>JACDQD010000103.1:0-4925000 GCA_019843655.1 Lethocerus indicus | reverse complement strand
GGTCATAAATATGCACTAGACTTATGCAGTTATACTCACATCGCTAAAGTAAAAGAAACTAGTGTAAGCAGTTACTTCTGCAATCGGTACAACAGCAATCAAAACAACTGTATTGAATGGCCGGATTATGTAAATGTTAGTTTTTACGCTATCGGACTTCATCTTTAAAAAAATAACATTGTCCGGATGAAGTTCACCCTTTTTTAGAATTGAATCAATTTAATGCTTGGACGACTCAATGAATATATCTGCGAATAAGATCCATGAATATTATCACTCCGATTGTGTAACGATATTGTATTATACTAATGAAATAGATTTTGTTTTAATTTAATCATATCCACACATCAAGGCACTGCAGGGATAAGACAAAATTTGATTTATTTGAACATTCTGTATTTTTTAGTGTCGACCTAACGTTAGGGATATTCAGAGGATAAAAGCTTTGTTTTTTACGTTCCTTATCTTATGAGACAAACAACGCACACGTTTATAAAGCTTCAGTCGCCGGGTTAGGAACGACAGAGTGAACGCCCGTTGTTACCATAGGGATAAACGCAATATCTCCAGTACCTTCAGACCGACTTCCGTACCTGACAATTTTGCGAGAGTAGGCCTCCGTTTAGCGAGCGGCGTTCGCCTATGCGGTGACCCACTTATTGCACTTACGGGGTCGTTTTCTCCTCAGTCCCATTGCCATTTCCCCTCAGTCCTCCCTGCCCATTGCCCCGCACTTCCCGGTAAACTTTTTACGGACTCTCCGGGGTAGGGCCACTCTTCTTCCCGGGATGTAATAATAAAAAGTAGAAACAAAAAAATTAAGTACAGCGATAGTCAGCGATGTGCCCCTACGGGGTCATGTGTCGCATTGTTTCGTCATCATTGTTTGCGTCTGCATAGTTTCGTTTGATCCAGCGTTACACGAAATGGTTAGGGACGTCTGTAGATGTTTTATTGGACGTTTGCAGGTCTATTCCAGCTCGCGGCAATAACACTGTGCGGTCTGCCTATGTAGTAGTCTTAGGCCGTTGCTCCGTTAGTTTAACGGTAACAGAGATACTCTGTTATTGGGCAGATTTGAAATCAAAACTAAATTACCCGCTTAGCGATCCGGCTGGTTAATATAAATTAGTAACGGAGCCACTAATTTGGAAGCCCAGACCGGTTTGGATCAGACTGGTTTTGGTAACACAGTGCGTCTTACGGACGGAATTGCGTCTTTAATTGAATTTTTTCATTGAAAAGAGTTTCTTCCTCTTGGAAAGCCCCTTTAACCCCCCTCTTGCGCTATCTCACCAGTCTGGTTTATTATACTGCATATAAGGCCGCGGGCAAGTAATTGGTTTCATAATTTATTCGTATATTCAGACCGTGCTATCTTCAGTCTGTGGATTCCCCAGACTTCTCCGAAAGTTTGACAAGGAGCAAAACAACATAGTGACGGGATGCCAATGACCTCAGAAACGCTGATGATTACTTAGTGCAATAAAGCTGGGACAAATTATTTAAGAGATTCAAAATGTACAGGAAAATATTCTTTTACGATTTTAATGGATTAAACGTCTCAGAGTGGAAGAACGGAGCGGATTACTGCCGCTTTATCTCTAGTACAGCGTAAAGTGCGAAGATAGTCGTAAATCAGTTTAATCCATGTTGACGGTGCGAGCGATCAAACAAATCAAGGTTGAAAAATACGTTTTCGATTATACTCGCCGGTTCCTAACGAAATCTCATCGTGATAGTTCAATCGAACGATTTCGAAAGAATTAAAATGCTGAAAAAATACAAATAATTTTTTAAATTTCAGTTGTGATTATTCACATTTTTTCTGTCTGAACGGGTTCCTTCGTGACGATGCATCACCATCCGACTTCATCAGACCAGTTAACGCGCAGTATTACACCCTTTTGTTGAAGGATTATTTTCGCATAATTTTGGGGGATGTTATAACCAAGACGTGAAATCGAAATATCATTTAACTTTGGATCAGTTCGAACGTGGTTACGGTGTACAGTACCGGGTTTGATGACCCGGAAACTCAACTAACCGCAATTTCATTTGTTCCCTGATAAATCGTTTGTTGTTTGTAAATGTTAAAAAGTTTGTTTATATTATTTTTTTTACGATCAATAACATTTATACTCTGGCGGGCGTTTCGCTTCTGAATGTTTTCCGGCCGATTAGGGCGGGCCGTTCGAACTGTTCCAGATCGACGCCCTCCGCAGGGGTCGAATGGAAATTTTACATCTGTTTTCATTTCCAATAGCTGCCGTATGAATAACCATCGAGATGATCGTTGGTATTAGATGCGGTGGCACGGGCCCCGGGGTCCTCGCCCAATGTCAAGTACCCGCGCCTTCTCTAACCAATTCTTCTAGAGCCTAATTCACTGGACTGTGGTGCTTTGATTTGTGAATATCCATAATTCGTAGGTGAGTTTCAGTATGAGGAGAGGAATATTTCGTTAATTTTTGTATTCCGCTGATGTATGTTTATAAAAAAAATACTGTTTTATTTCCACTGTCCGTTCCCACCCATTTCGTCTTAGCTAAACCGATTTTGGTTTTTTCCGTGGACAATAATTTTGGGGGATACATTTATTGTTCAACCATCTTCTTTGGTGCAAATCAAAATTATACCTAATTTGAATGTACATTCGATTCCCCTTTATTATAAAAGTTCATATTAATTCATCCTTTCTATTTAAATGTATGATTGTCCAATGGAAGTTTTGACCGAACTCTGAAACCGAATCCCATTCTTAAACAGATATATTGCGACAGATGTTTGCCTTCCTTCCAGCGCTGTAATCCAATATGTTCGTTCCCCGATGGTTTGAGACCGGTGATTGTTATCGGATTGACCCATGACTTCTCAGGAGATTCCTTATTCCCTTTTTGACCAGATAATACATTACGATACGACGAACATTGCAATATCTCTTTGACTGCATTATAAACCACCTTAATTCTCTCCCCTGGTTGTGTATTATCCGTATTGGCTTTGTCACGATTATTTCCTTTATATGCTTCGACCTCGTGAACCCGCTGAGCCCCCTCCCTCGAGCGGTCGTTGGGATTTACGTTCTTAGTGTAGCTGGAGGATGTTTATTAGGCACTGATACACGCGTCTTATAATTTTGAGCCATTACTGCCTAAAATTAAAGGGCGGTGATTACCGCTCATAAAACCTCAGTTTTTGCTGTTTTTATTGTCAACATAACGTGTTACGTTACGTAATACAATGAAAAATATGAGTTTAGATTAAATCAATTGTTTTGGTTCAATTATTCATCATTATTTCATGCTTGAGTAATAAATAAATAATTTCAGTGAAAGCACTGTATTAAATGCATTATAAATATAATAATAAAAATAATATCTTGCAGAATAAAAGGCATATGTGCCATTATTACAAAGTGATTAGTGTATTGAAAAATTATCAGTTATAAATAACGGAAATATTCATTGTATGACAAAAAACAATACTACTTTTACACAATTTCATTGACTGAAATGAAAAATCTTGGGGCATTTCTGCTTGCGTAGTCAGAGCTGTGTTTGCCCAAGGTTTAACGCCGCGGTTCCTTTTATTAACCGTTATAAATTTTAATCTAGAAGGAATCCCAACAAAGAGGCAATCTGTGTGGCGCCCGTACACTCTCGACGCGACGGTAATTTAGCTAAGAAATTTTTTAAAATTAGCCGCCTCTAAAATTTCAAGCTCATTTTATTGAGGTCTTCTTTTTATAAGATTATAAATATTTTTTATTGTAAAAATTAAAAAATAAAACATCCACCTGTTTTACATCTTTCTATTCAAACATGCACAGAACGGAATTAACGAAATGTAAGAAAACAACTTAGGAGACATAATTAATTTTAAATATACATAATTAGATTGAAGGACAACATTTTAGGGCATGTAATATTTAATTCGTAAGTGATTTTCCAAAATTTAGAGTTGAGAGATATTAATGTCAAATCATCACGGGTAATAATTACCCTAAGCGTAATGATTATCTGTGCGGTCTGCACTTGAAATCATTTTTCCTTGTTTGCAGTTCTTTAAACGCTTCGTCGGGATGCCTAAGAAGGAGGCGCCCCTCGAGTTACAGGTGAAAATTGCACAACACCCGTTTCCATTTTTTCTTTTCCAACTTATTGTCATGTTTATATTTTTACTCGTTCATCATCGGCGTCAGCGGCGCGTTTCCTTCCGTCCTTTTGTTACTCGACGCGTCTCCAATACACATTTTTCTCGTCTGCCCGAGTTGAAAGCGCCGTCTCGGCCTTCTCTCAGTTCCTGTTGAGGATTGTGTTCAGTCCCATGACGCCAGTCATGCTGTACTCAGTGGATTCCGGATTCCCTTCGCGCGTTCTAAACTTTACCGAGTCAAGGCACAATACATAACTTATCGAAATAAAATGAATTAGTATATAAAAAGTTGATCCTTATTAATACCACAGGGATTGTCTATGTTAGCCAAGCGATTATTAAAACATTCCATCCGATTCTGCGGGTACAACCGATTTTAAATTCGTCGATATAATTATTCGAAATGAAACTTGACGGGGAACAGCATTGGTACTGCGGAGCAGTTGGTAGTACGGAATAAGAATATATTTGAATAATCCCAGCGTTTTGAAAAACTGATTAACGATATATAGGAGATTGTCGAATGAGTTATGAGCTTTTTCTATCACGGCCGCAACATATATCAAACAAAATATGCCCGAAAGCATTACTGTAAACTGTTTAATAAAGGGTATTAACCGTCAGTTATTAATGTTAATTGCCGTGTCGGAAGGTATCTTGCAGTTGGGTCGTATCCGGGTTGTCGGTCGATAATGAGTTCAGCACGTGTCCGCAAATGGGACCCCCCGGCGGCCCGCTATCTGAGCCATGCGGGCTGCCAGGATGTTGAACCTGGGCTTAGGCCTACCTTATCCGATTTCCGGTTCTCGTATTTGTGTCCCAGCATTGCATTCATTGGGTTTCCAGTCAGAGAGTTCAATTTACCCGCGTTTCGGCATATAAAAATCACTTTAAACGGTTCGGTGCCGCTGATTATTTTCAATAATGGTTTACACAGTAACTTAAGTTTATTGATGTACCGACGTTCCTTGATAGATTTGACTTTCACAATAAAATGCTAAATCAAAATGACATTTCCTGAAAGAATGTATGTCTTCAGAAGTACTGAAATGTAAATATTAATTTAAAACAAAAGTAAAAATAGAACGCAATATTAATTACCTGTACTTTAAACTCGTATTGGGGTTGGAAATATAAAATACCGTCGATTTTCTTACGTTAGCCGTGAGTTATTGAAACGAGGTCGAGCCTCTGTTTTGGTTTCGAGGTGATAATAATTATCGTATATAATTAATTAATTATTGTTCGACTTTATAATACAGTGGTCGAGAGGCGCTCTCGAGATTCCTGTTCTTTATCAACGTTTCCATTGTAGATACCTAAGGTGAAATTTAATTAAACCATTTTTTGTTCTGGAGTCTATACGATACCGAAAAAATAATGACGTATTGTGTTTCCACCCCTGAATTGTCAAGTAATCAAGGATTCCGTACATCTGCACTGTCCCTACTGACAATAATGATATTTTGTATTATCAATTATTCTTGAGGAGTAATGCCTCAAGGATAATTTAAAAATCACAAACCTCCAGAAAATTCTATTCTAAATTTCAATACTTCGTTAAGCCTATTCCTTGAGAAGTTGGGATTATGCGCAAAATCAACTCCGCCTCGTAATGGCAGACATTCAAAATTAACCTTCGTATTTCCAAAAGCCCGATTTTCTTTTATCCGGAGTGTGGAACTCCAATTGTCAATTAATCTTTGGCTTGGAAACGAATCACATTGAGTCAGATGTCGCAACGACAGATCGTAACACTCGTCCGGAGGTCTTCGAGAGCGTGGGCGAGTTCAGGGGTTGCTCAAGACAGCGCGTTCAGAGACCTTTCAGAGTTCAGAGGCACTCTCGGCGGTCGGAGCTGGTGACCCGCCTTCCAAGAATTTCCTTTTAACTGCCAATGAGAAAAGGCCTTCGGGCATCAGAACTGCGCTTACCTTAACAGACGAGGGGAAAACGGCAGTTTGGTAAAACAGTGGCGACCGTCTAATGACGGAGCTTCAAATAACTCGTTCCGAGATCGGCTTAATCGGAGTAATGAAATTATTTTTCCCAGAATATTTCCCGAGTCACCTTTTGAGGACAGCGCACGCGTATTCATATATTAAGCGCAGTGTATACTTTAAAAATTCGACATGGTTTACAGCTGATAGATAAATAAAGAGGCGACGTTAACGAATAAATTGAGCCCGCGTTTTGTAAAATGAAGATCCCGAATCGAGAATATGAAGTAGAGAGGGTCTTGACAACGACGGGGAGATAAAAAGGGAATCGAACTAATGCGATTAGAGACGGGGGCGTACGAATATACGCCACCCGGGTGTCGTAAAACTGTCGATCGTAAATCCGCCCGGTGGAAAGGCGGGCTTTTCTGGCTCGGCTGGAGAACTGAAATTTAACGGGCGTCGATTTAAAGTCCCTCCGGGCCATTGAGTTGGGCCGCGGTCTGGGGCAGTAAAATGAACATTCGACCCGAGCACCTTGGCTGATCCTTTCATCGCTCTTGATCGATATCATCCTTCCTGTTGTATCCTTCTTGCCATAAGCTGGGTGGGGTTTTATCAGAAGAATTTTGAAGCTTCGGAATACCTCATGAGAGATAAGGGCATAATGTAAAGCGGGCTGAATTATTTGAGCTTTTTTTATTTTGAAGGCAAATTCTTTATTATTTATCACATTTTTTTTATTATCGGGCTCTCGAGACATTCAGAAGCTAGTTCCTTGATGCCTCGGCTCCGGGTCCGTTCCATTGTTCAAATTCGGGGCAAGGCTGAAGCGCTGATAGTAGCCATCCGTCGGCCTTACGAGATGTCCTAAATTAGAAAAAAATTGTAGGCGATCATGTTTATCTCCTTCCCAGAATATCATATCACTATGATCGATGATAAATTCGGAAGACAGGATAATTGTCTGTGTTCCTATCAGACGTTATTCTGTTATGGTCCCCTATTCGTTGATGGTTACCGAAAAACACCACTTTCTACAAATACCAAGTGTCGACATTTTGTTTTTTGTTGGGTTAAGTAAAATTTGGCTTCCCCTTCCGAAAGTCTAAATGATCAGGGTTGTCCAAGAAACTGTGCTTATGCCTTGACATCCTAATGAGGATGAAATTTTAAGTTGAGAACGTTGAGTTACTTTAAATTAAACAGTAAAGAGTTTTTATGGAAATAATTACAAAAATCCATAAAGAAATTGTGTCTATCTTGCGCCTTATAAAAGCCATGGGAATTAAATGGAAATGAATTTAGGTTCAGTTATGTTATTGACATTTCAGCTATAATTAATGTTTAGTATGCTGGCGTCTTCTTTCATGATTATAGCCAATAAATAATTCCTGCAATAAATTATGATAGGAGCTTAGAAATTTGCTCTCACCATCATTCCTGAAATACGTCTCCAGCCAAAGACACGTAGCGGAGAACAAAAAGGACCCGGTTGATAATTGGCGAGCGTTGCTTAAATCAAATGCCAAACGTCGGCTTACTTAATGTCTGGACACGGAAACGGGGACAATGCGCCGCCCGGTTCAACGACTAATAATGAACTCTCCCGGCCTTTATAAATTAGTGTTTGTACGGGGATCATTGAAAATTCACCTCACGGGCATGGGGCCGCGTTTGGTTCATTCACCGGTGAGGATGTTTCGCAAATAGATTTGTCATTACCGGATCCTAAGTGACGCGTATACTACGCCCTGACCTTTTCCTGCCGTTGTTTGTTAATTTGCTCCACAATTGTCGCTTGTGTTAAAATAAACACAAAGTTACCCAATGGACCACATTCTGCTGTTAGTCTAGAATAAATTACGTCAAATATCCAGAAACCGAGGATAATTTCACACTGTTTATTATCTTTATTTTCGAGTGTTTATATTAGGATATAAAAGTATTTTGCGTACGCCCACAACAATAAAATTAGGGAAAATTAATATGTTTATACATGGGGGGGGGGGGGGGGGGGGGGGGGGGGGGGGGGGGGGGGGGGGGGGGGGGAAATATGTGTGGGATAAAATGTTTTGAATTATAAGTTTGAAAGGTTACTGCTTTAAAACAGCTGGTCTAGATTTTAACAAAACATTGGAATACAAAAGCCAGATAATTATATTTTTTTAATTTGTAGTCAGTGTAAGCCTACCATCAGTTACCATAGCTACCATAGTTAGCAAGTTGGTATCGTTCTGGTCATTACTGAAAGGCCAGTACCGTTTCCGGTTGGCCACAGAAGGGCCCGTTTTTTACTTTGAGGTTGAATACCGTTCTGGCTAATGAATGCGCCGGGGTTGAAGGGGACCTTTACTTTATGCCGGCCCGACAACAGGTGCGCTAAAGGTTCGGGGTCAGATCAGTCAACTGGGCGAGAAAACACTTTCATTTTTCATCATATCTCAATTGAAACGACGGGGGTCGAGTTTTGTTCCAATTGCCCCGATTCAGCCTTTCTGCGCAGTCAATTTTATTGGCGTTAATTAAACAAATCATTTTAGAGAAGTTCGTAGCACGTTCACCGAACGAATGCTGTTAATACGCATCGAGGAATTCGAAGTTGAACATTTACGCCGTGTTTTGTTCAGAAGCTCAAACAGCATTAATTGCACCTGATATCTCTTATACGTTAATTGCAGTTGCAAATGTTATCCCGTTATCCTCATAAGGTTTTAAACCTTACTATTTATTGACTTTATATTTAGGGTTAATTTTTAAGTGGTTATATATTATGATTGTGCCAGGAGTGAAGAGGGATTTCAATTCAATAATGTTTAATTATTCGCATGCGAATTATTTCCAATGTTTGAGAATTAATTTTACGTTTGTTATAGGCTTCCTGAGGTAGGTGTGTGTTTGCGAATGTTTGTGAGCTTGTAATTAGCAATCTAAAATCGAATAATGCATTATCTGTTAACTGAAGCTATTAAGTTTTAGTTAATGATATTTTCGGGCGTATTCAAGGATAAGTCGGTAATGACAATTGGTGGTAAACACAATATATTTCTTGATACTACTAATGAACCCGAAGGCTAAGGGCCCGCTAATTACTTAAACCTCGCCTTAAACTTCGCATTATTGAATTCTTACTTTTCGAAGTTAATCTCCTGTTGTTTCCGCTGGAAGGGAGCTCGACCTGATAAAAGTGACATTACATGACATTTATTCCTATCTAAGCAGGAAGTATGAGTTGTGATTAAAAACTTGCCACTAAGTGCTTATAATGTGTAACTGAACCCATGGATCCCGCATTATGCCCAACAATACAAGAAAAATTTAACATTTTCATTACAAAAGAGTGAATTGAAATTTTAATTTTTTGAAATTTTTTAAAATTGAAGTATTTTCTATAGTATCCTATATTGTATCTAATTATGCGGTTTTTATGCACGTTACAAAGAAAACAGGTATCAGTTTCGTTTTCTGCTTTAATTACCATGCATGTTAGGGAATGTGGGAACTGGTTTGATCGTAGGAATATTAGTTAGGCCTTATCTCGAAGGTCATGTGAATGTGCACATCATTGAAATGGTATGAAATTTCTTTTTATACACGAACTTTCACCATTGTGAGTCCGTACGTTAGTTTTCTATAAGAACTCGTTCTGTTTTCTATCGAGGATTTCCATCCGCTTCCAGTAGGTATATCTTCTTCTCCAGTCGTATTCTGTACTAATTAATATAATGACAAAAATTTAAGTATAACATACAAAGCACGATAATAGACACAATGAAACTATATAATTAGGAAACATATTAAAATGTATTGAGTGGTATTCTTTACAGAATTTAAATTTTGTGCGTTGTATATGGAAAATAGCTATTATTATAATTACATTATAATATAATAAATTATATTCCTAGGTCGGGGGCAGCGAAATCATTCAAACACTAGAAATCTCAAATGAATCCAATCTATTATAGAAATGAAAGTTCGATTTTTCTGATTTTTGTCAATATTTTGGGCCCCAATTGCGGGATGCGATGCGATGACTCTCACTCCGGCGTTTCAGGCTTGACTCAATTGTTGGACCGGTTGGGGGTGCAGCTTTATTACACCGTCGAACTAATAACCCATGGGGCTAATTTAATTGAGACGTTATTCAGTTAGCTCCTCGCCCGGCTGCGGAGATATCGTCACATCTGTGTCATCTACTTAATTCCAGCGCGATGGAAAATGAATGGACGGCTGCGGGTCGGATCAGATAAAACGGCGGGGGTGTTTCGCAACGGCCGAGGTGGTAGGTGTCGGACGCACAAGTGGCCTCGCGTTTAATTAGTTGGCCTAATTGGGAAGTGGTTTATATCTTTTGGTCTTCATTATGAAAAGAAGCGAGTAAAAAAATTCAGCGTTTATTTGCTTTCTCTTGACCTTTAGTACGAATTTTTATCTCGGGATGCGAACAAGGGGGGTGATACTGGTCATTTGTTTTGTAAAATCAGTTGCCTGCTGTGTCTCGCACTGGTCGCACCTTCCTTCCTGGTAAGGGAATATAGTTTACTCAGTTCATTCCTATTGTTTTTTTTTTACAACCAACAAACTTGCATACAAACTCGGGTGATTTCGCCATTCTAAATTTCCGTTTATTTCATTTTTCTTGGATTCATTTGTAGAAAGTTTCAATCTTTCAAATAACCTGAAATTTATTAAGCGACATTTAGACCCTTATTCGAGTCACACAGAGTACGCGGTGCTGAAATAGCAAATAATATTAGAATGATCCTTTGATAACAATGTAAGGACTAGATGACTAGGCATGTTTTAAAAAAATGACATTTAAATTTAAAAGTTTTATTTAAAAAATATATTTTGCCTAAACTCCTTGCTTATAAGATATCGACGCTTTTTCCAGTTTTTGGTCTATATTATCGGAACGATACGATCTCTGTAAATGACTGTATGTATTTGTAATTATGGTTTATTTGTGCATGTATGCCAGTGTTGTTTAAATTGAGTGGTTGGTGGGTGGCCCCTAATAGCAATATGTAGAATAACAATACAATATCCTGCCCAGCTTCGTGGAATAAACGGAGCGTTCTCCGAGCGCAAATACGCCACCGCGATTTGGTTTATCTCCCGCGGCTGTTATAATTCGATTTTGGGGTTATGTAAAAGGCTTCCGGCCGATTATGTCGTACAGTGCGTACATTTCTGAGGTTCAGTGCAAGGACAATAGGTCCAAGGAACCTGCTAATCTTACAAATGGCCGGTCTTAGGTAAAAGTGAAATAACAGGGACGGAAAACTGTGGAATTAATATTCGAAATATTCTATGCGTCGGAGATTCGCTTTGTGATTTAAACGGGTTGTTGGGACCCGAGCAAATATTAGCTCGACACCGTGCCGGCACAGAAATGGGAAAAATGAGAGCGACCGCTTTTACAACAACGACCATAACGCGCGGACGGACCGGTGAAATACTTTTAATTCCGAATTAAAAATATACACGTAGGCTATTTGATTGAAACGTCTCTAATTTCAGTGAAAATAATATCGCCGAATAAACTCACCCGGGTCATTGTGAATTCAAACTGCGCACGTGTGAATGCATTTACGTAAGTCGGTGAGCAGTGAGCGAAGGCGCCGCGGCTCTGTCATTTTTTCCGCAATAATATAAAGAGGCATTTATAAGGGCATTAAACCGAGAGGGAATGGCGTTTCCAATGCCCGATTCCGTTAACTTTTCAACAACTTTTATTGCCGTGTCCCGGCCGGCCAGGACGGGTTGTACTCTTGCATCAAACCTATTTAGGTTTATTGCCGGTATAATTTTCTTTAATCGCTCCAACGAGCGCGACACATGCGGGGATTAGTTTCTACTACTTCAGAAAGTAATCGGAACGTCTCCGCCAGGACGGGGAGGCGTGATCACCGGAAATTGTTGGACAACTAAATTTATTCAATCAAAATGCGAATAGACTCACCTTTTCAACGATATGTCCATAAGTTAGATTATGATGTTCAGGGATATTTTCTCGTTTATGTTCGTCCTGTATAATGTACCACGGAAATGGTTTGCTCAGCGTTCCAAAAACGCTGAGACGTCATTCAAACAATTTTTGAATTCAGAAATGAAGGTACAAGTTATTATTAATCTGCTGTAAATAATTCTCTGGTATCGGAATTGTTGAGTACCTTTTAGATTTAATTTTTGTTGTTAGTAATGTAAATTTACGTTTGTACCATCGTTTGTACCAAAATTGCCCGTCATCGGCCGAAATGAGCGCGGCTAGATTGGCGGCGGATGAGTGTGGGGGTGGGAGGTTGGAGGAAGCGGTCAAATTTCGAATTAACGCCAATTAAACGTTTTGAGGGTGGCTGGGGGCGGCGGCGGAGGCGGCAGTGGTCCAGGGGGGCAGCATATCGATCAAGGGCCGGCCCACGCGTCGGGTCCCAGAGCTTGCGCCCCTGGCTCCCTCCAACGTCTACGATAATTCACGGTGTGAGCGCTGGTAAACATGTTTACTTGAAATATTTCCACCAGTTTGAGGGGGCGGCGGCTACGGCCTCCGAACGTACGGACACCGCAAATGGGGGCTCAATCATACTGGCCGAGATTTATACCCGGCGCCTCTACGTTAAACGCTGAACGTTGATTAATTATTAGCGTTGAGCACTTGCCGTTTCTGTGTTGTAAACGCTTATTAAAGAAAAATTTTAGTTCAGTATGATCTTAAAAATCGAAGGTAGTAATTTCAGTTCCAAATTAACAATTAAAATAATTACTATAGTTATTGTGAGATTACGTAGACAAAAACATTCACACTCTAAATAATAATTTTTCATACTAATGTCCCCTACGCCTTGAGAACATAAAAATTATTACAGATAAATCTTGTAAAACAACAAAGTTGGTAATTATTATTGGTGGATAAAATTTATTTATCTCTGTTTCGTATAAAGTGGGTCAGATTAGAGATATTTTATTCCAATGAATACACTGAATATTACCTGCTCCTCTCATGTAATGAGTAGAAATTTCCAGTCGAAGGACACTGGGAATTGAACGTAAGTCGTCGCCGGACACCCCCTTAATTTAATTTAACGCTATATGCTTCCAACAAAAAATTATACCTTCATCGGTTACTGAAAAAAGATAGTGGCGCCTCTCCCAAGCCACACGACCGTTCTTTCACAACCGTTTCCATTTGCGGTTACTTCATTATGACGAATCTTCGGAGTTATTAAATGACTAATTATTTGAGCCTATCGATACGAGCGGGCGAATACCGACACCGGGGGCGGTCACGAGTGGAAACACGAACGTCTCCTTCATTAGCGGCTTCATTACCCGCCATTAGACTGCAGAATTCCGCCCGGGTCGTGGATCCAATACGGCCGGTTCGAGGTTAACCAATTTTCCTTTGGGTTTTCCGAACCCCGAAGGAATCTTTTCGAGGATTCAAAGGGGTTTTCTGAGATTTAAAAACGCTGTCCGAGTGAGTATAAAAATAGATGATTTTCTGTTTCCTGTAATGCCGGTATAGAAGACAAATAAATAATTAGCATCGAAATAAATAACAACCAGAAACAAATGTGTATGACAACTGTGTATTTACACACACTTAAAAGTGAAAATAGTTAGAAGTGAGTGCTAACACGCCCGTAACATTTACACTGGCCGATAACTGTGCAATATTGTCTCTCCTTTGAGTCATTGAAGAAATTATAGGCCTTAAAATAATAAAAGAAATAATAATAAAATTGGAATTATTTATTGTATCAATAGGTCTGCGAATATTACTTCGATATCTCCTCAAAATATGAGCGCTCTGGAAGTTATAAAACCCTTGACCCAAACGTCAGCACCAAAATACAAGCAGATTAAGTTCTCTAGAACCATTGCATCAGGAGTACAGAGTTCTGTGATTAGAGGATGAGAACGAATGGAAAGGGATTAAGATAAAAACACCTGTTATTATACCAATCGTCGAGACTCCGCTGTTTTCGCAAGTGGATTTCGCTAACAAGCTCAGGCGAAAGTCCGCCTGGAATATACTCGCAGGATGAATCAGAAAATGGGAATTTAAATTTCAGCTACCGGCAAAAGGTCACTCCGAAAGAAATTACCGTTTATCTAGGCCTGAATATCTTGTGAATGGATAATGGAGGATTCAGTAACGCCGGACAAGCCGACGGCGGTCCAGCACGACACGCGTGCTAAGCGTGACCGGCCAGGCGTGGGCCCAAAACTCCACTAAAATTTAATTAGCCAATCAATTTATCTGAACTGCATATTGGTTCTGGAATCACAATGGACTCAGTGGATCACGATCCACTTATACTACGTCCCATTGTGTTTTATATACTAACGTTATTAGTTGAGTGTGACGGTAGAAAATCTGTGTAGAACGATAGAATTGCCTATTAAATTGGCTCGGTTGCGTAATATAGTGAGGTACTTGAGCATTCGAAGTTAAACTTCTAAGACACTTTACTGTACAGTTAATGAAACGTCTATAGAATCAGAAATTAGAACACTGCATTTATGTATTAACTCTTTCTCCTGACAACTTAAATATGTTCATGTTTCAAGATTAAGGCGGGGTATGTATGAAATTACGATAAATGTACGACTTGTCATTACGTACACTACACTTTTTCGACAATTTTGGTGGTTCACGTGTCCAATTTATTAACGGAGATGGTTTTCTGACGTTGTCTAAAAAATTTGCAGGAGCAAAAACCATGCTTGGAGTTGAGGAACTGAAGGAAGGCGGAGGACTTTGGCGTAGCCTGGTGGCCGAGTTGCTCGGGTGCCTGGCACTGGTCACAGTCGGCTGCGGCTCCTGCATCACCTGGGACCCGGACAGCCCCCCCTCTGTTGTACAGATCGCCCTCACATTCGGATTTATACTTGCTACCCTTGTACAGGTAGGTTCAAAGAGTCACTGTCCAGAAATATGGCTACAAATTCGAACTTATGCATATAACAAAAATCTCGCTATAAATATTATTATGGTTTAATTACTTCAACGCGTCCCTTGCTGCAATCGTAGTAACAGACATTTTGGATAACGCAGAAAAAAGTCATGACGTCTAGAGCAGCGCCATTGTTGGCAGAAATATATTCACCTTAAAAAACGGGGTCGTTCGTGTTTTTCGAAGGGGCCTCGGTCCGTGGGAGGCGAATAAAAGTCGGACAATTTATGGGTCTCATTGCCCGAATAATTCCGCGTTCGTTCTATTTTTAAATCAGCGTAGAATTCCAGATTGGAAGTCACATCAGGGGGAATAATGCATGTTAGGAAGGCCCGAAATATTTGCATTTCATACAGTGGCGGAGCAATGTCGGCTCAAAGTTATTTGGAATATGACCTTTGACGATAAGGCCTGGAAAAGTTATATATCGGAGAGTATTGTTTTGTATATATTCAACTACGAGATCTCTGACATAATCACTTTTGAAACATTAAGAATATTATGTATTTCTATAAAATGTAATAAAATGGGCTGATGCAACAAAATCGTGTTATGATAGAGGATTGTACTACCTCAATAATGCCTCAATTGAGGCATCTATATTCTGTCAGTAATATTCCAGATTGGATGCTTCATCAATTCAATTAATTCAAGAATCATAGTTTCCCACCCCGGGCCGGCCCCGAGAGTTACCCGCGTTTCGAAACGTACGTCCCCATCTACAATCCGGTAGTGAAATTTGCGCCAATTAATTGAGAGGCCCGAGCTCCGGGCTTCCAGGCCAGATGTGCGTTCACTAAACAGAAGAAGCAGGCTGTGACCGGGCGCCGATTAGGGTGAAAGGACTCGGCCCGGCTATAGTTCAAGGAGACCCTAAATCCAGGCAGATCTCGAAACGATTCCATTTTGTAAAACTGGTCTGTAATTATTGTCCCGGCCGTTGACGTGGAGGCTGCAGCGTCGAAAGGCGACGCAACTTCGGGTTGATGATTCGCTTATTACTTCTGCACGATGATTCGACCGCATGTTGAAGGATACGCCGATACGCCACATTCTATATACATTTGTACATAGCTAATTGTCAATAGAAGAACTTATACCCAGTACTATACCCAATGGTATTCGAACAATAATCAAACGCTCACAATTCGAGTTTAGAATATCACTTTAGTAATCCGATTTTTCCACTCGATGATTTAGTCCAAATCAAAACCGGTTTCGATTTCTCGCCATAAACGAGAGAATTACGTTATACTAATTAAAATGTCTCTTATTTTTACATTCGTCCATTAGTGCGTATAATTTCCGAGTTGTATTTCGTGTCAAGGCATCACAAGTTAGCGCGTTTATTATATATAAATAAAGTGGGACGTACACTCGAATATGCCGTCATATAACAGGCGAGTAATTCAAAAAGTCAATATTGCCTCAGACCGAAAACAACTGTTTGTTTTGTGCTGCCCGCCACTTTCGCGGAGATGTAACCATTCGCTAATGTTAATTTTTGCCAATGAACTTTGGACGGGATTCGTCGAAACTTCAAGAACCCGTACAGAAGTTTCCGTTCAGCGGAGGTTTCGAACAACAATCCGAGATGTGGGAATGTTTGAAGGAATAGGATTCAAGTGTAAATAGGACGTATTAACTGTGTGTTCTATGGGTTGCTGCGGAGGTTTCGACAATTTAAAATGGCGGTTTCCTTGGAAAAATAAATATCGATATACGCGCAAATTACTTTCCCAGTTTAAAAATTATGGATATGTGAGACATTTTTGCCAACCGCATGAAAAATAGTGTCGTAAGAATAAAATCAGCGAGCCGTCAGCATTTACCGGCGCTTACTCACCGCGATTATAAATTACACGGTTGCTTGGATTGGGCTTAGATTTATCTCTCATTCGTGATCATTAGGTTCTTCCCTCGGTTGGGGAGGGAAAAAAAATTGGTCCAAGCGGGCGAACTCAACAGCAGAACAAATGATCACGCATATCTCCCAATGCTTTCTTCAAAAATGGCACTCTCTGCAGGCACACAAAAGGAATCCGATAAAACAACAATGGACGAGGAAAGTATGACCGCGATGTGGGCCCTGTCTAATGACACGGTCCACTTTACGGTAGTGTATTGTGAAAAAATACAGACAAGAAAATAAGTAACAGTTTAATTACAATCTTGTTATCTTGTTAAGAAGTATCGAAACCATTTCTACTAATGTTCTTAACCCTTCAGCGTCCTCCAGTTTTATTCAGGATTAGTCACCTTCATACATGTATTTAAAAATTAAAATTGAATTATAATTTCATTGAATATATTTAAAAATTAGAATAAATATTATTCTTAATGAAATTTGTTGGCAATTTGTTAACTTGGGTTATTTCAATTACGCCCGTTTAAAGTACGCCCATTTAATCTCAAATTAATGAAACTTATAAATATTCTTAAATTTTGAAATTAAATTACATAAAATAGTATATCTTTTCAGTATGAATTTAATTTTTTGCGATAACATTTTTTGCCCCCCCCCCGCCATTATTATTTAGATTAGTAGAAGCTAATCGGCCACCCCCCAGGTTCTTCCCTGTAACGGAATACGGTGCAATCCTGATAATGGCAGACTGCATCGAACGAGGTAATAATGGTGTTAATCCCTGACGCCATAATTGAATTCCCTCTGATTAATTATTGGCCGCCTCTCTCAGAGTATCCCCGCCAGACCGTTTAACCCTTGCAAGAGTAATTCTCGTCCAGCGTTTCCGCAATGGATTTTCTAGACCATTCCACATCATTTTGTTTCGTGGACGCTTATGTAATTTAAATTGACGACCTAACTTTCAGGTCTAATTATATCATTTTCAGTATCTCCTAAAATTACAATCGTTTGACTTTTGAATATTCAACGAGGTTATGACGACGTATATAGAGACCATCCAAATGTAATTTATTTTAGGTTTATTATCGTTAATAATATAAATTACTGGCTGAATTGAAGCGCCATAGAAATTATGAATGGTTGCACTTATTTAGTGAAAAAATAAAAATTACACACTTCCCAAACCAATTTTAGTGTGCCCACTAGAGACTGTATAGACCATTAGGGCGTCGGAGTCTCTGGGAACAATCTCGGTATTACATAGGTCATTACTGTCCTAATGCATTTAGCGGTATTAAAAGGATATTAGACGGAGGTTGAAGCTGTAATTTGTACTGGCACTCAATTTCTTGCTCGGAACCCGGCGAACAATGCAAATAGAGCATGCGGTGATGATTGCTCCTATTTGTGAAAATTTCATATTCCGGAAATTCTATTCATTAAGAAAATTTATTATTTCAAATTTGTACCAGGGCCATTAAACAAGAGGACTCCACCTACAGTCTTTTCCTGTTCTGTTTTGTGTCTTATGAAATATAAAATAAATGTAGCATGTTTTATACGACCGATATATGTTGAGTCACTTTTATGAATGTGGAAAAACAGAGTTAAATGTCGAACGTTTAAATTGTTATCGTCGATTTGTACAGAGTCTTGGTCACGTTAGCGGATGCCATGTTAATCCAGCGGTAACTGTCGGGCTGTTGGTGGCTGGAAAAACATCGGTCCTCAAGGCGGTAGTGTACATCGTGGCCCAATGCATTGGAGCCATAGCCGGAGCGGCAGTTCTCAAGGTACGTTTTTGTAGTACAATAGTATTAAAACGTCGAAAAATATGTTTCATATTTGGCTTTGGCCCGAGTAATTTGAGGGTTTATTTTTCCAACCCTTAATTGCGTTTTCATTTTTCAGGATGACCGGATTCAAATGGTCATATCTCGCGGATCGGAAAACAATTTCCTGGAATTATTAATTTCTTCCCTCATTGAGCCCGTTAAAATCCTGAACGTAGTGCGGTACTAATTGATATATATGAGATATAGACAATAGGATTCATGTTACAGTGGATGACGCCGGATGAACTTGCCGGAAGCCTGGGAGCTACCCTGGTGAACTCGAAGGTCTCACCCTGGCAGGGACTGATGATCGAATGCTTCATCACTTGCGTGCTGGTTGTTGTGGTACAGGCGGCCACGGACGAGAACAGGCCGGAGGTTGTCAACGCCGCCCCCGTAGCCATCGGCCTAGCCATATCCACCTGTCATCTATTCGCCGTAAGTACATGATTGAACGCGAAGAATGACAAATAATTGGCCCCACACTGGTTATTGAGTTCTCGAGCTCAATGGCTGCTTAATATAAAAAAAGAATGTAGAATAATTGCTTGAGAAAAGCAATTTTAAATCCCACAGCAGGTAAATTCAAAGTGCTAATTACTATAACAAATTCGAAGAATTTAATGCGAGCTGCGGGAGTTCAAATCGAATCTTACCATTCCTAGTAGGTTATGTCCAGACTTGCTCGATCCAGGATTTGTTATTTATAGATCTATTGTATTGAACTGGAGCACCATGCACTCTGAACACTGCTAGGACATTATACATTTTCATATGCTAAAAATGTTTAAAATCATCTAAAGCACTATATTTTGAACACGGTCCGATATCAAGTTGGAGCGACCGTACTGACGCACTTGCTAAAAATCTCATGCAAAGAAATACGATTCTTATCTATTCCAGACGTGCCTACAATGGATTATCATAATCCATACTTATATGTTGCTATTATGTCGCTCAGATATAAGACAATTTGAATCCCTTTACGATATTCACCCTAATCCCCGCAAATCTGGAGTGCCCTCCAGATTGTAATTTTGTTTAATTTCCAAACGTAATTTTGGTGCCTTCTAATCACCCCGTATGCTGATTATATTAGCGTTTTATCTAATGTCAACTCTCTGAAAACGATTTAATGAACCAGTTTTACATGGTTGTTTGCAGATACCATACACCGGCTCGAGCATGAACCCCGCCAGGGCCCTTGGTCCCGCCGTCGTCCAGCAACTCTGGGATAATCATTGGGTAAGTTGGCACGGGCAAATCATAAACGGAGGAGATACAAATTTAAGGCATTACTCATTTATTTGATTAGATATTTCCATTTCATTCTTCATCTATCCTATACCACTATTCAATTTTCAATCTCCCCTTAGTACGTCACGTAAAGGTGCGTCGACCCCACGGCCTTAACTCACATACACTGCTACCTATATACAAAACACTTACACACCAACATTTTTCAATGGTTTAAAATTTAAATAACGGTTATATTATTGTAGGTTCGTGATGTTTCTGTCTCCTCTCGCTGGTTAGGTCTTTTGCTCACTCGCACTGTCATTTTCACATGTACTGTCTGTACAGTGCGGACAGTACATGTGAAAGTCACAGAGCAGTGAGGATGCCCAAAAACATCCAAAGTGCTAACAGTGACTAACACGCTACTGAAGATGGCGAGCAGCCGAAACCGGTCTAGCAAAAGACCTAACCAGCGAGAGGAGACAGAAACATCACGAACCTACAGTATTCCAACCCCTCGCAGACCACAAAACAGGTATATCAAATTGGTTATATTATTCTTTTCTAGGTGTACTGGCTAGGACCACTGATCGGCGGGATCATCGGCGGCGCCGTCTACAGGTTCATTCTGAAGGCGTCGAAAGAGGAAGAAAGTTCGTACAACCTCTAAGATCTAAATCTGGCTTTACGTTAATTTTAATTAAGTTTTGAATGCGCGTTTCCACGGCCAAAGGGCCGTATTCCTAAGTAACAAAAGAAATCTCTATTTAGCGATAAATTTAATTTTTAGGATATCTAAATATATATATAATTATTGAAACAGTTTTGTACATCGAATGAACTGTACCAAAGTTTGTTAGAATTGTTAGTTGAACGTTGTGAGAGTTTTAAGAGAAAATGTATTTATAGAGGATTTAGATCCGAAAGAAAAAAACTACTGTAAGTTTTAAAGCGTGGTGATGTTTATTTTGTATTACAGAAAAAATGTATTAAAACATCCGAATCTCCAATCTGGTTTTTCCCTCTATGGCGGCCCGAACCCACCACTGGACACTTATTTTTGTCTGTTTTTCTAACGATGATTTCAGGTTCGATGGACTCCAACCTCAAGTCGAAAATGGCCGACGTGAATTCGACTTTCGTCATGTCGCATTTGGAGAAGGGTTTATCTCGTTAAATAATATCGAATCCCCCCAAAAAAACGCACGCAAAAATAAAATATCGTAATGGACGAACTGGACGCCTAGCGTGCCTTCTGGCGGTGGCCGGGGCAAACCCACGACCCTGGAGGGTTTTTCGACGATGACACGAGATCGCGCTTCCAGCCGCTCATTCGTTTCGCCGCACCTCCAGTCAAACCATATTTATACGAAATATATAACTTTTTTAAATTTTTAAATTCTCTGTTCAGAAAATACCCTTAAAACGGGTGATAAAAGTACCTTTTAATTTCGAACAATCGAATTCTGCTTTTAGCAATTCCCGACTGCCAGAATTGAAAACGCTGGTTGGTTTTTATCACGTATTGTTTCTTTGATTTTGCTTGTTTCCTCCGTTGTCTTCGTCGGTTCAGGTTCGTTTATTGATTGTCGCTGGAATTGTTTCTTCCTGATATAAATGCAATTCTGGGCACGCTTGTTGTATCGTCCGCTCTCCGTCCTACACTCCCATTTATCTGTTTGTGTTTGTCGAGATATCTTTCGAGGCTTAGCGCTTTAAAAGAAGAAAAATAAAGAAAAAACTCAGATACAGGAATCCTCATTTTCGATTGTTCCCGTGTCCCTTTTGTACCTGAGCAGTAGGCTTTTCGAATAGATCACTTATTGGATTGTCGATTGTAAATAGATTATTGTTATTTATACGAAGAAAAAATAAATTGTCTCTTTTGACTTGTTTCTTCACACGAGGTTTTCGTGATTTTATCATCCTATCTAAACACTCCAACCCAGTCATTAGCTATTCACTGGTTGAGTTCAACTTGCAGTTTTAGTGCCCAAGAAGTCTCACAGATTCAGGATAGAACACTTTGAAGTAGTCATTCGGGCATTTTTTCGTGAAATGAGGGAGGCGGGATAGAGGAACCTTCAAGTTAATTCTTCATACAACATAATCTCAGCTGTTTGAAAAGGTGTTAGTACTGTTAAGGTATAGTCTCCACGAGAAATCAGTTCAATTTGAGACGCAGTATTACGAAATTGTTGGTTCTTGTTTATAGATTTCTAATTGATGTTAGATATTCATTGATGTGCCTACTGTTCCGGCCCTTAATTGGGTTTTCATTTTTGCAGGAAACGACCTCAATGGTCAAATGTCGAAGGCGAATTTCGAACTTAAAAGTACTCCGTGAACGATCTCGAATGAGTCTGCCACTAGACTTCCTATACTGGCCAGAGTCAGCCAACAGATTGCCGATGAAGGGACTGAACCGTATTTTAATACTCTTAATATTAATTTTAATATTTGAATTTTTCTATTTTAGAGCCTGTTAGATAATATGTGTGTAAATGAGTGTTTGTCGGAATGTCAGGAAACGAATCTTATACTTGTCTTGTTTGAATAAACTTCGACTGTCCTATATACACAACCTCATATTTCTTTCTTGAGCTTTGAGCACCGAGGCGAGAACTCATCCTCATTTGACATTGTGTTACGAAAAAACATGCTGGGATATTATTTTAAGCCTCCGTATTTTTCAAAGGGCCACATTTTTTCAATTTTTGTGTAACACCTTAGTTTAATTTAGACTTTTGAAGAATAAACAACACAAAGGAAAATTTTAAACATTTAATGCAAATTACATAACACGTAATAATTATCATTAGGTTTTCGTATTGGCCCAATGCAATTATATTGGTTACCATAAGGTAGTATTCTGCCTAATTGTTCCAAAACAGATAAGAATTGGAATACAAACTAGAAGTAGAAGCGATTACAGCCCTGGCTAAAACCTTTGAGAGAAGATAATTCCTTAATTATACCGGCTGTTCCCCTGCACTCTCCTCGCAGCGAAGGAAGGAAATCTGACGGGTATTAAGACCCGAAAAAATGTAAAAAAGAAAAAGAAATTAGAGGAAGAAAAAAAGGAGAGCTCCCTTTTCATGGCTCTTTCTCATTTTCAGATCTCATTATAAAGAACTAGATGCCCCCTGCCCCCTCTCGCCTAAAGTAATTCCCAATTCATTACAGGGCAGCGGTATAATCTGCTTCTTAAAGGCGTAAAGAGCATCTCGGGCTCACCATTTTCAGAACAGACGTCACTGAAAATTATGCAGTCTATTGTCGGTCGTTGTTTTCACAATTGGATGGACTCATCCATCAATGCAATAGTCCACCGAACATCTTTTCTATTTCAAATTCCTCAGGTTGGTAGTAAGAGAAGAAATCGCTCGCTTTAAAACCGTTCGCGGATAGAGAATGTATTAGATTGGATATTCTCTATAAAAAGTTATCACGGGAAATAATGAAATAGACGTTAATAATAGGAATTCGTCGGTAAGCGTCAGTATTATTAGCCAAACGGTATTTGATCAAGTTCTAAGCAAACAGATAATATTCAATATCAGTTATTATTGTGTGTAGCACCAGTTGGAATTATAAAAATTACAGGTAAATATAATAGCAAATAAGGAAGAAATGCAATGGATTAATATTATATTTGTGTAAAATACAAAATGTATTCATTTATACGGACAAATTCGAGAGCAATATCCAAAATAATTTTCAGTGTTCAGGATTTAATTTGGTTGCTCTTGTCCTTTCGGCGATTCAACGACTCGGCTCATTTTTAACGGTTCAAATATGAGGAATAAACGCTTATTGCCTCATCTCTGAAATTAAATCATTTCGGCCGACTATTCGGCGTCGGCTTTTTTCCTTTCGAGACGGGGAAAAGTTGTTTTGATGCCGGCGGTCTTTGTTTATAGCGCTGCCGTGCTTTGTTGCTGTGCTCCGTGCGAAACCCCGCGAGAACTCCGCCAACTCTAAATCTATCGTTCGATATTTTGAGATATTTTCTTGTTTTCCAGAAGAAACTCTTCTTCTTTCTGCGGCCCCTGCCTCTTGCAAATGTTTCGGTACGGAAACACTAAAGTATGTAGGCAAACGGAGGTCTATGAGAAAAAAAAATTTTTTATTCATAAGTTAATATTGTTTTATTCTTATGTAAGGTGCTTTTTGTGAATGCCGTTTCAGCACTTTCATTTTAGACTTTGGTCTTAAAATTGAAATCCATTTTTATCAAATTTGAACGCGTGTGTACAAAAAGAGATTCCATTTGATTAGTTTTATTGACTGGCAAGATGTATATCAGAGTAACAAGAGAGTTATTAAAACCTGATAATTATACTAATTTAAATTTACAATTTTATTTAGCAATATGATCAATACTCTTTGAAAGCCTTATTTATGAACTTATATATTCATAAGTGACCTCGCTCAGTTTCCTACTTTTGTTTTGCTTTATGATTATGAATATTTTATAGATTGAATGTGACATTCTTCGCTTTTATTTCGTAGCCATATAGAAATGCAAGGCACGAAAGATATATGACTCCTATCAACCGGAATGTATTTCCAATTCAAAATAGGCGTTTTTCTGGATATTCCCGAGAATATATGTTCCTACATTAAATTGGTATTCAACGATACTCAAATTGGTGTTCTGACCTTAGGGTGCCGACAGACCGAAGTTTATGACTCGTAAAGCGACTGGGGCAAACAACTGTAAACCTTTTATAGCACTTCAAGCTCAAATAATTCAAACCTGAATTTCAAAGCTCTGATATTTCATATATATTATTTTTTATTTTTGGGGTGACATTAATTTTTAACAAGTTATCTTTTAATTTTAATTTGTTGTTGGGTTCAGCAACAGGACCAAAGGCGTTCAGTTCACTTAAGTACCTAGATACATTACCAATATAATGACGCATATATTGCTATCCAAACAAGGTCCATTAAAACAAATCAACAAATTTTTCTTTTTTACATCAAGAAAAAATCCGATTATAATACGTGTTTTAAAATAAAGTATGAATTCGGGAATCAGTAAACAGAGTCCAATCTAGAGATTAAAGTTCCACCTATGGAATGATGTTTCGATTTTCGGTAAATTTTTGTGTCCTAGTTGTTTCGTTATTTAACTTCGTCCTGAACCGCCTGCGCAATAATTATGCCAATTAGTATCGCTTTGTTTGGGCGCAGAAAACTCAACCTCCCATTTCTACATTTTTGTTTTCAGTGTCTAAATTTAACTTTTACTAATTAACTTCGGCTCCCACCTGCCGAAACTACCGGAGTTTCTCCCCACTCACAATTGCCGGTTTAGCGGGTAAAAATAAAGATCTCTTTTGACGAGATTCCGTTTTTGATTGAAGTCTGAGCCGAATGCCGTACAGATGGAAATTGGAATTAGCACATTTATTATTTTTCCGCGCTGGTCAAAAACTCAATTTTCCCCACGGGCTAAGTCGAACAGGGCCTGTACGATTCGCTATTATTTAAAGGGGAGGGGGGGTCGACGGTTTACAAATATGAAAGAGGGCGACCCAAAAAAAGATCGAACATTAAAAAAGAAGGTTTCCGATTTAGAATCCATATGACGTGGATTTGATACGCTTTGCGGGGTCGGTCTGGCGAACGATATTGAGGCCATTGTTTTCGCGACCGACATCGCTAGCGGCGTCCGTCTTTTAATTGAAGATGAGAGAATGACGGCGGGTGAAAAAAAAAGCGATGAAAGCAAAACGCTACGCGGGATTTAAACCCCTCTCCAACCACCCTGCTAGGACAACAGGGACTTAGGATGTCGCTTCCGAAATCGCCAACGCTTAATTGGATTTTCCCAACCAGAGTACAGAAGCGGAGAGAAAACCGCTTCCTGAGAAATATTCTCAACAAAAAGAAAAAATTTCCTCAGAGTAAAATCAGAGTTTGAATATATTTTTTTTATCATATTTTATCCTGGTGACACATGCTAATGCCTGATAAAGTGAAAATAATGAAATTCTCATAAATTTATAAATTAAAAGTATAAATTCCTAATCTGATTGCTGCATTTGTTCCCACTTTTAGAGAGATGAAACTCAACAAGCGGAATTAAACTGAGGAAAAGTAGAAAGATAAATAAACCCAATACTGCTATTACCAAGTACGTTATTTAAAGAAAACAATATTTCTGGAAAAATGTCCATACATAATATAAATAAGAATAAGAAAAAGATTCTTAGGTGTTCGGTCACATATCGTTTCAACTTATATTTGTATAGATACCTAAATTTTTCATTGTTGAGTTATCTGGTTTCTCACAGCTATAAATATTATTCTTGTTTACGAAACCACATATTCATATTTCGTCCATTATGCACATATTAAAATATTTAGACTAATAACCCTTTCATATATAATGTTTTGATGAATACATCGACTAGCATGTTATAGTGGCTTCCTAAATTTGCTAATTTTATTTATCATACTCTCACTCAAATATTAAGCTGAAAACTCCTCATACCCTTAATAAAATAATATTTAAGCGAAGTAAATATTACACGCATAACACAAAGCGTTATAGTTTAAAAGAAATTTAGATAATAGTCAGATGAGTATGGAATACTTAATATCTACACACACACACACACACATATATATATATATATATATATATATATATATATATATATGTATTTATTATATATATGAATATATAAATATATTATATAATTAAAATATATTTATGTATACATTGGTTTAACGCAGCAATACTAGTCCCTAGGATTTAGCAAAGGCATAGGGAGAAAGCAAATGCCGGGCGGCCAATGGACTGAGCTAGGGGCAGTGGGCTGGGGTGGTGGGGATCAAGACAAGATAAATCTGAAGTCGGTCGAATTTTCCTAGAGAACGACAGAGGTCATTTGAAGGTTGTCCAGTGACGTAATAATCCCGGTCACCTACAAATGACCTCTATCGTTCTCTTGTAAAATTCGACCGACTTCAGATTTCCCTTCTCCTGGTCTACTCCAGCCCAGCCAACTACCCTAGCCCTATCCATTTACCGTAAGCTCCCCATAGTCTTTACCTTACCCGGACTTCTCTGTACCGTCCCCTGTGCCCCGGAACTCTCGCAAAACACAGTAGTACTCCTTTATGTCGCCGTCCACTCTTACTAACTCCGGATCACTCCGGTAGATAACTTACCCGGACTTCTCTCTTCCGTCCACTGTGCCCCGGCACTCTCCCACACACAGTAGTACTCCGTTATGTCCCCGTACACTCTTATTAACTCCGGATCACCCCGGTAGACTATACCTTACCCGGACTTCTCTCTTCCGTCCACTGTGCCCCGGCACTCTCCCACACACAGTAGTACTCCGTTATGTCCCCGTACACTCTTATTAACTCCGGATCACCCCGGTAGACTATACCTTACCCGGACTTCTCTCTTCCGTCCACTGTGCCCCGGCACTCTCCACACACAGTAGTACTCCGTTATGTCCCCGTACACTCTTATTAACTCCGGATCACCCCGGTAGACTATACCTTACCCGGACTTCTCTGTTCCGTCCCCTGTGCCCCGGAACTCTCCCCACACACAGTAGTACTCCGTTATGTCCCCGTACACTCTTATTAACTCCGGATCACCCCGGTAGACTATACCTTACCCGGACTTCTCTTCCGTCCCCTGTGCCCCGGCACTCTCCCACACACAGTAGTACTCCGTTATGTCCCCGTACACTCTTATTAACTCCGGATCACCCCGGTAGACTATACCTTACCCGGACTTCTCTCTTCCGTCCCCTGCGCCCCGGAACTAACCAACACACAGCAGTACTCCGTTATGTACCCGTACACTCTTATTAACTCCGGATCACCCCGGTAGACTATACCTTGCACCCGGACCTCTTTATGCCTGTGCCCCGCACTTTCCTTCAACTGGAACATAGTAGTAGCCCTGTACACCTGATCACCCCGGTAGACTATACCTACCCGGACTTCTGTGCCTGTCAGCCTCCTACCCACACACAGTAGTACTCCGTTATGTCCCCGTACACTCTTATTAACTCCGGATCACCCCGGTAGACTATACCTTACCCGGACTTCTCTCCGTCCTGTGCCCCACACACAGTAGTACTCCGTTATGTCCCCGTACACTCTTATTAACTCCGGATCACCCCGTAGTAGACTATACCTTGCACCCTGTTTCCGTCTGTGCCCCGTACCCCTGTGCCCCAGACTCTAACCCGGAACACACAGTAGTACCTCAGCTCCTTTATTCTTAACTCCGGATCACCCCGGTAGACTATACCTTACCCGGACTTCATCCTTCTCCGGTAATGGTCCTGCCCCAACACACAGTAGTACTCCGTTATGTCCCCGTGGCACACTCTTATTAACTCCGGATCACCCCGGTAGACTATACCTACCCGGTCCACTATTACTGTCATCGGATTTCACCGGACTATTCCGGACTTCCCGGATATTTACCCGACCTGTCGGACTATACCTATATTTCCGGATATTTCCCCGGATATTTGGATATTTCCGGATATTTCCGGATATTTTTATTTCGGATATTTCCGGATATTTCCGGATATTTCCGGATATTTCCGGATATTTCCGGATATTTCCGGATATTTCCGGATATTTCCGGATATTTCCGGATATTTCCGGATATTCCAGATATTTCCGGATATTTCCGGATATTTCCGGATATTTCCGGATATTTCCGGATATTTCCGGATATTTCCGGATATTTCCGGATATTTCCGGATATTTCCGGATATTTCCGGATATTTCCGGATATTTCCGGATATTTCCGGATATTTCCGGATATTTCCGGATATTTCCGGATATTTCCGGATATTTCCGGATATTTCCATTTCTATCCTGACATTTCCTTATATATTTGGACACTTCCAGTTATATCTGGATATTTCCGGATATTTCGGATATTTCCGGCTATTCCTGACATTTCCTTATATATTTGGACACTTCCAGTTATATCTGGATATTTTCTGTTCTCTGCATATATTTCTAGCTATTTTATCTTCAAATATCCGGAAATATCCGGAAATATCCGGAAATATCCGGAAATATCCGGAAATATCCGGAAATATCCGGAAATATCCGGAAATATCCGGAAATATCCGGAAATATCCGGAAATATCCGAAATATCCGGAAATATCCGGAAATATCCGGAAATATCCGGAAATATCCGGAAATATCCGGAAATATCCGGAAATATCCGGAAATATCCGGAAATATCCGGAAATATCCGAAATATCCGGAAATATCCGGAAATATCCGGAAATATCCGGAAATATCCGGAAATATCCGGAAATATCCGGAAATATCCGGAAATATCCCGTTATGTCCAGGTCACACTATTTCCGGGTTCTCCACTAAATATCCGGAAATATCCGGAAATATCCGGAAATATCCGGAAATATCCGGAAATATCCGGAAATATCCGGAAATATCCGGAAATATCCGGAAATATCCGGAAATATCCGGAAATATCCGGAAATATCCAGAAATCCGGAAATATCCGGAAATATCCGGAAATATCCGGAAACTTCCGGAATCATCTGGAAATATAAAGAAATGTTTGATACGAACTATGGGCGGATAGAACTAAAGTGAGAGTGCCGGGACGGAACAGAATCCAGGAAGGGTATAGTCAATACCGGCAGAATTAATTAGAGTACGGGGATATGACGGAGTACTACTGTGTGGGGAGTTCCCAACAGTGCCGGGGACGGAATAGAGAAGTGGGTAAGGTATACCACCTCTACGGGGATATAACGGAGTACTACCAGAGAAGTTGGGTAAGGTATAGTCTGATTCCGGAGTTAATAAGAGTGTACGGGGACATAACGGAGTACTACTGTGTTTGGGAGAGTGCCCACAGGGGAATGAGGCCGAGAAGTCCGGGTAAGGTATAGTCTACAGTGGAATCCGGAGTTAATTAGAGTGTACGGGGACATATGACGGAGTACTACTGTGTGTGAAGAGTCACAGGGAACGGAACAGAGAAGTCCATAGTCTACAGGGGAATCCATAATTAGTGTACGGGACATAACGGAGTACTACTGTGTACAGGGGTCGGAGAGTTAGTCCGGGTAAGGTATAGTCTACTGGGGTACAGAGGATCCGGAGTTAATAAGAGTGTACGGGGACATAACGGAGTACTACTGTGTGTGGGAGAGTGTGTCCGGGTAAGGTATAGTCTACCTAATCCGGAGTTAATAGAGTGTACGGGGACATAACGGAGTACTACTGTGTGTGGAGAAGTCCGGGTAAGGTATAGTCTACCGGGGTGATCCGGAGTTAATAAGAGTGCAGGGGACATAACGGAGTACTACTGTGTGGGGAGAGACGGAGCCGAGAATGGAACGTCTACCGGGGAATCCAGGAGTTAATAGAGTGTGGGACATAACGGAGTACTACTGTGTGCTGGGAGAGTGCCGTGGCACAGGGGAAGGAACAGAGAAGTCCGGGTAAGGTATTGTCTACAGAGGGAATCCTGAATTAATTGGTCTACGGGGACATAACGGAGTACTACTGTGTGTGTGGAGAGTGCCGGGGCACAGTGGACGGAGCCGAGAAGTCCGGGTAAGGTATAATCTACCGGGGTAATCCGGAGTTAATTAGAGTGTACGGGGACATAACAGAGTACTACTGTGTGTTGGGAGAGTGCCGGGGCACAGGGGACGGAACAGAGAAGTCCGGGTAAGGTATAGTCTACCGGGGTGATCCGGAGTTAATAAGAGTGTACGGGGACATAACGGAGTATTACTTTGTGTTGTGAGAGTTCCGGGGCACAGGGGACGGTACAGAGAAGTCCGGGTAAGGTAAAGACTATGGGGAGCTTACGGTAAATGGATAGGGCTGGGTAGTTGGCTGGGCTGGAGTAGACCAGGAGAGAGAGTCTAAGTCGGTCGAATTTTACAAGAGAACGATAGAGGTCATTTGTAGGTGACCGGGATTATTACGTCACTGGACACCTTCGAAATGGACCTCTGTCAGTTCTCTTAGAAAATTCGGACTCGACTTCGATTTATCTTGTCTTGATCCCCACCACCCCAGCCCCTGCCCCTGCTCAGTCCATTGGCCGCCCGGCATTTGCTTTCTCCTATGCCTTGGCGAATTCCCTAGGGACTAGTATCGCTGCGTTAAACTAATGTATATATAAATATATTTTAATTATATAATATATTTATATATTCATATATATAATAAATAAATATATATATATATATATATATATATATATATATATATATATATGTGTGTGTGTGTGTAGATATTAAGTATTCCATACTCATCTGGCTATTATCTAAATTTCTTTTAAACTATAACGCTTTGTGTTATGCGTGTAATATTTACTTCGTTTAATAATCTATTTATTAAGGGTTAGAGTTCTTAGCTTACCATAGGAGTGAGAGTATGATGAATAAAATTAGCAAATTAGCTCAGTCCATTGTTCGCTGGACATCTGTTTGCGTTCTCCGTATGGGCAACTCCTTGAAATAGTATCACTCCCATATACTAATATATAAATAAATATACATGAAACTTTTGTAAATAAATAAATATATTCAATCATATATATATAGCTATTCATTATTCCATACGCCTCTGTATATTATACAAAACTCTTTTATATTATAATACTTTCAGTTATGCTTGTTATATTTACTTTGTTGATTAAGATGGTTTAAGGTGGGTTATGGTGGATTAAGATGGATTAAAGTGTTTTGTAAATCAATATTGTCTTCTGTTGAGAGTAACTCTACAAAAAAACTTACATTTGTGAGTGATTAAAACATTCCGGTATTTATCTATAGCCGCATAATATATTCAATCACTTGGTGTCAAGTTGGTCCCGATTGAATGACAATCAAGCACAGAGTGAAATGTGCTTCGGTTAAGTTCACTCGCTCTCTGTTGAATTCACTTAAAAGGTAACTGAGATAGGGATCTCCGATTTCCAAATTCAAAGGGATTTTGAATTGCGGTAATCAGATTCCAGACATCGAAATTTCCCCACAGCAGGCAACGAGACGTTTATTTGATCTGTTCGGGGAAAATTAAATGTGCCGAAAAGGCTTTTACAATTTATTTATTTTTACAACGTAAAATTATTGATAATTTATTCATTGGAAATAAGATGCTTGTAACCGGGAGGAGAACAAGAAAATGAACGACTCCAGTTGGGCTGCCATTTCCGAAATGGAAGATAATATTTCGATAAGTATGTACCAAGTTATATTTCAGTTTATTTTCCTTGCTATAAAATCCAACTTCTTTAATGTTCTTTAGATTTTAAAATCCCATTCGAGGGAATTACGATACCTTCAAGGTGCCACCAGCGTGATGAAACAGCACGGCTATTATTGTTACTTCGCAAACCCATAAATACACGCAAAGTGAAGTTCGATTGAGTGGCTATAATTGCTGTATGAATTTTTAAAATCAATTATATCCGACTAGGACCGCCTTGAGCAACTGTGTCAGTTCGATAGCGGTATGGGCGGGGGAATGTAATTATTTCTGTAGGGCGGTATTGGGAGGGGGGCCTCGGCCGATAAGCACCGGCATTACAATAAACCAAGTTACACAGCAACTTTCCGACTGATGGAGACTGATGCCGGTACAATGATCAACAGCCGTACGGGCCAGCTTTCAATTAAAATCGCCCACTGTGACGCTCTCCTCGAATAATTTTGTCTGGCCGGAGTACGGACGAAATTTAAACGGGGCCCTGAGAAAAGGAACAGAACCACGCAAATAAATGGCGGTTCTGGCGCAGGGTTTTGTCCATTTTTCGAAGCAGAATAGTCACAATTCTCGCCATTCAGTGAGTACAAGTAAATGAATTTCATTTTCATATACGCGTTTTAATGTTTGAACGCCGAGGTTATTTTTCAACATTTCTAGGTCCCTTACATCTCATTCTTGAATTACAGTGGTCATATTACCTCGTGTTAATATATGGTAGACTGGAGTTAACAATTACCAATTCTTACTACCAGCCAGGAAAAGATACGGGTTCCGAACTATCTATAACCGAGTATAATACTGCATATGTATTGTATGAGTTATATTATCACCAATGTGTGATTATATTTATCATTTTTTATACGAACAATTATTCAATGGTACGTTTGATAATTTATTTCGAAGAATAAATAGTTATATTTTTGGTGGTAGAGATTGCCTTCAGCATTCATCAAACTGTCGTCCCGCAAAGTGTAGTACCCTGTGAATAGTTTCATTGTCCGTAGTTCAATTTGCAATTGCAACAGCTGGTGATATATATATATATATATATATATATATATATATATATATAGATCCGCTCTGTAGCGAGCTAGGCGTCTGTAATTAAACGTCAAAATACGGTTCTCATTTACCTCTGTGAATTCTTGCCGTCATAATCATCACATCGGTCCCGTTCCAATGAAGGCCCTGTTATTACACCGAGGCAGATGATATATAATCGTTTAAGAGGTTATAAACATTTAGAAATTATGAATTGATTGTTGTTAGAAAGATGTCTATGTTAAATGCAGCGGGCTCGAAGCAGTTATATGACATTTAAGAACCTGACGAATTTAGTTGTACGAATAATCTTTTTACAGTGTATCTCTTCGCTGTGAGTTATTGTAATAAAAAAAATAAATTATTTAAATTTAAAATTTAAAAAAGTTATTTATGTGTAGGAAATTTCCAAGATTTTAATTAAACACTCCATTTAATGACGTAAAAGGTTTTTCCTTTACGTTTTATTGAGCCGATTATTTTTATTCCGGTTATATTCGTAACTGTTTTATCATTTTCAGTTCCGGGAAGCGGCAGTAAATCTCCCTTGGTCGAAACTCAGCTTTTAACGAAGTTTAATTCGAAGTTTAAAGTTCTCGGAAATAAAGTCATATGGCCTCGCTTTGAAGGGGGACTATGTTTATCGAATTCATTGAATCCTCTTCAACAGTTCTTGTATGACAATTACGCAGTTTAACGATACGAGAAATTGAATTTTATTTGTTTTTCAATTGCATTCCTTGGAACGACATGTTAAATAACTTTATTATTGAATTTACACTGAAACAATGTATAACACGAAATAAACTGTTATACAATATAAATCTAGTATAGGAATTTTTCAGAACGAATAATCAGAATAGTCAGAATAGATTTTACTTTGTATACATTAAATATCTGTGTGAATGTTATAGTCAATTCCAGAAAAATATTCCTAAAACATATTCCAGCACATCCCAGTCATGAAAATTACTCCTTATCAAACAATCTAAAAAGAATCCAGTTCATATTAACAATACTTGGTAAAAAAATAAGATGAGTATAAAATAGTTATTAAATTGTCATCCTCTGTTTGATCAATCTTCAGGAACATTATTTTTATAAATTTTGAAATGTATTACTCCATAGGAAAAGTTCGGAACATATCTCATGGGTTTCTTCTTCCTTTTCTCGCTGCCGTATTAATTCAAGTGAATTAATTCCCCGGATCCAGGATAATCGATAAATTGATTCGCCGAGTTGTTTGAAGTCTCTGATAGTTGGGTCAGTTATCCCGCAGTTAGACGTTTCAGTAAATAAACGGAACAGTGCAAATAATTCTTTGACCTTTTCCGGGCGTTTCAGATGGGGTGAAGGGTCGATGGTGCCCGCTTTTGTCATACGAGCGACGGGACCCGGTTTTCTGCAGGAATGAATACGGTTTTTGTTCCAACTCCTGCTTACTGACTTATTTCGTCAAGTTGTGAAAACTTTTCATAATCACCGTCATAAGCCATTTGAATAAAAGGAACAATGTCAGTCATATCTGTCATTAATAAAATAGTTTTGAATATACATAATTATTATGGTAGTTCATAATTTGCATTTCGCTTATTTGTAGGGTCGCCAATTTCAGTGATTTAGTTGCTGGAGTTTAGACTAGAGATAACTAAATATACAAATATGAGGTAACGATCATGAGAAATTTATAACATAAAAATTATTGGCAGTGTAAAACACGGTTCCAGTGAAACATTAGTATTACGCACGGGGGACTGTCCGCTCCACGATGAAGCCAGAAGAGACCCCGTGGATAGCACCACAGGTAGGGCCTGAAACGCTGCTACAGCAACACTTTTTAGCGCCCAGACAATTTCCAGGAATGGTTGTTTCCCCCGGCCGGTCCATTATCTCCGGGCGAGTGGATTAAGGTTTTCCCTCTGCTCGGCTTCTCCAGGCGGCCGGTAGCAGGAAACGGGGAAACGTTCCCTAACGAATAGTAACGGGGCCGAACAGACGCCAGGGATGAGAGCGCAGATTCGGTCTGCATTTATAGAAAAACACGATTAAATCAAACGACAATATTTTTTCTTCCCATTCAAATAACTGCTTAAGGCTAACCTAGCCTTCTCTGTGGCAGCCCAATTTTCCGAAATTGCCGAGGTATGGCATTGTTGCAGTTTAAATTTTATATCCGGGCGCCGGCGGGAAACCCCACTTTGTTTGAGTTTGACTTAATAAGCCGGCAGTTCGCAGGAAAAGGTGGTTCCCGGGGTGGACGAGACCCCGGGACATTTTATGAGGGCGGTATCGGCGGTAGGGGCGGACAAGGTGCTGAACGGGGAACGCGACAGGGCGACTCGTTGGGAATAATTTTCAAAGGGCCGTACGTGCCGCTGCCCTCCGCCCTTTCTTATTTCGGCCCACGCCTCGGCCAACCCGCACACAAAAATTTGAGGGAAATAATTCTCTTACAAAATTTTCTTTTTGGCCAACTTAAAAGCCATTACAGCAGTGTATTTTATAGCGGCGCCTACATTCCAACGAATTCTGTTTAAAGTATAAAAACTATTTGTATGTCCTGTATAATGGTTTCTTTCTTTTCCTCTTCAAAATTAAATTGTAGTAAATTGCCTTACTACTGTTTCTGGTATTACGAGCGTTTCGACGTTTCTGGACATTTAAGAGGAATTCCTAATACGGTGGATATATTAAAATATTATAATCTAATAATAAGAGACAAGTAAAACAAAGTACGTATTCTACCTCGCTTATTCGCGTTCCTTGGCGATGTGTACTGAACTGAAATGCACATTCTGTGGAGATCTGTGTTCATTTTCGAGCCTTACATTTCAAGTTAAGCTAAAATGAGAAATATATTTTCTTCGTGTAATAAAAACGCTAATCTTTCCAATAATCAATAGTCCTATACTGAATATTCAAACTATAAATATGTCTACTTGGTAACATTATGTTTTTTCTAAAAAATAGGATGAACATGTTATTTATTACATTACTGGATGATCGATGTTGATATAAATAATTTAAATAGGGAGTGGTATAGACCCCCTGTCATTTTGCGCAACATCTTGGAAGTTGTCCGAAACTGAGCGGCGGTCTAACAAGAAAGTGTAACACTAACACTTTAATCCGTCGGTTACTAAACTTCTGCCAGCGTCGCCCACGCTCGACTATCCCAATCGGTGAGAGAGTGCCCCGATAGGCTTATCCAGCCAAATAAGATCGTTGTACAATGTCATTACCCGAATGCAATATCGGACAGCCCCCTTTCGTTTACCCCTTTCTGAAGACAAATATTGGGGAAGCACAAAGTGGATATCGCGTATCATTATGCCTGGTATCCTAACTACATGTGTTTTAACTCAGAGTGAATTATATATAAGGTGAGTTAAAACATACTTTCTGTAGAATACGGGGTGTTTTTTATATTAAGACTATTTAATTCAGATTAACATTTGAGCTATCGTCATTTAAATAACAGTAATGTTCATCATTTATAAGACTAAGTAATTGAGATATTAGTTTTGGAGTCCGCGACGGTTCAGGCCGTACTGAAAAAAAATAAAATGTGCTTAATTATTCAAAATTAATAAATTTCGAATTACCACGGTTCTTGCGACCCTCCGTCTCCGCTCGTTGGTTTGTTAAACCGGTCTCGACTGCTTGTCACATAACTTTGGAGCGTTTTGGAACCTCTTCTCTTACACTGTGGTTTGTGGGTCTAGATCCATTAACCAGCCAATTCTGAAAGGAACCCTTCCGCGCATGTAACTAAAATACAACGACGATTTACGCCACGACGGTACTCCACCGGGTTTCCGATCCTGCCGACGTTCCGAAAATAAAGTGCAACGAAATACTAAAGGTCGCGGGTTTGCCCGTTTTCGGATGAAATACGAGCGGCGAGTAGTGGGCGGAGTGGCCGCGGAAATTGCGCTAAAATGTTGAATGACCGCGAGATAGCCAGCAGCAAATTAACAGATCGGCGGATAGCGAGCGCCAGGGCGGTCGTTGGGCCCCGGTAAATCATCCCCTCGAAGGAAAGGCTCCGCCTAACTCGGCCGCAATTAGCGAGGCGCTGTTCCGCGATCCGTCCAAAGCTAAAGAACCGGTACATACATAGCATACCGCCCCTCTACAATCGCATCTACGGCCGGATCATTTAGGAGCAACGAACAGGATTAAATTATTCCTACATCTTATTTGTTACTTTCAAGAAACACAAATTGCTTAATCCTGCACTGGATATTGTGGGGTACTAAAAAATTATAGAAAAAATGTGTATGTTTTTATCTACGTTTGAAAATAATTTTAAGCCCATAAAATATTTTCTTGGCAATTACTCTATACATAAAGTCAAATTCGTGGAAAAAAACCACGTTATTGCCACAGAGGACGTTAAACAAATGACCCGCCCCAAATCCCCAAAGTGTGTACTGTGGCCAATGCGTTTCGAAACTCGAAGTGGGAGGGAATTTAACCGCGGGAGAATTTCGAAATTGAGATTTCATAATCGTGAACACCCCCGCGTCTAGGGGAAAAGATCGCCCTGTAGTAGGGAAAGTAATATCTTAAGAGTCTAACACCGGGGGGGGGGCTGTGGTCCGTTGTTTTGATAAATGAGTGCGACTCCGGGATTAATGTTCAAACGCCGGCTGACGACACTCTTGGAACGACGTAGGCCACCTCTATCTTCATTGGGGAAACAGAATTCGGAGGGGAATAGGAGAATAGGACTGACGAAAAGTGCTCCTTACCGACAAAGAAGCAGTCGTGTACCGTGGACGTTCACTCAGCACACACAGAGCGAGTTCTTAAGTGTAATCAATAATATTGAACTTACAGCCACGAATTTGAGGAGAATATTGTAATTATTCTGTGGAAAATTACTGTAATTTACCCCTATTCAGAACATGTGAAAGACACTCGATGGGAAAAATCCTAAGATTGAGTGCAACCGAAAGACAAAATCTCCTATTAGAAGAAGCATACGATAGTTACATTGAACGTTCTTATAACTTTAATTTAATATTCAACTAACAGAATTGCATTACACCAAGTGCTTACATTAAAATTTTATTACATTAATTTCGATAATACATATTCCACGTAAGAACGCATCATTCACCGGCCGGGCAAAAGCATAAAAGAAAAAAACAGGTCAAACGTGTTAATGCTGAGCTCGAGCCTTTATCCACCATTACGAGTCCGAACGGTACTGAAATGTGAAACCAGGAGCGGGCAATTGGAGTGGGGCTTAATGCCGTAATGACAACCGAGCGACCGAGCTCCCCTCTTTTATTTGAACGAGGCCCTCCGCCGCCCTCATTGTATAAGCAAGCCTGCGGTCCCGGCCCAACACCCACAGGGCTAATTGGTATTTTACCGAGGGTGCTAAGCGTTAAGCGGCGTAAAGCGATTTCATGCGACTTAAGTGCACTATAAAAGGGTCATGGGATCTTGCTCTCTTGTAATTAGATGTTATGAAGGGCCATTTCACTCGAGGACACCGATTATCTTTTTCCTCATCTAAAAATATTTGAAATATCTTAAAATGTCATCCTAAAAAACAAATTTTATATACTTCAGATATCTTGTGGAATTATGAGCATACTACTGACGAAATGTGGATAGGTAGGAGAAATAACATCATGCATATGACGTCTGAACCATATCAGAAGACTTCCGTTTTCGAAACTTTTGAAATTCCAACACAATGTTAGTAGAATAAGTTGAATATTTAAGGAATTATTTTAAATATAAATTTGTTTCTCAATTTAAAACGGCAACTGTTTGAAATCACAGGTATATGTACAGACTCTCTACAGTTATACGATGGGCATCAATTATACATTTTACACCTTCACATAATACTAAAGTAGGAATCGCACTGACATAAACATCCAATCCAAAAGATGGGTAAATAGAAACCGGTAAAACGAAGAGTAGTAAAACTTTTAGTGAAAATCGGGCAGACCGGTAAGTAAGTTCTAGAGGGAATAAATATATTGCTGTATCAACAAGCGCTGTATTTTATCTGAATTCACGCCGGACTACGAGGAAATAAAAACTTCGGCATTCCGCCCTAGGAAATAAAAGATATGCGGGGAGATATGCGACCATACAATTGTAAAACTTCCGCCATCGGACTTTACAAAAAGTCGGTTTTTCCAAGAACACCGAACCCGTCGAAGGTATCTCGGAAGCCGACCTATCTGGCCCGAGGGACGTCTCCACCGAAGGGATGTGAGTTATATTGTATATCTTGAAACTTCTACCTGTTTTTTCGCTGAGTTCACTGAACTTCTCATCTCACACTAATGCTCATAGGGTAACCATTTGTATGGCTTAAAAAACCACAAACTCAAAGATGTGTCCATTGGAAACGGACAATAATTAATCCGAGGATATTACATTTTTATTACTATACTGTTTAGAAATCGCATAGTACACGTCTACAGCTTTGCTTGCAATAAACATTCGTTCCCAAACTGCGTCGGAATCCCGGTGAAAAATTGCGGTTTACGATTATTTCTTTCTCATATATAGTGATGAATATTATTTTATGATCTGTCTGTGCGAGGCACTATATTAATTATACTTCTGACCTTTATAAACGAGTTCGCACCTCAACCAAACCACTAAGTGCTGTCATATGTGAGAACTGAGCAAATAAGTTTTCTTAAAGCGATTGAACCTAAATGAAGGAAACAGGAACTTGGTGTATTGGGACTTCCGGTTGAGATGAGTTCAAGCGTGTAGGTCGCAACTCCTCCTTTGAACTGGGAATTTAGGATACGCAAACCGAAGGAGATAGAGTTCAAGAATATTTGATGGCAACTTGAAACTTCGGGTCTTCGAAGTGCTTCAAGAAATTCCTTTTTCCTTATGCTATCAACTTCCTAACTTCTCGGCCCTCTGCGCGGTCTCATGTTCCCTGATGAGCATATATTAAAGATGATTTAAAGCGAATACTGTTGTTCTTAATGTTTTGTGCACATTGATTGTTTTTTTACATTGCACCAATATTTGTGAACTTTTCTTCTCCAAAGTAAAGACAAGTAGGTTTGTAAGTCCAGAGTACGCTTTCTGATGAGAGGGCTCTAAGGCAGAAACACCTTTGGTACAATTTGAATTGATCATATGATGTTAATTTTAAATTTGAAAATTTAAATTCAAATGGAAAATTTCCATCAGGTGTGGAATATGCGTTAAAATAAATTTAAATTTACTAAGGGTTTAAACACTAACCTAAAATAAATAAATTCATAAATATACATATATGTATTACCGTTAATTTATATTAATAATCAAACCATAAGGGATCCATAAGATTGATCAGTCTGATCAATTCCAATATACCGGAATTGAACATAAATCGGTAGACCCCCCAATCGTGGCTCTTTATATCCTGGCTTCCACAGTTGCTGATGCCGTGGCCCATTGACGGTTTTATTTTGTTCCAGTAGAGACGTATTTTTCTCGTAATGGGATTTCCACAAATAACTTCTTCAAAGCGAAGTATATTTCGCGATATACGTCGCGCCCCTCGGTGAAAACCACCGCTGGATTTCCAATCCTTTTGAATGTTTGTGCTTGCTATTTTTGATACGAAGTTGAACGTGACCTCTACAACCGATTTGTCTGCGGTATTTGACAATTAAAATAAATGGACAAAACAAATAAGGCGTAATGTAGTGTGGAGATGACCGACTGGACACAAAACATCCATGATATTCCATCGAAACCCCTCGGACCCACAAACCTTTTATTCTGATTGCGCAATATTAAATAATTTTACCAGAATATAGTAACTTTAATACGGAGGACAGAATTGGACTATGGAAGTCAGCGGTAAAACCGGTGTAAGTACCGATGTCTGAGCGGGTTTCATTTCGTCATATCAGCCGAGTATCGGCGGTGAACACCCAACTCAAAAGTGAATAAGTTGCTCTCATACTTCACAAGTTTTTCTGCGTACTTTATTTGAGCGCCACTGTGCATGGAAATGAGGCAAAGTTTCAAAAATGGGCTCGGACTAAAGGCACAAGTAATATCTCCAACTTTATAACAGAATCAGTTCAAAAGTTCTAAGCTATTATCGTGATCAATACCAATTAGTAAATTGACGAACATTCTGTTAGCCACAGGTATTTGAACACCTGTCGTCGTAAAGCTGGTCAACTGCAGTAGACTCCGTTTCTAATTATAATTTAGGTCGGTAGTTCAACTGTAAATACACAGTCCTCAATACTAGTGGTGAGATGCTCATACATATTAACAGAAGGTTCCGGGAAAAGGACTAGATAATTAGTTCCTTTCACCCGGCTTTGAATTCCGGTGTTATACCGAATTATCAATCAATTAGTAATTTGACTTGAAGTGAAAATTGTAACAGTAAAATAAAATCCTGAATTCTAATGTTGCCATTACTGAGGAGGATTAATATGGATTAAGCTGGATTAAGGATTAACGTGGTTTTAGTTTGATTAATGCGAGTTAAGGCGGATTAAGGTGGATTGTATCTTCACATTGTTGTATTTGGAGTTGTGTGTTACTTATTTCGTTTTCTGTTATTTTGTGATAGGCCGGATTCTGTAATTTAAAACCAGATTTTCCTTCTCAGTAGGCTTGTTATTGAAGTATGTTGGCCTCGATCTTTCGGCACCGTTACTATTTTGATACTAAAAGTACCATTGATACTAAGTTACCTACATAACATCAGCTAATGTTTATGAAGTAACGTGTTTAATATTTCAGACGAAGGTGCAGAGTATAAATGGGAATGGCTTACGCGTGCTGATGATAGCTCTGCCTTGAAAACAATAGTAAATGATTGGTGTGGGAAATTCAACGGGGACAACATAACTGACTTGCCACGCCCCGGCCAATAGGATCGAACCGAAGACCGTGAAATCCAATTTCCAGACTCCAATACAGGCTCCAGACCCCATATACGGGCTCTTTTTCTCGGGTTCATCGGCAAGCTCGCTTCAATAATGAGATTTTATTATTTATACTATCATTAAAATCATTGTAATTCACGTAGTATGCTCTCAAAGCCTTAGGAAACAAAATCATCGATCGGATTATATCATGACAATACCGTGAATATATCGTGTCATTAAAAAAGTTGTCACACCTGACTTTAGTTGCTAGAAAAATCCAGAAAATTACACTTAGAGACCAGATCGATATTCGGTACACTTCTTGAAAGTGAGGGCTGGTTTGAATTCACCGGGGAACCTTTTTAACAATAAAGGGTTGAAATTAATTGCCCTAACGTAGCAAATTAAAGGCGACAGGGGCTACAGGAGCCCCCACTACCCGAGCTGAAATTATTAACGGTATTTAACGTTTTCACGGTTCAAAGGCCCAATCTTGTAGAGTTGACGTGTGTAAAATTGAATAGCCTTTCACCCGCAGGTAAACTTTCGTTTAGGGGCGGGAGAGCGAGCCGAGTAGTTTAATCGGCCGCGAAATTAGAACCTCATTTCACTGGATAGGACTATAAAACTTACTACTTAACCTTTGTACACAAAAGAGCTCACGCACCTTGTTTGTTCTGTTGAGGTTCAAACACAGAAAAACATTTTCAGAAAATTCAGTACATCGATAGCTCATTAGACGATGGCATTAACGTAGTTTAAATTGTTAGTTGATTTTTCTAGATTTGGGATATGATTTATATAAATTTGAATGTTATAGTAGAATAAAAACCGACCTCCGAGGCCATAGATTCTTGATTTGGAAATGCACTAAATTTAAAAAAATATTTAAATATTAATAATGTTTTTTTGATTTCCGTACAAGAGTTACATGTGGCTCTTTGAACGTCAAGACCAATTTAACGTTTCCAGGCCAAGGTTGGAGTTACATTCAACTCACGCAATCCACTGAAAAAACAGCGTGAGTTAATATACTCAGACGGCGTCCAATGTGTTAACGCAAGTCGAACCAAAACGCTGCAAGCGCAAACAGAATATCCCACCGGCAACCAACGTTTATGTAGCTCAATAATACTGATGGACGATACTAGTGGTGGCGAAAAGCCGAACTCTCCCAATCAATTCCAATCTTGTATGAATATACTATTTGGGGAATAAAGACATTTCACTGACGCATGTCTGGCATAGTTATTGGTAGTCAATCATGGAGGGAGGGATGTGCCTGTAGTATAAATTTATCCTTTGAATTATAGCCTAAACATGTTGGAAAAATGCAGGCGCGGTTTGCGGTTGAAGGGCGGAAGTCATTTTACATGGTTTGTTGTTTGCATTGATATTTGTTAAATGAAAGTCGGCTAAAGCAGCGACAAAGCGGGGTCACAAATCGCAGTAATGTCATGGCAATGAAAAATTAAAAATGTAGTGTCAAGTGTGAATGAGAAATGTAATAGAAACAATAATTAGCAGAATTTGAATCTAAAATCTGATCTAGTTCTTCCGTGAATAAATTCATTACTAATAAATAATAAGGAAGTGGTACTAATAAGGAGCTATTGATGGTGAAAAACAGAAGAAACCAATGTAGTTTCGCCATCTCATATTCTGGTGCATGTATTCAACGAATTCACTTTTCTAGTGTCCAAGGGAGAATATTTTAAATGCTATAATTATTTACTGGCACGTTGAAGAAACTGTCATGTTGGCGCTCGCCGGACGTGAAGAATTTTCAATTTCGACTTTGACAGTAGGCCAGAATTATGAGATTCGGTCTGGAATAGTAATTAAAACGTCGACACCGATATTCCCTCTGGGCAAACAGTGCCTCTGTACCTGGAAAGCCGCGGCGGGTACCCTTCCATAATGTAATTAGCGCTTGGGAAAAGATACGCGTGCCGAATACACAATGCTGTAATTATAAGGATTATACACGTTTTTAATCCACGCCCAGAAACACTCCAGCCGAGCTCTTGATGAATGGAAATACGGGAATCAAGGCAAATGGAATTGTATGTAAGGGAATTCGGGCTTACTCATTACGCTGGATTAGTGGATAAGCCTATTTCGAAATGGGGGGGTCATTAAACCCTAAGCTTAGGTTTGCCTGAGGTTAAGGCAGATTATTTCTTCTTATAAATATTCAATCAGCTTGCATCTTTAACTATGAAAATGTGCAGAGAATATTTGTTGGCTTATGACTGGATAGGAGTCCACATTTGTATTGTAATTAAATTTATAGGTAGATTATTCGCCACATTATTGTCTTTTGGCGAAAAGAACGCCTCATGAAATTTACAAATATATGTATTCCTTTTAAAGGTAAGTGAAACTAACTAAACGATTTCACTACCAATACAACTTAACAAACACAGTATTACTACTGATTGTGAGTTAAACAGAAAAATTATACAAATTATTACCACTTTTTCACTTTTTTTGCGGTTCGCAAAAGCGTATCAAGCGAAACACTAGTCGATAATCCCACATGTGGAGTCGAACAGTAAGTGAGGGACCACCAAGTGCAGGTAAAGTCAACACGAATGGGTGAGAAAATTTATTGTGTTTGTCAAAGCTTAGATATAAAGATACAGATAGTATTTAATGCCTGGGATTATTCGAGCGACAAATGCAACATCTGTTAGTGTTTTCGCCGTGATAAATGGATATGCTACAGAATACATTGTATTTTTCTACCATAACATCTTCGATTAAAGAATATGCCACGAATCTAAACCGGCTTCTGTGTCCTCTTGAAATTATATAATATAAATCAAATGATATCTTAATTCAATTTCAATCATTAGACAATATTCTTGGGTTAACCAAATAAGTAATGGTGGTAACTCGATCCCACTGTAGGGAATTTTGCCGAAACATCCATAAGTAATAAGCACTTGATTTTCCAGATATACGTGGAACGGAAACTTTGACTTAATAAGTCAATGAGACAAATAGGTTTTTATGTATGTGTTTGTTGCTGCATATATATATTCACATAAAGAATAGAAATATTAAAAAAGCTTGACGAGGAGCCCCTCCCCCCTCCCCGAAAACAGTTTTTGCGTCATCATCCAGCTGTTGAGGCGGGTGCCAATTATGGTTTCGATGAAACGAAGTTAAACGAGATCTGAATTACTGATTTCAAAGTTCTTGACGAGCGGCGTCTCTCGGCACAGCCATCTCTAATTAGAGGGAGTTTTTCTTTATTTAAAATGAACCACCGAAATAGCAATTCCCACTTTAGAACATGCAATAATATATAAGCAGTCCACTAATGAATAATACACCATTAATTTATAGTGAGTCAGTAAAGTGTGTCTTTATTTTAACAGTAGATGACCAAGAAAACACTATATTGTATAAGGTATATATTTTTTTGCTAGAAAAAAAGGACTATAATTGCAACCTACGGCAATTTTAAAAATGAAATAACAGAATAAACGCAATAGAGAAACAATAAAATACTGTCTCTTGTAAGCGAAATGAAATGACACTAATGAACCTTCCGCTAAAATCACAATAGTTGGTTAGAGTACATTTTATTCAACCACAGTTTTCATTTTTCAATAACAAGTACAATTTTAATTAATAATTGCAGTACGCGTCTATCCTTGTGGCAAGTATGATTTCGGTCTGATTATTATGTATTGGCACTAACCGAATAATCAATACTGTGAGCAGCGAAATAAAATATTATCAATAGGATATTTGAATATGAATACTATTTTGATAAAAAATATGAAGCCATAATTATTCAGGAACTTGCTATTGTATTTTTTGAATTCATTTCCAATTCGTCAATTGGCAGTAGACACAAATATTACATTTCCAAATAAATTATACCAAGAACTAAGTCCTTTGTATTAAAACAATCAATTTTAACTAATTTCAGACAATCTGAAAGTGCGATTTATATAATATATTCTCGCTTAATTTACTGAATGTATATTTAAATATTATATATATATATAAACGGAAAATGGTAACTTTCTATTACAGTGGTTAGCGATGTGCAGGTAAATTTGCATAAAGCGTGGGTGAACAACAACAGCAAGTTAATTGATCATACCAATTTCAACGTTGAGAGTTTATAAACGCGTTTTCATATTATTCACGAAGGCCGTATTAATTCGCGAATGCCGTTACTCATTATAAGTGGGCTCAGTCTCATTATGGTGAGAAGAGCTCGAAAATGCAGTGCGAATAAAGCAGAGTGGTTATCCCCCTCTCACATATTCGGGGGAATTGGGCACCTCGGGTAGATGAGTATTGTCGAGTCGCCGTATTCAGATTTCGATAATCTGACTGCAATTTGGCGACTTGACTTAAAAAAAAAACAGCATATTTTCATGAAACTAGAAAGTAATTTATGCTCCGTGTCGGGGGAAATTGTTTCGGGAAATCCTTTATATCGGCGTACTTTATTCTTTATATAAACTGTGATACATTTATTCTTAATATGTATTTAATTTTAAGCTAATTTTGTTCTTTGGAATAACATCTCAGGTATTTATGTTTATTGGGTGAAGTTGTACTCCTAATTTAAGACAAATGTTAACACTTACCCTCCCCACACGGAGCCGTATTTTTGTCCCAGCTCTCTCTAAATCGATCCCCCTCCTTTTTCCAGCGGTTTTGTTTCCCCTTCCAGTTTTCGACCTATTCCCCGATCGCATTAACGCCCCGGCGAGTGGGCGCTGTACTCTGGCCGGGACAGGATCGTTACCGAAGTCGTTGTTCAAGTTCCATGAATTTAAATTCAGGCCGTTAGCAGTGTGGTGGGTGGGAGGGGGAGCTATCCGGGTTCGGCCAAGGCGCGGGCCCGCCCCTGTTTCCCGGGAAATAAAGTCCACACCCGATAGGTTAAAGGTCCCACGGCCCAAGTATCGAACCCGACCGAACATCTAAACCTGTACCTTACAACCTGGTTATCCCATTGAAAATACAGGTTCAGCCCTGGTCATTATTGTTCGGTACCAGGGCGCTATATTTATAATTAAAGGTTGTTGAAAGTACAGTACAATTATTAGATATTTTAAAATATTGCGTTAATACCAGCATCACTCGTGGCCTAGTATAGAATGATTGATGAAGCCACTTCATACGTAAAAATGTATATATAAATATTTAAACATAAATGTATGTATACAAATTTTACGGATTATATATAGTTATGTAGTTTTACTTAAGATATATATATATATATATATATATATATATATATATATATATATATATATATATCACAAATAATTCAGGTTGACGCCAGCTACAAATAGTATATCTTTGTTTATTCGTTTTAAAATATTATTTGTGCAATGTATTTAGAGTGCCAAATAAATAATGCTCATTTCCCCATCAATCCGTCACTTGCATCCACCCTTGAACCTCGATTCTCTTTCTCTCTCTCTTCTCTCTCCCTCTCCTCTCCCTCTCCCTCTCCCTCTCCCTCTCCCTCTCCCTCTCCTCTCCCTCTCCCTCTCCTCTCCCTCTCCTCTCCCTCTCCCTCTCCCTCTCCCTCCCTCTCCCTCTCCCTCTCCCTCTCCTCTCCCTCTCCCTCTCCCTCTCCCTCTCCCTCTCCTCTCCCTCTCTCTCTCTCTCTATTGCACTTTGTCTCTGGCAGGCTTTGATCAACGGTTGACTCGTTTGCTGTTTCACGTTTCGACGTAGGGCCGGTCGCCCACCCGACCGCCCGTTTGATCGGAGCCGGAAAAACGGCCGAATAAAGCTGGAACTACTTTCCGCTGGCCGGTACCCGGACACGAACACCGCTCAGCTTCTATTTCATTATTTAAAAAGTCTGCCAAGAAAGCGGAATTATTTGTATTTTGTTTTTTAAAATTAGGTTTATTTAGGACACGTATTTAGGAATATAAATATTCCAGTCGCCAATGTTATAGAAATATATTATAAATATTTATTAATGGAATTTTAATAGGTCTAAATAAATTTGAATGTTGCTGTAAATTATAATAAGTTCTTATTGAATTTTTGATACTTTCGGTACAACGCAATAGTTATTGAGATATTTATGAGAGTTTATTTACAATCGATCTCTATACTGTCTTGATGGCTTCGGATAAACAAATTTTAATCGTGAAGTTGAAAAACGTGTAGGCCCGAGTCACGCAAATTGTACTATCTCGTATCTTGAACATCTCGTAAACTGAAGTTATTTGTTTTGTTTTCTTTTTTACGCGCACGCAACAACGGACGGAACGTACACGCAGAGAAAAAACTCACTATCTAATCCAAATACGACGTCGTTAATGCTAAGTTAATCTAAGATTTATGAGATAATGGGCCGAGGTGTCCGAGGGACAATCGAGTTCCAATCTCCGAATGGTATACATCTTCTTCAGGAACCAAGGTAATTCCCAATACATGTCTCGCTATACAATCAATAAATTAAGAAATAATAATTATTCCTTTGTGATATTTTTAAACATCGGATTTTGTGATAATGCCAAAGCGTTTCTCCGCTTGGAGATCTTAATTAAATGTAGAGGAAACATTTCATTTTTTAAGTTTCACGATTCGACTTTATATTTCATAAATATAGAATATACCATGGATTGCCGGCGGCGTGCTCAGGTCAGTATCAATATTCTATGACTGCCCGCGTCAGTTTCCAGCTTTTTCCCAGCGTCAAGTTTCTGGGAAACGCGGGGCGATTGACGTGGGCCACTTCCGGGACGAGCGTTCGGCTGTGGTTGTTGAGCTCACTATAAATTCAGTACCGACCGGAAAGTGCCGGGGTTTTAAAAGTTTAAAACGACTGGCCCACGTTATGGTAGATGACAATTGCGCCAGTGCAAGTTCCTCCGAAGGAAGAATAGTAATTCTCACCAGTTATATTAGAACTGTAGCAACAATTTTAAAATTAACCTAAACATGATGCGCTGTCTATGAATGGTTAAGATTTATATATTGAATGAACCAATCAAACTAACATTATTAATTTCTGATTCAAATATGATCACGAACGACTATAATATAAGTAATAGGAAGAATGAGAAATCATAAAAACGAAACACTAAATATATTAATAACATAAATGTTGAAGATATCTTTATCCATAAAAACGGAATTCTGTTATTACCAAACGTCCCCTAAGTTCCAAGACTCAGAGCATTTCTTGAAATTTGGAACACGCAGAACTAGTTTAACATTCCGGTAGGGAAATTGAGTTGGGAAATCCCCGTCTTAATCGAGCAAGAATGAAACTTCGGTCACTCCCTCTTTCTCTTATACTTGTCTTATACTCTACGCATCAGCAACCCCCTTAAATAAGTTGTCAACGGTGGAAGAATCAATGATACTTCCAGTTCGAATATCCATTGCTGGTATGCCTCTACTTTCTATAGAGTATTATAAAAATGAAACAAAATATTTCATATTTATTATTTAAATACAAAGCACATTATTTGCGTATGTACCAATTCGAATTATAAGCAAACGTTACCGTGTTAATTGCCTAAATATAAATAAAACAAGATGTTTAACATTTAAGCTCAAAATATGGAGGAGGACGGCAGGAGTTTATCCCAGTTGGGGCTAGGGTGGGTGACAGGAGGGCAAGGTAAGCCCGGGGCCGCTATTAAGTCCAATTGGGGATTCGGGAGAGGACCCCCATTAAGCCCCCGGTGAAGGACAACAGTGAGCACACTGTCCTCCGGGTCGCTTAGTCCGCTCCTTTAATTGACACTTCCACGGGGGATGAAGCGACCAAAACGGCGTCTAACAATTCCCCAGTAAATGCTCTTAATCGGGGACCCGGAAATTATTCAAAATATCACCGCTCTATGACGAATAATATGCAGTGTTTCCCGATCAGTTTGTCGACACTATTTAGAATATTCCCAGGCCGAAATTATCCAGCAGATCAATTCTTTAATGCCGCCAAGGATTCAGACTGAAAATCGGATTACGTATGGAACTGTGAATACATAAAACTGTCGACATTATTACTATTTATTGTATTAAAATAAAATGTCCAAATAGAGAGTGGTTGAAATTACCTTGATGACTATAGAGAGGCTATCCCATATTTCGCGTAACTTCACAAAAAATGTTTTCTCTGATTTTGCGACGTCAGTTTTAAAGGGCGTGCGTAGCTTTGGAAAAAGGACGAGTATTTATTTCTTTCTCAGAGGCGGGACTCGTCCGGGCGGGTCACGTCCACGTGTAATCATAAGGGAGTCTCTGACCGGACCGTTAAATCGGCATTATTTCATTAGTGCTATGTGTCGGCCCGTCTGGACACTAATCCGCGCCCGGCCCACTCCCACTTTCTTTCTCGACCTCCGTAGATCATCTTCTAATGGCGCGCACCTCCCTCCCCCCTCGCAGAAATTATGGGCCAGCCCAGTCCACTTTCCGAGATCTGTAAATCATCCGGCGGAACGTTTCTCCGTATTAATGGGGATGCGCCTTTTCGGACCCCTTTTATTGTTTGTTGCCCAGTTCTTTCGGGCAGAACTACCAGGTTTTAAATTCGAATGAGGATTAGGTTGTTATTCAAATAAAATAGAGAGACAAAAACGCAAAAACGTATTCCAATAGATATTGAACATTTATATAGGTATTTTATGGAAGTTTAATTTCGAAGCAAAAAAAACGGATATGCATCATAAGCAAGTAACGGGTGTCTTAAATTAATTTAATTTATACTCCGGATGAAACACATTAAATTATGTTATACTGAAAATTAGAGAATCATTCCTATTCTAGAATTACATTTCAGGGGTCCCAATGAACTTCCTATCCCATTAGCGCTATTGTCTCCAGCATAATGTTAAAATTACGCATGGCTTTCGGGGAACTCATTTCGTTAAAATATCGCTCGTCCCCTTCTTGGACAACTCCTTGCCGCCGAAATCCGCAATAATCTCCGATGTAAGAGTAAGGAAATGTTATCCAGGTGGAAAATGATATTAAACCGGAATCAACTCGGGCCCGGAATCCGCTAGTAATAATAATTAGGGGGGAGGAGAGTGTATTCTGTCGGAGAGATAAGAGGGGGTTTCACCTTTCGCGTTCTCCCGCCGGGAAATAGGGTTCGCTAAAATTACATCAAAACTTTGGAACCCCGGGCGGCACTTTTCTCTTGATTAGAAGGCGAAATAACCGCGGCATTACGGCCGGCCGACTGCACTCACGCATTCTGGTGAACTTCCGTCAGAACGACTTTAGCTATCCGGTTTAATCAGTGTTGAGTACTTGTAGCCATGCTCTTCGTTTAGTATCGGTTAGCCATTTACGGTTCCATAATAGCACAAGATACATAATAGCACACGATAGGAAACGGTAACGAACTTCTACTCGAGGTTTCCATTTTAATAATAATGATTCTTACCTAATTAGGCTATAGGATTTTCAAATTGTCTAACTGACAGGGGTCTTATGTTTCACGGTACAACGAATTATTGGATATTAGAAAGTCTGGGGACAATAAATGTTACAAATTTACAGATTCTTTCATTCCTTTATACATATATAATAAACGCATACACGTAAAAATACATGATGAGCTAATGGCCTCGATTTGGTGATCGAAAAAACTACGGTATCGCGTACGTACTTACGAAGTAGAGGCGTCGGGGAATTCATTGCAGGCAGAAAATTTGCATGGCTTAACCGTTAAAGTGGCGCCTGGCTTAAACCAACCGACCTGGGCACTAAGTTCGGGATGCTTCAATTCGAAATTTAAAATGTTTTGCGCCTTTAAAGATAGTTAATTCTATACCTCGGGGCGTGAACTGCTCAAATTGCACCGAGTCGAAGTTAGTCCCGAATTGATTCCAGCAGAGTTTATAGGCTGAGCGAAAGGATGGTGTGTTGTGCTTTCACGCGCCTACTTGGCGTTGAGTGGGGCGAGATAGGGTAACTTCACCATTTACCGACGGCCGGGAGTAAAGGAGGGAGATTTCGAGGCAATCTACGATGGGATAAGAGTTAATGGCTTAAGAGTTAACCAAAGGCAACATTTACTCTATTCCCATCTCATTGGTGAAACCTTTCCTGACTATTTAGTTTTTCTTACAGTCTACTGTGGCGCTCTTTTACGTCATTTTGCATAAGTTAAGACGGCAGTAGATCAGTGCTATTGTGTAGAATATTAGTACTTTTATTGATTAGTGTTATTGATGTTGTCAATTATCAAAAGCAGATAGGTATCCTTACTATCTTCAAGGATGAATTATATCCATCTAATTCTCAATATCAACTTTTTTTGGTGCATCTCTTAGCAAGAAAAAATATTTTAATCCCCTTGGTTTCGTGGTAAATGATTACCACAGCATTTGTTTTTATATGAGCAATGAGGCAGTTAAAAAAATCTTATCTTGCTTCTGATCTGAAAAGTTAGGTGTCCACTAGGGAACAGTTAAAGAGGAGACTATTTAACGGTTGATGGTTTTGTGCGGGGGCTGTGAAGGAGGAAGTGTCTGTGGGCTGCCCTGTTTGACCTTTAGGGGCAATTAGGTGTCCTCCTTCTCCTCGTCTTCCCAATTCCCCCGAGTGGTATAAAATCTGCGCTCCGTCGTCGAACGTTTTAATTGGCCTCATGCTTAATGGTCTGCACAGATCATACCACCGCTCACCAACTCACATTCGTTTCACAAAATAACAGTTCTCTCTGGTCTCAGGAAAAAACTCACAAAATTGCTGGCCGAATATCGCCGATGAAGGCAGGGGTCGAGGCGGCTGGAGGATACTTCTTGAAATTTATAATGAAATGCATGAAATGAATGAAACAATTTTCGTAGACTTGAAATTACATAGTTTTTGTTTGTGATGCAAGTCCCATTCAGCGAGAACTAGAATGCGGCATAAGGTGAATAACGATCTACGAAAACCCAGACTGTTTCTACTGCGGTTGTTTATTTTAGCCGACTTCAAATTATAGAAGGCGCATAGAAGAAGCGAGGAATTTAACAAATTCTTAACAAGAAAACTGAAATGGAAAACGTCGGGAGGGCAACGGAGTTCGTTTACACTCGGGCTCATTGCGATTCCAGTAATTAAAAATAAACAGGATGCAATTGAAGGTTTTAAAGGGGAAACTTTAACAATCGGCTTGTATTATGTTTGGTGTGCAATTTAAATTTAAAAAAATAGTGTGTTAAATAGGTGCCCAATTGTAATGAAAACGGAAATTTAAATAAAACAAGTAAGCAAAAAATTGATGGTTATTAAAAACAATTAGATGACCACGAGGTTTGGTGATCCGTTTTGATCTATCATGTTCAACTTTTCCCTACTGGAATTTGCAGTTTCGTTCTCTCGCCATCGTCAACAGCATGCGGCCAGTAAATTAGCGATGTCAGACGAATGCGTCCGCCCCAAAATCATCAGACCGTTTCATCGGTTGTCAGTATGTAATCTTACAGATAATATAGTTGGGTCCGGAATCAAGATGTCCGACATAAGTAGGTAACTTGGCGGGGCGATGAGACTTTGGGCTCGTTTCAGAGCACTGAAAGGGTAGACTAGATGGGTCCGAGGAAGACACATCTCTGGGGCTTAGGAGGGATCCGTCCGTCTGGGCTTGTGGAGTGGAGGGGGGCTAGCTCCAGGCTGAATACCAATGAATCTCCGCCGACGATCGACCGCCTCCGGTTCCCATTCAATGAATCATTCATTTCAGGCCATGAATGACCGAATCAATACCTAGACACTTTACCCCATTTCTTCGGAAACGGATTTATGAATCCCATTCATTTTCAACGGACGTCGGTCCAAAAGTGTCCCGAAGTTAATGGAGACCCAGTCTCATTAAATTGAATACAAGGCCCGAAGCAATTTTTTATAATTCTCAACAAGGTTTAATTTGTGTAGGCACATAGTGTGAAACACTATCGTGCATGAAACAAAGTACTCCACCTCGCAGTCATTCTAATTTCACATTATTGAGTGATATGGACTATTTAAAAGGAGTATATATATCACAGTTTCAATGTTTGCATTTCTGCTTGAACGAGCTCTTTCATTCAATTCAATTCATTAAACGCTTTATTACTTATTAATATAATTTAGGTTTTGAATAATCATTACTTTTACTCCTGTTTGTAACAACCCCTTGTTTGTCACTAGCGAATCAGGAGATCAGAAGAATCATGCTAAAGTATACAGTGATTACTCTCAATTATTTTGCTATGTCATCATAATATCGTACAGATTACAAATTTTCTGGTAATGAAAATGTTTTTTAATAAAATTCTTACACTGCTGCACAGAAACGACCAAATCAAAGATAATAAGAAATTTAGAAATAAATTTAAAAATAGTTTTCCTATATAATCCTGGAAATATTAATCCATAAACAGTTATAAGTTATGATAAACTTATAACGTTATATTTTATATATAACTTGTTATTTTATATATAACGTTTATATATTACATTTATAATTCAGCTCTGATACTAGCTAAAATTCACACATGCCTGGAGAAACGTCGTCATATACTCGTTATTTTATAACGTATTTTATAACTTGGGTACTTTCAAAGTTTTTCATTAAAACTCTGGCTTCGCGGTCCACCTCAAGTCTATAAAAGCTAATTAACTGCAATCTTACTTAGGACAATGTTTCAAGTTTTTATTTCCCGTTAATTACCTTGCACTTTTTACCCGGAATTTCCCACTTGAATCACTTCGAGTTGAACGAGCGGAATAAAAATTGGGACGATGGTAGGGGGGATTTCGATCCTCGATTGTTATTAACGCACGGAAATTTTGCAATCAACTGAAAATTAAAACTTCCAACAAGAGATTAAAATTAATTTTTGTTTCTCCCATCTTATCTGTACATGTCAAGGTATGAGTTTTTAATTTATAATTCGATTTGAATTACAGTTTCCAAAAATGGCACAGTTAGCATATTGTTTTTCATACTTCCTTTTCAATAAAAACTGAGTTTGTTTTAAAAGTGAAGCAGAGACACAGAAAATTAAATTACAAAATTTCCATGGAATCTGCCGCGAAAATAAATTTGTTATACTTTAATTCATGCTTACATAATTTTAAATGTAGTACTGGAACGAGATTATTCTAGATCAGAGTACCTTTCTTGGGATTCGGTACGTTATGTAAAAGCGTCTAAATTGTGGTTTTAAAATCGACCCACGGAATTCGTTCAGCCGTCCCGAAATGAGTATCAAGTCATTACAATTACAATAAACAAATTCTAGTAATTATTCATTTTTATATTATTTGTTGAAGAATGGAGATATTCTCGCAGATACACAAAATGCATGTTTTAGTTATGTATAAGCAATTATGTATAAATATGCATTTCTTTAAAATAAGTTCAGAATTTATTTCAGAGCCCAGATTTGTTAGGAGTACTTCTTGCAATACCTTTACAATAGCATAATGCAAACCACCTATTTCCCAATCCTTTGGAAGTTCTCCCTAATAAAACTAATCCCTAAACCTAACAAACGTCCTTTTGAACCGTCCTCCTACAGGCCAATAAGCCTTTTATCATTACTCTCAAAAATCTTTGAGAGAATCCTTTTAAAACGACTCCTTCCAATCATCGATTCCTCAAACATAATTCCTAACCATCAATTTGGCTTCAGATCGCAACACTCTACCATCCAGCAGTGCTTCCGCGTTGTAGACGAGATCTCCTCTGCACTGGAGCTTGGACAGTACTGCGGTGGTGTCTTTCTCGATGTTGCAGAAGCATTCGATCGAGTGTGGCACCCCGGGTTACTGTTCAAGCTGAAAAGTATCCTTCTAAACACATATTACCTCATCCTCAAATCCTACCTTGAGGACAGGTTCTTCAGAGTTAAGCAGGCCAAGTGCTATCCGACTACTGTTCGGTCGAAGCGTCTGTCCTAGTCCTGGCCTAGCGTCCTAGGCCCACTACTCTATACGATATATGTCTCAGATATACCCACACATCCCTCTTCAGTCCTCGCCACATTCGCTGACGACACTTGCATCCTCACATCCGACAAAAATCCCTCAACTATAACTAGCAGACTCCAAGAGCACCTTTCCAACACCCAGTCCTGGTGCAAACTGTGGAGGGTGGAGGTGAATAGCTCTAAGTCTACTCACATCACCTTCACACTACGGCGACAGCCCTGCCCTCCTGTTCAGTTCAACAATGCTCCTATTCCCATCCAACACCAGGCTCGCTACCTGGGACTCTACATAGACAAAAGACTCACGTGGAACCCCCATACGCGTCTCAAAAGAACAGACCTCAACCGCAAATTTTGACTGCTGAGACCTCTATTGAAAAAGACATCAAAACTGACAGTAGACAACAAACTTACAATATACAAAACCATTTTAAAACCGACATGGACTTACGGAATAGAGCTATGGGGTTCCGCTAAGAAATCCACCATCGTCCGCATCCAGAGATTCCAATCAAAAGTCCTTCGTACCATCCTTAATGCTCCCTGGTATGTTTCTAACCAAACAATCCATAATGACCTCAACATACCGACAGTTGACGAAGTCGCAAAATCACGCTTCCTTAACTTCCACTCCCGCCTCTCCCCACATCCAAACCCACTCGTTCAGTCCCTTTCCTCTTCTACCCATCCACTATCCCCACCACGACGGCTTAAACGCCACTGGCCCAGAGATCACCTCGGGCAGTAGTTAAATCATGTCAAAAGCGCCATCACTGGGTGGTTTCTTTTTCAAGACTATCACGCGACATAAATACATTTATCAATTGCACCCTAACTGTATAAGTTGATTGTGCAAAAATAAAAGTTAAAAAAAAAATTCTTGCAAGTCAACCGAATGATCAAATTGGCCTCTTCAGTAATTGTTTACAGTGAAATCCTCTTCAGACGGTTGGAAATCCCTGACCCCTTTCTTCGAATCCCGCTCATAATATTTAATACTCCTACTCTTATCCCTTTGTTGTGGGACCATGTGTCCCTTTAGAACGTGTACCTTCCAGCTTCCTTTTTAATGGGAATACCGCACCGCCTGATGAAATTCGACAACACCTATTACGAGCTGACCTCTATTGTGTTTTATTCACTGGCAGTTCTACCGGATTTCCTTTTATCCGCTTACGGGGGACATAATTCGGATTAGCGAGCGCTCGTTGTATGCTTCTCATGTAAGGCACAAAGCTGTTCACACCCAAGGTTGCATCCACCATGGCTCTTAGTGGCGGTACATTTTTCGTAAAATACTTTCAGAGCGCAAAAACTACCGGTGTCTATATCATAAAAGTCATAAATATACTACTGTTGCTCCTTGACGATTTTCAAACAAGATTTAGACAAATGGATTCAAATTTTCGGATTATTAACCAATATTACAAAAAGAAAATTTTAGTCATTGTACCGTACAAAATGAACTTAAATAGAAAGAAAAGAAATGTACGATGTCATTTAAAATGTTGTTAGTATATCTATTATAAAAAAAGGTTTCTTGAATTTTAAAATTAGATATCGTACCGTTTGATATACTTTATAAATATGGTTCGTATCGAACTTCTAGGTCTATTATATTCCCTATCTCAACCATCCTACTGATTATCACTATCGCCCCCAAATTAGCCAAAAGCTGGCTGCAGTTGTGCCTCCGATAATTCCAGTTAAAATTAAAATTTCAAAGGTGTAATTTACTTTCATAGCTACAATAGCAACCCTAGTTAAATGACAGTTTAATTGTGATGGCAATTAGGCCCTTGTCTCTCGCAGGAGGCTTGTTCAACGCAGCGTAATGAACTTCTGGTCAATTCAGGATGTTATCACAGTAAATTACATCAACTCGCACATTTGAGAAATATATTTGTTTAACCATTCTAACTCATGGCTTAATGCACACCACCGGTGGGACTCAGTTTTGGTATAGAAATTGGAAAAGGCATGTAAAATAATATACTACTTTGTATAGTTGGCAATAGTTGGTTATTGTGAATCAGATAATCGCTTGAAATTAAAGAATACAGCCTTTGATTTTGAATATTCAGTTTTCCCTTCGGTTCGTTAGTTTTCTTATATGGCATATAAGCAGATTATCAGTCTTCAGATAATCGTCCCAGTCTCTGATGTAGTCCGAATAATGTTAAACGCGAGTAGACCGAATAAAGTAAATGGAACTAACTCTGGTCTAGGACTTACCGAGTAGCAATGGCGTCCAAAAATGTTCGTTTGTGTAACTCCAGATTCAACATCATGTTATCGTTTTCATCGAAATTATAACTAGTTTTCTCTCATTGAAATAAAAAAGAATTGGGAATTAATGGTGCTATTTGATTAACGGAAATTAATCATTTACGTTCATACCACAGTCTCAAATTGGTCCATTTCTTTTCGATATTATATATAAATTATTCGTGTAATTTTCTACGTCCTCCCTTTGTGCCGTCCTAAGCGTAACCGGTTTATACTTTGCACCACCGTCACTCGCGTTAGTGACATAATAATGTCACTCGTTTACACAAATAAATTTACTCACAAATACTGTTAACTATTCGAAACTTAATCTGGCAGGGGGGAAAGAAAATTGTATATACTTATAACAATATTTATTTTTTTTATTTTTACATAATTTAAGTAATTTATGATTAGACCAATAAGCAGAGTATTAGAATTTTATTCATTAAAGCAAATAATCTGTACCTACCTTGTAGCGTTGTAATCGATTCGATGATTATTTATTAAAATATTACATATTATATTTTAGCCTGTACTGTTCCCTGCCTGGGTAGGGTGGTAAGAATGGAACACTTATTACAGAAAATTATTTTAATTAAAAATTCTACATATTTTTTATATTAATTAAGTAAATATTTTGTCTTCAAGATGGTCGTAGAGGCAATCATCCTTCAATTTCTCAGGGAAACTATTCTCATAAAATATCATTTTGAATGATTCTGTTCATTTGTGTTCATTGCAGTGTTTTTACAATACACAGTATATACAGTTATTACAATAACTGTTATCCGATACATTTAAATTACAGAATAAACTGTGTTCTATTAGGTTCTATTAGTGTTACTCCGTGGAGCTGCGTTTCGCATGTGATCTGTTGACATCATTGTCAACTGATTCGATGTATAATATTTTCATCAAAAGTTATTCTTCCGCAGTAGATTCCGCAGCACCTGCAGCCCGATTAGTTTAATCCACCTTTGTATGATATATTACAACTATCTCTGTATTCGTTACTTTTTCCAGGTATGGAATATCTGAGTTACCCTTTCTATCCTGATTTACCTTATACGGCAAAAATGTATTATACCGCACACTATGGTATTATTTCCTGTCTTGACGAGAGATGTGTTATGTGTATTATATTAAGTAGGAAATATTTAAAAACGTTATAGTAACGCATAAAAGGGCTATGTTTCTGATATAAAGTATCTGCACAGGAGTTCGGTCAGTTCGTTCTACCATCGAGCATAATTCACGTTCTGCACCACATATTAATTAATTATTAGACAGCTTTAAAAGCTAGCGACCTACTATTATAATAATAGCAACAGAGTGTAGGAAAGGATAGGACATTTTTTCCTAGGTCCCAATAAATCGATAATATAATCAACCATTAGGACGTGAATAAACAGGTAACAATAACTCTTATTTTTTTTTATATTTTACGACGAGTAAATTTTTCTATAACGAACAGTTTTAAATAATATATATTTATGCATACTCTGTAATATGATATGTATCAACACAGTACAATGATATAATCACATATTTATAATTAGTAATCAGTAATTATATATATTAATAAATATACATATTGTACATAATCAGAAATAGTTTCTCTTCGATCTTTTTTTTTATTTTCAGCTTATCTTTTCGCAATAACCATTTTCTAATTTCTCACAAACAAGTGATGCCCACCATAATGTAATATATAATTAGTACAGTTATTACTTTTCGCTCTAGTTCAACCTATTTAATATATGATATAAATTAGGCTCATCATGATTGTTGAAATTCCCTCATTCCGCACACACTCCCACACGCACACAGACACACATATATAATCCTTAAATATATACTTTATATATATATATATAACTGTCTTTATATTTAGAGAAAACATTGCTGAAGGGATTTCCTCAACTTGCCAGTAAATGACAACAATTTTAATAATTGTATAAAAAAATAATTGAAACGCTCCTCGCTGCTATTCAGGCATAAGAAATATATATATCCCCTAAAACACTTTACCTCGCGTATTATTTAATATGATTTAATAATAACTGTATGTATAATATATATTTATAATAATAAGATTGCATGATATGTTTACATTAATCATTCAAAACTCGTTTAATAACAACTATTAGCCTGAGTAATATAGGGCTGGTAATGTGGGACTAGAGATCGAGAGGTGGGAATGGATAGGTACATACACACATTTAAACTTTACCTTCGGAGGTATATATACCGTCCCTCGATCGCATAGAGTGACTAAAGGTAAAGAAGAGATAGCGTGAAAGAATAAAAGATAAGATGAAGAAAATGGGGTAGACAGGCGTACGTAGACCAACAAAAGAGTGAGAAAGAGATACGAAAATAGAACAACACACACATCCAAGTGTAAAAAGTTGAGTGAACCAATTCGCTTTATTATCAATTCAAAAATAAACAAATCAACAACATCCATAACAAATAAACAATAAAGTGCTGCAAGACGTGCAATAATAAACACTATATATTATATAATAAACAACATGTGGCAGGAATATTTTAGACGTCATATCACATTCTTCACAGTGCACTTTGATCAGTTAAAATATAGTGAATTTGGCATAAACGTGCTCAATAAATTAGTGTCTCAAACATCGACATACATTCTCTGTTTTTTCTATATATTTTTATCGAATATATATAGTTGTTTTATACAAAACATCCATCACTAAAAAAGATTTGGTATATGTGCATTATACATATTTATATCTTTCTAAAAAAATTATTCTATATTGGTGCATCAAAAAGGAACACAACGCACACACAGACACAGTGGTGATGAGGACAGGGGGCTCGGCTAGGGGAGGACAGAGGGAAGGAAGTGTGGGCTGGGGGCAGGTTGAGGCGGTGAGCTGAAGTCTGCCGGCTGATGCCGCTCCTGGGCCAACCCCAAATCCCAAGTTGGACACGGCCAAACCCGCCTCACCATTGCACAGAGATAAACACCCAAATATCCCGAATATTTTACAACTTTTTTAAAATCTAATTACTTCAATTACACCTAAATGTATATTTATATATATATTTTTTTGAACACCGATTCTCTGTCTGTCGCGCGTTTGGAAGCGTGCTCGATTGTGACCGTCGGCCGGATCCGGTGTAGAGGGGCGGGGTGTCGGACGGAGGGGTCTGTTGGGGGCGCGGGGGCTCCGCCCGCCTCATCACGACTAACAAAAATATATTTATTCGGGCGGCGGGAAGTCCTCCGCCCCCGCCCCTCCGCCCCCGACCTCCGGCCATCACTCTATCGATCTCTCCGTCTCTGTCAGTCCCCCATATTACAGACCGCCTTGTCTAAACCCAACATCGATACATTAATTGAACGGGACAACCAAAAATAACGTACACGTTAGCGACAGTATTAGCCCGATTATTAACCTAAAAACACGTAATGGCGTTCGACTAACACAAAAAAGTTAAAATAGTGGCGGTTCGGGGTGAGAGACCGGTATCGGGTCGGTATACGTATCGGTACGGCCCGGAGAGGCCTGCTCGGCGGCGCCCCCCCACTGCCGCCTCACTGGGGCCGCACTGCGGGCGCGCCTCCATCTCATCTCCACCCGACCCACCCACCATCCACCCGACAACTCGATCATGCTCCCGCGTTAGCACGCCCGGTGTCGCCTATTGAGCACTGGATAGAGTCCAAATACTAGTCGGTTTCGGGGCCCGAAGCTCAGTAGTGCGTCCGTTCGGGAAACTACGGATTTGCGATGTTTGACGGAGTTCGATGTACAGATTTTTCCCTTAGGCCGCGAAGATAATCTGAACCATCGGGTAGAAAAGCGAACGATTTAGGCGAAGAAGGGCGGCGGGGAAGCGGTAGCCGAGGGCGCGTCGAAACCGGGCCACTTTCCAGACCCCAATCGAGACTACACATCGAGGACTGTCACGCACGGAGAGACTCTAATCTAATTACGCGACACGAGCCGTGTCTAATTAGATCCGTCAAACTACATCCTGACCCTCTTCACTATCTCTGATTTAGATCCGTGCAAGAAACTACCGTCGGTTCCGATTCGGGTCGATCCAACAAGTTGGGTGTACCGCGATAGACCCGAAGGTTAGAGCGATGTCGACTGTCCCTCTGTGTATTTTGTATATTCCGTTCCTACGCGTATGTTCCGCCGAGAGGGGTGGGTTATTCTCGCGATTTTCCTCGGTGCCGAGGCAAGGCCGGTTTGGGGGTGGCGGGGAATGTAAGTGCGGGGCGGTGGGCGGCCGTCATCTATCGTCCTCCGTAGCGGCCGCCTGCGTCGGTGAAGTGGGACGAGACTACAAGAGTGGGGGGCAGAGGGCGCGGTGGCTCAGGACGCTACGCGTCTCCCGGCACCCTGCCCGCCTTCTCCGACGCGACGGCCGACGGGGGCCCAGCCCCTGGTCACGGCCCCCCTCCGACCCGCCCCCCTACCTTCCGCTCTCCCCACGTCACGGCCGCTGCCCTTCGCTTAAACTAATGGAATGCGGACGACGGCTGCTCCTCCCTATTTCGCGACGGCCCCAGATTTATCTCCCCCGAGTATGACGTATTTTCTAATTCCGACTGGTGCGCTAGCGAGTGGGTACACGTCCGACCGGAGCTCGCTCGCCTCCTGTTCGATAATTTAGACTCGTCCCGGCCGGCCCGGGCGACTCCGCGTCGGCCGCCTCTGCTGGGGTTCGAAACACCTAAAGAAGTAAGGAAGAAGATGGGCGGTCCTCGGAGTGGCCCGGGCCGCCGCCCGCTATGAATTGGGATAGAATTTCTCCGTTCACCCCCTCCGGTCGGAGGAAATAACACTAATGCGCCATGCACCATTTTTAATACTACACGAATTTGTTTCTAATCGCTACATGCATCACGTGAAAAGCTGAATCTACGACGACTTATATAGGGGGTGGCGTCGACGAAAGGACTCGGACAAATTCTATCTGGCTTTATATTACTTTTGATACGGAGTTGTCCACCAGTCGATATGTCGGCTTATCTGACGATTCTTGTCCGTTCCTATCCCGGTGTAGTTTTGGCCCGCTGGCTTCGGAGCGCCCTCTTCTCCACCGCCTCTCCTGCCGCCCGCCTTATATATGTCTATATAATGTCGACTATCGTATTATTGTTATATTAAAATAAATATACGTAATATTTTTTTACTGTATCGTGTTTTTAAACCACTTACTGAGCTTCTACCCCCTCCACTTTTTCTTGCAGTCGCTTCCCTGTAGGCCCCAGATTGTTTAAAGCGACGCCTAATGGCACTCGGCCGGGACGGCCGTCGTTATACTTCGTAATACCCGATATCGGTACCCCGGCTCCCACCGCTTTTTTGTTTTGTAATGCACTCGTTAGCATCTACTACAGACTACTATCATGTTGGAATTAGACGAGTCGCGGACCCGCTTGCCTCGCACTCGTCGTCTCGAACTAATACACTGTTTTTGTACATAAATATATATTAATATATATGTATATATATATAATATAGGCTAACTAGCGACAAATTACCTAACAACTAATTCAGTCGGATCGTTTGATTGCACACGTGATGCAATTGGATTCGGAAGGTCTCGTAGGACTCGTTAAATTACGCTAACGCGTATTTACACAATCGAGCACATCCGACAGTTATCTCCCCTCGTGTATACGTACCAACTCGTCGGAGCTTTCGCTCGCACTCTCCTACGAACGCGCACATATACACATTCCCTAAAGTCATTTCCTCGTAGGAAACCGAATTTATTACATTTTTTTTATTTTTCAATGTCAGTAGATTATAACGAGAAACATATATTATATATTTATATGTATAGTAGTCCTATCGCTAGCACATTTTTTAAATTTATACACTATATCATCAATAGTGTTTTAATTTATCTTAAAATAGTAGGAATGTCCTTTCAAGTGCATTTTGTTCTGCATTTAGATAGCAAAAATAGTCTATACCTTCCCTCTCTCCTTTGAGTTTCTTCTCGAATAATTTTGCTACAGTACTGCTTCGGTTCGTTCGACATCGTAGTTGGTTGATCTCATCGTCGGAGTCATAGGGTCATCGGTGAGGATGGGAACGTGAAGGGGAAATATCGTGATAACGGGATACTCACTGTGGAGGAACTATGAAGTAGGAAGTCTGCAATTGTCCGGATATCGGAATTATATCGGTCGGTAAAAGGTATTTCACGCCAATGAGTTTTATTATGACGGGGCTGTGGTGGGTAGGGTGTGGGTACGGGGAGGTGGGAGGGGTGGGCCCACTAACGACCCCGGGCCCACCTCAACAACGCGTCCGCCAGTATGTCCAGATGCGCCTTCGTCTGAAACATAAAACCCGACCCGATTTAATATATTATTCATCTCCCACTCCTGTCACACCGCCCCAATGAGTCTTGGTTCTACATACCCCCTACGTTACTAAAGTTTGTATACACCGGTGATACACCGATGTGATGGTACGTCACAAGACGGACATCGTTATACTGAAAAGCGTGGTGAAAAGTTTAGCCAAGCCATGCATGGAAATTCGGGTGCCTGGATTGCGAGCGTAAAGGGGGAAAACTGGCTAAATAGAAAAAGTGTACCTACGGTTTTATAAAACATGCACGCTTGTCTATCCTCGTCTTCGCCGCTGGGGCAGTCGATAAAGCCGTCACAAAGGACGTGGTCGTCGATACACCTGTATCGGCCCATTCTGTCCGGAGTGGGACACGCAAACCTTTCCATTACGTCCTCTTCAGCCGGAGGACATTCTAAAAAGAAACGCCACATTTAACGCCGATTATTATTATTACCATATTAATTACCATATTTTTACAATAACGTACAAAAATGTACCCGATATCAACTAATCTGCAACAAACAGACTTAATACTCTTCATCTTGACAAAGTATCTTGAAAAGTATAGTCTTCAAATGACAATACCTCGTACCTTTATTCCTGTCGATATCAACGAGTACGTATATCCGTTTTCTTATCATGTCGGTAACAGATTATTAATGTACATCGTAACATGTGATGTGGGATTGCAATGTGTAAAAATTACGTTTGTGTATGTGTGTGTTAGGGATGATCAATCCGACAGAGAATAAAATATACTCTCAAATAAATAATGCATCGACAGTTTGCATGCGATCGTTCACCCAATCACGGCTAAATGGGTGGGATAGCACTTCCATCTCTAATAACAGACGATTCCCGGTCCTATCATCAGAGCCGCCCCTATCGGGTAATCCTAATTGACGGCGATCGTGTGGATTTAACATAGATACATTTTCAACCCCGTTGTGGAATTCAATCCAACAGAATGTGCACGGCTTCCAACAGTATTTTAAACCTTCATTGTAGACTCTATTGAGTCTACACACAACTCAAAGACACCCCCGGATTTGACTGTTTGACAAAAAAATATGTATATATATATATATATATATATATATATATATATCCCTGAATGGAGCTGATGAAAATAGCTTGGAGGGACGATGAAAATTTTTACGGTGTTAAGAAGAGGGGACCGAGCCAAACTTTCGCAATATAACTTGGGAGCTCTGATCCCCCTTCCCACTCTTACAGCCTACACTTTTACCCCCCAACAAATAATAACTCAGTTAATAGTCTCGGTTCATTCTCAACCGTCCGTGCAAAAAAAAAGAGGTGAAAACATTCCAGAACAGGAGAAGGTATCTCCGGCGATAAATTAGGCGCTTTTTCTTCGTGTTTTATGAATTTCTCGTCGTGCCTTTTTGGTTCCCCGCTAAGAAAATAGTCTCACTGATAAATTCTTTTTTAAGTTTTTAGATATTTTTTAATTATTATTCTTTTTGGTATTAATTAAATTATATTTTTCGTGTCATTTAATTCTATATATTGAAATATAAACGTTGTTCGCATGTTAACATCAAATCAATATCCAACTCAATGTTGTTGTTGAAAATTGAATTAATCTCACTTAGCAAACTGTCAGTCGGCACAGTTATGAATCAAAGCTATTATATATAGAATATAAAAATGTTTATTTTTTGATAATAATAGTGCAAGGTACTAAGAATTTTAGCAAGTTATTAATTCAACAGATTTAATTACTATTTTGAAAAGATGTCCATTTATAATATATGGAAGCAGCGATAACATGAACTGAAGTTTCACATATTAGGGGAATATGAAGATAAACTATAAACCGTTACAATAACGTAATTGGACTATAAATAAAGCCACAATTAAATGTGGTCCGATTCGATGAATTAGGCTCTGAGCGTTTGTACGAGTTCCTATTGTCGTCCTGCCTCGATTTCCCAAGGATACGATACAATCCATTTTTTCATACAGAAAGAACATATGCCCTTTATTACATTTGTTATCCTGCCAGTCCCTCCGAAGAATTTCATTAAGGGAATAAAAATATCTCGGTCGCGATCTCTTCAGTTGCTTCAGATTGCTTGAAGCCAGCCGGGACCGAGTAATCCCCTTTATCGAGACCCCGGCATTATTCTGTCCCGTATTTCTTCTGATAATTGGAAGGAAATAACAACATATTTTTCTCGATGGCGTTGACGCCATGTTTTCATCGAATTACTTTGTCTCGATCTGCCAATAGTGATATAATAATACGCTTTCAATATAAATACATTAGTATCTTCTACGTATGCATATGCAGCAAGAATAGTATAAAATTGTTAATTTATTATTATTTATACAAATATTCAAGTTATGAAAGCTACGGCAGCTGTGTAATAATGAACATGAGGAAAGCGTAATAATTGTGTATCTAGTCTAATAATTTCAATTTCATCTTAAAGTTTTAAGAACAAACAATTTGCCGAAGACATTTTCTAAAACCATGCTCTTAAATTTCCTTTTATCACGGTTCTGTAAGCTAACGCCAATTCCTATTTATACTGTTGGACGAAGAGGAAGGACAATGTAAACTCGATTACGGATCCTAGAATTTAATTCCTGTTCATCGGTATCTGAAAGCGCGGCTCAAACGAAATTGAGAGATTCGATTATGGGCGATGATTCCCCTTTAAACGGTTGGCCTCAAACAACTTGGTATTATCGGGTTTCCAATCAGTCTCCGAACAAATATTCCACAGGCATAATCTTCAACCGGCGATGAGCGTTCGTTTTATAGTCGACTTCACAAAGGAATCAGGAACTGAACGTTAGTAAAGCTCGTTTCCGTCTGATTTTATTCGGAACATCGCATCGCAACCCAACCGAGCGGAATAGGCCCAGTGCAGCTGTTGCCAAAAACAACGCCTAATTCAAACCCACAGATATTTTGCTATATTCCAAAGGCCTTAATCGGGTTTAAACCAAGTCATAAATTAGATAGTAGTAGGGCTCGCTTTTTATACTTATACGAACGGTCCAAAATGGCTTAACAGTAAATTATCAGGTATTGAAGATACTCCATTCTAAAAATGACGTTTAAAATGAATGGACTGCGATTTGTCACGGGTATTATCTAAACAAAATATGGTAGCGGGAAATGTTTAAAGCACTGATGCAACATGTTATATAGGCATTATCAAGGCAGTATGGATCGACAGATCTGTTTTAATTAAATAGGACCAATTAACAGCCGCTATAATCCCGAGCTGTCGGACGTAATAACTTTTCGAATTGTTGAAAGCAATTTAGATAATGTACCGGGTTTAATCCTTCACCTTTAAAAATAATTACTTCCCAACCTTTTCGGCCCGGATAAACTGAAACTCCTCTCCAAGGCTCACATAAATTAGCGTCAGCAGGAGGCGCGGCGGATATTAATTCAACCTAAAGTATCTATTCAAATATAGCAACAAGTGCGCCCCCCCACAAGTCCCCTCCTCACATTTCTCTCTTCCTTTTCCTTCCTACTTCTTGCATTGTTCCTCATACACGGATGCGGTAAATCAGGGTAAGGCACAGTACACGGGGCGTTTATTATCATGTCGGCCAGTAGTGCGCCACGCGTTATTTACATACGGGTTTATTATGTTGTACTGAATATAATAAACATATTTTGCATACACCGGTTATATATAGCACAGTGGATAGGGGGCGAGCGACATAAATCAGCCTACCCGGATTTGATCTGGTGGTAGACAAAATTATTTCATTATTATACTCGTGTGCAATTATTCTGTTCTATATGATTGAAAAAAACTTGGTTATTCTCGTATGTTTGAGTAAGGTTAAATATAAAGCATTAATAAAATAGGAACTTTTATTATTTTAAATATTAACCTATAGATAAAGTTGATTTATACTGAATGTGCTAGCGTATCGATAACTGATAACGGGGTTATGAATACTATGCCCCCAGAACACCTGTGTATCGCTGGTTAGTATTAAGAACGCCGTCTCTCCCTACAAATAATGTGTGGCACATAGCGCACTTAAAAAAAATTAACGACACCTATTATTATATTGTTATTATAATGTTTTGTTGTATTTAATTAATGTTGTGTCAACGATAATGTTTGTGTGATGCTCCAACATCGAAAATGCACTTCTTTCTAAATAAATTTCGATTCAATCCTCATCCGTTTTGAACTTGGTTACAATGAAGTCCAGCCATTATAGTTTTGGAGCATACATCAGTTCTAAAATGCAGGATAAGTTGTTTTGGTTGGATGCTATTCTCTGCAGATCGTTACTGTGGAAAATAACTCAGTCTAGGTCTGAGAGAAGAAAGAAAGGGATTCCTTTCTCCGGAACAAAAATAACCGAAGAAAAATGAGGCAGGACCCAGAAATAAAGTGGCACTAATTCTATTGATCGCATGAAACCGACTGTCCGCTCCATTAAGTCCGGCGGATTTATTAGCAGTCGTGGCCCGCCTCCCGTTAGTTCAATTTGCCAACGAAACAGGCGATAATAACAAAAATCGCGCTTTTCTCTTGTCGGTGAATTATATTCGGTCTAAGACTTCACCCAGAGTTACTTATAACACAAGTGGGTTGCAACATTTCATCAAGTCCCTGTCTACGCTTGACACCTAGATAATATTTCCCTCTCAGAGAAATACTTATCAACACCGCCTGGACTGATTTATAAAATGTCTTTTCCCAGCCATCGTCAATAAACTTCCCCTCGTCGCCGAATAAGACACATTGTTTTTAGAAGATATAGGAAATAAACAAGCCTCTAATATTTACTCTTAAAAAATAAACGGAAATGTCAACTGTGTCTTAAAATTATATATTCTCATTCCGTAGATTATAGATCGAAACGCCAAAATCCGATATGATTTTGAAATTGCGTTTCCGTTCATAACTTTAAAAGTGCAGTTAAGTGATTCAAAGATCTGGAATGACACCAATCATTAGTTGAAGGCTTGGATAAAGGGATCGGTGCACCTGAAAGCGATAGGAAACCGATTCTCCACGTGCGAAAAGGGTTTGGATTGCTTTGGAGTTTCCCCTGGTCTATGTCCTAATGCGTTCACACGACTACCGAAAGGGAAGTGCATGCCCGTCCGGTTGTACACAGAGCTCGCTTTCAATACCCAGCGTCAAAGGGAGTTCCTAGGAGCCATTCGAATGTGCTCAACTTGCACTTGTCGATTTCTCTGTTGAGTTTCCTTTTCAAATAAGCTCAGAATCAGTTTCAGTTCAGGAGACATCTCTCTCTCTCTCTCTCTCTCTCTCTCTCTCTCTCTCTCTCTCTCTCTCTCTCTCTCTCTCTCTCTCTCTCTCTCTCTCTCTCTCTCTCTCTCTCTCTCTCTCTCTCTCTCTCTCTCTCTCTCTCTCTCTCTCTCTCTCTCTCTCTCTCTCTCTCTCTCTCTCTCTTATCGATCTTAAGCGACACCTACTTTGTATCAATTATAGTAATAAAATCAATTTACGTTTAATTAATGTTTAGATCATTCTCGGGCACGTATTTCTTGGGGATAACTCTCTTATAATAAGTACTTTTAACAGATTTGTTGTTTTTACTTTTACAAAAATGAAATTTTCTGAAAATGGTTGCAAAAATGTTCTCGAGTCTATTTAATAGCTGCAATCAGTATCGAACCTATCATCAAACCGAAGGTAAAAACCGATTTCGTTTTCAAAGGCGGCTGATTCCGGTTCAGAAAATCGGCTTCAAAAACGCTTTGAAAGGGACGGCTGCTTTTTTCTTTTCTTTTTTTTAAAGTCCTGGACACATTATTTCTCCTTTCAACGTTGCCCCGGCAACGGTCTACCCCCCTTTTCCGGAATCCTTTTAGGGGAAGAGGAGAGTAGGAGGGCTTCCCAAGTGCGAGTTCATCCCAAAGGAGGAATGGGACGACAGGCCCCTCGCTCAGATTAAAGCGGTTCTCCGGTGGCGGTCTTTTTAGGAAAGCCTTTCACCCTTTTAGTTTCTCCAGGATTGTACGACCGAATTTATATGTCAAACTATTCAAGTTTATTCTTTAGTTAAGTGAATTTTCATTTGGTGGTTTCAACGTGCCAATTGGGTTGTCATAAGGATATGAAATTGAACTGTTTTGTATTACCGAAGCAAAGCTTGTAGTCAATTCAAATCTTCAGTATGAGAATATTGATTAGTTTTGTCGCCTACATAAAGTCATTAAATGTATACTAAAATATTCTGAATTATTAAGAAGATGAAGTTTAATTCTATATATTTCAAACCTTACTTCCTAGTAAGGAGGTGTTGTAATGTAATGTTACACGGCACGTCATATATTAGGTATTAGTTATATGACTTACCAGGTACACGGGTTTGAGGCGATATAGAGGATTTCTTACTTTGGACAATGGGGAAGAAATAAAATTGCGATTTGCTGAAAGGTGTGAAGAAAAAGAGGTCAGTATCGATTGGAGACTATGCCTCAGAGAGGTATACACATTGGTCCCGTCTGTACACGTTTGAAAATCAACCGGGCCTCTCAGCTATGTACAGCGTGGAAGGTTGGGGCGAATGCCGAATGCAATTTCATTGAGTGGCCGCCCCAGCACCTATAACGTTCGGTCCGGCCTCAAAACACCGCCTCCCGACTTCACCAAGTTCGAATTGTTTCTGAGAATAAATCGCCGCGGTTGAGAATAAATCCTGGTTGAATGCCGCAGTTCAACATTCCGATTAAGCAATTGCTTTATTCTCGATCTCGCGCTACGTCCATTCCGGTTTACCCGTCTGATGCGAACTTGAAGAAATCCTTAATTTTAATAACTGTAAGAGGTGATAAGAGCTCCCAATCCTTAACAAAAGTTTGATGGCGTCCGTTTACTTTTAACAAACGGATACAACAATAATTGTATGTAAATATAACGTAAACGTAAATATGATTATTAATACATTATTAATTAATAGTGATTGGTTCAATATGGTACAAATATACGAAAGATTAATTCTATTTATAGGGGTTATTCAAAAACCATTTTCATGGCATCTATGGGTGCATCCATATGATTTGTACTATATAATTTTAGACAAAACCAATGTAATATCATTTTCCAATTTCCGGTTTCCACTCGTTAATTTGTTCTAAATCAATTAGTCGGGTGTAAAACATGACATACACCCCAATGAATATTGTAAAAATACCTTTTATATCGACTGAAATGAAAGGTAAAATAATTTTTACCCGCGGACGTACAGGATGGCGGTAAATTGAGCGATGACGTTTATCTAGCTGGAAAACTTCTTCGGCCGGAAAACGAGGAAAATGGTGCGTTAAATTTATCAGAAGGGGGATCAGACAAATTGACAGTTCCGCGGGGACAAATTAGACGGACTATGGCTTAAATGGCCTCGGGGAAGATGATGAAGACGTTCACGAGGTTGAAGAAGTACGAGTAAACGACGAACGAGGGGGTGGTTAACCTTTTTCGGCACAGGTATGACAAACCCCGCGATTCCGTTCTCTCGATCCCGTCGCCATTATTTTTTGACCGGCTGACGGAAATAGGATGTCTCTCCAGAGGCAGCTGACTGGAATATATAGGGCGGGAGATGCGCCGCCTGGGGATAAGAAACGAGCCACACGTGGCTTATTTGCGTCGAATACAGAAAGGCTGACACAGTTTCCAGACAATATTTCACAGTTACATAATTACATAAAAAACGCTTCAGTTCAACGAGATTTCAACCTTGCGAACAGATCTGCGATCAAATTCGGTAGTGCAGTTAAGAACAAATTAAAATATCCCCTAGTCGAAAATTTGTGATATATTTTATCAAGATTATAATACTGTATTTTTCCATGAATTTTTAATTATACTGGCGAATTAATATCATACAATGGTTCAGGGAAGACATAAACAGTGGAGCGGATGTGAGAAAGGTACAATTCAATCATCGCACTTTTTTGCAAGATAGGAAGATTGAAATTGTAGTAGTTCAACAGCCTGTATTCATTTGCAATTAGCCCATAGATTTGAGGGAATTGGATGATGACCAGGGCCGTGTTGCTAAGTCTTTAAGAGCGTCTTCACTGTACACAATTACTTCAATCGGTAATTTGGTATTAAATCCTCGACGGAATCTGATCACTTCTGGCCTGTTACAGTTCCAAATTGACATTAATGTTTCTTCCCCCCTCCTGTCGTAATTTAAATCAATCCTCATAATCCCCTTCCATCGTGTAACCAGGAAACGGAGGCCCCCTGCCCTTTAAGCGGAGTACGTAATTAGAAATGCCCGAGGATTACGCACGGTTGAGTAATGACTGGCAGTAACGTAATTAGTGGGGATCGAAGGGGGGTTGGGGGCGTAGGGGTAAGAAGGGCACTTTGGGTAGGCGGTGCGGACGCCGATGGATTAAATGGCGCCCACTTGTTGGTCGCCCGACCCTGCTGCCCACTCCAGTATTGCCGCCCTCCCTCCGAGACCTCTAAGGTCAGCTGAGGAGCTCAGGAAAAACAGAAAACGAATTTCGAAAGGCAACATTCCAAGTCATCAATTTGTTGGAGGGATACGTAAGCATTATAGATGTTGGCTTTCATACCGGTAGATCGAAAGAAATCGATCATTCGGAAACACCAACAGTAATAAAAAGTTGAAACAAGGAAGACCAGTTGAAATTCATAAATTAGACTAAAGTATATTTCATAACGAACAACAAGTGGGTAGCAAACTCAGTAGTTTTTGAATAAACTTATGAACTTATAAATGATAATGGAGTATGAAGTTGATATTCAAATCAATCAATATGGGGATGCTAATGGTGTTTGTATAAAATTTATACAATTTCTATATTTACAAATTCATTCGTCGAGAATTTAAAGAGATATTGAAGTCGGGCGTCGCATCGATTTGCGGTACAATCAATTGTTTGTTCTGCGGAATGAGGTCGTTAATTAGAGGCACTCGGCGGGCCGAGACATCGGCGTCGGAACTGGGCCTCTTAACCGGGGGACGGTGGATGGGGCCTCCTGATGCTTCACTGGTGGCCGCAAGTGCCTCAAATGACGCCGGCTCGACGTGTCAACATTTGAGAAGCGTAGCGGCGCTGTTTGACAAACAAATAACGGAAGCTCCTCATCGCGCGTTTCAGACCTCTGTAAGCCCCCAATTGGGCAACTTACCATCGGTAATTGGACTACATCGAATTAGGCAATGCCTTATTTACATTTGTATTAATCGAACGAAACAGAATCTAGATAATTACACCGTGATCAGTTCCGAGTGCTGATGTTGGGGTTGCCTTACAACTATATTTCTTTAGACAAAAGAATATACATATATGCCAATACTAAATACCAAACGACAAGAATTCAAGATCGAATCTATCCATAATGGATTCTTTTACGTCATCGTAAATCGAAATCTATACCTGTAGCAACTGACTCACCGCAATTGAAAATAAATAAAAAATGCAGCTCTATTAATTACAATTCCTTAAAAACATTTGAAAATGGTTTTCATGCCGAGGTAATTTTGATTCCAATCGTGGAAGAGGGAGGGATTTGGCGTATTTGATAACTGGCCGAATTCCAGCCGACCGGGGGAGTACAGCCACTTTTCCGGTCACGTAACCTCGACGGTGCTGGAAAATTCCAGTTCCAATAAATTTTCTTTTGGCTCCTACCTCCAACCCCTTAAGGTAAACACTGGCGCCAGATTTATGTTAATGCTTCCGCTCCTTTCCTCGCCGGTCGCCAGTCCCACCCCTGGAATTCTGTTTTTCGACGGCAGGATCGAATAAATGTTAACGATAATATTATCTCCGCTAATATAATTGTGGATCGCCATAGCGTGATCCTAGTGTTTATTTAATAACACTCTCTCTGTTGTGACATTGGCCGCGGTGTTTTCTTCTTTGCAATTACTTTCAGACAATACCAACCAATGTTTTACGAACAACAATAAACAGAATTCTCAGTTAACTCGTAGTTTAGAAAATTATATTACTACAGGAGGTGAAATTATTTCTTAAATAACGCGACGGAAAACTCATCATGTTTATGTGTGTGGATGTACATTGATATTGACCCTAATTAATAGTGCACAAAACCGATCATTTTTCCATTATATTGTCTTGAGCTAAGACAGGTTTCAGTCATCATCAATAGCATTCAGTCAAACGTGATTTCGGTTGTCATCAGCAATCTATTCACTAGGACAGGAGACACTAAGGAGCAGATTCGAATCGAGTAAAGGATGGATCCCACAAACTTCAGTGAACTCGTTACTTTTAACTGTTTCGAATATCTCTTATAATATAAGTTATCTCTCGTCAATATTTTGAGCAGGTAAACCTCTTTACATTCCTCATCAAGTATGTATTGCGTGTAATGGAGGCGATCTGAAAATGGTTCTTCGATAGGCGAAGAGCCGGCCGGCTTTGTTTGTTTTGACCGGCGGCTATTATCCCGGCGGTCGGGGGCCTAGGGGGTCGGTCGTCCCGATCGATATCTGGACGAGGACATCGGGAACGACGAGTGTGTTTACACAGAAAACGATGAGAGACGGAATAGGCTATTACGTGATGCGCGAGCGGGCGACGGCACTCCCGGCCGGGAGGCAATTAGGTCAATTAGTTTTCTGACCAAGTCAAACACGAAAGCGGGCACCCTCCCATCCCCCGCCAGCCACCCCTCCCAAGAAGGCACACCAACTGCCTTCTTCATTATCGCAAGTCGCGTTGGAATTAACCCGCGCTCTATCAGTTCACGTTTCAGATAGGCTCAGATTTAATATTTCCTATCTATCTTCAAACTAGACTTGGCGATTGATTAATTAAAAAATAATAAATAGAATAAACAGGATTATTGTGAATTTGGAGTAAGGCTAATAAAATTATCGCTGAAAAAAATTAATATCCTAAATAACAACATTCGAGTACAACTATCTTTGTGATCCGAATTATACTACAGCAGGATATGTATATAGAAATATCTCTGGAACACAAAATAGATCCTGCTAGAACCTTACATCATTATTTGGAACTGGCTTTCCAGTGCATGCGCGTATTATTATTCAAAAACATTTTATTTCGTTGTCCACTTTTTGGGAGTGTTTATGTTAATTTGATGAAAAAAAGCTGTTCACCCGAAACTCACAGGAACAGCCCGGAAATGAAGTATTCGAGTATCGAACAAGGTTTTAGGTTAAATGGGGATCCCGCTTTCGAAAGCCGGCACAAAGACAGGCGTTGAATTGATGCCTTGTTTATATATTCAATTTCCCGAGCCGTGATATACGAGTTTACTTCTTTGGCCGGCGCGCTTAGGAAAAACAACGGCAACAGAATATTTATGCCCGGGCGGTTGACGTCCCCGTCGCCGGGCTATGAATGATGCATCGCCGGGCTTCTTCTGTCCCCCGGCGTCTAGGCCTCCGCCGACGTTAATATTTCTGTTTACTCCGCGTGGCGGTCCAGAGTTAATCGGTCAGAAGGAGAGCGGCGGCGGAGAGATAGAGTAGCCGGCAGCCGGTGATTTATCGGTAGAGGAGCCCTGAGCAGGCCCCCCCCCCTGCCGTCCCCTTGCAAAACTTCCGCGATAAAGCTTTTCCTCGGACCCCGAATAACAACATGGGAGCCGTAAGCTCGACGCAAAATCGTCACCAAAGACATCCAACACTGCTCGCATCCAGAGATTACAATCGAAAGACCTTCGAACCATCCTCAATGCTCCCTGGTATGGTACCCATCCATTATCTTCCCCTCGGCGGCTTAAAGCCACTGAGCCCAGAGATCTTCTCCACTAGTCCTAGTGATCAAGAATAACGGATCAGGTCAGTTAAATGAATAAGTGGTCGGGAAGGTGTCACCAGTGAGCGATTTCTTCATCATGAGAATCATGACAGGACAATACTTAAATGAATTGCACCTGTATCATGTAAGATTGCTGACTGAAAAGAAAATGAAAAGAATCGCTAAATCTGAACTTAGTTACTTATTATAACAAGTTATCATCTTCAATTTTACCCGAGTTTTAATGCGCTAATTGGGGCATTTGGACAGAAGACTCGTGGAATCCACAAACAAGACTCAAACATACAGAAATTAAAAGACATTACAAATCGTTACTGACTTCTCGACAGCAGATCACTATTCCTACGAACAACTTAAAATTGACAACTGTATTTTGAAATCTAACTGGCTGTACCATCTTTAAGGGGAAATGGTCAGATGATTTCATAACAACTCATTACGGAGTTCTATCAATGGGAATTCTCTATCAAAATTGCGTTTGTGGTTTCCTATATTGCTATCGTGCGGACACTAAATATAATAATAAAAATTGTAATCGGGACTTAAAATAAAATGTCTTAAAGAAGATATCCTACTTTGCTTGTGGGCAGGAAAATACACAGAAGACGGAGCAAAACGAAGAAGAATAGACTTATCCGTGTAGAAGTCTTCATAAGACGAGAGGGTGTATAAGATTGAGACAATATTTTCAAGAGTATTCGGGGCAGGTTTTCGCACCAAAATCCTTTTCGATTTACAGTTTGGATCGAAGCGGTTTCACTCACGCTACGAAAGGATATTCGAGCGTATGACGTCAGCCACTACGGAGGAAATCTTATCACTTATTGCAATTTTCAAAACTATGACAGTGGTGTTTCAGAATGGCGTACCTACTTTTTCAATATATTTTGCAGTAAAATATTTACATCCAATCTTTCGCACCATAAAGTTCAAAATAGAAAAATTAAATGATATTTCCTTTAAATACTTTATGTTTTGCAAGTCCGAAATAATAAATAATATATTCCTAATTCTTATAAGTAAAGAAATGGATAAAAACACATCAGTTACAGAATTTTGTTATTGTCGAAACGGGTTATTTTTTAATGTCTTATTACCGAGAGAGGGTTAGTGACACATCAACCTACCTAAAACATTAACGATTCACTCGTTTTCCAGTGTTAGTGTTAAGCTTAGCTGAACTTTCCTGACAGACCATTAGTACACCGGTTTCACTCGAAATCCAGAACGCTTTTAAGGAAAATAGATTACACTCGGGGAGCTATTGAGAGAGGCATTTCTCAGTTATTAATATTCCAGTAGATTTAAAGGACCGGTTAATATTTATGAGAAAAAGAATATTTTTATATCCGAAGCCTCCCTTCAAATTTTAGAACATTTTTTATTGCTTTATAAGTTCTGCATTCAGAGGCTACTGATGAAACACACCCACACAAACCATATATTGGTTTATATTATATTGTAAAACATGATAACAAACAATATTTACAATAATACGCTTAAAATAATTTGGATATCACATATCAACCAGTGCAGAAGGACAGAATTAACAATTCATCATTAAAATAATATTACTTTAACGTAATAACATGTTATGATTCCACGTTTATCTAATGATATAAGCGAGTGCTTTCCAAGTCACCTATCTGTGATTGATAAGCAGAACAGTACCAATAAAACAAATATCATTGACCATACTTGCCCCAGACCAATTTTAGTGACCAAAAAAAATAAAGTTTTAATCAAAATTTCATTCAGGTATAATGGAAATGGTTGCTCCAAAGATCCTTTGCATTTTCAAAATTCGCACAGTCAAAACCTTTTGTCCTTACTTGTAATATTATACAGGTCATTGTTATAGAGATTATAAGGATTAGTGTATAAACACCTCGAGTCCCAGACGTCTGCAACTGAAGCGTGTTAAAATGTCTCGAAAATAAAAATTGTCCATACTCTCTTAGTCGAGGAAGTAAGAAATAAAAACGTTTTACAGCCTTCCGGGAAAGGGCGGCTCCCTTATGGTCGCTGGAATAGAAGAAAGGCCGGGTACGTCTATCGCGGTTTTATATGGCAGCGTATATAACTTTATAACCCGGGTAACCCTCCCGAGTGTCCTTCGCGTTTCTGCTCCTGCCGGTAAAATCATCAGTCGAATGACAGGTCATTTTCGCCGCTTTCGCTTTTATCCGCGGCCATAAAAATTCAGCATCAGCGGTAATTCTACCAATGCAGGTCAGTACAGTGAATGAAATCTCGTTAACATTACAACCTAATTTCGTGTGCCATTTCAAGTAAGAGGTTAAGTCCCGCCATAAGGAGAGTTACTTATGCATATTTAAGATTTACACCGAAAGAAATTAAAATTCCTAAATTACTTCTATTCACATCCGAAGCATTCAAAAATTGTAATACTTTCTGGAAAAACCATGCCAAGAATGGACACTTTTACAAGATGTTCCAATTTTATAATCCTGCTTAGTTTTTGCCAGTTAATGGACAGATATTTATAGTGTTGATTCCTTTCCATTTACATATGTAATGAATTGTTTTTTTAAATTGTAAAGCATAAGCACTCGTGCCAAGTGGGATGGACATTCATTTTTTTGTCGTTCTGGCGTTTTCTGATATTTAATGGGATTTTGCGACGCAGTTTACTTACGCAGTACTTTATTTTTCCTCTGTGAGCGATGCGGTAAAATATATTGTGAACATATAGTTGCGTCACCTTTGGTTTATTGTTATTGAAAATTATGAATAGTTTTTCATATATTCATTATATTTATCATTACCTAGAAGGGATTTATATATAATAAATCCATACATATTTCGGTTTTCAGACAAGATAATCATATCATTTTTTTAATGACACCTGTTAAACAGAAAATAAAAATTCTCCACGAAAAATATTTTTAGTTATGTACTGTTGTATCAACGACCTGGTCTCGTTATAATTACAACTTATTTCGATGTCCGTTATAAGGCAACCGGTTCATCCCCCGTTAATTCGCCTGCCAATCAAATAAGGTGCTTCTCCGGAATTTAGACACTGCTGCAAATAGAGCCCATAGCATTAGTTATTGACAGGTTTGTTATTTGGCCTAATTGGGAATATACCTTATAATTCCTGTAATGTGTCGGTATTCAGACATTAACACGGGTATTAGTCCCGCAGACATTTTATCCGTCCGTATTTGTGCACAAATTTAAAAATATTTTTCACTGATATATCAGTTAAGAAGAGGGTTAGTAGAAGAGGGGAAGTATGTTGTTCGGAAACAATTTCAAATGATCAAATTTTCCAGCGTTTTCTCCGAACGCAAATAGTACAGTTAAGAATTTAATGTAGCTCAAAAATCGATGCGCACCTACGTAGATTTTGTGCAGAGCCCAGGGGACGGTCTGAGACATCCTATTCCCTAGTGGGCTAATTAGTTCGCACTGCCTAGGCGTAGGACGAAATAATTAAGCCAGGAAGTGTTAATTTACCTGTGATAGGGTTGTAGGTTTATTTAAATAATTAAGGGGAGGTGTGCGTCTGGGTTGCCCCCACCCAGAGGCCGAGCTAATAACACCGTCAAACAGGGCGTGCCTTTATGAGATTAGGCCCCTTTGAAGATGTCCCACTCCTATCGGTGAATAATTCAAAGGACTCCTTTTCCCACCTTACTTTAAATTACTTCTGCGGGAAGCAGCTAGGTCGGGAGAGAGAGGAAGAGAGAGGGGGTGAGAGATTGACGAGGAGGGAAGGAGAGCGCTTTTGAATGGTTTTACTGACCTGTTCCCGATCGGTTTCATTTTTCCTTCCAATTACGTCACTTTAACGGGCGGCCAACAAATTATCTTCCCCATCATTTAATATCTTAGACAATTCTCGATAATTTACAGTCTACATTTTCCCCAACAACTTAATCTCAGTTTAAGGTATTTACGATGAGCTCTTATTCCTTTGTAATAGGCCTTTCAATTTTCTGCCTTTTTTATGGCTGTTATTGTTTTGTACAGTCACCGATTAACGAATAGCCATTAACGAATAGTTATTAACGAATTATCATTAATGCTTTCGGCGCCTGTACACTGAAATATTAATGAGCATTGTAAATTTATCACACTACTAAATTCCAATATTGTATTTATAAAAACCGTTAAATATATCGCACATTGCATGAAAATAAAAAAAATATATACTATTCTACCGAAACCTGGAATAAGATAACCATTTTTTAAGTAACATTTATATAAATTTATAAACTTCCTGATTCACCTCCCCCGTGAATCAGGGGTTGAAAAGGACGAGAGCTTTTTAACAGGAGGTTGATTGAGGGACATGGCTAAGAGGAGTCCTTAGGGAAGTGTCGGTTGGATTGAGCGATCGGAGCGGCGAGTGGAAGTGGCTGATTAATGGGGCCTCGTAGAGCCCCCCCGCATACATCAAACCCTCCTACTAGCGCCTGCTCAAGTACAAAGTAATCGCTGGTTCAAGAAAACAAATCGCCGCATCTCGATTTGAACGACCGCGGTAAGGTACGAGAGTGTTAAAAACGTACGAGATGCCCGACTGAATTTGATAGAATTCATAGACATGGTCTATGTATCTTTCGACGGAAGAAACCGCCGAATTATTCATAATGCCGGAGTTCATTAATATTAACTTCGGGAACAAATAATAATATCGCAGAATACGCTCATATTCAATTATTCAGTATTTTTGCGTGGGTTAGTTATATGTTTTAGAATTCAGTCATTCATAGATAAATGTAGGCCGGCTGGAGTTAATGATTCTTAATTATTCAGTCTTTTGAAAATTCTGTTGTTTAAATACGTTTATAGAAATTAGTTTAAATAAATAAAAACTGTAAGGTAACACCGCTTTAGCCGAGTAACACTGACTTGAACTGTCGGAAATGACGTCATCGGCGTGAAAAGACAGAGGCGAGAATTCAAATTGTGACACTCGGTGGGGCACCCACGCGTCGACAAAGCGGCGGTTTCTCATAAATTTGAACCGGCCAACGCTCCAGGAGTTCGCTATAGACCGGGGTCACGGTGAGGAGGGGTGGTGGGGCGGCAGGGGGATGGAGGGGGTTTATATATCTTTTTTTTTCAGGCCAGAGCCATAAATTTGGTAGGGCTGCCCGTGTAAACAACCCCCGGGATAATGCCGGTACCGTCCCAGCTCCCATACAAGAGTTATGCCCTCCCATTGTCATCCTCCTCTGCGCAAATAATCCTCCAGTCCTCCACGGCTCATCCACTTGTTGCCAGGGGCCAAAACCACTCCTTCCATTATTTTTTTTATCCCCGCCCTCCGCCTCACGTGTAGAATAACATGACTTTGCTGGATTAAAACGTGAAAAATAGCCGGCCGATTTCAGTTCAGGAAATAAATTCCCCCCTAACTCCAACGAGGCTTTTATTTTTATCAAATTAGCGAGTGGATGAGAATTATACCGTCAATTTATTGTGTACATTTCGTTTAATAACTCATAAGTGTCGTTATTTCCTAAAATTTATAGGTGGTACCTTTATGACCATTGGCAACTTGAACTCTTCAAATGTTCGTAGCACCCGCTCTCATTTTATAGGCCATAAACCTGTCAACTGTCAGCACTATAACTGGAATTACAAGTTTTTATTCTTTTTATTGTTTATTATTATTACAGTATTAATTATTAGTGGAATGTTTCAAGGAAAAACGACATAAGGATATAAAGCAATATTAAGGTTATGAAATTGAAATTGGTACATGTGCACTTTAATTTAAATCTCAGTTACAAAAAAATTCGTCCATAAACTACAGTAAGGGACATTGGTAGGAAAATCAGAGTAGCATCCCTTTGAATAATTCCTTTAATCCTTCGCCTTTAAGTTCTCCTGGACTTAGAGTGCTAATTCTTCGGGCTTTGACACTCCACTAAGCCTGAGGGTGGCCAGAGCAATTTCCCTGTGCTCCGAAATAACTCGAAAGCTTAGCGCACTACAAACCCTTTTATAAGCCCGGAACAAGAACAAAATTGAATTCCTCCCGGACCAAAATAATAGGGTGACGTCGAGTCCAATTTAATTAGATTATCTGTATGCAATTAACAACTGGGGAATGGTACCCAGTAACGTAAATTGGACATGTAAATTGGGGTATATTTCATAAGTCCTGTTATGTGGAAATCAAACTTTGAAACTTTATTATTAGAACAAAGGCGAATGTTAATTGGATCATGTTGTTTTTGTGTTTTTCCATATCTACTCCTAAGCTCAATCCGTTTCGACATTTCGCTATTTTCGGTAGGATTCCTTAAATGGTATTGAGCAGTACTTAATTCTGGCTACAGCATCTTAGCTGAACGGAAAGAATTTTTGGGGTGCGGCGTGGACATTAGCCGAATTCCTGTTCCCTAATTTCATAATTCTCTACTCTATTTCTCCTTATTCTTTTTCTTTTACTCTTTTTTTAATAATCGCGACCGCTCTGAAGTGGTATGCAACAGCTAAAGTTTCGTGTTACCCCGCGCGCCTTATCTCTAATGGATGTGTCCACTTTGTTCCACGTAATAAGCCCATCCATCACGCCACGTTTCGAGACGTTCCTTCTCGATGGAAATTCCGCCAATAGACCGACGGAAAGTATATAAAATTTATCGTTGGCTCGGAGATCCACAAAATACCGGCCATAATTCAAGGTGTCCAAAAAGCCCTCAAAAAGGAAGTTATTATATATTAAATAAAAATATGATAATTCTGCTACAGCAGAAAGTCAAAAAAGTACTGAAAAGTTAGACTCCTCACACCCGGTTTTCCTCGTAGGGAATGCGAAATATAAACTAGTTATACAAGTTCTCCACATCGTTTGCCTTACTATAAAATTCCCGCTTTTTCATATGATCTGCCCATTAAGTTGGTCTGACATCGTGAACTCGTTTTAACCAAGATTGAATCCAACCAGTTGGATAGTAGAACTCTGGCTGTAAAAACGAACGGAAGCTTCAAAGTGGAGAACAGGGCTTGTCCGCCGCATTTTTCAAATGATCCTGCCAACAGTCTAAAGAGGGTACACAAAAAATATATAACCCGCGTCCGCTACGAGTGAGATATCTCCTCTTGGTAATATATTCCGAGCCATTAGCGGCGTCTGCAGTAGTGTGATGGCATGGTTGGGGGTGGAGACTGGCAAATGCAAAAGCGGGGTGCCGGACTCGGGTCGAAAGGCTTCCAACTTGCCCATTAGCTGGTGCTTCACCGCTTCGCTCCAACTTACAATTCCATCCAGTTCGCCTACCCCCCCCCACCCATTACCGATTCAATGGGTCCAAATACTTGACGGGGTATCGATATGGGGGTATATTGATATGTTAAGAGCATATTTTACTCCTCTCTTAATATTGAAAAGGAAATGAAAACGAGATTTTTCTTCAGAGGTCCTGAAATGCTGCCAAGCAATGTCTACGCCTATTATCCTATGTTAAACCGCTCGATCAACCAATCACTCGATACTGCAACGAATATTTCTAGAATTTAGAATGCATACAGAACCTTCATTTTGTGGCAACCCTTATCAGTTATTTAGTGTTTAAAATGAAAAAGAAATCCAAAGTAACTTTCTTGAGAAACTTTCAGATGATTGCACTGATTGAGAATTGAAGCAGTTTAATGTCGAACTCAAATTCATAAGCTCATTAAAATTTCATTTACACTGGCAGTATAAACATAAGGGTAATAACATAACTCTGTATCGTGATTTAGAAACTCCAACTCTGTTTTAAATAATATAAAATGTTCGACTTGAATGTGATTAAATTTGTGATTTATTTATGCCTCAATACCGAACAGTAATTATCTACTTGCGGCCGTATTATTCAGATATAATATGAAATCTATTGGCATCAAGAGAAATTTATAATCACCTTCCAGAAAATGATAAGTCCAACAAGTTAAATATTATTTTATTTACTCTATCCTAATTTAATTTGGCGATGAGAAGAAATGGCTATTATTTCCTGTGTTCCTCTCAATAATATACGAATAAAAAATGTCTGTTTACAATAATTAACTGTGTAAACTGTTTATTTTATTTCTGTTAGAATAATTTGAATAATAATTATTATGTATTTTATAATACCATTAAAAAGAAATTAAATCCCGGAGTTTAAAAAGATATTAAACTTCGTTTTATAAGCCATGAATATATTTAATGGGTTTAGTTAAACTTAAAATCTCAGAAAAGGACAGACGAGCAGACGTCAATTAGCTCGTCTTTTCCTTGGAGTGTTTTCTTCTACCTGAGAAGTGATTTTTTCCGTCTTACCCATCTTGGCCGCTTAATAAAATACACTTTATCTTTCCACTTCGTTAAACACACAAAATTGCGCGCAGTCTGCGGACGATGTTCCTAAAATTACCCGCTTTTTTTATTCACGATTGAAAGGGCCTCCCTGAAAGTTTATTTAGTATTTGACACATGCTGTATACTACGCACAGCATGCTGTACAACGCTCTCATACTAGGAGAGCGCGAGTGGAAATCCAGCTGTCAAATTAGCTATTCGAGCCCGACGAACAGATAACTCCATGGTACTGGTGAGAGCAGGCAGCAGGCAGCGGTCCGGAATTTATGGTCGTGTAAATGAATAAAGCGAAAGGTTTTACATCATGTAGAGTTCCTCTCAGACAAATAATTGAGTAGGATAACGCGAACACCTCCCGCCAACCGCTCGGAGACAAGGGCCAATTTTAGCGAAGATTTCCGCGACTAGAAATTAAATTGTTACTGACTGGTTTCCGGTAATGTTGCCTAATGTTGTGGGAAAGAACCTCGGTTGACAGGAGTTGACCCCATACTGTTCCGCGATTAGAAATACCCCATGCGGGCTACATTAGAAGGGCTTATGCCCTTTCCTTCTGGGGCCATCTCGGGTGTTGTCCGTTTCGGACGTTGGAACTCGTATTGGTTCCATCATCAGGATCTTACTCTTTTGTAAATTAGTAGACGCTGAGAGGAACTATCTCAGAAAACAGAACATGCAATAAAACTAATACAAATTATAACCCTATCCTCAATAGAAATAATTGACAGTTCGACCGGGGCCTTGTAAAATTGAGGCGTATTACCTTTTTTTTAGGAAGTGATTAATTTCAAGGTACTGTTTATTTTAAACTGCAGTCGTGAATATTCCCTCTAATTAATTTACCTTCAATTTGGCATTCCTACAAATGCTTGCTAAGGGGGAGGGAATGAAGCGTACGGGATCGAAAGGTTGTCAGGCTTTCAGGAATTCATGTGTTTTTCTGCCCGCCCGGGTCGGCGTCTATAATTCTCTACTATAAGCAGAACGTTATCCTTCGACCTCTTTCTTTTATAAAAGAAAAACGTGCCTTATCCTACTCATGTATATTGTAACGAATCTCCTATAGAAATTAATAGAAATAATGGTGTTTGTCACTTAATAGATGAGATAACGATCGGAGTTAGCTGATAATCCTCGGAGAACGTCCAAGTTTTTATTTTATTGAAAAATTGAATGCTAGACTGCCTTCCTTATTTTACATAGGGTCTTTTACTTTCAGTATACCGATCCTGGGATTTATAAATCCTTTTGGCAGGTCCTAATTATATTTAGTTGTTTTGCCAGACTAGAAATTTACTGAAATTGGAACCGGCCAACACATTGGATGGGCTAATTGGGAGGGCGGTCTCCCCCTCTGATTTCCCGGGGCGATATTTTGCCGTGCCTAATCTCGCGTTTCGTTCCCGACAGGATCTCCTTTTAACTGTTATTTATGGATTTATTAACGTCGGCCCCTATTGCATTCGGCGTTATTAGATCCGCCCGCTAATAAAACATTGTTTATTTTCATTTTTGTTTAATAAACCGAGGCGGTGGCCCTAAATCGCCGAGGCAAGGCTCATCGTACACAACTCGGCGATGAGGGGAGGGCAGAGGTAATATTTTTTTGACTTAACTGCAATAAACGTAAACGATACCGGCTGTCGGCTGTATAAAGCGAACAGAATTTCTGATTATTTACGGTGGTTGAAAAATTAGCCTGGGAAAATTCTTTTTTCGGTTGTTTTCATTTAAGAGCCAGTGAAACAGAGAATTGAAAATTATATAAGATGGAAGGGTCGAAGTATAATGCGTGAACAAATTTCCTTGTAACTCTTGCATCAGTCTAATATGAAATTGGACACGTAGAAAGGGAGAAAATATTTAAGTTTACCGAATTTAAGGTTTATTATTGAAACGACCTTATTAGTTCCCGCAGTACTTCCCTTAGTACTTTCTTCGAGAAGCTCGACTTGTATTACAACTCTGTCAATTGGGAAATCTATTGAACGTGGAGAATTAGGATATTAAAGCTCAAAAATTCGGCTACTTAGACTGTAAGACTGGGCGAAGAAAGGGCCCACAGCGCGGGGGAAAAGGCAAATGTTTGCTCAATTATTTGAGCCCTCAAACTGTCGCCAACATTAGTTAGATAAAAAAAGTCAGGTTCTCTCTGGAGAACCTCTCCTCTCGAAGATCCGAACGAACGATACAACCAAATTTCAAATAATAACAAACAAGAATTCTTTACATTTTGGTACTAATTAATGTACCAAATTAATTTGTGAAATAACAGTGCATTCTTAATTAAAATGGAAATTACGTATACAAATATAATTGCGTTGTCTTGGTATTCCATGTAGACTTTGTGTTTGGTGCCGTTAAATTGATTAATTCAAACCTGACCACAATATAAACAACCGGGTATAATGGGCTGTACTTATAAATATGGAATGCATAACTGAGGCCGGGAAAATACATTAATGTATTATTACAGGGGTGCTAAACAAAATTGGTGAACCGGATATAGTTAAAATGATAAAACAAATACGATAAATATAAATTGCATTATTGATTGTCAATATTTTAAAAAATTTGTTAAACGTTTCTGATTTTAATTTTGTCAAATTTATATTTACATCACGACACGAAATTGAGTTTTAATGCCCCCCCCCCGCCCAATGATAACCGAGAGAAAATAAATAATGTTTTTCAGCTATATATTTTATTTTTATTATATATATAAACATATTTTTATAATTTCTCTTAAGGCCAAAGTCATGGGACGAGATCTGAAGCTACACACTGCAATATTATTCGTACAACCCCATATTTCTTAATCAGGGCGAGGTGTTTTTCCCGCAAACCGAAACCGGACGGGCGTTCCGGATCCAACGCAGGGCCGATGAGGTCCCTTGAAATATATACCATGGTGTACATATACTATGAATAATTCCTCGTGGGCCTCACTCATAGTACAAAGAGGACACCGCCATTTTATCGCGCGGGAATAAATTTTCTTTTTGGTCTAGAATTTTTGAACAGGCGGGCGGTCAAATCTGAAAGGGTTTTCTTCCATTGTAGACTCCATCGAACCAACCTATCGCTCCGGCAGACAACTAGGAACGGGTCCAACGAATAATATAATAACAGGCATTAACAAATTTTAAGCGGAAAGAAGTTTCGAGCCGCTAATATGTTTTAATTTATTGCATCTGCCTATTAAAGTAAACATGTTCTGTACGAAATTCTGGTCTCACATATCATTCGGGTTCCGTGTGATAAAAATACCATTATTCGAATAAAACGTTGAAATCGTTTATAAATGGAGGCACCCGACTTGCAATCGCTCCGTCCCGTTTATTTGAACGTCCGTTCATTGCCTGGACGATAAATGACGAGAACATCAGGTTTTAAATTGGATATTATTTCTGATACAAATAGCCCTGAAGGCCCCTCAGTTCTCCCCTCCTTATTTATGTCCTATCCTGTCCTCCCTGGAGTTTTATGATCCAGGTGAAGAAGATGGTCCATCAAATGACGCGGAGATACGGGATATTCCCCGGCATCTCTATATCTGCCCGCCTCCATCCCCTTAAGCTTTTTCATATCTGTCCTCTTCCGTCCGGTTTTCACATTTTTATTTCTCTTCCAGTCTGCGTTTCCTCTTTCATTTGATTACCCCACATCTCACGAGAGGTCTTTCCTGTAATCCCACCCTAGAGGTGATCGAAAATTGTCTCCGGAGATGATTACATCTTATAGGAATACATTATAAATGTTAGTACACTATACTTCGACGATTTATCAGGACATAAGAATAGTTTAGATTTAGTGTACGGAAATGTTTACCTGTGGTATCTGTTATAAAATGACGTTATAACTTTTACGTTTTATAACAACATGTTTACCCATTAATTAACTTAATAAACTTGAAATTATATATGTCGTCAATTAATAGCTAATTTATCTAGATATACTCGCATTACCTTGCTGACAATATTATGTTATTTTATTTACCCAGAGGTTATTTGATATCTTCCAATGAAGTTTCCTCGCCGGTAAAATTTAAAAACAACATTTCCAATATTCCTAAATTTAGTTAAAAAGTAAAATTACTTTGCTGTTCAATGCAAGCTTAAGAGAAAAAGATCGAATATATTTTTTATTTTAAAGTAAAGGAGTTTTAAATAAAGCGGGATTGAATAAAAAATTAAATTCAGGAAGTCAATAAAACAAGGCGAGAGCTGATACCGACCGTATAAACTTTAATTCCTAGAACCTATTCGCGTATCACTAATTCTCATCTCTGCCATTAACTAATTAGCACAACTCAGTGGGTAATGCGGGTAATTAAAAATACGACCTGCTAATGGATTGAGTCGGGCCAAAGGGGAATTCGAACTTCTTTAAATGTCCATGGTCGAATGATTAAAATGACATTTGCGTTTTTCCTCTGGACAGGTTTAGTACCTTGAGGCTTCCTTCCACACTGAGTACAGTCTTTTTCCACTTAATTATCTATAGGTAATGAAGATTTATTTAATCAAGTAAATCGAAATATAGATAGTAGTACTGCATATCCAAATGCATTAATTCATTAAACATTATATTAGTTCCTTAAATATTTATAAATGTATTAATGATTTACATTCATAATAATATGGGCGAATAAATCAAGTATATATTCCTTGAAATATTATTGTATAGTGGTCTAAAAATGAAATGTTGTCTCTCTGTTTTATGTTATTTTGTCAAGTAAGGCGATTAGTATGAAGAACCATTCAAAAGTAAAAATGGTAATACTAAAACGGTGATAAATTACTTAAAATCGTTGTGGAGCTCCTAGATTCGACGTGCTACACATTTCGAGCTAGGGGTCATTTATTGCCGTTGTTTTTATTGACAAGAAAGTTTAAACGTTTTGATCATAGAAATTGGTTTAAATTCAAGCTTCGCGTTTGTAACACATATTCGTTCTCATTACGGATGATTAGGCGTTCTTTTCAGGGAGTCGAAAAATATGCTATTGGTGCTAATATTAATGGGTCTCAGGGACGGTGCGGTCCTCCCTTATAAATAGGGTCGGGTCGTATTTGGCAGGGTCCCCTGGTGTTTACCGCCCCGTAATGAAACCGTAATTCACTGAGCGGGGTTAAGCCCGGGGGCTCTGGGGCCCAGAATTTATTATAACGATTCGTTATAAATTTTAGCTTTAAGGCCGAACTAGGTAACGGGACGAGACCGTGACGTCAAACACCCGGCTCTCGACAATACCACGTGACTCTACTAAATTACTAGAAATCCTTGTCGACATCATCGCTGTAATAATTCCCAAATATATACGATAAATAAATTTCACCATATCAGCAACTCATTTACTTTCTTCCTCACCTTTATAATTATAAAGGTCATAATTGCTGTAAAATAATTAAAGAAATTAAAAGTACTAGTGAAGGCTCTTCAGTACCGATAATAGTAGAAAGCGGTTTCTACAAGCGAATCATTTATACTTCGTACATAAGTATCTATTGTATGGAAGGCTCCTATTTAATATTCTGTCCATAACATCTGGACTGTGATTATTTTAATTGAGAATAGCATCGCTAATTATTTAATTTAATGGAATATTAGTTTTAACTGCCTTGGCAACATGCGGAAAGCAGTCTAGCACCAAATCAGAGAGTAGATTTATTCATAACAGCGGCGGATCATAAGCGGTATTCTATTTATTAATATAATCGGGAAATACAAGAGAAAATTACGCCTACCGCAGTAACGATCTTCTGGTCAGATTGGGCCGCACAATCAATAGAACGTGGTGGATAGATCGAAAATGAAACTCTCCAAGTGGTGGTATTTTGATTTATTATTTGGGGGTCTAGTGTGGGGCCCCGAATCCAATTTTCTTGGTGGTGTGGGCCGGGAACGCGGCCGGTGCGTGCCCCGGGCCCGCTGGAAAATCGCACGCTATCTATTACAGCCGGTACGGCCCACCTCAACCGGCCAACCTATTAACCGGGGTAGATTGGTACATTGATTTTTCTTTTTTCCATTTTCTCCGCTTCATTTTTACCGGGTATACAGCTCCCCACCACCGACCAGAGTAAGCGGCTCTGACCTTTTACGTCCCTCGGCCGATTCTAATGGAAGATGAACCGTTCTAAGATTTTTTAAAAAATTAGTGGGAAAAACATTTATCTAGGACCATAGTCGTTAATGCCTTAGTACAGTGACTTTATCTTCTTACTACAGATCTAGATATTTTAAAAACATTATACATTGTAAAGAAATTTTAAAAATTAAGTGGATTACATGGACAATACATAATGTAATTTCTGATTTCTTGAAAACTTATCACTGATTTATCTGTTATTGCATCAACTGTACTCTATTCGGTCAACCATCCACTCAGAGTCTTTAATGCCCAATTGGCAACCTAAATTTCTAATTCAGCATTTCAGTATTTGTCGTATGAACCGTGTTTAATAATGAGGGCGTTAACAGTTAAACTGAGAAATGCGATAGGAGTGCGGTGTTGTTTGGCCTAAGTGCCGGCTCGAATTTCTTAAACATGGTAATAAAGGAGTTCCGACAGTTTGGGACCTCTATTAATCCCTCGATTAAACGGTTAGTCGAACACCGGGCGTGCACCTGGCAGAGGAGTATGGTACTTTACTGTTATTACCAGGCCATTGACAAGAAATATACATAATGATGTGTATTAATTGACATCTGTCCATCAGCTGCCATTTAGATGGCCTCCGTCCTGGCTTAAAGGCATTCAAAACAATTTATTTGTTTCCAAATTTCAATCCCAACAACCGCATAGCGAAAACCTGTAAAATAGCTTTGCACTGCTTGTATGGGCGGGTATATTATAATATAATATCAAACATATTAGAAAATATTTAATGGCCAAAGAAAAACGTGTTGCTCGAAATTGGTTCATATCCGTTGCGGTTGAAAATAATCCTTATATTCATTGTTTCGTCGTATCTTTGATGAATTCTAAAATCCGTTTTCTACAGTGTGTCGTTTTAAGGATCCATTATTTGTCCAAATTCTCTTCCGCCGAAATGGCGTTTATTTCATAAAGTAAGTTTGAAAAACTAATACCGCCTAATGCGAAAGTCCCACTGCTAAACGTTATTAACAGCCGCAAAGTTGACAGCCTAAACTTCATAATGTCAGTACATTTATTTTTGCTATTCACTCTAGTACAGCCAGGAAGGGACATAAACCCCGTATGAAAACGAACTCGGTGATAAATAGGAGAATACCCCAGAGGTGTCTATATTTTCAAGGGGGTGATTAATGTCCGCAAGGGTCGTTATCTTCAGAGCGTAAACTTGGGCTAGCTTTATTATTATGGCTCTGATAACACAGGTTTAATGCTCTATCCGCTAAACGCCCTCAGTTCAGCGCGGCCGTAGACCCCGTGCATTTACTTTAAACCAATGATTTGTTCACTCACCGAAGACCGCGTTATCATAGTCCGTTTGTTCATAGATAACTATTGATTAGACTGGGAAAAGACTAAGTATATTATATAATTATAGTATAGGCAAAATAATATATTGTATACGCTTCCATGTCCACATTCTATTGAGCTCTGATTTTTACCAATTTTTATCAAATGTTTTCCGAAATAAATCCTCTATTGGTGATATGTGGCGACGAAAACTCCCGTCCCAATATTTACTTGTACTAAAATCTCCATTTGATAGTCGGTCGTCAACGCGGAATATTTTACAGGGGCCAAATTATTTTGAACAACCGATTCAAGGTATCATTCTGTCAGATGATCTTTATTCTTCCCCGATCCAAACCCCGAATTGTCGAAACTTGAAATTTGAACGACGGCTCCTGCAGACAGAATTAAGTTTGATCGTGAAAAGTACCCCTCCGATTTGGACGGGGCTCCTGGACGTTGCTCCAAAATAAACTTACCGAGTGTTCCTAGAAGGCGCCCGACGGTTGTCACGTTCTCAAACTTAATTCCGACGTTTCACTTTACCTTTATTCAAGTTCTGTACTCGGAAAATTCGATCACCGGTTCCGAAGGACCGCTTTTACAATTCACCACCAAACGAGACAGTAATGGGCGAACATTTTTGCCTTAATCGCAAAGAAATTCGAATTATTATTGGAATTGAAACGAGAGTATATTGAAATTGAAGTATATTTCTGCGGTGCCCAGAGGAATGTGTAATGTGAATGAATTACTCAGTTTAAATTTGCATCGACCCAAAGACAGATTCTAATTTGAGACTAGTTGGACGTTCATGTTGAATGTGAATTTATTTTAAATATTGTATTTCAAACAACTCCAGAAAACTATAAAGGAGAAAACAAAGTGTCCTATATATAAGACTCCTCAATCAATTCAGTAAACTGTATTGTAGTTCCAAATTTTATCCAAATCGGCCGAATGAAAGCAATACCTCAAAGTGATTTTTCAAAATATGACAAGATTAAAACGCAACCTTTTTAAAGTCAGGAATGTTGCGGAAATGTACAATAATTTACATCCTAATATCGACTTTAGTTTCAGTTTGCAATTTACTGTTCTGCTTCGTACCGTTTCGGGGTCGGCTCGTATAATTAGACCACCTTTTGGAACAGTTCGCAATCTAATCGAACACAAAATCATTAACAGTATCGGGCCACCATTCCAGCGGAATAATTGGCCCGTTCTCGGTCTGGAAGCGGACTCTCCCGTAATAAATCTGTGACCGGGCATTCGGCCGACGGGGATATCCTGCGGTGTTGGCGATGAGGGCTTTATCAAAAGCCGGAAACTGGTTACGAACCGCCGCCTCAATTGGTATGTATAATGGCGACCAGTGCAATTTACATTTGGAAAATTGGGAGATCAATCTGAAAACTTTTGTTAAGGTCCTTGCGTTTTATGACCAGTAAGAAATAGGGCTTTTCCATTTCCACCCAATTTCCACCTAGCGCTTTCATTTGTAACGAATTAGGGTAGAATCAAACGTGGTTCTTTTACTCAATTATTATGTATTTTTAGTCTGTATATTAATTACATTTTATTTACCTAAACGTTCAAATAAAGTCAGCTTTGCATAGCGATGTTATTATGCGCGGGTCATAAACATTTTGCATATATCCAGGCTTAGCTCGTCAAATATGAATGAGTGACAGCTATTTTTACGCCGATAATATTATTGCGTTACTTTACTGTATTGCCATATTCTTCAAAATTACGGGTAAGTCTTTAAAATTCCGGCGGAAAGACGTAAAATGGATGGATCAAATTGTCATCAATCGGATTATTGGACTGCTGTCCGGGTACTCACCGATCCTATTATTTTCTGATTTATACATTTATTTGCATTCGACTTATATCTCCGATATCCCCCTTCCCGTATCTCCCTGCCTTTATCTTGGAGTTATCCATCAATTTATTCCTTCCTGCCGATATTTTCCCAAGGGATTGTCACAGCTGGGACGTTCCTCATACCGCCCCCCTCCGGGGGTACTCTCTTAGACGAAGTTCAGTTTCCAATTTCTTGGTTATATCAGGCAGGATTCTTAATTACAGCCCAATGTCGGTATAATGAACTGAATGTATTGATGTAAAAATAAGCTCTTTTCTTATTCATTTAATTAATTAACTAACCATTCTTGCGGCGGTATTATGATTATTACCGTTACTGCATACTGAATAACATTAATATAAAACAATACAAATTTGGTATTATCTCAATATGTGTATTAAGTTCAAGTGCAATAACTGGAATAATGTTCCAGCGCAAACGAAATGTTCGTAAAGCGGCCAATCTTTTGCTCGTTTGCATCGCGGTGGGTTTAAATCGCGATTTGGTTTTCGGAAGGGGGGACACGCCCGGAATACAATGCGGCAAAGGGTTCGGCCACTGGGAATAAGTGATTTGCGTTGCTAATGGATTCGAGAGTGTTCCCCCAGAACTCTCAACCACCCCGGGGCGGAGGTACCAATCCGGGGAGGTACCGACTCCCCTAGCGGAAAGTTGGTAGGAAGGTAGCGCATCCTCCAGCCCACCGGTCTGGCGGGTCAACTAGTTAAAGTACAGTTCAGACTCCGGGGCTCAAACTCCAGTTGAAGAGAACCGCTGATTACCCAAATCGGCAGCACCTCAATGTCGGGATGCCATTCTCAGCTGTGTATTAATTAGGGACCATCGATAACGGCCAATCTCACCACGGCCAAGTTATAATTAAATAGTTGAAAATTGAATCTAATTTCACCTTTGTATCGGCTTTGATATTTCTATATACTCTAACCCCATCTAGTCTGGTCCTCGACCGACCTAGATTCCCACGTTTACTTTTACCCAATTTGCAGGTTTGCAGTGTAGTTAGTTTTCTAAAAAATACGAGGTTAAAGGACTCCGTTCACTCATCATCGATTATTGTAAACGTGGACTCAGTTAGAGGCCCATTCCTGTAGTGACATTAACGATCCTGCGACATCCAATCTCCGCTTCCCGACTCTCGGCGTCCACTTTCCGATTGCCTCTAATTATTAACCGGTTTCGGAACTCTACTGTAGACAATACATATGACCAAATCGGCGAATGGAGGTAAATGAATGCCGGTGTACCCTCGGTGATCACAAGACATGTGTTCTAAATCAACATTATGCTCTAATTGCTATTTTCCCACAACACATTGTTACTTTAGAATCAACATTCTGCCAGTAATTCTTTAGGCTATTCGTACGGCAAAAACAAATAAAACCGACTCCCCAGGGGGCTGCTATCGTTCTGTTGTGAATGGCGGCGTGTCGTATTTCCAGCGTAATCGAGGAATAAAACCTCGAGTCCCTTTTTATTGGGGTGCCCTCTCCCTCCGGCCCCGGTTCCCAATCGTCGCAGACGCGGGGCATTTTTCCCGGAGTCCGAACTTATTATATTTGGCCGGGAGGGTTCCAAACGGGTGGGCGGGAGTTGTTAACGGCTTTATTTTGATCGGTCGGGAGCCAGCCGCTGATATTTTGTTTGCGGCTTGTTATTGTCGGGAAAGGGAGGTAGGTAGGGAGGGAGGGAGGGAGAGAAAGGGTGGGAGAGAGAATGAGAGAGGGAGTGCGTGAGAGAGCTAGCCCGGCGTCCCTTGTTTGTCCCGACGAGGAGCTGGCGGCCGTGAAAAGTTTTTCAATAAAAATGCCGTCGGCGGCAGCGGCGGTGAGGGGAGCGGGTTTATTGTCATCTGGGGTAAAACAACCCTGCTTCCACCCCCTCGCAAACAACCCCATCTCCCTTGAGTCATGATTGATAATGATGTTTCTCCCTCTCTTTAGTTTTTCCTCTTTCTCTTTTCTCCCCGAGTTCCAGTTATAAATCTGCCCCACCGACGGTGTTTTATTCGAAAAGTGAGCACCGACTGTCACTCGCAGAGTATCTCTTTTATTCCCTCGACGACTTAAGCCCCGTCTTAAGCACTTTGAATATAGTGACTCTTACTTTTTTCAAAATATTAAAACATGCCTCAAATTTATTTTGAATTTAGTAATGAAATACGTGCACAAATATTTTGTATCAACTACCTGAGTATGTTGGACAGTACATAAAAATATATATACGTTTCAAACTCTTGTTTGCATCAATAAGCAATAAAACGAGAGACAATCACCTCTTTCATTATCAAAGATTGAAAGAATACATTACTCTTCTTCGGTAGGATATAAAAACATACTTTAAATTGTATGGTATTCCAGTGTCCTATTATTCGGTGGCCTATTCTTCGGTAACAGAGAAGTTTTAGCAATGCTTCAAAATAAGATGAGACGCTTTTTCAGCGTATTTCTTCTTCAGAGTATTGGACTCTGAAGGGGAGCAGGCGGCGACTGGGATCACGGCCGGCACGTTCGGGTAGCTGGTGAATATTTGAGGGGGTCGGGCGAAGGAAGATGAACTGACTGGAGGAAATACTCGTGCCCGGGGGCCGGGACGTGACCGGCCGCATCCCCATGAATGGGGTTGATGCCACGAGTAGCCCAACTGGGTCCCCTGTGACGTCACCGGCCTGGGACGTGACTCCCAGGGGCTCGATATTTGGCGCCCTGCAGGGCACTCCCTTCTTCAGCCTGATTCGGCGCCCCGTTTGTGTCCCCCCGACACTCTAACCGACCGCTTGCCAATATTATCCTCCGGTTGGAAACAAGCTTGATATGCCAAAATACTGATTAAAAATGTATTACCGCTCTTATTCGATTATATATATCTAGTTTTCCAGGTTCTCTAGGCCAGGTTTACCACTCACCGACATCAATAGCATTCCTTTAGTACGCTATCAGTAAACTATTCAATACTAGTTATCAAAATAATGTCACTAAAGATGAACAAAAACTGAAGCCAGTCTTACGTAGGACCGAATCGCCGAGAGGAGAGAGGAGATATTTTATTCCGTCTTGGCCATAAAAATAATACAGAAATTCATTAAATATGCAGTTTCAGATTTGTCGGGATTTATTTTATAATTTAAATTGGTTGAAGGGAAGCGAGGTATTGCAATAACTGATCTGGATTGTGAGTCTGAACGTTGAGTTCCGCTACAGTCAGCATGCAGGAGGCAATGTGGAGCACACGAAATTCACCCCATATCCCAGAGTCGACTTCTAGCCTTTTCAGTGAATCCAAAATTTTGAAAACAATGTGTGGATTTGCATTCAAATTACAAAATAAAATACGTGTTGTACTTCGTTCTTTTATATATATAATACTGAGGGGTTTATTTTATTTTAAAATTCCCGTACGTGCCAGTAACATATTTTACTGTGAACACTTTCCGAAATATACAATTTAAATTATTTTTTATTCAACGCTTTAGAACGAACTTTATATTTAAAGAGTTTCTAAATTTAGGCATTACATTTTCCGACAATGTTCATTCGAGTTGTTTACTGGTCTGGATAGAACCGTCTGCCTGAATTAGATTGGGTTTTGAAATATATGTTTCCAGTTTGGCTAATAGCCTTCTCCGAAGGATATGAATGAGTCTATGCCGGCTCTTAAGAGTTTTAGGCCCGGCCCATTAGAGCAGTTATACTTACAAGAGGCGGCCCATCCCAGCACTGCTATCCGTTTCCCGCTAACGGTCATTTCGACAGTTATTTGGGACGGTTATTTTTCTCCCGAATGGTTTATACCGGCAATTCGAGCCCCGTCTTCGACCGACGTCCACGACATTGGAACGTTATTCCGATACCATTTCTTGAATACTGCAGTGAATAGTCCTCCGATCCCCTAATGAAATAGAGGGAATTTGGTCGCAGTTAGAAGTATTACTAAGGAAAATTATGAATTTCACTTTTTAAAATTTTAAAATATTGTCATATTATTTCATCATAAAAATGTTTAACCTATTGAACTGATCTTTTATAATATTTATCTGAAAGGACATGGTTTTTGCGAAACCTGATTAAGGTCTCCCAGCTTACGACAACGTCAGGCTTATTGGAGAGAAACTGCATGACAAATGATGTTCTTTATCAATGTGTTTCGCTTTAACATTTAACTCGCAACCACACGATATACAGGCCAGTCCGATAGTTCAGTGTTTAACAATTTACAGTGATGGGGACTGCGAAGGTCCGCTCGAATCGATGCTTAGGTGACTGTCTGCCGTCGCGTGATGTCCCGTACTTTATCATATTTTCAGCCAAAAGAGATTTACTCATATATATATATATATATATATATATATATATATATATATATATATACACAAGTCTTTTAAATGCCCCCCGGCGAAGAAAATTACAGCAATTTCTGAGTTCTATTATTAAACTGCGACATTTAGGTTCAATAAATTGCTGCGTTGCCTCGTTGGGAGGATGGCTGGGGGGCACGCGGGAAAATGAAAAGATTTATTCTGTCCCGGCCTCATTTCCGAAACAATCAAACATGAATACGGAATGGCTTTTTAAAAATATTTTAACGCTTTTGTTAAGTGTTCTTCAATCGGCCGTACACATTTTATTGCAGTTAATAACGTCCTAACAGCGTCGTTCCCAACGGCTTCCTTTAGACGCACTATTAAAAATTTTTGCTAAAAATTCAGGCGGTTCGGTAATTTATAACGGTACAATTGTAACTCGTCGGGCCACGGAAAAAAACAAGACCACATGAATTTAACGATTTCTGATTAAAACAAGAAAAAAAATGCCACATTCTTTATGGGGAGAGTGAAGAATAGATGGGGGAAGGGGACTGAGGGTGGTAATTAGCCTTTGAACGGGGCATGGAATCTCTTCACAACACGAGAATTCAAGTTGACAACGACCCGTTTACGACCCGACCCCATTTTATTTTTGGATCGCCTGCCTATTTATAACCACTGATAGTATTATTTGTAGCTCCGTTAATAGTTCTGACTGCAAATAGTTGACGCTCAATGGACGAATAATTACCATAACAGAAATTAAATGATAATAGAACTGCTTAACATAACAAGTCTACGTCATAATTTCTTCTATTATTCATACCGTGCTTTATTCCGTACACTTTGCACCATAAAGCAATACAGTTCTATATTTGTTCTCTTAACGACAGCGAATGGATCTAAAATTGAATAAACATAAGAATACTAATATTGAAATTAAAATAAAATGCTGATATAAAATAAGACAATAATATATGCATTATAAGTCCCCTACTCATTTACTGGTGGAATGCCACTGACGATCCAATTTATATTATGCAACACATTCATCAATTGCGAACGGATAAATTTTGATTCTACATTAAGAATGACCTTAGCATATATCTTCAAACATCATAATGTAATTTTCAAATCCGTGCTCAAGGTACTACAATACAGTAGCAGTCTACTTCTGGACGGCCAGAATTATAGGATCGGACACCGTGATGAATTTCTCCGCTAATCGGAACGCACCTCTGAGGTATAAAAAGGCAAAATTTACAGCGCCGCTAATCCAGATAAGTGCCCTCGGAGAAAGTTGAAATATGACGGGCGATTCTCTTCCTGGTAAAAAAAGGTTGACTGATGAAGCCGATTAGTATAAAAGAAGAAAAAGGCAGTCAACATGAAGCATTAAATGTAATAACGGGTACTGATCTTCCTACTAATCCGTTTGGACACTGGAAGTTACAATTTTATGAAATAGGCATTGAAATGTGCTCTCATTCAAATAATAAAATGAATGATGTATAAAATAAACCTCAGAATTTGTTCAGTAAATAACATAATCAATACATGGGGTCACTAATTTCTTTGGATTTTTTTTAATAATTCACGGCAGATTATTCCTTTTTATAGCTTGAACTCCTATTGAAAAGAAAAATTAGTTATCCTGTCACGCCTTCGTGAATTAATCGCTGACATAATAAAGAAGTTGCCATTTCTTTTTCGGGGACCCTATATAAATTTATCGCCGTAAAACCTTCGGTTGTACGATAGGGGTCGTGTTAACAGAACTTGACGGCCTCGTAAACTTATAGCTATTGCTATTTGGAATATTGTTAATAATATTTCTTCCAGGTTTACGGCCCGAGCTTTAACGGACGGCCCGTGAGGAAAATTAAATCAATTTCCAGGCCCCAGGTTACGTGCTAATATTTCATCGTTCTACAGGATTATGGCCAGAGGTAACTCGCCAGTGCCTAACGTAATTATGTTTTGTTTCAAGGAGCTTTACTAAATATGTTTTTAATAATAATTTTACAACTTGGCAAAGTAATTATTAGCGTCCGGTTCAAATTTATGTTCACAAAAGGTGATTATATCTAATAACCAGGAGGCCATAATATGGTCCACTTTTTATAATACTGCTCATTATAATAATGCTGCATAAAGAGTATTTAACAAATAAAATATTGAGAATGTGTAATTATATTTACATATCCAGGTTTCGGAAATCTGAATTTAATATATTTTCTCAGTGTCATTCCGGATGTTATATTTATTATTATTTCGGCTGTTTTTTTGTAGAATAAAATATTGTTATGCTAAAATATCTTAAAATATCTCTTGAGGTAAATAGGGGAGGGGGGTTTTGGAGTCAATATTTTATTTATAATGTTTTCATTTTTTCATAGTCACTTTAATCAGAAGAATTTCAAAACGGATTGGATCGTATTTTAAATCTTAAGGAATGATTAACTGTGATTTTACCAACATATTTAAATGGATAGCGGATACAGTAGCTTTTGATATATGAGAACCCAAAGTTTAGCAATATCGGCCAGAAACTTATTTAAAAAGACACACATAAGTTGATACTTACACGAAATATAATTGATACCTTTGATCTTTTGTAATGTAATTATTCCAGAGATTTGTTATCGACAATCGTTATAAAATGGACAGTGTAGTCATATTCCTAGCCCTCTAACGGGCGCCCTAAACTTCGCACTATCGCATATTGGTTCTCCCGTTTTAAATATCATCAAGGTGCCCATTGTACCTTAACGGAGGGTCGTATTAGAAGTCGGGGGAACAATTAAAAAGGGGCAAGTCAGGGAGAGCGAGAGGGCGGGAGACAAGCGGCCTAGCTACTTAGCCAGCTGCCGGGCCGCTCTGTTTGCCCTACTGTGTCTGTGTTTGAACAGCGGGATGGGGTCTGGCATGGGGATGGGGTGCGTCGACAATTGTAACTCGGTGGGTGCCAAACGGGCAAATCCTCTCGGGGGGCCTCTAATCACGTCCCTAACGAGCGCTCCACAGCTAGCACGCCCTAATCCGTCTGCAAGGAACTACTCCGGACGATTCGTTACCTGGGACAGGATTCGGAACAATCCGTCGTGTTATCGCATAGTGATAACAACAAAACCCGAGATGATTCCTGTAAATAACCTAAAGCCGTCCATGTAGTAGTGGAAAAAATATCGCTAGAAAATTTTCAACAAATTTTTTTTAACGTTAATATCTTTGAGACTAATTTTTATTCGCTTATTGATGATAGCTTAGCGTTCGTGACAGGACGTCGCCGACGTCCAACACGTTTCAAAAATTTGATGAAACATGTATTCTTTTTAATATTCTCCATCCTTTTCTCTCATGAATATTTCACGCTTAGAAGACATTTTTTCACATTTTTTCACATTTTTTCACATTTTTTCACATTTTTCACATTTTTTCACATTTTTTCACATTTTTTCACATTTTTCACATTTTTTCACATTTTTCACATTTTTTCACATTTTTTCACATTTTTTCACATTTTTTCACATTTTTTCACATTTTTTTCACATTTTTTTCACATTTTTTCACATTTTTTTCACATTTTTTCACATTTTTCACATTTTTTTCAATTTCTATTCCACTTTTCAGAAATCTCTTCCAGTTATGAGAAAAAGAATCGGCGTAAAATAAAATGTCCTCCCCACAAAACTGTTCCTTTCCTGGGGATAAGATTTGAAACATACATCTTCATACACTATATATCATATATTTATTGAGACTGCACCCCTTTACCGAATTATAATTGTAATCGAATTATAAATGTTGACGCAATCGTTACAGTCTGACGAAAGGGTTGCAAAACATTGCCGCCCAAAAGTCGATAAGCCTAGACAATGACTCAGTGACAACAGCATTAGGGGTCCCGGAGATGGGGACGGTGAAAGGTCCTCGTGAAAATGTAGAAGAGATTTTTTGTTCGGCTCCCCGCCTCGCCAATCAGATTGTGATCCATTATTCAGCAGCGCCGCCCAGGCAACGGGAAAGAAACCCCATTTCGATGATTGGCGAGTATCGGAAATGAGGAAGTGCAGCCGAAGGGTCTCCGCAGGTTTAGGGCCAGTGGAAATCCTCCAGAATCTAATCGGTCTTGGTACCGATGAGCTATCGTGTGGCCAACTCATCGCTTAGACAATCAACTCTAAATTTATAAACACGTCTGTGTTTCCTTATTGAAATATCTATCGGCGATTCCATCAGTGGTAATAGTTGTCGCAGTAAAAAATCAACACACTAGAACAAAACCTTAAAAAAAGAAATTAAAATTTCGCCTTGTGCTTTAGATATTTCAAATATATAAAGTGAAACGACTACATAAATAAAAATAATATTAAAAACCTAAATAGGTCACCCAGATATATATAATGAAGATAGTATTATGTTCGAAGGTAAGGGCGATAAAAAGCCTTGGGAGAAAAGCGTATAATTTATATAATATTAGGAGGAGTAAACAAAGGTAGATGCAATTCGTTAGATCTGAAAGGAAATCCGGGGAGTGTTAAAGAGTTAAAATTTCAGGCGTCCTCTCGGGTAAGCCGGTAGGCCTGGGGGCCCAAGCTGAGGGGGGCTATTATCCAGGGAGTCGCGAGGGGCGTCGACCGGGAAAATTACAAGGGGAGCCTGAGAGAGAGGGAGAGAGGGAGAGAGAGAGAGAGAGAGAGAGAGAGAGAGAGAGAGAGAGAGAGAGAGAGAGAGAGAGCGCCACCCTCAGGGCCGACGCTGAATAACTGAGGGCCCGAGTGTGAGCTAAATCCTGAATGGGCGAACACAAAAAAAGGGGGCAACGTGTCCGATGCGGACTTTTGAAGCCGCCTCCAATTGGAGCCCGGCTCTAATTAAGGAATAGAACTTGGGTTTGGCCGGGCACTCTTTCACACAGTCGGAGAGAAAGAGAGAGTGAGAGAGAGTCTGCCAATGTTTTGTAATTAACAAAAGCGTTTCCAAGTGCATACGTGTTTAGCAATCGTATCTGAATAGAATTTATGATCTGGACGGACAAGGACGTAATCTTGTTTACAATATTAGAACTAACATTGTTTAAGATTAAATTAGCGAGAATAAGCATATTTGGCGTACTAATAGTGTGATGCGGAGTGTGAAAATACAATTTATTATTATTGAGTTCCTGATAACAATGAATTAATTTATATACATGTAGATAGCACAGTGAATTAAAAAAAGTACGGTAAGTTTCTGTCAAAAAACAACCTATAACAGATGTAAATGAATTCTAATTTAGTTATATTCAGAATCATAAGAATTCGATGAACTAACTGGCTGTGATGCTATTTGGCATAATGAAAGTCCGATATTGGAAGCCAGTTAAGGATATCGGTAAACCAATAACTCCAGGAGGTAAATATGAAATAAAATGCGATGTTCTCTCAAATATCTCTTCTCTGCTATTCTAGATTAGAAACGATTGTAAATTACTTTGTAGGCTAGGGAAATAGTGCTATAATATTAATTTGAATTGGAAAATGTGCTAATAACAGATTGTAATGAATACCTTTATTAAACAAACAGGAATCATAATAGCTGAAACGAAGCGATACATAAATATCCGCCACCCTGAATGGAATATTATATTTCCGAAGGAGTATTCAGAAATATTTTAAAATGATGTGGCATGACAGTGATCTAAAGTCAGAAAATCTGAGAATATGACGGAAATAACTTGAATATAAGCTTCCTTTTTTGAAAAAGGTGTTCGAAAAACCGTCAAGAATAACTTTAACGCTTTGCCCGACTAGTTGTTATCTACTTGGGTCGCTCACGGTTCACCGAGCACTCCGCCCACCGACTTTTTTTCTCACAAACGGCCCTCCTAATTCCATTTATTTTTTCTCCTATATTTTGAGAGCCTGAAGTTCACCTAAGCCGGTTAAAAAAGGTGGAGACGATTGCAATAAATATGAAGATGGAGAAGTAAGTGGCTACAGACGTACTGCATAATTAAAGGTTCAGGGTGCATTATTCATACACATATTGTAGTACATAAAATAGAGATACATCTCTTCTCGTGTTTCAACCGTTTAAATTATTCACATCATGAATATGGTAATTATACTCCTGGTGAGTCTATTATCAAACTAGTTTTATGTAATATCAGAGAGTATTCTTAGTTTTTTGTAATTTGTAATATGAAATCATATTTTAAATTGGATGTGACACCGAATATAGTTTGGATAAATTTCATTTCTCCAAAATATTACAATAATATCTTACATTAAACTAGTATTAAAACAAAGCACATTACCCTGTAGAATATTTTATCCGATTACTTCTTGCGCCATTTCGGATCGTCGCGTGGTGGAACTTTAAATATAGCCAGTCAAACGGCGGTCCCAGACCGACATAATAAGAGGAGTACTCGGTACACAAACGGATTTATTTATTCCCTCTCGGATCTTTTATTAACCCTGTTACAGCGGAAAATGCAGAACGCTCAAAGTGTAGCTCAAAGTTTGACGCGAGAGGCTGAATCTATTCTAGGGCGCCGTTTCTGGTTGAGAACAAGGCGCGCGATCCATTTGCCCGAGTCGCCTATAAAGGAAAAGCGAACCCTGTTAACGACTACGCCTCAGCTAAGGCCGAATGAACTATGTTTGTCGCCTTCTCAGAGAAACACTTTTCTGGTATCTCAATCTTGCTACACGAGATGAATGTCTCTAACCCGCAACACACTTATGGACATAGGTAATCTCTACGAAAATATAGAACTTATTAATAGGTGGGGGCAGTTTTGAATGTCGATACAGCTTCAAAACTTTAAATTATAATTTTTTGAAATGAAATTACATCGAGTCTCCCATTAGTTTCCTTACGAATGAAATTTCTGACAGTATCTTCATCGGTGGGCGGTAACCAAGACAAGGAAAATTGTTTAACAGCCGCATCTTATATAATATTCGGATTAGGTAGAGATTTCGAAATATTTGTGCCTCCGAACCTTTTCACCGGAAAATTCGAATGAAGTCAATTTCATGATAAAATTCAGTGGAGCGGAAATTTGCTTAGTGTTTCAGTGTGAACCTTCGAGGCGGAACACGGGTTAGGACGTGTGAAATGACGAATCCAACCGACTGTTAAAACCAACGAACAAAGTTCCGCGTAAACAAGAATCTGGATACTGTAGGTTCGTGATGTTTCTGTCTCCTCTCGCTGGTTTGGTCTTTTGCTAGACCGGTTTCGACTGCTCGCCATCTTCAGTAGCGGTGTTAGTCACTGTTAGCACTTTGGATGTTTTTTGGACATCCTCACTGCACTGTCACTTTCAAATTACAGTACATGTGAAAGTGACAGTGCAGTGAGGATGCCCAAAAAACATCCAAAGTGCTAACAGTGACTAACACCGCTACTGAAGATGGCGAGCAGCCGAAACCGGTCTAGCAAAAGACCAAACCAGCGAGAGGAGAGAGAAACATCACGAACCTACAGTATTCAACCCTCGCAGACCACAAAACAGGTATATTAAATTAAGAATCTGGATCTTTCAGAATCTCTGAAAACCTTTGTTTCTTTGTGGTAGATCGAAGCCCGGAAATTCTCTTACTTGATATTACTTAATAGGAAATTCGTTTTAATAAAAGTTAACAAGAAGTCCTGAAATTCTATATAATAATAATTAAATTTATTAATACTGGTGTCAATTTTAATTTTATGTTCCTATTCAATTTTTAATTCATCACATCTCATATGAGATGTGTCATACCGAGTCTCATGTCACCCAGCTACATTATAGACGCAATAAGTAAAGCAAATATGTCAGGAATTATTTTATTATGGGAGGTTTCTCCCGAGTTCGGAACCGAAATTTTTAGTGTCAACTCGAATTTACTAATTTTAAAATTCATTAATTAAGTTAGTCTTTAATATGTTTTGTGAGAAAAATAAATTATTTCCTGTTCATTTTACCCAATCAAAAAATCCAGTTTTAGCGATTACGTTTTGAATAACTGCTCTTTTAAGGCTTATTGCATTCGACCGGCGCTAGCCACCATAATTACCGTCGCTTTACATTTGGCGTTCGTTTGAAATTATAAAAGGGAAACGTAGATAAAAAAGGAGAAATGAACGGCCTACAACCCCGGTCGAATCACTTTTTACACGCAAGGGATTCAATTTATGTTTGCCAATTAGCCGTCGCTGCCGCTTGGGGGGAGGTCAATTCAGGGACTTCCTATTGGGCCCACTTCGCCAAATAACAATCGGACCTCCCCTACCAAATAATAACAAAAAAATAGTACTCCTGGCTTCTAGACAAGGAGGAAAAATATAATAGCAACCGAGGAATTATTTTGTAGGTGGCCGTTTTTGTTTTTCGTTGAGTAGATGGATGTCCAATAATCCTGGAGAGCTAACGGCGCTAATACTACGCCCGCAACACTCTGACGGATTGCTGTTTTAGTCTAACCAGCGCCGTGAAGAATTGAAGTTCATATTCCCGATTAATTATCCAAATATTTTACATAATCTGTATATTTCAATATTCATACGTACGAAATTCGTGTATATTGTTAAATCGAGTATATGTGTGTTGTAAATTTGCTATTCGTTAGTCGTGGTATATATTCGATTAAATATTTTGAAAATTATTTTTCCATGACTGCTATTTAGTCACTGTCATTCAATATGATTTATTTGGTTAAGATTCATAGCTTCTTATTTGTTTAAATAATCCAAACTATTTCCCAAATCTGTCACATAACAGACATAATTTTACAGAAAAGTAAAATTAAAGGCACGTTAATTAATCTTGTACGAAGTAGCCAGGAGTGAAGATTAAAAGTAGAACCATGTGCATTCTAATCCTGCATTCGTAATGCCCCAGGTTTTTTTTAGTCAGTGGTTTTCCTGGTTGTTGATCCTTTAATGGAAGCGTTGGTGGAATTCGGTGGCATTAAATCTTTCGATAACCATCTCAAATTCCTTCTAGAGTCTACCCTGGCTTGGAGATAGTGGATAAAAATATCGGTCCCGACTAAAGCGAAAATTAGCACCTTTGGCCATAGATATTACAGATTTTTTTTAACGAAGTTTGTTTATTGTTTATTTATATAATTATTAATAGGGTTTTCTGTTTGTAGGATTGGAGTTCATGATATTGTTGTTTTAGTTTTAGTGTATGCAGTAACCTGATCGAATATTTCCTCTTTTGTTGTTTCCTCTTGTTCATTTCATGAAACTACTTTCTTACATATATTGGATGATTCCCTCGCCAGACGACACAGAGTACTAATTACTGATGGAACGCTAACCACGGTACAACATTCCTCCCCTCCTACACCTCCTAAAGCTAAATTTTGTATTAGTAATATTACTATGTTTCCATTATATAGTGGAATAACATAAAACCGTCATATAATCGTTAAAATTCATAGAAGGTTTTCTTAAATAATCAAGGATTGTCTCGTATATTTTCATTTCATGTCCGGCCTATACGCTCTCAGATACTAATTCAACGTTGAAAGGAAGAACTCAAATATTAAACCTGCGAAGGAGATACATCTTTGTTAGAGGCCCACAGGGGCGATTCGTCTTGTTTATCGAGTTAACACTGGTCCACGTTTTCCTCACACGCGAACACCGCCAGTCACTGGCCTCCTGACGTCCGACGCGTATCACGCAATATTACCTTTAAAACACACACGTGCACTTTGATTTCACCGATTATGCTTACATCCACCAAATGGTGATGATATTATTAGATGGTTAAATGCACGAAGTCCGAATGGTTTACAAAAACAAAAAACAATTTAAATTAATATTAAACTTTAAAGTCCTTTCCTTTACCTAACTAGAGTCAGAAATACTCACTAAACTGTTAATAAATATAAGCTAGTTGAAAATATATATTGGGAAAACGCAGAGGGGTTTGGACATCTATTATTAATGGCGGCTCGGGTGTAGCCATTAACGGGCCCCCGCCTCAACAAACCGGAAAGGCTCGGCCGTCAATGAAACTGAATACGATTTGCATTCGTTTTGTCCGAATAAATTATAATCGAAAGTATTTTCCAGATTGGTTTCTGCTTTTCACCTTCACTAGTATCGTCTCATTAGTACACCCAACAATCTTATCGAAAATTGAGTAGCATAAAATATTCTGCGCATTTTATTCTATTACATCACCTAAATAAATTTATACACTTGGAATCCCCATATCCGACTCAAAAGAATCGACTTAAACCGAAAATTTGGACTTTAAAGGCCATTACTAAAACGGACATCAAAATTGACCTTAAGTAACAAACTGACAATACACAAAGCGATACTTAAACCGACATGAACATACGGTGTAGAGCTATGGGGTTCCAGCAAGACATCCAACATCGCTCGCATCCAGAGATTTCAGTCAAAAGTCCTTCGTACCATCCATGCTCCCTGGTATGTTTCTAACCACACAATCCACCATAACCTCAACATACCAACAGTCGACGAAGTCGCAAAATCCCGGTTCCTGAAGTTCCACCCCCGCCTTTCTTCTAATCCTAATCCACTCGTTCAGTCCCTTTCCTCTCTTACCCATCCATTATCCCCCCCGCGTCGTCTTAAACGCTGCTGGCCTAGAGATCTCCTTAGCCCTTAGACCATAATTGCTCTTGTGTCAAAAGTGCCATCTCTGGGTGGTTCTTTTTATCACGAAATACATGTGAAAAAAATACATGCAGCATTTGTACTTATAACATTCAATGTTGAAGGTACAAAATAAAAAAAAGGTTAAAAGAAAAAAATTATTACAAGGTAAGTATTTACTGGTAATTTTCGCTGGCTGTAAAATAAATATGGAAAGCTAAACCCGTAGTTGATCTACGTAATTTCAGGATTATGTTTCACTATTATATCCTGCACCCAAACTGGCAACAGGACCGTTTAAAAGATATTTAAAATCCCGTTAAGAAACGCTGTTCTTTTATCGAATAATCGCATTAATGTTCTTTGGAAGCGTCCATTACAAGTTGCCGAATCCCTGACGTAAGCCGTCCCGAGACTAAGGGGGGCATTGTTCCGTTAAATGTGTATTTCTGGCCGCCCCAACAACGGGCCCAGGTCACGAACAAGGGCTCCCGAAACCGGAATACTTGTTTCACCGACTCTGTGTTTAATGCGGAACAAAATTTTAGTTTTACCGAAAAAACGGGCGATTTCCGTCTAGTGTTGCCATTAATTTATGCAATCTCGTTAGAGGTTGTGAATACCCGTGGCCCCTGAAATGGGACCGTGACTTTCAAGATTTTCGACCGTATTTTAAAGAGCCTCAATATATTGGACCAATAGAAAATCCGATTGTACCGAGAGGAAGGTAGTGGTGGTGGACGACTTGGAAAATTATGCGGAAGGCGTCATTTCCCAGAGGTAATACGGTAGAACCCGGCCGGTAGACGAAGATCGATGGGAACGGATCTTACTCCAAAAGAATGTTAAGAAGTAGATTCCTTCTGTTTCCCCACGGCACGTACACTCCCAGAAGGGGTGAGCGGGGTCAATGTTCACTGTGAAAATGCCAGGGTGGAAGGATAGCGATCGAGGAGATAAAGAAGTTTCGGAAGCGAAGAGCACAGGTGGGAGCTTTTTATTAAATCGTTATGGCGTTTACGCTTTCAGACCAGTCCCCCTCGTATTCCCGTAGGAATTTTGTCCGGAATCGTGAAAATATCCTGGCCCTGACCAATCACCCGGAGCTGTAGCACCGGGCAAAAATTTCCGTTTAAAGAAACAGTCGACTTTCATTCATGGACAGCCTTGTCTATCCGTTTCCTTTATTTATTCGTACTGAGTCCTAACTTAATCAACCTAACAGCTAATTTTTCCAGCCTAACTGTAGACCTGTGGAGCTCAACACAACCTACCTCTTGACAATCGACCTCTTCAGTATTATTTTTGTTTCGGCTGGAAATAATAAAAAAAGTAAAATCCTAGTGTTAGTGATAAAAATATTGAGCTCATTACTCATATCTCATTACACGTATTGTACGGCATTGCGTGCGGTGGGGATTTATCATCTGTCGGTTTGCAAACTGGATTCTCGAATTCGGACGCGCCATTCATAAATCTTGTATCCCGTAACTGCGGCGGCGTTCGGTCCTATATTTAAACTGTGGGGGGGCGGTGGCGGGGACGGCTGATTTATTGGGCGCATAGCTCACCTAGCCGCGAAGATGGGGGCTGCTGTCGGACCGATAACGTGACCGGAATAGACCGTCCCTTTTAAACTGGGGCCTAATAAAAGCACAATGGATCATACAGGTGGCGAAAATCTGGGTTAGGCTTGAACCGGGCTTACCCGCAACACTTCCGAGAGGGTCGCGGTCGATACACGCTATTTTCAGACTAGTTTTCTGTTACCGTTATCAATTAAGGTTAAAACTCGGTTTCATCGTTTCATCGGTTGAGGTAACGAAAAATACGATTTGGGAATTGTGTCGCTTTATATCTTGCACAATATTATATCATCATGTTGTTAGGTTTTAATGCGAAACTACTAGTTTCAGCTTCGACGGCAGTAATTACAGCTAAATTGAATCGAAAAAATTGATCAGTACTAAAAGTTCAGTACCAGAAATATAAATAAAATCACTTGCCGCTCTACAAGTCAACATGGTACATTAAAATCAATATATAGAACTTTTTTTTGTTTAGTTTTAGAACTTGTTCAGGAGTCATATTTGGTCAAAAAAAATATTGTATAAATTATATTCTTTTTACATTAATAATCAATGATCTATTTTTAAGTTAATTTATAATTCAATTCTCCTTTCTTTCTCCCTTCCAATTGTAATAATGCTCTCGAACCGCATTTCAAACGGACTCCTCAGAAACTCAGCAAAGTAAAACCAACAGACGGTTCTACAGTTTTTATAGGATGGGGACGTTACGACTGGCGTTATATGAATTATTGATGTCATGGCGTTCATTGACCCGCCCCTATAACTGAACTTATTTTTAAAACTTTAAAACGTTTTCCTGCAATTCTCGATACGCAATTTACGGTTAAACTATCTGCTGCCAACTTGCACTGTTGTTGATTGTATTACATATCAATTCGGTACGAATTGACAAGAATGCAAATTCGCAATTATTTAATAATTCAATGAAATTGACGTGCAGTGAGTGTCTTTTATTCCTGTTGCACAAAAAGAGGCAAGGTGATTTTTTCCTCGGCTAAATTTATTCTACCAAGTACTTTTAGTTTATCAGTTCCAGCCGCCCCAGGACCATTAGTCATCGAGGAGACAACTCATTCAAGAACGGTTTTGGGAGTGAAAGTTTATTGCGCCACGGATTTAAAAATACGTTTTAAATGGACCGTGAAATTCGGTTGAATGGTTTTCAAGTGTCTGCTATTTATAATGTACGATGTAGATTGATAAGAGGCAATGAAGATTATTAACTTTTAAAATTTAATTTATCTCTGCCTTGTTTGAATTGTCAGATTCCCAGAAATTGGCACATACCCGTTGTACAGTAGCTGCATTAAGGAAAATATTAGGAACACGCTGGAGAAGTAAAAATATCACCAGGAATTCTTCTGTGTCACGCAACTTTTCGACTCCAATCCGTCATTCTGGATATTGAACGTGCCTGAATGTGACGCCTCATCGCCGCGTTCGGGGCGAGGAAATCCCAGGGGGACGTATTCGGATATGAGCGAGAGCGAGAACGGGACTTTGGAGGAAAATAAAAAAAAATTCATGTCCTCATCATCCAAAGATGCTTTTTCCAGGATTTTGTTATTAGAGTTCGACTGATACCTCCCAGAAGATAATAATTACAGCATGTTGAAACCGGATGGAACAAGTTGTTTGACTATAATGGTTTGAACCGGAACTCTACTGATTATTTCATTCGCCTGTGTCTGATAACAATTTTTCACTCTGCACAATGCCACTAGTTACATTTTATTGCGTGTACTTGTGACCGGTATATAAAAACAAAGCATTCCTCCTTAGTAGATTACCTCCCACCGTCCTCACGCATCAGATAATGAAGTCAACCCTAAGATAATCCAGAATTTAAGATCCTTAATTTAAAAAAAAGGGCCTTAATGTGGCATTCGCAAATTCACAACAAGGAGAGATACAATCAGACCAGTGTAAAATGTTCCCAGTGCGGTTTCCCTGTAGTTTTTTTGCTTCTTTTCATATATTTTATCTTTGCCCATTCCATGAAATTGCGAGTATCGTGCACCATGCAAAGTTAAGTAGATAAGGATTCGGCCATTCCAACATTTTCCTCCCGAATGGTAAAAAACTCGTAAAATTGTACTAATATTGTACGAATTGTTTGGCGTTAAATTAATTCGCTGTAATAAGAATTCGGGCGCGCAGAAGGAATTTTAGGGAATTTAGATCTTTAAGAATTTCAAGAAATTGAACATTCAGAAATATATCGACAGAATTAATTTCTTTAGAGAAAACTTCTGGGGTGCAATTCCCTGTGATATACACGTTTATCTAGTAAAAATCTATAGGAATTGGGCCTCGGTTTACCTGGAATCGAATGCTCGCCGTACGCAGCGACTGGTCCCCGGCGGAGTTAATTAACTTAATTAATTGTACGAGCTCTCTGAAATGAATAGCAATTCCAAGCGGTGCAACGATATTCACAAAGCCGACGCCGGTTGTTTCTGACGTCACTAGTGAAATCCATGCGACGCATTTGGATTAAGCGGTAGCGGTGTCGAATTAATTAAGCACGGTCCGGTTAATTGAGGGACGCCATCCGAAGAATTATTTATTACACAATACCCGGACGATATTCTAGTGAATTCATCGGCCGGTTTCAAAGATTTATAGGAAATAGACCGGAAAAAGCGTCGTAAATTCAAATTTAAACAAACGCGAATGGCCAAGGAAGCGGATTTAACGCTTCGTCGGTGCTGTATATAATTGCATTAGATTGATCGAAGGTTGTTTACTGGCCGGTTAATGTCGAGCGCATTTTGTCCGTCCCCGGTAGATTATTTATTTTTGTTGTTTCAGAGAGCGAGGACAGGTTTGGTGCGCTCTATAGGGGCAGGGGCGAGGTCGATAAGCTGTGTGAGCCCGAGGCACACACCACTCAATGGAATCCATAATTGGTCCGGGAGTATTTGAGCGCTAATCGGCCCACACCCAACAAACTCCTGGCCCCCTAGTATTTGCATGGTAAATGCTTCCATTAACCTCCCACCTCCCCCTCTCAGCCTTAACCCCGAATACGGACTACACACTTCGGCCCCGAATAATAGCGATAGGGCTCGGAATTTATGTATGCACGCGCAAAAAAAGTTTCCCAATTTGCGCCATTGCGGACCCGGCGATCGGACCTTGTTACACTACGGGAGGGTTGTACAGGTTTCTACGCCAGGCCATAAAGTGTACTGTAATAAAGTCGGACGAATTGTAAGATAAATCATAAAATAATTATATATTAGGTTGTTGAAAAAATAATTCAGGTATTTTAGTTTTTAGCTTTACTTAAACTTAACATTTTTAATATAATTTATAATAATTAATTAAATTTCCTAGTCTGTGTTTACAAGTCAAGTAAGGAAAATCCTGATTATAAAATCAAATAATTATAAATATTTAATATTAATATAGAACAGTGATATATAATTATTTAGGGTTGGAGCTTGTGATGTTTGGCTGGACCTTACAGGAGAAAAGATTTAACAAACGGGCGCTAAGTGTATGCCGAAGGAACTTTTTTGACGGATGTCGATGGGTCCCTGCGGGTTGGCTGGGGGGAGGAGGCCGAGAAGACAGGATCGATAAATCGGGTAAATAATTTCCGAGAATAAATCACGACGGTCGGCGAACAAATATTTTTATCGGAGGGGAAGTCTCCGGGAGAAGAGTCATCAATTCAAAGTCCGCAAGGCTTTCCGTCCCCAATATCGGGTTGCCAGGTTATTGGCCGAACCCATTAGGACGCCCCCGACCCCTCTTGGAGATTTACTGATTTATTGTTTCATGCCTTGAGGATGGAAGAGCGGCGGGAGAGGGGGGGGCAGAGAGATAGAGGCGGCCGGGAAAGAGAAACACGAGAAACTCTTTGTCCTCTCGCAGATAAAGAGGCGCCGCTTCAATAACTCACTCGCCCACGCACTCGAATACACACACGCGCCCGGCCGAGTTCACACAGACACACACGGGTAAGACCTCCCTTGTCTGCCCGGCTCAGACAATTAGCTTTAATCACTTAAACAATAAAGGGACCGACGTGGGTCCAACTTCTCTTGTTCCGTTCGTGGCAAAACACTGACTTGTTAGGTCTATAAATATTGGTCGAAATTTGTGGAACAATTAAGCCAACAATAGTGTACTTGTGTCTCCTCTAGAAATGATCTTATTAGGAGAAATCATATTCTTTAAATAAATCATACATATATTACCTATATGATACTTTCGATTGTTTATTATATTTTTAACAAATAATTTAGTCATTCAGTTTTTAATTTCTAATTACTTTTAGTTTCTTAATTTATTTGTTTCATTATAATTTTGTGAATGTTCCGTCCATTCTATCTTATAAAATAAAACATTTGAATACATTTTATTTTCTTATTCACAAAATATTTATTTTCTCTAGAAATAAATTGCACTCAACGAGTTTGATTACAAAGAGTGGACTTTCATATAACTCTAAATCCTGAAATAGATTGAATTTATCTAACCCAGGAATTTATAAATTGATGAGAAAAAGGAATAAATTACGTAACCTCGATACAAGTTATATAGAGTCTTATATAGTATATTACACACAATATTCTAGATGATTTTCCGTAATAAAACCGAACCCGGTGCATCAATACAATCCAGGAGGCGGTGTTCGTGATGTCGTGGCACCTAGAACATTGATCCTAAATATAAACTCCCCGCCTTCTATACCATCTTCAAACCTTCATTTTCTCCCTCTCCTATATCAAAGACGGAGAGCCCGCCAACGGTGGCAGCAGAGATAAATTTTAATCCAATATCGGGATCGCGAGTCAATACCGTTTTTATGTTCAATAATGGAGGCAACTCCGGTGGCTGGTAGTGGACCGTCGAACCGACATATAAGGGATAAAATTTAAAAGAGGGATGCAGACCCCCAAAGTTGGAGTTTTAAAGGCGCATTTTCGTCACACAAAGAGATCTGAACTGCCTCCACTTCAATACTAATTCGCATGGTCCCTTACCGACTGAATTATAGGACTATACTGACCTCATCTGTCGTTGGACTTCGTCCTTTTCTATTAAAATAATATTATTGAAAATATAATATTTCAAATCGGAATCGTTGTTAATATTGAGGCTTTTATATTTTATGTTAGCGTCTAGATCCTCTTCTCTATGTTCACCTGAGGCAAATTTTAAGCAAGCCTATGGGCAACAGGTGCGACCGCCATCATTAAATATGGAAACCAGTAACTAATATTTTAGCTTAAAATGCGACCTATACGTCTGTCACACATTAATATAAAATCCGATTTATTCCTATCCCCATCACTGAAGGTTGCCACGTGTTGCGAGGCGTCAAAATATTGCAAAGGTGGAAGTACCAGTACTATTTCTGCAAGAGTACAATGCTAGTTTCACCATCACAATTTCGGTAGCTCAAAGCGAACATTTTTTTCTGCTGATGTAGACTTTGTTGATTCACTTCAGCTTTTCCAGTAAGTCTATTGGAGATATCCCAATAAATCGATTATAGATGGAAAAATATTCCTCTCCATGGAAAATATAATGTTATTTTCCAGGCTCGGAAATGAACGTAACCCAACCGGCTGAATTTTCGTATTACCGGGGTGAAGAGTGAAGCGAAAGGGACGCCCGGTAAAATATTTAGAGGGGGATGAGAGCTCATCAAAATTTGAAATGCGGACTGCCATTGTCCCTTATAAATCTGCGGCCGGCCTGAAAAAAAAATGCGGGCCGATGCAAACAATCCGAGGTCAGAGAGAGAAACAGAGACCGAATGAACAATTTGTATAGAACATAAAGCTTGGACTGAAAATCGGAAAACATTTTAAAATGCCGCCATTCGGTATTCATTTGTCTTGCGAAAGGTTTTAGAGTAACAAAATTTTAAACTTCGTCATATTCCCGATGTAAAACCTGATTGACCTTTCAATGGCATGAGAAATATATAAAACTCTATGGTTGACCCTTATTCTTCTCATATAATTGTAATTCATCGGGGCATATATTTTTAATACTATTGAAGTTTTGATTATGCTAATTATAAGAGTTTGTGTGGGAATAATTAACGCCGCTCTTTATAATTTTGTTCGAGGAAAGCTTAATTAAAGTAGCCGCGGGTGAAAAGTCAGTACTCCCGTAGCGACCCCTCCGTGAAATATCCCCCTTTTTTGTTGTCTTCAATAAACAATACAATATTAGGGTATAGTCCTACAGATAGATAATTAATAATAATAATAAAAGATAATAGATAAAACAGATATATAGGGTAGCTAAATAATTTACTAGTAACTTTTGTAAATAGCGGGGTACAAGTTTCAGAAAAACAATATACGCTTGGTTAGATGTAATTTTGGCCTATATGTTTAAATTGATATACGGTACAGACCCTCTATGTAGCGATTGGTAATATATATATATATATATATATATATATATATATATATATAAACTGAAGTAATATTTTAAATATAATTGCAATTTGGTCCAACCTCTCTCCCTAAGCGGAAGTTCTATTTTAGACTTAACTGTTAAGGGGAATCCCCATAACAACGGGATGGATGTTTTCCTCTTTCCGTTTAATATTTTTGTCCCATGTTCTCCGCTCAAGGACAAAAGAAGGTGTGAGGAATCGAGAGAGAGGGAGAGTGAAAAAACGAGATAAAGCGGAGGCCGATACCGCCGGACAAGTGTCCGCGACAGTCGCGATATTTCACGGCGGTCCCATAATGGGCGTTTCTAACAAATGGACGAAACCGCGCTAAACTCCCTGCCCCTCCACCAGCGCCACCCCCACAACCGGGCTTTGTAAATAATGCAGTGCGAACAAGACGAATTGGGCAAGGCGGATAGGGCAGAAAAGAAAGAAACTGGGGAGCTGGGGAATTTTAGAGTCCCCATTTCTGTTCACTCCTCGCCTAAATACTCTCTTTAATCTCACCCACCCCTCCACTCCTTTTCGCCTCGGGAGAACTCGACTCCCCTTTGAACAAAAAAAATACACCCCAGTGTCGGAAATAGAACTTTTTTCCGACGCCGGAAAATAATTCTTTCCTCCAACGTACAACCGATCTATCCGAGCGCTATAAACACGATCCCGTGCCGCTTTGTTCGCTGGTCGGAAATTATTCGGATGTAGAACGTATCCGACTGACTAAACCTGTGAGACGTAATATAGCGGCCTATACAAAGCGTTCAGGTAATATTCCTTTTCCTGAGCAATCACATTTGTGTTGAACGATAGTGCAGAAAGATACTCCCTAGTTGCACAAATCATTGTATTGTTTAGTGAAATATATCGTTTAAAGCACTACATGAAGTTTTAGAATAAAGTACTAACGCTAACATTTACCTAAATGATATTATAGTTCTTACATTTTAGGGAACACAGGTCCGTCAAGAATAAGTGTGCTAATCCAGTAGATAATGTATAAGTAATTAAGTAGATTGATATATTAAATTTTAGATTGGTGATTTGTCTTGCGTCTGTGTGTATTGCACACTTTTTTACTCGTGCATACGAAATATAAAACCCAGTGATAAGCATAGTCAATCTTTCGTGCCTTGTAATAGTTATTTTTGTCTTCTTTCTACCGAAAGGGAAATTTCAAATGTCAGAACTGGTACTGCCGTCTTAATCTTAGATCCGAAAATAACAAGCTTTTTGCGCGGAGGTAATTAATCGCTCAGTTTAGATCAACTCGGTCGGCGGCATATTTATTGTTTGATTACTTGATAAAACCAATCATAAACATTAAACCAAACTCTAGACGGTTCGAAACTCAATTTTCCCCGCCCCCGCCATTCACTAAACCCCCAACCTTCCCGGGCAAGTAACTGCGCCACCGTTTTATCGCCGAATCGCCACTTTGGAGTGCAATCAATTGCAATGGAAACTTGATTGGGAAATTTTAACACAGTGGAGAAACGCAGCCCCCCCCCAGGTTTAAATTTAGTTGAGCTCAGAACTTTGTCAGGGCAACACGGTCGGAGTCCATTACAACAGTGGAGGGGGCCGTCCATAAATCTACCTAAAGCTATCGACCTACTCCTGAAGCCATTCCTTTCTCCGATACAGGTTGAAATATTTGCAGAACTAAATATTGATACAACTTTCCCGATCTGGTAGTTCCACGAACTTTAGCCTGATCACACAGCAATAATTATTCTGCAAAATTATTGATCGCTTATGGAGTATAATCATGAGTATGATAGGTATTCATTTGTAGCCCCATATTTAGTTATTACTCACACAATCGACGTATACTAGATGGATAATTAATCAGGAATATGGACATTGATATACTTAATCGTTATTAAATTAATTGACCGCGGTATTCACCTTTCGATCGACAGAAAATTGTTGCCAGGTTTAAACGCAACTTTTAAGAGAACAGATGACAAGTCACCGGGCGTGATGGTGGGTAAGACGGGCGACCAAATTTAGGCGCCCACTCGACCATCAAACCGCGGCCAAGGACAAGGGGCCATTATGTGATTCTCGGGTGGAGGGTTTTTACCCCTAACTTAATCACGGGCGGGGCCTAATGGGGCGGACGTCAGGAAACACCTTGTTAGTCGGCCAACTACACGAGTTAGTTTCCCTTTTCAGTGCCATCGCGGCTCGGAGAGGTGCTGTTGGGGGGGGACACCCTGGCTCTGACACTTCATCTTAGGCACGCACCCTCTTCTTTGGGACGTTCCAATTTTAAGTCCAGCCGCTGCAACCCCTCACTGTGGCGTCGCGGTATTCCCGCTAACAAGCCCTCTTTGAAATTTGATATATGAGTGTTGTACAGTTTTGTGAAAAATACCATATTTTATATTAGCGCTGCGTCATCAATGATTATAGTATTTCAAGGGAAAACATGTCCGGATCTGAGAATCAGTTTTTCCTTCCAGTTATAATCATTTATTAGCCAAAAAAAAAAGAACAAGGCACCGTAGGGGCAGTGACACAGACAGGTAAATATATCTGAATTAATAAATTGGTCCCACCCGACTAATATTTAAATTGTGTGTAATATATTTAATTTAGAACGCTGAACGATATCCTTGTACAAATTGTGCCCCGAACCAGATAGGCCCTAATATAAATATTTGCATTAATCTGGAATCTAATTCGATATTGGCAACCGAAGCCGTTGCCCCGTCTAAACCATGGGGGTATTAACCTGTGGAGTTTCGAGGGGAGTTCGACGATGTGACTCACGAGGGACGTCGCCGTGGAAGAGACTATAAATCACAAAAGTAATTGTAGGCGGCAGGGAAATGTCTGCAAAATGTATGAGTTTTCGTAGAATAGCGGGCGTGATATTCAAGCAATTTCCAATACAAACATTAATATTGGGCACATTTCTTTCCGTTCAATTCAGTGCCGTTGTTCAGTTATTCGTAAAGAAAACATTTAAAACGAATTTATTTAACAAATTTTATTAATAAACTCCGCTTTACTATAGAAAATGTTACTGAAATATTTTTTATTTTATTTTATTTTCTATTTAGCAATATTCGTAACATTAAACATTAATATTAACATTAAAAACTAAATTGAATATTAATGTATTTAGAAATGTAATGTTCGTAATGTCTCCCACAAATAATTATAGTAGTATTAATTATTATAGTGTTATTAATTGTCAACGGAGATAATACTATTTGAACCACTAAATGAAACCTGTAATGAACGTTTCCTAGTTCCAACATGCACAGGGTCAAAGAAGGGACAGAGAAAGATCGGTGCCTAGAACAGGCACTATCTTCGTCGACTACAGTCGTAGGAGTGACGCCCGAACAGGAGTTATTCCGGGCATAATGTTCACCGGTTCCTGGCGATGTTTGCCCTGTCAATAGGTCAAGTTGGGTCAAGGTGAGTTTAGAGGAGTTGGCCACCTCAAAATCGATGGAAATAAAAAGTAAGTTGGCGACGACGCATGAGCACTTTCAATCTGGCGTCTAATTGCGTCAAAATTGCGTCGCTCCCGTTCCATCGCTAACCTGATTGTACGCCTTTCATGTTCAGAAATGGCTCAAGTGCCGACAAAAAGTGATGAAAAACGGAGTCATATATTGACGACTGTGTGGTCTTTTGTGATAATAAAAACTATAGCAGTCTGTCGCTTTCAAATTAATGTTACATAAATTTCCAGAGCGTGGGTATTCCTTATATGCCTGGTTTTATTGGTTTTATCATTACTTTATGCCCCCCTGGGCCTTGTCAGAAAGAAATAAATTAATAAAAAAAATCCCTAGATTAACAAATCCCAGTATTATACGATACTCTGCATAGGCGTTAAATGTAGTATCGTGGGGCAGTCGTTTATACAAATATTTATATAATCCCTCAATAAATGCCCCGCTCGGTGTATCGATATTCAAAACGGGCTTGAACAAGCCCGTTTCGTAAGCGGTTGAATACGAAAATCAAATCTGGATTTGTAGACTGAATGATTAAATTCGTTATTTGTTGTACCGGTGAAAAGGGAGAGTCCGACGGACGCCATCGCATGTCGGGGGGATATTAAAAAGGTGGGGTCCCGCGACGCTTTGAATTTCCGTTGTGGGCCGGAAATTGAAAACCTAAATTAAAACAGCACTTCCCACCCCTCTGCCTATCCGGCCGAGAGCTCACTTGAGCAACTAAGTCACGCACACCGTCGAGTATTTCACGCTTGCCAAGCCCCAAGATAAAGCCTTCGACCACGATGCTACTGTCCTCCGCCCCAGTCCAACCCATCTTCATAAAACAATTTCATCACCTACCCGGTCCAAATTGAATGTCCCCTATTAGTGACGCCGAGGAGGCACTGAACGGTTTACCTTACAGTACCCAATTACACAGCTATGACTGACTAAATTTGGAGGGAAATGTCTAGAAATATTTTTGACAACCGCTAATGAAATTAAGGAACAGTAGTTTCAACGAATTTACTTACGACCCGCCGCTTTGTCGGAACCCTCGGGAGAATTTCCTCCCTGATAGTTGTGAAAAGCGACCTGGTGTTACTGTTGTCTCTGTCTGAGTGTTTGGGACTTTGGGAGAAGTTTCGGGACTTTTTTAGGCCTTTTTCTTTACGGAAAGGTGCAAGGTACTCGTTTCACAGGCAAACACCTCTAGAGTTTTAATTAATTAAATACATTGAACAATGGTTTAATAAGATGATTGTGATATATGTGTAAACAATGAAATATAACTATATTTGGTCTAGATATATCCGACAAATCCAATAACATGTAAAATGACATTACCAAGCATTTTTTCCGCAGAATCAATCTTTCCTGTTTGTTTTCCATACTAAATAATGCCTAATTCGTCCAATACCCGGAGCTGGGTAAGACTCCGAGTATGTAAAGCGGGCCCAAGTATTAACCTCCAGCTGTTTTGGCCCTAAAAATACGACCGGGGGGAGGGTTTGAGCGGTGAGCGGAGGGGGCGGATCGAACCCTGGCCAAGTGAGCGGGGGATCGAAGTCACCGGAATAATTCAGGGGAGGCAGGGTAGGCCCCTCCTCCACAAGCCCCCGTTAACCCCCCGTGACGTCAGAAAACGCACCCCGGCTATTTTTCATCGACTCCTCCTCTACCCCCCTCCGTGCACCTTTAGCCATCCACATCCGGGGGGGGTCTCCTTTAATTGAACACAGGTCAAAGCCATTTCAATTGGCCCTGTTATATAACACGGAGGTCGTACCCGCGCGACGGGTTTCGGCTATCCCGCGTCCGATTTTCTGGACCAAAAGTCGAGGAGGAGAGAATACTGAGAACGTAAAAAAATGCACTGCTCATTATGCTAGGAGTAGTAGGAAGGGCACCTAACGCCGAACCCAATACTAATAATACCTATAGATAAATCCAAATACAATATTATTGCATACAGAACTTGGAAGAACGTAGCAGATGAAAGTGGTTAAATTTTTATTAAATAAATACAATGTACTTCCAGATTTTCCTAACACTTTAGTACGGGTTCGTCGTTTTAAACTGCAGTCGGGCAGTGGTCAATTTTCTGTTCCTTAATATTTTATTTATTCGCTCAAAACCCCGCCGAATGTGGTAGGAATTCCCTCAGAACTGCCCAACGTCATGCCGCTTGAATAACCACTCAGTAAATTTGAGCTCTCTAAACGGTTTCATGGAGTTGAAAAGCACTTGATCCAGACCGGAATGGATCTGGGGTAAAAAAAAGAAACAGATCCGCATATACTGGAGCGCCGGCCTCTCAACTTCCAAATCATGTTCACTCATTTCTTTCACTTGCGGTGCTTGATTTTTCCTGTCCAACTGCAGTAGCTTCCTCTAATCGATCAACAACTGCATAAAACTATTCAACTTGACCGTTTCTTCTTCCTCATTAAGAAAATAAAATCAATAATATTATATTTTCTTATTATTATTGAATGTTATATACTATTGTATTTGAATATTAGAGAGGCGTTGTGCAGTACAATCAATTTCTGTTTACAATCGGTTACTCTACAGTCAATAAACTTCGTCCTTAATCCTCGAGCATAAAAACAGTCCCTCCGTCGCAGAAAACTCCCACTTATTTGCTCTGCGCGTATTGCAGTTTGTATTGGGTAGCGATCGGGGGGTGAGTACTGCCCTGTGAAAGCGGGTTGGAAAAATTCCATTAGTCGGTATTAGCGGCCGGCCGGGGGGGTCAACCCCTCCTACATCGGATATGGACACGGCTCAAACACTGGCCCCTTACCTGAGAGGGCCGGGGAATTTCATCCTTGGCTTTTATTTCCCCTGTTCAGTATCGGGCTAATAAATTTTTATGATCTCGAAACTGCCCACGTGTCCAACCACAATCTCGAAAGCCCCGAGCTCACGACACACTAACGGTCCGTCTTTATTGGCGGTGATCCTCGCCCACTGAACAATGATCCCTCGACAGTAGAGCTAGGGAAAATTCATTTTAAATGTCTCGCGGTAAACGACATTTCGCTCGCGTCGTGTTATGTCCCATCTACTTTGTTTTGCCCTTACGGTGAACAGTAGAAAGTATTTAGACCAACAAAATCTCATACATTCGAAATCTGTGGTGATGAATAGTTGGATGCTTTAACTAGTCAAATAAACTACAACTACTGACGATAGTAAGTTCGGGTTGGTCCACTGTGTTCTGTTATTATGTGGAGAGATTATTGCCATCGTGTATAAATATATTAATTAAACAATTCGTTTTACTACTAGTAAAAAAATCATGATCAAATAATCTATCGATACGGTTTCATCATTCTTGTGTTCAGGGAAAATGTACAATCTAAAGTATCCTTTATTTTAAATTGTATTCATAGAAGACGGCCAAAGGATTTGCTTTATATATCCGAGGTATAATGCGAAACGGATTAATATGTACATGGGGTATTCGGATGAGTAAGCTTCAAACAAAAGCCTTTTCACCAGACTGTGGAAATAACTGTTGAATATTCATGTTATTAGCGGCATTCAGAGAGCCTTTGGGCGGTCTGTTGATAGGCAGAACTGGCAGATTGCCGTCCACGCTCACTCGATTTTCGATTCCATCTGTGCCGGGGAACGACGACCCCCATCACCCTTATTTGATGGAATACAATTGTGAAAAATTCCGTTCTCCGCGACACTTTATTCCTATCGGGCTTCCATTTGCAATTTTTCCGCGGAACAGAGGGTGGTTAGAGACAGCAATCACTTATTCACGAACACGAATCTATCGGAGTACAGCCCAAGATGAATGTATAAAATTATAAAGTCATAGTATTCAAATTTTATACCGTACAAAATGGATTAGACAGTTTAATTCCTAATTAAAATCAGTTACAATACCTTTTATGTGTCCGCCTTGCCGGTGACAGAATAACATTATTTTAAATTTAATATTCATTAACAGGAATAATACTTATACTGGCTCACTAGTAATTGTCTCATAATTTCCTGTGAAATACATGTATTGATACTGTAACAGGGTTTTAACCGTCGGTCAAATATAGAGTACTTTAATGCGGAGCACGTGACGTTCCGCCGGTCACATTCGGCGCTTTAAAAATGGATTCGGAAATAAAACTCGTTACGCAGCCGATCCGAGGTCCAACATTTTTTAGTCCCCCTTCGCGACCCCTCCCCCCAATTCGAAATTGCACACTCCCTCAGTATCCGAACTCCCTTTAAATAATTCACTTTGGCTAGTTAGCGATTTCGGCCACGTCCATAAAGGCTGAAGGGAGCGGAGAGAATTTTGAAAGCCCCCGCCCCCCAATGGCCGATAGAGTCGATAATTGAATGCCCCGACAGAAGTTAACCTTCGTTAAGCGGGCAAGTTGGCCTTCCTTCGGGCCGCCCGGAGAGCGGTTGGAGAGTTGGGCACCGGGGGCCGACCGAGAGTTTTTTTGGATTGCATTAAGTCGAATTGCTTTTTTTCATTCTAAATGAGTATTTGTGAAAGCCTCCGGGTGGCGACGGCGACCAGAGAACTCCAGGAAAGCGAATCAATGACGCCCGTTAAGCGAAATGACGGCGTTCTCCCTCCCCCCTGCCATGAATTTAGGACTTAAACCGGGACTTCTAATGGGCTACTCCTACTGAATACTAATGACCTAAAAGTATTCCAGAGAATGAATGAATCATCGATGAAATGCCTTCATTGACGTAGGAAAAATAACTTTTTAGGAACATCAGCGAAGAAATTAAATGAAGCAAATTTGAACAGAGCAGAAGCCGCAATGTGATACAAACAGATTGGTAGTGACGATCCAGACAATCCGAAACCGGTTTAGATTATGAGGATATATGTGAGGAGAAAAAATTTCATGATACTTGAAACACTCATTCTCGTAATTTTCTTGGTACGATGTACGGCCCAATAATCAAGATTATCTGGCCAGTTCCGTTTTGTTTGCGCGAGTTCGGTTCACACAGTTCTGGGCTGGGGGAGGGGGGTATTTACGGAGGTAAAATATTAAAACAAATCACTTCGGCAAGTTCTCGGGCCGGAAGTTTGTCAGTTGGCAGAAAGTTCACGACAGAAATTGGATGCAAACATCGGGTGATGTCTCGCCCAAATGCCACCACCATCAGGGCCAGTTACGGATCTTAATGTTTTTATATTATTTCCAAGTGTATTTAGATCCTTAGAGACAAAAAAAGCATAAATGGAAACTTAAGCATAAAATTTCACATAATTAATGAAATATATAGTATATTCTGTATATAATGAAATATATAGGCTATATTATATTCATGAAAATACTAGACAACATAATTATCAATTAATTAATGTCTCAATTTGAGTTAGAGGAACACATTAATTTTTAAACATAGACAAGGAATAGAAAAGAAACTCGATTCACAAAACTTCCTGAAAATCTTATAATATATTAGCCCTAGTCATTTCACCTGGTTAATCTTAAGGTTACAAGTTAAATATGGGGGAGTTAAATAATTTAATTATTTATGCACACATTGTTTGGATCAGAGTGTCAAAAAATTCGATCCAGAACACCGGACGGTAAAACGTTAACGGTTGCTTCGGACTTTGCAGCCGGCGCAATACCGAGCGATGTGGAAATGACAAGAGGAGGTCGGGAACGGGCCGGAGAAGGAGAATTAATTGGGCCGGCTCTTGGTACTGACAAGCGCAAAAACCCCGGCGAATTGAATCAACCGATTGTTCGGAACGTCGCCCCATTTGAAAGGGATTAATTCCTGGCAATAATTCATTTGCCACGGCCCAAACCCCCATTGTAGTTTACCGACTTCATCTGTTCCGTTCGATTTTGGTAAATGGTCACTGCACCTGCCTAAATTTATTGAGTCAACATTATTAACATATGGATACAGTCGATACACTATTATTTGGAAATTAAATTATTATATAATTTCTAATTGAATAGTTGAAATAACTGCATTCCTCACTTTTGAAGAACAAATATCACTTATCTCAACCTATTAAACAATCTTGTCTTAATATTTGATTCGAGGATATAAGTAACACCACTATCAATCATCAGCTCATCTTGAAGTTATTATTTATGCAACGCTTATTAAATGATTGTTTTACATTTACGAATAAATAAAATTCCTATTCTACCCTAATATTGTATTTATTGAAAACTATTTACTGTCAATCAATTAATCATACATTTGGTACTGAATTTTCTTAATTATCCACAAAATAAGGAAGGAGGATTTCGTATTCCATGTATATTGTATGTAATTCCCATTTTTAATGCTAATAGTATTAATCTATACCTTAATTTAGACGGAAAAACAAATTAAGCCAACAAACAACATCTATCACAGATAAACAATGAGTGTTATTCCTGTTTCAATAAATAAATGCGTACTTATACTTATATTTTCGATGTGCAGTGAAATTTTAAATAATAATAAAACATAATATAATTGAATCTGAAATACGACAAATAATTGCTGTACTTTTAGTGTTATAAATAAATATTTAACAATATACTTCGTGTTGATTTAATTTGTATCCTGACACTTTACTGAATTCCAAGACAAATGGAACAAATGTAAATTACATTTCAGAAGGGTAGGCCATTCTTTCTCATGTTGAAAGGAGGAATGCTAAGGTCATCAACTCTCGAGTGGGGTTGAATTTCGGTGCTATAAAAACGTATTTCGTGTGTAATACGATTGTCGGTTGATCTGGGCTGCGCCGTTTAATTCAAACAGACTGTCCATTACTTTTGTCTTTCGCCGGTTTCAAAGGCAAAAGCCGGGGGGGAAAGGGATTATACGGTTAGTTAAACGCGTTTGAGGTATTGTCCCAAGGGATTCGGCGGTGTAATCGGATCGCGATAGCATTTAACATGTGTATTCTTATACTTCTTAACGACAGCGTCCTCCAACCGAACACTGTAAGTACGACCTGTCAACGCGGCTACAATATATCACCATAGAACAAAGATCGAGTACCCGAGATACGGGCTATAGATTTGTATCACGGGAGGAAATTGAGTCCATAATGGACGGTGAAAATTTTAAATTGATCAATTTACATTTTTATACGGAGCGTTCTTATTATGAGGTTTTGTTCAAAAGCGAAATTAATTACAAATTATACAACCCACAGGCTAAATTTAGGACCGGTGGTATAGACTTATAAATACATTCCGCGGTACTTTATTTTATTTTGTATAACTGTCATTGTGTAAGGTTGATCTGGAAGTAATGATACCAAAAACTAGCTGTTAAACACCTCTATAGAGGTTATCACTAAACGGTGTAATAACTACCGAACTGAGACAGTACCAATGCTGATATAATGTTTCATCGGATGCTTGACTTGGTCGTGATTTTAATTGTGGGGATATGTCTGCGTGCTCTTTATCTCGCGGATCTTATAATAGTGGCATCCTCAGCTTAAATAGATGGAGTAGAATTTAGAGCTGCAACTATAAAACGTAATCAGAATCTAAAATTCCGCATATAAACACTCTACAGGGTTTATAAATCAGTCGCATTATATTCAGTTTTTAACATTGAATTTATCTCAGAAATATACTACAATGTAATTGTACAATTACTACAATATTTGGATTAACAACTCCTAATGAAATATACATTGTAAAGAGTTTTACCAAAATTAGTAATTCTTGATGCATCAAAAAGTAAACAGACATATGTTAACCTCGTCAATATTGGGCGGCCTAATTTCAGGCCAATCAACGTACAGGAACTTTATTTCTACAGTGCGTGCAGAGAAAGGACGTTTCGGGAAAAAAATTGTATTTCCCACTAGCTATAAGTGTCCCCTATACCCCGAAAGCTGTCCCGTCTTCCGCGCCATTTGATTTACTCAGTTTTCCCACCGACCATTCATGAAAATTGAATCATCCTCAAGAAGAGAGTTCGGGAAGGGAAAGAGGAAAATAAACTCTCGGTCGGAAATTTCTCCTTTTTGAGCTGAGACCGCCTGGCGCTACAAGCGTATAAATATTTATAAGTATTTAAGTATTTAATTTCAACCGAATCATATAAAGGTTAATGATGATGACAGGATGGTTAATTAATTTCGTTTATTATATTAGTTTACGCATAGGCGATGAAAAAGTTTTGTTTAAAAAAAATACCTTCCCAAAGATGGCGATATTTAACCACTCGCGGACCAAAAGGTATCTTAATTAATTATGTCTTCATGTTGCCAAATTCTTTTAATTAGTTTCATATATATATATATATATATATATATATATATATATATATATATATATATATATATATATATGTAGCCGCATAACGGGGAGACCATAATTGCGCCTGAAAATAAGTAGAGATTAACAAAAATATATATATATATATATATATATATATATATATATATATATATATATATATGCATACAAGGAAATTAGTTTCAAATTGCTAATATTGTTACACCACCGATTTATGACTCTTCCCATGTACTTTTCTCACTCATGATTGGTTTGAATAGGCATCCGTCCTTTATTACACTCGTGAGCTGAGCCCCTCCGGCAGTTTTACGATGGTTTCCTCTCGAATCAATTTGCCCCTATATAATATACCCTGCCACTGCCAAAGGTCGCACTTGTTGAACGGCCAATTTCATACCCAACTATTTCATCAACCACCACCGGCAACATTTCATAGTATGTCCCACCCCAGATAATTCATTCAGTATTATTAGGTTTAGTATTACCTGTAAATGTGTTAAATTAGATTGAAATTAGTGCAGTAACCGAGTCGAGTTCCACTAATAATATCACACATTTGATTCCTTTGTGCCGACCTGTATATAATAGATTATTTTTTATTTAAAATTAGTATTATCTCTATTAATAAAAAAAGTTTAATTATGATATCTAGCTCAGTTTTCCACTAAATAACCGCTGCATAAAATTTATGAACGATAAAGGAAAAGTGAGTCAGTGGTGACAGCGGAGACCAATACTCCGGAAAACCTCTTACAACCGAGCTACGTGGAAAGGTATATTTCACCGGGGGTAGCCCTCCCACCCTCCCTCACACCCAGCTCTCTTATTTTATTGTCTTTCCACCACTTACTTTGTCCCAGTTCAAGAAATTTAGTTTTCAGAAGAAATATTTCACTTACTTTCCATTCAGAATATGTGAAAAAATGCCGACGTTTGTGGAAATGGACATTGTTTAATACTGTGAAACAAGTTTCTGCATTTATAAATTTATAAATTGTTATGACTGAAAAGAAATAATGAACCGTCGTTATAGATATTTACTCGATTGTCAGATAGGACTGTATAAATGGCTTTTAAAACGAGGAGTGGAATTCGTTTCACGCTTGCAAAACTCATCGAGTCGGCATTGGGGTGGCCGAAGTGTCATAATCCGATTAATGGAAGCGATTGACGACCGACTGGCGGCCGCATTTATTCGCCGGGCACAATCCTATCTCGGGGCGGTTTTAAAGTGCCCCGGAGTGGGCACTGAATGGTTTCGGTAAATCCTCGTTATCGGCTGGCCGGGCGTTTTAACCCCGCCCAAGAAACCAACCCGAGCATCGGCGACCTTCGGGCCCGCCGTATAAGAAAGCCTGAAAATAACCTGCGCCGATTAATTGAAAGATAATATGTAAATAACTTAATTTCGTACGAAACCCGAACCGCTTTAATGTTTTATGGGCGCTAGGGGGCGTTGTGAAGTATTTTTAAGAACCAATTTCTGGACTCAACTCGCCGCCGAATAATAACGCTCGCTCAAATTCACCCGTCGATAGTATTTCTATTTAAATTTAAGAGCGTTTCGGTACGATTAAGAAGTGTTGATTTTATTTTCCTTTAAATCGTATATCACGAGGGAAATTAAAGTTTTCCCTTTCTCGAATAACGCAATAAAGCTGAATGATCTTACTATGTTTCAATATTCAAGTTGTCAACTCTCAGAATTGAGAAATTCATAAATTATCCTTTATGAAATTCTTTTTCATTAACTGGAAGCAATCTGGTACATACAGGGACAAATTTCCTGCATTAATTGCAGTTAGGCGACAAAACAATTGACTCCAGAATTATTAGGGCGTCTATCCTTATTATATCGTATTATTTCTCCTTGTCAGAATTGTAGTTGATGTAACAGATGGAGTTTATTATAACAGATGTCGGCGATTGTGGTTGTTCTGAACGATTACAGAATGAGATTAGAGGGATTACGATTTCTATGTGCAACCGATAGGTGCTACAGCAAATAAACTGGTTTCACTTCATACTTCGATCAAATTGTGAATTAATAAAATTATTATAAAATCGGGGGAAATATTTTTAAATTATAATGGGGGTGCTCTTATCAATCACCGCATATTACGGTTACATGCCAATGTTATCGATTGTATAATAATTATCCTTTCTTCTTCAGAAGTATAGTTCGGGTAAAAGTTTCTGGGCCCACTTATTCTTTTCGAAGAGACCGCCCATTGCAGTCCGAACTGGGGAATTTATTTCTGCGAGAGAGAGAGAGAGAGAGAGAGAGAGAGAGAGAGAGAGAGAGAGAGAGAGAGAGAGAGAGAGAGAGAGAGAGAGAGAGAGAGAGAGAGAGAGAGAACCGGCGGAAAAAACAAAGGGCACTGTGCCCAGACAGTCCCCTTAAAAATGAGCACATCCTTGCCCTGGCCACATTTCGTCTGAAAAATATAATGGTACGAGTGGGCCATAAACTGGTGACATACACATGCCAGACTGTACATAAGACTTCTGTAAGATAATATTATTTGTAATTACCCGCAAATGGAAATTATTTCATATACAACAGTTTGGTACGTGTGAAAATGTTACCCTTAATACTGCCAGGCGGCAGGTCCTTAAAAAATAAAAATTAACTTAATTCTTGTCCATGGTAGGCACATTTTTGCCGTTTACGCACGAAAAAATATGAAATTAATCACACTGATTCCTAATTATTTACAGATACCTCTATCTCCCTCTATAGTAGGAGATGTACTGTACTTTCTTCGATTTGGAAATCACTTGGTAACCCGGGTTCGATTTTTATTCCAGTAATTTATTAACATACTTAGGCATATATAGACCCAGAGAAAGCAAGTAGCCTTATGCCATATACTGAGATTAGGTTCGGGGAGAATCATGAATCGCCGGGGATTTGGTCGGTTGTGGCGGACCGAAATACGAATTTGAGTTAATTCTGCTCGTTCACGGTTGCCCATTCATGTTAATGCGGCTACTGGCAGTAATGGCATTCACACGTCTTTGCCACGTGAATATTCATAACGCCCATTCGCCAATCCGGCGCCAAAAAAACATTCGTATTCGTCTGGAAACCCAATTTTGGACTTTAAAGGTCCATTTTTTTTTTCAGAAATATGTGTCACGGAATCAAATCGCGGGCCAATAAAATGCGTTGCTTTCGGCTGCGAGAGAGAGGTTTGAGGTGGCGGTTGGGGAGGTAACGAGGTCCCCCAACTTTACTACGCTCATCGGAGCAAACACTCCCACTGTGTAATTTCAGTTGATTCAAACCTGGACCGGGTAAAAACGGCAGCGCCTCGGGATTTACCTTCGTTCGAAAATGAAACAAAAAACTGGCCAATAAATCTGGCGCTAACGATTTTTTCGCCAGAACACTCTCAGAACGCAGGTCAAATAGGAATATAAGGCTATTTACAATCTAAATAAGGTTTTTGCATGTATCATTTATCATGTATCATTTTGTATAGTTTTGTAATCTTCCTGTATTCATGGAATATGATATAAATACAAAAACTGTTTCAGATACTTACTTGCCCGTTTATTAGCGAGGAAACGTTTGACTCTACAATTATTTAAGGCTTTTTTTTGTACTGGCAATTATATGCCATAAACTCTAGGAAATGCCAAAAGATTTTATGTACTGAATACATAATAATTGAACGCCCAAAAAAGGGATCAGTTCTTTATGTTTCCGAATGTAAGCATATAAGTAAATAAGTTCATTCCAAGACCCTGATTAATTCAATGCCTTAAATGTATGGTGGGAAGTATTAGTTATTCTGCCACGGGAAATAATTTTGAAAGAGTCCTTTATTTTTAACTCATATGTGACGTACATATACACGATATTACGCTTATAACATCAGAACATAATTCTTGGAATGTTAAGGGGTTCGGAAATTTAATACACAATTTTAAATGAGGTGCAAAGACTTACCGAGTATGTACCCGATTCAAGGAACAAATACGCATTACCGTTTAGCTCTATGAAACACACTGAAATTCTCCTTATTATCTTACATAATGAGAGCAGAGAGAGAAACAAGACGGGAGAGAGAGAGAGAGAGAGAGAGAGAGAGAGAGAGAGAGAGAGAGAGAGAGAGAGAGAGAGAGAGAGAGAGAGAGAGAGAGAGAGAGAGAGAGAGAGAGAGAGAGAGAGAGAGAGAGAGAGAGAGAGAGGGAGAGAGAGAGAGAGAGAGAGAGAGAGAGAGAGAGAGAGAGAGAGAGAGAGAGAGAGAGAGAGAGAGAGAGAGAGAGAGAGAGAGAGAGAGAGAGAGAGAGAGAGAGAGAGAGAGAGAGAGAGAGAGAGAGAGAGACAGAGAGAGGGAGGGAGAGAGAGAGAGAGAGAGAGAAGGGAATAAATGTTTCAGTTAGGGGCGTTACGAGCGGTAAAAGTGGCCCAAGTCCAAATATAGACTCTCTCCCTCGGCAGAGAGTGAGGGAACCACCCCTCCCCTCACCACACAAACACACACACACACACACACACACGTTTAGTCGCTCCCCGGCTATTTAGACCAATTCAATTCGGAAGGACCTTCCATAACGTCTGATTTTACCCCCACCAACATTTTTACGGTTCCGCCTCAACCCCTCTCCTAAATAAATAAAAGACCTTTTTTCGGACAACTTGGTTACCGGACCCTTTTCTTTCCTGACCTAGCAAAATGCAACACCGGAGTTTTGGACGCAGCAGAAAATATGAATCGTGCGACCTTGTACGCTTGCAGTGGTTGCGATGTTGAATAGTATTACTGACCAACAGCGCGTCATTCGTTTATGTTAAAATTTAAATGTTGATTAATATTGCACCTCGGTCGAGCTCCAGCCACAAAGTTCATCTACAAAGTTCAACTACAAAGTTCATCTAAATCGTACATAATTTTCAAATTAAACTATTTAAATCAAACTCTTATTAGTTTTAAATCTATCCACATATTACTTCATTAATCTAGTATAAACCGTGTTTTCGAGTTAACAAAAAACATGAGGTATACTTGAATGGAATCTGACTCCGCACAATTTGAAGGGAATTTAATTGTTATTTAATGTAGGCCTAAGACGGAGGCCGGGGAATTTCGAGCCGGCGACAAGAGAGAGAGGCGAGGAGAGCTCTTTTATAGCAAACAGGATTAGCGATATTTTGGCAGACTCCGAGGGCGACTAAATTGTTGGGGGGAAATAGAAGTCGGGGCGACGTGGGGGGAGAAAAAATTATATTACCTCGGGGCCTCACGCCAATAGAACCGGGGACGGGATTTAAGAGGGGCTGGGGGGAGAGACCGATATAATATTTATTTTCTACTACATTTTGGGACTCGTTGTGTTGGCCAACGTCCAGAAAATGACCCCGCACAAAACTATAGACACTGGACTCGTTCACACAGGCAAGACATATCTATTAGCCGAGGGGACAGGGTTGACTTATTGAATTACGTCTGATGTACTCCGCAAGTGCTCTTGCAGCTTTACTAATACTTTACTGTTTTATTGTCGCAGTGGTTTTCAATCGGTAGGATTTTCAAATATTTCATTTTTTGAACACCATAACCCATACTCCGAACTTCTTTGCCGACAAATATCAGAATATGTCTAGAACAAAAAGATGCGGGGGCTGAAGACCTACTATTGATTTACAAACAAAAAATGAAATAAATAAAATAAAAAGTTTCGCGGGCGCGTTCGTGTTGTCCGCTGACAATGAAACTTGGCTGATGGAAAATCTTAATCTCTTAGAGGTAAACAAAGACATTACGCGAGGTATCTATAAACTGAGGGAATTTCCGAATTTCATTTCAGTTGGGGAAAACTGTTGCCGAAAGATATAAAGGCCCGAAACAGTTTTGGCAGTTAGCAAAAGCACTGAAACTTCTGAATAAAACGATCGGATGCCGTAGCCCTCTATGCATTGTTTCAAATCTTGATAACGTTGGATAACATCCCTTATAATCTCAGTGTATCCTGGTCGAACAAAATTCGGAAAATGTCAGAAGTGAATATATATCACTGTTATAGTACTCGCTACTATCTAGTTCGTAGATGGTGGGTAATGGTTCAGAGGCAGAATTCCTTTTGTTGTGGCATTATTTTGATAGTGCATGACTCGATTTCTGTGTGTGTTGTACTCATGGTTTTATAAAATAATAGACACGGAACATTTCAGCTTGATTGTGATTTATTTCGTACCCTAGTTGATGTTTTAAAATCTGTATTGAAGGCGATAAATTTCCCCCCAGCAATGATTAAAACTCTTCTTTTCATGTCTTATCGCTCAATGACATCACTATTTATGCGTATAAAAATTAAACAACTATAATAAATAATTGTGTCATTACACTGCTGTAAATACCAATACAAGGTATACCAATTAATGTTTCGAGTTGCCATTTTATGTTCCTAAACACACCGTGCATATTTTTTACTGTGAAAATTAATCAACTTTTTTGTATAAGTAAAAACCGGTAATTATCTACTTTCCAGAATTTAAATTTGACAAAGCTCAACCGTTTAGGATTTATTTTATATTAATATGTAAATTTATAAATGGTTAACCCTTCCCGTCATAGATACCGTTAAAAGTAATAGAAATTCACGTAAAAGTTTTACAGGAACCAGAGAAAAACATGTTTACGTGGCAGGGGACGTTTGTTACGCTCCGCCCGAGCGAGTGGATAAGGCACAAACGTTTCGGTCGGGTCTTTCCAACTCACGTATTTCCGTAAATTGAAAATACTCTTTTCTAATAAACCGCCTTCAGAAATACTATCCAACTGAAATTGAAATTGAGCAAATATTATACTTGAAATCATTGAGGAACTAAATTGGAGGAATAAGAATGCTCATAATGAATCGAGGTTGAAAAATACTGAAAAAAATTGTATTCCATTGTAACGATTTGTTGACAATAATCCGCCTAAATCCTTTATTAGTAAGAATAACTCATTTCCTAGACTTGGGAATATTGGATTAACTTAGATGCTTCATTCTGATGTAATTTTGTTTTATATTAGTATAATTCGGGTATATTTTTTCTATACACATATTTGAAATGTTAGAATGACCGAGGACCCTATTTCGGCATTACATATTTAACAGAAAAATGTCTTAATATGGAAACAATAAATCCGTACACACGTATATTTCGTATCACTAATAACGTCCCCCTATAGTAGACGGAGGGTCGGTACCAAATCGGGACGAAAACATGTTTACCCGGACCCGACGGGGGCGTTTATCACGTTCGGCGGTCTGTAAACGGGAGTCGGCGGGCGGCCGTGATTTATCCGACTGAGAGCTGGACCGGGTTTGTATCTCTGTGTCCGTGTGTGTATGAGGGGGAGAGAGAGAGAGAGAGAGAGAGAGAGAGAGAGAGAGAGAGAGAGAGAGAGAGAGAGAGAGAGAGAGAGAGAGAGAGAGACATTAACCCGCGGCCCTGAACCAATAGACGCCCCGCAGTGCACACGGCACCGCTGGAATTGGACTGGGCAGATTCGGACCTGGATCCGATTGGGCTGAAAAATACAAACTGGAATGAAAAACCCGGCACGTGCCAACGACCCCTGGACGGTTCCATTGGGGCGCTTTTCCAGACTATCGTTTTACAGTCAACTCGCAGGAACGACTAGTTATTTATAAGAAGAAAATAGTATTTTAATGCCCTTAAAATATTTAAATAAAAAAAAATGTGAATAAAAATCAAGCAACGTTATAAAATGGTTCCTCAAACTCATTCCTCAAATTTTGTGATTGATTAGAAGTGAATTTATTGATTAGAAATAATTTATTCTTTCGTTAAATTATTACTCGATGAATTATGCATTTTATTATTTTTATATTTAGAAATAAATAATTCTTTTAAAAAATGGTTCAAAGAGATAACGACGCGAGTTTAAATGTTTAATCATTATTCATATTTAGATTGAATATAATTATTGCGAAATTGTGAATAAACAAATTTTCATATTCAAATGAAGCAACTCTACATGGCAAATATAGTCCGCAGTTCAACATCTACTTAACACAAATCAATGTGAATTTTAATTAATTACGATTGGCTTTCAGTAGACCTAGTTACTCAAACAGATAAACTGATGCTTATTTTTTTCACCGCTGAATGAGAATAATATTCTTTATTAACTTGAATGTTCTTTATCTCTATGTAACCCGATTAGTATATGGTGTAACATGTATCCAACAAACAAGATATATTCTCTCCCAGCTTGAGGATTTACACATGTATGTTTGCCAAAATGCGGTCACTACTTTGTTTCAACTGATAATTATTTCGGAATTTCGTTAGTATTACCTTAAAGAATGTACAACCTCATGTTCGAGTTTCTAACTCAAGTTTAAACTGCATATGAATGAAATGTAAATCAGTCAGACACGTGTAAGTACAAAACTGACGGATCTGTTTTCACAAAATCCCAGCATGAGTAATTCATAAACATCACTACTATCGGAAATAATATAAATAAAAACTTTAATATTATCTGAAAGTACATGCCCATAAATATTGGTATTCTTATATTATTATCAATGGGTTGATTGGATATCCAATCAAAACACTCGAAAATTTCGTCGTGGAAAACAACCTTTATCTTATAAATTACGCACGCCAGGAAGTCAACAGGCAGTTTTATATAGGCTCAGGCGCGATAAAATTACCAACATTATATTTTAGAATGGTTCATATATGAAAGATTCGTTCTTATTTATTATTAATAAGAACTAAGTTGTATTTCGTTGGTGTCCTTAAAATATGTGAATAAGCAAATTTAAAATTTAGGGGTAACTAAAAAAATGAAATGTAGATGATTTTCTTTCCTAGTAAACGGGGAAATGACGGATGTAAAAACATTCCTCTGTACCGAACAAAAGCCGGACGACGTGAAAGGGTCTCTGTTCGAAAAGTTGGAAGATTCAAAAGTTCTCGAATCGCGGCTCCCCCCGGCATTATGTATGATGCAAGATGTGTAAAGATTCGCCAGTCGTATTCAAATATTTGTCTTGTTTATTTTCAGCTACATTCCACTCGATGCAAACATTCGAATGCACTTTTTACTTTTGAAAAATGTTCATCTATCGTAACAAGGAAACGCGTATAAATAATACAAATAACTTCGGGCATTATGATATATTAAATAGCAGTAGGAAACAAGAATTTCTCGTGGAAACAGTATAATTTTGCCAGCACGCTAAAGTCCGCACTAATAGTGTCCTATTGTACGTCGAGTCTTATATGCCAGCGATTCCGACTGTTTGAGTAAGTTGAATACTGAATTAAGAGCTCGAAATTCTGGTTTCATACAGCAACATTATTCCAAATAAACCTTGTAGTTTATAAGCTACAGTAACTAGCAGCTCGTAGTAGTATATATATATATATATATATATATATATATATATATATATATATATATTACTGAGGGTGTCCTGCTTTGCCTGATTCGGTTACGTTAACCCAGTCACTAAAACATCATTCAAGTCTCCTTCCCAATGATTTGCGTATATTATAGCTAACGCGTGTTTTAATGATCTAATTAAATACTTTTATTATCAATTCTAGTTGTTTCCATCATCGGTTTAGAGGAGACCCGCGATGGTTGCTGTCCACAACTCGCTTACCGACAGCGACGCTCGCTTGGCGCGATTAATCGGGGCAGTCGAAGCCGGTGGCAACGTGGCCCGGATGTGCCCCGGGGGTGACTTATGGGGTTGGCGTGATGGTACCGTTTTGGCCCAGTTTGCCGGCCGGCGTAAATGTTGTTTAGGGGTTGAAAGACCGGTCGGGGGTTGGTGAGGCGAGAGGGCGCGGTATAAATCGAAGCCCCCGCACACCTGTGGCTGTCTAACCACGCCCAGCCACCCTCGCTGCCCACCCCCTATCGTCCCCCTTCGTTCCGGCCTTTTAAAAACTATTTCCCCCGTGGGGTTTCACAATTAAGTGAAGACAAAAAAACAGTTACGACGTCGGCCGTTTATATTTATTTATTCTTGAACGCAGACACCATCATAATCAATTAAACATGCTTGTTTGAACGACCATCAAATTAGATAATTATATATTTATAATTAACAATGTATAGAGACTGATTAAGACTATAAAGAATGTACGCGTAACGCAGCCTAAATTATAGCTCTAATAAATCTTATGTACGTTAATACATTTTTGTTCTAAATAGTGAATCAGAGTAATCAACATATTATGAAATTACTTCCGAAAATATTACTTTTATAGCAGTAGTACGGGTGCAATTTTCGTCCCATATTTGGCACCGCGGCCCTGACCAAACGGTAGTTTACAATTATGGATGGGGGAAAGCGCCCCTAATTAGGTGCACGTGCCCGCCAGCATTAATAAACCCCTCTTTTATAAATCAACTCTGAGTTGCACCCTCGACGGCCTCTTGAAATTACACACCGTTGGGAGGGACCTGTGAAGAATCTCTGAATGCGCAGGGGTTGGCCTAAAAAATAACTTTTCTACCCTAGAACAAAATAAGCAAGTACCCATCTCTGTTCACGGACGAGAAGCATATTGGCACAGCGAATCTGACACGAGGATATGTTCAATACTGAAATTATTGTCCAGGAAGATTTGCCAATAGAACAGACCGGGTTTTTCTCACGAACCGGCGTGAATATGGTCAAACTGAAGCTCAGAAATTTAGCACAAGAACAAGAAATAGCTGTGCATAAGCCGGCGTAGCCAGTCGTCACATTTCTGTCGCTGCCTGATTATAAACGCCTGTAATTAACCGCACATCGGCTAAATAGGTTTTGAAGGCCACCTGCCAGACAGAGCCTCAGGGCTAATAACGAACTGACGTTGATCACCGATCAACTAATGGGAAATTCTCATCGGAAGCTGTCAAACAGACAACTGGTGTTCAGCTATTAACCTCTGTGTGCAAAACCGATAAGCCTAGTGTAGAACGTTCGGGTGCTTTTTCTAGCTCTGGATGAATTTGGAATTAATAAAGGAAACCACAGAAGTAATTATTATCGCAAGTATTAATATTAACTTGTTTATTATCTGTAAATTCTGTCACATTATTTCATTGAATGTTTTTTATTTTTATTTTTTATCTTTCTCAATTAACATTTAATTTCAGAAAACTTTTAAAATAAACATACGTACATAATATTATAACTCGGTTACACAATCAATTTCAGGGACAATCAGAAGAATAACGGACTACTATATAAAGGAATGATACGTGGCATTGATCAAGGTTTACCAATAAAAGTGTTTAAACACAGAGTGCTGGCGGACCCCCCCCTAACGATTTTTTTCAGGAATGTTAAATTCCTTCCACCCTGACGGGTCCCTTCATCCTTTTTCCCTTTCTAGTTCGTGTCGGAGACGCGAATGGACGCCGCTGCATGAGTAAGCTTCGCTCTGATTTTTTAACGAGGGCAATTCCTTTCCTGGCGCGCTCCCGGGACGATATAGCCGGGTGAAGAATGTCCGCGACCCAGCCACAATAAAAATTGCGATACGCCGCATGCAATCAACGCTAATTGAGAGTTTTAAATTTAACCGTTTCCCGGTACAGGTAACGAGGCTGGATATTTATAACGCCCGCGGGGGAGATGATGAGCCGCCAAAGATCAGAACGGTATACGTACATTTGAACTAAGTGTATATATTTGTTTCGTAGTCATTAATAATTTTTAAATATATTATTTAATTTTGAAAATGTTTATACACGATTCATACATCTTTCTGTAAGCAATAATATACACTACTATAATTACAATTATAGTGCCGGTTCCATAACAATTCACCATGATTTATTATTTAGCCAAATGATATAACTATTAAAATAATAATTCAGTTCGCTAATACGGCTCTGTAAATTTAAATCGAGGCGTTCGGAATTGAGGTGGAAGCGTGAAAGGGAGTATAACCGGCTGGGCGTAATCTGTAATAAACTTCCCCAAAGCCGTTTAACGATATTAAAGGAAGAGTTTTATATTAAGCGGTTAATAATTCAGGTAAATAGAGGCCGGCGGGTAACGTCCAACTAAGTGAAGGATGGAAAAGTTTCGGTTAGGTTAAACCAACGGGGCTAAGTTAGGGGAGGAACGGATTCTCGAAACTGTTATTAGTTTTCGTCGCGTTTCGTCTCATTAGAAGTCCGGAAGGTGGCGCCCTTCACTCAGCCAATTACACTGTTGGCCGGAAAAAAGAATGAATATTCTTCCGACGTGATGATTTTTAAACAGTACCGAGGGATTTACGCTAACAGCGCACTAACGCGTCAGTAAGCAGAATGCCCATTTAATATTTAGTCGCCGTATATTTACGTCTGTACTAACTATGTATTTAGTCGGGATTAATTAGTTTCCTGTGTTGTTATTATTATTTGGCCGCTAATTAACCTGTACGATTTATTCTTTCGCTTCCAGGATTCTAGATAGCCATCGTCATCAGAATGCCAGGATATAACAGCTACCGACGGTGTTTACTGTTACAGTAACAGACGTCCTGACAGTAACACAAACGAATGGAGGGAGAAAATCGAAAGGGAGAATCGTATTAATTTATCGTATACAAATCTCCGAAAGGCCATCTTTTGTGAACATTGATAGGAAGCAGTTGTATTGGCACAAACTTTGAAATTTAATTCTAATTATTGTACTGAACCTGAATCAATCGATGAATAAATTAAAATTTGCAATTTTATTTATATGCACACACAGACACACACACACACACATATATATATATATATATATATATATATATATATATATATATATATATATATATATATAATATTATTTGTACTTATTTTAAGGCCAACAGGCTGAACAAATTATGACAATCTCCTCTTAGCATCGCCATTTCATTTTAAGTCATATTTTATACATCGCTATCAACATCCGGTAGGCAACTTCTATTGTTAGAAATAAAATTCCATATATAATAATAATTCACATTCTGAATTGAATGACCCACCTCACATTCAAACGAACCAATTTTCAATTATTTTCGACTCGTCATTCGTGGAAGGAATTCCACCCCTGAGGAAAAACGTACCCGGTAGAAACCGAACTCGTACCCGTTTAAATTGCGGCAATTCAAAACGCACAATATAATTAAATGCTGACGGTAGGACCGAATCGATAGGTTTCCCATTACCGGTTTAATCCTCGTGCCCCGATGGGAGTATCCCCAATACGGGGATTTAACGTCTCACCCCACGCACACAATGAGAATACATACAAATATACAACTGTAAATAAATACATGGGCTCGAGAGTAATAACAACTAAATTCGTTTTTCGACATTTCCCAATTGGAAATAAAGTAAGCCCTTTGGTGATTTAACTTTGCACAGGATTTTTAATTACTTAAATATTTAATTGTTGCAAGAGTTTTTACTTAGTGTAGAAAATATATTAATAGTTGCCATGTCTTGTAATAAACAAGGAGTTTATTTTAAATTCGGAATTGGTCTTTTGATAGACCGAATCAGCACTTTACCACGTAGAATATCTGAAAGCCTTTGCTTATCAATTTGGTTTGATAATTGATTCCTTTTCTCAGAAGATTTTCTTCAGTTTGGCTGAATTCGAAATGTGATGGGTAGTTTCCGAAAATACCGAGCGTTTAAAGGAATTATTTGACCTTGCACAGCTCAGTGCCATAATTTATGAACTTAGGCGTTAGATCGTACTTGGTTGTGTTTTAACGGTCTTAAACCTGAAATTGGTTCCAGCGTCCGGAGCACTACTCCCTACGACGGAAACGAGGCCGGAGGATCAAATTCCAAAAATCGAACTCATCCCACGTTATTTAGGCCATTAAGGAAATTAGACTATGAGTTAGAGGTCGACCCTGTCTAACGCAAATTCCCTCCTCACCGCGTCATAGATAATTCTCCGACTGGGTATCGGAATATTAGTCCATATTTTTTCGAACGCTTGTAATGGAAAGTTTAAATTGAAAATTCAAATTAAATCGTAATAACGAGAAGCAGAACTTCATGCATACGTTCTCTCCCTCCGGTGTACAACGCTTAGTACATCATTTCGGAAGTATACTTTTCACGAAATATTAATATTTTTCAGTTGTTTGGTGATGTTGCGCCGAACGTCCCGCTTTCTCGGTCAGCACCCAACACCGATGCGATTGCTTAAAGAATTAGAAAATGCCCTCGAAATTGCATGACATTCTAATATAATTGAATTCCTTCAATATACAATATCAATTCCAACGTTCATATCGCACATGGGTGCGTCTAGCTTATTTCCTAGTAAACGAGTGGAAACATACGATACCATTTTATTTCAGGTTCCCTGCTCAGGGGTTTTGAGGGCGGGGGGTTGTTAATTTGTTCGACAATTTTACTAATAGGCGAGGATTCGAATAATAAATAATTAAATCTGATTTTGCTGCCGCAGCGGGGGTCGGTTTGCGGTCGGGAATGCGAATTGTCCACGTGGGGGTTTATTCCCATTGTCCGATGCCTTGTTTAATTCGTGGCCTCCCTTCGCTCCCGTTGTTTTTATCAAGGGGCCCTTTGTCTGTAGCTCACCTCTAATAATCCACCCCCATTCAACAGCAGTATTGCCCCCGACCTTACTTCTTTTTATTTGTGTGTTTTTGTTCCATTGCTTCGCAACAATTGTACTGCCCTAATTGGCGCGTGATCTCCAAACGATGCTCCGTATAAACGAGATGCACTATGCGGTAATCGTTTTCCCGATAAGAACAAGGCGATTGAGCGTCATCGATATTATCTAGTAGAACCAAAAATGAGCATTCAGAATTTTCGAGAGAAACAGAAGATTTTGAAAGAAAAATCTGACTGTCCCGAAAGGTAAACTGTGCGAAGGGACAAGAGTTAACTGTATATTTCAGTAATTCGATTGTCAAACGCTGTAATGCGCGAACACTTGTAGGGCTATAGTAGGTTTGCGAGAAGGTAATTGGGTAAAGGGGTGGAATTACTGTCTTTTTCATGATACAATGAACCACTGCAGTCAGAGATACAATTGAACGCTCATTTAAAGAAATCTGTTACAGCCGTTTTCTACCCTTTCATCGCTGCATCCAATCCGGTCTGAGTATGACTTCTTACGATGAAGTCACCATATAAGAATATCGTTAAACCATATGCAGGACTGGTCTTTTTCAGATGAATCCTTGTATCGTCGGCTCTTCCACTCCTGGAACCATCATTTTATTTCAAACATCGAGGATTTATTCTAGTCTATGACATCCGGCAGTAACGTGGTAAATCTACAAGCAGTAGAGTCAATCAATAAATAATATGTTCTGTCAAATCTGGAGCCACGTTTCGAGACAATATTCATAATGCTATTTGATGACTTCGTCCAACGTACTTGTAACACGTAAGGGTATTTCCTAATATTACTATTATACATTTCTTATTAATGTCCTTCTGTTACTACCATCGCTATCGCGTTCTTCTGCCCCCTAGTTAGTAGTATCATGCTGAGCCTTCAGTAAATATTGCAACAGTGTAGTAGTTAAGCACTTACGTATATCCGTTGCCGACGAGACATCTTGTTACCACCCTTACTGTATTGTAACTCTACTTTTTTATTTCTCATAATTCTTGTAACGTGTCCTTATAAATTATTAAAAAAAAGAATTGGAAGCAAAAGTACATAAATTTTAAATAAAAATATATGATGTGAATAAATATATGATGTACATCTATACATATATGCTCGATTGTCTCAAAAATGGGAATATACTTGCAATGTAATTAAAAATGTCATTACAAAAACTTAACTACAATAAACTGAATTAAGATTTATTGCCTTCTCTAAATTAAAATGTTATTCTTATTCAATACACATTATAATAACTAACATCATTTAAACAGTGCAAGACCAAATACAACTCATGGACTGCGTCATACATTTTGTGTTATGGTCTCTCGTGATTTTTAATTTTTATACGAAATGGAATTATTTAGTATGAAATATTTTAAAAGAAAAATATATCCACGGGGCAAGTCTTGGTTTTAAATTTGTAAAACCAACCAATCAATAAAATAAACAGAAATGATTGCATAATTCAACAATATCCGGTACAAAGAATATTCAGTTTTCCGATCAAGTTTGGATTTATTCATGGAGATAAATATCGACGGGGCGCCAATGTTTACCGGGTCTTACCTGTTATTCCACCCACTTAAAAGTTACAAATATTTTAACAGGTGTAATTTATATAATGTGTTTTTATAATGTCTAAATTGTGTACATCATATAAATAATACATTCGCTACAATAGCCGGTAATGTTTAATATCGACGTTGTTATACATTTTGTTGTCCAGTGAAATATTCGTTACAGTATATAGAATGGGAAAAGAGTGAATTTTTCTGTCTGAAAAACTGTTTCTGGGATTTGCCATCAAAAGTGTACAAGTCTGCCGATGAAGTATCCTATAAATGCTATCGTTCTACTGTTACTGTCAGAAATTCTTCCGAATTCTCGCGAACCATACAGAAATAACCCAAACTATGATACTAATAAATGAATCAAAGAATACGCCATGGGAAGCTGTCGCTTGGTGTTGAAAATAACTGCGGGACAAGTCTGTAGAGGAGGTGACACGAAAATATGACTTTTTAATTAATATATGACTGGATAAGATTCTGAGGTGAATGACTGGCAAACCTCGCAACAGAATTCACCGCCTTTCTGTCTCACTCGCTCTCTCAAAATTGGGAGGCCTCCCTTTCTTCCCCGTTAACGATTGCGCCCATGTAGGGGGAAAAACGGGATGCATTTATTTTTTAATTCCGCCCCTTCGTTCTCAAAAAACGAACGAACGGAATAAGGAAAAAACAGCTCTCCTCCGAGTTCACTACTCTCTGTTGATGATCCGCACTGTCTTCGCAGCGGGGGCATATGAAAAAGAAAGAGAGCCCCCCCGTAAAAAGTGAAATACTGTATTCCAGGCGAATACATTTCCCCTCCGAAGAATAATAGCCGTTATATCGCCTGGGGAAAGTGCCGGGAGGTATTTTTTCTTACGGCATGTGCTTAAAAGCTCAACAGCCCCTTCGCGGCAGGACGAAAGCAAGTCGGTTTGACAACGGCAAATATTTCTAATTCTGGTTTATATAATTCTGTCCGCCCTTAATAACTGGAAATATTAGTTTTTTTGGTAGTTTTATATAAAATATCAAAAAATGCGAAATTATTAATTTATCCGTTAAAAGCCCTATCAATTATTTGTATAAATCATTACTTTAGTTTATTTTTCTACGAACTTCAGAATAATCAAGTTTATTTTAAGTTAGGCGGCAGAAAAATGAAACGTTGTTACTCAGAAATTCAGATACAGCGTAATTAATTTTGTGACATTCGACGATGAATGTAATAGATTAAAAGAGTAGTTACATAATTTTAAGAGTTAAGACAACGTAACAGAATAAAGTAAAAGTAAAAACGGTGGAAATGGAAATACATACGATTGGATAATATCAACGTCAGAAAATTGTGAATGCTCCATTAATAAAACATTATTACATTAACGATGAATTATGTGCAATTTTAATATCTAATTATTATTGAATCATTCGGTACCTCTTAGACAAAGAATAAAACTTGCATGATTTCGTCATAATGCTGTTTATAATAATTATTTTCTAAATTGGTACGTTGGAACAGATTAAAACTTTAAGGCACAGATACTACAAACGCAGTATTCAGGAGCGTTGTCGGTTTAGTCTACCCGGTGCCCCCTGACAGATACTGTCGCCGCGCGTTGTTTGATTTAAAGCTTGTTCCGTTGTTCCTTTCTTATCATTATTCAATTCCCCGATGTGGCTCACACTGCGAATTTTTGTTGCAACGGGTATTTCACCCGGTACTTTAAATCTACTTTATTTACTAAATGTTTATAAATTTATTCTGGATATTTCAGCTGGCTGAAAAATTTAATTATGCAAACTATTTAAACTGCCGGCTTAATAATTGAAGTATTTTTCGAAATAGCATCGATCACTTCTGGATATCTTTTTAACACTCTGAACGTTTCAGAGCCATAAAACCAACATCAGATTCAGAGACATTGTTTCGTTACGCCAACGGTGCTAACAATTGAGAGGCCGAACTGCTGGGTTGTCGCTTTAGCCTGTGTTGCGCAAACATGATTTAAATCCTTTTCTAAATTAGATATATAAATAATATAGCGGAAAGAGATTTTTAGACGGCGTTCCGAATTTATTCAGCTAGAAATGACAAATTAAACGGGTCTCAGTCAGTAAAAACGCTCGCACACGAGTTCCACTGCAATTTATATCTTGAGTTTACACGGTCCGGTCTCAATTTACGGAAATTGTGACCTAGAAGATATATTGATGTTGAGAGATGTTTTACACACTTACGGATATTATTTAAGTATTTATAATCAGGCTTAATTCGTTGGCTTACAGTATTCCTGGACGGAATTTTTCGGGCATCAAAGGTTATTATAATACGATTCACATATACTGATTAGTAAATGTAATATATATAATATATACTGTTTCATTGTACTCATACGAACACGTATTTCAATTATTCTACATTTATTCGACATATATTATATAAATTTTTACAAAAATGTTTTTCAGATTGGTTTTGGGTCCGAAGCGGTTGTTTTCTATGTAAATAAAGGTATTAAAACATTATTAATTCCAAACTTCTATTCCTACCTCGAAATATTTCCTTATATGAATATTAATATCTGTTATCTTTTTGATCACCTCCCGGCCCAAAACACCAGCACTTTCCCTATATTGTATTGCATGATATAACGGATACCAAAATTTCATTTACATGCATTATTTCTATAATTTTGATCTGATATTATACGCCAAATTCAGGTTTTACGAGTATCCTCGTCAGGGCGGCTTGAATCTCGCGGGCCGTGCATTGATGTATGAATGGAATGCCGCTTCGAAACTTACGCTCACCTGAAGAAATCGTTTAGGGATATTGTTGATGATTAAATATCCTGTGAATTTGTTTATAGCTAAACGTGTTTCTTTTGTGCATTATTGTTTAATTATTACTTGTTTAGACAAATTGTAGAAAACGTCAAATTACTGGAAACACTAGAAATTATAAAAAAAATATCGGCAAGATCACATCACAATTAAATGTATTTCAACAAAAACCGAGAATGAAATAATATATTTTAACAATTAATTCCAGCCGCTACTTTCTCTCTTTATAATGACAAAAATTACTACAAATTGAAGTAAGGCTTGCGGTAAAATGAAATAAATATTTCTAGTAAATTATATATTTCACAATAACCATCTCTCGTCCCGCAGATTTTACGCTCTTAAAATAATTTAATACCGCCGTTAAACAAACACCGAATTTAATTTAGGTGCCGCTAATTTTCAGGTTTAATAGTTCAATTTACTCGCATCCAGCCTGGATATAAAAATACGTACCAATATTAATATCAAACGAAGGACTCGTAAACAGCATCGTTATAGAAACGGCGTCTTATGCACTCATATTCGCAGCAAATAGCGAAAATTATAATGACAGAGCTCTATCGCGTATCGTAATGAATATAACGTCGATCGCGATAGTATTTTTAAATCTTCCGGTGGTGACCAATGCCGCGTCCGGAGCGTAAGCACGGGGATGCGCATTCCACAGAAAACATTCCAAATTCTAATTTCGAACGAAATCGCGTAATGAGGATAGTTTTAATATTGTTTCGGCGATCTTAAGAATCTTAAGAAAAAAGTTATAATAACCACACTGGCGCCCAGAATAACTCGATAGGAAGGACCTACTAAGAAAAGTTACTAATTTTCGGTCTAGAGAATAAGGAGTAAAAAGACTTACCTATTTGCGGTACGTCGTACTGCCTATTGCCTCTGGCGGTGCGGACCATCATCTCGGAGGCGACGGCGGAGGCAGCGGCAGCGGCAGCGGCGGCGGCGGCGGCTTGAGGCGGTTGGTCGATGAGCGCGGCCCTCTTGTTCCAGTGAGGCTGTTGGTGCTGCTGCCTCAGCTGAGTCCTGCGCGGCTCCTCGTCCTCCTCCTCGAACAGCAGCCACCTGTCATCGGTGCGGTGGTGGTGGTGATGGTGGTGGTGGTGGAGCGTGTCCTGGTAGGAGGAGGCGGCCGATGAGCCGGGCGAGGTGGCCCCCTGGCCCGAGGACGAGGCCGAGGCTCCGAGCGCCGCCGCCGCCAACAGCACCGACAACACCCGTCGACACATCTCGCTGCCTCCCTGACTGGCCCTCTCTGGCGGTCTCTCCTCCCCGGCGGTTCCCCTTATACGGACTCTATTATCGCGGTCTGCAGTGTTCGGGGGCGGTGGGGGCTTTGGGGTGGCGGGGCGGCGTCCTCACTGTCCTATCTCCTCTCGGGCTGGTGGTGGTGGTGGTGGTGGTGTCGGTCGCGCCCTCCGCCACATCTCTGGTTGAGGCGCGCCGCCCCGTCTCCCCCAGCCCCGTGCTCCGCGCATGACCCACCCCTCCCCCAACCATCCCTTACCCCACCACCACCACCACCACCACCACCACCACCACCACCACCACCACCACCAACACCACCACCACCACACCTGTTCCACCTCGCTCGCTCCCTTTCACCGCCACCCGCACCCTTTCCACTCTGTCTTTCCAACTCCCCCACCCCCGCCACCCGCCCGCATTCCTACTCCTACATAGAAAAAGCTTGTTGAATTGACCGACTCCGAAAAGATATGTTTAAACGCGATAAACGTAAACTTTTCGCGAGTGTTCCGGCGATATTTGACCGCTTCACTGGTGCTTAAAATTTCAAAATTAATGAAAAGGTATCCCTTCGAAGTAGTGCCTCACCGGGGATCAATTTCCTTTGACGCTCAATATTTTCATTCGAAAATTAATTGGAATGTTAGTTTCACGGGTATTAGCCGCGATTTAATATCCAATAATGCTCTATTTAACGTAACGATTGCACGAATGCTGGACTTTGAGTTTTACAGTAAATAATAATGGTCTACATAACAGGCCGATTGTGTTTAGTGGACATTCTTTTGTTTTTCTATGTTCGACGCCGACATTAATTTTCGATTTATTTCGGAGAAAATAAGATTGCCATTTTTTAGAAATAAATTCCTCCTAATTCCACGTTTAAAACCGCATTCAATGAAAACTTCATTTATACAAGGAAAATACTACGGGGAGCTCCTCCCTAATTTTGCGCAATGTTGCATCGGACTGAGTATGCGTAGGGGAAATTTCTAAACTGTTAATAATATAACAGATAGTATATAAGTATAATCGTCTGCCGCAATAATCGTAGAAACACGAGAACAGAATCACTGTACTTTTATTAATAGTTTAAATATAAATAATTGTTCGGAAGACCTGGCGTTCGGGATAAATTTCAGGTTTAATTTGCTCGCTTTTGTTCAGTACTGCACCCTTTTCCGTTTCTAATTGAGATAAGACAACCTACTTTAATCTCCTTAAATTTTGCAAATATAATCCGTTCTTATGGGGTGAATGTATTACAAATAGGCCACTCCATTATTTATCTGTCCGTTTATTTAATTTAATTTATATGTTCGTAAATTATAAATGCCTGTACTTTGAACTCCCAATAGGCCTGTTCAAGAATCTATCTGTCTCTTAAACACAACGGTGAGGAATTAACGTGCACGAAGGAAAAAATTTTACTGTAAATTCCATATTACAGTAGAGGATTCCGACCCTGTTGATGGTCACTTCCCATTGCGAAGGTCATCGATTTCCTCCTAAAGCTGTTCCTTCATTTATTCGACCTGGAGTATTTTTAGATCTTCTGGAGCGTGTTCCAAACTAGACCAGGCTATAGAGCTATAGACCAACTTCAGAAAACAAAAGTGAGTAATTTATTAAACTATACTATAGTACTTGTTTCTAAAAATATTACGAATAAGCGTATGTTGCAATCACTCCTGTCGGAATATTTAGCAGTAAATTTATAATTTCTTTACGTGATTTTGAAACATTTACGTTGAGATTACGGTCAGTGTATCCACATTAATTAATGCAATTTTTCTGCTGTAATATCTGACGGAATATAGCGTATCACCTGAATTTCTTATTATCAGGAAGGTTTATTGGAACGAATCCCTATACTTTGTCAACACAGACTTAAATTCTAATGTGATATGAATGCCTCATAATTTGTCCGGGCCTTTATTAATTACAGTTGCCGGAGGGTACAATAAAAAATAATACTCATTTTTCGTGGAATCGTATGATTGCTTCAGAAGTGTCATGTTATCTTATCGAGTTTCATATCACTCCGTCAATATTAGGTAGAACGATAAGCATTTAACTAAATATTGAAATAACTGAGTTGTAATTTCTGAACATTCCGATATTTTTGGAAATCATTGAACTGCTAGTGAAGCAATGAATTGGACGTTAGGTATTTGATTGCGCGTGGCCGTCGTAATTTGTCATTTAATCCGAATTATTTATAAATGTATTCCAGTATGTGAGAACGTTAGGAGAAGCCGAGTGGGGAGGGTACATAGAGGGGTATAGAATAACAAAGTAATAAAATGCACGGAAGTTAAGGACAAGAAAGGAGTGAAAAGACGCTCTCTTTTCTATGGATCGGAGAAGCGGCTTGAAAAGTCCCGGACGGATAGTCAGATTCATGCGGTGGCCCTTGTGACGACATTCCCCGTGTGATTTGTATCCGTGGAAACGGTTACCCTGGGATACCAGACGGATTTCCACAGGTTGGGTTTTCTCAAAGCCGACCCCTGGCTACGCCAATTGCACCAACAAGGTTAATATTTTTTTTAAACCGAACTGTTTTATTAAACACAGACACCTACATTATTAATAATATACGCTTTGGAATTTCTTCCAAACGTTATCTCAAATTTCAGATTTTAAATCTACCGAATATTATTATTTAACCAAATATCGGTGTTATTGCTCTCGATGCAGAGATATAGGTTGTACATATATACATCGTAAATTGATAATGAATACACATAAATATTGTACACTTTTGTAGAGTTCAAACCCCTAGTGGTGTTTGAATTGTGAGACGAATTTATAAATTGTAAAAAGGGCAACGATATTGCAATTAACAAAACGTAATTGACACTATTCTTTCTCTTCACTTTAACTCTACAACCCTGAAATTAAAATTCCAGGAAAACGCTTTGAAAGTTTTAATTGCCTCTGTGTACTTCTTAGCGCCAGGAGTCGAAAGTAATTGGGTTTTTTCCAAGGACGTCCGACCTTTCATATGGAAATTCATCCGGTGTTTATTTGTCAGCCGCAAATTGATCGCTTTGAGTACAAAAATCACCTGAGAAGGTAGTTCAAATTCTATGGAATAAAATGATCGTCGGGACAGGCTGAAATTAAAAAATAATTCCAGAGTAATGGCTTTACTGAAAAGTTGTTCCCTAACTCATTTTTTCGCCAGACATGCCAACCTGTGGACATTTCCTCCAAAATTTCCTGTTTACTCTGAAGTTATACGGACTATTCTCCCCCGCCGATTCTCCCGCGATATAATCCAATTTTTTCAGCTGTCGAATATCGAAGAGGTGAGGGAGATTCAATGTTAAGTGAGTAAAGAATACGATTTTAAACAGGCAGGGGTGGATGATTTGCTTAATGGAAACATAATATGGTAAACAGCAACACAGAATTCCGCTTGAGACAAAGAAAAAATATCAATCAATTCTAATAGTTGCCGGATTCAAATAGGCACCAAAACCGAGATGTCTATTACCTGAATGTAATAATGCGGTTTACGGCCCGCTGGAGTGTATTTACCTTCGGTCCCAAGATGCCTCTGCAATTCCAGCCTTCCTACACTTACCACTACTAATATGAATAACATTTATTTGTTAGTGGGTCCAGTGATATTCCGTACAAAGTTTCTCCCCACCATAAACCGCATAAACTCTCTGTTCGCGTAAAGTAAACGCGTTTATGTCGATGAACATTCTCATAATCGTTGTTATTGCCTCGCTTGGGACAGCGTACATACGATTTCTTTGAAAAGGTTGGAAGGAATATTTTAATATGGTTACCACTCATTATTCTCGGAAGGCTGGCTCATTATTCTCAGAAATTAACAATTTTGCATTATATGAGAACCGAACACACGGATTGAAACCACAATATTCTCTCACACCACAATATTCGGAGCCAATTTAAAAATTAAATGAGGAAATATGTGAATTTCAATTTACCCTCATATCCCACAACAAAATGGTCTTAAAATAGGTAAAAATTATAGAAGATACCACAGTTAACAGAAAAATACTAATTTATAGTACTTTACTAATACTAATTTAAAGTATTAATTGGCAAGATAGTTCCTCTTTTTTCCGTTCAAAATTTCCAAGTTATAGTCTCCCATTCGTTTATGAGCAAACAGCCCTCATCCGAATATCATTAACATATGACTACCATTTGCAAAGAAATGGTGGTGTTATTTAGTTTATGTGGTGAAAAGAATTAGATTAACAAACCGCCTCTAAATTTGAAGTAATGTTATCGCCGATGTTGTAGGTGATACTATTTGCGATATATTACTGGAGATATCAAAGCATAGCTCGCTATTAAACAAATTTCTGGCCATTAATTTTATAATCCAACATTCCGAATTTGATTCCGTCTAAATACTCTTTACATTATAGGAGTTTTCTTCGGGACTTTTATTGCCCCAACCGATAGATTGATTATCAATAGTATTTATTGGGACCTAACTGCTATCTACGAAACTAGTTGGGAGAGGAAAAGATCTCCATAAGCCGAACGATCTCCGATCCTCAGCCCCTCGCATTGTATTTATGGCTGATCAGCGTAAAAATCTAACTGCTAATAAAATTGGACAATAAAACAGAATGGGGCGTGGCGGCATATGCCGCTGGTACGAGGGGGTTCGACAACCCCATTTGGCCCCCGGTCCAGACGTCCCCCACCTCATCCGAGATTCATAATTCTAATCGGGTCCCATCCACTTCCAACTGAACGTCTCGACGTCCGATTTACAGCACTGGGCCGTTCTGGGCCCGCTCCTCAAACCTCCAGATTAGAATTTCATGTTAATTCGGAGCCCACTTGGAGATGCTAACTGACAGAGAAACTTTCTGCTATGAGCACAAAAATACGGTTTATATCGCAACCAAAAAACTGAGATCGGGTCCTATTCTTCTCATTTATTCTAAATATAGTGTAAAAATATACAAGGCTCGTGTTAGAATCTTATGATCTATAAAATTACATATATTGAGCACTTTAGATTGGGCAGTTTCTGGAAAACAACTGATCCCACATATCGATTGAACAAAGTTTAACCACTCTCTTTACTGTAATAGTGGTATCGTTCTTAGACGACAAATCAGCGGTATACAATATTTACTTTTGTTATTGGCGAATGCGTCATGAGAATCCATAGCGGTATTTAATCAGGAGCCAATGCATATGAATTTATAATATTATTTTGTTTAACCACCAACCTAAATACAATGTTTGAACGACAATTAAACCAACCATAGATGTCGACCGGCCCTTCAAAATGTTGCAGGGGGGGAAACGGGCTAATTAAACCGTTGTTAAACACGAATACAGGGGCGGAAATTTTAAGCTGTTAATGCGGGGACGATATAACTCAGATGGGATCGATTCGGGGACACGGTAATCACGTGACTGATTGCAATTAACAAATAACACCGATAAGGGTTGTATTGCGAATATTAATTGACACTGGTTCCATTCGATAAACCGTCGTCAGAAAAACCAAGTACATATAATTATAAAGTCTAAAATTTATGATTTACATTCCCGGACTAGTCAACTGGGAATGAAAGATTACATCTGGCGAAATTGAACTTTAACTAAGTCGTAAGTGATTATTCATTGGACATATTATAAATTACATTTGTATATTATTATGGGTAAACGATTGAGTCTAATGACAAATGCCGACATTAATGTATTTATGAGAAGTTCGTTTAATAAATAATGAGAAGGTAAATTCAGGTATTTGGCTGAAATCATCGTTTCTCTTTGGAGACGTAAATCTTAATATACTATGTTCGTTCTTTGAATTTTTTAAATTATTTTATATAAAACCGTGAACCAAACCGCCGGTTTATTGTAATCGATAGCCCACATCACGACACAAGAAGTTTCAGAATTAGATTAGTGGGAGATAACATGTTACAACAGAATGTTTAACAGGAGGCCATTTCTAGAGCCTTTAATACGTGTTTAATAACGCGTGGCCATTTAAGAATACCAAATTTGCTGGTACTTGACGATACCTTTCATTCGATGGGTAATGGTATACGGATATATCGACAGCCCCGTTTTAGATTGTTTTGTCCCAACTGCGCTCACTTACGCTTCCCGAATAGTTATCGTCGTTAGTTGCTAGACGAAGGGGCGGTCAGTTCTTGTTTATAGAATGATTTCCGTTGTTGATGTGTGTGTGGGGGGTTGGGCACGATCATCCACGCAACAGGTACCCCTACCCGCAATTCGGCGGGTACCAACCAGACTTCCAAAGCGCCAAACAGTTTTGGCACCAGTCGTTGAGTTGTCAGCGCTGTTCGTCCGAGAACAACGCCATTGAAATAGCCTTAAAACAGCGCATGGCACTGTGATAATTGCGCCGCTCACCGACGCGGCGGTACAAACGATAACGGACGATGCCAGTGCCGAAGTATGATAACGTAGAGTTTATTGATTCATTCCGGGTTGAAATGTAGTTTGTCCCCACGCCGTTGTTTTACCTGACCCGTACAACGGTAACGTGGACTCTTCAGTCAATTACTCCATATTCCGGTCCTACCCTAAATTATATATGTGCAGACGCAATTAGGAATGGCAGTCGCGACCTTTATATATGAAATCCAGGAATAATCTAATTCATTATTAATGAACACCAAGCAACTGTTATTGTCGAAATTTTAACTACTTAAGTATATTTATGCCCACTCTTTTTGTAACAGTAGTTACAGGTCCTTACATTCGATTTTCTGAATTTATAACCTGAATTTTTATAAAAATAAAATTTCTTTTACTTGCGTTGCGTTATATTTTACTAACACATGTTAATTCGTCGTTATCCATTAATTACCTTCAATTTTGAGATTGATGTGCCGTACTAGTATTATCAATAAACATTTTAGTTAATATATGTGGTTATTTTATTGACTAACGGTTAAGGGGTATTAATTAGTAAGCTGCAAATTTTTAATGATGTGTCTCTTTATAAGGTGTTTAATCAAAAGAAATGTTTTCCTTAATGCATATACCCGTTCAGTAAGCCTTGCAATAGAATACTAATTGTATCTTACTTAAATAGTAATTAAGATTAAACAAATATTACCCAGGAGTACTTATTCTGTGCAGAGGTCAACCTTTTAATGGATCAAAAGGTCAGACACGTGATTCAGAGGAACGAACCTTTATCTCTAGGCCAGGAGACCGTCAGGTATTTAAAATGTACTTCTAAAGTTTCAGCCCTGAACGCGGCTCGTAATACAACCAGAAGCGAGTTCTAAACACGGTGGAAATTTAATACACGTGTTAAACCACCTGAAATCATTAACATGGGTACCGGTCTTACAGAAATATATTGTACTATTCTAGACCATCAAACTTACAAACTTAGTATACGGTTGATTTTATTAAATTAACATTTAATAATTCTTATATCCGGCAACTATTAAATAACGTTGAATGACAACTATACCGAACGCAGTATCATAATATAGTGCATCTTATGACGATATCGTGAATTATCGAGAAACTTTGGTGGCAACCCCGTTTTGGACAATGATGTAATCAAATGACGATCAATTTCTCAGTTTTTATTAATATAAAATTAAATTTTATAAATATAAGTCTTTACCTTATTTATGGTCATACTAAGTAAATCTATTTCCATATGAATCCAAATCTGTTTTATGAAAATCAAGTAAAAATTTCCCTCTTTCTGCAGTTTCAATTATTATTTTTGTTACGGGGATTACATACTTCGCTGCAGGAAGAGACCTCGTCGCAGACCACAGCTTCTTTCCTAATTAAAAGAATATTCCAATTTAAGGTAAATTCAGACCACCAGCGTGATTCTAACCCTATGGTCTGACCGCTAAGAAAATATTGTGTTTGAACTCACTCGAATCTGTACTTTCACAAGTATCGTAGTATTACATTTTATAAATTAGAATTTGTGACGAGGAGAAGTATTGTATAGCCTATTACTTAAAAACAGACACAAACGCTAAGCAATCATGCCCTGACTATGTTCACTTATATAGCGGCGAACCCAATTTCGAAATTCCCTCAAATTTGAACTGGCGAAAACTGAAGGCACTATCGGACCATGGACGCCCGTTATACAATGGGACGCAAGAGAGCCGCAAATTCGATCGATTTGTCCCATCGAGACGCCGTCACTTTTCAATGGGCGCCGTTTCGTGGAAATTAAATTGGCATCAATGGTGGTAGTGGTGCGGGGGGGGGGGCAGCAGCGGAAAGTGTACGGAGTAGGGCATTAAGACGGGACAATGGTGGAGGAAGTAGCGGACACTGGGAGTGTTGTCCCATTGTTTGCCGACGGTGTCCTCCCTAACCGGGGCCGAGCTCCTTCACAATGCACCGCTCTGTTGTCGCTGAAATTTTAACACGACCCGCCGAGCTGGTCCCAATGCATATTCACCGACTCTGTCTGATTATCAGGCGCGCTCGCTCTGTTTGCCGACTGGTAAATCAGATGAGGGAATGTGAAGCCGGACGGGATCGGATCGCGTTAGTTAACAAATATTCTGGACTTGCGGAGCTCAAAATCACTTCCCAGTAAAATTTTTTAATCTATCAGCTGCAAATGTACAAAATAGCTATTAGAAAACATTTTTTTCAAACAAGGCCTTCTTCATATTTTCTTGTGCAATTGACATCTTCTGGGCAGTTATGAGCTTTTAAAAATGTTTAAAATAGCAATTAGACCGGTATGATTTTATAGGTTGCAGGTTGGGGGTTTTCGCTTATACTTTGAAATAGATTAACAAGCACACAATAGGCGCTTCTAATCACATCCGTCCTCTGTACTCTATACGATCCCGTATTAATTACGCCTTTAAAGTTTTCGGGCGGATTGAGGACAGGCTGCCCATATTTATTGCGAGCGGAGGCGTCGGGACACATTTCTGTGCAGTGGCTGGAAAAAGCTAGTTAGTAGTTGGAAAAAGGAGACGGAAGTTTTAATTAATAAATTTGAAGCTTCCTCCCCTGCGGGTGGCCCTTTTCATTGCCCGGTATTCTAAATGTAACGAAGTTTTACATGTACATTGGATAATAAACCCACCGAGGTGTTGTAGTTAGCATTCAACAGATATGTAACTTATATTTAAATGGACGTTTGGGTTGTCAAAATTAAATGATTAAACCGGTAACAGAAATTACAGTGATTCCTCATGTTCTATTTATAGTTTAATTGTGAGGGAAGACGATAAATTGTATTTTATATTTCGAGTTAAATTACTAGAGAAAGAAACTGAATGCAAAAAACAACTACGTAAACTCAAGTAAATGTGTGAAATCAGAAAATCTTTCAATACACACCAAATTTTATTATCTGATATTTGCCGATTCTAAACATGGACCAGGTTGAGAAATAATAATACTACCAGTATTATTTTTCTTTAATGAGCTATAAATAAATAGATATTGCGGTGGAAATCAAGCAGTTCGGAATCAAAGGGTATGTACCTTCAATTTAGGCATTGTGGGTGTTAGACTACGGTGTGTTACACTACGGTTGTTTGTAGGTGGGGAGCGGTACTGGATACAATAGCTGCAGTAGCCTGAGGGCTCCTTGCGTTGTTTGACGCGTATGTTAGCGAGTAATGAGGCGCCAAATTCATGCACGTGTGGAAAGCTCCACTCAAAAGCTCAGCGTCAATAAATACATTGCGACAGAGGTTAAGACGGGCAGCTTTATATACACACACTTAAGGCCGTAAATGTAACGGTAGTTTATTCAGTGGGTACCAAGATATAAAATGTTAAAAATGCGCAATGTAATTAAAATTGCGAAACGTTTAACTTAAATAAATATAATTTTCAATGTCCATTTCCATTAATAGAAAACAAGTTCGAAAGCTGTCACGAGCCGAGCTTTGTGTTCGGGGTGGACTTCACCCGTGAAAGCCTGGGCATTGATTAGAAGCTTGGACCAGTTCGCGGACAATTCCTGAAGCGGAAACGTTTCGCTTTCAAACGGAATACTGGCGTGTGGGGACTGTTCGGGGCCCGATGTTAAATTTTCATCGTGGCGAACAGCATACACGTTTGACGAACAGAGCACCCACTGTACACCCTATTCACAGACCCAGTCCGCATTAGTCCCTGACAGCAGAATACTCCTTAAAATCGGTTGAAAATATCTATACCTAAATGCCTAATTTATTTACGAATAACGTCATTCGGATAATATCCATATTCGACTGTCTTCCATAATCTTGTAGAGTCCATGAATGGATTAATAATATATTAAAAGTTATTTCTGGCAACCGTCTTCTGGTACAATCCTCGTGGACCAAACTTCACGGCGAGGCCGGGTTGGGGGCGGTAAATTCAATTTAGTCGAACTGGACGTCTTTACGAGAATTTCAATGTGGACCAAACTGTATAATTCATGGGGTAATCTGAAAGGGTGCTCCGCGGGTTTGTCATGTATATTTAACAGGGGCGTTGTTCTTGTTGTCCGGGGCGGAGGGCCTAATTACAGCTACCGATGACACATATTTCCCGGCGGCCTAATTGGACTGTGGGGGTCCGCCGCCACGGCCTCGATTAAATTAAGTATTTATATATTGGTTTTAATCGGGACTAGTGGAGGCCGCCCGCTGTAAAATCTGGGCATTACGGTCCCGGCCATAAAGATATTTGGTCCGGGATTATAATTCGATGTAATATCCAGTTGTATTCTCATTAATTCAAGAAAGTAATTACATTTTTAATTCCAAAATATTTCTATATAAAATTACATTGTCCGAAAATAATTAGCGCCCGAGAGCCAATCGTAACATTACACGTATGTCTATCAGGGATTCAGACAACCGAAAAGGCAGGCGAAGGAAGAGTCGAAGCGGATCCTTTGATTGATCCGCAAGCTCTAGTAGGGTGGGAAATTCGACAACGCAGAAGTTATTCAGAAGAGGTTCAGCCCTTGAGAGGGATCAACCCTCGATGGTATTTTAACAGCACTTAAGCCATCAGATATTGCTGGTGAATCACTAAAATCATAGGTTATATTTTCAGTCGCTGGGACCGGTAAGTTGATACCGAAAATATTGAATATTGGCACACCAAAATAAAATTTTTAAAAATTACATATCATTTAAACACTTACAATTTAATTTTGTAATAGATTTTTAAAAATCTCTCACATATTAATCCACATATTAATGAATGATTTTGTATGGACAGTTCTTTTGTGTTGTTTTTCAAAGCTCTTTGGATGTCTTTTGTAATATTTATGTAAGAGCTATAAAATATCACACTGGTGATCTAAAATATACAATGTATAATTTAGATAACATTCCAAATTCCAATAATTTATTTTGTTATTTTTAAAATAACCAGTTCTGTTTGTTTAGGGTGGAATCAAAATATCCCTTTAACACACGACACCTTTGACGTCAGAACAAGACTGAGGCGGGGCTGCTCTACTGTTCAACGTAGCTCCGCACACGGCTATAGAGATATCCAAGCTAGACAATAGTAAATATAAAATATTAAAAGGTGACACATGTTACTGGATTTTCTATAGGAGTGCCACCGGCAGCTTGCTCTATTATAGAAGGGCATTATTCGGACACGCATTGAACGTGGTCGAAACCAAGGTAATGTCCTTAATTTATGGCCAATTTCGGTAGTCGAAAGTGATAACTGAATCTAAACTCTGTATGACGTCTAATACAGATAGGCGACCTAGCTCAGTGATAGGCGACCGGGCTTTAAAAATCCACGCGTTATAAAAGAGAACTTAACCTTTCTTTCGATGAAATTATAAACGGAGCTGCCAAAGGGCAAAAATAAAGGCGCACGTTAGTCTAGTATGCTGAGTAGCCGGGTCGAAAACCAAAAAAACTTTTAATATCGCGCGAATATATTTTGTCAAACAGTAAAGTATAATGTGAGACTCCGCCTATTTAAATTAAACAGCCCCGCATAAATTAAGTTTCCGTATCTTCTTCGAAACTTCGGGATTATTTATTCTCCTATAAGCGGTAGAGGGTAACTCTTTTAATTAAAACTGGGAAACTCCCAAAACGGCAATCTTCAAACTCCGTACGCCTCACTTCAAACATTTATAGTCATAATTCATGCACGACAGGAATTTAAAGGTGCCGCCTCTAAACTGGGTCTATGAAGTTAAGTATTGGAATGAACCGGTATCATGAATGGTGAGGGTGTGGTGGGGGTGGCGGCCGGTCGCAGTGCGGCGCGCCCCGTTCATTCATGTCGGCCTCCCAGGTGTTTTTCCACCCCCCCGGCCCGGCCGGCCGACAAACAGGTAGCACCCTCTCTCTCGCTCGCCCTCCTCTTCCACCTCCCGCCCTCTCGCTCTCTCCGCCCCCCTCCCTCCACCGACCATTCTCTGGCGCCTAAACCGCTCTCCTGCCCCCCTTCATTCCTTATCGCCCATTCTCCAATTCCGCCTCCTTTCGTTCTCCGCCGTTCTCCTCCGGTCTCTCTTTCTGGGTGCCCGCAATGAGGCTGCCCGGCCTGTAGCCCTGGTGGGGGGATGCTGTTATGGTGGGGGCCCGGGCTCTGACGTCATCGTGCCCCGCTCTCATATTGATCCAACAAGTGTCAGGAAGGCTCCTCTCTCCCTCTAACTCACTTGCTCCTTCTCTCCCGTTCTCTGTCCTCCTTTGTCCCGCCCCTCCACACCGAACCCTCACTATCCTCCCCTTGTCCCCTTATGTTTACTACATATATATATATATATATATATATATATATATATATATATATATACATATTTAACGACGGAAACAAAAAAAAATAAATCTTGCACTGGTAACTGCGAGTTACGCTTTCGAAATATCGTGATGCATAAAAAACACTGAGGTGTACATTTAACATTCGCTGAAGTTTCTGCTACTGAAGATAGACGATAACCAGTAAATAGTGCCAATAGATAAGTGCCAATAAATTTTCTGAAAAGCAGTAAATCGTCTTTCAAGACATCTCGACGGAAGGCAGTAATTTAAAATAACCTTAGTATAGTTAATAAATACTATGCTACTATAGTTAATAAATAATAAACTGTGGTATTGTCTGGACCCAGTATAAATTTATTAAATAATAATGTTATTTCCAACAATAAAATCTTCAGTATATTCTAATCTGATCGTTAATTTAAAAAGAATTATATCTCTCGTCATTTGATCAGAAGCTAGTGGCTTCTCAACATTCGTTTTTGTATCTCAATAATATAAATGTTGCAATATTAATAAAGTAATACTAAAAAAAAATAATCATTACTTATATTGTGTTAAATATTGTCCCAGAGATGATTCCGACAGTTGTGAACATTATTACAAAGGTGTAAAGTGATGTAAAGTTACCGCCTACAACTCTGGGCAACTGGGTTGTACCAAGCTTGACCGCTAAAACCAGGGGAATGTGGGCGAGAAATGAATCCGGAATTCGGCGGGGACATGTTTCGGATTGTTCGGAGGCCCCTGGTCACTCTCTCGGCGGTAAAAAATTGTCCTGGAATCAATAAGAAATGGTTTTATTTAAACTGGTGGCTCAAATATAAATCGTTTTCTATTTGACATTAGTCTAAAGGGGCGATTTATTCTTCCATACTCTCTTCGTAATATAAAAATACAACGGAAGAACATGCTGTGACGTGCCCCGTATTTGAACGAGTGCCAATCCAATGCATCTACACAAATGCTATATTTTTCGCTTCAGCCGCAGCGTTCCATTTATTTCTTTGTTTCCTTTTATTTGTATTTAATTCAGTGGAAATCAGTAAGTTGTGAATATAACTAAATGCTATGTTTTCCCATCTATGAAGAATGCTTTGTTATATCTACGAACACAACTTCTTTCGATGAAGCATGTAGCCAAAAATATGTGCACAGTATAAGAAATTTACGGGGTCAATCATCAACCTTGTGATTTTCAATATTTCCTTTCACAGTTTACTGAGAGTGCCGACAGAATTCTTATTGCGTAAGTGACCTACTGAAGAAGACTAAGCGAATAGTGAGTCCGCGAAACCGGTCCAGGTTAGAACCGAATAGGTGAGCGGAGAATAGGTGTCATTTCTATACGACATTACAGAAGTCTATAATAGTATTTTTAATAGTCAGTCATTCGATTACTAATTCGCCCGATGAAACATTCGAGGCGCGTTAAGAACAATTTTGGCAGCATATACAACTGCAATTTTGAGTTGCTTCCGGCCAATTTCGTTTTAATTGTCGTTAACACCTGGTCAGATGTACAGTGTCTCTCACTCGCTAGGTTTCGATCTTTTTCTGCCGACCGACCGCCAAATCGTAATCTGTCCGGGGCCTTATCTGCGCTCTCTGCATTTGCTGCGCCTTCCCTAGTCGCTATCGGGTGGCGCCCTCGCGTTTCCGGGAATACGGCGGACGCGATTCGATTTGCGGAAACGCCATATACCGTGTATTATTTTCGCCCGGCCCTTCTTTTTCCACCCCCCGGCCGAAGGATTTATGATATTGCGTGCAGCCGGTATCTCCATCGGTCCTGTCCTGTGACGTCGTTCGATTTTATGAATCCCCGTCCTATAATCTTTCCGCCTACAGCCACCGCCGCTTATCTGATCCGGTGTAATACACGGCCGTGCGTAATCCTCCCCCTCCGCCCCTGTAATTCAGAATCCGGGAGGTCCTGGAACTCGGCCAATTAGAATAAACCACCGTTGAGTTGTTTCGACGATATAATTTCATGATCACAGATAACATTGACCCGCGAAACGTAGAAACCTAATTTATGGCCCGGGCGGAATGGGAAATAATAATAAATTGAATGCACGGCCTTGGGCATTCTTAAATAATCGTGATACCCGAGTCCTCCTGCACGAGTAATCAGATGAGTTTGACCAAGACATGTGAAGAAGGGGAGTATGGCGAGGACTCGACATACACCTCGATCCTCAACTCACCGTTTAATAGCATCGGTAAACAGTAAATAATATCCTTCCATTTTACATTACTATCTTTTTATATTAATAAAATGATATTAACCCGCTCAATCTACAATTGTGGTTCCCAAATAACTGGTTATTCACTATAGACTACAAAAACAATAATAAATTTAATAGGGATATAGGGTAGAGGTATTGGAGGACCCCAAGTTGATCTACTCTTCAGTCAGACCCTGATGATGGAAGCAGTAAGAGTTTCGAAACTTCGGAGGCAGACACCTAGACGGCCCTATAAGGAAAGGGTAAAAACCCTTCCAATGGAACCGGGTCATGTGGTTTCCAAACACAGCAAAAATAGCAGGGATTCTAGATTCTTCCCACAGCACCAGAAGTTAGTTAATTATAATTCAAGTTCTGGTCGCGGAAACCTTCGTTCAAAAATAGAAATGTTTTTAAAATCCTACAAAAAATACAATCGTTATTATACAACCATACACACACACATTAATAAGATATCCGTGCCCTATCTACAAACAACGTATACATGATTTAATATTGTATTCTTTTATGGTCTGGATATATACCCGTGACATACAGAAATAGAGGATATAATTGAGTGGGACAAGAAGGAAAAAGAGACGGAGAATTGACGGGTTGAATTTTTTATTCGCGTTGTTGAAGGTGGCGGTCCGTGTGTGAGACACTAAACTCAAGCAAAGTGGTTGCGGGCACACATGCGCACTGGCGGTGGCAAAGCCCCCCAACTTGGCCACCAATCGAAGCAACACTTATTTTAGAATTTTAAAATTCACCGCACAAATCCCGCCGAGAGAGAGAGAGAGAGAGAGAGAGAGAGAGAGAGAGAGAGAGAGAGAGAGAGAGAGGGGGGGCCTTGTAAGTAGGAGGCAGGAGACTCTTAGTTGGCTCTCTAATCCCTTAGTTTTCCTCCTTGTATAACCTACATTTCAGAATCGTGGGACAATTTAGGGAAATGAATTCCGCATTGCTGGGAAAATGTATGGATATTTAAATACTATTTTATAGTAAGTATAGTGGTATTCAGTTGAAATTTGTAATTGAGGAAAATTCAGCCGAGTGCAGGGAAATAGAATATCCTTGTTCAATCCGTTCACCCCGCACCACTCTATACACTGAGCTATGTCCGACCGAAATAACCTATAAAATTCAAACGAAGATTAAAATTCCAATTTGGCTACGACACAATTCGTCCATTTTGGATAATATGTAACTTGTATTGAAGGATATTATATTGATTAAGCGTTCAATGAAAACATGAATACTGTAATATATTTATTTTAAATGATTTTATATATTCTTATAAATGTAAAAACTGTGCTAGATTTGAAAATTTACACAAATCCGCTCGATCAGAAATTCAGGCGGGCGCCGAACGTACCGATATTTAGCGGGTGCAAACACGAGATTGGTCCCGCAAAAACTTTCTTATTGACATACATTTCTGTGGTACATATTTGGAAAATCTCATTCCAAAAAAACTTCCGTCGCGTTAATTTCATTAGGGGTCGATAAACAAACCTGATATATTAAAACGTTTCTGCCAAAATATATAAATTAATTCAGCAATATCCGTATACCCGAAATCAAATAACTGGAAAAATGTGTTTTTCAAAATTTCCGCAATTTTACATTGAGAAAAATAAGACAATTGAAATAAATACTGATTGAAATTCGGAACCCCCATAAAAACGTTGTAAACTCCTTATAAATATTTTAGCTGAAATAGTTATTTAAATGCTTTCATTGTGAATGTCGCAATGGATATAAAATTTAATCGGTTAGTAATCCTCAGTTTTCTTTTATTGCATCTAGTATAGACCATTTATAAAATAAGACACGGCGTATTATACCCGGATCAAAAATCTCGATCATAACTTAATCATGCCTTTGATGACGTTCCGAAAAAAAGTTGACGCGGACAACTGATGCCTAAATTACGGGGACCACTTAGCACATGGCCAGGAGGGAATAAGTGTAATTCATGGTCGGAGGGGATTTTCGGCGGTGGGGAGAGGGGGAGGATTTTAAGGGGCTGTTTTTCGTGTCTTTTTTGGGCCGTGGCCAACCGGGACGATGAGCCGTCTTCATTAGCCCCGACCCTGAGCGGCGTATAGCGCCCTCCGTTCAAATTTCACGGGTGATCAACTCGGCGGAGCAAGACAGGAGTTTTTATTCTCCAGTCCTTTTCTCCCCGCTTTTCAGCGGGGTATTTGTTTACTGTAGAAAATATTGTGTTCCGTCTATGTTTATTGGACCGGTAATTGAGATATTACTTCAAGGTTTCATATCCAGACGGGTTTTCTGCACCGGGGGTCTATTTAATCTATTTAATGGTAGAATGAGTTTTTCCGTACTTCGGTTTGTGCAGCGAATATTCCTAAAATTATCCTTCTTATTTCCAGTAGAACTTTCAAAGCAGTGGGTTACTTTGACAGGCACTTTGAAAGGAGTGGGAAACAGGTAATTCGTTGGGTGGGTAAGTAATGGAATGTTATGTAAGTTAAATACAGGCTCTATTTGAGCTTCGGGAATAGTTAACGAATTCCAGTTTCCCTTTAATCTTACTTGCGTTAACGCGATCACGGCGTGACCCGCATATTGACCCGCTGTAATCTGTTACCGAGATATTTCTACAATTTTAGTCCGTCTCAGTCAATATTTTTCGACGTAATTTCAACACTAAAGATTCCCTTCAAGTTTAAAATTTCTCCAGACCAACTACTTTTGGTATTTATTCAAATGTCGCCTTAAGCCTGGCAGAATGATACATCGTTAGTTGACGGGTTAAGACATATTCTTGATAATATGTTTATCGAATTTAATTTATTGCACGATTTGAAGCAATTAATACAGAAATATATGCTGTATCTAACATTTCCTGTAAGAGACGCTTACGGTTGAAACTAGAATACCCATTTTATTACATACTTCCTGATAAATATGGCACGCAATCTTCCCACGCATATCTAGCAAAAAGGACAAACTAAACACTTTTATCCTAATGAATTAATTAAACGTTAATACTTATAAGTATTACCAAATGGTAATTTCTCTGCATTTTAATAATAAATAATTAATAACGGGTACGTACCATACCTAAGGCAGCCCTTGTAAATGTGTGCTATTAAATGAACTGTATAATTAAAATTATTCTACGTAATTGGTATTGAATATATGGAACATCATATGGATCCACATAAAAGAAGAAGCTGGAGCTAAAGGGGGGACTGTTCTGTAACATAGTCTAATTTATTCATTAAATGAAAGTATCATTATTTGTCCCACTTTGTATTATTTCATGTAATTGCTTCCAAGCGCCTATTTCGAGTTTTGAACCCATGAAATTAATTCCCTGTAGGCCCGCCACTTGTAATTAGCTACGTATTTTTCATAGAGATTGGAGTTCTAGAGAGCCGAAAAGTACTCATCTGAATCAATTCCGTTTTTCTAAGGACCTTTATTCAACTAATTATTCAATTAATCGTCCATCCATTTCGATAATTACATATTTTTGTAAACATACTAGAAATAAACTGCTCGTGCGCTTTTATCTGTCACCTACTTCGGTTTGCGATTGATTCCTAGAGCGGCATTTATTATTCCATACGGTCGGATAACCTTCTGCAAAGCCGTTTACGACCCTATAAAAATTGACATCTTGGTTCAGATAAACAACTGTAAATCAACGGTAGCTCATTCCGAGATCCGAAGCGTTGTTTGCTGTCCATTAATAGATTAAATTAGTGAATCTGGGAACTGAAGTATCGATTAAAGTGCTAGGTACTAATTTCAATGTAATTAAATAGTTCAAGTTTCGATTTTATTTATAATTTTGTACACGGCTTATTTAACACCAAAAACGTTCAATCTAGCAACGCAGAGCTACTAAAATACCATTTATGGTATTTTATTTATAAAATAGTCATTATGAAAAACATGTTAAGAAAATAAATATTCTATTATAACTAAAATTATTTACTACCAAATTTTGCTGATAACAATATTGCAAATAATACCTTATTTCTAAAATCAAGTTGTAATGATTACTGATAAGTATTTATTATCTTCCAAAGGTTATGGAATAGGGATCAGAATTAATTTTCGAAAGGAAAAGTACATTTCACTATGACAATTAATTATGAGTATTGAAATGAATGGCCAATATGTGATTTCTGCTTGAATTGGGTTAGGCGTGAATAACCGCGTTAGTGATACTAAAACGCAACACTAAACGGTCTTGCGGGACTAGTAAAAAGTGCGCCCCATTGAAGTGATGATTATATAACACTATAATTATATAACATTATGATTTTATTTGACACTATATTTATATATATGACACTCTAACATTGTATTTTTTTAATACACATTAATGACGGAAGTTTTGAGCAAAATTTGCGCAATTTGCGATGTTACACTCATGATCCTACATTGTTTGTCGGTCTTCTTACTTCTTGAGATGATGATCATTTCTTATCATTCTTAGAATCACATAACTAAAAAAAATTTTACAATAAATAAAAATATCGAAAAATTAGAACTAACTTTTAATATATTCTTGCTAAACTACACAAGGATCGCATTACCGACGTACATAAGTGCGCCGAACGTATAGATACTTTACTTTTAAGTATAGATTTTTCTGTTTGAATTTTGGGAGATTGCGCTCGGTAACTCTACAAATTATAGGGGGTAATTTCCCTTCATATATATCCCCTTAGCTTACCTTCTTTAGTAAGTTAAGTTCCACCGGTAGCAGCCCCGTATCAGACGATGATATAAGGTGGGTGGGGAGGTGGGCGTGAAGGTTTATGAGGAATTAATACATTTATCTAAGTTTCGGCCCTGAAAGTTTATTGGCCGACGGATCCATCTTATAGGCGATAGCATAGACTGAAGGAGGCCCGGGTCCGTAACTATGTCTAAAACTCCCGCGGGGGGTTTCACTCCTGGGCCGAGTTAAATTCCCGTTAAACACCCAAATAGCTGTCCGTTAAACAGTTTACCGGATCTATTTACTTTGCTAATATTGCCGCTATTGTTCGCGATAATCCTACAAATACGATTTGATCACCAATACTCAGATAACTCGCTGCCCACTATCCAATTTTATTATCGTTAGTTGATTAATCCACGAGTTTCAGGAATATCGGGTTATCTTTCATTGACGTCACTGAACAGAGTGTATGGGATAAAAAATTTGTTCCGAAGATTTTAAAATAAACCGTGTTATTAATAATAGAATTTTCCCTCTAATAAAGACTACTATTATTAATATGTGAAATGCAAACACTATTTTGAAAAATATTTTTCTCTTTTTCCAGAGGAACTTGTTTTAATTGAAATTTCCAATTGAAGAATATTCCGGTTCACGACCAAGATTCAAACACGGTTCGAAGAGCTACACTGACTTGAACTCATTTTATTGCTCGTGCTACTTTTTTTATTCCACTCGCTAGAACAGTGGCAGTAGCCATCGTCGTCAGTAGTATTTCTCCGGTGACATAGTAATGTACATAACCACCTATTATACATACACAATCGGAGTCCCTCCTCCAATTGCGTTCTTGTGCATTATTATTAAGCATACGCCGGCTTTACATTTTTGGGCGTAATTTTAGATTTAAGCTGCTTGTTTCTGGACGCCCGATCGATTCCCGTAAGGCCGCACCGAACGGCTGAATAAATAGACAATACGTCCTCATAAACGTCAAAGGATATCTGAAAATTGTATATAAACACGGGCCCCGATAATTCGACGCTCTGTCAATACAAATGGACAGTAAATTGGAGCTGTTATCTCTGAGAACGACATGTGGAACGATGCGAACTGTTTAACCATTTTCTACGGTCTATTAGTTCGCGTCCCCCGGTTCGTATATATGTATATACACATACATATCTGGTTGGTATATATATATATATATGTTTTTTGTAGAAAAACGTAATTCATAAATGATAAGGAAAAAGGAAATTTTTTCTAGTTTTTTACGAAATATCAGTTGCGAATCTTATCGTATTACCCCGTGCCATTAAGGACCAAAGTCAATGCAGTGCTCACATAAAAAAACACGTATATAAGTACATATTTGCATTATATGATACAAGAATCTGACTGAGTTGTGTGAACGTACATATTTATATCGCCAAAAAAAATAAATATGTTTATCATTATTTAGTAAATGAGTTTATAGTTTAAATGACAGTATAGATTTAGAACCTCTTTAGCTATGTACGACATATTCGAATGAAAATAACAGACAACTCCGTATTGAAGCCGAACAACTACTACTTTTTTCCGTGTCATTAGAAACGATGCCGAACAAGCGGGCTGCTTCTATACTATATATGCGGTGAGGTGCGGGACTGATGTTGAAGCGATGCAATGCAATATTGAACAGAGTTTCTGTATCGGTATGAATAATGTAAGGGGTGTCCCCCATTCACCGGCGTCTCTAGGGCAACTTGAAATCCAAGCCCGGTAAACATCCATCGCCTTCTTTACATACATTTTCAGCAAAAACACTTGTCGGTGACGTCGGTCGTGGAGGAGTATCATAGGTAATAGCATAAGTATGAACGCTGTGAGGCGCCGGGTTTGCCCCGTGTTTTGCATGTGATTTGCATTGTGTATTAAGCCATATACTAAGGACCATACGAACATTCAACTTCTGTCCCCTCTAAAGTGGCAAAAAGGCAAAAACACACACGGCACTCTTCTAAATATTTTCCCTATAATTGCAATTAATCTAATGCATATGAAAAAGAAAATTACATTGTCTCACAAGCACAGAATATTTAAACTTTTCTGGTACATTAGGAAAAATAACTCTCATACGTTCGCATAACCGAATAATTACCCATTTGGTTTATATAATACTCTGAAAATGTATAAATTTTATTGTCCGACGTGAGAATAAATTTCGGTATCACGTGACTGGATACATTTGGTGTACACCCTGCCTGAGCTGAAGGAAGAAAAACTTTTATGTTCCGGTGTCCTGAGAGTGAAGAAGCCTGTAGGCCGATAAGTGAATAACCGACTTCGTCGTCCTTTCCTCTTTTCAAGTCGCATCCCATTTGAAAATCAGAACAAAGAAAAAAATGTTTAGAGTTCCGCACAAAACTCCACGAGTGAGATCGTACGCTTTAAAAATAAGAATAGTCCGAGTGCGATCAATAGTATTTAATTGCATATGGCGCAAAAACGACACCATATTAGGACCCATCTTATTATTGTTTCCCACAAACATCCATTTAATGCAAACGGACGCTTTTAAATACACAGTATAGTCAGTCCGTTGACCACTGCAACGTTAACATTAATTAATTTTATTCCAGTTAATGATATTTCCCAGTAGAGTAATAGTTGCTATGACAGTAATTTAATAATGAAATGCGTCGGTCGTGCTGTGAGTGTAATTAAAATTAAGTTCTATGCATACGAATACCACAATCCATTGACACTAGTGCTAAATTGTTTTCTTGAAAAATAGAAGTATTATTGTCAAATATTACCTGAAAAATGTATGGTACTACACTTTGTTTTTGTTTTGTTTTTAGTTATACTAAATAAATATTATATTTTGGAGGAGAACCATTATATATGTTTATTAACTTGTCAGAATCGATAATTGATGACATATATTAATAGAAATACAAAATTAACCACGCCGTCTGGACCAAATCTAGTCCGCGAATGATCCACTGACAGTGGAAACTTGCAGTAGAAACTGAACCCACCATTAAGGTATTTTAAGTTAATATTATTTTCCAGTGAAAAAGTAAGACTCGGGGCCCACGTTATATTTGATGGATTAATATTGGTGTCGGAAATGTAATCGTCGGTAAGTCAACATCCGCAATTAGCTCGGCAGAGACGACGGGGGCGGTGGCGGGGGCGGGGTCGGGGTCAATTGGGAGAGGTGAATGGGCCACGAAGCCACGAGCCGTGTGTCGAGGGCCGTTTTCACCGGCTGAATTAGGGCCCACCGGCTCCACGTGCGACCCCCTCCGCAATTATACAATACCGGTAATATATACCCAATTGGATACCAGACAGGGACAGCACTAACGGGGATTCAACCGCCCCACGCCACAATCGGGCCGTGGTTAATTAAAGCGAGAAGGAATAAACTTTGACCTCCCTCAAATCCTGAAATTCGCTGAATAAACTCGCCATTGTCGGTGTATTTCATTTATTCGCCCTGCCGTTTTAAATTCGTCCCACTGTCACCGGGCGACATTCAGAGGTGCTTCTAAGGGTTGTCTAAAAGCCAAAATTGATAAAATGTGTTTTATGAACAACGACTGTTTTCGGTTCCTAAATCTTTGGGAACTTTCTAAATCCTAGTCGTAGTAGCACGGAAAATATTAATAATCAAATTTTGAACCAAATTAGCGAGTGGAAACCGAAGTTATGCCAAACCATCGCGGACCCGAGAAACCCGAGAAATTGCTGAATTATCCCCTTATAATCTATTTTTTAGATTAAATGGTGGACGCTGTATGGAATTCGAATGTACTGAACAAGAAGGACCGTGAATAACATAAAAAACAGGAACTATCGAGTATAATATCAAACCACATTAGCCACCTTGGTCATGAAAGGAAAGATATAAATGGCTGAATTATATTGACAAACCTGAACAAAAAGGGGTCTTAATAATGGGCATGAGGAATCTAGAAATCTTCAGAAGAAAATTTAACGCCACTGTTTTTGTCCTTTGCTAGGCCATTTTCGGGTCGCCATTGCCATTAGCATTCCGTCGGTAAATTAACGAGGCACCTAAGCGTGCCGACTACTGAAGAGACATCTTTTCACCGCTGTTACTCCATTTAAACTCTTACCCTCGTTTATATTCCTCCTACTTTATATGGTCTGTTGACCTTGCAAATAATTATAACGTTTCGCGTTCTAACGTCATAGATAACTTACAATTTAAAAAAAAATATCGCTCCATTGGCGACCGATACGCGTAGGTCCCTCAATTAACCGCTGAATAGGATCCTAGAACTCCGATTTTCGAATACTGTGTTTGACACGGAGCAATATATCACCATATATTTATAAAGTGTGGCTTTGTAAGGAATATTGTTTTGTGCTCTCTGTCGGTGAGTTCTGCGTGCAGGGTTAATTTTAACTCTGGTGTAATAAATAAATATTTCGTATTTCAGGTTAAAAATTCGCGTTATGTCGCGACTGGAATTCAAGGAATGTAAAGAGCTGTATAAAGATGGAGGGCCAAGAATAGGAGTAACTGTTGGGAGTGGAGGTGGGGCTCCTGGAGAAGAGGAGGGGCGTTTACGCTCGGGAGGGCCCAATAAAGGAGCGTCGAGTTGATACGGGACTCCGATCTCTTGAAAAGTTGGCGGGGCCCAGCCCGCGGGGCCGGGGCGCGATTGTCTCGAGATAGCGCCCCAACCGAGAAAGCAGTTAAAACCCCACCGAACTGCACGGCCGGGGGATAAGCGCCTACTTTTCTACTCGGAGGGACATAAATTCGGCCGCCCCAACCAACGCTCTAAGCGTCCCTCTAAAATACTACGCCGATTCCAACAGCATTTTCCTTCTTCCAGAACCGAACAACTGGCAGAGGGAATATCGCTTCTCGGTAGGGAGCTGACCGTGGTCAGTCGAGTGTAAACAATTTCGATTGAATTTCAAGTCGTATAACACCCCCCGTGTTATCTTTTGAACATTGTTACGATTTTATTCAAGTTAATTTCATTGCATATTATCGCAATTCAATGTTGAATATTCGTTGAATAGTGACGAATTAAAACAGAACCAAATGCTTCCATTACCACGATACTTTTCCTGCTATTAAAAAAGTTTACTTTATAAAGTCCTGTGATGGCTGAAATGAGGAACTTTCCATTTTTTCACATGGTGGATCTAGAACAGTTTGCTGATTTGCAATAAGGCATCAATCATTGCCTCGGGGTAGTTCGAAAGAGGAAAAAATATTCCAACCAATGTTGTTCCTTAAAGAGAGGGAGATGGAGTAAAATAACGGAGCGAAATAAGGACGGTTATTGGACCGAATCACCCAATAGGAAAAATGTTCGGAACCTCGAAGCAAACCGGTATATTAACCTAAAGCCGAAGTCGGTTTCTGAAGAGCGGTTACGCAAACTGGTTACGCAAGAAACAGAACCCGGCTGAAACCTTAAAGGGCCTTAAATTACAGGGTTCACCAATTCGTCTATCTCTTAACGTTGAATAGCGTCGAGTTATTAAGCGTCTCGTTACCAATAATTGCGGCCTAATTGAAAAGAAAACCCAGAAGAAGCGGTGGAGGGGATGGCAAATTGACGCCGCTTAAAATAGCGGACATGATAAGGAAGGTTGTTCGATTAATTTGCCTAATTAACGGAGGAAAGATTATTAGAGTGCGGGTTAAAGCAACAGCGGGCCGGTCACGGAGGGAGAAATTCGGGTACATTAACGCGAGGGACAAATATTTTTTGTTTCGTTGGGCGGGGGAGCTTCGTGTCCGGGCGTTATCATTTAATTGGTGAGATGGGGGGCCCCTCTCATTAGGCATTAGCGTAGGAATTTGTGTCCCTTACAGGGAGGGGGAGAGGGGTAGTGTATCGAGCGGTATACGTCAAGTGGGGGCGAAGTGAAGGGCAGGCAGGTAGTAGGGGCTTATCGTCCGCTTGTAGCTCGACTGTCGCCGTTGTCATTAATAACTCTTCAATGCGGTTATGACGGACAGACATGCGAGACCGCTAATCGATGACCGGCCACGCACTTCGTCCACCCGCCCTCACCCCCACCAGCCTTACTTACCCCCAAACTAGAGGGCGGATAGCTCTTTATTTTTCCCCTCCGTCGTTAATGAAATTACACTAACATCGACATGAATGGTCAATTCAGAGACGTGGCGGTCAGGTCGGACTAGTTTTTTCACCCCGAGTCCATTTCGGTTTGCGCTCTGTATCATAGTTATTTCCACTCGTAAACCTTAAAATTGTGTGAGGTGAAAAGAGGCAGCAGGCAATTTGGTATTCCAGCGGACGTAAATATCAGTACTCTGAGTGTTTCGATTAAGTAAGGCTGGAGAATATTTGTAGGGCCCTAAGCATCTGAAAGTTTTATGCGGACGATAAAATGCTTGATTGGACTCAAAGAGAAGAGAACGCATAAGTAAACCCTCCAGAAGTAGTCTTTTAAACCGGAGGCGTTTATTATTCTAAGAACATAAGGTTCTTATCGCTGTTGTTAATCAGGTGAAATGATGAGTGATACAAAATGAAATTAGTGAAATAAATGATTAAGCTCTTTGTATATCATACAGCCCGGGCATTTTCAGTATAGATATTATTGAGGAAATAATAGGGGCTGTAGTCTTCCATGTGTAAAAGGGATTGAGTTAATGCTAAATAGTTCAATTTACCAGATTTCTTCGACCCATTCCTGGAATCATATCGAGAGCGTCACTTGTTAACTCGGGATTGAATTTCGCCGAACTGTTTAATCTCCGAAATTAATAGGTAAGCGCCTTTCTCTGATAAATCGGGTCAGGTACAGCGGTTTGGGTCTCACGTGTTATCGCGGTAATTCCCCCGATAGATCCTCCAATATAATTCAATAAGGAACAAGAGACCAAATCTCCTTATCGGTGCCCGGCAAAGGGCCTCAGATTTAGATTAGGCGCCTTTATAAATCGGACGGGGAAATAAAACGATTTAATCCCACCCGAGGGATGGGATGACACACGCCCTATCGTCGGACACATGTCGAACCCAGTCAGATGTCAACGGATGACCAGACGCGTTACAAAAAAAATTGATTTAACCCGAACGATTGGTGATTTCTGATAAATTCCCGTGAATTACTCATTTCGAGTGCCCTGACGATAGCGAGGTTGTATCTCGTCGACCGATGCATCTGCTGCATTTCTCGATCTGTCCGACATGTGGCAACTTAAGTCCATCCTTCGTACATAACATAAAACATATGTAGTTTTTTTATATAAATTGTTATAAATCATCTATTTCTTATTCTTCTGCAATACCTCTATTAAATATACTAGAAACCGATAGAAAATTTTCTAGTTCTCCATGCTTGTCAGCTGTGAGAATCCGAAATGTTGTTAATGATCAAAAGGAATTCAAATATTTACCCTGCGCAATGTTTACAATACCCAGTACTGGAATAGCGAACGGGAATTTGAAAAAACGGGTTCGGTGGCCTTAAGTGCTGGTGGACGAAAGCCGCGGGGATGGTGCTTTGGCATAATGGGGCATTAAGGAAGCCTTGCCGGGGCGTTAAGGAAAGACGGGGCTTTTCGGGATCGACTCCATAATACTGGGGTCGCCATTTTCCCATTACTTCGCAGCATTTTTTAGAGTTCAGTAAACTGTTACCGACACACAGGTGGTTGGGAGGCATCGTGAAAGAATCAGAGACTTATTGCAACCCTTCTTTTCTAGACCCTGTTACTAGGGGCATAAGCAACACAGAGTAATTTATACCGCCAATATGTTCAAGTATCAGAATCTTTAAAATACAGATTAAACCATCACCATCCCCAATGGAGAAAAAGAGTTGTCTAGTTATATACTACTAGAAATGTGTTCGTGCCAACAGCATGTCTCCGGAGAGCCATAATATTAAGAAGAAGAGAACTATACGCTTCTCGGACTTTACATAAACATACATTTCCGAAACTTTACATTGGCTCGACCAATCGGTCTTATAATGGTAGGCTATATAAATAATATCGTTCGGTGTTAATCGCTTTCTGAAAATCACATTCTGTTTGCGAAGGTTTTATGAGATTTATTCAAATACATATTTCGCGTTCTAAAAATACCACCGACAATTGACGTCAGCAATAAAATCCATAATCCAGTGGAAGACTGTTCGGAATCCGTAATACTCCCCGACCTGTTATTTCATGCGCTCCGACCGTATATAAACGGCGCCTGTTTTATTTTCTCCAAGACATCATCGTCAGCGTTCCAATGGTGTTCAACGCCGTCCATTTTACGAAAGAAGTGTTTCCACTGAATCTCCCGCTGTATCATATTTCTACTGAACGTCCCTCCTGCGGGCATCATTCATCCTATAAACTTCTGTTTGCGTGCCTTCCACTATTCCCTACTACATAGTCTTTCTGTTCCATTACCGTTTTCTTCAGCCTTTTGCCGGGTTTAACTTCACTGGATATAAAGGTCCGGCCAGAAGAAGATATTTTGATATAATCAAATGAATATAATTCTTCGGAGATTTACTTTCAGTCCGTTTTATGGGGTTTTAAATTAAGCTATTGGCGCTCTTACGTACAGGTAGTTGTAGGTCTGAATGAATCCCCAGATGAGTCAGATCCCGAGTTCTCAATGTTCGGACCGACTCTCTGGCCGAGGTCCAGGAGCCAGAAGCCAACAACGTGACAGTCCCTCTATCGCTCGGCTGTAGGATCCCAGGGGATACTCTACTGGATACTCCAGGGCCGGGATTTATGTACCCTCTAGGTGTTTAACATAGCTGTATTTCGCACCAATTACTTAGGACAGAAATTATCGCGCTCTCTCTCTCCCTCTCTAGTTCGCCTCTACTAGTTTAGAGCCATGCTTACCACTTCAATTAGTTTGTAGAGAGATGATTGTACTATATAATTAATTGAATTAACTATTAGTTCAGCTCGTAAGTTTAATATGAAAGTGTACATTTCTTATTCTTACGAATATATAAATAATATATATATATATATATATATATATATATATATATATATAACAAAAGAATATTTATAACAATAATTAAATGAGGAGATGTAATCCTTACTTATATTGTAACGGCAAAGCGGAGAATCTCGTTCCAGTGTTCACTTCGAATTTTGGAAAGTAAATGCGTTTAGCTGGGCTGCTAACTACCAAAGAATAAGATGCAGAGTGCAATATGTCACAGACAAACTGATAATAATAATAATAATATTGCATTAAAAACCTGAAAACATATACACACATAAAATCATGTTTTTTAAACACATATCACAATTATCGGAGGCATACTTAAATAAAAAGCACGAAATAAGCAAGATCAAATAAGCATGAAACGATGAATCTGATTCTTGGTTGAAACATTTGAAGTAAATACAAACCATTTAATCACACCCTTAATAAAATATATATTATCCTTTATATTTATATTTATTTGTTCAGTGACAAAAACAGACATAATTGACAAGAATTTTATTCAGAAGGAGGCTCTTATTTAAAGGTGGGTTATGTGTTAATTCCCTAATCATTACCATTCCTATTATAAATTGTGAAACACCCCTAGAGGCTGTAGGAAGTTCTTTGGAAGTTGCCCTGGGGCACTGCGATTAAGTCGGCCCAAAGCCTCCCCTGTCCCAAGTCCGGCCTGAATTAAGCTCCCTCAGGCCAAATGGCACTAATTGAGGGAGCCCTTCCATACTACGACAGCCCGGTGTGTTTTGAACTCGTTGAACTACCATTAACACATTGACCACAAGGGTCCACTTTATCTCAGCATAGTCCTGTTCTGAGGTCGCAGATGGAAAATAATTTTGACCCAACTTAGTTAATTAAAAACGTTCCATTAATCTTGGCGTTTCTTAACAAAAATTCCAAAGTTCACGTCATCGTCAACACGAACTTATATGTTATATAGTATATACATGTTACATAAGAAACCATAAATCTCATTGTAGATATATTTCGGCTTCTCGCTACCTTCAGTAGTGTTCAAAAGCGTAATGTTTTCTTAGTTTGGAATAAATGTTTTGAGGCCTACTAGGGTTTGGAATATCATAGCTATTTCGAGGTTCTATGTTAATCACTAGTTTGGTCTTTACCTAGGCAGGTCTATAGTAGCTTTTTCGTCATTAGGGAGTTGTCTGTTGTGGTTGTCTGTCATCGCACTTTGTTACTGAAGAAGGCGAAAACCCGAAACTTGTGTTGAGTTCCCATTTAAAATATTCACTGCGAACTACAGACTTCTATGAAGTAAATTTTCGAAACAGAAAATGGCCGAAGCATCGATCCGTCGATGAAATATTCTTCCATTCCAAACACGTTCGCTGCGGGGGTGTTACGTGTTTTGAGTCAGCGGCCCTACAGAGTGGAGTGAGTCAACTTTCATGAATGACAGTTTGCACTTCAGTTCCCTAAATGGATTATTAAAATTAGTAATTTCCAAGGCATTATTTTAGAAATCTGCAAAACTAAAACTTCTAAAGTATACTTCATTGACTATATCTCTTTCCTAAATTTGTGCCTTGAGAATAAAATTAATTTATTATTGTTAGTTGAAAAAGTTGAAAGAGAATTTAACGCTCCAAGTGAAATTACAAAAAATGAAATATCTTGTTCCAACAAACCATCTCGTCCCCGTTTCTCTTTTCAGCTCCGTCCCAGCTATTTAGACTGATAAAAATTCATGATTGAGTCCGAAAAAAGGAATCCAATTAGAAACGCGAAACGCCATTATCGCTGTCGCATGTAACCTCCGGTTCCTTATCCGGAAAATCCGGTCCTCGTTAATTCCAAACGGGCAGATAAATGGGCCGGCATAGCCGGCTGGGAGAACGCCTTTGTGAAATAGCATATTTTAAACCGTTTCACGATCTGAAACGCGGCCGCCACTTTGCTCCCAGCTGGATGAAAATTGTCAGCGTCTCCCGTTTCAATCATTCTTGGCCCTCGTTATAAACAAATGGCAATCCGGAGATTTCCTTCAGCCTCCGATAACGGCTATGCAGTTGTTTGTCCCGAATCATTTTGTGTCGGTTCGTGGGACGTCAATTCTAGTGGTGTCTTACCCGTCGCCGCGAGTGGATCGAGTGATAGTTAGTACGCGAGGTTGGGCCGCGCCATTCCCTCCGTTCCTGAAATTCCTCTGTCTAAATTTATCAAATTCAAATGTTTCGCGAGGGCGCTGTGTATTCGCTCTATCGTGCCGTGTGATCTCGCATGACGCGGTGTACTAAAATGCCGGCGAATACCTGACTCCGTCAGCCTTTCCTCCAAAATGCTGTTCTTAAATTCTCGCCCTTGATCAATGATTATTTCTCGGGGTCAACCGAGCGACCCTCGATTGCCTCTAGAAGAGTGAGATTTACAGTCGACGCTGTCTTACTGCTTAAACATAAGACGTAAGCCGATTATTAAAATATTTGTCCTGCAAAATGTTCAAAGACCCCGATTCATCGCTTCGGAAATACAGCGTTAATTTGAAGTTCTATAATTGAAATTCCTTTTAATGGTTTTTAATTTAGAGGAAGGAGGCTGATTTAAATTTTCACAAGTAAAGTGGTCGCCTAAAGATTGTTAAATATTTTTGGCCGTCGGCCGGGCCTTATATAAGAAAAAGGGGAGGCCCTCAGAGAAGGAACGAAGGGCCCCTATCCACTAAATAAGCCGGTTTATTATTCAGAACAAGTTTACTCTGAGTTGAGCCCCAAGGGATTTGGCTCTGGCGCTTGTTTAAACTTTCACCCTAGGATTCCCACTCGCCCTCTTCTAAAAATTATGGGGACAACAACGCCGCCGACACTCAAATCGCGAAATTTTTCCAAACTAAATTTGAATTGAACAATCGTCCAAACTGATCCATTGTTCAGGTTTTAAAACGATTAGGTTTGCATTTCTGACCAATATCAGGTGTGGATTTGTCAGAATACTCTGCCATATTCAGAATGACACACATTTACCCTTATTGGAATATTTTTTGCGATTTTCTGGACCTAAAACTAAAACAAATCTCCGAAGGGCTTTTTTCTTAGCTTTTAGAACGCTGACCTTTATGAGGTACTTATACTCCTAAGTAGTAATGACCTTCTAAGCGATCTGTTCGAATTCGAAAACAGGCCTTTATCAAATAATTCTGTCGATGTTGCATAGTTGACGCTGATTCCCGCTCTTAGTTAACAAGTACATGATATTGGTACGGGAGCCGATGCGATGGGGATGACGAAATTCCTTATCTCGTATCCCAACTAAGATCGCCTATAAAGAGCACTTACCGGTGATGGGCAAAACCTCCGTTTTTAGGTTTGACCTTAAAAACGGAAAAGGCTCTAAAATGAGGGCAAAGGACGCTGTAAAACGGGTCATTTTTCATCAAATGGATATTCAAACTTGGGTAACACCGGTGATGGCAAATGGCTTAGAGCATGGTTTCACTTTTAGAGACTCATGAAATCACACAACAGTGTCGAATTATATTTAAGTTCATTTTATTTAAATCAATTTATAAATATTTCATTATGAACGTAATTAGCTCTGTTAGTTAACAGAGCTCATAAAGGCCCCATTTTCAGCCCACTTTCCAGTAGAAATCTAATTTGAACACATTGAAAAATAAAATAAGTGTGGAAACATATAACGTAGGCTGATATTTCTACAGCAGCTTTTATTTACGCTGTTTTATATAAGTTGAAATTATTTGGTATTAACTGAAAATATTGTACAACAAAATTTAATTATGAGACAATAGTTACATGATTAGGTCAAGAACGTGACGGATTTTGAAAGTCAGTCAGCATAGATGGCAATGGAATATCTTTATTGGCATACTAACAGTCATTTATTATTTTAATTTATAAGAGAACAGAAAATCTAATCTTATGAATGGGAACAATGGTAACTTCACCGACGCCAACTCAGCTTCATATTTCCCAAGATAATAATGAAACTTTATTACTGTTAAAAATTCTTTTCTGCCTTCCTCTTATTCTTCTTTTTGTTCAGTTTTTTTATCCTCAGACTCTTGTAAGAAGCTAACGCTTTTACGCACCCTCCTTTCTTCTTTCCAAGCTCCGGATAATTATCCGGAATGAAAATAGAACTTTCACAGGCTTTTCTGTAACAAACGAGTTTTTCTTACATCTTTCGACCCCACCGGGAATACAATTAGCCAATTCCGTTCTAAAGACTTTTCAGTAGAAAAGATGTGCAAGGAGCGTCCTCAGGATAATTCTTCAGTAAATATAAATTACTATTGGCGAGAATAAATATAAGCAGTATTATGTACCACTTACGCAATATGCACCTTTGACTATGAGACATATCATTATAAAAAAATCAAGTTTGCTGAACCAAATAATATAATACCTCTTTCGCGGCCCGCTAAAGTTTTGCTTACCATGTTCATGCGATTCTTGTGACTAGTCTGAGTTCAGTACAATAAGGTTTGAGATGTTTATTATAAACATTAACAAAAAAGTACTAAAAAATCAAGGAAAAAACAAAATGACTTTATCAAGTAAAAAACGGAATACGTAAAACATTATTACCAAATAAATTAATTCACATTTATTTATGTTTATATACGTCATTTTAATCACAAACTCCTGTTTTATGTTATATTCCTGTTATGTTTTTCAGTTTCTATGTTTATAACCTTTAGTTAATTGCTCAAAGAATTGATAACAGGAAATCATATTTCAATGAAACGTTTCTTACCTGTTTTTATGGGCGGACAACTTAGTGTTGTCAAGTCTGATAGCAGATTACGAGGGGATTATCACTGGCTAAGTTGCTAATGGGGCGTTTTAGGATAAATTCTAGCGCCGCCGATAGATTTTATATTTCTTTCATTGGGTCTGCAGCAGTTTTGACCACCTGCAAGAGTATCAAGTAATGGGACTGGCGGTAATGTTGATTGGGGCCTGGGATACAGTTTAAATATAGGTATGGGTGGTGAGGGGCGTGCCTGGGCATTATCTCTCCGTTTCCCAGAACCCATCGGCTAAAGGAGTCAGCCCATTACACCTAAGCCTCACCCTCCTCCCAGCCAATCGTAACATTCCGGACACAAAGTAAGAGCCGTGTCAAAACTGCTTGGATCGGCTTCCATTATTTGTACAGTATCGCGGCGCTTCCATTAAACCAAACAATACGATTCTGTTCATTACCGTTCGGTTGATATTTTACCTTCTTCTTTTCCTTTGAGTATTATATAAAATATTTGAATCTTATATCTCAGATGGCAAGCGCAGCGCTGCATTTACAGTATGATCCAGGTTGGAAACAATGGTGGCTGGTTGGATTTTTATTCAATGGCAAATTTGAATTGATTCAGTGTGCAGGCCAATTAAGTACAGAACACTCTGCATAATTAAGTTCAGCGGTTCTTTGCCCCCGATGCTAAGTTCCGGATAATATGCAGCCGTAAGGCCGCCGCTCCCACCACAACCGGCTCAGAATTGAATTAACTCAGATTTTTATTTATTACGAGCAGGTCAGGAAAAACGGAAGAACACCGTTCGATCCTTTATCCAGTAACTAGCAATTTCTTCATGCGCTCGGAAAATGCATTTCCACTTTACAACAGTTTAGCTGCGCCGCGATTACCGCGATACCGGGTTCGAGAGAACACGGAAAATAAAACGGTCGGAGCTTTAATAATTGTAATTATCCGTTTATAAAATGAATAGCCTCGGTCCACTTTTGAAGTTAAGGCTGGCAGGCATGGGCCTCTCGGGGCGAACTCCTAATTCGTCGGCGGGTGGGCGGTCACGAACCCGTGATTGCGTCCGATCCAGTAAATTGAGCCCGAAATTAACCCTATCCCGTAGAGGGCCATCCTCCTTTCACCTTTTCTTGCCCTTAGTGATTTTTATTGGAATCATTATCGCCTTATCGACAGTCAATAAATGTTCGGCAGAAGGGAATTCACGCCCCCAAACTAATTTCGCATCAATTTTAAACGACTTTCGAAGCCATCTATTAAACTAAGTTAAGTCAACATAACAGATATGCGCGCCGGCGTCCAAATTAATAATCTAACCCGTCGATTGGATAATTGGTACAACTGAGTGTCGGATTTTCCCCGGATATGAATTGTTATTATTGAAGAACAGAGATAATGTGGGGTTCACTTACAAGGGCTGGAACAAAGCGGATTTACGATTTGAGCTTGTATCCTGATGTGTAACTAATAGGCATCATGTTTCGATGTATTTACGCAGATTAGTAACACAGTACTTCCATGTCCATCAAGAATTAATATGGATGCCGGGCCCGTAATATTAGTCACTGAATGCCATGGGATCAGGTTTGTTGGGGCCTTCTTATTACATGTAATACAAATACATTTTTTAGTCTGTATTTTCAGTGTTTATTATTAGCATCCCTAATTAATTTGAACACTAAAATTTATAAATTATGAAATTTATCACTTCCTCTCGCTAATTTTATCTTATGGAAGATCGGTTTCGGTTTCTCGCCATGGACAGTACTGCATAATACAAAATATTGGGCATATAGCCATCTATAAAACTACTAAACACTCTTTGCTCTGCGGCTTTTCTCCTTGCTATCAGTATAATTCGAGTGTTAAATTTCCCACAAATATAAAATATCGCAACACTGGGTTTCTTTAAGAAAACAAAAATCATTACTTCTACAAAAGTTGAAAGTATTTTGATTTAATGCTAGCCTTTGATTGAAACAGTCGGAAAAAGTGTCGTGCGAGAAACGTTGTGACGAAACCCACCAAGACGGTTTCCAATTCAATTCAAGCGGTCTTTATAATTACGGCAATAATAGCTCAGCCCCGAGAGGGGGCCACTCTGGCCCGCCTAAATAGCCAGGCGGTAAGGGCCCTGAATTAATATCCGGCCTCCGGCAAATCCCTCTGCCTATCCGATATTAAAACGTGGTTTTACAATTCCGACGGCCGCATTCCAAAATTTTGCACCCCGCCACGGACGGTACTAATTGGATTTGTAAGGGGATGCCTCAAGACAAAGGGCTAATAATATGTTCCAAGAAGCACTTCCGGTTTCTTCTGTTATAATTAATCGCCATTCACTATTCTTCCTTTCATTGCTGTACATCCTAAGAACATAATCATAATAATAATTAAATTTTTCTTATAGCCGGTAACATACGATATGTAATTTTTCTGTTTGTCTTGATCGAATTCCCATTGAATCTTAGATACGCCTCCTCTCTCATTTCTCACATATAAAATAAATTATTCTCTTTATTGGACCCGTACACAATTTTTTGGATTTATTTGACTGAAAAACCAAAGCAAAGAATAAACGGTAGTAGCCATATTTTAATATTATTTATTCTTTTTCTTCTGTATCAGGTTTAGAAAGCTTTGTATCATAAAATTTCTGATCAGTTTATTATCCCGGAGTGATACCGTTAGTAATTGGATACGTTTTGAGGTCTGAAGACCACTGTGTGTATTCTTTAGCTTTCAAGATTTCTGTGTATAAGTCTTTAGCTATATTACAATAATCGGTCAAAATTTATCCAACGATTCCTCAAGTTCAGATGGTGACGTTCCGAGCTAAATGGCGTCGAACCGCTAACGATTTTTCCCTCCTCGGGGACTATTCATCACATTTAAAAGTGCGATCTACGTCAAAAGAAAACTGAGAATTTAAATTGATGGCTGCTTATCAGTTCTGATTACCTGTTGGCATGAAAAAGTCATTGGCATAAATTCAGATTGAGCTCCGCGATTTGGTTTTATTATAGAGCTTCACGATCCCATTTTTTCTTCCCCTAGAATCAGGATGCCCGGAGGGCCAGTCAGTAAAAATAATAATAATAAATTTCGGATAATTCCCAGTCAAAACTCCCAGGGCAGGTTATATTAGGTTAGGTTATATAAAATATAACTAATTATAGAGTTATTTAACAAGCTATCATTATCTGACAGGCTGTGCGGTTTTTTTCTGAAGGCCTGAGCGATGATGCCGTACACTTCGCTCTCTCTCCTTACAGAAAATAACACACACCAAATTGTATGCAACTTAATGATGAATATTCACGAACAGCTATAAATCCGAACAAGAATTTATACAACTCGCTTATAATATTAATAAATTATTTGTAATATTTGAATCTTCTGTTCAGTTAGTGAAGTTTGCACAATTTCTAACTTCAATTACGTACTAACAAAACCATATTCTTGAACTATAAAGCGGAACTAAATGTGTAAATATCGTTAAGCATGAAAATCTACATTTTACAATTCTAAGATTGAATTTTCATGCGGTGTGACATTTCCATCCGATACTGGTACGTTTACTTCAGTAAATGATTATTTCATATTGGTCGTAAAAAAGTATATTCGTGTGTGAACGTGAAAATAATATTCGCTTTCGGTAGGCTCCAATAAAAACGCCCGGAAGGAAGATGAGACGTTCGCGTAATCGCTCCGAAGATTGCTCCAGCCTTCGAAAGGTCAACTCCTCTGCTTGGGCCGTCCCAATTTCAAATCTCGTAATGCTTCTTCCTAACGGCATGGGACTATAGGATGCGAGCGGTGGATAGGGGGGAAGGCTTCGGGAAATGTTTTGAGCCAAGTGAGTCGGGGCGTGGATAAAGACTTAAAGACGTCCGGGGTGTTTGGGCGGTGGTGGGAAGGAGGGGGCGCCCCCTAATGGCTTCCCGACAACGGTTCCGCGGGGGCGTTCGAACTCGGTTTAATGACAAGAATCAGACTGGCGTACGGGGGATCCAGTCACAATGGATGCTCCCTCCCCACTTATGCCCAGCGTTTATACCCGGGGCGGCCTCCTTTTGAGGCGTAGGCGGCTCCCACCCACCCACGGGGCATATCCGGGAAAGATGCGCCATTTCGTCTCACTGCAGAACTGTTGACGACAAATATTTCAGTTCTCCTTCATATATAAGATCTTCAAAAGTTATACTACGTGGGTTTTGACAGTTTCTCATAAAAACTGTGCTGATTTGCAGCAAAATACACGGATGACAATGTGTAATTCACTTGACATATATAAAATAAGATGATATTAATATGATTCAAAAGAAAACTATATAAGTCATTGAATGTAATATTACTTTATACAATAAAATAATTAATTCTCTTATCTATTCTTCTGATAACGTAAAAGTATCTTCAAGATATTGTCTATTTTAATGGCTCATTTAATTGATTCAAAGGGAGAAATATGCCGAAAAAACCAATCGAAGAACACTTTACTGTCCCTCACTACGTATTAAATTAAACAGTCGTACATTTCCTGGATCTATAACCAGTACTTATATCAGCAAATATTCAATAATAATATAAAAATATTTATTTCTTGTTGTCAGTAATGTAGTGTGCGAGTCCGGGTTCGGTAGTGACACATTGTGAGGTGGATGTCAGTTTATATCGACCGTTCCGCACATGGAATAAAAAGAAAGAAGAAACTTCATTTAAGTAATTTCTGAATAGACAAAAATATATAACTGCGTATACAAATAAATCTTATCACGTACTAGGGTAGAAAGAATCCTTTGTGTGAAGAGAAGTAATTCTTGAAATATCTGTTAAAGAAATAATTAATACAGGGGGCGCTTGAGCAATAAATACGTCCAACCGATTGGCGGGAAACGGAGCGTCCTTTTTCCTGTTTTCCCGAAATGCAACAAACGCCCGACCTAAAAACAGGATTTATCTGAGAAACAGGGCAACCGGGTTCAACAAAAGCGCTATGGACGCACAATCCAAACACAATTATAATAGGCGATGGGAACAGCTAAAATGAGAAGAGCTAATAAGATAACGTTGTTGTATTAATAGCGTATAATAATAAATAATTGCATTTCTTTACCATAGAGGCCCATGGCCCTTAGAGTTCGGCCAGACGGAAATCAAACCGAACCGAAGTTAGCGTATAAACGTGAAGCGGCGCCATTAATATTTTATGACGGGGACCGACCAGCAATTTGAGTCGGCCCGTTGTTTTTAGATCCGGTGAAACGAGAGAGCGTTTACGGTTCATTAGCGTTAGAGCTTCGGCATGATTATCAGGATTCTGACAATTTAATAAGGAAACTGTTCTTCAAAAACGTATATAATTTATTATTATACACAATTTATTTATTTACTTAACCTTTTTCAGATATTACCTTTCTTAGCGTAAACAAATATAATAACATGTACTGATTTTATTTACAAAACTATCGTTAATGACAATCGTATATTGACATCAATAGATTTGTGCCAGCTCTTCTTTACCAGCAACCGTTCATCATTATCGCGAAATCTCGAAATTTAATTTGTTCTATGTAACCTGGCCTGCGACTTTCACTCGTGTATTCGGAGATTTTAAAATTTAACCTAGCGTTATACCTTTTCGTACGAGAAAATCTAACGAGTAAATTGTAAATTCCTAACATTCGGGGAATTCGGAAAAAATAGTGGAATTTAATTAAAATAATACTTTTAATATATTTTTTAACAAAGTAAAATTTCGGATACATTCATTGGTAATTTGGATGCGTCGATATATTTAATAGAAGAATTAACAGCTTCGTTATAAGCCAGGTGTAAATGCCTCCTGTAAGTGCCAATTACGCCGTAAAACGAGGCCATGAACTCTGACCAAAACAGAAAAAAAACAGAAGTGCTTATCTGGGCTTCAATTCTGTTCAAACGGGACCGCTCGGGGGGCACTTCGTTCAAGGTCTATAATTTAAATATAAATGGTCCTCATGAAGCTTAAAATAGTCGAGATGCGTGCGGGATCTGTATCCATCATACTTGTTGCTATCGTGAGGCCGCATCGGCAACTCCCCCCCGCCCACCGATGGGGATATATTAATGGGCTCCGTCAATGGCGCCCCACTACCTCTTGTACGTCCTCAGAGCGGTGAAACCGGCAGCGTTCAACGGAGAACTATGCGTTTCCGCGCACCTTGACCACAATTTTTTTTTATACCGATATAAAAATAACTTTTACAGGTCGTTTTTCTTCTACACGAAATCGATAAGTGGCGCAGGTTTCTGCTCCTAACGAAATTTCAGTCGGCGCGCGTGGAATTTTCTATATACTTCTCATGAGTTTAACGTTTGTACAAAAAATTGTACATAAACGTTAGAAAATCGTTTAAAAATGAAAACAAATTCAAAGGAAAATAATAATTTGAATTCAACAATTGTTCATCCGCTTCTATCACAGTATGATTAATAGTTTACTTTTTGTAAAAGTACAAGGACTATTGTTTGGATAAAGGAAACAGTATTATTAGAATTATTGACCAGATTAAATAATGAATATAGTTTTATTTTCATGTTAATATTATTAATGTTATTTGACGACGGTAGGCGGAAATGTGATATTTCCAATTAGAAGAAACGGTTATGCCTCGATGAATTCCTTAACTCACCTTCGAGGGGAACCCCTACTAATCGGAGGGACATCTAAACCTGTCATAGGACCACTCTAGGGACAGGTTAAAATCGCACAATTAATGATATTTTGAGTGTACGAACATATGTGGGCGTGATTTCAGTCAGTCAATTTATTAGCTGAACCCTTTAGTTTAGCAACCGTCCACTGGTCAGACCGCATTCTCCGACTTGACCTTACGAAACGCTCGGGGATTTTCTCTCAATTCACCGTCCGACGGTTGCAAAACTGGGTCGGTCAGCTGAATAATGTGTTTTCCATTGCCGGCGTCGCGGGGCTGTCGGGGGCTGCACCGCATTTTCATCCGACCAGTAGTGTATCACCGGTACACAGAAAATCAACAGAAAAGTAAAAAAAAAACAAGGCTGGAAATCTGAGCTCCGACCGTCGGAGTGGGCTACTTAAAGGACAATAAACCTCTCGGCGGGGCCAACAAGTAAGATTTATTTGTCTGGGCGTTGCCGGAGTCCGAAATTTATTAAATCCCCCCCCCCCGCGTTATCTCTATCTCGTGGCCGAACCGTTGTTTCGACCCGAATTCATCAATCCTCCCCCATCCCCTTCCCAACCAACGAATGTCCCCGATCGGCGTAATTGGGGCCATTATTTAAACGGGAGCATCCAGTCGGACAAACAGTTCAATCCGTAATTTACAGCCGATCAACTCTGGGCACGTTCGGATCTAGTCCCGTAACAACAAAGAAGTTTTAGACCGTGTTGTCCAATCTGAAACCGAATTACTTCATCTTGGGATCATTTTCCTGTACTGTATACTTGTCGGGAAACTTTATTTTAATCATCTGCTTCGATATTCTTCGTCAGTGACGGTACCTGAATGCGAATACTCGTTTCTATATAATAGAACGGTTGATAACCCAGGAATTTCACCCTTCACCCGGCTCCCAAATAGTAACCGACTATAAGATTATTACATTGTTATTTTATTAGATTATCTGATTGATAAGAGATCGTCAGTAATCCTCGAAAACCTTGATCTTACTGTAGTGACACAAGCGGTTGCGATTATTCCAGGTTTAAGAAAACAAAAGTGGGTACTTTTACAACGTCGAACCTTCGGAATGCATAACACAGTTTTCGTCCCGAATGAGTTCTGAGTCCTAGTTTGAGAAAATTTTTACAGTACCGTCGGTTGGGCGGGGGCCGTTCGGCCTCCGGATCGCTGCGAGGAGGGGACATCGACGCGGTCTGAAGAGTGCGCCCGAGGCAGCCACTTGATCGCCAGACCCCCGAACCAATCCGACGAACTGGAGTTTACGACAAAACAATTCCCAGTTGTTGGAATAATAAGAATTTGATCCGAAGGGAGGGCCATTTAAAAAGTTTCTAGACACTTGTACAGTCCCCTCAGTCATTACTGGCTCCCACAGAAAAAAGGACGGCGAATAGAAAGTTCCTTATTATTCCCAGTTGCCCATCGGGGGGCGGCTCTTCTTTTGCATTCATATCTTTGTTTGTACGGGGTTTCTCCCGGTTGGTGATATTTTTTCTGTTAGATACGTTTCTGTTTTTATCCTCTTCTTTTTTTCAGTATGACACTTACCATCGTCTCGCGGACAGTAACCTACTTTCGTGAGTTTTTATGTAACATCGCGATAGAATTCTCTAATTTGCGAAATTCGGGTGGGTTTTGCTGTAATCAAATGCGCCTCTCATTGCGATTATATAGTCTCTATATGAGGGTGGTCAACAAACAAATTATAATAGATTCGGTAGGCTAGAAAAACGAAGTAAAAAAACTGCTTCAAAATCTGACCCTCTTCAGATATATATATTTTTATTTATTTATTTATATGCACTAAATTTGGGCAGTATGACTTAATTGGGCCTTGCATTCAATTAAGTACAGGATTACTCATTACTGATGAGTTTTAATTTTACATTAAATATTTGAGGGCTGGTTATAATTGTCCAAAAAGGATTTGTTTCCACGGAGTTTTTTTGGTTACAAAAATAAGAAGTTCTACACTAATAATTTCTGAAGAAGGAAAAGGAAACCGCAGGAATGATGGTGTTCCAAACCCTCTAGTGGACCTCAAAACAAGTATCTTAAATGTATTAAGTCACACTTGGGTATATCTTATTTATATTTTGTCTCGCTTTTAATAAATAATACACACATTTTTCAACACCCTTCCTTTCATCTCGAGGGCATCTTTTCTTCACTCCCCCGTCGGGCTCGTCGAATGATAAATGGCACTCATTAAAGTCGGCATCGGTGTCAGCGCGGGGGCTGCGAGAGACGTTATTTTCGCGGAGCCGGTGTCTGTGTTTCAGGAGCGGTTTGTGTGTTATGCCCGGCGGTAAAACACAATCACGCCCACGGGCCGCGGAGTCGATACCGCCGCCGGCGACAACCAGCTCCCGCCCCCGCCCCCGCACCGCCACGCCTCCACAGTCTGCCCCCTTTTTATTAACTCCAGTCACCGCCGCCTGAATCATCCCCTTATTCTCTTTATCTGCATTTTTATGCCCGGGTTTATTTACCGACGGATACCCAGCAGCCGTGCGTTCTATAGGGTTGGACGCGGCCAGTGGGCGGCCCGGGTTTCTTTAATATTTAAAACTTATATTCGATTGTAGTCAATTAATATGAGAGAATATTATATTCTGCAGGATAGAGGTATTGAATTTACTCTATTATATCCTTTGGCCAGTAGTAAAGAATTAATACGGGACAGTAGTATTTAAGGATTGGGGACTGCTAAGTTATATAAGCCAACCTATAGTATCAATAAATAAAGAAATCACACTTTACTGGTTCGTTAGTTTTTTATTGGTAGGCGCAAAGAGTTACTTCCCTTGAAATCTAAGCCAGTTTTGGACATTTGTTTAGCCCAACTCCACCTAATGACTCCTTGAGTGGGCCAAACAAAAAAATAAAGTCCAGTCCTCACATTTTTACTCCCGGACTTTAATCGCCGAATAAAAAGATCTTTGTCGATGCTAAACTTTACTCCACTTAACGGCTCTTTAATGGGGGCCAAAAAAAATTGCGTCGCCTGAAATGAACGACGTGGTTTTCGGAGCGAAGAAACGTTTGCCAACGGGACAATTAAGCTGGCCCTCCTACTGTAACATAAAGTTCTGGACGGGCAAACAGATTATCCAATCTGGTGTCAAATGATCAAAGGAGATGACGACCACATATATAATGATTATAAATAATTGACCCTTTCAATCGATAAGAAATTGGTTACAATCTGAATAAATGGTGACTAATATTAATAAAATTTGTGGGTAGCCAGAAGGGAAATTGCATGTATTAGAGTTTATTTGAACTGAAAGTTACGAGCCGAGGAAGGCAAAATTCTAAAAGAAAATAGGACTATTTATGTAGAATTTAGAACCAGTTTTTCAACGTTTTCATATAAAACCATTCTAATAATTTATTCTTCATTATAGCATATTATATAATAGAAGCAAAAATATTCCTGTTATCATTTGCCATGATTTTGACCATCCTCAGAGATTAAGAATTCCGGTAATTAATAACAAACAAAATAAATCAGATGTAATTGTTTTAACAATAAATTTGTGGTCGAGTGTAAAATATAACTCCGGCGATTGAACGGAGGACCAGAAAATAAAACTATTGCAATGTTACTCTGGAAGGCAGCACTATTGATTTTGCAGGGACTAGAGGTTCAATTTGATAAAACGATTTTATGAGTTTCCAAGAACTCCCTGCAAAAGTCTGTTAGTCTGCAGTAGAACAATACCCGAAGTGGACAATGGAATTAACCCCCTTCTTAAACTGAGAGGAAGAGAATAGCAAATTTTCTCACCTTTTCAGAAACAGTATTCCTGAATAAATTATTACTGTTATTACCACACCTATCAGAGTTGAATTCCTTCTGTAGTGCCCAAATAATCATTCTAATAATTGTTGGTGCTACACGTGTCAGTGTCCATTTGAGGGCAGTAACGATGCTTGCTCCCCACTTCAATGCCGAGTATTTTCTATTAAATTTAGATCGTTAATGAAACCGATTGATATCGTTAGAAATATAATTCTCCAATTCCAATTTGGAATTGTAAAAAATTTCAATGATTCAACTGGTTTCAATCAAGGTGCCTTTCTGAATTGGGGAAATATCGTTGAATCAGAACTTTTCAAGGGTTTGAACGATATCTATTTAATGGCCATTTCTTATACACTACAATTAGAATATATATTTAATTATACACAAGCAAGTTTAAATTTATCTTTTATTTCCTGATGTCGGCATCTATGTGAAAACCAAATATATTAAATTTAAACTATCTCAAAGTTAAGAAAACAATCAAAAGATGTGCCGCCAAATTAAAAACTCCAGATATATTGTACACAACGACTTAATTAAAGGAAATATTTATGGGAGCATTCTTCCCGCTTGATCGGTACGTATATTAATGAACTGCCTCAAAGATTCATTTTGCCGTAGGTTCACTTACACTCAAGACCTTGGAAATTCGCTATAACAGGTGAAACTTTGTTCCAACTGTAGTGTAGCAAGAGTAACAAATCATTTCACAAATAGCAACTTCAGTACTTTGGATCGTACTCCTGTAGAAGTTATTGCTCGCGGTAATCATACTTAAATTCAAACCAAGTTTTCACACTAAATAGGATACGTCTAGGCTTCGGTTTACGATTTCATCCTGGAGTGAAAATTTTTCCGAAGTAATAATAAGACAAAGATGCGTTTTCAAAGCGCATAACTGTGGCTCTCAGAATTTTCTGTTTCCATTAGAAGGTTTTTTAAGGCACTTTTCGCGAAACAGTTAAACATGAAATCTGTAAGAAACAACAAATGTTACTTACAGATGTAAGTACTTGTTACTTAACAAATGTTAAGTAACTCTGTAATACAACAAATTTATAAATGTTTAAAACATAGCGTTACTTATTGCCTAATTTTAGAATAAATTTACTTGTAACGTAAAAGGAAATAACCGAGAGGAAGCGCGGTATTTTATAGAAAAAAATCATTTAACCCCAACCGTGTAGAAACTTGAGCCAGGGTTTTCGAATAAATCAAATATTCGGTGAGGTATTGTAATGCATAATAGGCTGTATGAGTAGGTGATGTATGAAAAATACTGGCAGTCAACTAGTTTCGCGGAACAAAATGGGTGGACGGGCGGGTTTTTTAAAAAATCTATTGGAGAACAGGAGGGCTCTCGTCGGGCCCAATTTTTGCCCGGCGATTAAAAGTCAGAGCCGGGACCAATCTTTTCCGCTCCCCTCTTGTACCTGCAGGTGAGCGCAGTTTTCCAATTTGGCGTCCGGGCCTGAGGGAGGCCTATTTGAAGGCCAATTTGTTCTGATAATTGAACAAGGGGAAACGCTCCGGGAAGCAGGGCCACGGTTAAATATTCCCGGCTCTTCTCCGCCTCCCCCCCCCCCGGGGGCCCTATTTGCCCGGCCCCCACACTTATTATACTTAGGTCCCCCGACCTCTTACACTACTCCGGCCAACGAACTACACTACGGGGCTTGATTAAAAGTTACCCCTTAAAAGCATCTTATTTATTCTGTTTTTTTTTTTTTATTATTCGACGGTTTCTGAAAATCATCACCAATGAGTCATGAACACTTCTGTCCGATTGTGGAACGTATGATGAATACAAAACAAAATTAAAGGTTAAAGGTTAAAGGTGGCCGGCGAGTGTATAGAACACCGGTATATTTGAAAATGAGGATGTACGAAGAATGCCCTAAAAAATATGCATGACTGGTTTCCATCCCGCGTCCGGCCCGATTTATTCTTTGAGTCAAACGTTTTTCCGCTCCTACTCCGTTCATACCGTTGGTGAAAACAGCCGTTCGAATGCGACTGCACAAATTTCAATTCCGAGAATATCATGAAATTCGAAATTGAATTAACTGCCACCGCGGTTCGTGCTACTGACGCGGTAAAAGCGAAATAGCTCGATAATGACCAAACGTATTTTCCGGGCACTAATTATATCAATGATTCTCTACGGATCTGAAATGCGGACTGTGTTTATATACTTAAACACATAAATAATATATTTAAATATAGTTTGTTAAATTATATTTCTATAAATCTATGCTTTTCCATCAGGTGAATTGGGGATTGATTGAAAAGAAATTAAACACGAACATGTATTTTCTTTCTTTGCGGTAAGCCCAGATTATTATTTATTTAAAATTAATTTAATTTTAGTTAATTAAATGTCTTTACACATTTAAATAATAAATGGAAATTTATTTATCAGGTATTCCTTACTGGCGACTTTCTCCGCTTGCATTTTAGTGAAACTATACCAGTTTTCTTATTAAACTAACATAATATTAGTAATTCCTGTGGGTTTCTGAACCGTTTTTTCAGAATACTTTTGTGCTAAAACGATTTCGACATTTCTCAAATGGTAATATACCCATTGCGGATCCGTTGGCTCTATATTTGGAACACAATCATTCCCTATGAACTATCCAAACCGTGGGCTTTAAAACCCTGCAACACGAGTCACCTCGATGACCTTTCGTTATATCTCCCACAATCTCTGCACAACCATCGAAATAATAATCTATAATATTATTCTGAAATATTGATACGACATACAAATTGACGATGTATTCAGCCTAAACCTCATTTTGAATTCCTAAATTCAGTCCAAATTGAATGGAGCTGAGATGTTTGTACTGCACTGGTCCAATTGGTGTCCGGGTTTATTTCAGGAAACTTCCTGTATCTGCGGGTTAAAGCTCACGCGTTATTACACCGGCTCCCTTCGACGCCGGCCGAGCCACCAACCGTGGGCGGCCCAATTACAATTACAGTGTCCATTCGTAAACTGGCCAGTCCCGCAGGTCTTTCATGTCTTCCGACAATTATTGGGTGATTTTAATTATCGCCATAGCGACCGCCCCATTCGACCTGTACCGATCAAACGGGAGGGAAGGGGCATCGAGAGCGACCAGTAGTCTATTTATGGCACCCATATATAATTGTAATCGTAATGTCACATTTTTTAAAATTATTTACTAATCTATGTGATGTTTGCATCGATTAATGCAGGTAGAATTTTCTTCTTCCGCCTGATACAAGTTCATCTTTCGTTAGGTCCAGTACCATAGGTGAAACACGTATCGTAATGGATATATACGTCTCAACAACAGTGTATATTTACGTAAAAACTGCCTATTAGCACTGTTTTAACTTTTTCAAGTGTATCACAATAAAATAAAATATGAAAGCATTAGGTATTTCTTACATCTAAAATATTTTGGCCGGGGATAGAGCATGGCCGCATGAAAAATTACTTTGTCTTGTTATGTTAATAATTATGCACAAAGAGGAAGACCTTTTTGTATAATTTTTTATAATTGGAGGCGGAGACATTTTTATCAACAAATAATTTTAATCATTCAGAACCTTTAACCCTTTGCACTCCGGACCATTCTGGATGTTGGCTACCAGGTACTCCTTGGTTGTTGGCCGATGTCACTATCACTGCTATCGTTTTCGTCTAGATTTAGTCTTTAATCAAAATGATATTTACCAAAAGAACTTATTTACCAAGAGAAGAATCACTTCCGATTTTCTCACTCGTTAGATTTATCTATACCGCTCGACGCTTCAAACCAGACTGAGCTCAGCTTTGAAAATCTTTTCCTCCAGTTTTAGTTTTGTTTATTTCTATTTGTAAATTTCACTATACAGTGTGTGAGGTGTGCTCGCATACCGACCTTTCTTCTACAAACTCTCCTTATCGCTCTTCTCAAGTGGCGCCGAGAAGTGCTCGGACCGCTGTGAGCACGCTTCTCGTTCTCTTCCAACACAAAATTCGCTGACATTTCTTTATATATATCTCACTATTTATACAATTTTACTATATTTTGATTTGATGTCTTGTGCCATTTCATTATAGCAAGTAATTATTTCATTTTTCAGTCTCATTTCTCACCAAATATATGGTGAGAAATTTCCATTCGAATCAGTTTTTGATAGCGGGTGGACATTTGAATTTCATAAATACTACTATTTCATGTTAATAGAAATAGGTATCCGGCTGTAATTCCTTCCACGGCTTTTTTTACCATATAATCATTCGAATCAATAGGGGGATGCAACAGGGAAAAGCCTGATTTGTCTGGCTGCACGGCTTGCTACATGTAAATTGATGTCTACTCTCACGCCGGAGAATTCGGATCTCCATTTCGTGAAACTTCCTGTACACCCTGACTGATTTACGATTCTATCAAGTCCGACTGTGCCGCCTAAGCGGCGGGCATAATCTGTGCCAATTACAATTATGGACCCCATTCGCAAATGTCGGACCGCCGGGATGGCTCTTTCATGGGGTCCGGCAATTATAGCGGTTGACTTTCTTTTCAATCGGGCGTCATATAGGGAGGCTGCGGTGTTCGGGGGGCGGTTTCGGGTCGAGAGAGGGCGAGATGGCCACGACAGTGGGATGGGTGTAAGTCAAAAGCAATCAGGGCCATTCAAATTGAGGGTTGAGAGCGGCAGGGTGGCAATGGGGAAGTAGGTGGGGAGAGGGGAATCTCAATTAATTTGCGTCACTCAGTTATGTGCCGGATGATTGCCAGTATTCATGGTTCTGCCTCCCCCCCCCCCCACACAACTGGCTATTGATCACTATTAGAGGAGCAACTAACTTTATGAATATGAGTCGGGGCGTCTGTTGCCTCCTACCAGCCCCAATTCAACCACCCCCCCACCCACTATATTTCAGCACGTTCCGATTGTTTTCATTCAATTAAGACACCGGAGAGGGTCCCGTCCGATGAAATTATTTTCGCCCGGGCCAAATTGGATTACGCGGAACGTTGAAAAATAGAGCGCCGTTATAACTTCCAGTTGAAATTTATCGCCAAATATTATCGCACTCCGTGCGTATTCGAAGGTGGTGAATACGAGCTTATTTCCTGATTCGATTCAACCGGTGTTAACAAAATTTGTGTACCAGTTACGAACAAGGACACCCCTAATCAGATTTACCAGGCTCCGGAATGAATAATAAGTAAAGGAAACTAACCAGGCACCAGTTATACTTTGCCCTCCACACCAATATTTTCAATATTTTGTCTATTTACTAATCTTTTGAAACATTTATTTTCTAAGTTTTAATTATACTTCAAATAGTCGCAATACTCTAATATCGTGAAAGAGGAATTTCTCTACCTTAAGCTACATAAATTACTATTTATTGTGAGCTGCCAGTGATTTAAAGACTCCCAAAATTTAACATAACGATCGGATATTGTAGTAACTATAAGTATTCTACAGAGCATCGTCTCTTTTAGTGATAGCCTTGAACATATTTTGTACAAAAGTGTTAGCACCCAGTGGTCTCAACGGAATTCGCATAAGTTCGGGCGTAAAAGCCGCAAGGATTGATTCGGCGTTTCCTCTCGGCTCCCAGAGGGAAGGTACAGTATTCGACAAACTTGCAAAACTTTTGGGGCATCTAAAATAACTCCGGAACATCCTATAGAATAGGACCGAACTGCGACAATATTTATTTTTAAATAATTAACTATCTGGACCCGGTAAATGAGTCTCATCTCTTTTCGCCTTTGATATTGTTGAACAGCTCGGGTTGAAAAAAATGTCGAGCGCTCAGCTTTCAATTTGTATTCGGCAACTCCAGAAACTTTTATTATTAGTAATGCCCGGAAAATTAATTATCAATTGTTAGAAATGATCCGATAGCAGGTAATAATCTGAAAATTCTAATTTAAGGTATTTGATTGATGGTTGAAATATCATCACTCGTTCAATTTTCTGTGTCCCCTCGGCTATTAAGTCTTAAGTAAGACCGGTGTTGCGCTGGACCCGGAATCCATCTCAAACAGGTTCCAATTGATACGATAATAAAAGGAAACAAACTGCGGCGCCCGGCAATACTAGACCCGTTACACACGGTAATGCGGGATTGCCGCATTACAACGCCTTACTACTAACTCCGGAACATCCTATGGGATAGGACCAAATTGAGGCAATATTTATTTTTAAATAATTAACTATCTGGACCCTGTAATAAGTCCCTTCTCTTTTCGCCTTTAATATGTTGAATAGCTCGATAGTTGTTTCACTTCGTTGTGGTCCCGGAACTTAATTGCCGGTCCGCTTGCACAATTTACTCGGTTAGCGATCCTCACACGCGAAACGGTATGGGTTGTGTATAATTTATGCCGATTGCGGGATGGCCGTGTTTTGATCGCATGCCCAAGACGGGATTGTTTTGGCCGGGAGGCCTCACCGAAAATAGAGCGGGGCCCCCTAAATCCAGAACACCCCCTCAAACCCCCTCACAACCTTCAACCCCCGACGCCTCGTCCCGATCTTATCGCCTCTCGACACGGAGTTCCTTACCGTGAATATTATACCCTCAACCCCGAAATCCGTCCGACTCGCGTTTCCTGACTAATTTCAGGTCTTTCTGTGGAAAATTGTTTCTGGGCGTGATTTACGACGGCCCCATTTTCGGCGCGAGTGCTCGGCTTTCCATTTGTATTCGGTCACTCCAGAAACTTTTATTAGTAGTAATGCCCGGAAAATTAATAATTACCAAGTGTTAAAAATCATCCGGTAGCAGGTAGTAAACTGAAAATTCTAATTTAAGATTGATGGTTGAAAAATCGATTTTCTGTGTCCAGTCGACTATTTTGTCTTAACCAAGACTAGTGTTGGGCTTAACCGGCAATCCATCTCAAACAGGTTCCAATTGGTACGATAATAAAAGAAGACAAACAGCGGCGCCCGGCGATACTAGACCCGCTACACACGATATTGCGTGGATTGTCGCATCACAACGCCTTACTGCTTATACCAATTTCTTTCGTATTAATTTCGTCCATTCGTTATCATTTCGTTTTTCATCTCATCCTAATGAAACTCCTGAAAATGGCCGATACCTGTACAATCACCTGCAGGTTCGTAATGTTATAATATAGCGGTAGAGGACTCCCAAAGACATAGACTTGTTCCGATTTGATTATAGTCGTCATGCGGTAACTTCGGCCCTTGTATGGACATTTCCCGCAAATAGCTTTTGACAATTTAGAGTAACCGAACGGCCCATATACGGTTCAGTTTTGGTTGTTATATCTTGGTTTAAGTATTTCCAGAATTGGAAACAGTTGGGATATTTTTTATTGGAATTGCCAGGACCAATTGTATGATAGCTGGAAATTCTCGTCCGGACACTAATGAAAAGCAATATAACTAAATGAACTATGAGCGTTGGTGTGTTTCAATTACTCAAGTCATAAAATCTACACTCCAGTGTCAAATTAATTATTTTCCGAATCATCCGAAGTCTTTCGAATGAGGTCTTGAATTGTAATTTATTACATAGCCACTCTAATTGGAATGTAATGTCGATTTTAAGTCGACCAATACCAGGAAATATGTGACAGTAATATCAATCATGGAGTCATTCTTGTCGATAGAAAGAAGATAAATTTCGGCAATATTAAATACTTGTCAAACAATTTTAAGAATTTTAATTCGTCACTTTATCGATGATACACATAGTTATACAAGGTCCATGTTTATCTGGGGCCCACTTATAATAAAACTGGTGGGAATTATTGCAACCTGGGCTGAACAATGAAAAAGTCATGAGTTATAATGAATATAATTGTACTGAAGGCCGTCAAGACTAAAAAACTAAACGATGACGAGGGGCGACAGCTAGCTGTCAGTGGGGTGATTGCGCGCCTCAAATTCATAAATTTTACCGCCTGTAAAAATCCGTTCGCCGGTCAATAAAACCCGGCGGTTACGAGTCTTCCTAACGTCCCGCTCAAATTCGCCGCCGCCTTTTCCAAGATTCATAGCCGCAGTAAAAAACTGGCGAAGGTGGCCGTTAAAAATCCGATTCTGAGGAATTCGACGGAAGGCCGGGCGGCGAAACAAACGGGAGCATAATGGGATGGGACCGGATTAAAGTGGAAGAGATCATAAAACCTATTTGATCATGATATAAACACAACACTAAAGCCCTCCCCGGCCCCAATCGATTCCATTAGCTGAAAGAAGTTGTCCGCAGTTACGACGCCCGCCCACACATATTTTCCATTACCTTACACCGGTAAAATAATTTTTCCTTATTTCCTCCCGTTCGTTCGGAAATTACAATACCAATACCATCTTAACCCACTCACGTTGTTTTACCGGAACTGGGCAGGTCTGCTACCATAAACAATGAAAACGTTTATGCTCAAGAATAAAAAGATAATAAAATATTCCATGCGCATATTCTCTCCTTAAAACTCAAATATTTATTATAACTACCAAAAAATGTTATACCAAACATAAAAGAGAATACAACAGATTAATATGTATTTGTGATAACCAGATGTGTTAATAATAGTTTAATTATTAATAGTCACCATCACACAGTATATCCCGTAGAAAAGCCTGTATGTATTTGAAATCTAATACATTGAAACTTTACGTCGGGTGAGTTAGACCTGCTTTATAATAAGGAGCTACGAAACAATGTCTCCAAAAAGTAAACCAATGTTAACCTCAGTTGATAATAGGAACTACTAATTCCAAAGGGCGGAATAAAATGACAATTTAAATTTCGCCATGTTGATCAATGTTTATAAACGATTACGCTTCATGTTTTAAACCTGGCTCCTGAATAAACTTCATTTAATTTTACTCCCAACTTAATTTTTGTATTTAAAATTTTGTACCATTCGCTTAGCGATGCGCGCGGTTCAGATTGAATCATTTAGCTGGTAATTATAATATTTTGTAAGGGAACAATGAAAAAAGAAGCTCCGAACAATCGCAACTGGGGGAATCGTAACTGAGTTACGCTCCCGATCAGAGTCTCCGGTAGGAAACTTAGTAAACTTCGGTCTCGGACAGTTTTTTGACCGGTTAGTCAGTCCCGTTTTATAACCCGCGAGACTCGGATAGTAAAACTCTGGCTATAAACGGAAAAAACATGGCTTTCAAAAACGTTCCGGAACTCTACAATAAATACAAGACATATATTGGTATTATAAAGCGGAATGATATGGATTTCATTAAAATAAATTAAGAATATTTTTTTAGAATTTCCACTCTAATAAACACAGTAAACAAGCAAATCCTTAAGTAATATCTTGTATACGAGAAACCTTTCGTGAAACATACACCGGATAATAAACAATCATGAAACTGGTTTTACCGAATTTACAACAGGAACATCCGAGGTTACTTCCTCAAATTTTAAGAAGGAACAACTCCTTGTTTAACTGTCCATCAACTGATGGTATTCCTTTAATTAATAATGGACTTCATTCCACAGATGGTGTATTTTTTGAGTTGCATGTATTAAATTGTATAAGAAAACCGGAAGCTCTTTTTATCTCACAAAATTGGCATATAAATGTAATGCATGATTTTCGGCTACATGTTAATTATGGTGGTAGAAAATTAATTATTTTTAATTCCACATTCGCTGGGGTCAGCGGATCCAACGGTTCAGATTCAGCACTGAATATGTATGCAGTGTGAATTCTGCTGTTGCATTTATAAGATCGCACCGACTCTTCTCAACGTCGGCAAATTACTTAAAATAAAATCATTTTTATGCTTTCATTTTCATGTTATTTTCTGAAAATTACATTTCATTTAACGCTTTGCAGTTACCTACCGCTGACTTGGACTACTTTTGTACAGGCGCCATTAAATTCCACATAAACATTTGAAACGGGAATATCGGAACTAGGTTTTCTCTGTGCTCCCATTGTGCAATCGCTTCTCCACTATTCCGACACCCTGAACTGTGTGAGTCATCGGCGTTGAATGTGGAAAACAACAAGAAAATAAAACAAAGTCGGGCGTGGGCCTCCCGGCCCATCTAGGCGGCCTGCGGTCGCCCAATTGGTCGCCGGCCAACCCCCGTCAGACCACTCGTATTTTCCCTGACCAGATGCAACTCCCAGTCAAGTCAAAACGCTTACCAAAATTATTTATATTCTTAAAAAATTGTACTACAATGTATAAATCGTATGTTACTTCAATTACTGGTCGAAACAAATATTTTATTTTTATCATAGCGACTGTTTTTATTACGGCCTGGAATGGCTGTTTATTTATTTGTTGACAGGTGTGAAATTGTGAAAGTCTCGAACACATTTGAATGTGTAATTTCGTCCCGAATTATTCATTAATATATAATTAATATATAAATATTCAAATGGACCAAGAAATGGTATCCTGACACCACTATCTTTTTCTGTATACGAGTAAACAATATGTTGTACTGAAATATCCGTACCATTATAACATTTCGCATACAAAATAGCACTGCGATTTATGATTCTCGGAATTGTGTTGGAACTACAGGATTATTCTGCGACGAAGATATTCGGTCTCATAATTAGTATTGAGAACAACGTCTTCGAAATATTTATAAGTATGGTGAATATAAATAAGGTCTTGTACCGCGACCAAATGCGCAATACAGTTTTCAACTAACCGGTCGATTGGCCGGCGGCTCTCATCTTTTTAACTTTGTGGCGTCCAATTCAGTGTAAAGCGTGGTCCGCGAGCACCCTCTTTTCGAGGGGGGATCGTTTCAAAAAACACGGCAACTACGAGGGCGGAGGACGGCCCGGTGTTGTTCTTTTATATGTTATTGGCATTGGCCGCCAGTACCAACACTGCTGTGTTTATTTTGCAATAAACTCAGCCAACACGATGATTGTAGACAAACACCGCAGAGAGGTTCGTTCGGTCGGAGACGTTTTTTTGTCCGTCTCCGAGTCCCCGCACATGTCATGTGTTCCCCTCTAACGGGCTTATTCGTACATTCGTTGTTTTAGATATTTTGTAGAGGAACCCCATAACACATAATTTTGAGACGATAAGGCCGTGCTTAAACTTATCCTTCCGGTCACATGAACATCATGAAACAATTGATTTTATATGTTATACATGAACACATATGAGTAAACATATAATTTGGGGGTATCTTCTACAAAGGTATTGCATGTATTAATCAAATTTCCATAATTAAATGCGGCATAAATTTAAAATGATTTACTACTGGTCTCAAGTACTCGGGACAAAAACAAATATTATGATTGTTAAAAATAACGAAATTAGTTTTTCGAGATAGATTATGTTAGGTCAGTTTTGTATTCTAGCAATTATTATTATTTTCTTCTAGGGGAAAAGCAATGAAGATGGTTCTAAAATCTATAATTTCCATTATCATTAAAAAACAATGCTTGAAAATTAAACTAAATGGATAAAAACTTCGGTCGCGAGTTTATTGATGATGATAAAAGAATCTTTCTTAGAAAAGTTAATTTTTTCACGATGCCTACACCGAAGGGAAGCAAATGTGTCAAAAAACCCGGAAAAGTATTATCGCACTTATTTTCCTCGGTACATATCCTCATGTGGACTGTACTCGTTTTTCCTTTCTCCGGCCATAAATTAGTGTGCCGGTTGATAACAGAAAATCTGAGGCACGCATATACCTCGAAACCGAGTGACATGGGTCATATTTGACACGCCACAAGGAAAAGTGTTATTCCGAACTGGACGGACATTTATTTTATATTGTATTCTACACATTCGGTGTCGGTATGATAAGACCGACGAAGGAGAGTGTTTTCAAAAAAAAAATGAAGAGTTCCGAGAAGGGAAATTTTCAATATTTTGTTCCGAGGCGAAACGAAATCCAGGAAAAGATGAAAACCGGCCAACTCCTCGCGCCGAAGTTCCCGATGAATTGCAACTTTAAAAATTTATTTCACTTCGAAATGTACGGAAAGAAAATTAGGACTCGAACTTTGATATAATATGACCCGTCGGATTCCTTTAATAAAATTAAGTTTTGAAAAAAGCTTATGGTTTCAGTATTATCTATATGGTATGGTACCAGGCTTAAAGGAAGAAACCGGTGCTAATGGCTATTGCCTTAGCACACAATTTGATTAAAAAAGTCGGCTAATTAAACCCGAATAAAGAAAGACTAAATATAAAGAATTAGTGTCTTTGTTAGGGAAAACAAGAGGCCCTGCGACTCAACAGTGTCGCTACAAATTAAGTATTATTTCAGTTACAAATACAGAAATCTGAATGCCTACTGGTGTGTCGTACCAGAGTCAATGAAAAAAAGGGATAAAGATTTAAGAGAAAGATAATATCGATACTGAGAGTTTTTTACTTTTTCCTTTTCATATTTCACTCTGAGCAAAGTATTGGTCGGCCAAAGCTATGAGCGAGCTGTAGATCTTACCGTCTGGCCCCTGTTCGACATCCGCGATGCAATTTAAATTAATTCAACGGCGAGCGATCCGTTAAATTTCGGCTTGACATTTGTTAAAGGGGAACGGGCACTAAAACCATTTGTTTAGGGTCCCGGCGGAACGCGAACAGATGGGATTGCTCCGATTTTATATCCGGACGCGGTCACCTGATTTATCCCAGTTTGGCAACCGGCCACTCGGAGTCTCCCGGCCCAGTTTGTTTCCGACCATCGGTGATATAACTTGGGGTTTCGCTCCGCGGGTGCGATTTCTGTATCGTCCTTTTGTTTTTCTTCCCTCTTCTTTCTTTCTTTTGCATTCGTGGCCCGAATTATTTCGCCCGTTCATCCCCCGAACTGCGGCGCACACTTCCAGCCCCGGCGAGCAACCGAGCTCGTACAACAATTGCAATGAAATCATAATTAAATGCCCGGAAGTAACGTTGTCAGCTCGACAATCTTTTATGGGATCAAAGATTATCATCTTTGCCTATAGGATCACTTATTTATCGGCTAGAATTTCATTAATATTAAAGCCAGTAATTACGTTACTCCTGTCATCCTCCGATAAAATATCCTATCGACGAATTCGCTACATTGTTACACCAGCGTTTTTATGGAATATTTAAGGATACGGATTTTTTTTATAGAGTGCTCTATTCGAAATCATATGGAACAGAGTATTCTCTGGATCCGTCAACCTGTGGTTGACTTTGGAACGCTGAACTTATTTTTGAAAATGTTCAATTTGACTTGACAAAACAGTTGAGCTTGACTTAAAAAAAAAATGAAATGCTAAAGTAATTGACGCGCGATTGTTGTTCATTTAGTTTCGTTGTACATTTTGCGCAAAAAATTTCCTTTTTCATTATATTTCATAGTCGAAAATTTCTGTAATTAGTGTAAATTGTCGAATCATATTGAGAAAAACATTATTATTCCGAATTTGCAACCTATTATCACAAGTTACACGGGGTATCTATACTGACGATAGGAAAAAGTCAAATTTGACATAGAAATAGCAGAATATTACATGGAAATGCTTCTAAAATCCTCTACTTTAAACAGTTAATTTTCTGAGTTTTAACTATCCTAATTGGACGAAGAATGTTTTTTTTATTTATTTATTAATCTGTAAGAGGAGGTCATATTTTGTATTGGATGCGGGGGCGTCACTGAATAAAGGGCGTGGCCGGTGGCCGGAGTTTGGACATGTTTACGGTACAGTCGGCTTCCACAGATTGTAGTCGGTTCTCTGTCCCATGACCACCCACCCCATACCCCACCACCACCCAACGACTGTCCTTGTTTTCTTCCAGCTACTCCCCCCATTGTTTACGATTCCTCTCATGAACCCAGCCCGATATTAAAGACCAAAGTAGGAATTACACGGGAATATAACTGCGCTAACGAATTTATATTTGATCCCCCATTTTAATATCTCCAGTTTTTACCCCCACGTTTAATTTAATACATGTATCTAAATTAATTAGTCGCCTTAATCCGTTTTTGCTAACCGAACGGCATTAGTCTCTACCTTGTCGGAATAACGACGGATAGTCGGAAAAACGAAGACTAATCAATCCAACTCGATAAACCTATCCGGGAACATATCGCATAATGCAGAAGATAATGAGAAATTTATGCGTAATTAAAAAAATTAAACCTATTACTGTTTGTTGGGTTTAACGTAGTTTAAGAATTAAAATATTATCTTACGAATGCGTCTTTCCCACTAATTAATGGAGGTGGCCGCTTGCGCACCGGCGAACTGCTTAATTATGCTAATTAATGTAATATATGACTTCCAGAAGCTCTAGGAGAAAGGTCTACCAGCAAGAGGTCAAACCATAACTTATCTTCCACGGTAGCAAAGCTGCGCATCATTACAGTCTCTAGACTACCTGATCAAATTTATGTATAAATTACAGAGTAATACGATATTTTAAACCGGTATAATTATAGTAAGTAACGAAAAAACAGCCATGGCTCTTTTGCACTAATTTCGGTTGTTTATCCCAAATTACTCATTATGTGTAAAATGAACCTCTCAATGACAAAATATGACAGTAGAGCCGGGATAAGCGGCAATATATCGATAAGTAAAATGTCTCTAGAAGTCTGATCGGATGTAACCGTTGGCGTTTAATTTTCAATCAGCTGAAAATTTTAAAAGAAAGGGAGTATCGGGCACAAATACAATGAGGTTGGGGAGAAGCCAAAGCCGGTCTACTGTATGGAAATCTAAAAACATATTTTCATAAATCATTTCCTTCTTTAATAAGACGGTTAATTATAACCTTCAGGCAATATTCCAGAAATTATATCTGTTTGAAGCTAATGAACGAATTTTATACCGTCGAAGGGCACATAAAGGGTCTGTGTTAAATGCCATCCGGTGAAAAGCGAGGAAAGCTCGCCTGTTGCTGCGTTTTCTGGCAACAGAGGAAGGTGGCGACTGCTTCAGACAGCGTCGAGATGCCTGAATTCAAATTTCAAACGCCGTTTCAAATATTACATCCACCGTTCCACATTCGTACAAGTGACAATGCGAGTCTTCACGTCGCTCGAGCTCAACGCGATATACGTTTATATACGTTCGCCCACACAAAACACTATTGGTGTTTTAACGATAATTTTAGGAACTTAATTTTTGCTCTCGTGAGGGGTACGTTCCCCGGAAAGTCAATAACAGGCACTGGATATGCCAAAGTTCACCGGGTTCATTCACGCGCTTGAATTCCTCCAGTCCTAGTCGGACACAAATATGGGCGATGGAACTACCGGTTGCACTCTGTGGGGCACGCACCCCGCTTCCGAATAACGAGGGTCAAGATCAAGACAAAGGGATGGATAGGGCTAGTGGCCGCAAATTGGGCCCTGCCACGCAACCCTAGGCCGGCCTTTCAACCTTCCTTCGCTCAAGAATTTTAAATGGGCCCCCCTAACCGCACCCCTATTTCAGTTCCTAACTCCCACCCCATTTGAATAATTTGACACCAATTCTTCTCCACACGTTATCGGTGAATAACCGTCGAAAATTCTTCGCCGATAAGCGAATCCCGAGGCGTTATTACCGTTAAAATTCAGACTGCGCCCTTCTCAGTTTTGAAGTTTGAATTATCAGTGTTCTGATGTTTCCCGAACCGCAAAAACGAATATTAATAATCCTTCGTGAAAGAATTAATTCTGCTTAATTGAGGTTATGGAAAAGCGTTGTCGCCTTCTCGTTATCGTCAGTACAGTCCAGTAAATCATCAGTGAAAAGCACAACAACAATAACAAAGGACATAACCTTCTTAGCTTACAAGCAGGCTTCACAATATAATAAGAACACGAACAACATCCGTATTATTGTAGTCTTTTTTCTGACAGCATGTTTACAGGACACCGACTTACGTAAATGCCACTTCACTGAAATCAAAAAATACAACTTCAAATCAGAATAGTGCATCGACATTACAAACAAAAAGAAGAAAACAGAAGTTCGAGTTTTTCCAGTTTGAATAAGGAACGAGAAACGAATGACGGCGCTCATTGATACTAGACCCGGTATACAGTCCAACGTTGGGGGTCAGTGCATTTGTAACGCCGTACTTTACCGTTTACTTAAATTATTTATAATTGCGTAATAAAAAACATAGATGTTCACCTCGAGGGATTCTGGTACGGGATATAGAATGCAAAACTAAGCGATTATATCGTAAATAAAATTAACATAAACAAATACCTAACCACCAACCCCTTGGGGGGTTGAACTTTATATAACTTGAACTATTATATTTTAGTACGAAAGTACTAAAGTAGCGACGTCCTTTATACCTGAAGTGACTTCATAATACTCAACTTCGTGTACTGGCGAATATTTTCTCGTTAATTTAGCAAGCTCCCAAACTCGTTTCACGTGACCTTCTACGAGACTTTTTCTCTACATGTCTCCCAATCTGAGTACACCCCTGGCGGTGTCACCGAGGACAGTTCGGCCAGCAGGTGGGCGTCCCCGGCCTTTGTTTGGAGGCCGACGCGAGTTGAGTGTACCCGCGGCGTGTATTCGGGCGGCGTACGACCCGGTACGGGCCCCGAGTAAGAGAGTTCCCTTTCACCTTTCGGCTACCTATCCGCCACCTTGGGTATGGAGCGGATACCGGGAAATTTATCGCCAACTTGGACAATGGAATAGACGAAAACATTTTCACAAATTCAAAATTAACCGCGTGATATAAACATTCAAACAATTGTCCGAATTCCGACTCCAAACTGTTGAATGTTAATTCATATGTAGTATAATTCGCTGCAAGCCCGGAATTTTTCTTTAGTTTGGAAACCACCTAAGCGACCTTCAGTAAAAACCTTTTGCGCTTCAAGCAGATACCGCCAGCAGTAAATTAGAAGTTAATTCATGTCGCTGAAACCTTGGCTCATTTATTACGAAAAACGGTTTTTGTAACAAATTTCTCTGAATTTATAGCAACAGTAACGAAAAATTAGTTTGAAATACATGTTCTGCGGTCTGCGAGGGATTTTACAACCCGAATGAATTTGTCCGGAAATTCACTACCTTACTTCCCCGACCAATATCCGGACGATGTTCGCCTTCCCCCGAGACTAGAGAAAAGCGGCTAACTTTTTTCCTTTTTTTTTCTTAAGTGTCAACCGCAAACGTCCGGCCGCCTAGGATTGGAGCGTGGTTTGCCGTTGAAAGGTCGATAATGCGAGAAGCACGTCATTCGTACCGGAGTGTTTTCGCCGGCGACTGCGGTTATTGCCTTTCAAATCGAAATATATTCCCCGGCCGACAGTGGGGCCATTTTCTTCCCGCAAGACACCCTGACCGCATTCTGATGCATAATCCGTTAACCGAACGGCTAGGTTATTCTCAAATGTTTAAAGGACAGATTGAGAGGTTATTTTTTTTAGGTTTACACATTTATTAAAAAAATACAATACAATTATTTTGTAGGTAAATTCTGCCGTTTGACAAAGGTTGTATATTTCATAACTACTACTAGTATATTTCATACATTTTATTTAGGAAGCAATACTCAATTGTTTTTCAAACATGACAAATTACACCCTAATCGGTGCCTTTACCGGCACCAACGTATTACTGACCACATTACTCGTTACTCATCGAAATTGAAGTATTCTAAATCCTTTTGTTGATTTCCTTCCTAAATGCCAACAGTCTATGACCTTCCTGCAACCATTCGCACGTCCCGAAGTTCGTCCCGCTAATTCGGAGCGAATTATGAAATATAGATTGTGTTGCAAAATTCGGCTTTGCTTGAAAATTCGGCGAGTATCGTCTGGTCTTTTCCCCGAATGTTATTACTGCTTCATTTCCTCGTTATATAATTTCTCCCAATCAAGCGAAGAACTAATTTGAAGGTAGTCAAAAGCGGGAGGACAATAAGAGGGTGGGAGGGTCGCTCATTCTCGATCCCTCCCTCATTAATATTAGCCCCATTGTGCCCAGCCCGTATTGTTGTACGACGACAATTATTTCTATGTCCTTTGCTCGTTTCACAGGTCCCAACATGCTTGAAAACATTAATTCCGCTTTTCTATATTCATTTCACGCGCTATGTCTACATATTAGGCTACGTATTTTTTGAGCTGAATGTTAATAGTAAAAATAGTGTAATAGCGAAATGAATTGCTCGTCAATTTCAATAAGAGTGACTGCGTAAATCATCTTCACTTCGGACCAATTTACAGCGCCAAATAACACAGTGTCCTGTGCTGACCATCAAGGAGGTGTCTTACATTATTATATTACCTCTAGACAGGATAGGTAGGTAACTTTTTTCATTCAATTCTAAAAGGTTGTGATGAACGCGGAAGGCGTGGGTTAAAATGAAATAATCAAATGACGAAAAAGGAAGTCTTTCTTAATGGGCCCCGACACTTTTATTAAGCATAAATTGAATTAGGCTTCCGAGAGACGGATATTTCAGTTGAGATTTATAATTCAGGATCTGGTGCTAATCAATCCATCGTATTCTCGGCAGAATAATTAATTGGCTATTCGCCTGAACCGGAAGGATTCATTATTGGTTCAATAACAATTAATCCTTCTAAGAAATACTGTATTAATTTATCTTTTCCTAGCTCTAATTAATACGCTCAAATTATTCCTAGAATATTTAAATTCGTACGATGCCATTTGGTTCTAACACACTGCTATATAATAATATAAAATATTTAATTTAGAACTGTAGTGAAGTGAAGTACAATTATGCATGTCGACCTATGATACGTTATCACTATTCTGACAGTAAGGGAAATAATTGAACTGGATATCTGCGGTATAGTCAAACAAGTTTGAGAGAACTTACTGACATCTTGCTGATTTCTCATTAAGCAGATCGAACCTGTTCGATCCTTACGTAGTCCTGGTTTCGAATAGTAATGTGGTCCCCATTTCCATTCACTGCAAATGTGAATTAGGAATGAGTGAATCTCAATTATATTCAGAAGCGTAGGTAGATATCAGAGCTCATTTCAATTTACAATTATCTATAAACATGGCCATATCAAAATGTTTTAACAAGCCCCGCTTAAAATCTCCCTCGTATTTTTGATCCGGTTAAACAATATTATTTTTGTAAACTACACTCCGAATCAACCGAATGGCGACTGCGAACGAAAATGTTAAGAATTATTACGGACGGTTGGGCATTCAAGCTGTAATTCTGTGCCTCTAATCTTCTGTATCCACTCGCTGATTTAATAAAATGCCAGACAGGTTTCGGCGTTTTCGCAGATTATTTATCATTCAGTTTGAAGGTTAGTGAGGTGGCAGTAACGGTGAAGTGACAGTGCAAACGGGCTTCACTAATCTTCCGGCTGAAAGCTACTGACAACCGGTCTAGCAGCAGACCAAATCGGGCTGTGCGGGGGCTGGGCTTTCCCTGAAATATATACGGCGGCGTGCAGAAGTGTGCTTTTTGCCAGCCGGAAAGGGTCAGAACTGTAATAAAGCGGCGGATATAATCCGGTAAGTCGGATATAATCCGGAGCGTGGATTTCGTCGGACGGTAAAACGGTCGCGTAGGCGGCACCGCCTTCACCGAGTGGCCGGTCGGTCTCCCAGTTTTATTTTAAGGCCCGGTCGGATCGTCTCATAAATGAATTAGGACGCTGGAAAAACAGGTAGGGAACTCTGCCCCGGGCCGAGGAGGCAGGGGATTTCTACGCCGCCCTAAGAACTTCAGTAATTGCGTTTTCTTGAGTTAAGTTCGCTTAACAGTCGGGCCGCGATTACTCGAGACTTCGGAACAACGGTTATTCGGGACGGACGAATGTTCCATCGCTGCAATCAGTCGATATAGAACTGATCAAATATTGGAAAGTTCGAAAGTGAACGTCAATATATTTACTTCATTTTTTTAACATTTTTTATTTTTGTATAATCAACTACATAAAGTTATTGGTACAAGTGTTGAGTGTTTTCTTTTCACGTGAATGTCTCGATAAAAGAGACCACCCAATGATGGCACTTTTTTCACATGAGCAGTTTACGGCTTCGGACTAAGAAGATCTATAGGCCAGTGGCGTTTGAGCCGACACGGGGGGGATAATGGATGGGTAAAGGAGGAAAGGGACTGATTTGGTGGATTTGTATATGGAGAGAGGCGGGAATGGAATTTAAGGAAGCGTGATTTTGCGACTTCGTCGAGTGTTGTATGTTGAGGTCATTATGGATTGTTAGGCTAGAAACATACCATTGATGGTACGAAGGACTTTTGACTGGAATCTCTGACTTTATTTTAAAAAAAAAACATTTCATCAACATTATTGGTGTTGATCATTGTTGGTCCCTTTCAATTATTTTTTTCAATAGTAAATGTACGGGGTATATGCTTGTGAGAGGAAATAATCATGTTAAAGTACTGGATTGTGACGAAAACGCTACATTTCGTTATGTTCCAGATTTATATTATTATTTCCCATAGAATAAACGGGACTTGCGTAATAATAATTATTATTACCATGGATGAGGTCGGTTGTGATGATTTTGATGTCTTCACAAAGAACGAACAGTTTAGTTCATTGTCTTCGGAGATATTGGACTTGAATCTTTAATTAATCTTTAATCTTAATCTTTAATTTATTTCCTTACGTCTCATGTAATTAACAGTAGAAACGTTACTATGGAGCGCTTCACAGGTAGACACCTGTACCTAGTCGTGCTCTATTCGGAATCAAAATAAAAACAAGGCCGATGAGAATTGGTTCCAGTCACTCAATGAGTCAAAAACTCTTCCCGACGCTCAACAAGTTCCCAATTCAACTAAAAAAAATTACTCCAGCAAGTAAGTCTAATTGTGCGAATAAATCCTTAAACTTCGATCATAGCCACGTAACGAAAATTAAATTGGGCGGCTGTGATTCGTGAGAGGAAGTCGAATTTAGTCTGGAGACGGGCCAAAACTTCTTTTCCATCGCAATGAACTTTTAATTTGAGCACTCAGGGTTTAAAGTTACTGTGAGCCGAAAAATTAGTCCGGTCACTTAAGTTGTGTCTTACTACTTCTCAAGGTATATTCAGATCAGATATCATGATGGGGAAAAAGAGAAGGAAACCTGTGGCATTTTTTCCTGTATAACCCATTCAAGACATAACACTGTACTATCAATGTTTTAGTTTTATTTTTATTAAGCGCAATAGAATTCCTTTAGTCTGAATTTTCTTGTGGACCCCTTTATATTTTATGATATAATTTCACTTGCATTTTAAAGATATTTTCACGATTAAATTAATATAAATCAGAAATAAAATAATGTCACAGAGTGTTATTAGTGTGGACAATGTTCTGGGGCCTAGAAGTTGTGGACTTATCCCATCGAACGTGTACAGATATAAACTCTTAACACAGTTTTCGACTCCAATTACGATCGCGTCAATCGAATCCGGACAACTTGCAATTCGATCGGCGGAGTGCCTTACTAGGACACCGTTGGGGGGGCAATTAAAATGCGGCCGGGAATCAATTAGACGTCATTGACGGTTGAGTTGATCTCAAACTGGCACCGCTTCTGTAATTACAGCTACATAGGAGCTAAAATCTATTTCCACCTACAGCCTTACGTCTTATCTATTCCGTTTCGGCGGCGACCGAGAAGCTCGATTATATCAGTGAGGCATTTACCGGATGGTGGTTTCTAGGTTACAAGTTTCCCCTATCCTATAACCTTTCCCACTTGGTTAAATTATTAATTTAATAATTAGTCCTAAGTTCGAGAAAGACAGCTGTTAAAGATTTTATCAGCGGTATTTTCAGTGGTATAAATATTTTATTCTTTTTATAGAGGTATACAACTCAAGATTTTGTGTAAGAAAATAAGAAAGTGAATATATTTTTACAGCCATAATTATTGAATCGAATGCCGCATAATTATTTATTTTCTATTTGCAAATCTTAGGATTGTTTAGGTATTTTAACCAATGAATACTACTAGCTCAGTTAGAGGTTGTGGTGAACACATTGGATCTCCCCTTGAAAAGATGTGTACGGTGCGGAATATTACATTTTCTGGTAATAAAGGAATCTAGCTAGGATTCAGAGTTATTTGAGCAATAAACTAATAATTTTTATAAGTTTAAATTATTCGGACGCACTTCCTTCTGTTGCACCCTGCAAAGCGTTGTTGTTTGTGTGCCGAAGGATTAACTGGAATGGAGAGATTTATGTCCAGCTTTTAAGACTACTGGGCTCAAGCCGAGTCGCTAATCCTAATGCAGGATAAATCCGTGTTGCTGTGAAGTCAGCTGAATAAACGCGAAGTTTCCGGAAAGCGCTTCATACTTCACAATTAAAACTCTTCAATTATCGGTCGGGTTCCGGCTGAGGGGCGCTATTTGCCTACCGAACGCGTCACGCACGCCATTTCGGATTTATTGAGATGCAACGAACCGGTTCTTTAGGAGATAAATGTTCGCGCTATTATAATTCTTGCTACATTGAATCGAGGCTGTGGTGCACAGTAAGAGTAAGAGGTGTCTATCGTTGTAAAAATATATAAAAAATATCTATTAAACGATAATAGTGTTATTTTTATGAAAACATTTAGTCGGCAATCAATAATCATTGAAATATTACCACTGATATACTCGGTGTTAAAACTTTTTCAACTTATTTCATTACATTTCTATTTTTCCAAACGTTCTCTCGGATATGCCCGAGTGGCATATCAAGGGGTAAAGGGCACACCGAAAAGCGGGACTAGTCAGAAAAAACTGGCCCCCGGTCCGGTCTTTACTGCTTCCTCCTGAGTCGATAAAGTTGTTAAAGCCCAGTCGCGGGCACATTGTTTCCAAGTGGGGCCCACAAATGGGCAGCTTTGTTTCTGCCGGCTCAGATCCAATGATTTATAACCGGCCTCCCGGTCCCGACTTTTCTGCCCGGGGATTGATATCTATTGCTTGGTTTTCCGAAAAATGTATTTTCGAAAGCCGGAGCGAGGGGCGCTTTCTTCCTCCGGACAATAAATTAGAGATTTCTCGAGCCGGAATTGTATCTATCCATATATCAATCTGGGAGTGCCGGGATCTCTTGTTTTATCTGATAAATATAAATAACGGTATCACTGCGTTATCAAAATAATTTGATGTTTGTGGGGAGGCCTCCGAGTATACGGTATTTCGGCGCTGGTATCCAGACCCCGACAAGCCTACACCCGCTACACAGCGACCGTATTGCATTGCCTGTTTGCGTTTAAGACCAAAGCACGTTGTTGCCAGTGACACACTTCAAACTGATCCCAACTGAGCTCAATAGTATCCATGGAGACCGCACATCACGGGACTGATAATATTCTCGACGCCGCGTCCAACTATACAACATTTTCTTAAATAATTAATACGCGACTCATTAAAATTAAAATTCAGAGTCACGGGCAAAATGTTTGTAAATTGAAAATACTCACAAGTCCTGTCCTCAACAAGTGCATTGCGTCTCGAAGCGACAATATATTTTGACTAAAATGTGGCAGTTTTAAATTTTATTATGAAGTTATCTTAAAAAATTACTCTTTAGTTTGTACTCCAAGGTCAAATATGCCCTAATTCTAAAGTGTTTCAACAATTATTCTATATTCTATGTGTTCTGTAGTCTCCTTTTCTTTCTCAATTTCACATCAGAAAACTGTGCAGCAGGAGGGGAGCGGACCGCTTTCTTTTTAATTGTAAGGCGGTGGGGTTAATCCGTTCAAAATGAATAAAGCGTCCGTTTCGGTTAAACCCGTGGCGGTTTCCAACTCCTTGTGGCCGGAGTTATCCATTTTAAGCAGAGGAATTACAGGGCCAGATATTAAATCCAGGGGGGAACTTGATAATCCCGCAGGTAAACATAATTCCAAGGACAACCGCTGGGCTAAGCCCCTTAATGCCGGCGGTTGGGGAGGAGGGGGGCGCGTGCGCGCACCTGTTTGCGACTCCGCCTATGGCATAAATTTAATACAAACAGCGAGGGGGGACACACTCGCGGAACTCGCTTACTTTCTCATTATCATCGGGATAAAGAGGGACACAAAACCTGACCGATGACCTTCCTAATTGAGCAACTTGACGCCAATCGATTATACTCCTTCTAATCACGAGTGAACCGGGTGGCTATAGCTTTTAATTACAAGTAAATACGTGTAATTACATAATTTTGGTATATACTGTATTAAATCGGGCGTCGATTAGACTCATTTGGTTTCGGTTAATATTGAGACAGAGAAAATACCCGCTCAATTCAAAGGTGTAGTTGCCCAATCATTTTCAAAGGGTCCTCCTTATTTGAACATCTCTTAATTAAACAGATATTACAGTTGGTAAATAGAAGGACTTACGGGTTGGAAATTAAGCCATCTAACATCAAGGAAGAAGAAACCATTCAATCGAATACTATAAAAATAACACTAAATGTAAAATTCAGTACGACGGTATTAATTTAAATTAGAAAATTTTAACTTTTTATATCCAAGGGCAATTTACAAATTAAACTGGGACTAGAAATTCTCCCTTTAATGGAATAGATCAAAGATGAAGGAGTGCCAAGAATTAATTAATCAGAAAAGGTTGAAACCAAACTTACAGGAAGCCTCGATCTCTATCTCACCAAGACAGATATTATCGGCGTCATCCTTCCTATGTCCGGTATGTTGAAAAACATACACTACGCGATTCGAAATTAAATTAGTATGCCACGTTTTATTAGTTTTATTTAATATTTCTATCAGCCATTATAGAACCGAATATTTGTTTCATTTACCTCGCTTTACGACACGTTACGTTTTAAAAGACAGGGAAGACGAGAATGTGCCACAGTGGACACTTTAATTTCAATTAATTATTAACTAAATTCAGAAATATAGCGAGTTATTTCAATATCTAAAACGTATGATGATATTGAAAATCGAAATGTGTTACTAAGTGAAAGAAAATTTAGGACAAAATGAAATGGTGAGAACGTGTGAGAAGTTATTAAGCTGAATACCGACGCAAATTAAAACTGCTTAGGAGAAACTAGAATCTTGAATCGGGGATAAAAATGGGGCTTCCTCTTAAATTAAATGAATATTAAATACCCTCTCAACCGTCGTTATAAATTAGTTGTAAATTAAATTTAATTCTCTGTCAATAATACTGGAATATTTGTGACAATGGCTATATTTTCATATGTCAATGATTAGGGGAGTCCCAATCGACCAGTGGTGATATGGTGAATGTTTCATCTGTGTTCAGTTTAGCACGTATGAGCCTAATTTATTTATTAGTACATAATAATTATAGGGAATCCTTAAACACAGACCGTTCAATTTATAGACACAGGCCGTACAAAAATGGAATGAATAAAAAGAATGTAAAGGTGACTCCTTTTTTCCTAATCTACAGGGCATTCGTTCAGTAGGAAATTCAGTCCGGTCCCAAAAAAAGCACCTCATGAAATGCACAGCAATGGCTATAATCCGCCACCAGGAAAATAAATCACGACCGGGAAAAGGTCACGGTGAAGCAGATTGAATCTCATTACAAATTTGATTGATACACGGCCGGCTATATGTGACAGGGACAGGGCATCCTCGAAATAATGAAATGACGCGGTGAATTTCCGTTTAATATTTGGCGGCCGCCGACCAATTGGGACGCCTGTTCCCTCCGGGCCGCCGGCTGAAACTCGCTTTTAATGAAACTGCAACTCACCTGTGCGCCCTCTCCAAATTAGAGCTGTAAACGTTTCGGCCGGGGATCTGGCCCCCGGAGCGCCCAGGTGGTTTTATTCCCACCTGGCGGCGGCGGGGCACGGCCAACCTCAATCAGTAATTAAACGACGGCGCAAAATTACAAACGGAAATATGGGCCCACCCCCACGTACCGGCATGCTAGTGTAGATGGCAATTTGGGTACGAACATCAAATGCAAAAATAGTAGATATGCTGTACGATAGTTTCGTACCGCAGCCATAGATTTTTGTGTTTCAATGGATGAATGTACCTCTATTTGTCCCAATACCGACATTACTCATAAGCGGGCCAGTATATAGCCTGTTTTCCTCATTTCCAATACAAACGCACACCCCCTTGATTATAACATCCATAATGCCGTAAAAAGTAAGTTTTCAGTATAAGATCTCACCCGTGACCCCAGGTAGTTCAGAATTGAATGAAGGAAACTATTTGTTTAATCTTGTACAAATAGGGATCTTAGAGATTAGAATTCATTAATAGCGTTTATCCACTAATAACTGCAGTTGTACTAAATTTACTTACGGTTTGCTTCAATGATTCAGAAAGCCGAAAGATTTCGGGCTTCATTGGAATTTCTTTAATTCTTCGGACTAGGCCACTTGGAGTAAATCGCCCGTGGGATAAAACTGCGCACTCTCTGGGAAAAGGGTTTAGTCTGGTTACCAGAAACGGAGAAAAAAAATGATGAATATGATAAGCAGAACCTTCTGTTGTACTGCTGAAAGCCTATTCCTCTCGAGCTTGAGATGATATCTTCGAAGGGGCCGTCCCGTCCTCTAATGAGTCCAGACTTTGTACCGGCTCCGTCGCCAAATGAAATTCAAAAGAATTAGGGAAATTCCACGGGCATTGGTTTAAAACTGAAACAAAGTATAATATATCCAATCAGTCAGTTCAGGGTTTGGCTAAAGTATTACGTGGAATTAAGTAGCCTCATTGTATACGATTACAATCGTATTTGTACGACACAATAGTATTTGTTCAGTGTGAATTATTTGTATAGCAATACCATCAATGCTGAAAATTTCCGTCTCAATTTAACTAATTTGTACAATATTATGTTACTGGTAACATAATACATTCAAATTGAACTGGTTTTATTTACTATTTTTAAACTAGTAAACGGAACGTTAACAACTTCACGGGAACGTCACACATTAAAGCGGATAAAAATGTAACTATTACATATTGTCGTCGCAAGAAATATAGAGGATTTTGGCGAATAGAGAAGTCCGATAATGGGAATGATTCAAAGAAGGATGTTTGTTTACTGGAACGTGCTAAAAACGGGTATTGTTATTAGGTGAATCCCCGGCGGTTCCTTTTGTGGAGGGTTCGACCGGCTGTAACTTTTTAAAGCCGCGGTCCCGCCACTTGACCCGGTTCTCGGTCGGAATTAGGAGCGGGCGGGGGTCGCCCAAAGGAGGGATATGGGGGGGGCTGCATTGATCCCAGGAATAGCTACAGCTCCTCTTTTATTAGCGTATATCCGGAAGTAAAACCGGTATTAAGCTTAATTAAAAAAAAAATTAATTTTAAGAGAGTCTGAGAGACCGGTCTGGGGTGGGAGGGTTCATTGATTAACCTTTTAATGACTTCGTTGAAAAAATTACGGCCTTCTTGAATTATTCCCAAAATCTTGACTTTCCAACATAAGGATACTGAAAACATCACCAGAGAAAAGATTAAACAATTCGTTGCGTTCTATGTATAACTTTATAATGAAGCGGAATTTTATTAATACCAGTTTTTCAATATCTATTACACTTGAAGAAATTACTGTATATATGAATAATTCGGTATATTACGGAACAATTGTTATTAGATTACGTTTAAAGTAAAAAACATTTATTACTGGGAACCGAATTTTCGGCATATTTAATTTTATGGTCGATTGAATGCAAAGAAAGTATAGCCATTTTAGCGCTACTTATTTCTGAAAATAAACGCACGAAATTCTAAAAGATAAATTGGAAATATTGTCCGATCGCGAAGAAGAAACGAATAACAATGAAGTTCAGTAAAACTAAAACAAACAAAAATGACTCAACTCCGATACCACCAAGTTGAATATTTTCGTTAAGCGATAGAAAATACACTCACCTTCAAGAGGAGCAATTAATCAAGCCTTTTTTGATCATGAAACTCCTGAACTGGCGGGAAAAAATTGTTGACAATCCATATAAAATATTTCCCTTTAGGCCCTTTAGGTATTTTTTAAATCCTTATATATTCGTTTAGGAGGTATTAATTAAGGCAATTATAATAAAAATATAGACAGTTTTATCAATTTCTTCCAGAAAAGTTACGATTTCTACAATTTAAATAATTGCGGCATCATATATTTTCTAGGATGTTAGGAATGTTGTTTGGAATGTTCTCTGTCAGAATCGAATCCATTTTTTATTAGGGATGTCGGATGCGGAAGGAATATATCATGGTGATATGACCGTACCGCACCGTTGCTTTATTATTTTCACCAATATCATTGCGAAAACATGACTCTATGAAAACAAAACTGCATATCTAGAGGAGGGTTGACACTGTATAGCGAAATTGCAATTGCGAAAATCAAATACGAAAATAAAGAATTATTATTTCCATTTCCAGAGTGACGTTTGACGACAATTTGGCCGCATTTACCAGCCAAACTGCTCCGTTCTATCGGGCAGAGAGCTTAATCCTGAAAGTGTTGGCCGGAGAGGGCGGAGGTGGTGCCCGGTCGATGGGTCAGGGTACGAGGAGCGAGGGTAGCGAGCAGGTGGAAGCTCTAAATATAGGGACACTTAGGACTATTGGCCGGCAAACCGACCACCTGCAGCCTTCTCGACCATCGATCCCCGACCTTTTAATAAGAACGAGGAGATCGACGACGGCCCACATTCTCACGAGCCCCCACCCCCCATTCCAATACCCTTCGACCAAGGATCTGTTTGGCGACAATACAAATAGGTCTACTTAGTTTAGAGTTCCGGAATAATGACCGGATATACCTTTAATGATAATGCTGCGGTACCTTCTATTACAACGCGGGACGAGACGAGGGTGAGGTGACTTGCGAGGAGCAGTCTCCCTGACGAGTAGGAACCGACGGTAGGAATGGACACACGATGAGGAGGAACGAATCGTTTTTACGGTCCGTCCTTCGGAGGAACGAAGTGATTTTACCTCGGGTTTCGGTTTCTTGTATAGTAATCCGTCAATAGTGTAGTGGTTTCTCACGTATATCGACTGCCTATAACGCATACTATCGGCTCTATAAATAATAGTCGATTTGATTGGTTATGATTGAGATGTTTAAACTACTTCCGAAATATTATACAATGTAAGAGAATATTATACAGTGAATATTAAGAGAAATATTATACAATGTAATTAGGAGTTTAAGTCAGAAGAGAAGGCTGAAACGATCGTGTCGTTTTAATGGAAAGGGGTAGAGCAGGAAATTGGAAAATTCCGCCGAAGACCATTTCTCCGATAATTCGTCGCAGGTCGCTCGAAAGTCGTCCCGACCCTCGGGCAATAATCAGGATGTTATTTATTCGTCGCCGCCTTAAAACCCCCGGTGACGGTGGGCACCGATAATTGGGCCCGGCCCCGGATGAACCCCACCGACCTCGGTAACGATCGACGGTAAGGGGGGGGCGTTCCCCTTTACGCCGGCCCTAATTAGGGGGTCACGCCAGAGCCCAGACCCAACCTGTAGCTCCGCCACCGTCCTACAGGCCCAACGAACAACCCGACACTTGTCCCACTCATGGTTCAGCTACTGACGCCCGAGGTGTCGGCCACTTTCGGATCCGTAACCCCACGAAACAAGAAATTTCAAATTTCAAAATTTTCTGATGTTGACCCCGTATCTACCCAATTACCATTGGTAATTGAACCCAGTCTGTTCGAACCGTACAAATAATATCTCGCAACATTAGAATGCTCGTTATACAATTTGCCAATGGAGCGTACTTCCAACGTGGAAGTAAGGAATAAAAAGATCGAGAATCTGAAGAAGGATCAGATTCCAACCTGTAGCTCCTTTGCCAACGCCTCAACCTAAGTCACGGTCCAGTTCCTGAAAGCCCTGACTTACAGTAATCGGTTACGGCTTCTTTCGAACTTATAAATGCAAAACGGAAAATTTAGTGAATTCGAAATATTTCTCACTAATTGTTCCCACTAACGTGTTTTCTTCATACGCTGACCGATGTCCGATGGAAAGAATTGTATCAATCCCCAAATTCATACTTTTTAAATAAGGTTTGGCAGGAATTCCACGAATCAGAGCCTTCCTGCGACTCATTCATCGTTAGTTCTAGACTACGGAATTTCTCTCAAGCGCTCAAATTTGGTTTAATTTCAACACGTCGGCTGGCAACTGGAGGCCGGCATTAACGGTAGGAGGGGAGAAAGTTAGCGCCGACTTCTGATTGAGTTGATGCCCCCTGTGGCTGCCGCAAAACAAGCCTGGCAAAACTCATCGGAGCGAGGCCGGCCCAATAATAGCTCCCTTCTCTATTTATCCCTGTAAGACAAAACTAAACTTCTCTCGAACAAAATACCCTGTCTTCACGTAGGTGGTCTAAATCCACTTACACGGCACTTCATTACACAATTTCCCCTCAAATTAAATATCGAAAATACTTTTATTTATAGCATCCCGCATCAATTTTCCCGTGCACATTCCCCTGCAGTTAGCAATAGATTCTCGGGACCTTGCCTTGACATTTGCGGTATTATAAATACAAATATTTATTCCGGCAAATTGCCTGATACTAAGTTCAGGCAACACACAACACCAAGTTTAACATACCTGTTTTGTGGTCTGCGAGGGGTTGGAATACCGTAGATTTCGTGTGTTTCTGTCTCCTCTCGCTGGTTTGCTCTTTTGCTATACCGGTTTCGGCTGTTCGCCATCTTCAGTGACGGTGTTAGTCACTTTTGGCACTTTGTATGTTTTTTGGGCATCCTCACTGCACTGTCACTGTCACTTTTACACTGTGCCTTTTACTATTAAAACGCGTAGTGTATTCAGTTTAATGAGCTACTAGTTTCAATGGTACGGCGTACCTAATACTAGCCCACAACAAAGGTATGTCTTACATTTTAGTATTAGCGCCTTACATGTAGTGACAATGCAATGAGGATGCCCTAAAAACATCCTAAGTGCCAAAAGTGACTAACACCGCTACTAAAGCTGGGTAGCAGCCGAAACCGGTCTAGCAAAAGACCAAACCATTGAGGAGACAGACACACGAAATTTACAGTATTCACAACACCAATATTAACAAAATGTTGTGCTATAGATATAGCACTAAATTTAAACATAATTTAAACATATAGTGATTATACAAATAGTCACTAAATTTAAACGGCGACGAGTGAACTAGATCCACTCGAAGACGGAATTAATGGCTGTTCTAGGTGATAATATTCACCGAACTTTAAATAGATCATGCCAAACATACGTTTTCGCTTAGATCGATGGTACTCATTTTTGCTTTTATCCGCCTCGTTCGTCGGTACGCTTCCTTTTTTCAGTCAGTGGCGGAGGGTGAAGACCGCAGGGGGAGAGGAGCTTGGAGGTACTTTGATGTTGGACCCCACTCGTCTCGAGGGCCCGACCTAACTTTCGCCACTCTCAACTTTCCCAAACCTTATCGCCCTCCCCTCCCACCCCAATCAACGTCAAAATTTACAGGAGTAACATGTCATGGGCCCCGTCCACCAATTTTCATAAAATTACGTCCCAGCGTTTCAGCTCGATCCGCAACACATCGCAGAAGCAAACCTCTAATACAAAGAACATGAGGGTTTGGTACGCGAAATTAATGCCAGTTGGAAGCTCGTCACCAGTACTGATATGTTTCCTGCAATATGTCGCGAATTTTAGTGTTTGAAGTTTTAGCCTGAAACAATATCGGTCTTTGATGATCACCAGCATCAGTACATTAAAATTTTACCTGATGACTTAGATGTTAATTACCTTACAATACATGTATCGAATGTTATCCCTGCAATATAAATCGGCATTATGCATTTGTATGTCTGTTACAAACCAGCAAATTTGAATGTAAGCAGGAAAACGCTGGTAGTAAAAGATTGTTCATACTATCCAAGAAATTCTACTGGGAATTCAAACGAAAAGTTCATTATTAAAACTGGCAGACCCTTATATATTAGTACACCCGACTCGGCAGCCCAGAATTTAATATTACGGAACATGAATTACATCCCCCGTCTTGCCTGATGCTTAGTTCTATAACACGACAGGGAACGGTTACTGTCTTCTAATTTATATTAGCATTATTTTCATCAAGTGGTTTCATTTTGAGTTATTGCAATCTGAAAACGGTTGGACGCACAGGTATCCCACACACAGTACCGGCACAAAGGCTCCCACGCTTCGGTTCTTCCCCCGCAAACCTTCACCCTCGGTGATCTCCTTTAAATCGTGCGCAATTTGGCTAATGAGCTGCACGCGCGTGGCTGATACCGAACCCCGATTCCTGGACACTTCATCGAACTTTCCCAACTACCCCGACTTTAGACCACAAGGAAAAGGAAACACACATTTAGATCGATGGAGTAGTTTCCGGAAAATATCTCACTTTAAACGACAATATCATTTCTAATAAATACATAAACTTTCGCCTACTTATCCATCCGGCGAACCGGAATTATCCAGTAAATAAACAAATGATTATTCCAACAAAGGATGGAATATATTTGAAAGACTCTTTAAATAAATGCCGTGTAATTGCCCCTCATAACATACCCATGAACTACGTGTAGCAGATAAGACGGAAAATAACGTAAACAAACATAACAACAGCAATTAATAATAACAATAACGTCAACGTACACGATGAATGTAGTTTACAGTAAAAAATAAGGAATCCCTTAATGCAAATGAGTCACGGAAATGTCAACATGAACTTACATTTTCATTCATATAACGTTTCACAAAGACAAATATATTATAATATACGTGAGGAAAAGAAACTTGATCGCAGTCCTACGCAATGACCTTTCATTCTGGATACTTTCCTCATATTGGCAAAAAATCTCATTATAAATTTAGCGCTTATTTTATAATCAATGTGAGATTACCGTGGGTTAAAAATATCCCTCATATTTATTTTCTGTAGGACTTTTCCCTCGTTCAGAACTTATTTTTGCTCCAGAATCGTTAATCGAGCATTACATCATGCTAAAGTCAGTTGCAGCGAGTCCAAAAATAGAAGTCTCTTAATCTTAAAAGATATGGACTGACCGATAATTCACTGGCTTCGCATTTCTCGGTAATTAGGAGCGAGACATGCTATTCTATACTTTTTACATTGATAATCTCTCACTTTTTAATTTCTATCTGATTTAAAATACAGGAATAATCCAGTCAATCGACTTTATTTATAGTACTGTTTGTTGTCCTTGCGAAATCACAGCTGTAAATGACCTATATAAATGCGGTATCGTTATTTTAATTTTTCGCCGTAATTAGATATTTGATTAATTATTTAATTCGATTCTCACTAGACTGACATTGTATGATATGATCCCGCCACACAGGATCTATGATGAAACAGGATATTCCGTCTGCGACCGATATCACTTGGTGCCCTCCTCTATAATTTTACAAACTATCATATATAACCAGTAAATTTGCATTTCTATTAAGAAATTGAGTAATTTAATACAAAACAAAATTCATAACATAATTAATGTTTCTGTATTTCACTGGCATGAATATACATCCCACGATTTAATGATTAAATTATGTTAAATATTCCGAATATATTATTCAATTCATATATTTTTTTCAATACTTTTAGGATTCTTATGAAGTGGTTTCCAATAGGTCTTTTTAATCTGTTTAGCCTTTCAATTATGAATGTTGCTTAAATAAACTCGAAATCATATATATAGTTTTGCTTGTGTAAACACAAATTTAGTAATAATCTTCCTGATTATTGTTACTGTGGTAACGGGGGCAAAGAAGCGAATATTTCAATGTTATTTGACGATTTATTCCGCACTCCAATTCAAATTAAGTCCTGAAGCCGGGGAACGGTCCCATCATCGAGGTCCGTTAGAGTCGTAAATTCGAACATAACCGTAGGCAGGAACATTATAAATATATATAACGGGGCCCGTAAGAGGATAATCCGTCTGTCTGGTACTTCAAAAGGAGAGCGGAGAAAGAGGATGCGGGGGCTGTGGGGGCGGCTCGGGAGGCGGAGGCGGAGGCGGGGGCGGCTAGCCCGCCAGACGCCCGGGCCTCCGCCCTGATTTACGACGGGCCCCACTCCCAGACTGTTTACTCCGTCCGGGAGGCGGACCACCTACACTACACAGACACACACACACACATATATATACTTCACATACACACACAGACACACGTCTTGCCCGGTCATGGACGTACCGATTTTTGAATGCCGTTCCAGTCACATCGGTGGTGGTCCCTTTTCGCCCAAACAAATAGCACAAATATTCAGTCACATCATCATTTTTCACACTCCTGAAGTGATACACCGGTCATAATTACTGCGAAGATATTTGTTCTTTTATTATAGACTAGTCAGAGTGTTTCTCCTTTATTTGTATGAGTCCTGTTTCAATAGTCTTGTTATATATCATTTATGCTCTATTCTAGTTCGCATTATCTAGATGCGTTGTCTAAATTTTTTGGATAATACCTTTTGGAATATTTCATTTTTACCTTCAGCAAAAAATTACACACAATTTTTATTTGTTCAAATGTTGCCAACTAAAAATATTTCTGGACATATTATTCATCCTTAACTGCTCCACAGCGTTCATCCATGTTCCCCCTTCCTTTTCATTCCTTAATACGACACATTAAAAAATACATTTTGAAACAAACATATTGATTTTTTCTGCGAGGAGGGTAGATCTATATACTTTTATTATTTTGATTTCAGCCTCGGAGCATGACAAGTATTCAAATCAGAGTAAATTATTTAAATTTTCTCAGAGTAAAACTTTAGTTCTAACTAATTGTGAAAATGATGACTTTTGAACTTCTATATTTTCATAAGCTCTATAGTAGAGACAAACCTGAATGGAGGGGTCTGTGAATTTTACTTTAATCAAACACCAAATAAATAATAACCCTTTCTTTTACAGTATCAAATATGCGCCTGAATCCCTCTCCCCCATTAATTTATACCGTTCGCAGAGCTTAATAATTATAATTATTCGCAGTATATTGTCGAGTATCGAACTGAACCGTGTTAATGGAATAATTCAATATCTACTGAGGTAATAATTTAAAATTACTTCCATTTTCTGGCCCGCGGTACTGCCGTTGTTCTCCGCAACGTATTCGCTCTCGTAATAACCAGAAATATGGGTCGAACATATTGAACTCCATTAGCCGGTCACGGTATACGCAGTAATGACTCTGATTACAATGGCAGAATCGTTAATTTCGGCCGATTTTTTTTTTAACAGATAGCGATAGCGACCGAAAGCGGAACCGAAAAAATAAGATGCGTTATCTAAACTGCGGTTCGATGCGATGTTAATGCCTTTTTGAATATCTGATTTTATTCCTGTAGCCGGCATATTCTGAATATCGGTTTGGTGATGTGGAAAAAACGAGGCTTAATTATGGGAAGCATTTAGTCTTATGTCGGCTTTAGATTTTGTCGATACTTTTTTGGTTCATTATCTTTGAAAAAAAAACTAGGGTCAAAAAGAGTAAAAATATTCAAACCCCAGCACGGTATTCCGAATTCAGACCCGAAAGCAAATATCGGCAGTTAGAGAGGATATGTCGCAATAATTAAGGCCCGTCTATAACCATTTCAGGATCATTGAAGTCAAGTGATAAAATTAAATTTAATAGCCTAAAGGCGGATAATGATTGATCCAGCGAGCATATCAAGCACGCTATAATTAAAACAAAATTACACAACAGGATTATGTACGGAATGCACGTTATGAACATGATTAGCAAGATATTTCAGAGATATTTCATGTGATTTTTTTGCCGATCTATATTTTCATTCAAATTAACAGTAATAAAAATTGTTACTGATAATAAACGAGAAAAGAATACTAACTTCTGGTTATAGGTAAAATTAAACGACTCTATGGGGGAATTCATTTTCGGTTCATTCAATAATTCGACATTATTTTCTCGATAAAAGTCGCAGTTAATTTATGTTTATGGAGAGAATATGAGGAGTGTATTCGAAATATTCGTGTGAAGAATTGGGTGGGCTGTGTGGACACAGCGCTCATCCAATCCATCATGTTCCCCGGGGACCGCTCACGCATTATCCTCCTTCCCTCTTTAACCAATGTTTCCCCTTTTGTAGCGGCGAAATTTAGAATTTTCCATCACTCTTTTTATCGTCTCCACTCGCCTAGTCGATCCTACGGATCGACGCCATCCACTATTAGTAGTTGGCACTGAATTTGTATGATTCAGATTTAATTGCAAATCCATTTTCAGGTCCTCCAATATTATAAGCTAACTATTCGTTACTTCGATCAACTTTGTTAACAGCTCATGGTATATTTTCAACCAATTTTCAATTTGGACAAAATAACTGGATGCCATCGGTTTGCACTCAGTGCCGTGTACATAGGTCACGAGTACATTTGGAGAGAGAGAGAGAGAGAGAGAGAGAGAGAGAGAGAGAGAGAGAGAGAGAGAGAGAGAGAGAGAGAGAGAGAGAAATTCAATATTGTCCCGCCGTGTTTTGCGATTATTTGTTCGGAGCTCTCGCCGTGAGCGATACGTGCGGGATTGTTTGTAGTTTGTGTCCCGGCAAATGATTTTTGTGCTAACAAAGTGTTTATGCAGCGTTTAACGCTTGTCATTCGCTAAAGTAAAATTTCCTTTTTTTGTTACGTGATTGGTGTTGGCTATACAGGTCGTCCTTAATTGTCCTGTCTGAATCCCTGTCTGAAATATCCGATCACTATTCATCTCACAACTAAAACAACAACAATCAAAAATTATTATTATAATTAAAAATTTGATTAAAAAATGAGTAGTCTTTTATTTCTTTGAATTATTTAAATTTAAATTTGCTAACAATGAAATAATATTATAAAATAAACAGTATTGCTTTGGAGCAAAACTACGTGAAATAGTACCAGTTGGCTTTTACAAAACCGATTTTCATGAATACCATGCGAACGTTGGCATACATTTTATTTTTAACCTTAATCACTCAAACAATATTTGAAATTTGTAAATTAAAATTTATAAATTGGAAATTTTTTAACTTTGTCACTAAGCTACAGGAACACACGATTGCAGAATATTAATTGATTTTTTCCGCTGCCCGGTTTTTTCTTTCTCTTCCCGGGATATATTCTTCAATCGTTCGAACTTTTCCCTTTAGTTTTTCAAGGGAAGTCGGGGGCGCCGATATTTGTCCGGTGACAGTTGCAGGTGCCGAAGCCCGGACTGATCGATAGCCGGAGCCAGATTACATGAGATTTGTTCCCCGTCTTGTCCGCCGTTCCCTGCCCGGGATTTCGAATGACGATTCGAGTCTGTTTGCGTTAACACCCTGCGGAGCGACCTTCCGCACTGGCGCCCCAAACAGTTCTGTTTGACTTCGGACTTTGCAGACCGACCAGCGGCCAAAACAAGCTGTCGCCAGACTTGTACCGTGCAAATTATACTGCCCACACTCTAAAATATCATAGATTTCGTGTGTGTCTGTCTCCTCTCGCTGGTTCGGTCTTCTGCTAGACCGGTTTCGGCTGCCCGCCATCTTCAATAGCAATGTGGCACGAACACGGAATGCTTGTGGCGCATCCTCTCTGCGCTGTCACTTACTTCACGCGACAGAAGAACGCGAATTCTAACGGTACTCCAAATCCTCGGAGACCACAAAACAGATATTCAAATCGTTTTCTATAACGTTCATATTGAGTTAGTTGAGGTCGACTCGTAATCAATTCAAATGTACCAGCAATCAAGCCCCGGGCAAGCTCTTCGACGAATAATACGAATGAACGTATTTCCATTGCATTGATACCACATTGTAATTAAATAGATGTGGAAAATTTGAGTGGGAGCTGTGGGCATCCATCGGCTGTTTATTGTCTGTTTTTATTTGATCGTGATTGGATACAGCTAAGTTATAAAGTAGAAGTTTTGCCCGGGGATTGTTGCGGGGGTGTACCGTTTGAATTCTGCGTGTAAATCGTTCGGTGAAATATTTCCGATGACATCAGTAAGGTCATCCCGTAGTTTGAAGGGTTGAACCACCCGGATTTCGGTTTTGGCGCCCGCCATATTTTTGTTTTCCGTCCTCGTTGTGTTGACCGATGCGTTGAAACCGGTAACATACGCCCCCCCCTCAATACCGACACAGGTCGTCAGGACAGGGACGATAATCGATTGGTACCCGGTTGCGGTTCGCAATTCTGTATCTCTCGACTATCCTCCTGCAATATCTTTTATTGCTACATAATAACAGCGTGCTCCTAATTTTGTTAAAGGAGAACCTGATTGAAGAAAATTAGGTATGGACTGGATCTGCTATAAGGATTCATTAGTTTGGCACATATAAAGAAATTAATGATTTAAGGTAGAATAAAATCGTTTCACACGTTTGCAAATCGTATAACTGACCCTTGTCATCGTCGTATACCCGCGTAATGAAAATCCTCTCGGAAATTTGAGCGCTCTAAACAGTTTCGGGGGTTGAAAAACCCTCGATCCAAATGGTATATCGGAATGGATCAGGGGTGAAAAAACAACCCTTACGCTGTTCCTCCAAATCATTGTCGTGTTACTGAATCTGACAAAAATCTGAAACTGGTCTAGCTTAGGACCGAATTGAGACAGAGAAGACATAATATTGCATGAATATTATGCAAGGATATTCATCCTTCCTGTTCAATAAAATATAAATATCACATAACTTAGACAAAGTATTGTACATAAGACTAATTGTAGACCATATTAGTAAAAGCTTCTTAACTAGGTTGTTTTTTTTAAACATGTTCCCAACAAATACTCTAATATATGATTGAATTTCAATCAGGTTATAAGAAACATCAAACACATGGGCGTTATGCTAGTAGTTTATTAAATATTTATAAGTGTACATCACGCAATTTGGATTTTAAAGCGGTCTAGCATTGAATAAGTATTGATATAAGTGAAATATCGGACTAGGTATTGGCATTTGGAGCATGGGGATACTAATCAATGTTCTGGGTCCCTTAACGAGCCGAAGTGGGTGGGAGCCAGAATGGCTTTGTTTGCCTCCCAGAGCCGTCGTTTTCTCGCCCCCACCTCGAGATGAAACGAGATTATTTCATACATATGAATGGAGCCAGTCGACGCTCGCAATTCTTGAAACTCGGCTACCAATCTAACCAATAACGCACCTTGGAGCCTCTAGGTTATTCAATAAATAACCAGTAGGGGTGAGCGACATTTATATAATAAACTCTTGGGAATTTTAAATTTATTTTTCTACAGAGTGTGCCACACTTTTGATATAAATTGCGAACACATGAAACTGACATTGTGAGTATATAATTGGAAACATAGTCTTGAAACATCTCTGTCATTATACCATTTTTTCGTAAGTGTGTTAGTGTTGACCTGGAATCGAGTAGTCATGAAATTGATTTGTTTATTATTTATTTTTAGTGCCTGATTTTTTCGTATGATTCATTTATGTGAACTCCAATAATTTGTTCTGTCCATTAATAATACGATTTTTAAAGAAAACATAGTTGTACAAATTTATAATGGGGTTGAAGAATTCTTCCACATATATAATTTAAGGCACGTGACATTTTTATGATAATGTTTGTATGCTGCATACTTTCAAATGTTTTATTTTTGAAATATCGACAATCAAACTCTGGCACAAACAGCTTAATCTCAAATTAAGATCCGAAAGCGTTTGAAATTACAGTTGAACGATATGCAGTCTCCAATTTACATGAAAATATCTTTTTCCTTGGAGGTCAAATTGTTTTCTTGTATTCTCTTTATCGAATGGACGGAGAAATAATCAAAAGAATCTTTACACACGATATTTATACAGAGAGTCCTCCTCCAGACCACCCTCCTAACCCACAAAGTAATGTCCCGAACACACATTTAAGAATGCGGGATCGATACCGGACGATGAGTGGGAGCTAACACAAAAGTCTCCCATATTCCGACTTCCGGTCGATCTGGCTTTCAAATCGGGAATAAGAATCGTTATTATGAGGGGGACTGGCTCAAACGACAGATTGGAGGCCACTCAATTTAAAATCCTTTTGCTCGACCCAGTCTTCTACCCCTCTGTCCATAAAATAAAACTTCTTATATTTTCGAGTTCTTAGAGTTCGTTCAGAGTCTATTAAATTCAGGCCCGTTGCCGTCGTGCCCCTTAGATTTTCAAAACAACCTTCTAGACTTTTGAACTTTGTTAACTCGAGTTCATTTGATTTCTTTCCTTTTGTGAAAGCTACTAATCTTTCCTTCGTGTGGCAAAGATATGGGCTTACCGATAATAACATATAAAGGGATGATAATAAGTGGTGACACTCCATTCACTCCATATCAGTAACATATATATATATATATATATATATATATATATATATATATATATATATATGTTACTGTTTTACGATTAATATTACATTTTAATTTACTGCAAGTAGAAGTTTACTGAAATGCACCCCCCACAACGTTCTGGATGCATCATAAAACTTGTTTCGAAGGTTAGAAAATCTTAAAAATAAGTGATTTTAAAAATTTTCTAGAGCGATACCAAGGGAACGTACATTTGAATGTTATATATAAAATAAAAACACTCTTCAGATTCGTTCCATGAAAATAAGCATCGAATCAATGAATGATAACGAACTTTAGATTACGGTCATATTTAAGTAATTCACTCTGAAATACTGACAAATATTTCAGACTTCAATTCCTTACGTCATTCGCAGAACATGAGTAATTCGTTTTTGCAATTTACAGTTCGTATTAACATTAAATATCGGTGGAAATTGAGTTACCCTTTCCGTTCCCTCCGTTCACAATTTGTCGGGTTCCGCTCTGTTTTCTACAAGCCCCATTCCCCCCCCTCCCCACGGTAAATAAAACTTTATTTTTTCGCGGACTGACGTTGGTCTGAATTTTTTAAGTCGTCGTACTGTATTACGATAATCCTTTTTTTGCCGGGTTATTATTATCCGAACGCGGTCTATTTCCGGCGGCTCATTTCCCAAAGGGGAAACGCGGCTTGAGAGCTAAACTAAATTAATCTGGATCGTAGAAAAAGGCGTACCACAACCTTTGCAGTCTGCATACGTCATTTCCCAATTCCCTACACGAAAGAACTATATGATCGGTCAGTTTCATTGGTGAATGGAGTGTATGGACAAAATGAACTCCAAAGGACAACATTACTAGCATTTATGGGCCTCGTTCAAGTCCTACTCACTATCCAATTGACCTATTTCATTAGAACAGTTTTGTATTTATCTTGTAGATTTGTTATAAATCTTGGGTAAATTACTTGGGGCTGGCGGATGAACGTAATACTCTGAACCACTTCATTTAAACACTCGTCCACAAATACCTGTTAGAAACAGGTTACATTAGGTGAAATAGGTATGATCACCGTTATTCTGGCTATATGCATATCCTTATGTATATTTTGTGGTATATCTAATTTATATATTTTTTGATAGATTAGACTGATCCATATTCGAGAATAATATGATGACAGACACCTGGTAGACGATTTTTTATTTTAATCAAACCGACATGAGGAGAACAAAGTAATGAAATATTTAGGCACTCATTTGTTCTCTCATCCTGCAGAACTGTTGTCTCTGTTACCATATCTAGACCAGATCAAACCATCAGTATCAATACAGGTAATTCAAATTCAAAATGTCCCTTGTTGGAGGTTGGAGCTCGGCGGCTTTGGCGTGGACACCAAAAGCGAGAGTGAAGTGAGTTTTCTGGATTATTGAGAGGAAAATCGGTTTCGACGCCAGCTTGAGGTCAGCGGCGTTCGCGGACTCATTTATTTAATGTCCAACGACGCTCTCAATCGGCAGAATATATCTCTCTCTATTCGCGGTACGTTACTGTACGAACCGATTCGAAACTGAATTTCTCTTTGTAAAATAGTTGAATCTTGAAATAATTCGAATGGACGCTGGCTAATCCAGAGAAAGATAAAAATATGACATGTGTGAATAATAATTGTTTTAATTCAGGTGATCAATTACTAATTATTATTCCTAATAAATATAAATATTTATTTTATTGCTCAGAAAATATAATTGTAATATTTGGGTCGAAATATCTCGTGACCAATTGTGTATGTAAATAAGTGGGAACTATCCCAGTTTTCTGTTCTTTAGGTTTCTGCTTATTTTTCTTACGTTGTCACAAAGTTCTAGCAATTTTTAACTTGGTAGTCATTTATAATTTCTTGAAACTTCGTACTTTTAGTTTCTCCCCCTTAGACAGTTAACCTTTTCCTAATGAAAAAATAAAACTGACTATTCCATATTCCCTCTTTGCACTTAAAGTATGCAATACTATACTATATTGTATTTTCAAATTTATTGAAATTAAAGAATTGGTTATAATAATATTAATACAGTATCAAATTATTCTTTTGATTTATTCAAAGTGAAATTCCGTAAACAGTTTTAGTGAAAATCTGGTCCGAAGCTTTTAAAACTGATAACTCCGGAACCAAACATACAGTTAACGAGCGACTAATGAGAGCTCCGTTTGAGTTTGTAATAATCAAAGTTTTAATTGGTCGACGAATGTGGTAAGCCTTTCCTATTTAGTAATTCGAGATTCGAGAACACAGTCATCAGACCGTTCATAGATAGTCATTCTCCCTGACAGCTGTAAATTACTTAAATGGAAAGGTATAATAAACAACAGTATAATCATTTAAAAATCGACTAAAACGGAAGCAATAATACGGAACATTGAGTTGCAACTGAACTGTTGGCAACCTTTAATTTCATTTAGGGGTAGCGTATGTGAAAGTTTCGCTCTCAATACTGCCTGCCGACTGGTTCATTAACCTTAACTTCTGTCTTAGTTCATTCCTTTTCATCGTGTGCTCACGTTTGCCGTTAGTATCTTGCCCGCGAATCTTCGTTAGGGATAGATTTCCTCGTTTCCGCAACAAGCGCCCCGTCCCGTCTCGCGGAGACGTTAGTGTTGTTTACCCACTGGCGGGAGAAACTTCGCAGAGGGAAAAACCTCAATCCACTCGGGATGTCAAAGTCGTCGACGGGCGTAATTATCTGGCCGTATTAGCTTCGCCGGTTCGCTTCTGGCGATGGCAGGAAGCGGATACCGGAATTACACTTCGGCGACAGCGCGGACGGGGGCGCCTCGCCAGTCTGCCGGATGGCCGCTTATAAAGAGGGCGAGAAGCCAGAATCGACCTAGCACCGGACCAAATGAGCGAGTGTAAGCAGAATCATGGGTAACTACACAACGTGAAATAGATTTTTTAATTGCTGGACGCCAAATTAAATTTGGTGCAGACCTTTAAAACGCATTTTGACCCAGACGACCTTATTTATTGTGGAAAAATTAACCTCCCCCACCGTAGGAAAAGGAATATTAATAACAATTTGGTCGAAAAAAGTCGGCCTGGGAGGCCGAGCAGGATGATCAGGGCGGGGGGAGGGGGTGCGAGGTTAACAAGAGGGGGTCGTAATGGCATTATTTCATTAGGTCGGAGAACCCCTCTACCCCTCGTCTGGCCCCGCTGGTTGGGCACCGCCATCATATTACTCGGTCTGCATTATTGATCCCCGCACCCCGCCTACAGGTTCTTCCTCCCTCCCACCATCCCCTCTCTCTCTCTCTCTCTCTCTCTCTCTCTCTCTCTCTCTCTCTCTCTCTCTCTCTCTCTCTCTCTCTCTCTCTCTTTTCCTCCCGCCGTCCCTCTCACAACCCGTTTAAAAACTCTAATGTCCCATTGTTTTGTGGCGGCGGCCTCATTTTTGGAATTCCAGCATAACCCGGACCCCAACCGACCGGCCGGTCAATGGACCGCCACTTCGGAGGGCGGAAGGGGCCGGTTAGCCCGCCGAACCGTTAATGGAGGTAGGTGGGCGAGTCTGACCCCGTTCCAAAGGCGGATATTACCTCTGATGATGGCAATATAATTCTTTTGACCTCTTCCTAGCATCTGCATTTTTATTAGATCGTCGTCATCGCCGATAGTCGTCTTTGTCGAAGAAAAAAATTCTTTTAAACTCCATTTCGCATTTCTATGTAAACGAAATTAAAATTTTAAAACCTGTAATATTCGGCTTTCCAAAGTTGAAAGAATAATTTGTGGAATTTATATTATATATATTGTAAATTTACTCTTACTTCAGCCATCGTTCTATTATTTTTTCTATCGCTTGGGTATCGTCAGTCGTAATTTAGGAACCGTCAGTCTTATCAGTGAGAGATAATATTTGAACATTTATTAGTATTTAATATTGATCATTACGGTTCAACTTGGGAGTGAATTCGGCGCCAGCTCCCGATATAGTCGTTCATACTGCATTGAGGATAAACTTGATTAACAAAAACTGGAGCAATTCGAAAGGCCACCAAATAAAAAATTCCGAATTTCCACAGGATATATTTCTAATTTCGAACACCGATTCCGTCCGATTTATTTCCAAGGGAGGACGGCGACCGTAAATGATTGATGAGCCCGTACTTTTCCTGTCGACTCTGGCACAAAATTGAGAAGATACGGAACCCTGGAGATGGAATAAAATGAAAGTTGAGGGGGGGGAGGGTGAGAAGGTGCCCAGAAGAAGGGAGGATCCATCAGAGGTAGCTGTAATCCCCCGCCGGCAAATAGAGCGGGGACACGATCGCTCCATTATATTATGCAGATTTCTAACCCTACCTACCCCATACCCAAGCCTATTGCATCTCTCGAATTTCTCCCCAAAACCTAAACTATACACTCCGCATAATGCCCATAAAAATTCGTCGAAGGGTATTGACTAATTTATTTTACAATCTAAAATTAAATTCATACATCAGTTTGCGAGATTACATCTTGTAGAATAGATATTGTGCAATATAATAATTTTCATACGCACGATATAATATAATATAAAAATACTTTATAGTAGTCTGGTGACTCCATAATGTAGATATAACGTTGTGCAAACAATAAATTTGCAACAAAATATGATCTGTAATTAGGATATGCGTTCAATATTAATTTATTTACAAGAAACATATGCCTGGACGTTTACGGGAATATCAAATTATACAATATAATAAGGTCTATACGATTAAATGCGGGGTCAATTAAACACAGCAGTGAGTGGAAAACGTAAAATTCCTCACATAAAAATTTTTCATGTATATATTCCAATACTATTTATTACTACGCAATTTATGGGGGGAATTATAGCTACATTATTATTATTAAGAACAGCATTAACGGATAAAAAAATTGTGAAAAATCCCAGTCGAAGTGTGCAAGAAAATTCGGTATTACTCTCACTATGCTCTCATAGCTAGTATTGAGACGGAACATTAATCTGCCAGCCACTGTGTGGAATTTAAAAACGGACCTTTCTCCGATTAACTTCAGGTTAGACAGAGATCTCTTGGTCTTTTAATTGAACACTGACGCGGTCGTCAAACCAGACGGGACAGGGCATAAACCGCACCGCTCTCAGACAAATGACCGTCCATTAACACAGTTATCCGGTGAATAAAATATATTTAACGGAAAAAGAATCGTCGGAAGATTGAGGGCCGGCGGGGTTTGGCGATAGCAACAAGTAGGACGGGGGGTGGGTGGCCGGGGCGGGGTCGAATGCGAGGGAGACACGCGAACACCACGTGTTGCCGTCCCAGCCATCGAACCCGACCCAAACGGACAGAACTGATATTTCAATGTCCAAATCATTCTCCCGCCTACGTCTAACCGTTCGGCTTAACCCCCGAACTTCTCCTCTCTACATGAATTATTTAAAAATTCATTACTACCCCAATAGGGACACCGCAATCGCAAATTTCATTTTCTCATTAAATATATTTGTCTAGGAAATGTTTAATACCGAAACAAATCCAGTATATATATATATATATATATATATATATATATATATATATATATATGTATATGTGTGTGTGTGTGTGTGTGTGTGTGTGTGTGTGTGTGTGTGTGTCTATTAAACAGTCAGATTTGATTCAACATTGAAATTTTAATACCTAATTTTGTTGTAAAATTAGGTATAGGGTTTATGTAAATGTCATAAGAATTATGTCAGGCCTGGCATAAAATACTGTTTAAAAATCACAACATTATGGGATGAACATATTTGTGTACTTTTATGTACGCTCCTTCCGCTTAAACGACGCCTGAATTTCGGTCTGGGTATCTCTTTCCGACACGTTCTTTCAGATGCTTTCAGCGAGGAGTGGCCGTTTTGCGAATATGGTAGTTATAAAGCAGCAGTTAGTACTTTTCTGGATCATCAAACCTGGTTTTCTCTTTATCCCGGGGTTGCCGCAGACACTAAGGAGGCGTCATTCCTCCTTAGGAACCCCCCATATAATCCGGCCTGTATATACTGAGAGCTTCCTCATAAAATATGTCTCTCCGTTCGGCGTTTCTGTTTTTTTTTTTTTTGAAAGGGGTCTTGTCAGCACTACACATTCTACTACAGATAACTGTTCCTCTCATGAAAGGGCTAAGGATGCTATGTTAATGCTGAATCGCCTCGAGTAATACAGTCCAATTGCCTACAGTAACTGCTAACGCAATGGTACTGACAATGGCGAGAAACCCCCATCTAGCTTGGCACCGAACAGGAAATTGGAAAAGGAAAAGCAAACAAGTGATGACGTTTGAAACATTAGTCTCAATACTGTAAACATTTACTTTTCCATATCGATTACACGATTACGAGGAATTTCCTTAAAAACGTTGTACATTACGATGCATTCTACAATTCGATGTATTCTACATTCTTCTAGAATTATTAACTGTGCTTAGTTAATAGTTTCTTGGGTATAATTATACTGTACGTATGTTGTAGTCATTTTGTAGTTATACAATTCGATCTGGTATACGTACAGGCACGCATTGTGTTAAATTGTAATACATTTAACGTTAATATTTTAAATTACTATTATTTGTCACCAATATTTTGTCACGACGAGTGATTAAAATACATCAGTGTTGAGAAAAACTTTGAAGACACTTTCAGCACGAGTTATTCTATCTTCCTCGTTGATTTCTGGGTCCAGAACGTTGGCCGTCTCGTCGGTGGACATGATTTTATCCAGTTTGTTCCTCAATTTTTGATTTTTTTTCATCAGCTGCTCTATCCTCTGTTCTGTCTCTTCAATCTCAGTGGCTATTACCTCCGAGTCTGCCTTTTCAATTGGGTCTCCGCCAAATATTTTTCGGAATATCCTGATGTAAGAGTTCAGGAAAATTGTCCGAACTGAATTGTTATTATTAAATAAATTATTTTGAATCCCTCGTGATAGGCCTAAAACATTACTTGCAATAGGTATATAATATATATATATATATATATATATATATATATATATATATATATATATATATTAGGGGGTTCACGATAGGGTTTGGAATAGCAGTCTTGAGATTTCTTGCCTGCAATCGTCGGCTAGGATATTGCCGGCAGATTGTGCATTCCGTTTGGACTGGTACTATCACTAACGAGAAGCCGAACCGTTCTAACTCGTGACCAAATCTGTGACTGGAAAGAAGACTTACTGTGACGTAAGAACAGTGATACTACGATCAAACGTGAAGGCATAAAACGTGAATAATATTAATATCGCATTAAGTACAAGCAACTCGGCCCTAAAAAAAAATCCTTTATTCCGACGTACAGTCGCTCTAATGGTCACGATAAGTTTTCATTGCAACGTTATGATGACAATTCTTTGAACTTTGTGAACATTCGTGAACTCAAATTACTGAAAGTGCTTAAGTTACTAAAAGTGCTTTTATATTATTTCATAGTGGAACATTAATGCTACAATCTTAACGGCAACGGCACATGACAAGTGTCCATCCTAGTATAAATTAATTTGCCTTAAGGGATTCGTAAGTTTGCATAAGGATACTCGAGCCTATCTTCCACCGGGAGCCTTGCCATATAAAGTTTAGTTATAGCATTAACGACGTGCTCCCCGAGTTTCGTCGTCTCGAGATATTTGTGGTACTTTTCACGATACTCCGCAGTCTATAAAAACGAACAACCATCAATGAACGCGAAACATAGCATTATTCGCAGTTTACGCACCCAGCCCTGGTTGGGTTAGGTTAGATTAGGCCATATAAAATGGAACCAATATTACAGTTATTTTGGTTAAAATGCAGAATAGGGGGCTCCCACCGATAACCTAATAGGCGAGGTTATATATCGATATCTGTTTCATTCGATATCGTGACGTATCTATCCTTCGCCCGGGAAACTATCAATTGCACAAAAGGTTCAATTTTGTAATTTAACTAATATCAACTGGCTTCTTCCAATAAATTACGTGGGCTGAGAGACATATTCTTTCCACATTCAGGACATACTCTCTCGCGACCAATCCAAGATTCATACATATCTCAATCGTTTTTCCGGACTCTCGTGCCTCAAACTCGTGAAAAATACAGACTCAACCTTTTCCATACCCACAAAAGACGTCATGCTCTATAAGCAAAATAATAATAATAAAAAAAACAGTCGCCTACAGCGTACATCCCCATAACCTCCGGGGCACCTACAGTAAATTTTAACCAACCTCGCCTATTAGGTTATCAGTGGGGGCCCCCTATCCTGCATTTCAACCGTTATTTTTTACATAAATTTGAAGTCCCGTACTTCATCTACTTTCTCACTTCCCTTACGGGGGATTCGGTACGTAGAGATTGATTAAGGTATACGATATATCAATACTGGATGTACAAGTGAAGGAACTCCTGGGAGCGTGAACTGTGATTTTACCTTCAACAGTTTCAGTGTATAAGGTTACCAATAATTGGAAAGGCATCGTGAAATTCCCTCACCTTACGGGAAGGCGCGGCCACAGGGACTCGATTTCTGAGAAGATATGATTTTGTGCCACGTTTGCTCATTTTTATGCAACTATTCTAATCAAGCCTTCCAATGTAGGAAATATTCAGACTTAAAATTTTGTCATAACACAAATGAGGGTGCCATGGAAACGATATTTGTATCAGCGAACAAATAGCCCTGATGAAAATATTCCGAACCCCCCCAGTCGCCGTTCTGAAACAATGTCAAAATAAATAAAAACTATTTAATATACCATTGTCACTAATATTTATTAATTGATTAATTTGCATTCACCGTGGGCTGGATGATCATTTATTATACATTTTCTCTAAATACTATCGTTCACCTTCAAGAATACTTCTCGGGCTTATCCTCTGGGAACAGTTTAGTTTTCTGGGTAAGGTCCGTCCCACGGGGGACAAGCTGGAATCTAATTGCGAATTTCTTTGCCTTTAAAAAAAGAACCGATTTCCTGGAAGTCACTAAATGTAATTGAATCCCAGTGGTACCCCCGAGGCCCCATTTGCCCATACTTACTCCTCTCTCTGAAATCTGAACGCATTCTCCGACTCTGGAAATCCTCCATGTCCTCTTAACTGTATTAAACGGTGGGCCAATGTTTATTAGTGAAATCTGTCGAAGCATCTGGATTTAATTGTGAAATCTACTCTCTAATTAACGCATAAATATACTTTTGGACGGTATAATCGAAGAGATAATGGAAGTTACTCGTAACACGGAGTATTCATTCCGTAGTCATCCGATAAGGATCATCTGATCTTTTCTTAGAAAGACGTTAACTTCCTCCTTGATTGTACTTTTCAATTTTTCAAATATAATATAATATGTGTAAGTATTTTCTGCGAGAAAGAGGATTAAACTTAAAAAAAAATTAATATTCAGTAACAAAATGATACAAGAACATTACATTAATGATACAACATCAAAAACATACGTTATGAATCCATATATTTATGCTTATTCTTTTTGGTATCGTATTCAAGATGTAATAATTTTTAATTTCCTGTGATATCTCCTCCTAGGTAATTTTAAAGAAACATTATTTAGGATTGTTTAATACCCTGGAAAAGTCATTGAGTTAATTGCGCTGTTATTTATGAACCTCATTTGTCCTTGTAATACCTGATCTAATGCGAGCCCGAATCACTGATTTCGCCGTCCGTAATGAAGGCGTAATGAAAACGTTACTTTAAATGCACACCAGAATCCGGGGGCTTAATCCCAGAAAATAAGGTTCTCGAATGTAATCCAGAGTCTCTTGGCTTTAATATTTGTAAATATTATCCTGCAGCTGTTGTCCCCAGTGCGATTTTCTGCAATGGCTTAAGACCAAATTGGGGTTTAGTGGACAAGTCGAAATTGGACTCGAAAAAAAGGATTGAAACTAAACGAAAGAATTAAGAATAAATTCTTTTGTTCTTGGACATATTCGAGATCCTGATAGACAATATTATTAGAAAGGACATTTTAAGTTGGATAGGGGAGGATTAGGTTTGGATTCCTATAATCCAAACATAATCCATATTAAGTCTGGATTAATGTAGATTTATGTGGGTTATTTATTTAACTTTTATCCAATTATACTCAGCTGAGGATAAAACACGAAGAAAAATTATGAAGGTATTGTGGGTAACATTAGTTCAATTGCATCGGAACAGAGTGAGAAGAGGAAATCAAATTTACGAAAGAACGAGTTTATAGACAAAATACACAAACGACGGTGGAAAATTAATCAACCTGTTTGAATTGGCCAAATAAAGTATAAATTCTTGTGAAATTATTTAGATTTGAGGAGGGGAGACAACTGAGAAAGGAGAGTCGGGACCAATTACAGTGGGGCGGAGTTCGCCTTGACCTCCCCCAATTAAAATGCGATTAGGCACACTGCGCTAAACGCGGACACTCCTTGCTCGTTTTCGAAACGTGAACCTCTCTTAACTAGTATTCGACGAAAAGTTTAAAGTTTAAAATTGACCGATTTCATATTCTCGAAATACCCCAGTGATTATTACAGGTGGATGTGTTATTTCTGTAAACTATTATTTTTGTACGATTTGACTTTTGAGAGCTAGAATTGATGAAGCTAAATATAAATGTATATTTATAAAATGTTCGTGGTCGCAAAAATGCTTCAAACACGAAAGGTAGACATTTGGCAGAAATATTGGATAATCGGCAGAACGATTTTCGCTTTATTTCCTGTGTTGTTCTATGGTATAATATTTTATAGATCATAAATATAATAACTCTTCGCAACAAGAAAAATGCATTTTGTGGATACATTAAAATCAATACTAATTGATTCGAAGGAGTAATTTAAAGTTGACTTTTAGTTTTATATACTTGGGGTCCGGTTTGCCCATTTGTCACTGCTGTGTGCGTTGTCTGATCGTCACTCTCGTCTCCTTTTAAAGGTTAAATATATCCCATTTCTGAAAACCCCTTTTAATATTCTCTGCGAGGGAGGGTTCGGAATGATAACAATGTCTACAAACAGGTTCGAAGAAATGTTTACCGGCTTGGGCGCGCCAGAGGCTGCAGCGCCAAAATATCTTGCGATTGTGTGGCCCAAAGCCGGGATTGATGGTAGAGTGCAGCGGGGGGGGGTTGGATGGAAGGATCGGCGTTTTCAATTTTTGGTTGAAGCATCGGGCGGCGAATAAAAAAGAAATGGACGGAGGGAGGAACGCGGGTATATCCAGATAATAACGGGGGATGGAACGGAGTGTAGGGGCGGGGCGGGGGTGGTTCGAGCGATGAGTTTTGTTGGGGTGTAATTTCCTTTTGTTGGACGGAGGGCTCTCACACACTAGATCTCTACAGCGCACGGAACCCCGCGCACCAACCGGCTAGCTTAGGCCGGCTAAAGCGCGCAGCCTGCCCCCTCAACACGGCCTCCCGCTGAATACATACCGGGGACCTCAGGGCTTTAATTTCCCCTCCCCAACAATAACTGGCCCGCGCTGGGATTTCCTTTCCGGTCCCTCAACTTTTAATCTTAATCAGTGCGATTGTACAGAACGTGTGGGGGCGGGGGCCTCATCCTTTCTACCATTTTATGACAAAGGGCCCTTCTTCTCCCTTTTTTCTCCATCCGCCGGTCTGAAATTTTCCAAAAACCCGAGTATTTCCAGAACTTTATACTTGGTTTAAAGATATATGGTCGGTCTTCGTGTTTTCGACATCATCATTATTCTTTCCATATTTTTTGACATTTCAAAAGCGCTCAGACGAGGGATGCGTTGGTAGCGTTTTGTACTCGTATATAATTTTCATTTATGGATCACAAACACGTAAAAATGCACTGTCATGGGTAGAACTGATTGTTAGTTAAATCGTTAGAACGGTTTCAAGACTATATTCCAAAACTTGCCCAAACATAAAATAATTATTGGGAGTTACTTGGAAGCGATAAATAAAATGCCAGTTTTAGATAACGACAGTCGTAATACGACCATAGTCTAAATGTAAATTACATCTCCTTACTGCGGCTATTTAGAATCTCACTCTCCGTTACTGATATATTGTGTAGGAATAAATATAAATAATAGCTTAAATAGTCAGCAATCATATTTGGTTAAACGCTAATATTGTAGTGTTTTTCTAATTTAACGATACTTTATGCTTTAAATTTACAGTAGACCCATTAAATATTCCGAGACCTCTGAAAAAAAATAAGGAATAAACAAACTGAAAAGGGGGTCCTATATAATAGAAAGAACTCTTCGGGCGACCAGTCCTGCCGAATAAGCACTTGTAAAAATTGAACCAATTAACGAATATAATAAGACGGAAGGCTGGGTGGGCGAAGGGGACGGTAGTTAAAAGCGGGTTGAGAAAACCGGAAGGAGAGGAGACTCGATTCAAATGGGTCTGGGCTCAGGGCCCCGTAATTAGCCTTGTTTAATGATGCAGCGTCAGACTGGTTGGAAAAAATGTAATTGTCAGGGGGAGGGAGGGAATAATTTTTTCTGAAATATTTATCCGGGAGAAACACGAGCGGGAGGGACTAAGAGCCGGCCTTCTATTTATATTCCATTGCTCGGTCTCCCGGACCGTTTTCCCCTGACTGTGGACGCGCAAGGAGCCTTTAAACTTCGATTTTTAAGCGCCTAAGGAACCCATTGCGAATAGCTCCCATTACGATGATAAAGGGATCGAAATTTAAGGAAATGGAAATACATTTTTCAATCAAAATATTTTATTCTTCTAGCTAAAACACTTGGCATTCTCACTTATCCCATGTTACGAGTTATAGTGAATCAATTCACTAGCGAGTTTGTACTATTTTATATAACTCTGTTTGTGAATTGAAATATTGGGGATTATATCTCGTTAATAATTTACGAATACAAAATCATTCCGGGATGTAAAAGCACCAGCCGCAACAAATCACTTGTTTAAACCATTGAACTACTGAATTATTTATTGTCCAATCGCAAAGCATTATTCACAAAGTATTTTATATTAAACCAGTCGAGTTAGTAGTTATTATTATCAGTTCTCGATAGAAATTTCTCGAAATATTTTCAACCGCTCAATCTCGGCCAACACTTTTCGGATTGGATAAAAAGTCATCTGATTGACGGAAAAGGAAGAGAAAGATGGGGAAAATATAATAAGGGCACCTTTTTATATAGTCCCGTCCCTTCATCTTGGATTGGACACTGTCAAAAGTTGAACAAATTGAGCCAAATATTTAATGCCTTCCTATTAAATATTGACACGTCAGAACCGCTCTCCTGTACCCTATTTTTTGAGTCCGCCGTATCGCGTATATATTTCTTAGAAAAATGTATGCGCCCTGACTTTATTTCATTTTGCATTCCTCCCGACACCGATTTTATTCTGAAAAACGGAGCTAACAGGAATAAGGGGGCAGCGGTAAAAATCACGTTTGTACAGGGTGAAATATAATCGACAAGGCGAGTGGGAGGGGCTATTTATTTCTGAACTGGCGCCTCGTTAAAAAAAAGAAAGAAAGAAGAAAACAGAAGAAATAGGACAGCATCGGGACGAGCGCCACGGATTTCCATAACATTGATTGGTGTCGTGAAGGAAAATCCAGTGACTAAGGGCTGGCTGTAAGAGGTTTCGAAATCTCAGACGGGTGTTTCTTTAATAAAACCCAACAACCGGGACTGGGAGTTTCTTTAATGCCAAAAGAGATTCATACGAATCGAGAACTCCTACCGAGCCAGCCTCGATTAAGGAAATTGAATTCCCTCTTCCCGGAGTCGAGAAAACCGGGCCAAATGTCCCAGTTGCACCCGCTCTTATTCACATTCAGCCTATTTATTACGTATTGATCACTTTACGGTTTTCATTTAAATCGGATTTTCCAGAAATTCCTTACCAAACATACGAACTGCTACACTATAGTACCTAGGAATGGAGGCAAAAATAGTTCGATTTTAGGGCAAATAGTTACAGTTAAGATTAGCATATGTACTTATACATTGACAAGTGGAAATGCAATAATAGTGGATTAAAGATGTATTACCATTACAAGCAACGTACCATTCAAAGTATTTCATCGTTAATGAACATCTTCCATGTACATCAATAGGATAATCAGTGAAAATATAGCGCGTATTAACTTCAGAAATAAGGCCGATTAATAATACGGAAGGCCTGGGAGCCAACAAGTTGCTTAACATGTTTTCTTTTCCTCAATATTTCTCCGAATGATTTATCTTCCCTTGCATATCAATATATTAAGTTTCTATAGAACCAGAAAGTAAATTCAAAGATTTTTTTGTAGTTACCAATTCAGTTGATTCTCCCTGGTACGCGCTGAGAATTGAACCTGTGACCGCCCTTCTAAATAGTGCTGCTCTTATCTACTTCAAGGTAATGTCAGAATGTAATTTAGTCCACTGTGTCTGAAGGAAGGGTAGTCCAACTCAGAAGCACTTGGATTCAAAACAAAAGTGCTGTATATCATATAGTTTTGGACTTGTCGAAGTGTGCTACACATGTAGCACTTGAGCGATAAAGCACACTAGGAAAAAAAACCAGTGCTTTACAAATATAAATACGAAAAGCAGTCATTTACGATCGTCAGCAGTAGAACTTCAACTGCGACGGGGTTAGGCAAACCGGGGATACAAGTTTGTGCACCGGGCTTAGTATCATCCAGCGCCGTCAATGAATAGCGAATTCAATAATGTAATATTCGTATGGAATATTATTCTGATGCTCCAATTAACAATTGAATATACTTAGAACGAATAATAAATGTTAAAATCATATCGTTCATTACAATCAAAAAATCTAAAATTTCCTTATGGAGGAATACAAATAATCAAGTAGTGTCCAATAAATATTTCTTAAATAATACAGAAGACAAGTTCTGGATACTTATATGTGACTCTGGGTAATTTTAATCGAACTTTTCTTTACGAAAATGTTCGCCAGTGGTCATAAGTGGTTGATATAAATTCTTTAGTTAATATTTCCGCGTCGTCAATTCCGAAAAATCTTAGGGGTTCATCTTAATTAAACCGCTTCAAAATGAAGAGGAAATTAACCGCTTCCCTTTTATTTTATAACGTCGCTGAAAGAATGCCTGGGATTCCTCTCCTCGTTCTTTTTTTACTGGTCTCTCTCTCTCTCTCTCTCTCTCTCTCTCTCTCTCTCTCTCTCTCTCTCTCTCTCTCTCTCTCTCTCTCTCTCTCTCTCTCTCTCTCCCCTCTCTCTCTCTCTCTCTCTCTCTCTCTCTCTCTCTCTCTCTCTCTCTCTCTCTCTCTCTCTCTCTCTCTCTCTCTCTCTCCCTCTCTCTCTCTCTCTCTCCCTCACTCTGCTGTGACCTGACGGGGGAAATCGGTGACAGAGTTGGTTCCAACGTTAATGAGAACATTTTACTAAATATCAAGGAACGAAATATTGAATATCTCTTAAAGAAAATTTAAATAAAATAGCTCAAATAATATATTTGTAGCTGTGGACAGCTCAAAGTCACAGGGACACCCAATTCACGGAAAGTTATCCGTTTCTGCTTTGCACCGATAAAGCTTACAACCTTGCTATCGTACTACATGAATAATAATTTAATACCATAAGGTATATATATATATATACTTGTATCTAAATATTGTATTGTAGATAATCCCTCCGTTATTAAACATTATGATATTAATTCCAGAAGAACTCCCACCTTTGGATGCCTGATTCAGACGACGCTGTGACCGTTCACTGACCCCGGACATGTGAACCGGGCTTCAACGCCAGGATTCCTTTCCCGGTTAATTAAAGCGGTCTTTTGGCACCGCACTTTGGTGTCTCGTGGAGATGACTCCCTTTGTGGATGTCGACACGTTTTCCTCCAACGCGAATCCCAGTCCGTATTGAACCCTGCCTGCGGACTTTTTATTTAAAACCCAAGACAATAAAATGCTGTGTTGACGAGTAATTTTTAATCAATAGTCGACAGCCCCGCCTACCTAGGCTGCATAACTTGGGTGGCATACAATTTAATTATATATTCCCTCATCAACCATGAAATTGTGCCCTTTTTATTCTAAGCGAATTCAATTATATGTTCCGCTTAATTGTTGTTTTAATATGCCGTTTTATTACAACGTGTTATTCTTTGAACCTAAAATGTTTTTTAGGATGTTCGTAATCCCTCACTTTAGTAGACCACCGTGCAATCTATTATTGCAATCTCGTTTGTCGCGATCACCGCGTCAACACGGCCATTCCCCCTAGTTTAATTTGTCGCTCTGGTTTTTTATCCAATTCTCCTACTTCTCCATTGTAACCTTTGAAACGGGAGCGCTCTTCTGTAAAAGCTCGCCTGGAAAACGGTGTCTTCCATTTCTGGCCTTTTCCCTTTTTTTAACCGTCCACCAGATTTTTTCCGTTTTACTTTTCCATTTCGGTCTTTTCCGCCCGTGTCTTTAATTTAAACGCGGGTCATCCCTCATCGAGTTAGGACAAAGTGAAAATCTTGGCCCGAAAACGGCATCTCACCCGGTTTACTATTGGTGGCGGTTACTCTTCATTAGCGTTCTCAAAGGTACCTCCCCGCTTCACTCCCTCAAAGCAAACAAACGCTCCTGGCACACGATACTCATTCAAAGGACAACTCTACGAGAGTCCTGTCCCCCTCTACGCCGGGAACGTTGTTTGTATAGCTCCGGGAGAGAGGGCTGTGAATTGTTCCCCCTTTTCTCTTATTTTTTCCTCATTCTTAATAACTGTCGCACGAAGACGAGCGAGCCACGTTCTTTAGCTTACATCTATTTTGGACAAAACCCGTTTCTGAAAGTTATACTGTTACTTTTGATATTTTTCCCTTGTTGTTTTTAATTGTGACTCGGAGAGGCAAATGGTTTAAGAATATTATTCAACGTCCAATCTACACAATGTTAGCCCCTTGCATGACCTCTGAACGCTTTCAATTGTTTCAGAATGGATTTGGAGTGAATATCAAACTTATATATAAAACTATTTAACGTAATTTCTCTTCTATTGACAGCTTCTTATGGGTTGTCAAGATACAGTATAATTTTAGCATGCTGTAGCCACTGACTAGATCGGTTTTGGTTATTGGTGGGGTACCGGCCGCCACTCGGGTCTGCCACTCGAGCCCTGTGTGTCAGCCGGGCGCGCCGCTCTTAATCCCCCACCATAAACGTTTTCCGAACCCTATCGGGTTTACCGTGATTGTGGGTGTGGTTGCGGGGTGCGGGGGAGGGGGGAAGGGATCTTAATTAATAGAGGCTCGAATCCGAGAACGGGTCTAAACGCGGATGTTTGAAACGGGCAACCACCAGCCCTCGTCGTTGATCAAAGTGAATCTCACTCGACGAGAGGCTGACGGCCCCCTCGGGCAGGGCTCCAACGGCACTTCAAATCTCATAACTGCCGTTGTTATACGCGCTAGGTCTTTATGATCAAATAAGTGAGGGGAAAGCGTCTTCGGCAGGCGACGAACAGACGTGTGCGAATACGTTCCGACGGAACTCCGGCAGGAACATTTCTAGGAAAATCCTCTTTATCTGGTTCTAAGCGGATGAAGATATTTTCGGAATCAGATATTTTCCGTCTCTACGTCGCGACATATCTTCACTCAGTATCCAATGATATAAAACGATATAGCGATTTTTTTCGGTGAACAACCCGACGTACATTATCTGTTAACCTACATTAACCTACAGTAGTCAATGTTCTCGTCATAGTCATCGATGAGGTTAAAGACTCGTTAACCACCCTCTTCAACGCGTACCTCTGGCACATTTCCACGGAAGGTTGACCTACTCAGGTTTATCATGAAGGTGGAGGAAATCCATTGACCGATCCTAACGCCTATAGACCGATTTCATTACTCTTGGTACTTGGAACGAGTGGTCCATGATTGCATATATGGACGGAACGTACATTACTGCGTTTGGAGTGTTATACATTTTCACTGGCCGAGAAAACAAGCGATCAATTTTCTACAGGATTACGGACAACGGATGACTAACAGTTGAAACTGCAACGGGGCAGTGCAATTTTATTTTGGTAAAGAGAATTCCAGAAGTGACGGGGTAAATAAATTATGGAGTTGGAGTTGTTTACTGGCCGGGGCCGGTGACAGACAACGGGAGACCAAACCGCCGATGGGAGGATCGATTTCCCCGCCCCCCAACTTCCAACCCACTAGAATATGCCTGCGACCCAAGATAATATCCATTCTTTTGTATTTTAGGCAGATATTATATATTTAGGTGGGATTTTGTCTGTATCTATTGTAATCTGTATTTATGGTTTGTATTTTAGTAATAGTCGGCGTACAGACTAATCTGTAAGATTAGAACTATTTTTTCTGACGTTAACAAGTAACACCTGGTTTATAGTTTATTATTTCAGTTTTCTTTTTCGGTCGGTAGGTATTACCTCAGTTGTTTTCTCTACATAGACAGCCCCCAGAATGATTCAGATTATATATCTTATAAGTTTAAACTTTTTACTTATTTGAAATACTGCGTACACGAATTAATGTGACGAAAGTCATTTCTAATATTTATTAAGTATTTTAACTGAAGGGGTGCGTAATTTAAACACTGAGAATCCCGTTTCCCGGTTAAAACGTTGAGAAGGGAAGTGTCACCACCATTCATTCCGCCTTTAGTCGTCGATTCCTTTTGACTGAAAGAAATGTCCGGGTATTTCTGTCGGAGCGAATTTCTTTCGTTGCCCTTTGAAGTTCGGCGAAACCCAATTCAACCCGATGGATGGGAAATCAAGCAAATTTCGGACCGTATTTCCTTTGTACGCTCAACTGGGTTCAAAATCGGTCGTCCAGCCGTGGAGGCGTTAATCGTTGGACTTAATTTTTCAAAATCAAGCCTTGAAGGAAGCACGGCTTATAAGCATACAGTTTGTAGCTTATGGATTAGTTAATTTTCTGCGAAATTCATTGTTCGCGTTGTTGTTGCACATACTCATGTAGAGAAATCTGGGCTAGAAGTGACAAAACAAAATCGCGATTTTTCGCCCCCATATATGACGTTAAACGTTAAAACGGGTTTTCTCGGTTAATATTCGGTCGCTCTTTTTGCAAAATGCACGGTCGCTTAGCTGCACGTGACTATGTATAGAAACCCGGGCTAAAAGCGATAAAACGAAAATTGCGATTTTTATCTCCATATATGACGTTAAATTTTATAACGGCTTTTCTCGGTTAAGATTGGTGATGCTCGGTTGGCCTTCTTAGCAAAATGCGCGGTTTGCTTTTTGCCCGCGCCCGTGTAGTAGCATGTAATCAGGGCTAGATGCGACAGAAATCGCAGTTTCCTTTTTCTAACTTAGGGTACTCGCACATGCGGTTTGAAGTGCTCTTCCTTCTTGAAGAAATAGTCCGTTGAATTTGGAGATATTTCCGACGACCATAAACTCGGGGATGTAATGAAGTTAACCTGTTTTCCATTTCCAAAATGAACGCCTACAAAACCGAGACCTGGGCGGGCCTGAAAGGACGGATTCAAAGAAGAAATAAGAAGACTCCAAGAAGTTGTGGGATCTGTACCGTAATATCGCTCCCTCAATTCGAGGAATATCTCCTACTTATAGGTTTCTGGGACAGGATGTCTCCGTGGGGAGTTCAATCGGGCGCGTTGAAGCCGGAGGATCCTGGAGAAAGGGCTCGGGAAGTAAAAAGTTAATTACCGGAGATTGGATTGAGCCATGAAAGGGGTAGGGGCTGAGGCGTTAAGGGATGGTGGGTGGCCGTCGGACGTGTCCCGGGTCCCGATCCGGCTTCGTTACCCCCCGAGACCGGGCCCCACTTATGGGATCGGGACCGCAATTTCCATCCCGCCACAATCATCGAGTCTTATAAAAAAATCTGCCCTCCCACGCCCGTTGTCTATATTGCCGGTCAAATAATGGAGCCCACTCCGGTATCGGTCAGCCGTCCCATTCGAGGATGAAAACGTTTTTATTAAAGCCATCTCGGAAGAAATATGATTTCGACACCAAATCGTGTTATGGTAGTTTTTCTCAACACATTTCTACGACACAAAATATGTATTAAATAATTATAATTTATTACATTCCGCGATATAATGAAGTTACAGCTCAAACTCTCTTAGCCGTCTTTTTATTATTTGTTTTAAGCCGGTTTATACCTCTTTATACTTCAAGTTACCTATTATGGCGTCCAGGCAGTTTGAAATATCAGTCTTGTCTAATATTGGAGATACTGTATTATATATTTAATAGCTTATATAAAGATAATTATCTACAATAATTAATTGAATGTATAATATAAATTTCAAATATTGCATAATTCTTGCGAGTTTCTTTCTTAAATTGCTTAATTGGCCTTAGACAAGTTACCACGTTTTAATGTATCGCATTACACGGAAATACTATGTATATTCGAAGTTCTCTAGTTACTTTTATACTGGACTGAATGAGCTAGGTGTACAGAATAACGGGGAATAATAATAACGACCAAACAGGTGCTAATCACCTGTTGATACTCCGGCATGAATATGAGACGATCGACCAATGGAGACTACATTCAAGTTAAAAAAAAACAATAAGTTTTATTTAGTAAACTTCCTATCCCTAAATATCGAGAATTGTACTTTATTGGAAGAGAGCAATATCCAGAGTGTGTGCGTTTTTATAGGCGTTTGCCTGTGAATTATATCTTCCCAATGACCAGGCACAATATCGGAAACATTTAGAAACACAAAAGATGAAACGTTGTAATGCTTCATTGCTGTTATTATTGCATATTTTCTTTAATAAATTCATAATTGCTAATAATTACTGCATAATATATACATAATACATACACGAATAAAGTCGACAATATAAACAAACCATTAATAGCAGAGTGAAGGTGGTAATGGAATATATACAGGAATAGAATATATACAGAGAGAACAAATATTTATATTTGTGATGATTTATAAATTGATAATTGTATGCCTACCTACATAAAATTTACTGGTCTTTGGCCCACATTATAATTTTAAAATAGTTAACAATCAAGAAGTAAAGATCTCTTTTTCAAAGTAATTTTAACAGTACAGCGATTTCGAAATGAAATTTCTCGAGATCACTGGACAAAAGCTTCCAAGTTTTAAAGTGTCAGTCTTGAATTTATTTGTACCATCCAACGTCGAGTAGGTCAGTTACGTCGTAAACTCTGTTATAGGTCGGTAAAGGCACAGAACGGGAAGGACGTCCTGAGATCTTTCTCTCTCGTCCACCAGAAGCCAACTTATCAATGTTTATCTAAACGGAGCTTGAAATAATGAGACTTCAGTATCGTGTTAAGGCTCCAGTACATTTACTACCGGATGGTATTACAGCCCCTCCTGGACTCGTTCCAGAACGAGATCCGGATCCGGCCCCCCCTCACCAATCATAACAGAGGAATGGGTGCAAATCCAACCCTACATTATCAATATTCGAAATATCGAAATGTACTTTAAAACAACTTTTATAGTATGTGCTTTCGCAGTAATAATTTTAGTTTAAGTTAATCTTAATGTCGAAGATGTGCTGTTACTTTTTATTGCAATAGCTTATTACAAAAACTCTGAATTCAACGTTAACCAAATCAACGTTTAAGTATATATTGTATTGCACTAATAAATGTGGAAATATATATGCATATAATAGTAATTTATTAATTTATATTTAAAACATTCACACACACACACACACACACACACACACCTACATTTATATAAACACGATATAAAGAGTGGTTTGCGACAACTTTAATAACAAAATACTCGTTAATTCCCATATTAATAAATTAAATTAGTAACTAGAAATTATTTAATTATTACATACTTAAATGGTTTAAACATTAACCTTAATAATAATTATTTCAACTACTTATTAGTAATATATTAGAATACTGTCTTATGGACTTTTGTAACTCCAAATGAATAATGCTCGGACTGAATGAACCTAACAACTGTGCCTCCAACTTATTACATTTATATTAAGAAAATAAATCTTTTATAGTGTGTTTTCGTTAATAAAATCGAACCGAGAACCTAAATAAGATGAAACAATCCGACTAACGGGTCATTCCCTATAAATGTCTCCCACCCACCAATAAGTACAATAAAACGTAAGTCTTTTACATCGCCTCGCCTCAAAACCGAGTTAAATTCCCTCCGAATAATTCCGACCTCCTTCGCTATTCGATTACCGAAACTGCATTTCGCTCGATAAACAAGCCGCCCGGAGTACCGAAAATAACCGCCACGGTCCCGGCCCATAAAAACCGAGTAAATAGATTTTCTTCCGAATTCGTCGCATCAATCGCCCAGAAATGGGGGTCCTATTGAGCCCGAGGAGAGTTTCTTCGCATTATAACTATTTGCTCGGTTCAATCCATAACCGGAGCATCAATACGTCACAAATTCTAGTTTCTACACAGCACTCTGATACGCATAGGTATTATTCACGCATCCTGACAATAGCGGATTGGTATTAAAGAAAAAATGGAAAATATTCTCCATTAGAAAAATTCGATATAAACTCAAACTTTGAAATAGTCATCCTAGGCATGTAATTCAATCTCACGATTTCAAATTGCGTTTCCCTCTTTGCGATTTTAGCATTTTGGAATAAAAATAAATACAAAGGCCTCGCAACGAGAGAGATAAATTCGAATATCCTTCAATTATAGGTTAAATGTCATTTTTTTCTTTCCAGATCCATTCTGATTTAAGGTTTGTAACAAGCGGTTTTATCTTTCCTACATCAATAATATTAATCGATGTTGTGTTCTCGAAATCATAGACCATCATGTTCCATACTGAAACTTCGAGGTTGTATTGGTGACTATTTGTGTAATGTTGCTGAAAACACCTCATGAATCATTAACTGTCGACATCGGGTAGGTTTCGTTTTTGTAGGTGAGTTCACTTTGCCAGGGAAAGGATCGACGTGGGTCGGTCGCGGTAAAGGATAATTTCGGAACCTGTTTTAGAAGTAAATGAAAACTGCAGAATATTAAAGCCATAGAGTGAGATCTCGACGCGGCTAATCTACTCCCCCCTTTCAGTCAGAAAGGGTAATCTTATTAAGCCGGGGTCCGGGTTTTTTCTTAATTCCGGAGTAAGAACCCGAGGAGGAAGCGTGGGTGGGCGGTAGTTCGTCTGCAGAGTGTGAAATTAGATCCTGATTGCCAACCCACAATCCGAGTACCGAATCCGACCGCAAGGGATGCCCTCGTCCTCCCAATTGTAGTTCCGAACTTCCTTTCGAACCGTCTCCCATATTCCGTAAAACGGATTTCAACAAATGTTAATCAAAACTGTTATAATTTGATAGTATGGATTCTGCATTTACCAAACAACCCCGATCACCGATATCCAGGAAATGAAAATTCAATATTATCAGTAAGAGTGATAACGGATGTTTTATTGCCATTACCCTCAATGTCTCGAGCAATCACAGATACCATTCAGAACAAATAATTAACTAAAAAAAAACTAAGTATAATTATTACTCTCACAAATCCCACCCATAAAAGACAATGATAGAAATGAACTGTATATATAATTGTTTATATTAAACAAAACTTACTACCACGCACTCTCACAAGCATATACAAGCCGTTATATTTCTGCTCTAGAGTACCCCAGTGAGAGATAAGAAAGGGGGTCACGGTTGGTAAGCTTTGGGGGTAAGGTGGGAGAAAGAATTAGTGAGGGACAAGGCTGCCAGCCGTCCTGACTCCATTTTCCCCCTGTTCCCACATTGCTCGTATTCTCTAACACTATCCGCCCAGCGGACAATTACAATTTATAATACACCACCTCGTTCCCGGAAAGTAGATTGGATTTAAACAACGGTGTTTGTTGTTCATCGATTCCCTACGGGGCTGTAAATGCTCGGGAGCCCACCCGCCGCGGTGACACGGTTTGAACGGAAAGACGAGGGTCAGATAGAAATATGCACGTTTCTGCGTATTTATATCTGCTATTTGTTTCTTCGGGCAGAAGGACAAATTGTTATGTTTTCAATATGATGCTCTAGAGTTAAAATACATTTTAATCATTTAAGGGACTGGTTTTTCTCAAACACGAGGGAGAGCATCTGTAAGGAAGTATCTTTCACATACCTCCGAGTCTAGATATAAAGCCATCAAAAATAAAGACCTAATTACCCCACTATATCTAGACTCCAGCCAGTTTGGTCAAAAAAATTTGGTCGGTTCAAGGAATTGTCACGGTGAATGCTCAAGAAAACTTTCTTTTATGAAACCTTGTTCTTCATATGTAAGTATTATAATTTCACTTGGGCCTGAAAGAATGTCTCTAAAAATCTCTGTATTACTATCAATATACCCTTTCTCTGCTAATCTACGAAGTATGAAATAAAACGTCAATTTGTACAAAATTGTATTAGGTTTAGATTCAACAAATTCCGGAGCGTTGTAATAAAAGACATTGGTAACCCTGTACAAGGCACGGATCAACGCCATCATATAATACCATTAACGTTAATTATAACGTCAATTATATTAACGCCATTAACGGATTACCTGTATTATGTAATATTAATCATTCAATATCCGAACTGATGTTGAACAATGGTTTGTTTAATAAAGAGTGAGTGATTTTCAGAAGCCGTAGCTATCAAGTGGGTCCCACTCGAACCAGCACTTTTTAACAATGATGTCCCGCCAACCACCACTCGCCCACCCCCTTCCCACTCACACTGCCTTTCACGTTCATATCCCCAGCGTAATCAATGCAATGTTCGCCCATTGGATCAGAAATATACATATATATATATATATATATATATATATATATATATATATATATATATATATATACATGGAGGGGGCCATAAAACCGTTATTAAATGAAAACTCGAGTCTACGCGGTGGAACGCATCGGTCGGATGTATGAATGAATTTTTCCTTTTTATACCTTTGACAGGCTGTGGGCTCGGACATAAATCCAATATCGCCGGTAACAAATGATTGGCTTCCAGTTCTGACAAATGGAGCAAAAGAGAAGTATATTTCTTTATTCTAAATTGGATTTTAATTATTACTAAAAAAACCACTACATTCTATGACCCTATCGTATTGTAATCACTTCAATCAGATACTGTTCGTAGTGGTGATTTGTACAATACTGTGCCGTACGGTTCCCTTCCTCTGACATAGTTGCAATATTGTGATTATATTATACGAATTATTCATTTATTGTTGATATCAGGAACAGAAATTGTTTAATTGTATTGTTTTCGTTATCAATTTCTTGCCGGGTCCGTCTTAAAGGAAAACTATAATTTGTCTAGAGGAATACTTCAAACTTCAAATTTTCATTCCAATGCAAGTACAACAGAATTGGACGATAATTGACTGTTTTGAGAGTTCATAAAAATCACAGCCACCTGCTTTTGAACCACCGATTATCAATAATACAAAAACAGTCGTCTCGATTTGTGTTCAATTGGTGGTTTTAACACTAAAATTTGTAAAATAGATATCAATTTTTGGACGCCATTAATTACAGAACGTGCAAACACAAAAGAACAAAGGACGTCATTATTGTCACAACTTTTCTACCCGTAGAAAAAATGTAATTCATTACGACAGTTGGAACAAAGTAGCACTAATGAGTCCCTTTCATAAAATGAATAGTATATTTTCCTCGAAAAAAACTCTTTAATGTTATGCTTAGTGTAAGGAATGTTATAAATTGTTTTGAAATACATTTATTGGAATATGGGACACGAATATGCATTTTTGATTGCTATGCGGTTTCCACTGTTTAATTGTTACTCGTCGTATTATAAATACCCGGATACGGCATTAAATTTTGATTTTCCGGCAATTAGAAAAAGGTATAGGGCGCGAATTTACAAGGAGAAGGGGATGATATATCGATTGTTCATCGGACATTTAAGAGAAGACGTCAGTGTAGTCAAGACACCAGTCGGCGTCATTATTGAACCCGTTGTAGGGCAACACCACCTGTCGGGGACCTCGGGAACCAGCCAGCGTTTAAAATTTTCGGTTACACTCTATAATGTTAATACATTAATGATATTTCTGCGATATATCATGTGCCTTCTTCGGCCTGTTCAACTAAAAACTACGTCGGTTTGACATTTCCTGGTTTCCTCTGCAATTAATTTTTAGCTTTTGATCTAACGTCCGACAGTTAGAAAGAAAACATTTATATAAATATATCGAACATTTAACAGACGAATTAAAAAAAATTCATATAATAGCAAATTTGTTTTAAATACAGTTTACTGACAGTGCCAACAGGATTATTCATGGACATCCAACACGCGACGTAACCTCAGTAGTCGAGGAACGCCAAAGACGAGGGAACAAGTCGAAACCAATTATGTTTCCAAGTCTGCAAATTTAGAATTTGATACTTTCAACTCCCTATACAGTAAATTATAATAAAGCTTTACAGACTTGCAGGCACTACTTTGCATTTATCAGTTGTCATCATTCATATATTACTCGAACTTATCAATTTGTTTTGGGGAAAAACACGCGTAATTAATTCCTACATTGCAATAACAATATTCAAATGTTTACAAAAAAAGCATATGATAGGTATTCCGAACTATTGAGTCTAGGATTCTGCGGTAACTCAATAGTTGCATATAATCTAGGCAACTTGTAAATATTCGATTGCAAGTAACAGAAGTAGATACACATAGATGAAACCTAATTAAGCGCTCTAAAATCCCATAAGAAAAAAATAAATACCTGTATTCTCACTTGGAATTCCATGTATAAACGGCGGTCATTTCATACGGCGTTGATTTTTTCAATTTGACCCAGCTCAATATCGCCACAGGAACGCACCCCCGTCCGTTTTTCTGCCTGCTTTTGAACGAAATTTAATTTCGTTTATAACAAATTAATTCAAAACGGAAAAAACCGTTCGTTGATGGGTTTCGTGAGAGGGCTGAAAGCCGTTTAAAAAAACTATGAGAATTCATAAAACCTTTTTTGCGACGGGACCTTTATTTCGGGTTATAGCGGTGCTACAAAAGCGAACCAGTTTTATTGAATGCTGGAATGTCATATGACTCGGCGAGGAATAATTTTTTATATTTTAGCTTTTTATTTCTTATATTCATACCTCCGAATTCCTTATTAGGAGCCGGATTGATGCGTATAGGGGATAATTGTAAAGCATTATCTTTAATTTATTGTCACAGTCTGGAGTTCCAAACATACTAACAGTCCATCCAAGATAATTAATTAGCCTTTAGAGCTGGGAGAATATTTAAAAAAGAAATACATTCATTTTCCACATATCATTCACATTCCCTTTTCCTGATTAAATGATACGAATACGAAATATAAAGAAAAATTATCTAAATTTCGTGATCGAATAATCACCGTCTAAAAAATTCGAAATTTGGTCGGGAAAAACATCATTCGTTGAAAAATGTCCTCTATAATATTCTTCGTAATCATTTCTGAACCAAATTATAAATACTGTAAATATCTAATTTACACGTGTTGGCCAAAATTATGACTGGTACTGGGTACTATCACGGAAAGTATTATTGTTTGTCCTGTCTATAGAATTTCGATTAGCCGAGCCTATATTATAGCCGCGTTTAATGCAACTTAGGCATCAATTAATTGAGGGGATCCGGTGGTGGCATTGATGCCGGCCATTGATTAGGCAGGAGGCCTACTCGGGGCAAATTGATTGTTACATTGAGTGAGGGCTCACGCGATATATCATCCGGCCGAGGTAGGTTTACACGTTCAGGGCGCTGACTACAATCGCCCGCGGTCACCGCGGATTGAATTATTAGATAGGGCGGGAACCGGGCAGTAAATCGTCGGCCTTTTATTAAAATAAAGCCAGGATTAATACCCTCGTCTTCATTAAATTACCCATCTCCTGAAGGTGGGGCAGTGCGTTTCAGTCTGGCGCCTTTGGTGATCCCCAAAACCAGCTATTGTCTGCTGCTAATAAGGGCCCTCGATTCCGAAGCATCGTGAATAAATTATTTATATACAGCAATATAAAACCGATATACAAACTTTAAGAAATTAAATTTTGAAATGAATCTTCGTTCTCTGATTTCTGAAGTTAAAGCTCGACGAATTAGACAGGCAATAGGATAGGTTTAAAACACACTGGAAAAAATCGATGGAAGTGGTATTTTCTTCAGATTACGAAATAAGCCTCGATAGCATGACATTAGAAAGGATATTGCGAGTTAAAAGGCCATAAATTACCCCAAAAATTAAACACAATGAAAGTTTATTGAAACTGGCAGTGAGGCTTAAGGATTTTTCTAATCTATTCATTCTACAGAATTATTTCCAGGTTTTCGAAAATAATGAAAGCAGCGGCCTATCGGTACTCTTATTAAACCGGTGCGTGCTCAAGCTCAGAATCGGATGAGGACACGAATTTCATTTTTACGCCTAGATCTAGAAACTGATGCTCGGCTTTGAATTCAGGTTAACAGGCTCAGGGTGGAACGGTTTAATCGAGATTTCAGATCGAACAGTCAGATAAATATCCCAGCGCCCAGTAAAAAATGTTCAGGCAATCCATCGTAAATCTTCGCTATTATTAAACAAAAACAAAGCGAGCGAGAAAAAAGACGGTTCAATTTATTCATTTCCCGATCGCGGCGCTTCTGATTGAATGATTTTATAATCAGTCTCCGCTCAAATACGCCGCTATAAAAAAATTGAAATTAATTCCTTATTTACAGAGAGTTTGAAAAATAACCTCGCCGTACCGATTGAGCCAAACTTGTTAATTTATTATATAGTCTTATAAAGGACAAATTTATTTTAACTACAAGTTACCAATGGTGTCAGGTTAAATGGCCCGTTTAGTTAGCAAAATCTAGAAAACAATTAAACCCGATTAAAAATCAATTTCGAAGAGAGTTACGCCATGTTTGCGACAATCGGAAGCGCCGGGTAATTTCACGATCCCTTAAGCATTCCGAATTTCTCCCCCAAGCCTTATACAGTTGCACGGCGCTGTTTCACGGGCGGCTATCCCGAGACTGAAAGCTGGAAGGGATATGGGGGGGGTGTCTTTAATCCCCCCGGGGGCACGTCCGGGCGTCTCGGCCAAAGTGTCCGACTAAAAACACCGCGGTGCTCCGCTAGTTATGTTATGTCCCCAATCCACTGGACGGGCCGGGCCCTTGCCGCTAATGGACTCTGGTAACTCTTAAAAACACAACTCTTTCTTCTCAACTCTATTAAATATTTACTCGGCCTACCTGTTGGGGTTGGTGTTGGTGGGGGGGGGTGTTTGTTCCATCAAAGCCCAAGCTCCCACGAGTGCCCTTTGCCTTCCCAAGTATTTCTTGGTTTTTTTTCAATAGTCTTTATTTCTTTAAGCTGCTAGGGTAATTGTTACGACATACATAAGAAGATAACGTTCAAGCACTTCAGGTTCGGTAGGCTTCCTTTTTTTATTAACCGGGTGTTATTTATTCTTGTCTACATCACGTTTAATCAGCCAGGTCTGTATAACAAGCACACCTCTGCTGTCATACTTTTAACAACGCAATATTGATAAGATTGCATATTATGAGGCTCCGATATTATTATTATTATTATTATTATTATTATTATTATTATTATTATTATTATTATTATTATTATTATTATTATTATTATTATTATTATTATTATTATTATTATTATTATTATTATTATTATTATTATTATTATTATTATCTTTATCTGACTCTGAATTTAAATCAACTGTGCCCATTTTCCGGGAATGGTTTTATTTTCCGCTACCTGCGATTTGCGATATATTTGTGATTCGAGCAATCGAGGAAAGGCCATCAGATCGTCCCCGTTCAATACAATCGCCTGAAAGTTCATGACCGACGTATTCTCTGACAACTGATATTTGTCAAATCCATCGATATTTGATATTTGTTTGACTGTGTATGCAGTCGCTAGCTGAACCGAGTGCATTTAACGTGATTGGAGAGCCCAAATAAACATTTAGGAGAGGAAAGAGTAAAAATCACAAGGTTAAAAAACATGCTTTCGACGTTTATTCACAATGATACCATTCTCATTTCACTCGTTTAAATTAAGTCGTTAAAAAGTATAAATTACAACATATTTTTTATATTTATTTATTTTGCTATATATAGCCATACAATTTTTCATTGCTACCAGACAGCTTATATCAGTAGGCTATCTATCTAACGGTAATAAGGTTCTTCAGTCAATGATACGAAAGTTTATTTCATTTGCTATGCCCACAACACGAATTTATTGCGCATATAAAATAAATCATTATTTAGATGTCGCAATAGATATGTTTAAGAATAAACAAATGCGCGTTATTCTGTACTTTTACATAAAAGTTATCAGATGTAACTTATTTGTAACCTTTTTCATTAAATTAATTTATGTTATTGTCTATTCCACTTAACTAGAGCGGAAATCGCAAGAGGGAAATAAATAAATTATACTTACACTTTGTTTCTCCCGAATGTTTACTGCTCACAAGATTTCTCGGAATCGCCTCGCTGAGTTGCTTCTCAAACTCAGTAAAGTTTCGAATTTCTTACTGGCGGTTCACATCAAACACCCACTTCCATTTGTGCGTAGGCCGCGGTTTCCTTTCGAATTTACGACATACCCTATTTCTAACTATCAGTAATTTGTTTTCATATACGCATTCATCTGCAGTCGACACTTTTAAATACCTCATTATATTACGATTGGCGGGGGCCATACTAGTGTAGGTCAGGAAACAGAAAGACGCACAGACCTAAGGAACCCTTCACAAAAACCTTAAACTGTTCGCGCCGTGTTCACGGATTCTTAAATACCGGCAGGTTACTAGCACTTGAGGGTTGAGGCGCTAAATCCTGCGCGTAGGAAACGTAGTAAATGTCGCAGGAAAAAGTTAAAAAAAAATGTTTCAATGAATTCTGCGTTCATGAAATTGAATGATTCTTCCTATTTGAATCTCACTAGTATAATCGAATACAATAATTTAAAAAATTCGAAGGGTTAGAAGTTGTCGGTGGACGGTCCGTTTAAAAACATCAGTGGTGACTGCACTTGGGTAGGGAGCGAGGCCTATTATTGTGGGATATGGCTATTGTTAATAACGTCCCTTTGACTTGCTAATACCGGCCACCGTGTCGCCTCCGAGCAGCTCACTCTATGAATATTAATTGTGAGGCCCAACCCGACGCCTCATGACTTCCCGTCAAGGCGCACAAAGTAAAGGTCCCTTCATTATCTCGATGGCCTCCTACTCCTCCTCCGGTAAACGAGCGCTGAGAGACACAACAGTTGAATTGAACGACTTGATAAACACTTCCGAGACTTTTTATTTCATTTTATTTTTTTAATATTTTCGCCGAGTTAATAAGCCGTGCAGGCGCCTTTGACGAAGCTTTCGTTATTAATAATAATTGAAGTTTTGTTAAGTGAAGTCACGCCTTAAAATTTAGGTAGCCAATTTCGTACTGATGCGCATGCGACTGGGTGGATATAACATTTTTCTTTTATCATTAAAACAGTACAAACCTCGTTTCTTATCTCAATTCCATCACGTGATCACATGCTCCGGGATTACTTACATCAGCCCAAAAGAGATATATTTGCCCAACTGTGTATTATGACTACATTCGAGGCGGAAGCAGTGTTTAAACAACTTAAACTCCACTCGGACAATAGGCAGTAACTTATCTTCCAGAAAAAGTGCGTCGTCGACACCCCGTATTAGAAGTGCGTCTCCGGTACTCCAGATTTTATCCGGGCCCGCGGTGTAATTCGCAGTGGCCGTTTATTTGGTGCTAAACCTCGGCGGCGGACTGTGGAGCACGCTACGGCCCCCACCACGACCGCCTATTTCCTTCCAACCTATTTATAGACCACCACCGACCGGTCACTCACCTGACTACGCTTTATTAACCCCTCCCCCTATGATTATTCCCTCCCCTTTCACTTGGCTCCCCTTATTCTAGACATATTTTGTTTCCTCTGTCGACACAAAAAGGGTATTTTTACATGAACCCGTCCAATAGTTCGGTTCAGTATTTGAGGTGTCAGTTGCATTTGTAACTTATAAGTTAAAATAATATATAATCAATGTGCGTCACTCAAAGTGGTAACTCAAAAATCTATTATATAAGATTTGAGTTTAAATATTTCACCAGGATAGAATAGTTTGTCACTGCATATATTTTATGGTCGTTTACTGAAGAACTAATCCCCATCTATATATTATGGGATGGGAGGGGGGTGATTTTAAATTTATCTGTCACTCCATACAACACGGCTCCTAGAGGATTACGTAGAAGGAATTAGCGTGGATCTTCTCCTCAGTACGCTACGTGGTAATGATAATTTTTTGTTATAGATTAAACGTTTATTAAAAATATTTAAGCCAATGAATTGTAAAAAGAATGGAAGAAATAAATTTAAATAAAATAAATGTATAACTAATTGAAATTAGTTTTACTTCCTTCAAAATTTAATTGACCTAAGCAAATAAAAATTCTTTGATATCTTAAGATGCTAAACTGCACGGTTTGGGTTCCTCTTTGACATTTAGCAGATACTGAAGTTTCCTCTTACTTGGTTTTCTAGACTAGTATCGGCTTCATATTAATACAGATTGAAGCACGGCATACCGCCTGCGAATTAACTATCCTCTGAGATAATTTAACTCCTTTTATGCCCCTACTGTATGTAGAGTGTGTATGTATATATACATATAAGTTAGTAGAGATTGAGTAACGTTTATGCCTACCGCTTTATTAAATCTCGTCTATCCCTTGTCAGGGAGGGGACCCACCGAGCGAGAGCTCGGCAGTTCCATCGTCAGGCTTCTGACGGTAAGATCTGACCTTGTATTATTTCTATTAATGAATTATATTTGTTCTTTCAAAAAGTGTAATCTCTTTCTCGCTTAAAATAACTGGTGCCGAAACCTGGGATTTTTGGGTTTTAGGCTAACAAACTGTAAAATTTATGTAACATTAGATCATTCCTAGTTTCTCACTCTGCCTTTTCTTTTAGCACTTTTTCTCCTCTCTTTCAAATAAGCTACAAGTTTTAACTATAATTTAGAAATGGTAGTAAACCGCGAGAACAATGCGCTCATGATGAAAAGCATTAGCGAGGAAATACATTTACAAATACAGGATCTCAATCGGTTCGTCCAGAGCGCTGACCAGGTTCAGACGGCAAGGGTGGCGGCCCAACTGGACGAATCGACCGTGAGGCTGTTAACCTCCAGTCTTATAGGCCGGATCGATTTTTCTGTGATGTGGGAACTCGGGTTGAACTTTTGCGCGACGTGGGCAGAGGCTAGAACGAGACTTAGACAGAGATAGGCGGGAGCTAGGCCGTCAGTCTTCAGATTAGCCAGTCCTGCGGGCCATCGCAGAATACACGGCGCAGGCGGCGCAGGAGACATCAATCAGGAATCTCCCGGATGCCAAGCGAACACAGATACCAGCCATGACCTCATCTCACGACCCCGATCGGAAAGATGGACCGATTCGCCTTGGGCGGAAGTTGAGAACTTGTTGAATCAGATTGATACAAGCCTGACGAATTGTAAACATTAAACAAAAAACTACCACTTATTCCCTTGTTCTTTGTGTTATAATGTTGAAAAAGAGTTTGTTTTATATAAAGCAATTGTCTTTTCTTGCTCAATTGGAGTAGGATTGTACAGAGTCAAAAAGGATTGACGAGGTCTAGGAAGGAGATGTTAGTAGAAACTGATAAAGTAACGTTTATGGTTGACGCTTTATTAGACTTTCTCTGGTAATTTTTATGTTTACAGCCTTAGAGGGTGAAGGAGTAACATTTATGGTCGCCGCTTTATTAGACCTTGTCTATCCCTTGTCGGGGAAGGAATAAACCCACAGAGCGAGAGCTCGGCAATTCCTTCGGTGGGGTCTGGTGGTAAGATCTGATCTTCTATCATTTGTGTTACTGTAAAATGTAAATGTGAAAAAATGTAATCACTTTCTCGCCGAAGGTAACATATATACATATATGAGTTTGTGCGAATATGATAAGTATAAATGTATACATACTAAACAGTAGTTTATTTTATTCTAACCACTACCTTAAGTTTAAAATATTCATTCACGATTGAATTATAATTATAACACACTAACTGATACACACATACATTTATCCGATGGTTAACAAATTAAATAGCAAGTAGTGTATAATTGAAAAAATCCAACACAGTTGAATTAAAATGTTTTGATATACTAGGAGCGGATTATAACTTACTGAAACAAAATATGTCCAAATGTACCTTAACTTAATCTTCAATACATCTTTTAATTTATCATTTTAATGAGACTTGAATATTACATTTTATATAAATATTTAATGATTTAAACCTTCCTTAAGACATATCAATACATAGTAAATTTATTTAAAATCATAATGTATTAAAATTGTATTTTCTCCGATGTCTGATACAACATATGTAGAGAGTTAATTTAACAATATAGCTAATATAATAGACCATGCATGTGAACGAATCTGCAGTAATGAATGTATGTTTATATTTCTAGCTCCAACGTTTCGTGCAATTTCGAGTACAACGGTTGGTAGCACTTACGATCGACAGCTGTTGAGTTGTTTGTGTTCAGAACTGTTCTACTTGTTTGTGTTTTGATATTTTCTTCTCTTTTGTAATGATGGACTGACGATTAAACAACGTAACCTTTAATCCCCAGGCACTTTTTAAATCCTTTTGATATCTGCGCAGTATAAGGTGAGCTACATTAAGTCAGTTTTAGTCACGCCATTTCCTGTTTTGTGTGAAAGGTTTTTTCTTGCTTTCTGAAATGTATTTATATAAATCTTGCAGATGCAGAACTATTTCAGTTACAAGTTCCACCAGTAATGAATCTATTTTCTATGTTTGCTTGATCCTGGAGGATTGATTGCCCTTCTTGAGAAGAAGTGTTGCAAGCCTTGAAGATTGTTCATTTGTTATAATTTAACCAATTTATAAATTGTGGAGCATAAAAACTACATAAATATTTACAATCTTCCATTACATAAACAACATTATCTGTGTGTATAAATTTAAAATTGAAATTTTATCAAATTTCTATAAGTACATACATCTCACATCAAATTTTATTTTTATAGCAGCAAGATGAAAGACAGAGAAGAATCTCGTAGAGAGAAACACAAGCATAAGCATAGGCATTCTTCGCCCGAGATTGAGAGACCCAGAAAGCAAGGCCACAGGTCCCAATGGAAAAGTAGATCACCTCTGAGAAGTTCTCCAGAAAATGAATATGAGAAAAGGCACCACCACAGACATCATAGACACAGGCACCACAGGGAGCACCATTCCGACAGAACCAGAAAACCAGAGCAACCTCAGATGGAAACTTCAGGACTGTTAAAACACATTAAAGAAGAACCCATCAGTGACGAAGACATTGTCCAACCAGCAAACCATGCTCACAGTCGAATAAATCATGCCAGGAAGATCAAGGAAGAGCCAAGGTATGTGATTCACTTTAATTAGTAGTACTATGTTATTTCTGTCAGTTCTAAGTTGCTTTGTTTGTGGCTTAATAGTTTTTAGTATGTAAGCTTTTATTTGTTAATAAAGCAAGGGAGGACAGTAAAGTCACAGGAATAATAATATACATTAACGTTAAAGTTAGAGATAAATCTTTTTATTATTCAATTATTCAGAATATACATTTTTCTTTTAGGGATAATGGTTACAGACCAAAGGAAAGGTCTCGCTGGGAAAATGATGACGATAGTCCCAATGAAAGGTGAATCAACAATTTATTAGTCCTTATATTATATTAGTTTTTCACTAATAAAAATGATTGCAGAGATAGCAATGAAAAGAATTTTATGGTATGAATTGGTCAAAGACTGGTTTCATTGTATATAATCAATGAACTATTCTTGTTTTGTTTGTAACTCCAAAAATATAACATTTTATATATTTATATATATATATATATATATATATATATATATATATATATATATTTATTTATTTATTTATTTATCCTTATGTTATACATTACATAACAAAATAATTTTCTTGCATTCCTTTAAAGAGGGTAATATACAGTTTCTACAAATTTAAATTTGATAATTTCAAAATGATGCAGCCTTTTAATTTGCATTTTTTTCTTTTCAGAGATAACACAAATCGCGGGAGACGAGCCAGAAGCGGTGAAAGATTTTTGAAGGCTCTCAAGGGAGAAAGTGGTCCTGAACACACTTGGGGTAAAAAAACAGATGGGGACAGGGAACAGAAGAAACCTGTTGAGAACAAGGCTAAACCCGATTTCGGGCTTTCGGGGAAACTGGTTGAGGACACGAACATGTTCAATGGTGTAGTGATCAAGTACAGTGAGCCTCCTGAGGCCAGGAAGCCCAAGAGGAGATGGCGCCTCTACCCATTCAAGGGGGATGAGGGCTTGCCCACACTTTACATACACAGACAAAGTGCATATCTCATAGGCAGGGATCGCAAGGTAGCCGACTTCCCTGTAGACCACCCATCGTGCTCCAAGCAGCATGCGGCTCTACAGTACAGAATAGTCCCCTATGTCAGAGAGGATGGAACCAAAGCCCAGAGGGTTAGACCTTACATTATTGACCTGGAGTCCGCTAATGGCACATACATTAATAATGTCAAAATTGAACCTAGAAAGTATGTGGAACTGTTTGAAAAAGATGTAATAAAGTTTGCTTACAGTTCTAGAGAATATGTACTTCTACACGAACAGAGCATAGATGACGATGAGGATGACAATGTGTTAGAATGATTATGTAACTATATTATTAATTTTGTAAATAATATATATTTCATAGGTATATATATTGTTTTACATTATATTAATAACCCATTCATTCCATCTAACAATTGTACATTAAACATACTCAACAATTCACTGATGTTTAAGAAGAAAGTCTTTCTTTTTGTTTTATCATTCAATTTTCAGTTCCACATTTGATTACAATAAAACCTGGGAACTTATGTGATGGGACAATGATCACAGGTTCCATCTTTATGCAGATAAATACAGTTTGATACCCAACTGTCAATTACTAGTATGTAAAGTGGTGTAGAGTATAAAGGCAAATTAATTTAACTTAAATCTCAGTATGTAACTGCCAATAAATGTCCGCTCAATATTCTGTAACTTAATATTTTTTTAGTAAGTTAATATAACTCAGCTGATAAATTACTAAATCCTAAATATTGTTTAGACATTTTTTATTGTAAAAAATCGTTTCCTGGGTGAATTGAAAAGAAATTCCATAACTATAAAAATGTTTTATTATGTACAAAACCATTTTAAAAGGTTATTCTAATAAAAACTTATTTTATGTATAAATTAACATATGTACAATTTTATATTCAATTAATAAATAATAAAATTCAATATACTTATATTAACATTTGCATAAATGTTACTTTGTACACTTATAGTTCATCCACAGTCATAAAATACTAAAATCACAATGAATAAGGCACTAATTAAAAAACAAATATGTACATATCAACAGATTATTATACACAAAGTTCATTTATTTACCCCAACTGAACAGCCGAAATTTCACTTTTTCTCTCAAATATACAATAAATGTTGAATACAATTGTTCATAATGAGTCCCATATGTCTTAATGAGCAGTTTTTAGTCTTAAAAAACAAAATAAAGGTACAATAGTATTACGCAGATGAAGTGACTTCATTTGTAACAGCAGTCACTGTTACATTGCTGTAAGTCACTCCACCTTCCAGATTTTGTACAGGCAGGAGTTTCTCCAAGCTGGAAATGTCTTCCTCGGCGTGTTCTTGAACTTGTTCTGGTTCAAGTGAACGTGGAATCTCATATCCAGAACCCTCATCACCATAAATGAGTTCCAGATATTTTGGTACACCTTCAGTTCTATGATTGTCCCTTTCAATCCTCCTTATTGGAGTGTCTAAAAATTAGATAAATTTTCTTTAGCCAGTGCTTTTGTTATAGCTCTGTTTTAAATAATCAAATTTAAAAATAATGATATATTCTATCTAGTGGTTTTCTATTTGTACCACAGGCAGATCAAGAACTTACATATTCCTCACTGAGTTAATAATAATACATACATAAATGTACATTACATATAAATATTTATTGTATTCTGAACTTACTATTGCCAGAAGTATGTAATGGAGTGTTATTACAGTTAGCTTTAAGTTGTTCTAAAATATCTAAACAGTATCTGAATGTAGGTCTCTCATCAGGGTTAAAGCTCCAACATTTAATCATTAATTCATACCTGAAACAAATGATTCAATTACAGAATTCCAAGGTTATTATTACTGTCATTAAAATTGTTACCTACTCTAGTATTCTGTATGTTTGAATGGAATTGAAAAAAAATAATGAACCCACATTTCAGGTGTACTATTGACTGGTTGTCCTAGTCTACCTCCATTTCTCACATAATGGAGAACTTCTAGATTGTTCCTTGCTGGATATGGTTGTTGCCCCAATGCCATTATTTCCCATACCAAGACTCCAAAAGCCCAGACATCTGATTGTGATGTAAATACTCCATCAACAAGAGATTCTGGTGCCATCCATCTAGAAATAAATGAAAACTAAATTATAGATTTATATATTTTTAATATTTTATATTGGTATGTATATATAATCATTTGTATGTGTGTGTGTTTAATATTCTTGCCTAAAGAATGTTTCAATAATCTATAAGCCATAAATCTAAATTATTTCAATAATTTTTTGTAATAATAAAATTACCTAACTGGCAGAAGACCTTCACCCTCCTTTCTGTAATAATCATTCTTATATATGTCTCTAGCTAAACCAAAATCCCCTATTTTTACAATACGTGTTGCAGGATCACTGGATGACACAAGGCAATTGCGACATGCAAGGTCTCTGTGGACAAAGTGCATCTCCTCAAGGTAACAGCAACCTCTGGCTACATCTACACTCATACTCAATAGATCCAGCAAGGTCAGCGATGTATCAGTGCTCTAAATTCAGGGAAGTAAATTAGTTCAACAAAATTACTTCAAATAAATAAAATGATTAACTGCATTGAAAATATTTTACCATAACTGGTCTACTTGATCTTAGGTAACTGAGTAAGTCACCCCCTTCCATTAATTCCATAATTATAAAATTGGGATCATTATCAAGACAAACACCAAGAAGTTGAAGGATGTGTGGATGCTTGAAATTACTCATTAGTTGAGCTTCTTTTAGGAACTCTCCTTTCTCCTGCTCTGTAGCTCCCTTCCTTAACGTCTGAAATGAAATGGTCAACTTTGTGTTGGTAACTGAATATAACGTAATGTTGATTTATTGTTATTTGTGTTTCATAAGGAACAGTGTTGTTACCTTTATAGCTACCCTGATTTCTGAATCATCAGAGTCTGGTAGAGATCTGGCCTTTCCTTCAAACACTTCACCAAATGCACCACTTCCAAGGAACTTTGTTAATGTTATTTGATCACGCCTCAAGTGTGGCAGCGTTGCAATGTCTGTGTTGAGAATACAATCTGCTCCAGTATACAGAGCATTTGAATTCTGAATGAAGTTACTTCGCCTTGGCAGCTCTCTGAGGGTTGCTAATTCTACATCTGTACTGCCCAGTCTTGCAACTACAGTAGGTATTGAACTGTTCATCTGAACTGCTTTCTTCTCCTTGTCATAGCGGTAATATACTAAAAAGTAAAGTACTCTTAGCATAATAATATTTAACACATATGTAATAGCTATTGTGACAATAAAAGAAAGATTTAAAAATATAATCAGAATTAATTTAGATCGTATACTAAGCCAATTACAAATCTTAGTGAAACAGTAATAAATGTAAGATTTTGATTAATTGAATAGAAAATAGTTAGAAATATTAAGGTCACAACATTTTAATAATAATAATACAATATTTTAATAACTTTAGGAGGGTCTTCAAATTCAAATGCTGTTGCACGATCATTGGGGCCTACCAATAGAGAACTGACCACACATGAAGATGAGCATAGTTAGAACTATGGCTGCTGGTGTCAATATCCAAATTATGAGTGTTATTTCCTGCTTCTCTCCCTGTAGTGAGGCTGTCATAAGATCGAAGTAACTGCTTTCCTTGCTGTAATCACTCCACCCATAACTGTTTCTTGATCTCACTCGGAACTGATATTTATCATTAGTATCTAAATCTTTGATGATCCAACGATTGTCTGTAAATATTTAATGGAGAAACTGATCAATATGTGTATAACGCAATAGTATAAGATTATTCTCCACAAATACAGGTATACAAATATTGCAAGTATATAAGTATATATTCATTTTTTTATTATGTTTCTGCAAGTCTGAAATCTTGTAATTTACAAGAAACTGAACTGATTTAAACATCTCATTAAGAACTAGTGGGTATAACAACCTGTGCCATTATAGTATAGGGTCCATTCATCAGGAATTATTGTGGGAGTATGGTAGTGGGCAGCTGCTGTGAAATTAGCTCCTCTTTTTTCCCTACCACTGTCTTCTTGCATTTTTTTCCCTTCTAACCAATATAGTTCAATAGCAGCTCCATTGTCTTTTGAAGGCTCCCATGACAATTGACAAACATCGCCACTAAAATGCTGCATTACAGGAACTCCAGGAGTGCTGGGTCTGTCTCCTATTAATTGGTTTATGAATTTATAAATTGTTTATAACTTTTTTGTCTAATGTACTTATTAAATCTCAAAATTCAGTTGGTTTAGAAGTATAGTTACCAAGTGTTCTAAAAGTGAAGCGATTATCATGAGGCCATATATAGGGTTCAGTTTCTTCAGTGTACAATATTTTTAAACGGAATGTGTAAATTGTCTTTGGATGTAAATTTTCCACTGTATATATCTCCTGGCTTGAATATTCTGCAGCAAGAGGAATAGATTCCCATTCACCTGATGCATCTGTATATTGTAGCTCATGCCTAAAAAGGTATTATATGTAATAATCTATATTAATTAATATTATTAATATTTTGATTGAAACATTACATATTATAAGACAATGAAATTATGGAAGTATTTTAATATGCAGATATTAGCTCTGCAAACATTTGTCATTCAAAAATCAAGACAAGTTTACAGGAAGTAGTTTTATGATTTTAAATTAAAGTAGATAAGTTTTCAATTTAATGGCTACTTTATTAAGTACTTGTCATTTCAATTGTTTCTTATGGCAACTCTTCTTTCAAATCGATATAATACTTTTATACTATTGATTATTTAATAAATTATATATTTTCCAGTTTGGGAAAATTATATGGCAATGGTATAGGGACTGTCCATTTAAAAGAATAATGGTTTTGCATAATACCATTAAGGTATAGGAATGTTCTACGAAAATTTATTATTACCTGAAATCTGTAATATTGGCATGACGGTGCCATGACATATTGAGAGAATAAGCAGTTGCTTGTATCAGTGTTATGTTTTCTGGTTCAGGATACATGCTAACACTCACAGATGCACTTTCTGAATAGGTTTGACTGTTCTGTGAAAATGCCTTTACCTGTTACAGAACAATATATTCATTAATTATGTATTAGAGAAAATAAACAATATTATAATCTTTTAAATTTTATATGGAGATATGTTTTGATAATTCATATTAACTTGGGAATTTAATTTTTTTTAATAAGTTATTTTATTTTGTTTTCACTAAACTACTAAACTAAAATTAATTGGAATTAATAACTGAAGGACAATTCAATCTGCCACCTGGTTTCTAGCCCAGGCCATTGCATTTATGCTATACTACTTAAATTATGATATGTTGGACACTAATTAGGAAAAATAATTCAACATTTGCAGGACACACTGAACTTACCCAAACATCATAATTTTGAGCAGGTATTAGTTTGTCTAATCTGACAGTGGTTGCATTACTGTTGTTGGAAACAATCAGTTCTCCTTTGTGACGTACTCCTTCAATAGAACTGTCACTGTGCCATGCCACTTCATACCACACTGTCTGAGAGTTGATAACTTTTGGAGGGCACCATGAAACTTGAAGACTGTTTGGGCTTAATATTGTTACACTGACTTCTTCAGGAGGTGATGGAGCTACAAGAAGAGGATTAAATTAACATTCCATTGTTTAAAATATTATTTTGTTGTATTAAAATATTACTAGCAATTAAAAAAACATGTGAACTAACTGGACACTGTCTGCAAGACTATAATAATAAAGATATATTTATAAATTTTAATTCTAAACTATCTTTGCAGAATTTTACTAATATAGAATATTAATATAATTCAATAATTATACTGATTGATAAACGAGTATAGAAATGTCCATTTCTTATGTTAATGTACAGTAATTTACTAAATTACAGTTTTTTTATGGACTAACCTCCTGCTGCTGTTCGAAAAATAACTGGTGAGGCAGTTTCAGGTGCAACTTTTTCCATATCTGAATAATAATTGTTCATGGAGATGAGAAACGCATAACTGGTAAAGGGTTTCAAGTTCTCTATTTTCAATATCCTTTCAAAGGTTTCCTGAAGCATGATCAACAAAAGTAATAAAAACAATTCATACCTGAACATATACTTTTTAAGTACTGTACAAATAGTATTGTTATTGTTAAGGCATAAGAATTAATACCTTTTTTTCACATTCATCAATAGAACATGATAACGTCTCATCAATTGAAATGCCATAGATGACAGTATAACGAACTGAAGCTAAGGTCATAGAACTACATTCTTCACTCCTCCCGGGTTCAGGAAGTTCCAGAGTTATTGAATCACTTGTTCTTTCAGTCATATTTACTTGCCTTGTTGGGTCATCAGGTATGAGGCATTGGTATTCTATAGTAAATTATATCACAATTTTATTAGTTTTTTATATAATTTATCAATCCATTTATAAAAAAGAATACTAAAGCATATTTTATTAGTAAGTAGGTAGGCTAAAATTAAAAATACTCTTCACATAGAGCTTTAGAAATTGTTCTCTTACTTTAAATGAAAGATAGGAATTCAGCAGTATGGAAGGATCAAGAATATTAAAGTAACAAGGGATAGGAAATTAATAAATTTGATAAACAATAAAAGTTTTTTCATAATATGGTTTTAATAATACCATTTCCTATATTTAACTCACATTTAAATCAAGTAATTCTTGTCATACCTGGGTAGGGCTGAAGGTGAGATCCAAAAGCTGCTATATTGCGTATCCCAGGAGCTTCAACTATTCCTATATAACGTTCATTGCATTTAACTGTACTATTTAAACATTTTGGGACTGAGTAAACTTGGCCTTCTGTTTCATTGGACCAGTAAATTAACTGATGATCAACAGTTATTGATGTAGGTGGAAGCCCTAAAATAATATTGAAACATAGTACACAAAATGTAAATTTACTGGAACACAATTTATATTATTCTTCTGTGTTTAGTTAAAAACAATCAAACCTTTTTTATAATTGTCTGCTCCTACAACCACTTGGCATGTACATGCAATGGCATCAGAAGACATAATATTTCCAGATGCAGAATCAACCCAAATAATGTGGACAGTACCATCAGACTCTCTGTCTATAGTCAATGGAAGTCCAACTATTGGTCTTTCTTCAGGACAATTACAACCACTCCCCCTGTTAATATTTCATAAAAATTATATAACAGGGTTGAAAAAGCAACCATATTTTGAATATTATTTAAAAATGAAATGTGAAAGGATTGCTAATTACTGAATTCTTATGGATTCTTATGTGCATATAAATTATACTTACTTCTGGGAGTTGTAGTTAAAAAATGGCTGAAGGAATAAACCATCAGATTTACTTGTCATGATGGTTTGACCATTCTGACTTAGTTCAATCCAGTAAAGGTTGCTAAATATAAAATAAAAATATTTTTGATTATTTATCATATAAGAGTTAATTGTTCACATGAGAATATTACAATAAAACATTATTTTGTAGTTGTATAACACTTATAATCATAAAATAACAGAATAATAACAGAAGGATAAAAAAATTCATATCTTTAGCATTAATAAAACATACCTAGTGAGTGGATCAATTTGTAGTGAGTAAACACTGTTAGGTCTTGTCAATATAGTTGTGATAATTAAATGACCATTTTCTGCTTGACTTAAGTCTAGTTTTTTTATGAGAGCAGTACCCTCTTGATCTCCACGCTCTGACCAATAAACAAATCTACCTATCCAGTCCACTGTAATACTTAGACCAGTACCATTCAAGTTTACCACCTAAAAAAGAAATTTATTCATAACATGATCATTCATAAATTCAAGTTCATATATTCAACCATTAGTTCATATATTCATTCATTTCAACAAGTTCAAATGTGAATTTATACATTCTTCAGTGTTTTACAACTAATAGTTATTGTTACTGAACTGATATTTCAGAACTGGGAATTCAACATGTTTAAAATTAATACTATATCTAATGCATAAAAAATAATTACTAGAAAGGATGTTTTATGGGTTTCTTTTTAAAATTTAAGATATTTTCCGCCAACACACTTAAGTATTATTCATTTTTCAATGGGCTTATTAAGAAACCACAGGTAGTGTTGTTTGGTTAGCTATTAAAATTTGGATTGGATGTTGTGATATAAATATGATGCTTACTTTATTTTTCTCCAAGGCATTTTTCTCAAGCCTTGTAGTAATTATTTGGTTGTTGTCATCAATCCAGAACACTTTGTTCTCTTGAATGGAATAAGATAAGTCAATGATTGGTCCACCAGTGCTGTGGGATAGCGTTCTGTTTTCTCTCTTATCACAATCTGACATTAGAAGCACACCTTGTGCTGAAAGAAGTAGAGCAGGCACAGGGTTCTCCTGTCCTGATTGTACACTAACTGTTGTAGTTGGTACACCACAGCCTACCTTTGTACATGCACAAACCTACACAGTGAAAAAACATTTTTACAATTTTAAAAGTAAAAATTATATTAATTATATTTCTTAATGGATGAATTAAGAAATAATTACACCAGCATTTTAATTTAATCCACATAAATACCTGAAAGATTACTGTTGAATTAGGAGGTACATCATGAGTAATATACTCTAGAGTCAATCCACTAGAAATATTTGATTTACATAATGATTCATTGGATCCAGTAAGCCAACAATCAACTTTATAAGAAAGAATGCGTCCATTAGGAGATATTGGTGAGTCCCAGCGAAATATAGTTTTTATATCCTGAAATTATTATATTGAAATCAAAATATTTCAAGGTAATGCTCTAATTTTGTAGTTTATAACAAATGAAAGATAGAAAAACATTTCAGTGAAGTAAAACTTACTTGTTCTTTAGTAACAGGATTTCTTAAATGTGACACAAAGACCCTAGGATTAACAGGCTGAGAAGGTGTTGAAGGTGGTGAATGGAGTATAGCACTGACCTGAGGAGACCCACCCCAGTATGTGAAAGCTCTCACGCTTACAAATAATCTTGAATATGGAGTTAATTGTTCAACATTCTCATAGCTCCAGTATGAATCAGTTGTTTCAACCTAATAAATAAATAACGTAAAGTAACTCTTGTAAAAGTAAGAGCCAAAAAGATGTACCAATACACCGGATTCGGAACATGTAGGTAGAATAGTAAATAAACTCTTAATGCAGTATTTAGATACTGTTTATTCATAGAAATTATCCATAGAAAATGAATAAATTATTGGAAAAAACGAGAATTATATAATGCTAACTTCTTGCAAAGACCAGAAAATAAAGTTTGCTCATTAAAATCAATTTATAATATGTTTTTGGTGTTTTAAATCACAATTGCAATACATGAGTTTTCACAAGTATAATTGAATTCCCCTATTATTTCAAGAGCTCATTTTTTATTTATTTATATGATCTTGTACTCACCACAATATCTTTCTTATTCTTGTGGCCAATTTTCATTTCATAAAAAACCTGTCCATAATTTACATTTTGTACTGGATCCCATGTAATGTTAAAAGAGTTAAATACCCCTTCAACTCTTAAGGATGTGTTTAAAATAGGTTCAGGTATCACATTCACATCTTCTAACAACATACCATCTAGAATAAGATAGAAATAATTTGTGAATTGAAAATGAAAGAAAAAGAAATGGTTATAATAAATTAAATCTGTTGCAAAAAATACCTGGAACAGAATGTAGAGAATTGTCAATAACTGTAACAGTGTGAAGACCTGTAAGTCTCATGCCACTAAGAATGGCCAAATTACGTCCTGTTAGATCACCAACCACTGCATTACTATCATTTCTAAGCCAAAGTAAATGATCATCGAAATAACACAGTGAACCTATAGGAACAATGAAAATTATACAAATAGTTATTAATCACTTTCATGAAAACACAACATTAAGGTACAAGTATTGTAATATAACATTATACATTATAATAATATAACAATATGGTTTGATCAAACACAGAACATTCTACTTTTGTAGATCATCAGATCTACAAATTGATTTACAAATACTATGAATTACCACGCATATCTGGATATTGCAGTATTGACATCTTTGTTACACTTATTTGCTGTCCATATTTTAAATCTTGAGCCATAGGTGCTTTGAATAAAATAGAGCCTTCATAATTTCGAACAATCCAATATATTGACTTTTCAGACATATCAAGGGTTATACCCATTACTGAAAAATTAAAAGAAGACATAAGAGAAACAATTGGATATTTAAGGTTTTGTTATTTCATCTCCATTTGTGTATTTTATAAAGTTTATACCTTGTTTACCAGAGAAGACTTCAGCAGGGTAGTATGTCTTTCTGTCTTTCCCATTCAAATGAGCACTTTCCACAGCATGTCCCGTAGACCAATAGATATAACCATGAAGAGCATCTACATTAAGTTCTTTAGCTACAGTCAAAATTGGCAATGGTTCTTGTTGTGTACCATTCAGGTTACCACGAGTTATCTAAGTAAAAAAAAATTCACTTTGTTAAATGTATAATTTAATTAATTACTGAATTTTGTATACATACAGCAATGATGTTTACCAGCTGTTGTTTTGGATTTGACCAATATAACTTTTTCCCAATCCAATCAACTGCTATACTGCCAACAGTATCTATGTCATTAATCCTCTCCATTTTACAAAGTTCCCTGTTGCACCAATAGATATAGCTTCTGTTTGTAACTAAAAAAAGCTGATCCTTATACCATGCGATATCAGTAATATGTTGCTCACCATGCGAATCCTGGAAACAAAATATGTTACATGTCACTGTAAATATTATTGCAATAGTAAATTGCGTTAAATAGGCAACAATATCTCGTCGATAAAGACGCCAGGGTTCAGAATCGATAATGTAGACGTCGTTTTATGTATAGTGCACATAAAGACGCGAGTAGTCAGAATCGAAAATGCAGATGTAATATTCATCGCGTAAATAAAGGCGCGAGAGTTGGGGATGGACAATGTAAACTATTTCTTACCTTCAGTTTTTCACCAAGTATAAGCGTGCTTTCTGTGTGTCCTGTGGGATCTGATGTAAGTAATCCTTCAGCACCAGACCACAGAATAACAGCCTTGCTGCCATTTTGGCTAAGTGTCTTTCCTCTGAAAGGAGCAGACCATGGGCCTACACCGGCACTAGTATAGGCAGCAGCCCTCAGTACATAAGTGGTGGCAGGTTGTAAATTGTTTACAACAAAAGAAGTCGTATTTATATCCAGGACTTCTTGTGATTGATCATCACCTGATACTCCCAACTTCTGTATACTCAACTGATATGACCAGTTCTGCCATGCTCCCTTTCCTGCAAAATGTATACTTTTATGAAAACTATGAGCTAGTCGTATTTAGCTTTTTAACAAAAAAAACTTTAAACAAAAAAAAGAATCGTCACATTAATAATTTACAAAATTAATGAATAGAGAGGAAGAATGGAAGAGTGGTAAGTAATACTGAGAGACTGTGAGACATAAGTAGTATAGAGGTAGGTAATAAACCTTTATTATAATAAGTTTATTAAATATTAACCTTGTCCACCCAGCAGATGGGGCACTGTCCAAGTTGCCCTGGCTTCCTTAGACCCTAGAATAGCTTGAAGTCCAGTAGGTGGATTAATGGGTACAGGTACAGGTTGGGAGGATGGCAAATTCACTCTGATTGCAATAAATGTTTGATTTTTAGGTTCTGAGTCGAATACTTGGTTGTGAAAATAACTGTCTGTCTCACGATTGTATTCTTCATGGAACCGTCTATTACCATCTGTCCAGTAGAAAAGCCCATTGGCAGTGGCAAATGATGTAAAATTCTGAAACTGCTGTCTTTGAGTGTTGTTTCGTATGTCATTTATCTCATGCCTGAAAATTTATTTATACATACCTCACTTATTTATTGTACCATAACATATTTATTGTAATCCTTATGTAATAGCATTAATTGAAGTTATTGTTTACCCATCTAATGACACAGCCAGTACAGTGTTTTGAGAATGACTAGGCACCAGAATACGAAAGTTACTGTGATCAACAGTAAAGGCTCCTAAATCTGTACTATTAAAAATTAAATCGGGTGATTTTTCATGCTTTATTCCATTGCTTATATCTGCCAAATCCAATCTGTAGAGGCCTCCCCGTTGGTTTCCTTGTACCCAAAAGAGATACCTGAAATTTAAAAAGCCACAATAAAAAAAAGAGCTAATTGGGTAAAATTGTCTAATTTATTATCAAATAATGTTGTTAGTCCCTCGGAACAAATGAATATTATCTGTATATAACGCCTAAATAAATTCGCCTACCCGTTATATGGGTCAACCTCAATGTGCAGAGGTTTAGTAAGTAGGCCAGCGACAGCAATAGTGAGACCGGATCCATCTAAACCACATCTTGCAATCTGCCACCTGGTAGCACCTCCCTTATCGGTGACCATTCCCAGCACATAGAGCTGATCATTTAGCCAATCAACGCTCAGGCTGAAAGGGCTGAAATTTATTCCCTCACTTCCAGATAAAGACAACAGAGTCCTCACAGAGTTTTCTTTTTTTTTCACCACAATTACCTGATCGGATGACTCAGAGATGAACAGCAACTGTTCACGTACATGGAATGCCATACCTACAAATTTATTTTGATTAAGTGTTTTTGTAATTAACACGTGAAATATGAAGTATTCAACTTGTATACAAATATTTTATTCATGATTTATTGAAGGCGCGTTAATTTCTTTAATGCAAACAAGTTTTCTTAAATATTTTATTTTTGTCGACATTTACTTTACCTCTAATGTCATTTTCCGTTTTATATTCCACAGAATCTTGCCACAAATCAGCATCACAACTAATAACAGAGTGTTGCCCAGCAAGGAGCAAGATAATCTTTTCAGTTTCCTTTTCTGCAAAATCAAGACATATTAAATAAGAAAGAACTGATTAGTGTAATCAAATATAATTGTGCAGAAGGAATGGTTCAAATTATGATTTTATTTAGTGAAACACACCTGCAGAACGAGGTGGAGTTGCTACCACAGTTTTGGCAGCTGGACCAAGACCAATTGCATTCCTCATCGCCACAGACACTGAGTAATTGTGTGATGGCAAAAGGCTTTGAAACATATAGAATTCTTTGTTTTCAGACGCTTGAATATCCTAAAGGACATAATCGATTGTTTGTTAAAGTAATAAATCTGCATAAAACCAAAGAAAAGTAAAATTTCTAACCCTAACCTTGTGAGCTTTATATCCCGAGGGGAGCTCCTCGATGGACAGGACATAAGAGAGGATAGGTCCATTTGGAAATGGTCCAGGCTTCCATGAAACAGAAACCCTGGTTGGGTCTGCAGCTGTAGCTCTCACTGAAGAGGGTGGAGAAGAGGGTTCTCCTTCAGGACGAGTGCTGATAACCAAACTTGGTTCAGAAAATATTGGTTCAGACATATGAGCCGACAGTAGAACCACAACACGAAACTGCGAGCACAATTTTACACGTTATTTATACTATTCAACCAGAGATCTAAGAAAACGTACGTATCTGGAATCTATGAAATACGACTCCATGACCACCAGTCATGATTTTGTCGGCAATTGAATTGATTTGGCATAAACAAGTACGCTTATGTTTGTATACATATAAAAATACAAGAGAATAACGTTTTCTATAACATTAACATATCTTGTTTCAAACTCCTAGAGCTAACAGCAAACATAAGGCTACTATACTGAAAGGCCATAATACATTACCCTGTATTTAGTGTAAGGCTTGAGGCTTTCGATCAGAACACTTGTCCTGGATCCTTCCCAGGATATATTACGGTAGTACTGCCACGCCGAATCGGCTCCGGCGGTGGCTGCCGACTCATATCTCCACTGTATGAGATAGCTCCGATTGGATACTCTCAACTCTTCCCATTCCAGTCGCAACGAATTTGATGTTAGACTGTCGGCGACCAGGGCAGGGGCAGCGGGTGTCCCAATCTCGTCTGCAAACAATTTAACAAACAGACGAATGGCTTAGAAATAAACACATTAATTTTAACATATCCACTTTAGTTGGTCGATTGCGATATATTTCCCGTTTTAATGCTTCTTCTAAATGCGTTTTGGATACAAATGTCATATAATATGTAACCCTATTTTACGGCGCGTTACTTTTATACAATATTTTAAGAACGTACAGAAACACTTCCGCAGCACTCAGTACGTACCTTTACGTTCTTGCAGATACCTGTTGAGAGCGTCATTACAGCCCATGACACAGTAAAGCTCTTTTGGAGGCAGGAGATCCTGAGTTCCGTTCTGAAATTTAGATTGAGAATAGATTCCAATGACATGTACCATAATGAATACTATACCTTTAATATGAATTATTATTGTAGAATTAATAAATTATTGAATATAATTTTAATAACTCGACATAAAGATATGGCAGATAAGTTACTTTTTCCTCTTATGGATAGCACGTGTACGGCCTCTCCGAAATTTTGTTCCCGAGAATGAAATTAAGAGGAATGAGAACAAAGTAAGGAACCATGGCAACCGCGAGACTGACAATGCGATTGGATATAATTCAACACAATTCGTACAAACAGTGAATTGAAGAGTATGAACCCAAATCGGAATGCAATCTGATCCAAATGTCTTGTATTTAACAATGATGTAATTAGAGAAAGAAGGGCAAGAAGGTGGTACTTACGCATACGGCTTGACAGCTAGCCTCCAGGGCTCTGACCCACAGCTTGCATCCTCGCAAACACTGGAACACAAACAGAAAAGACCTAGAGTCAATATTTGACAGTCAAACAGTTTTTGAGTCAAAGAGGGAAAAAGCGGCTATTTGCCGCCATCAAATCAGCGCCGCGAATATTTTCCATAATTTACGCCCGTGTAAATACTGTGTATATATATGTATATGTATGTATATATATATATATATATATATATATATATATATATATATATATATATGTGTGTGTGTGTGTGTGTGTGTGTGTTTTTCTTTTCGGGACCTAAAAACTGCGTTTAAACGTGTCATTTCGGCTTGAAGACTCTTGAAACAAACTCTAGAGAGCGAGCGGTGTTCAACGAAACGCGAGGCGGTGTTGACAAATTAAACCTACTTTCTCCCGACCATTTATTAAATAACTGATGCGAGATACATCTTGTAAAGTGAGTAAATTCCGTACTTTGAGGCAGTTCCGAAATCCATTCCTAGTTGTGGTTGGAGAAAAACAATTGGCGGACTTCTTTGACGTGCTTGCGCCACTCGTAAGCGTTTGTCCGTGAAAACATTTATCTGAAAACGCTACAAGATGAAAGTGTCCCTTTGATACTGTTATAATTGAGACTGAAATTGCATAGAAAGGTTTCGAATACACAGTCAAATTGTATGAAAAATATTCTGAAAATTCAACGACGAACCAACATCTTATCCGGAAGCACAGCCGGAAAGTATCCACTGTTTTATGTTTCGGTTTGGTTGCATTTTAATGTAATCTGTCCTCCTGTTAAGTTGAATAACTGAAAAAGTTCAGAAAACAATGAAAACCGCTAGTAAGTTTGCGACTGAAGGTTTAATATTTGTAATTTTTTTGTTTACGTTAACCTATGAATAATATGTCATCGCTCTTAACATCGATCCTATCTCCTCCAATATATCTATACTCCAAGTGCCAATATTTTCAACGGCTTTTATAGCATTTATCAAAAAAATAAAGTTTTACTCTGAATAGGCGGCGACGAAGGGTAAAGGAATTGATGCTGGTCTGTAGAAGGAGTAGGTCAACCGAGTGGCGTAGCCTCTCCTCCTCTAGTTTTATAAGCCAATATCACAACAGCCGGCAGAGGAGGGGCAATTGGCACAATAACCACTTTGTCCATTTGTCACTCAAACAGGCTTCCACTGTTCTAGATTAGCTCCTGTCTTGTGAAACCCTCGCCTCCTGCTCTATTGGTCAAACGAGCACGCGCCTTTCCTGCCACTTGTTTAAAACATTTTGTTTATAACAATAAACAAAAAAAGGGGAAAGTGTGTCGCTATTGCTAGTAGGATACTACAACGAAGATGAGAAGGCAGAGTTTATTTGTGTCCAACTCCAGATTATGGACTATGTAACCGATTTTTTTCTTGTAAGATTAGTGAGTTGTATCACGAACGATGTATCAAAGTTTATTAACACTTAAATGTGAAGTAAGGGGATGAGGCAATGAAAAAGTTATGTATTCTCTGTTGGGGTGATTCCGGGCTTTACTGTCCTTTCAGTTTACAAAGAATCTATTTTCATCTTTATAATATACCAGGCTAGATTATGCCCCTTTGTATTAATCTTAATTGTTGTAAAACTTCTTCACACTCTCGGTTACATCAGGTTTAAGGGGTCCGTCCTGAATGCTGTCTCGTCGTTTAGCTTATTCAGAACATTATCCACCCCCTCATTCGGGGATTCACCCTACTAATTATAAACATAGATATGTGAAATATGATTGTAGCAGTACTTTCCGGTAAGACTAGACAATATCTATTATTAGAGGCAATGAAGGGGTTTCAGTGTCCTATGCCAGACATTCGTCTGGTATTATAAATAGTACCGCTTTGTTAAACAAGTGAAACCGGTCGGTTGATCTTGCACTGACGAAATGCCCGCCCATTAGATAAGGGGTAGGTCGTCTTCCTTCTTCTATATTTAGCTCTCATTATAAACAACGAATGTATCCAGTCTGTTGATGTTGGCTAATTGAAATGCGAACATTAACCAACAAATAGGCGAAATTTATACTCGTTTTCGGGCTCGGGAATCAGACCCAGCCTTAAATCGATATTTTAAATATTTGGTTCATACATTCCATATATGAAGTACTATTTTAATCATAATTAGTTTGAAATACCTGTTCCTGGCCTACGAGGGTTTCGTTTTTTTGTAATTTTGTGGCGCAGAACCGTTACGAGTTCGACTTCTACTACAGACCTATCAAAACCACTCCATTCGCGCCCGTGAATAAAGTTGGCGCTATAAATGACAGACAAAGAAGTCTGAAGTATTTTTGGTAATTTTGTCTATTGTGATGCTAAGATGTGAGCCAGGTTTGCTAAAGATAGACGTAAGAAGACAGCTTTGAATTAATTTGTGTTCATTTTTAGTTTCCACCCGTCGAACCGGTGATAAATGGTCTGTGTCCCCGCTCTTAGAGAAGAGCTACTGCTATGTGCCTCCGATCGCGCTAGAAGTCTTTGTTATACGTTTACATTTGTAATATGTAAGCCAAATTACAATTTCACTATATATTTATGCTACTCTAAATTAGGTTTTATTTTTGTTTGTCAATGATCGCGACAGGCGTGTTTATTGTTGCGTACATATAATTATCTAACTTATATATTATATATAACGCTAAATTAAAAATATAACAAAAATGCTGCATTCCGGATGCTCCCTTCATGGATTTGTCAGTTGAACACAGAAAAGTGTCCATACCTTTTACATTCAACATTTTATTCAACATTTGTTATTTACTCTGTTCACTTGCCCGTCAGATCCTACTATGAAATTGACGCCGTTTAATTTTACTGAAGTAAACATGCCCCCAGAGTACAGTGAACCTTGAGGGGGGAGGACAAATTGAACGAGTATTATGTTGACTGGTGGGCCCCAACTGAGTTCTAGCATCTGATAGGCTGGAAAACTAAGGGTGGTGACGGTGAAGAGGTTGGATAATTAACACCAGGGCCCAGGGGCCTCTCTGATGACGCGTTGATGTTTCCTTCTGATCGCTGATGACTGTGGGATCCCAAGCCCGGCCCGGAAGCCGTCCCATATAGGAGCCTCCACTCCTACCACTGAACACTATTTAGTACTCAGCTCTGGCCTATTTTTATTTCATCACACGTGTGACTGGCTCTGTACCGGCCAATCGGACATACTGGAATTTGTGGAACGAAACGTTAAACGGGAGTTATGTTTTTACAATTTGTTGTCGAATAACAGCATTCTTTATACTTGAAGCTCGAAACGGAAGTTTACAATCCATGAATTTGAATTTGAATTATGAGAAATACATGGGAGAGTTTACTAAAGATTAATACTTAGGCATATTTCTATTAATAATATTCTTAAATTGGAAGGCTGGAATAAAGGAAAGGATAAGAACCGTCAACTTAAATTTGGTGGCTGGACGAGTGGGCTTGAGCGGAACAGTACCGCGCAAAAAACAAACTGGGATGTCCATGGTCAAAGCCATTTGGTCCAGTTACCGTGCCCGACTGCATTTCCAACTGTTAGCTGAAAAACGGGGACCCTCGTTGACAAACCTCGTAAACTGGACAAACGGCGGACGTGAGGTCTGCCCAACCAATTTCGAATAATGTCCCCCAATATTGAATACACTGTTCAAGGACGTACCCATGATGGAACGCTGGCGGAAGTGAAAATTGATGATTTTTTGATGCGCGAATCGATGATAACCGACGTCGAGAAAATTGTTTGGGAACCCGTCACGAATTGGTTGAGTTTATCGCAATTATAATTCCCGGACAAAGTGTAACACTTAATTGAACGTTGACTTCGAGTCGTTGAAGTCAAGATTTAATCTTCCTTCAGAACTATCTGACTGTATTACTAATGACATTCTACTGAGGAGGGAGTGAAGCTGAAACCGGTCTAGTGCGATGCCAAAGAGGAGAGAGGAGGAGACAGAAAATGCTGTCGACTTAATTTGTGAACTTGATGTCAAAGTTGACGAAGCCCAGTATTTGTCATGTTTCAATTTTTTTTATTATGCAGAGGCAATATTCATCGATTGTTATTGCCAATGAAACAAATGAGAAGAGACAGATACCGAACGATCATAAATAATACTATTATTTAGTATACGTATTTTAACGCATCGAAAGTATAAAAACTACCGCGATGGCATGATTACAAAACGATTAACATCATCTGAAAATATATGTTCTGAGACAATGCGCACAAATCCCTAAGGTCTTTCAATTTCATCTAACCTAACCAGACATCTAATAAACGTCCAGACGTTTTCAACATTTGGGTTTTGGCTGGAGGCTTCCCATAGCTCAGCGTCCAATTAGCCCCCGTTGGAACAATGCCTGGAAGGGTTAACCAAAAAAAAATAATAAAAAGAGTACCAAGTAATTAATCAGGAGGGCGACCAGAGACAGCAAGGTACCAGTGTCTCCACTGCTTCCATTTCAGCCCCCTCTCCCTCACTCCCTCTCCCTTATTGCTGGGTCTACTCTCTCATTCCTTCTGTCTATCTTTCTAGTCGGGAATACTTCTCATTTAACTAATTGCTCGCTCTCGGGGGCATGCAGTAAGAGCCCTAAAACAATTTCATCAGCCGAGTCCACAATTTCCCCCGACGGGCGTATTTAATTTTATTCCCCGTTTTAATTAATAAGTCAAATCCTATCAGCCCCTCTACACTCGAAGACCGAAATTGTCGCAGCTGATTTACAAACCCAAGTAAGGAAACTGTACGCAAAACCCATTAAATCACATCAATATAGATCCTTTAGTGGCATAAATCGAAAATCAGTATAGCGTAATTATATAACCTCTATGTACCCCCTATGTTATAGAGAAAAATGTTCTTATTCAGTTTTGTAAATAACGATTTTTCGAACTCAAGATTTAGTTTTGTAACGTACTTACAGTATACGTATGAATATATTCCCTCCCATCTGCACGCATTTTCGGTTCTGATCGTTTCCAAGGCCTGAATTCACAACCGGCTTGAGATCTAGCAATAGATTCTAATCTACCGTTAGAACCGGCGGAAATTACACCCTTCCTTCCCTCCTTCATCCCTTGGGACTGTTCGTATTCATTAGTCTAAATCGGTAACTAAACCCGAGGGGGGCATTTCTTTTTCAGGCACGAATTATGTGGGATAAAAATCGCCGATGTATATTAATACATTTTTGACAGTTTAAAATGGAACAGGTTCAGGGCTCAGAGGCATTTACGCAAGAAGAAGTAGGCTCATTTCTGGAGCCTACTCCAGAAGTCTGCTCGACTGAACACCTGTTTGTCACAATATATGCTGACAGTGTTTATCTACGCGTTTAAATATAACCCAATGATAAAAGTACCTCGCGCACAGATTACAGAACAAATTCATACCTCTTTGTTGACTAAATGTATAATATTAAGTGAAGTAAAGTAAGGGTTAAATGCTCGGGTGACATTACTTAGTGTACATTTCCAAGGGTGTCGGTCAAGGCCACTTCTTCTCTACAGTCTCATTCAGAGCGATATTTCTAGACACAGGTGACGCAAACGGCAGCGTGTTCTCGTCAAATCACCGAGTCCGGGGTTTAAAATTATACTGAGAGTGATCCACGAATTGGTTCTTGGCCAAGCCGAACACGGCATATATTCCCCCAATCCGCTCTCCAGAAATAAGGAACCCTACAGCATTCTGTAGCATCGATAGGTAGAGATGTAATGGAAACACACATATCTTACCTTCGAAGTTATTTATTTTACGACCGTGTCCTGTATATCCATCAAAATAATTGTTGCTAACAATGCCATTACTGAGCTATGCCGAATTAGGTTTAGACGTAGCGACTAATCTTGTATTAATTCACGTGTTAAGAAAAAAACATCGGCAATCCAAATCTGTATTTTAACGGTATAAACTTCTGATCATCTTTTCACTCAGTGGTATACGATCTCTTGCCTTATACCTGTACATTCTGCAATAGATGCAGGTTACGAGGACGTGTAACGATGTCTGGATATACCGAAACATGTGTCGAGTTTAAGTGGAAACTCGTCTAATGATCCGAGAGGAAGTTTTGTACTTAAAACAATAAAAGTTGTCTACCTCGGCCCAAGCCGCAGGCCCCAGAACTTTCCCCTGCGGGGGCCTAAAAGTGTTGTAAGTCCAAGTGATGGTGGAGCGGTTGTTTTTTTTTTCTACCGCCTGCTAGGACCGTGGGCCTGACACCTGCGACTAAAAATAATACCAAACCCAAATCCGGGCGCCCTCAACTTGATTTATATTCGCGACCTGAAATTTTTGTACCGGCCACATTTTCCGACATTACTCAGTGTTTTTTTTACACCCCGGCATGCCTCCGGAATAGGATTTCCTGCCCAATTGTACGGCATTTAGGTTTCAATGCTGATAAATTGACATCGTCATTAATTTTAATGTATCTCTAATATACAAGTTTAGAAAGAAGAATGGTTCAATCACGGAATACAGAATGCTTCGGTGTCGGTGGGGGGGGGGGACATTAATACCCTTATTGACGGCACGCGACTTGTCGCGAAATTGCCTTTTGTCCTTTGGCGGGGCTGTTACTAACACACACACACACACACACACACACACACACACACACACACACACACACACACAACAGTACGGTATGCAGAATATTAAACACTTATACACTAAAACAAAGTTTATTGTTTCTTCCCATATTATATAAATCGAACGGAATTTTATTTTCATCAACGAAGCGCAAACATGTTCACCGCTGGAATTTTAAGTAAGAAATACAGCGCTCGACATCTTCTTGATTCTTTACCTTCGGAGATACATTTCAACTTCTTATCTATCCGCCTTGATAGCTTCCTACGGGACAGACCGTAACGTCTCCTCTGGGATGGATGGGCGATGTTCCGGACTTTGCCGGTCCGCAGAGACAGAAAGGGGAGGGGGGTCTACCGCCGAATGTGCAAAGAATGGGGTTCAAGTTTATCGCGGTCGTTTTTATATTACGGTTTCCTCCTCCCCGGTAATAAAATAGTGACCCGTATTCTCCTAGTTATTAAATTATAAATGCCTCTACCGAAACGAGCGACTGAACCATGACTCGAGCTTTCCAGCCTCACGCTGAAAACAATGCCTACAGTTTATTTCCCATTGTTTTCTTTATAGGTCGGTCGATAGGACCAAGGGACTTGGTCGGCGAGGGAACCTCTGCGGATGAAAAATATTTATCAAAGAACAACAAAGGCCACAACCCGCAGGAAAACCATGTCGTAGAGTATTGGTAGGATGCTTCATTGACAGCAGATCTGTATAGGCACTATACTGGCCTAATGCTAGTGACGATGGCGCCAAAGAAGAGTTAGTACGAGTTACAATGTTACGTAAATAATTTTGATCACTGCGTATGAATTAATTCTAATATTTTAATTAATGGATAAACCGCTAAACAAAATTTCCTCCTCCTTTTTTTCTCGTTTGGCTATCAGTAAAAACCTCTCTAGCACAGGTTAAAGAATCTCTGGAGTGAGATAAACTGTTGGGTATTATTTACTATCTTTACTACTATCGACTCTACTAGTATCTTTATTTATCTTTATTCGTGCTAAAATAAAATAATTATATTATTTTGAAAAACCGTTGATTCAAACGTATAAATGCAGGGGAAATCTGCAAAGGACTTGTTCAATCTTTATTTTTAACAAGGCCGAGCGCGAGTCCATTCACAGACATCTAATTACGTGAAGAACCCCAGTTAGCTATCGAAGACAATCATACAATTGAGGCCGGCAGGCCAGCCCTGGCGCCTACTTCGCCCCCTCTCTCGCTCCAATCCCTTCGCCCGGCAGATAATTCGTATAATTCGACACGGCTAAATGCCAGTTCAGAGCTTGCTTACGGTATCTTATCTTCAGCGGTCGCGTTTGATTTACCCGTTACATGGAAATTTATAATTTTCGTCGGCAGCACCGGTACTCCGTTGCCACATTGCATAAAATAAATGAAAATACTGCAGTTGGAAATCAATAAAAATTCGAATAAATAGTCGTCCTACAATTCTTTCAGATATATTTTCAGCGTGAAAATTATAAAAATAGGAAAACGTAGACCCGACAAACATTTACATAGGGAAAAACATCAAGGGCTGGGACAAAGGTATTAAGTTTGTATTAAAAGAAAGGGCGTAAAACGCATGTAATGCCGACAAATTTAAAGCGAAACTCCTCTCCGTGGAGGTGTCCTACAGGGGGGAGAAAAAACAATTTGGTGGATGCGGGCGGATTACCCCGAATCCTATAATAGTTTCAGCTGCTCCCTTCTCAACCACTTATGACGTTAAATACCCTCAGTTTCCTCCTTATTTAAGATTAAGTGGGCGTCGCATGTCAGATTCAATCGCCACCGCATTGGCTCCGCTACATATATAACATGTCTCCGAACGGGCCCCATTCCGCCTCAAACCATCCAACGTCTACGATTAATTGATAATTCATTTTTTAAACAAAAATTCTACGTAATGCAATGATTAAAATCGCTGCACGTTTATTTCGTTTAAGGGGATATTCATACGTAATCTCAATAAAACTTCCATTTTTCCTCTTTCACTCTACCCTTCCCTTGCGACAATATAATAAATAGTCATATATAATAAATAATCACATTGCAGCATAACATTATACTCAATCAATACATCAATGTAGCCATCCTATAGAATCTCCATTAAATTACATTTATTACATACATAAATACGATACATACATTACTTTGGGTCCCACAAAAATGCTTTAAAGTTTATTAAATAATTAACATAAATGTTTCAAATAAATAATTGCAGGGGACATTCCTAATTTATTGACTTTCCAAATCCGTTTTTTAAGTTGGATTTTCATACAACAAAACAAATTGTGTTATTTTTAATTCCGTATATTTCTTATCTGAACTTAATATCTGATGCGATAATTTATTTCATAAGTAAGGATATTCTCTGTTCGAATCATCTTACTTTGTACATTATATATTGGCTCCTAAGCAGTTCAAGGAAATAGAACTTAGCAGCAGTTCCTTTTAATTGAAGTTCGCTAGAATAAATTAAGTCAATAAGCCCAACTTACTGCACCCAATTAGCCGCTCTTAGCAATACTATTTTCCTCTCTTCCCATTCGAATCAGGGTTTTCTTCATTTTTAGTGTCAAATAATAAAATTTTCAGGGGCCAATGGAATAAATGTGGAGCACCTCAAATCGATTCTCTATTTGATATTTGAAGAGACTGTACATTTCTTCATTTTTCTTGAGGGCACTTAAACAAAAAGATATAAATAGTCTGAAACAATAGTCATTCTCTATAATCCAAAGTTTTATAGTAGGTGAAATCAGAAAATAAAAAGTATCATCCAATGTCACAGAAAAATAATACATTTCTGTGGCTTGTAAATAACCCGCTTCGTGCCGTCCGATATTCCCCGAATCACCGTATTTTAGCTAGAAACCAGAAATAAAATATTGAAGTTGACGAGGACCGGTCCTCTAAAAATGCGAAGGGGGTCCCGCTCCCAACTCATCCGCAGGATGAGCTGCATCAGCCAACATCCGCGCTATTGTCCTCTCCGGGGCCCCCCAACAAACGAATTAACCTAGCGGCGGCACCCGGCTGTCTGCCCACCTTACTAACAACCGTTTCTCCCTTCCCTCGCTTGCAGCATTCCTATCTGATTTGGAAATAACATAACTTGCCTTTGCATTTTCCCCGAGAACAGCCGAGCTAATATTCGAAAGCCAGATGCCCAAGGATCAAGGAAGAGAAATTATAAAATGGGACGGCCAAAGGCAACATTAAGCATGATGTTACAGGATGCTTAAATTTTAACAGGAAATAAATTAAAGAAAGACCTTAATATTTAAGAAACAGCTGCCTGGCAGCATGAAAGCAAAACTTTCAGCGATGCCAAGGGACGGGAGAATAAAAAAGGGTACAGAAAAAGCTGCACTATCGAAGCTCTGTTTGACGCTATTTTGAGCCCTCGGAAAATTGGTAGGAAAGATTTTTTCCCAGCGCTCCACTACTATGGCAAGAATGAGCCGACGATATAAGAAATAAATTAGTTCAGAGGTTAATTTTAATTGACCTGGCAACAGGCAGTATCCGAGCAAAACTTTCACTTAAGCCAACCAGAAGATTGGATGACTAAAAGACAATCCACAAATATTGAATAATTAATAATTAATTATCAAGTATAAATATTGTTTTAAATAATTTTATTAGGTTACGTATTTATTAAATTGCCTTACAAGAATTAATTATACTAAACTAAAATAATACTTTCACTAAGCAACAATCTCTGCAAGCAAAGAAAGTTTAAAAAGTATGCCTCCTGCATTCCTGTTATTGCTCCGGCAACAGCTTGACCTCCCCTTCTATTGAGTAATTGGTCGACCTCTGACACGAATCTGATGTCAGTTAACGCAATAACAAACTGTTGACGGTCTCTTCCTTTATTGTTTATTGGGTAATGCACGGACCTTTGGCTCCGTCAAACGCTCCTCGCCCCGTAATAAATAACACCATAGGTCATATCTGTCGTTGAACATCTCTCCGTGACCGACCTATTAAGACATCACATTCGTCCGACTGAGAAACGGGCGTGGGGGGACAACCCTACATTTCTTTGTCTTCAATTTATAGCTTTGTTTAAATTTAGTCGTTGGACCCTTTTAAAGTTGTCTGCGTTGTCCCTAACGGCTGTAATTTGAAATACCGAAGGATCCTAACGGCGCTGTTTCCCCTTTCGGCCCTAATTCCCCTGTATTTCGAGAGTGTTCCTAATTTAAACTAATCGATCTCTCTTTTGAGAACTCCAGTTATAAACGCGGCTGGATGTTTGTGCATTTTAATTAACCGTAATAGCTTCCGAAACTCTGAATACACTAATGGGCTGCGGTAACTCAAATTGTAATTCGAGGAAAATCCTAATCTTCCCTCAGACCAATATATCGGTAGACTGGTCTGATAATATCGCCATATCATTACGATATACCGTATTATTACGGATTGGACCATTTTCTGAACAAAAAAAAAGTAGGCCTATTTTTATTCTAGCAGCTTGAATAGCTTCTAGTGGGATTAGTTATTTATTAATTTCCTTTTAAACAATATAGCTTTAGATAGCTTTCGCCCGTTAAATCTCGTCGTCACGATGAAATCAGGAATTTAAGCCTGAAATCTATTTTTATATTAATACAAAATTAATCCACGATATTACCAGCCAATGCTACTGAAAGTAAGCTGAAACGTGAATAGCTCAAGAAAAGCGCACGAGTGAAGAAGTCCGAGACATCGTTGAGCTAGTAATGACGTCGTAGAATTTTCTAATGATTAAAAAATCCGTATGTAAATTAAATCACTGGTTTTATTTACCTCTAGGCGTTTTGATCATGTAGCGACCGAAGAAAGAGGGTTCTGTCGCAATGTTGGCCGGAAGATGAGCGAAAAGCTCCTGTAATTAACTTTACTCTGTGACTTAATTCCTTCCGATTAATTTGTTTTAATTGGAATCCGTAGTTGAACGGATACCTTCGACAGATCGGGAATCGACCTCTCCATCACTCCCACTGTCAAGGCTAACCTTTAAGGGTATTTAAAGGTAGAACTGTCTTTATTCCCTGCTACCTCTATGAAATTTATTCGGGAGGAAGTCGGCGAAAAATTCAAATTATATCATTATTCTTCTCCCAACGTGAGTAATTGTTCTTTTTCTAGACAGCAGGGTTTGGCGAAGCAAGAGATTAGATTATTTTCTTTCCAACAGGCTGTAATTAGTTTTATGTTGGGTGATCCGCGAAGGTTTGCAGCACACTCGCCCTGTTTTATTACATTTGTTGACTATACGATGTTGGCACGGGCCGACACTTATACTTTTCTACTCGTGTATTGATTTAGACTATTTATCCTATTGTCGGGCGTAGCGGAAAGTCGAAGAATATTTTCTAGTGCCAGGGCGAAGGAGGACTGGGTGTGTTTGAGGTCGCGGTCGGAGGCGCGCACACCGCCTCGGTAGTGGGGGGCCGCTCTTAATTCTACACTTCCTCATTAGTGCTCGCCGTCTATACGAACCGCTCCATCTCTCTCTCGCTTTCTATTTTTCTATTTCTCTTTCTCCATCTGTCTCACTCTTCGGGCATGAATAAAGCCAAGAATGAAACCGGCAATGACCAACGCCGGCCGGGAAACGAATATAATAGTATACGCGATCACGAGAAGACCTATATCTTAATGGCCCTTTTGTATTATCATTTCCAAAATAGCCAACAGTCCATTGTTTCATTTACAGCTTGTTTCGTGTTCATTATTACACATTATTACATTTTATTATTACAATTTTAAATCGTAAGTGACGGATGATGGGGGAAACGTTTACTAATGGTGACATTTATTCTTAAGTAAATGCCTCCAGTTGTTAAATGCAGTGTAGAGAAGCTCAAAATTAATTAGAGATACGTAATAAACATCAATTTCAGTATAATTAAGTGGAGGTTAGGGTGTGCCCGCGAGAAACTAGTTGCATTAATATAAACCGAAAACATCTGTTAAACACGACGTACGTCGGACCCTTCTGTAGTGGCACAGAGGCCACCGTCATTTAATGATCGCGGCACCCACATCATGATAAATAAACAGCAACCGGTTTTCTAGTACTTGTGTATAGTGGAAGTGAGAGTCTGGGGAAAGATCCTTTTGTGGAATTCGGACTTGCGATTTGTAGAATATGAAGTTGTTATAATAATACGGAATAAATAAGTAATTCCTGGAATTCCGCTTTCCAACATCGAAACTGTAGAGTGCACAGTTATAAGGCCTACAAATTCCATGTAATGAACTGTCACTGGCCTAATGGCCTTCATGACCTCTAGATTGCTAATATTATTAGAAATTATTTAAGTACTATCGAAAATAAGCTTAGATAGATTGAATAATATACAACAGAAGCTACTGACAATGGTGAGAAGAAAATTCCTGTCCAAGGAGGTGATAGAATAATAAAGGAATAGAAATAATATGAAAAATATTTTTGGCCATAGATTTGCTACGCCTACTTTGCGTTAATAGTATATTGCTAAAATAAAGTGATTTTGAAAAGTAACTCCGAAAGTCATAAATTCCCCGTAAACTACAACAGTGGTTTATCTCAAACGGGGGGAAGGCGTTAAAATTCCGACGAATTTGTCTGATAGCGGGCGTGATTTATATCCGCCGGTGACGGGATTGCTCTCAATTTTGCATTTGAGCTCAGGACAGTGCGGTCATGGGACGTGAATACGTTAGAAAAAGGCGGCCCGCCTACGAGAAGCCGGCCGAAGGAATCATTTCAATTCAGCGAATGGGGCACCACCATCATTCCGTCTCATTAACGCAGCTGATACTGAACGCCCCGACAGTTGGCCCGGGACGCATCAGCGCTTCGAATTAGAAAAAAAGAAAAAGTTCACCAAAGATCAACGAATGTTTAACTCGTTACTGCTTATTTTGCATGCGATTGTATTTAACCGCGGCCGATGATTCACCCGGAGCAGTACTCGTCTGAAATATACCACAGTTCTTTTTTAATTATTTACCAGTTTGGAAAGCGAGATTTATGTATCTCGCATAATGAAATAAAATGAATTGGGTTACCTATAACATTTCTAGCCGTTTGTCGCTATAAATAAAGATAAAACCAGGTCCTGAATTCGCTTTTCTGCGTCCCGACCGCGGTGAAATGCCGAATAATAACACGTTACTACTATTATTTGTTAGCTTAGTGCCAAAAAAGCCAATCGACACGGAAAATCGCGTTTTCGTAACCGGTGGTTGAACACTTGTAGTTAAAGCGTATGGTAAAAGGGTGTAAAATGATATTCTCGTCTTTTCCGGAATATTATTTCAGTACTAAGTTTAGTTATGAAGTGAACATGCGAAGAAACAATCACACGTAACCCAGGAGAGGGAGAAAAGTCGACACAATTTTTGTTTCTCCCACCTTCAACGTCGGGGGGTAAAGAACACACGTTCCAGACTTCCGTTTACTACCTTACTAACTTCAACCGGCACGCATAAACACGGCCGACTGAATTGTAATTTATTATCGTCACCAATAAAAAAGACGTTCGTCCGAGGGTTCATTAACGAAGCGAATCCAGCTAATGCGGCGAGGAGCCGGGGAGTGTCTTAAAGTATTGCCGCTTAACTAGGGTTATATTTAGTAATAAAAGGTAATGAGGAAGTGCCAGTTGTAGCTGGTGAAATATAAAGATTCAGTAATCTTGGGCACACTTCTCTTGTCTTGTGGCCGGCCGAGGACACTAACTGGTTAATGGGAAGACGGGAGAAATTATAAGTGACGCCGCAGGCTCCTGTCTTACCAAGCCGCTGTCAAACCTTATTTAATAACCCAGTTCCGGTCGAAATTAATTCTTGACTTTTCTTTCTGTTAATGATTTCAAGTTCATTATTAGCCGTCTAATCTTCCACAGTCAAATTTTTGATCAAGTGACATACACTTGATGTTGTCTTCACTTCAAGTTGTTCGCCCACATTTGGGTTAGGTCGCAAACAGTAAAGTGGAAAGATAAAAAAACTACTACTTAAAAAATTTATCGAGGTATAATCTATACAACAGTCTATTACGATTGAAACGATGTGTAGTCAGAATAACAGAGCGGAAAATATCATGATTTTGAAAATTAATATACTATAATATTTGGCCAAACTTGCGTTTGCAGTCGCTTAAGGGTGAACAGAATTTAAAGATCACTTTCTGGGCAAAGTGGACAACAGAAGTATTCAGAAATCGCCTAATTTGAAACACAAGAATTAGCGCGCTCAAACCATTATCGGTAGTAACAATTAGACATTAGCGGGGGGTCCCCCCACCCATATAATAGAGGCCAATTCTACCGCGCCCGCATTCACTTAGCTCTCGTTTCGTAGACTGGCAGTCATCCATATTAATTATTTTTTCATTGTTATTTCATCATAATGGAGGCGTTAAAACCAATTTCGAGCCCCCGAGGAACAAAATATTGTTTATGTTACGGTAAGCCCCCTCAGCCCCATCCTAAACTAGACGTTAGTGGAATGGAAACTCAAGTGGGGGAATTTCAGGAGCCGAATAATAATTTAGGTCAATTCGGGATTTGTATTTCGAAGGGATTATTTGGCGAGGTCATTTCCAGGGATGAAATCAAATTTCAAATGTTTTTATATCATCCTGTATGCAGAGCTGAGGGCTAAAAGTGTCCTACGTTATGGGATCCAACTCACCTCAAAACTTCTCAAATTATTACAAAAAAATTGAAATACAATTTAATGCACTATCATTATAATCAGTCTTAATTACGTAATTTGTTGTTCTTTGGTCATTTCCACCAATAACCACAATGCTCCAAGTTTCCTTTCATATTCCATATTATTTTAGTATATTTTTCAACCAGTATGTGATGAAAATACAGGGTGTAATTTTTCGTAATAAAAAACCTCCATCCCCTACAGAATTATTAGAAATAATTTAGACACAATTCGTTCAGGCTATAAATTAATACCCTAATTTCGGTAAAGCCATATATGGAAGAATGCCGGGGTAGGGTGGATGGGGTCGCGGAAGTTCAGAATGTTAAACACAGGACAGGAATGTAACAGTTTTTTTTTCCTTCCGCTTCCTTTCAATGGCAACAAACATCCGCCCCCGACCAATAACCGGGCCCTCTACCGAAAAACGGGCCGGGGCTAAGTTAATTAAATGACTTGGTAAATTACGATAATTGAGGGCTGCAAAAAGAGAGGGGCGTCTGGGAAACGGTATCAGTACGCGGAAGGGGGAGGCGAATTTACATATGTTAATGTGTCGGAGACCAATTGTTATTGTGGGAAAAAGGGCCATAGGGCTCAGGATCGTTCGACCAAGACGAAACGGTGAAACCGCGTTTCGCCCAGTCATCGGACCAACATTCCGGTATCGTGATGTTGGTCGATTATAAAATTTTAAGCCTTAACGAAAACAAAATTTATTTTATAATATGAACGAAGAATGGACTGATTAGTTTATAATAACAAACGGCAGTAGTATATAAGTCCCTTCTATACTTTCATGTGCACCATCGTCCAGATCTACTTTATCCACTGTACCTCGGATCGAGGTACTAATTCATAGGTAATAATTCGTTAAGAATTTGCACAGTTGACTTTAAGGCTATATTCCACTCGAGGGCCAACACTGCAGGTAAATCCGTGATTTTATTTGGACGGGCATATATTAGCCGAGTGTGGGGGAGCGGTTGGGCAATTAGCATTTGATTTAATAAGTTCCGATGTCTATTGGTTTAAGTTCCGGTCATATGAAATATTCATGGCGTTTCCGGGTCCTGGGGGAGCGCTGAATATTCATATCCCGGACAGTTTAATAATACTTCGAAAATATGCTAACTACTCTTTACCGGCCGATATCCAGGAGTCGGACTCTGGTGGATCGCCGCATCAACCGTAACGTTCCCAGGAGTGCATTGTTCAGTCCTAAATCCATTAATATATTGATTTGTCAGGAATAACCAGTTCGCCAGACTGCAATATTAACATAAATTTCCAAGCAGGTGCAGTCGTGGAACTGAAACCGGTCTAGCCGCAGACCAACTCTGAGATGACAATCGATTTATGAAATTTTTTTCGGTCAGAGGTCATACTGGTCTCAATACCGGTTTATAGAATCTAATCACTTTCACCCACAGTGAGTGTACTAAATATTAGTTCGTTGTCGTGTACCAAAATTAAAAGAGTTCTTTTTTTACGATTTAGAGCTAATTGACCAGTGATACTAGGTAAAATAATATATAAAACTTAAAAATAAATATATAAAATAGCGTGTGATCAGGACTCGAATGTAAACCATAACAATGCACTCAGGTGCTTTCAATAGAAGTGACCGGAAACTTGTAGGAGAGCGAAAATCGTAGAAGAGCGTGTTAGAACGTTACGAGCATTACGGATCATCGAACCAGTGGGTCGGAATTAGGGGCGGGGTCGCGTTCACCTGTTATGCGTTATGCCGCTCGCTGGTTAATTGTTCCTATGCCGAGTGGAGCTTCCTGTCGCCCTTTCCTGTTGCGCACCGTCCAGGGGCGTCCGAAAAAAATGGAAGCCGTCGCGTGTGAAACAATTTCCTACGCGGGCCGTTGGCTGAGGGGGAGAATTTCCTCAATTCCGGTCCTTTTCGACTTCCTAATTGCGGTTTCCGAAAGGGACGGAGCGGGAAAACAAAAAAAGAATCTTCCCGCAACCCCGAGGCGTGGCCTCTGTCCCGGAATGAGAGCAGCGTTTTAATTTAGTTCCATTAGGCGAATTATCCGACGGCCGGGGTCCCCGCACCAATAGACCTCGTTATTGTCGAGGGGACCTCTGTGTACACTACTCGTGGAACCTACAAATTTTGATAGGACCCCTATTGTACGCTCGACTTGAATAAATGAGAATTCAGACTTTATTTAAATACGAATATGAATCACGCGCATATTGAATGAATCCGGAAAACTACATTTTCTACTAATTTAATTTTGAACGCATTCGCATTATTACTTTTACTCCTCAAAACATCAATCGCCATCACTCCTTTAGCTTGTTTCAACCCTGCAAAAACGGTCCGGGCTTTGTTAACATTTCTTTAGTTATACGCATTTTTTTGGTGGCATAAATAATAAAAAATACCTTACAACTACTCGTCGCCATAGCGACCACAATAATAGTGTTACTGAAATAATAGTATTAGTGATTGTATTCCGGAAAATATCGAAAACGAATTACCGCAGGGAACTACGTAGGTCGGTTCCAAACTTAATTATTTGGGGCTACCTTATATGAGGCACTGCATCAATAAATGGAAGGACATCGGATGATAAAGGCTATTAGTGCTTATCTGATGATCCCTTCCGAACTGGAGTTTCGGGGTCGGCAAGGTCAGGTTGACCGGAGGTTGTGTTAATTAATAACCTTAATCTCGGGTTTCGTTACAATGTTCGAATACCTGCTCTGCGTTAGGCTATCCGAATTTTCAACAAATTTAAACTGAAACGAGGCAATACAGAGGTAGAAACCGCGATATAATTCTTATTGCTTATAAATATTTTCCTTAAAATATTTTCCTCTATTTTCATTTAGCTTGCAGTAAATAAATTATCATGAAATATATTCCTCAATGGCAGGTACAAATGAACTCCCTTCCCCTCACCACCAAGTAAAGGTTTTTTAAATGTTATGCTTCAAATTTCTTTAACCTGGGTCCGGAACAAAATCATATTGAACATCAACTGCATTACTAAAAATATGCAGTACTGATTATTTTCCAATATCAGATCGAAATCAGATCTCACGTAAGACGTAAGCTGTGAAGAAATATAAAATTCGGGGTCAAGTATCGTAGAGGATCTTCCTGTTCGAAAAAGATTGTGGAAAAAATTAAAATAATATAGGAGGATGTCCTGGAGTGTTATTAAGCTGCGGACTTCCGCGTGGGGCGCGTGGACGGAAGTAGGACACCCCCGGGGCAGGAAGTCACCTGTTCCACGTTATGATTGACCGGATCTTAGGGTAGAACGGTTCTCAACCGACAATTCTGATTGTCGTCCGACAAATTGAAAACATAAATGCTTTCGTAAAATAGAAGCATCGGCGGTACATTTTTACAAATGCCGGGATTTTTTCACAAATTCCGATCAACTCGGGGACAAAGAAGTGGGTGCACTGGGTCCATATGTATTGGAGTAACAGTGTAGTCAGGCTGCTGGTAGGATGCCTCCGACATGCATATATACCTCGCTGTATTATTAGTATAGTATTACAATGGCCAGAAGCTGGAAGTGGTCACATATTTTTTTCTCTGAGGGTAAAAAGTAAGGGGACAGAAAATTGGGCAATCGGGGTAGCCGGTTTCGCAGTGCACTATACGTCTGGGTAATTAGCTCACCGCAATCGAACTCTGGACCCGACAGATGCAACGTTTGTTGGGCATAATGCGAAGTTAACGAGACGATTAATTACGAATGCGAAAAAGGGATCGGCCTACTTTCGGAGGGCTATCATAACCTCGTTAAGAGATCTAATCGAAAAGCTCCCCTCCACCACTATACCCATTACAACGGAGTCGAAAATTATCATTTCTCGAAACCGAACCCGATCCCCCGGGGGATATCCTGTCCCCAATTAATCCGACGGGGTTCGACGGTTTCAAGTATCGATTCCAGCGTTCTGACGCCGCCCCGGTCATTCCGATTTAATAGAACAAACAGAGGAATTTCCCATCAGAGGTACCACTTCAGAAGGGACGTTGAAATCAAGGTTGAAATTCGAACGAGGTAATTAACTTTGAACCAACAAGAAATATTTCGGCCCAGAACGAATTATTTATATTCAAAAACTGCGCACCAACCATCGGTAGGTTTTCGTTAGCGTATAGATTAATCACATGTATGTAGGTTGCCATCATAGGGTAGGGGCATCATATCATATCAGACGGTTATTCCGAAATCATATTTATACTTTAACGACACCAAACGGGGATATATTATCAAAACATTAGGTCCATTATGGCAATAGAAAATCAGATGCGGTGAGAGTTTGTTTCATAGAAAAACAAGGGCCTTCAGTAATAAAATCGTTCATAAAATATAATGTTGTCCCATGCGATACAGAAATAAAAAAACATATATGATTTAGTTCTTAAATTAATTTTGTTTGTTTTTATGTTTTGTTGTTGTAATTAAAGAAATGTCAAACATTCGTATAAGAGCCAATAGATTTACAGTGTCTGTTCGATCCAAATAAGAAATTCATAATTAGAAAAATTGACTTATTATTTCGAATGGTTAAATTTTAATTTAATTAGCTGAATCAACCACCGAATAAATAAATTCGCTCCTTGTTTAATTTCTCTATCACGCGTTGCCCTTTCATGTTCTCCAGCGTTTGATCACCGCCACGGCGATTATAAATTCATATCGGACCGCCAGTGGCATGGCGTGACGAACAATACCGAGGAATTCCGGCGGTGGTCAATAAAAATGTTAATGGAGCGTTAGGTGGGCGAAACGGGCACTGCTTTTTTTTCTACGCCGTTTAATGAATGAATCGGCCAGCAAAAGTAGGGGGCCTCGTTTGTAATATATTCCGTCGTATTGTTTAGCCGCCGCGCCGCACTCGACGTCAGATTTCATGTACATTTACCCCTTAAATGTACATTTCACTGGGTTACAACCACGGCCCCCTACCGTCCATGAATGGGAGCCCAGTGAGCGAATATTAACGGTGGTTAAACCGGTCAAATTATGGCACACTATTCAGATGGGACAGAAAATAACGGCGGTGATGGTATCTTAACCCTCGCGTACCCCCGTTTCCTTCAAGTCTCATTTTATGCCGGAGGAATGCTTTCTGTACGGGGACTTCAAAGGCGGACCGATGGCCAACAGGGACGGCGACTGTTCGCCGAAAAAGAGGCGTGTGAGTTTTTAAAAACCAGTTAACGGAGCTGTTATTTTAGGAAGTCGGGCTCGGGTGGCCGGCCTTTGTCCAACATAGGGTCCCTTTGTGGGAGAGGGATATGGAAGAGAAGCCTGTACAGTGTATCCATGCTACCGGATAGCGGCCAATCACGCGGCACAACCCCCCAAAGCAGGACGGGGTCTCTTTGGACGGGGTGTGGAATCTAAATGTATACCTAAATTATTACCCAAGGATAAAATGCAGAATCGGAAACGTTTCATACGAAATCATAATAAGTTCTTTTAACCATGAGACAGACTCAACCTATACTAGATTACATAATTCATTGTATAATAACATCGATTAGGTAAGATGAATTAGACCTTCTTTATTTTATACCAACATGGAAAATTATACAGTCTAGTCCCTGACAATTATAATTATTTATTACTAAACAAATACATAATCATTTCATTAACGGGGATTTCAGTTAGGGCATGCAATACCTCAAGGACTCCATGCAATGAGTTATACTAGGAGTATTATTCCAAAAAGAAAGATTTCAATTGCAAAATTGTTACCTAGGGAACTGCCTGGGGCTAGCCTCCGACTACAGTCCCAGACCGTCACTCCGGGTACTCGAAGTCCCGTTTACCTTAATTAAACAGGTACCCGACAATAAGGAGTACTTTTTCCCTCGAAATTTTCTGCTTTCATGGGAAATAATTCATGTCAAACTGATCCATTATCGAGGAGTCCGGGTCTGTTTTCCCCGAAGATAAGTCTACAGGGAAATTTGTCCGCCCACGAATTGCCGACGGCGTAGCAATTACTCCGTTTCCTCTGTATCTAGAATTCGACCACGATACTACTTAAGACTCCTCCATTCGTCTGGTATGTGGATAATCATAGGCCAGAAGTTTTATCAAATATCCGCTGCTAGCTTAGACAAAATGCCCTTCACGATTTAGCACCTATTAACAAGTTTTGCGGATAATTATCCATATGAATCCACTTTTGACCATTTCAGGGTAAAAACATGTAAGTCCATTGGCACTTTTGATATGTTTACGCGGTCTAAAGTGAGCAACCGGACAGATAACAGACTGAAAATTGGTAAATAATCACCGTCAGCAGTTATAGTAGTTAATGAGCGAAGGTTTTCGCGACCAGGACATAAATTATCACATTATTAATAACCAACATCAGAGAATCCTTCGTTTTTATCGTTACGAACTTATGAAACTGGAATTAGATTTATTGTTCCTCAGTAGTTCGACCGGAGGCCACTTTAATACCATAACTCGGCATCAGGCGCCCCTTTGTTCGGGGTTTTACCCGAACTGGCTGTGGCCGTTTCACCGACCTGGGCACCGCCTCGCCCATTATCATCCCCTTTCGAAACTGGGGGCTTCGATTGAATCAGTTTTTCGCCCGACGTTCCAACCGCATCGAGCATGAAAGCGGGAGGATAACCGAGTTTCGTGGACGCCTGGCGGGACGAAGGAAATTCAGCCGAATTGGAATCAAGAGTTGAAAAAAAATGTGATTTTCAAACTGGATAAAATTCAGGAGACACCGCGAGATTTAATACAGTTTTCATGGCTAAAAATATTGTTAAATTGTCAATCGTGTTTTTTCCGCGTAATGAAAACACAAAATGCTGTCTCGTTATTTATATTTCTTATCATGAATACTAGCAAATACTTTTATGTGCATGTCCCCAAAGTAATCGTAAATTATTTATTAATTTTCCGAATGTAATGATAATTTTGGCGGAAATGTTATTATAATTGTAGGTGATGACCGAACCATTTGTTGGTCCGTACGAAGCCCTTCCCAGCACTCGGATTAACGCATTAATAAACGCCCCTCCTGTTCACGGAACAGGCTGCAATTAAGCTAACCGGGTTGAACAGACACCAGCCACTGTTACGGGGCACGGTCGCATCGGATATTTAGTATCTTTTAATATTGACGGCGTTCTGACGCCTTCGTGTTGACAACGGTCGTTAAAATTAAACCGCAGTCTCAGCCACAGACCGCCGCTCACCACTTGTGGTTATGAAAATCGATATCTCTTGAGTACAGTGCTGTGTAAAATGAATCTTTTATAGAAATCTAATAATAAATATTACGCAAGGCTTTTTTTTTTAATTGAGGCATTCGTTTGGAACAGCGTCTCTCGATTTTAGGTTACTGCTATAAATTGTTACTGTTCAGCGTGTTAAGTAAACGTTACACGGTAGGGTAGAGGCATCTTTGAAGCGGTGTCTGGTCTGGTGAACTGGCTTCACCCCTCTCTTGGTGGCTCACAAGGCGCCCCTAGCAGGTATAGCGGACAGCTAGGTATAACGGACGGTTTGTTTTAAATTGGCCGTGGCCTGGTGACTCTGGGGTCGGTTTACAAACAAGAGCCGAAAAAGGCCCCCGCCCAAGTTCAGGCTAACGTCATTCGCCCTGTCAGAGGTCTAATGTCTTAAGAAAAACCAGGAACCAGTTTGCGACAACGGGGAGCGCCAAGCTTCTGTTTTGTCTACGTCTTCTTCGATTTTTTTTCACATCTTCCCAAAAATAAATATTCCCTCTGCCACTGTTTCAATTTTTTTTCCATCAGTATTCGATATATTCCGTATCTCGTAGTTGGAACCGGCTAGTATTTTTATGCTACCACTGCATAATGGGACGTTATAGCGATTGCCTTTCAATCAGATTTTATTATTTTTCCTGATAATGTATTCTATTATATTTGTAAATTGAAAGTACGGCTTATACAACTTGACGACGAAGATTTTCTAGATGGTTCGGACAACTGAACTATGGTAAGAAAAATCGAAAAACCCATCAATTTAGCTTAAATGAATAAATCAAAGAGGAGAGACGTTCAAAACGTTTATGGAAAATTCTCCCGATGCGATTTTCATCTTTGATGTTTCCTGGCCCTCAAGTAAAACATAATTTATTTATACAGTGTGGTTTTCCATGGCTCATTGTCAACATAAACACCTGTGACAGCCATAATAATATCAGGTTTGTTCCACCCTAATTTAATAACCAATTTCCGAGAACTTTTTGATCTCCCCGCGTATATAAAACGATTTACACACATTTCAGATACGCTACATACTGCTCAGGCTGAGCAATTATAAATCACTTTCGAATATTCTGTAAAACGTTCTATTTCACACTTATTGTTTTATGAGTGTGTATGAGTATCCCTTTGTTTGTGTCTAATTCTGTAACTATATAAACTATATTATTACTTAATAAATCGTTATTCAGTAACAGAATAGTGGCTCACCTGTTTTATTTTACAATCCGTACCGCATCCCACGTCCAAGTGGATGTCTTCCGTCCGGTTCTGTGAACAAAAACCAAACGGTTTAATGTTGAAGTTAGTTTAGATTTCTTATTTTTTCCTGAAATAGCGGTTAAATTGAAATTTTATCATGTAGTTAGACTAAGCGTAAATATTATGTTCACAAAAGTTTTTACGTGCAAATGCGTGGCATCGGGTCACAGACGCGATTATCGAACTGCTTGGCTCTCCGGTTGACCCACATTTCCTAAGCGTTTCGATGCCTTCAGCTTGGTTGTATGACGTTCAAAGGTTAATATAATACTTCTAGGTACTGTATTTTAAAATACTGAAGGTGAAGGTACAGAGGATGGAGTGATACTTAAAAAGGATCTCAAATATGACAAACGTGGAAGAGAACGTCCTTCGAACACCGGTAATCACCACCTCCACACCCTCAAAATAAAAACAGTCAAGTTATAACATCCCCGGTTCCTAATGTTTCATTCCCGCACAACAAATGTTGATTGTATAACAAATAAAATGAAAAAACATCAAATATATTTCAAATATCGTAGATAACAACTAATCTATTCAATGACTAGCCCCTGTAAAGGTACAATCGGGATAGTAAGAAACTTGGGAAAAAACCACTTCAGATAAGGGGTTAAAGAGTTTTTGAGTTTTGAAAGAGTTGGAAACTGTTAAAGATTGTGGCTTGTAGTGGGAGGGAGGTGGGGAAGCGCCTCCAGGAAGGAGGAAGTGAGCGGGGGCTTCACGCTCCGGCGGGGCCCGGCCACGCACGAACAGGTAGCCCCCTCGCCACCATCAACCCCCACTCCTTTTTTCGCCCATTGAACTTCAGAAGTGATCCGAAAATCCTACCCCTGGGTCGGGAGGGGCACCCAACCGACCGTATGATGCCTTACCGATTTCGTCCAGTCAGTTGTTGAAGTTCTAATTGAACCGGGAATTAATGAATGGGATTACAACCCCCCGAAATGGACAGGAAATTTAACTTCCTCTTACATTCCGTTACACGTGTGTGTCTAACGAAATACAACGCAGTTTAATATCAAAAATTCCAATTTTTCCCAACGTACAGGCGCAAATCTATCATTCGGGATATTGTTGAGGATGAGTTTTAATACGGCCGATTTTAAAAGATTTGAATCTCGGTCTTCTTCCTGACTCCGCCAGTTACGATTATTGAACGTTTCATACGAAGGACTGCCTACAATTCAGGCTCGGGCCGGAAGACAGATAAGATCGGATGTGAAACGGAGTAACCTTCGCCCTACCCCCCGATACAAATCTTCTACAACGTAATGTTACTAATTTTCCCTTACGTCCTCCCTCCAGGACTTATGTAAGGACGATAAATAAAAAAAGGTACTTTTTCTAGCCCTTTGAATTAGAAACAATTTTTTGCATTTTCTTTTCATTTTTGGGAGAACTTGTCTTTCGATAGTCGTTTTTGTACTATTTTTAGGAAACCTTGAGGGATGTAGTGTGAATGCCTTAAGACCTCAGAGGGGGTTTGTTAGTACTTTTTGTTGTTCTATGCGCGGGGTGCACTTATTGTGAGTTGGACCCCATACAACTCAAGGAAGGAAGAGAGAAAATGTTTTTGTACATCGTTAATGATTGTGGTAGGTAAGAACAGCTCCAGTCTAAAGCAGTTTACTTTATCTAACCGATATTATTGAGAGGATAGAGCGTGCGAGAGGAATTGGACGTAGCGCGGTCGGTATTGCGCCAGAACTGGTGGGGGTAACAACAACCTTTGTTCTCGCATCCGTCCGCCATTCTGCCTCCACCAACGTTTGTATACACAGCACATAATGGTGGACAGTTTGGTCTTTTACTCAGCCATGGCCTTAAGGTTAGAATGGACATAGAAGGAAACGAGTCAGTTTTTTCTCGTGCCGACGAAATGTGGGAATATCATACAATTTTCAAATTACCTTAGCTGACGCATTAGAAATTTTAGACATTTACCAAACTTGAATAAAATTGGATCCACAAATAAACAACCAAAAACCATTTTTTCGGGCATTAAAATTACGATGGACCAAATTACCAGCCCTGTTCCAGTCTTCAATCGTGGCATATATATTGAACGTGCCATCTAGAAAAAAATCAGTCAGTAACTAAGAAAATTCTTAGCCTGACAATTATTTCGTTGAGTTGAATTAATTCCGATAATTTAATATTTCTGTTCCAAATTGGCTCTGCAATTAAAACCGCATCCTATCAGTCCGTCCACGCGGCCGGGATTTGCAATTGTCTCTGAACTCGCAGTTTGACCGCAACCTCCCATACGGATTAACGAGTATACAGTCCCAATATGATTAGCCCATGAGACCGTGAATCGCTACCAACTGACAAATTCCGACGTCACTAATGCAGATATCGGAAATCATCACTCTCTCAGACCAGCGGTTTTCAAATGGACATCAGGAGTTATTAAATTATTATTAAACTTCTTAAAAATATGGACGACATAAACATAACGAGTTCATTAAGAAATCGTGAATCATTAAGAAACAGGATTGAAGAATAATCCAGAAGGTTGGAGAAAGTTTATTTCAATTAGAAAAACTGGAAGTTTTTCATATTTTGAGGAAATGTGGCGAAAGCTTTTAATACATACAACCCAATATACAGATGCCTCTATCCGAAGTCTATTTCAGGCTTCAGCTGGCCTTAAAAAAAATCAACCATAACGTATATGTTATAAAAGTTACGCGGCGGCTAGGAAACTTAGTTGAAACGTCGGCCAACTAGTTTTATTGGACATTTAACGGCATAAAGGAAATGAGCTATTTCATAGCACTCGGCCGCCGCTCGAGTTAACCGACGGTTATGGCCGGTGTTCCATATTTTAGTTGTTGTCAGGATAGTTTATTTATTTTGAAAGTGACGCCGCAGATAATTTTTATTCAATCGAGTGTTCAGAAACCTTTTTAAACTTTTTATCACGAATTTGCAATTCAGCAATTTCTTTTTTCAATAAGGGCGTCACAATGTTGGTGTAATTTCAATGTGAGTACTGTTTGTATATATAAACCTGTAGGATATACAGTATGGGATAACCCAAAAGTGAGTAGGGGATAGTGGGTTGGGAGGGATTTAATACGGGGGCCAGATAAGAAGCCGTACAGAGGTGGAACACGATCCTCCTGTAACGATAATGGGGGTTTCCTGATATCGGATCAGGCGACCTGGAAAAAAAGATAAAACGAGATTTTCTGTGTTTAAATAAATGCGCAGGGAATCGAAGCACAATCCTTGAACGTATGTACATAAATTTAACGTCACAATAGTAAAGAACACGGGTCGGCAAACTACGGTTCTTTGGTTTACCTACACGTATCTCTGAGGTAAAATTGAATATGAAAATTAAACTATTAAACTAAAGTTCTGTATAACACTCTCAAAGATTTTTATTTACCTTAGGTTTACATGCCTCGTAAACCGATGAGCGCAATTTATTTTATCATTTTACAATATTAAAAGAAAATATACGCATTATATTTGGACACTGGTGAACCTCTGTACAGAGTTATTGGAAGACAAATGAAATGTGAATATTTACCTCTACAAGACTGCGTTAATACTCCCAACGGGAGTGCCGCAATAGGCTAGGAATTATTCGTCGCCCTCTCTGGAATTCAGATGGGAATATTTGGCTGTCGCGCTAAATCATAATAATGTAACGAATCCCAATACATATTGCCGGACTGTATATTTCCCGCGAATTCTCAGCTTTCTAGAAGCCCCGCGAATAAATTCAGTCCCACCGCTTAGCTGAACATGTTTCCCTATAAACTAAGTCTTAGATACACTCAGTGAAAACGACTTTCTTGTGCTGTCAAAAAGTTCAATTATATTAAGGAATGGGAACAGAAAAAATAAGTAACAAATACACTAATGGCTAGTGTTACATGAACATTTTAAAAACGAAAATGATAGTCGGAACCTTATAATGTTTACTATTAAAGTCCAATTCATAATTCGAATAGTTATTTTATTCGTGGTAAAAAAACTTGGTGGGTAAATATGAGTTGAATGTAGTATTTGTTGGCAAAGGGTCGTCTCAATTTAAATGCCTACCGGCGGGTTAATTCCCGGCGCGCCGCGACGCCCGCCCCGGTCTTCGGTCCGGGGGAATTCACTCAGGGTCGTTTACGGCTCGGAGACAAGATGGCCTGAAAAAAGGGGAGCAATTTATTCTAGGAATGAGACGTTTGAATATGTAATAGGCGCGGGGGTGCCCGCTCGCGTACTAGTACGCCCCACGCCCCTGGAACCTTACCAACTGAGACGTTTCCAAATTGGTGCAGCCAGTTCTTTCAATTAGCCCCCCTGTTTTCGACCCGGGCAATAAAAACGAATTTTCGACGCCGGCCTAACAGAATTTATCCGACGCTCTTCGAGCCGAGACGCCATTCTGTTGTTACCGCAGTTAAACGACGTTCTTAAACGAACGCTTCAAATTGTAACCAGAATTGTAATTTCGTCTGTCCTCTTGTTCCGTGTAACAGAAAATTAACTCACGTGACGGATGGATATGTTAGGTGAACCCATTGTAAAATTATTTTGTAAACATATAGAAGAATAGCGTAAGGTATTAAAGAAGACGTGTATTCGTTTCGGTAAAGTAGACAGAACTGTCAGTTTTAGCGAGAAATTAAACGAGGGAATACCGATTAGTTGACCGAGATTGGCCCCAACTACCTCTGTATTGTACATGAAACTGTTATAAGATAGCCCGCCGCAAGGGCCACTTATATCCTTTGAGCAATATCGCAATTTCCCTATCCTCGTCTCCTATTCGCATTTAATATTAGCATCTCACAACTAGCGTTGAGAACGGCTGCCATGTAAGGAACTGCGCTTTATAAGGGAAGCAATTTCTTTGGAACGAACTACCTAACTAAAATCTCATGAGATACTTTAATAGATTTAATTTAAGATATGTGTTTTGCAGTTTACGAGGGTTTGTCCTACTTGGCCTTAATCTAGACTTTTCGTCATTATGAGTAGATCAGTACCATAATCTAATTGGCATAATACATATAAAAAATAATGTAAGTTCGCTCTGACAGGAGAAAATAACGGAATAATAAATATTAGATATGTAAAGTGTGTAGTAAAAGAATTGAGAAAGAGAAGTTCAAAATATTTCGGCCTTAATTTCTTCAATCTCTTGGCGCTTTCAGCTGTGTGCAAAGTTTAAAGAAAAAAAATCCTACTTTACGATATAAATCCGAAGTTGCTCAGGATCCCACGGACCTTTTGTGCTTTTGTGATAATGAAACTTTAGTTGAAAGATGGGGAGGAGAAGAGTGGTTTGGCCCTTGTGAACCGTTTTCATGCATTAAAGAAGAGCTAAAATATTTCAAGCTCTATGTTTACATTCAACATTAAACTATGCCTTATACAGCTGAATACTGGTATTATAAATTCAAACTTTCAGAAAGAATGGATAAAATACCAAATTTACTTGCAACTATAGGAGCAGAAAATAAATTTACATTGAGTCCAATATTTTTGATAACGCAGTCATTTTTAATTGTATACAGACCTGTAAAAGATGGAATTTAAGTTTGTAATAGAATGAAAATTCGGAATTTTGCATAGCCTAGTGGTTAGTGTGCGTGTATTGGGGTTGAAACACGGTGTGGGACCGAAATCTCATTAAAGCAATAATTTGAACTTACTTGAATCAAAAATAATCACCCGAAGATTATTAAATATGAGGCATACCGATTAAATTTTATACGGCCGTACCCGTGTGGTTATTCCGATAGGAACAAGAAACTGGTAGTTATCAAAACTGCGCCTTAATAAAGGAAAGGGTATAACAGTTATCGTGGTCCGGCTGGAGCCTGCGGTCTGCGGTCGCGGCTCTCGCATCCGTCTGCGGCTTCCAGTAAAACCGACCGAAATGTTGGATTTGAGAATTTCTTAAAAGAGGGGAACTTTTGGAGCCGGTTTAGGGACACGGTGTACTATTTATACAGCGCGACCGCGAGAAATGCGTCTCCGAAACGAGCGAGGCGAATGACCCTAGCGATCTTGTTTTACGAGTATCCGGATTGTTTTTTAACATCGACGCAGAATTATAAAATGGGTAAACCATTTATTATTATTACTAAATACAGTTTACTCGATATTACTCGTTATTATATGAGACCAATGCACTAGTTTTAAGATAGTCATTTTGAGGCTAATTAGTTAGCCGACGCCTCCAAGGCCGAACATTCCGTTGATGAACATCATTATTTAATCGAAAGGGTACAACTGGATGGTTGCCCATAATTAGATGTCGTGTCGGGCCCAGACGTGTGTGCTCGTATGTGTGTGTCTTACACAATTGAAAGCCCGGGCGCGTAGTCACAAAAACCAGTGGCGATCCCTCCCACTCTCAAATACAAAAGCGAGAAACACAATCGACGAACGCCGTGTACCGATGAACTTGAAACATATATTGGCAAATGATTTCACCGGTTGGAAATTCATCACGGTTAACTTGCTCTTACTAATTTTTAGCTCTTCTTACTGATGCCGAACCCTTTTTCAACCCTCGATCCATTTATCTAAGGATCTGTGTGTGAGCTGGAGTTGAACCTAATTTAATGCAGACCGCACCGCCAATTTTAGTTAGTATTAATTAATTTGTATAACTCATAAAGTCTGAGGACCAGAGCAGAAGAAATATATAAAAACATTATATATCTGTTCAAAATCCAATAATTTGTTACCTAATATTTCTTTTTACATTCCTTTATAGTATAAACAGTCACGATGGATAGAGTTCCATCCGTAACAGTCGATATAACTCTTTTTACCGCAGCTATAAATTTAGAGGGACATTATTTTACTAATTTGATTCACAGTAAAAACCGAAGTACGATTCTTATAATTTACACTTCTCTCAAAAATACCAAATCCTCCTATTGAATTATCCCCCGCAGTGTATCAAGTAACTGATTTATAATAGTATAATGGCCACTCAAAATAAACAGAAAAAAACGTTACGGGACCGTTATCATTCACCCGACTGACGCTATAATTTTAGCTGACAGTTTCTAATCCCCGATAATAGAGAAGCGGCCGTATCCGGAATTATACCGGGCCCCAAGATTAACTATAGGCCCCAAGGCATGACGAGGGGGGAGGGGGGGACTGGAGGTATTTAAATAAAAGAAACACGATTGATCTTGATTGTAATATATTCACAATTAATCCCGGGGAGGGTATTAAACGAATCGGAATGCCCGCATGAGAAAAAAAATTAAGAGGGCCGTAGGGAGGGAGCGCGCCAGATCCCTCCACTTTTAAAACGTTAAGAGTCGACGTCGGACGGGCGTTGATTCGAACCCAGCCGAAGGGAAAATCTTACACGGGCTCAACTACCCTAATTATGTTTAATTGTCTGATACATCTGTCCAGCCGGTCCAACTAGATAAACCAATGACGGATTAAATATTTGATCCCTACCGACTTGTACCGATGTCCCAAAATTGTCAGTTAAAAATGCGTTTTCAATTGAAACGTATCTGCATTTATGGAATTAGGGCCGGGTCGAACCGAGCATCGTATACCCTCAAGGTATACCCAATGGAGGCGTAGTTATGATTTTAGATTTGATATCCTTCTTCAAGTCAAACTACAGATGTCTAAGTTAGAATTAAACACCCTATCACAATTTTTCAAATAATTGAAAATAAATAAGATAATTTTGAAGGGTATAATTGAATATAAATGTGTGATTATATAATATTCCGAACTTACAGTTCGAACGTACAGTGAGGTAGACAGAGGGTTATCCTCTGTTTCCTACTGTTCATGCTAGCATGTTTTGAGTATGAATATACAGCAGTATTAGAATTAATTATCCCATCAAGTGAAGAAATTAATTACGACGATTAGTTATCCAATCTACCAATTGCTATGACAACTACTGTTCTTAAGCTAACGAATGCGTAATTATTTGTCATTACTTTCGTTATTTTCGATTTTTTGAAAAGCTCCTTCCAGACAGGAGGAGCATCTTCATAATTACACTAACTCATCCGGCAGTACCTAAATAATTTGTTCGGAAAACAAATGAACGCTTTCTCATACATCAATACCCACCGATAAATTGCCTTATGTAAATTTGTCCCCTTAAATCGATTCCGTTTTATGCGACATAAACCCGGAGAATCCAGGTTTTTACGCGGGTACTTAGCAAGAAGTTATTAGGGTCGCAGGCAAATGCCCAGGGGATATCCTGGGTAGCTGAGTTTTACTGGTAAGAGGGGTAGTAACGGAGGAACGATTCGTCACTCGGGGTTGAATGCTGGCGCTGAAACTTAGTCACCGACGTCGTCACACGTGGTTGAGGGACTGGGAATTCACCCGTTGAATAGTGGTGTGGGGTTGAACGCCCACGCCCCCGTTCTTACCTGAATTCAATGACCCGGGCCACCCTCGCCCCGTCAATGGAAATGCGACGTGAAAGAGACCCGGCGCACAAAAGCCGTTTGAGGATATAACGTAATTAGCCGGACTGAGATACGGTTAAGAATGACCCGGCGGTAAAAGTGAATGCACTCCGCCGGTTGGGAACCGGCTCTCGGATGACGGAGGGAATATCCGACCTCTATTGAGCATTTTAGATCCACATGTTGGTCAGGTCAGTGCCACAACCTTTTGGTTCTGACCTATCTGCTCAATGAAGATTCGGTGGTAACAGAGTGCCGTCGAACAGTCTCGGAAAACACACACAGGTCGTCCTAGAGTCGATGTCCCTTTAACAACCAATTAATCATTCATGCTACACAGTAACAGTAACGATAGAAGTAAGGACATTAATTTACTCAAATAATAATTGGATTTACCCAACTGCGGGATATATAAAATCCAATGATGCCAACTTAGAAGCCTTAGGAAGGATGTAGATTAGTAAAATAAGACTAATAGATATGTTATGTGTCGATTACTTTATTTATTTTTTTGTTCCAAATCTACTTCCTTGCAAGCAAATTCCGGTATATATTTCCTATACATAACGGCTGCAAAAATGACGAGCAATTAAAAAAAAAAGAAATGCTCACGACGAAAAGCCGAAATCGATCCGGCGTAAGGCGTGGAGGAGTCGGTAAATCGCAGGAGTAACGAAATGATACGTAATGGCTTTCTAACGAGCCTCAGGACAGAATTTACGGTGGTAACTTGGGCATTTTGTTGTATGCCGAATATATCTCGAGAGTGACTCGCAGGGGACCCGTTAACCTGTTACACGCTGGAAGGGAATAAAATTTAAAATGTAAAGTGGCGGTACTCGGACCAACAGGTGACTCCCAATTAGCATTCGGTGAACGAAATAGCGACGCGACCCACTCGTGGGACAAAACAATAAACATAGCCCTATAATTCATAGTTGCATGTTCCCCACCCTCCCACCAAACGAATAATAATAATTTATATATTCAAATTAACCCTATACCCTAATTGCGTGTAGAAAGAGTTACGGCGAAACTACCTGTCTTTATTTTTTTGCCCCGCTCTAACACTTAAATTTTAATAAAGGACCGATCACTACAGCGATAAGTCCTACTACTTTAAAGCGGAGGTGTTCATTTGCAAACATGTTATCATGACATAATCTGCGGAAATAAGAAAACATATCGACTAAAATTAGTACTTTAACAAACACGATTCAATCCATATACCAGTTGCATTAAGCTCAAATATGAGACATAGAAATCTATATGATGAACACGTGAAACTATGAATTTTTAATCAACTCATGTTTAGATCACGTTATGCTGCGTGTGTGTATATATATATATATATAAACATTTAATAAGCTTAACAGTTATATGTCATATTACATAATTAATGGCAGTAATAGATGACTAATATTGCTGTTAATTGTACCCTTAATTACAATAGTTTCTGTATAATATTGTTTTTTAGAATGAACATTGTGAAGAATGTTGAACAATAAGGAGATTTAATTATGCATGCTTCATATAAAGGGATAGTTTACAGAATAAATAGTTATTAGTATACAACAAAATTGACAATAGGTTGTAGTTTACAGAAATAAATGATTATGCCACTGTCTATTTGGTTCGCGGTACAGATAATCAGACATCTTTTTTCCATTTTACAACCACGTCAGCGCTGAATGAGTCTTTTTTCAATTGGTTGACGCATTCCCACTCCCATCAGTGTGAGACAGCGGTTCAAATAGTATTCAGCTCAAGAGATTATTGCCTAATGAAATTTTGGTGGTAAAAATAATTGAATGTTTACTTATCACTGGATGACGGGACCCATGTATCTATTATTATATTTCGGCTTGAATTTAAAGCTCGCATTTGACCGAGTACTGTCACCAGGTCCGAGGTATTGCACAGACAGGAGGGGTGGCAGAATTGATTTAAAAAAACTTGATAGATAACTTCATTGATCTATAAGTATTTTGAAACTTCGTAATTTTAGAATTCTTCATCGGTAACCGATATACGATTGACAATAGAAAATCGGTCAAGCTTACAAATACTCCAGAATAATCGCAGGATGGCGTCTCCACAACAAATACGTCGGATTATTTCAAATTAATTAGGCACTCGATTTTCCTCGTACAATCGCAATATATTGGTAATGTCAAAACCAAACAATACAGTTTCGGGTACCTGGAGAGGGCAATGTTGCTGGCACTGTTCTTGAAAGTTGTCCAAACTCCAAACAACAGCCAGAGTTTGAACCACAAGGGAGTAGTAGAGCACTCGGGCACCCATCACTTTACTTCATGTCCTCGTCTTTCGACAAAAACGTCCCGATCAGAGGGAACGGAATTCGAATTTCGATGAATTCGCGTGTAAAACGGCAACGGGCACAACGGCAGAGGATGTAGACCTACGAAAGGTCGGCGGATGACTGGGCGGACTCTGCGGGCGTACGGCGTTGAGGGCGGCCGACGTTGCTGGCTTAGCCTACCGTCCGGGCGTCGCCTCCCACCCGGCCCGCACAGTCAAACAACTGCCACTGTTTGTGTGTGCCGGGGGTGGGGGAAGATTAAGGAATAATTAGATCTGATCCCAACAATTATTACTGACGACCACACGTGAGCCAAAATAAATACGACATTAAGTGAAGAACGGTTTTTTAGAAATAAAACTCTTGAAAACACTCTATGAAAATGTGTTTGAAAGCCGATAAACTACCGAGCACAGTGAAATCGTCTCTTATTAATTGATATTTTCAATCACGAAAATTAGGTCCGTCCGCAGAGACTCAAATTCCTGGTCAAAAGCGTTTATATCGCCGCACTCTAACTGATCTATAACAATTCACCATAATCTTCATTTCAAGAAAATGAATACAGTATTTTATGTATGTAATATTCTCATAATTAAATTAAATTGAAATGTCTTTAAAATAAAACAATGATATATTTTTTATGTATTAATATTTCATCAAGATAATAATCCTATAGTCCTACTTCCATTATTATAATTTGCCATTATTACTCGATGATTTTTAATCTTTTGTCACACACAGTTGATATTGTTTATAAGTAATTCCATCATTTACGACAATAAATAAATACTTGTGGAAATTGAAACATCTGTTCGGGAATTTGGGAACCAAAAAAAAGTAGAGGTTGAATGGACAAAGTTACAGTGAGACACTCGACACCGGTAGCGGGCAGTGCGGAAATGGCTACTCCTCGGACCCTCTGAGCAAACAGGGTGGCTCGTGCTATGTCCCGACTTGGGTCTCTTGAGGGATATAACTTGGCTGGCGCACGTGCGGGTTATCTGCTAAAGTCGCATATAGCAATGTATGTTCCTCTAATGTTAAGACTATTCATATTCAATAAGTTTATTTTTGCGTTGTGGTTATTAAAGATATATTTAACGTTATTTCATTCGATATTTTAATTCATTTTGTAATATACTTCATTATTTAGTAATATTGTAATATTAGTGTCCCAATAGACATTGGAACTTTTTTCATTCCATGTCTTATTTATACACATATACATACTTCATTCCAGGCCGCAAATATGCAATTGGAAGAATAATCTCAAGCCCTCGGTGACCACCCAAAGTGATTCTCAGTTAACCATATTGCCCCTCAAATACAATATGAGTACACCTGTTCTGTAATATTTCATTTTAAAGGCAATGAGAATTTATTTTTCAAGCCCGAGAGGTATTGAATAATTCCCCGTATCATATTACGGACTGGTGTGGATGAATCTCTCTCGTAACAGGCGTAATTAGGACTCCAAGAGAATCGGGCAATTAATTTTCCCGGGCGGGGCCGGACCCGCATTTCAACAGTTCTGGATGTCTCCATTCTCTTCTAGGCCGTCCTTGCCATTGGGATGGAAAGAGAGGAATTCTGAAGGCGTTAAATAGCCTGTGTTCGCCTTCTCACTCGAAGCTCAGGCAGGCCAGTCGGCTTTTTCACTTTCTCAGTTAATATTTCCTATACCAGACCAACCGTCTACTCCTGCTACACAATAGAATTAATAGTAATATGTTAATTAAAATGCTATGCTGAACATTATACAGTAAATTCTCACTACTTCTAGAATGAAATGACGTATTTCAGATAAGTTGTCCTCGTATAATATTCAATTGGGTGGGGACCTTCAGCCTCTTGGTCGGGTCCTCCAGTTAAAACTAACTCCTACTATCCTCTGTCTCCGCTTATTGATTTGCAAGATCACTTTCGGTCTCTCGCCATAATCACCACAATTTCAGTAGTAGTATAATGCGGTGCTCATGTTGTGCCCCCTCCCCGGGTTGAACCTGTCAAATCTGGGACTATATAAACTATTGGATACAGAAGATCGCAAGGGCATCAGTATCATATTCTATTTGTTTTCGGGTTTTTCGTAAATATATTACTCTAGATTAAGCTAATAAAATTCTGCTCGCTCAAGTATAAAATGTTTATTGACATATCGAGTATAAAAAATGACAATAATTTAGATGGTGTAAAAATATTATATTTTCCATGTTCAGCTATACTATTGAACTATACTACTTTTTGATGAATGCAAGTGACCTATATGCCGTCGTAGGTTGATCCATCGGGCGGGGGCGGAATGAGGTAACTGTAGAGCTTCTGAGTTTGTTTGACCGTGTACTGGTTGAACTGTGTCGCTTTCGCCTGGGTCATCAAATAATTGGCGGCGGGCCTCTCCCAATCGGTCCCGATCTCTTTGTAGTTCAGTTTCCCGACATCGCCACCGGCCCCCTCCAACCAGGAACCCTGCAAATTAAAAGCAAACACGGGACACGAGGTTGGTGCGATTCCGAAACGTCTGAGCGTTACAGCCGGCGGGCCGAAATAACCCCGCCGTTATATTCTGTGTAGCGTTAATATTTAATTTGAATTAAACCGGGCTTTTAATTCAGAATGAAAATTGGACTACCGCGGAATTCGCCGAGCCTTGTCTATTCACAACGTTTATACGGTGTGTACTCTGGCAGCATGTCATTTGTTAACTAGTACTGGATAAGTTAATATGGAAATAACGTTTATCAACAGTTACCAACTTGCGATGCATCTCACATTCGGTGTGAAGAATTTCACAAGCGGTAGTACATACATTATCTTCATCTATAAAATTGGCACAGGGCGAGGCATCGGAACTGTTTGCCTCCACTCGCTTGTTTGGTGCAAAGACAAACATTCAATTTCAATCATAAAACCGTAATCAGATTACAGTTTACGCTATAATTACCGTCTCGTGACTGCCTAGAGATAATCACTAATTTACCGGGGCACTGCAGATGATCTATACTAGGACCAAAGCAGTGAGTGGAGATTGTGAGGGCGATATTCCAAATTAACACGGGCCCCCCAAACGGATATCTTAAAATTACTGTGGGGTACATTGCGTAAAAAATATTTTCTGTCCTCGCGTCCGCTGTGTTGATTAAGGTCTATTTTTATATGGGCGTGAAGAAGACACGAACCCGACGAGTACACGGGCCTAGTCGGAACTGCACAATTGTATCGCACCCGCGCCTGTTTTGGAAGTCGTGCAGCTATAGAGGAGTACGTCCTGAATAAATAGGCATTATAGCAGAAAATTGTTAGAACTATGTTTTGAAAATTTTAGGGTGAATAAATGTTGTCTTAGAAAATACTCAACCCACGATTAGGAAACAAAGTACCAATTAGAAAAAATTACATTGCGCCATTCGTCGGAATAATAGAATATTCAAATAATAAATTGATGATTTATTTATAGAAAAATTGTAAACATAAACTAAATTAACGGTCTGAAAAAATCGTTTTTTAGGAAACACTTCATTCAGTATAAACACCTCATGTATCAAATATTCGCCCCCGTTTAAAGAAATCGAACTGTATTTATTGATTAAAGGGCTTAATTTCTTATCATGCACATGACGTTTCTTGAGGTAGCTATATAGACAGAGACTTATGCTTGAGTGACTCGTAGGGATACCTTGTTGAAGTTAGGCGACGATCTGACGGGCCTGCCGGTGGGCTGACGGCCGGGGACGAGGTGGAAAGGTTCCTGGGGCTGTGGCTGGGGGCGGTGGTGGGAGTGGGCGGTCCCCAGCGGTGCCGGGAGCCAGGAGGGGGCCACCAGCGACGGGAGGGCGGTCAGCTGGGGCCCCATCAACAGGCTCAGGTCCCAGACCGGCATCAGCTCCGGGTATGCCGACATCATACTCTCCACCAGTTGGTAACTGGGCATCAGCTGCCCTCCCAACATCCTCCTCTCACCTCCCACCCGCGCTGCCAACGCTACCAATATCTAAAACCGAAAATTGTTCGTGAGTGACGGACCCAAAAATACCTAAATCAATTATTTTTTTAGTTAATACTCTTTTGTGGCGACCATGCGTGAAAGTTTTACTCTCAAGAATGCCAGCAAAATTCAAGTAAGACAATCGAAAATATTATGTATAATATCCCCGTCCCTTATCCCTCTTTGGGACAAGGAGGTTGAATAAAAGAATATATTGCTTTAATACGAGAGTAGCTCGTCGGATGCTCCGCCCGACGTTGCATCACTCAGTTTGCAATCGCCCGAAACGTCGATTGCCACTACAATATTTAATGGGAAACGCTTAGCTAATAATTCATCGCTCGTAAGTCCCGAAAATAAAATGCGATTAAAAGCTTTCCCGGTGGATTTGCGAGGTTGATTAGCATGCATAGGAGGAGGGCAGACGCGCCCGCGAGTTTCAGACGACCGATGAATAGTTTAAAAGTGGCGGGGGCGCCATCAGGAACACCTGATACGGTGTTCTTAAAGGAAGTCCTTAAACGCGCCACCTTGCATCAACGACACTCCTGATTACAACCGGGCATAATGAAGCCGCCGCTCACCCAGATAAGGAAAACGTCTCAGAGAAATTGCCCCCCAAAAACCTGGCGTAAGCCAGCCTAGTTCCTTTCCGTACTCTACTTTCGGTAAAGGATATTCTGGGCTGAAGACGAAAATTATATTACAGTACAAATTATCGTAAAGACTGTCCTTTACCGTTGCCAGGTGAATGTTCATTCTAAACCGATTGAGGTTTTTGTGCCTTTTCGGTTGTACGCTAGACCAACTTCGGCTTCTCGCCATCACTACCAGGATTCAGTTAGAGAAAGGTGAGGATGGTACATATCAGCTGCCTATCAAGCAATACTAAGTACCACGGGTAAATACTTTAGTGTAATACCAAGGTGGTCCACAAAAAACACTGTACAAAACACCTTATAGAAATAAAAAGGACTGAAATATATAAGGTACATAAGAGAAACTGTTATTAATAGAATTCTGGGCCTTAACTGAATATACGAACGAGATACATTAAACGAAGGATGGAATCGTTTCGATCTATCATTCGTACTCAACAAATATATATTAATCTGGCAATTCAATATTAAGACATATATTTATGTCATATTTATTTTTTTATTATTATTATTTATTCGTCTTTAATGTCTTACCCAAACATTGTATTATTAAATTTTCCAATTACGGACAGTTTTTTAAGAACCGATCACTAAGCTCTAGTTAGCCGGTGCTGAGTTATCGAGGCCGGTGGCCTCGAGACAGCGGAGTTTTCTAAAATCTGGGTCCTCCCCCATCGGGTCTTGTTTTCATTGCAATGCAGCGGTGACCCAGTATGAACGATAGGTATAAATTCGCTTTAATCTCGAAAAGCAATATTACACAGGTATGGGTGAATGTACAGCGCTTCGGCGGAGATCCATCTGGGCAATTTACGCCCGCGTATTATTGGAGAACAAGCCCCACCGCCATCCCCGTTCCCCTCCCCACCGCAGTAATTACCGGCCATGAATCTGCAGGAGCGGAGGCAAAAATTGAAATCCGAGCCCCGGCCCTCGAATCGGGGTTATTCGTCCTACCCGACCAATTATTTATGCCAGATATAATACCCGCCCGCCGCCCGAAACCAACCGAGGGATTAAAGCCATTTTATAATTGCATTCTCTTACAGACCGCTGCAAACGAAGGACGCTTTTAGTCAGTGCGCCGCTAATGGACCAAAATTTTCAAAAGTCAGTGGGCACATTTATTTTTTGTTTGGTAATTAGGAATACATCCCTCACACAAAAAAGAAATCACTCATTTTATTGCAATGAATTGCCACTTATAACAAGTCGGTTATAGCGAGTCTGGCTTGACATTTTAACATGATTAAGGCCCACACTTTCTTTATAAATAATTTGAAGAGAGGCCTGAATGGATTCGGGTAACGACCAAATAACCGCGTGGAAACGGAATATCGCTCGAGTGATGTATACCCGTCGAGCAATCGATTTAGTAATTGACATCAATTTTCAACCGTCTATTTAATCGGTAAGAGATCACTCACCATGAATTTGAGCTCCATGTCCCGCGGTACAGATCCGGATCTGGCGGCGACCCGATGCCTTCTGAACGAAAGCCGCCGCTTCTCCCACCCCTGGCCGTTTCCCCTTATTATATATAACTGACTTGGCGTAAATAAGTGCATTCTCACCTTGAAAAATTAAGAACTGTTAAATGTAGGCGCGACAAATCATGAGCCGTACCTAACTACATACGAAGATCATTATGGTCGCTTGAGCGGGGAGGACACCAGCTCTTGTAGTTGTAGAAATAATTACTTATCCTTTTTTATTACTATCGGATTAGGATCTTTTCCAATTTTTAACACTAAGTCCTAACTATTAATTCATATCGGATTTCATTAAAAAAATTAATCGAATTTCTGTATCGATGAAAAGTAATAACTTTGCTTGCCAACTGACCATGCAATGAGACTGTGGCATTCTTTTGGTTGTCGGGATTGCCAAACAACAAGTGAAGTGCTGAAAATATGATGGTGGAATAATAAATCTGCAGTGGATATAAGTGCTGCGATGTACTAGACAAGTTGAGACAAAACTCCTACTAGTGATGATGCTCCAAACCTTCGCGCATTGACGAAATGCTATGGACGAATGATAGAAACCAAAACCGATTTAGTATAAAATGGGTTGGGACAGGGAGAGGGGAGAGGGGGAGGGGGGAAGATGGTAAAAATTACTATATAATAAATTCTGAAGTGGAACTCTCAGGAACAATCAATAAACGACATACAATGCAACAGCCAATAAAAATGTTGTATGAAATATAATGCCGTAATACAATTTTAAATTCTAATACAACAATAACAAATGCCTATTATAGACCATTTGAAGGTCTAGACTTTAAGAGATCCTCTCTGTTTTGAATATCGACTTTTCTGGGCTAGAAATCCGGAGGGGATAGGATCGATACCTGTTTTCTAAACGCTCGGCCCTCAGTAAAATTCTGTAATTCCGTAATACAAATGCTAAAACTAGACTTAAAACCTACAAACTTAAAGCCTACGCTAGGAAACGACCTAATTACCAATAGCGGAAACTACTCTTCGAAAACAAGAAAACTCCAACCACCCGCATCTACCTTTGAAGAGAGAACCAGTCCTCTAATATGTAGGTGCTGGCTGTGACTAACTGGGCTGCTGCTTTCTACATTGTCCCTGCTCCTTGCCGGGGACAGGCAGGGCCGATTAAAATGTTAACAACCCTCCCACACAGTGCAAATTACTCGTCGCGTTTTCGCCTTTTGATTAAATCTACCATCCGTGCTGAACTTAGTTTCTAGTCGTACCCGTCCGACTTTCTGTTCATTAGAAACTAATTGGACTCCCTTAAACCGATTTCGGTGCTTTTCGTTGGACAACACGTTTTAACCAATATATGATAAAATGAATAAACACATAAATAACGACGCAGAGCGATCATATTCTGCTCACCTCACTAAGCCGAAATGCGGATTTTTTATAATCTTATATAAAAAAAATGTATGTTAAAAACATTAGTAGACAATACTCTTACAACAGTTAGAACTATACTGTACAACAACACATAGACAGTACAACAAAAATAGAAATGCCCAGCCGAGAACCCTCCGCCAGCTAATACATCTAGTACTATTTACAACGGCGGCGGAATATTTTTCAATTTTATTTTGTGCAATTGATAGAAAAAAATACCATTCCGGTATAATTCTATTTAGAACTCCTACTTCTTCGGGCCTAGAATCTACAACAGGCATTCTTCAAAGTTCAGCACGCCAGGCAGATCGCTCGTTCCAGATTCAAAAGGAGAAAAATATCCCCATAGACCTCCGGCCCTCGTCCAATCGGGCGGCTCGGAATATCCGTGAACCCGCTAAACAAGCAGTTAAACGCCTTCTAATTGGTCGTACGCAGTTACTTTCCGCCCCCTCTTCCCACCCAACTCCTCCCTTGGCTCTCTCGCCCCCACTGTGGGTGGAGGGGATCCCCCTTCCACGATTATTGATTTCATCCGATGCAACGCTTCAACCAGATACAACTTTGCACACTTAATATTCCGCCACCGAAGTAAAAAATTACCAGAAATTTCATATTTCGTCGACGGGTTCGTCACTCCTACGTCCCTATTGCATATCCACGACGCTTAAAATACAGGATAGTTTTGTACATAACTATCGCATTCATAGTTTTACGATAGAATAACTCCATTGACTGTACACAAGTACACTATTATAGGTTATATTATTGTTGCGATTATATTATATTGACTGAGGAGCTTTCTTCAAAAGTCAGGGCAAATAATATAAGAAACAGAAAAATATTATATCGCTGTCTGTTTGTAACAGCTTTATCGTTTGCCGATACAACTAACTCTCCGTGTTATTTACATTAACATTAATTAAAATAAAAGCTCAATATAAGAGTATATTTAGTTACGACGGGGAGATTTACGTTTTACGTACAGAAAATTCTTTAAAAAGCGAATTATCGAATCACTTTTCGGTAAAGTGACTCGACATTCGGCGAGAAGTAGCTGGCTAATGTATTTTGGATTCATTTTTTCAACCCAAGAAGACTTGCCGTACAAGGGCAAGTGGCTACGCTTCTCTTTCATGTGAGGTCAGATTGTTATCCCACGCGCACTCGACCAACCGGCAATTAAATTGATTTCCCTCCACCTCATGACAAAGACATTGGCCTATTAGTGGCAACGTAACTTTTTCAGTTGTTTATTCCTCATTTCCATTTATTTTCCTATTTATTCAATGTCAAGAAATACACGATTCAATTACAATTTTGTTGTTTTTTTGTTACAATTTTGTCCCGAATTAATCTTTCGAAAACACAGTAATGACAATTTTTTAAATTCTTATAATGATAACTTCATTCTTTGTTAAAATTAGATGTCTTTTTAAAAAAATTAAAAAGAAACCCCTTGTTAATCTGGGTCATCTCGGTATTTATCGGTCCCTTTCCAACTCAAAAATAAATTTTATTCCGTACTGTTTTTTTTCAGACTTTACACTCGATCTCTCCTTTTTCAAATGTCGTTTTGGCCAATGAATAGTCTTCCGAGGGGAGTCAAAGGAGATTACCTTTTTTATATAAAAATATCATTTTATTCGGTGAACATTTTCCGAGTAAATCAGAACGCAGAAACAACTAAATAGGACTCGTCAATTCTAAGAGCACAGGTAAATTCATGGGAGGGATTTTAATTGAAATAGGTGATTCATTTCCGATTTCATCGGTGCACTGAATGCCGTGTTCAAGAAATAAGAGTTCGATAAATATAATTAGTTCTTACAGATAAATATCGAACTTTACATGGGACTTGCTCCGCCTTGTTGTACTTTTTGTCCCATTATTAGTATATAAGGTGCAGTAAGTTACTAATGAGTAGAGTAACAGTGCAATGACAGTAATTATTCATCCAAATCTAATCACTGATCGAACATTACCAACTATGCCTGGAAGCAACAAAGTTTTTGTGGGGGTAAAATAGGTCGATACCCACGTCTCTTCTCTGCCCCTGATTTTGATCCAATTTGAATTGATTACAATTGGATCTCAAATGGCGCCAGACTCCTAAATGACTTTGGAAGTAAAGTATAAACTTTCGTTCGACGGGTTAATTAAGACGGGGCCCTAACAGAGTCGAGTAGTGGCAGGGGGGGAGAGGGTTGGTCTAGCAGACGGTTGAGAAGAGACCGCAATCAGAGCGGAAGATTCGGAAGCAATCTGTGTTAAAGCATATTATTACTGGGTTTAGCGGTCGCTACGGATAAAATACGGAGCGTTTTTATCTCAAGGGCACAACCGCGGTCAATCTTCCTGTGGTCGGTACAAAGTTTCCTGCGGCGCGAATTGCTTTCGTTTTTGTTTCTTTTTTCGTACTTGCGACGAAGAAATCTGGAATTGCTCTAAAACTAAAACCCTCGCAGACTACGAAGACTGAATTCAAGTGTCGTTTTAGTATTCAGAAAATGGTTTATGGCTGTTTTCTATGTCCCCGGCTACACAGATTTGGGATCACAGTAACGATCGACCTTGGGGGTGTTTTCATCCCCGTGCAAGGGCTGTATGAAAGAAAACCAGGCCCGTCCCGGGTAAGGGTTTCTGTAATTATACTCGAGAACAGGGGCGGCAACACGGTGAATTTATAGTGCGCCCTCACTAGACTCGGAGTTAAAAATATCATAAAGTCCCTGAGGGCCTGGAAACGGCAAGGTTGAATGAATTAAATCTAAAAATGGGAGCGGAAAAAAATCAGCTGACGCGATTAGTGCAGTAAATGTATTCAAAAGTCAGCATTATTGAAGTCCCGTCCGATGAAAAAAATCATCACAACCACCGAAATCACTAGAAACATACTACTGAGAGTTTGAATAATGAAAATTATTTTACATTAATGTTAGATTTGAAGATTTTGTTGCATTAGAACCTGTTAAACAAAGATAAGAAAAGCAAAATTAGAGAGCCTAATGAAGGTGCGAAACCAAACAATCATAGTACACCATACACTTTCCTAATCGTATGAATTATTAATTATAATTGATCTCTTCTTGTCAATACATAATTTCGGGCTCGAACAATTCACTGAAAGTTTTCATCTCAGCGACCCGCTATGGGATTAAGGTTCCCCAACTGCGAAATTTCTCCCACCGTCAGTAAATAAAGCGAACGCCTACACGTGGCAGTAGGCAGGAATAAGGCGATTTGTTCGAAAACGGGGAAAAGCATATCTAATGAAAAGCCGTGGTCAGGGACCGACGACAAGAATGAATTCACGATGGAGGGGAAATAAATTTGTTCAGACGTTCATTTTTAAGAACGTATAAAGAAGTTTTCGATCCAAACTTTCACTGATGTCAACCAGATGAATGAACTCAATAAAAATAATTTTTCTTAGAACATTTTTTCAAATTATTGTTTATATGATTACATTTTTTGAACGTGTAAAACAAAAGTGCTGGGCAGAAAATACAGAACGAATGAAAATCGTTATTTCTCCGAACTAGTTTCGCGTTACGGTTATTAACGGCGGGAAGACCTGTGTACTGCAAGATGCTTCTCTGGTCTACTCGATTGAGAAGCAGGCCACTCGTCAATTGGTGGTTTGGGCTCTCCGGCTGTTTACCGTTGTGGAAACAACAAACAAACAAAAAGTAAAAGCGGGGGCGACATTTTGAAAAATGTTCTATTTACTGAAGACCAGCCGTCCCCAACAAAAGACGTTCACCAGACAGCCAGAAGGAGACTAACCAGACGTTCGGGCCGAATATTGGCAAAACCGTTTCGGTTCCTCTTAGCATAACATAATCGCTCTTGCATCAGAAATTTTATAGGAGCCCCGTCTAGGCTTCTCGCCATTGCCGGTAGCCTTCTGTAGCGCAGGTATTACGGTTTGGGACTTGGCTTTATTTTATAAAAAGCCGTTGCCACAAAACCGCTGTGGTACTGATCGCTCTACAAGGTATGTGAACTTGCTGACAAGAAGCTGCCGGTTAAGGAATTACAATAGTATTTTATCGGACTAGAGGATACAGAGAACCAAATGATAATCTGAACAAACAATAAGCGAGTATTTCCAGCGAATAGTCGATTGTGACAATTACGTTTTGCGATTGCTTCTTATTTATAAATTCTGTTATTTTTTTCCGATTTTTAAATCGGGCTCATTTAAGACCCAAAATCCATTCTGCGCATACCGTGCATAACAAATAAGTCAATGGACGGTTTGGATTGATTTGTTTCTTTCGTTCGGTGAATACAAATATAAAAATAAAACCTCGATTCCAAAGACTGACTGCATTGGAGCAACACGAATGCTGTCGACCTAAAAATTGTCGACCCCGCCTTCGGAACCCGGGCCGAAACAGTGATATTCAGGTTTCATGATCCAAAATATTAGTTTGTGAACTTGCGGCCTTAGTTTGCCGCAGTGCAGTATTTGCCCAAAGCGAATGGGTTAATTTTATGCTCGCCGGAGCAATACCTTATTAAGAGTACAGTTCGTAAACAGGCCAACTTCGTCCTGCTTCAATCGACAGCCATAAAGGAAAGGAGGAAGGGGAAATTGTTAGTGGTAATCGGAATAAGAAAATGATTTTCACTCTTCAGTAGGAAATTGTAGTAAAATAATTTTACATTAACAAACGATTAATGTTGCTTTTGTTTTTGCTTACAATTCGTCGGTCATACGACAGTGCATACAAATGATTTCCATTAAATAGTACAGGCGTGGTATGCTGTTAAAGCAACGATAGCAACAGATCAAATTATAGCTCGCCTATTTGGTTTATAGGTAAACGGAACATTGAAAGCACAAGAGCTGCATTGTAATCGCTTTCACTCTCTTACATCTTCTATCAAATTGTGCGTGTCTCAATTTTTTTCAGAAGGCTACGACAAGGAATTTTTAGTTCATTACCATTTGAAGCATTGTATATAGCTGAATTGGTGCAATGTAATGTATATAATAAATTTAATATATGGTTGTTTTTTCGCAACGAAATGTGAGTTATAACGGCCTAACGAGATCGCACACGATTCAGAGTCGTGTAACGTTTGGCTCTTGTTTCGCATAATTAATTAGCCGACTGCATAGTCTAGTCGCTTCATTAAATCACATTAATATTATTCACGTTTTAAACAATGAAACGACCATATTCAAAGAGATAACGATGTTTTATGCAAGTTCGATTGTTCGAAGGGTCGAGGAGGCATCGAAAGAATTGACAGAAACCCACGGAACAATTCAATTCCTAGTCACGTATGTATTTTAGTTTTATCTGCATTGTGATGTATGACTGCACCGCGGGAATCGGGCCCAAATATCGGGAGAAACGAAACAAGATTTTAAATGCGGATACACCGGTCAATACCTGAATAATAGTATAGATGAATATCATTCCAGATGGAACTTTTATTACTTAGTTTCAAAACACAAATTCTAATAAGAATCGTGGATGCGTAATTTATATGCGTTGACGGAACTATACTCGTCAAACCCCTTTCTCAAAAAACTAGGCGCCAATTAACTATAACGAAATTTACGATCAATAGGAATTACGGTTTGGCTCATATCCAATTCAAGCGATCTCAGATTTCCGTTAAATCGCTCATAACATTTTGCGGGATTAAGGCACACTCGGTTGATTTTCCTGCAATGCGGCGGAAAGTTTACCCGACGAGTTCGTTGCGCCGTCGGTAGTACTGAATGAAAAAACAATCTAGAGTTATACTGACGACATTAAATATGTAATGCTTTAGAATTTTAATTGCGCGTGGGATGTATAAATTAGGATATTCTATAGGCCTAGTTCATACCAATAAAACAGAACTTGTACACTATCTAGCGGCGGTCAACCATACTACGGATGATTCTAGTATGTAAAAGCACGCTAGAGGGCGATGGCATTGCAGTCGGGTAATAAGTGAAACGTGTTTCTATTGGCGGAGCGCCGCCTTCGGTGGGCACCGATTGGCGGAGGTTTGCCGGCTCAAGCTGTCAAAAGTATTTTGCCTCTCCGCTGTCCTCTCGGACGGGTGCTTAGCCTTTGTATTCCCGAGCTTCCGTTCGCTTAATTCGCTTCTCCCGTCGCGTAGCTCTCGCCAGTTTCCTCCCGACACGACCCCGCACTCCGGCCCCCCGCTCTGGCTGCAGCCAGTCGACCGCCTTATTTAAAATGATTTATCGATTCGCGGAGACCAGTTTCTGAGTCGGAGTCCGCATCCCGCGGCTTTCGCCCATCCGCCGGCTAACTCGAGTCCCGTCGAGTTATGCGAGAGTTCTGTTAGTTCCCCCGAAGCCGAGCCGTACGGAGTCGGACGGTGACCGCCAGCCTCATCGACGTGTAGTTCGACACCGGGCTTTGTATAAATGAGACTCTCGGTGTTCGGGCATCAGAGGTTCGGGGTTCGGGTCGGGTCCGAGAATGGATGTGTGGTGCGGTGATGAGGAGTGACGTAGGGCCGGCCCTGACCACCGGAGGACATGGGTGTGATCGGGGATGATATGACGAACATGGAAGACAGCCTGGCATCCTCGTCTGCCCGCCTAGAGGACAACACGACCGCCTTTAACATGTCGTTCATGTCGACCGTGTTCAGAGCCCCCTACTGCGACACATGGGTTCCAATCAACCATATATATTTCCAGTTGGCCAACACTTTCTTCTTCCTCTCCTATCTTGCCCCCAACGGACTCTACGGTATACTCTATCTCAGGTGTACCCTCCTCATCGGCTGTGCTTTCTTCGCCCTCTGGGGCTGGGCAGTTCTATGCTCTTTCGACGCCTTCCTCTGGAATGCTAACTTTGTCGTGATTAACTTTATACACGTGTGCGTGCTTCTCTACCACCTGAGACCTGTCAAGTTCTCCAAGGAAGTCGAAGAGGTAAGCCATTTTATCATTACTTATAACGTAAGCTGTTTATACTCCTAGCGTGTTTAAAACCAATATTCTTAACTTAAAAGAATTATTTCTGGGATTTAAAATATCTGGGTGGAATTATCTATTAGAGTAGCTTGTTATAAGCTTTTGATATTTAATGCTACCCAAAAATACCTCACGTACTCTCCATGTGACTGGAGCTCATATTGTTTATGACTACATAGACGCATGTCCATAAACTCTAACAGTTTATATTTACTTCTAATACCAGTAAAACCAATATACGTTGTTTGAAAGTCAGAGTAACTTGTGCAATCAAATATTATGCATTGAAAAGTGATTAAAAAATAAATAAATCTAAATATTATCTCATAAAGAATAGCTTGTGCTATCAAGTTGTGTTGTCTGCATGTTCTGATGTGACCAGCAAGTGAAGAATTCTGGAAAATAAATTACAAGTAGTGGGATATATCACATTGATTATTAAATTGTCATCATATCAGCCTTTTCAGTGGAATTTTGTTTTTTCTATGTTTTAGGTAACAAATTATGATGCTATAATTTTCACTATAATATCCCTCTTATCAAATCATTTGTGCATCTTATCCATGTTCAATGTCAGTTTAGTTTGCTGTAATCATTTATATTTTTGTTTAAATATATAGTTTCATATAAATTCAAAGTGAAATGAATTACATTTATAAATGATTGATTTGTATCATAGAGAATAGGCAGATTTAGCTCATCAAATGTATTATTACTGACACAAAAATATTCAGAGTATTTATTTGTTCTTATCTTGTCCATTAAACTGACCATATCACTGAATGTATCAATGAAAAAAGCATGAATGATAAACCTTCTTTAAGTGTTGGGGTGTTGAATCCTACAAATTGAGAATTGGAACAAAATCCAGAGCCATTTGAACTGCATGTTGTTCAGCCCAAAACACAAAGGCCAAAAGTGAAGTCTCACTGTTGAAATCTGGTCAAGGATGGTCAAGGTGATTTCAGTTATTACACAATTAAATTTCTAACTCTTGTTGTCTGGTTGTATATACATGTTTGAATGTTCTTTGTGATTTAAACCCATTAATGTGAAAATGTATAAATGAAATGTAAAATCTGAAATAGTAACAGCTATTTTGTTTAGGGATCCTGAATTAATTTCTTTTTATTGCGATATGGATTTGAACTTGAAAGATCAGCCGAGTTTTGTTAACTAAGTAAGACACTTGCAGGAATAGTTACTTTGTAATTGGTTGAGTTGATGTTCCACGAAAAAAAATAATACCTATTACCACGTTTTAGTCTTTACCTGTCGTTTAAACGTATATCTAACCAGTATTTTGTGTGGAAATTACATTAATATTAAGGATAATTAGTTAAATTTATGATTTTGTAACATGATTTCTCTATTTGATTATGGCTGTAAACGATTAATGGCGGTCAAACAGAGTGTGATGACCCAATAGAAAAAATAACAGAAATAGTATCCTAGCGATGCATGTTAAACTATTATTTTCATAATAATAATGGGGGGTATTACACAACACAGTTGAGAAACGGATTCAAGACATCAATCGTCTTGATAATTGAGGTTCTGAGCAGGTGCATATATAATCTGGTGTGATTTGTTAACCAAATACAGCACTTGCCGGGTGAGTTATTGTATTATATCGGGTTTGTGGTTCCTGTGGGTGATATATTAGTCGAAATTCCGTTTCACTATACAGGTCAATTCCAACGTATTACGAATTTTAATTCGAGATATGTAGCGATATTTTGTCAAAAAAATGCATTCCTGTTAAGCTAATGTAACATTAATGACTAGGTCATGAAAGTTTTGTGGGCGTGATCAACGCCATCCTTCACTTTACTGACAGTTGCCGGTAGCCGAATACTACAACCAGAGAACTTATAGGACGAAGAGAATCATAAGAGTTATATCAAAAAAGTTTTAAGATACACTGTGTTTTGGCAAAGGCAGTTTGTTTTCAACTGAATAAAAATGTATTAAACTCAGTGAATGCTAAAGTTTGTTTAGAGAGATCTTTAAATACCCAGGAATTATGCTGGTAATAAATTTACTGGACATTATTAAAACGCATAGTTGAGAGAAGCGCCGTCGTAAAAACTTAAAACATTCGAGCCCCTCCCTCCAGGGCTATCTCTCATATTTGTCAGTATTTGGGACGTAATTAAGGAAGAATAATTTTCGAAAATTAAAACCGGTGTTGTAAATGTTCAGGAGGAAGTTATAATGATAGCGTAAAGGTTCGGTTCACCGTTTAATCCCCTGGGACCCACATCCGGGTCCATGTGGCCGGTGTGAGATATTACGACGGAAATCAAGTTTATCAAGAAAAATCGGAGTTTATCAGGCAGCCAACGTTGTATGCTCTATTTATTTATTCTCTTAATAGTTTCGTATATGCGATATCTCTGCTCTTCCTCGAATATCCTCTGGGAAATTTGAGCACTCTAAACGTTTTCAAGAGTGGAAAAATCTTCATGTTTTAAATTCCTTTACACAAAAAGAAGTTCGTACTTCTTTTCTGCTTCTAGTATTTTCCTGCCAACGGCAAAATATAATGTTTCTAGTTCATTCTGTATTGTGGGTGGCATTTGTGAAAGTGTTGCTCTCAATACTGCCTGGTGGCTGGTTCTTCATCCGCCGCCACCAACGCGACGATACCGTCGTTGGGAGAAACCTCGCTGGGTGAGAACCCTAATCCACAGGCCATGGTAGTAATGTAAAAAAGCAGCAAAATAAATGAGAATATCTTCCATTTGATCAATCACAGTACCGAGGAACTATTGTTCAACTCGATTATTTATTCTTGCACTCCGCCTACCATAAGGAATCAAGACCTGTCAACATACATTTGACCCTAATCCATGTGAGAGGTATGCTTAAATACCCGCAGGCATTATTAAAACGGATCTGTCTGACTAGTGCCGTTGAAAAAACTAAGAGTTACGGTCGTATAGCCCTCTTTATATTTGTCAGTATCTGGGGCGTAGTTAAGGAAGAATAATTTTCGAAGATTAAAACCGACATTGTAGTTAGCCGAGAGGAGTAATGATAGTGGTTCGATTTTTCGGTGGGCCGTTTAATCCCCCGGGCTTAATTCAACGGCCGGATCCTTGGCCCGGGTATAATTAAATAATTTTTTAAAACAGTGGAGGCCTTGCATCCAGAAAATATGATCCCTTTCGGCCGTATTTTGATCTGAGTCTGGGGCGGAAGATATGGCCAGTTCAAATAGAGCCATTATCGACGATGATTATTAAGCGAGAAGAAGCGGTCTAATTTGTCCCCTACTTAAGTCCGGACGTAATTCAGTCTCTTCGACTCCTAGTATTTAATTTTAATTATTATATTTATGGGGGTTTCTGAATCGTCAGTGATATATGATTTCCTGTCTCCTCTCGTTTGAACACAGATATATATATAAATGGATTCTAAGGAACACTGTTGCCACGGAATGGAATGCCACGTTCAGTAATGAAAAACTGAAACAACATCGTCTGTCGTTATAAAGTCGGATATCAATATAACTGTGCTATTAAGCGAGATGTCGCAGAAATTTACGAATGAATAACGTCCCGAAGTCTCAGAGATATTCATATAAAATACCGTGAATATAATTGGAATAGATATACCTGTAATTTCTTCTGATACTAGTTCCCGTCTTAAACCACGCCGTATTTAATATTCAGTCTGCTTCCTGCAATTGTCTTCGTGTAACGACTTTTTCATACAGCGATGTAGGACGTCTGCTAATAAGCAATTACTACTGTGACTCGGTTTGATATTTGTTAAGTTTCTAAAATGTAGTTTCAAATTAAAACTGTCATTTAAATGTGTATTTAAACTTAACGCGCCATAGAAATTCATTTTGTTAGCCTTGAAAGACTGGATCCGTAGACCTTCGCGTGAAACCATTGTTTCGGTGAGAAGCGAATGTAATATTTTAAAATCTGATAAGTATTTTCCGTTCTAAACAGGCTCGTTAAATGGACTGTAAAAGAAAAATTAGTCTGATAGATCAGGTAAAACGCAATTACTTGCGCTGTCGGACTTCCAATGCTGGTGGCTCATTAATAATGATTAACCACTTTAAATCGCAGCGTCAACAGATTTCACGGAATGACGAGAAATCATTAATCTCCAACATATTTTTGTCGATAACAATGAGAAAGAAGGCAGAGTGAGTAATGAGTTTTAAAAACTCCGTATAATGACGAACCAGGGGAGAAAGAATAGGAATTCTAAAGTCGGACTCTTAATTAGTCTTACACTTCTGACGAGCGCAATGGTTGAGTGGAAGAGAACAAATGTTTCCGCCCTTCGGTTTGTTAAGCCATCAGATCTGAATGTGGGTTTACGTTTTTGTGTAACCACAATCGAAGTGTACTATTTAAATAATTCAGAAAACAAATTCAATTAGCACTAACGAAAAAATCGGTTTTATCTCGTTGTCCGATTCGTTTGTGCACCCAAAACCAAAATTGGTTTAGTGTAATAGACATAAGACTGCTAAACAGTGCCACAAGAAACGATCTACTTGAGGAATAAATTCATATAATGATCCAATGCCATGACTTATTAGCTTAATGATTATTGATGATACTGCTGTTTCAGACTGGCAACAAATATTGTAAATATCATTTTCCTTTATTGTTCAGCCTAAATCTATCCTGGTATTTCTATAATTATGCTTTCGATGCAAAGTCCCATACGAAGTGTTTTAACTGACCTTGTAGCCTTTGTACGAGTATTGGCGATGGTGTATGCAGCCGGAGATTTTTACATAATAACTGTCTTTTATTTTTTGTGTAACACCATTCGGTCTTTTATTGCCACCCTTTTTTTTCGGGAAAGGCTAGAGTACTCGTCGTGTAAATGTCATCTCTCATTTGAAATCCGAGAATCAGCGTAGGTTCTTTATAACGCCAGTTGACTTCCATTCGCTACGAGAGAATGGGTTTAATTAAAAATCTTTTCCCGTTTTGGCAATCTTTGTGACCCGAACTTGCGATCAAACAACGACGAGGGACTTCATTAAGTTTAACGAGTTTTTTTTTTATTTTTCATCGCCCGCACTGGAAATTTCAACGCCGAACTCGATTTAAAGAAACGACCTCTCCCCAATTCCGCTTTATAACGATATTCCGTGAGAAATGAGATCGGCGGTAGGAGGGGTATTCAATGGGATTGTATCCCTAGCGAGAGGGCCGGGATCCTAATCGGCCCAAGTTTCTGCCCCCATTCTAATCGTCCAGCCTGTGCAACTACCGTTTTGCGTTGTCTCGTCTCGAGTGGCCCCCACTTCGGGAAATTAAAGTTGGTTATGTGGGTCAACCCCCGGAGCCCTACAATTCCGGTCCCCGCGTATGCATCGTACTGGAAAAAAATCCAATTTATGCCCAGTGAAATTTAATAGGTTCGCTCTGAGCCTGAATTCTTATTTAAAGCTACTGCTTTGTGTTTCAGTCTAGCGCTGAAGTTGGTTGTTACTGCGGTTGAATTAAAATTATTATTTTTCATTCGAGGGGATTCCTGAAATTAAAGATTCTAAAGTTAAATGACGTATATTTAAAAATCAGAACATGTTTTTCACTAGATTTTTAATGGCTCAATTATTCAGCATTGCACGGCTGGCGGTGCCATTCATTCGGTTGGGAATGTATAATATCTCGGGGCTAATTGAAAATTGCCAAACCGAGGGGTAGTCTTAAATTCCATACTTCGAGGTAAATTCCACGTGTTGAAAGAAAATAAAAATAGGTTAAAATTAACGTTTCGAAAGGGCCCGATTAAGGCTGTTGGGTTTTGTCGCCCGCGGACACGCAACTTGCCGCTCCGCCCGCGCAATATCTCGACCGAAATCGAAAATCGTAATTTTAGCCGCGAAAGGTGTTGGTTTTTTCGTGTTTTTTTCTCAGCTGTGTTTTGCGGTTATTTCTTGTTTGTTTTTTTTTGTATGCCGTGTCCTAATTTATTACCGCATGCGATCTTCAATCGGCACGGGTAGAGTTTAATTAGCGGACGTGTTATACAGGCGACCCTCGTACGCTGATGAACACCCCTCCGGGGATATGGATGACACGGCTTGACACCGTTTGATGAAATATGTCGATTGATTGAATTTTTTTAGTCAAGCGTACAGGAGTAAGATTAATTATTCACGAAAAATTAGTGTTCCGTAGGTCCTCATTCTACGAGTAAGTTGGCAAGTTGACTTCCATTCGCTGCGAAAGAATAGATTTAATTTTTCTAGATTTATTTTATTTATCATTTCCCGTTTTAGCAATAACTGTGATCCGAAATTGCGATCAAAGACCGACTTCATTAAGTTTTACGAGTTTTTATTTTCCGTCTCCCGTATTGGACAAACGGGTCATTTAGAATTATGTTATTGACACAAATGTATAGTGTCGGGCAAACGCAGTAACCGGAGAAGAATGCCCCCTGGAATTGAGACTGCGTCGTCGTTGGAGTGTTGGTAGGAGGAGGGCTCGGGAGCCCTCTTTGAGAACCCCTCAAACACCCCCCCCCGCTACACCCTCCTTTATATCCCCGACTACCTCCTCAGTTTTACCTGCGCCTCCACCTCTCTCTCTCTCTCTCTCTCTCTTTCTTGTTCCCCCTCATACCGCAATAAATTCACCTACAAGCGTTTCTTTTTTATTATTATTACTTTTGCCCTCCCTAACGTTCCTTTTCGGCATGAAAGGAAGTAGACTATCTAACCTTTGCGGGATGTGAATTATTAAATGTGTCCCTTATCCCAAAATATTATATCGCCCACATTCTATCCGGTTATAACATTGTATTTTACTTTGACTTATTGTTTGTCTACAATCTATGTTGTTTGGACCTATAATTAGCACATTGATTTTTTTATGACGTAGTTTCCTCTACTTTTTTCCGTGTATTAAAGTTGAGAAGAACAGCTATATCTTTCCTCATACTTACACAGCGTGTAACAGTTAACTGTCGGCATAATTCAAGTAAATAAAGTATCCACTGGCCTTTATTTAGATCTTTCGTTTTGAAGTATTAAGTTTTCGCCAGGAAAACGCTAGGAAAACGACTACGTTTCAGACAATAGTGAAAGATTTCATACAATAATAAATATAATAAATTAAATTAAACTAAAAGTGACTGCATATTGTAATACGGATGTGCTCCTCGGATCGGTGAATTTGAATAGATACCACAATAGCTGCTGTAAGGATGCTTCCTTTTTTTCTGTCAGCTTGCATTATTTACGCTGGGTCCCCGAAGGGCCGAGACGGGCCCGTTGGGCAAACACTAAACGCCGCTGGGTCCATTAAAACCAACTTTTCCCCACCGCCGATACACAACCTTAAACATACAAGTTTTGCCAACACTTCGGGGGGTACCGAAAAAAAGAGGAAGAGAGAGAGAGCGAGAGGATGGTCCTAAGTGAAGTTTGATTCGGCCCTTTCGACCGGAAATATTACAAGATGTATTTGAATACGGGGATGCATGAATTGCGAATAGGGCGTTGGGTCACTTTCAAGACCTATCTTCATATTTCATGTTTCATTTTATATTTTCTATATTCCGGAATGTTACGATTTCGTATTTTCCTTTTGATGAAGAGAGTCCTCGAGGGTTTGAAATATAGTCTCTCATTTGATTCTCTGTCGTTTGATTTTCTGCTTCAGTAGCGTTCTCCGTCAGTGGGTTAATTATATCGGCTGACTACGACGAACCTTCCCGTCACTTCTTACAGGCAACCTTTATATATATGTATTTCAGGCAAAAATAATTTCACGGCAGTAACATTGCACTGACAGCACAATGTTTTTGAAAACGGGATGTGAGAACATCGTATATAATACTGTCAGACAAAGCCCACCGCAGTATAGTGATATATTGCGGATAGGATTCTTACACCTAATTTCGTGGTGCCTTCACACAGGGAGGATAATCATGTACTATTTATACTCATGAATTGTCATTGGAAAGAGTGATGCCAGATGGAAATGTAATTTTTAAAAATTCATGATAATTCTAACCATTCATTATGTTTTCGACTAGTGCTGCTGAATGGTAGATAAAATCGCATTCAATGTGATCGTATTAAAACTCTATTAGGCCATTAGGCACCCCATTCTTCGTGGTAACTGGAAAACATAAGAAAGTATAAAAGAAGTTTGTAGATTTCAACATAAATTCGCAATTATTATCGGCCGTTTATTTTATGAAGAGGTTAAGATAACTTTAATTTACTGCAGGTAGAACCCCCTAAAATCAAGTAAAGTAATGTCGTCAGGATCAGTTTTATATAATTGATTTGTTCGAAAGCCTTATTTTTGCAACATTTCCTGTTGGCGTGCCCCGTAAAAATTACTTTCCCGCCAATAAGAGACTTCATATTAAGATATGTTGGCGAAAGCTGCTCCGAATATAGGGCATTATTTCACCGTACCCGCGAAGTGGGTTGTATTTTCGTGGACGCAATTATGTTCAGTGGGGATTGAGGAATTTTTGCAGGCGGGCACGAAAACGCAATATAACGGGCATACTGGTGCAACCCTCTAATTCAATTATAGATAAACGTAGTCGGAGCTGTGCACGGTTTTTCCTCCCTGCAGCTTGCCTGTTTTATCTCTCTCTCTCTCTTCCTCTTTCTCCCTCTCCCTCGTGCTCTCACACCGTTAGTGCTATTCGTTTTGGGACATCTTTTCGTAATCTTCTTTCGGTTTTTTATCCCCGAAGCGCTCGATAGGTTCGAATTTTCAGATGTGAGTCGCCCCAATTTTCGGCCCATAGCGGCTAAAATATTCTCTATTTGTCAGTCAATTTTAAATTCGATGGAAAGAGAGTATATTTTATAATATAGGCACACGATATTTTTTTTCAATGAAATTGGAACAGTGCATAATGAACGTTGTTTTATTTAGCGGGCCTTTCGCTCTATAGGGGACTTAGCCGGGCGACATTAAATTGAACGGGACAGTGAAATTCGTCTGTCGACAAGTCCCGCGGCGGTAGTTCCACCAGATACCGGTCGGTCGTAAATTCTGTAGTTCGAGAACAAGAGACAACCGGAGGTCAACTGTTGATAGCGGGACACAGCGTTTTTATTAAATAATTGCGTGGGTCCCGGCCATTAACGTTAAGCCCGACCTCTATTACCCTCAGGGGCCTACTCGATTAACAGGCCGAACCCTAACGGCTTTTCCATAATATTTTCACCAACCCTACTCTCGGAGAGTTCGGTCATAATTTCAGAAATGTGCGGGTTATGTCATTCCAGCGACAATAGGCTCGCATTGACGCCCGTAAATTATTCCTTCCCGGCCCAATTATGACTGGGATAGAATCAGATCTGAATATTTCGAAAATGTGATCACGAATAATATCCTATTGCTATAGGATAGAGACGTCGAATGTACGGCATCAGTGAACCCGCGTCCTTGTACAAGTTATCCTGGCAACGCTAATTTAATTGCGAACAGGTAGCTTCCCGCATCCTGTTATCTAACGCTGAGTATAAAAGATAAAGCCCTGTCCACCTTTTTCTGAATACAGAAAACTGGAAAATTAAGGAGACATTAATTTATAGGTTTTATGATTCATTTTTCATCACTTGTTACCACATCCCGTTGACGATGCTCAATTCCTAACCTTGCCTAACCATAGTTGACGATGTTTGGGACTAATCCGGAATATTTTAGGAATTTGAATAATTATCGGTTTTTCCCACCATTTCATTTTGATGATTCAGTATATTCCAATCGTTTCATGACCTGATTCATGTTCATTGTGTAACATGTTACACTGGACAACGAAACCCTGATGGTAATTTATGTTCTTATCGTTCATTTATCACCCATACAAAATATACATAAAAATATCATTCATGTACTTACTCATTTATTTACTTGTGGTTGGTCTAATATTGAACTCTTTGTATAACATTATAAGAGATAGTGGCGTAGGGGAGATCAACGTTGATTCGAACACAGGGCAAACAAGTGAGGGCACGGAATATCGAATTTGTCATTAAATATCCGTTCTCCATGAAATTGTTTGAACTCGACGATGATGATATAATAGTTTGACACTCCCCAAGGAATTACCTCCTTCCCCCACCATTGGAGGATGGTGCGCCTGTTCTTTGACTGTAGGATCGATTTAAGGCGACGTTTAACTTTTTACGTTACAGGAATTTTGATGATGGAGTGTTACTAACACCACTTGTGAAATTCATAATAGTTTTTCCAGGCGGTCTTTAAAGGTAGTGGGGCGAATTAAGGCATTGCCCGGCTCTAAACAAAGAACCGCTCCGGAGGGGGTTCTAAAGCCCCTACCTTTTGAGCCCCGGCTCTAATTAAAGGGGATGCGAGGGCTTGCCGCGGAGAGGGGGGGTCACGGGAAAATAATTATAATTTAAATACCTGGGGACGGCAGGGTAATACCTGTGCGCCCCACCAGGGGGCGGTAATCCTCTTTTTATACCGGAGGCTCCCAGGAACATATCTCTGTATGGTGGGCTAATCCCCCTCCCTTTCGTGTTACGTTCCCTCGGTTCTCTCTCTCTCTCTCTCTCTCTCTCTCCCTCCCTCCCTCTCTCTCATTGGGGATGGATCTAGGTCAGCCGTGTTTAAACACTCTCTCCTATCCTTTGCTTTATCCGGGTCCCCTTCCTATCGTGATTTATCTCTGCGGAATCTTCGACCCCCCCCCTCTCTCTCTCTCATCTTTCCCCTTTTTGTGCTCTTCCCCCTGGTACTTAGCGACGCTCCCGTTGAATCACGAGTCCTAATAAGGTTTCGGGATTATGGGAGGGAGGGATGGCACCCTTCCGAGATATTACTCTGGAGCACATCTTTACCTTTATAATAACGCACTTGAATAGACCAAGGACATTTTTCCTTCTATCGATTGTAATTGAAAGACTTCGTACTGCCATCATATCAATATAGAAAATTCGATGGAATTATGTATGTCGAATAATGTAATAGATTGGGTAATAAGGATACTCTGATTTTATTCCTACAATTTCACACAACTAATGTCTTACCACCATAGTATTAAGTGTTGATTATTACAACTTGTACATTTCTTGCAATACTGACAGTTCTCTAGTCCCTCTTTTAATTACTATATAACGATACTGAAGAAATTAGTTTTCTTATTGTGTTCCGAGATACATGATTCATTGTGTATAGACGACGAAGGTCTAAAATAATTTAGAAAATTTTCTCCTTACCTGTATAAGTAACGAAAATAGTGTTTCTACGTTCAGTAAAATAGGTTGCGAGCTCGGGGCCCGGCGTGAAAGTATTAAGGCCTGAAAAAAATTCGGAACAAGTTTTCCACCTCGCCGGTTCCGACCCGCTGACACTAATTGGTAGGATTAATTGCACCATGAATGCAATTTTTAACGCTTTCATTGGTGATAGAAAGTTTGAATAAGGTAACAGAAGGAAGCCTGTACCGGTTGTATATTCCACATATTTTTGACCGTCGGATATTCTATAAATTTAGAAAGTAACGTCGTTCGGAGAAAGTCCTGGCGTAAGTGCAATTTCAAGGAAGCTTTGTCGAATTTGTCTGTCTAGTCAGTGTGAAATTTGATCGTGTGAACCATCACAAATACTATATTTCATATTGAAAAAAGCAATATTATTAATGGTTGCTTACCCTAGTTTAAATTGCTTAAATAGTACTATACTATTCATATTAGAAAAAATGTCTCATACTGATAATACAGAGGCCAATGTTTAATTAAATTAATTTTCAACAGGAAAACCCTTCGGAACGCCGAATCATGTAATTTTTCTAAGTATTGCTGTAGTGCTGTATTTTCCTGTATTAAATTGGACATCGTTGATGAGGACAATGACGTTCATATATTGCAAAAGCCGAATCGCGAAATAGAACAAGTATAAGCGGTTTAATTATAATCCGACTGCAAACTGCGGTCCCCACTACAACTCTCGCTCCTCCCAATTGAACCGAGGGTCATCCTCGTTTGTCCGGGGGTCTATCTTTAGACCGGAGAGAGCATACGTCAGACCGAGGCGGAGTGTAATGTAAAGGCCGCCGAACAATCTAGGCGCCTCTCGCTCGTCTGACGTTCGGTACTTATCCTACTTTCAGTTTGTTATATAATGCCGAATACAAACATTTACCTACAACTATTTTATCAATCTGGAGGCTTCGACATTGGCTGTATTAGAGAGTTTATATTTTATAGGCATAATAACCGCTTGTATTTAAAATAGAAATATTCCTGCAGCAGCTCGTGGAAGTAAAACGAGAAGAAAATAGTGTAGTGTAGGAAAAACGTTAAAGGAAACCGAACACCTATTTCATGTTTAGCTTCTTATAAGTGGAAATGGGACACGTAGCAAGCCCTATGATGACAGTTGTTCAGGCAATAGAAAGAGAATCGTGTTACCTACCTGGATTCCTTAGCAAAAAACGGACCTTCATGGGGAAAGTTCGAATCCTAGAGCGAGTTTAGGACTCCAGAATATTATATAGAAAGGAAATTCCACAGCATCCAGGGGTTCTTAATTCCATATTTCTGTATAAAATTTGGTTTGCTAGAATCTCTGATTTGTTACAGTTATCAATCGTTTTCCAAACCATTAAAAACCATTCACCATATTCCAAAATTGTTCAGCAGCCAATATAGCGGAAAGTAGTATGTAGCTGTCAATCATAAATCGTACCCGGCAAATAGCTTTTCGAATAGAGTTTTCGATGCTGGAGAGTTTTCGTGATCGCTAGGAATTTCAAGCTGGATGTAGTAGGAACGCTGCTGGGTGCAGTTTGCCACTGTTGGCAAGGCTTGAAGTGTGGGGATGGTGGGCGAAAAGGGATTGCCGCCAAAACGAACCTGTGGAAGACGTTGTTGTTGTTGATGATGCTGACGATGACGACGGTGATCTGGTGTTTTGTCGGACGCGAATGATTGGGCGAGGGTACCCACCATGTAAATGGGCCCGCCTCGGCAAGGCTATTGAACTTTAGCCAGTAATCTGTGTCCGGCCTCTCTTTGTATTAGAAACAGTCCTTATGCAATTCGGCTGGAAATTATATAACTGTTGAGGCTCAATCAATTACCACCTTGCTGTCATCCGGTAGTAACGTGTGTTTATGTGTGGCGAAATATATTCAGTTTTTAGGCGCTATCAGGCGGGTCTCACCGTCGTCAGTAGTAATCGGTTAGCTTCATTATAGAGTCATGCATTCGCGTGATCAACCAATTGAACTTACACGGCTATTAACAAAGACAACAGTGACATGGGGCACAAGCAAGCCATACATTCCTTGTCTAGGGACAATGGTGATATTCTGAATTCTCTCCTATGTTCAGATCTGATTTCACAAACCGAGTGTCGGCTCTGTGTTAATGCGTTAAGCCTTGTGTGGTTATACTCTCTCGCTTGTAACTCACTATCCCTGGAAGCGACGTGTATTATATTCTGTTGTACTTTATAAATGGCAAGTTCGATTGTATGAGAGCTTGCCGAACAGGGATTAAGTTTTACTTGAGGCTCAGAGGCCTGAGCTTTTAAGCTGATTAACTGCGGTTGTATTCACTGTCTCTGCGCAGTTCCTATGCGGTCGTTTATCCTTCCCCCTTTGAGTCATTGCGTCTAAATAAAAGGTCTGAGGTCCCGTTTAGAACTTTAAGATCTTCCAATGAGTCAGCACGCGTAATGAATTCACCCCTCACTTTTCTATTAAAAAATAGTTAAAACCCACCGAGCAGCCTACAGCATTGACAAAATAATCCTGATAAAATAGTTTATCTTTGGAAATTCCGAATTTCCTCTAGTACAGTTATTAGTATAAATCGTAATTAGTACTGTAAAAGTACAATGAATTGACCTAAAATGCCATAGAAGTTTGGATTTATATTTATTTACACTCCCTGTACCAATAATATTCGAAAATCCAAGCTCGTCCCAAGGTTACGTAAGCAAAAATGGTTATGGGACAGAGAATATTATTCCCGTTAGGATGGTGCGTTTCTCCTAAGTCGTCCAAACGAAACTGCAAGCCGATGTTGACAGCCACATCCTACTGTCGGCCGTTTCCGAAGTACTCCGTCCAGGGCTTCAATTAGCCTCTCGTATAATCGTAAGTTCCGCGCATTGGTTGGCGACCGGTAAAGGTCAGAACGTCCGGATAACGTCCGATCGGTACCGTTTCTCTTTTTGGCCCACCTGAGCGTCTCTTCTTTTTATTTCCATTCGGGTTCCGAATAAACGTTTTGTCCTCGGGTGGCGGCGGCCCAGTGCGTGACGGTGCCTCTCTCGAAGCCCGGCCTTCTATTGTTTACAGCTGAATCGACAACTCCGCCACACGGATCGTTTCTACGATACCTCCCAGTCCCAGGCGTTGATTCCGCCCACGCTGGCGTCGGATTTACTAGCGAGACAAAATTTTCAAGTGTCTAAGTGTCGGTAACTCCCCCACCGAAAGAGTGATTCTGCAAATATTGCAATATGCGGAGAATTACAAAAGATATAACAGAAAGATGTTTGATACATTTAATTGGATTAATTTAAAGAGGACATACCTTTAAAAAGGAGTATGTTGGTTTTAATTTTCAATTAACATAAAAATATCCCTCAAGCTTCCGGTAGCTAGCGATCGACGCGCCCCCTCTGCCAACCCCTGGTTTATATCCACCGTATTGATTAAAAAGCCATAGTTCTAAAAGAAAAATTCTCGAATGAAGCAGGCACAGTTTGTGACATACTATTATTTACCGTTGAAACGAAAAGTTTCGCTTTGCAAATCGCTTTCCTCCCACGCCGGCATCTTACTGGCCCCACTGTTACAGGATTGTCACATATTTTTTAGTTGGTTACATTAAAATGGTCAATATTCGACCCATTTTTCCAAAACGATTGTTTCCAATGGTTTACATCCGCCGTCTTAATTAAAAACCATAGTTCTTAAAGCAAAATTCAGAAATTTATGCTATCAGTGCAATATGTGGCACAATATTATCGAACGCCCAATCGAAATATCTCGCTTAGCCGATCGTTTCTCCGATCCCACCTATTCGCGGATTCCGCCCACGCTAGCGTCGGTGTTACTTGCCTCTATATCCGTATAGAAATTTGAATTGCAAATTCAAAAATCCTGAATATTTATTTTTCGATTGTGTTCCTTTTTTTGATACAAGGCCCAAGTAAAAGACCGATCACATTATCTGACCGTTCAAATAACTTGAATAACTTGTTTGATATAATAAAATATTTACTTTTAAGTATATTATTACACAGTGTAGTCATAGAGTTCCACTGCATGAAGTCGGAACATAATTATGACTAAAGAACCCTAATTTAATGTATATCTTATAAGGTGTCCACGGCCATAGTAATAGCCCGTTGTGTGATTTTCTCTGTGTTCGCCTCTAGCCAGAACTATTGTATTAATACCTTACTTCATTATATTCTGAGTGAACACTTTTGGGATATTTTTTGTTGGCTCGTATTTGGCCGTTATATACAATCGGGAAAAGGAAAAATATGGTCGACTGCGGTATTTTATTCCTTAGGTTCGGAACGTCGGCTGGACGTAGGGGAGTCCCACAGATGTGGCGGATTTCACCGGAAATTAAAAAGGCGAAAGTAAATCCGCGCTATTTATTGTGTACTGAACCACGTCCCGTGTTCCCGCTATATTTCCCCTTTATCTGGTGTTTCCTGATACGATTTCTTGCTGATGATTCTTTTTCCAGTCGAAGTTAAGCGCCTTACTTACCATCTAAATAACGGAACTGTGACATTAACTATTTGTCGTATTTAATTTTATTGATATAAATTTAATATTCATACTTAGTTAGGAAGCAGATTCTTTGACGATTCATAATCAGACAGTGATTTAATTTCGATTTGTCTCTATTTACATTTAAATTTATTAAACCCGAACAGAACATCTGGCATATTGCGTTGATGTTATCGGCCATAATGAAATTTGCATAATTTTCATCTTGGTTCTAACAACAACAACAGAGGTAACAATCCTCTTGTTTATTTATACAATTTCCCAGTTCATGTCGTTAATGTTTAATGTTGGAGCGGGTGGGTCCTCGTCCTAGTACATCTAAGTACATCTATGAATAAGTTAGCGACCTACAATCCTAGGCACCTGTGACAGGCCCTCGTTTCTGAACTCATTTGGTTACAATGACAAAATAATGAATGTTTAAGATGGATTTAGAATTATGTTTTCATAAAGCATTTGAAGAAGTTATGCACTATTAAATGTGGAGTGCCTTTCTAGGACCAATATTAGTTATGCAAGAAGCGTTGAAAAAATCATGACTTATATTCTGGTAATTGTCAGCTGTTGTGATGTTAATACTTTCTTAATTACTCCTGACAGGATCATATATTTGCGAAGTCTCGCTGTAGATCTTTTATTGTTTAGTGTATTCTGGATGTTGTTCTGGCGTTCGGATTAATCTAACTCTATTCTCGTTTCTCCCTCTTCTGTAATATTGTGATCGGAATTTTAAATGGTGGAAGAATTAAAACTTGGCCTCGGTTCCGACGAGCGAACTAGATGTCATTGAATTTTAGAAAATTGAATTACACTAAGTTGGAGTTGCACGGATCTTGCCGAACGCCAGCCATATTTCCTTTCTCGGCCAAGGTTCAAGAACAAAATCGTTTGCTATAAAATAAGGCCGTTGAAACTTGGTTAGTTCTATCGCCTGGGCGAGAACTCCAGAGATAAGTTTCAATTTATGAAGGATATCAATTTCTTCTCATCTAAGGCCCGGGGTCCCACCGGACAGAGTTTTCACTGTAATTTATGCGGTAATATATTCAATTGCCTGTAAAGTTGGCGTTATTTACATAATGAATTAAGTCTGTTTAATTATTTAGGGATGGTTAAATTGTTATCGGCCTAACTTATGTATTTTTTTCGTGCTGCTCTTGTGGTCTTGTAATTTAAAACTAACAAGGATAATGTCGGAAGGAAAATAGAGATAGAAACACACAGATCTATAACTATCTATAACTTTATCTTCATATAAAATATTGGAAAAAATAAACATTCCAGTGTAGATATCGCTTTAATGATATATTACGATTTTATCATAAATTGAGTATTTTTTATACAAACTGTATTATAATTTTAAAAAATTTGATATATTTCGGCACCAATTATGGACTCGATGAGATCACGGATCAACGCCCAATCGAGTATTAAAATCTGATTTTAGGTTTTGTTTTTCATTTGGCGTTTGGCCCGGGCTCGGTCAGCCCTTTAGTCGTCATTATCGTCCGACGACGACGATGAGTGGAACGAAAAGACAATTTATTCACGCGTTTAATCGAATTCCGGACGAGATTATTATTCGAGCCGAGTGAGAATCCGACTTAATCGACGAGCGTCTCTCGCCGATTTCATTTCACAGGGTAACAATTTAAGTACGGAAGACGGAATCGGAATAATAAAACGGGCCTTATATACGGGTATAAAAAAAAGGGAATGAACGAAATTTCATTTACGTTCCCCTTCGAATAAGAAATCAAATCTCGGAGCGGATGCGTATATTTGTATAAAACGCCGTTTATTATTCTGCGGATTGAGACGTGTTCGTTCTTACGGTATCTCCTTTTCATGCTACCTGAAGAAAACATATTTTTTTTACGGGCACTTCGACTTTTCAATTTCGAGAATTAAGTGTCCTGCTCGTAATGTTGGCCCCTCGCCCCAGGAAACGAAACTGCCCCTTGAGTCAGGACGGGCTGGTTCGGGTATATAAATTTATGTGTCTATATAAACTTCATAAATGGAGGAAATTCCCGAGTGATTTCTAGAATTAAGTCAGAAAAGTGGAGGGGGAATTTATGTTCTGTTTTATTATTAAACAACCATCAAGACCGTATGGGTCCGAATCTCACCCCTAATGTTATTTTTATCAGATATTATTAATTCGTAATATCGGAAAATTTGTTTATGCAAGCACAACCGAAAGCATTACCTGCTCCTTATTGTTCCGTGTATAGGCTATCTGTGCTAACTTTAGAACCGAATGATCGTATGGATATTTCTGTAGTACGAACAAATATTCTATTCTTCAAAAATTCTTCCGGAATGGTTTAAAGCTTAATTAAACCTACGTTTCCAGATATTACACTCCTGTTGCAATACATTCCCTCCGTTCGGACCTAATCCCCAATAGGATGGTGCTATTTTTAAAGCCCGGATACGACGGTGGGTGGATTCGGGGAGTAGATAGATTGCGTAATTTATCCTCCTAGGAATTGAATCTTTTACTGGGATATGAGTAATGCCCGGGCCCAATCCCGGCCATATTTCTTTGGGAGGGCTGGGTTGGTTTAATTTTAAGAGAAATATTACTTACGGGCTTTCAGTGATGCGGAAAGATTGAAAGTATTAGGTCGAGAAAGATCCCGTTTACTACTGAGGTCGTTCCGGGTGTCATCCATGGGTTTACTCGAACCTAATACATTAAGACGAATGTCTTGTCCGGGTTTTATTGCAGCCGGCCGTTTGATCACCCTGACTACGGTCGTACTACATTTAAATGTAATTACTTTTTTCTGTCCTAGAATAGTCACATTTTGCATGCTTTATCTGCCCACAGTAATAAAAACTTCGTCTTTGACCAGTCTGTAAAAGGCGGATCTGTAAAACGTCGCTATGATGTCTCGATAAGAGTTAAACTACTGCTTTGAACACTCAAATTCATTACACCTGCGGACAAGTTAGCGACGTTTCTTTCAGTTGAATAACTATCTTCATTTCGGTCCTATTTATGTGCCTACTGCAGGCTTCGAGTAGGATTTACCGGACCGGGTGTTTATTTATAGTTCAAAATCACTTCTTATCTTCAACGGATGCCTTGAAGTAGCCGGGACGTTCATTCTCTGGTATGATTTATAAGCCAGTGTGGGTACATAATTTTTTTTGTACATAAACCTTTAGTCAGTCATCATATATTTGGTTCTAGGGCAGAGTCCTTATCCGCTCCTGTTGACAACATAGTGTTGGACTAAGACAAAAGCGTGCGTGATAATAGCTCTTATTTATATAAATATAATCTCTCTCGCTAGTTTGGGCTTTTACTTGAGCGGTTTCGGCTGCTGGCATCTTCAGTAGTATTGTGCCACTCGTGCGAATATCGGTTGCCTGCGGGGCTCCGTATCTGCTCTGCCGCTACACTTTTACTCAATTGATACCTGCGAACGATCAAATAGTACTAAGAGACAAGCAGATTAACCATATGCCAACTAATACCAATTATACTTAGCATTAAGATTAGCGTTAATGTCATGGGATATACAGAGCGGAAAACGGTCTAGCACAGAACAAAAAGATACTGCGAAATATCTGACATATTTCCTCCATAAATAAACTAAACCTGTAAGAGCAAATGTTGTAAATGAGTAAAAGTTTTAAAATTATCCCCGAATTCGTACGACAGACTCCTGCCCTACGCTTCGTTTTTTCGACGACTATTCAAACGAATTTTTAAAATATGCTTTTCATTTAAATACGTCGTCTTTTTATGAATGCGTTGTAGCCGAGCGGCAAAAATCTGTCCTGAGTCGGATTTTCCGTGCCGGGTTTTGAAACGCTCCCCCTGGCAATAATTAAAGGCACTAAATCATTTCAGAGGTTGTACCTTCCCTGCGCCCGCAGATTCGAAGAATTTGCATATTGTCGCGTCGGCGGTCGTTGTTCCGCATCCAGGGTTTTTCCTGAGAATTTAAGAGACCGTAAATTAATGTTTTGCGAACAGTTTGCATACACTCACAGTCACTTTAACTCTCATTATTTACATTATTGGCTTTTGTTGGATATCATTAAGTTAAAATGCCCTGCCCACACATTTACCGTCATTTAACCTGTGAAGATTTATTTTCTAATTCTAATGGCCGGTGTTACTAATAAACGGATTAAACCGGTCTAAAGGATTTCCCACAATGCTATTCTGCAAACGGGCTTGTTTCTGCCGGATTCTGTAAATTTATGCCGATCCCCCGGTTTCAGTCTAGGTCGCCTCTAATCATTCGTTCGCCGATCGTACCCCAATGAATAAAAGATTATGTTAGTTAAGTTAACGCATTACTGATCAGGTCAGCGCCCAATTGTTTTGCGCGCCTAAAATCGGGATGGAAATGTCAACGCGGTACAATGCGGCTCGTCGAAAAAGCGGCGTTTATAGGACAAATAATATATCGCTGTCAAACGCAGATGGCGTATTGCGTATTGTCGGCACCAAATCATTAATTATGCAATTGCCCGGTGTTACGCAACACGATTTGTCATCGGAGAATTGATCGATTTCGGGGATAAAATCAATCTCAGTTAGTCCCTTGACATTTAAGGCCGCTCTAAAACAATGGAAACATTTGGACATACGGAATTGTTGTTCGTATTTATAAAATCGAATCGCATACCGAAGAGGTGTGAAGTCACGAATGTAGTTCTCTGATGATCCAAAAAACAATGCCTTATTATTTTTCATTTCTTCGATTTCTAATTATTGTAACACAGTACTGTATAATTCTATTTGTTGCCAGCACTGTTGGTAATCTAATCTTATAATAAATATCCGTGTTTCAATTAATGATATTCGTAAGACAGTTGCCTATAATCAGACAATGACGCAGCAAGTGATTAGCCTCAGATTAATTCATTCATTGTTGAAGGCGATAACGTCACGATTCAACGCCGTTAAATTTGGTAGGATTTGCGTTCTTAGCCGGATCGGGTGGCCCAAGCGCGTTGATTTTTATTAATTGGATGTTCAGTGAACCGAATTCCCGTGAAATGAATAACCCACGCGTTAATACACTCGCTGCCGGAGAAATAATTGAATTCTACGTTTGGCCAGATTCTAATGGCAGCGCGTAACCAGGCCTCAATTACGACCGGAGCCTGTCCTCCTCTTCGATTTCCCATACCTAATTAGGCACCGAATGCTCAGCGGTCTGCTTCCTCGGTTATTACAAATATCTTAGGTGAAAATAATATATTTCAGGCTTGAAATAAACATAACTGTTGTAAGTTTTTTTTATTTACCTGTCGTAATCTCAATAATAATTCCTTCTTAACTCCTGTTTAAGGGAGTTATGAAATTATAATAATTTACAAAGAGATTATGCCGAAATTTTCTTGTGGAATATTTTTACTTTCGAAAATTAGTTCGTTCCGAACATTTGTTCAGCTGGAATTGGATTGCTGTCTAAAGAGGTTTAATGGGCCGCTGTTTTTTCAATCGGATGGAACTCTTATCCCCTATTCGGCCGTCGGCAGATTCCTGTAAAAGCCCCTCCACTCGAATATTTATTCTGTTAACATTTGCCCAGTGGGGGCGTGTTTGTCGGTAGCTTCGTTGAAGCGGAACCGGGCGGCGGCTTTGGAACCGTTCCAACAAACCTCTTTTCGGCCATATGGAAATCCGCCGTTTTCGCTGTATAATGCCAAAATTGAGCCCCATTGATCGTCGGACGCCACCTTCGAATAAACAACCGAAAAATTGAGTAAATCACCTCGGGGCGCTTTACCAACAACCGATATTGGAAGATAGGGCGGTGAGTTTTGAATATTTATGAAGCCGGATGCCGAGTATTTATTATATAGCGAGAGCGTGGAGGCGTTTTCAATTAGCTGTAAGAAGTTCAAAGGGAGCGCGTCCCGGGAAGCGTGCAATTTGATGGAAATATTCATTAAACCGTTAATCGATCGCTGCTTTAATCGCGGTCCTTTCTGGCGATCTACTGCTGTACGTGTGGCGCCTCTATAGCTTTTTTCCGCTTGATTCTCGTCTCGCCTGTTCTGTACCGTTTGTTTCATTCGAATTGTTGCCTATGAAACTATTAAATGAGTTTAATAACAGCCTCGGCTATTTGCACAAGTTTATTAATAAAATAAGACACGCAGTCTTTTAATGTCTTTCATTAAACGTATTTACGATGTCATTCTCCTTTTTCTTCTGAATTTAATATGTCCAAAATTGACGCAAAAATGAAGTTATTAAAGAACTATACGTTTTCTGACTATAACTACTTAGAGATGCGAGGAAGCTGGCGGTCACAACTTTAGTAACCTATTTAGTTCTTTTTTGGTAGCTCCTAGCATTCTGTACATGCAAGGAATCAATTCGCTTTCGCTGTCATTCCATTTTCATAGTGCGATGTGCAGCCTCGGATTTTCGCTTTAACCCTTCTCGTATGTCTTTGACCCTTGGATAAAATACGGGTACGTACCCTCACCTTATCCAGCGTTCGAAAACGTACGGGGTGACCATTATACCGCTTTCATGCTCCAGGGCCCTTTTCCAAAGATCAATACCGTTCCCAGAAAGTCGGTAGATTTGAGGTCGTCCCGGTCCCGACCCCTTTCAAACTCAACGGGCGTTAATGCATTACTAGGAGTCGCCCTGTGAATATGCCAACGCCCATTTCGCTTAATCCTCCACACTTAATTAGTCACCAATTGAACCCGCGCCCGCCAATACAGGAGACAAATACGGTGGCGTTAGTGAACCCGTATTATATTAAGGTATAGTATCGGGGGGAACAACTTTATCATTAGTATGCGCCGGTCGCCTCCGAGCGAGTAATTACCTTCGGGTCCCGACTGTCGATTGGTCAAGTGATCAACCGTATCTACCTGCTTAATGGCCACAATTAATCTCGGCTCACACCTCGGCACTCCTAGAACTCAAATAAGGCGGTTGAAATTAAAAACTCCGATAAACAAACGAGCCAAATAAATAACGCCACTATTTAAATAAATTATGTCGTTAATGGATATTTATTAAACGGGCACGTCTAATATTTGTATTTGAGCATCAGTGCGAACTGTTGATTACATCAATAGTACAAGAATCGACACCATCCTTGAGGCGTGATCTAACTACAAGCACAATTAATTACAACTGGCTCGATTCAACTTGTTAATTAACTTAGTACTGTACTCCCTGCTCGACATTACAGAACTCGTAGCGTTAGTTTGAAGCTCTTCTCCTTCAGCGTTCCTGAACTCTTTTCCGGTCCGAACGGCTTGGAAAAAAATATTTTTCTTGTGTTACCCTATCGGTAAGGGACGGGATGCAACTCAGTTTGGGATAAGGAAGAACCTACACTGGTAACCGGATTACCCGAATTCTCGCCCCAAGTCCGGTGTAGATATTATAGTTTGAGGGGTCACGGAAGGGCGTAGAGAGGGACACGTGCCCGGGCCAATCACTAATCTACCTAATTAATCGCGCTAAGGTCTCCTAGGGCGCCATGCGGGGGTGGACCCACGGCTTAAAAATACGGTCACAGTAAAAGGGACCGTAATTAGTCGTTTAATTAAGCCGCACCGTTCGAACGGTTCCTCCCGCCCCCACCCCATTATTTCTTTCTTGCTGAATCCCCTAATCGTGATGCCGAAAGGTAATTAAAACACTGTTGATAGTTCCAAATTGTCCCGTACCTCCTGCTGCAGGGTGATAATATATGTCCATTTTTCATGTTTTGTCCATCATATATTTCGTAACTACTAACGCTGCCGTATTTCCTCTACATTTAACATACATTAACATATATTTAAAATAGAAATTCTTCTGAAATATTAGAGCGGCACTAGTTAATCCGCTCAGAAACAATTAGAGCGTTAATACCGCACCTAGGATAGGACATGCAAGTTTAGGTCCTTGTTTCATCCAGCTGTTTTCCTCAACCTGACGACGTTCTTTAAATCCGCCTGGTTCTGCCTCTCAGTCGGCCGCTATAAATCAACCAAGAAAGGGCCCTTTTTCCGGCTCCGATCCCATTGTACGCCCCCTCTTTTCTTCGAAAGACTGCTTCCTTTAACGATTTAATTCGCCTCCTACCTCGCTAAGTGGAACGAATTGAGCGTCTAAGTACTTTATAGAATAATGTCTAGACCCATAAACAATTTATATAAACTATGTAGTGAGCAATGTTTCTGTACGGAAATATAAATGTTTGAAAAGTTTATGGCTTTTCATGGGTAACAGTTCGGTTTATAGAGAAATTTAAAAATTATTTTTAACGTTTGATTTTACGTTTCTCTCCGCCTGTAGGCATTTGAAATAATAGTCTTTATGCAATTAACTGAAAAATGACTGTGGTAAATTGTTTGGAATGCCATGAATGAATTATCTAAAGGCAATAATAGAAGTATAGTATACTATCAGTTTTCTTATTCTCGCCTTCATCACGACATTCCTTCTGTTGGTTAGTGAGACATCTGGGCATGTCGTCTGGATTATTTCGTTGGGTATGACATGAGTCGCGAATTGATTATTAATACTCAATATAGCATTCAATAACATGTCTATAAGTGTTTGTCCGTCCTGTAGATATGAATAGTACGAGATAGCAAATTACTAACTGAGACGTAAATTAAAAATCTGAGAATCCCCTAGGGTTCTTCTGTCCTCTCTTAAAGAATAGAAGGGCGCCTTGCTTGGCTCCGAAGCGGAGGTTCATCCTTTGCAAACGTTGGGCTATTTAATAATTCATGGCTTCTTCCTTTTTCGTTGTTCCGCACATTTGACGGGTTGAATTGAAAAACAGAACGGGGAGAATTGGAGTAAAATTTCCCGGTTTGTTTGTCCCGTGCCCCTCTCGCCCGTCCCTTTTTCTACATCCCCCGGAAATACATTCGGGAAACGCGTTGTTTGCTTTTCGAGCAAACATTTGAAATAATTTCCTTTCCCCACTCGATTTCTGTCAAATATCCGAGGCACCTTATTTGGATTAGGAAGGATTTAAGCGCGATGCCTGTTGGCAGGTGCATATACAACTCGGCTGCCGATCCATAAATATATTAGCACTGTTACGACACTGTTATCTTATTATATTACAGTTATTACCGATATTACTGTTATCGATCCAGTCGTTACAGTGATGATGTATTTACCTTGAACATAATTTTTCTTGTTCACGCATATCCAAAAAATGGAAATAACCCAATCGGTTGAATTCCATGCGGAATTAATCGTGCTCGTCGGTTCGTTTCCGGTTGAGCGTACAACACTGTAATGCTAGCCGCACGATTTTCGCGGTCTGATTAACATTCGGCGGTAGAATTCAGCGAACGTGCTTACAACTGTTACAAGTAGGTAACTGAATCCACTTACTTGCTCCAGTTCCTCAATACTACGTTCAGGCGTGGCTGTCTAGGCTAATCCCTAACAGCTGTTTTGGACAACATCATTATTTCTGAACATTTCAGTGGAATATTTTGTCCTACATTCAGTAATTTTTTATTACTATAACATTTGAATTTATAATTAATTTTTACACTACTTATAAGTGTCATTCGTCCAGTGGCTTATTTTTTTGACATTTTCTTACCGAAATCCCTTCGGGGTTATGAATTTATGACCGGGTTTAGAATTTCGTAGGCGCTTCCCATTACTGAACGTTCTCGTCGGTATTCTCAATGAAAGTCCTCAGCCGACTGTAAGCTTGAAGTATTTTACTTGAATTAGGGGCCCCAGGTGAAGTTATTAGGTGGAAGCTTTGACGGCAGGGTCGGCAGAAGTGAGAATTCAACCGAAACGCCGCTCGCTGCCATTTCCTAAGCGTAGGAATGCCGAGATTATACTGTCGTCGAGATAATATCTTTGAGTTGCCGCTTTACTTAAACTCCATTTGCCCCGGGAATATCCGTCCCATCAGTCGGGCGATAAGTTTCCAGACACAGTTTATTTGCTGCATATTCGGGCGCTCCGCCTCACTTCGAGTGGAATGTGAGCGCTCTTCCGCTCCGATTTGAACTTGGTGATTGCAGCTTCACAGAACCCGGTTCTTTAATTATAGGAATGAGATTCGACACTACAGTAAATGAAAAAGGGGGTACAATATACAAATTGCTTACGGAACAGTTTCCTGCTCACTATAACAGAAGAGAAAGTTGGAAACGAAAGATAAACCAAAGGATCATATAGTCTTGATTTTAATAATAATTTAAAGTTTTTATTTTAAGAGATACATTTTGAATGATAATTTCTTCCATTTATTAGTCGCGTTTGAGATAACCATTCCAACAATTCATTTTGGTACGGTTCTAAAAGTTGAACGCCATAAAAAAATTTCTCCGAGATGTAGACGTTTAGGTTGAAGTGGCGGTGATAAATTCGGACCCGATAATTGATAGCGCGTGCGTTGAATTTCGTCGGACCGAAGCCGTAAATTTGGGCCGGCAAATTGAATGGAACCGGAGGGCAATATGACCGAGGCCCCAGTCGAGCTGTGTATCATTTTTTCTCGTTTATAATCTCCCCGATTTACGAGCGATCCGTTTACAATATCTGTCAATCGGTCGGGCGTGGATATTGCCTTTGTTCTGTGTTTGCGCAATAAGACCCCGGGTACGATAGAATTTTTGACCGAGATTTCCTCTCCAATTCGTATAATCAAAATTTTGTTAAACCCACGCGTTGAATTATTTCGGTCCTATTCGGCAGTCGTGCCGCGTTTGTAACATCGGTTTTGATCCTCTCGATTCGCATTTCGAGCGTATCGCGGACAGAAATCTAATAACGGCAAAACGGTTGACCGACTGCTAATTCATCAATTAGTGAGGTCGTACCGTCCACGTCCCATTGTTTATTATAGAATTGATACTGTGCACGCTCCAAAGGTCAACTCTACCCCCCTCCCGCCCCACCCACTACTTTACCCCGCGTCGTCCTCCCACCTCTATTCAATTCCGGCTCGTTTTCAGAACTAATTTGCCGTTTGTTTTGAGCCAATAGAAATTTGCCAGATCCTTGCGAAGGTCGGCCGGGCTGCCATTGTTCCCGGCATGAGAAAAACCCGGGCGGACTAACAAAAGGGGGCCCGCCCCTATGCAAACCGCCCCCTCCGAACAAAAGGTCCTGAACTCCCCCTCCCGGTACTTTACTCTCTTTACTTCCAATATTAATTTGGTTTTTCCTGCCATAAACCAACTGTTTTCTTTTTCAGGTAAGAGTGCCGCACTCCATCTGGAAAATACGTTTAAGGAAGATTAAAATCGGTATTGTGAGTAGAGCTTAACTTTTATGGGTTTATCGATGAATGTAAACAAATACAATTGATTAAATAAATAATTTCAGCGCTTTTATTACGGTACAGTTGTTGGGGGTTTTGTTTATTATATTTTAAAGTCTTCAATTTAAGTTTATAACCAGCGATAATAAAGAATGAAATTATATTTCTAAACGGTTACATGCTAGTCCTAGCTAGGTGGGGTTACTAGGGTTATCGTCAGTAAGGACGATGGCGTTCTGCCAAAACCAATAGAAGAAAACGCGTGGGAGAAAATCATATCTTCGCTCGTATATTATGATTATATTTTGTCAACATTAGTCCATTTTTTCAGTTCGCTATCACCTGCTCGGAAAATATTAAAACGCGACGCTTTGTCAAAGACTTGCTGGGCGTAATTGCAAAATTAGTTTTCAAGTAACTTCCAAGCGAATATTCATAACGTATTCATCATGAAACGTTTTTGAAATCAGGTACGCAATTATAGTTAATATGGTGAGTGTCGATCCTTCCCGAGAGTTGTGCTGATGAAAATACAATAAATAAGAAATCACCGGTAACAATATGACATTTAATGCAGATATCGATAAATATATAGACAACCAGTGTTGCTAAAACGGTGTTTGTCGTTTGTGCCCGGCGGGACCGTAACTAAAAAAGGGGATTTCTGAAAACCACCTAATAGGGGGTCACGGTTAAAATCGCGGTAGGGGAGCATTAAAATTTTATTTTACGTCCCGTCGCAATTCGCTTAAGTATTCATCGCCGCGCTTCAATTATCTCGGATGCCTCGCTTGTTCGGACCCAAGGGCCGAAATCCAATTTTGGCGCTGAGGATGGTATTGGGGGGAGGGGTTACTTGGAGTGTGCGGGGGGTGGAGGAGGGTGCCAATTGTGAAGTTCGGTTTACACCGAAAGTGGCCACGGGGCGAGCCGCCCGTGGGGGCCGTAAAAGCTTTTCCGTATAACCTAATATTGTTAGTCCCAGTTTTCGGGGCCTGGCTGGGGGTGCGCTCCCGGACAATATCGGGAAGTTAGGGTGAGGGGGTCTCCTGTCCTGTAGAACTAGACGTCCCCGTCCTTTTGTGAGGACCGGCCCCCAGAACCTTTGCCCTGTCCCAGGCTCTTTTATCTTCTCCACCTCCCCGGCCCGACTTCTTCTCACGACCCTCCCTATTGTTCCGCCCCGAATCCTTTTTGAAGTGACGACTGCTCCGTCCCCCTACCAGGCTGAGGTTGACGTCTCGCAATAAAATTCCGCTTCCAACTAAAGGGTACTGGTACTGTTCGATTTTAAGGCGGGAAATCGATGTACTAATTGTTACGACCGCAATATATGGGCACAAATATTTGACAGTATTATATTCAAAAAATTCCCGCGTTATACAACTACATACGGCCTATCACAAATATAACTGAATTAGACTTTAAAACATAATGGATATTAAAACTGGTCCACTTCGGGGCCATATAATTTATACATTTTGTAATTGTAGTTGTACTAACACAAATTTCTAAAAAAGACCTATTTAATTTGTGCAAAAAATTACCGATTTAACCGAGTTATCGGAGCAACTGGTGTAACAGTAAAAGTGATTTATTTATATGTGTCTGAGTGTTCGGGGAATGAAAACATAAAAAAGTGTAAAACATTTCTCGTTTCCGCCACTTTCTTTGAGAAGTTGAGGGGCGACTGGTGATCATTTACTTTAATGAAGTGTCCCGTTGAATGGGGGTTAAGAGTAATTTCTTGTTACTAATATGAGGCTCGCAATAAACTGAGAATTCTTTTCGGGGTAGCGACATTGCTTAATGAAAGTTTTTCAGTTGGAGAAGTCCAAGTATTTTCTGTCTGTTTCATTTTTTTTTTTATTCGTTCACTGCCGCCCCTTCATTGAATCATCTTTATTAGAATTGTCGAGAAGCTTTGCCGGCGGCTCGGGTAAAGATAAAAATGATTTCAACATTAACCCATCCGCAAGTCGGGAGATCCCGTTTCCGAGTTGTTTGTTGTAATATATTCTCGTTTACCGGCGATTAACCTTAGACGGCTTCTGTTTCTCGCTCGCAATACTAGAACTTTCCTTCTTGTGCGGTTACGAAACAGTTGACTGGCGGCCAGTTCGTTCCTATTTGGTCTTTGTAACGGGAGTCGGACAGCAACTGTATTGATTAATCAGTTGCGGGAAAACATGAAGAAAATACCTGAATACGATCAACGTCCGCCGGTAAGTACAGCTTGTATTGTCTGTTGTCCGGATACTTATATTTATTAATTTATGACCGGACTGTTTATAACGTCGCGCGTTCAATTTTCTCGCGTAGCGGTCAAGTCGCGGCGTTCGTGATATTTTCTGTTAAGGACACCCATTAATTGTAGATATTTTAGCGGTTATATGCACTTATTTATAACTTCTCTGTCTGCGCATTTATCCCTGGGAGTGACAGTGAATTATGTCGACTTCCTCCGTTTACCGGACGTTTAACTGACGGTCTCGTGGGAGCTTGGGACCCCCAGGTCGCGTTGACTTTCCCGCAATTACTTCGTGTTCTTTCAAGTATTTCAAGGCGGGGCATTCAGGTTACACTGACCCCTTGTAATGACGACTGTAGGTTTCACTCAGGAGGATCACTCTGTTTCTCAGGGATGTCATGTAACAAAATATCAGAATATATCAATTTTTGTACTGCAATACCGCATTCCCAAATATTAAGTTGCAACACCTAGTTTTTATAGTGCCTGTTGGTAAGTATAATTCATCTGAATTTTGATTATTTCACCGTTTCCATTAAATCCGTACAGAATTGGACGTATGCCCACTTTGCTCGGTTCAAATGTTAATACTATCTGGTGGTTGTAAATTTGAATTACACAAAGAATCAAAACCACTGCTGTAACTCCAGCACGTATATTCGGTGCGCTATTATCCTTGATAGCTTTAGTGATTTTTTCTTGCTTGCTTTCATTTGTGCTCCATTTACAATTCAGTTTTTGTGAATATTGACGAGGAGTGACTGTTTACGTTTAAAGCTTACCGGTGTATACCTTGCGTATAATTAATGTTTGTGAGCTTATGTCAATTAGTGGCTGTAGGCTTGTGTGTTGCGTGTGACATCTGTTGGGATTGCGCACTTGCGGTTAAGCAACTTCGTGTTTTATGCCGGCGGCCTTTTGCAGTGGGACTGAGAACAATTATTATGTCGTAAGAAAAGTCCTGGGGCCATAAAGGTTGTATTATAATGTCCGGTATGCCTTTGTCGGTTGAAAGAGTAACAATAAATCAAATTTAAACAACGATAAAATGTGTATATCAATATTAGGATGAATAAAATTCATTATTCGTGTGATATTTAAATTTATTATTTAAAAGCTGTTGATAGTATGTAATGCAATAGAATTATGAATGTATATTTGTAATTAATAAGGTATGGATGTAAAATAAAATCTATTTAGACACAAGAGCTGAACGATGCGGAGAGAGTGATATGTTTCTGTTAGGCTAGCCTTACAGTAACATTTTAAAAGAACAAAGTTCAAAATATTTCCTCAATTTAGAGATCAGTGACATTACAGATTAATAGATGGATTGACTGAAAGATGTATCGCTCTGTCTAGGACTGAAGGAAGATGCATTTTCTCGGTATGACTGAACGAAATTGTTCAAATATTGCAATTCTTGTAAAACTGTACCGGCCAGCGGTAATCAAAGCCGGGGCCTCCGCCATTTAGCGTGTGAGCTATGCTGGGCACGTTCGCCACCAATTGCTCCTTGGGAAAATGCCGATACGTACAGGTAATAAGCGGAGCTCGAGTACAATCTGGCGCGAACTAGCTTGATGGTCCAGGACCCGATTTTCCAACGCTTGAACATTTTTCGGTTAATCGCGAAATTCGAATATATCAATCGTGCTATATTTCGTCGCCCATTTGCTCTGCGACAGAATGCTTTATTTATTGGCAACCTACATATGTGTAACCGGTCCGGCAAGAAAAGAGAATTAATTTGTTCTAGTTAAATCCCGCACCCAACATATAGTTTCTGTAACGCTCGATTCAACTATACTCGTATATGGATTTCATTCGAAAAACAAATTATCTACAGTATGATCATTTCTACAGGGAAAATAATTAGAAACATTAAGTTTTAGAGAATGCTAATTCGAACTAAGGAATGCTAATTTCTCCTAAATTGCTAGCTTCATCCTTGCTAACGCGAAGGATGTCTCATTGAACCGGAACGTTCGGGATGAAATTCCGGTCTTGGGATCCCTCTTATGGATATTGGGACGGTTGAGTGATGTTTTAGACTGGGAGATGTTGCTGGCCTGCGTGCTTAGGCGGGTCTGCGAGGAGAACGGGAGAGTAAGCGTTGGGGACTGGTTTGGAGTTGGCACGTGGGTGGCGGTGGCTCGACCCCCCATTACGAACGTGCCGTTGCCGTTCGACTATTGAGGTTGGCACATCCCACCTCTAGCTTCGGGCTTAAAGTCGACACTTCACGGGTGAGCCCTGCTCCGGCAGACCGCCCGCTACGCCTCTCTCCACCTGCTCCATAACAATTTTCCGGTCGTAGACAAATTTTTGAAATGTATACAATATGTGAGCAGAATACGCTAATTGGTATATTATACGCTGAAGGGTAAATAAGACACAGGTGTGCATAAATCAGAATTTTTGCGGACTGATCAAACTAAAACAGAAACCATTTCTGGTACTAATATTTTATTGATTAATTAATATTTGAATTCACCGAATTTTTCTTATGTTAAAATTACATGTTTTAAAAAAGGAATTCTGGCGACAGAATAGAGTCTCTTATAAGATGTTACATTTTACGATTATGAGACTTGTATTTAGAATTTTACGCGTTTATTATGTACACAGCATAATTGTTGACGTTATTAGCTGTTCTACTGTAACCGTTTACGTCGCCGCGGACCTTGAATTATCAAACTGGTATTGGCGGAATAATTTACTGCTCGTCTTTTTTTCTCGAAGGCCATTGATAGCATTATCGGTTGCACTGTATATTCGGTGCCTCCGCGGCAATTAACAAGCGCGTTTTTTCCTCGCGATAATGAACAATGCGAGCTCCGTTTTCAGAAGGACATTGTTAGCCGGACTGTCGGAACATTTTTCAAGGACTGTGTATTTTCTCGGGACAATTGTTTACGACCACAAATCCGTTTCCGTCGTCCTGGGGAGCCGTCGGCGCGGGTTGCGCGAGGGACGTGATTATTTATAATGGCTAGGCCACGCTCCCTCTTCCCCCAGTTGGGGTTGGAAGGCTTTGAAATCTCTCGCGTGATTAAAGCGTCAAAAGAGTTATCCCCTTTTGGGATCCGGTCGCTATGACGGGGGGGGGGATGGTTTGGCGGTGGGTGGAAAAGCATTTGAGAAATTATTATGGCGTTTGCCGCGCTTTTCCATCTCCCTTTGGCTTGGCCTCGGAATCTCCGCCTAACGTATCTGCTTTATTACCCCGGAGGAATAGTGTTGAATTTATCGCTCGCTCGGAACAGGGGAGAGGAAGAGAGAGGGAGGGAGGCGGCAATGGGGGAGAGGGAAACAAATGGTTGCGGGACAGAGAAGGCTGCTCGAATAATGCTCGGCTCTTCTCTAAATTATGACGGGCGGCTGGCCACCGACGATTGACGTTTTTCTCTCCTCGCTCCCATTTTTGCATTCCCCGAGAGCAAGTTTCTGCTCCTCGTAAACTCAAGTGCTCGTCTACTTGAGCCGGTTCTATTTCGACCCCTCCGGAGCCCGTTGTACGGGGGATGATTCGTGCCTGAGTACGATTCGAAAAATTGACCATTCGAGCGCCTCGTAGCGCGTATTATTCCCATTCAACTCTTTCTTCTTTGTTCCGATGGCTATAACAATCTATTGCTTTTCCCGCACTCAGTTTAGGGAGTCATACACCTAGCATTATTACTTGGCTATCCGAATGTATTCGACAAGAACAAATAGCATTTTTTAAACTCGGGAGTCAGCAAGACTATTGCAGAGCGTTACAGTATTAATTTATAAAATATCTGGTGGAATATATTGTATGAAAAAGGAATTGTAACAGTGCGATACAAATTAGTTATCGATTAATAGAATTTACGTCGAAAGAGAGAAGGGTAGGATGAAATGAACATTTTGGAGTTGGCTCTTTCATTCAGGTTTACGTCGGCTTCGAGATAGTTATAAGATGCCTGGATTTCTGATAGCGATGGATTATACTTCACGTTACAGTGGTCTACACTGTATGAAAAAACAAGCGAATGTAATGACTATTCGTGGTCACAGTCCTTAGTATTTTTACGTTAACAAATAAGGACTATTTATTACCGACGGCAACTTATTACCGGAAATGTGTATAATATTTATGAGTTATAATATTCCACATTTTCCACGCTAAATTGACTGTGCGTGATATTCCTGGCCCCGTTACGTAGCGCTTTAATTAACGCTGAGAGCAAAAAACCCCTCTCGAAACTTTTCAGATTAAAATCGGAAACTGGAACGTGTTATTGTCACAGACATACTTGGAGGAGGCAGTCCGTCTGCAGTTTACTGCGAGCGAACTCATATTAAATTATGTACTGCAGTTAAGAGTTTTCCATTTTTAACTCACATATGATTTTGATCTTCGTTCTGTCTCCTTGTTTTTTTATAACAGCGGTTTAACTCTGATGTTACCGGCTATTCTGGTAACGGTATCTCTGACGTAAGTTTATGCGAGCGATCCGCGTTTTGAGCGGTTATGTCATCGCCCGGGTAAAATACCGGGAATGCGTCCAGGTTACTTGGGGGACCGTTTATACACGCCGCTTTGTCGGTGGGCCGCAGATTAAAAATCGTCAGGGCTGATTGTGGTCCCTAAAATCTAAAATATAATCCCCCCCTTATTGCGTTCCGATATTTTCTTGTTAATCGGCCATAACTTTTCGAAGAATAAAGAGTTCTAACGGCCTATCCCCCGCATTAGCGTTTGTCCCGTCGTATTTATCGTGCGTGCAATCTGGATATCTCCTAGTCACGGCATTCTTGATCAGTCGGCCAATGAATTACGCGCATTTTCCGCTAGGGAGTGGCGTATTTCTTTCTTCGCCGACCCATTTACAGCAGCCGGGCGGGTGTCCCGGCGGAAATATCATTATTTTACAGGGGCCCTCCTTGTTTTAAGCTGGAAAATTGTACTGCGTGATTTATCACTCTAATATTTTATGGACGGGCCGTCAGTGCGAGGAGAGCCGTCGCCATTTTGAGTTGTCGGCCGTTTCAAGCCATACTGAAGATTACTTTCGTATTTTATGGCTTCCTGCGAAGAAATACTGCAAGAACACTTTGAGGTGTGAAGAACATGAAATTTTTTTTGGTTCATCAAAAAATTGTCCACCGCAAATTGTGAGCCGGTAACTTTATGAATTTAAGTGCGAAACAGTCAATGTTTATATTTTTTACGCCTACTTTTTAACTAAGAAATGTTATTCTTATATAGGACAATTTTACCGATGGCATAACGTTGAGAAATAAGTGAGTGTGGATTAATGAAACCTCTAATAATACATTTTCAGTTGTGCAGTGTTCTCGCTGTCGGTAGCTTTACGATAGTATTTTTTTGGGGTACTTACGTGTGTTGGCTGCTGTTGACATACTCTGGCATAATTGTCACTACACTGTTACTTCAAGTACTGCTCTTACGGTGAACGAGTAGTGATAAACGAATACTATTTGAATGCAGGGATGCAAGAAGAGATTCGTGTGTGTGTGTGTGGTGTTTAGAGAATCTGCCAAGTTAGGTTGAACGAACTGTTTGCGGGTAATTCAAGATTTTCGACCTGGCCAGGAACGGCCGGACGTGTTCTCCGATTACGCGCGTTCCGTTAAAGTGGAGGGGAAAAAAGTGGGATTGATAAATTCGGGCAATCGGGAGTCGTTATTGGGCGGAGTGGAGAGAAGCGTGCGCGGCGCGGTGGGTGGCTCCGGCTTTGATCTCCCGTGGGGGAAGGACTTAAAGGGGTTCTCATTTTAGGACCCCGAGATGAGCTGTGTGGTCCCCGCCGTTAATCCCGTTTGAAGGCCGGCCAGTCGACTTGGCCCCGACCACTCTCTCTCCTCTCACGAAACCGATACTCCGCCCAGAACTGAACCGGAAAAAATTAAGTTATTTTCCATTTATTTTGAGTTCTGATCGACGGTGCCAGAGGAAATAAAAAGGACAAAATCGAGGTAAACAAATGCTTGATAAAAATTTTAAGCTGACAAAGGAAACACCGTCATCATTTTAAAAAGATGGAATAGGATAAATATATAAAATTAAGCAGACCAAAATTCGCAGCACCCTTCTGACCTGACGAACTATTAAATGCAGATTATTATATTTTCCTTAATGTGACTCTTTTTTCTATGACAATCTAAATGAAACTAGTTTGATAAATGTTATATAAAATCTATTTAAGTCGAGGCCTGTCTAGGATCCTTATTTGGTCCACGAATTAGTCATCCTCAGCCGCTGCCTATGTTGGGGTCTCTCTTTTTGTAGTTTTGGAGGGGAAGAAAGTTTATTCGAAAATTACCACTGCTTGTGTCTTTCCAATGTTTTTACATATTGATTGTCTACCAGGCTGGAACTCCGAAGAGACCAAATCCCCTCGGGGATAGAGATATTCAATCTTTTCCTTTTCCACGATAGCTGCGGGTAACGAGTCTTTTCTATTTTAGGAAGCACCCATCTTATTGGAAGTCGGCGGATTGGATATTGATTTAGGAACCTGGTTTTCAGCCCGAATTAAAAACCTTATCATAATTTAGATCCTGTTTATTACACCGAATGTTGAAGTTATATTGCGCTTGAGGTCAACACGAAGGTAAAAGGACATAAACTTCCCTGAATGGCCCATTAGTCTTATCATCTCCTATTGCATGTAAAATGCTCCCCTGATTTAATCACTGGTAGCATCCAAGGAAGGGAACAATTTCAGTTTCTTGTAAGAGATAATTACACAAATTCCCACGAACTGTGCGTCTCTTAGAACCTAACAATATTAAGTTTTTACTTTTATTTAGAGAGGTGTTATATGTTTTAAAGTTTTGTTACGTAGCATTCTTTCTATAGTGCAGTAAGACACATATCGGCTGCCAAAGAAGCTTCCTGTTGGTATTATACTAGTATTTTAGTCAAGAGGCAAAAAATTAATCGTTAGTGGAAAAGTGTATTTCTTATATTTGGATTCGCCCAAAGTTGGGAAATGGTTACTCTCTATTTTGGCCTAGGTAATAAATATAAATTCCTTAACGGGGTAATATGATTTCGTACTGCCGTCTGACGACGTAAGTTAAAATAATTATGTCATAAATATGGGGGCCGTATTACCGCCCGTAATTTCCCGACGTGATTTAACGCTGTCCTTTAACTTGCCTCCGGCGAATAGAGCAGGCTTACGCAACAATTTCCTTCTTCCCCTGTATATCTTCTTTCTGAAAGAAAGAAGAAGAAGACTTTCTCGTTATAGCAATTTGTTGTCGGTTGAATTGGGCCGGGGGAGGAAAGCGGTTTTCCACTTGATTCTCTGGCGCCGTGGGAAATTTCAGTGCGGAGATTAGACGTCGGTGGAACTGCAGCCGTAGCGTGTATTATTGTCGGAATAGCGTGTTGAATAAGGGAGGATTTTTATATTGTTAATACGACCGCTCGGGGATCATGTTGTATATAAGACCCATTTTAAAAGAGGCAAAAGTATAAAGTTAACCTTACGGAAGGAAAGGGCTACAAAATACTTTTTTTTTAGAAAGAATGCAAAACTTAAGTCTCAATACGAATTACGAAGCGGCAATGTTGTATGTCGATCTCCATTTTGAGGGGGAGATACTGAGTTCGATTTCCGCTACCGTTTATTTTTCTAGTAATTACATTATTCAGAACGTAACATAACATTCATATTAAACTTACGGCTCCATTCCATCTGTATTTGAAAATGATTTTTTGTTAGTATAATGAAATATTGTAGGGTTTTTTGTGTAGTTTCATATTTATAAGTCCTCGGGCGATTTTCCTGTGCCTTAATTAACCAAGCGTTTCTTTTTAAGAGCAAATGTTCCACGGTTGAACCCGTTGAAGGTGAACCCTGCAAACGATCCCATTCGCGCATTTTTTCTTTTTCCGCTCTCGTAAATTGTCCGTTTTTCATTTCATTAAGGGCACCCTGAATTTGAATAATTCGGACGTTACCGGAGGGCTCACTTTTTCGCGCACGTAGGGCTGACCGTAAAATATCTCTCGGAATTTGTTTCTTCCGGTAATGTCTTCCCGCGAAAGTTGCGACCGAACGGGACGGCAGTGTTGGGTAGGCGTTGCGTCATCTTGCATAATGCAGCCGCCGTCGAACGAACCGCCGGCCCCTTTCGTTTCGCTACTGAGAATTTCATTGGGCCAAACCCAGTATGAAAGGCCCTGTTAAATCGCATTGTTGCCCCACTGCCCTGTGATTTCTAGCCTCTAACCTAGCGGGTGTACGGTTTCAATGCTTCAGCATTTATATGCTTCACCGTTCGCACAACAGTCCATTCGAAAACGCCTTGAACATGCCTAGGGTTACCCACCGATTTCTCCTGGAGCCATATCCAGTCTAGCGTTTACTTAATACAGCGCAAGCGATATTCCGAACCACCGCGATGAAAAGGACATAAATATATTTACTGTAAATTAAAAGTATTTTAAAAAATTGTACAACCTATTCCATCACTTAGAACAAAATTCCTGTTCTTCCGATTTTCCGCCCTCTCTCGCTGATTTAATATCGCTTCGGCAGCATTTCGTATGTAAATTAGTGAGGCATATCCGTTGAATGCCGAAAGTGCCTACGGCCGAATATGGGAATCGTATTGTTTGGAAGCAAGTAAAGGCCAGGCGATCCTCGGCGTAGATAGTTGGCACGTTGGGTTCATAAACAGCGGGTAACAGGGCAAATAGTTCGTAACGGCCGGCAATAATCTGATAAGAAGTGAAAGGTAACCGAGTGACAATTAAATGTCCAATTTGTACGAGGTTCCAGGGCTCAGGAAATGTCGGCGCTGTTGTGAAACAAACGGCTGGAAATCATGTGACACCCGGAGTGGGGGAGTTTAAAAGTGTCCCTACACACTCCGGGCCGAACCCGTGACATTTAACCTCGGTGTGTCAAACCCCTCCAACCCGGGGGGCCGTAAATGCTATTAACCCCGTGAATCCGGTAGGCGTCTGTGTACACGCGTTTGAACTCCATAGCGCAATCTAGATTTAATTAGCATGACGGAACATGCGATTAAATTAAACGCTCCACACTCCGGCTCGGATGACTTGGGGCCGCAGTAAAACGAGTATCGATTGGTGGCTACGTAGGCGCAATAGGCGCCGGGAAAAATATGACAGATGCGACCCTTTAATGAACGCTCTTGCTCAATCAATCGTCCTCTAAAAAACCTTAGTGATTGCAGTTTTTAAGACGGGGAGAATAATTCAGAGAACATTCCGACCGTAGTAGCTAGTTTTGGTTCCGGCTGCGTGACAATTTTCCGAATTAAAATTTGATGAATTTGAAGACTTAATTGTTCAAAGGGAGAAATATTTCATTTTATACCAGGTAGCTGGTTGTGAAGACTCTGTCGGTGCTTACTTTTTCTGAAATAAACTTAGCATTACTTTAGGTTCGTGATGTTTCTGTCTCCTCTCGCTGGTTTGGTCTTTTGCTAGACCGGTTTCGGCTGCTCGCCATCTTCAGTAGCGGTGTTAGTCACTGTTAACACTTTGGATGTTTTTTTGGGCATCCTCACTGCACTGTCACACAGTACATGTGAAAGTGACAGTTCCAACCCCTCGCAGACCACAAAACAGGTATATTAAATTAGCATTACTTTCGTAGTCGAGAGTACTCCCATTGCTCATTAAGATAGGTGTCCTCCGTATTATTAAATTCATACCCCGATTCGGATAGGAAACGCGGGAATGATAGTAGGCAATTCCATATGGCGAGGCGGTTCCTCCCCGCGAGGAAGGAAATGGACGCAGAATTGGACGTCTGAGGCGCCACTGCCGTTCCGATTAGTCGTAAAATCTAATAAACCCATTAATAGGGAGATGGGTACCCAGCGTTACACGGTAATCGGCTCCATGGTCCCCAGCCTCGTCCACTTTCGATAGACTCAGAGAAGCGGCCAACGTTTGAGGTTTTGTATTTATGGATGGGCTTCAAGAAGAATTTAGAAACTAAGTAATTTCTTATAGTTTTCTGTTCAAAATGTTATGTTATCATGTAACAATAATTTTTAAGTGAGTAACATAATATTTGCTTACTTAAACACTTGCTGGGCTTGCTTACATATACAAGATATTCATTATTAAAATGTTTCACTATAAAAGTTTTATTTCAAATGCAATAATCTGTCTTGAAATTATTAGTCTGGAATTTTGAAATTATTATAGGAGAAACTAGAATTTTGCGTCGTAGCTCAAATTTAAGCTTCATCTCAGAACCACCGCCAGTGATTATTAATGGCCGCATTGGCAGTGAACGTCGGTTAAGCATCCGTTAAATGTCGGCTTCGATTAATGACGGTTTGAAGTAGAGTCTCGCTAGAGAGGCCCCAGCAGTGCTCCAAGTCCTGGGGTTAGGGAGCAGTATTAGCTTTATTTGTAAGACCATTTCTGCCGAGTACAGCGCCAGGGCAACTTCGCCTCCGTCTTAAGTGAATCTCGAGATGATGGATGCTTCAAATAGAGCGGAATCTTTTTTTGGCCCGCCGACCTCATAATGCATTTACCGGCTAAATGATATTTAGCGATCGTTCGTCTGATGGTCCGTTGTAAATCGAAAAAAACGGCTAGATTCTAGAAGCGGTTTTTCTCGAGTAAAAGGAGCGGTAAGTGGCAAGTGAGGTTAATGGAAACTTTTGCTTCCGGTGTTCGTGTTTTAGATTAATGCCCCTTCGAATGGTTCTTTTGTTAGTTTTTATTTTTAATAATAAAGTAGAATTCAAAATTTGTAATTACTGTAATCATTTTCTTAATACCGGGCATTTGGATTGCATTTACAATTCTGGACATTAGCTTGACATTAAAATTTGTTTTCTTGCAAGTTACAGTAATGTATAGATTCTTATATTTATTGGCTGAACATTGTACGCTCTGCATTTAATCTGAAATGAAATAATTAACCGTATTCTTTGCACGTTAAGTGTGTATTAAGGCAACTAACTATCTAAGACCAAACAGCAACCACGAACACGAAACAATAGAATATATCATATAGCCAAAAAAGATGGATTAATGAACATTGACTAACAAAATCAAAAAGAAAAATATTATTGTTATCATTTCTAATAATAGGCATTTATTATTGTCAATATGATAAATGATTCATTATGGCTTGAGGTGTTCTTGTATCACCTTGATAATCTATGATATTATCAGTACTAAATTTTTTATAACCACTGTGTCCATTAAGAAGTTAAAGAAGTCAACATAACTATTGTGCGTTTTTTCATTGCCGTCATACACCTCCACGTTTTTCAAGAGGCTTTATTTATCTCCTACCATAACACCCGAATGCTTCGTTTCGGGAATGAGTTATTGCTTGGAACGTAGATAAGAACTACCTTAGGATGTTCATAACCTCCGTTAAGATGTTGGACTTACGAAAAGCATTCTTGGTTTTTTTTTCTAGAGTTTTGTATTTGTATTATGCATTCGCAATTTGGAGTGTGTGTAGGGTCGGAGAGCCCGGATGCGTGACGCCCACTGGCCTCTTCAAGATTGACGCCGCCCACGAGCCAACGGTTAGCATTCACTGACATTGTGTAGTAACGAGCCCGCTTAGTAAAAAAGAAAGAGAGGAAATAAAATATTTAGTTTAATCATGACACGTTGCCAACCATTATCTGTCCCCGGGGACTTTTAGCACATTGGAAATTCACGTGTTCATAATAACGAGATGGGTAAGGATTGGTTGGCGGTTTTCTTACTTGAATTACCTATAATTACAACATGAAAGTATGCAAACGTTTGAATATTCTCTTAGCGCAGGGAATATATTTAGAAGCTGTGAGAACGTGCCGATTATCCGAGCTACAGTATTATGCCGAGTTACAGTAACTCGGTTAACGCAGTAAATAGTGAGTACTAAATCTGAATCGTAACTTTGAGATTTTTTTCGATAACATCTTTTTAAAAAAAATTATTAATACTACAATGACAGATAAAGATTTATATTTTTAGTATTCACTCAGTGGTGCATATAGAAGAAGGGTAGAATAAATAGAACAAACACTTGCGCTCATATTTTCAGTGTAAATGTTTTATTTTTGTCAAAATGTTAAGAAAAAATATGTCTTTTTACAAGTCGCGAAACTTAAATGTAATCGGATTGTTATGTGGAAGTAGATATAGAAGTTTAATCGGACGGCGGTTGGTAGCGACGGTGCATTTCTTGCTGTCCGTACCTGTACGTGGTAGGCGTCCCCTGGGGTTTGGGACCGGGCCCTTTCGGGACTGGGCCGGGTACCTGGGTGGGAGTGCGGTAGGAATATCCGGATACGGCGACTGCTCGTTTAGGTCGAAGTCTGTTGGATTCGGGCTGTATGTAAACTGTAACTGCGGGTAGATAGGCGGCTGCAGGTCGGACCCGTTGTACATCGGGTGTGGCTCGTATACCATGCCGGGCCGCTGGTACGATACTTCGGGTCGGTCGTACCCGAGTTGCGACTGGCTGTAGGCGACCGGAGCCCACTCGGCCCCGTACATTACCTGCGGCCCGTACCTGTACACTTCCGTGGTCTCGGTCCCCATATCGTCGAGGTACTGCCCTCTCGAGGGGTCCTGTGGCGGCCCGGTATGGTATTCCATACTATAGCTGTCGTCCCCTATCGTATAACCGCCCTCGTCGTACATAGTGCTCCCAGATGAGTAGGGGGAAATATCGGCGCTGAGCTCCCTGAATTCGACACTGCTCTCAAAACTCGCAACTTCGTCTTCTTCTACTCCGACGTCTAGTATCTCCTCTATCTTCGCCATAGTCTTCCCTTCCTCGTCCGATTCGCCCATTGCTGTCACAAAAGGAAGTTTCTAGTTAATTGCCCGAATTTATATCTCCCCCTTCCAACATACTTCATTAAATGAACCATCTGAACTTAACCGGAAAACAAAACACACACACACACAGGAAACAGAAAATATCACGATAGTAATAATTAAGGCAGAAACGGAATGCTACCGAAACCTAGATCCAAAATCGAATGAGTGATGTGAGACCTAAAATTCCTAACTGGCAAGTAGTATTCTTAATTATAAGTTTAATATTATACAAACTTTCTTTCGCACCAGAAAATAAACATTGTTGAGCCGGTTGATGACCTACCACCGTCATCTGGGAATATGGGCGAGCGTTATTTATATTCGGCTTACTGTACATATTAAAAAGTGCGCTCCCTCAAATGATTACATTCGAGCCCACATAGTGCTATTGACGCCAATAGTCTACACGCCCAGTTCTGCTAATTCAGGGACGTCTAGAGAATAGTAGCGGGGGCGCTCTTCGCGGAAGTCGGCAACGGTGGTCGGTGTTGGCGGCGCCATGCTAATATTTTAGCCCCTGGCAGAAGTCGAAACGATTCGCAGTTACGCCCGAGTTGCCAGAAACCAAGGCCGCACCTTTGCATATCGGGGTCCTTATTGTTCCCATTGCCGAGCCCGGCTCATTCGGCGCTTAATACCCCATTGTGCCGGTGTACTTACCGGTGACGGGAACACATCTTCGCTGTTATTAACTCTGGGAATGACGAGCTGTCATTACTTGCATTCCTCGATTAACTGCCGCGCCCAGTTTATACTTTTAGTGTTAAGAAAAACTGAATTTAGTTTTTATTATATTTAATAGTGGCAGATTGGATTCGCGCTTGTTCTTTGGATTTGGATCTCGGTTAATCGAATCATTAGAGAGCGAAGCGAGGCGTTATTTATCAAGCGTATTTGGGACATGGGCCACTAAATTGATGTGTCCAAATTGATTGACGGATCGATTTTGCATGTCTAGTGTCCGCGGTGTCGTAGAGGTGGGCATTAATGGCCGACATCCAATCTAGTGGGCCGCGATGAGATACACGTGGCGGAACCATCGCCCTCTTGTTGTCTAACGGCGCCCGTATTTTAGAATCGTGTAACTAGTAGCGAAAATAAAGACCGGGGTGACTCGTGATCACGAACTAAGAGCGAGTAACCTTCTGCGCTTCCCCCTTTTATAAATGTAAACATCGTAAATGGGTGGTAAACGCTCAGTGTAAACGTTGGAACATTGTTTTAGAGCGTAAACTTCCGTAGATTTATGCGACCATAAATCCTTTTTACTCGGGTTATACTTAGTGTGTCTATCTTGCGAATAATCATCAAGGGATATTAATTGGCGTTAAAACTTTTAATTTAAACAATTATTATAAGGCAGCGCGTAAACCCCTTAGATTTGAAGTATGATTTAGTGTTTTTAAATTTGTTTCTCCTATATTCATCATAATATACTGACAACTTAACTCACACAGACTAAAAATAACCATACATCAGAGAATTCATTAAAGTAATAAGAGGGAATAAGGAGAACAAAAGTTAATTACATTATGTTAACAATGTGTGATGTTTGGGGTGTTCTCCATCCGGCCGAAATAATGCAAATATGTACTAGTACACAAATTAGGGTAAGTAAGTATAAGTTATTACATCAGTGTTGGACTTAAGGGCCGGGAACTTAAATTGCGAAAAGCAAATCGATACCAACTCTTTCTTCCGTTACTTACTACAAGTTGTAAATTTGGGATACATGGATTCTTCATTTTTCCTTCAATTTACAAGAAAATATAAAAGTTACCTATTGACACTTCTAGTTTCGTGCACCTTGGTACAAATGTATAATTAACACGCTGCCTAAATAAAAATAAGTTAATCTCTGACTCCAAGTTCTTTCATGAATTCAAAATAAGTTTTACTGTTTAAAATTCAGCCCGCGGTAGTCGTAAAATAATAAAAATTACCGACTTGCATTTAAGAGTTTCGAGAGTTCTGGAACTCAGGTGAGCGATTAAAGCAAGATATAATCTGAAAGCGTTGCACACACCTGCAGACCAACTTCTTATTTTATAATCCCATAAATTTTCAAGGTTTCAGATCTGGGATCGGAAAATTTCCCAGGAAGCCCGCCTCCTTTTTAAGAGTTTTGTAATTACTCTTCGGACTAATTGCGAATCTCTTCCTGTAATTAAATTGCGAACCGCTTCCAGTAAAATTGGAAGCAATTGAAATAAATATAGTTCGAAGGGAAAACTTTTTTTAATATAAAAAATATTTATTCAAAAATAGATTATAAATGTATTTATACAATTTGTATCGATCTCCATTATGAACGGGTTAATGTAGAATAGGTTAGAATTAGTATTAAAGAGCTCTATTGGGAACATTTTTAATGAAAGATCGAATTAGTAGTTGGTATAGGACTTTTTGGCGGCTCTAGTTTTTGTGCTCGAATTTCTTGCATTCTCAAAATATCTGAATCGATCCGAGGCCTAAACCGGAAAACGGATCCAACTCCGATTCGTCCGCGGCCGCCAAATATTTGAGGCTTTCGGTTTGGAAACAAAACAATTCTGTACCTCCCGTTCCGTTCGATTATTAAATTCTATCGCGCTTTGGGGAGGACAATTTTCAGATAACAAAACCGAGGACTGCGCGGAATTTACGAATCGATGAAATAAATAACGTACTCCAAATCGCTGCTATGGAATTCACCGCAACGGAAACAAACCGGGGTCGAAAAAAAAATATATATAATATGAGATTATTGAAAATTCCTCTATATTAAAAGTCAGTTATATTAATAGGTCAGATGCAGGCTTAGGAGCAAGCATGTCAGTCATTTGTGCTGGCGTTATTATTGCTACAGCTGTTTTTCCGGAAAACGCTAAATTACTTGGGAATAAACTATGAAATGTAAGGAATATCGATAGCTAGCTTTTATAATTGAGCTAATATTATGAAATGTAAGGATTATCGATAGCTAGCTTTTATAATTGAGCTAATATTATTATTTATTCACCTTGATTAATGAACAGCTTCTGATTTCTGGTAGTGGGATCCTCCAACTTGGAATAAGAATCGGGTGTCCGGCCAAGCGTGTCCACACCAACATTATGGCTCGATGAACGCCTCACCTCCGCCCTCCGCAGCGCTACAGCGTCGCTGTGACCCATCGGCATTTTGTCCTTCGTGCGCCCTTCCTCCGCCGCCATGTCATGTGTGACCCCACACCGGGATTTCTATGGCGACAGGCACAGAATGTTTCCCCGGATTGAAATTAGCGCCGTTTCCGAGCAGCTGGCTCCTTGGAAGAACAGCTGATGGCGCCGGTGTTCCCAATGTACGACGTTGACATCGCCGGGAGCGGGAATTGTTTCGGTTTTACTTTGAGGTGATGATTACCCTACCTACCTAAAAGTCAGGTTTATCTGCCCCTTGTCACTCGTTATTTCCTCGACATTACTTTCGCCTTACTTTTTTTTTGGATGATCTTATTGGGCCTTCGGTTTCTTCGTGGTTTCCTTTCCAAACGCTTTTCGAAAGGATTGGCTTTACTCGTCAATTTGCCAGAAAAACGTTCACTGATGCCATCCGGACGACAGCTTGAACTAAAAAAATAGAAAAGCTGTCCGCTCATTAATTCGGATTTGTTTATACCCGAAGAGCAGATATCTAAAGGAGAAAGGATTTTGAGCGCGGCGGCCACATTTAACCCTGGGGTATGCTGTCTTTAATGCCATATGAGGGATGTTATTTATTGTTATATATGTTGGTGTGTAATTATTGTGCGTGTAGGGTGCAGTTAATGCGAGCTGGGGCGTGGGGTCGCTGAACCCGCACACCAATACACCTCTGGTTTCCTTGCGGGTGGGGTATCCCATACACGTGCGTTAATAATGAAAACTGTTAAAATAATGAAACAGATTTCATCTAGGGATACATACACGTATTATTAATCGGTTTTCAAAACGTATATTGATTTCCACACTAAAAATGCATACTAAACAGGCACTTTAATTTGAGGTGTCGACAAACTCAAAACCGTTGCAGTTGAAAGGTATTTCAACCATAAAAATCCAGTTTCCTCGTTGTTGCCAAGAGTGGGCAGTGCATTCAATTGAGGATCTTAAATACTTTCAACATCCTCAAATGGTCAAGTGAAGGTTCAGTGGACATGAATTATAATCACAGAACGGAATTAAAGTTGAATAAATTAAATTACAACGCCCTCGAACAAATTCTTTGTGTCTGTTTGAAGTCAAACCAGTGAGGTCAGGAATGAAATTCTTTTTACCAAAGTTCTCTCGACGCTCCGAATGTCGGGATTCTTTCTGGCCATAACATAAAATTACGCCATTGTTTAACTACGGATACAGTAAAGTTATATCCCCGATTATCACTATGCGATAACCACTGTCTCGCTACGAATGCTAATAAATTGAGGTTATTGGAGTTAACCAACCCCCAGTCCTAGCGGGAGAAAATGTAAACACTATTCGGTGTGCTCCTATCGATCATATGTTTCCATGTTAGCACCACGGGGGGGTCGAGTAGTGCTTTCCAGTGCTCCATGTTCTTTCTTGCGCATGCTTGATCCACCAAACGCAACAATGAAATTTTATTTTTCAGTTCTCCAGCAAACTGTCCTCTCGTACTCTTATTTAACAGTTTGGCATGTTGTGTAGACGAATGTCTTGGCATACTTGAAATACTTTGCAAGTATTTTAATGGCTGAATCCATTCAGCCATCCATCAGTCTTTTTTTATAGAATCCATTTAGAACCCGTTTTGTTTTTCGCCGTTTCTACACCGATGCTAAGTATATGTCTTAAAATGGCCAGGAAATAGGATTTGTGAAGCCGTACATTCCCAAGGATTTGACTGAATTGAATCGATGGAGAGTAACGACAAATACGAACCATCGCGCCTTAAGTCGCAGACACGTATCTTTGAATTTGTACATCGTTTCTTATTCTTTATTTGAATCCGTATGCTCTTAGGGGATTGTTCGTTTACACTCGGAAGTTATAATTTCTTAAAGAGCATCACGGTTCTTTACGGCTTTGTTAAGAAGAAGAGTATTCCTTTTCAAAAAAAGAGGCCTTAGAAAGGAGTTTGTCCAAACGTGAAACAAAAACCAGGTTGAACAAAGGGAAAGAGATGGAAGCTGGAGAGCCAGAAGAATGCATTATACAAATGAATAAGTAACCGCTGCTTATTTATATTTCACGTTTATTCCCAATTATGTAAATGTTTATTGTATTACGTGTACGTTAACCTAAAAAATTGTAATGTCTGACATAAATACATTACTCTTGACAGTAAAACACATGTATTAATTAAATAGTTCGACGCCTTCCAAATCTTCAATTTCTTTTTTGGATGGAATTTCTGTTGATCTGGAACGAAAACATCAGAATTATGCATAAATCGAGCATTCTTTCTTTTACGTGCAACGATTGGCGTTTGTGCGAGCGATAAATATGACACCTGGATATCTTACTTCACCAACGGCGGGTTGTCAAGTCGTGCGCCATTGCACAATTGTCGCACGGGACGAATCGCCGCGAAGTGGGAAAATTCCTATTCGTTTGGCCGTCAAAGTTCCTAATTTCACAATCGGAGTCCAGTCTGAATTCCGACCCGTCGAAACAGGCCTACCGGCCGTCGAAGGCGAAGTCGGTTACGAACTGGAAGTGAAATCGAGTCCGAATCGTTGGCCTCCGACCGTTCCCATTTGGCAGTCCTCCTACTAAGACGGTCTTTCTTTTCTTATTCGCTCAGTCCTTTATTAGAGCGCTGGTTGTGGGCGAATTATCGCTCTGAAGAAGTTATAATTTGATTCGATCGGCCGATTTCTTGTACTGGATAGAGATCGGGTTTAATCTGACCTGATTTGCATTTTTTTCTTCTCGGATTTAGCCTTCATGAGAGGGATTAAAATTGAAGAAGAGAAATTGATTTTTGTTTGTTTCATAGTGAAACACATTTCTGTGTTCACACATTGACTTGCGAAGCTTTATATACGGGTGATATTGGATTTGTATAATAATCACCGTTTTAGACCGTTTTCCTGAGTCATTGTCTGAAATGCCATAAGCGAGCCGGAAAAGTACAAGCGAGTTGGGATTAGTTCAAACATGTTTGAATATATGTTCCTAACATGTTTAAACATGTAAATTCCCCTGCTCATAATTCTCCCGCCGTTTTCGCGTCAGCGGGTTTGTGGGCAAATGTGGAAACCGAGCCTAGTATAAAAGTTATTGCTCCATTTCTGAAACAAGCTACTAGACTGAAATCTAAATGTAATTTGGCATTTGGAAAAGGGCCTGAATTTCATCGCCCTGTATATTCGGGTTTTATTCGATCGGTTGTTGGAAACTGGCAAATAAAAATAGGTTAAATACGTACCGTATTTCACCGAGTGAACAGCATTTTTCTCGTCGACGGGGCGATTTTACAGGTCGTTTCAGTGAAGCGGATCGGATCGTTCGCATTCTGCCGATTCGAACCGCGTCTTGGGTTAAGTGCAGCCCGTTCACTCGTATCCCATCCCCGTCATGAATCATTCGTGTCACCCGGCCATAAACGAATTGGTACCCGTTTTTACTACCGAACCTTTAGGTCACATTGGCAAAACGGCTAAGGTACTCATATTTCAAATCATTTAATTTATGTCCTATAAGCATTAGTGTTAACCTTTCTGCATTGTAATATGAACAGTGGGACAAAATATTTATGTATATTAAGGAATGTCTAAAGCATATAAGTTCTGGTTTAGAAATTGATTATAACGAAAAATGATTTTGGAATTCAGTGGTTGGATGTTACGTCTTTTGGAGCCCACGAAAGTGGCTGCTATATGATTTTTGCGTGTCGATGATTCGCGCGTACGCTTAAATCGACGTTATCTGGCTCGGGCGAACGGCCGGTCGTACGGATTTTAGGCGTGAGAGCCTCCATTACCCAACACAGACGTTCCCCTTCCGATCGAAACTGGCCGGGTGGCGAGGGTTGAGGGAGTTTCGTGTTATAATGTGTTAAAAGCGGGTGGGAAAAAGCAACAGGTGGTCATCGTGGGCCCGGGAGGGACCCCATGTTTCAAATCCTTCCCCTCCCTCTTTCTCTCTCTCTCTCTCTCCCTCCCTCTCTCTCTCTCTCTCCCCTCTCTGCCCCTCAGCCTTGCCCAAACCCATTTCTTTCACTCATAACCAGACACCGGAATCGGGCGTGGACCTCTAGGCCCGTTGTTCAACGGGAAAATCTTTAACCCTGGCTCCCTTTTATGTATTCACCAAAATGGTTTTTCATTTTTTGAGGGGGGAAATGCAGCGTATTTCCTTCCTTCCAAATAATTGTGGTTACATACCTCAAGTAGGTTAGAGAAACAGTACAGTTATAAAGCGTAATTAACCGTTAGAATCTATTCCGGGTTAAGGGTTTAATCGTTCAAATTCAAATTGACCAGATATTCAGGTGGCCGTGAAGAGTTAAATAAAAGAATGTAATTGGACATTTATATAATAATATTGTGTTTGCAATGATCGAAATTCAAGAGTTTACCTGAATTATGTTTGTAAATTTGTACTTGATATTACTACTCAAGTACGTGCAATTCATACCAACTTCAAAATTAGTATGAAGGCTACAGTTTTGTGGTATATTTCTGAAGAGTAATGAGAATTATGTGTGTTGAGTGTGGGCTGACAACCGAATACAATTTTTCATATTATATTGATATATATGTTATGTTCCTTTTAAGTATTGAGGAAGGGATTTTAAAATTAAATTTCGGTCTTTTTAATTGGTGTATCTGTTTGCTGACCGATTTGTTACATTGTCCGGAACCAATACCTTACTGTGTTGATAAAACAAGCATTTAAAACGTTTAATTTAGAAGATTAGCGAGTATCATAGGTTGTGTAATTTTAGATTACGTCGCAGTAAATCCCGATTCCTGGGCAACATCGCATTCCCGAGCGGCATTTCATTATTGAAGCAGTAACGGAAAACAGGGAATGAACGGGCATCGCGTCGTGCCGAGGAATATTGCGCGGTTACAATTATAACGATTACTTCATACGCGATTGAGTGTCAACACCGGTTACGTGTACGCCGTATCCGAAGGTCGGTCTATACTGAACGGAAAAAAAAATAAATGGGCAAAATAACAGAGATTATTTCGCGGTAAATCGTTCTTGTCAAAAGGTCAAATTACAATTTGCCCGTTGCTTTCCGTTCATATACGTTGATAGCGTCGGTGACTCACGTACGGTTTTATTCGGTGCGTTTAACGGTGTCCAAGGTTCGAAGTGCGTTGGAATGTTTGCAGTGTCGTTTCCTAGCTAATGAGTCATCTAAATACATTCTATTCGAGCACCATAAAAATGAGCCTGGGCGACTTTTGAGTGTTTCTTTTTTCTATCTCACGAATCCTTTTTGCCGCATTGGACTTCTCGTGTCCACCTCGAATATGTAAAGTTCCTGATAGTTTCGAAAGGCTGAAATTCGCCAGGGAGATGATAAGTTACTGGCATGAGTCACGCACCCCCCGCATCGCCCCCCATCTTTTTCGTTCTCTTATTTCTGTTCATAATTTATATTTCATTCTAGAAAATTTATGTAACGCCGCGTGTGGTTTAAACAAATAGAAGTTTTCCTCCGTCTAAAATCCTGGGATAGTACGCCTGTTCGAAAAAACTACACGACGACTACAGATTCTTCATTGGGACGATTTGACAATCGTCTCGTTGATTTGGTTTTATGGAATTTCTGTTACGGTTTCCGCCGAAACACAAATCACATCGTCAGTAGCGTGAATTCAGTAAAATAAATGCAGTTAGGTATGTCGGCTGACGTAATTCTGGAACGAGGGAAATATGTTATTCATTGCTCGTAGATAGTGAAGCGTCCAGTCATCACTGTCAAATGAAATCCATAGGAGAACAGGAAAAAAGAGTAAAACTATCGGCCGTGCATCCTGCCACCCTCTGTAAATTGTATTTACATAACTATTGGGGGTGATTCGGAGGCGCGTCCGGGAGAAAACCGGGCTCTTCCTTCAATACTCGGTGTGCCAATTTCCCTGGACAAGTTTTTTCCTGATTAGTGGCCCATTGGGGCGTTCTTGAGATATTTACGGTGTACACGTACACCCGTGGAGCATAAATAACCTCAAAATATTTGTATAAGCGTATACTTTTTTTAAATTTTATTTCCTGATTACGTTAACAGTGACATAATAAGCTTTTACACTAGGTGTGTGAATACGTTTTACTGAATCCGGACACAACTGTAAGATTTATTGCCGGGGTGTTGAGTTCAAGCTCGAATTCCTGTGCCGGGCCTAGTGTACTTTTAATAGGCGTGTAACGCCATTCCCCCCTCCCCCTCCGCATTCAGAAGTTGGCGCCGTCTCCTATCTTGTAAGCGCGTTAACTCCGAGAGTTTCAGTTTTCGTGATAGTGCTCCCACTTAACGTTGTTAGCGTGTATCTTGTTTACCCCTCACCATCCACTCCCTCCCCCCCCGGCCTGTTCTACCCATTTTCGCCCCGGTACACAGCCGTTGACACGGTGTACCGACATAACAAAATACGATCCACGAATTACACAGATACAGGTCATTTAATAAAGGTTATAATAAAAGTGTATGTGCGAACAACGTACTACTTCTCACTGAGTAGAATTGGAAGTCCAGTGGAGACTTCGCCTGGAACTGAGGGCAGTTTCTGCATCAATCAGTGTCGATTGTTTAAGGCACGAAAAGAATTTGATTTATCGTTCTTACACCATTAGTGTGAAGTCCTTTTCTCGAATTTTATTAATAGCGTTGTTTATCACACTTTCGGTCATTGAATTTCATTTGCTTAGTATTCTATCAAATTAAAGGTTTTTTCATTAACACAAACAAACATCGTTATGATCCCAGTTATGAATCAATAAGTGCAAGAAGCAACGAAGAAGGTTGTCGAGTTACGATATTGCAGCCAATTTTTGACCCAAGCACGAAAAAATAATTTCGGTATTAGTTAAACATAACACATTATGTACTATAAATTATTACATGAAAGTCCCCACCAATCGCTGCTCCCATCTATGCTAATTAGAGAACTGTTGCTTTCCTGTTAACAGCACAGTTCATTCCAAGGAAGTGTGCGAGATTATCGCTGCCTTATATATCGAACGGCTATTGCCCAGTACTTGAAGTGAGCACGGCCAGAGTACACGAAAGAATATTTTCGTGATTGAGAACCCCCGGCGATGTCGTTCGCTCTTAATTTTCCGATCTCGGCGGCGATAATATTCGGATATTTATTGTATAGACGTTACAATAAATTACTCTTATTACTGCCTCTGGCGTTAGACCCCCAAATCATCGAATTATATTTGTTGATTTATGTAAGCGTTCAGATTTATTACTGGTGGTGGGGGTCAATAGCAGAAATGTTTTGTGGTTAGTGTTTTACGGAAATATTGGCAGTGTTCTCGGGGTTCTGCTATTGTGTCTATTTAATTTAATCGACCGCTCTACTCAATTAGAATATTGGAGTAACGAGGCTTTCAACTAAAGAATATAATGTCAGTGTGAAAACTTAGGCTCAGGTTTTAATAGGCGTTCAATATTTGGGTTGTCTACACTCCCGCCCGAAAGTTCCGCTGCTCCACTTCTCTAAGCGCATTATCAGTTTCAGTGGAGTAGTTTGAGTTTTCGCAGAGCCCACACTTTTCCCCCCCGTCCCTTCCTCGTTAAGCGGCGCTGTCGATACGCTGCCCTCAACACGTTTTATTTGGCACCGCGAGTGGTTTTTTTTAACGGCGAACGAGAGGTGCAGTTTTCTTACTGACGTTGCAGACTGTTTCAGACGTTAATTTTAAAGAACCATTCGAGAGCAAAACTTTGCCACTCATGCCATCCGGACGAGCGAATTAATTTAAAAAAAATTGATTGTATATACATTGCACCTCTAGGCCAATAATGGCCCGAATTTAATATATTTTAATATTTATTTTCGCAGTCGTAGTTCGCACAAAATATAGCCATAAATTCTGGCGAAGAGTATTAAAACTCTGTGTACCTAGACATTCAATTAATTCAATCCAAAAAGTCCGCTTAGTATTTGGATCCCTAAGCCATCCAACGCTCACATGATCTAATCTTTTCAATCCTTCGTAAGGTTACCAATATCCAATCCTGTATCTCCAACCGTAAATCCCACATTGACCTATTAAATGTCCCTTTTGTCCCTCTTCTTGTTATAAACCTCTTAATACCCGTATGTCTCAGCGTTCCTCTAATTCAACCCATATTCCCGCATCATGTAACGAAGTCCAACGCCGGCAGTGTTCCAATCAAGGATGCTGTTTTCTGCGAAAGGGCTGGGGATATTACCACAAAAAGAAACATTTTATTCTGTTAGCCCAGTGAAAACTACTGCTCCTGATTTGGTAGCGTATCACCAAACAAACAGGAGGCGAAATGCAAATCGCACCAGACACGCCATTAGTTATTCATTAACGAATTTTCCCTAAACTGTTTTAAAATTTGTGCCTAATTAATCGAGTTTTAGCATCCGAGTATTAATTGCAGGAACAATTTTATGCCATCCAAGAATTTAATCAAGGCGTTCTGCCGAGTGGCTAATTTAATGCCTTCTCGTAGTTACACCGCTTTCGCTCGGAATCCGCTTTTATCAAAGGAATCCGCTTCATTTTCTCGAAGGAAGGAGCCAGCAGCTTCGAGTTTCCAATGGGGGCGACTTTCTGGAACGGGCCGTGATCCGTCTCCGGTAGCGGGAATGTATTCCATAACGAACTGCGACTCCTTTTCTAGAATTACCCGTTGGGGGTGGGCCGTCGGGCCGTTAATTTGAAACGCAAACTCTAGGAGATTGGGAAGATCAGAGAGATAGAGAGAGAGATCCGCCTCGAAGTGGTTTGAAAACTCTGTAACCTCAAGAATGGATTCGATTCCTCTTACCATTCCCCACCATTCACGATGCAGGCAATATTATTCAAATTTATTGGTACACAGAGGGAAATATATTTTAATTTTTTTGTAATTATTTCAGAGCGTTTGCGTGGAAGCTTTTCTTTCCTACCGAATATGAAAAAAGGTCGAATAGACGAAAGCAGTTGGATATTATGACTGGGGAGGAAGATGCAAATATGATTTTCCGTACTGCGTCAATACTTCTGTTTTTTTCTCAGTAATCTGTGTGTTGTATCTACGAATCTGCTAATCAGTTCAATAACTTCGAGGGTCAGCCTGTTATTGGACATCACGAAAATTTACATCCGATCTTCATTTACCAATCCCGCAGGCGTTGGATTTCTTCACTCCGATTTTCGCCGGGCACTTAAGAGGAAGAGCTCGGATTTCCCGAGAAAAAAAATGAGTGTTTTTTCCCGGCCCGAGATGATATTGGGGCCGGCCGCCGACCAACGGAGGAAATCACCCTTTCAAGACCGCCCCACTTGAAGGAAATAGATTTACTTCTTCTGCCGTCTCCTGTCGCCCTGCTTGCTATATATTTAGCCGATATTATCTGAGAAACTGGCCGTCTAATATCGCCAGAGGCCCGCTGTGAAATACGGTCTGCTGTATTGCCAGCGCCGATACTGAAACCCGTTTATAGAACCATAGATATTTTTTGACGTTATCATAAGAATATATTCAGTGCATCTAATCCATTGTTGTTTTTCAGGTATGTATGGCCTTTTGAATTTGGAATCATATCAACATGGAGTTTAGTATGCTGTCGGTATTGACAGGTAATTATTATACATTTTTATTTTTTTCCCTGTTCGATTTGTCCTTTCACTTTGAATATGCTTTTATATAGTCTTCAATCTGAAATTGGAGGTTGCAGAATTTTTATTATTTTGCTCCCAATACTGAAATCTAAATTGCACTGAACCTTGGAATAGTAACAATAATAAATTTGAAAGGTCTCTTCGCAAAAATGTGCTGTCTGTGTTTGCACATGGTCAAAGACGTTTTTTATTCTTAAGTTCTTGTCTTCTTTTCTATGATAACTATAATTAATCCCTAATTATACTTTTATTCATATAGTTGTTCTTAAGTTAGCTTATTGTATGGTTATTGTTTCTTCTCACTCCGTTCGTGAAAATAGTTAATAAGCGGTTTAATTCATATTGTCTTGTATATAAATAGATAAGCCTTCTGTTTGCAATAAACTCTAATTTGAACTAAATATTAACCTAACTAAACCTTAATAGCCAGTGAGAATTCTTCGGGATATTAAACATTTACAGTAATTATTGTCTCCGCATAGTCTCTTGAAACATTTTCCGAAACGCCGAAGGTTATTTGGAAGGTTATTGCCGGGTATGTCCAACAGTCCATTAGTACCGGGTCCGAACTATTAAGGTAAGTATCGGTGAGCGGTTGTAGCTACCGCCGGTCCTCGTATATTGTCTGGCGTCCTAGTAGCGTCCTCACTGTCGGTAATGTCGGGGGCGACCATAAATGAAAACCGTCGGTATATTGACGGGTCCGAAAGCCAGTGTTTGTAATGGCCGGCCGCCGGGTTAATAACTCTCGGGGCGGTGGCCCGGTTATGAATAGCTCTCCCCTTCCCCGCCCCGGCCCGCTATCTTCTGCCTTCGGCCCTTTTAACCCCCCTTCGGCTGTGTATTGTTCGGCTTAGTATGATGGCGCCGTTTCTCTCGGCTTTATTGAACGTTATTTTAAACCTCGCTTCAACAACTGCATCTACGGATCGCTCAATCGCTATTGTCCTCTCTCCTTTTTAAGATGTTCATAAATATCACCAATTAAACTATTGTCGGTTTTATCCTAGTAAAAGCGCGTAACTGGCCATAAGCTGCTAGTTGCGGTATATGAGCTACGTTGAAGGAGAAAAGACCCTAATAAATTATTTAATATTTCGGCAAATTTTAAAACCAAAACGTTTATCAAACATTTCGTCTAGAAGTAATGAAATTACTTCGATACAGCGTCGTGTGTACGTTAGTAGTTGAGCCGCTCAAAGTGGTGAAAGGAGAGAAAGGAGTTTGTCGAGAACTGAAATCGAACATGTACGAAAAATGCTCGAGGGCATTTTTTGTTGAATTATTGCAGTAATTTCTTTAATGCTCTCAATCGCCGTTTTTAAAAATATCAGTTGAAAAAGGCCCCCAATCCTGTCTAAGTTTATATGCACGGTTTTATTTTATTCAATTACTTCGTTCGGATGACTGTTAGTCGCAATTTTATATTTTTATTTCTTTAATTCTGCATCAAAATTTACTAACATTGTATTGATGCGTATTGTGATAATCATACGTTATGAATATATATTCAAAGCATGTTGAATATATATTCAAGTGCGCCATACCTTGTATGCTTAATGGGGTAATTGTTTGTTATGCTGTTCATTCGGTGCCTGTTAGCCTGGCCTGAGGTATTGTATCGTGGGTCGGGATCCCAATTCGGACAATCGGGTCAAGATAAGGGCCCTAACGAGTGCCCCTGTCCACTACATTAAGGTCAGTGTCCAGCTACTGCCTCCTCAACGGTCGGCCGGCCAGGTAAATCCAATACAGGGCAAATCGATCATGAATGGCCAACTTCTATTCCTATAAAATCGATTTTGTTTTCTGCTTTTCATTGTGCTTTTGTTACATTGAATTTTAGGTTAAATATTTTCAGAAAGTACATAATTTATGGAACACCAGGAATATAACATGAGCTATTATTGCCTTATTATGGGATATTATTAGCTTTGCACTCTTTTCATTTTAATTTATATTACATTTTATTATTATATATAAACTTCGTAAAATATTTCCACAACTTACCACACCAATCTTTGTTTTCAAAACGCTCGGTAAATAGCCCTAAATTGGAAATCCCCTGGGACGGGAGCGCCGGGGATGTTGAAATTGTTGAAAGATAGGATGAAAGAAGCTATCAGTTCCTGTCGCGAGATGAAACTTAGTTGAAAGTTGTCGACGGTCACCAGCTGGCCGTTGGAGAACCCAATCTTCTAGAGGACCCTGAAACTATGCTCGCTCTAAAAGTGTCATATCTTCTATCGCTTGTAAATGTTACTTACATTCGTACGACGCGCTAAAAAACCTCGCCTTGCCCGACGTTGCACCTGGGGGAAATGCCAACCGTCATTCTGTCTACTGTGGTTATCCTTTCGATTTGGGCTCAATGATTAATTTTTTGATTCATAATAGGCTGCAGTTTATTTTTAACATCTTATTTTTATGCAGTCGAATCCTCGTAGGTTTAAATTATCGATTAATATCTTCAGTTCTAATGAATTACGGTGCTCGTGATAATGTGAACATTGAATGAAGCATTTTAATAAAAAGTATTGGAGTCTTTAAACGATTCTATTATTTAAAATTCTATAAACATGTAGCTAACATCTTCATTTGCGGTCCTTCTCTGTATTCTTTTCTATTTTACCTTGTTTTCATTCATCTTCGTTCGTGCTTTTACAAAATTGTGTTGCCTCTTTAAAAATATTAAAAAGCATATATGCAGTTCCCACACTCCGGCCATTGTCAAACGTTTGGACGGAACATTTTACATAATGCGCCTCTTTTGTCCCGGCTCATTCTGTTTGAGGGTTTTTCTCTTTTTCCCATCTCTCTGGAAATCGCCATCGTATTAACGCCATCTGAATCATTTATGAGCCGGTCCAATGCGGCGGGCGAAAGGAAATATTTTTTTAACGTATTAATGTTCCGAATATCCTGTTCGGCCAGTTGGGAAATCGGTTCCACAGTAATATAGAAACCAGCCGATTGATGCTTGACATGATTACAAAGTAAATTGTATACTCTCCTATGTATAATGGAGATTCTGATTTGGTGTGGTTTTTTCGATCGAATCGAATGAAATAGTGATGTTATCGTAAAAAAATTAAAACTGCAGTAACGAATAAACAAATCGCAAACAATTAACAATAAATGAGTGATCACAGTGTGTAATCACACCGAATTTATTTTACTTCGATCTCGATTATAAAATATGAGGAGGCCAGAATAAACCTTCGTTTATTTTTAAATGCTATCCCAGTTTTTCAGATTTAACGAGTCTTTCATTCTTATTCCGGCCCTTTTTTCAGGGCTGTATTCACCGCAGGTCAGTGGCTCTTTTTCATCGACTCCGCCTTTAACGCTTTAACGGATCTCGGGGGGAGATCTCTAACTTAACCCCTCTTTCCCCCCTTCACAGAACCCAGGTTAAAGCTTTTCAATGGACCGTTCGTTCCGCCCGGCGATATTGATCCTCCGGAAAACGGTCGGAGATTTACCCGCGGGCACTGCACTATCCGGATTTCTGGCCGGGGCCGGCTCTTTTGTGCCCCGAGTGTTTTATTGTTGTTTTATCAGTGCGGGCACCGTACGCGTACCCAACCACCCCTCGGGCCCAGACGGCAATAAATATCCGGCGCTGAAAGCGGAGAGTACCTGCCTCTGCATGCCTGCCCTACTTACTTCCAATAACCGAGACTCCTCGGATACGTCTTTTGTTTCCCGCCCACCCCCTGAGTGGAGCCCGAGCGCCCGGATTGAGAGATATTCCCTTCGAAGGGCGAAATTCACCCGGATGAAGTGCACTGCGTGTACACCGCTCGGTTTTTTCTCTAGCCCCTATGAGAGCCCCGCTTCATTTCTGAAACTCGAACTCTGTCCGGCTTGAGAAGTTGAGAATTTGACAATTATGATTCTAATCCTATAATAAGAGTTCAAATTTTGTAACTTATAAAAATCATTTGTATATTCACTCAAGCGATTTAACTTTCGTATAATTGTTTTAGCATAAAATGCTTGTTACATTAATGTTCTCATAATATTGTCTGAAAAAACCGAAACAATTAAATATTTCTTTAAAAATTTTGTTATCGACCTCAAGTAAGCTACCCGAGGACCACGTGTTGTATAGTAACACTTAGTTCATCTCTCTAATGCGATATGTTTGATATATTTTCGGTCTACTAGCAAGAAAAACAACGGCCGTTTCAGGAGGTGGGTTGCTCCAGTTACTCTAAAAGCACCGCCCATGGGATATCGCCGTCTTTTGTCTTCCTAAAAGGGCCATATTGAAAAATGTCCCCCTCGGCATCGTCGGACATTACGGTCGGTTTCATAATGGTAAGCTGGATCTCATGTTTTTATGTTTCACTTAATTTTTTGTCACTCTTTTTAAGAATTACGTCAAAGGGAATTTAGTATTTGTGCTTTCGGCAGTTTTCCACATTGGATTCTCTACAAGTATCATGCTTTATATCGTACTCTTATAACTTTCCTTAATATCCATTTGCATTCCTCTAATCTTTTACATTAATTAATAACGCCACGAAACTAAATTAAACTACAAACTAAATAACCACGAAATTAAATGGCATTTTCTAATGATTGGAGGGAGAAATTATAAATAACGCGTCTTCAGCTTATAGTTTGATTTTCTTATTGCCCTTACCATCGTCAACTGCAAATTTGTTTGAGTGAATTTGTCTTCAGACTTGCCAACGTAGTGACATCGACTTGCGCGTGGCAGAACCTACTCAGTGACATCATTACTGTTCTAAAAATCCCTAAATGGTACCAATCTTTTTATAGCAAACTTCGATTGATATACTGTCCCATATATAATATTAACAGCGAAAATATTTTTTTAAGGTTCGATTAGTGCTAATTATAATGAATAATAAGAATCATTGTATTTTCCATAATTAATAGCGTCGCTCTTCTGAGGCCTATGTTTCAATAAACGAGTCTATGATTAAAGTACTTTCTGTTCAGAATTATTGTTTCTCTACTCATCGGTTACTAATCGTATAGCAAAGGTTTGAATGTTTGCTCTTTTAAAATGTCTATACTCCTCTCCTCTTTTCTCGGGATGTTTATTTTTGGTGACTAAATGAAGTGATCGTTAAATTTATTTAATGACTTTATCCAGACTCGGTAATCTCCGTAACGAGCACGTAATTAAAGAAACAGTAAATAACCAGCGTCGCCTCATTAGTAGAATTTTCTTGGAGAATCCAACCCTCAGGTTCTTTTGTTCCGAGACTCATTTTTGTTCTCCCCTTTAATATAGTTTTCTCACGTCGCTGTTGAATGAAAAAATGAGGACAAACAAAAGAAAACAGCATTGTGAACTGCGGATTTGCGGGGTTTAATGCGGTTTTAAATAAAATTCCCCTAAAAGGTTTTTTCAAACAATACCGCCAGCTTGTACTTGGTTACAGCTTCCAGATTTTAGGATATATAAGAATGTATTTTGTCGAAGATTTTTTCAGTTACATTAACTCACAGTTGAATATATGTGTTATTAATCATAATATGCCGAGTGCCTGAAAATTTTTCGAATGAACTAAGGTTTAATCGGGTTCTGTGTTCTCTAATTCTCTGATCCGGGTTCGATTCTCGGGGGCGGACTTGTAACTTTTCTGTCAGTTGGGTTTGAGTAGTTTAATTAGATTAAGACGGTTGAGTCTTATTACCCCGTTGACTATAGTACACTCCTGCGATTGGCTCGTTTACCCTTAAACGTGGATCTCCGCTCATTTGTCGGCTGACTAATCCGGCGCTGGCGCTGATGATTATTCTGGGATTAACCTGGTGCGGGAATACGCCCGCTAATCCTCTAGAACAGGAACAAATTACTATGTTTAACTGATAGCAGTTATTAAGTGGAGGGTGATAGTTGATATTTACATACGGGTATCAGGTGGTTCTGTGGTAACTGCCAGTAAATAGTTTTGTTTGCATCAAACAATTATAATTATTAGGATATAATTTCGTTTAGTATAATTTTCGTAGGAAATAATATGCGTTCAATGGCATTATTTGTGTTTATAACTTTCATTAACATGGCTAGCTTTATAGGTTGGATTTTTACCCAACTTTTTCTTACACGCCCGTTGACGCTAATATTCCGTCCAGAAAGTCACCCCCCAAATATGGCTAGATACGCCCGGTTAATATGGAATCTATTAATTCCGACATCGCTGCCGCCTAGAAAAGTTTCACCTCAACTTTTATCGGAGTTTCAGAAAACCCCGCTCCGGGCTCTTAGGGGATCGTCTGTGCTCTATATACAAATCTTCCAAACAGCAGGAGGGGCCCGAAGTTCCCAAAGTGTCATAAGGAAGAGCGCATCGGGAAAACTTTTCTTCGCCCGCTTTCCCCCCTCCCGCCTTCCCCTCGGTCCTTGCGAGACACGGACGTTAATTGCATGTCGTTTTCGCGTTGGGATTAAGGAAATTTCGGCCGAGTTGAAACTGAGTGGAAGTCCCCGCCCTTAACTGCTAAAACGCGCGGGGAATAAAACGGCTGCGAGAGCAATCACTGTCATGAATTAATCTGGGCAAATAAAACTGAAACCTCCGTCTGTCCCATTCAGAAAATTGAGTTAAAACCGATGGACAGATTAAAGTGATGCATGTAATATTTATATACGAAATAGGTCCGCAGGATTTCCGACAACCAAAATGGAATAAAATAGGAATAAAACTTAAATCCTTTTTGCATGTTGTTCCCAATTTTACTGCTAACCTATGTGCTAATCGACCTTTGACTTTTTTATTCAATAAAATCTATGTTTAAAAAACATGTTCCATTGATGAACGCAACGATTCTATGTTAGGCCGGGCGACTGACCGTGGCGAGAAGACGAACTATTACCTGTGCTGGATACATGAATAGGGCGAAAGCTTAGAGCTGTGATTTCTTCAGCAACTGCAATATTGACTACGATATGATAATGTGAAATTCAGGAGACAACGGGAATAACAGGCGTGTACTGGAATAAGATAAACAATAAATTAATTTGCCCTTCTCCGTTCATTGATTAATTTATTCATCCACCATTGCGAGACGCCTAGAGAATCGATTGAAGATATTCGGTCTGTTCTGTTCGCTTCTTACTAACACAGCTGTTTAGCTATCTTTGTGGTCCGGGTTGGTGTTAAAAACTGACTGATTTCTGACTTTCGTTCCCAGTCTCCCGTCTTATATCTCTGACAGCTGCCGAATTACAACAGAACTGTTTGTGTTTGGTTGTGGTGGTTTGGAAGGCGTCGGTTGTTTTGTTTTGTCGAAAGAGGTCTGTTGGAACATGTGGATACTTCTCATCAATCGGAATGATAAGGTTGGGTCATAAACCCTGCGCATTCGATAAAGATTCTCGGTCTTATTGTGTGAGGAATAATTAATCAAAACTTATATAAACACTTTTCGAATTGTAAAAATCCGATAATGCTCATGATCACATTTATGTTTAAATTATAACACATTTGTTGTTCAGCCTTACAATGCCACGTTCTGAACGGGGCAGGTCACGTTTTGAGGTGGGAGGGGGGGTATTTCAATATGAGAGAAATCGCCCCTAGCTCCTGAAAGCAATTAAACTTTTTGAGTTAGGCCCTCCCTCTGGTGTTTCTAAATCAATGGGGCGCGTGTTGAGAACTTGCGCTAGAAATCTTCCCTCTTTTCCTGCCGTTTAATAGCTCATGCCATCGAGATTGCACGCTAAGTTTTAAAATTGGAATCGAGGGACGCTTTTCCGTACGTCAGTGGGACAGTCCAGTGCATTCTGTAACACGGAATATATTCCAGATTGTATTTAGTTGCTAAAGCCAACAAGTACTTCTCGTAAATACTGGCTCATTTAAACGGAATGACCTTATTTTACTAGTCATTAGTTTTTTAAGTTAAATTTATATCTACCATATATTTGTCCTGACAATATTTCAGGATTTGTTATTTCATATAGTATCACTAGTTTAATAATATTAGCGGTGTGACTAGAAAAAAAAGCACTAGTAATAAAAATGGTCACTGTCCGTTGTTAGCTGAGCAACACTTTGATTTACGTGTCAATTATTTACGTATAATAGTCACTTTATTTCTTTTTTCCGAAGCGTAAGATTAAGTAAATTACCGCGAAGTACATCCCGAGTCTGTAATCGACATTCAATCGGCGAATCGGAAAAATATTGCAGACGATAACAGCTTCATCCGTTTCTCTTTAGCGAAAACCGCGGGTTTTAAACTGCGCTTTGGCATGGGGGCCAGTTTGCATTAAAAAATATGGCTGGGGGCAATCGGAAAGTGATTTGTTCAAAAAACAATTCACCTCCGGTAATTCATGCCAGGGATTATAAGTTGAATCGAAAAGGGATTGGGGCCATTTCATTAGGTTTTAAATGCTGAGGCGGTAGAAAACAGAAATGTCGTTTAAAAGTATCCTTCGAATACTAAGAGGGTTATTTTTCTCTTTGGAGATTTTTTGTGAATGCCCGTGATCAATTCTTCTTATACTGGTGGCATGTGGCCAAGTCTTCTGAGAATAGCCGGTCATTAATTTTGGACTAGTCTAGGTTGATTTACTGAATATCGAACAGCTTCCTAGGCATATTCCAGACATGTACAGCATTTGTATGTATCTTTGTAGCAGAAAATAATGGACCCAATTTTCGCGTTAATTGGGTAACATGGGGGTATTATGTCAAAATCATTCAGGATCACGTTTTAATGAAATATCTGTTTCGAAAGATCTTTATAACTTTTACGGCGATTATTTTTGGACATTTGAACCGTTCTCGAAGGTTTCATGTCAAAAATTAATAAACATCTCGTCTCAATAAATAAATTCCTGCGAGTGGTTTCGAATGCAAAACGCCCGGCGCCATGCGATGGCATTGGCCCTCCGATTTACTTTTTTCTAACCGCTCCGGTTTATTTTGGGTCTAGCCAAAAACCAAATGTCGCAATTAACGTTTCCATTATTGCCCCCCGTTTGGGGAATTCAATTCGCCGCCGCCCAGTTCTGGCCGTATACACTTACAGTTCTGACCGTCCGTTGCATTTAATTGTTCTCCCCTTAACTGGGTCAGACAATTGCTGAAAGTCCCGGCGGGAGGAGAGTGCGGCGGCCGTCCATTGTCCGGAGAAATCGGTGCCCGGTACGCCCCAAACACCCGTCGTCGCCCCTATTAGAGTTATTAGAACCCAATTTGCAGTTCCCCCCTTCAAACTGAAGAGACCCATCCCGCTCGTGTAGTCAGCGAAAAGATGGTTAAACCGCGATTGACTGTTCAACGACCGTAACAACTAACAAGTTTAGCCTCTTCGACAAATAGCCATGAAATTTTTGATTATATAACCCGCTACTAACGTCGCATTTGTTACTGCTAATTTGTCTCCACTCTGATAATACCTGAATACTACTGAGTATAGCCGAATACATGTTGAGAATAGCCAAGAGTGTGATGATTAACTACTAACTCAAAATTATTACTAACGGAATGCCAACAACAATGGCTAGATGTGCCCCAGGAGATGGAAGTCCTAAGAGCGACGAAACTACCGAAAGATTTATGTTATTAATTTGAGTTATCACTAAGAACAAAAACGCGTTTTTAATAATGGGATATACATTTAATTTTAATAATAACCTCCAAACTCTTTCATTCAGGTTTGTATGAATTTCGATCAGTTTTTTATTAATTCAAAGAAAAACCAGTGGCGGACCGAGTGTTCTTTCAATTACAAATAACAGTATGTATATTGTTAGCTTACACGTAAAATATTGTCCAAATTGTGTTTAAATAACTGATTCCGGATGGAAACCAGAATTCGCACTTCACTTATGACATTCTAATCGCAGAAGGTACAAACATCGACGCCTTAGAGGGGGTCAGAAGTATACGGAATATATTGAATATTGTATTTATTTAATGTTGATATATTGAGTGCACACTCTTTTTTACCCTTTGTGTGTACGGGGGCAGGCGCTCGTGGGCTTGAGTTTGTTGAGAGTGATAGAACGGGGAGGATGAGCAGGAGGGATCGATGAGGGCCGGCCTCAGCCAACCCTCAGCCGAGCCCTTCCTCGGCCCCCATTGCTCTCGTGTAATATAGTTTTTGATCGCCCCCGATATTCGTATTTCATCATGGAAAAATGTGGCCTATTCATGTATAATATACACAGTGTCCCAAAATCTAATCTTTGGGGGCGTATAGGAAATCGGAAGACTAAAGGTGAAGAAAAAACTCTCCTTCAAATTCCTTCGGAGGTTGGGAGCACATCGCACGAAACAGTCCACTATCAGGGTAATCCAGTGCGCAGCAAATTATAGCGACAGGTCCAGTTGAATGCTTCTGATAAAATATCTGACAAAATTTATAGAAGAAAGAAATGTAAAAGTAAAAATAACTATAAACAAAAAAAAGTAACCTCTCGTTTTCCCATCAAATTATCAGGTACAAATCAAACTTTTTCGAGTGAATTACATATGAACTACTAACCCTTATTGACCCTGTATTCACTGCATTTTGCGATATTCTCCACAAACGAAGCAGACCTGAGTAAATCTCCAGTGGACGTTTTGTCTGTTCTTGGATACCGTCTTGATATTTAATTTCGGTACACCCTATTTACATTTTTGAATAAGGTTTATTCACATTCATTTCGAATGGGCAAACAGGTTCGGGTATGGGTTGATATAAGGGACTACTAACCGATAATGTGTGATTAGGCCGCCGCTCGCAATTCAAGTGGCTTGATGTGTATTTTATATACTACATATGTAATTCATACAAACGATCGTTACGTTATTTTTCCATGGTGAAATAATGAGAATTCATCTCCGCTGCAATATAGATTTCAACTCGAGAATATAGACCCCAATAAAATTGAGATTGTGTTTATATATATATATATATATATATATATATATATATATGATGTGTGGATATTGATATCTTGTGGATGCTGAAAATAATAATTTTTTGGGTTTCGTGAAAAAAAAATTCGTACTCTAACGAATTGCGCTCCCCACTTGGAACTTACCTGCCCCGCTCGAGCCGCCATCTTACCCCTTACCCTTATTATTTAATTAGCTCGAATATTTCATCCCTTATCGCAAGGAAGCCCCAACCCCCCTTGTCTCTTTCTCCCTCTCTTCTCACCTCTCTCATACCCTTTCCCTCCCAGAGCAAGTTTTGATTCTGTACAGAGTACATTTACAGTGTGTCATGTGTCCATTCAACATGAATGAATACATATACGTGTATATATATAAAATACCGTAGCATTTTAGGAAAAACGTTACCAACTCTTTTGCTACTTCTTACTACTCTTCTGCTACTTGTCTTTGTTAAATCCGAATTACAGGTGTATAACAATGAGCAGTCAATGTCAGTTGCCGTTTGAATGTTTTTTTTTTTGTTTCAAACGCACATAATAATCAAATCCTGATCTCTTAACGGCATCTGTAAGTTGTATAAAGCTACTTAACGGGATCCCATTTCTCATCAGATGTTCAACGAATCCGTTCCCACGTTTTGTGATCCCTCCTCGTAAACTCATAGAAGCGTATTACTATTTTATACGGAAAACCGCCGCATAACTGTCCCTTGAGAAGTAGCGGGAACGAGTTGATTAATTCCATTAGGCCTCATTATCCCGTTGCTTCGGTAATTTATTTTCCGTACCATTTCTTCCATAACAGTAAACTTGCCTTTTGAGGCTCAAACCGTTAGTAAATGGTGAAAAAGAACCATATTGATGAAAGTCAAAGGAGGTGAATTAGGATAAAATATGTAAATTGTTTTATTTGAACTGTTTAGTAGTAAGTTCTACTAAAAAAAATGTGACAATCTACTAGTATTTCTCTCATTTACAATATAAGAAATTATATGTATTTATATAAAGCATAATAGCAATCCCAAACTTATAAACACGGTAGATCATGCATTTCTATAGAATTTTAGTTAATTCACTTGGTTTCATCCAATGCGTAATATTGAATTAAATGAAACTGCCGATTAATGTAATTCCTAATTATATATTTTTTCCACGGCATTCGACGGTATAATGAGAAATAATAGTTATTAGAAATAACCGATAGTCACATGAAATTGAATGAAATTTATAAATATGCTTTACCATCTTAATCAGGATGAAAGGAAAGCTTTGGTTTCATCTAAATAGGATATAATATAATGTGGTGATAACACCCCAATATGAATTTGAAATTACATTTTACGAACGAATCGTTTTTTCTTTGGATTAATACAAGGCAAAGAATAATTACGGGTATTCAACAGCTTATTGAGTACAGCAATTTTTCATTTATAACCCGAAGTAAGATCGGCGTCTGACTCCTGACTTTTGAATTGATTTCCTATTCAGAGCACGTTTAGTATTGATCCGTCGTATAACCGAGGTGCGCCTGCATTGAGTTAAACCTCCGTGCCAACACCCACCCCATTGTACTACCTGTCGAACACATAAGTGAGATAAACGGTGATCCAGGGTTTTCGGTGGGAATTGTCTTGAGCGCTCGAAATACGCGTATCAAAGAGGATGCCGTAGGTCAAAGATTAATCTTTCGCTAAAAGTTTGTTCACTGATTTTCTTTCAGTGATTAACGCCTACAGAATATTTATCATGGGATTCAATACAACTCCTTCCTTCTGAATCAATAAAACCTTTAATATTGGACCCCCTTATCCCATGTATAAGGGATACAATGAATGTATTTTTAAGTACGGCTATTATAAGTCAGTTTTTATAATATTTTTAATAACAAAAACTTGTTAGCGTAATGTAACATTCCAAAGTAGATACAAAGTACATTAGATACCATTAATCCATGTTAATCGACACTAATCCATCTGTGAAAGGATTTGAACCCAACAGCAATATTTCTGCCAGATTAGTTATCCCGCAATTTAATATAAATCTATTAGATCATTCGACTATCAACGACAGTAGACTATTTATGGTGTTACATTTGGTATTGAAATGCACAGTTTCACAAGTACACAGATTATTCTTAAACTAATACATCCAGCTTTATGAGACGAGCGAAAACATTTTGAAATTGAACCTCCCATCTTTTGGTGGCACAATCCCATCGATTTTTCGATTTACAATTTCTTTCTTCTCCGTGCTCATATGTACATCGGCATTTTTTGCACGTGTGGATTTTTCTTTCTCATTTATAAAATGACCCGGGCTTATTTCATCCATCAAGCTACCGCATCCTATCTTCTCAACCTCTGAATACAACGATAAAAAAATATGAATTAAATAATCCATTTACTTTAGTAGGCACTGGACACGGCTTTATTGCTGGAATTGTTTCTATAAAGTGCTATAAGAGCCGAGTTTATTTTTCAGTACATAGTATAAACGGTGATTCCTCCTTTTAGGTGTTGAAAACGCCTCCATTCCGGATCCTTCCTCTTGGTCTCGAATAAATCTCCCTGGTAAATCCATTTCCCCTCGTCAATCACCGGCCGCAACGCCCCCAACTTGGCTGAACTCCGCGTCCCTTTTAATATGTATGCGCATTTGAATGCTTCGAAGATATACCGACGCCTAGCAGTTTGTAGATACAGAGCCATTTCCGTCTCCCTGCATAAAAGTCGAGTCGATTAGTCTGAGTGCATTGAAGTTTTTAAACGGCGCCTCTAGACCCCGTTTAATGCAGGCAGAAGAATGTTTTTAGTCCGAGTCTGAATTTTGAAATATTGTTCTTTGAAACCTCTGCAAACGTCTATTATAATTATGTCCTGCTAATTCTGCAGGCCGATACCTTATAAAATCTCAAACGTAAAAATATTTGAAATATATACGTAATTTAACTAGATTATGAACTTACAGTATGTGACTAATTATTTGAATATCTACATAAATAGTTATTTTATAAACCGGTAATATTATATATTAATATAATGTGATTTATAGTTCCCAACTAGTACGCTGATATTATAGAAACTGTATTGAAACATCAATATGCAATACCCTTTTGGCCGGCTACATTCCACGTATTGCTGACTCTATTTATTTAATCAATTAGGAAAACTTATATTACGCTTCTGTGCATCACTGCTAGATCATTACTGGGCCGTACGTATGACCTGCTTACAAATTCAATTTATATTTTCTCAGTAAACCAATTTCATGATGACTGTTTCATCGTTAATTATGTCTTGGTCTCAGTGAAACGTGTGTACATCTGTTGCATACATTTCAATATGGGTCGCTCGATAGGGCAGACACACGTGCGCTCCCGATATTAATATTGAAAATCAAACCGTCATTAATATTACCTTTATTAACATGAAGGCCCTGTTCCAACATTGCCCATTTGCGATAATTATAATTGAAGTGGCCGTAATATATTCCCCGCGGGAGGAAGACAGAAGACCTTAGAAGACTGAAAGATGTTTATTTTTAGTAATCTAGTTAATCGGTGCAAGTGCACCCAATGAACTTTAGTTAAAGTGCCAAAGTGACTAACACCGCTAGTGAAGATGGCGAGCAGCCGAAACCGGTCTAGCAAAAGACCTATCCAGCGAGCGGAGACAAAAGTACACGATATCTACGGTATTCCAACCCCTCACAGACCACAAAGAAGTATTCTAAACAGAAGACCTTATTTATTTACCTGTACATTAGTTGTGCGATAAAAACTTCAGAATGTCAGGAAAGGCGTATACATTTTTAAGCAGTCCCTCAACGGTAAGTTGACGAAGTTTTATTGCCTCCCATCACCCTTTATTTTTATTCTTTGTTTCCTCTCCTGGATAATTTGACATTGCCAGTGTGCTGGAAGATTGAAAAGTGCATTCATCGTTGCTTCATCTACGCTGTATTTTTGTTTTTTTTTTAATGCTCAACTAATTCGATACAAGAGGATAAGTCAGTTGCAACATTGTCGCAACCTCTGTTTTCAGTTCTGATAGAAACCGAGCAAACTCCCGGTTTCTGCCCTTGACGTTTAAATTTGCGACCTTAATCGGCGTAGGGTTTGGGTTCTTTCTCACTCCCGGAAACGTGAAATTTATGGCGCTCTGATTGCGTTAGAGCTGACGGAGCCACATTATCGGCTTTTTCCTGTTATGTTTTGTAACATCAGCTTTGTCCCTCGAATCATTCTATAGCTCTCTATCGATCCGAAGACATATTGTTAATGAAATGCCAATTATATAGACACCAGCCCAATTGTCGGTTTAAATTAGATTCATTTAAAAAATAACGTACATCATAAACAGATAAGGTCAATATCAACAGTGAAAAAATCACGCGGTAGTTGATCAATGACATTAATCTCTTAGAAATTATGATTGAGGAGTCCACACCGGACTTCGATTTCCCATGACTACAAATTTTAACCGAGGAGCTCCCCAACTCATGTATTAACTCATTAGGTTAATAATGATTCATGCTCAAAACTTAATCTGAAGAAATGTACATTATATATATTTAATGAATTACATTTACAATTTTTTATTTTACAGTTATTATATATACAGTTAACGAATATAATTGTATACAATAATAACTAATTAAATTATTTTACTATTACTCATTATTTACGGAAACGGTCGAAAATATTTTAAAATTTACGAATTTATGAAGCTGGCTGTACACTGATTGCTATAGTTCAGTAATTCAGTTTGGAAGAAACGCTATAAGGTTGGACGACGAATATTCTGTCACTTCGAAGCCCCTTTTGTGTTCAAGTGCACCCTAATATAGATTATTCAAGATAACCCTATTATTATGATAGAAATTATAGTTTTGCAATAAATGGAGTTCTTTCGTGTTTCAAGGACCAGTAAATATGAACTGGGAATAATCTCGTTTATTTTTCTAGTAAGGTCGTTATATTAATTTAAAAAGATGTAAAAACTGCCTTTGTAAAAACTTTTAATCTGGCCAAACTTAAGATCTCAACTTTGGCTACTCAGGAAAAGTTGGAGGGCGAATAAATTACGCTCTCCTGTATTTAAGCGAAAGGACTAATGTATTTCTTTTTGCATTTGAAATATGCTGCCTCCAGTGTCGAGCACAAATTAAACCGGTTGTATGGAAACCGTCTTTCCGGTAATAATCGTACTCGTGGATTGTTTAATGGTCGTATGGCCAATATTGGACGGCCGCTTCATTATTCAGACATCTAGACCATCGTATATTGACGGGTTGATTTCACAGTAATTATCCCACAAGCTTTCCCAGCTCAATTTCATGCGTTTATCTGAGTACGTTTCGACCGTATGGAATTGCCTCCGAATTTTATTTCTGTGCCCCCAATTTAGGTATTACTATTCGGGAGTAACGTTAAGTGGAAAACACGACTAATAATTTATTTAATCTGTTCGAAATATTACAAGAATTACACTAAGCAATGTGTGTATAGCTATTTTTGTCGTAAATGTAAATGGCGACTGGTAAACCGGCTACCAACAATGGTTATCGGATGCCACCCACGGTTAATTCGTACTGACAGTTCTTACACGGTGTCAGGTGAAGTCAGCATGAACTTGTTAATATGACGTGGACGCTGGCGGAATATCAATGGCGAAAATTGTTAGGCAACGCGAGACCTTCCGGCGAAAGGGAGCTCAGGTTCTTCGGTCATGAGTGACATTCGAGAGACGAATTTTCAATTCATTTTTCAATTTATTGTTTCGGGTTTTTCTATTAAAGCTGCTAAGACGATAAGAAGAATACCTTTGTTTTTAAACAATGCCAAACAGTCCATGTAATTATATATCCGGTTCCATCCAATCAAAAGTCATTCAAACTATCCTTAATGTTACTGGTATGTTCAAATTACACCACTCGCCACGACCTCATCATACCGACAGTTTTACCTTTAACCATAAATGTTGATTGAACAATAAATATAAGTAAACACAAAAATAATCATAAATAGGAATAAAGCTCAGTCGTTCTCTCGTTGATAGTCAGTTGAATGTTATGAGTTAATTTCATTTTAACAATGCCAGTTGGGAGGTCAATTTATTGATCCCCCGCCCCCGTCTCTTATTGTCTTTCCTTCGTTTGATGTTTCCCGACTGACTTTCCACCGAGTCCCAGGTCAATTGAATTCGCCGGCAAGTTCCGTTTTTACGACGGCAATTAACTGGGTTCATTAAAATTTCCGAGGCATCGGCGTCCTCTCTGGCCCGGTGTGTCGGGAGGGGCGGCAGATAATAGCCGGCGGGCTATTCGGCGCTGGCGGGTTGCATACTGATGCTTCGCCGAGATTATTCCCTCCTTCTGAACTATCCTCGGAAGTGCCTTTTTATCAGAGTTCGAGCCGCCCCCGTGAAACTACCCTATCCCGAGCTCATCGCTTTTGGAATTCCGCAAATGCTGTGTAAGCCCCCGATTGGGCCTGGATTTTTTTCCCTTCGCCCAATAGGGCCTCCTTCAGTACTCTGTACTTAAACTGCTGCTTCCGACATCCTCGATCTGTGCTATTATTTATGTTTCAGTTGCTGTTCCACTTTTTCCCTCCCATTAAACCGTTTAGCCTGTCGACCCTTTCCTCGCCGTCCTCCTTCATATATTGAGCTTACTCAAGTTATTACTCGGGAAAAGCTAAATTTTTGCGTTATGGTACGTTTCTTTTGGTTAGAATTATAATATCCCCGAAGTGGAAAATGCCTCTCATTCCATTAGTGACATTACACATGATTTCATATAACATTTACATAAGTTTTAGCTGAATCGTAATTACCTTTCCTCCTTAAACACACGTTAAGTATCAAGTATCAAGTGTATTAAGGCTTTTACAAAAACAGCCTTTTATTTACGAAAATGAATATTCCCATCGGCGGGCCAAATTAAAACGGCGGTTTTCCACGGGGCCTCTTCAGAATCAGTACCGGGTACTCCGTTCACCTTAGAAGTGGTCCGACCCAGCCGAAGTAGGGTTGCGGGTAGGAAACGGAACATTAGCACATAATGCTCTTAGCGTTAGCGTGCGCGGGTTCACTTTGTACATGATGAATGAACGAATGAATAATTCCGGTGTAACGATGCAGACAGAGCGGCCTCCCCTTACCCCGCCATTGGGGTTCTCACGTTTGCGGCCTCTACCCTTCGGTTAAACTAGTTCGCGCCTCGGATTCTTATAAGCATTAATATTTTACGAGGTTTTGCGGCGAAGAGGGATTCTAATCGGGGTGACCGAAATTCTCACGGATTGTGGTGTCTTTTGCCCCTTCCCAGGGATGCGTTTACGTGGGGAAAATGTACCCTCGGCGTTTATGCGATGGTTCACACAGCGATTCGTGTTAATGTTCCAATTATTTATTACCTCGAAATTTTAATCCCTATTAGAGACTTCTAATCTAGTTAGGTAATCTTCTGGATGATATTAAAAAATGTATCTATTTTTTTATTTGATCCACCTGCCTGTTTCACATTTTTTCATCATCGGTAATATTCGTCCGTTCCTTTAATTCCCCGACTACTCATCGGTTTCAGTTTGTTTCATTCATCAGTAGCACTCCGTTACTAGCACATTTAGCTACCTTGCTATGAAGGCTGCACATGAAGTAATCCATTGACAGTGCTGTACAAACTGCACTTTAGCCACTTGAGTAATATACCAAACTATGGCGTATGGGCGTCTCTGTTTTAAAAGTATGTGTGATTCTTTTCAACATAACATTGGGTCTTGTTGGAATTAAAGTTTGCCTGATTAAGGCCGAACTGTTGTTCGTCGGTGGGCTGATGGTGGAGAAGCTTCCGGGACAGGCGCCTGAAAAGCTTCGCCATCCTGTCACTTGTTAAATGGAACGCCTGGAGAGGTTAAGACCTGGAAGAAAAAGTTTCAACGGGTGGAATCGAAAACCCGCCTACCGGGGATTCTCCCGTTATCTCCTAAGACCTTGTTCGCTTTTTCCCATGTATTTTTAAGAAAATGGAGTTCGCTTGGCTCTGTCGGCTAAAAGCCAGGGGCCGAGAGATTATTTGAATAGCGTTTTACTCAATCCTGTTGAGGGGGGCAATGTTTTTGGACTTTTGGTACCTGGTAAGTTAAGTGGTTATGTTTGTTTATTGCGTTTTAGTTGCGGGTTAGAATTTGTTTTCATTATAGTGGTTAATTCTTACACTCTCTTGTAAAAATCGAAGGGAAAGGGGTATGCTTAATTGTATTGACGTATTTTAAATTAATACGTACAAAAAGGTTATTTTGTTTAATGATATTGTTCAAAGGCGAACCAAAATACGGTCCTTTATTGGATAGGTTTTTGGTTAGAAGCACATTGAGGAATTCATATTAATACAAGAATAGCTACAAAAAATTTAGAAGCAAAAACATTTGCTCAATCATGAAACGTTATTCGTATACTGGGTGTAATGTATAAGAGAACCCATGGCTTTGTGAATAATGAATGATCATTATAGTTTTAGACTCAAAATACTCTCCTGTTCTAAATAACAATATATTAATACACATAAGGATTAAAATATTGAAGTATGGACTACTGGTTCATTGGAGACCTATCTTGTTGTATTGTTAGTGTGCTCAAAGTCAAGACTCTGATTATAGCCCTTAGTACTATGTACACACTAATTGTCCTTTTGATAGGCTAATGAGGGCTTGTTGTACAGGACTCGAGATGGCAAGCCATGTTGGATGTAATGTAATTATAGCTTACAATAAAATACGTCAGACATATTATTACGCAAATGGTGCTCTCGAATCAGACTGTAAATTCTCTTCGTTTATTTGCTTGCCCCCCATAGTCATACACATTACCTACTCAATAGTATATAAGGGCACTGTTTGATCACATTTAATAAAGTAATGGCATTATTTACGTTTAACGCCTCTAGAAAACTTAAGTACATTATCGGTTTTGAATTTAGGTGTTGCCTAACAGGCTCACATTGGCTTAAAGGATTAAAGGACAGTATGGAATAAATGCATACCGCTTAATCTAGATGAAATTTTTAGATATGTCAAAATTCTCAGATTTCTTTTGTTGTGACAAACGGGGTGTGCGTGTGTGTTCAAAGTTCAAAACTCAGGTTTTGAACAAGGAGTGTATTTGTCTTTCACGAGATTATAATAGAGGGAACTTGTCCTCCTAGTCCTAGAATATTCCTATCGCCTCTTTGCTTCAGAAAGAGTGTTCACGACCCGAATGTTTAAAGGCCCATGCTACTACGACACTCGAAAAACCTTTTTTTTTATATCCTGTCTGATATCGTGTTTATCCTACGGAAGGCACTCCCTTCTGTTCATGCACAGCCAGGTGCCGCTCTCACCGGTGTTAGGTGGGGGAGACATAAGCTCATGTTGCTTTTCAAGTTTCTTTTATAACACGCATGAAAGGGCTCCCTACATCTTTATTATATTTGCCTTATAGGCTTTCGAATGATGTGTCTGTCGTAAACGCTCTTTTTTTCGGGGCGGATTCATAATTTATCTGAATCAGAATAAAACGAATAATGTGATAATTAAAATGCGTCTCTCATTCGGTACTGCGACGAACGAGTATCGGTAAAGTGGATGATGCTCGAGTCTTGGGAATATCACCAAGATGTACTGTTACATTACAACAGCTCGACAGTACTGACGTTGGCAGCCGACATGTATGAGATCATGCTTGTATTGCCAATAGATTGCTATTGACGATCGTGGGAAGGCTAAATTATCTTCATTCACCAATGGGAATATTGATTCTCGTAAGAGTGAAACATAAACAAAGCTCAGTGCCATGCGCACCGGCTGTTGAGACGAGAAGCAGAAGTTTTAACAGCTGTCGTAAGACACAAGGTCTCGTGTTGTAAGAGGCTGGTGTGAGGTGACCCTTGATATGAACATTCAGGTCCGGTAAGATACTTAATGTTTTTATGAATCATATGATAATAAAACCATTCCGCGGAAACAGGTTGACGAGTGGCCAAGCCTTATGAAAGATGGCAGTGTTTCAACGCCGACTAGAAACAGATGGCAGGCAGGAGTGTTATTATAACTAGTTTGGACACCTGTTAAAATTGTGTTGCTTAACTAGTTTCACCAGTAAACCAAACTGAAGGTAACACAAGATTCTACTACCCTTTGTCTTGGAACCGACAAAATACGGCGGATAACGGGATGCAATTTGTGCCCTTTTCATAAATTGGGAAATTAATTTGTGCGTGAATTTCTGCACTTTGTAATTACTTACTTGGACTTCACTAAAGGTATTTTGTATAATAATATGATTGTTTATATTAACATTAAAATATCGTGAGTACTAATTAATGTGAGATACGTGGTTGGGGTTCTAAATATCATCTACCGGTGTGGTGTTTTATAGGTTCTGTGTGTACGTGCCTCAGGAATTACTAAGTACGCACGAGTGACCCAATAATAATGATAATTATAATTTATGGCTATAAATAAATAAACAAATAAATATGAGTACAGTGTCACAAAGCATACAGTTCATTTCCGGCTAAAAGTTAGAAGCAGAACGTAAAAAAGATTCTTCAAGGTGAGAATGACAATATTCTGACCTTAGACACGAGTAGAATCAGAAGCCGAGTGCTATTTCGGTGATGTTCCTATCATGTAAATAAGTATTCTGGAAGAATACAAAATAATCGTTATTATCGTTCGATAAAATTCAGAGTGTAAAAGAACGGGATAACACTCGAAGGAAACACTACTCAATCCATCTATCCCGCTTAGAAGGCGGGAACAACAGTGGTCGGCAGGTTGTTCACCCCTCGGCTGTCGTGTGGATATCCCGGCTCCCCTCCCCTCTGGAATGTAGTAGCGGCATCGGGGTTCACAAAGCGAGTGGGTAAAGTGTAAGGAAGAGGATGGAAACGGAAAGCGGTCGGCGGCTGGGGCCCGGCCCGGGGGAACCGGTTTAAACGGCGAGTCGTCGCGTGGTTTATGTGACTGGAGACGGGGCGGGGCCCCGAGCCCCACGCCTCTATGTCCCACTCGGTTATTTACCCATATTCCGAATCGGACCTGTAGGTGTACGCTTGGCAGAAACCGAAGGCAAGCACGGTCCACGATGAAGAGGAATAAATTAGCTCGGAATTAAATGTTAAAGAACCAGTCGCCGGGCGTTCTTGGGAGCAAAACATTGCCACGTCCTCATCTGAAGAGAGAATGAACTAACTATGGGTGTTCACTTTCGACCATTGTTCCTCGCATTTTTTCAGATACTGTCGATTAATAAAAAAATGGATTCGAGCCTTTCAAGGACTTAGAAGATCAGCAACAGTAGGTTTATGTTATGAATTAGTTCCAGCGGTTGGCAAACCATCTATGGGGAGTTAATGGTAGCCCGCGGGGATATTTTTATGCTGGTTGAAAATTGAAACCTATCTACTACATTTTAAGTATTTTCTCCTGTAAATGAACCCAATTAATTTATCAAACAACTTCCATTCTATGTTTGGTAGCTGTTTAGGTCTGGCCGTTTACCGAACCCTGAATTAGATTAACCATAAATCATATCGGACTATCAATACCGGGGGAAAACAATCGGAAAAGAAATGAAAAAATACTCCCTCCCGGATCCAATATATTATTGAAGGGGGCCATCGGGTAAACGCCTTAGCGTTCTCCTATCACTTTTCCCCTTTCTCAAATATAAAAGATATAACAAACGAAGGATGGGGATCCAATTTTGCATACGGCCTCGCGTGACACTGACCAGAAATATGAAAAACCTCAACGTCTCCACCCGGTTCTGTGTGGCCAGCGTGGAAGATACGAAATTATACCCCGGGAACCGTCCGTCCTCCCGCTCGGAGCCCGATAAAAATGAAGAAAACAAACGGGCTATACGGGCCGTTTGGAATAGAGCCAGTTATAAGATTGTGCTGGTTAGATTGTCGGATTCGAGGCGAACTTGACCGCCGGAGATCCCGCCATTATTTATGATTCTCCGGGCACGCATTATGCCACCGCGCTTCCCCATAGGGCCTCTCGGTCATGATTCCGTATAGGATACGTGGATGGACCGTGATAGAACGTTTTATTATACCAATTTTAATCCGCCAAACTACGATCCTTGTTGTTGTTTTTGGACTTCAACTAGGCCATAAAAATAAATACATCATTTTTCTGTCGTCCCTGAGGTATCCTCCCGCCTATATATATTAAGTTTTGGACCAATAAAATTATGCTAGGTGAGGTCTAATTTAGCTTCAATCACGTGTTTTTTGTCTTGCTTTATAACATTTAAGATATTAAAGTAATAGTATATTAAAATGTGTAAGGTAATTCAAGATAATCTACGAGGATTTGAAATCCCGTTTTTCTCGTATCTTGTTGATTCGTTCCAAGATGCCAAACCAGTGCACCCATCTTAAATAACATTGTCTCAATTTTTTTCGTTTTGCTACGCCTCGGACATGGTAATAATTTAAGCGGTCGACCTCTGTTCCTAATTGCGATTCGGATTTAGCCGGTTGCATTAACCATTCAAGGATGGAGCGGGGGGCGTTGGGCGGATGCCGAGTCGAAGAAAAACTCAGGTATTTGGACTCGTTCAAACGCGGTCCAAGGTTAACCTCTGGACAAGTCCCGGGACTAATGAACCCTCCTGGCTCATTGATAGGGTTCGTTCATTCATAAGAAATTTGCCGTAACCGTTCTCAGTTTGAGTCTTATCATTGTATTTAATTAACAGCAGTGCAATATTGGAAAATATCCCGTAATGTTAAATCGTATAATTCCCAGCTGCGCCCTGGCTTATTGTGATGCGTCAGGAGCTATCGAATTGGTAAATCGAAAAGGTAAATTCGTGGTTACAGATTTAATGTACGGAGTTCTCCCCAGAATCCCAATGTCTTACACTGTTTTCTCTACAGTCCACCCGTTGAACGTTAAAGAGAAGGAACCGTTGTATTTTCAGGATATTGTGTTCAAATGCCCGTTACTCTGTGATGCTTCTTCGTACGGTTTTCGTCCGTTTGTTGACGTATACGTCGAACTGTTGAATTTGATAAAAAAAATTAGGCTGTATCTTGCGAGAAAGCAGTGATCGATGCTCTGTTTCTCGAAGCTGAGTATTATGGTTTTCACTTTCGGCCGGCTCGGTTTAGGAGGCATTTCACCGGTGCTCGCGACTATAGTCACTATAGTGTGCTGGTTGCGTCCCAACCGGCACCTCCTGCACTCACGATTAGTTGCTCTCTCACTTTCCGTTTCGTTTCATTCTTCGTCCTCTTTCAATTCACTTTGAGTTTCGTCCCTAGTCGGACATCTGTAAGAACACCCGTGTCATAGGACCTGGTCTATCCCAATTGATAGGTAATTATGTACAGTACCAGGTAACGGTTTTAAAAGTTTATCAATTTGTTCCAAAGTTACCTGTTCTGTACAATTCATAAATCGTGCAACAGTGATCATTCACTACCTGTACAGAACCGGAAAACCTACTTTACATTTAATGAATTTTGCCAGTAAACTGTACAGAATGCTTATGTTGCACTTTTCATGGAGTTTATTTAGTATATTGTTCTAATTATTGATTTGATTTTATCCTTGACTGAATTGAAGTAAAAATTACATTTGGATATATAATTATTATTTATTGAAAAATATTTTAGGATGCGGTCTTATTATTATAAATTTGGCCGCTAAGATATCTTCAATTTCTTCGTCGAAGGAACATCGCCTAAAGCACTGTCTTTTCTGATGACTTAAGAAGTGAATACCACCGACATTTCTTATTAAAGTCAATTGTCCTTAGCATTTGCTTACCCCACTTCCTGACATAATATAGAGAACCAGCGGCGATTTGCCTTAGAGCGGGTTACTGTGGAGTTCTCTTCTCAGCTTCCGGTGATGTCATGCGCTCAGAATGCACGCATATTCGATCATAAGTTTGGATATTACTGTCTCTTGCTAATGAAAACTGACTAAATATAAATATTTATAAATATTATATCTCCTTTAGTCACTCTGAAACTAATCTTTCTTCTGCGCCCCCTTGCCGGTTATTCTTGGTCCTATCCGAATCCATAGTTATCTAATTTGTATGAAAGCATCATCATTTTTATGACGTTCTGTGTCGTATGCATCTGAAACATTCCATACCCAGGCGTGCTCGGAATGAACACGGCGTGTACGGCTTTGCATTTCTTTTACGTCACATATTAATTACGTTAGTTATTGTAAACGAAGAATTGTAAATAGCAAGTGAAATGGAGGCCCAGAGTAATTACACGATCGTATAGATTAAAGTAATCATGTAACTGAGTGTCAGAAGTGAAATAAGTGGTGTTCAGTAATAATATTGAATATTGTCAGTCGATGGGCTGAAAGAGCGACACACGCCAGATCCGAGTCTAAATCCGGCCCTGTGGCTTTCAGATTTCGATGTCCAGACAGACGTCTCTTACGGATGGCCGGGCCCTAGAAAAAAAACATTACTGGATCGGAGTCGTGCTATTTTGGTTGAGGAAGAATGCCAGCGTCATATTTTTGAACGTCCCAAATGACCGGCGAACAGATGTCGACCGGGGCTTAGTATATTAGAATGTTGAGTCCTTTCATGAAATAGAACTAGGAAAATGTATCTGTACTTCGGTAGCTACAACGATTTTAATAGCGCATAGATGGGGGTCGTATTGTTTACTGTATCAAGCGTTAATGTTTAATAGTGGCTGAGGGATTTATTTTGTCATTATTATCTTACGCCGTCTCTGAAACAGAGTTGACTTCGAAGGAAACATTTCACCACAAGGAACTATTTTCATCACATTGAAACGCTTGAAATGCAATATCATTATAGAATAATATTATATCAAGTATGTACCGTTCTTTACTCATGTAAGTAATGATATGTGTAATTATTTGAATGATGAATAGAATTGCAGTAGCGCCGATTTCAGTTTAGTTTTGGTATCTCTATAACATATTTTTGAAGTAAATTCTTTTATGCGAGTCAGATATGAGAAATACAACGCTTCGACAACCGGCATGCCTAAATACCACACTGCATTAATGACGGACTGCCGAAACCGGTTTAGGTTGGGACCAAATAAGCGAGTCAAAACACATAACCGCGCGACTGAGAATAACCCAATAATGATAATTAAAATGTACCGCCCATAAAACGAACCTAAGTAGTGTCATAAAGCAGTAATGTGCAATCCACGGCGGCAGCAGTTATTCCAAACCCCTGAGGGGACCCCAAACGGATATCTCACTTTAATATACATAAAAGTTTTATGGGCAAATATGTACAAGAACTTTATAAGAGTGATTTATATGTGTTCATTTAATCGCGCACTTCATTCCACAGGGGAAGATTGGACGCCGTGTTTGAAAAATTAACCCTGGCTCGGCAATTGTACGAATAACGTTTGTCTACTGAGTGTACATTAAATGAAAATGTATAATAATAAATAAATAGGCAAAGGAAAGAGACAGAGCCATACCGCTGTCATCACACTTCTTTCGCATTTCCTGTATCTACGTGTATACCTTTTTACACCTTACGTTTGGAAGACGAGGTTTTCGAAAAAATGCATGGTCGTATGAACTCGTACTGTGAATTTGTAAATCGAAAGTCCACAAGTCGGCGGTGGAGACATTGGGAGCGGCCGGGATTATTAAAGATCGTTGAACTCGGTCCGAACGGGGTCAGGATCCGTGTGGTGCCCCTAGCGTCAGCTTCACTTCTTCCTCACTTCTTCTCCCACCTTCTAATTAATGTCCCAACTCAGCTTCGGCTCCCGAAAACTCGGATGGAACACCTCCTGTTTCGACATTGAACTACACGAACTCGGGGGAGATCCGGTTCTGCTATCGATGTTATCTTAAGCGCATTACTACGATCCGTTTAGCTACGTACGCCCTAAGATCTCTTTTTACCCGGCCGGTTAATTAAACGACGAAGAGCCCTGTGTGGGTACCGCCCGTGAATGAGCATAACTCATCTGCACAGGCGAGGTATATCAGATTACTCGGAGTGCTGGCCAATTCACGGTAACGCCAGAAGAGTCTTCAGTGACAGCAGTTTCCGTTCATTTTGAATAATTTCGGGGTGCCGAATTCATTTTTAATTTTTAATTCCCGCTTGCATTTCGTGATTACATTAATGGGCTTATCCACTCAATCGTTTCAGTATCAAATATTAAAAAAATACATTCAAATTAATTCGAAATAAAAACTATAAACGCATTAGCAATACGATAATATTCTACAAATCTTCCAATACTTAAATGTTAAACAAGCTCCTATAAAAGATTGGCTCGGGTCATATCAGGCTGCAAGGCACCCGAATGAACCCAATTTTATTATCTTATTGACAACGCTATCATAAATCCCCTCCCGCCAAATAAAGAATAAATAAAGAAATTTATGACGGTGTTCTCGACTGAAGAGAAAACTTGGAACACACGTCAGGACGACTCCTGTCGAAATCATTCATATTGATGCCACTGTTTTATTGACGTACTTTCTGTTGAGAGGCTATTCTCTTTTTCTTTCCCTTTATTACCATCGTTGTGAACTGTTTTCACGAGAAGTATCTATTTTAACCAACAAAAACTGAACATACTTGTAGATTCTCTGGCTTCATTATTTCGCCCCATAGGTCTATCTTTTATCCCTTAGGTCTATCTTTTATCCCTTAGGTCTCCTTACCTGTCTCCAACTGACAGAAAATACATTCGTGAAAAATAGGGAGTAGGAATTTTCACAGAACGTATGAGTATAATTATACCGAATAATATACTGCTTTAATTTTTTAACATCATTTAAAAACGTGGAAATATTTGTTTTCGTAGCAGAGGTAATACTTCAGTGATGAAGAATATGGGCAGAAAAATCCTGGAGGTTATATTTAAAATTTAAATGATTTATTTCCGATAATAGTAGTAGTTAGGTTTATACGACAAGAGCTATATGCTTCAGGTAGACTGTCTAATATCCGCAAAGACGTACATCTCATAATACGCCTTGTCATATTGAATCAAAATAACCAGAGTTGTCCCCCAAAACGAAATTATTTCGTTTTTGTACGAAAAACGCCAACTATTTTGACGAACATTTCAATTCTGTGTATCTACATTCCTACATTCCCGTCACCTTCTAGTGACTATACCCGCAGAGTGTTATTCTGCTCTATCGATTTTTATTAAGATGAGGACATTAACTGGAAATGGTCTTAAAAAAATGTTATGTTCTGTGGACACAAATTTCTGATTATTTTCGTTGTTTCCTGAGTCGCAAAGTTCCCGGTCGGTTATTAAAAAATAAGGAAATGAAGTGAAGTGGCTCTTACCGTGAGGCCGGCCTATCGGATCGAGTGTTCTCCCTTCACCTTATCGCGTCCCCCATGTTTACCCACTGAGCTTCGAATTATTGATTCTTTAATTTAATCTTAAATCCGTATTGCGCTTTCCAAAAATAGCACATTTTTTTAAAATTTGCTGTAGAAATTAGCAAAAAGACAAGTATCGTCGAGCTCTTTTAAAGGACGTTTCTGAACTGTCACAAGGTCCGACTCATATGCAGTTACGTTCGCAGAAACCTTCACTCGTTGATCGTCTTTGTTGGAATTATTATTTACAGGGTATATTTCCTTATTCAGCCCAAGCAGGATTCTATTTTAATAAAGTTTTATCAATCCATGATTTCAATTCAACGTTTTTTACTTAATGAGTCAATTAACTGATGCTCTAAATTCGTTCGTTGTACCTCCCTCACATTTATTTTAATGAACAGTTCTCAAGACGGGAAGTAGGAAAATATTTGTTCTCCTGGGACCGTTGAGATTTTTTCCAGACTTCTTTCCAGGGGTCTCATCTAATATTATTCCTCTGCTTCCTTTTCACCGATCTGATTAATTTTAATAAGATGTGGCGCAGCGAAATTAAAAACCGGACTGCGTTCAATTAAGCATAATTGCTGAAATAAGCATTGCGCTTCATTGGGGAAAAGCCTTTTCGGTCATATTCAATTCTCTTGAATTGGTACCACATTCTGTTTTTCGTGGGACGGACTTTTTCAAGATGTGCAGTATCAATTACTTAATTGGCCGTATCTCCTATGCTCCTATGGTTCTTATGATGTTCAGTAACAGCTTAGTTATAGTTATTGGACACGATGCTTCATCGACAGTTAGGTTTTTTTAGTCATTCACTCCTCTGGTTGGTGTTAATGTGTTTTTACTATTTGTTTTTGGTAATTATCGAACCTTTGATTTGTTCGTTTATGTATTGATTTAATCATTCTCTAGTAATTTTCATAGTCACACATTTTTACTGTTAATTCGAGCATTATTCTGTCTAGTTGGCTCCTTTCACCCCAAAAGTCTGTTCTGCCTTAAGGCTAAAAGGACTAATGACTCCGTTCTTTAAATGGTCGCAGGTCTTGTGCGTTAATCTCTAGTTATTTTCTGTGCCCGATGTAAAGGTCAACAGGGTAGAATGGAGGCCCAGGGTTGGATTTCCCTCAGACCGCCTCTTTAATTCACCAATTTTCCTTCCCTTTACCTCAATTAGCGGGCGACCTATTCAATATCTGAATCCAAACTGGGAAGTTTTGGTTAACTGGAACTAGAAAACAAATTACTCACGTTTACCCTGTTTACACCCGGTGCAAGTCGTATTCTTACCTTGTGAATACTTATTATCTTTACCTTGTAAAATATTTTTGACGGACCCGTTCTAGTTTATACCAAGATTGATTCACTAGCTGAGAAAAAATGTATATGATTCTGAATGACAATAAACCATTTTTTATTAATTTGGGAAATTTGAATTATTTTTGAGTCGATTATTACAGCTAGTGGACGAATAACTCGGACGCTTGTGTTGTCCAGAAATACCCGTCAGTGCTCAATATTGGGGTTCATCTGGGAAGCCCAAACCCAGTCAATGGTCGACTTTATGAAACCCATTCTCTCTCCCTCTGTGGTTTACTGACTTACATGGCTTAACCGCGAGAGGATTGGTCGCAATTCCTTTATCCCATAAATATTGTAATATCTCCTGTCTTTATTTGGGAAGCACCCTCATACCTTCATTCATCTTCAACTTTATACGATATATATGGTACAATTTTTAGTATTGATATCTACTGTTATTTTCCAAAATTGTTGTTACCTCCACCTAAATTAAAAAGTATGTTTAATAAACAAAAATCACCGTATATACATCGTACACCGCAAAACGTTCGTAAACGGAGGTAAATTGAAAATGCACGCCTAATCATTGCTTGCGCTGTATTTTCTAAATTGAATTGTTCTTCGGTCTTCTATTTCATTGCAATACACGACTATACCAATAAAATATGTTACATATAAATAAAAAAAATGTATTAACTTTTCCAATTTTCTGTTTCGCAATGCACTGCCGGAAGTCATATTGATATAATGTTTCGTTAACAATTTCTTTCCTTTTACGTGGAACATATTATATGCAATACGTTCGATAGTATCCACAGTATAGTTGTGCATTTTCTTTATTAACTAATTAATTTATTTAATTACCTGTACGGGGAAAACACTAAACGAGACAGTTTTCATTAATTGACAATCCAATTGATAATGCTTATCGGATTCAATGGTTACCACCGTTATCTCTAAACGTTTATACGAGAGACGCTATCATAAACAAAGCATAATATCCGTTCTGCAAGTACCGGTTATGTCGGTTCACATCCCACGGAGTGCGTTCCCAGAGAATGAATTAGTCTGTACACCGCTATTATGGAAATAAGTCGGAGTAACCGGTAATTACGTTTATAGTGCTTCATACTTTATCAGCTTATTTTTAAATGAAGTTAGTTAAGGCACATATCTAATAAGTCATTCATTTTAGATTTTATAGCCTTTTAGAATACAACGTAAAGTTAAATTCTATAGCAAATCAAGTTTATTATTGATCGGCCTCAGTAAGGTTGGATAGTTGGAACACCTCCAGAGAGATCTATAGAGGGATTTCCCTGTGACTTCCCTCGGGTTTCAGTTTCGCTCGGACAAGTGTTGGTTTTGTTCTACGTCCGCCAGCGACAACTAAAATATACCGTCCTGACTTAGCGCCTTCTAGTAATATATCTCTCCAGAAATAAAGCGGTCCTCCAGATACAAGAAAACACAAATAATAGGCCCTCCACGTTCGACACTGTGTTATATAAGAGTGTTTCTTCTCCTGTAAACCCTTCTTTTCCACATAAAAAATAATTTAATGTAATAAATGATGATTAGCCTTTTATTCTGTATTGCATATATATATATATATATATATATATATATATATATATATATATATATATATAATACCAGTATTGATGTTTCGATGCATTTATTTATAGTGGATTGGGAACCAAAATACAACATTAAAAACATGTTGAATACACGAACAATTTAAATAATTTCCCCACCACGTCTTATTCAGATTATGTAATATTGTAAGTCACTTACGTCTATCGTCTTGTACGATTTCACCGAGTGAAATACTCAATCGGAAACGGTCCGAAAATATTTTCTTCCTCAGTCTCCTGCTTCAATAATGACCAAGCAGTAAAGTTAATATTTCAAATTCTCATCTACAAATGCCTTTTTGCTATCAGATATCGATCGTGTGATATATTTTTAATGGGATCCGGGCGCTGCCTCGTGGCGGAGCGTAACTATTAAAAATAATGAGGCGGTAAATTTTGTCAAAGATAAAAACGGCAATTGCAGCGGACGGAGGGTTTTTGGTCTCGAGTCAGCACCTTCTTTGGGCTCACCTCATCATCAAAACTTAATGACCGCGCTCGGTTTCCCGCCCCTAGGTTGGCTCGCGTTATTTATGGAACGTCTCGAGGTTAGTCACTCTAAACTCCGCCAGGGGAACACCTTTATTAAAACCGGGACGGGTCAGTTTGATATTATTATGAAGCCTTCTCAGCCGGTTTCCCTCACTTATATGCCCTCTAAGACAGGCTAGAGTAGTCACTCGAAATTTAATATATTGCAAAGGCCATAATCCGGTTATGGTTGAATTCCCTTCCTTTCAAGCCTGTACGAAAACATTTAGTGAATGAAATCATAATTTCTATTTTCTAGTTTACTACATAATACGTAAGAGATCCTAGCCTCATAAGTATTTGTATATATAAAAGGCTATTGCTGTTATCATTTCTATTTATCCAACAGTTCAAACACAGTTGCTGAATTATCTTTATCCAAAAATCTGCAATTATCTTGTTCTTTACCTTATTATTTTTACACCCTACTGTGGTATTCTGAGTATAACATAAACAGATGAAATACGAGTACTAAGAAATTACTGGTTTTTTTTGCTGATTTGTGAAGAGAATTCTCTCCTGAATGGAATTGCTCAGTATTTAGGACGTTACACGTAGCTCTATGAATACTCAAGGAGGTAATGCCTTCCGGTGTCTCATAATTTCCAATAAAACGAGTCCTGCGCAAAGCTAATGTTTTAACACTCTGTCTAATAAATGTCTCTTGCAGCTGCTAACTATCCTGTAAATTTTAATAATGATCGAGCGTTTACTGTGCACAAAATTTCATGCCGAGCAGAGTTATCCGCTGCTCTAAATTAGGGTTACAACTGAACACCCTAATTTATGTTAACAATGATTATCTAATATATGTATCGTGTATGTAGCGCATCATGGAAAGTCTGTATGAATAGCCTATCATGTGCAAAAATTGACCATTTCATGTTTTTCTTTACTAGCTTCTGATTTATGTTTTGTTCCTTCCAGGTGTACCAAGCTCTCTTCAGGCCTTTGAAAGTGACGAGGCACCAATTCAAGAAGGTGTTAAATTGCATGAAGATGATCAGGCAGTTGAAATACCAAGAGGTCTACGCCCAAGAGAAAGTCACCAAAGTCGACAGTCTCTCGCTCGTTCTGTCGGGAAAGTAAGACGTTTTGAACAGTCAATACAGATTTCCCATTTTATCGAATCGCTTCGGCGCCAGAACTCTGTAAACAAAGGGCAGGCATCGAAAAATAACTTTCCGTTTATTGACAGACGCTGGCTGCCAACATATGTCACGGCACTAGATATTTGCTCGTAAGTGTTTATCATGTTAGAATATACCGAAAGGAAACGTAAATCCTGTATCTTCTCCCTAAAGTTCCTGCTACTGTCATGCGGTCTACATTTTAATATAAAAGATTTGGTTAGTGTGCACTGTAAAGTGATACAATCGAGTGATACTGAAACTTAAACTAAACCTGCGGCTGGTTTCTGCCACTGCCCCATACCATCATTATTTTACTGCAAACACTCATTTGTGACTTTAACAGGTACACGCGTGTGCGTTGAAGAAGCCGTAACCGGTTGCCCCCCAGGAGCAGACCGCACAAACAGTTGGAGATACAAATCCTCCGCGGTATAAAATTCCGCGGTTATGGTATAATTTATTAATGCCGTCAACGTAACGTACATACTATTGTGCATTTTACGAGCAGGGATACCCCTTAGGTGTTTTACTGGTAACATCGTACAAGCCTCTTTTTATGGTGGCGATTTTATTTTTATGGAGGCATTGTTATCAGCAATAAATATAATACATTTAAATTTTGCGCGTTACTTAGATAAAATTATATAGCTAACTAACCGGGCCTAAAGTAGTCCTAAAGTATTCTGATCTTTACCATTGATGCAACTGATTTGCGTGTGACCTCTCTCTTTCTCTCTCCCTACCTCCCTCCCGTCTCTCCTGTTTTCAACCGCCGTTGTCCAATTAGTCTGAAAACTTTCTCAATTTTAAGTGCTCTATCGGAATTTTCATTGTTCTCCCGTCTCCTCCCGTCCATCCCCCTCCCCCGGTGTTTGAAAGCCGCCGATGGCGTTATTGCTGTATTCCGGCATTAACCATACCTTAGGCCGTAGAGAGGCGGGGGTAAAATAATGAGCCCCCTCGGGATCACGAGTAATTAGGAGCTGGCGCAAACTCCTACCGGAGGTGAAGGTCTCTCCTCCCCGCTTCGATTTAACGATTATGAGCACACGTTCCGTTTACGAGTGAGAGGTGTGCGCGCGAAAGCGGCTCACTTCTTAAACCGGCCTCGATTATCAGATTGGCAATATTTTCTCGTCCAATTGTATAATATAATACCAATCAGTTGCGAAAAGTGGCCATGTATACCTATTATATACATATACAGAGTTATATCCCTTAAAATTTACTTCACAGCCCTGAAATCCAGAAATCAGTCTGTTTAAATCCGTATGAACTTTTGTTTTAAAGCGTTTAGGCCAACTCAACGATTAACATGTGTGACAATTGGATATTTGATTAACTGATGTCAGAGGAAAACGGATTTAGCCGCGAAATGTCACATTATTTATGTTTTATGACCTTTCGACAAGGCCAAGTAGGTGATGTGGATAGATCTAGGCGTGTAAGCGCTTACGGAACTTCAGCAGAGGACATGGTAATATATTTTTTTCTTCAGAGTTTCATTTCTAACGTCGGTTCCCCTGGAAACCCCATCCGAAAATTATATTATCCGAAAATATTATTCACATGCATAGAATTTATAGTTAAATTTTCTAGCGACGTACTGTTCCTTCAATATCTCCTTATCTCTTACTTACTTTCGATATCTTATTACTGATAGGAGTGGAGGTCACAGATTTTTTCGTATGTAAGTCCGAATTGATAGTGGAGCTTATATAATTCCTGGATATACCAGAGATAGGAGATACGAAGTCAGATAAAAGTCACTGGAACCGTTTTCTAAAGTCATTTTAGAATGTACTCATTTTACCGTAGATGTATTAATTTAATATTTCACCAGTAGGCCGGATGTTCGGGTAAACGATGAATAAAGTGTGCTACTTTTTTTCAGGATGAATCCTGACTGCTTCCGTTTAATTGAAAACAACTTCGAAAAGGGGCTCCTTCGGTTCCACACGTGCTCTTTATTCTTATCCCTTTCTTATCACCACTTTATTCGTAAAATAGCAATTTCCAAGTTTACAGCGGTTGTAACCGTCCAAATACCATTTGTTCCGGAGTTTTCGTGGAACGCAGCTTGTACGGTCCCGTTTAATGGTCGTTTTATATTCCGATTTTTGTCTAGCGCCCACAACGGCGGAAGAATAAACTGCTTTTTAGTGGTGGTGTGAGAGGGAGAGAGAGAGAGAGAGAGAGAGAGAGAGAGAGAGAGAGAGAGAGGGGGGCATCCCTCCCATTTAATTTAGGTTTCAGGCCGCTTAGTTTTAGAAACGAAGTACTTACGAGCTCCCTCCAAAAGACGATGAGTAATAATAGTTTCTTGTAGGTACAATTCTATGTTTCGATTCTGGCCATCCGTTGGTCCACCGGTTGAACTATTCTGTGATTAATGGACTCTTCTCCGAGAACACAGGTCCTACATTGATCGGAGGTCGTTTCACGGTTTTTGCCAAAACTGAAACTCCCCGTGAAGAATAAAAACTACCCGATAGATCATACACCTGCTTGTTCTTTGACGTGTCATAAATGTAATTCAATCCGGGGATTATTGACATCTTATTTATTTATTTGATGCTAATGGGTGGATCTCGGTTGTTCGGAATTGTACTGCGTTGGGCGAAATCGATTCCCAACCGTTTTACCTCTGCCTCACTTTTCACCGGACATCAATCTGGCGTTCCGTATCGCTGGCACCCGACCCGAATCGCTCTTTGGTAGTAAAAATAAATTACTTAAAAATCTAAACTGAGTTCGTCAGCTAAAATTTACTTGACGACGTTGTTCTTTCGTGGGGCAACTCGGTGTTTACACCAGCAGCCTTCACTTTGTTCTCGGCGCCTATGGAATCCGTTACCGAATTGGACGAGGCAAGTCTCTCATTCATTATTCCCTGAACTTCATTATAGTTGCTTCACCCGCGATCCGTTATATGGAATTTGAAGTTTCATTACTAGATCGGAGATTGTTCGATTTCTTAAAGAACATTCGTCCGGAAACCGCTCGACTTTCACCTTATAACCTATAAGCTCCCTCATTAGAAAGTGTGGGGTCACGTATCGCTTCATATTACTGCGAGAATATACGTGAATTGGTAAAATAATAATTACTGTTAAAGTCTCCTTATCTACGGTGTAATAAAAATACACGAACTGTTTGGTTTGTGTAAAGTAGTCACTAACGTTGTAATGAAAGTGGCTACACGTTTTAATACTCTATGTAAATTGCCTGAAACCTTGTTTAGTATTGTTAGGTCAAAACAAGAGGAAAATGAGACGGCGCACTCAGAAACTGCCGTTTCCAATTCAAAGTTTCTTTAGATTTTTCGAATTTCGCTTAAAATAAAGAAATGCGTTTGTTAGCCAAATTCATTCATATCATGTGTTAAAAGTCTCGACAATTTGTAGTTTTGAGCATTGGCTATGAAAGGACATTGGTGTCGTTTGTCCGGTTGCGGATTTCGGTGCTGGTAGTTGGGAGAATTTTTACTGCGGGACTGAAGAGTAGACCCAGGAGAGGCCTTTCTCGTGGGAGGCCCTGTCTTCACAAAGTCGGGCCGTATTTTCCGACTGACCTTTAAAGTGTATTGCTCTTATACTAAATTCGCTTTCTCCCGTCTGCCCGCAAATATATTTTCTCGGTATCATGAGCCTAGTTTCAGTTCTAAAATCTTAATAGTTACAAACGAATAGCGGATCGAAATTGGCCAGTCCTTTGAGATTTTATTTTTTTTTAAATGCAAATTATGTTCGCTGATTCGTTCAAGTAGGTCAGTCTGATAGACGTTTAAACACCATATTATCACGTTAAAACGTGATTCCTAAATCATTGCTCTGAATGGTTGGATAGTAGACAAGTTTCCATCGTAAGACATGTACGTTCAGAGAAGATCTCGAATTTCTTGAGCGTATGCGATTTCTAAAAGAGATTCAATGCGCGATTGGCACAAAGAGAAGGGCCAGAGCTGGATAGTAATAAGTGAAAGCAGTCTCTAAGCCCCGTAAGTAGGCTTGGGGGAACGCTTAGAATGAATGCAATAGCGCTGATCTCATTCGCAGTCACGGCTGTTACGTTGCTTTGTAACCTGCGAACTAAAAGCTTTAAACCGAAAGTTAACCTCATTTTTTCCGATTCTTAAGCTTAACGTGCTCTGAATCCCCGTATTTGTACGAAAAACATGGTAGAATGTCATTTAGATAGCCGAGTAAATAAACATGGAGAATTACCGCATACAGGCGTTAGTGTTCATTCCAATTATTAACTCTCAATTGCTGGGCCGTTTTCATTCAGATATTTTATGACAAATTATAAAACGAAAAAGGAATAGACAGATTGAAACGTTAACCGCGACCGACGCCCGTTGAAATTTGGCTCTCTTCCATTCAAGGTCCGATTGGTCTCATCACACGGTGGATTTCAACTAATGTTCCCGTTGGGGCCGAGGCCCATTCCCCGGGATCGGGGAAGTCATGGGCGTTCCCTCCGGTATCAAACCAGATGACCTCAGCTGTCGGCCAATTGTTATTCACCGTTCGCGTGCGACGTCGGTCGGTCGGATAAGGGCTGTGTAGGGGGAACAGTGAGCGGCCTTATCTCTGGGGGTGCGTCCTCCGCGACCCGGTCCTTTAAACCGGTTCTGGAAACCTATCAAACGTTATTGTACCTTGCCACGGCACCGGCCCTTAGTCTCCCCCCCCCTTCTCCTTGTTCTTCGAACTGCGAAACGTCCAATTACCGAATGTAATCGCGCATTTCACACTGCTTGAAACGTACGCAGCCCTAGAGAGCATGAGCTCATTCGGCCGAACAGAGTACTGTCAGAGTCGAAAAACATGATGTCGAACAATTGATAAACATATCCTCCATGAAAACGTTTAACAGGAATGGGCTTTAAAAAAAATAAATAGGCAATACTCTATTCGTGCTGTATGCCTTATTAGCGAAAAGAATGTCTCGTGCGGATCTATAATACCTGAATATCCCTTCAGAGTTCTAATCCGGAGTGTTCTAATCCGAATGCTTCTTACCATTGCTTCGATTGATCATTTAGCCGGTAGTAATCGTGTCTGATTACTCCGTCGCGTGTAATGCTTTCGATCGACAACAGTAGATTATCTTTTTTGACATCTTGCTTACGGCTGACTGTTATGTCACGGCTGATACTCAAGACACGCATTCGGCACGTTTGAATTTTTTCGGTTTCCTGTTTCCTGCTTTCCGAAAAAGAGATTTCGTTTAAACGACTTATTATATCGGTATTGAACCTATGTCAAACGTATAGTTTCTGACCAACTATCCTTCCCTTGGAAGGAAACAGCAGAGGCGTCAGCGGGTCTTAACAAAAGATAGAAAACTTACGAAAATGGGTAATATTTGTACAATGCAGTTTAGCTCATGATTGACTACGTGCTTTTGGCATAATCTTAGATGTTTATAAAACATATTGGAGTCCATTTTATATGGGTGAGCTCAATATTGCCTCGGTGGATGAATTTAAACTAAATCATCAGGGGCACGACTATCCGGTTCCATGCTGCATTTAATAATTCCGAAATGATGTGATTTCTTTGTACAAGCTTATTATATTTATGGATGACAAATGTAAGGATCACGAGAGAGCCCTCAGAAATTCAAATGTAAACTCGCACGACTCCAACTGACTCTTGATGCGGGCCCCTAGACATAAGACGTGCTTACTGAATACTGAACAGCCGGGGCAAAGCCCTACTAATAAAATACCGCTTACAAAACTTGATAAGTTTGCAGATAGATAAGTAAGTAATGTTTACGTTTTCGAGGTTTAGTTATATTTTCTTGAGGACATAATAAAATACTAATTTATAATGTAATTGCTATAAAAATAATTTGACTGAATCAACTTGGAATGTTAATGGAAAAGACAGAAATAATCAGTTACAATAAGGGGCAAGTGCCCCAACGAACTTTAGTTAAGTAAATTTCCGCACCAGACTCAGGGGGGCGCTAGTTAATCGGTGCCAGTGCACCCAACGAACTTTAGTTAAGTACATTTCCACACCACACTCAGGGGGCGGTAGTGGACTTAAGAAGATGGCGAGCAGCCGAAACCGGTCTAGCAAAAGACCAAACGAGCGAGAGGAGACAGAAACACACGAAATGTAATTATTGGTTTCTGCGTCGGTACGCTCACCGTCAAGTTGACGTGACCAGAAGAAGCGTTGAAGTTTTTTATTTGGATTTTTTGGTAAATGGTGTGGAGGGAGTTTCGGGGCATTATTTATTGCGTGTCCTTTGTCGGACGGTTAAAGCCCTCCTCTGATGGGCGGGGTGACGGCCTATTAAACTTGGGGAGTTGTTTCAATTTTGAAAGCCGTTTTTGCATAACCAGGTGTCAGTGAAATTGCCCCCCGGATTCGGTCGACGGTGATCTTCCAACGACATTTTATAGTGGCCGACGTCACGCGAAATTTCACCAACTGAGGAAGCACCCAAAACAGCCGGCGCATCCTGCCTATCCAATTTTCGGCTGAAATTTTGATGAAGTTTGTGAACCAAAACTTTCGTTTATGTAACTTTTATTTACGAGACAATTGCGCTCACTACTACTCTATCTGGAACACACCAGTGATTTGTAAACGTCTTTATTCGTCCGAAGGATTTTATTCGCATGTCTCCAGGTCATGTCGCCTGGTAATATTGAAAGAATAATTTCACAGGTACCACCTTTGCGGTGACCTCCTTCCCAACCACCCGAGTGGAGTATAAGCCCTGGTGACAGGGCGCGGTTTGCTCAATGCTCCTCTGCACAGGCGAGGTCTATTGGGCCGCTGGGAGTACGCCTGCGGAACTCCAGACTATATAATCCTGCATTAATGATGTTCATTTTACATTTGTGGAGTTCGGACGTATACTCTTTTGATACCTAATTTACCGAAAAAGTTAAATATTTCAAGAAATTTAGCTTATTTCCGCTAATAGCGGACTGTAAGTTTTTTGTTGGGCCGCCACTCAAATAAAATAAAGAACGGGATAGAGCATGAAGTTTGTACGAAACATGGATGATAGAAGAAACATAGCGGTGTGGAGGATATGGATCGGACGGGGGGCCATGTAGATGTCACCCATCGTGACGGGTGTTATTAACATTTGACGGTTTGACCTTTCATCTCGGCCGCTTTCTGACCTTTACAACCTGATGGCTCTCCCACGCCCGTCTTCTTTGTTCTCTTCCCTGCTCCAAACCCCGCGGCCAATTAAATTTTTGGCAATTATTTCCTAGGTGATAAAAATTGATTGAATCGGAACAAGCCAACGTAAAGAATATGAGGCGAATTTGACGGTCAAATGTAGTAAGTTTGGATTGTCCGTGATAAAACGTACAAACAACGCACTATCAAACGTATACATTAGAAGATTTGTACGTGCCTTTTGGCTCCTCATAAATAAAGCTTCCATTCTCGAATGGGGAAGGTGTTCGGAATAATGAGAGTAGGTTGATAAAGAAAATTCTCAAGTCGACAGATGCTCCCACGTTGGTGGGATTCAAGGTGTAGCTTAGATGGTAGGGCTGGTAATCCGAGTAAAGAAGCAGTACGTTACCTTGCCCTCTATGAAATTATCTATCTGAAATTTATTGAAATTTAGTGATCAGAGTGAGTATCCTGAGCTCAGTTGTTTCCAGAATAGAAAAAATGGATTCCCAACAACCTTGAAACTGGAAACGTACTGGAAAAACATTTTTTAAATTATCTCTTAAGTGATAATTTGACTAATAGTCACAAAAATACTATAATTAGAGCGTCGAATATGCGAATGAAATTCATCTAATAAAGTTATAAAACAATTTAAGAGGTACCTTCATGAAAGAGTAATAACGTATATAACTGATTATTAATCCAAGAAAATTAATGTTGGAAAGTAATTCAATATATTATATACATTATTTTTGTAGAAACGTGTTACGTCAATCGAAAATTCGCTTTGGCCAACGAAGGCAGTAAATTAATGGACTCGTATTGGCCTTATCTTTGGCCGCGGAGGACATTTTTGAGACTGCAACGGTACAGCCGAGGAAATTAATCATCCCTTTTCGTGACTATATTATCACGATTAAAAATAGTGGTCAGTGCGTGTACCCGTAGCGAAACAACACATGAGATTTAAAGGCAAAAATTAATCGATCATTTCGCGCAGATTTCATCAAGAATGCATGCATATATGTTTATATGCATACCACTATTGTCTGTGGTACAGTAGTAAAAAGAGAGACGAGACAGAACATGACATGGCCATGAGTGGTGGTTTTAAACATTGTTTCTGCGTTGATTCAAAAATGGCAATTGGTTGTGGTTAATGGGCCCGCACTGTTCTGAAATATTTGTACTGAATATTAGTAAATTACTCTGTAATTATCATTTGAATTCTGATAGAATTACGATCAATTCCATCGATTTCTGATTGCATTCACAAGGGGAGGTCGAAAAAATTCTGCATTGAAAAGGTCAATTTCTGGGTGTGTCTTCGACCAGTTATTTATTTCTAGTATTAATGGATTCCAGTTTTTTCTTTACTATTGACTGATGAATTTCGTGAAAAATTTAGAAATTCGCGCCAAATTACTTTCAGTTTATAATTCGAGCACTTCTGCAGTAAGGTTGTTCAACCTACTAGTATCAAAGTGAGCTTCGAGGTTAAAAATGGAAAATTAGTATACGTAAAATGTCACTGCTGGAGAGTAATACAATATTTTCTGCTCAAAATAAGTTATTGAAGAGGCCGGACCAACAGGGATATATCGTGTAATAAGGAGTTATATGACCCGAGTTTTACCAATATCTCACCCTTCTAATATCCCTAAGGGAGCGCACGCGATTTTGTACCTGGTACATTGCCGGTCCCTGTTACATGAACCAATTAAAATAGGAATAATTATCCACTGTCTTAAGTTTGGAATTGTGTTTATTTGTACATTACTTTTTTCTCCAACATATGATCAAGAAACAAAATGCAAAAATGTGTATATGCCGTTGAAAAGCTGCTGTGAGATTTATGGTCCATTATTTGAAGAGAATAATCTTGCTTAGTTTTAATTCTCATAACTTGCATAAGGGTTACATTTTACTAAGAACAGTGTTGTTGCATGGGAATGCATGTTTACTGATATAATGATGAAAGATTTTTTTCATTATACCTATCAGTATATGCATTAGTGATATGCATTTTCCTTTATGCATCTCAAAATTGAAAATTTCGGTTTCAATTTGTAAAGATTTCAACAAATAAGTATGCATAAAAGGCAAGTAATGTACTTTGTTAAATTCAGATTTTAACCAAAGCGTTTATTATGTCTGTTAGGTTGGTGGTATCACAGAATGGGCGAGCGTTGCATATTGTCTTCCCTCATCAGTTCCTTGACTCTCCTGAGTGGTTTGGAGTATCCACTGACGAATATTTTCAGGTACAATCACTAATTATCCATGCAATATGTCTATAAAATTAACCTATGAATAATTTTAATAAATCATGGAGAGTAACTTGTTTCTTCTTTTTCAGTTCATGGCTTCATAATGGTATTCAATTACTGCGTTGTAATGGGTTTAAATAAATGTTCACAATGATTACTTAGAACATTAATTATACTTTTTATTTATATTTTCAATTGTTTACTTCATAGGTGTCAGTAACAGCTATGGAAGAATCACGAGTGCTATTGTGGCATAGAGATAAACTCAAACTATCAATCATAACTGACCAATTTCTCCAGGCTGTGTTTGATCACATTCTTGGTCGAGATGTTGTCAAGAAACTTTTACAGGTAAATTTAATGCTTCCCATTTATTTATTTTTCAATTATTTGCTTCTTCCTAAATTATTGCATATTACAAGTCATTGTTGTTTACAAATACTTTTTATTTTCCATATATTTGTTATCATTTTTGTATTTTTTTTATGCTAATCAACTATCTTGTGCCTTGCAAGGTGAGTGAAACCATGTCAGCTACAACAAGTCTGAATGGTCATCTGGCAAATAGTTATGATGATTCGGAAGAGAAACCCATGTTAATTGTGAAAAAACCTAGTGATGGACCTGGAATCACTGCTCTTATTAACAGGCAACTTCAAGGTAAGTCTTCAAAGTAAGTAAAATAGATGACTATAGAAATGTTATTGATGCAACTGAAGTAAGGGAACCAAGCTTTCCTTCTAATAATGTGAACTCATCATGCAAAATGGTAGAATATTATACGGTAGCCTAATATTTTGTTATTATTGGTCAACAATTTATATTATTACCTTTCCACAACTGTTCTTAAATTTTAATTTTTTGTATAATTATTCCAGTTAGAAAAACTGAGGGAACAGTTTAATTGTCTGTATTCCTACAATTTTTAATTTTTCTTTCTTAATTTGAACTTCATTCTATATATCTATTTATTGTATCTAATAAATTATGACCTGGAAGCCATCATATAAATAATAACTTTTTTAATTCTGGAAATTTTATATATATTGTAGTAATAACAAAAAATTATTGTTGGAGGGTATTGTTTATGAAATCGCATTAAATCTAAACACTGTCTTAGTGGTTTGTGAAAAGCTTAAGCTTTTCAGGTAAGAGGTAGAAATGTTTTCTTTCATGAAGTAATTTGCATAAGTATATTTGATATATATTATCAATGTCAGCACAGTCACCTTTAATTGTTTTGTTATACAGTATTGATATTTAGATTATACCATCTACAAGTTTTATGTCCTACATCCACTGCTCCTTTAAGCATGGTAATAATTTTACCATCATCATAGATGCAATTTCAAAAGGTAGTCTTTTATTTCATCCTAGATTATTGTTGTTTATGTAAAATGTGTTATGGTAGCAATGTTATTCAAATATTTCCAAATGTTGTATGTATGGTTGTTGAATTCTAAGTACCTATATCTATATAAATTTTTTTTTAAATTGTGAAGGTGTCATTGGATATTAAGATTTCCAGTTTTTATCTTTCCTTTCTTTTTTTGGTTTGCATCTTAAAATTGTGTACCATAATCTTACCTGCATTTTTTATGTATTTAAATTACATTACTTTATTTATTTTCACAAGTAGATACATTATTGCATGATATAAATGTCATAGAGATTTCATTACCCATTTTTATTTATTTTTTTTCTTATTTAGTCATCATTAGAATTAAAAGGCGTACTTATTCAATATTTAAATATACTGACAATTAAAATTACAATTATATTTATTTCATTATTAGATTTGTATAACTTATCAGTTAAAACTTCTGTAAACTACACATTTTACTCCTTATTAGGGTAAATATGTGAGAATCTGTTTTGACTTATTTCTTTCATAAAGCTTCAAGATTTCAGTTTTCATAACTGTTTTCTGTTTTTATTTGGAAGATTACAATTATTTATTGCATTATGCCAGTTAAAATTAATTGGTGTGTATTAGATTTGTTTATACTTTAGTTATTACTTTTATTTTTTTGTCTTGAATTGCATGTATGTAGTTGAGAATTATTATGTTGTGGCTAGTAGGTGAAGAGCATGAGCCACTGTTGCACAGTGCCACCCTCTCATCCTGTGTTGGCCTATTCAGCCCAGCTTACAACAGACGATAAATACTATCTTCCTCCATTGGTGTAAGTATTCAATGTTCCCCATTACTAAGAGTTCTGTGTATTGTAATGAGAACACTTGATTATAATTGATACCTTTAGGCTAAAATGAAAATAATTTAATTACATGTAGTGATTAATATAAGGACAAAAAAATTGAAATTTAGTGCATTGGTGCAGTCTAATACAATTACGTGATATTGATAATAACAATTACTGGGATTTTGTTTTAATTATTGTCCTGTTTTATTTATCCTCATGTGTCACACCAACTGTTTAAATCAGTGTTTAAACCACCTGACTTCATATAGAAAACTGAGAACAATCGCAGAAATTAGTAACCAATTAATAAAAATAGTACTTGCTTAAACTTAGGAACTTAGATATGATGCCATTTATTGCATCTTTGATTTCAAAAACAGACTATTGGTTGCATGGTTTGCTGTAGTATTGAGCTTTTAGTAAATAATCAAGAAGTTTTTTCTTGAATATTTAATGTCTGCATAGATAACAATTTGCTGAGCTTGGTTCCTTTACTTATAATATGTACTGTTAATTAATTTAGAGTATTATGTACAAAGAAGCATGTGGAAAATCCATTAATTGTATGTCTGCTGGTATCAAATTATGGAGTTTCACATCTTGTTATTTTAATGAATAATGTTACTTTTTATAATTACATAATTTGCTATAAACATTAATTCATTAAAATTTGATTATAGAAAATGGTATATGAAATGAAAGTACTGAATTTCACAGTTTGATACCCATAGATTTGCACTGTATGGAAGTTAAAATTATTTAATTAGTATAGATTTTATAACAGAGTAAGATTATTTGTATACTTAGTGTTTATGTTATTTAATATTTTTATATTATACTAATACTTACAATTCCCTCATATGCCAATTTGTTATTATCAATCTATATTTTCATTCAGCAGATTATTATTGTTTCTTGCAGTTGTCAGTTCCTATTTACCAATTTGTTATCAACTGCTTCTACATTTATAACATAATTTTATTAGAAGAAAACGTTTTTATTAAAATTTTGTTCACTTGTATACCACATATTCTTCCATAATAATTACTTCTTTGGCTTAAGCTTGCCCAATTTTGGAAACAATATTACCTTTATTGACATAGTACAAGCTACTTCTTTTTTATTTTTAATTTCAAAATATTTCATAGCAGTAAACAACATAATTGTTCTCTATTTTAGGCAACTAAAAAGTCTAAATATTTTCTTAGCATTGCTACCTTTTGTATTTTTTGTTATTTATAATATTATAAATCAAAGATTTTGTGGCAACAGTATTCTCCATCAAATTTTTATCTTGTATTGTAAATATATGTATACATATATATATTAATTTAAATTGTTGTATAAATAGACATATAACAATCATATTTATAATGTATACTTGATTGGGGTATTGCACTACAGTATAATTGTTGTTTTGCTTAGCTATGCCTAGGATTAGATACTATTACTATGGTGAGTATTTGGATATATTCCCCTGTTAATGAATTCATGCATTGCATGCTAGTCTTGTTGTAGGACTCCACAATATACAGTTATTTAATAACAGTATCAACGCATATATTTATTAGATTTGATTAATCGCCAGAGTAGAATATGATTATTTTAATAGTAAATGGTTTCATTTTAAACTAATTAGTTCCATCATCTTTCTTCTGTATATTAAAATTCATTTCATTCATTTTATTAATTTTAAACAATACCACTTAATTGAAATATACATATTTTAGTATTAATGATAACTGAAATCTTGAAGAATAAGGAAGTAATATTGAGCGTTTATTTAATTAGAACATGAAATGGTTGATTGTTTAGTGAGTATTATCATCTAAGTTTTATATATATTTAAATTTTTTTAATATGTTTAACTTAGTAGATGTTTTATAATACTGAAGCAAATAATGATAATAGCTAGATCTCTTTTTCTGTAAATGAGAGTATGTATGCGTCATTTTCATTTTAATATTTACATACCTTAGTTTATCATATAGGGTAAAGCTTTTAAATACTTTTTCCCTTCTTTTAAAACTGTTTAATTTGTAATATAAAATGTATTATTGTATTTTCCACCCAATACCTACTTTATTTATGAAAAATAATTTAAGGCTTTATGTTTGTGGTTTCAGCCAATGATCCAAATGCTTGGCGACTTGGAAGAATTGAAGAAGCTGATCATGAAACACCTGTCTGACTCCTATGCTAAGTAGATCCACCAGTTGTTTACTTTGCATATGGGCAATGAAATGATAGTTTTTATATTACAACTCATTTCCCTGAAGCAATGTTTCAATGAACATATGAATACTACATTATTTGGATGAATTATATTTTTTGTGTTAGATGATTATGTTAGCAGCATTGTTATAAATGAACTCGGTGTCTACAGTAAAATGAATTGTTTATTAGGACACTCTAGATAATCTCAAAGAGGTGAGGAATTGTTAGTAAATTATTTTTAAAAGTCTATTAGGAAGTATTTGTTGTGAAATGTTTAAGTATTGAATGTCCCATATTATGGGGGTCTGTGCCTTCACAAAATTACACTTACACACATAACACGAATACACAGAAATTTACATTTTGAATGATTCTGCGCATATTCTGAAGTATATGATGAAGGGTAATATTTTATATTTTGTTAAATAGTTAGTAATCTCTGTAAAATAGATATATTATTAAAATATTTTGCAACTTGTGGAAATTATAAATACTTGTACTTTAAAGCAATTGTTTATTTAATTTAATTAATTGTCCAATTTATTTAGTGCAATATATGGCAAAGTGGTTATATTGATGTAAAATAATGGGACATTCAGTTGGTGTTCCAGAGAACTGTCGATTCCTGAAATTGTAATTATTCTGCTAAATATATTAAACAAAATATATTCTGATAAATATAAATAGAAATGAACAAAAGGTTCGACAATTGAAAGATGATTGAAGGCTGGGAAAGTTCACAAAATATTTATTACATTGGAAGTAATCTTTGGCCAAGCATATTACATATTTATATATTATCTATTCGTAACATACATATATTCAGCAATACAAATAAAATTTTTAGGACTCTAGAGTTTGTTCATATATCCCAGCTGGTAAGTACAAATTAAAATGTAGATGAGTCTTAAAATAATTAACACAAAAATGAAATCATATACACATATACATTAAAGTTGTTCAGAATACAACTCTTTATTAAATCATGTAAAATATATTTTTTTTATGTAGTCTCCATTTATTACAATTGACAACTTGTTAAAACTTAACAGCAAGTTTACTTTTTAAGTTCATTTATTTTCTTTTACTCATTTGATTTAATGTATGTAGTAATTATAAATCCAGAGCTTTTATTTTTCTGGCATTAGGTCATTATAGCTTATCAAGCTATTAAAAAATAAAAAATTATACTTTCTTTTTTTAGGTCTGAAACTTAGCTTGATCTCACCTAAGAGAGTATAAAGTTTGTTTAACTACTGCTTTTTATTAGTTTTATGTTCTAACTGTAAAGAATATGTGATATACACTAATATCAACTATTACCCCTTTAGAAATTTATTTATTGATTTTTATCTGATAATATTGTATGGATATTGTAAATAATTATAATTAATAAAAATAATAATAACTGAAATATATGTCATTCATATCACAGAAACATAGTTTATATTTTCTACAATTGGACACAGTGAGTAATTATGTTTGTAACCATACCACTAATTCCTTTTGATGTAAGTTTAAGATGTTTATGTAATAGTTGCTAACTTAAATGTAATAGTTTTATAAGTAACATGAAAAGAGAAATTTCAGTATTAAGTCCAGTTAGGACATTGGCTTTCCAGGTTGTTGAATTCAACAGTAATGGTACTTCTTAGCTCTAACATCCTCACAGAAGAATGATGATTTTTTAAATGTAGTGTTATGTTGTTACCATTAATTCATGTGTGCATGTACTGTGTTTACTGTGTTAAAGATACTGAAAGAATAAGAACAGCATAAACATCCATGTATAAAATAATGTTGAAATTTATTGTTAGCGTACATTTTCCGTTAATATTCCTATAAATATATATGTAATATTTGTTGTTTTAAATTGGAAACATAAATGTTTATTGTATTAAAATGACTGTTTCATACCAACAATGACACAAAACGTTTTAATATGAACTTTATTTTTTTATATTTTGTTAGTCTCAACAGTTTTTATGCAGTCTTTAAATAGGATTGGGAGCAAGTTAAAATCTCCAGATACGACAGAACTGTTTTGATTTGTAATGTAAATTTATTGTTTATAAACATTTTAGAAAAGAGCTTCCTAAAATGGCAATGAGCTGCCTGCCTTTGGCACTGTCAAAATAAGGTGAACAGGGCAATGCTTGGTAACCTTTTCATACTTTAGGCAGCTAATTTGTGCAATAATTAATGCACTTGGTACTTACTTGTAAAGGAGTTACACATAAAGTGCCATTGTTTCCTCTATTGTATGTTTGTGATATAATGTTAAGATTCTTGACCTAATTTCAATTTATTTTGTGTTAAATACTATTAAAAATTTGTAATATAAAGAAGATTGTCAATACGTTTTATTTTTTTATCAACCCATTGATAACCCATTCTTATTATTTGTGGAATTCATTTAATAATCCATAAATTACAATGGCAGCATAGGTCATGGCAGCCTTTGGGACATATTGAGTGAATAGTGTTATTATGGTTTAAACACTAGACTACCACTAGAATGAGTTTTGACTTAGTGTGCTAAGTACATAAATCAGGTTAATTGTTTTGTTTAAATTGGGCATTACATTGGTATCTGCAGTTTAAAAGTAGTTATAGTAGAAAGCAGTCAATAGCGAGAATACTTGATTTCATTAGTGTATTCTGTAGTGTACCATATTCTGTGGTTTAACCAAATTGTCCATACTTAAATATTTTTTTAGTATATTATGTATAAAGATGTATTCCCTATTTGGGAAGTATCTCAAATATATTTGAAATTTAATAAATGTTGCAAGTGAACAATAAAAAATGTAAATAGTGCAAAAAAGCTAATACAATCTATCTGACATTGTGCCATGAATGCTACTACTTTTGTAATCCACCCTAAAAACTTTGAAAGTCCGCCTACATCTAACCCACTTATTATTATTGTTTTCACTTATCGGACAAAAGTATGGATCAGGTGAAACATTTATTATGAAATTATTATTATGCATTTGTAGAGGTAAAGTATAAAACGTTAAACGTATTTTAAAGAAAACTCCCCCAAAATATCGATAACATCTGAAAAATAGGATCTGAGTTGTTATGCTGTTGTGTGTGAAGAATGGTATAGCTCGTCTGCGTAGGCCTGATTGGGTCACGAGAGACTGGGTTTTGGCGCTTCGAGATTATCCGCAATTATTTGACAGAATTGAGGATTAAGTATAAATACCGACCTTCAGTAGGCAGGTTTAAAGTTGCCTTAAGTTGGTAGCTCTTTACTCAATGGGTATTTACCATCCAAATAAATTAATTGTGCTTTTTGAAAGAAATACGTTAAGTATTATTATTCTATCAGACCTTATGTGTATCTCATAACAAAGTCTTGTTGTCGAAGTCCATAATGGACAATAATTGTCATACCAGATTGACAATATAATTCGCAGATATTGTGACTTCATTTCACCATTAGTTAGTTTTAATCTGTGTTGTGTATGTAACTAAAAATTATACTTGAAATCCTACGAGCCGTAATAACATATGAAAATCATTAAAAGTCATTAATACGGATATTAATGTAATGTCCGTTTTCGCAAGTAAAATAAACATCCAATTGTAATTGACATGTAATGTCAATGTGGGATATTAATGATTGGCATACTATAGACATCGTAGCAACATTGTAGAATGATTATTTAAGGAATATCAAATACTTCTCAGATAAGTACCAATTCACAGTTTTTAAACTTGTTATTGTTTGGACAAAACAAGATGTGTTGAATTAGTTGAGTTTTATTCATCACATTTAATATATTTTAAAGTAAAAAATATCCGATAATTACGAAAATGCAAATTTGATGCAACTAAGAATTGATTCAAATGCTCGGGGCCAAAAACTTCGATCCGGCCAAACATTTATCATGAAAGTAATATTCTATATTCTTATAAGTACAGTCGAAAACGCTAAACATATTTTAACTAAAACTCCACCAAAAATATCGATAATACCCGAAAAACAGGATCTTGGTTGAAACACTTAAATGACAAAAGTGTGTTCGAATCAATTTTTTAAATTGAAAAATTTTAACCAATTCAAAATTTTGCCGGCTTCGCTATTGAAAATGGCGGGCTCACCTGTGCTGGCTTGAGTGAGTCACGTAACTGGGTGTTGGTGTTGGCACTTGGAGATTATTCACACTTTTGTGACAGAACTGATTAGTCAGTCTGTGTTTTCATGCTTTGATAAGTGCATACTTGTTACAGGTCAGTTCAGACGGCGAAATCCAATCGGATGTTCATATTACTTGCGAATTTCTCTTGAATTAAAATCTGGAAATAGAGTAAGGTTACACTTGTTATCTATTTTCAACTGTACATTTATTCTGTACTTTTGTTATCTGCCTTTTTAAAGATATTTCTCAGTTTTTTCATTTCGTTTAGTTCAAGATCTTAAATAATATTTTACTGGACTGTGTCTAAACTTTTACTGATATAATTTCAACGAATGTATTCAGAATGTGGAAGGCAACTGCTGGGGCTCAGCTTGAAGTTATGACTAGTGGGGATGATGACTGGGAAACTGATCCTGATTTTATTAATGATGTTTCGGAACAAGAGCAAAGATGGGGCTCCCGTACAGTGGATGGCTCCGGCAGGACCGCTGGTTCAATTGAGTATGTTAACCAAACAGTGCTAATGAAGTTTATTTTAATTTAGAAATATGAATATTGATATCATTATGAGTTAATACTCATAATGAACATTTCATTCCTGGTTTTGATGAAATGTTTGTTATCTGATATGGATTATTTTTAATCTTTCATTCCATATGATAAGGTTATAAAATGTTGGTTGATTGATATGGGTTTCAAGATAGTTGTTACATTCTGAAACCTAACTTTATACCTTTCAAAACTTTAAAAAAGTTTGAAACTCTCTTAGTGACAGAAGTTCAAAAGTATTGAGATAAATTATTATTTTAAAACTATAAATTATTATTTCTCCTACAAACCCTTCGACATAATTCATCACCAAATAAACCTAAATCAATAAGGCTTCTCAGAAGACAAAAATATTTATAAAAACCTTTAAGAACAGTGTAATTGTAAAATGAATACCTACATTTTTGTTGCTTTGTTGTTTAGACCATACCTTAATTTAAAAGATTTGAATTGTCAAATACTTACTTAATTACAAGGTTTTCGTAAACCCTCTCTGCATATTAGCCACCTGGGGCTAATTATTTTCCAAAGGTTGAAATGTTACAACAAATAAAATTTGTAACAGTAATAATTGTTTACATCAGCTATTAACCATTGTTATTGCATTGTGTTCATTTTGTAGCATGAATAAACTGAGAGAAGAAGTTGCAGCTGCTGATGCAGTTCAGAAAAAGAAGCAACATGATGAAGGTCCTAAAGCGTCATTTGGTTATGGTGGGAAATTTGGTGTACAGCAAGATCGGTAATTATAACCGATGTTTAATTATTCGTTTTTAAGAAAAAATAGGCCTGTTCAATGTTTTCTCATTTAACTTTGGAATTAATATAATATTAATCAAGGAGACTACAGTGAATACTTACAAACATTTGTGTGACACCTTGAATCAGTGTCATTAGTTCAAATCACACATATCTCCTATAAAGACATATTCAAGTAATTTATATAATAAAGTGTTATGATGATTCAATAGTTGTAGATATAACATGAGGCTCAACTAAAAACAACTGGTAAAATAAAATATGTAGAACTGGTAACTAGTACATATATAATAACATAATAATAACATTTGTTTGTATATATTTAAATATATACGCACAATATGTATATATCTACAGCAATGTATATATTCATTGATATCTTGTGATATAATTGTGAGAATTGATAGGTATATTTATGAAAAAGTTATTAATTATTTAACAACTTTAGGATGGATCAATCTGCAGTTGGTCATGATTATGTTGCAAAAGTGGAAAAACACGTATCCCAAAAGGATTACAGTGCAGGTTTTGGTGGAAAATATGGTGTTCAGAGTGATCGCATAGATAAGGTAACTGTTTCTGCCTCTAATATTTGTAACCTTTGAAGTAACATATTTTTTTATTTTACTAATTACATGTTTAATTAAGAGTGCGGTAAGCTGGGAACATAAAGAAGCTCCTCAAAAACATGCTTCACAAACTGATTATAGGACTGGTTTCGGTGGAAAATTTGGGGTCCAGACCGACAGACAAGATAAATCAGCAGTTGGTTGGGACCATGTAGAGAAATTGCACAAACATGAATCGCAAACAGGTTAGGGAAATGCACATTTCATTATTGTGCATATGCATTATTATTATAATTGTTGAATGTAGTAATTTTAATTATTTTTGGAATTCCAATTTAGAATATGTTCAAAATATAATTTTATTTTTTTTCACACATTTGTTGGAATTCATATTTTTGTGTTAGATTGAAGTCTGCATCAAATTCTATTAATAGGAATATTTTATATGCTTGAATGTATGACATAATTTTTAATTATGTTTTCTGCACCATAATAAATGACTGATATATAATTTTATTGCAGTTATGAAATCACTGTCCATGTTTATAAATATTCAATTACTATTGCATGTAAAAAATAGGAAAGTTTATCGCAATATTTTCGTAGTACCATAGTACCAGAGCTTTATCTAGTAGAATGTTTCTAGTAACATTTTTATAAATGTTACAAATATTTATTTAACTATAAAATATTTTTCTTATCATTGTTATAATTTTTATTTGCTCATAATATGAAATTGCACTATAACACATGTCGCATTTAAGCTTTTATTTATGAAACAATTTGTAAAGCATGGTAGTTAGTGTATTGAATTGTAGACTACAGCCGTGGGTTTGGTGGTAAGTTTGGATTGGAGACCGACCGTGTGGATAAGACAGCTGTGGGTTGGGATCATGTTGAAGCTCCACATATTCATCCATCGCAAAAAGGTTAGCAAAAAAGTTGTATGTATACTGTAGCTTTGAGCATTTTTGTAGAATGTATTATACAATTTTAAATAATCAAAGCTATTGTCATTCTTATCTTAACAATACTCATATCTCTTGTTTTGCACTTGAATAAATGTCCAGTTCTTATTTTAATTTGTGAAATTAACTTTATTTAAAGTATATAACGTTTTTCATCAGCTAAAATCATGTAGTTGGTTGATGTTTGTTCATAATTTTATTAACTATTCAACACTTAAATCTCATCAGTTTATTTGTGCTTACATATTTTTTACATTTTACATTAACAGAATAGTAATTAATGCAGTCACATGAATTTATGAATGTTAATCTATACTGGATAGTGTAGATGGTGTACATATTTACAGTTATCAAAATAACCTTTATAACAAGTGTTTATATATATATATATATATATATATATATATATATATATATATATATAGATAGATAGATAGATAGATAGATATATAGATATATATCCCTTTTATGTTCTGTAGATTATACTGTTGGATTTGGTGGAAAATTTGGTGTTCAAGCTGACAGGCAAGATAAATCAGCTGTTGGATGGGATCATATTGAGAAGGTTCCACAACACCATAGCCAAACAGATCACAATAAGGTTATTTACTGCATTTTAAAATGTATTTATGAAAAATGGATTAATATTATTTCTTTAGATCCCATTATTATTCCTTTAAAACAATAATAGTGCGACATTCTTTTTGCTTTATTAAAAAATAAATATTTTTAAACCTTTATACATACCGTGTAATGAATAAAGATCAATTTGATTTTCTGTTTCCTTTACAATTTTTATTATGGATTCTGAACTCAAAATGTACATTTTTCATATTTCAATTCTTTAAAGTTAGTTGAAGCTTGTAACTCAGCTACAATAGCTGAAATATTCAATAATTTTTACATAGTATTAAAGTAACTCAGTAAATCAAATTATTATTATTATTATTATTATTATATTTGATTATGGTTATTTGTTATCTTTTGTTGATTTTGCAATTTTTTAGGGATTTGGAGGGAAGTTTGGATTAGAAAAGGACCGGGTGGATAAGTCTGCTCATGACTTCAGTGAATCTGTTGAAAAAATTGGAACAAACTATGAGAAACCAAAACCTGATATTGGTAACTATAACCATAATGTTTGATAAAAGTATGATCATGTTTCATAAAAGCATATGCTTTTAACATTTGTTTTATACAAAGTACTGCATTATTTTGTATCCATAGAAATTCAACAGACCAAATTATATAAAATAAACATATAAACAACAAATTCCTTTTTTATCTGGAATACAAATTAATTGTATGAACCATGTGATCAAACATAGGGTAAACATTTACAGGTTCTTTAAAACCTTCAAATTTAAGGGCAAAATTCGAAAACTTAGCTAAACAAGGTGAAGAAGAAGCAAAGAAGAGAGCTGAGGAAGAAAAAGAGAGACGTAAGGCAAGGGAGAAACTGGAAGAGAAACTGGCAAAAGAGAGGGAAGAAAAGAGATTAAAACAGTTAAAAGAGGAGGAAGAAAAGGTAGGTGAAGAAAAAAATAAAAATGATTATATGACCAAGAATACAACAATGGTTCAAATGGAATGTCAAAGTATGGATCCAGTTGAGAAACCGTGTGAGGAGAAGATTTCAAATGATAAGGTACCATCTAAATGAATATAAATAACCTATAATTTTTAGTCTTATTTTAGTTAATAAACACTATGTACTTAAGTGAAGCCCTACATTAAGTTTATTAAAGTAGATATGTTTTTATCTTGAAATTATAACAATAAGTCTGCAAATTTGAGTCTACTATAAATATTTTCCCTCTCCATTTTTTTCTTTTAAAAGTAAAATATTGCATCCCATTCAAAATCATGTTTGTGATATTTGTAACTAAATTTGGGTAATATATATGCTAACAAACACTAGTGCCAAGTATTTATGTTTGTCAAGACCATAAATTTGTGAACAATTTGGAAGTACAAAAGTGTTAGTTGCAATATTGACAGAATGATTTATTTTGTATTTGTACTCAATGAAAATGTATTGTTAATCCCTCTGTAAGAAGTAGTGTAATGAAAACTCATCACCTATAAATATTAAGTTGATGTGAGTGTGAGTGTTCATGCAAGTTTTGGACATTTATTCTCATTGTAGTGATTTCATAGAATTGGAATCTCGGATACTTTTTCATTGAAAATTTGAAGTAATGTTTTATTAATAAATTATTATCCTTTTTTTAAAGGGTTGCATATGGAGGTCTGAGGGGATTAATAGAATTGTCAGAGATATGATTGTCTGCCACTATTTACATTTTTAGTACATTGGTAAACTGGATTTTAACTAACCCATGTATTTAGCTGTTGGCATTATGCTGAAACCAGTGTCTACCAAAGTTCTAGAAATGGGTCAAAGATATTCATATCCTTTGTGATGATGTTATCATTAATTATTTTTGAATATAGTTAGCAGCAAAAGCAGCTGCTCCAGTTTCAGAAAAGAATGATCAGGTGTTGACAAATGATGAACCTTCTTCAATTCAGGCATCTGAAGAAAGCAATTCTGCTGATCAATCAGAAGATAAGAAACAAGCACCTGCAGTAGAGGATACAACTATTAAAAGAGCTACTGAAGTAAGTATAAGTGATAACACTTTTGTTAGAAAAAGTAAAATTTTCAATGATAATAATTAATGAATCAAATTACTACTTAATTTTAATTTTTTTAGTAACTTAACTATAATAATCATTAGTATATTATCTTAATATTTATTTGTACTAAATATTAAGGTTCCCTTGATTTGTTTATTCATTGTTAAATTCCCAAAGGAAAGAATTCCTATGAATGAATGTTCAGAAGAAGACCGATTAAATAAAATATTAACTGAACTAGCTGAGTTAAAATCAAAACAAACATTTATACTGCAGCAAATTGGGTGTATTAAAGCTGAACTTATCCCATTGAAAAGTATGCTATCTGACAATAAATGGTTCTTAGATGTGGTGATCAAAGAGGTACAGTAATAAGATACGTTCACATTTCTAAAGATATGGAAAAATGTGTGAGCTTGATTTAAGAAACCAAGAATAATTTTATTTATTTTCACTTCAGAATACAATAAATATTTTGATACACTCTTAACTACATAGTGAATCATGTAGACATATTGCATCATGTTGCATAGTCGATTGTAGTTTGTTTATTAACTATTCATTTCTTAAATTTTTGTCAGTTTATTGCTGCATTCATTATCAAATTTACCGGGTTTTACAGTAAATGTATACAAACATTTCTTAATAAATATAATAACCCTTTGAACTTTTCTTCTAGAAGTAATAATTTAGAAGATAATTCAATTGCTTTCATGACCTTTAAAGAGATTACCTCTGTCTGCCTGATAAGCCATCAGTTTGAAATTATTAACAACTTCTCCCACTAAGGATATTAGCTAATTATTTTCTCTTTAATAAAGATTAATGATCTTAGTATCTTTAGGCAGTTAAATATGCCAAATATTGCTCCCATAACAAGCATTCATGCACTATAAACACTATTTTCCTTCCTAGAACAATCATGAAGACTTAATAGTATAGTATCAGTCTCATAAATAACTCACAATAAATGTTTCTGAATATTTAAGAAAATCAAACATTTTTCACTTTTAGTTAGGTTATTTTTCTGAGTTACTTTTAAATTACTTTAATGGTTTGATATATTCTAAATGTTTCAACAATTAAGTAATGTTTTGCTAGTTTTAATTTTTCATCATCTTCAGGTGTGGAGGAATCAATCATATCTGAAATATGTCAACAATGTTACCTTAAAATCAGTTTCTAGAAAAAGAGTTCAAACGGTGTTCTTTGTGAAATTATTTTCATTTATTGTTTGAATATTTCACTCACTGACATTATTGTGATTTAAAATAAATTTTATATTTTGTTTAAATTACAGCTTAGCAACGATGTTGTTGAATCCACTGCCCATGATGGTGAAGGTAGTGGAGAAGCATCACGTAAGACAGGAACTGCTACTGCTGTTTATACGGAAGCTGTAGAGACTTTTGAAGAAGAACCAGATGTGGACTCCGGCTACACTGCTATTGCATTGTATGATTATCAAGCAGGTTAGTCCATACATTATTCTATGTTGTCCAAGCCCTGAAATTGTCATCTTTCATCTGTTCATGTTAGCTAAAATAAAATTAATGTGGTTCTGCATTTATAAAACTGTATGTCTGACATAGCTATATGTTATTCTTAGTCACTTCTTAAATTCTTTAAGTCTACTTAAATTCTGTCTATTTATTAGTTTAATTATATTTCAGCTGCTGACGATGAAATTTCTTTTGATCCTGAAGATATCATAACAAATATAGAAATGGTATGTATCATTTTCTCTTCAAATTGAAGTTACACCTAATTAATCAATTAGTTATTATCTAAATTCATTCAGGTTATAAGCAAAAACAGATTGTTAATGTTGTAATTGTATTTTAACACACTTTCTCGTTCATTTCTATTTTTTATAAAGATAACACAGTTTAAATTATTTGCCCTTTAAAATTGAATTTATTTTTCTATTACCAGGTATAATCATTGTTCTCTTCTTCAAAAATGACAGATTTTATTGCAATGTTTACAATGCTTGATTATAGTCTACTTTTGTGATTATTTTTATTTAGATTGATGAAGGATGGTGGAGAGGTGTGTGTAAGGGCCAGTATGGTCTATTTCCAGCCAACTATGTTATTTTACAATGAGATAAATTCAGCAACAAGATCTGACTGTGAAGCACAACGACTTGTTAATCAAATTTACACTTATAAATAAAATAAATTACTTTTGTTGTTTATACTTTGTTCAACTAGTGCAATAGGAATAAGTTTTGGGATGCTAGCACATATTTATCATTTTAATTAATAATAAAATATTGATTTTAATGTAGTTCAATTATTTGAAAAAAAAACAATCATTTGAGGTATGTGAAACTCAATGGTTATTTTTAATAGTGTAATATTATCTATCCTTATTTTAAATATATTTGTTTTAATTTAAATTGCTCAAGTATCCTTGTTCATTATTTCAATGAAGTTATGTACTTTGTGGAGTTTTTTCGGACTTCATTTTTTACATTTTTATCTCAATGTTTGTAAATCATTTTATTCATTTCTTTGCATGGTAAAATGGAAATTATTTTTTTCTGATATGAAACAGTATGTTTTCATTTTCCTACACCTTTTACTTTAATTACTGGCGATAAATTATTTTTTTATATAATTGTTCGCATCTTGTATTTGCCTTGTGATTTTAAAAATAAATTGGCAAAAATTGCTAGTGAGAGATATTTTGAGCTTCCAGACATCATTACATCATGTTGTATCTTTTATTATATTATTATTTGTTTAGTGCTATAAAGATAAGACGTGAATATTGTCTTCATTCGAATGCTAGTTCTATTTTAGTGTGCTTGTTTGTGTAAGTATTCATTGTCAGATTCATTTACACATAATTGTACTTAACTAAAGTATTATATTTTTTAACTGTTATATGTTCATGAATATTATGAATAGAAAACATTTTATAAGAATACATTGTGTTCCTTTTATTTATATCCCTCCTAACCTATAAATGATCTCACTTAAAAATAATACACATCAACTAAAATTAACACTCGTTAGTATATTTAAAAAATTATGAGTCTTGTGATATCTTTCATTTCAATTAAGTTTTTTAAATATATGTGTAAAATGTCAGAAATATCAAGTGATTATTAATGCATGAACAAATGTTTTCTTGGAAAACAAAAACAGATTTACATTTTGTGTTGTACATTTTTTCATTTAAGAGGCTTTCTTTTATTTTTCAGAAATGTTTGAAGAAGTATTTTAGCAACATTTTGAGTGCTAGGACTATAATAAACTTCAAATATATTCTCTGGGGAAATACTTCCTACTAGCATGCAGAAGTAGTTAATTCAGTTACCTTCAGTTAACTCCCTAATTTATGTAACACTAATTAATTGCAATTAAAATTCAATACATCAAGACGAGCACAGTTTCTATGCACAGAGCAATTTGTCCTTGGTTTTTATCTATTATTCTCTACTGTTCGGCAGTTCTGTCACTAGTTTATAATAGTTATCCAAGTGGTCGGGAGTGTGCAGTGCTTCTTTCATCTCACCTTTGACACCAGTGGATTTCTGATTCAGAACTGAGCAGTGAACAGTGTGTTGTCTGTTGTGTCAAAGATTATTTGAGTGATAAAAGTAGGCTGAGTTATCACTATTTGATTCCCAGATTTTTTTTCTTTAACTCTGATGAATGTATAAAAGACCATGCTACAAATATGTGATTAGTGTATGAAGAGATGTGACTCTGTGAATAAATCTATTTTGAATGGGAATTTAAAAATATTTCATTCTAAAGTGTAATATATTTTATAATTTATGAAGGTAATAGAGAAACAAGGCCCATTCATGTTTTGTTTTTGTATTATAATGCTTCTCATAACTTGCAGTAATTTATTGATTTTATTTTTAGTATTGATTAAAAGTCATGTGGACTGAAATATTGTTTGCTTTCATTCTTTTGGTTTTGCTATGGCTATATTTGAGACCAGACCCTCATTTAGTTCTTCTTGGTGAAAAACTTCCAGGTCCACCAGCATACCCCATCATAGGAAATTTATTAGACATACCATCTAATAATGCAGGTAGCTATTCAATGGAAGATTATTTATAGTGTTTTGCATTGTTTTTCAATAAATTCTAATTAATAATAATTATAGAAGATATCTTTTAAAGTAAACAAACTTTGTTACATTAACAATGATGAATAATATTAAATTCACACAAACTTATTTATTTCAGAAGGCCTAATTAAACGCGCTGAGTATATTAAAATCTATGGGCAGGTGAATCGATTATGGGTTGCTAATCAATTAATTGTGCTTCTTAGTGACCCAAAGGATGCAGAGGTAAACTCTATATATTTCACTTTTTTCCAGTGGTATTAATAAGAAATTCTAAATGTAATAACTGTATTTATCTGGGATCTGTATTTGATAGTTCTAAAAAAATAAAATTCAGCCATTTATTGAAACAGCAATTATCATTATTAAAGTTTCATGAGAACAATCGGATTTTCTTTTTTTTATTGAAACTGGAATTATTTTGTATATTATAATTCTGATAACGAAACTTGTGTAAACATGTATTCATAATTAATTGAAAAACAGGTACTATTAAGCAGCACAACACACATTGAAAAATCTGCCCAGTATGATTTCTTACATCCATGGCTTGGTACTGGTTTACTTACCAGTTCAGGTAAATTAAATCTTAAAATGCATGAATTACTGTTATTGTGTGACATAAGTTTTCTTTCACATGTTTTCTTACACCTTTTTTACCCAATATTTATTGCAGGTGAAAAATGGCATTTGCGAAGAAAAGCAATCACTCCAACTTTTCACTTCAAAATTCTTGAACAGTTTGTTGATATATTCAATAGAAACGGTGAAATTCTCATTAAATGTTTGCGAGAAAATTTGGATAAACCACATTTCAATCTTCAACCATATATATCCAGATATGCTTTAGATGTCATTTGTGGTATTTCTTTTGTTATACATATTAATAAGCTATGCATGCACTCTGCATTCCACTCAAAATTTCAGTCTTTATTTTATATTATTCAAAAATCCTTTTTCAATATTTCATAATCTATTTTCATTTGGTATAGAATCTGCAATGGGAACTGAAGTTAATGCTCAAACTAAGACCAATTCAGAATATGTAGAAGCTGTTAGGAGGTGAGTTTTTGTTAGAATTGTTATGGAGTTTTACATAAATTATTTGTTACACAGATTACCTGTTGACTATACGGATTAACACTGTGTATATAACATTAAGTAAATGAATGCAAATGAATACAAGTAAATAAAAATTAATAACAAATTGAATCTCAAATTATCATTGAACTGGTTTAATATACCTGCTTTGTGGTCTGCGAGGGGTTGGAATACTGTAGGTTCGTGATGTTTCTGTCTCCTCTCGCTGGTTTGGTTTTTTGCTAGACCGGTTTCGGCTGCTCGCCGTCTTCAGTAGCAGTGTTAGTCACTGTTAGCACTTTGGATGTTTTTGGCATGGCGGGTGTGATCCTTTAATAGGATTATAATAATAATAGGATATATAATCCTATTAAAGGATCACACCGCCCAAACACCACAACATCCCCTTCGGACAATCTGACGCACACTTAGAAAATGGATTAACAAAATCCAAAGACAAACATAACCCCCAATAACAATAACAGAACACATACATATAAACAACTGACAAACACTACAGTACATGTGAAAGTGACAGTGCAGTGAGGATGCCCAAAAAACATCCAAAGTGCTAACAGTGACTAACACCGCTACTGAAGATGGCGAGCAGCCGAAACCGGTCTAGCAAAAGACCAAACCAGCGAGAGGAGACAGAAACATCACGAACCTACAGTTATCATTAAACCCTTAACATCTGACTAGACTGATTAATAATCCTTCGGATATTTCATAAATATTATTAAGTCATTTATTAATGTCTTATTCAATAATTAAAATATTAAACTAAAATATGTCCTTGTACAATGCTTTTCCTATTTCCAGAATTTGTGAAGTGGTATACAATAGGATGCGAAAGCCTTGGCTTCGAAATACAGTGCTTTTTTTTCTCTGTGGAGGTTTATCTGCACAGTCAAGAGCATTGAAAATTCTTCACGGCCTTACTAACAAAGTACACAAAAAGTAGTAGAGTGCATTTAAGATTTAATATATAACACTTCAGAAAAGATAATTTAATGCACATTAATTCCCTATGTTATTAATGTCCTTAGGTTATTGAAAATAAAAAGCAAATCTTGCTCTCAAGTGCCAAAGGAAACAATGATGCTAATAGTATAGAGAACAATGGTTTAAATATAGGTATAAATAATTTTACTTACATTAGATATATATTAATATTACATGAAGTATTTAGTGCTGTTATAGAACTAAATTCTATATTCTTAAGGCAGAGATAAGTATTTTCACTTTTGAAATTGTCTGTCTCCATTTTCATATTTGTTATGTTAAACTGATTTTACCATTTTGCAATTGCCAAAGTATTCTCCAATTTAATGAATCTAACTCAAATAACTAGTTATTATTAGTGTTATATGACGGTATATAGTGGCAGTGGAAATATAATAACATTGTACTACTACAAACTACTTCACTATATTACTAAAAGAACACTATTGATTATGGTGAAAGGTAGAAAACAGTCCATTTAGTTTAATCCAGAAAGAAAAATGTGTCACTGTAGTAACAGTTCAGTGACAGTGCTGAGAGGATGTGCTATTGGTAGTCAACATTTGTTAACATCTGACTATATTAATGCCAGAATACTATTGACAATCGTGATAAACCAAAACTGTTTTCACTGAAGAACAGATAGGTGGGTAGAAACAGAAAATTACAACAGTGATGATACCTTGCAGACAATTACCTTAATTATACATTTATAAAATAAATGTATTTAATAAACCTGATATTTGTGTTGAATTGTATTTTTATTGTCAATTTATAGGTGTAAAAAGAAAGACAGCCTTCTTAGAGTTATTACTAAACATGTTGAACAATACCAGTAAAATCTTTGTCAAAGATGATGATATCAGGGAAGAAGTAGACACCTTTATGTTTGAGGTTAAACAATAATTATTGACTAACAATTACAAATACAGCTTTAGAAAAATAAATGCCATAGTAATACAAATTTATTTAAATAATATATAATTTATTTATTAATTTAATAGGGGCATGACACAACAACATCTGCTCTCTGTTTTACATTGCATCTACTAGCAAAACATCCTACAATTCAGGTATAGTGTCTAATAAGTAATTTTCATTTAATGCCAATTTGGTAATTTTTTCACATTATATATTAGCAATACATAAACTAAGATTGTTTATTATTTTAATCAGGAAAAAGTAGTAGAGGAAATGAAAGAAATGGGTGTTTTTACTAGCCAGGCAACTTATCTGGATTTAATAGAAATGAAGTATTTAGAAAGAGTTATAAAGGAATCCCTAAGGCTGTACCCTAGTGTGCCTTTTGTGGCCAGACAAATAAAGCAAGATGTGAAAATTAAAACAGGTAAGATTTAAATGTAGTTTTCAATTTGAACATTCAAGATATATTACACTGTAACAACACTATTGCTATTGCTATTACTACAATTATGGAATAGTAAAATTTGGATATATATTTTATGTAATAATTATTATACTGAGGGGTTTAAAAACATTTTTTTATTTATGTTTTACACAAACAATTCCATGTAACGCAGTATCTATAGTAATTAAATTTGTAAATTATTTTATGAGGTAGTAACTGTTTCAAATGTTTTTTTATATAATTAATTCTGTTGCACAGGTGGCTATGTTTTACCTGCAGGTTCTATTGCTGGAATAAGTGCATACTTTATCCACAGAAATCCAGAATATTATAAGGATCCTGAAATTTTTAATCCAGATAATTTTCTTAGTGACGTGGTTGCTCAATCCCATGCTTATTCATACATACCATTCAGTGCAGGACCACGGAATTGCATTGGTAATGTCTCTGAGATTTCTGTCAACTTACTATGTAATCAAAATCCTTCATCTGTAACTATATTAAAACTATAATATAATGTGTTTAAAGGGCAAAAGTTTGCTATGTTGGAGCTGAAGGCAACAATTGTAAAAATATTAAATTCTTACATACTGGAATATGCTGGATCAGAATGGGATGTTATCCCAAAACCAACACTTATATTGCAATCAGTTAATGGATTTCATATTAAGATCAAGAAAAGATGTAAGGCTTTGAATGTAGTAATTTAATACTCACTTAAATTAATAACTATTTGAATATAATATTTAATTCATGGTAAGTAACTAAGTTTGATAATTTGTACAAATATTCATTTGTATATTTGGAATATTCAAAATTTCTTATGTGGAAATATTTATTATCTCCATAAATTTGCATTTAAATTTGAATAAATATATATTGGGAATTTTCTATATAATATGCTCAACTTGCAGTGCCCAAGCTATAATCATTTACTCTCAAAATTATTTTATCTTTATATGTGGTATAGAATTGAATTCAAATTTTGTCAAGAAAAAGGTTTTTAATGATTTAAACACTTCTTTCAGGTTAATACACTACACAGTTTGTGGTTGTAATAGGAAACAAACAAATCATAAGTTTCTGTGTGACAATATAACTTTGTTCTAATTAAATGAAAAATAAGAAAGTTCCTATCAACTGCAAAACAATCAGTGAGAATTAGTTTCTTTTCATAATCTTTTTAAACATATATTAAGCCATTCACTTATAATGTAGAGCCATAACTCTGAGTGTAAGTTATGAATAATAATTTTCACTAATTAATTTTATATTATACTTTATTTCTTAATAAATTAATGTAAGAAACGATATATATATATATATATATATATATATATATATATATATAAACATATACAAGCTAAATAACATTTTTTGTGTAAAATGTTGCACTTTTTTTTTAAATAAACAGTATTTTACAAATTATTAATGCGTTTTAACATTACAAACTCCAATGAATCACCTAACTGATTGCCTGCATTGTATGATTTTATATCCAAGTTTAATTTATAACCATGACAGTAACTTTATTGTTTTAATGTATTTGGAATAACTAACGTTTTGTTACTAGGTATTCAACCAAGTTCAGGGCACATAAACTTCTAGGTCAGTGCCTTCGTTATATTATATTGCTCTTTGTCTTAAAAATAAATCTGATGAAAATTACTGTTGACTATAACTGATTATGTACAAGTACCAAAATATTATAATTAAAAACAAAAAGAAAGTCATTTTCGATGTAGTTTTTTACAATTAAATCTTTTATCTATGTTAATAAGAAATATTTCACTGTACTATACAAAGTAAATAATGTTAAATAATGTTTTGGCTTCACCCAAAAATTCATTCATAAAACACGAACTTTGGTTATAATGGACGATACACATTACTTTTAGGGAACATGACTATATATTTTTATTAGAAACATTTCTATTGTCATTAACGTCGCGAACAGACAGATTGTATAGCCTTTAAAAAATGATTATGAATATAGACTATTTAGCTTAGATCTATAAAGAATAATTTCGCATTTCGTTCAGATATTTTCAATTCGTTGATAATTTTCTTTGTACGTAAATGCATAATATAAATTAGCCATATTTTGACTAATTCCACGGTACAATGAATTTCCATTAGTCCGGTTTTTATTCTTGTTTCGATTACCACGCCAATATTGTAAATACTTGGTTTACTTCGAAAGTTATTTTTAATTTCCTACAGGCAGTGTTGGCCCCCATGTGGAAACATATGCGACGGTCCAGCCCATAAAGTCATAAAACTCAACCCGCAGCCCCTTTTTTCTTTCCCAACCCGAGTACCGAAGTAGAGCCTTTTCCCACTAACTTCATTTCTATTGGCATTCGTTTATTTTCTTTTTTATTATAAAGATAAAATAATTACTTTCCGCGCCTATGATCCAACTTCAAACATCGCGTAGGAAATTTTGAAATTGTCGCGATAGTCCGCACTGAACTCTAGTAGCCAGTCCGCGCATTAACATCCCGTACATTATCGAAATTCAATCGAGCTTTTTCCGTGTTTTCGGTTATTATCGCCCTTCCATTAAATTTCGGCTTTCTGTTTTTCGTTTCTTTTTCCAAATTTGCCCAGTAATTCGACATTTGAGTTGTCCCAAGGTGTCAGTGTACTATAAGAGACAACCGAAAACATTTTGTAGCCGACTGGGAGTTGTGGCGGGCTCCTGTAATCCAGCTGCTCGGAGGTCAGGTGTCGAGGACGATTTGAGGGGAGGAATCACTGGTTGTGGTGGGTTTACGTTGAGTGGGCGTCCGCACTAAGCTTGCCATCGACATGGAGAGCCGGAGGGAACTCTGGGTGTCCAGGTCGGCTAAGGAGGGGCGCACCGGGCCAGGGGGGTAACCCAGCAGCCAAAAGTCCCCGTGGTGAGCAGTAGTGGGATCGCGCCCGCGAGTACGCCCCCACAAACAGCCTCCCCAATACAATTGGACCGCCACCTATTTTTACTATTTTCCTATTTACAATATTCATATTTACAAATATACAGTCGCTTTACATTTTCAGGCGTCGTAGATCAGTTTATCTTAATAATAAAAACATTGTGAATATTGGGTTCTACTCGCTTCAGTTTTGTTCTGTTGCAATTGTTTCTATCAGTTTTTTCTTCTTCCCGTCAACACATATAGTATGTAGTTAGCCAAACAAGAATATTTAGTATTACTATGTCCACACTCTTTGCATGAATTAAACAAATTTTATTATATGTTACCAATGAATAATGCAGAACAATTTGATCAAAATTTAAAAAATATGGATTGACACAACAGTGGTAAGTTAAGAAACGGATATCCCTTGTCAATAATGATTATCCAATTACACGTAACCAGATCAAAGTATCTAAGCATCATGGGGGAAATTACATCGGGTGCTTGGAGTTAAGGTGATGCAGATAGTTCGCTGGACACATTTGGGAAGAAATTATATTGGATTTCACACAATATATAGGAAGTGAAAACTCGCGGTTTTATTGTTTTATATTTCGTAATTTAACCCCAATATTGAATTGGCTCTGATAAATGATGGTAACAACAAAACATCGTTCTAGTACTGTCAGTGACGTCACATTCACAGCTATCTTGTTTACGGTTAGAAAGGAACAATGGTACGGACCGATTCTCAAGTAGTCATTATATTAATGATGTCTTTATTATGGTACCATAATTTAGTACATAAAATATTGATCGTTTTAACATGGTTTCGTAATGCAAAGTATGGCATGTAACTTTCATATTAAATTAACAGTACAATTTCTTCGAAAATTTGATTTTATCCCACGTGTAAAAACAAAATAGTTCAAAGATAATTCATTGATTTTATTACTATTAACTGTCATTACTAAAATAATTATTAAAATTTGGTAATACGTTATTGATTAAATAACTTTTGACGTTAAATAATTGATTAATTAAAATTTGTCATTGATATTACGTACACGTTGTATACACAAGGTAGAAAAGGCAGACATATTGTTGATTATATCTAGTGTTGAAGTGACTTAGTATAGCATTTCGTTGAGTTTGAATTATCCAATATGGCTGTTGTGTACCTATTGCTGCGACGTTAGTTTGCCGCCGTGTGTGCCTATGAGTGTTTGCTACTTTATATCCCACTTTACATTTAATTGACCAAAATAGAATTAATTTCAGATGTAGAACAGCAAAACAAATTTTCATTTTAATTTGCAGCATTAATAGAACAATGTTTCAAGGTAATTTATGATTACACCATATTTTACTTATTACTGAATTTCATAACCTTAAATCCTCATTTTCGTGTTTTGTTTGTTAGTTTTATGGCTCAGGAAATATTCGGTTTTTTATTCTTTCTTCATCTTACATTAATCTAAAACTTGTTTAATCTACAGGCAAAGTTTAAACTATAGTTCTTTCTGCAACTGCCTACCTACATCTATTCTATTGTTCATTTTTCATTAGGACCGAACTTTGGGGCTTCTGCAAGTACTCCATTTGGTCAGTCGACTTTTGGTAAACCAGCAACTACAGGATTCAGCACTCCAGTATTTGGCACAACTGGTGGAACTTCACTATTTGGTGGTCCAACAACTCAGCCGTCAGGGAACCTATTTGGTTCAAGCACATCAACACCTGCTTTTGGTCAACCACAAACAACTCAGCCCACATTCGGTGGTATGTTTTAAATAATTTGTTCAATCTTTTGTAAGCCCCAATCCATTGTTATGAGCAATATTATTTCCTATTTTCATGTATAATTATACTTCTAGCCTCTAATTATGTAAAATAAAATGAGCCTCATAGTAGCCTTATGTTTAGTTTTATTTTATTGCAAGTATAAGTTGTTCATATAGCCATTGTTCATTGCAAATCTAAGTATTGGCTTTGTCTTATACTTGTTTATTTGTTGGTGGTTGTGGATCACATTATTAAGTTATGCCTGAGATTTGTTCTATTCTTACTCAAGGTTAATTGGAAGACAAATTTGAAAACTGTTCTAGATTTTATTATTAACAATTTACATTAACTATATAATTCAAGTGATTTTTGATTAATCAAATTGTGCATATACTGATGCATCATGTGTTATGAGAAAACTGAAATATGAATAATAAACTATTTAGTTTTCCCGATATATTTGTATTTGAATTATTTAAACAGATAAGCTGATTTGTTTCTACTTATACTACTCTTAATAAGTGTACTAGTTACCCTACTAGTAATTAAATGTAATGATATGTGACCAGTGAGATTGTTTTTTAAACAAACTACAAGCTTTATACCTTGAATAATACATCTGAATGTACTTATTCTTAGGAGGATTTTCATCTGGCACTGGTACCACAGGATTATTTGGCTCTCAGCAAAATGCAAACACAGGCACAGGTCTCTTTGGTTCTGGGACCACATCAACTTTTGGTCAGACAAAACCCACTTTTGGAGGGTTTGGAACTAACCAGCAGAGCACGGGTCTATTCGGGCAGCAAGCACAACAGCCTCAACAGCAGTCTTCGTTGTTTGGACAACCGGCAGGCCAGTCAGCTACAGGCCTGTTTGGATCCAGTAAGTTATAAATTTATAACAACTAATTGTAAAACTGGTGGTATTCTTGCAAAATGATAAATCTTTAACTCTAGTGCCATAATGTTTTCAAGTGATATAATTATTTTCAAGTTATAAAACTGCTTGTACTTTTGGATTTACATCACATTTAAGCATGAATCTGATTTCATACTTGAAGTTGAAAATGATTGTGTAAACTCTCTATATAATAGAAAACTATTACATTTTGCATTTAATTATTTTCATATTTAATGTCATAGACTGATTATTATTATATTGTAAAATTAATGTAATATGTTATAAAATAACCTGCTATGTAAACTCTTTGGATCAAGTACTTATTCTATTGTTTTGAATTGTAAAATGTTGTACTTTTGTTTTCATGAGTGAATTCCATAAGGATACTTGAATCTTATCAAATTGAATTGTTTTGAAAAGTAAACTGATCATCAATTATTTAGTAAGGACATTTGTGGCTGCTTTTATTTTGTTTTATCTTTTGATACTAGATTAATAAATAATTTTGACTTTGTTCATAGCTTTTGGCAATACAGCACAGGGTGGGACAACTATCAAGTTTACACCTGTCACGGGTTCTGATACTATGGTGAAAAATGGAGCCAGTACAACTATTAGTACCAGACATCAATGTATAACATGCATGAAAGAGTATGAATCTAAATCTCTGGAAGAACTGCGTCTTGAAGATTATACAGCTAATAGAAAAGGACCTCAACAAGTATGCAAAGATATTTTGGAATTTTCAGTTATCTTTAATTAGAAAATTGGCTGAAACAGGATTTGTTTAAAGATATTTATTTATAAATTTACAATAAATATATATATATATATATATATATATATATATAAAAAATTATCAAAGACTGGTAGCCTACATTTTAGACCTATATGATATTTTTTAATTTTATGCTTACTTCAATCAATCTACTATATTTTAAAATATTATTTTAACCTTATGTTGGTAATAAGTTATGCACTATTTATAGTTTTATTTAATTTATATTAGCTATATTATTGTAGGGGACACAAACGGGGACAGGTCTCTTTGGGAGTGGAGGGCAAACATCATTGTTTGGAACTACTACTAACACAGCGAACGCATCAGGTGGGCAAGGCAAATCAGAAGTCAAACCTGGTATTTATTCTACACCATTCAATATTCTTCCTATTTCCTTTTTCCTTTCCTTCCTATTTTTTCTTCATTTATTATTTGTCTGTAACTCTTATAATAGAGTTTGCAGTGTAAATCCTCACTGTTCACCTTTGGAGTAATTACATTCAGAGTACTTATAATTTAGCTCAAACAAAACATATATATATATATATATATATATATATATATATATATATGTTTATATATAAAAGTATATATGAACATTGAGAAACAAATGTGATTTAGCGTATTATTGTTAGTAGCATCAGTTTAAGTTATTTTCTGTGCCATTATTATGAAGGAATACAGTTTTTTCTGTTATTGTTCATAAAAATAAAATGATACATATTTTTATTTCAAAATTATTTCAAAAAATTTGAAATTATGGAATTATTGATGCTGGTTTTGGCATTTAATTTATGATTATTCAATGAACCGGGGTATTGTGTTAATTATTTAATACAAAAACTCCTTATGGGTATTATTATTATTATTGTTGTGAGAAATATAAGTTGATATTATTATATTCCATTTAAGGTTTAGTTTAATGAAGGTTTTTAATTTTCCGGTTTCCACCTTAGGAGAGTCATTTGAAATAAAATGTTGCATACATATGTTTACAGTTTTAAACTATTGTTGGTCCACATGTTTATCACTTTTAACAAATTCACTGAATAGACTCTGTCAGTGTATTCAATTGTTTTAAATTTCTGTTTGTATTTTCAATTCCTTTGAAGATTATGGTAGTTATTTCTTAGGGCCTAAATTATTCCATTAATGTCAAAATACTATGATGGTGGTTCCAGAAATAAGTAAGTCAGTTTAATGATCTTTAAAAATTATTGAGCACAATGAAATTAGTTTGTGCTGAAATTAGTTTTAATGATCTTTGAACATTGCTTTCTGTTAATAAATTGAACAACAACAGAGAAGTTATAAATTAAGGTGAGGTTACTGTTCCAGCTGTTAAAAGTGTATGATCTTGAACAGTTAAAAATGTACTATATAGTATTCCTTGTGTTGATAATGGTAGAATTTATTGAAAGCGGGAAATTTAAGTTAGCCCATTGTTTTGTCATAGGTTTTGGGACTGCAGGATCGAGTGTGTTTGGTACAGGAACAAGTACAGCAAATCCACTGTTTGGTAAAACAACTGGTACTGGGGCACCAACTTTTGGAACACCTGCCACCACTGCAGCCACAGGGTTTGGGTTTAACACCAACACAAATCTTTTTGGAACCAATACAACACAAGTGAAACCATTTGGAGGTAATTAAATCCTAATTTTTCTTTTCAATGATTAAAGTCATGTTATGTGTTAGTATGTTTGTAATTATTTTCAGTATGTTCTCACTCTTTGAAATATGATTTATTTTATGTATTACGTATGCATGGGGGTGGTATACTTTATAAAATAAGTTCAATAATTTAATTAATATACTGTTTACTTTGCATAAACAACTGTTAAATGACAGTACAGCATATTACATCAAATTGAATATGTAAAGACTATAGTGATAATGCAATATTATTGTTCCTAAATGTCTCATTAACTATAATTGAATTACTATTTAATTTATAGAATCTTAACACTTAAACTTACTTACATTTTCTAATTTTTAAGTGTTGAAAATATAATTGTGTCAGTTAGTTTTAGAGGGTATTTGTTGTTTTAATCTACACCTAATAAGTGTATTATTGATTATAATTCATTTTAAATAGTTATTATTGACTGATCTTTTAGCTCCAACACAAGGTACTGGGCTGTTTGGAGCAACTTCACAACCTTCAACCGGGTTTGGTACACAATCTCCTGGATTTGGAGGATTTGGGGCTCCTCAACCGGTACAAAGTTTCTTCAGTTACATTTGTCTTTTAATTTAATTTTTATATAGTGTATAAAATAATAAAATAATATACTTAGATAAGACAATAGAATATTTATGTGGAATAGAATTTTTATATATTCAAAAACTTTCAAGGTACTTATTATTTTTAGTGCAGTAAATTACCCTGTTTGTTGCTGTATCTATTATTAAAACATTATTGGATTTAATTTACTGTATATCATGACGGAGAAAATCACTTTGATTTACTTTCAAATCACTTTTTTTTGCCTGTTCACTTTGTTTTTCATAGATTTAAAAAAGTATATTTTTCATGATTTTATTATGACACTAAAATATTTTGTAATAAGAGGAAGATGTATACAATATTTTAGCGAATATTAAAGTTCATATAGTAGTCTTTAGAATTATAAACTTGAATATTTTTTTTAGAACTTTAATTTTGAATTCGTTTTTTATTAGTGCTTTTCATTTGATGATTAGATCATAAATATTTTACTAATATAACAGTTTTTACTGAGTATTATTAAAACAATTATCCTTGTTTCTTTAGGGTGGCTTATTTACACAGAATAAATCTGCATTCACTCTTGGGACCACCCCAAACCCTGGTTTTGGGTTTGGTCAGACATCAACACCAAGCACAACTGGCGCATCATTGTTTGGAAGTAAACCTGCAACAACGGGCTTTGGAACAACATTTGGTACACCGGCCACTACCAACACAGGTTTTGGGGCAACAAGTTTTGGCACGACCAATCAAAACACCTCACTGTTTGGTTCTAACTTCAAAGGACCAACCAACTTCAGCTTTGGTCAGACTCCTACCAGCAACACTTTGGGTAATTTAATTTATCATTGCTTTCACCGCAGTAGAACTTTGAATATCTGACAACTACTAAGGGAAAGAAAAAAACTATAACAGAATATGTGCATCAGAAAACATTTTAAACCTATAAACAGTGGATTAGCACCAACTATTTCTTATATCTTGAGTCATTCATTGTATTTTTGGTTGGGTATATATGTGAATAATCCAAACAATGTAAATAGTTAATAGACTGATGAATACAAAAAATTCAACTGTCACTAAGTAAATAAGAGGTGTATTTTACAGAAAGTACTGTGTTCTGTTCTGTGAATTAATTTTTATATATTGTTAATGGTTTTATATTGTAGGTGCAGGTCTGTCACTGAGTTCAGGTACGACTTCATTTTTTGGGAGCACAGCCAATAAACCTGGTGGATTTTTTGGACAGAATACAGGTGCTAATACTGGTTTCTTTGGGACAGGGACATTTGGAAACACTGCCTCTCCCTTTAATACGACCTCTAATACTGGACTTGGTCAAACTTCATTCCCTATGGTTAACACAGGCACAAACTTAATGCAAGGGTATGTTCTACATTCTTGTATTTTTCATAATTTACAATATATGTGATAAAAAAACATGGTCCCATTTAAACTCTACATGTTTAATAATTTTACTGATTTAACATGACTGTGCCAACAATATTAAATTATTATGTATATTTCAGGAATTTATATTTCTGTGTATTGCTCCTATCACAGTTTTCATTAAATTTTTGTGTAATTTACAGGGGCGGAATAGGTGCAAATCAAGCAGCTTCAGCAAATAATACTATCAACCAACATATGTTGGCTCTAGCATCAATGCCTTTTGGGGATTCACCTCTATTCAAAAACCTTCTCACTGTTAGTAATGTTTAATACAAATTGTAAAAATAAAAATGATTTTAATTTTGGTTTCAGCATTCAAATATTTTAAAATTAAAATATATTTATTTACTTTTCATGTATTGTAGGTCTCTGGAAAAGCAGATGAACTGATCAAACCGACTAGCCCAGCAGCTCAAAAAGCTTTGATATCTGGTCAAAATTTCAAGATTTCCCCCAAATCTGGTTCAAAAATTAAAGTAAAACCAATTGGAACAAATAACATGACTAAGGTTTGAAATGTTATCTATGTTTCTTTACTGTAATATTTATTGTGTTATATATTTTACCCAATGTATTGTTTGGTTATGAATTACGATATTTGTGCATTGTGATTTACCCAGCAGATTTCTGTCACTAATGTATATGGCATACAGGTTTAATGTTTTCTTGGTTTATTAAGTTATTATTTTTTTATTTTCATAATAAGTGTTACAAGTGCAATTATTATTTAAGTTATTTGGTTGTAGTATTGGTTGTATGTTTCACTTACTGAACTAATGTTTTATAGAAATCTTTATTCGATGGGCTTGAATCTGAAGAGGAGAATGCTAATGATTCATTAGTCAACACAATAAGACCCTGTCCAAAGCGTCTAGTACTCAAACCTCGAATTTTCTCTGAATCAAATAACAGAAGTTACTTATTTTCGGATACAACCAGTAATGAAAACGGTGCTGATGTTTCCCCTGTTGCTGGTAACTTGCCAGTTGCTTCAACAACACCAACAACAACAGTTACAACACCTGTTGGCAGTCCCAATACACCAACTGCATCAAGATTCATTACCCCATCTCTTTCTTCAAGAACAAGGTAAACGTCCAAATATGGAGTAAACAAAATAAAAAGCCCAGAGTCATATGATTATTTAAGGCATTACATTAACTTTGTTATATATTTTGTAGGACTCCTGATACACTGCCTAAGGAGGTAGCAGCTAATAATATAAGTCATGGAAAAACCACTCCATTGAAACAGTATGTACTTTAAAAATTAATGATAACAAATAAAATTAATGAATTATTTAAGTTTTTAATATTGTGGCATTAATTGTGTAATATAATACTTGAAGACTTATTATTAGCATTAAGTAGTTTTAAATGTGATTGTATCATGATTGATCATCTGTCTGTATGTTGACCATATGTATGGGCATCTTTGTCAACCTACCTTTTAGGAATTTTAAAATTTGTTTTACATTCATATCCAAAATAATGTTTTTTACAGACCATTGGAAAACCTAGTTCCAAATGATACAATTTTGGAATTGAGACCTCAGTCAAAAAGTACTCCATCCAATTCCCCCAGAAGTCCAACTGAAAGCAACAAAGATGTTGCAGAACAATCTACTTCTTCTAGTTCAGGTAACATCTGAATAGAAAAGATATAGTAATTGAAGAACATTGTGTGCATTATAGATGCAGTGTAAATGTACAAACAAAATGTTTAAACTTTATTATTAGTTCCCTGATGATGGAGCCGTTTCATTTCCTACTTGTCTTAAAAGAAATCGATTTTTCACACTCATTAAATATGTATCTGCAATAATTTTTAAAGAGCAATCAGAACAACATATTTTTGTTTCCTATTGTTTATTTTTATAGTTTATATGCTTATTGAACTCATATACTCAAGTGGTGAATAAAAATATTAAATTTTGAAGTTCAATTTAATATGTATATTTAACACTTAAGGTGATTCAGAACTGGAAGATACAGTTGCTGCTGAGATAGATGGAGATTGTGAAGACCACCCCACAGGCATAATTTTAAGGAGAATTGGATATTACACTATACCTCCTTTAGATAAGCTCACTGCACTCATGGACAATGAAGGCCGTTGTATAGTTGATAATTTCACTATTGGACGTCTCAACTATGGAAATATATTTTATCCTGACTCTTTTGACGTTGCTGGCCTCAATATTGATGAAATAGGTGCGTATAATGACTGTACTTTTGTTTCAATCAGAGTGCTTTTGGTAGTATTTGGATTATCTTGAGATTTGTATTGGTCTTTAAGTTAAGTTATTAAGTAAACATTTCTTTTGAAATAAATTTTCAAATTAACAACAAAATATTTAAGCAGTAGTAAGATGTAATATTAGGGTGGATACATCTTGAATAGGATATAAATATGTATGATAAATATGGTTTATTATACAGGTCTATTTTATTTTATTGGGGTATATCCTATATAGGTTTCAAAACTAATGTACATGAGTTCATTTCAATTTGTGCAATGACTTCATTTTTAATAATTTCAGTACACTTCAGACATAAGGAGGTTGTTGTCTATCCTGCGGATGATAACAAGCCACCTGTTGGAAGTGGGTTGAATCGAAAGGCCCAAGTTACTCTGGATAGAGTATGGCCTATTGATAAAACAACTAGGCTTCCGATCAGTGATCCTATTCGAATAGCAGCTCTGGACTATGAAAACAAATTGCGCCAAGCTTCAGCAAAACATGGCACCCGATTTGTAGAATATAGGCCGCATACAGGCTCATGGGTCTTCAAGGTGAATTCTCTTATAACAGCAATTAATTTACTTAAAAGGCTTTGAAAATGATTTCTGAATACAGTTACTTTTTATTGTTATTTTGAGATTGTTGTTCATTACCCATGGTTAAGACTGTTATTAGAATGAATGATGTGGGATAACTGATAAATGTGACATAGGATATTGGGTTGAGAATATTCATAAAAGATAACTGAATTAGTAAGGCAGATGGGAATCAAATGAAATTGAATGTGGGCTCAGGTCCACATTAATTATTTTAAATATCAGAAAAAACTTGAACTTTATCTTTTCTAAACTGACTTTCTAATTGTTAACATTGTAATCTTTATATACATTTAATTTTTTAAAGGTTGACCACTTTTCAAAATATGGTTTGAGTGATTCTGATGAAGAGGAAAATGCTGTATCTGATGAGAAAAAGCTGAAACTTATTAACATGCAAGGAGCAGCACTACTCATGAAAACTCCTGCAGTGCCTCCTGTGGCTTTACCACACAAAGTAGATATATTTGAATGAACATTGTTTATTGCTTCTCTGATTGTATATATGTTAATAAATGTTTTTCGTTATTAAACTTCTTAATTAAACAGTAAAACATATATTTTGATAATGTTCTTTTTAATTTGTTACTATTCTTTAAGCAGTTTATAGTTAAAGATGTTTTGTATATGTAGATATATCATATTACTTGGTAATGGATTAATCCTGTTAATAATTTTTGGATGGAACAGTGCATTGTGATATGATTAAACAAAGAATTGGTACAGTATATGTATTGGATAATTATAGTTGTGTGAAACAGCTTTCTGTTATCTACTATTTGTATACATTCAGTGTATTCTTTCAATTCGTATGTATTAGTGTATCTGACCTCTTATTAACTATACCATTTTTTACCCACTCCCATAAGCAGGAAATAGCATTAAAAATGATGCATCTCTGTGTTACTATAAAAAATGTATGTGAGTGTATCTACCTTAAAGTTTATTTAACAAGAGGAATTATGAGTAAATGATTATTATGGTAGAGTTTATTTTTTTGTTTATATCATAATTGCAAAGATACTATTGATTAGCATGTATACCAATAAAAAAATGAATAGATAATAAGATAAAAATTAAATTTAATAAAATAAATAATTACTTGTCATTTGCATGTAACGTTAGCATACAACATTATTGCCCATTTTTATTTTAACATATACTAAATAAGGGAATTAATTAATTTGAATCACTGTACTGGAGTTAAATTTTGTTATGACTTATTTACTAACTTACAAAGAGAAATTTGTTTTATGTTTAAATTACAACTTATGTATTAACAATTTTATTTTATGAAATAAAAATTATGATAAATACTTGTTCTTTAATCATGTCTTTTAATTTTATCATTTATAGATAAGCACAGGTTTATCTGGTGTGGATTCTTCATCTAATTTGCTTCTTGGCGAGGAGGATGAAGATATGGAGGATGGTATAAACACACCTTTTGATCTGGGTATGCTTGTACTTTTGAATTGAATCATATTTTCATACAGCAATAAATAATATATATAATGTTTAATTTATATTCAAAAAAATTAAAATTATTTGTTACTAGACGATGAATTGGAAAGAGGTACTGCCCTTAGCCCCACAAGCAAGTTGGCCAGGCATTTGGGGACTTCTTCTCACAAAGTTCAGTTAATGAAAGCATCATTTTTTGAAGCAGACGATTTTCATATAGGTATGAAACTAGTTGGATAGTATTTTCTAAAGAGTAGAATAGGAAAGGTTAAGTCTTGTTAACATTGTTGAATTTGTTTCTTGAATATTTATTCACATCACTGAAATGTAAATACGCATAATATTTATAATTTTTTAGACGGTGATTCTCTGGACTATGAACAAGTTCCAGACATGAATAACTATGTGAATGAGTACAGCAGCCAACCAGATTATGAACAGTCTAAGATGGCAGCACTACCATTCTACAGGGGTTCATCATTTGTTCCAGTTGAAGCTGATGTTTCTGAAGCAGGTGGATCTTTCTTTCTGCACATTATAATGTTTCATTTATTGGTATTTATTATAGTTCATATTCAGTTTCAGTTATATGCATTTATTGTTGTCTGTATTCACTGTTTCATTTATTTTATTTAATTAAAATTGCGGTCACATATATATTGCACAATATGTGTTAAGTTAAGAACATGAACATTTTTTAAATTAATTAATGTTTTTATTAATTTGTATTCTTCTTGTTTATTTTATAGATGGTTTTTAAACAGTATCCTTAAATTGTATTTAATATTGTCAATGAAATGTGTAAATTTATTTGAAACAATTTATTGATCAATATTTGCATTTATTTAATAGATGAACTGGATATAGCAGAAAGTATAAACATGAAGGCCAGAGATGATTCTGTAGTACCTGAAGGAGCAACACCAAACATCAATGAAGTGCGTCCCGTAATTTACTCGCTGAAATACACAGGTGAAATGGTTAGATGGGCAGACAGTACTGCTGGAAAATTGGAAAGCAAGTGCCTCCTCGAATTGTCAATAATGATGGGTCGCCGTTTCACTGTTGGTTGGGGACCCAGAAATCAAATGACAGCACTCTTAACTTCGGCAGCATCCACCAATATTGCTCCTTCCATGTCCCTTTCAGACCTTGTGTCCATTCTTGGTGGTAGGTCATCCCAGGATATGAGCAAAACCCTCGTTCATAGATTGCAAATATGCGGTGGTGTCCTTGAAGATCCCGAAGTCACATTTCAGGTAGGTTTCCCTCTGGCTAAGTATATGCATTGTAAAATATTTTTAATGAGGTGTGGTTTATATCTCTTAAATTTGCAGGAAACTATTGAGCCCCATCTGAAAATAGCGCTTGATGAAAGTATAGTGAGTGTAGATGAAGAAGGAATTCCTTCGGTAGTACCGAAGTCAGGAGTTGCTGGTTTGCACAAGCACTGTTATACAGCTCAAGAGCTTGGCAAAGGTTCCAAAGATACATTGGTTTCATTATCAGACAAAGTTTGGGGTTTATGTTTCGCTCTTTGGGGAGATTTGCCAGATTGTGGTAATTTTAATGTTTTGTTAATATACGTATTATATTAATATTAGTAACACACTTAAGTCAATATTAATATTGCATTTATTGATGTTGATGCTGCTTTTTTGTATAAAAAGAAGTTCCTGAAAGTCACAATTGTGTGATGCAAAGAAGGGAAGCTGTATCCGAGTGGTTACAATCAGTGGTAAAAGATGTAGTGAAGGCAGAAGTAAGTGCATACAGCCACACAGATACAGCTGCTGTATTCACTCTTCTAACTGGAGCAAATATCGCAGAGGCTTGTGCAAGAGCCCAACAATTGGGTACTATGATTATTTATTATTTTCAAATTTTAAATTATTTAAGATATTCAAATTTAATTTTTTAAATAATATCTTAAATATCTGATTTCTGAATTAACAAAATTTCTGCTTATTTAAGCCATATCACTTTAAAACTATTTCACCAAATATCCACAATGCTCAATACATTCAATATGCTTTACATATTTATGCCACTGATCGCATCTCATTTTAACCTTCAGTGGTCAAGATTTATAGACTGATTTATTTATTTTTAATTTCTTCACAGTATAGCTCTCATATAATGATGTCCTTTATTTATTAAAAGAAGGTAAAAAGTATACACAATTAATATTGCATCTGAAAAATAATGATAAACTTGTTTTTGAAAATTTATATTCTCATAAATTGTATTTTTTGTTTTTGCCTTCCTCCCAACTGTTCATCTAAAAAACTGTACTTGTTTCCTTATTTAAATATTGATCAATAGATTTGTAGTGCAACGAAGTATGCCTATGATTGAAGAATACTTTTGATTGTATTCACACACACATACAGAACACAGAATTTAATATTTTTACTGTTGTTTATTAAATTAAATCACTTTCTCAGGGGATCATCGGTTATCACTGCTTTTGTCACAAGCCAGTTGTGGAGCAGGGGTTAGGGTTCTGCTGGAAAAGCAACTCAACGAGTGGAGAGAGACAGAAGGTGATCACTTCATAAGCACAGACCGAATCAAGTCCATGATGCTAGTTGCTGGGCTACCAGTTCACATTGCAAGCTATGGCACTGTCAATACTTGTTCGGATCTTGATTGGCTTCGTGCCTTTGCTATTCATCTCTGGTAACAATTTTTTAACTCTTCATATTTTAGAAGTATGCAAATTTTTAGTGTAACAAAAATATCGATAATGGCAGGTGCCATGTTTAATATACTGATATTAAATGGCACAAGCTTCTTTTATGAGTTGATTCTCAATACATTAAACATTCAGAAAATGATATTACTAATGAATTAGAATCTTAATTTAACATTTTAGTGTATGTCTTGATTGAAAAGGAAAACAGGAAACATGTTTCTAATTGGATTTAATTAAAAATAATATATTTATCTTAAGATTAATAGATTCTGTTACTTTATGTTTAAGGATTTTTAATTCACTTAATTTAAGTGTTACAGAATATGAATCATTTTACGAACACAAATTTAATTCTGTTTCCAAAAAAATACATATACTTTGCAAATTATGTTTTTCACAAATATTTTATGTTGTAGGTATATCTGTCCTCTGAGTGCATCTGTAACGGATGCTTTAATTCTCTACGAGAAGGCATTCCAAGGTGATGAAAATGAAGATGATAATTATGCTGTAGCTCCTTTGCCTTCGTATTGTGCAGATTATATTGTTGAAAATTCCAGTGGTTTGCCTGTCTATGACATAATGTATCATCTCCTCAAACTGTTTTCAACAAAATCTCATCCTTTGGAACAGCTTTTGAATCCTGCCACTCATTCTCCGGACCCACTTGATTACAGACTCAGGTATTGGACTTAGAATGAGAGTCAGTAGGGGCTTTGTCTGTTTTCAGTTATTGTTTCACTTAATTAATAATTATCTTTTTCTAAGGACATTTCTGGTTCAATTCCAACTTACAACAAATTAATGAAATGCATGTTTTGAAATATACCCATTTACTATTCAGTAAAGGCTGAATTTGTTTTATCTATCATTTAGAATTATACTAATAATTTGGTTTTTTAACAGTTGGCTCTTAATGCGTGTTTTGTCATCTGTTGGATACTCTCATATGTCTGACCATTGTATCTCACTTATTCATTCAAGTTTTGCCGATCAGCTTGAGTCCCATGGCTTGTGGCAATGGGCAGTGTTTGTACTCCTTCACATATCTGACCCGAGCAGGTGAGATTATATTTTACAGGTGTATAACAGATCCATTTTGAATTGGGGACTTTTCATAAAGTATTGATTATTTTTTTAGACGGGCTAACGCAGTACAAGACATGATTAGCAGGCACATAACTGTTGATGATGAAAATGAAAATGAGACATTTCTGAAGGAAAGCTTGCATGTACCTCTTACATGGATATATGAATCCAAAGCTACAAGAGCAATATCTGAAAATAGGTAATATTATTTTGCTGTTTGCTAAATAACCATGATTCAAATATTGTAATACAGTTTAATATATTCTTGAAGTTATATAAATTCAATGCTGTCACCACCTCATTGTTTGTGTCTGTATATTTACTAAAAATATTACATTATTTCAGATACGAACAGGCAGCTAAATACCTGATTCAGGCCGAGAACTGGAATTTGGGCCATACTGTCATTATGGAGAACATTGCTTCAAAAGCCATTATAAATGGTAATATTGGATATTGCTTAAAATTGCATGAGAACGTTTATTTATTAAATTTGTGTACTCTTACATTTACATTTTGAATTTTGTGTCTTTGCAGAAAAGTACAGTTATTTACTAGAAATGCTCGAAGAATTAAAAAAGGAAGACAGATGGAAGCAGGTTTGGGGCTGGCAAAATGGAGGTTGTGTTATATATGAGTACTTGATAATAGTTAAAGAAGTTGAAGATATAGTGCACCGACAGGATCCAAATGTGGGTTATCACTTGGAGAGACTTAAACCACTACTTACTGATTTATGTACCAGAATAAAATTATTACCAGTGCATACACCAGTTGACAGGTAAATAAATAGGTGTCAAATAATTAGAATTATGTAACCAAATTATTTTTAACATTATGATATATACACTATTATATTTTCATGTTAAACAAGGAACTTGAACAATGTTCTTTCTGTATATATATTAAACACTAGTTATATTTACGTTTTCTAAAGTTTAAATGAATATCTATCTTTTATATATTAATAAATATCTGCGTTTGTTTTTATCTTAGTGATGTATATAATTGAAATGGAGTTAGGTATAGATGATAGTAACAGAAAAGGGTTGAAAATATGTTGTGTAAGGACTAATTAAGGCATAATTATTTAAGTAAATTGTATTGATTTTTCTGTAATTTTCATTCTGTTAGGCTTAGCCAAGCGGAGATGGCGAAGAGATGCTCAAGTCTGGTTCGGAGCTTACTGCTTGTCGCAGGTCATTCTACCGATGATATGTCAGAGAATGGTGACGGAGTGAACACTTTGTCCCAGCTGATCGGTGAACTTCCGCTTCCCAACGATTATACCCTCCAAGAGTGGCAGGCTATCGCTCCCCATTTGATCAACGATGTGGCTGACAGCCGCTAACTGTTTATATATTATTTCAGTCTCTCATTCGATGTCTGCAATCTAATTTGTACTTTATTATCTAAACAAAAAAATGCTTGCTGCTATTTTATTACTTTCCAACATATGCCACAAACATAGCCAAATCTTTGACTACAGGTGTAATATTGTCCTCTTGTAGAGAATATATTTGGAAAATAACATTGAGGAACAAATATTTGATTATCCCTTATATTTTTTAAATCGGTAGAAATTTAAGAAATTCTGTTAAGTAAAGTGTATAAATATTGTGATATATAAAGACAGTCTTGTAGAATAATAAATGAATGAATTAGTTTTTTTTTTGGAAAAGCTAATCTTATTAAAGGGTTATGCAAATATAATAATAAGTACTAATATTAGGTTTGTATATTTGATGTATGTGAATTTTTATTGACCTCCTGTTAAATTACTCTCAAAGATTGTTTTATTTATGCAATAAATGTTTTCAGTGTATAATGTTATATGAACATATAAAACATTACTTTTCCTTTTAGTTGTACCACATGGGCAAAATGTGCGTGTAAAATGCACACTGCACTGTCACTGTCACTTGTACTAGTAAAAGTCAAACCTATCTGGTATTGTGTATTTACGATCATAGAAGTTTTCCTGTTGATCCAAAATTTATTGAAAAAAGTTTATTTTTAGTACAGTTATGTTAAATCTAGTATAAAACAAAGTGAAACAATAAATACGTGAGAAGGAATATAAAATCAAAAGAATGATTAAAATATGATAAATTCGTATTTTTTTTGGAAAAGATAAAGAACCCTATGTATCCTGCTGTTAATATTAGTAAAGTAGCAAAGGAGAATATGGATTTATGAAACCATCACATTTATTAAGAAGCCTAAAATAATACAAACATTAAAATGGTAATAAAACATAAATCATAAGATATATGTACTTGGCAAGTTAGAAGAAATTGAGTGCTATGGCTCGGAGCCATTTATAAATTACACATTGTTGATTCAAATCAATGGACAGTTGGAATGACTATGTCAGTCTCTATTTATTATTTCTAACAATTAAAAGATAAATCATTATCTATGAGTAACATATAAAAGTGCCCCAATATTTTTCCTTCAATTTGAGATAATTCCTTTTTTACAACTAACATACAAAATATGAGATGAATAGCACCTATTCTTATTTACTAGATAAAATAGTAGGAGTAAGTAACACAAGACTGAAAATCTAACATAAATCTAAATGAGCTAACAAGTAGCTATTATAAATTAATGTTAAATATAAAACGCATTTTCCGTTCAATAATAAGATCAATAACAGAAATGTGAAATCATTGAAAGAATTTCTAAATGTTCATTGCATTCTATGAATACATTTTGTGCGAATAAATAAAATTGAAAGGTTTCTTAATTTCAGCAAGGCAAAAAAGGACCTTACCTCAATGAGGGAAGCTAATGAGATCGACAGAGTTATCTCTTCGTGCAGGTAGAACATAATTTCCAGAGCCAAATTAAATGACTAGGCACAACAACTTTGACATAAATGCTCAAAATGACATAAGTCATTACAATCACAACTTTTGTTAGCTCAAATTACAACACTTATTTTAATAATATATGAATTCATTGTTATAAAATTAATAATCTTAAAAAAAGCAATCAAAAATGGTTTACATAAAAAAGTAATCATAAAAGAAATGCAGCAATAGGAACACGAATAGATTAGTCCATATAATAAATATTATTGAATATTATTACACAATACAAATAAAACTTGCGATTACCCAGTTTAATAATAAGTTCATACAAACAGTACAAATATCAATAAGCTGAATCCCAATATGCATCTGTATAAACTTACAAGTGCCAACATAATATATCGTTGAAATAATATATAATTAAAGGAAACAAAGGACTATGCCAATATTAAATAAAATTGGGGTTTACAAATCTTTGGGTGGTGATCTCTAATAATAGGAAATAAATTAACAATTATATTAAAATGAGACTTCAAGCTGTTAAAGCTTCATTTTTTACAAATTAAAGCAACTATATTCAAATAAAAAAAATATATGCATAAAAATCACATCTTTTCACTGGTTCAATAAAAGTATTGTGGTATTTCCGCTGTTGGGAAGATAACTGACATTAAAATTTCTTAAATAATAAACTAACTAATTATATTTACACTTAACACTTTAGCAGTTACAGCCACGATTTCCTATATGTTTTTAAAATCGTAATGACATAGTCCTGCAATACTGGCAACCTTATTACACAAATGTAACAGTATCACACTCAGTTTGAGTTATTTAAACAACTTAATATAAGTTTGAATACATATTAAATATGCACACTGAAAATTATTTTTAACAGCTTAATTTTCTTCTGGGGAAAATTAATCTACATAAATACATTTTATGGTTTTCAGTAATGCCTAATTTAAAATAAATAAAAGAAAATTACTGAACCTTTAAGAAGATGTATATCATTCCTATTAGAAATTCTTTCATGATATATATATTATATAAAATATTCCTGGCTTACGTGTGCGCGCCATTAAGTCCACACCTCTATTAGAGATGATTCATAACAGAAATAACTGATTCCAGACATTGTCTGACATTCTTTTGTACATACCTGAAATCACTATCACTAACCATCTGTTGAGACATTTTACTTTAAATTCGTCAAGTATAAGATTAAATTACATTGATTTTATTAACAATTCAATCTAACATGTTATACTTACATTTATTCAATGGAATCAATGTTTATACACAACCATATTCAAACCAAATGTCAGTAGGTTTTGATGACTGTCTTCGGCCAGAATCACGAGACACATTTGGATTGGATTCCAGTGGTGAAGTTGAATTACCAAGAACAGTTGTCATTCTGTTGTACACCAATAAAGACCTATCAAAGGAAAATATTTAGAGATGTAATATATTAATTTTACACATATAAATCTTGGTAAAGGAAACTGCAATCTTAATATTAAGAAATATAGATTCTAATCTTGGAAAACACCATCTGAAAATACGGGAACAATATAAGTAAAATCTGTTTTCCCTTATTTATATTATGTAATAAGCTGCTGTGGCCTATTATGTACATATGCCTAGTTATGGTTATTAACCACTACTAGAGAGCATGGCATTCCTTGGCTTATGGTAACATATCTATTTACTTGACAAACACTAAACCTGACCCATTGAGTCTCCAATGAGTGAAACTCGGTTAAGGGGTTTGGAGTTAATTAGAGATATAATTTTTATAATTCAATTCTGCATATTGAGGAAAAAACCCATGGCATTCTGCATACTGTGCTATTACTTCTACTGAACTATACAAGCATATAAATGTTGAAGTTTTCACACACAAGTGGAGAAATGTAGATGTTTTATACATTGTTCTGTTTGTTATGATTTAGTTTTTACAAGTGCCTGCAATCATCTGATGTGTTAAAATTACCATTAAAAAAAGATCATATTTAAAAAGTCAAGTTCTGTAACCTGCTTTGTACATAATTTAAAAGAAGGCTTAAAAAGTTGTTTTAAACAAAGTTCAGAAGACAAGTCTTACACCACAGCAGAACAAACAAAAAAAAGGATAAATTCTAAATCAAATAATCAAACTCAATCACAAAAGCAGCAAAAGCTAATTTTTACAAAATTTGCTAACAAATAGTAATACTTTAGTTGATCAATAAAAGAGAAAAACTATATACCTTTACTCACACTATAATACCTTTTCACTCTAAACTTCATATTAATACACTACGAAGAAATAAAATAAACAGACTTCAATAGAAGAAATACAATTAGAAAAATACTAAATGTAATATTTAGGGGCCGGTATTAAACAAAACTTGGAGGTGGCTTGTGGTACAGTTCAAACTCCATTAAACTCAGAAATATTTAATGGTAATTTAATTACATGAACTTAAGATTTGTCTGAAAAAGTTCCACCACCATTTTCAGTTATTTGAAATGATTGTCTGCCCAGAAAGAAGAAATGGCAAACAGAAAATTCAGTTTTATGATGACAGTTAACTTATAATTACATTACATAATAATTATTATGAACAACTAATATTAGAGATGCATGCGTCTGTTGTTAATTTTACAAAAATAAATCTTTTTTAGTTTCAGTATATAAAAAACAATAAATGAATTTTCCTGAAGATTCTTTAGATAAATTTCAAACTAAAGCATCAATAACTCCTGTTACACAATAACAAGTGCAAACTGTGCATTACACTAACATGCAGACTCTGCTATTTTCAAGGAAAAACTATTATCAAACAATAAATTATATATATTGTGCTAATATTATAAAATTATCTTTCTCAAGTTATCTTTCTTTTCTATCAAAAGAAATAATACAAATCAAATAAGCCAATATCTTCACGATTCAATACAATTTCCAGGACAATAAAGCCTAATCGTAGCCAATTTTTGACACTCTTTCAAATGAAAAATGAAATTCATAAATGCCAATATATGCAAGCTCATGAGTGCAATACTGTAATTATTTGACTACTATGAGTATGGTACTGTACCCCTTTAGGCTGTGTCAGTGATGGCAGTTTGTCACTATAAAAGAAACTATGTATCAATGCATGAATACAAAATGAAAGTACAATGAAATCTTTTTTGTCGCAACATTTCAATTTATTATGAATGTACTGCTGAGCTCCTCATAATGAATTATTCATATGGTAAGTCATTTCTGTTTTATCTACTACAAAAACTACTATGTCTACTATGAAAAACAATTTTAAAATGGAACCTTTCATTTGGGTTTTTTAAATTACACATTCTAAAATTTAAACTTATTTTCAAAAATATTTCCCATTTTAAAACACAATATTTACTAATAGTATATAAACATAAGATGCAATATAAAAATAGAAAAATGATTTTAGAAAATGATATACAGGAAAGTAACTAAAATTGTTAATTTCATAATTTATCATTTGATAAGTGAGGGTTATTAAGAACAATCATTATGAGAGGCCCCAATAAAATCTGTGAATATATGAATAATAAGCATTTTAGAATACCTATTTTGTGGTCTGTGAGGGGTTAGAATAGCGCAGATTTCGTGTATTTCTGTCTCCTCTCGCTGGTTTGGTCTTTTGCTAGACCGGTTTCGGATGCTCGCTATCTTCTAGCGGTGTTAGTCACTTTGGGTGTTCTTTGGGCATACCCAATGCACTGCCACTGTCACTTGTAGTGTGGTGGTGGTCTGTTTGTCATGTGTATATACATGTGTCAAGACACGTATATATATATATATATATATATATATATATATATATATATATATATATTTAGTTAAGTGCATCCCCGCGCCACCCTCTCAGGGGCGCTAGCGTCGTGGTGCACCTAATGAACTTTAGTTAAAAACGACAATTTAAGCGTATAAGAATGTGATTTTTTGGCCTGTATAATTTTCTGGTAAAAGACCAAACCAGCAAGAGGAGACAGAAATACATGAAAGCTACGGTATAAGCATTTTGATTCTATAGCATAAAGTATTACTTACGGTTCTGGCTGCTGAGGTGTTGATGATCTTGGAACATCGGTTGCTATACTTTTGCTTTCATCTTGGTCCTGAAAATAAATATTGTAAATAATTGTAATGATCAGAATTAATTTAGTTAAAGAAGAATTAAAAACAAACCTGAATTTATTGTAATAAATAATTTTTAAATTTATGATAGAATAAAACTATGAATGATAATGTATTAATGCAAAAATAATTATATTTTTAACAACATTTAAAGTATATATTTTATATTTGTAATGTAAGGTGAAGAAGGATCAAATATATGAATATTATTAAATCATAAGTTACAATGTAATGAATTAAGATATTGAATGAGTTGATTCTAAAGCATTATTACATACATTAGTTGAAGCTGAATTTTCATCACCAGAAAGGTAGACTGTTCGCCTAGTTCCTGGTGTACTCAATCCCAAACCATCTGCAAACCATAAGTATTATGTTAGACTTAAGCAAAAACAATATTTATTCCGTTACTATTGATGATGAAGTTAGTTCGGTTAATGACAGTTAAAGAGGAATGAATATGTGTATGTAATTTTTGTTCCATAAAAAAATCTGGTTTTATTAACATATGGAATATTAAAAATTTGAAAGTATTATACTGTTTATGAGGAATTGGTTAATTTTTCACAAACTTTAAAACAAATTAAAATATACAATATCCTTCAGCTGATAAGCTAATAATGATACTAAACAAAAATTATTTCTAATTACTGTTCCATATAGTGTGAAATTGATGTTTGCTTTTATTAATTTGTTTAAAATAATAACATTAATATCAGACAGTTAAACACATTGGTCATTATTTTATATATTGCCATTTTCATGTTGCTAGATCATAAAATTTAAATATGCACATTTTTCTAAATCTTTATTTATAAATATAATTATTCAAAAATCATTACTTGACCTGTTATGAATTATGGAAAGGTTTAAAATTTAAGGAAATACTGAACATGCATTAAAACTTTATTTTTAAGGGAAACATTCTTAGTCTTATTTTGTAGAACTCAACACAAAAATCCAAACAGTAAGCACAACTCCAAACACAAGTTACATTAAAACAAACCTTGTCTGGTTCGAACATCTTCTAGACTTGTGTCAGAATCAGTTCCTCTACGGGCACTATCCTCATGCCAAGACTTACGACTCTGAAATAATGTTCATATGTCATTACAAACAATGAAAGTAATATTAACTCTGTGTATAGATATATTTTTTTAAATGTTAATTTTTCCATAATAATTTTTCATACATCATATATATTAATAAATCATAAATATTATTTGGTAAATACAAATGAAACTCATACTTTTAAATTATCCCAATATCCCTTCATATAATAATCCTTTTTCTATTACATTTTTTAATCAATTCCCTTTAACTTGATTAAAGTTACAACATTACTAATATATAGATGCCTTACTTTATTAATAAGATCTGATCCAGCTTTTCTTATTTTTCTGACCATATTAGCTCCAAATCCTTTTCTGTAACAAAAAATACATGAATATAATTACAGATCAACATACCTATATAATATCCAGATAATTTAAAAAATCCTCAGATCAATATAACTTAATTTAGTTATTAGATTCACTTATTCAAAGAATATTTTTTAAAAAAAGCAATACTTTTTATTAAAATATCATACAAATATACAAACTTTTTTGTAGGACAGCTTTCCATTCTTCTATAATGTTCCATTATTTTTTCCTCAAGCTTCTCTTTTTGTCTGCACAGGTTGTTCAGTTTATCTCTGAAAATAATTAAGTGAATATTGCAAAAAAAGCAACAAAATATTGTTTCATTCTTAAAAATAAAACAGTATAGTTATAAAACTAAAAAAAATAAAATAATGCATACGTGAACATTTTTTCTTCAAGATGGTAGTGTTCTTTATCCTCGAGAGAATGAGTCAAAAGTTCATGGTATTGTCCCAAAAGCAATGTGACATGTTCCATCAATGACCTCCTGTCTTCTTCAAGATTTGCCTTCACTTGTTTTAACATCTAAGTGTTTAAATAGAATCACACATGAATAGGTATGAATAAATAATATATTTCACAATGAACTTATAATTTTAAACCCGGACTTGGCTCATGAAGTGACAACAATAAACAGAAAACATTCTAAATCTTGAATAAGATAATTAATAAGAAACAACTTACATCACACTGGCTATGCAATTTAGATAACTGAATTTCCAGGTGTGTTATTCTGTCATCCCTGGCTGAAACTTCACCTTGAAGCTCGGTCACATTTAAGGTCAATTTATGAACTTCACTGCGCATTGACCTGTACTCTTCCTGAGCTGACCTATACTCTGATTTAAGTTTTTCATTGGCTGTAAATAAATTTCGGAAATCCTCCTGGAAAATTAAAGAATGCCTAATGTTTAGTTTCAAACAAACATGATACAATAAAATTTTAAGATAGTTTAATATGAAATTGCAATTAAACTACTGTATAATAATGTAAATATCTATTTGTGTGTGAATAAAAAATCCTTTTTCATAACTCCTAAATGTAGGTATTTGTGACAAACCTGAAAACCTTTTTTCATATTTTATAAGCTCGATAATAATAATAATAGTTGTTATGTATAAATGAATGCGGTAATTTCAGATGAAAATATGAAAGTAGATATACTCTGTCTGATTTGAAAAACAATTACAACTTCAACTAACCTTGAGTTTTGAATGTTCTGCCCTAAGATTATTCAAAGAATTTGCCTCGGCTCTAAGGACATCCCTCTCCTGCTGCAGTGATGCCAATGCAGTGGAAAGCCTGTCGACCGAATCTTTCAGTCCCCTAGCCTCTGCCCTTGTCTCTCTCACTGAACTTTTTAATGAGTCTCTTTCCTTTACAAGTGATTCGTATTCACTTCCGAGCTGTTCATGAAGCCCTTGCAGAGTCAATTGGTCAACCAACATCTGATGATGTTCACGCCTCAGTGATTCCAACTCTTTTGAGATCTGCTCAAAAATTAAGAAATACTATAAGGTTACTGACATTAAAATAATGCTTATCTAATGCATATACAAGTATCACCAATACTTATTGTCTGGCTTTTTTACTTATTAACATGACTTTTTTATGTACAAATAAAATAAAAATAAAAATTCTAAATGAACAGAATAATGCTGAATCACTACAATGTCTTTATAATATCCTATTATTATCAATCCAACACCTTTACTAATATATTATCAATGCTTATTCATGAAGAAAGAAGTTACTTGAGAAACTGAAATTGATTCTGCAGCACTAATAAATAATCTTAACATAAAATAAAAATAAATATACGATTACCTCATCCTTTTCAGCGACAAGCTGAGAGTTTGCAAGCTGCAGAGCGGTGTGTTGTGAAGTGAGTGAGGATATCTGTGACTGTAAAGTGGCCAGATCCACTTCCAGCTGTGCATTTATAGCAGCCAGTTCACCTGAATTTACTACCTCGGACTGTGTTGAAGTTTCTACCAGCGCAAGCCTTTCTCGTACAGCTTTCAGAACTTCAGGATCAGAAACAATTCTGAAAAAAAATCATTAACCCTTTAATGGAATTTAAATCAAAACAAATCCTGAAGGCACAAAGGAAAATCCGCATTTTTTTTTGTGAACCGACAAGGTAATAAATTGGTTTAACCTAATTAATAAATAATACCTATCCAATGCATTGTCTGGGTCTATCAGATAATCCACAGGAAGCCCAAGCTTCTCGAGGCCACTTTTCATTTGTTGAGTAGTCAGTTTTTCAGCAACAAGGTCTTTTTGTAAAGCAGCTAAAGTGGCTTTATCAACTTCATATTTACTGTTTACTTCTTTTAGTTCTCTTTCAACTTCTTGAAATCTGAGAAAAAACAAGAAAATTATTTGTAGAAGCAATAAGTCCATCATATGAAGATGGAATACATGTACACTGACAAATATATACCATAAAATAAGTAAAATATGGAACCACTAACCTTAAAATCTGATTCTTGGCATCGTCAATCTGCAATATTAATTGACCTTTTTCTTTGTTAACCACATCAAAATCACACTGCAATTTGTCCATTGTAATAGATTTGGTCTAAAGTACGAAAAGGTTATGATCCGTTAATAAGATAGTCAGTATTAAGAACAAAAGTGTAATTATGGGCAGGCTCCAATAATTCATTATACAGTAATTTCTGAGTACCTCCAGTGAATTTTTAAGTCGGCCAATTTCTTTTTCCAAACTTGTCGCTTTGGCTTTGAAGTCTGTTAATTCTTCAAGCTGCTCTTCTTTCAATTTGGCTTTCTCTAACGCGTGTTCAGCTTCAATAGCTCTATTTTCAAATTTAACTTTTTCTCTAGTTATAGAGTCTACTTCATCTATTCTTGACTGTAACAAGAGTGAGACTGATGAATTGAAAGATTGATCAATTGAGCAATAGTAACGTAACACCAACATATTTGTTTACATATTTGTGGTTAGCGATTCATGATAAAGACTTCAGTGTTTGATCTTTGAATAAAAACAAGTAGTGAAATTAATAATTTAGGACATAAGCAAAAATACACAATCTGTACTTCCTGTAGCTTGTAATATTTGTCTTAATTTACTTTATTTCAATGTTAGTTTTATTATTAAAAAAATCACTACATAAATAAATTTCTTGCCTGTAATTGGGCCTGCAAGGAATCCCTAATTTCTTGCATTTTCTTTGTATCCCTTTGTGCATTTTTCACTGTAGTTTCAAGTTCTGAGATATGAAGTTGTAGTTTACGCTTACTTTCTTCAAGCTCATCCACCTTCATAATTTAAAACATTATAGGTATAGCAAAAACATAAAATAAATTTTCTGAAATATATCATAATAAAATAATCACCTGAAGAGAAAGTTTCTTTTTATCCTTTTCAAGTTGAAGAACTCGCTCATTGGTCTGATGAAGTGCAGCCTCCTGAAGATTCTCAACAGTAGATGCTAAGCGCTTATTTTCTAGTTCTAATCTCAATGCTCTTGCTTGAGCATTGCTACTTAATTGTTCTGACAGACTGTTATCAGCTGAAAATAATAATTAATTTTAAATTAATTAATTTAAAATACACTAACACACCTCTAGCACACTAGAAAATATATATTATACATCCAATATTTACAATTATAATGGATTTTTATTCTTAAGATATTATTAATTTATTAATGATTTCATTAAATACTTCTGAGAAAAGTATTATGTATTATTCATTACATTAATATTTCTGAATTTATTATTTATTAAAGTTGTCCTTCAACGCATAATATAATAACACACAACATATCATTGTATCATAAGTAGAAAAATAGCATAAATGGAGTATCTAACCAGTAGAAGTGTCATCCAGTTGGTCAACATCCAATGAAGAATTGTCTTGCAATAAAGCTGATTTACTAAGTAATGTAAGTTGAGCATTTTCTTCAAATAACTCTTGCAGTTTCTCTTGATGTGCCTCTCTTTCCTGAATAAAAAACATTATTCTATACCATAAGATATTGGACAGCAATGTATGTAGAAATCCATTGAATGAATAAATAAATAAAAGAAATAAATTGAAAATGCAGGGCTTTGTATATGGTAACATACAATAATAAAGAGGTTGCCCTCACTAAAGTATAAAGAATGTCATACTCTTTGACAAACTGTATTCACTAAATAATTGAAATGTTAAAAATATATAAATAAAATTAACTATGAAAAATACAGATGACTATAAATAATAAATTAGAAAAACAATTAGATTGTTTACCATCAATGATTGTCAGATTAATAATGGAATTAGATTATAAAAACTAAAATAGCAATTTAATAATTCAAACAAAATTATAGTTTGATGTTCAACTCACCAGTGAGAGTTCATTGATGGTCTGTTTCTGTTGTAAGAGATCAGCCTCTAGCTGCAATGTGTACTGAACTCTAGTTCTTGCCCTTGCAAGCTGTTCCTCCAACATTTCTCTGGTCTCTTCCAAGACCCTATTGTCCTGTCGAAGTTCTTCAACCCTGACCCTATAATATTCCAAATCAGACAAACGCTCCCTGTAGCGACCGATTTCAGACTCCAATTTGTCACAGCGTTCTGCCCTTTCCCGGAGCACGTCAGCTTCATCTCTGTATGCTTTGCAAGCCCTTGCCTCAGCCTTAACTTCTGCTATCTGGATGTTAAAATACAGTAGTGCTTTATAATTTGTACAGTATAATTTTAAAATTAGCATTTGTAGTGTACCCTGGCTTAAAGTACGTTAACAGGTAAGTTAATATTACTGTGTGTAACATTTCTTTACATACTTCATACCTCTATAGTTACAATTAAATTTTACATATTTTGAAATATAACTGAATTGTCAGAATTCTTATGTAAAACTACAAAATTATATATACATTTATGATACATACCTATATATATATATATATATATATATATATATATATATATATATATATATATATATATGAATGATATACAATTATGAAATAGACATAATTTATACATACTTCATTCTTAAGTTTGACAACTAGTGCTTTGTTATGTTCCAAATCATCCCTTGCTTCTGCCAAAGCTTCTGATTTTTCTTCTCTAAAGAGAAAGAGTATAATATGTGGATTATTTATGTTGTATACATATATTTAAATTGCCTATATTTAATAGTTTTTTCAAGCACAATAATAAAACAATAACATACAGTTCTTGTCTATGTTTCCTGAGTTTTGCTTTCCAGTCTGCCAATTCAACAGCCAAATGTTGGGACTCTACAGCAACTGCACTTGACTGTTTCTTTTCTTCTTGCGTACTAACAGCCTGAAACAACACACATTTTATTTTTCCAGTAAATAGAGAGTACAATGTTATAATTACTGTTTCACTGTACAAGTTACTACAAAAGAAGTGACAGAAAGAAATAATATTAGATTCTAGTCATACCTTGAATAAAAATCATAGCAGAAAGAGAGAAAATAATTAGAAACAAATAAATTTAATAAAAGTGCAATAAAGAGGCTGGTGGAGGAAATTATTGATTTCCCTGTATTGAGCAATATATCTCTTGCATTATGCTAAAATCAATACAACTGTTGTAAAGTAGATAACATTGTTACCTGAAGGTAACTGTCTCGTTGCTTCACAAGTCTTCGAATGTGAGAAATAAGCAGGTCAGTGGACACCCCATCGCTGCCTTCCTGAGTCAAAACGATCTCTTGGCTTTCTGTCACCTGTTTGATGCAATCAACAAGTGAATGCTGAGCTTCAATTGGAAGCGTTTTAATTTGCTCTATGAACGTCTGCTTGTTAGGACATTGGACAGCACACCCAAGCAGAAGCAAAAGGAGCAGTTGCATTTCTTGCAATCCCTCCTTGCTCTCTGGTTCCCTACCCAGCTTTCCAGCATCAGGCAACATGACCACCAACTGACAAAGCTCTTCCTGCACATATAAATAAAAATGATTTTCCCAAACTTATATAAATATACTATTACACAAATATATTACATCAGTGTATATTTTATACACCACAAACATATGGTACATAAATCTAACCTCATATAGTGCTTTGATGTTTTTAATGATGCAGTCCATGTTGCGAGTACGCAAGGCGGGATTGCCAAGACTTGGTCCAACTCCATGGTGTAAAGGTTCTGGATCACTTAAACATCACACTCATCCCATAAAAAAATGTATATCTTTAGGTGTAAAAAGACAAAAAAGCAACAGCCTAAGAACATCTAAGCAGACAGAACATTATCAAAATAAACATCAATGAAATAATTAGAAAAAAATATGCTGTCTTCTGACCCCAGAAACATTTTAGCATTTTATACTGCATAATTCCTCTGAACAAAATCTAAATTTGACTGATAGTCAATTGACTGGTTGAGTAGTTGAAATTAAAGGATCTACAAATAGTGCAGTTAGTTATTATATTTTTTATTTTATCCTTTTTCTATTATTCACACAACTTTAAATGTTTTAAATATTGACAAACATATCTTTAAAGATATATAAATATAAAAAAGAAATATCTGACAGAACAAGTAAGCTCCAGAAGACCAATTCAACGCCCTTAAGAAATGAAAATTCTTGAGTGCTGAAATGGGTTAAATTGCTAAGAGTGGGCTTCATTACATTGATGCATTCATTACAGACATACATTTACAAACATAGATACATTTATATACATGCAAATTTATACTGGTAGGTATTTATACTAAATACATATTATTAACATAATTATACCACTTTGTGACCAGCAGGCATTATTAACTCACATTAAGAAAGAGATAAAAGGAGTAGTACTCAGTAGCAACTACATAATTAAAAACTTGCACAAAACATAAATATATTACATGAAGAAATAATTCAATTGTTTTAAAGAACTGGAACTAAAAGGAAGGGGGGGGGGGATGAGGCCTATACAGATCAAATAGAACATAAATTTAAGATGAAAATAAAAATAAAATTGAATAATTATATCCTAACAGATAAAAAACTGTATGAAGATCTGTTGATTGTATAAACTATATATTGAAGGATAAATTTTCAGTTCAATTAATACCCCTAAAAGGTCTCAAATTCCATGACATAGCTCAAAAACATAAAAATATTGATGTTGATGAAACATTTAAATGTTCAAGAACAGATTAGTAATGCACTTAATGATAATGCCTTTACATTTATACATAAATACCAGAGGAAATAGCTTATATTCTTTACACATGGGATAACAGAAGGATTTATTGTGTATTCGTTCTGTTTGCTTGAATTTTGCTTACCGGAAAGAATTTCCAAAGTTGGAATTACTATGGAATAATAAAAAAGAATTAATTTTATACCAATAACATTCAAAATGTTCTCACTATAATCGCTTTTCATAGCTAATCATTTGAATAATATTAAATAAAGTAACCTTTACTTCAATACTTTTCTTTTCACAAAGGTATAATAATCTTTCAGTACTATCACAGTCAATTATATCTTATCTTTCAAAGAGCAAATCACTGAAGTGATAATGTAATTATCATATTCTTCATTAGTCCTGTAAAATTATAGGTGAGTACATACATTAGGTTATTTTTCAAACCACTAAAGTATTAACTAAGAATTATGATTATAATAACACTTAGTATTTAAATGTTAGCATTTGAAACATGCACATGCCCGATTTTAATAAGATTTCATTGAGGTTGAACACTGTGTATATAATTATACAGCTTTAATATTTTCTGTTATTCTTGATTTACATAACAGAAAGATAAAGTGTGAGCTTCTTTTAATTTAAAAGTGCTATAAGGAGTGATATAGTAAACTTAATTACTGGTTGAATATCAGGATTATATTATGAACAATAACTGCATAGCAAGATAATATGGTGATAATAATCATTACATTTAATGAAATTTATTTAAATGAGTAACGCTTATAGAAAAATTAAATAAATTAAGTGTAATGTATATAATTTATTTTCCTAGTTTTAAAATGTTATCACACAAAATTGAAATAAAATAATAACTACAGCAGTTTGCAGCATAATAATTATTTTGTTAAAACTTACATTAGTAAAAGTACTTGATGAATTAAAACACCATCTGCCAGATCGTCATAATCGGACAAACTGTCGGAATCGTCTAGGCAAGATCTTAACTGAAAAATACAACCAGATTATAATTTATTAGAAAATAATAAATGGTAACAGTTTTTCTGCATATTTAGGATACTTGGCATTCACATTCTGACCTTCAATAGCACTAGCTATTTTGAGAGAAGGTATGCAGGTTGTATTGCTTAAAAAATTCCAGAGTACTGGAGTAAATGCACAATCCTAATTTTAATATTTTTGGAAATAAGAGGACAAACAAAACTGTAGAAATATAATTGTCAAATGATCATACTTATTTTTATATAGATAAAATGCATGATTTAAACAATCATGCTAAAAGGAAATACGATAAATTATTTGTAACAGTTAAATAGTGAATAGCAAATCGACTAGGTTTATTAGAAAAATATACACTGATTATTGGTCAGTGAGATTGTATTGTTGTATCTTCATAGTAATTTCTTACCCAAGTAACTAAAGGACCATCCAAGAATTCTTCAATGTCAGTAGAAGTAGTCATGTTGACAGAAAGTAGGAAGATAATATCGGTAGTTCGGTTGAATTCACCGCGAAATGAATCATGTTCTGAAACAACAGCATTAACTGGTAACTCCCAAAACACAAAACACCTGCTATCAAGAACTTCGCTCTTTAAGCATAGTTCGGTCGACTAGCATCGAAAGAGTCATGAGCCAGTACTTAGCATCGCAATTCACGCACAGAGCTCACAACCTAAACATTTCTTAGTCATATATGTTGGAGTCTTAAGTGTTGCTCTCACTGAGATTTAAAGTATCCTGAATGTATAGAACTCACCATAAGTAATAGAACTACTGTGATATTTCGCGCTGTGTAGTTTCACGTTGTTGAGACGCCGTAAACACCGTAAAAATACACCGAAACATCGAACCAAACCGAGACATCGGTTGACATCTTTGCACTTCACATGGGATAGTGAACACAATAGAAGTGAATAGGAGACGCTGCCAACCTTACGCGCTTAAAATTCCCCAGCCCGAGATCAAGTTTCATGAAATGGGGGGAAAAAGTAGCTCATTAACAGAAGTCTATTGATCTAAACCAATCAACACCGATTTGAATTAATTAATTATCGAATTTTAGATTATTTGAATCATGTTGCTTAACTTTTTAAGAATTAAACTTATTTCCAATAACTCCACTTATGTTCAGAAAGATATTTCTGAGATGTCAATACAATCTAGAGATGTCAATACACGTTTCAAACGTAAACCCTGTCGTTTGAACCAGATTGAATCTTTTTCAGATGTTCCATCTAGAAAAATATTGTTGAAAAATGTGTCACTTATTTCATGAATTACGATCGTTTAGAAGAGAGTCCAGTACTCAGACTGACCACTTAAATCATTCAATATATTTTAAAAATTAAAAGCCAAAATGTAAATATGGCCCGCCTTTATACCAAATTAGGCCATTTCCATATTTCAATAGCGCCATACGGCTCACCTGAAGTATTTCTCGTTCAGTAAGGACATTTTTTATCCACCAGCACTGTGTTATCCTTAACTATCTTCATTCTGGAGGGAATCTGAGGGATTAAAATAGACGGGGCCTACGTAAAGCCCTACATCCAAAATTCAAAAGCAGGCAATAGGAATTAAATTGAACATACCATATAACAAGAGATTTTTGGTCTGTTTAAGTTTAAGAACGGTAACTGTAACTCCAACTTAAAGGAAGTGGATCTTCGCTTATTTTACGGCACTGGCAACTGTTAGGCGTGTTCTAGTTAACTCATGTTCCAATCCTTGTACCCGTTGAATTTCTAAGTCGATGACCTCCATGGGAGGAAAACATGCCTTTTGTTAGTAGTCTTCCGCCCAGAGAAATAATACTTGGAAGTAGCGGAACAATTACAGGATTTTGTAAGTAAAGAAAAAGATAACACAAATTTAAGTTCGTATTGTCTTTGAAAACTGACGAGAGTCACTAGTTGATTATTGATACTCTGTTAGATTATTCTGCTGCATTATTAATACACATTTGGGTATATTTTTATAGCATTACTGAGCATTCGTATGTTGTTCGAATTCCATCTGAGAACAAGCAATCGAGGAAATCCTTAAGCAACTATTCGAAGTGATTGCCAATAGCCACAGGATTGGGAGTTGGTTGGATAACTGTTTGAATTATTCATAACCAGCCTAGAACAAAGCGATATCTTATTTATATTTGAACAAGTCGTACCCAGATTTGTACAGATCGTCGTCATTGTTTATTTACATATCTGTATACAGAGTGATGGAGGGAGGGAGGGAGAAAGAGAGAGAGGGAGGGAGTGAGAGAATTTATGATCCTATAACATTTACAGTCACCGCTTTGAAATGTTACTATCCCAAACATGTTGGTTTGGATCACATTGCAATCTTTGAGGAATTGAGCTGAATGAACTGTAATAAATCTGAACTGAAACAATATTTTTTCTCTTTATAGTGGGGAAGCCGATTCCTATCCGACTTTGATCGCTATACGATAGCTATTCGTCACTGGTTTTCCATCTCCCCCAATCGGCCCCTCGTGTAACATTTATTTCAGTCTTCCAGTCTCGTATACTTGTTCTTCCTCATTGTTCTGCTTTTTACATGTTAGTATATTAGTGAAATGTTAGAATACATACAAAATAATAACTGCAGAGATCGTATATATTTACATTATTAATGTTCGGGGTATTCAGGAGATCTAACATTGTAACATAAATGTAATAATTTAAAAATGGATATTAATTATAGTACATTACATTTTTAGGTGACCAAATAAAAGGCGTTCCTCGCCTGGTTCGTTTTCAAAGGATTAACTAGATTGATTATTACCAGGCATATTTTTCCAATTTGCTCATTCTACACAATGTGGCAATAAAGTTTCGCTATTGGTGTTATAAGAAAAAGTGGAAAGCAAGTTTCAATTAAATATCTAGTTCTTGATATTTCTTTCGCTATAATCTCCCTGCTCCTCTGCACAATGTGACGATAATTGGGCAGGCCCGTGACAAAGCTCTGGAACTGTTCGTGAACGAACTTCACTTTTAACTTTAGGGAACAAAACTATGCTCGAGATCAGGTGAATATATGACAGATGCTGTAACACTTGCATTTTCTCTAGATTAGCCGAAAGGGTGAGTAGGATGTAATGTATTTGAATCGTATTAATCATATTTTTTATTTCAGTCGAGTACCAAGGCAGCCTCTAGTATCGGACAAGCATTACAGCGGCAGCGATCATAGTTGTTTATTGCGATAGAATACTTTTTTCTCGACCTTATAAGTAGTCTCACCGTTTTTATATCCCATCGGAGACAGCAGACCTTGACGCTTACTTTTACCCTAGGGACGTACGGTTTACTTGTTACGAAAAACAAATTTCAACGTCCGGAAAATCTTTAAAATTTTTAATTTATTATGCATTCGTCATATTAATAACCTAATTGAATATAAAGGTCGGACTTTAACGACTGCTTGTGTCGTGCCAAGACAAATAACGGCAACTAGAAACGGGGGGCGCCAGTTCCATCCACGTACAGCGGAAGTTTTGACTCGGTCCCTGAACAATAATTGCTTCTAAGGTAGTTCCGTCTCAACGACAACCTACTTGCATTGTATTCTTCTTGTGATCTTCGGTAGTCCTTGCACCTTTTTGGGTAGCGAAAGTATCCATTAGGTAATTTTGCCCAAATTTCCTATTTCCTACCTTTTCCTAGGTCCCTCGTCGCTCTAGGAAGAAAGTGTCATGAAAATATACAGGATCAGGACACCCAAGGAAGAGGCGGTTTGGCTGGGGAAGCGGCTTCGATTTGCGTTCTAATTCAATTCTATATAATCGCTAGAAGAGTGTATTGAACCGACACGTATTCTATGAATTAGTTGTGCTTATGTTTTATTTTACAACAGCAGTCCTTTCACTTGTCACGCTGTTAAAAAAAATGTTATCCAAAATATTTTCATACTTTTCCAAATGTCTTCGTATAAGTGGATTCACAAGATTAGGGACAAATTCTTCCCAGGAGTGGATAAAATAATTTAACGCATACGGCGGGCGCTAAGTATCATTAATTTGTGGTTTCGTTATTAAAACGTTACTTCATTTGTAAAATGATATTTTTTCTAAGACAGCACTAATTTTTGTATATTGGAATCGGTATAAGATTCCTCTCATCGCAGTGCTGGACACAATAAATAAAAAAAATATCGAACAATGCTCCAAATTATCTAAGCAGGTTGGAAACTGGTAGAATGCCAGTTAACATTCAGATAATGAAAATGACCTTGTCAATATTGTAAGACTTATTCAACAGTTGTGTATGGAAAACAACAGATTATGTGCGCATTTGCTTCACAAGATTATCGCCACTTTCGTGAACAAAAGTGGAACGTACATATCAACTCATCCTTAGTGTTCTTTGATTTTTCGTACTTAAGGAAAAGATGTTGAAGAAATTCGTTGCATCCCACTTTAACGGGTTGGAAGAACCCATTGAAGTAATATCATCCTAGAGTACTCTTTAGAAATGGGGCGGGGTTTGAGTAGCGTGTTCGAGCCACAATTAATAGCGGCAGCAAATAATTGGATAAAAGGTTGTACGGCATGCTGTTATGTTATAGTTTAGTGAATTTTATTGTTAACCTTGTATTTAATGTATAGAGTGCAGTGTAGCTTTTATAATGAACTGTCTAATTTTACAGTATCATCAAACCCTGTACTTGGGTACTGAGACATTAAACGAGTATTCCTACAGGTGGAGATGTCTGCTTGTAATTTATTTTCGATTCACCTCATCCCGGACATGCGTTGAAGTGGGCGATTACCGAAGTATCACTATGGAAACCGCCAGTTGCCAAGGGAGCCATACGTCAATAAAATAAATGACGTAGATCCGAATACATTCCTAAATAGCGAAGCATCTCAGCTATTATGCTAAAGTAATCTAAAACATGTTTTATTTTTTGCATTTGCATTACTGTCGAGCTATCCATTTCTTTTATACTTCCTGTTTAAAACAAAATGAATTGTGTAGTATAATTTATAATTATGCGTACTGAATTGATTAATTATTAAAATCGAAAATAAGTTAACGTATTATAAAGAAATTCTATATACAGTTAATATTATAGCATAAAATCACTTTCTTGAATCCTTTGTATACTTTTATTACTTATAATTAGTATTGAATTAACTAGACAGGATTTATCTACTTCCATGTAAATGCAAGCATTTTTCATATTGTTATATACTTTTATTTATTTATTAAATACATTCTTCATTCCTTCGTGTAGTTTCAGAATGTTTATTCAATGATCTTTAAATCAAATTGACAAACTGAGCTATAGAAACGGTAGCCACTCGGATACAGTGTTTAAAGGCTACAGAAATAGAGATGACTAAAAGACACTCCCAATTTAGGCTTTCTCTGGAAATACGTATGAGTAATGGTTTCACTCAGAAGCGTGAAATTAACTTGGTAAGCACTCACTCTTCAATTATAAATGTTGCTCTTATTTTAATCCTGAAAAAGATGATGGTGAGAAACCATAATCGGCCTAGTTTAAGGCGAAATTGGCAGGTCCAAAATTTTAAGATTGGCGACATTCCAAAATGTTTGCAGACCAGACAAATCACAGGTTTCAACAGCCCTAAAACAACAAACAATACCCAAAAACAAACAAACGGGAGTTAAATTATAAACAAACTGTTTAGAATTGACATTATGATATTTTCAGAAACCAGTATCAGGGGCTCGGTAAAAAATCATTCATATTCCAACAATAATAACCAACCATTCCTCGATCGAAACAAAGTTCTAAGTGAACACCGAAAATCATATGCTGAAGTATATTGAAGGAATGAGTACAAGAAGTGTTTCAATTCCATTTTCACAATGAACCAATGCAATTAACTTGAGGGGAAAAAAGAAAGCGGCCGCAGATGTTCATAAGAGCTCTCGAACGGGAATGATCTCATTTGAATAATAAAATTTTGCGTGGTTCGCAACAGACTGCAAGTGTTGGGCGTAAGCGTAAGCAGGATATATAATTGTTCGGGCAGTAAATAAAAATGTTGTTCAACGCAAAGTATTAGTTTCTTCAAAGTAAGCCTTATAACGCAGGCAAGCGCCTCTCGAGAGTCGCAAAAGTGTAATGGCATTTTCCCACGGGAAGCAATGTCATTATTGGCCCAGTTGGGAACATAATTATATTCTGAACATCGTAATATGATTTTCTTTTGGTTGATCTCAGACGTGCAGTATTTAACTTTGTCCAGATCAGTGGGTAAGTTCTACTTTTTATTCCAGATTTGTTAAATTAAAATTAAGTTGATTTTTTATTAATTGTAGCTATCAGGGAAGAAGGTAGTTGTCGACAGAGTTTCTATTCTACTAGGGGAATTGGACGGTGGGTAAATTTGGAATGGAATGTTCTATAACGGTAACAAGATCCGAAGCAGAAGGAATATTGAAATCTGTAATGATGAATAAAAAATAGTCAATCTTCGTCACTGTTGTTAGAATTCTGTTTATGTTTTTCTATTTATAGGTGACCGGCAACTACCACACCACCTATTCGTCTGTTAAATATCGTTTTATGTCCGTGAGAACGCTGTTCTACGTTTTATTGTAGTTTAACAAGTGGCGTCAAATGAATTTTTAATGAGAGGTTCCAGTTGGTTACACACCGACTGATATCTAATCGACGAATGATCTTCGTTAAACATTATAATTTTCCAATCTCAGATTTGTGGAGAGGAGGGGGGATGCTATCATTCACGGCCGGACGTATCGCTTCTGCCGTTCACGTGAGAAAAGTTCGAGATCTGGTATTCCGCATCCGTAGGGCGGTTAATTTTTGTTTCGTTTTTTCGCATAGCAACGATTTATTTGGGAGCTTCATATGTAAAACACCGTTGCACAATGGGGAAACGCAATTTCAATTTCCCCGCTCTGCAGAAATTAATGGGAACAAGCGTATGAAGTAAGGGAGCCAGAAAATCTTGAATGAAATTAACGCATTAAATTGGTTCGGCTGAATCGGAAAACGAACGTCAATTACCTAGTGCGTAGTGAGTATTCATTCTCATTTAAGTACCTGATTTGTGCTCCTTATGTATAGTAACTTTTCCACCAGATTTTGAGGTTCTTGATCTCAACTTGGGTGTTAATGCAATTTAGTCATAAATTGAGAAAGAACAATATCACCGTGTGAATTGGGTCGAGACATTTCAGGGCCAATTAACTTGAACTTGCAAGGAGTAAACCTTAGTTTTCTACTGTGTAACTCAGTTTTTTCTGAAACTTATTAGATTCACAATTGGATTATTGTATATGTCAATGAGTAATTTCAGACGTTCCGGTGATATTAATGCAGACCGAGAAAGACAAGTTCTTAATTACTGCGATATTACGTTATCTTACTGTCAATCGGTATGCGATAAAATAATAGTGACATTGATGACAATAATGGACAGTAATGAATCTGAGAACAGTTCCAGCCGGGCTCAAGTAACTGGAGCTCCTGTCGAATGCTGAACTCCTGATCAGGAGAAGCGTTGTTGGGGCCACGAAACAAAAGGAACTTGCTACGCCCCCTCCTTGTCGCTCTCGTCACCAGCCGCGTCGTCCTCTTTCTCTCATCTATTCGGGACGAGTGGGCTGGGAGAACGGACGGGGCCGGGATACGATAAAAAGGCGTTTTAATTGTGTATACCGAGGTATTCACGTGCCGTTCACTCGACTTAATTATAGATATATAACAGATAACGGTGCAAGCCCCGTGGGAATGACGGCCGAACCCAGCTTATTTTACAATTTAAAAGTCTTCTTCGAAGGTTCGGCCGTGAACCCAACAGCGTTTCCGCTAACGCTAATGTCAGGTGAGACCCACCTTACTTTCAGAAGACTAGTTCCGGTTTCCTTCTTTTACAGAGGCGGCACAATGTAGTAATAAGAATAACATTTTTTATTCTTATTATTATTATTTGGGAAAACTTTGGCAGCTTATCTTACTGCACCGGGTTTGGGTTGGGTTATTTTATTATTATAATGTTATCGACTTATTAGTTGGATTATATTGTTTATTATTTTTTACAATCCGATGATATATGGACCTGTAGCATTGTTATCTCGTTGTGCTAAATAGAGACGATTCATTTCATCATTTGACAGTGAATTAAAATCTAATTTTGCGTAAAATTATTAGTTTTACCTTTAGAACCAAGAATTGCGGTATCTCAAATAAAACCTGCATTGTTGACCAAACTGTAAAGCGTGACTTTATCCGTGGCATTTATCCTAGATCTCTTTTGGGCGTTTCAGAATCGGACAATTTGAAAATTGACGCGAATGGTGAACTCAACTTTCTACTCCCGTACGATAATAAAGCTCCACAATGCTTGCGCAAATTGGGGAGTTAACTGTTTGCGCAATCCCGCAGCAGGTTGGGCCGAGAGATAGCCCAGCAGCACTACGTTTAAATTAAGGCCGAGAACATGGGAGCGTTCAATTTTCGAGCATAAGTTTGTGTGTGTGTGTGTGTGTAATTGAAGATACCGTGTTCATAATTTCTGTAGACAGAAAAAACACCTTTCATCATATTACTTCATTATATTATTTCCATCTATATTAGGGACAGATTGCTACTGACGTTGGTGAAAACCGATAACAGGCGAAGTAGAGGCAAACGCAAGCAAAGAAGAGGAGACAGGAAATTACAATTCGCAGGATCTGTTTTTTCCCAACGATCCGGTAGTAGACCACGCGAACGGGATAATCGAAATGTGATTTAGAAACGGCTCAAATGCAATATTCTCTTGCCGACTGTGAACGGTGGCCAAATGTGAATTTAAGCCAAAGCGGTTGTCACAAAACTGTAGAAGAGAATAACAAGAAAAGAAGAATTGTTTCGACATCTCTTAGGTGGGGGCACGGTGTCTGTAACAACTTCCTTCCTGATGACGGGATACAGTTTACCTCCCCACTTTACTTCGATGCCGACAGGATAGAACTGTGAAATTGCTGGAAAATTTCGAAGCTAACGAGGCTTCGTGTCAAGGGCGTCCGATTTTAATATTTTTCCTTTCTCCGTTCTATTTCTCCAGTTTTATTTTCTGTGCAGGGTTTTCATAAATCGGGATATTTGAGGCCAGGAAACGTATTTAATTTTTAACCATTTTTAATTTAAGATATTTTTATGGGGAGGGTTCCGATTGTTCCGAATGGTAATCACAGCTCCTTCGAGTTTCTTTAGCTTGTTTTAATCCATTATACTCTTCCCAGGCGTATCAAAAAACCGAAAAACAGAGAAACACAAATCACTAGAGAGTTCTGGCGGGAATTAAGAATTAAATGTCATTACAAACGAAATGCTACTGATGATTAAAGAGAAGCCGAAACCGGCTCAGATTCTGAACAACCGAGAGAGAGAAAATCAGTCAAATGAGACTAATATCAATCTGAAACTTGGATTTGCTTAAGTTTATATTTCTGGCACTGTCAAGACGTTGAATTGAAAATATATTTAAATAACAATTTCTTGCACTTTGGACTTTTTTGTTTCAGTTTTCGATAAGTATGCATTTGAAAAAAAAGCAAAATAAAAGTAACAAAACGCTGTTCACTTTGAGCCTAGTTATATTAACAGAGTTGCTTTAAAATATACAACAAAAATGATTAATCTGGTGAATGGTGCATTGATGAGTGGGAGTCTGGGGGTGGTAAAGAGGTAGAACTGTGGCAAGAGGCTACCTTCAGAGTCGACAGAGAGTGCCACTATATGGGGTAGATTCTATCCCTTCATTAATTAATAATTGTTAACGCCTTCATTTATATTAATCCACGATAAGGCATCAATTTTTCATTAAATCTAGAAGGAATACTGTTACAACATCTGTTCTAATCGGAGACGACGCTCGCTGAAACTTTTGTTTGTTTTGACTGACTGAAGTTAAAATCGTAACGACGTGCCATTCAAACTGGAGTGATACAAAAATTATCAATTGTTTTTCGAGAGAAGCTAACGTAGCACAGAGGAGCAAAGCGATTACGCCGAATGCTTTGTGCAGGAATCATTATTTGCATTTTAATGTTTATTTTGACAACACCAGTGACTGTGTGTCATCAATTCCAATTTTTATAAAAGTTATTAAGACTACATAAGCTTTTTGTGTAGATATAAGTTTTTGTTTTCGCTGCGATTTGACAGAGTTGTTGTGCACAGGCATTGGTAGGATAAGATTGAACGTGGGCTATCAACACTAAATCTAATTGAAGCTAGTAAATTGATTTTACTCCATAGGGCACTTTAGCTCATAGGGTTTATACTTATTTTTTTAGGTATGTATTAACGATCTTCGCTATGTACGTTTAGCTCTAGTTTATACATAAAAAGAGGATGTGATTTATGATTTGTGTGACAAAATCATATCAGATGACATGTGACCTATATATGACAAATATGATGAGTTAGTGCCTTCTAATCAAATAAACAAAAAACAACATACCATAAACAGCACAAAAGGTTCCATTGATTGATCACAATATTTTTTATATGTTCAGTGAAAGTCAGTCGAAGAAATTGAACATTTGTCTTGGCTTTACTGCTCCACAGAATGAGTTCGGAGGTTCAGCGATTCAGGTGGCATTTTAAATTTCAATTTCCAGCGATCGGTAAGCATAAAAATAACTTCTTCAATTTAAAAATGTATAAATCATAACCAAATACACTGTATTTAACATCTGGCCTCATTATATCCTCCGTATAATTATATTAAACAAATAATCCTGTAATTTAATGTTATATTTTATATCTTGGTAATATTTTATTACTGCGGTTGGTAGACTTGTTGAACAATTTTTAATGTTCGCCATAGTTTGATGTTCCGAGTGTTTGTTTGTTTTCGTTTTTGATATGTGAAGAATTGCTTACCGTTGTACATCTTAATTTTGCAATAACATCGTCCTAAACGGTTCAGGTAATGTTCACTCTTCCTTTCCTTTTCGAATGGCCAGACGTCAGTCTACCTTTAATTTCGAATTCCTATATGCCGTATGAGGAAATCCTTCCGCATTTTCGGATTTTTGAAGATTGTCGGATGTTAGGACCGTCAATAATGGTCCATTAGTACTATATGAATGTCATTCACATACTTAATAATATATATAGTTCATAAAATGTTACGAAATGTTGTGTGGAGGGAAACCTAAGTATAACCTCATTTAGTTATCAATCGGTGGGAAGCGTTTCATTTTGTTGAAATGACAATGTCTGAAAGTCATTAATATATTTTCGGACATTTATGTCTTGGAAGGTTTCAATAGCTAGATAAAAGTTAAATTAGTCCTGCCTTGTTTTAAGTACATGAAATTTGAAATTAAAAACCATCTTTCAGCCCAGAAATTGTTCCTGTGATTTATAACTTAATGTCTTATTTAGGAAGATGAATTTAGCCAAGCTGTCATGTCAGTGTCATGTAAGGGAAATTAACTTTCATCAAATTTATGATTATATACCAAGTTGCTTTTTTTGTTGAAATGAGAATTTGATACATCTTTCATTTTTGTGAAATGTTGTCAATGGCATTATTTGAAAAATCATTTATGATTTTTCAATATTGAATTTTTTGTTTTTAGACATGAGTAGCAATCATCACATGGGGGTTACTGCCCCTCCTACAGGAGAAATTGATCATATGGGTTACCTATCTGAACATATAGGTGCTCTGTACCTCAGTGAGGAGTATAGCGATGTTATTCTCAAAGTTGAGGGTGAAAACTTCCATAGTCATAAAGTCATATTGGCTGCCCGCAGTGATTATTTTCGGTATGAAATTTTTTTGAATGGGATTAAGGTCTACTGTTTTTTGTTTTCATTCCAAAAATCTATAGTATACAAAATTATCATCAGAGACAATTAATCAAAAAAAGTATAATTTCTCTGCCTTATAAATTTTTTCTCAAATCTGTAGGAAATAAAAGCAAATTCCATACAGCTATTTTCAAATTTCTATGTTCTACATATGCTCAGTTAAAATTTTAATTGAAAAAAGTTTCATTCAAGTTTCAGGATCAATTATATTTTTCCTGAAACCTACTCTCATTTTATACGGGAGTGATTACCTTCCCTATTATTCTCTTAATATAATTAAATACTGTAACACATTAGCCCAGACACAGTTGCAGTAGACATGAGTACCAGTATTTTAGTAGCAGCCCTTCAATTATGTTGTATTATAAATAAATTTCATTTCATGTTACTTGGTCTTGATTCTTTTTCCATTCACTAAACACATATGAATCAAATGTGTGTCTGTGTATGTATATATATGGTTCTTAGTATTAATATTATGTATTATTTATTTATTGAGGTCTTGTCCCTTATTTTCATGTTTGCATGTACTAAATTCCATAAATAACAAGTGTCCTATGGGAAACAATATAATAAGCATGCTGATTTATATATATATATATATATATATATATATATATATATATATATATATAATTAGATATATATTATAATATCATATTTACTTGTTATTTTCTAGTGCATTGCTGTTTGGTGGACTGAAAGAATCACAGCAGTCTGAAATTGAAATGGTAGGGACCAATGTCACAGCATTCAAGGCATTGTTAAAATATATTTATACAGGACAGATGTCACTTGCAAGTCTTAAGGTAGCCAAATTTTGTTGATGCTCTATAATTTTAAACATGTAAGCCTTTAAAAAAAATATAAAATGATGTTAGGAGAAAATGAAATTATATCAAGAAAGAAATTCATTATTTTTAATTAATTTGACTTTTGTTTCTGTTATATTTTTATATGACCTACATTGTATTATTTTAATATTCATTGATGTAATTATTGTGAATATCATATACGACCATAGTGTATAATAATTGTACCTGTCTGTTAATATATTATTTCTACTTTCTTATTTATCTGACATTTTTTAAATATTTATGAACAAAATAAGACAACTGCTCAAATAAATAAATAATGTCTTATTATTGATCAATATTTCAGGAGGATGCCATACTTGACATTCTTGGACTGGCTCACCAGTATGGCTTTGAAGATTTGGAGACAGCCATATGTGATTATTTACGACAATACCTGACCATTCAGAATGTTTGCTTAATTTATAATGCTGCCCGCCTCTATCAACTTAAATTTTTATCACAAGTCTGTAAATCTTTTATAGATGAATGGGGACAGAGTATAATTTCAACTAACGGTTTCTTGCAGCTTTCACCGGTAAGTTCATTGCTTATAAAATGGGATGATTGGTATAAAAAGATTTTACTTAATTATTGATAAAATTGTAACCCATATTACTTTTATATGTCCTTTAGAAAAAGTTAAAAAACTAGCATGAATTTAATTGATTATAATTATCATTGATTACAGTCTTCATTTAAATGTTATAAATAATTGTATGAAATACATTTCATTCCTTTTATTATGTGCAACATTTTCTATAATACTAATATTGTTATAAAATGCATATAACTCTGCAGGTATTTCACCCAAGTATACAGTCATACAAATCATATATACATAGGCATGCCAGTTAATTATGTCGGTAGAATTGCTTATCCTGCATTGTATTCAGTATTACATTTCATAATTGTTTGTGTTTTATGTTTCATATTTTTTCTTTTTTCTTTATCAGAGTTGTCTCAAGGAATTGATCGAAAGAGATACTTTCTTTGTTGCTGAGGTTGATATTTTCAATGCTGTTGTAAATTGGGCCCAAGCCAATTCAATGGAAGGTACATCCCTTTTGAAAGAAGTACTTTCGGCTGTTAGATTTTCTCTTATGACACCAACGCAATTATTTTCAATCGTTCGACCAACAGGATTTGTTACTTCGGATGTAATTCTTGATGCTTTACAACTTCAGACCATATCAAAAAATTCATCTCTTCCCTTTAGAGGAATATTAAGTGAGCATTTTAATTTATATTTGTGTGTGTGTATGTATATATATATATATATATATATATATATATATATATATATATATATATCAATAATGGCTATCAGTTAGCTTGTATAAGTTCAGAAAATAACTATTTCAATGGGTTATATTTTCATTAATTTATTTTTAGAGTTGAATAAAAATTGGGCAGATCCTCTTTTGGGAACTGAAGTTTTGCAAGGAGAAATGCGATCAGCCCTTTTAGAGGGTAACACTTGTCTTTATGATATGGAAAGAGGATATACAAGGCATACTATAAATGAAGTTGGAGACCAGGGTATTGTCATTAAACTTGGAACACAGGCTCTAGTTAACCACATGAAGATGTTACTTTGGGATAGAGATTTAAGGCAAGTTTTCATACATTTATATCAGTTTTGATGAATAATTTTTAATGAAAGTAACAATTAGACATATTTCTTTATATTTTTCAACAAAAAAGAGTCAATATGGTATGTTACCTGGTAAAACTTTATAAATCCAAATAGAATTTGTTCAAAAACAATAATATTTTTTTTTATATAATGAAATGGAATAATTGTTCTCATAATTTTAATCTGATATTTATTATATACATACATATATTGTTTATTTTTAAGATGAGTTCATAAATTAATGACATAATAATCAATCAACTTTGAGTATTAAGTAGGTAAGTTAATATGTAATCACTTGCATGATTTTAATACTCTTTTGTATTTTATTGAAAAAATGAAAGGAAAATAAAAAGTTGCATGATTGCACACAATATCCTGTCCAACAAATACCTTAAACTGAATGTAGATTATATTTATTAATTGATTGCAATTGATTCAAATATATAGCACATGTATAATTGTCAATTATATGAATTTATTGAATAGATTGTTCTACAGGTCTTATTCATATTATATTGAAGTATCTATGGATCAGAAAGATTGGGTTCGCGTTATAGATCACACTAACTACCACTGCAGGTCTTGGCAGACTCTCTATTTTGAACCAAGGGTTGTTCAATACATCAGAATTGTTGGTACAAACAACACAGTCAACAAAGTTTTTCATATTGTGGCTTTTGAAGTCATGTACACAAATGGAAATATGAAACTGATTAATGGATTGATAGGTAAGGATTTATGGCTTTTTTATCTGTAACTTAACTTGTATTCAGATTATCTGAGAAAACAAAGTTCTTACTTCTATATTTACGTGTTGATCTTCATGGAATTTTCAAACATATATGAAAATTATGGCAATTATATTTTATATATCTTTATATTTCTATCAAATTATTTTTTAGCTAGGTACAGCAATAATTAACAAATAAAATGGCTCATATCAGTTTGGTATTCTAAATACGTATTTTTTTACAGAGATAATATTTTTTTATGAATTGTTATTTAATAATGGTATTATTATTATTAGTAAAGTAATTTCCATAAATCTTATTTTATGTAGCACCAAAACATAATGTTGCAACAACAAAGGAAAGCGCATCTGTTATTGAGGGAGTCAGTCGAAGTCGAAATTGCCTTTTAGACGGTAACACAAAATGCTATGACTGGGATTCGGGTTATACATGCCACCAGTTGGGCAGTGGGCAGATCCTTGTTCAGCTTGGTCAGCCTTATATGTTGGAATCAATGAGGTTAATGATATTTTATGAAATGACTGCCTATTGTGATAATGATTAGCTGGGTGCTTAATACCAGATTTCATAACTGTATCTATTTGTATCTTTGTTCAAATTGTGATCCGTACATTTAGGTTACTTCTGTGGGACTGTGATGATCGTAGTTACAGTTATTACATCGAGGTCTCTGTCAATATGACAGATTGGGAAATGGTATGGGACAAGACACATCAGAATTGCCGATCTTGGCAACTTATCGTGTTTCCAATCAGACCTGTAGTTGGAATCAGAATTATTGGCACGCACAATACAGCTAATGAAGTAAGCATTTTATGCCATTGTTTACTTGCTGCAGTAATTTTTAATACTGTGTTTTCCTTTATATTATCTGCAGATCTTTCCTCAAATATGTCTTAGAAATAACAAATGTTCCATTTGCCTCTTGCCACGTTATATGCAATCTGTGTGTATGTCTAAGGTAGTTGTGTGGTTGTGGTTAATTCAAATTCATGTTTTTGGTTTTATTTCCATTAAGTTTTCCCCTTCTTGACACTTGTTGTTACACATGTGGTATTAAAGCCCACCTCCAGACACATCTATATGTTATGATGTACTGTGGAATGTTATTGACCAGCATGTTTTTAATTCAAATTTAAAATTAATTAAGTGGACCTCATAACACCAGTAACTCCAGAACATTAGATTTTTTAAACACATAAACTAGAATTTACTTTCTATTCATGGCAAAATGAATGGTTTGATCTCAACAATCAAAATTTATTTTTAAGATTTTGTTGTCACTTATTCCTTGTTCTTTTTTAGGTATTCCATTGTGTACACTTTGAGTGCCCAGCTCAGTGTGATGAAACAACAATACAGAATGAATATACAAAGGTTGCTGCTTCATTACCACCTGATGGTTCAAATAAAGTTGTAAGTGTTTGTTATTTGATCACTTCATATTTTTTAAGAGGAAATAAATTCCTTGAAAGTATATATAAGTGAATTGAGAACTGTATTATTTATTCATTATGTCAAAAGCTGATATTATATGTCTGTGGTCTCTTTTGTGCTTTGTGAATAAAAGCTTAACATTTTAAAAAATGTAAAAAAAATGTGTCATTTAAATTATGAATTTTTTTTTTCAGGAGGAAGTTGCACCAACATCACCAACTAATAATGTACCTAGCCAGCAAAATAACAATAACAGTATATAATTAAACATTTTAGGACCTGATAATATTTACTAGTATATATGTATGTTTGTATATATATATATATATATATATATATATATATATATATATATATACACATATAAAGCAAATTAGAGTTACCGTATAGTGTATATGCATTATTTTAGCAGCAGTTAATATTTGAAGATCTGTTAGATGTATTTAGAGGTTCCTTGAGTGATATGAGCTAGTAAGATATATATAGTAAATTTTGTAAATTATTCTGTACATATTGTACATTGAAATATTTATTTATGTATGTTTTTTTATTAGATTTAGTAATAGTGTAGTGAACTCCCTTATTGAAAAATCAGTATTTGATAGTAAGATTGAGATAATTTATAAAATATAGATGATTCTTCTTGTGTACCATTCCTAGCATATATTTTGTCTAGCTGAAGACATTTTTAGAGGAATCTCATTCGGAGGAGTGAACCTGGTATTGTCAGGATTGTTGAGACTGTAGTATTAACTTATGGTTTGTTTTGTTGTTTAGTGTATTAACTTATTGGTTGACTTCAGTAATGTTCAAGTATTAACATTCAATGTAAGTGATATTTATTGAATTTGTTTTTGCTATGCATTAACTATTGTACAGTTATTGCAAATATTCCAAAACAGAGTATTGAAATTATAGTTTGTATTAATCTTTTCCTCTGTTTTCCTAATATATGAATATTAATCAGTGTTTAAGTTATACAGTTGTTTTTTATTTGTGAAGCACCTTATTTGACAGTTATTTAATATAGTGTCTCAAAAAGTTATACCTGCTCAATTTGTTCTTGATGTTCAACTAAGTTTCTTTCTACAGTTGTCAGTTACCGGATTCACAATTTACACAACTGTACTGCCAAAATAACAAATGTAAGTTGTTGAAATATGGTTGTTTCACTCATACTAAATTCATTTTGGTAGGTTTTGAATAATTTATGTGCCTTTGACAATAATATTATTACCTACCATATTATCAATACTTTAAATGCATGATATATATTTGGGACACTAAATACTTTGTATTGTAATTATAACATTGACATTTTGTGTTTTTAGAATATAGCAGACATTTTAATACTAACCATATTATAATAAAATTTAACAATTTGTACAAAAGAAACTTTTGGGCCATAACATGTATTTTGTTGTCTTAGTTATGATTGTTGAAGTTTAAAATATTTTATTTTCGATTATGTTTTACAGAAGAAATTTTATGTAATAAGTACATGTTATTTAGCAATTTTATGTGGTGAGTTAAGATGAACTAATATCACCAGTGTATAATATGAATTAGTTAATAAATAACTTGTTTCAAATTTTATTTACTTTTCCAATGGTATTTATTTAAAATTCTTTTAATATTTATTAATGTCCCTGGAATAGTAATTTGTTTAAGAAATTTTACAATTTGTAGGGTATATTCTATTTATTATTTAAATCTAAGAGGTGACAACTGTAACATTTTATAAAAAGTTGAATTACTTATTTGATATCTAAAAATGCATGGAAGATAGATCATTTTATTAATATGGTTTATTACAATGATAATTTTTAATTAATATCCTTTAAAATGTCCTTGTAGAAATTAATTTTCCTTCCTGATGTTTAATATTATTATTAAATGAGTATTGATAAATATTCAGAAAAAGAAATTCACATTAACAACTCATAGCCCTTAATGTAGGCAGCTGTATTCACTGATCAGAGTTTTGCAGTTCACACAGTGTTAAATATTTGTAACACATTTCAATCATTTGTAGAAATTGTAAAATATACAATTCCGTTATGCATAAGTGATTTAATCTTCATTGTTTATGGTAATACTAAAGAAGATTCCAAACACAATTTTATAATTACTTTGATAAATTAAATATATGTTTAAAGTGCAAAACTGCCATAGTAGCTAATTGCTTTATACAAGCTGTGCAAAAATTGTGCTTAAAATGATTAATATTAACAGAAATCTTATTGTGTCCCTAAATAAAGTCACAACAAAAAAGAGTAAAATACTTGCTGTTTCCAAAACATTAATCTATGTTTACTTACTTAAGTAAATGCTTGTTAACACAGCCAAGTACATAAATACGGAGAGTGATGCATTAAAATTTCAAATTTTTGTAGTTAAAAAAAAAAACCAAAAGTTACATAGTATGCATACTTTATAATTCGTTGGCAAATTATTCGGAGAGCTTTATGGGTTCGACAATAAAGGCGAATTGTTCTAACGGAAGGGGACCGACATTTCAGGGCCCGTTTCAACATCGAAATACTTCGGATGTACGCGACAAAATTATTCGGAGGCGTTTCTCGCCGAATAATTCCCACTAACATCTCGAGTAGTGTCGCCCGTTTTACTTTGCGGAATAAACACGAAAATTTCCGCGCTCACGCTTCGCTGTACGGCAAAAGGGACACGCCCAGGGGTACGGGGTCCTGTTTATCCAAGCGCAAAACGCTAATTGATCCTTTTTTCAGGTTTAATATAAAATACAGTTTCGATGAGTTCAGACGAAATTCGAATCTCTCCGATTCAATTTTGCGGTATTTCAATGTTGTATAGAACGCGTAAAATATTTCAATGAAATACTAGCCTGGACTCTAGTTTTAATCACAGTGCGTAATTTCTTACATATTGACGTGTTTTAAATAAACATTTTAGCAAAATTTAGATTTTTTTGGTTTCTTATACCTGTTTTATGGCCTGCTGGGGGCTAGGATTGGTGTTCTTCTGCCCCCTCAAAAAATAGCAAACGACCAAACCAGAAAGAGGTGACAGAAGAACACGAAATCTACGGTAATATATGTCATATTTTTCGGCTTCCAAAAAATTTAATATTGTTTATACCAATGGAACAACTCTACTATGAGTCAATATTCATACATATACTTTTGTGTTTAATTTATTTTATCGGCTTACAATTTATATTGATAATACCTAGGAACCAGCATAAACCCCTTTTCTTTTTATTCTGACACATAATTAATGCTATAATATAATGAATGATATTCTTAAGGGAGCATTCGCCCCTACACCGAAGTGAGCTGTTCAACAAGCTTTAAATATGTGTGTGTGTGTGTGTGTGTGTGTGTGTGTGTATATATATATATATATATATATATATATATATATATATATATATATATATATATGGATACACGTATAAAACTGTCCTTATATACATATTTGTATATCAGACTATAAAGTTATTTTAATAGCCAATCTCCGCTTGTATGGGGCTTGACCCGAATAGCAAGTTAAACGATAAAAAATGGGTATGGAAAGGCTGTCGTTCCATAAAGGTTCGTCTGTTATAAACCACTTTTTATTAACGCTATTCTGTAATTACATAACGATTCGAACTCTCCCCAGGAATAAAATACTGGCAGGGTTGATACAATAAAATACAGCCAATAAAGCCCAATTAATTCAGATGGACGGTAAGCGTTCTATCGGTTAAACGGGATTCCTGTAGGTTTCTGAACGCCTGATTATTAGGAGCGCCCGTTTCGAGCCACAGCACGGAACCTGCTGTTAGGCCCTCTCCCCCGCTATTCTTCTCTCTCGGCCAATTCGCTTCCGCTCTGAAAGTTAACCTACTGAAACGAAATGAAGTATTAATTAAAGGGGTGTTAACTAGTTACGCCCTTGTGCGTATGCGGTGTTACACACTACAAGTGAAAACGGAAAGTAGGTCTCCGTTCTAGGGCCCTCTCGGGCGTTGTCTGCTTCCAACGTTTCTGAACTCCTACCGGTTCCACCTTTTTTACCCTTTCCTTCCCGGGTTCTGACCCTGATGATGGAACCAGTGACATTTCCGAAACGTCGGAAGGAGACAACGCCCTAGAGGGCCCCAGAAGGAAAATCGTACAATACTAAATTGAGCAGGTATATCCAACGACTTGATTTGTTTAATTGTAACTTCCGTTTTAAATTGAGATTTATTATGTGGCAAATAAGTTCACTATCCGTAAGTATCATTCAGGGAAGTTTTTCTGAACTTACACTTTCGTTTAACTGAAAATGCGGTTTGTCCAAAAATGAATTTTTCCTTCCTTCCGTGATTTTGAATTACATTCTGAATTAGTTGAACTAAGTTATCGAGACGATTCAATCTGGGTGTAAGCAGCTCAACATAATCCTAGTTAGCCTATTTGTTCACTCTGTAATAATTTTTTTCCATCCAAATAAACAACTACGCGAACCTTTGTTGGACGAGAATTTCCAGTTAACCGAACTAATTAGGGCGCGGAATAAACAATATTGTTTTACAATTAACATCGTTTTGTGTGACCGGGAGTCGCTCAATTTTCCCGTCTGGCGAGTTCGTCGGGCAAACAAAACATGACGTTAAAAACGTGGTATCGATTTAAATCTACGGGGTACTATTGAATGGGAGCAGGTTTATGGAACTAACTCAAAAACATGAAATTCCGACTTTCTGGTTTCTGGGTAGTTTGCAAATCAATTAAAGGGTTTAAATCTTATTAGCAGAAAATACCAACGGTCATTTCGTGGATGGTTGAAGATGAACCTTATTTTCATACAATTGGAAAATATTTCCTATTGGGTTGATATTATTTTTGGTGTAAGAAAATGTGCTTCGCATTGCATTTTTTTATTTCCTTTTTTTCCGTTATAAACACCTGGGCAATTTGTAGGCTTAAAAAGAACATACTGTACGACACAAAAGCCAGGTGAAGCCCTACGGGCCATTCAGAATGTCCCAACACTAAAATCCTCAGCTCTAATTTTTCGGCTCATTTTACAGCAGTACCCAAAAACGCGTGTCGTTACGTAGACAATTGTGTGTGTTATTACATACACTATTTATCCACTGTTTTTTTTACACTGTTTATCCCTTAATGATTTTTTCTTATATGTTTCGAGCTTTTTCACCTAACGCATAGTCAATAGAACTGTACATTAATCATACAGGGTCGTCGGGCGACTGGTGGGGAATAGAGTAAGCAATAAAAAAAATTACAGATTAAACCTCATTAGAATTCAGGTAGTTTGTTCCTGAACTGTTGTCCCCTCCTAAAGTTCGATAATATGTCCGTCGCTCCCAAAAACAAGTGGAGAGGAGCCCATATATAATGAGAGTAGGTTCCGGTAATTGAAGGGGAATTCCGAACTCGGCGGCCGATTGAGGTCGGGTATAGTCTAGTGGTTAAAGCGACGGTTCAAATAGCGGCGGCTGACCGAAGAAAAGTAGTTCGTGAAATAAACACAGAAGTGAGTGAAACTAATGTAATAATGTAAGTAGCGGGTCTCAGTTTAATTCAGGATCTTCCATATGTAAGAACTTTTAGTTGAAATAATTCTTTTGTTATTCGTTAGAAAACATTTCCAGTAACAGCGTGAGTTCCTCATTATGCCTATAGCTACTGAAGATGGTGGGAAGACGAAACCGGGCTAGAAAAATTCAGCAAGCTGAAACAGAATATCTTTGCGTTACATTAAATTTCTTTATAGCATTTGACCGTTGGGCGTTGTGGGTTGTGGATACCAGATGTAGATACTCATTAAGGGATGTAAAGGTAAGAGAGAGGTGCGTGGGGGGGCGCGGGTGCGGGGGCGGCGGCGGAGCGTAGGTGGGGGCGGCGTTTGGTACCGGCCTAGAGCCAGTCCTCGGCAGAGAGAGCCACCGGACGGTGCAACGCCACTTTAGCCATTCCCGGAGTTCAGAGACCCCGCGAGTGAAAACCAATTTTTTTTAAAGACTCCCCGAGGTTTTTCGCCGCATCGGTCAGTGTGATCACACGCCCTCCGTTTGTTTCCCGCTCGGAGCAGTTGGCAACGACCGGCCTGCCGCCTGGGGGAATCGTTCCAGCTTTCTGTCACAAAGTATATTTTTGATTCCCAGTTTTATTCATTTCGACATCTTATCACAATTCTTTCATCATTCACATCGCGCACGAGTGAAATTGTATAACGCCGGTTCGCCGTGAAAAGGCACCAGCCTAGGCTAGACTGAGTGGCAATCGAGTATTGCGGGTCCCCGTCCGGTGTCTAGTTTCCGGGGTTTATTCAACGCACAGAATAATCCTGCTACAATAGCACCGTGAATAACATAAATTTGTATCCTCTACAGAATATAATAATCAATCGTAATTAATATTTATCTTAATAAATGGTTATTGAACAAAAATGTCTTATTAATTCTAGAGAAATACTATTTTTCTTACACGAACCGATAATAGATGGATCTTTTATAAATGATATTACGATTATATGAATATATGATTCAACATATATAGGCAAAATAAAATTAGGCAAGAATATATGAAGAAGGAAATCGGTAGTAAACCATTATGTTTAAAATTACATTTTCTCGCGTCTTGTATTTTATTTACTGGACGTAACGCAAAATAACCCATTCCAAAACCTATCTTTTAGATCATTTTTTTAACGCAACCAACGACAGAAATTTCAGTAATTCGATTAATAAACGTTTCATATTTTCTATTCGTTTAAAGTATTGTATTTGTGTGCCATGCCTGCCTTAGGGCGACAAGTTCGTTTTATGACCGAAGTCTCGAAGGGTACGGAACAATTGTTGCTTCGACCTAGCCGGGGCTCGGCCCGGAACTGGAAATGGTTCACAGTAAATATCTTTTACAATAAAATATACCAAATAGCTGAAGATTTTAATCCGCAGAAAAATGGGACAAACGCAATTAAGGTTTTACATAATTCTGAAACAAAAATGTTGCCCTCTTTTAAGTAATTCGGTTATTAAAAACCAAATATATTACAGGGTTCTTTCGACTGAATGTGGTTCAGTTTTTTTTTAGAAAGTAATAAATTCAGAGTAGCGCTCTACCAATCTTGAAGTGAAATATAGCTCAAGCTATTCATTGAGTCATTGCATTATTTTAAAAGGCTATTACTCTGAATTACTTTCTGATATTTTAATCACTTAATAATCTGGCGATGTCAGAAGGAAATCTGTGAAAACGTTCGACTCAGTTGTCAGCAACTTCAAACAGCCACTTTCCTATTTTGAATGAATGCTACCCCTAATATTATTTTTTCTTTTATTCGGAGCATGCGCAGGACAAAGGGAATGCAAAATGATTTATTGAAGTACAGGATCAATACGAAATTGCTTTCAGGTTGTTACTTGAATTCGAAAAAGAATTATTCACAATGGCCAAGATCAAGCGTAAGTGTCGAAATGTGAACTTATCGAGTTATTATTAACGTCCTGAAACATGATTTTTTTTCGAAAAACATCCTCGGTTATGTCCACTATGTGATGTTTCATGTCCAGTACGATGTTCTAACTTCTCCCACTCCTTTGCTCTAGATATAGTAAGAACAAAAGCAACATACATTTTATCACTCCTTTGGTATATCTTATGGACTTATATCGTAGTGATACGTATGCACACCGGTTTCCCATGGACATTCATTACTGGCGATGGAGAAAATACCGGAATAGTAGTAGCCTTAGAGCAGAAAGCGTTGGGGGATATCATGCGGAACATTGAATATTCCAATCCATCACCATCAATCAAATTAAACATCTTAACTACGGAAGAAATTATCTATAAATACTTTGGTTAAATGCACTTTAGATTTCATATTTTCAACTCTTTTTTCAAGCGAAATACCCCTTAAATGTGAAATAGTAAACGATGTTCTCGCTCCATAATGATTTTGAGGAGGACACCTATTTTTGTTCGCCACCTAGGGTGAAGTAAATCTTAACACGGACACATTTAAGGGGGACGGTTTTGATATATTATTCTTTCCTAATTTTTAAAACTACGAAACGCGCTATTTTACGATCGATAAAGCCGCCCACGCTATACCAAACTACAATAGGCCAATAGGCAAAAGGTTGTCACCTTTTGGGGCAAGATTCTTTTCGTGGATGGTATGTGTGTACTGTTAATGGCTTAGTGCTCGTGAGGGGCGTTGTTCACGTATTGTACGTTTGTGTGTAATTGTGCCGCATGTGGGTCGCAGTTAATTTGAGCCGGGGCCATGGGGTCACTAGGCCCATTGACCAGCCCACCTCCGGTCACCTCCGCCGGGCCTAGGCCGATTCACAAATGTCATCATTTCCCCGCTAAAAGTTTGCCTCGAATTAATTAGTTCGCTAATATATTTAATCGTTTGTGGGCTAATTAATAGAAGAGAGAACACTCCCATCCAAACTTTAAAATGAGCAGATGCTACCGATCGGCCACTTGTTTTCAGGATAAAACTAATTTTAGGTATTATTACATATTTAATTCATGCGTAGGTCATTCGTTATACAAGGTTCTAATCTCAATCTGTACGAAACATATGCTTAAAGTAGCGGTCACTAGTTTTATATTCGTTGGACTATTAATAAAATTACATGAAATTTTAAATAACTTTTACCTGAATCTTAGGCGAAGTACGTTTTTAACCTCATGTGCCTGAAAATCGACAACTTTTGTTCTGCGATAGAAGAAACATATTCTATTGGTCGGGTGTTTTTCAGAACTTGAAAATTGATACCTCCAATACTGCCCGGGCGGCAATACCCCGAGAAAGTTTTTTTAGTTCATTCTCTCGTCTGGTTGGCATCAGCGAATGATTTCCTCGCGTATTACCTGGCGACAGGCTTTTAAAAATTAAGGTCTGTACTAATTTATTTCTTCTCCGCCGTGGGCTCACTCTGTCCCTCCCCGCGAATCGTCATTAAGGATACTTTTCCCCGTTTTCCCCATCCCTGACATGCAAAGTGGAGGTGTTCGCGCACATACACTTGTCCCGAGATAGTGCTCATAAACTCCTCGCGCGGATTACGACCTGGGACAACCGCGTGTATATCGCTCGCAAAGGTAGGATTCTAGACAAAAAAAAATAATAATAGGCGCCAGCAACATTTAAATTACCGACCGTCGACTGTTTATTCTGGGAGTTTTTATCAGGTGGTCTCAGTTGGAGGGCACCGGTAATTCTCGGTGTCGTTATTTATGCAGCCCTCGTGTAACGGTGAAGCCCGCCCCTCCCCGGCCTTAAATAAACGAGTGCTTTTAACTGAAGTCGAATTAAGATCACCGCTGGCTATTTCACCGTTAATCATAAGCCCCGACTGACGTATCGCCGGGTTCCTACCGGACACCCTTTGTGAGCTTCGAACCCGTTCTTAATTCAATTAGAATGTTAGAATGCTTAAATCCTGAATGTCCAGCGGCTGTGCAAGAAGTAACCTAACTGATATTTTGATCTGTACTTTTCTGTTTGAATTTGGACTGAACTTATTTCGGATTCTCGCCACCGTCAATAGTAATTAAACCAAACACAACTGAAAACTATCAGTAGAAGTGGTCTACTCCCGGGTCATATTTTCTGCATGTATTTTAAACCGAAAACACCATAATAATCCTCACACTCATCTCATTAAACAATAGTTTTCACTTTTCAACGCGAGTTTTATACTTCCTCTGTTGTTACTTTAAATCCCCGAACTCATTCCATTGTACTGCAAAACAAAACCAATTTTCGACAACTAAATTTCTCTCGTACAATAAGAAATACAATGGGCAATGTCTAATCATTCTATGAATGCAAATTTCTAGAATTTATATTTCTTAATTTATTTCTTGGGACTAGGACGCCCGGTCTGCAAATGTCTGCATTTGAGCCGCGATCCACGCGTGTTTAGAAAACATAGCCCACCCCTTTGAAACAAATTCAACTCTATTAGAATTGCAGATAAGGCACTCAGAATTGAGTGCCCTTAAACCATCTGTCGGAGCGTTCAAAGTGTACGCTCAGGATTGAAAGCAAATAAGTAATAAACATGTCGCATTATTTATCACTTGGTCGTAATGATAACGTATTTTGGTGGCCAAGAGAGGTGGAAATATTTAACATATTTTTACGACATTAAACAATGATTTCCAGGTAATATATATATAAAATAATTTACTGAAAAAACAATGGTTTTCGTACTTAATGATGCCTATAAACAGGCGTTCCTTGAGGATTGTATTTCGTTTATAATCACTCTACCTTTCTGAATAACGAATGCATAGTCTTTCGGTATAACGAATATGACGGAGCGAGCATTGGATGACGGTATTAAGGCGATCAGAATTTATTCCTCGGTCTGAAACCGGGCGAGGACTTTGGCGATAAAGTGATGGTGGGGCCGTTATTAGCGGACAAGGGTCTTGGTCGGGTTGACTCCGCTCTCCTCCTACCGAGGGCTAATCCCCCCCGTTCGAATTATTAATGGCCGATATTGAGCCCAAACTTGCCGGGACAAACTCTTCGCATAAAAGTCCTCCCTACCCCTTCATAAAACCCGAATGGCCCCAGTCGATAAAGAATCGTGTAAATTTAATTCGAATATAATCGCCGCTAAACTATTTCCAGAGTCCAAGAGGAGCGTCCTCCTGCCCGCCGCCTTCAACTATTTATGTCAACTTATTCTTTAGGTCCGGAATCCTTTAATTCCATTTTAACGTCTAACGGCGGTACCGAAATTAGTTTTAAAAAATTTCGCCCTAAAGATAATTTTCGCCTCCAAAATTGACCATTTACTTCGGCCCTATTAGCTCGGGAGGGCGGTTGTTATTAATTGGTCCGATGGAATGGAAGGGTCTTTAAGATTCAAAGCGCGTTTCTTCAAAATCGAACTTGTAACTCAAATTTATCCTACGTTGCTCCGGAGACGGTCGGCCCGGATATTCGACTGTCGTTAGTAGAACTATCGCAATAAATTACGAAACTTATCGCCGTTTTCCCTTTCGTAGGACCGAGGGCTTACCACTCCAAAATTAATTATAGAAAGCTATAATTCTGCATTAAACCCCCTCGACCATTTTAGAATCTACCGGAATATTTATTCCCAAATATTTCAAAACCTACAAGCGTGGTTTAAAACAGTTGTGGAAGGAATTTTTCCATTTTCATTTGCGATTTTTTAAAATAGCCCGGTTTATTACAACGGTGATAATGGAATAGATGTCAATTAAACCGGTACGGAACAACTGAATAAGGGATGAAAGTACAACAGGTCGGTTAAACTCGATAAGTGCTTCGGGGAAGTAAATATTATTCGATCGGAAATTCGGCTCCCGTTTAGCTTTTCGAGGGATACTATTGTACCGAAGTTATGTTCCGTCGTCCCAAAAATCACTTTCACAGGCTCTTTTGGGCGGATAGCAGCAGCATGCCCTTTCGGTGCGAAGCCAGCCCGGCGAAGCCCTTTGAGAATTATCCGATGTTCAGTCGGGAAGAACGAAATTGTCTCGGATTCATAGCACGGAGGAAAAACTCATATTCGTTGTTTCCCGGGGAGCTTAAAGGTATTTCTTTTTTTCCCATTTTTTATTCTCATCTATTAGACTTTCCCGTAAAATAAGGTAGGGTTTTTCTTCATTTTCTGGAGTTAACGAAGGCGAATCCTCCCTCCCCCACCACTCACCAAAGGGTTAATTCGGCGGAGTCGTAAATAAAGGTTTCGTTCCAATAAGCAATTTTTCTGTACAACCAAAAAAAGAGGAGTAAAATATTGAAAAGAAATCCGGGGCAAATATTCTTTCCCGTTTGAAATGAGCACAGCCACCATTCCAATAGGGTAATGAAACCGGGCCCCCTTCTGGCTTCAAGAATTTTTATAATCCCGTTTCGGATTTTATTTCAAAATGAAATTCAACGATCACTGAATAAGGTCTCGACTATTTATGGAAGTCGAGGATCCTCGTGCTAGCGAGCAACTTAATTTATTGTCGGAGGTTTATATTTGTTAATCAAATAGGATTGACAAATTAATCCTTAAATTAACTTTATTTAAAATTAAAAATTAAAGTGACCGGTACCAACATGACTTAAGTAGCTTGATTGTATGGTTTTGACAAACTATTGAGTAATAAGCATTATTCAATATATAAAAATATATATTCCAATAATGTATAGGAAACATTATTCCGTCTATAAACAAAAAGATGTCAAAGATTAGGAGAGGTAGATTCGGTTTTGCTAACTGTTCAGAAGGGAATAATTTCCTTTATACATATCATATAAATTATTCAAGTCCCTTCCAGAGCTTATATCATTATTCTATTGTTTTTTATTCCTCTTTTATGGCAAAAATACGGCCCTGTTTATCAATTGTCCCTCTTTCTCTGAACGAAGTTCAGTCTCTGAGTGAAACGTTTTCCGTGTTCATACCGAGCGGCACGTATTGAAAATCGTATATAAATGTTTGGATTTCGCTGGAAAAGCCAATTTCGTGGCAGGTAACTCGTACCGGTATTGTGTGGGTGTGTGTCTGTGTGTTGGGCGAGTGAAAACGTGTCGGCAGTTAGCCGAAAGTGGGTTCATTTAAAGGAAAGGTTGGCGCAAGAAACGTTCCTTTGTTGTCGGGTGAGCGGGACCGCTTCAAGACCATCTTCTACCCTCTCACTCTCTCTCCCTCACTCTCTCTCTCTCTCTCTCTCTCTCTCTCTCTCTCTCTCTCTACGTCTATTGTCCCTTTCAGACGGCACTCCTGAGCGATTCTCGACCCGCCCTAAGGACAAGTATCTGAACTGAGCTGAACCTGTTAAATTCATATTAACATGTGCCAGTAACAAGCACATGTCGCAAGATCAAGTTAAGACAACTGGCTTTAAGAGGGTAAGCAAATTTCTCCGACTAAATTATTTATTCATCATCGTCCGTATAGTTAAAGTAGTATTCGGTCGATCGAATTTTCCTGTCTTCATAACGTTAGCGGTTCGTATTTGGGAAATTTGATAAGGTCCGACACTTCAAGCTTTTGATCGCAATGAGTACTCATTCAGTTTCAGCTTTTCATCATCTCGTTTCCGTAAAAATCAAATCTATGTCAAGATCGGATCTTCATCCTGTAATTAATAATACGTTCGATTTATAAATTATACAACCCAATTTTAGAGTTGTGCTGATACCCGTGAAAAGGCATAGCGGGCGCGACTTAAGATAAAAAACTGAAAAATTAGTTTCGCTCGCGAAATGAAAATCGACACACATTCGGACTGTGGTGGGAGGTCGAAAACCAAATTAGCTAATTGGCGGCAAACTGGCGGCGGCTTCGGCTGCCCATTCGTTGGCTCCGCTTTCCCAGTTTACTTTAACTGCTCGACCTCGCCCATGCTAAATGAATGGAGCGGTCAAAAACTAACCGACTCTGTTGGACGTTTACACTTCCAATTTTTTAATTGCTGGAGCAGCGAACGCGCAGTTGGAGCCTGCGCATCGATTGTAGACTATTAGATAAGGCGGATGGATTTCGAACTTTACCTCTTCCCTTACATATGCTGAATTGCATTAATAAATGAGGCGTGCTTCTGCAGAATTCTATCACCGAGTAGCTCACTGCATTATCGCAAGAATGCTACTGGTGATGATGAGAAGCCGAATATATGTTCACGCATGATATAGGACCAAACAAGCGGGAGGATTCTGATGACCGATTAGTCAAATGAATTATACGATAGAAGGTAACAATGGCGGAATTTCAGTGCCACAGTAATTGCCGTCTGTTAAATTTGTAACTGAGAAGTATTTCTGAAAATAAAGACACGGTAAAAGTATAATAATATATTACTGCTCGAGAACTACTCGCTTTAATCTTGTTCATATGACAAAGCATTCTTGTTATTGGTTTAACATTTTGTGGTCTGCGAGGGGTTGGAATACCGTAGATTTCGTGTGTTTCTGTTCTCTCCTGTTCTGTTCCTGTGTTCCTGTTCTGTTCCTCTCGCTGGTTTGGTCTTTTACTAGACCGGTTTCGGCTGCTCGCTATCTTCAGTAGCGGTGTTAGTCACTTTTGGCATTTTGGATGTTTTTTGGGCATCCTCAGTGCACCACTGTCACTTGTACTGTAAGGCGCTATATGTAAGGCGCTAATACTAAAATGTAAGACAGACCTTTGTTGCGGGCTAGTATTAGGTGCGCCGTACCATTGAAACTAGTAGCGCATTCAACTGAATGAATACACTACGCGTTTTAATAGTATTAAAAATAATTCAAATATTAATAACTAACCTTAGTAGATGATTATTAAATGCATTATTTTCTTAATAATTATTATTATTTTATTGGGATGTAGAGAATTGCGTCGGATATAAAATATCTGACAATAATTGAACAGTATTTATATGAACGACATATTATTGATGATGATACTGGGAATAAATTTGGGGGTATATGTACAAGTATATACAATGTATAAGTACAAGTGACAGTGCAGTGAGGATGCCCAAAAAACATCCAGAGTGCCGAAAGTGACTAACACCGCTACTGAAGATGGCGAGTAGCGGTAGTAGTATATTTTCTGCAGAATAATTATACGACTCAGTCGCCTTACACAGAAATAAAACTCAACGAAGTCTGAAAAAAACCCCACGGAACTCAGTCTGTGATTTCGTTCTTTGGAAAGACATAAAAACTTCGGAAATCGCTAATACCGCGGGGTAATTATTTTTAGGGTGTTGAGGGGGCTCAAATTAAAGTAGAATTCTGGCCATGAATTTCGTTCAAATTAATTTCACACCGAATAATGACAGGACGGATATTTACGCTTATCCTCGTCGTAAAAGAGGTTTAACGATCTCAAATTTCGGCTGAATAGCGAGTTTCTGATGTGCGCCGTGCTCGAAGTAGCTAGAATGTTTTCAAACGGCAAGCTAACAGTAAGTTCGAGGTACTAAAATTTAACAGGGTTTTAGACGATATTCAGTTCAACCTGTATGTTCACTCGGTCTGTAATAACGTATAAAAACATTCGAGTTCACTAAGAAAATTTAGGCAAAACCGTGTTGGCCTTAGAAAAAGTCGAAGAGGGCCCAGAAAGAACTGTTTTTGATAATATGTTTGGTCGAAATACTCTAATAAGTTGGTAAGGGATATATATATATATATATATATATATATATATATATATATATATATATTACCAGATATTATTGATTAAAAAAACATACAATTTAAAACTTCTTTATTAACTTTATTGACCCTCGTCCAATATTTACTCCGGAATGTTTCCATTTCAGTCTACCTCTTCCTTGAGTATACAGATGTGCACTTACGTCGTCAATTATTCACCGCTCGACTGCATTTGCAGGCTCTGTTTGAATCTGAAATTTCAAACTCTTTCTTAAAGTCCCGTGAATATTTATCCGGGAGATTTGTCCAATTTTTTTCCTCCTTCGCGGTGAGCGGATCGGCGAGTAGCTGAATAATAATAGATGACGCTTTTTACGACAGCTCTGAGAGATTGGCAGGATAGGATAAATGCCGCCCGCTTCCTTGTTATTTTGCATGGAGGGGGAAGGTTTTATCGCACGAACTTCAAGGAGCGACGGCCTTTCAGGTTAAACAAATGAAGAACAGAAGAGGAAATGCACGGCGTATTATTAGGATGTCATTTAAATAGAAAAACAACGGTTTTTATAACCTTCTATTTATTTTCCCTGCTGTACAGCCATTATGAAGAATTTTTAAAAGAAATCTGGTGATTATTTCATATTTGACACTCTTTTCCAGTACAGTCAGTACAGATAGAAACTGATTCCTAGGTTTAGGGGTCTAGAGGTATCTGTCTAGGGGGGTCTAGAGGGTTTCTAGAATAATTTGATGGGGACTTGTTACAGTAAAATTCGAGGATAACTAAGATTGTATAGAATGAAGTGAACTTTTTCATGTTTCTATATTTCTTATTTATTTATGTAATAAATATAGTCAATTTAAATAAAGAACAGAATTTATTTCAACTACCTCAGAGGGATGTTTCATATTAATCTTAAATATGTCAATACATTTTATTATTAAAAAAAACAAAACTCAAAGTTCGTGAACAAAAGAACAGTCCATCGCATGGATTGCATTCTAACTATTATAAAGTGTGAACTATTCTGTGTGAATGAACACTACGTTTTTTAAATATAAACCTCTGGGATGCATCACGCTTTAACTGTGCGCTTGGGGTAGTTGAAAGCCTGGTCATTGTTTTCGCATCGTAGAAATAAACAGCTCGACTGGACAATAGAGTTGAATTCCGCAGTTGGAATTGATCCAATGTGACATAGTTTATTGTCCATCAGTTTTCAATGGTTTAGTTCCAATTCGAGAAAACCCTTTGAATTCGATATCCGAAATTGGTTGTGGATAAATTCCCACATCGAGGAAAATTTAACTATTCTGAGATACAGTTTCGAATTTCGGGCAAATTAAGTGAAACAGAATTACTTACACTATTTGTATAACGATTATTCCATGTTAGGAACCACACAATCCAGAATTTATTTATTCAACTTATGTACTGTCGTCTCTGTTATTCTTAGATAATTTGTATCTATCTATCTATCTATCTATATCTATATATACACACACACACATATATATATATATATATATATATATATATATATATATATATATATATCCATTTTTTTGCCTTTCTTGCCTGGGTGTATTAATTTTAAAGATTCGCTGATGCTCATTGAAACACCTTAATATAGACTTTAAAATGCTAAAAAGGCTCATCACCTCCTTTTATACACTTAAAAATGAAAACACAGACGAAGAAAATCGTTTATAAACCATTGAAAACGCCGAAAGGTTCTAAACTACAGAAAATGATAGAGGTAAAAAAATCGCGTTCATATACGCTTAAAGTATCGTTTTTTAACCAAAGTTCGTTGGGTGCACGAGCAGCGCGACGCTAGCGCCCCCGAGAGGGTGGGGCGGGGATGCACTCAACTAAAGTTCCTTGGATATATGACCGCCGTGACGCTAGCGCCCCCCAGAGGGTGGTGTGGGGATACACAGCTAAATTTCGACATATTATTGATTGAAAAAATTTTACTGAAAAATTATCTTAATTAAATTTCACAGTGGACTCAAGAAACCAAGGCAGCAGAAATATTTTGAAATAAATACCTCATTTCCATGTAAATTGTTTTGTATTTTGGGAATGAAGGTGGGGTATCATAATCCACTTATGAATCCGGAAGTTAGTGATTATACCTTCTTTACTCCAGGACGGTTAGTGTTTTAAATAAATTGCGATTTTATAATCAAAATATTCTATAACGGAGGTGATTAAATATCGCCGAAATGTAATTTTAAAAATATTCCATTATGAAATAGAACCCAAGAAATGTGTAATACCCGGGACAGTTTTCCGAATTTTTTAGTAGGGAGAGAGATGAGAATTCCTTCAATGCTCCACGGGAGTATATTGGGCGGCCGCGAACTGAAAGTGGGTCGGCATCAATCCTCATAACAGAATTCCGTGAAGCGACAAGGCCGCACTTAGGGAGCGGAGTGCGCCCCCGGGGGCGTTGGGCTCGGGGTGAAGGGCGGGTGTTGGGGGGGCGGAAATATTATTGACACCTCAATACAAATAAGTTGAGCCTTTAACCGCACCTTAGGCCTACCTAAGGGATAGGTAAGTGAAGGATAGACCACAACTGCGTCGAGCTACCGGCCGATAGGGGGATCAGTTCGTGGACTAAGGCCCTTCATTCCTAGGACTGACTAGTTTAATTAGTGAAAATAGATGAAGTAATAAAATTAATGAAATTTGTTACTTATTCCTGTAAATCCTGTTAATAATAAAGTGTTTTGGGTTTAGTATCGGGTAGCGCCGTAGTGTATTAATTGAATGAACGTTTGAGCCCTGAATATTTAGTGCGGGTCTAGTATTAAATAGCCCCGTACTGTTAAATTAATCTATATTCCACTGTAACACAATGAATCGTAACTGAAATAATAAAGGAAATTGTTTATTTTCTTATATTTTGAGATTTACAGGTGTTCAAAAATTGGGTTTTTTCAATGGAATCTTTTATTACAGTATTTTTTCCCGTACAGTAATAATTTATTGCTTAAACCTAATTGTATCGTTTTTTGACTTCCTGTCCTTTTAACTTTATGTGTGGATTCCTTTTCCATGTGTTCTGTCTATATAGAGCCCACCGTATCCGACATGGGAAAGGGTGTTTCGAATAGGGATATTGGGGGACAAGTGTCCCCTCTATTTTCATCAATTAAAAATTGATTATTCACTATTTGGCGGTTGGTGATTCCGTTACCGTCAGTCACCCGATATTCTTCTCCGGAATGTTCATCATATTCTTCCTACGCCTCGGTGATAACCAACCGATTTCGTCGACGGTTTGACTTCATTTGGACGTCCCACGCCAAGGGCGTAATTTCCCAAGCGAGTAATGTTTTTGGATCCGGCGCCGACCAAATATTGACGGATGCAACGCGGCGGCGGATTGACGAACAACGAATTTGAATTAATCACGGGCCTCCGTGTTCGAATCTGGCCAGTAATTCTGGCGAATCGACCACCAAAAGCATTTGGGCAGAACGCAGGAGCTATTGTATACGTGTAATGCCAACAGCGAATATTTATGTGTTTAATCGTTTCTCCTTATCAAACGGAAAGAAACAATTATTATTTTATTAAAATAAATATTTGTTCTTGTGCCCTGTCATATAATAATCCGTTTAGGTTTAATCAAATCAATTTGGCCTTACCCGTAAAACTCGAGTAGGCCAAGTTGCACCTAGAACTGTGTTCCCGACGGTAAAATCCATACCCGGCATCCATAAATCAGAACCGGCTGCTATCCTATTACTTTATAACTTTGTTCCAAACCCTCCCCCTTCCACCTTCATCCCTCAGGTCTGTTATTTCTAGCTAGCCGCTTACAAGTGTACGCCTGGAAAATACATTATTAACTTTAAACACGGATAATTATATTTACACATTCGACGTTGGAAATGAATCGATTTTAAATTTTATCTTAATTGAAAACAATAAAATGTCAGATTTGAAAATTAATCAGAATTTAAGGTACTCGATATTTGAAGTGAAATGAAGCCAGAACATAACTTTCTCAATTGCCGCAATAAAGCCCGTTTGAGCATGAAAACTTGAACCCATTGCTCTGAAATCATAAGAGAATGACAATTACTTCCGCCAGTGAGTTCAAGAATCATTTCCTTAGCCATATTAAATTTAAAATGTGGAGTATCATTAAATTGAGAGAGTTAATTTCTGAATTATTTAATACAACAGTAGTAGTACACGCAACGCGGAAGATTTACTCTACTAAAAACTAGAATTAAGTTTAAAACTAAGACTGTGTGCGGTAACACGCTCTCTGGGGAGCGAGCGTTAGCAGTGCTGAAAATATTGGGCTCCACCTCATGACGGTAATTGCCCATAAACCGTGGGACCGAATTGATACCGTGTATGGGATATAAAATACTGGCCGCATTTAGTGCAGCTTTTATTTCGAAATTTTTCTTCGCGTTGCATAACGGTGATAATAATATTTCCATATATGCCCGGGTAATAAAGAGATAGCGTTCGCGTTACGCTAAATAAAACGATTCTAGAAATAACATCAAATCATATTCTTCAACAATTTAATTACTATATATCGCAACAATATACCACTTTTTGAGGTATTTTACTTTCACTTTTCAGCACCGAAGTTCTAGAGTTAAACTATAATATGGTACCCCATAATGATTCAACAATTTACATTTTAGAAAAGATTCGCATATATGTTTTTATCACAATTTCGTGGGGGTTAGAATATATTCTGTTGGAAATTTACCAGCGCGAAATATAGAGTTTTTGCGAAACGAATACATATAAAAATCATCAGTTGTTCATTTCAATGAATATTGCGCATAACAACAACTCGCATGCCTCTATCATCAATATTACCTGAGTTAGGTTGAATTTAATATTTGCGTAAAATAACTTGGCGTGAAAAATGAGTTTCATGTCTCTCTGTATGTGTCAGTTTCAATGTCATATGTCATGAAGACGTTTATTTTATTGTTTTTCTCTATATACACTATTTCCTTTCTGACAAAATACATCTAAATGTCGCAAATATTAAATTTATTTCGCTATGTAAAAAGTTGTAACTATTTTTCGGAACTAGCCATCTAAATAAAATTTAAAATAGCGCGAAGACGAACTGATTAAATTGACGGGATATACCTCGACACTGAGAGCCTCTATGTCTGCCACTGTTGAGGTACGGCTTTTAAAACTCGAAGCCGCAGACAATAACAGTAATGAAACCAAAAGGTCAAATGGAAAACGTATTTCTATTTTTACTTCGGGACAGATGCACGGTGGGAAATTCATTATGCAAGCGCACTTGTAAAAACTCCGGTAGCTGGTGGCGGTAAAAACTTAGGAAGCGATGACGGTTTACGATCCCAGTAAATGAGTTTATTACTGTTATTTTCGGATGTGCGGTTTAAAGAGACACCGTCTCGGCTTTAAAGTTTCAGTTTTACGCAGGCTGTTTATAATTTTTTTCTCACTCCTCCGACCCTGCCTTTTGTCATCTTATACCGGGAAGAAGCCAAATATATTAGGAGCCGTAAGTGCACTCTGCGTAGACTGTCGAAACATAAATACTTCGCTCTACTATTGTGGGTCGCGAATGATATTCCCGAGAGATTATTCACTTCCTCTCCCTCATAAGAACAAAATATATGGTTATTTGAGTGTCGCAATACGAAACATATATTCTAATCCGTGTGCTGGAGGTGTATTGAGTTTCACTCGTGATAAATTAGTATGTTTAGATTCTGAACGCTCTTATGATCTTTCTTTCGAGGAAATGGAAAATCCCAATATAGCATGTGTAATATTAACATAATAAATAAGACATTAATAACTATTTGCAAACGTTAACACACATGCAAGTATCAATTACCAGAGAATGACTCGTTGTGCTGGTGTTAACCTAAAAAGGGGTTTCCTCTGGAGACATTTGAATTTGTTGTTCAATGTCAATGGGTAATAATCAACGTTATTTGATTGTAATAATGATGTGCTGCTAGTAACTATTTACTCGCTGGATTCACTTCCAATAGAAATATTGTCATTAATTATATCCAGGCGCCTGATTGATTGGGAGTGCAGAACTCCCGTATAAATAAATAACTCAGGACTCGGATCGATAGCGCTCTGGGTATAACAAATAATTAACGCCGGCAAATGAACCCAGTGTTTTATTGTCAGTTAACGCAGTTGGATTTTCTCGACCCTTCCGAGCATTGGGTATGCTGGCAACGCGTCGTTAATTGAATTACCCGGACCGGACGCCTCTGGCTGATGAATTCCGACTCCGTGTGTGTTTTTCCAAAACAGCCCATTAGTGGAGCGTCTTTCGGCCGATGACCAATCAGACAATATCCCCCGAATTTCTCCCCAGCTCTTCATTCATCACGATCCCCGCGTTCGCTCAACTGTTAGATAAATAAAGGTTACAATATTAAAATGTTAATAATGTACTGTTACTTGAACGGGGTTGGAAATTCATTAAACGTACGAGATTAAAACAGACCTTGCGCTTCTGGGTTCGAGTAAAACTGTGGGCCTGAATATCTTTGTTGCTTTTCATGCAGTACTGCTTTAAAGAGAGGGACAGAGATCGGAAACGGGATAAAACGTCCCTAGCGATGATTCGCGGGAGTAATCAACGGCAAGAATGAGCGCACGATGAAGAGGAATAAGTTGCCTCAGAATTAAATATTAAGGAGCCATTCCCACATACCCAAAAGAAAAGAGAATGAACTAAAAAAACTGTTCATGCAGGAACTTTACCTCGTAACTGTCACTGTTCTATAATCACTATAATACTTATTACTCCAATGGTTTTTAGGGTTAGGCTAGGCGATGGTACCGCGGGTGTAATTGGTGACTAAGAGTAGTAGGGAACCCACCATGCGGTGAGGAGGCATGATGACGATTTGAATTTGACCGAGTGAGGTGGCGGGGCCGAGGTGTTGTCGGTCGATAAGGTCAACACCGGCCGGTATCGAAGCTGTCGTTAGTGTCCACCGCAGGAAGGATGTAGGTGCTCACCTAGATCAATTAGGTCGTGGAAAAGAACCGCTACCCTAACTATGGTCGGTACGCTCCCACTCCCCTTCTACCGGTTTAAATGACTCTGGCCGCTTCGAGTCAATCGGCGGGTGGTATCAGAATCCTATAAATATTTTCGCCCGATTGCCGTATATACACAATATGTGAAAACCGAACGAGAATGACTTTTTTAATTGCAAAAAAGCATTCTATAACGCCCCCGTCTCCATAACGCCCACGGGACAATTGGAATGTCAGTAAACGCTTCCTGGTGGAGCTGTTTGTAAATCATCAAACCTTTCAGGTAACAAAAGCAGGCGGGCGCCCCTATTGGTTTATTGCCATAAAGCTTGTGTTGCCCGATTTTAGCTCACTTAATTATTTACGAGTAAATTATACGCCTGCAAAGATGATTTTCAGAATAGGGGTTTAACGATAAATAAACAAACAGATCGTTTACAAGCAGATACATGTACGCACAGTCGTACACACATTAACTTATGTATATACACAGAATGTCAATATTTGCGTAAGCGTTAGCTCTATTACTATTGCTAGTTCCAATATCACAGTGGTGATAAGCGTTCAAATCATTGTGTTATAAACTAACATTATAATAACATAAAACAATCCCTATGTTTCGTATCAAATGATTTTTAAGACAATTTTGAAGGTTTAAATCAAACGCTAACGCCATTTTACGCTTTCATTTAACTGATAAATAAAGATAATATGAGCAATTAAAAGTTCATAAAACTCTATTTAAAAGTGTTAGTTTAAATATTTAAGATTGGAGTAACTTCTACTAAGAAATTAATGCTATTTTATGTAATTTCATGAGGAATTGGAGTCGTCATATTAGATAGACATAATTCCATATAATTTATATTAACTAGTTATAATTTACGTTTGTTCATAGCTACACAAGGTGTAGGCCACTTCCGTAACTGAATACAACGCAATTAAGCATATTATCGATTGGGAGTCACGATTGAAGTGAATAACGCAATTTCCACCATAATAATACATTTAAATGTACATATTAACACCTCGATAGTGGCGTATTTCATTTGTTTAATTACAAAATCGGATCTCCCGAAGAGCACTTGCATTTCGGTATGTTTGATTAAAACTCAAAGTCCGCGGCTATTTGAAATCATGAAACAAACGCCGAAACGTTTCCAGTTTTTAAACGAGCGGCAGTGAACACGGGTGAATACGCTGGGGATATGTCCCAGCGTTGAATAACAAATAGGGGCCACTGTCTCCCTTGTTTGTGTTCGGACACGAGGGTGATCCACCCGGGCGATAGCATTACCGGCGTTGCATGTTGTCCCGGGCAAATAAACCAGATCCTTATCCCCTGAGCAATTTTAGTTTTCATTTACGCCGCCGGTCTTATTCACGATATCGGGATAACTTCCACCGTTCGGCCGGCCGCTCGACGCCCAACGCCAGCCGATTAAACGGGGCCGGGAATTTATTCACGAACATGTGCTACGGAATCCCTACAGGATTATTTAAATCCATTAATTCCCTGCGGAATTTTGAATTGGCGCCGCGCTCAAAACACGCCATACTTAAGACCCCATATTGACAACCCGTATTTTTTTCATTCATTGGATTTTTCATCCTTTATTAAATTCTTAACTCGCTGACTTATAATTATCGTTTTTTTATTACAGAGTTTCTGCGTTGTTGAAAAAAATTATCTTATGCAAGATCCTCCAAGAATATCTTAAATTAACCACGCTCCCCTGGTTAGTTTCGAATTAGCTGGCTGAAAGAGTGATTCGCTTAAAAGTGAAAACTACCGGCTCAGATATCTGAGAGATGGTATTCGCTTAATACGGGACCCGTTCATGGAATTTCACTTCCCGGAGCGGGGGTATCGTGGGAAAAGGAACAAACGGGCTTGCCCCTCCCCCGTAATTGGACATCGACACAGCTAGCCGGGACCGATATAATTCATTTTCCGCTTTAAATTTCAACCACGTCGGCCGACGATCGCCAGACATTCCCACAGGCCCGCCATTGGGAGGCCGGGCTCAATCCAAGCCGGGCAGATTAATAGTTTAATTACATCAAGGTAATTCACCGCCTATCCATGTTAATAGAGCACCATCGGTCCCGCAACCTTGGTAAAGCCCACTTGGAATTAGCGCAGGCCCTATACCAAAACAACGCGTCCCAACCACGTTAACGCTCATTTGTACGCCCCCTCTTATTTAAACATTTAATGTGAGCTAAATATACTCCCGCGGCTTCGGTTTCAATTACTTTTGTACTGAATTTCCTTTGACGAAGACTGAAGGTTTCATCTCACTTCTCTTTACCTCCTACTAAGTTTCAATTCCGAAAGAAACTCCTTTCGTTAAAGGAATCGTTCGAATTTGATGACAAGGACAAGAGACAAAAAGGTAATGACTCAATATAATATTAACATAAAATAACGAAGTACTTATGCGCGCCATTCGTAATCAAATATAAACGAGTGTTATTATTGAGTAATACCCTACAATACGGTGACATAATTACATAAATGTGTGTTTTCATGTTTAGTGTTGTACGATAATGCGTTTTGATATTCGACACTGTTCTTCGAAAACAGAGTTGGGTCATTAAAAATGATAATTCATTTTCTCGCTTGGTTTTTGTTTTCCTGTTTCTTATTTGGTACGTTTTAGCGAAATTAACCAATAAAATTCAATTTAATTTTGGCTGTGACCTGTTTAATGGGCTCCTCGTTTTAATTAGCTTAATTGTGTTTGTTAACGTTAAGTAAGTTTCGCTATCATTTTCGCTAAACAAGATGACGAGAAACTTAAAGTTAATTGGGTTGCATTCGAAATATATTTTTTCAGACATTAAGAAATAACCGATATTGGATTAAAAATATTTAAAATACTTCCAATGTATATGTATGAAGTTTTTATTAAGCCTTCATTAGTAGCCCTTTTGTGCTAGAGTGGCGATTCATTTTTTTTGTTGGATGCAGAATTTCACCTCCCTTTCCAATTAAAAATGCGATGTACACATTTATGCACACAAATATGTTCTCCGACTGTGCACATAAGCTTTCGCAGGACAATACTCGACATTGTTGAACGGGTCGACAATGTCCGTTTCTATGACTGTTAACACATAACAAAAAAGTAGTTTTATCTTCCATTTTCCAAATTTCAATGCACACATAAGTATCCGATATCGCAGACGTCGGAGAGAGACGGTTCAAAAGAATCGGAATATTATATATAAGCGGACTAAGTGTTATTGAATTAAAAGTTCTATTTTTAAAATATTGACCTATAAAATGCTGTGCAACATAAATTTTTCCTTAATTATCTTCCAGGCTATTATAAGGAGTTATGAGCTTTGGGACTCTCCACAGTTTACCTTGACATATCTCCAAAACAGAAAGACACAATTTAACTTTAATTAGGTTTCCCTAACACAAGTGTTTTTGTTCCAGGTGTAAAATGCCGCTGGGATTGCGGTCCTGGTTTACAATCGTAATAGGCTACTTGCTGGCAGGTAAGCCTCATTTATGCCAACCAAAACAGAAAAACTAAATGCATGGAGTGTAACAATTACTGCACGTTATCTTGATTAATATGTTGGTTTCGGTTAGACACACAATTGAAAAACCAGTAAAACCACAAATTTAACAGTAATAAATTGTTGGCTTTCGTTCTAATTCACAAGTATATATATTTATATATCTGTGTATTAAATCCACAGCCGTGGATTTCTGTCCCCTTTCGGTTACGATAATAGAGTGCAATGTTTATTTTGAACAAAATTGCACACTTCAAATCTATTCATACTCCAGATACGATAAAATGCAAGATGTCTTGTTTTGGTTACCCAGTGGAACGAGTGTTTCCAGAACGTAAATGGAAGTTTAAATTGCTGTAGATGTACAGATTAAACGACGATCCACCCCCCAGCTGTAATGGAGCAAAGGTACAAGGTAGGAAATACTTTATAGAATTAGTTTTTAAAAGCTTTTGAAATTTTTGCCTTCCTCTACGACATTGCATAGTCGTACCAACCTGTCCGGATTGTGTAATTAAGGTTTAGACCTTTTTTAGAGCGCATTGTAAATATTTTATTATTGTGTTTCATACACAAACTGTACTGTAAGGGGGACATATGTTAAGGGCACTCACCCCATCGCCGGAACCATTGGACCGGTTTATATTTACTTACCGCATGCAAATACCTGTAGCATTCCCAATCGACAAAATAACTTATTATTACTGATTGATCGACAGAGAATCCTTCTGTCCTCACTACTTATGTTCATTAAAGATGTACGGGACATCAGCTTAACAAATCTCTGAGGTACCTCTACCGGTTGTTTATATTCAGGCTGCTTAGATTCCCAGTTGTATTAGTTTAGATCGTCAATATAAATTAGGTGGATAACGCCAAGGCTCTCCCCACCTAATTTCAAATTACAATGTACGCTTTTGTCTTCCTGTATTCTTACTGGATTTAAGCTAAGGCATAACGAAAGAATTTTGGTCGGTATTAATTTTCTAGGGAGTGTCCAACCTTTCTGGATTATGTCCAGGGTCGTGTATTTTTTTAGGCGAATTATAAAAATGAAAGGTTTCCGATTTGAGGCTCGGGTCTAATTCTATCGGCCGAGATATCATAGGTTTAGCCCCGGTGTCGGGGACGGCGGCCGGTGAATACAAATTGAGCGTCAAAAGCGACCTTTTTCTCGCGTCTTAACGAATCGGGAAGCGTCCTCTTTCTGGACACGTAGCAGGCTGAGCCAGACCCGGGCCCCTTCCTGCTGCGTCAGTTAGAAAATAATGCCACAGCCTCCCCTGCCTCATCCTTCTCTACGGAACAAATTTCTTATCTCGTACAACTAAGTATAAAGACCTTAATCCATACCGCCAGACCACATTTTCTTCTCGGTACTGCTAAGTAAAGGAGAAAAATACACTATGTAACTTTATTAGCGTTACAATGGAATTATTAATTATACCAACTAAACGGGTATTCCAATCGACTATGCCTCGCACATTATTCTGGACACTATGAATAACAATATATGAAATCTTTCGGACTTAGCGTAATAATACTGTAGTATAATTATAATTGATATTCTTACCGAGCTGTGTTTCAATCAGCAATTATTGTGCTAGTCTAGTTACACTAGCAGTGGTTGGACGATTGTATTGAACCGACCGATAACAAAAATTAAAGAGATTCAATATATAAGTGATTATATAATTATATAAAATTATATATTATTACTGTTGGTTAATGCCGTCGAAAATCAGTTCAATACAAAAAGCGTAGAATATTTGCAAACCAAAAACAAACAGAATGTAATTTAATTGGTCGCAAATCTGCATTTGGTGAGGAATTTGCATTTGGCATGAAAGTGGCATTACATGTTCAACAAATCATTGTTTTATTATAATGCGTTTACTTTGAAAATATGCAGACCCAGATTGAAAACGAGAAATGTCTGCTGCGGAGATTCAACATGAATTTCATTTGATTGAACGACCAATATAAATGTAGTCATTACATACAAAACATTAAATCCAAACTACACTGCCCAAAAAGTCCTAGATTTTCGTTTCACGATTAATTAATAAACTAAATTTTGCATTTAGATTGTGACGAATAATGTATATAAAGTTTCAAACAATATGAAATATTATAAAAATAAATTTTTGAAATATTAAACGAATAAATTTAAGTTTTAACAAAATGGCAGAATTTCCTGTACAAACTTGCGAAAACAGAAGGTTGGCTTTGGCGTTGGATGTATTTTTTAATGGACACTTCTTCTGGAATAAGGAATCATTTAAGACTTTATGTTTATCTCTGTTAAGGAACTTTCATAAATAAATTATATCCAGTGAATTTATGACTTTGGCTGGCAAATCTTTTTGACCGCATAGCGTTTTGGAACAATAGCATTCTTCCGATGCAATTCCGTGACCCCGGTAGTTAGCGGGATTATGATTTCAGACGGGGTAGCTGATTTTCCCCGCTATCATTACACGATCTCGGCAGTCTTCTTTCGTTTAAAATAACAGTTAAGACACACGGAGGAGAGTCGCAAAGGTACCAAAATATGTCTTTAAAAATTGAATACGCCGACTTCAACAATAAATAAACTTTGAATTTGAAATTTCAACTAATCGGTCGATTAGTTCGGCCGATCTCAGTAAATTTGAAGAAATTAGGAAGTATTTAGAACAAATATTAACATTGTTAAAACTAAAAGTCCATCACTCGGGTTATTAAACTAAAATAATAAAGATTATTAGAACTTTTAATTGGTGCATTTTTGGGAGTAAACTAAGTTTGGATTATCACCGTATTAACATTATTAATGTGATCACCTAAAGATCTCCTGTTTCCGCTCGGTGATTTCGTCCTACTGTAGACCGGATTAGGGATGTTGCCAGACCCAGTAAATTACTGTTCAGTGACAATGTGTTCAGTGGCAAACGCCGCCCACTAATTTATCGGCCGAATGCTACTAACGACGAGGAGAAGCGGAAACCGTTCTGGCGTGGGTCTAACTTAGTGGGCGGAAGATCAAAAGAATAATGATTGCAATACCAATAATAACAGTCGTGAATAAAATGCAGTGATAATCTCGTCTAAAATATCGTTTTTACATTTGAGTGGACTCAAGTTGCAACAATTGGTTGATTGGTTGTTGAATCAATATTATAATTGGCTCATTGCATTTGGCTATTGGACGCACAGTAAATTATGAAGCATTAATTTCTATTTCCGGTGCTTCAATATTCGAACAATAAAACAAATAACACTTCCAATTTTGGAAAATAATAATTTTCTTTATATTTTATTTCTTTATATTTTAATCTAAATAATCTACAAAATACATTTAGAACTACCGAATATCATCTGTTTTTGGATTTTAGCAAATGGTGTTTTACATCCCCAATGTAGCAGGGAAGGTTTAAAAATTGCACACTAAATTGTTGTATTATTTATTACTGGAGTAAGAAAAACGCCCAACTTCCTCCATTATAAAGTCATACTTTTATAGTGGTTTTGAATTATGATTTGGTACATTTGTACATACATTGGTACAAGTACCTACTATTTAAACTGCATAAATTTACTTTTTATTTTTGTGCGATTATTATTTCACCGATCTGAAAGTACCATTTGATAGATTAACGTAATTGTGCTGCAGGTTTTAGGTTTGTATGCAAATGCGATGGAGTCAGTGTGTATATGCTTTGAAGGAGAGTGGCGAGTAACTTGAAAGAATATCAATGAGCGGGTAGAATGAATATCAATGTTTCAACGCCGATAGAAATCACGTGTACAACGTGTCAAAGTTATATTTGGTCTCAATATTCAGTCCATCCCTCGCTATATTTTACATCAACTTGTTTTATCGCATCATCAAACTGCAGTACGGAGCCACTCAACTTATCTACCAATAGTTCATTTCTTGTTTGCAAAAATGACAGTATTTTCTTGTGAATTTATTTTTCTTCTCCGTGTATTCCTCCGCAGTCAGGTAACTAAATAATTTAAGAAACTTTTTTTAACGCTATTTCATATATCCCGGCCAAGTAAATTATTATAAATCATGAAATGCCGACAGCTGAGACGGCCTTTCAGGGCCTAGTTCAGTCATCGCGTACAGGAACATAATTCTATAATACACACTGTGGGAGCGAAATGGGTCAAAACTAATTCCGCAGTTAATCAAACATGAAGGGGGCGAGCACGATGGGAGCCTGAAGCCTTGATGATGTCGCCTACACATCAATATGGGGTTGATCCCCCAAGGGAAACCCAAATTGAGCTCGACTAAGAGCCCAAAATATATTACGGGGCGTTCAACCGTTCTTGTCCCCAAATTATAATACTGTTTTCTTAGTACCAAATAGGCGAAAATGGGTTGGTACTTCTGGTTACAATACTTTTATCAGGATAGTGTTGCCATTTGTAGTATTTTTAGAAGTATAAATGATGATCATGAAAGGGCCATCTGAGAAAACAACGAGATTCCACTTTAACTCACACTCTCCTTACACTCATACCCATATTTTTGCCATTTTGAATATTTTGAGTTTTCTGAATTAGAAATTTTATTGTGGGTCTAGATTTTAAAAGGTATGTTCTTTATCCGTCGTAAAGTTTGAAAATGAATGAAGAATGAATATTATTCCTGTGAAGTTAGTGGTATTAGTCGAGAAAGACTGGTTCTGATTCCTTAAATAAGAGAGAGAAGATACAGCAATATATGTCTCCTCTATTTTTTTAACCGAATACGGTTTTTATGAGCGATAAAAATTATGTTATAAAAAGTTAAAATACCTAAAATCCATTGGATGGTAGAAATAAACTTTAGTTTGGAGATCAGAATTATATCAGAGTACGATCTAAAGGATTAATAGTAATAATAAATATGCGCTCGGATTAACTGAATGGGCGTTCACCTGGTAAAAACCTTTGCCGGCTTACTTATCTGTTAAATCCTGATTAAAAGGGTGCCCTTCGGTCTTTCGTCTTGAGACCGGTATTTTTCAGTCCGGTCCACCCGATTAATCGTGTCCAGCCGGCATTCTCAGCCTGTCTCTAATGGAAAAAGCGGTCCGATTAAGCTCGAACATCCCGGACGTCCTTTCGCTCTTGTCCAACGAAATAAGAATCAACCCCGTTAGATTGATGTAGAGCTTTCAAGCTGTTGTTAAACACAGCCACGATTAAATTCAAATTGTGCAAAAATTAGAGCAAGCCACGTGGGAAAAGATGTAACTTTCCCGATGTATATACAACTAAGAACAAGTAATAACAACATTTTTCGAAATCAGAAATATTCTGAGATGTGCATATTTCCTTTAAGTAGGTTTATTAACTGTTAACACCATATACTAATAACGTCAGGCTGATTTGTGTTCGTCGTTTGAAATCGATAAACGGCGAGCATCAGTTTATTATATACAGTTCGAATTATTATTATTATTATATACCTAATCGTTCGAATCTGGGAAATACAATTTTATCCCGGTCATAAGCAAGAAATAATGCGTTTATTCCGCAGCAGGTGGACCCCTCTATGTCCTTTTAAAAACATTTCAATCCATTATTCGAATTCCTCTAATCTATATGGTGATTAAACCCAGGGGGGGCCGGGTAGAGGGGCGCTATAGGTGACGACCAGTTGCATTTTTCATGGGCCGACTTGTGTAATAGTCGATGTGTGTTTTGACGCCGCCGAATGGGTTTCGGCCTAATGAAATAGGCGACCGGTCCCATTCGCCGTCCTCTGTCATTTTAAACCCAGTTTTTTTTCGCTGACAGTTTTTCCAAAATGCAAAAAAGAGTTCCCATTGGATCACAACTCCGTAAACGTCGGGGCCTAATCGAGCCCTCGAATAAAGTTTAGGTAAATAAAAGAATTATGAATTTATCAAAAACTTAATTTGAATTTTTAAAAATCAAGATCGAGAAACGTTTGTCGACTCATCGCAATATATTTTAGCGTTAGAGTACGCTAACAATATGTTTGAAGTAATTAATTTAATGACAGTGACATAGGAAGTTAAATGTCTGATTTCCGTATTTGTCGTTGGAACATATTTGGGCATGTTTTAATGCACAGAATGTTGTTATCATACTCTATTGATTCTCTCATTGAGCTATTTCTCTGTGAAATAAGCGTACATGAAAACCATAAAAACTTACATTGCCAGTTTGTAATCTATTTTTTGTTTGTTCCTTAATTTAACGACAGGAACAGTTATTTTCTCAGAAATGTTTTCGTTCATCCAGGCGGTTATTGAAAATCGGGTTAATGGCCTGAAAACTGTTCAGGCCGATAATTCTTTTTCCGATTTCAATTTTTTGTCAACACCAGTCCGATTCATGAAAGGGGCGAGTCGGTGGCGTTTTTATTAGGTCGGGCCCGGTCAACCGAACCGGTTGACGAGTGAACTGGAAGCCGTCCTGAAGATAGGTCCGGTAATAAAGACTGGGAGAACGGTTTTGGAGGACGGGCTATGCCGGCAGAAAATATTTTCCGCGGGGGAAATCAAATGAATGCCCTCTTCTTTTGCCCGGGCTTCAAATGAAAAGGTGAAATACGGCGGTGGGAGAATGCCTAGCCCTATTAGAGGCCGAATCTCACCCAGGGCCCTATCTCACCGACAGACTTACTTTAAACCCCTTTTCGTAAATTAAACTCCTCCCGTTTTCAGAAGGAGGAAACCTTTCTTGTTCTTTAAGCGTTTAAGAAAATATTCTTTAATTTACCGCTTTAATTGGAATTGTAAAAATCCGGCGCTAAAAACTGCGGAAATATATTACTACGTGCAGCTGAGGTGGCATTTTCTAAAAGAATAGTATTAATAATAAAAACTAGTAAAATCACTAAATTCTGGGTGCACCGTGCACTACTACCTACTTTCACGAAACTCCGGAGGCACATCATGAGATTTCTCTGTTGTAGCCCAGAATGGGGTTACGATAATAATAAGAAACTTTCAGACAGGCAGCACTGACAACGGTATGGCAATATTATAGGCCCATTATTATTAGAAATGTCCTCGTCGTTATTCCTTTACTTAAAAAATGGTACGAATGTCTTGTCCAAAACTTTAATTTTTTTCACATTAAAACAAATTCTCAAGAAATATTTGTCCATACAAACTGATTAGTACAATAATTATCACTGGTTATTTAAGGGGCGCGGAGATATCGTTCATTAGTTATTCGTAAATAATTTTTTTTAATGAACCGACTTGTCAGGGAGTTTAATTAGGATTGTGTTACGACACGACGATTAATAAAGAAATTGGAAACTTCGGCTAGCTAATGAGGAGGTTAGCGGGCCTGAGTAATAAGCCCGTTTCCAACACCGAACCGGAAAATATCACGATGTAACAGAATCGGTTGGGATAATATTTTAATCCCAACTGCGGATTTTAATCCGCAGTTTAATATTTTATAGAATTTCGTCAAATTCTGGCCCCATTAAAAGTCATTGTTAAATTTAAGTATGTGGCCATAAAAGACAGGTAAAATGTAACATTCAATAAAAAAGCACTCTCGATGAGGTTATATTATCATTATCGCATATTATCGCCAAATTTAGTATGGTTAGACACTTGATGATAATAGATAATTAATTTTACCAAATGCCACAAGGACACAGACTTCTCAGCGAATGAGCGCTTTGTATTGTTTGAATATTTATTCCCAATTAAATGCCCCGTCATTATTAAATATTTTTGTATTATACTGGGATCAGTTTTCTTTTCTTTAATAAAAACTCGTGAAGTTTCGTGTGGGAGATTCACAAAAAAGGCGTCAAAAAAAGGTGAGTGGGCGGTAATATTTTTAGAAATTCGAGCAATATGCTGGCCGATAGCTAATCTCAGTGCGGTATCACGAGTGCGATCGTTGCCGGGTTATCCAAAAGGCCGTTTCATAGGATAGTTATGCAGATGACACCTATTCGACTTCGTTATTCCAATGTACTCTATATGCAGGCAGGATTTAGGACCGGGACAACGTTAGAATTTTAGATATCGTCCATTGTCACCCCGGCGGCCTGCACCCATCGATAATTCGATTTCACTTCGTCACGCCTATTTCGTTTCGTGTAACAATAAATTCGACACGAGTAACGGAATAAAAAATATGAGAGCAATATTTACTTTGGAAAAGCTATAAGAATTTTTGTACCTTTATAGGCTGAACTTCAGTAACTCTACAGCATGAACAAAACTAACGTTAATTCAATATATCTTCCCACAGTTTTATGTCGCTTCACGGCTTACCAGCTAGTAAGTTGACGGTCATTAATTCTTCACATGGCCGGGCGACCTTTGCCAGTTAATTCAGTAAGACCAATCGGTCCGATGGAACCGCCAGATTGCATCGTATCCTCTTCTAATCGATTTCTTGTTAAAAAAGGATTGCTCCAGTGATTCCGCTTTATCCGCTCCTGCATTATCCGGTTACACCGGTGGTGAAATAAAATGGGATGAGTTCTTGAACTCGAATATATAATTTAAATAAAACGCCTCGATAGTGTGAATTCATCCATTAAAACATATATTGTTCAAATTTGAACGGCCATTGTTAATGTGCCCAATTCTTTTTCCTGTTCATTCTCTTACTAAGATATTGTTAACCTGGAAACAATACAAATACTTTTATAATAACGGTTCTACAAAAAGAATTTGAAATTTCTAATTTTTACGTTTGGAAGTAGAGAAGCCTGGAAAAGTAGCCTCCTGAAATGTTAATTTCAACCAGTAAAACAGCAAGTATTCGGTTGCCACTTGTTGACGATTGATGTGGCAGATATACTGGCCGTCTTGAATAATTTTTCCCTCATAAAAAATGAGAGCCAATCGATGTTTGTGCTGGAGGTGAGTCGGAGGGAGGTCAGCGAGGTCTGGGAGCGAGGTCCGAAGTGGGTTGGGCCCTAATGGGCGGGGGATTCGGCCGATGGCTGTGTGTCCTCTGCCGGTAATGCCCGCCTCTCGTGAATGCCCAATGACAAATGACTTGGGACTTGTTGCTCGCCGCTGATCCTCTGTTATCCCACTTAAAGCGCTCCCCGGCTCCTCTCCTCCAGCCCCTAAATCAAGACGCTGCCATTCCCGAGCCCTCGTATATTTTTAAGTCAATAAAAAAAAATTGACCGGTGTACAGAAAGATCAGCTGACGTTTTCAGTAACTAAAATTATTTAACAAAGATCAAATAAATTTCAAACAGTCCCTATATATTTACCCTTTTTTACCTTTTATTGTATATACATCCCTTATTCCAAGATCGGATAAATGTATAGTATTTTGAATTTAAATGCGGAATTATGCCAAAAGTATTGTATTTTTCTCATCCGATAATTTTAAATGAGTATTTTGTCTTTTTTATTTATTGTACAATCAATCCTCATGGTTATAGGTACAATTGCGAAATGTTTTTATGCCTCTCGCTTCTCGCTATTAAGAAGGTACCCGGTGATGGCACCTTTCCACGTGTGTCTGGGTTTAAGCCGCCGTGAGGGGATTTTCCCATTTACAAAATAAGTTCGACTATATCTTTATTATCTGGTTATGGTAGTAAGGCAATTATCTTCCAATGACTATGCTTTACAATTTTATTAAAGTGTTCGCGCAGGCAATTTGCGCACATTATACCAATTGTACGATTATATTCACGAAAATGACAATTGGCAATGCAGGGGCGATTACATCCGGTCGTGGAAAAACGATTAGAGGGCACTCACACTAAACATAACGACGAGCCAGGAAGTGGGTGAAGAGATGGAGAGTGCTCATTTCCTGTTATGGCCCGGGCGGTGAAGACGTGGGGTGGGGGCGGTAGAAGTAATCTTATTGGGCATCTGGGTCACGCCTAGAATTGAAAACCGCTATCATTCCCTAGATATGCCTCGAGGTAGAATCAGCCTGTGACTTATACCCGATCCGCAACAGATTACCGAATATGTAAAAAAAAATGGTATTTCGTTTAACGGGGGTTAAAATACACACATACTGCTGACATAAAGAACCAAGCATGTCGAGTTATATTAATAAATATTTGAATTATGTCTGAATTAAGTAAAAATGTTACAAATATTTGATATTGGCGAAATTTAATATAACGCAAATTACGGAGTATTCGGACAAAAAAATAAGTTTCAACACTTGAGAACTTATAAAGAATGGTTATTTCTTAAAATGCAGGTCAAGCGTATGAGGAATGTAAACTTAATTACGGGCACAGATTGCTGCCGGTCTTATCGCCTCACAGTTACCGACTCATACCGCGAAATCCGCAAACAGGTCCGGCGGTTTAATTAAAATCGGTTAGAGAAGGTGGCTGAATTGTAAAGAAAAAGCTCGGCCGAGCCGGGCCGAGTTCATTAATAACAGGTTTATTAAGGCCTGAATACAATAAGCGGTTTTTAAAGCAACGACATTCACAATTTACGGTTCCTTTGAAAAGGTGAATTAGTGAAAATAATATTACCGGGCGCGGGAGCAACATGGGATCAAAGAATTTGGACGTATTTTGCTGACCAATTCCAGATCTAATTGTCCAAACCAATAAGCCCAAACGGAGCTTGCCTGTACTCAATGGCGACATTGTACGCTTACAAATTGTCTCTATTTTTTTTAATCGTCCTGGGAACGAACAACGGAATTAAACACTTTCCTATTAAATATAAATTTGCATTTAGATGTGCAATTCAGCCTAGGTATGAAAATGAATCAATATATGGATATGGCCGAGGGTATTGTCCGTTCAATATAGGTAAATTATTGTGTGCGGCGGTTTAATTTCTGCACTTTATCGTTCGGGGAGAATTAAAGGGTGATTTTCCTGCTCCCCTACCCCGAATCGTGCTCTCAATACCAGTGGTGAGTTCCTCGAGTCGAAATTCGGGATATCGCAATTGAATGCGGGCTGAATTACCGGCCGTAAAACAGAAATTATTCTATCTTGAGAATTCTCTCAATTGCGAATTTGAATTAATCGCAGAATATATTTTCCAATTGTAATAGCAGAAAATTACTCCAATGAATATTCAAAAATAAAGAAATCCTACTATTAAAATAAACATTCCGCGATCTCGCTCTTATCGAGCTGAATTTAGACCAGTTTAGAGAAATAATTACTTTAATTGTTAAATTAACTGTTCCGGCTCAAACACTCGGCTTTTGGAGGACTGCCTCGGATACGCATCGTAATTCGTGAACTTGAAATCACGTCGAAATTCAGTGCTGCAGAACCGCAAGTCTACAGCACAAAGTACTTGTACTCGGAAATAAAATAAATCGATTTAATAGTACAGCAATTATTGTAAAGACGGGGCGGAAAATTTCTCCAATCGTTCGAAAAGATAACAAGTCCGGTATTTAACTCGGCGAATGATCGAAAATAAAAGAATCGAACCTTCCTTTTTTTCTCCCTTTTTTTCTTTTTAATGTAACGCCCCGATAGAATTGATGAAAGGCCAATTGTTCGTCGGGGAAAGCTATGTTTGAAATGCGGCTTGTGGGCGGGCACGGCCTCCCGCCCCCCCATTCTCTCTATTCAAGGGTAGGCACAATCGAATCCTCGGCTTCGGTAAAAAAAAGGGACTTTTTACCCGTTTCGGGGTTGCCGTGAGGTGGGGTGCTCCCCCCCACCCGGGACTAATGTTGAATCGCTGATTAACAGTCGGGCCTAGCCGGGCCGATTATTGCCGGGACGAGAGCCGTCCAATCCAAGTGGCAACCGAGATTGCCACTTCCACCCGTATTGTTGCCGACAGTCCACTTTATTAAAGCCCTCGGCCGACAGTACGGACACTATTCCTCCGCAATTTCAGACTAGAAACATCCTAAGTAGTACACTCAAGTGTTAAGTAGTAATATATGCTAGATTAATTTATTATTAAACGTATTCGTTGAAAGAAAAATTGTAGTCAGAAATCATATCATCAGCCCATGCATGCCAGCAGTTCAATATAAATAATTCAATAGTTCAATAAATGGTGTTCCACAGGTTTATATTTTATATCCTGTAAAATACTGCAATCTGGTCCCCGCAAACTAGACACCCAATCCAATCAGAAAACGAAGAACCGATACTTGCACACGGTGAAATTCTTCATTTGATAGAATAGGCTTACACATTTTCCTCGAAATAACGGGTTTATTCAATGCGCGGTAGGGCTACATATTATATATTAATTCAAAATATACGACGCGTATATCAATGGGTTAGTCCTAATTGTTAAACATTTTCATATTGGGCGTTAGTTGTAATTACTAGGGGAAAATGTGGAATATACATTAGCCCAATTGAATTCACAGTATGGCAGGAAAATTGATTATGAAGATTTAATTTAATAAAACTAAGAAAAATAGTGTAGTGTATTACAAATAAAAACTGATGATTGATACTAGTGTCCAAAATAACTATTCACTAAAAGTATTGAGTGATTTCGGTATTTAATTTAAAATTATCGTAAAAAATATAAGATAAAACGATGCACTGTATCCAGAGTTCGGTTCCACAGTCGGTGTGTTCTAACACAACAAGGCGATTGAAATGCGGCCCTCTAAAGGAAATGACTATTTTCCGAAATACCTGGAATCAATTTGACGCTATTCGGCGCGCTTATCCGACTTATAAATTGGAAACTACAAGGAAAATAGGTAAGGCCGGTAATTGCTTCGTTTATAACTAACAACAACTAGACCCGCGTCCTTTCCAATTAAAGTTTCCGCACGTACATGGGGTCAGACGCAAAGGGGCGGGCACCAGTCCCCGACAATCCCCGGGTCTAAATTAAGCAGGATTTTACTGCTGTATTACGTCTTAATACTTTTCCAGTTGCATGAATTTATTAAAACACAAAATGAAGAAAACTTCGAGGCAACAATACGCAAAATGAAGTGCATGAATGTTCTGTGTTTCAAGCCCCAACCTTTTGAACTTCTTTTCAAGTGGAATAATTACATAAGTAATTTTTTTTAATTGCTGGAGACAATTTTTTTTGGGAACTTGTCTTTAGCTAGAGGTAATGATTTTTTTATAGTCATCTGATCACTATAACTCAATAGAGATTTTCTGTCTCCTCTCGCTTATTTGGCTTTCATCTAAACTTTCGGCCGAATGTAAATTTGTTTTCAATCAGAAGCCGCATTAAATAATTAAAATAAAGGTTTCTTACTATATTAATTTTATTGTCGTTTAAACGGCGGTAGTTTATACTAAATAGAAACACCCAAGTGCATTGCGGGCCTAGTATCATAGGCGAAATTCCATTTAATGTGGAATGGCACATTCACAGCGTATTATGTGATCCCGTCCCCTGTTGTTGAAAGTAGAGCTGTAAGATTCATGCGTATGTTTCTGATTACTGTTGCCTCTAATTGTATTCAGGGTGAACTTCGTAAAATTTGTGAGAATATATGGCAGTGCTCCGAGTCCTGTAGGTTTGTATTCAAAATTGTTCTCGGGTGTTGACGTTAAGCACCTCGTAGCGGAGTTTAAGCTGCCTGAATGGAGTTGGGGTGTTGTATTCCTAGTTACTGGGTACGGTATTTTAACGCTTGGGTTGTCGAATCATGATGACTGGGGGAGTGGAAATGTCGAATACTGGGATTATGAGACCCAGAAGGGATTTGGTTACAGTTGCGGGTTTTCAGACTTTGTTTGAGACTGAAGCCCCCTTTTAAAGTGTTCTTGCAGCGCTTTTGAGGAATTTTCCGCGCTGGATTTTCACAGAATACAAAAATGAAGTTGAACAATCGGATGCTGTGTTTGTTCGAGTGGAGGATAGGCTGTTGTTGGGCAGGAAAAACACACAAGAATCTCATCTATATAAGACTTAATAAGATACGGGAAAAGGATTAAGAAAATTCAGGGTAACGTTGTTTTATCAGACCATACCAATTCCGATTTACTGGTTTTTCCGGATTACAAGATCCGGTTCGGATCAAGGGTTTTTCCCCTCTTGAAGCTGACAGCTCAATTTCCCGTGAACATATTCTGGAGTACACTGTCAGGCAGTAATGAGGGAATCCCCGTCAAATATACCAAGCTATTGAATTAAATTATTGTTTAATATTATGCTTAAAATGTATTCGGATGGTTGCCATATATGGTGCCATACGGTGTATACATGCAACTTGCTATATTGTATCTAATTTCTAAAGGAAGATAAATAATTAGTTGAGATATGCGAAAGTCCCACGACTTTCAACATATAGAATTATTACTCAACAGATACTTAATAACAATCGCTAGAATATGTTTTTAGTACTTATTGTGTATGATTACCTTTTTTATAATAGCTTATTACTGCCCAATTTAAAGGTGTATCTGAATGTTTGTACTGTCGAGGTTGCTGCCTCCACTTAGCTATTCCGTCCGTGGCCTCAGTTCGATTTCGGTCCCTCGCCTTACCCCGTACTTCTGGTTTTGAAGTATTTATAGTTCAGAACGAGAAGAATAGTTGACCCCTTTTCAGGGCCTGTCTCTCGTGCCCCTCTCTTTATCTACAATGAATGAATCATAAATTAAACCGCTTCGCAGGCCTAGTAACCTTTATCTCTCCTCTTATATATATATATATATATATATATATATATATATATATATATATATATATATATATACTTATAGCTTAATTCTGGCAATTTATATAAATCTCTATTGCTTATGACGTTGTACTATAACTTTACACAGTTGCTCCTGTCTGATTCATAACGGGTCGAAATGATTTAAGAAGCCGAATAAACGGACACTATCATGGTTTCTTACTCCAGAGATTCTTACCGGTATTGGACTAATTGGACCGGTATTGAGGTGAGATTAAAGCTACCCTGAGCATGAACTGTGTTACCTGTTAATTTTTCTAGGGAATGTCATTTCCCACATATAGTAATAGAAATGAAACCAAATAGATTATGTCATATTTTAGAAATAATAATGTTACAGCACTCATTTCGGTACACCGTGTTAAGTGTGGCGAGGACGTTTGAAGGAAAGTTGGCGTGACCGTCAAAAACTAGATCATCTACGAAACCATATTTTACCAGATTAGGAGACTCATAAACGTAGGACACTCTGAAAACATTTGACAGTGTCGTAAAATTTCGATTTTTATCCGGCATCCACTTTTACGGAGGTGCCGATCTCATAAATAACTTATCGAGTCATTAATCGTACGACCGACCATCGGAGTCGCGTGGTATGCCCGTCAACAATTTGTTAAGGCGTCGTTGAATATTTACCGATAACGTCGATATTTTTGGCGTTGTTTGCCGTATAGTATATAATTATAACAAATTAATATTGTCTTTTATCGGAAGAAATTTCTGAAAGATTAAAACTGCTAATATATTTATTGTAACGTATAAAAGTTATAATACCGAATCGGCGTTAATAATTTTTGATGTCCGAACCTTTGTAGAGGAAAATGCAAATAGTCTTTTGTCCACGGGCTTGTAATTTTGTTACGAGTATTAAAGCTTATGCACGAAAGGATCCGAAAGAATTCGAACTATGCTTTTGTATGTTTTGCTTTATTATTCCGAACAACGCGACATTAAATTATGAGCGAATCGGGCTATTCGGGGCCGAATTTAAAAATTCAATTTGTCGAATGTCGAATGGAACTTTATTTCTGACCGCCCTGAGACCGAAGGGAAGGATATTGGCGGGTGAGAGTGAGTGGAGGGGGTTGAGTGAATTTGCGTGTCGCCCAGGTATATGCGTGATACTGACAAGTTTTTTGTGACCTCTCCCCTCACCCAGTTTTCCCGTATCTTATTACCCGGGCGGACGTGGAAAGTTTATATTTAACCTTTTTTTTTGTCATTAGGAGATCGAGTGGAGATTAGATCGGGAGTCAATTAGTCAAAGTAGCCGCCCACTGCGGTTTGATCTTTACCGGGCTCGCGGTCTCTTGCCTGCACTCACTGAATGAAATACACGGAACTGTAGACATTACTCTGTCTTAAGTTAATGACCCAATTATACCAAATTGTAATATGAGGGTAATTGTTTCAATTTACGAACTGCCAAAAACCTTCTATGATTTGCATTCGGTTAAAACGTGTTATCTGAAAAAATGTTCACGTATTTACATACACGTAAGCTCAGACGCATAGGGAACTTAATAAAATCAAATTACTCATCGATGGAACTAGTTGTTCTCTGCACGCAATATATCTATTAACGCTACCATCTTAAATAAATCCGTTCTCCTACAACAATCAAATCAGTGAAATGTGATCTGGAATTATGATAAAGAGTTATCGTTTGTTACTGGAAAAAAGTAACCCATCAAATCTAATATTGTGCAATTGACAGGGTAAACGTCAAGGAGATGATTTAATTGCCGGCCAATTTCAGAACAAGAGCCTCGTGGGAACTTACAAAATTAATTATTCGCAAAAGGTAATTATCTTTTTATAACCGAAGGCAGGTTTTTTATTTCGAGTTTTTTTTCCAAACCGGATTGCAAACCGATTGTACGGCCGGTTAATTATTTGTTACCGCCCATACGGAAAGTGTATAAGAACAAATTATCATTTATTATTCATAATTACACAAGAAACAGGACACAGTAGCGGTGTTAGTCACTTTTGGCACGTTGGATATTTTTTGGGCATCCTCACTGCACTGTCACTGTCATTTGTACTTTTAAATAATACATTAAAATAATACATTTAATAATCATCTACTAAGGTCAGTTATAATATATTTGAATATTTGAGTTATTTTTAAGACTATTAAAAGGCGTAGTGTATTCAGTTTAATTCGCTACTAGTTTCAATGGTACGGTGCACCTAATACTAGCCCGCAACAAAGTCTGTCTTACATTAGGATTAGGATTAGCGCCTACAGTACAGTGACAGTAGCGCCAAAAATCCCGAAGCACCAAAGCGACCAACACCGCTTGAGCAGCCGAAACCGGTCTAGCAAAAGACCAAACCAGCGAGAGGAGACGGAAACTCACGAAATCCACGGTATTCCAACCCCTCGCAGACCATAAAACAGGTATGTTCTCAAGATACTGTTTTAAACAAGACCGTTATGCCATATTCTCAGAAAAATACTCTCACAAACAATTACCCAGTTTTTAATGTATCAGTGATGTGTAGCGATGAGATGTTAAAAATGATAATGTCCTAGCAAATATGCTTATCTCACTTAATTTAATAACATTTTATTTTTGATATAAATTAATATTATATTATTTTCAATGTAAATTTCAAATAAGGGTTGCAACAATTTAAGTCCTCCCAGATTTTCTTCTTATATCTTCTTAAAATGATTCCTTTTATTGTGGGATACTTATTTTTGAGCGTGAATTGCCATTCGAATGGAAATATAAGCGGCCCATTGTGTTGAACAGTAGGGTATTTACCGAAGGGTAGAACCACTTACTCCGCTCTGAATGGACTACTTGCCGCCCTCTTTCATTTGGGTGGCGGATTTTAAAAAATTTCGTACCTACAATTTTGCCCAAATGTACCGATATTTTCATTCAGCGCGAATATCGAGGTATTTGAGTGAATGGGCTTATAAAGTTGAGCGTTTTTCGTAGGCTCCCATTTTTAAGTTAATTAATGCTAATATTCTCAGTACTGTTTACTGCTCGTGCTACCATTGCTTCCAATCTAAGCGGGACAAAAGATCAGGTAAGTATTTTAATGGTACGGTAAAACGTTTAAAACAAGACGATACTCATCATAGCCTATTCTGTTAGTATAATATATTTTTTTATATTGACCGGGTTTTAATTTGAACCTCAACCATCAGTGGGATCAACAACTGCAGGTTATCTCGAATTGGAAATAAAAAACTGGGTATCGGAAATTCAAAGACGAATGGATTTCCATTATTATTCAACCAACTCGGAATAGCACTAGTGGGGCCCCTTTCACTTAAACGAGTTTCAAACTGGGCTATTGCAGTTCCTGGTTGATAAAATCGATGATATAAAGTGAATTCCGAAATTAGCTTTATCGCGGTTGGATGAAGTTAAATAATACTTGGAGATTTGCTCTGAAATAACGAGGGATTATAAAATTATAATTTTATATTATTCTCAATTTGTTCCTAAAACTATACTACGCATATATCGTTCTAATTATACTAATAAAATAGTACACTTTAAATTATTCTTAGGACCAACCCTTATCATATTTTGTTACAACTATTCTCATCATGTACATTACAACAAATTACACCAATTAAAGATAGTAGTTTAATATTTTCATTTTTAATCAAAATATTTACAGATATCCAAGCTTTATGGGATTAAAGTAGGGATTTTTTTGCGGGCCTAGTTATGCCGGATATCAGGTCCAAAAAGATATTAAGCTAACGTAAAGGTTTTCTCATAGGTTTTTATTTCCATGCTTAATGATAGTTATTAGAGAAATTCAACTTTAAACATTTACCTAAAATATTAGTCCCCTTGCATAAATATCTATAAATAAAAAACTATTTATTTGTCATAGCATTCTGCTGTGGGTAGTATGCTTGTACAGAAATCCCCATATTTTTTGATATTCGAAGCGGATTACGCATTTCTTTCCTATCTAAATCCCTGAATAGGACCAAAGCGCTTCTGTGTCGATGAGACCGATACGTTTACGGCCGAAAAATATTGAATAGGCCGTCAGATCAATTGAAACCGGTCGCGGCACAAATTCGGTTTGAACCGAAATTATAATTACTGGAAATCCGACACCAAAGGACGCTCTTACAGAGATTTGTCAACCGATCGGAGTGGGTTTGGGTTGGGTGATTTTAATGAATGAAAAAGCCAAAAAAAAAATGGCGATACAAAAGGTTGTCGCGGCACAACACAAATATTGGCAATGGTGGGCGGGGGAGGAAGGGAGGCAAGGGTGGTAACCTTCATGTTAAAAACAAACATCACTCGCTCCAGTTTGACCTTTGACTGCAAAAATTAATTTTCCGACATCCAGTCTGCCCGACCCGGGTCTCCCAAAAAACGAAAAACGAATTTTGGGCCCAATAAGATCTAAAGCAAACACGGGGCTTAATTTGGTTGTATTAGGAGGGACAATGTTTAATGTACAGCCAGATATCAAACGCAACACTTGTCCCGGACGATTCATTCATTGTTAATTAACCGAGAGTGATTTAATCCCAAACGGGCAATCTTGATCCCGTTTTCTGCTGGGAATTGTGGGACCGTGTGGCTGATAAGCCACAGTGCAATAAGCGCTGGCGCAGTGCCCGTGCTAGCCTAACAACAGAACACGGTAAAAACAAATTTTTCTGAGGAAAAACTCAGAAGGACATTAGGACCGCAGGCACCCTATGACTCTATCCTATATTCTACCTAGCTATTGAACAAACTCAGTTAGAAACTTTACTCAGTCTAGAAGTCGTCATTGTACCAAAGATCCATGTGTGCGCACGTTCAGTTTCAGTTTTTCTTTGAGCTTGAGAGCTAACGGAATTACTTAAGCAATGCTAGTAAAACACCGAACCTGCGAGCGGAGACTGAAGATCACAAAAACACGGTGTTTCAACCCTTACAGACCACCAACAGGCATTCCCAATTTACTGCCTAATAATTAATCTTATAGCGTATTAATCGCCTCTCACAAGATGTATCACCTGACACAGAACCGTAATTTCATTTTAATGGGCCAGCATTAGCTGTACTTTCATTATTGTTATTATTAATGGTATGTGGCAGAATTGCTTTTTGTCGATCTATGAATAAAACATAAAAAATAATATAATCGATGCACTTATATAAAACGATTTAAGCTTGAATAACGGCAGACGGCGCGTGCGAATAACTTTGAATAAAATACTTTTTTCACCGCACGGTATATGTCACGTATGACGTGCCCCGGGTAATAAGAATTCGCTGGGGCGTAAAGGCTGACTTGAAGAATTGACATTAAGGAGTACAATTAACCTAGCGGTACGGAATGGGGAACCGCTATAAGGCGGCTCTGAATATTCGAGTAATGCCAAATTGCCTCGATTACTTGTCGGCCGCCAAGTTTGCGGTTCTCGGAGCGATAAGGAATTTTTGCCTCTAAATGTTTATTTAGAGCGAGAGAGGAATTCACGCGTTCAGTACGGCGGGCGTTATTCTTTAAGACCGTTAAATGTTTGGTTTAATTTTTATAAATTTGATTACATCATTGCAATTTCATATTGCTACCTTACGTATTTTTAAGGGCGGTTGTTTAACTATTCGGTTAAGGATTTACGGTAGGCAGTTAAGCGGAGGTCAGAACAGCATTCTGGAGGATAAGTCCACGCTGGACTGCCACTAAATACCGACAGTTTTTTTTAGTTCATTCGAATGTTTTCCTCTCAAGAATGCCTAGTAATTGGTTCATTAATGTTTCCTTATATAACATTCCTTCAACTAATTATCTCAAACCTTCTCTCATTACAAATGCCACTCGTATAGGGCATTGAGCCCTTGTCTTTGGTGCATGAATGAAGTTTTATTAATTTATTCGGCATTATGCTAGCCGCTCCCAAGTAACAATTAATTACGAAAAGAAATTGAAATTGTCGAATTTTAAGTCCTGCTTCAACAACGAAGCTGTCGTAGATACGCATTTATCAATTCATTTATCTGCGCCATATTTTTTCCGCGCTCATTCTAAGGAAAGAGTTTTACTGCGGGTTAAGGAAACCCGGATATCCGGCCGTGGTTCGGCGGGCAATGTGTCAAGCTTCTTTGAAGTGCTCGGTCTGAATAGGGTAGGAGGAAGAGAGCAGAGCGGGACGCCCCAATAGCCCAAACGCCCGGCAATAATTCACCGGGGAAACTAGAAGCCGAGCAATTAAGCCGGGCAAAACAGGCCCGGCCCCGAGCCTGTCTCTCCCCTCAATGACACCAGTACCGCCCGCCTTTATTCACAAAATACGAGGCTTCCCGATGCATTTAAAACTCCCCCCCCCCTCCCCGACCACCAGAGAAGCCTGTGCGACGGTGCGTGACTAAACCTGTAAGATCATTTCCGAGACCCGACTATAATATATCCAGAAGCCCCGCACTAAAGCAGCTTAAAATTGGGCAAATATGGTAATCCAAAATAAGAAGATTAAACTTGGAATTAGGCGAAATCACTCAAAACGAATTATATTTATGAAAATATCCGGGAGATGGCAATTATACCACATTGCTATATTTCAAGATTGAGATCTACCATGCATTACCTGGTTTTTCGCAATGAACGTTAGCCGATCGTCCAGAATATCAGAGAATAGATAATATAAAAATCCATTAGGTTACATAAAGTTCTTTATGCGAGGAAATCCATTGAATATTAAATAATACAAATACAATAAAAGATTTTTTCATAACATCAGTCCCTGAGCTTTATCGTCATAGTGTGTACAGGCGTACAAAAAGAATATTGCACTGCGAGTTTTATTAGAAAATGTACCGTCATTCAATTGAATTCACAGGGTATCAAAAACGGACTTATTCCCACCAAAAAAATGTACGACTCCCTCTTTTTCTACTTTAGCGCGGAAGTTGGCGGTAAGTCAGGTCCGAGTCCGTCTCATTTATTTTACATTCAACGCGAAAGCTTTTCCGAGAAACACGGTTGACATTCACAACAGACAGCACTGCCAATCAGGCAGAAATGATATTCAAGAAGTTTCTTTTCGGCAGGAACTTCCTTCGCCTTCACGAAAGAAGGAATTGAGAAAACGGTCTCGGTCAATAACCAAAGTTGAGGATGCGGGGATTTCGGGAACGACGTGGAATAAATAAAAGCCGGAAACAATTCCACCGTCAACCGGTCGATAATGCCCGAACAGTCAGTTTTATGAAAAATTGAATGCTCAGATGTCGGATTATAAAAAAATGTATTATTAGAATTGTCATCACGCCATGTATTCTTTAATCGTGTATTATTAAAGATTTCGTGAACAGAGCCATTTTATGAATAAGTACTGGTTTAAGTAATGACCAGATGGAGCAAAGAAATGTTCACAAAGTAGATGACGGCTGTTAGGTGTTTCTCAGTTCGAGTAGCCCGAACCCAATATATTATTTAGTACTATTTCAAAATTCATTGTCGTTCTGTGGAACAACTCTTAATTACTTTTTAGGTACTTCTTTCTAGGCGATGAAATGTTCTTGAGGGGATACATGGAAGCCTTAATGTTACTTATCGAAACGCGTCGAACAGTTGCAATCCTTTGATGACTGTATTATATTCACTTATATTGGCCTCCTTGAACGAAAGCATTCCTTCACGAGACATTCTATTCTTTCGAATCAGGAGAAACAAACACTATCGATATAATGAAATTACAGTGATTTATTTACACAGTATTATTATTTATTTACAATATTTATTGATATATGGGATTATATAAGGATATTGACAAAGATTGGATCATGTAGGTATATATTTAAGCGACGACCGAGATTATTTGTAAATGTTTTCGTTTCATTTACCAGGCCTTCAGTTCTAATAAAAACTAATTAATTAAAACATCAATGTCCAGACACACTTCGAAAGAGGAAATAATATAACTTCCTCGGTTGTTTTTTTTTATCAACCGGCAATATTTTTTGTGAATATGTTTTTTGTTTCCATGTAAAGTTTGTGCTGTAGTTTATTTTTCTCTCATTTCGAAATAGAGTTTATTTGTGGAATATCTTTGGAAAACAACCGACCAGTCGGAGTTTATTCGGGTGGGCTGCAGTAGCCGGAAAGGCCCCGGTAGATTTATTAATACAGATTGGACACGTTCTCAAACTTTCGTCCTGCCATTGATGAAGAACAAATTATTCGAAAGTTTGCCAGGGGTAGTGGGCTTCGAGAAACTTGGTGTGTTCCAGAAGTACGTGCTTCCGCTCCTGGGCTCCCTCCTTCACCAGTCCTTATCTCGGAACCCGTCCAGTAAGAATTATCCCAATTTGAACCTTATTAAAATGTACCCAGGTAATGGAAACTAATTTTCATCGCTAGCATTAATCTTAATTTAAGTTCTTAACTTTTTTCCAGCCGGCCTATTATAATTGCAATACCAAAAATGGTATGCTAGGCCAGAAATTCGGCCTTCGTTCTATTGAGCCTCACCCCCACAATTTGTCAGCTGTAAAGGCCTAATAAAACCAGGAAAAAAGGGAATGTTATTTGTTCCATAAATTTAAATTAACTGCTATCATAATGGATGTAACGAGTCCAGGACTCAAAATGCATACGGGAAAAAACTCTGTGTTAAACATTTAAATAGGACACTCACAAAACTGGTACACATAAAGTTACGGAAGTCGGTTCGATCGGGCATTTAATCGTTCAGTTTAACACCCGGGTTCATCGGACCGAAGAACAAACAACACGGTAAATTCGCAGTTATGCGTTTAATTAAAGTAATTAGCCGGAGGCAGATAAACTTTCTGAATGGGCGAAATTATAACGAGAGCTCATAAATACAAATGAAAATAGTTGAACAAAGAGGATTAATTTTAACTGATCCTCCGGCTTGCTTAGGAGCACCGGTTATCCTGGGCCAGGATAAATTAATATTCTGATGTAAGTATGACGCTGGAATGTTTAAAGAAGGTTCAGTTTCAATTCTCCATTTCAAATCGCCCAGGAAAAGGTTACCGACGATGCGGTTTTGTAGTAAATATTTGGTTTTAATTATAATTAGCATTAAAATAATGCTTACATAAGTGGAATGAATAAACGGAATTTGGTGACGATGAAGAGAAGGAGGAAACGAAGCAGGACTAGTGAGAGTAGCCAGAATACACACACTGCGATCTTCAATCTTCAAACCTTCATTAACAAATATAAGGAAACATTAGATTAACTGGGAATAATCTTAAGCAGACATCATCATTTTAAGTTTTTCTGTTTATATTTTTACTTGGTTATGCACCATTTAAAACATTGTTTGAATCGATTAACGCTAGGGGTAAAACGTATAATGGTCTATGGATAAGTAAAGTCACATCCGATTTCGCGATCGGAATCACATGATGACTAATTTCGCGTCTTCCGATCAGTTTCACATTCGCCAGACTGTTTCTCTATTACTTGATTGGTATTGGCAATGTGCCATCGAGAGTGATGAGGGTAAGCGGGGCGCCTCCAAAGTAGCCATCGTCAAGAAATGGAGGCAGAATCTACTTCGATTGGAAAATAACAGCTTGCCGAATTAAATGTATTCAGTGTTTAATCGAGCACCCAATATATACCCAATTCCTTTTTTAGTAATCGCGATCCTGACAACAGTGCTTACTGCGGTAGTCATCGGTTTATGACATCGGAATATGAGGATAATTCTCATCGCTGTATAACTATAAGTTACTAACGATTACTGATCTGTTCAATGCTCATTACGTCCGACTTAGCCTCGACCAGCCAATCTAAGTTTCAAAAAGCGGCCAACTCGACAGTGCGAAAGTCCGGGCCTCTCCTCGGGGCCGGTTTGGCCTCTGTTTGTATTTGGAGGACTTTGGGGCCCGATTAGCCCCGAAGAGCGGGAGGGGGCTCCCCGCGGGGGGTTTTAACCGAGCGAGAGATTTCATTCAGTGGGTGGCTGTGGGGCTCAATTTGCGGCCTGGCCCTCGGCCTTGGCCCGGAGCACGTTAATTTAGCCACCTTCATCCCCTATCTCTCCCCCCGTTCTGCCCTCTCTTCTTCCATCCACTTCTTTCTCATTCTCAGTAATACCCGACCTCGGATGTGAACTCGGACGAATGATTTGTCTTACTTACTGCCGCCGAGCATTGAGCCGTCCGATAGGACCGCCAGTAATCATTCTTTTAAATACAAATTTATTTATTTCCCCTTTGATAGTTTGATTTTTGTTAAGGAAATATAATTCCATGCTATAGAATGTAATATCGCCTGGCATTAGATAAGAAAAATATCGTACATTTATCATTGGCGTAATGAACGTTTATAGAACTAATACAGTGACTGTGCAGATAGGTTTCTCCAAAGGCGATAAACACGCCTAAGTGACTCAACAACCCACTGTGTGCCAAGAATAGGTTCTCCAGTGTCATTAAAGTAAGAAAAATAACTAAGCAAATAACGCTGTTAGTGCAGTATAAATCTCCTTTGACTGTTTGAACATTCATTCTCCGTTCAGGGACGTTTTTTCAATAAACTTCTCTTGAAGAATGCACCGGTACTTCTTTCAAAGCCTGTAAATATAACATCATCATATCCAGACTCGTTCTTTCTCATGAAAACAACGTTACCCCCTTTTACTTAAATATATGGCGAAGCGCAACTCGGCGGGACAAAAAGCTCCGCCCACGCCTTACCTAATGCATCTCTGCAGGTTTATACCCTTTGTCTGGTCCTGCACTCGAAACTCTTCTTTCGAGGCAGTTTATTTTCCTTTAACGAAAGCATAGGTCATTCCAACCTCATCGGGTTACCATCGGAAGGTGTACATCTATTTAAGGGATTACTCGGGTTACTTTCTAAACTTACTCTAAGCTGAGTTGGGGACCCGGCGGTGAATCGAATTTTAATTCCTTAAATGCGCTACGGCTTTAGTCCGGAACTGGAACCAAATCGACGATCTCCAGAACTAGAATTGTCCGCCGTCCTGGGCGCTCGGTTGAGGATATTTTCATAGAAAGTTTTGGCACGTCATATCCGCTCAAATGAATCCAGGAATACTGACAACCCGTACTTGGCATTTGAAGGATGCCAGTTTATTGAAAGGTTATTTCAAAAATTTTATTGAATAGGGCATACAAATTCGGAGAGCGTTACCCATCCAGAAGGTTTAACCCGTTTAATCACTGGGTCAAACAAATTAAACAGAATCCTCAATGTATTAAGAACTCTCACCGGCGAGTCGGTTGTTCAATTTAACTTCGTATTTCCTCCCTCCCCAATAAGCGTGCGTTACGGGCGGTTAGTTGTTCCGGCCGGAATTCTAATTTCTAGTTACGAGAGCACTAAAAGAAAACGAGAGCTGGGTCTGGTTACGCCCTTTGGTAAATGAAAGCTCTACCCTGTTCCAAAGGTCTTTTGAGTTTGTTTACACTTCGCTTCAATAGCATTCACACACAAAGCGTGTGGGCTTATTTTAAGCGAATGTCTCATCTGTTTCTGCAAGACTCATATTCGAGACTAGAATTTCTCCAATATATAGAAGCGCACACTAAGGAGCATGTTTAATTAGAAATTATCGCGAGGAACAATATAGAATTGGCTATCAATTTAATTATTCCTTCGCCCCTTGACACCTGACCTACAACTGAAATACAATAATAGAGGATAATGCACTAAATTATTTCAGACATATCCATAACTGATATTGTGCTTTTTCTCTTCTCGCTTTTTCCACGCCGTACGTTCACATGGTCAGAAGTCCTTGTAGGGCTTCCTGAATATATCATAACCTGCTGACCATGTTTGAAATATTTTACAACCGATGGAAGATTTATGTTGCGATAATAGCTATCAGGACTGCCATCATTATATGAACAACGCGTATCGATCGGAGCTGGATCCCCCGGTGGAAGAACCCGGTCGGTGTTTTTGGAACAAACCCGTGGTGGACCATTACCGAAAGTTTCGCGGGCCAACTTCAGTCCGGCGGAAAGTTTAAACATGGAATAGTTGCCCCTTGCGATTTTGTCCAAACAAAGAACAATCGCCGCGGACCCGACGCCGAAAACCGGTATTCTATATAATGATAATTAAAATAATAACCTCCGTTAACCGCCGACCGTAAAATGTACGTCCTCTAACTTTTGAGTTAAGCGTACGGATAATACAACTTGGTATCGTATTTCAGTTTACCTTTTGAGTTAAGGTACTCGTATATCTTAGGCTTTAGAATTTCCAGCCCCCGGACAAAAGGGCAATATATATTATACATCCATGCATATATATACCGAACACTCATAGTCATATCTATAATAATGGAAGAACGCTTGTAATTATTAGCATAATAAATTACATATATAAATGATTTATTGTTCGTGTAGAATTGAATATAAAATTCAATGAGTAGTTTCGCCCGCTTAACGGGGTTCTCACGCATGTGCTTTGTGCATTCAATGAACGCAAGCTAATGAGCACAGTTTTTCACAAAGACCCGACAAAATGTTTGTACGGAGGTGGAATGCAATTTATGTGGGGTGTGGGGTAGAGGTCGTTAGGTGCAGAGGCAGCAACAGTTTGGGCTGTGTCTAGTATTGGTGGGGGGGGGGGACTCATTCAATATTCAAACGACAACCTTTATTAGGGCCGGTCATGGGAACAGAATTAGACCTCATTACGTGACCCATCCGGCAGGTTTCACATGACCAGTTCGTGAATTTCGTCGCCGGTACACCTGAATATTTGTCGTCGGTTTAATCCTCCCACCCTCCCTCCAGCAAACAAACAGAAAATGCAGAAGTCGAAGCGAGTATGATTGCTTTGTCGCATGCACTGACCAAATGAACAGGATGGCAGAACACCACGTGAACTACTAGTAGTTTGATTCATGCTGCAATGGACATTAATGATAATTTACAGATATTAACACGGATAATGTACAGATTCGTTACTGCAATAATATTCTGTTTAATCTTATTTTGTATGAATGATTTTTCTTTGATTCTGGAGTGAAATTTACCGTTTATTTCTTGCCGTTGCTATCTAATTGCCATTATTTACCGTTCCTTGTCTGACTCTGAAGGGAACATTTGTGAATATTTTATAGTCACGTTCCTGAAAAAATAATCGAGGACACCGAGGAGGTGTTGAGTGTTTTCAATCAATTGGAATTTTCAACCTTGAGTTAGTTGTGGCCAGTGCTAACATAATACAAAGAAAGTATGTCCCACGTTCTATATACCGATACTCGGCAAATGTTATCGTAAAGTGGGAAATTGTACGCAAAAAAGTGTTAATTAGGGCACAGGAGAGGGGGACGAAACAAACTCCGGCATGTTTAAAGTATTTCAATTTGTGCCACTAAGCCCTTCCGGGACGAATCAATCGATGAGCAAAGGTGTTTTTACTCAATTGATTGGATCCCGCGCCACCACCGTTATGGGCGATGACGTGTCCGAGGACAAAGGAATTTAATCTAGTGATAATATTCCGCGCTATTCACTCCGCCCTTTGTAGACTCGTTTGACAGTGCACAATTCGATCGGACATTTATATTATATACGAGTGTAGGTCTAATTTAATCGGACATCTCAAATATGCCTTTGTGTTGAGATCGATATAGTGAAGGAACAGGTGTATATTACCACTCGTCTAAGTTGTACCCCTTGTTGCTCGGTAACAAGTGACTACACTGGAGTTAGTGAGCTATACGCTTACAGAGGGAGAGCGTGATAAAATTTTCAATTGAAGGAAAATTACCCCCGCCACTGGAGAATCGAACTCCAATGTATTTACTCCACATCACTCTAACCGCTGAGCTATGTCGAACCTCTATCACCGTCAGCTTCAGAATTTCACTTCAATCAACCTTATCCCTAACCCACACTACTAAAACCCGACCAGCCATTTTTCATTCAATGATCGCTGTGATAGTTAAAGAAAGCATTTAAACTAAATAGTTTTATTTTAAACATGTAACAAGGGGAAGGGGAAAAGAATAGAGTGCCACGTATTCATAATTACTTGTGGCTGGTGCTCGACTATACGTTTGCCTTGCTATATTGATTGAGTCGTCCTGAAAACTGATTCACTCTGGGGCAGCGCGAAAAACAACGGTACAGTTCATGTTATATTGTACCGAGAAACGAACCTGCAACGCTTATTAATTTATACCGTACTCAACCCGTGTATTGTCCCGAGGGAGCCGCACACTCCCGGATAAGAATATTTTTGATGTTTTCAAGTGCCATTATCGATCAACGGATGAATAGTGTTTAAAGAAGTTTCTCTATTAACTAGTTAAATTCATAATTTTTGTTTGGAAATCAACGTATAACAGCGTAATTAAAAGTTACGAGAAATTAAAATTTTAATTAATAATTAAAACCGCTCCCAAGTGATACTTTACGGTTAAAATAAACCACTCGCGGCAGTCGTACATGTTGAACAGTCTACTTATTCCTTAGCAGTGGCCTGTTTCGGTTAATTGTATGAACTGAGCGAGAAGGCTCTAGTTAGACTAAACCAACACGACGCAGCTGCGTGGGACAAAGTATCAGAGGCGCCCGCTACTCCACCATAATGCCCTGTTTGTCGAGATGAATTTATCCTCTGCCTTGTTGGGAAATATTTAATTATGATTTAAGACTCCTAACGGTCTTATTTTTTGCGCTATAAATTTGAATAAAAAATATGATTCCATCGATATGTTTCTATTGGTATTTTATAACTCCCTACTTATTAAAACTGAAAATGCTGAGAATATATAACGTATTAATTTGAAATGTCTGTTTGATATTCTGCAAGCGGTAGGACCAATACATCGGTTCTTGTCATATTCTGTCCTCGCTTGCTGGTTTGGCCTTTTGACTAGCAAACCTAGTGAAGCAAAGCTACTGAAAATTGGGAGCAGCCGGAACCGGTCTAGCAAAAGACTAAACCAGTGAATAGACACAGGAGATGACTGAAACCGTGGTATAAAATGTATTATATAATATAAAATAAAATAAGCACACAAAATTTTCCTTTCCCTTTTTTATAGCAACATAATAGAGGCGATGGGTAGTATTAAAATGTAATATTGTAATATGCAATATAATATACATCTGGCAATCAAAGGAAAAATTGAAGGACAAGCGCATGTCGTGAAAATTATGGTGGACAACATATTTTGAACAGATTCGGCTGTATTAATCGAGATTTAATAGTACAAGGAAGAAAAAATAATGTAACTTTTTTTCCAATATTCTTTAATTACTGCCAAGGATAATGTTTCGAATAAAAAATGATGATTCTTTTTTATAATAACCTGGCCTATAAACAAGTTGCAAACCGTCTGATATCGCTGCTAAGACAGAGTGGCTTGAATATCTCGAAAGGGGGCCTTCGGTATTGCAGAGTCGATTAGGAATAGGAAGGGCCGAACAACAAGGAGGTCGTTAGTGTAAACATTATGAGGTCTGAGCCCACACCCACGCGCCCCTAACCCGGCACCGCATTGTTTCAACTAGGAGGATATTTAGCCTCCGTCGACCTACCAACTTTGCCATTATAATCCGTTTCATGTGAATCACCTGTTCTAGTGAGGTTTCCACGGATTAGGAACACAGTTCCCGAATGTTTTTCTGTTTACTAACATTAGCTGCAATCTCATATGCGGATTCTGTTTTGCAGATTGAAACGAGTGGAATCCATTCTATTTATTTTTTAATTAATGAATATTAAAATTCATGGATTCTGTTAAAAATGTCCTTGATATTCTCTCTACCGACGGAAGACCGCCAATATGCTGTCCATTATTTTATTTATTTATTTATTATTTTATCAATAATTCTATTAATATTATGAATTATTTCACATTTGTTTATAAATAATTTAAATTAATTCGCAACGCTGCAATTATATATATATATATATATATATATATATATATATATATCAGAAGCTATTCTCAATTAGGGGACATAATCATGAGCATAAACCCCCGAAAATAAACTGCCAAGCTGGTTCTGAAGCATAATTCAGTTTCCCCAAGTGTCCTGAATCTGGGTCATTTAATAATAAAATATTCGGCTGTTAATGAGATTTATCGCAAGCGGCTTACGGGCAGCTAGTTCAGCAGGGACCTGTTTCATTTTTATTACCCCCGGGCTCCGGCAACTGTATTTAACGGTAATTTTTGTAGCAGTAAATGGGTTGAGGTTATATTAACGAACAGTTATTTAGGCCGTTTCGGAAGAGATTTTTGAAAATAATTAAATGCATTCATTGAAACATCTCTGAATTTATATTTGCGAATAAAATCGACGAATTATATTTCCTAAATATGTATCTAGGTTTTGAAATTTCGGATTTCTTGGTGGTATATTCAAACCATCAAATATTTATGTCAAAAACGTATTAGCTGATTTTTTTTCTATTTTGTTGTTGTGCTGAGATCTGAAACAAAGGAATTTACATAAATATTAATAAACATTTCCTTACTGTAATTTTAAAAACTGAACCAAAATACTACTGCCATCGCTCATTTTCCACTTTTGTATTTATTCGAATATTTAATTTTCAAGTGTCCCGTTGTGGAGGCCGAAACAATGCGATACAGAAACAATGTTGTGTGGCCGACCTGGCATTGTCGGTCACCGTTGTTTGGAACTGGAAATAACACGTACGTAGGTTATATGGGGGAGTGGCGGCTCCTCGGTTGAAGTTTCGGTCGGATTTCAACAATGGGTGCGGCCGTCTCGGTCTTATTGACTAATTGAATTTAATTAGGCAAGAGGAACGTGGTGGCGGTGGCTGGGACTAGTAACGAGATCCCATTGTGGCCCCCCCCTCAACTGCCACCCCACCGCTTTGTAGCCGATAACAACCCACTTCCACCCCCCCCAGCTATGAATTGTTTCCCTTCGTTTGTCCAATTGTGCCGCGGGACCGCGCCATGGAACTGCCCACTGTGGCGGCACGATAAATATTTAGTCTGTAACCGACCGGGCCTTATTTTGCTTCTGTAATCCACGCGGCCGATATTTGGGCTTTGATTAGACATAATTCTACCGTGAACAATTCTCATAGCGCTACGTGATATTTGTCGGAGAGGTTTGTGTGGGCTCGGAATGTATTAGGTTATTCTCCTATCTAACTTTCATGTTTACGGACGCGGCGAACGAATTCCTACAAACCTAACCTACTACCGACGATAACGAAATAATAAACGGTGAAATATCATATCTGCCACTCGAATCAGCTATACTTTTCTTTCTCTCCCTTTGTCCGATTGTACTACGTGATTGCGCTATGGAATTGCAAACTCGAATCGCAAAACTAAGACCGCTTCTATAATAGAATGGGCTACTTTACTTTGTTTGAATATGAAACAAAATAGGATAATTATGATCAGTGTGGTATACAATCCTTATTCATTCATTTTGTGACAAGTATTCAATTGAATACACCTGTAGGTTTGAAGGGCTGGTATGCTGCAGGCCCCCTTCCCCTTATTCAAAAAATATTATACAATGCCTCATTTGATACAAACGTGCTAACAGTATACATTCAAATTACTCCACATCGTGTTAGCTTGTATATAATAAACGTTTTATTATGGTTACAAATGAACTAATTTAAAAGCCCGCATTGTGATAAGTGTGGACTCAATTTAATAAAAACGTCAACGAGAATTCAAGGTCAGTTCGAAAGGATGTGACGTCGGCGATAGAATTTTTCGGATAATTTACATCAGGAGAGTCCTTCTGAATAATGTATTAGAATACAATAATGAAAAATTCATTGAGTGAATAATGCAAGAAGGTTAAATCAGACCGACTAACATTCCAGGATATTTCGATACCTTGAGAGAAACATTGTCTCGAACAATCCTCCTGCGGTCGTTAGTTTGTGAAAAATCCTTACTTAACACTGCATGTCCACACGTCTAACTGCACTTCAACAATACTTATGGAACTTTGTTACAATATTCTATATGATATTACTTTTGGGGGACTCGCAGAAGTGAGTGAATAATCTAGTAAAGGTTTAAAACCTAGGATTAGGAAAGTGAAAATAACGAAGCGGATAAATAACATTTTCTTTGAGAAAGATAGAGAAATTGTTCTGAATGGATCTATTCAAAAATGCGTAGCAATGATTGTCTGCGCTGAAATATTGTGTTCTGGAGTAGTGCCATTATTATTTAAACCTGGGGATTAATTAGGATTTCCAGTGTTTGCCAGAGAATCAAATTTTCCAGACTTTTCACCTATTCAGAAATGCATTAAATATATATTGTGGCAAGTAGTAAGGCTGGTACTACGGTTAGACTCGTTAATGCGGACCGAGACGACGCTACAATCGGAAGAAATTGTCCCAGCAATGGAAACCTAATTGAAGTTTTCCCTGAAGCAGTTAACCCGGTATTGCTGAAAGAGCTGTAAACTTTTGTTTATTTTATGGTTATTGCCTAATACGAGCCGGACTTTCTGCTCAGTAGTATTGCACCGGGAGTTCAATATAAAATTTTTATTTCAGTCTGCAATTCGTTCTACCTTTTGAGTTGAATTTAACTTATTTCACTTATCACACTTAAGTTCATTGTTAATTTTATTTTTGTGATTATAACTTAAAACGTAACGAGAGGGAGAGGGAGAGGGAGAGGGAGAGGGAGAGGAGAGGGAGAGGGAGAGGGAGAGGGAGAGGGAGAGGGAGAGGAGAGGGAGAGGAGAGGAGAGGAGAGGAGAGGAGAGGAGAGGAGAGGAGAGGAAAGAGGAGAGAGGGAGAGGGAGAGGGATAAAATGACAAATTGCCGTTTGAGGGGCCCTCAGGTCCAGGCGTTTTTCTCGCCTGCCCCCGCCCGATTAGTCCCCTGGTCGAATACAAACCTCAACTCCAACTGCGGTCCGTCTTGTTTTTATTTCGGCTAATCCCTATTCCTCCCAACGCCTGATTTTCAAGCCGCCAAACAGAAGATAAAGTATCAAAAAACGCCTTCTCAGATCCTAGGGGCTAATACCCCGTCTAAGGGTTACGTGGAATGTGGGGTGGGGTTGTATGTTTAATATATGTAGACATTAATAAAACAGGGGTAGTACGGAAATTCAATCCAGCTAGTAGATTGAGCGAATGGAATAAGAAAAATAATTCTTTCAGATACTTTAGTTGAACGAGCGTAAGCAGGATGAGTTATGAGTTAACGACCCGTTGTTTCATTATTTTCATTTTCCATCTGCTCTCAGTTGTTTTATGAGGATGGCTGGAATCAAATGCTACGGGTCAGCCAGCTATATATATATATATATATATATATATATATATATATATAATTATTTATTTATTTATTTTTTATGGAATTATTTACCATAGTACTATTAAGGTTGGTGTGCCATAGGAGGTTTATTTGTGGGGTTGACAGGGAGCAATACCATTAGTGGAGGGCGCCTTCATATCTGTAAATAAATTAAATTTTCCCTGCACTATTTACGCTCCCAAGAGAGTCGCATTTGGCCGTAAAATGGGTTTAAGTGTTTCTGGCTGCCTTCAAGCGGGGGTTACGTGACGTGCCCAGCCCGCGCACTCAGCTAGGGATTCTCAGAACGTAAAAATAAACTGGGATGCCTTATTTACGATTTGAGGCTCGCTGTTATTGTCTTTTAAATGAGACCCATATAATTTGTGAAGATATATAGGAAGCTTTATTGCGCTTTAATTAAAATAATATAATATCTCCTTCATTACGAGACCACGATATTAAATACTGTAGTGTTCCTCTCGCTATCAATTACAATTTACAAAATAACAGAAAAGTTACTGAATCACTCCCGGGAAGAATGTCTGAGACCCAGTTGATATTAATTATTTGTAATGAATGATTAATTACATCCATTGTTCAAAATATATTCTATAATGGTTTTGTTTATTATTACCAAATCGTTAAAATCGGACGTTAAAAGCGAAGGACCTTTAAATCACTCATTTTTAATTGCAAAACGGGCTTAGACCATCGTCGGTTCCAGTTTTCAACCTTCATGAATTATTAAAACCCCACATCCGCCCGCACCCTTCCCCAAAAAATGTCCTCTCACAAAGGCGAAGCGAAGAAAATCCCCCCGTCCCACCGTGAAATTACATTATATCTGGCAATAAATATCAAATTTAAGGACACAATAGCCGGCCCCCGGTTTTCAGAGGTTAAAAACTCCTTTTGTAATCTAAAACGCTGAGAGAGTCTCTTCTCTCCTCCCTTTCGGCGAGCGAGAATTATTATTGTGCCGTGTACTCGTGGGCCGTTCTCTGCCGGGCTTAACAATTTATTTTAGTCCCGTCGTCGCCGCCCCACTCCCCCATTCTTCTTTGTTATTCCCGGACCAGATTTGTACCTAAACCGAGCGGTTTAGCGAGAGGCCAACTGCCAACAGACCTCTACCCTTTGTCGAGTCCAGTACACCCCAGGGCAACCGACCTAAATCACCAGCCCTCCATTAGCACTGAACCAAATGTAATATCAACAACCGGCCGCCACCACCTACTATACAGTGCGCCACGGCTATATACGCAAATAAATCATATTTATATAGACTTCGGCTCACGCATTACTGGCACAATTAGCTTCCTCGGAGGATTGTGTAGCTTTGCTTTCGGATTTCATCCATCCCTGGAAAAATCTATGAGTCATCATTTACCGATAACTGTACCCACCCATCCAGAAGTCTAATATACACGGTTATAATATTTATCTCTGTATATTATACAATTACAAAACCTTCCTAAAAGAACCTTGGAAACAAGCTGTACGATAGTTCATCCATGTTTCAAGAACTAAAAATATTTTTAGCGGTCTTCTAGCCAGTAGATAAGTCTTAAGCATGTTGGTGGCAGGCGAGAAGCTGGAATAACACCAAATCAGCGAGCGGAGAAAGAAGATTGTTTATTAAGAAAGCATATAATGCAAAACAATTTTAATTATTAGAGGGCATTAAAGTTTACATTTATTATTATTAAGAGTCTATTAATTTTTTGTTTTAGTCATTTGTCAGATGCTATTATTATGGCAAATACGGTTATTAATCCTGAAAAGCATTTCACATTGGCATTCCGTCCTTCAGATCATTCCTAGGAGTCGGTTTAGTTTGAATAGAAAATCGTAAATAAATAACGTGTTTGGACAAAAATCTCATACTGTACGGGTGAATGGTAAAGACGTGAGGTATATTCGCGACATTACGGTACGTTCTGTGTATTCCATAAGGGCTGAGGTTTTCCACGGTCCGGGACCGTTCCGGATTTGTCTTGGACGTGAGCGAAGGCTAGCGTGCGAGCGAGGGGGAAGGCCTCACATGTCGGGCGCAACAGGGGGAAGAGTTTTTTCCTACCCGACCAATCTCTTCCCGCAACTATGCCGGCCCTGTATTTTTTTGTTGTTGTATTTCCCCGCTGGAACTGACAGTCGACAATACCGGCCGCTCCTAGTGTCTCTGGAACACCGCAAATATTTCACTCTCTCCGCCCCCGCCCGATAGGCTATAAACGGCCGGGAATTCCGCACGCTAAAGTAATGTGACAACGCTGCTGAACAAAGTAACCGATGGTTTCGGCGGTCAAAAAACCCTCCGGCAATAATTCATTCCTATCCGTACGCACTTCTGAGCGGTACTTCCATTTTCAACAGTATTACAAAGAGATAAAATTGGATTCGGGCGATATCGGATTGCCGAGTAAGATGTAAGTGAAAACAGCAAGTATGTAAAACCCGTATTTTTTATTTTACATTATTCTTACTTAAAATTAAATATATCGCCGAGAATTCTCGGTCGGAAAGAACAGTCAATATCGGTAAGAGAAAAATGGTTAGGTTCGTTGCAATAGTACTAATAGGTGCTAATGGTCGATTGTAAAAAGAATTGAAATATTCTATTTGCGTGTCTTAAAAACACTGTAAAATATTTAACGTAAAACAATATTGGTTAACATAATTTTACGTTTACACCATCGGTAACCACGTGAATGAATATCAACCAACTTACAAATCAAATATATTGTAAGGAGTTTCCAACATCCTTATCACCGTCCTTCTTTTATTGACATTATGACTTGAACACGAATAATTCGAGCAGTTAACATCTGAGTCTCAAGACGCAAAAGTTATTATTTATTTACTAAATCAATAGAATTTAATAATCCCGTTAATTTGGTGGATACCTCTGAGGAGTTGTAGAAGGGTGGAAAGTTATTCAGCAATTCTTTGAATAGGTTTCTCTCATACTCTAATCGTCCTAATTTCCGCTAAATTATCATTCGACTTTGCCTACATATATAATGAAAATCCAAGCAATAATCGCTCTTTAATAATAAGAAAAATGAAAAAGCCGAGCAGTGAGGGCGGGCTCATTAGCACTGCTTCTAATTACGGAGGGTTCCTAAAAATTAGAAAAAATCTTTGAAGATTTAACCTTAGGCAGTTCCCTTTAATGAAAGGAAGGAAACCTTTAATTAATATCCGGTAATTGTAAGGATTTCTTCCAAATATTCTATTAAAAGTATTAAATAGTATTAAGTGAACTACATAACTCTAAAATATTTTTATCGGGTCTTTTATTTTACCCGAAAGATGTACTTCTATTACCGGTTAGATTAATTCATTTCTCGTGATTATCGAAATGCCGGTGTATATTGGTTGGTCTGTGGGGTAATCGCGATGAAGGGCCGTATTTACGACTGGGGGGTGCATTGTCTCCAATGGGCGGCTTATTGGGGCGGCCAACTTGCGAGAAACAATAGCCCGGGGTCCGTAAACTTGAGACCCGCCCGTACCTTACCCGCAACCGTTTTATTGCCCCTTAAATATCGTTAGTTATTGGCCCGGGCTCCGAACGGGCCAGGGCCTTAACCGAAAAGCGTAACAAGTAGTGGACTACTTAATGGCCCAAGTTTGAAGAAAAACCCGCCCCTTATTTACTCGGCCGAATCTCCAGGACCGGATTGGGACCCGGTTGGTGGGAAATATTGTGCAGCGACCCGACGACGACTTAGAGAAACCTGAGATACATCTCCTCCTGGTACATGGCCTACCTCAGACAGTCTTACACATAAAATCAATTTTAGCCCAACTCGGACAATATTATTTTCATTCTATATCATTCATTCGATTCGCGGAATTTTCAATTATGGAAACTTTAAAATACCAAACTCATTTTAATTAACTTTACTCAACGCTACTGGCAAATGTAAAACTATTTTATGGCTCTACAAATTATGTATAAGACAGACTTATATAACGTATTAAAGAGATAAGCAACAATTTTCAACGCCAAACAATTTAGTTTCAACACTAAACTAAATTGTCGGAAAGTCGGTATTGGAGTAAGCCGCAGGAAATGCAAATGTTGCTCACCTGTTCTAGAAGACAAGGGGAATGGCCAAGTAGTTATTAGCTTCTACGTGCTTGCAAGAAACAATTCATTTGAGTCCCAGACACAAATGTTTCGAAACGATGGAAGGAATGTAAGAAAATTCCTTCGGGAAATCGTTTGGGTCTCGTTTTTGGGAAAACTGAAAAATAGGATGTTCATTAAAAACTGGTGGGAAATAAATTGAAGTAAACTCATGATATTCTGTAAAATTTAGGACTTTTGTACAGGTAAGTGAAAAATCATCCTTATGATCTGTGACGACGTATCAACCTACCCCAAGTCCCTCCGGATTCGTCGCTTCTCCATCGTGGGGATCGATAACCGTGCGGGAACGTTCACCGCCGATCCGAGTGGGCGTAATAATTTAAGAAATACCACTCTATCCTCGGCGTTCCCGACGCCGCCTTCCCCTTAATTCGTGCCCCTTCCCCCCCCCCTTCCCCACCCACGACCTCCCCGCGAATCTCACAGTTACGCCTGTTTTATTCATGGGGAGCCGGTGGCGGCCCAGGGAAACCGGAAACCGGTGAGCTTCCTCTCATTCGGAAACTGGTTACTTATTCATTCGTCGGGGGATAGAACACAAAACGGGTGGCGGCCTGGGGGCGGGCGGCTAGGGGGGCGGCGTTCGAGAGGGGACACCGGGCTGATTTATGGGACCTGCTTATACCGTCGTTGGGGAACCGCGCCCCACCGGGGAAAAGTTCTGGTGAGTAATATCCCAATGAGTTGTGTAATTCATTCATATTTGTTGGGATCATGCCGCGTCTGCGGCACCGCAAATATATTCCGTTTTCGGCTGGCGCCCACTCACCCTCACCCTCACACTGGCTTTTAGAGGGTTTTCCGGCTTACGTCAGAATACTCAAAAACTCGTAAGCCCTACTCGACGTTTCGTGACAATGCTTTGCCTCCTACTGTTAGAATATTAACGATTTTCCAGGGATATAAATTGTTAATCAAGATTCTATACTAGATAAAAAAACGGTCTTATTAACTACCACATGACACATTACATAACAAGTTAAATTGGTTCATTCAATTCATTTTACATTCGATTTCATATTACAAACAACATAATAGAAATTCAGATCGGAAAAGTTGCCGTTTTTACTTCGTTTGATTACTACGTTCGAGTGCTTATAAGCGGGGGAGTAGACAAATAAACTAAGTAGCAACCAACCGATTATTGATAGTAACAATTAATGCACTGGAAAATATTTATAAATTTTTAAACACGATATTGTCCAATTTTTATTTCGTATAAACACTTATGTTTATATTTACAAATCAGTAAGCTTTCCACTTACCATCCCCTATTGTAAATCCCGCCTTCTCAGTTCTTCCGTTAACAAGCAGTCTTCGAGGCTAGTTGAGCAATACTTGAAGATGACATGGGGGTGATATTCAGAATTTTGCATAGCAATCTCGGAGGGAGAGTAGGAAGCGCTATTGAGGGGAAAGGGTTGCGTCTGGTGGCCCACTTACTCTGACGCCGGCGGAATGACGTCTCTATTCTCCATACATGCGAATCTCCCGCAAGAAGGGAGCCGAGCTCAAAAAATGTTTCACCCGCCTTTAGATAAACCGCTGATGATTTTTTTATTCAGTATTAACGAAAAATATGTCGTTAAGATACTGATTTTACGTTTTGACGCTATTTTGTCGTCATCTAGATAGGTGAGTTTTAATACAAATGGGAATTTATTCATAATGACTTTCTATAACACAATCCGTTTCTAATTTTATATGATATCGATAACCGGTTGAAATTATTATTCGGTCAGTAAGCAATCATTCAAATCATTATGAAAATGGAAATGTACGATTGAATATTTATTGTTTGAAGGAAAAAAACACAAATTCGGTCAAATGAAATGAGTTGTTCGGGACAGCTACGGTAAAGTAATATAAAATGTATACTACAATGCTGATGATTAAACTGTTGAATAATTCAAAGTGAAATCTATAATTAAAATCCAGTTTCAGGAACGTTCAATAAAGAAAGAAGTATTACCGCTTTAGTCAAATCAAGTCTCGAAAGAGATTGTCCACGCAGGATGGGGTTGAAGCAGGGCTACTATTAAGCACTTTAATTGCTTCAAAACTTCAAGAAAATGCAGATTCGCTGGCAATTTAAAGCCAATAGGCTGGTCCCTTTCGAGGTAGCCGGTTCAATGCCGGGGCCAATTTGCCCAGAATAACATTTAAGTAAGCTATTCGGCCTTTTGTGTTCTGCATAAATTATGAATGATTTTTTAGAGCATTCACAACAGTGACAATTCATAAATTATACGGAAGAGACAATCTATGATTACAGTTATTTGTATGAACTGTCTAAATTATATTATAATTATTATTATTGTAGATACCCGATTATTGGGGATTACTAAATATACCAATATATTACAAAGTGTATATTATACACGGATATATAGAATCTGGCAACAAATATAATATCTACCTAGGGGAGAGGCCGATTTGGGAGGTCATTCGACAGGTTCCTCTCGGGGCTGCAAATACACAGCGGTAACCACAAAATCGAATTTAGGTGTCTGGTTGGTCGTCGCGCTAATTGAAACGCGACCGGCCTGCGGCCTAAACGGGGCCAAGACCCGCCGCAACCGCCCATCTCCTTCCTTTCGCCCTCCGGACCCAATTCATTTGCACAGTTTGGATATGCACAAAAGGGTTGCATTTTGGCGTCAATTGCCCCCCCCCCCCGTAATTGAATTTGTCATTGGAGAAAATCGACTACAGATCTAAACAATAATTAGTCTCCCCTAAAGTCTTCAATAAATTAGTGGGGCGCCTACGCACAGGACGCCCCCTGTGAACTAACACTTCGCTGTTGATGTAATGAACATGCGATGGAGGCGACCGACATGCCTCACTAATTTACTCTCGAAATGCTAGTGGAGCGCGGATCTAGCGCAGGATCAAATCAGCGGGGCGGAAACTGAAGACGGGAGAGAGCGATGACATTCCAAATTCACTGGGACTCTAACAGGTTTCTTGAAAAGAGAATAATTGTAGGAGTTCTGAAGCCGTCAACGATTGGGCAGCTTATTTGTCAGTGCGGCGCGGCGTAAACGAATTGACCTGGCGTATCCGAATATTCCTTGAATTGCAAATTTCACCTAAAGACTAATTCCTACTGGTCATTGTACGGAAATTTCATTGGGGTCCCGCAATTGCCATTTCTTGTGAAAATAAGAAAACCTGAATCTGCCATTCCGAAGCAATAGGCGAACATGGTATTACCTTCCGGAGATTTTGATAAATTCGTTCGAAGCAGCGACATTAATCATTTCACAAGTAGTATAAATACAATAGGTAGAAACCGCTCTTTATATTAGCGCCATTTTAATTTGAAATTGACGAATTAATTTGAATATTGGACGAGTTACAGAATCAATGTTTGATATAAATTATTTTGCAGGTAACTATTAGATCGGTATCGTTTAACGCGGTCGCGTGACAGAAAACAGTGTCGGATCGAACGTTCTCTGGCGGAAACGTCCAAATTATACACAGCGAATACCCAAAATAAGAATGTAATTTATTTAGTCATCGTTCGTTTGGAGTGCTATCTCAATTTGTTACACTATTAAATATTTTAAAATGTTTAATACGCCTAACTGTACTATACCAGTTTGAAAGGCTATGTTGATGATTTAAGAAAGGAGAGCGCATTTATTATGAATACGAGAATAGTAACTATTACTGTTACTTATTAAAGCATAGTGCTTAATAGTTATTACTATCATTTCCTTTATATACTTGTTTGATTGGTGTGCATTATAATATTTCATTTCATTAAGTTCTTCCATAGTTGGAATTATATAAAATTTGACTGCATATTAAGATATATTTAGTTAACAGAAATAGTTTAAAGGTTGTTAGGAGTCTTTTAACTTATATATAGTGAGGGAGTAGCGGGAAGTTCAAGATCATAGAAGTTCTATACCTCGAGAAATTTCCAACCTAGGTTGTCTATATGGCTGTGAATGTCAGGATTATAATGTGGGAAACATACCCGTGTAGCTTCGAGACTAACCGCCAGATAGTTTAGAAGGGGTTGTAAATCCTTTTGGAAGAAAGACCCCTTCATAAGTTGCAAAACGGGATTGCAGAGAAGTTTAATGTACGGGCGCGAGTGAATAAATTATCCGGGCTCGAATAAACTATTAATTCGTCTACTTCTATCTATATTCTCCGGATCTATATTTCTGGCAAAAACACACGCGTATTAAAATTTTTAGTGTCTTTTTTCGATTAGTTGTAGTCATACCCATGCAACCATTTCCATCGTTCATTTCGGCTGGGTTTTTCTCATAATCCGTAGAAATAATTTTCCAGTCCGTCTCCCCGTATCCGGCTTCTCCGATGAAAACCAGTAATGCACTTTTTTCGGCTACGTTGAAATTCTCTCGGTGGGTGTAACAGGTAAAAATACTATCACAAAATACTACCTGTTTAAAAAGCATTTGGTTAGGAATCCTACGAGTTATTTTAATAAATTAATTTTATTTTGGATTAAAACATTAATTGCCGCCTTACATTTTGGAACTATTTATATGAAATATATCCTAAAATGTATTCTATTTATTAGTTGAGAATTGATTTAATTTGTTACTACCTACCCTAAATTCCTTTATGTGATAACCGTTTTTCTTTTACTATCTTTAATTAATATAAGAATATATCCAAATTAACCGGATTCAATTTATACCGAATAATTAATGATATTTCTTCTACATAATGACTTCTCTCGAACAATACCGACGGGTCAACTTCGAAATTGAATTTCGTATTAATTGCGACAGCAAATAAACATTGATTTCTCCACGAAACTACCGTGATGAATAAACTTTGGACAACTGTTTCTCAATTAATTGGCCATTTAAACTTGACGTTCAAGCCGGCGTTGCTCAATAATTAGGGAAGGAATATTTACTCTGGCCCAAACCACTTATTGAGTGCCATCAAAAGTGAGTGTGAACGTTAATACTGTACATATGTCCGTCTGTATGTTTGTCAGAGGGAGAGAGAGGGAGTGTGACTTCAACAATATGTGATTTTTTATTTTAAGAAAATAATTTTTTCTTTAGTTCATTATATTTTAACTAATACTAACGATGGCAAAATGTAATATAACGGGAACATTTTCGTCTAATAATTTGTACGCTCTAATCCCTAGGAAGATTTAAAATGAAAAAAAAATATATATATAGTATATATATTTTCATATCTGAGCTCAGCGCTCAGAGCTCTTCATCAAACGATATACGAGGGGTAGACTTTTGAACGTTGGCCCCGCCGCCCGGGTTTTTCGCCACTTCCTAAATTAACTCCAAAGGAAGGAAAGGGTTCTGGTTGGACACGGGGCAAACCCAATTACGGGGCGGGCGGCTTCCTCCTCCACTCCTCTAACACTCCGGCCGGCGGAAGGCGAATTTACTCTAAAAACCGAAGTTGCCGGCCGGCCGGCCGGTAAGGAGCCTAATGTTCGGCCTTTAACCAACGCCTTCCCCTCGCCCCGCGCCCGGCCACCGCTCGTAATGGATACTGCTCCATTAGAGCCGACCGAATAAAATCAGGTCCCAACCTCGCTAAATTGTGTTTATCGTCACCCGCCGTAGGTCAGTATGAGCATACTCGGTCGGGCCGAAACGTAAATATTACCTTTTCACTCCGCAGTACCGCCAAATTAATTGACAACAAAATTGTAATTAATTATTTCAATATTTATTAACAGCAATTTAAACTCTAGAATGAATACTACCGTATTAATTAGCACTTATGTTCTAAAGGTTAACATTTTATTCTGACAAAATTCTCTGCAATATGGCTATATTATTTTTTAACCGCTCATTTTTTTATGTAATTTATTTAATTAAACTGGAGCCGCATTACGGATGGTAAATTTTTGTGTTACCTTTTAAATATCGTATTAAATAAAGTAAATATACGAAAGATAATTTCGCTTTGGGAATGATTATACATTCAAAAAACTATCCGCACCCTTTTTTTACTATTGGCAATCACCAATGAATATACAATGAAAACAATCAACGGTGGGACGACGATAGTAGCTTCAAAGAGATGCTATCTGTTGTAATGTTGCAATTAAAAATATTTCACGGTTATCCCATTACAGTGTTAATTTTCAGACGGGTTCAGATGAATTTAAAAGCAAGAGCACTCGGTTGGTCTCTCTCTCTCTCTCTCTCTCTCTCTCTCTCTCTCTCTCTCTCTCTCTCTCTCTCTCTCTCTCTTTCTGTCTCTCGAACAGTCCCGTGGTTTCCTAAAGTTGTGCAATGCACAGAGGAATAGAAGGGGTATCAAATAAATTACGGGAAACATTTGTAATGCAAACAAAGATGTTATTTTACTATTATGTAATGTGATCAGAGACTTTTTGATCGTGGAAAGTACTATTATTGAATATTGTTGAACTCCCGTGTTCTGAATTTATGTGGATGGAGGTTCACTATTACGTTTATCTTTACTACACAGCGTGGTTAAGTGTAAACGGGCTCTATTTTTATTTGGTGAAATAAACATTATTGGAAATAGCTTACTGGTTGAAGCTTTCCATTCATTAGTAATATGAAAAATATATATGTTTAAAAATAAGCCAATTGACTTGGTCCGCTTTCATAGATCCAGAACGCCATTTAGAAATAGTTCTAATTAATACTCGAGTTTATAGAATATTAAGCTATGAATTATTCGGTATGAAAATATTTATATCCATCCATCTGGAGCATAAAATACTCAAAACTATAAGCAAAACAGAAAATAGGGTTATGAGACCAAAAATGTTATCGTTGAATACCGTCTCCACGTGGATTGGAGGTATATAAAAAAACCGAACTAGATTTCGGCGAATATAGTTGAGACGGGTAACGGGGCGCAATTGTATTGCTTGGAAACAAGGCGGGTTGAGCACGGGGCAAGGGAAATGGAAATGAATGAACGAGATAGGTTTTTACCGGGAAGGGGGAACCGGGCCCGGACGAATGAGGAATAAAAACGCGGGGCTATTGCTCGTTGGCCGCTGTAAACGTGATTTAAGCTTCTATTGTAAAATTCCTTCGACAGTCGGATACGGCCGATAAACGGTGGCAGATATTCCCTCACATGACAACCGCCGGGATTGAGGACCTACTCAATTGCCTCTGCATTTGCAATAGAGTTGGCTGAAATATGACTTTAACCAGAACGCGTCATATATGAATTAAGTTGAGAAATTGTAAAGCAGGTAATATCTAGTTATAACGAATACCTATGTTATCACTCCGAGTATGTAAAATATGACTTATACTGGGGCAAAGTATACTGCGGCTAAGCAAATCCATATCTTTCGTGAGTCAGGACACGCTTATCGGCTGGTATTAAGCTAATGATTAAGGTGGATTATTTATTGGAAAAGGCTTATTTATATCAACTAGGCGTTTATCAAGTTGTAATTACTGGCAATAGTACTGATGACTGGAAGATTTGGAATATTTGAATGCACTTGGTTGAAACCGAGCTATAATGTGTGCGGAATTTAATCACTATGAACGTGTATTTATTATATTCAGACGATAATATTTACATTGCCATACGCTTTTATTTTGTACGTATAAAATACAATTGGCAATGGCGACAATTATTAATACTTTTTAACTGGGCACAGACATGGTTATTAATATAGCTTACGAGAAACTATATCGTCCTTTAATCATCGTTCCTTGAAACAGTAAGGTTTCAGGATGGAGGGCACTTTTTACTAACCGAAGGGTATTTTACGATGATTAAAGCTTGCCCGGGAAGCGTTGGCGGAATTGGAAGAAGCTATTAGCCGGATGCGTAGGCGCCACATTTGGAGCGGGTTAAGACGTGGGAGCCAGGTGGTCTACATTGGGCCGGGGGGAATGTAACTCCTCCATTTCCGAGTAGTGTGACGTTCCAATCGCCCCTTATAAAAGTTGCATAACCGACTTCTCGTGCGAACGACCTCTCTCACGGCCCTCACCGACCGTAAATCATGTACATATAAAAAGCCCCGTTAACTTCATATTTACTCTGGCTTGGACGGGGGTCCAACTTTGTTTTCCCTGCCGGAGAGGGGAAAATTAGTTTCGGTGGGGGAAGGTTCCATTTTAATGGAAAGGCTTTGGAATAGCCGCGGTTAAACATTTCATTAATTAACTTAGTCGGTAACCGTTTCCAGTGGCGACTCGTTTATATTTAGACCACTACGGTTCCAACCTGCCTTTCTAATTGGTGACATTCCCAATATCAAATACTCAGGATTGAGTACTTTGATTTTTAAATTACTTCTTAGTACATAATGAAAATCATTTACCCGTTTTTGTTCTGTCTGTGAATAGAATGGTTGGCTTTTCTTTTACCTATTTGTTAATATTTTTTGTTTTTATGTTAATGCATCTGTACAAGCTACTAGCGCATAAACGGGTACCGATGGCTCAGAGGTGTGACAGGTGCCGATGTTCTACCCTACTTAAGTGCGGTGTTCTATCAGCTATGATGGATTATAATGAGACTGGGGTCTAGGATTTGTCGTTGGTCTACATTAAACAATAGATGAATATTGATTAGACAACGTGGAATTGTAAAATGTGTAGTGGATTTTATATATATGTTTATATATATGAATACATATATAATTACTATTACCGTATGTGTATAATAAAGCAATATTTTATGGTTTTAACCAAGCAACACCTTACTTGGTTTAAACAATGCAAAACGCTATTTTTGTTAATCCAACAGGTTTGAATGGGGAACTCATTTTTTAATGCATGGAGATGAAAGATACGGTTCGCTTTTTTCCCTTCACGGTTTTTCGCACTAATCCTCCCATCTTAAATGAAAAACCCGGAATATGATATATCTTAGCGGACACTTGGATTTTTTCAACTTTCAGATTCTAATATCCCTTCTCCTCAGTCATGACTGACGATATTATAACATGTACCTAGAAATATAAGAAATGTATGTCCAGAATGCCTTCGAGATTTGCGTGTAATACATACGTGGGGCTTAGGACGAAAAGTTTTTATTAGCGGACAGGCATATTTCCAACCGTTTAACACGGATCGCGGTTGCCAATGGCGGGATTTTACAACTGGTTAAATCGTCTTTACAACCGCGGGGGAGGGCAATAGCATGGGGCACTTGGCTCAATCTGTTCCGGCCGAGGCCTTATTCATTCATTTCGTTTTCCAAGACGCCCCCATATATACCGCAACGGCGCTGTAAAGGGAGCATAAAGACCGCCGCTATTTTGTACCTTATAACAGTCGGGGCCATAAACATTCCCGGGCGTTTTCCTCCCCTTTCTTTATTTTTCCCCCTCTTTCTTATTCTTATACATCTTTCTTTTTATCCTACTTCTCCTTCTTCCTCTTCTCTTTGAGTATATTTATTCGTGCTAACCGTTCCGGCCCCGCAATTCACAAGCCGTTATAATAGCCAGTCGTCTTAACTAGTTTATTTACGCGGATGCGAGAGTTGCAGAAATACGTTTTTTTGTGAGCGAGAGTTACGACAAGCAATTTCCTCCGTCGTATACATACGTACCATATTTTTGATTAAAAAAGAAAACCCCTCTGAAATATGAAAAATTCACGGTACTTAAGTACAAAAAGGGCCCCAATATAAACATTCAGAAACCTTACGGTAGCACTCCCCCTGATAAGAACAACCATTAAGCTGGCCGTTCACTGTTATCAACATTGTTTAATATAGGAAAAAACATACAACAGAAGTTGCTGTTTTGTTTCTTGCGAGAGAAAGTTGTCCTCAAAGACGAATTGTACAAAGATCAAGATAAGAAGCAGTTTATTTATATGTATTAGTAAAATATACATCTTCCAATCACTGGAAAAAACTTCATTCCTGTGATTATGTAATACGCCTCTTAGATAAAAATAACCGAGAAAGGTCGAAGAGGGGGTTAGCAGTATGAAATGCGTCATAAAATTTTTATCAATACGGTGCAAATGCCCAGGAGGATTAGAATTTTAGGCGGTTTTTAACTATTCATCGAGAGACTCAAAGGAATCCACGGATCCCACTTTACTACCCGTGTGCGGGGTCTCATAAAGTTCATGCGGAAAGGAGATCATGCACTAGAGCCGGGACTTAGGGAGTTCAAGTTGTTATCCGCAAGTGGGCCCACAACTCGAATTACATATTTCAAGAATACTGTTTGGAAATGGAGTTTGTTTTCACATTATAACAATCTTCTTTACATTATTCAAGCCGGCACTATGAACTCTTGAACTCCCGTCTTCTATTTATGAACGCGCTCTCTGGAGGGCCCGAGGCAAGTTTCATTGGATGTGTCCGCCTTCAGGCAAATTATTCCGACAACCGAAGAGGGTCCCTGTAGTATTTTTCTTTAGGAAAGAGTTTATGCAATGCCCCGGGAAAAACAGGGGCCCAGAATCCGTCGCCCTACGGAAAATAAGGGTCTGATACTATTCAGACGGACAGAAGTGCGTTCCGGGATAGTATTAGAGCGCAGCGTAAGAGCCATTGAAATGGGCTTTGTAAGTTTCTTAGGCTCTTAATTGCGTTTAATATTGACGGATGCATAATTCCTAAAACGATAATCTTCTCTGAGGAAATAACTCATTGAAACGTGAATCGTGCACACTGTAACAATATATTTATTAGCCGTTGTGACTCTTTACATTCCGCAACCTACAATATCTACAGTTGGGTTAACGGAGTCAACAATTTTTGTAATAAGCGGCAGATGTTAGTTTTAAGAAACTGATACGGTGGCCTTAATACGGGGAATTGAGGGCGGCCCATCTGATCATTTAAACAATGTGTTTTTACATTCCGTTATGGTCAATTATGAAATGTTAACTGACCTCAATAAATGATGGGACGGGTCGTCATTCCAAAGTTTTTTCTGTTAGCGACAAGCTAACACCGCGTGGGTTGTGGACCGCAGCCCACACACCTGTCTTTGTTAAACCGACCGTACGCTGCGGGCAGTCCCACGCGATTCCACAGGTCAGAACCCAGTGTTTCCCAGAATAATCCCTACTGTGCTGTAATTCCGGTCAAGTATTTGCTTAGTATTAATTTTCCACTCATTAAGCGTGAAAATATATGTATATATTGTATTTATTTATTAATTATTATATATTTATTTACACAGTATCAGGACAAGGACATATTTTTCGCAGTGACCCAGGAAACCTAAATCGAGGATACGTTTCCCCTCTCCCAGTTATAGGGAATCAGTAGTATTGTTATCTCTTATTGGTCCGTGAAATTATCCACCAGGTGAGAATCCTCGGAAAGTAAGCAGAAAAGATTTCATATTCAGGATTTAATGACAGATTCTTTCGTGAATAACGAGCCGCAATAGCGAGCTTTTATTACTAGTGAGTATTTTTTGCAGACAGTTTGTTGCGTCGAAAATAAGATATTATTGTTCTGATTAAAGTGAGATGAGAAAAAAAACATTTAGAGAGGAATACACTATGTGTGTACGTTTGATATAGTATTTCATACAGTCCAGGTGGGAGGGCGAGATGAACCGGCCTCGTTAGGCCCGTGCATTGGCAAGTAGTTCGGCAATGGACTGTGGTTAACGAGGCCGCCGCTAATAAATGTTGCCCGCTGATTGACAACAACCGGACCAATTAGAACTTTAGTTATTCTCTATGGAATTAGGGATACTCTCGACCATATAAACAGGAAGGGGGAAATTTAATTACATATTTCCACGAACTGGCTCATAAAACTACATAATTTTTTTGCTTTACGGTGCACTCACCACACACCTTCTTCGTACTAAAAAGTAGTTCTTTTTTAATACAATTATACTGCTATTTTTTTGCAAAATTTCCTTGCCAATTTTGGAAATACATAACATGAACCAAAACGTTTGTATTATAAGACAAATAATTATGACTACATTTGTGATAAAAATAAGATATGAAATGTTTGAAATTTGCAGAAATGGAAATAGTTGTAGGATGTATTGAAGTGTTACATGAAGTGTTGAATGTTACATAGTGTGTTATAAAGTGTAACAGGGTTAGGCCACAATTCATTTACTACTTCAATAGCTCAAACTGGATAAAGAAAGTCCGCTGTATTGGACTCTGAGTCATTCATTCCCGGCTGTTTCGTGTTGGCCCCGTTATCGTACCCACTCTAAAGTAACTCCAATTTTAGACTGCGATCGTTTAGATAAATATTGAAATTAAGTTAATTTTGGAGAGCAGTTGCTGTTGAAGGACAAATCCTAAAAACGAAGAGCATTCAGTGTCTGATAATGAAAATGGAAAGGGTTATAAATTCATATGTATTATATAGCCGCGATAGTTATACAAGTATTACATACACAGTAGTAGTATACAAAATGATGTTTATTTTGAACTTTATTATAAACGAGAAAAATCCGGAACAAATGTATGACTGCAACTTTATTCATTACGTGTGGACATATTTTTAAGGCCTTTAGCAATTGTTGTATTTTTATAGTAAATAAATACACTGTACTTTCTAAAACAAATTATTGAATAATTCAACTATAATTAGAATATTAAAAAATCAATTAGAACTGCCGCCAGTTCATAGACTAAATTCAAAATCGTTGAAGGAGCCAAAAATGGGACTTAATTGAAACAATGGGGCGGTTATAACCTTAGGAGCGGGCTGAGCTCGGTTGGCGATCGGCCAAATCACTCTCCTTCTTTCCTCCGAGAAGGACCTTGTTTTTTCCAGTTTTATCGCTGATGTAAGCCCCTCCAATGGGCCCCTCCAATACGGCATCAACCGACGGGACCTTCTATTTCTCTTTCGTCGCTTGATGAGGCGTGTACAACAGAGTCACACGCCATACAAATAACCGGATACAAGAGCAATCTGAATCCTGAATGCCAGTAAAATTCCGGACGATATATGGGTGACCGCAATTGAAATGCTGTCGAACTACTTGAAAATAACACGAAAGAATTTCCATCCCGAGTGAAATATTGCAGAAATAATTTTCTCGCTGCTGCATTTACCTTCTACCTTTACCTTTAACCATCTACCTTTGTCGCATATGGGAAATCAGTAAAATGACTGGACTGAAATGAGTCTGGAAAGTAGTAATTATGATCATTTCTATTGATCGTCGCACTTGCATGGCTTAGCCGATAATAAAGAAATGACGCATGGCTTGCTAAGAAATGGCGGGCGATCTATGACAAAACGTTCTGAACCAAAAATAAAACCCAACGAAAACTTCAGAGAATGTTAGATAACCTTATATACAGCTAAACATAACTATAAAACAGTCTAGTGACAGTGCTGACCGAATGCTATATTTTTATACTAATGGCAGACAAATTAGGCGAGTTGATTGAGATAGTAGAAATTTATCAGAATTCCGAATCGTTGCTTAAAACATGGAACTAATTATTGAGAATGGCAATAATTGCATTGTAACCTTTCACGAGTGTCTTGTTCATTAAGCTCAATGAAGTTCGCCCCACACAGAGAAAAATGCTCGTTACTGCTGCTTGTTTGTTTCAATTACGGCAACGAGTTTATTAATGTTTTTCTAAAGACTAGTTTACGCCAGAGATAGTACCTCTTGCGTTGACGTGTTTTTGTCAGTCCGTTAATACTGTGCTACGGGGGGAATATCCATTTTTGAAATTCTATAAGTACAGGAAGGGAAAATGAATGAAAATTGTCCAGGACGTTCTGAACGTCCCCTGTGAGAGAATTATATGTTTCTGAACAAATATATCTTTCGGCGTAATAGCTTTAACGGACAGAACTTCCAATCGAATTATCATCAAATCTACACTGTGGGATTAACAATTATACGGTATTCATCGAGCGTTTCTCTCTACGACCTTAAATTGACTTAGGCGGTTCCGTCTAGTTTAGGTTTGGAATCGGTGGCGTTTATTCAAATTATCGCGAATGGTCTTTGATTTCCACTAGGAGGGAAGGAATTCCACTGCGGCAAGGAATTGTGCTGTATATAAAACAGTAAGGGAAAGAAAACATAATTCCCGTGTAATTTCTTCGATTCTAATGTTGCCGAGGTTTCGTGAGAAGGGGGCATTGTGCGGGGCCGCTCTGGCCACGGTTGGGAATTTCAAAAATTACACATTTCGCCCGGACAATAGCCCGCGAATTTTCCCGCTTTTCCGATTCCGAAATTTCAACAGTCGGCGGCACAATAAAGTTTATTGTTCCACAGAGTGGGCTGAAAATTGTTGAAGTTCAGGCGAACGGTAATACGAAATTGATTATGATTTTAGTTCAAGCCCCGATGAACTGAAAACCCTCCTGCTGTTAATACACATAATTGAAATATGATTATAAAATCGAACTACCGTCGCTCATTAGTGTAATGAAGATTGTAACAGTTCGGACCACCTCTTTGTCGGGTGCCTTTGTTCGTTAATGCCATTCATTAAGCAATTAAGAATTAATGCGGCAAAATTTATTAAGAGCGCGGAACCTATTACTCGAAATATTTTGAAAATATATTTTTAGATTCGATTTATTACCTCATTCATTAACCTCAATTCAGTTGGGTATAAGGTTAATTCATTTTATTATATTTATAGTTATAATTTCACATTACTTTTTTATGCTGGCACCCATTATCCATTGCTACTATCTATGCGTGAATACATTTTAAATTAAGATATGCTACATTTCTAGTCTTCTCTAGGAAGTACCGAGTTGGCTATTTTTTGAATGAGTAGAGTGTAATTTAGGATGAAAATACACGAAGAGGAGAGTCAATAAAAAAAGTTTTATTTCCGAATTTAACAATGGTGTTCAATAGGTGTATTCTTTTTTAGTTTGCTCATTCATTTTGTTAAGGGTTCAAGAGTTCAAGATATTCAATGAGAGGCCTAACGTAATATTTAATTGCCATGCGAAATATTAACTCGAGTTTGATTTAATTATTCAGCAATCGTGAGTACATCGAGTAAAGTAAGCACTGAGAAAAAGTGCAGTGACATACTTAAGGTACGTCTCCGCATCGCAATGAGAACGACACTGACTTGTCTAAATATCAAACACTCTTTTGAAAAATGAAACATTTTCGGTTCATTGTTTTCTCGAAAAATGATTATTTATAAGGGGTTGACTGGATTAAAGTTCGCGCCGTAAAATTTTAACAAATTCCACAGGCAATTTTGCCTTCGCTTTAGGGCGTTGAACTTGTGGATAATAGATAAAATGTGAGTAACTCATTTAGGATAAGGGAGTGGAGATAACGTTTGACGTCTACTAGCGGACGGCGGTCCATTACCAGGCCCGTCTCGAAACGACGCCCCTATACCCCCCAAAGTAAAGACTAATACAACTTCGGTTTTAGCCCAACTTGGCTAATTGTTTTTAGGAGCCTGTTACGTCTCTTAGACCAACCAACAGGAAAGATACTTATTACATTAATAACTTGCTTCAACTCCAGTAACTACGAGGCGGACACACTTCAATGCGATCATACTTTGTTTGGCCTATACTATGAAAATTATTATTTATATGTATTTATATATACTGCTCTTTGTTTAGAAATACTAGATATAACGCCGCATTAATAACAACGGTATCGGTTATGTGAAAAGGTCTATAACAGATTATCAAATGAGTATGAATATCCCTTTTCATAGGTTTGGCTAACATAAGCTCATTGCCGGCGGAGCACAAGAAATTTCTATTCTCGAAATAATTTTTCCCTAACTTGAGGTGAATATTCATCCCCAATATCTGCTCCTAGCGTGCACAAACTATCTGAATTAAGGACGGTAACTGATGATAAAGGAAAAGTTTCCACTGCTACCCGATCCTTTCAAAAATTGTTTTGAACTAAGTCAAATAAGCGGGACTAAGTCAAGACGAAGTAATAAAAAAAATATAATCTCACTGGAATTCGATATTAATGGAATCATTCGTCGCCTGTAATTGCAGACAAATATATATATATCTGTAATAAAGTATAAATAAAGCCCAGTCCCTGTTTGGCCTTGGTAAAAAGTAATTACCGAAGGGTCAGAGCAATATTTCAGCGTTTTCATTATAAATTATACGGTCGGACGGCGGGTTTATCCCCTGCCTTCGTTAACTCTGGGATAGAGGCGATCTGATTTATTACACGGGACCGCGCATTTTCGCATTTATTAAAGGCCGTCTAGAATTCCGGTGTTGAATACTCTTCGGATTAGCTGGAAATTTAACGATTTCTATAATTATTGTCTGCGCCCTCTCGGAATAGTAAGTTTACGGTTGCATTAACTGTGGTGGTTTTTCTTTGAAAGAAAGTCAGTTGGGAATTTCCTGAAATTATACTAGAAGGAAGCCAACCAAACGTTCTAAAGAGTGCCAGGGAGTTATCAATTCAAATTGGCAACTAATGGAAAATTCAATCGCCCACAGCTACTCGAATCCAGGTCGGTCGGTCTGACCGCTAAGCTATGATGAACCTGCTATATTATATATTTGCCACTTGCGGCGACCTTATATCTGCAATCTCAATAAGAAACAGTTGTCAAGAAAAAAAACATTTGATATCCCGTTTGCGAGCCCAATATTCCGTCAATCGCAATTTTCACACTACCAAATTCCCCCCAACAAAATTTATATTGAGTTGTATGTAATTTACACGGTACATCACACTCCTGAGTTATTTTTTATATAAGATAAGGGATTTTAATAAAACTTCGGCGTTTTAGTAACGTGTTTCCGACACGAGTTCATAATTCAATTTCGAAAACATTTCGGGCGTTGGCCTTTTTTCCGTTCGGGTATAACTTTGTTTTGGTTTAATAAAATAGGAAACTTTATTAATTTATCCGAAAAAAAGAGCGTATTTTCGTTCCGAAAGCGTGGATGTTTCAATAATTTAATCGTAGCCATCCCCGGCAGGAAGTTTCGGTGAAATTAAGAACAGGTGTGGAAACGGGCCGGGGGGAGAACTGAGGTGGGGGCGCTAAAAAGGGGTAAGAGGTAACTTTCTTAATATGTTAGTGAGTTTGGATTAACCGGTCTCGGCTAAGAAGATGCGGAGTTCTACTTTCACCGCTCATTATGAACACGTCTTATTCGTACGATGTTCTCAGCCCCGTCGAAGTGAACGAGCGTACAAATTAGAAGTGTCCTGTTTGAATTGCTGTTTCGCCGTTTGCGACATTTATACGTTCTTAGCACGGCAACGTGTTGCCCTTTAAAACGCCTAAGTGTTTCACAATGCACTCCCATTGGCATGACCTTCAATTATATGCGGCTTCTGCAGTCAGCCCCGGCGAATGCGGTATAGCCGGCATTTCTTCATTTTTGCAATCTGCTAACGTGAAATTGAAATAAGGCTTATAATATTATTAATCATCGCATAATACTATAATAATCTGTGTGTCAAAAGAACAATTTACTTTCAAAAGATACAACAAAATTGTAGTTTCTTACGTAATTATTAATAATAAGTATTAAAAGATCAACATTTTTTGAAAAATTATTAGTAAAAATAAAATTAAAAAGAGAGATTACGCTAAGAGAGGTAGACTTGATCTTGAATAATAACTTGTTTCCTTGTTCTTCTGATGGTGACTAAAATTTAAATACAGGTAATATTTATGGTATTTATAAATATCAGTCTTATTTCTACAATGGGCGTATTCCAATAATTCAGTGCCTATTTCTAATTCTCTATAAAATGTATTCGCCAAGTATATATTTTCGTATTTTATCGAGGTTTATTATTATTATTTGCGCACATAATGACGTTTAGAATTATATATGTATAAATATAGGTAATATTCCATGTACGAGTTTCAGAACTGACTTAGTTCAATATCTTAACAGTGGGACAATGGAGGTATATCTCCTCATTACGTGGGCGTAACGCCGAATATTGTCATGGAGCGGTTTGGGCCGTTCCGCTGGCCCGTAATATATCGCCCGCATTAATTATCGAAGATTCCGAACGCGATAGCGCGCAATATCCCGAGGTTTATTTGAACCTCAGTATTGCAAATATCAGATTCCTGAGAGCGTTAACGACAGTACGCCCCGATGAGAAATGGCGCTTAACCAATATACTGTATCGTGAAATTCCGTGAAAATTACGGCCGGGAAATATATGAAAGTGGTGGCGTACGACACCTCGCTTCACCAGAAGTGTTGAAATTAAATTATTTTCTTTAAAATTATAATAAATGGGATCTTAAATGATACATTTTCTGCCTATTACAGTCAGCGTTCATTCAGATCAGTCGACAAGCATTTAGGTGTACAACCACACTGTCTATTCTTATTAAAACAAACATTAGTCGATAGTTAAATATTACATTGAACTATCAACAAAATTAGATCTCAAAGACAATGAAATATTTTGAGCCCTTAAATCTGATTTAAAGAAAAAATATTAATAGATCGAAAATATTTTTGACTATACTCCGGATGGAATTTACCAAGATCGGTTCGGGGAGTTTACTCATTCTTCATCATACGTTAATACGATTGTACAATAAATTTTTAGATGTCATTAACGTGGGATATGTCTAAAAAAATTTGTGAATGTATTCATTCCGTAAGAATATGATTACCCCGACACTTGGTCAAATGATAGCATCAATCCTGAGGAACATCGATCTTCTGCCTAAGGAATTGTCCGAAGGGCTGTTCTATTCAAACGGCAACGCCAAACGGTGTTAAACTGAGTGGTAGCGACTTAAATGCGTCGGTGTTGAGACTGCCCTGATCGCAAACAGGGTTTGTTGCTGCGGAGCCGAGCCATTGCTATTCGGGCTAGACAGAGCTCCACAGAATCGACAACGCTAATTTATGGACGCGCCTCGCACGGCAGAATGTGTCTCTGTTTCGCATCGGCCTTTTGACGACAATAATGAGCTTCGTTCCGAATGCCTGGCCCTCGACTGCTAATTTGCCCTGTTGTTCGTTTATGTAACGAACTTTAAAGGAACGAACTTTTTTTTTTTAACGGAACAAGAATATTTAAATGTTCATCTCTTGTATCGGTTTAATAGTATCGTCATATAAATACTCGGGACCTGATATAAATCTTTACTAGGACGGTTTCTACAAGGAATCTTAGTAACCGTTCATATTTATTTATTTTAATTATTGAGTATGCTGTCAGGCTCCACTACATGCTTTCATGGTTAAATTTACTGCAATAAATAAAACATATATGTTTATATGTATGTACATATATATACATAACACAGAAGAAGCAAGAACACAACTTAAATACTCGCCCGGGTGCATGGGGGCACGACGAACAAACCGGTGAGAATGTAGCACGGCGCAGGCGGCCTGCAAAGCGGCAAGACATTACAGCTTAGCGTGTCTAGTATAACTTAGCGCCATGATTTGTCAGTCAACCTGGTGGTATAATATACGTTTCATTTAATGTTTTTTTTTAATCTGTTTACTGTTTAATGTCCAACCGACATTTATAATAATTCTGACCAACTAATCCTAACGTACCTACAATATTTTTCTCTTTCATCTTTATTGAATTAAAGCTCATTTATAAACAATAAACGCTCCAAGTGGAAAATTAATATTTAAAATGAAAAATATTACTAAATGGACAGTAACATATCTGAATTGTGGATGGAACAAGAAAAAATAATTAATTTCTATGAACCGAATCTGTAATGTGTCCCAACTCAGGGCCACTCCTCAGAAAGAGTTCAAACACGCGCTATGCATACATTTTTGTTTTTAAAACATTCAAACGATTTGAATGTACAACGAATGGATCTTATACTATTGATGTCTACTCGATATCAGAAGATTCCTGAGAGGTTAATTCTAAGGGAAATATTTCAATAATGCTCAACAATGAATGGCTCAGGAGGAAGTGAGAGTTACAAGCAATAAGAAAACGTAAAATCACTTTTTTCCACAGATTTCAAGTCCGTACGGGATATAAAGTGAAATAATCGCACAAAATGGTATTTTCTTAATATCAGTAAACATGTTGGGAATTTATATCGAAACATTGTGCGCGTACTGATTACTTTACGGGTCTGAAATGTCATTATCATGACCGAAATATACACAAGATAAATTAGCCTCACCAGCCAATCTAATTATCGTATTATTTCATTACTGAATAACTAATTAATGCAATGAATATTTGATTATCAAATGTTAATTTGAAATTCTCAATCATTTGATTCATTTAAAATCTATTTTGTATTAAAGTGGAAAGAATATGTTTGATTCCAATTTTACTGCGGCTAAAAACACTAATAACCCCAATACTACTTATAGACCCCTAATAATAGACTCTACATTTTTACATACAGTTGCCTGTTAAGAACTTTTTTTGGCTTTAGAACGCGCCAAGTATTTATTTCCATTTAAACTTTCACATTACTTTTTATTGCATAATGGCGGTGATAATATTAACATTCGATTATTATTTTTTTCCCAGACGTCCAGGATTATTGGACTGACAGACGGTTGATCGTTAACGGGTTTTCCCTCCTGTGGCTTCCACCAATAAATAACGAGCAGCACGTTAATAGAGCAGCACGAACGTCGTCAAATAGGGGCCGCCATGTCTAAGTGCCAATATGACCGGAATCGCTCAGAAAAGCTAAAATGGCATAGGTAAATAAATAAATTACATAATTATTATTTGAACTGTCGTACTGAATAACTATTTTAGAATAAAGTCAAATCGAATATCTGGTTATAATTATTAATTATGATGGGTAATATAATTAGGGAAGAGGTTAGTACGAATTTAATATAACATAATTTTTCGAGGTAAATAATATAGACTGGGGGTGATTTTGTCGTTAGGTGTCGTTGGTAGGCCACTAAGATTCCAAATAATAATGTATATTAGGAAAATATTTTCTAAGTAATAAAACTACTAAATTCTACGTTGTGATTGGAACATATTATGCAAGGAAGTAATTTATATCATTTAGAAATTGTACTGAAAATTGAAGAAGGCCATAATATCTCACATTCGGTTAATATTCAGAATGTTTTTCAAAATCTCAAATCGGACTGCAATATATTTTTCTATGAGTACCTAATGCTGTTATTTATATTATGCAATTATCAGAGGAAACTGCTATTGTAGTTATGGTGTTCATTAATAGAGCGAATAATAAATGCCGGGAGTGCAGGAAGAGAAAATGTACATTTTTCCGCGCCGTTTGGTGGCTTTCCGATTGCGAAAACGACAGGGCGGCGTAGAAAGCGCGGGATCGTCAATCGCAGGGGGATATTTGGATTTTCGCGGCGGGATCACAAAAGGATCCGAAGGAACCGAAATGGGCCAGAAACGATGAGACAAAAGCCCGAAGGGAAACGGGGCCGCCTCAGCTAAAGGTTTCTGGGAATAGGAAGCCCCCCCACCTCTGAATTGAACGCCGGCACAGGTTCAATCCGGGCCCTGAATTTGTTCCGTCGATAAAAAGAGGACAGGAAATATAAGAAAGTCGAACGGTGACCCGACCCGAGTTCAAACACTCTTGCCCCCGGACCCTCGCTTTTCAATAGACCATTGTAGTTCAATTGTGGACCAATGTGAAAATTCACCGCCGATGAAGTGAAGATAACGAACGTAATTTACGAGATTGAGCGTGAAACGTGGAGAGGGACAAGAAGCGGGTTTATTAATCAGACACGACCGGACGATGAAATAAAAATTCGGTTAGCTATATTTTTTTATCCACTTTGAAATATCTTCTTGATTATTTCAAGAAGATATTGTGTGTGTGTGTGTGTTGTGTGTGTGTGTGTGTGTGTGTGTGTGTGTGTGTGTGTGTGTGTGTGTGTGTGTGTGTGTGTGTGTGTGTGTGTGTGTGTGTGTTCGCTATGCATTTCCAAACGGCTGAGCCGATTTCCACCAAACTTTCAGCGTGCATGCATCCCTTGTCCGGTCAGGTCAAGAAGCACCTTTCCAGGTCATAGATCAGGTCAAAGGTCAGCAGTGACCTCTTCTACGCTGTACAACGTGAACGGCTGCTTTGATTCTCACCAAATTTACAGCGCGTATACAGCTAACCCACACACACGTTAACGACATGTTTCCAGGTCATGGGGTCATAAGTTAATTAAAAGTGTAGTTTGTCACGTTACTAAAAAGCAGCCAACGGATATTTTACATTATATTTCCCTTTCTGTTATTTAAATATTATAATTTAATAATTTACATTAAAGCTTTTTTGAACTAATACAAAAGCACCCAACAGATATCATAAAAGCAAATTGCTTTGTCATAAAAACAATACCTATCAAATAATATTTATATCATAGGTTAATATTTAAAAGTTTAGCTTCACATTAATTAAAAAGAACTGCTAACAGATATCTCACAATAATGTTTCACTTTCTCAGACATATTTAGGACTATTTTGCCATTCCATTCAAGATTACAATCTATGTATGCATTAAGATACAAGCAATAAATAGTATAATATGATTGCAGAGATAATGATCATGATAGTGATGCAACCGGTCCGTACATCTTACATTTTTGTTTATGGAGAGAAAGGTAGAACTATGAACGTAGTGTACCCTCAAATACTGTAAGAAACATATCTTTAATTACAATTCCACCGATGGCCGGGGGAGTATTTACAATCGTCTTTTTCGGCCGTATTTTCGGCCCTTTTCAGGGCCATCTACCAGTTCATGGTTGTTTATGGTGCCACACAATTTTTTGGATATATAGTTTAGTGCAGACTTTAAAGTTAAAGAACCAATGCCCGGACAATATTGAGAGCGAAACTTCACAAATGACCTTCAAAATGGAGGGTGGCCCAGCCGATGGCCGGGGAGGGGGCATAGTGAATTTTGATAACTATGAGTGACGTAAATCCCGTTTTTTTGTTATAAGTGAAACCCGAACGTAACCCGAAGCTTATATACCCTCTATAATATACATTATAAAAACATGATTTTTGGTTGTTCTTTAGATAATCCCAACATCATTCGGATTCTGCCTTCACATAATATTCTGGGCGTTTCTTTTCTCGCGAAATCCACATCGTTCTTCCATTATCGGGAAACAACGGCTTTTAGCATTACCGAGTATCTGGATCCTATTCGGGATAGTCCGTTGAGGCGGTCCCCCGCCACACGCTTCCCCCTCTCCATTTGGCAAAGCAAATAAGTCGTACGTGTACGCCTGTGTGTGTATCTGTATGTGTGCCTGCATGTGTCTGAGTTGCAAATCAGGGACAATCAAGTCCCCCCCTACTCATCATTAATTAAACTCGCCTTGTTTTTCGAGTCGTGTTAATTGAAACACGAGGGTGGAGACCCTCACTCACTGAGCGCGAGGACAGAATTTTGATAACTATGAGTACTGGGACGTAAAATCCCGTTTCTTTTTTTTATAAGTGAAACCCGAACGTACATAAACTGAATTGCAATAGGCGCGGAAATTTCGTTGGCGGGAACAAAATTATTACGCGAATAAAAACTGAACGGTATATACATTGCACTACCGGGAAATATAATAATGTTTGTGTAATATAAGATTTGCGTATTTATAGAATGGTAATTCTAAAGATTTCCTTCAACTGCGCGTGTTTAAGTAAACCGTAAAAAATTGGTGCTACTTTCAAAATCTTCACACTTTTCCAAGCTGTAATATTTGTTATCCAGGAGGAATTAAAGCGAAGGGTTTGGGAAAAGGGAAAGCGCTGCGGTTTTTATAGATGGCTTAAGGAAATAAGAGGGAGGAAACACCGTCATTTGTCATCATTAAAAGTACAGAATAAAGACAAACTACATCGTGCTCACTGATCGTCCGAGAATCTCCAATCCACAACGCTAACAATTATAACACAAAGGAATTCTACATTATTCGGAGTTATATAAAGTTAATTAATTAGTTTAAGATGAGGTACATATAATGTCCCTTATCACTGTATAAATATTTACTCTCTACAAATGATTTCATGTATGTTTGTTCATAATGTAATAGAACATGCCACATACAAGATAAAAAGGATAAAGGATACATACAAAGGACTCGAAGCTTCCCGGCATATGATATTTAAAAAACCGTTATCTAATAGTTCAAATGTTCAGTGTATAATCAATAATTTTGGCAAAATAAATTTTGCTAAGGAATAAAAACAGTTATTAATAAGGATTTATAGAAAATGGATAAAATATATTAAATGACTTCAAATTAGCTCCTTTTTTCAGTGTTGATATCCTTTAATTATTAAATATTATAATTCGCGCATAAATATTCCATCAGTTAGGTAGTTCATTTTCAACAGTCGTTTACTGGACAATACAATAACCTCAACTAGCGTTTACCGATCTGTATCCAATTCTTAGTTTCCGCTCAGAAACTTGTATTTCTTGATTAATACGCTCCGAACACGAATTCAACAGGAAAGTCGTATTGAAAAATTTTGCCAAGAAAATTATTATTCGGAAATGTCTGCACGTAACAGGCGTCCTACCAACAGATCAGTTGTAATATAACAGGTCTTGTTTTTTCTAGAAATAAAATATAATACATATCTAGAATTTTGAAAATAACGGAGTTAATTGAGTATCATTCGTAATCATTCTAGTGGATTGGTTTTTGCTCGAAACCAATCGTGAATTTGAATTGGAAAACAACAGAAGTTAGAAAAGCAATTGTATGTTTTTTCCCACGGTTTATTATTCAGGATGAATAATCCACATGAGAGGAATATAAAAAAAATATGTAGATTCACGGAATGGGGTGTGTATTGTCGCATTTTACAATTTATACTATTCTCTTTGGGATAGGAAATTATAAATTTCATTCTCACTTGTTTCGTTCATTAAATCCATTGAAGTTTCAGATTAAGTCAATCATTGGCAACCATTATTTCTATAAGTAAGTAATATAACTACCTTTTAATTTTGCATGTTGTAACTTTACTCTTGTTTTTCTTTCATGCGGTAGAATGAAATAATTTTCAATTAATGAATTATTATACTCGGAATATTCGAATCATGGAGTGGAATTTCAAAAAATGTATCGAGATCTTTTAAATCTCCTCCTCCAGAATACTTTTAAACTACATACAAGTGTTTTCATGTGATGAATAGAGGGAATGACGACGTTACACACAAGCGATGGCAGAATTTACTTTCGGGCTATTTGTGCAAAGTAAGCGCACAATTCGCATGCCACCCTAGAAACGAACCTGTTTCAGTTCGACACAAAGGATCGTAGCCAGGTTGACACAGAACACGTCAGATGCCGCGGTTGACCTTTCAGCCTTGAAATGAAGCCATTGAAGAAATTATGGAGCGTTGAAACCGACATACTTGGTTCAATGAAACAACAACGAACCAACCGATCATTCATTCAGATCCTTTGAAGTACATGAAAATTGAGCTGTATGTAATAGTGTCCTAACATATTAACCGTAAATGTGTTTATGGTAATGTAAATGCTAGGCTACATCCATTGCAGGAAAGTGAAAAAAATAGCACACAATTAGTTCATTTTAAAATAAACAGAAAACAAAAATAACCAACATATTTAGTCCAGTAATAACTATAATTTAGTTTAATGTATTTTAGATGGGGGGATTTCATTATGTGTCCAAACTTGCCTATTTGGTCCTAAACTAGATTCCTTTCGGCTTCTCTCCGTCGCCAGTCGCATCCAGGTAGCAATATCTAGTGAACGCTGTCGCTGGACCGTTCCAGTTGCAACTGCATTACTACGGGTATGCAACTGATGGGTATGGCGAGAAAACGAAAGGAAACGAAAATCACCAGTGGCCAGTGTGACGCATAATCACGCATTTAAATACTACAGTGTTACCGGAAATTCATTGATATATCACTTTCTAAAATTTATTCAGGAGAATGGAGAAAGAAAATTTCTCGAGTGACGACTTGACCTGAATATTTGAATTGTAATTGTTGTGCACGTTTTTCTAATGCGGGCACCTTACGACTGTGTTTCAGAGGTGCTGTGTTTCCACGTTGAGCTCCGTGCGGCCCGCTACGTTGCCGAGGGCGGAAGCCTGACACTCAAGTGCGACTACAGCGTGCTGCCGGAACAACTGCACAAGGTCGAGTGGTTCAGGTCCGGCCACAAGATATTCCAGTACGTGAAGGGGCGGAGGCCGCCGTTCAGGAACTATTCGATACCGGGAGCCGCCCTGGACGTGAGTCAATTGCCCATAATTTGTGAAGATAACTTAATATCGCCGGGTCAAATTTAGATCTAGATTTCATAGGCCTGTGCAATTGTCAGTCAACTAAATTCGTATGAATATGGCCAGGTTTCGATTCATAAACCGAAACTCTTCCTCACGCTCCAGCCACCAATTCAAATAACATTGAGTTTCTTGAGCGTGAAATATTACAAAACTCATTTAACAGTAATTTAAATCATGTTGACATGAAAGGATCCGTTTCTTAAATTAACCGAATATTGATCTTAGGAAAAAACTCACTATCAAAGGAAGTATTTGCGAATCGGTATTTTAAACTCTTGTAACAATGAAAACAACAAATTTCGGACATGAAATTCGCATTATCTGGTCAAGTAGCACACTAAAGTTAATGTCCATATTCAGGATAAACTATAAGTTTTCATATTGACGTGTCTTTAAAAAATAAAATTTTACTTTATACTTTCTATTTTAAATGTACTACATTATAATTTAATGAGTTGAGATAAAACAAATATAATACCGCGGGTTTTTTTAATTTTGGAAACTGCATGTCAATGTAATTAGCTTCCTTTGTAGTTTTATTTCATGTATTTAAACGTAACGTTATTCTGAGAAGGGGTCCGTGACCTTTTAACTGACTGGCACTGGGGTCCGTGGAACAAAAAAGGTTAAGAGCTACTGTACTGGAGTGACACTAGACACTGGGAGGACTTGTCATTTGACTAATTTGAGCCTGAGGAACACAGTTGGGTTTACAGTCGAAACGTAAAATTATTTTTTGTCCGACCGACAAAACCATGATCGATCACCGAGCAAATCGGTCAGTTTTCAAATTTTCAGATAAGTATTCCCTTCAAAATGGAAGCTCAAGACAGGCTCTAATGTTCCATAATAACCAGTATGCTTTGTTTCATTAATTCTATCATATTTCAGGTACATTGTGGCATTTTATTTGTCTCTCTAAATTTACTTATTACGCCTTCATTTAACTCTAAAAAACTTAGGTGTACAAAATGAGGAAGGTATTATAATACTGCAGGCTTTAATTAAATTCTATGCCTATATATATTTTTACCCTGTCGACCATCCCGTTGAAGTATTTTCAGGAAGGTGGTCACGGGATGAATTAAGTTTTGTATGTAGCGAAAACTAGCAGTGCGCGAAGAAAGGATGATGGTAAATATTACAGGACGGGCGGCGTCCGGCTTCACAAAGCCCGGCTTTAACCCAGCCACGTAGCGGGATGAAAGCTTTGTGTGTATGCACCAGCCGCGAGGAAAATTGTAAACATCAAAAGTGGGAACGGGTCCACAAATAAAAGAAAAAATAATAGCCGGTAAGGAAACTTACAGCTATGTGATACGAAAACACGTGCGTTCCCTACAATCAATAACTGCGGGCAGTGTAATACAACAGGAACGCTAAGTGCTATAGCGTTTAAAATTTTATTTAATGTTATATTTAATGTCTTCACTTATTAATGTTTTAGAATCATTCTAAACGTCCGCGTAAATATGAGTCCTATCCCAAAAGTAAGGTCTCCTATTTTTTTAGAATCACAATCAACCGTTTATTTTCTATAATATTTACATAATTTTAAAGGTTGAAGAACTATTTATTTTACTACACAATCGCGATTTGGGCATTGCATTTTTGTAGATGCACTGGCAGTTTTAGAACGCCCATGTCCTTCAGGAACCGTTGAACCTCATCTTTTAATGGGACAGGCTGTAAACTCTCTACGCCACTTGGGAGCGTGTTTCCCTGAGGTAAACAAAGCGTGAGTTGCATCACCGGTTGCATTCAGGCCGAGAATTATTGACAAGAGAGAGAGATAAGTGTATACGTCACGCAGCCCTCCGAAATATGGATGGTATGGATGTGGACACCGTCACATTGACATAATCAAACTGGAGTGCCCAAAAGGTTCAATGTCTCTCCAATTTCGTACTCTACCCCAATAATATTACCATTAGTTCGTTATCATGAAAATTGTGTGTTCTTTCGTATCATAGAAAATAACCTGATAATAAACAGCAAAACTTCTAAGGCTAAGTTTCTGAACGTTTCAAGTGAGTTTGAAACGCTGTCTCAGAAACATGGTATAACCCGTAGTGCGATAATGGACATTGTAAACAGTCTTTGTAGTTAATTTGCGGTAGACAAAATATTTTTTTTAATTAAGTCATTACAGTTATTATTTATGTTATAACTTATTGTTTATGTAATTCATTGTATTGTTTAAAAATAATATAGAAAATGTTCTTGGCAAAATTTAATTTTCCACGTTACAATCGGCTATCCCCAAGAAAAAATCTGACCCGCCTGATATTTCGGTAATTACCATGATGGTACTGTACACCGAACTGAAGGCCCTGCGCAATTTTAACGACGGCAGTGTCCGTAAAATTAACATACTTTAAATCGTTCATTACCCGGCGCGCTCAACGCTGGTATCACGCCGTGAATTATGAATTATTAATAACGGGGCCGAGGTACAAAACGTCGGGGCGGTTAATTAGGCGCGGGGGCCCGGCGAAGACTTTGAAGGGGCCGATAATGCGATTCGGCGGTGTAATTTCGGGGTTTACGCGAAGGCCCGAGCGCACAGAGCTTTTCTCTCTCCCGCTAGCCAATATCCGCCGGTTGATTGCAGCCCGCGGCCGGACGGAAGACTATTTTCCGCAGTCGCGAGTCTAATTCGATCGCCGAGTTAATCTGTAGGACGGGATTTTGGCCAGGCACACGTCCTAAATGTGCGCGCACCCTTTTTACCCCGTTCGGCCCCCCGCCGCCCCTATTACGAAGGCGAAATTTGGCGCCACGTATTTTTCGCGAAATAAGATTAAAATCCGGCGCAAAATGTTTTTGTACAGATCAAATTACCATTAGGACAATGGTATTGTTTGTGACAATTAAGTTTATTAAGTTTTTAATAGAAAGAATTTAATTTTAACATGCCTGTTTTGTGGTCTGCGAGGGGTTGGAATACCGTAGATTTCGTGTTTGTCTCCTCTCGCTGGTAGTAGCGGTGTTAGTCGATCTTGGCACTTTGGATGTTTTCTGGGCATCCTCACTGCCTGTCACTGTCACTTGTACTGTAAGGCGCTAATACTGAAATGTAAGACAGACCTTTGTTGCGGGCTAGTATTAGGTGCGCCGTACCATTGAAACTATTGGGTCGGCAACTAAGTCACTGCGGGTTTCGTCGCTAGGTGGAGATGGCGTTATTTGTATTTTTACTCATGTTGACATCTTCAACCCTATAGAGTATACTGAAATGTTTATTACATGCCAACTATTCGTCGTGCGTACCAAAAAATGCACGACATAAGGGTGCACACACCCAAAGATGAGAAGAATCCGCAATTATTTAGTTGCCAACCCAATAGTAGCGCGTTAAACTACACTAGCCGAAACTGGTCTAGCAAACGACCAAACCTACGAGAGGAGACAGAACACACGAAATCTACGAATGAATTTAATGTTAATCTGACTGTCAGTGTTCATTCTTCCAATTTCCTGTGCGTGGCTTTAAGTACCAAACCCTCATAGTAAATAAGTATATTCAGGTTTAAGTGCTCTGGGTAATTTTCTCTTCTGTACGCATTAAAAATTGTGATTTACAAGTATATTGTGTGATGTAAGGGTAATACTTTTTTTACAATTTCTGGTACAACTCCCGTTAACTGTAATAAATAAGCGCTTAGGGTCGCCTACTCTGGAAAAACCAAAACTTTGGAAACTACAAATATTTCTGTGGATTTTTCCTACCCTCGCGGCAACATAAACGCTGCCCTATCTGTCTAACTTATATAAACTGACGTAACATATCGTTATACATGTGAACGTGACGATATTACAAGTAAAAGAGTTGTCATAATCAGATGCTCAACCATATTTTGCAGGGCGGTATTGCGATATAAAATCCGGATTTGTAGACGTGTAGAATTAAGATTCTATCCTCTGTTAAACCTGTTCAAATATTTAATTAGGAGTTTACGTTGTTTCCTCGATCACCCATTTCACGGACAAACGTTTACGATTGACGGAAGTACTATATTTGCGGCGAGGAAAACTTGTTTACCCATTAAAATAACGATGACAGGCGTACAGATTCGCCCCGTTTAATTGCCAAGGCGGGAATTACTTATGTTTTACCGGCCGGCATTAATTTTGTACACAGTTTAGTGAGGTCTCCGAATAACTGTGAGATTAAAATCTGGTTCCACGTTCTTTCACGGCATACTAATTTCCACGGGCGGCGGTTGTCCGCTCGGTTCTCTCACCGCGTAGTTTACAACAAGCGATAAAATAAAATGACATGTGCATTGTTCCGCTGTTATGAGGGTGCAATAAACGAGCAGAACGGGCAACCTTGGGGATTACGGCCGATTCATCTCGGCCCTGGTCCTGCTACACACTGATAGTGGGAAATTATTGGTTAACATTCGAAGAAATATGGAATATCCGGTCAAATCTTTTGATTAATTTTATCCAATTACAAATAAATAAATAAATTTAAAACATTTCCTTAAATAGGCTTACAATTATCGAGGCAGAGCTCATATCTCCCGAAAATTAAATGTCATTAAAGTGGTAGGTGTTTCCTGCTTATAAATATCCTACTGTAGATTAATTTGGGATAGACCAGATACTGCCTCCACCGTTATTAGTCAATGTAATTATGCTGTAGTCTTTGGTAACTTTTTACACAAAAATATAAAACTTTAAAATCTACGTGGTGGGTTTTTGGTGGGTTCCTAAAATGGAAAGGCGGACGCTCGTTGCATACCCGCGCTGTCCTGAAATGCTTGACACACTTAGGTAGAGAGGAAACGGGTCGTCTACAATTGGGGTAGGATCGATTAAGAGCAATTTAGCGAGACCCTTCCGCGCCCGTCAATTATGGGAATAAAAGAAGGTCGACGTCGAAACAATGAAGCAGAGCGCCGAATGTGTGCATGTGCGGCAACGGCTTAAGACAACAATGGGTTAAACAGACGCTCATTAAATATTTACTCTCTCAAAGCCCCCGGCATGTCCTCTAGTTGTGAATGTTTGCCCCAGACATTCTCAAAAAAGGTTAAACGTTGAATGGTAATATTAAATATGAATCATTCGCAGGATTGTACGAGTTTTGAGCGGCAGCTTTGTTTCCATTAATTTTCTAAATTTACAAATACATTTATCATGATAACTTCTGGTAGATTACTTTTCTATAGTCAAGGGAATAAACTGATTTGATTTATTTAAAATAAAGTTTAAAATTATGTTCGTTGTAAGTATAAATACAAAACAGTTTACATTTAAATCTAATTCTTATATTTGACATCAATATATACGTAGCTCTTCATTTCTGAGTAATAAAGAATAATAAACATGTGGACTAATTTAACAATTACCAAAAAATATTAAATAATAACATAAGTAAACTCTTAAGAGTGTTTTTCGTAGAGACGTCTAAAGTTATCTATGTTACTCTCATTACGATGAAATTCCATGTAAGCCATGAAATTCCGTATTCAAAGGGAAGATAAATTTATTCAAAAAATTTGGCGTCCTTATATTTAACCTGCCTTTCGAAAAGGGCCCTCACCGTAATCCTATAAGCTCGGCGCTGGAACAGTCACGTTTCAAAAGTTTATATAAGAGGAGTTCCAATATTGTTCGGGGATGGACATTGTTGTGGTATGTGAGGGGGAGCCAGACAGCGATTGGGCTGGGACAAGATGAATGGGGCCTCTACAGGAAACCGCTTAGATCTCCACAATGCAGCCCACACCCACCACCATACCAACCCTCCACCCACTGGCATACCAACCCCTTGACCTCTTCTCACCAACTTGGTTTGATAATTCCTATACCTTGTTCTAGCACTCGCGGAATAAACCACTCGAATACAAAGGAAACGTAGGCCGATAAGAGAAGCAATATAAAGTTCCCCTACTGAAATCATCAAATCAAGATGACGGCGTAACTAGAAGCACTCACAAAGCATACTTTGTTCGTACAGCATGTATGCCATACAGTATGCAAATAAAATACTTATAAACTATATATTTTCCAAGAAACTATTTAGTTGAAGATTTAAATAGAAGAAAAGGGGGATGATTTAAAAGGGCCGATGAATATCTTTTAATTTCTATTTGTCAGTTTCCGAATGAATCGTTTCGATCAGGCAGTAAATCCGAACTCGTTCGAGACAACAAGAGTGCCGCAGCCGCCAATTAGAACTGCACTAATCATCCGGTTCCGGCCGGACGAGGTCCGAAGAGCGGAAGATAGTAAAAAAAACCGTCCTGATAAGGAAACGCTACAGTTTGAAATTCGACATGCGTTACAATTGCTTTGGGGGTTCTACCCGCAGCGATAATTACTTAATTTCCGGGCACTCTGGAAACTTGGAGTATTGGTTTACCTCCTCCAATGTAATTCTATCCCCTTGTCCAAATAAGGGATAATTATATCGGTGCCGGGTGCCTCATGCCGAACATCTAAACTTTATCTTAATGCTAACAACGAAAAGTACAATAAATATGTACTTAAAGTTTCATGACATCATAAGCATTAAATGGCCAGAAACTATTTTCTAAAAAAGTATTGACTTCTGAATTAAATGGCTTCAAAAAATAAATATTATATTAACGAATACGCTTGGAAGGGATTTTTCATTTTCCAATTGAAGTACTCAAAGTTTTGTGTTACCACTTCCATTGATATTTTCTCATAAGTTTCAAATGTTTGTGCTCGATTCAGAACTAATTTGTTTATGAAGTTGTACCAACGCTACAATAGGTATTAATCATCTTTTCCACACGAAAGATTCATTTCATTACCTAGATGTTAAATGGAAACAACAAAACCAACCAGGACATTGGCGAATAATTCAAACGTGCCATTAGTGGTTAAATTACTACAACCGCACTCCCATTATGCACTTTTAAATAAATACATAATGTTTAAAATGTATTCAACTTTGAATACGGATAAATGAAACTGTCTCAATGCTACATTTCTGATCAGTAGAGAGAGGTGACGTATAGAACACGGCAATATCGGCGGGTGGAGAAAAAGAGAAATGTATGAACGGGATGCTAGGACAACAAACTGTAAAGAATGACTCTCATTTTTCAACAGTTCCTCCGGCCTTATCCTGCCCCCGCCCTTTTGTATTCGTCCGTAAATATTAATTTCGCTCGAAGAATGGGAAAATACGCCTTTTATTATTTCGGAGACGTCGTGCAATGTCTCCACCCCGGAGGCTTGGTGTGGCAAATATTTGAATGCAAATAATATTTGATCATACGATTCCTGGAAAACTGGATCAAATATCTTTTGTATTAAAATCGAGAAGGGGATAGTTCAACGAACTTGAAGTTGAGCGGTAAAATATATACTTAGGCCATTGACTCTGTTTTTTAATAAAATAGTGTAATAGATAAAAATTAAGATCAAGAACAATATAGAAGTCAACTTTTACTCCCTGAACATTAAAATACACGATATCTAACATACATCATAATCATTATTTTCATTTCGAGGGAATACGAGAATCTAGAGGTACATGCACAATAAGGTTGATTCGTGCTCCATCCCTCACGTCCATTACATATGAGAACCAATAGAAGGTACATTTCAATTTCATATTTCTTTTTCACAACGACTGAAACAACAACAAATACAATAATGCTTTCCCACATTGGTTTTTTAATTTTCTCTTTATCAATAATTCGCCGGACCCTTATTACAGACAAGTTGTATTGGGTTTCAATGCAGAAACTCGCGGCACAATAAAAAACTTCTTTGCCGCCTTCCGAGAAAACTTTTACAGGGTAAATATTGACAGTGTTTTGAAGTTTCCACTCGTACGTCAATAAAAAATTCATATCGATGTACTCGCAGTTTCGAACGCACAAAAATGAAAGAGGATAAAAGAAACGGATCGAGAAACCATAATAACGTACGGAACATTGGAGTCAGATTTGTAGATTGCGAAAGTATTGTAATTACAGAGGAAAATCACAAATGTAACTCCCTCCACAGAAATATCCCGAGAAAGAAAATTTTCTAGTTAAAAGCTCTAATTTCCTCCAACTTCTGAATATATGCGAACATTAATCTGATTAAATATCAAAATTGGAATCAAAGTCGGAAAGACCAACAGAAAGACCGGGTTATCCTCCATTACGCTCTACTTATATTAGTGCTGCTATACATGAATGTCGCTCATTTTATTATAAAGTTGTGGCTATAAAACAGCTAAAAGAGTTCAAATTTCAATTATTATGCTACTATAATTTATACTGAGGCCTGTTATGGTTCACAACAAATAACCGTAGTCGTTTTATTTTCTTATTTAGAATAACGTTATCCAAAATTTGTGCACGAGCGTATACGGGTTTGATATGAATTCTAAAAAGAATGAATGTATCAACTTGACTTTTAGACCTCGTTGTCGCCCTTTCCCATAACAATTTAGGCTGCTCTCAAAATCTGGAACGGCGAGCAGCGCGCTCATTGAGCTCGTGGGTTACACAGGGCCCGGTATGAAGTGGCAGCGTGGGCGGAGGAGACTCTCACATATGAGAGAGATAAATCAAAATAACTCGGCGCCAGATGCCGCCCGCCTTTCCAAACCGCGCTTCCACTGCTCCCCCCCTTCCCCTCGCAATGATAGATTGTTTACGGAGGGCAAGAGCCCGCAGAACCAATTTCCCCCGAGGAGTCCCACACTCCCGGTATTAATATGCAATCGCCGTTAATCTGATTCCGTAGCCCGGTTCCTGTTTGAGTTTCGGCGGCAATTAGGAGTTTGAAAATGATGGTAATCCTATATCGAATCTAATTTCCAGGACCCGCAACCGAAAGAAAGGAGAATTTCCGCTTGAAAAATATCACTGAAATATTCGCGTGATTTTTATTATATTTTACAATTGCAGTAGTTGTGGAGGAGTGTTGTCTCATGCCTTCTCTAGTACCGCCGGTTCTTCTATATTAATAACCAAAGTAATCACGCGTTATACGAGTCGGTGGGTGGGCAATATTGCTCACTGAATCTATTAGGTTGCGTATTAGGAACAATAGGTCCTATCTTATTAAAAGGAGTTTACTCTCGGGCGGTTAAGCTACACCTTGGCGCCGGCTGTTTAATGGGCCCGAGCCGGGCTCCCGTATAACGCAATGATACGCCAGAGAGTGAGAGAGAGAGAGAGAGAGAGAGAGAGAGAGAGAGAGAGAGAGAGAGAGAGAGAGAGAACAGGGAGAGAGAGAGAGAGAGAGAGAGAGAGAGAGAGAGAGAGAGAGAGAGAGAGAGAGAGAGAGAGAGAGAGAGAGAGAGAGAGAGAGAGAGAGAGAGACTGCCCGCTGAAAACCGGAAACGGATAGGTGGCGGAGGGGCAGGAACAAAGGAGGACAAAGAAATTACGGGGGCGGTCCTCGTTTTGTGTGGGGCGATTTCCAGATTAAATATCCCAATATTATTTGCATTGCAAAATTGAATAGGGCAAACAAAGAGGGAGAGTGTTTGCGAATAATAAGCGCAGTCGTTAATACCCGACCGCACTTTTCCCGCGGAATATTTATTTTCTTTTATTTTTAGACAAAATTCTGTACGCTAAATTCTGACTTTTCAACGTTTCCGTTTCGGTAACCTGGAAAGGGTCAATATTTAAAGAAATTCATACTCGATTGTATAAATATAATATTTCCTATTAGGTACATCACGATAAATTTTAACGGAATATTGTGAGTGTTCTAGTAACTGTAGTTTCTGAATAATGCTATCTCAATTATTTTCCGTATACCTAAGACTAACCTAGTCTCGGGTATCAATTTGGTGCACTCTGAAAGTTTTATTTCCAAGTGGGTAACTCTCGGGGGGCCATAAAAACAGTGGGGTTAACTTGAAACATATCCCGTTATGGACGGGGGGGGGTGGAAGGACTTTCTTGGGGGCTTGAACCCCGTGGGAGAGAGCCTCTCTCCCTCTAACTCGAGAGAATGTGCCACCCCAGCTCCCCCAACCCCTCACCCCGCTCACTCAGAGGCTCGTGGCCTGCCCCCATTGAAATATAATTTCGTATTCAGCGCTTAGTAGAAAATGCCAGACCCGAGGAAGGCAAGAATGGGAGCTGTTTACACGAGGCACCCGCTTATCCATAACGTAGGGCGACTCTATCTTGCACACATATACCTAGCTCACAAAGCCGGCTCGCCGCTTTATAATGTTGCTTGTTAAACTTACTTGACATTTTAATACATTTTCCCACGGTATCTAAAATACGTGTATATATACACATATATATATAAATTAACAAGGATAATCCGACCGACACTTCTCCAAAACCTAACAACAGATATTTAAGCTATTATTAAGATATTGTTTTTTACAAGATAACAACAGATGTCTTTCAAATTCTTTAACGACTTGAGGTTGGTGATGATTGTAAATTCCCCTTATTATTTGCCTGAGACAGGCTTAATGAGGTAGTAATAGTTGCAAAGGAGTCTATAAATAGCCCACGGGGCGTTTCGTGACTAAGTTGGAGTCTCGCGCTCTACACTTCCAGGTGTAACCAAGAATACATTCTTAACGCTTGTCTGTCAGCATATGACTTTGGTAATCGTTTTTTTACGCTGGCGAGATCGGTTTTTGCTGCAGCCGTTAAAAATCTATACCCCGGGTTATTGGGTTAAGGGTCTACTTTAAGAATAAAACTTACATTTCAGAATATACTGTTAGTCCCCCAGATATTCTTAATAACTCTCGTAGATCTTGCTCTAGAAAATTGCTTGAGTTCTTCTCCTATTTGGCCAAAGCGGGCGGAGGATTTGTTTGTTTAAATCGTGAAAAGCTCTGGATTGAAACTATCCCTCTCGATCTTATAATCTGACTAATATTATCAGTTGGCGTATTAACATGTAATTCTTTGTACATATGAATATATATCATTCGCATAACTAGTGAAATATTGATACGGCTGTTTATGGGATATGAGGTCTATTACTGTAGGTAGGTGGGAGGGAGTGTTTGAGTCGGAGCTATTAGAACCAATATAACGGAACTCAATTAGAACTAGTTACGATAACAGGCCAGAACAACTTGCCCCATCAGGGTATAAACAAACTTGTTGTGGAAACACGTGTCTGGCGGCGTGATGAGGTACCGGCTACGCGGCCTGCAACCTCGGCAAATTGTTTTTGTCTCTGGAAACGGCGGGAGTTTGCAGCTCAGCCTTGTAACTTCCAACTTCTGACCGTGTGACTGCGAAAGGTAGTAAAGGAGTTATGAATATGAAAGTTTTGAATACGGCGAGGTACGAACTGGAATAAAACTGGAGTGTTTGGGCGCTTTAAATTCACCGGCAAATTTTGGACCTTTCGTTGCTTTAAATATTTTTCGTTCTATTTCTGGAGAAGGTCCGAAAACTGTCGAAGGAAATGTTCACAACAATGATTCGGAAACAATCTCTTCTGTACAATTCTCATGATATTCATTCCTTGAATGAAAATTGAAGGTAAACAAACAAATGAAAAAATATAATAGTTCCAATCACCTGATATAAAATAATTCTTCGATCCTTTAATATATAAAGTGAAATGTTAATTGTGGAATAGATAATAAACACACACACGGTCTCTAATTGTCGTAAATAAGAACGACTTATCATTATCTAATCTCTTCTGGGTTGGATATCCGGGTCCCTTCCCTGTTCCGAAACCAGGAAATAGACTTGCGAGCAGGAATCGTACCAGGAAACTGGAGAGCGCTGTACCAGCCACCACCCATAGACGATATACTGCTTACTAAAGACTTACTAAAACGGTTTATTATTTATTTACTTCATGTCTATTCAGCCAATAAGATTATAAAAGCTTTTCATTATCTTGAAAGTAGATAATACATATCTTGCGACAACATTTACTTCTTTTTTAATACTAACCTTCGGCAGAGTGTAACCCGGAATACTATCGGGCCCTAGGAATCGATCGGAGGACATATTTCAGTCAATTGCAACCTCAGTTTTAAAAGTTCATATTTTCTCTTCATATCAGTAATGCGTGGTTCAATGTTTTAATTATCATTAAGTCATACATAAACTTTAATAATTAAATTTTAAATAAAATAAAATAATGACCTATTTTCATCAAGTACGTGGCCTATGTTGTGTCGAAATGTTTTTATATTATTAAGGATAATATCTTTAGCTAATATTTCAAAGAGGTTATAGCCCGTATATTATTTGAGTGAAAATATTTCCCATTACTACCGGCTAAAGGTAAATTCTGTTCGGGTGAATCCGTGGCCTCTGTGCACGCTCGTGGATATATACGACCATAAATTAGCTCCGAAATTCGAAGGTGTGGGATTTCGTCGAAATGAGTTTGGAGGTTGAGGAGTCTCTCCCTCCCTCTCACCCCTTTCACACTCTCTCTCTCTCGCTCTCGCTCTCTCTATCTATCTATCTTGGGGGTGGCCAATTACTCCGTGGAAATTGTCGTATCGGGTTGAGGTGTTCCGTCAGACATCTTTCCTCAGGGACCAATAAGAAGGAGGAGGGGAGCGGCTCCGGGTACCGCCACAGCGTGCAACAGGAAATTAAAACACCGGCACCCCTAACAGGTATAGACCACACCAGGCGCTCCCACACATATACACGGACGATATATATATATATATATATATATATATATATATATATATACCCCGATAGAGTAGGGTGAGGAGAGAAAGCTGGAAACATGAATTATGCAAGGAACTCCACCCTACCCACGCTCCTCGTCCCACATTCCCCTCACTACTTGAGCCAATAGTTCGGCTCCGTTCATTATAGATGAATCTGGCTCAACCGGCCGCCTGAAGATTAATTTTTAATCCGACAGACCACCATTGCAAACGTTACAGTCGGTCATTATCTCACTCCAGGTCCAGCTATAAAACTCTCCAGGTAGATAATGTACAGTATAATATTAAAACAAATATAAAAGAAAAATATGCGTGTATTATGTTTTGTAGAACAGTTCAGCGATCACAGACTAACAAAGAGGGCAGTCTGAAATCAGTTAATTCAGTAACATTCCGCTGGTAGAAGGAAGTTACTATCAACTGTTACACAACTGAGTATCTGCCCTCCGGTAAGGTTGTATCCAATACAGCGCATCAACTGATTGATACAAATGAATCAACTGAATAGAGTGCATTGTTTGCACAGAAACAGAGTAACTGAGTTTCAACAGGCACTAGAAAACTAATTTATGCTCTCGTAGCCTTATCCATTAATTTTGATGGTGTTCGTACAAATGTGTACAGCCGAATTAGTATACACACATTCCTAAAACTTCCACCATATAGAAAATTTAGACAAAATTTAGAAGTTCGAGTTAAAGTTTAAACATTGTATTAAGGAATCTTACCCCCTATCATCCACAGGGGGGGGGGGCGGATGGAAATTGGATTAGGAAATTAGATTGCTAACTTTCTTACTTCTTCAAGACTCAATCCAAATGGTCCTTTGTGCATCACTCCAAACATGATTGCTTTGCTTTACTCAATCTGAGAAGTTTGGGGCTTGCATTCATTGCAGTTTCATTCAGTTTGGAAGAAACCCTTATATTCTCAAGTATCCCCAATAAGGTATCTATTTTTGCTTCACATCTGTAACAATCGCAGTCGTAGATTGGCTCTTTTTATGCGATTGATATTAGGAAATAAAACGTTAACAGAACACCTATTTGAATTACACTACCTATTTTCGTTAGACGAATGACGCCATGTAACACCTTTCTATTTTTACTGGTTTATCCAATGAATATGCCACATATGTCTCACTAGAATAAATAGAGTATACTGTTACCAACATGTTAGGTCTTATGATGCAGTGTATTGAATGGACTGTTTGTGTGTTTCTGTAATTGTACGTGGGACGGGATGATTGCTCAGTAGGTTGTTGTGTGGGTGGTTGATAGAGATCCGTAATTGGCGGCGTAATTAATTATAGGTAATAAGTAATTTTTTAATTAAATAGATAAATAAATATTTTTTTTATAAAAGTTTATTATTTCAGTACAAGAGAAGGAAATTTCTTGTATATTTTAGCCATGGCTACATTAATACACTAAATTGTGAATCAAGTAATGTCCAAGTAACCAAAAATTGTACCAGGTTAATTTAACTGTGTGTATTAGCAAATTAATTCCAAGTAAAATTACTGGAAAATGATTTACGCAGTTTGAAATGAACTAAAATACATTAACTCCTGTACACTCAAAATAATTGAGTGTTAAAATTTATAATAAAACAATTATTCTGAATGTAGTTGTTGAGCATGATTGAATTGTGTTGCCAACGTTTGGAGAAAACAAACAAATCGCCGAACGCCTAAAAACAGACAAAATAATAAATACTGAATTTGTTTGGGGGGCACATTGATTATGTTTTGAATCGTTGAATGAGGGGAGGTAGATCATTACTTAATTCATGTTTCTATGAGAAATTTTTTAATAATATTCTCGCAAAAATGACCGTTGTTATATATTTCTCAATTCATTGTTATTTGGGTTATTTTAGCGCAGAGGCCTGGTTTTATCACCGGATAATGTTATTTACGGGTGGAAACGGTACTATTTAAGAAACAAGGCCTTAATAGCATTCGCTTTTTGAGAGCCCTACTTCTTCCGACATTCTGCCCCGATTTCAATCGCGGAACAGGCATTATCGAGTGAAAATTTAAGCGGGCATCGATTCCAACACAAGTTGTGTATGGGGCAGGGGGAAAACTCCGCCCTACCTGGAATAACAAAGCCCCTTCCACCTTCCTATCTCAGCCTCGTGTTCAGCAGGATTTTTACCCCACCCAGACGGGAAAATAAAATCGAACCCAACGTTTTTCCAATAAGGGGAATCCCTTCGAATTGCTTTCCTTTATTCACCCCCTCCTCCATCCTGAACAACATAGGAACACGCTCGCTAAGTACAGAAAATACTGCCACGAATTCAATTACACTCGAGACCGTCGGACAAACACGGAAGATTACCGTTTAAAATTACCCAAACACTTGATTCCCTTTTTTCTTTCGATTCTCCGTTAACGCGCAAAATTTGGTTTTATGAACCTGGTGTCCATCGACACTCTCAAGTCCCCTTCTGAATTTGTATACATACCACGACCACAAATTCTCAACTACTAGCTAGGCCCTTGATTCTGGCCAGTATAATTTAATGAACGGAAGTTTTTTTTCCTTTTCAATCAAAAAGCCGTAAGAAAAACTCGAAATTAAGACAATGTTCAACAGCCCAATTTGACACCCTTAAAGTTGGACTAAACGAAGAAGTCAAATTATATATTCTCAGGATCTCAAGAATAAAACCTTGAATGAATCAACCTTGAATGAACCAAGAATAAGTCCTTGTATTTTTAATCCCCTTTAGAAGCATCCTTCTTGGAATTCTGACCTTGCAGGAAACGTAGTGGGATGGAGGGTAAGGATTCCGGGAAGTGTGGTTGGTTCCCGAAAACAATTTGTCCAGCTTGAAAGTATATATATGTACTTACTATAAATACTATATATACATTAGATTAACAAGTTAAAAGTGCAAATAGCGCAGGATAATTAAAGTTTTAAATATTACGGTGCATGAATGACCAGTCGGTAAAATTGTAGTTTATTTGACTTGATGAGAAAGTGAACTTTGACATGGTCAGTCGAAACAACAGTCACAGACCACAATGTGATATTAATTTACAAACAACAATCATTTATAAATGAAGTAAACAACAATTTACGACAGTAAGGCGGTGATGCTAAACCACCGTGTGTAAATCGTATGTGTATTGCGGGTTTAGTATTAGGAGCCCCGTATTACTGGCTAACCTATGACAATTATATGATTGCTCGCCAGGTAGTGCAAACTATTTACTCATACAAACAAACGAGTACATAACTAGAGAAGACCCTTTTATCAATTTTCAAGATGATGGCTACAAAGCAGATATTCTCTAATGTTTTTATAGCTACATGCCGCAACATAAGTAACCAGCAGATTGGCTAAGAAATGGTGTTAAAAAGTTTCACAGATGTCAAAAGTATTTAATTAGAAGAAGTATTATAATTTAATTAATTATAAAGATCTCATCGTAGTTTTATTGACATATGAGACGTTGGCTGTTAATTCCCGATGCACCATTCTCATGCGGCAGTGGTGAAAGGTTGAAACGTGAGGCAAGGCCTATCTCTTCGGGCGTGGAAGTTGAACCAAAGAAGAAGAAGAAGAAGAGAGTTGGCCCGGGGCGATGGACGATCCCCAAATGTAATTTTCATGCTGCCCGAGTTTCTTCGGTTTGAAACTATCCATCCGAACGAATATCAAATTTCGTTTGCCCGAAATCCGAATCAGAAGAATCCGCCTGCTTCTCAATTATCAAAGCCAAAATTAAGTTTACGCGGTTCAGCCTTAGTCCAGTATTCGGGGAGTACTGAAACTGACATATAATAGTACTGGGTAATATTGAACACAATTGGGTTCAAAATTTGGGGACATTGATGCAGTTTCTCATTACTCAACAGCAATACAATGCATAGTTTTGAAATCTATCAATACCGGAAATACATCAAGAAACATTAAAACATCTGTACGGGTTGTTCTCTTCTACTCCAAATACTTCTGCTCTTTCATTTAATTAAATTGGCGTATTATTACTAATTGGACAATTTAAACCATTTTTTACCCGTTCTACAATGTTCTGCAATGTGCGTTTGTTTTGAAATATACAAATATCATAAATTTTATCAGAAGTATGACTTCGGCAGAACCTAAATAATTCAGCTAAGGAGTTTTGGAAACAATGCAAAAGACAATTCGCCGGTATTCGAAATCTCCTGGGGGCCGATCCGGCAAAGGCTCACCCGCATAATAAGTTTCCAACTGTTTACAAAGCGAGAGATTCATGGAAAAGCATAATTCGGATACGAGTCGGTGGGCTGGCGGGGGGCGCGGGAGGCGGTCCTGGAACCCTTTCTATTGCTCTATAAATTGAACCCGGCTCAAGGATTTCACCCTAAATCTCTTTTGAAAATCCGCGAATAAGGACTGTGTAGCTATAAACCCCCGTTCGAAAACTTCGGCCCACTTGACGCCGCTGAAGAGCCTCGCCGTCCTATTCAACCGGTCTCTACTGCATAGCATTGCGACGAAAAGGATGCCGTGGTATAGTACAGAATATTGTCTAGCCTAAACATCTCTTATAATAATCACAATAATAATGAATATTTTGCGAGGTATCAGTTTTACACTACCCAGGTTGTCTTCAAAATGAACAGGCACACGTTTATATCAATTATACCCTGATTTTTATCTTTCTATACAGTGCGAGGAAAAAAAGTCATACTTTCTCCAAAGTTAAACTAATAATAAAACATGTATATATTTTAGAACGTTTTATTCCATCTCCACTCGATAAAGTCCTGTTCAACCTCCTTGGAATTTTGGCGTTCTGCAGTTATTTTATGTATTATTTTATTTAAATAATTTCCCGTCTGTTTAATTATTTTCCAGGAGGATCATTTATAATAATCGAGTAATTGTGTTGCCTATAAATAAGAGCCATTGTACTAATCAATATCCTTTCATCAGTTTGCAATTTTTTTAGCCCCATTCTAAAGACCGTAGTCTATTATTGAAGTTAAAAGCAAGAAAAAGATACGGAGGTCCGAAAGGGGGACTCAGATCGGTCGGTGTATTTATCGTCCGACTGAATCGTTTTGAACGGGAACAATCAAAGCGCGAAACTCAATATCGAACGGAGGGGGGTTTATTTCTAAAACAAATTCTCAAGAACTGGGTTCCCTAAATCCAATACGGTGAGCAGTAATGGGGTTGCCATTTCTACCTAGCTGTACGAGCAGTTCAACCCACCAAAACAAATTTTAAAACTGCACCTGCAGAATTATCCACAAATTCACTTATCTATGAATCCTACAACCTGAATTTTATACTTAGATATTTTCAACACCTATGTGACGATACGATGTGACGCAGTGCGTTTCCATAATTACACTATCAGTATTGGGTAAAACAATTAGATACTAATTGCAGGGAATACTGAGCCTTAACCATCAGCATGGACTCAGAAATAAAGTAGACCCTTAATATTGGGAAATTAAAACCGTTGTAAATTTACCTCGAAGCAATATTTTTTAAATTACTTGTAACGAGGAACATCATTCGATATTCCAGGCAATGCTGGCGGGAGATTATTATTAACAACTCAATACAATTTAATTAAGTGGCAACAGTTAGAGTTAATGGCGTTTGCATTAATTAAAATGTAAATAACACCTAGCTGTGTTTAAATGTACAATTACATCAAACAGGAACCAATATCATGATCTTGTAAACAGGATAAAAATTAGATTTCCAAAGAGAACACTGCTGTATAGTAATTGGATATAATTTCGGAAAATCAACCATCGTTATATTCTTCATTATATTTTTCAATTATCTGTGAGATGTGTAACAGTTATATTTAGAACTCCACAAGTATATTTTATTTTTAGCAAACCGACATTAATCGTATCGCTGTCGTCAGTAGCGTAAAGCGTGCCATTAGAAATAAATATCAGGGGGCGTATCTTAAAATTTATCGTTTTTCTTGGTGTATTTTAAATTGTGATTATTCGCGCAAGTTGTGGTGCAGAAGGCAGGCAGGCTGGCAGAGAAGTTGGGTTATGGACTAGGATTATAGTACAAAGTCCGATTTCATACAATAAGGGCCCCCAAACTCTTTCAATAATTAGTTAGTTTTCGACCATCCTCTTGGCATCTTGTCGTTCTTAAACGTAAGTTCAATACCTGTTTCTAATAATTCATTAAATATTTATTATCCCAGTCATTTAGGAGGCCCACGTTGGTTTGTTATGGTCCACTATAAAATAGTAAACACCAATCTCCATTTTATATTATTAAGTTATTCGTAATTATTTCAAGCCCCATTACTATACTTGTTATACAATTGCAATGCTTGATTAGTTCGAGTTGCAATTATCTAAGAATCGGATACTTTGCATAGTGCTTTCTTTGCATTGGAAATAGGATATATATCATCTGCAATGGCTAAGCGTTTATCCCTTATCTTGATTTCCTGCAGTTCAATATTTGAAAGCGCCATTCATAAATAACCTCAGCGGTATGCAAAGCGTTGTTTCCAGAGTGGGCTGTTTACGTATCTACCATGTCTAGGTCTTGTCTAAACCTTCCCTCAATTCTGCTCCAATTATATTTCTATCTATGTTAATTACTAGTTTGTTGTTAAATATGTATACTTTATGCTCTATAAAAACTGAAACATAAAGGTACTTTAAAATTCAAAGTAAGGTGAAATTTTATTTCTATCTTAAAAAGATTACAATAATTATTTGTTGTTGTCTTTGCGGTAGATAATTATGATTTTAATGAATATTTTTATTGGGGTGTTTAAACTCGTCGTTATCGGTACGGGTGAACCGGCAATATCTCACCCTCGAAGAGCAAAAACGCATTTCCCCATATTACGTTACCCGGCGGAGAAGAATATTTATTTCCTGAAATGGAGCACTCGTCTACGGAAAAAAAGGAGGAATGGGTAGCGGAGGGGCGATGGAACGGCGGAGGGTGGAGGGAGGAGACAAAACGTGAAATACATGTAAGGGATATTGAAGGTGAAAAGTGGGGAAAAGGGTAAACGCGGCGCGCGCGCGTCCGCCCACCCCTGGGCCGGGGGATGCGAAAAACTATCAAAGCGTGAAAACTGGCTTCGGGTATCGGTCTTTTGTTTCCCCCCCCCCAACCCCCAAAGTTTTCCCTTTCGGAATAAAAGGAGGGGTCCAGAGCAGTAAATCTAATTTGGAGTGAACCGGGGCCGGTTCTTTACAACTAAGACCGGGGGCTACCTTCCGGTGGGTGCTAGGGCGGCATCGAACCCAGATAGAATCTTCTTGTTCCGGCCCCTTAAATCCTTCAATTGCAGCAGATCCCGGCCCAGTAAATTAATCCGACTGAAAAGGCAATAATGTTATTTCGTTAGAACCATTTATTGTTTGCTTTGCCCAATGAAATCTTCTTATCTGGCATCTTAAACCCTTCAACTGTAGATTTCTTGATGGTTCCCCGGGAGTAAATTCCCGGAATAAAGGAAAAGTAAGTAATCCTCCTATATGTTAACGTATTCTTAAGAATAAAGGACGCATTTTGAAACGTAAGGTAAGATGTATTAACCTCTTGTAAAAGTCTTGTTTACAATCACTTCCACTTCCTTAATCTACTATCTTTAGTTTTCCTACATAGATGAAAATGTATATTTATTAAACAGCCGACACCCATTGTTATTATATATAGATATATATACTGATATATTAATATACATTGACATTTTGACAACCTTCAATAAATAAGTCTAGACTCTGGAATTATCAGCCTCCTCTGTTCCTCTCGGGTAATAAATCCAGGTTCGGTCAGACACTTCTCCTTTTCCAGAGCGTAACTGGATCGGCCCCTATCCCAGATAACAGACGCGCACGCCCACGCCGGATTCGGTGTCGGATAAAATCTTATTTAAGCTTCTTAAATCCCGGAAAGGAATTCCTTGGAACCGAAGATTAGGCTCGATCTTAATCTTGAGTTTTGCCAGAGGATCAGAACGAAATTCTGGGCATGAAATGACATTGGAAATAAATTGTTCTATATCGTTGAAATGGATAATGAAATCAATTTTCCAGTTCCTCTACCCACTACTATTTTCGCGGGGAATGGAATCGAACAATATGTAGACAAATTGGTGATAACATGTTTTTTTACGAAATACAATTAATTTTGTTGTGAATGTTTTTTAAAATTGTTTATTACAGAATACACAAACGAATTGTATATAAACGAAATCATTTCCAAAAAAATGTTTTTGGTCCCCATTATTTCAGGTTAAACAACTTCCACTGTAATTAAAAAAGACGATAGGGGAGGATTTGCGATAATTTCTCTTAAGTTGAGTGTGTGTTGAGTTTTTGTCTATATCTAGACAGCCGTTTAAGTATAAGTATTTGGCGTAAAAAATTAATTTTAAATTTTAAATCTTCTTTAATAGTTTCCAAATAAGTGAAAAAACACCTGCACGCAAGTGCAAAGATAGTTTTGGGCCGTTAGCTCGTTTCCGCTCAAGTCAACAGCACGAATTTGTCCAGGGAAGAGATAAACGCGGTCATATATCCCCGGGGGCCGGGTGCTCGCGCCGGCTAACATTTTTATTAAAAGGTATAAATTCGTGGAACTTCTCCCACTTGCCCGCTACGAAATCCGGTGCTACAAATTCAATGGAGAAAATCAACTTCCAGAAAGGGAAAACTTCTAGGTCCAAATATAACGCAATTTGGATCACTTGTAATATCGCGGGCCGAAAAAATAATTCCATAAATTTCCACTAGAATGTTCGTGATGTAATTTAATAAATAATAAACATGAGTCCAAACTCAAACGTGGTGGTAGGGACATTTAATTTAATATTTTATATGTAATGATGTTTCCACCTCCCTCTGGACAGAATAGATGTGCGGTTACACGAACATGCCGTTACATTGATCTTCTTTATTTTCTTTCCCTCGCCAGATAAGGATTTTTACAGTTCTGACGCAAACCGTATTCCGATCTCACTTTATTTTGTAAGGAAGGAATTTTCACAGTGGTGCTTCCCTTCAGCATCAAAGTATGATAGATTTTGTTGCACCAAGCAAGAAGAGTCACGCGGTAACCCGACAGTCGAATTTCCCAAGGCGCTCTTAAAGCGAGACCTAGCCAATAAAGGAAGAGGAGAAATGCGTGTGGAATCTAAAGCGAAAACCGAGGATCCAAGGTTTTCTTACCGTCGGCAAAGCCCCACTCCTTAACATCATCCTATCTAGATATATTATTTTTTTGAGATTCTGATTTCAGTAAATCGAATTTCACAGTGTAGTATAATTATTAATATATTTTTCAAAATTATCACTCTATAAAATAGGTTTTTTTATAAATCATTTATTATATTCTAATCAGTTTCCGAAGTTATATGAAATTCACTCAATCCATAAGTGAGTGGTAAGTTCCTATATAAAATGTCACTTTTAGCGCAAACTTAATTTTGTTTTAAGGGGTATAGCCTCATTTATCTTCAGGGGTAGGCTCAATCAACGGAGGCAAAAATTGTTTTCCCGACTCTTCTATACAATCTGTCCGTACTAATGAGGCGCCCATTAAGGTAATGGATTGTATCCAGAAACCTGTTGCGCTGTGAACACTTGTTCAACGAACATCACACATTCTGGTTTTGATGAAGACAAGTTTAAACGGTTGAAAATATTCCATTACTTTTGCGGAAAGAAAGCATTTAAATGGGCAATTCTAGTCTGTTTCGTTTTTATCTATATCTAAGTGTCTCGATTTAATTGTAGAAAAATGTGATGTTATTTCAAAAAAACGACATAAAATGCCTCATATTTGTTTTGAGCCGTATGTATTAAACTGAAAAAGTGAATTATGAAACTGCTCATTAGAAATGCATTGGTTTTATAGGTCGAAGTTCAACATGTTGCTGTTGACAATATTTACTTTTTTCTATAATTGCCTAATAATCATCTAATGCATGAAAAGTTCTACTATATTTAAATACGTTTAAATAGGTTTATATTATAAACCTATTTAAATAAAGTCCCTGATCAGAGCTCATTCATTAAATTTATTTATACGGACTTTAAAAATTTATGTAGCCAGAATATAACATTAATAGTATATTCGGGAAAGATTGTCTGTTTACAATTAATTATTCTCAAGAGAATGATGGTAAGTTAGATAATAGGATAAGGAGCTTATTGTATGTTTGCTAGTTCAAGAATAAATATTTCATAATTCATTTTAAACGCTAAAGGCAGTTGATAAATAACTGGCGCTGTTTTTAATTCAGTTTCCGTCCTTTATTGTTCAACTCCAAATAAATTTAAACTTATAGTACATGAACCAACATTAAATTTCTAAAGGGGCGTCGCCGTCAGTGCGAACAAGAGCTTGTAAATCTGCTTTTAAAGTTTTGAGGACGAGAGTTTTGTGGTCCCTGCGGGGATGTATTATACACGCGGGGACAATTTCTTAAATTAAGCACTTACAAATAACACTTCGCCCCGCCCCTCGCCGATAGCAGCGGTCGCTATAAATTTTATTCCGGGGCCGGATTTATCGCCTCCCGTCCCGGCTGATCTATCGGCCCGTTAATTACCTCGCCGGCCACCCCCCCTTAATATCGAATCTCATAGCGGCATCGTATCAGAATTTAACGCCTGCTAGTTAGATGATAAAGTTCGGGCCAGACACTGTCGCTAGCTTCAATAACTGCTGACAATGTAAGGGTTCCTTCTATCTACAATTATCGGTTGGAAGTTTTCCATCCAAACTGGTCTCTTGTAGCTTAGGGCAAAATTGAGACAGATATTTCTCGAATCCGAACAGGTATATTTAATTCTGGAGGATAATTCTGTCCACAAAAGTGAAACGATATTATTCGGTCAGATGAAATAGGCCCAGGGTTGGATCATTTTGCAGAAACTGAGCAGCGATCCAATCTGATATTTTAATCTAATTTTGGAATACGATGATAATGTGGGTGTCGAGGCCTCTCACATTTTAGCTGGCTATAATGTTAGGAACTCAAATCTAATCACGGCCGAAATGAATTAAATAAATTATTAAATTAATTCTCTCGGGGTTGTTTGTAATTTATACGGTACTTTTATACGACATCGCAAGTAAAATAAAAAGATTAAAACTGTGGCATGGGATAAATTAATTACACCGAGTCCCGACGGATGCCTCATTACGTATTCCGCTCCTGCAGAAAGTCCGGAAAAGGAGGAAAAACAAACAATCGAGATTTATCAAGTAATATTAGCATCGAAATAGCTATCGGCAAATTAGCGAGATCCAGCAGTCGGATATTTCAATTAAAAAAGTGCGGGAAAGTTGGTCATTTCTTCGGTTCGTTTCATATTCCGCGGTGGCCGCTACCGTTTCATTAAAATTACAATCCAATCCTGGCGGCCATTCGAGGGGCGCCTCGTCCCGTAATCAATTCGGAGGGTTTTCTCAAGTATTCCGGTGGCCCGGTGAGCGGGCCCGGGCCAGGCCCTGAAACAGCAATGAGCCCGGGGACCGCAGCCCTAGGCCCTCAGCCCTTCAGTCCCGCCGCCTACCATTCATTTCGGATTCTCAGACCCTGGGGAAAAAACTTCGGCGAGGAATATTAAGTCCGGGAAAAGGGGGCCAATTACATTTGGGACCGCGAGCGGCACCGTCGGAAACTTAAAACCGGCAGCTAAAGCTACACCCGGTGACGATCGGGAACTCGACCGGCCTTTAGTCGATATTTACGACAGTCTTACGGCCAGTAGATTATTGAGGCACCCACACATGATTCCGATTTGGCATCTTATGTTTATGGATACTGAGTTATGATTTTATTTTATTATTGTTGTTTAGGTTTTATGTTTGTTTTGATGGGTCGGCATTTGGTCAAGTGGCTAAATAATGCCAAACGATGTCTCCTGTGTTTATAAACCGGTAGCTCGCACGTGATCCGTTCTGTTTTATTAAGGTTTATTACTACAGTCAATAGGAATACTCCCTTTGGGAGTTTATTTTCCTGTTAATAATATTGTACTTCCTGCAAGTCCTCTAAATATTTAGGTAGGGACAGAAATATGAGGAAATTTATATTAAAATGAAAAAGCGAAGCAAAATATGAAAATAATTTCTACTAATATTGAAACAAAGTTTCTTTTAGATCGCTAGCGGAGTTGTAGTTTAAGAGTGACATATTATAAGGTGAAACGTTATTTATGGCGCTTGAAAATTATTTATGGTATTCTTTCTCTCTGAACGCTTTTATTTCATTTCCAACAGCATTCAGTAATTTAAAAAATGACAGGTCGCAATGTGTATCGATATTAATTGGCGGTGCGCGCAATTTCACTTGAGCGAAATGAAGTGCGTGTTCGAAAAAACAGGATATCACTTTCGCAGAATTCATACGACCGGTGGCAATTTCAAATCCGATTGTCTGCGTTATACACGGTCTCCGCGGACACAATTTTATTTAAAAAAAACTTGACGTTGATTAATAGCAGGTTAAATTGGCTGCATTTCCTTGACGTATGATACTAGGTTTGACTTTTTCGCTGGTCGCCGTGAGTATAGTATAGAGTTATGCACCAAAGTTTCGGTAAAAATATAACACACCTTATTTTATTAATGATATTTAAAAATACCTTCACCGAAAGCTAATAGCTGAATAATGTTGGCCAAAACTGGGGGTTCAGCATTGAGAGAATACAAAAAGACTGTTACATAAAGAATGCGACTGTTCGAAGCCGAAACCGGTAACAGCTGGGGCTGAATGTTTGAGTAAAAATATTGAAATGGACAAAGACTTGTACAAAAGGAACAATGGTTACAGGAAGTGCAGTTCAAGCGTTACTCTTACACAGTGATGGACCTCATAAAATACGAGATGCTTAAAATGAATATCTATGAATTCTATCTATTTATATTCCTGCGCAATTTAATTAAGGGTAAGACTAAGAAGGGAGGTGTGGTAAGTAACCAGTCCCAAAGACGATACATATGAAAGGAAAATGTTAATAATATATTTTTGGTGAAGATTATCGTGAAAGAAATTTAGAGAAACAAAATACAGTTTTCCAGCAAAGAGTTATTTACGCTGTATTAACTCCGCTCGGGAATACCTATATTTTTGGGAAAATAACTTCATAATTGAAAATCTCTGAACACAACACGTTGAGAGAGAGAGAGAGAGAGGGTATGACTAAAACAGCTGGGGATTGTCAGGCAATTTCCATCTTATTAAATATCCCGTTCCCTTTCGCAGAAAACAGTTTTGCCTTGTCATTTTGAAAACAAGACCACTATAAATGCTTATGATGCGGCTTATTATGCGGTTGTTTTAACATCAACGGAATTAGGGTAAATTACCTAGGTATGAATTCGGAAAGGACTCAATAATTTTATCAAGAAATTCTACTCAATGAAAAAATACCCGATTATTCCTTTAGAGGACAATTCCATCTCCGTAATATCATATTATTTTCGAACACTTGCCAAGTTTAACAGTCAATCATAATTTAGGGTATTTAATTGGGTATATCATTATTATTTGGAGTGCCAAATTAAGAGGGTGGTACGTTGAATGTAATATGGGTAATTCTGGAGTACAATAAAAAAATTATTCGTTGTTTTTTTAAACCAAACCAGCTTTTTAGGTTTGAATACTCTTCCTATTAACTTCCTGGAAAGGATTGAACCTGTCATAATATTTATACATAATATTTATACAATCACAACATTTATACATGGGATGTGGGGGAGGGGGCTTCCTTTACATAATTCGCTCCGTTCGGACGAAAACACGTATGGGGAAAGGAGTTGGTAACATGACACATGTCCTAGTTCAGGTACGACTCTGTAGAATCTTTCGTCGTCGACAGTCGTAATTCAGTTGGTTATTTCCCCGGCAAACCTTTATTGTTCCCCCATTTCTCTTCCCAATCACGTACAAGGAAAGTTTTTTCACTCCCACTCTACTGGTGTTGTAGAAAGTTCTTATTTATTTTTGTTGTTTTATTTATGCCCGTATACTGCTTTGTAGAACGCTCATTTATTTCAATAGTATAAATTAAGTTTCAATACGCGTCCGTATTATACAGCTGAGATTCAAATTCCGGTCAGAACTAGAAACGTTTCAATGCCCTTTTATTATTATGCACAGTATTATTTAATAAAATTCGATTGATATTTAAGAAATTTTTATTTAGTATAGTAATAGTAATACTATTAATATAATTCTTGAATTATCTCATTCAATTTCAATAATATTAATTGTTAATTCTGGAGAAACAATTTTGTTTTCTAAGGTATATTTTTAATGTGAGTATATTATTAAAGGAATATACTTGAAATACCACAGTATTTCCTCTCATATCATTCACTGTAGTCAGGAGTAGTCAATTAGAAGTACAAACTACACATCAAAGGAAGAAAAAAGTGAGAGGATCGTATAACTGGTGTTCTCAATTCGGAATCAATCGCGGACATGAATTGCCCACACTGCGTGTCGTGTTCCCGTCCGTATCCGTTGCTCGGCAGCAATTTTAAGTATTCGCCGGCAGTTCTAGAAGTGTAGACGAATTGCCGGGTCTTCGCGTTTATAACCGTGGGCCAGGAAAGATTGGCCGGTTAATGAGGGGTTGGGGCGCGGGGCGTTCGTGCCCGGCCCCGATTAGGGCGTCCCGACTCGCTGGTTTAAACAGTTTATTTTGCCTGGACGGCCCTCGTTTTATCAAGCCGGCCGAAATGATCCCCAGTACCCTTTCTATCCGTTAAATTAAACGTTTCTAACACCGCCATGAGATTTACTGCAGTCAGCCCTAAGAACTGAACAGTGTATAACGATTGCTGCTCATTGAAGATTTTTTTCAGGCCTGTGTTATGAGAGCACTGTGTCACTATGTTGAGACAATGCATTATCTGTGGCTCTTGGCGCCAGTATACAGAATGCATTATATTTTACAGTTTTAAACTTACTATTAATTGTATTGTTCTTGGTTATTATAATAATTATTTTATAATACAGGCAGAATTGTGCCGTAAATCACCCGTTATAAACAGCATTCAATTTAAGCATATTAGGGGTTAAGAAAATTTGATTCTTCCCTCTTATTTAAATTATTGTTATGTTTTACGTGTTTTTTTTATCATTATAATCAATAATAATATATCATATTATAACCAATTATTACAGTATAGTAAGGAGATAATGGCCTGTGCTACTCTTTACATGAAAAATAATATGATTATAAGTATTAGGGTAAATTAAAAATTATGAAATTAAAATTAATGATTACAAGTGCATACATATAAAGGTTTAGAGTTGTATTGAAGTCCCTATTATATTTAAGTAGTGTAAAGTGATTTAACAAATAAAAGGATATCGTTAAATTTCTGGAACAAATCGTACTTGTCCGAAGCCGCAGAATCGGTCGTGTTCCGAATTTCACAGTTTGGAGAGGGCTCGAGGGAAAACTGAAGGGGCGTATAATAAGAGTGCGGGAGAGAATTTCTAAATTGCATCGGCCGGGGAGGTGGGCCAGGGCCGAGCAATCAGCGTCAACCCCTCCCGACCATTGTCCTTGTTCCTAAACCCCTCAGATGTCCCCCTTCCATTCCGCACGCCGACCAATTGGTTCCACCCAACCCCAGACCGCTACTTTTTTTAGATAAGGGGAACAAATTTTAATCTTGGGAACGTGAGGCGGGCCCGGTAGGCAGCGTCCCTAGGCCCAGGGGACCGATGGAAAATACGGCTCTTTAATGCCCCGGAAAAGAAGTCCCCTTATTTGGGCGAATGTTCACGTGGAGAGATCCTAAATAGTAATAGTGGTTCTCTCGACTAGCTATAGTAAATAACAGAACGTTTGGTCGCAACAATACTTTTGAGAAAATTTTGAGAGGTCCAACTGAATTTAAAAACCATTTTGAGTCTAATAGCAGTGAGGCACTAGTATCAAATTCAAAGTTCCTATAATGACCGAAATGTATCATAATTAGGCAACTTATCAAATTTAATTATCGTAAAAATTTTTCTCCAGGCGTCATTTTCTGCATAGCGAACATCTTATACTTCTAACTTAATTGTGCCTTTATAATGTCACCCGCAGAAATATAAAATGAGAAGCTGGGTTTCTTTCTATTACGGCCAGGATTCTTGGAGATTGAACCCGGTTCGCTGAAGGAAACGCTGAATAATTTGAACTGTTAAATGAGATTCCAGCCGGTTTATTCTTCTCCAACACTCGAGCACTATTTTATTACAGCAGCGATTGCTTACTTAGTTTATTGAAAAAATATCCAGAAGTCGTAACCTCGAATTGAATTATGTTTCAGTTGTTATTTATAGAAAATAATTAACAAATCAATGACAATGAAAGATTTCTTTTATTCTAGAAAATACCCTTCACAAATGGAAAAGGACTTTCTTCATTATTTAACTTGTTTTAAGATAGCGCATTGTTTTAAACGTATATTAGAACACAATTTTTCTTCAATTGTAAATTTGAATCCAAAGTCTGTAACAATGAAGAAAAGACAATGGACCCTAGTCTATCATACGTTTCTGATCTTTTAACAGTTGTCTTATTATAAATGTATGGATCTCGCTGAATACAATAAAAAATGAAACATACGTTCATAAGGCATTAAGATCGGCCGAAATATACTGGAAAATCATAAGAGGGTTCCGGAAAATTTCTATAAACGAATGTTTATACAGAAGTAAGCAGTCGGGCGCGAATAAAACGAATATGTAGGCGGGGGCATTCCTAACTGGGGTATCAAAAATATTCGACAGGGTTCAAGACCATCTCATAAATCGAGGTGGAGGCGTCGGGCGGAGGTACGTGACGCCATTGTGGCGCCCTGCGACCCGGGACTTACATCCTGCCCGAGGATGGAGAAGCCCTCTTCTCCTACCCGGCGTACCCGGTATTTTTCACGCTTCTACAGGAGCCCCAGACGTGCCGTGCAACGCTAACAAAGGGCGTCGTTTACCTCAACGGTGCCCGCCCAGATTTTGCCGCTGTTCACCAGATACCGCGGCCAAATTTCAGTAGAGCCAGAGCTGTGTCGGTTTTTCACCGAGAGTATTTTTCGGAACAAATACAAAGTTACTGAGCGATTTGAAACAGAAGGGGAAAAATGATGAAATTAAATAATTTTGTTGAATTTCTGTTTTCTATTCAATAGTTGTGGGATGGTATCTTGTTCCTTATATTGGGCCGTGCCACACAGTCGTCAATTTTATTTGATGTTGAATATTTAATTGATTTTTGTGGAGCCTCATCAATTTTGTTTCTGTACAGTATTCAGCCAATTGTACACCTTATCTATTTGTCAATATTTATTTCTCGCCATGCCAGACTATTCAGTAGTTATAAGATTCCTCGTTTCCCCATCCGAAAGGTAGAGTAATTTTACAAGTGATGTTCCAAAATCCTAAGCGCCGGCTAAAACAAACTCTATTTGCTTGTTTACAATGAACATCGAATTCAACAATTTCATTTTTCCCTATATCATGACCGCATAATGGAGTTCGGTTGATAGAACTAGGTTGTGCGATCTCGTTTCCCTTTCGTATCACCTTGAAGGGCCACTTTCTTTCGCATCAACACCTCAGGCGCTTAATGATGTCGTACGGAGACGCACGTTCACTTCAGGGAGAAGCCGATGGCATGTAGTCGTTCTGGGCAAGCTGGGCGATGCTAACTGCGCTTATCTTGCGAGAACCGAACAGAATCGTTTTTACGCGGTAAAGCCTGAGCGAAATATAATTTGCAATACTTATTTCTATAAATAATAACAGTATTTTGTACCCTATTTGTATTATTGTTTAAGATTTGCCTCCTCATATAAATGGCATACCGTAACTCAGAATGCGAGGTTTTATTTTAAATTATCATATTAAATTATTTTAAATATTTATAAGGTAGTTATTATTTTACGTATGTAGGATCCGTCGTAAATGAATTCTAAAGTGCGTCAGTGGTTGTGATCACTTGTTATAGTTGTATACACAACAACTATATAGCGTAGAATTTTTTTAATTGATTTAAGCTCTCGTCACTAATTTAGTTAATCTTTCCCAAACATTTTGGAGAGTTTAGTGTCCTAATATTTCCAAAAAACCAGTGAAACGCAATACTTCCGGAAGTAAAAAGATAATTCTGAGCTGGTAAATTATTTTACTATTTATTTTATCCAAGATTATATCATCAAATTGATCGAATTTATTATTTGGGTGCGAAGACAAAGGTTCAAGAGCTATTGGGGTCGCCATCGGGTGGTCTACCGAAGTAGTGGCCACTCAAGATTTTACGACGGCTCGTGTAATGGGCACACACTCAACCGAATAAGTGGTCAAGTGGCTTTTGAGGAGTGGCCTGAAATTTTAAGCCGTCACTTCATTGCCCCCGAGGGGACGCCCCCTTCGTCCCTCTATAAAATTAGGCCGACACGTCGAAAAAAAAAAAAAACAGCACCTGCTTTTCTGCGTCGTTTCCCTTCATTAATATAGGAAGAGAAAGCTGTGAAGGTCGGTTGCCGACGCCAGAAGCGAAAAACGGAGATGCATTTCAAAAAAGGATTCCGCGGGTATGCAAAAAATTTAAGGTAGAAAAATGCTTATTGAGGTCTATTTTCATTCCTTAAAATGTGTGTTCCCCCTCAACCGTGAGAACGAATTTCTCCCACTTATTTGGTCCTTGACATTGTCAACAATTTTCCGGAGCATCCCATCATCATCAATCTCCTTTATCTACACGGGATACGTATTTTCCGCTGGGAATATATCCTAATATAAGGACGTAGGAATACTTCTTCTAAATCGGTTCGATAAATCAAAATATTTCTCCATCCATTTAAACTAGGTTTCCCCAGCATTGCATGTTAAACTCGCGCAAGGAAATTCTAGTTGAAATTCTGCTAATAGTTGAGTTTTCCCAGGGTAGACCAGTAAGACCTATGAGAGCATGTGTTCATGCCTAGTTTATTAACCCGCGAGAGCCACTAAGCCTTCCTGATTTATCCGGGCGTGATTCCTGCAGTGTAACGCATTGGAGGAAATGAAACATCTTATAAACGATGATTAAATGCGAAGTATTATTCAATATTTAATTTAATGGACTATTACTACAATAGTATATAGATCATTGCGCGTGACGTGCGATTATTTGTTGGTAAATTTTAAGATGCCTCTCGGTTCCGTCACCGAAAAACCGGTTAATCTGTTATACAAGCTACGGTGAATGTTTCTACCCATTAGCTATCGTGTTCAATTAAACATTTACACCCGCTAATCATGAAATCGGGATTCAGGCCGTTTAGAAGTGCGACTTCTGGAAGGAATTCGGCTTTTGGCGTGGTGTCTATGAATAAAACAGGAGCTGTTTTGTATCCGTAACGTTGAATGCATTACCGATGGGGAGCGTCGGCGTGGCCGCGCTATTTGCCTTTTCTCCGCCTCCCTAATTTGATGCCAAGAATAGTCCGGGCACCGTCCGCAATTTCCCAGCCATCCCGTCGCCGCAGCGTCTCAACTTTATTCAAAACCATCAGATTCAAAACTCCACTTATATGAGATTTTGACCGGGTTAAATTACTTTTTTACTATTCTTGCATAGGTTGACTAGTATTTTGTTTCATCTGTACAACCTTCCAAATACCACCGATAATGAAGTCCTTCAAGTTGGAAAAATAATTATAACAGAAATATATTTATTGAGGCATTCTTTATAGGCGTAAGATATTGTACTACTTTATTGTCCTACTTCAGATTTTCTCGAATATAATATACATACCTTCAATTTTCTCGCTATATACTATCCATACCTTCTCTGAACGACATCGATTATCTAGTTCTACTATCGCCTGCTATTTCTAGTTATATTATCCCCGAATACACTCAATGTTTATATCTATCGGAAAGTTAGATTCAGGATGGCATTGTTGGATTATCTAGACAAATGACTAACGGTTTATTCTCATTAATACAATAGTGTCACGCCATTTCATGCCGCCCACCGGCGTAGGGCGTTGATTAGATCCCCTGGAGGGAAGCGAGCAGTTAAAAACTGAGGCGTGGGGACTGTCCCATGGAATGGGACAGAAATTTTATATTGACGGTGGCTGAGGGTGGCGGAGAGGGTTGCACGGGGCAATTGCCCTGCAAATAAGCAAGCGCCGCCAGTTATTGTTCCCCAAATTGCGAGAACTAAACAATATTGTCTAGAGCCGCCGCCGCGGCTCTTTCTTCGCTCTCAGCCCCCCTTCAATTCAACCCTTAATTTCTCCCGGAAAATAGGCCAAATTAAAGCGTTTAGTGTCGCCTTTATACCGGGCGGAAAGGGACGTGTCCTCCCCCGCTAAATTTAGAATCCACTCCCGTCAGCCGGTGTTTCGGAATTCCCCGAGCGAGGCCCACCTTAAGATTAGGCCTAATTGCGGTCTTGTCTTTTATATGCCCGGCGAATAACAATGGGCTCGTACCTCCCGCAAAACTATGCGCTATAAACTTGAATGCGATGTTATTTCATAATTATTGCCGTCATTTCTTATTACGAGGTAGTTTCAAATAGAAATTGGAATTCAGTTCCTTTCCCCCAGTATCAATTTATTGGGCGTCTTGTTGCGCAAGAAATCTCTCTGAAGTTTCAAAACTTCCTAAATTATGAATTTAAACATTATGCACTAGTGCAATTAAGCATTTAGTGCAACTTTAGCCATAAGAAATTTAGCGTTGGCAGAAATAACGTCAGCTATTATACTGGAAAATATTTCCGTTAATATCTGCCAATACGTAAACCGTACTTGTGATGGATATATTTCGATCAAATGTGCTTAAAATCTTACGATGGGATATAAATATAAACCTGATAGTAAATTTATTTTTATACCCTTTTCCTTTCTATTTTTTCGACTCTAACCTATGTATGGACGAGAATATTTCATCGTCAGTATGCTATTAGAATGAAGAGAAGACGGTTGCTGCGGCTAGTTCACAATACCTAGAGGGAGGCAGAATCATTCATAAGGGCCCGGTCTTCGGATAACGGGAGCCGGGGGTGTGTTGGTATTATGAACGATTCTAGTTTTCAGTTTGCGGGTTGATTCCCATTCGGGCTTTCATTATTTAACGAGGCTAGCGTAAATCCAGCGGCGGCGAAGGGCACGCGCCAATTCCCAAGACGGGGGTTTTCGGTGCGGGCCCCGAAACGCGGCGGTCACATTAAATTTTCACCTGGGACCGGCTGTTAATCCTCCGAGTGGCACCTAGGGGGGCCCCACCTACCCTATAACAGATTATATCCAACAGCCGGCCGGCTTTACGCCCGCGTTTTTCGGTTCCCTTACTAAATTAAGGACCCGCGACGGAGTAGGGCAAGTAAAGTTGTTAAGTGCCTCTTAATGCTAATGATCTTTATTATCCCAAAGGTCGCACCTGCCGGCCTCCATAAATATGATCTCGCGTGTGTGCATTTAGTACCCGGTTTCTATTATCCAGTTCAGTTCCTTATCCTGCATTATCTTTTAGTATTGTGGAAACATTAACAAACACAAACATACATTTTAAAAGGAAATAGTTTAAAATTTACCTCACCTCTCTTTAAGCTATATATATATATATATATATATATATACAAATATTATGTATATACAGTATAAAAAGAAGCAGTACATGGTGAAAACGTTCAATACGGTCACCATTCGGCGGGACATAGGCCTAAGCTGGTAGGTTCGTGCGGAGACCAGAAGCTAGCAACCGCTAGCGCGCCCCTCTCAACCGTCCAAACATTGAATTATTCAAAACGGAAATCGACACCTCAATGCTCACTATGAACCTACCGCCTTTTCCGGAAATACTTCCCGTATCGACGATGCATTTACAATCCGTCGGCAATTGTTTCTATTAGGTGTGTAAAATTGCAAAAGAATAAAAACAATCATTTCTGCTTCAATAAGGTCATCCTGATCATTTCCTCGGTTTTTAATAATCTTTTTCAAAACCAGTTTATTTTTGTACGTGCGCGTCATCAAGACATATGAGGCTAAGATCATGCGCCACAAAGGTGGCTGCAGAATGGTATTCACTACCTTAGTAAGTAGTAAATATCAAGTCACTTGAAAGCCCTTAAGAATGGTAATAAATATGTAAAAAAGAAACACCACCAAAAGCACAATAATTCGTCCATAAAGATTTGCCATCGAATGCTTGGTCTCTTTTGGCATTCCATGAATTTCTAATCAAAATACCGTTCGAATAAATTCCTCGATGGCAATTGCCTGGAACATTTCTCCAAATGTAAGCCGCTCAAAATGAAACCTAATAAAAAGTTTTATAGCCCATTACAGACATTACTTTCGGGGTATTACCGTGGGTTAATTGCAAATTCCAGAGTGAATTGCTCTAGGAATGAATCTCCTCCGGTTTTGAAGAATGGTGTAAAAATAATTTATTGCTATTTTATAATTACTCAAAAGACTTGAAAGAGTCAATACTCCGGATAAGATTTGGAAAGAAAATTACAAGACTCCAATACAACCCTAAACACTCCCATCAAGAGTTTTATTTATGGAGTTTATCCAGGGGTTTAAGCAGACATCTAAAGGGGATGGAGAATTTAATCTCTCGATGGTAATTTCTCTGGGCTGTAGTACTGGAGAAAAACAGTAATGATCAAACTCAAAGTATGAGTTTACATACAGGATAAAATGTAGGAACAGAAGTGCGGGCGGGGATGGCTGAATGGTATAGACAGAGTCAATACCCAACTGTTGCTTTTTAAATGAGCCCCCTTCAACCCGGCTGCCGCTAATTTAATTCACCGCCACTCCAACTCCCCCCGGCCCCCTGCAAACCGTTTAGTCATTTTCCGCATTACGCCAACCGGGAGGATTCATTTAAAACGGTTATACAGCTACAGAAACGCAAACAATCGGGTAAATAATTTCAAAACAGAAAGTATTCTATTTCGGAAACAATTACTACAGTGGGGGATGACCTCACTGCCATAATATCCTAATACTACTGGTAGTATCATCAGAGGAAGAGAAGGCAGGTCCTAGTTAAAATGGTACATAATATAATAGTAATATTAAAGGATTGGATTATTCTTATTATCCAATAAGAATTTTTTCTGATCAATTAAGTAAGTTCTCGTTGGGTTTTGTAAGTAAATTGAGTATTGGGAAGCAGATTATACTAATATCTAAGGATATTCAAAATATATTCATTTCAATTACTATACTGTTTTTGTTAATGTCGGTAGGAAACGAAAACCAATTTAGCGATGAAAGAAAACCGATAGCTACTCCCACTCGCGGGGGATAATGTTAAAAGATGTTCCTCTGTACCATTAGAACTTATTACAGAGGAATTTTAAGTTATAAAAGCATGTCCCGCACCAGTCAACCTGCGTGTGTATGTATCTGTGTGTGCGCCCGAGGATAATAATGGCACGGTGCTCGAGGAACGAAAATGGCTCCTCGAGGGCGGCCTCGATGGTAATAAATTTTTATACACCGTACTTTTATACGGATCACAAAAGCCGGACAGGGACGAGGACAATGTTGGGAGGTAAATTTTTAAGGGCCCCGAGGCGGAACTGATTAAGCAATAAGGGCATTAAGCGTTTATTCGGAGGGCGGAGGTTCAAACGGAAAGTTCAAGTCAAACAATGGGGAAGGGGCAGCAAGCAAGCCCGGCTATCCTTTTGAGAGCGTCACGCTCATTGGGGGAGCTTCCTCCTAGACGCCGCCGCCGAGTGCTCGGCCCCTCTTAATTAGAACCTTTGTGAAATCTCGAAATGTAATTGATGATCGCAGAAAACACGAAACCTTGATTAACGTTTGTTGAATAACTTCAGCTCCGACAAATAACTCTGCCGGGCCCGATCTAAGGGAACATTTATCTTTCTATTCTTGCAGAGTTTTAAGACTCGGTTCAATGCATATAACCTATTGTTGCGGTAATTTATAACAGGCTCGTGTATATAATAAAAGGTTTTATTTAAACAAATTTAATTTTAACATAGATTTTACCCAGCGTCTATGTTAAAATTAAATTTGTTTAAATAAAATAGACGCTGGGTAAAATATATAGTAGAAAGAGAAATAAAGAATAACAAAATTTGACAACCCGCGATATTTTCATTTAATAACCAATTCTATAGTGCTATAAAACCTTAATAGCCAATGATCCTTAAAATTGGGTTGTACACGCCATCACGAAAAAGATAGATCTCGTCTGAGTGATTTTACGCCACCGTATTACTTCTTGCGGTGTTCAATTCGATGTTTTTATAGTCTTTTAACTGCTGCGGACAATTCCTGTTTCTTTAGTTTCATTTTATCTTGTAATAATGATTGGGGGTTCTGTGTATTCTTAACCTCTCTAACCGGGAAATAAGAACATGAATAAAGAAAATAATTGGAGGGCATACGTACCCAATTTTAATCGAGTATACCTTTTAAGGGGAGAAGTTATTACTGTTTCTCCAATTAAGCATTTTTTAAAATAAATTTACGTTCGGGGCAAGAAAATTATGCGTGGGTGTAAATGGAAACTAAAAGGTCAATGAGTCATTACGTGGGTTGAATTCAACCCGGTTCATTTAAATTTTTCATTATTGTTAGACGAAGAAGTTTTACGATTGTAATAATAATGTAACATCCATATCTCAGGATAAGATAACAGGTCTGTTTAAATAATTTGAACTTATTTAATTGTCACAAATTTAGAACTATGTACAATTTCGATGAACTGAATATTATTATTTTAGCAAATGAAAAATTGGTTTCAGTATACACGTGAAAAAATGTAAAAATATAACAGTTAAAAATGTATTTAAGGCGTTAATTGATAGTAGCTGAATTTGTGTTCTGTATATTCTACTCCAAATTGTTTGACCTGTTCGCAACCACGAGACATATATTTTTTTTAAACAAGGCGGACAAAACTCATAGTTTAACTGAACTGTGTTCAGTAAAACATCATATCATATATTTCATTTAATTAAAGATGTTTTATGAAAAGATGATTATAGTTTAATGGTTATCAAATGTTATAATTTGTATATTTGTATAATATGTAGATTATTGTGACGAATTAATTCCATATTTTTATCGGGACGATTTGGTCGGAAAATCCATCTTAAATCTGTTGGGAAGGGGGAGGAGGATTTAAAATGAATAAGGAGGGTTCTAATCGCTTTAGAAAGGGGCGGAGACAAGGCCAGGATTGATCGGGTGGGAGGGCGTTCGCCCTCTCGGGTCGTCTGGTATTCTCCGGGCGCCCCCGTCTCGTATCAAAACTTGGGCCGATACGGTTTAAACCGGCACCGCTTCCGCTCCCGTTTCACTAAACTTCACCAGCCCGCCAGCTCTCACCGCCCCGCAACTTTAGCCGGGCTGTAATTTTCGAAACATACCAATTTCGGATCACGTCTACAGCCGAGGCTCCTAACGCTCTCATAATTAGATGGGGGTCACCTCTGAAGGTTCACTACTTGCGCTCGCTGCATATGCGCTACAGTTCTCGTTCGGGAAGAGAAGATTGGTAGCCATAATTACGCTATGATCTTAGGGTTTCATAAATTAAGCACACTTTTTTTAACAATGCGTGACATGGTAACCAGAAATAGGAATTAAAAATAAGACTAGGATAAAAGTAATAACGAAATAAAAATTCAGGTTATAAAATTAGGCTAAAAGACATTTTTATAGGCTAATTTTTTTATGGCATAACCAATATATATATATATATATATATATATATATATATATATATAATAACATTTTTTTGGCTATTTTTACAAATGATTATATTTACAGGAAAAAATAGTAATTTTTATTACGAGTATTTTTCCATATCATTCCATATTACTCACTCATTTAGTGATGGTATGCTACTGGCGATGTGATAAACAGAAACCTTTCAAACAGAGGACCAAATCAACGAGAGGAGGCAGAAGATCGCAAGATTGGTGATCTGATCCCAACTCCTTGTGATGATTCCCAAACATGAATTCCGAAGAAAATTACAGAGATCGACTTTACTAACTGCTTCATTGCAAGGCCATACGAACAGGAACATCGACGTTTATTCTAACAGTAATAAAATACCGCTTTATAGAATCGACAGGGGGAGGCGGGTTCAGTCGAAGCGCAAAAGGCTCTCTCAAAGGGGGAGAGTCAGATAGATATCACCTTATTCTTTACAGTTCACCTTACGGGTTCCCTTTAGGGGAGAAAAAGCCCAAGCGAGCGAGTAAGAGAGATAGAGAAGGAGTGAAAGAGAATAAGAGTGGAAAAGAGATAGTCGAAGTAGTGGGGAGGAGTGGGACAGAGCGAGAGACAAAGGTCATGAAGTCCGCCTCTGGCGTCCGTCTTTCACGGGATTCGCGTTCCTCTCCTACCCCCTTTCAAGCCCAATGGGAAACTGCTTTCTAGAAAACCCAATTTCCGGTTATGATCACTCCCCGGTCTGAAAAAAAGGAAAGGAAACGAGTTGCCTTAAGGTCGAACGCGGGAGTTATATTGATTGAATCGGTCAAGCCACATAACGGCGTTTACGACGGGCACCGGTTGTTTACTTGGACCCTGTATACCAGGCCACGGCTATCAGATCGCTCATAACACCGGGGTAATTTCATAGGGAGGAAAAGATTTTAATTTTCCAGGACCGAGAAAAAGAAAATTCTTGATAGGGGGTTCCTATGAGTATAAATTGAATATTGCATATAGAGAAATATTGAATGCGTTAGACGGAAATGGTCAGTCGGATGAGAACGAAAGATTTTCCCATCCCGGCTTGCCTGGAATTTACATACTATTACTTTCCTGACAAACCTCTGTTGATAAATACTGACAATGGAGGACGTAATAATCTGGTCTCCCTGACGCAGTATGCCATTTCCAACCGTAATGTGACAGGTTGGAGGACCATAAAAGTGAGGTTAGATCCAGGAAAAAGGAGGAATTAGTGGAAAAGTGCGATTTCGGACTTGAACGTACTCATCTGGCAAAACCATAAGCGTGGAAATTCTGCACGAGAATTGTAATAAAAATAATTCATAAAAAATTCATACCTGAAATGTACTAAGTTTCTTGAGCGCTATCAAATATGAAAACGACCGCAGCAGACAACATTGAAAATGAAAGTGCCGGAAATAAAACATTTAATTTCCAACATCTACATTCGGAGTGAAACGAGGTTAAAATCCGACGGGTATAGTCGAGAACCGTCAAATAACCCTAATTGAGGTCTAATTGCCGAAGGGGAGAGATCACCAATTTCCAACTATAAAGAGAATATAATTAAATTACCCAGAGTTGGGCGAAAAAATATCCGAAGTTTATTAATTATGGTGTCCGATTGCGGAGTCGAAAACTGACCGGTGGGGAAGGAGAGCGGCTATCGAATTTCGTCGCAATCGTTTTAGCCGCGCGGCTTTCAAACGGCCGGACTTAATAGAAATTTCTATTTGAAGTCGCGTTCCGCTTCATTTCGGCTCGGTAATGGGAAGTTTTAAAAATTTAAAGGCGGTATGAACCTTTTACTTGGCCAGACCGACAAAATACCAAATTGGAGGTTTAATATTTAATTTTTTTTACCCTGTTCCCCGAATTCCGTTCCGGCTTTTATTTTTCCCCGCCCGTAAGTAAGTAATTCCAGCTCTGGAATCCTGGAAATTTCGCGCTTCAAAGGACGCTTTGATATAGCAAATAGATACTTTCTAACAAACGACGACGTCGCAGTTTTCAGTCAATACACTTGCGGATAGTGGTCGAGATATAAAATTCACTTAGTTAAAAATGTCTACCTGCGTTTCTTCGCTTATTTAACCTAAAAACCTGAATTACTACAATAAAAATGACTTAAATTATTAACCATCATAGAATTAACTACGCCACAATTTGTACATTACCTCGAGTCACAAAATATATCCACCTACAGTGAAATGTACTAAATTTGCACAGGCGTCCTTTCGTAATGATCTAGTACATCATTGATTGTGATAATTGACATAATAAATTACTGTCGTTCGTTTCTCTAAAATATTTCATTAAAAGACAAAGCGAGTGTGAGGTAGAGGCCTCTCCGAGGCTACGAGTAATTAGTGGGATGGTGAGGATAGAAATTCCTACCGCTTGGTTCTTAGGGGATACCTACGCCACTCTCCTCTTCACATTATTTAATAATTTTGCTTAAGATGGAAATTATCAATTTAGGACATGCAACCTATTTATTGTAACGAAATTTTATTTGTGTGACAAGAATTTCGCAATATTACACACTACAGGTGCAGAATACAATATTGTATTCAAGAACTGTTTTCAAGTCTTGTTTTGAATTATTATTAAAAATGTGTTAAAAACGTATTCTGTAGTCTTCCGGGCTTTCAAATTCCATCATGTCATGCCAGGACTAAGATTAATAGTAAGTCGTGAATTATTTCAATATATTTAAAAAACCTGAATATATTTTGCGCTACAAAAAAGATACCGACAGTACAAGTTGGACATAAATATTCATCGGGGGCATTTACGCTAGGACGATAGACCTGTTTATTGAGATTTGAATATACATGAAGTTTTGTGCCGTGAAAGGTAAAGACGCCGAAACGGCATTCCGATAGTGCCGGCTATACTTTTCAGGACACTTTGCATATTATTAAATCGGTGAATATCTTCATGATATCGGGATATTTGTTTTTCCGTATAATGAATTTGTTCTTTCGTATATTTACGAACCGTATAATGAGATAATATTGACAGTGCTATCGGCGAGGATTGGCCGAACCAAACCAAACTGTAGCGGCACCGTGAGCAGCGGCAGTGATTGAGACAGAGTTGATTACGAATCGGAGGAGATGAAATTCCATTTACCCATCGTCCTAACGGAAATGAGATTAGGGGTGAGAAACTAGCGCTGTAGCGTCCGTTTCCGAGTCGGTCCTCTCTAACACAATTCCCCTTCTGAATATAATTCCCAGTTACCCGATTATTAATACAAATTTTAAACAGTTTCAATTATTTGTTGTTGCCTTATTATCTCGAAAGAAATAATAACGGGATTGGCAAATTTTATACAGTTCTTCAGTGATGATGAAACATTGTTATATTAAAATGATCAAATAAATTTAAACAAAGATACTAAAATTGAACTGTATGGGTCTCAAAATTTCACTAGAGAAGGTTTCCTTGATTTACAATAGTTTCTTCGCCCGCTCAGACAGCGCTGAATTTAGATTCTTAGAAAATTCCAGGTTGGTGTCTTTCGGTACAGTGCATGGAAGTATCGCTGGGACCAATGCTATCGCTCCAAATCCCAACCGTAGGATAGCGATTACATCTGTCTTTCTCTTACTGGGCACCAGGGGCCAATGCACCCGACACTAGCTCCAACGGCATTTCCAACCGACAAAAAGGAGTCGGTGGTTTTCCCACATGGGTTTAAAACCGGAAAGGTGGCAAATATTTGTAACTAAATGCATTACAACGACTGTACTGTTTTATAATATTTGATAGCAGTTTAAATCAGTTAAACCGATTCAAAGAAATATCGTCTGTGCGATTTTTCATGCCGCTACGACTTCACTTAAACCGAGAACTACAATAGCAAGAGCTACAACCGGTCGAACCCACGAACAAGCCGCAGGAACGGTTTTTTTGTTTTTTCAATAAACTGTAAATACAATTTTTTAAGTAAACAAAGTTCGTCTTAATAAATGCAACATTTATACATTCCTGAGCAAAAGGATCCCGGGTACCTACGATAACACACTTTATTTACACACACCTATTTACGAAATGACGAACGAACGGAATAGGTAAGCAGAAATGACAACTGACAAGGATGAATATTTTTAAAAAACTTGTACAAGAATTGAACAAATGTGTATCTACCGACTTAACTACATGATAACCTAATTTCAGGTGTAGCTGAAATCGTTCCAGCCGCATCGTTCGAACTGGTAGAATGTTAAATGGGTAACATATCTGCGGTAAGTTCGGATCCGAGAATAGGCCCGGGGTATTACGACCGACACATGATAATATTTCCTTTGGGCGAGAGCTAAGTGACCCTAATTTCAAGACGGGGCCCGTCCCGGCGGCGGCATCGCGATTTACGTTCGCAACGCGCTATGAAAAATTCAGAAATACGGCCGAGCCAGAAAAGAGTGGCCGGCCCATCTCTCTTTACGGAGATGGAACTTTTATAGGCGCGCCCAACTCGAGGCTCTGTGAGGCCCCCCCCTACTCGATCGCGCTTTGGGGGCGCGGTACGCTGAGGAATTTTAACCCTAATCAATGGGCCGGAACGCTGAGATCTGCTGCTTTCCTGCCTGTAACTACCCGATCGGTGCATCCGGTTGTTTAGAGGACGTTTGGGATCTGCCTGATTCAGGAAGTCACAATAAAAGTAGTGGAGGGACAACTTCAAAGACAGAAAAAAGTATTTTCGGTTAGAGAAAAATGACGCTCTAACGAATTTCCAATTTTGCGAGAGTAATATTGCCGTTATACTGTGTAAAAGCTTTTATTATATTCTCTTTTTATTGCCGATAACAGTTGCAGGTTTTTTTGAATAATTATGAACATATCTTTTTTGATTTCGAAAAATAAAGCAGTAGAACCTTAATTCAGAGATCTTGAGCAGAAAGGTCCACTGCAGTTTTTGTTTTTTTATAACTTTTATATTGCCAGAACGGTAAAATACAATAAGCGACATTGATATATATAAGAAAAGAATAGAGTATGACATGTATAGTGCAGAAAGGTTTGGCTGTTGTAACATTAGAATTTCAGATTCGGCCACGCACACTTGGTTCCGATTATTCGGCCCCTTAGATCAATCGCAGAATGTCCACGGAAAAACTCAGAACGATCGGAATAACATCCAAAGTACACAGTGAGTGTATAAAAAATATAGAAAGAGGGAGTACTATCTCATGTTAATGCCACGAATTGGCCGCAGAGTAAATTTAAATATGGAAATTGGGCCTCGGTCGGCAGAGAGATTACCAACTGGATTACTACCACTGTATTTTAGTCTACGCGGAGGGAAATAAGAAAAAGGCCGCCTTGGATTAAAAGAAAAATCCCTTTCATTAAAATCCACCCCCCGCAACGCGTTTTTGATTAAAACCAATCTTTTCTGATGAGGACTTTTTGGGGGGAGTTTAAGGAATTTCCCAGACATATTTACCTTTCATTATTTTCATATTATACTCATAAGTTTGTTTACAGGACAGAAAAGATGATTTGAAATATACGAATTTCCATCAACGGGTTAAATAATGGGAAATTTATCATATCCTGTTCGCTTGTCAGGAACAATTTATATTGGTTTGAGAAATGAGAACCGTGCTAATAATAAAAATTAATCATGTGGGAGTAAATTTATCCACTCCAAACAATTTAAATATTTTTATTATTAATAAGATTACTCGAACCGAACAGGCAACCAGATTGTTCTCTTCTCATATGGGCATACTTCTCCAGGATTTATAAATTCCACTGTTTAACTCTTCATAATTATCATAAATTCAAAATTCCGATTATAATTTCTGTTTTCCAAATCGGGAATGGAAGGTTCACTCTACAGGAAAAATAAATAAAACTATCTCATTTAATATTATTTTCCTGTTGATATTGCTATCAACGACAGATGTACAAACATCGTCCCAATCTCACGGGTTTGAAAATCCGATTTATTCGGTATCAAACGAACGTGTAATTAACGGGGACGGGGTCTAAGGTGTTATCATGAATAGGATACCGTAAATTATCTCAAAGGGAACCGAATCGGCTCCGAATGGGGGAGGGGGATAACGCTATCGGTATCCTTCATTAGCCGGACCCGGGCGACGCGAAATTCCGTTAAGTGGATTACTGCAAAAATTACGTTCTGACCGGAAAATCAAAACGAGTTTTGATCGAAAGCTGAAAACGAATTTGCTATCCAGAGCGTACCCCGCCCATTTCTCTTACCCCCCCGCTCAGAAAAACTTATTTCCACCAATAATCCCAGTCACTCGATTCGAAAGTATGTTGTGTAGATGTATTCATAGTAAAATACACCTACATTTTATGTAGTGATAATATCAGAAATAATTATACAATTCACTTTTATGTCTACGTCTCGTATTTGATGTTGAAACATCATAACTATATTAATTAAATTATAATTTTATTTTCATTCTGCCTAACAAACGCGTCTTGATAACTGCAGTGAACACGCCCCTTTGAATTCTGGCCACGATTCGCAGGAAATTCCTCGCGGGTGAAATATTAAATTTTCCAGTTGGTGGACAAGAGCGTTTGACTGGGATGGGCGGGAACGGCGGGGAGGGGTCGGACCCAATTGAAACCGCAGAGCCCGCAAATAGCCGGCCGCCACATTTCCCTTAATTAATTCCCACCTTCCTCAAAGCGTCGGCGATCGTTCGTTCACCTCTCACGTGGTTCGAATCCTGTGCATTTTTCATGGCGCAAAATCGAGAGCGGACAATCGAAACGCTCCGGAAAGAATCGCCAGTATGGATTCAGAGAATCGGTTAATGTGACGCACCCAACATTTTATTTAATATCATTCCAGTAACAAAGAGTACACAAATTCGTACCCAAACAAAATTATTTCATCTGTTACAACGGCACGAAGTACATTACCACGTTCGTATTAATGGGTAGGGGGAGGGTGACTTCTCTGATGTATGAATGCTCACCGGCTTATTATTTCACTGTTAGGTCATTCGTAATCTAATATTGGTACCGACACAGGTACAAATTACTACTAATGTACCGATCAAAGGGCGGAGTCGGTCGCAATATTATTGTGACTCGATGGGCAACAACAATTCGTTAATTAATAACTCAAGCCAAACTGAATTTCATGAAGTCGGTTCAACATTTTTATGCTATCCCGTATGGGTGATTTGTGAGCGGAAATATGATACTTCCAATTTAATAACATGATTTTACCAAGCATAACATAAAAGAGGCACGATTAATTGATTTATTTTAAACTGATTTGGATATCGAAAATGGTTATGTTTGTGTGTATACAATATATTATATAATATATGTATAATATATTATATATATATATATATATATATATATATATATATATATATGTGTGTGTGTTGCGAAAATTTATTATAATGAGAAGCTCTGTAAAACATGTGATAAATCCCGGTGAGGCCTTTCCGAGAGGAGGCCAGTGACCGAGCCGGGTTACGACAAACCGAGATAGACTCGAGGGAGTCCGGTGGCAGAAGCGGGCGTCGGGAGGGATAGAAATAATAAAACATCCAGATTTTACGAGGCTACATTGTCCGTGTTCCAAGGTAGCCGGGATCATAAAAAACAATGGAATTAAAATGTTATCTCCGGGCCTCGCCGGGAAGCAGAGAGGGAGGGGAAGGAAAAAAAGCCGCGGCCCCTTTACGAGCCACTAATTTATTTAAACGACGCCGAGTTTCGCAGTGTATACACTATTTAAATATTCCCGGGATTTGAATTTTTTAATTGGTTAAATTTTAATAATACAGCCGCACATTTAAAGCTGTGGCGGAAATATTTTAAGCGTTTATTGTTTTTTTTGATCCCGGAAAAAAGATGGATTGATTCAAATTTCTAATTATCACTTCTGTATGCTCCCTCTAGGATGGTGTACCCCCTTCAAACGGTTTGTAATATTTTCACCTTCCTAGCACTGTAGCGAGATTACATCAACTGCGTCAGTACGCTTTTACTATCGCCTAATCCTGAGATTCATTTATAAGTTTTTTGAACAGCTATCTCAGTCCGGCAGGCCGCAACACCGGCTGGCGATAAGCGAGCCTATATCGAATACACGATAATACGCCGTCATTACCGGCGCTGGGGTCGGGTAATTTAACTCCCTTTAATCACGGTATTGCTTTCGATTGCACACGGCCCGACCGATGGTGCGACCGATATTTCACGGGGACCAAAACAGGAGCACCAATTACTTATAAATTGCGTGGGAGAATTCCGTTACCGGGTGGAGATGAGGCCCGGCCCACTCGACAAGTTCTGTATCCGCCCCACCCCACAACCTCCCCAACCCAAGCCCGCGTTATTGCCCGCGGGATATTGAATGTTTTCCCCTCTATTGAAACTCGATAGCAGATATTATTCCTAAGCCCATTGACATTCTATACTTTATTTCCGGGCCGCAGTGGGCCAATTTTCCTCTTGTATCCCCGGAATTCACACGGTGCCTGTACATGTATTTCTCTCGAGTATGTTCGAAACCCGCATTTCAATATATTCTGTTTTTGATCTTTGTATTGGCTTATGTCGCGGTGTAATATATATTTTTATACCGTCTCTCTTGTGATCTTTCTGTGCTAGCTAGACCAATTTTGGCTTCCCGTCGTCGTCTATACACTTTTTAAAATTACTGAGCAAAATTTTTATTTTGAGACTTATAAGACGTTATAAGTATAATTACAGTTCATATTTATAAGTAATACCTTTAGTGAACATTGGTAGTCAGAGTGTTGTCCGTGAGTCCCTCCTACTACCGTCTACAACTGTGTTTGCTAGTTGGGAAGGTTGGGTGTATTCAAAAGCCCGTTGTAACAACAGTCCTTCGTCGGAACCGGCTACTCGGCCCTGGAATAGTTAACCGGAACGTGGTCGGGGGGTGGGGGGGTTTATCGATCCAAGACGCCCGCGGGTCAAGTATACCCGGGGAAACAATGGGCCAAATTCTCCTCCTCTCGTCATTAAGAAGGGGGCTACGCCGCACCGAAAGTGCCCGGCCCTGTAACCGGCTGCACGTTATCCCGTACCCGGCCCGGACGCCCATCGTTTATTTCGGGATGAGCTCGCGACGTCGTCAACAAAACGCCCCCTCCACTCAACCACCCTTATCCGATTCGATTACCCGAGCGCCTATTTGAATATCGCCGACGCCTCGGAGTCGAATAGAATGGCTGGAACCCCCGGTGAACAATACACTCAGAGGGTACGCGCGAAGCCTTCTGAATCCATTGGCCGCTCTGCGCAATTGGAAACAATAGTTGTGATGAATAGTCATGAAACCTGTGCACGAAATATGGTACGAATATTGTGTCACCGCATTACGGTGTCAGTGTGTTATGATTTGCAGTAGGTATTGCTACACAACACACAGAGATAACTTATGTAAAATATTTTTCGAGTAATTCATTCAAGATTTTTCAGTGACTATAATAATACTATAATAGTGGGTTGATGATGCGTTTCGGAATCCTTTGCCCATTCTGTTCTGATATAATAAGATTTGAGATGTGTTTTCATGGAACCAATCTTCTTTACCAAGTTAGTTACTAATTACTCAAATTCTTGTGTCCCGTCAAATAAGTTTGAATTAAACTTATTCATATTATCCATTATTAGTTATTATATTGAAATATTTTTTTACTTTCGCGTATTCCTCTACTATAATGTTTACTACAGCAAAGGAAAAAAGGTCGGGTTATATGGTTATATGCCAGAAAGTCTGCGAAAAATTACAAACCGATCACCTTTGAACGAGGGGGCGGTCAAATTCATGAGTTCAGATAACCTTACTTGTGAACGGCTCTGCGATCCATCGCTTATATAAATGAAAATATAAAGGATTTATAAGCCGCGGACCCACCTCAAAAAAACCAATTGCCCATCGTACCAGACTAAATTGGCTGTTTTGGTCCGCAGGAAATGCGGAGTCGAATTTTTTTTTCATCTAATAACCAAATTGACAATTTTGTCCAATTTGTATGCAGAAGAGATACCTATGCCTCAGCTAGAGACTCTTTAGGAGGAAAAAAGCAATGGCTTCAATCGTAGTTAGTTATTTGTTGATGATCCGATTCAAATAAAAGTGATGTTACTTTACCATTTTTAATTTTAACTTAACCAGCTATTATACCGTCGCTCTTCCGAGACATTCGCGTGACGTTCATGTTACAGCAATTAAAAGTGTTTAAACGAACGCGTACTGGCAATAAAAATGGATTCACATTTCTGCACATGAGTGTTTAATAACACGCTCGCGACTCGGTAGTTAAAATAAGGTCGATACCGTTCATTTAAATGAACGCCGGGAAATTGTACACGGTAAAGGCCAAGGTATTTTTTTTTCAGGTTTCTGCAATCTAAGATTCGCCGCCCACGTTGCTTTTTAATCACAGGGTTTAACCGCAGAGTATATATAGTTTCGCCCGTTGAATAACAGAGCTTAAATCAGTAAAACAACGGGAATAGACTATAAAGACATTGTGGTTGTATCTACGCAATTATTAGACAGCATGAAGTATTGAGTTTAACGACGGAGATAATCGTGAGTGCCTAGGCCAACCGGGCTACCCTGTCCAATTAAAGATTCAGCACTAATAATTAGGTTGCTTGAAAATTCAGTAATCATCCACCTATAGACGATTTCTTTCCACGGCACTATTTCTACTTTTCATTGACCCGTCGCTTTTCATGCGAATTATAAATTGTGAGTTCGTAAAACTGTAATACCTCACGCCCTCTTATGATCTTAATTTGGCGGATACGCGTCAGTAAATTGCAGAGCTCTCGTTTACAATTCTTTGTGGACGAAATTAAATTGTGGGATAAGCTGACATCTTGTGACAGACAGTTCATTGCCGCAGAACAGGGAACAACTCCGAACTCTTGGTGGTGGGGTGGGGGGTGGTTGTGGGGCGAATTGCTTGAGGACTCGGCGAATTAATCCCGAGCGTTTAGAGCAGACTTCGTGTGTCGGCTTTTCGATTTAATGGCCGCGAGGTCGGGGCCAGCCCGTGTAACGTGAGCAGGCTATTAGTATGATGTATAAGTCAGGGTGTAACATTGGACCCGAGCGCAGCAAGCCCCCAATTAATCCGGACAATTTCCCGGAGTATTTCATATTCCTCGTTTGGGAGCGTACCGGCTCGTCTCCCCAGATTGCGCTCGCACTTTTCATGGAATTCTGTGGGTTCTATCCTCTCGCAATATTATCGACTGCAAGATAAAAAGCACATATAAAGAATTAAATGATCTAATTTGAATGCTCAACCTATATATAAATTGGTGAGTCAGAATTAGTTAGCCAATAAATATATATGTTCTAAAAAACGTAATAGAAAAGTATCGTTCATTTTAATAACCCCGACTACCGATCAGTATAGCGAAGCAAAATAATGAAGTTCCTCCAGTAAAATGAATTAAATATAGCTCAGTTCTGTTTATTGGCCAATTAATACCTCTTTATTATAATGCGGTAAATAAGAGTGACTTTATCACTTGAACTACTATCTAAGTTGTTCCTGAAATATTCTTTTTTATATTAAACGGTTCGATTTAACACTACGATGAACCGAACCATGCGTGCTCCCACGAGTGTTTGTAATATTGTCAATTGACGTTAAATAAATCTTCACAAAAAAAATAATGACGCATCCTCGAGTCATAACGAGCGGAACCCGAGAGGTTCTGGCATAAAGAAGATTGTCCGTAAGGAAAGTGGAAGGGACTCGGAACATCAACCAGCCAAGCCCCCGCTCAAATGAATGAGCTCAATTTTCATTCCCCTTTTATCTCGGCCGAGTTGTCCCACAACTTCTGAAACGCCCAAAGCCAGGGAAAGCCGAAAGAAGGGCCTGCCGGTCTCTAACAACGCCGATTACGTCCACGTCGATTTAATCCGAAGTATCTGCGGGAAAAAACTTTTATCGATTAGTTTAAAAAGAAAAGAGAATTTATTAGCGCTAAATTCAGTTTTTCTCAAAGAAAGGTAATTTCAAATCATATATTTCCCTAACGCAATTTGAATTGAAACCAAAGTAACAAGAGATCTATGGTTATAACAGATCAACTTATAGTAATTAGATCAAAATACATTTAAGTTATCTTTCAACCGGACGACGCATACAGAGGTCAAACAAGAGAAAGGAGATCTAGTCGAACTAGTAATAATAGTTTAATTCAATTTACGCACAAGACTGAACCCTTGAATTTATACAGGTAGGTTAGGCAAGTTCAGTAGGAATTCCTAAAGATTTGAAACGTAAACTTTCTATGTCGGACAAAATTATTAAATTCACTCTTCCGATTATAAAACGTGTTATCTTAAAAAATTTGTTGGACTGAATTCATTAGGCAACGTTTTCGTTTTCTGTTACGAAGTACATCATTAATTTAACCCACCGAGTACTTCAATACTTTAAACCCCGTTTCGAACCAGGCTATATCCAATTCAGTGAGGTAATTGAAATGAATCCGCGAAAAAAGAAGTATAAAAATTATTTTTCGTTAGAGCCGTTTGGCGGAAAAACATCTGAATTGAAAATTCAGAGCATCGAAGGCTATGAGAGAAACCCCGCCGTCGGGTCACTCATTTAATTATTAATCCCGTTTAGGCTTACTCCTTTTAAGTCCCTTTTTCGCGAGCCTCGGAAAGGAGGACGTACTCCCCTGGAAAAAAAGAGGGTGAACAAAGCGGGCAGCGTTGGGTCGTGTTACGCAACTTTCAAAACGAGACTCCCCCCCCTCATTCCTTCTTCCAACCCACCCGCCGTCCTTCCTTTATTCTCATCCTTTTAACGACTCACCCTCGACATGGCCGCCGGTGAGAGAGAAAATTCTAGACAAGACGGGAAACGGGAAAGGAAAGTCTCCACTGACAAATTGGGTACACGGAAGTTCCGTTTTCGGACTACTAAAGCCTATACTGTTGAACCTATTTCCTGGCTGGCCGGTTTCTGACTGTATGGAAATTAGTCTAACAGTACGAAGCTAAGTCCACCAAACGCACACACTATCTATTTTCGTAAATTCATACTGTACCGATTTTAGATTATTAATTCATTAATGACGTCAGATTTATCGAATTTAGGTTGGCAAATTACGAATGATTAATTCGGAAAACGAATTCAGAAGAAGGAAAGTTAAAAAACCTTGACAGATACCGAAATGTATTACAGTAACCTTCCATTGTCGTTTCGAAACTGTTGAATGACGTGACCTTAGTGGGTACATGTAAAAAAAAGTCCCGTCTCGCCATGCGACCTACGAAAGCGACGTGAGTCCGAGGCAAAGGAAAAAGTTATGAATATTCATGACGGTGCAACAGTTGTGTGGGTGAGGGCGGCTCGATAACAGGCCTCTGATTTTTGTCGAGCACTCGGATCGAAAATAGAATATTTGTATTCCATTTAATACTTGTAAAATGTAGATGCACATTTACGAAAGTGCATACTGTATGGAGTTGATTGTACTATTGTATTGAGTTGCCATAACCTGTTGATATCCAGTGCGTTGAGTTCTTCGACAAGTTGGAAAACAGTGACTCATGCTAAGCATGAAAATGTATGCTATTTTTTGAGTTTTTCTGCACTATTAAATGATCCTCTTGATTAATTGTCGTTTAAAAGCATAACCTGAATATCCAGTATTTGAATCCAGTTGGCGGAATTTTCTTTCACTTAAACATTGTTATTTTATTTAAGCAAAATGGTTATTTCCAAATTTTGGATTTGGCCTTACCAGTGGTGCAATTTATTATTTACTTATGAAATTAGCTACCGGGAATCATGACTTGGGCTATAATCCGAAATAAATTCATTTTAATTTAGGGAAATAACTGCCATTTCTGGAGTCAGACATTTCGGTTTTTGGGTGTGGCAGGAGATATTTTTATCCCGACTATTATTATCGTTTAAATCCGTTTTAACTTTTGCCAGCGCAAGTTTCTCCATACCCAAAGGTGAATTATTGTCTTAGAATCCCGCCCACTTAAAATTTATGATCCAAAACCGTGAATTTACGATACGGCCAAATGGAATTAAATGTCGCCGAGGTTCGGCCCCCGCCCTCTCACTCCTCCAAACACAGGTGGAGTTGACTGATTAAAACTTAATCACTCTTTAGCGATTAACGTTTAAACGCTTTTAAAGCCCGGCGACGTTTTCATTGAGGTCAATGTTAAATTACGAGACCAGAACCGGGATTAAATTAATAAAAGGTCGAGTTTTATTAAAATTTATAAAAGGTGTGGGAGGCCAACTGGAGACAGAATAATTAGCGGACGTAATAAGGCTCAGCTCATAAAAGAACAGGGTTTAGAGCTATTGAAAATATTAAAAACAAAGTTCAACTTCTTAATGAAGTATCAGAAGGTAACAGAAACAAATAAGTCGCAGTGTAAAACACCGGCATGTTATTATCCCTAGCAACACATCAGAAGTTACTGTGTTTCTGGACAGTGGGTCATTTCAGACTGTACACTAGTCCGTAACAAAATATATAATAATAAATATACAAGAAGTCAGTTGAGATTATTTAAATATATAATTTTCAATACCAATGGACATGGTCCATGTAGTGAATTTAAGTTAAGAGCCGTTTTTGGTGACATAGGACAGCCGCTTTTCCAATGATCGCATGTTTTGCAGGCAAGTCCCGAAACCCATTAATAACAGATGTCTAAAGCAATTTTCAAGACGTGAGCGGAACGAGACAAGCCCCATTACACCGCCCTTAACTCCATTTAAGCCTCACTCATCTCGAGGCGCACCTCCTCAAACGCAGAACGAAGTCCTCTGGCGATAATTAAAATTTTAGAGCCGATTCAATTGCTGAATATATTCGCGGTCAATTTGTTATTTGGACCGTTTCCAACATTAAACAAAGTTTATCATCACAATCGGTTCTTAGAGGAATAATATTATGTACTATATAGTAATATTATGAACATATATTCTTCTTCTTAGAGTTGCAACAAAATTATATGATTTAATAGGCCTTATAGAAATTTTATTAAAACTTGGAGTTTCAAAATGGGAGAGTTCTTCCTATTTAAGTTAAATGAATTCTTGCCTAGGGCAATATTTCCGAAACAGACGCCAGTCAAAAATTCCCCAACTCGATAAGCCCCATGAATTAGCACCCTGGAAATGGGGGGGGGGGTGGCAATGAAGGGGGAACGAATCCTCGAAAAAAGTATAAGGGCAAGTATTCAAATTGAATTTATACTGTGAATATTCAGTTGGGGGGACCCCGAAGGTTTCCTTTCTTCGTTTCCTGATTTTTTGTTTTTTTTTCCCTTTACACTGCCAAACATTGATTTCCACGGCCCGAAGAAGGGATTTGGAGAAATCCCCTTCTGTCTCCGGGAAGGCTGAATTATTAATACCGGGCGGAAGAAAACTTGGCGCATATTTCGGGAGATCCCTTGCCTGCCCGCGGGGGTAGTCTTACCATTTATACCGCTCGGACACTTTTAATGCTCTTACCTTTTCCGCGGCTTCCCTACCGGAGATGCGGTCACCCCGATTCGGCCCCGAAGTTTGCAGACGGTTGAGAGTTGATCAGCGACGGCAGAAGAAGTTCCCACCGCCGGTTGAGTTTCCACCGGTACTTTCGGACTGGAAGTTATCGCGGTCTTATCATCTTATTAATTAAGTAGGAGTTCGTAATTAAGCCGCAGGAGAATTGAATTTTAAAAAACCACCAGCAACCAAGTTCGCCTTGTACTTTGATGATTTATGGATTTAAAATATATTGGCGGAAACAATTATAAATATAATAGATATTTATCAACTGAACTGGTAATCAATAATGAACACTATATACACAAAAATTGACAAACTAAGGAAACAGAATAGTTATCTAATTCAAATTTGCCAACTGGAATATTAAGACTTGTATAGACATCTAGATAGCGGACAGAGATTGCTCGTCAAATCAGATGCAAATAGATTCAAGCATAATGGGGGCATTAGATTCGAGCGGATTCCTTGTCGAACCGTCTGTAGACAAAGTACCGATTCATCACCGAATCGCTGGCGGTATTTGAGTGAGCCTGGAGGGGAACCCTCCGGGGTCCCGACCTAGTGCTGACTGCCCGAGATAGGGGAATCAACTCGGACTGTGAAAAGAAAACGAGGTCGAGGGCGAAACGGAGAGGGCCGGGCGCCGCCTTATCTCGAAACCTTTTGATGTTCTAAATGGGCCGCGATTGATCTCTCCACCCCGCCTATCGGGGTCCTCTCCCTTCGTATTCACCTACCCTGTTCTGGCCATGTTTTCAGGCGGAGAATGCTAGATGAATATTGGAACGGATGAATGTGTTCCTGTTATGGTTTCGAGTTGGTTAATCGCTTTTCGATTATAGTCCTCAGTGACGCTTTTCCGATTGTTACTTGAGATAATAAGGTTCGTTTGAGTCTTTGATATGTCTTTTAAAGATGGATGATTTAATCCAATTTCATCCCCGCGTACCCATAATTGAGCGAATTATAATCACCGTGCAGACCAATTATGTGGTCTATGCCATTATGAAATATTATCATGTTTAAAATTACACTCTAAGTGTCTTTTTATTCGCAATTTAGCATCTATCAATCAGTAATTATGTATTCACAATATTACAAAACTTTGTAACCAAAATACGATGACATTGATTACACAAGATATGTAGGAATACAAAGCCTGCAAGCCTGTTAAGTAATTGCAATTACAAAGCAGAGTACAACACTTTCTTTGCGTTTTTCATTTACGATACGTGAAATACCGAAAACAAAAGTAGCTGAGCCGAGTGATGCTTTGGATACATTTAATTAAGGGAGAAGAGCCTATATATCGGCCCCAGAAAGGAAAGTGAACCCAATTATAGTCGTTTGCATAAGAGTTATTAAGCGCCGGGGATTTCAGAACGCGCGACCCACAAACCCGAACGGGAAAATTCAGATTGCCATCAACTATAAATGAACCATCAGTGGAGATGAATGGGGAAGCGGGACCGAAGAAAATTAGAATCGAGCGCGGAGGGAGAAAACTCGGATCCGACCCAAGTACTGCCCTGGGTAATAACACCGGCTCAGCAATATACCAGCGTCACCCTAACCGGATTCCGGCGGGGAAATTTTTCCACTGAAAACCAAATGGCCCGAGGTATTACGCCCGTGGAAACTAAAAATTATTTCGATTTGAGAAATGGTTATTGTGGCGAGACCGGCATTCCCCCGCGCATTACTGAGTGCACTGCCCATCTGCAATAATATTCATCGGAAGATATCATTCGACCCCTTGAATTATGCACTGTACCGCTTTATATCCATTTGAGACTCATCTTGCTGGTGATCTTGTGTTGACTTGCTGTTTTCGTGGAAGGAATGGTTATCGAATAATTGGAGGGAAATGTAATTCCTCCAAAAATTTAAAAGTGGAAGTTACATTAACGCTGCGTAGCATTTATTGTTCTCCTTTGTTGAAGTAAAAAGAACGAAAGTTTTCTGAGTTATTTCTTGAGCTGCAAGAAATGGCGCATTAGTAAAGCAAGCGAGGGGAAACCGACAAAGGCCAAACAAAGCACAGTAAAAAACAAGTTTGAAATTTATTTAGCCCTTAACCAGCTAGAGTTGCTTTTCACTTTAAATTTTAAGAGCTACTAAAGTTTACTGAAATATGAAAAACTGATTATCATTTTTCCATATACTTCAGCTTATAATTAATTAAAAACCTAATTTTAATAGAAGTAAACCTGAGGTGAAGGTGAAAGTTAAAAATGTTTGCAATACAACTCAGAATGTATAACCCATACTTACATTTTAAATAATTAATTCTGTATCCGTAATTAACGCCAAATCAAGGATTCTGATAAGAAGACCCGTAGATATGGGACGTCACCTAAACAAAAATTCGATATTAATGCTATTTTAGCATCATTCTCGTTGAATGTATTGTACGGTTGTGGTAATATGTTTAAAAAAATATTATGAGGAAAGGGAAACGAAATTCCTGCAATCACCAATTTAAGAATTTGTCTAAGCGTCCAAGCGCATGGTTTACGGAGAAGGTATCAGATTGGAAGTGCATAGCGCTCTTCTATAGGAGACTAGTCTTCTTCAGGGTTATTTCACCACTCAATCCCCGCCGAGCCGTATCACTTATTCAGCGTTGTCACGGTGATAGGGACCGCGCTCTTGGCTTAGTGGGCCGTGCGAAGCCCCACAAGTCCCAGTGCCCCATGCGAAGCCCCACTCGTCGGGCCCTGAGAGAGGGTAAACATATTTTATTCGTAGTCCGCCGGGCCCATCGGCCGCGCCCTGAATTATTGCCCCGGCCCTTATCAACCGGCTTCTGCCCGAGACGCCGCAGAAATTAAATATGAAAGCGGATAGGCCCGACCATTTGTTTCGATAAATTATTCCGAAATAAAGGCCCCGGAAACGGCCTTCCGCACGTCTTCCGAGAATGGAAGGAACCCAACCTGTTAATAATTGAATAACTGTGTCCGAGTTCGGCCCAGAAAAAACCCTGCAGTTTTTGGTTGCACTTTGTTCTTACTAATGTCATACCTACAATGATTGTAATGGTCTATTATCATTTACCCCTCTTATTGAAAAAATTATTGAATCTACAAGTTATGAAGGTACATTTCGCAGTCTACATCTACATAACAAATTCTATTTGGTACGAATTGTGTGTTCTTTATAAACTGACGTTTAATAGAAGTTCGGTTATGTTGCATAAATTATTGATAGGGAAATTTTACACTAATTTTTTTTATTTGTAATTAGTAAAAAACCATAAATCCACTGCACCTATTTTTAGGATTGTACGGGTTCCCGTTGAGTCGGACCGGATTCGAAGCAGCGCACTTGGTCGATTACTGGGCGATAAATTAAAGCAAGAATTATCTTTTAATAATTCAACTACGGGGGCGAGATAAGCCCGTTAGTGGGCAAGGGGGGCCGGGGGATCGGCGGCGTTTAATCTTTGCGATGGAGATACCGGTAATTCTGTTAGGCTGCAATTCAATCCAACAACAATCGTCCCCACCCCCACACAGCGGACGAGAGCCCTTCAAATTAGTGTAATCGCGTTAAAGCGACCCGCCGATATAATTTACACTTATCAATGGCCACCAATTCAAACGAAAACTTTGCCGGCTTTACAAGCGGAAGACTGTCCGAGATTCGGCCAATTGTTGGGTTTTAAGTTTTAAATTGAATTATAATAATACTAATTAACTTTTAATGTAAATAAATAATTATTAATCGGCGTTTTTCTCGTATATCTAACCTGAAGCGAAATATCTTATTTCTCCCTTTTTATGAACCTGTATCAGAAATAATATGAGTTCAAATTTTTATTTGAAGAAAATCCGGTCGCCCACAGTTTCGAACCTGGGTCGGTAAATTATCATTCAATATTGTTTCAAATATAGACGTACTACGTGCCATTCCTCACAAACCCTGTGACCTCTATTTAACATTGTATCTATATTACAAGAAAATATATGCCATTCTTTTTTATTTACACTAGTTCTGGTGCTTAATTTTCTCGCTGGTAATGGCAGAGGATTAAATGAAGATAAAAAGGTCTAATGACGGATACCTGGCCATTTTTAAATAAACCTGTCTTGCTTCATAGATAAGAAACCAGGGTTAATAATTCGATTTCGGTTCCCGCTGGTTGGAGTAGACTGAGGGTGCGCATTGCGAAACGCCCCGAGCGAGAAATTCTCCTCTCCCCCATCCCCGCTGCTCTCCTTTGACTTAATGCGGTTTCAAATCAGAGCCCGAGGCAAGGAAGAAGTGGCAGGGGGGCGAGGGGCGCCTTCAGCGTTTTAAGGCGTCCCGAGAGAGCGACTTTTCTTGCGGTGGAGGCAAGAAAAAGAGGAAAAAAGAAAAATTAACCCCGAGACGCCCGGCCTCCAGATGAGAGGCTTCATTTAGCCGAGAATGGGCCGAGCGGGAAGAGGGGGGCCTAAGAGAACGGGGAAAAAAGGGAATACGGAGAGGGGCCCGAGAGAAAGAGAACCGACCAGACGGTATTAACACAGGCGTACAGGCGCCACCTCATTATCCCCCGGGTGCTTCACTGGGGTTCGTTTACGGAAAGGGAGGAAAATACTAATACTAACAGATATAATCGTAGCAATAAATGATCATTCTGCTCGTTATTCGCTGACAGCTGTGCTATAACAAAAAAATACACATAGTGGTGATTCCGTAGAATAATAAACTTGTTGCCACTGAATTTCTCAGCCATGTTCTAAAGAAATAAAGAGGTGATGTGTACAGTCAAGTGCAATTTTCGTTATAGAAAATACCATTTTCTAAATTCATTTTTTATTATATATATATATATATATATATATATATATATATATATATATATATATATAGCGATTTGCTATCATTAAAACTTATTAATAAACCGAATTCGGACGACGGAATTGACGTGGATTAATGCGAGTTAATTTTAAAGTTATCCAGTTATCGTTGGACGCAAGTGAGAGCGGCTCTGATAAGGGAGTTCATAACTGGAGCAATTAAATTTCAATCAGTTACCACCCAATATCGTCGACACATATTTTCAAAGGACAGTTAAAACGAATTGGCGCCGGTGATTCCCCTAAATTTCCCTCTGTCACCGGGAACATTTTAGGTTTTAAAGCGGCTAAAATTATTTATGTATTTAATAATATCTATTTATGCATTTGGGCAATATTGTTTTTAAAACTTTGTTAACCTCTAATACTTAACGATAAAACAAAGTATGGAATTTATTTTGAAATAAAATAGAACGTACAATTAAACGCATCAAAATATAAATTAATACAAATCACTGAACACGTAGCACTTGTTTTGCTATTAAATAAACTCAGTTAATGGCAATTTGTTCATTCTTCGCTCTGTGAGAACCAAAATATATACAAACCTTGGTTAAATCCGTAAATTAGCGTTGTATGTACATTATAACAAGAAGTTCGGCCAATATCAGCAATCTTACGATTTTCCGTCTTCAATCTGTCTCCACTCGCTTATTTGGTCCTAACATATAAAAATATGTTTTAATAATATATCTACGTGAAACTGTAAACTAAATATTGCAAGATTTTGATTAAAACAGCGATGTAAAACAAGTTCACATTTCAATAAAGAAGGAAATATTACTTACCATAGTAAATCATAAAAATTAATTGAACCATTAGGATTAATTATTATTATTCAAATTTAATATTGAATATACATACTTCGTAAATGAATAATAATTTGTAATAAGCACCCAGAGAATAGTCCCCCATTTATTTCGACTGTTTAAATACAGAGGAAAATCCGGCGGAAATTTCCCTTTATTCAACGATCCCTTTGAAGTAATAATGCCCGGAATGGAAAAGACCCGGAAACTTGGTAATGAATTAAGTAAGCTTTCTGGGCTCGATAGGACTTATTATTATTATTCATTCGTTCCCGCTTCTGGAATTAATATCATTCGAAAAAACCACCAAAAATACCATCCAAATCCGGGCCTGAGAAACGAATGACAATTAAATTGTTTCTTTGTTAAAATACTAAATCGACAAATTAGTAAATAAAATTGCCTTTGTATAGAAAAAAAGTGTACACTTTTGGCAAGCTTTCTTTTCAACAAATATATTTCAATAATATACTCTTAGAATTTACATTGAACGTTTTAACGTTTTAATAATTTACCTCGAGCCGTTTACAAGATGTCTTAGCCAGCCTGGATGGGGAGAAAGCGCAATGTAAAATAATTTATTCCGGAAATTATTAACGCAAAATTACGACAGTTAGGAACTCCGGTTAATTGCCCCCTTGTTTTCTGTTTAAAGTTTAAATTCAATCGTCAAGAGTCAGGAGTTTTCAGTTCAAGACCTTAACTTTTTAGACTCCCAGCCATTCCACACCAGCCGAACAGAATTGGGTCCTGGATGCGTCTAACTCGCCTACTCTAACAAAATACCAACAAAGATTCTATTTTGGCCTAGAATCAGAGAGCGACTAATTTCCACGGCCACTGTAATATAATTGATCGCATGTATAAACACAATAAGATATAAAATAATTGTTGAACTATAAAAATAAAAGCAGATACATTTATTTGAATTAGTATTATTTATTTATCTTCTCTCTAGTATATTTGTCAGTTTTGTTTCTCATTTCCATGTCTGTAATAGTAGGTAGTAATTATAATATTTTTACTTTTACCTTCGAATTAGCAATCAATAATACAATGTTAAGGGCATACAATATCCTGATCGTGTTGGATATTCGCGAAAAACAAAATGGCGAAATACATAAGCAACCAACCGGCACTGTGCCTTCAAGCGTTGCTCATATAAAGCGAGAAATATGTCAGTTGGACAAACGGAATAATAATATTCCTTAATATCGAGTTGCCTGCTCAGTTTGTTGATCTGATATTACCCGCCGAATCTATGCTCAATCTGCTTTGAAACTATGCTCGGAGCTTATACGGTATAGAGAAAGCACCGAAGCGTACTGAACTTTGGCTCTTATCTTCAGCGGAGTTATCGAGTTTCTGGCCTGTAAATTGCAAGAGTTGCCCACGCTTTTCTGTCTCTACTGATATCTACCGCACGCTACGAGAATTTTCATTTCTGTTTGAAAAAATCACTGCCGGTACGTATTAGCGTCCGAACCCTCAGATCAGATACTGAAACGTTTTTATATACATATGTAATAAAAAAATATTTTTGCAACCGTAATATTCGCTTAACAGTTTACTAATTCAAATACGTAGAAATTCTCAATTCCTCAAAACATCGATAAAGTTAAACTTCAAAATGTTATCTGGAAAATATAATAATATCCATTTCATATTCAACTCTTTTCATAATTACATACGTTAATTAATATCCGATAATTTCGACCGATGAGTGGAAAAACACCTCAAATGTAACTGTGTTTTCTGCTCTAAGCAAAATATTCGAAAAATGCATTCAGCCAATTACAGCCACAGAAAGTTTAGCAGTCTTATACCAATTAGCAGTTTCCTGAAAACAGTAAAACTTGTCGAATAATTAATAAATCCCCAAGACTCCACTTTCAAATTGATGGTAATATTAAGCTGCAGTTATTTTCAGAAAATTATTTCACACCAAGGAACATTCAATTCCGAACATTATAATTAATTTAGATGCAGTAGCCATCAATAACTGATTTACTATGGGTAAGTTGGAAGACTTTTAGATACATATCTAAGACTACTATAGATTATTGTCTACTATATATTATCGTATGGCATTTTTAAAGTGGAAATTGTATGCGGTATTCAAAGGAGGTGGCCCCCATCGGTGCTATTGAATATTGGGGACAGCCAGTGCACGTCCGCGTGGGTATGTGATTGACGCCACGTGCTCAACACCTGAGCGCTACGTGTCCACATACTCAACTACCATAGTAATGCGGGGACATAGTAATCTATCCTCCAGGTGATTGTAAGATGAAGGCGATAATCCAGACAGGGGAAGCCCTCGAATCCAATTATAGTCCTACAAGACCGGCTCGGCTGCTCGCCATCTTCAGTAGCGGTATTAGTCACTTTTGGCACTTTGGACGTTTTTTTGGACATCCTCACTACACTGTCACTGTCACTTGTACTGTGGTGGTTGTAGTGCATTCAGTTTGAGGCGCGTTTCAATTGTACGGCGCACCTAATACTAGCCCGCAACAAAGGTGTGTCTTACATTTTAGTATTAGCGCCTAACATATAGCGCCCTACCGGGATATTATTCCCTTGAGTAGTCGAAGTATTCTGCAGAGTATGAAATTTTTTCTACATTAATTTCAGAATATAGCAATTGCTGAATAAATTTATCAGCTTTTAACTTTCATCTCCTATTATCATCGTTCTCCCCGGTAATTGTATTCGTTATTAATAATTTCATCGGTAAGAAACCAACAAAAAAACGCTGTGAGAGTAAACAGAGGGATTCAACAGGTGAGCTCTAGCATGTTGGGATCTAACTTTATTTGCAACTTCAAGAGCGGCCCCGTCACGGCTTTCTTCCTCAACTTTCTCAAAAGGCTTCAGAGTATAAAAGAGCTGAAGGGCTGTGGATGGTAAAATATAAAATTAGGACAAAAACCTCTACTGTTTTCACTGTTGAGAGAATAATATGATAAAAGATGAATGATGAAAATGCCTATTTTAATAATTCGACTTAGTCTGTTTTTAAAAATTCCGATGCTAAACCAGAATGCCAAATCTAATGAAAAGGTTAATTCGCATATTAATATTCTGACTAATCAATATAACGATACTAGTAATTTTTTTATTCGTGGGCCTACCGCAATCGGGTTAACAGAAATTAGCGGCGGGGTTTCGGTGACGAGAGGACTGAGGACTGAGGTTGCCGCCGAACTGGGTCCAATTAAAATTCATGAATTCAGCGGTTCACCTTGGACCGCAAACCGCTCCTGCTCTCCCACTCTCATCCCATACCCCTCGGACCGCGATTTAAGACCGTTCCCCGCCCCTATATCCCGGGGCCCCCCCGCCCACATCCCCAACCCTTTCTGTATATTGCCCCGCTCTGAAATGTAGCACCGCCCCAACGGTTACTTGTATATCTTTTTCTTCTGCCGCGTTTACTTTGGGCATGAATTTACCTCGCCGATAACCGGGAGTGCGGGCCCGACCCCGAGCAAAATCTTTACTAGCCGAAAACCTGACCGGGACGCGATCCGCGAAAAACAACATAAATTACAGGGAGAATTTTTAAAAATTATTATAGTTCGGTCATACCGGGCCTACGGTTTTGTGCAAACAAGAATGTTGGAAGATTCTGGCAGAATCATTCAGGAAAAGAGGCTAGGGAGTCATTGAGACTCGAAATTCTGTCCAAAAAAACAGATGGGAAACCATTAGTTACATAGGAAGTTGTCACGCTAATGACGTTGAATTATTGGGATGACCATGTGCTAAAGTAAAGAGCATTTTATAAAAATGCGTTCCACCACGCAGTCGATATTAGGCTCCGGTTGTGGACTTATTACACGTTATGTACTTGCAGGACAACATGTAATTAAGTTGGTGAAAACGGAAAAAATTCTTGTCAAAATTTTCAGTATTCCTGATTTATCCAGTTTTAAAGTCATTATTGAAGAAAAATAATCTAATTTGTGCTTTTTGTCGCTTTGTCGCTTACTTTTGCTTAACTTTCTCAGAAATAAATATTTGATTATGATTTAGGGGCTCCATACAGGAGTATGAACTCTTTAAGTAGGTACAGCCCTAGATTTCAGACTCGAATGCAAATTCAAACCCAAAACGGATTCAAAATCATGCCATCTACATACGTTTAAAGCCCGTTTCTCCTCCTCCCACCCCAGGAGGGTCTTCCCTCTGCGGCTGTCTATACGCGTATTTATATGCGCGCACTTTGCATAAATTCTGATGCACTGATGTACAAGAGAGGTAGAAATGTAGCCCAGGGAGGTGTACACACGTATGCATTAAATACAATGATATTTTTTATTCATTCCACTTTATTTAGTGTTGTATGTCAGTTCTGTGTAGTGCGCGGTTAAGGCCAGGACCGTGGGGTTCATGATCTACACCAGAGTACACTTCCGCTATACCCTCAGAGACGTGCGGTGACCTGAACCGTGAAAAGGAGGGTCCGAATAAAGCACTCAAACTGGCAATTCTTAATGAGGGCCACAGACGGAAAATGAAAGGGAGAGAGGCTAGGAATTAGTGAATTAAAATATAAGCGAGAGATCAAGCTCCTTCTCTCGGGGTTCCATTTAGCTGGCCCAAAGTGTCCATCTCCACCTAAACTGCCTACCCTTCAGCCCGTTGAATATCTAATTTTGCAATGAATAGATAATTACCTTCTTTTTTTCTTGCCAGTAATAATTTATATTAAGAATATTTAAATAGTTAATAAAGAATAATATTAATATTATTAATTAAGTTTATTAAAATATACCTTTTCCCGGATGGTATGTTGCATCTACGAAAGTTCTGAGCTGTAATGTCCGACATTTCTACGCTATATAGGCCCCTAATTACGATATACTAAGTATAGAAAGTCCCATTCTACATTACCATACTCCGTCCCCATCGGACACCCTTTATACCAGCCACAAAACATATTTGTTTTCCTTTTTTTAGTATACGTTTTCATCTCATACCGCATGTTCACCTATAGTCCTATAGTCAAATTCCAGGCACGCATTGGGTCAATAACATCGGCTCCTTGAACAGCACAGAAACTGAGTACGTGCTCGACTGGAGCGCCGAGTGAATGATGAACTAGTGCACCAGAGAAGCTGCCTTGGAGCCGCTCTAAATCTAATTAGACAGCCATGTCAGTTGGTGTCGCGCTTGCTGAGCCCGGGAGTGAGAGAGTAGGGGGGGGAGAAAGAGCGAGAGAATTGCAGGGAAGGATATATATAGCGAGGGAGAGTATACAGAGAGCCTGGCGAGACCGCTCTAATACCGCGCAATCTGCAGGCGAGCCCACACACATGTCCACAGCAACCCTGGGTCGTCATCAACCCCCGGCTTACCTCAAATAATCAACTGTTATTAATGTTAGAGCCAACCGCAACCCAGCCTATCAATTAAAATACATGTATTGCACCTCATGAATAGAATGCTAACTGGTAGTCGGCACGAGTTACACCACGTAATAGAGCAGAGAAATGATAATATATGGCTTCCGGTTTTAAGCATATTTTTCCCAATGTAACCTCATGTTGTAGAATATACACGAGGAAACAACGTTTATATGCATACAAATATATAAATGACTAAGAGCCGGAATAAATTGGCATAAGAATGGTATAGTGGAATGAGGGGGTGACCTGGTTTGGAATCGGGGTGGCGGAGCTAATTTCATTCATTTATTAATTTTAATTGAACGCGAGAGGTGTAATTGAACTTCGGGACACTAATTAGAAAATAATTAATCATTCTTATATTGCCTTAAATCATTTCATGAAACACATTTTGTACGAGGTCTTTTCGTACTCATTTCCACTAACTATGAAATAGAACAGTTCTGAATTAATTAAATTAATTTATTATTTATTGAGTTCACATTTTACCTATCTCACAGTCAAGATTACATATTACTTATAAAAGCTGGCGAATAGAGGTTCAAAAAAGGGTTAGGTTAATTAAATGTCCATTAGTTTTATACAACCGTATACCAAACTTTATTATCGTAGATGAATAAACTTTTAAGTATTTAATGTCAATGTGTCGTTCTTCTAAAGGATTCACACATTTTACTTCATTATACTATTTTAGGGAGAAAATAACGCTAGGCGAAAAATGCTCGGGAATTGCAGTCCCGCAATACAGATGCGCCGTGCGGGTGTAGTATACCCGAAGCGCCGTATTTTCCAAACCTGTATGCTTGTGCCCCGTTTAATGAATATTCCAGCAAATAAGCCCCCTTGTTAGATCCATTCTGGCAATTATTCATGATTGTATTTTCATGAACGCGCGTCCCCTACACGAAATGAAATATTTTTTATAATATTGAAAAATGCAAGATCTTCATTATTACCTCCATTAACTTTATAACACATTTATTGCATTCTTCCTTTTTATAAATTCTATTTTCATTTATGCCCTTAAATTAAACTTCCATATTGTTCCTTCTTTTTTTTTGAGCGGGGTTCACCCCCCGATTTGTAGCTCGTAGAAACAAAACCAAGTTTTATGAAGCCATACTTTAATTCAATGAACGCATATTATTCCAGTAACGTTATTTGCATCCGCCGTACGTAATGAAGTGAATTCGTTCTATGTGAACCCTACATCAAAATATTGACCCGGAGATTTTACTTTCTGTTGAACCGTTATTACTTAAAAAATATTTTTTATATATTTTTTATGTTACAGTGGAATCACAGTAACGAGAAACAGGTTGTGCTCAAGGATCTGGATATCGACGCATCCGGGCTCTACTCCTGCGAAGTTTCAACCGAAACACCAATTTACACAAAGCCATCGGAAGATCTCGAAGTCGTAGTTGTCCGTCAGTAATATGATCAAATTAAGGAAATAAGTATAAGAAAATTAACCACCCCGAAATTCAACTTATTTTGGCAGTACACATGCGAACTATACTCGGTTACTGTATATATGATTTTCTTATTTCTTAAAATAATATACAATAATAAAATCTTCTAAATAAATAAAAATTCTTAACTACTGATTAATTTTTTAAATTTAAACTCACAGGAAAATAATTCGTTAGGTTCTGCTAGGACATGCTATATACATTAAAAATGAAAATTGAATAAAGCAGAAACTGACAGTCCCTGTCACGGTGGTAGGCCGAACGCTATAATTTAGTAACTTTTAACATTGGGAAACTTTTTTCTAGCTCGCATTTGTTAATATTTAAGGGGGCTATGACTCAGTGTATAGAGCGGCAGGGCGATCCGACCTTAACGGGCCCTGAGGCTAAAGACGAAGGGCCAGAGGGGAGGAGGTTCCACTCTCGGAAATTATGGCCTACCATAATGGTTACACGTTACATTACTTTCCAATGTTTACTGCTCCCACCGGATAGTAGAGAAAGAGAGAGAAGGAAAGAGAGATAGAGAGGGAAAGAGAGACAGAGAGTGAAAAAACAGAAGCAGCTCTGAAACCCATTAAACTTTTTCAACGCAATGCTTATCAGTTTTTTTTTATCGGAAAAGGACTTTCAAAAACCCGGGAACATATCGAAATTGAACTCCACCTGAGCTGAAAAAATATCCAGATACAAATACGAACTCTGAGTCGAGAGGAAGTTGGAATCGTGACAGGCCACCTAACTGTTATGCAGATAAATATCCGTGAATTGCTTTTCTCAAGTTGTCCCACCTTCTAACCTCATCTTCGCCACACGAAGAATAACTACAATAAATGCATTTTATGAGTTGAGAATAATTAAACGAAGAATTAAAGACAAAACCATGACTAGGTGTTCAGTCATTTCATCATATCGTTACATAATTATTTGAATCATCATAAGTGAGACCTAATTAATTTGTCATTTAATAACTAACTAGACTCCTCTTAATGCACGTGCATTACAAGTAGTTTACCAAGAGGTAAGGGAATGTTAAGTACTTGTTGGATTTTTTGAGAGAGACAGGAATTGTATAAAGGCTGAAATCTAATAAATTCTCGTTTGTCTTCAAACAGGTTTCCGATTATGATTCCATTAAGATTCATGGGTGGGCGAACAGAAATGGGCGAAGAAAAAAAAACGGGGACAACTTTTCTATAAGACGACAGGAGTCAACTAATAACCGGAAAGAAGGGGTGGGCCTTCTGATGAGGGTATAAAAAATAGAAAAAGGTGTAATCCATCATAGCCGGGGCGTCATTTGTCTGCCATGAGATAGCGGGGGGGGGGGAGAGGCCGCCGGCAAGATTAAAACGGCTCGGGTCTCGCCCTAAGCACACCACGCCACAATACACACCCTACCCGGCCACGCCAGTTTCTTTCTTTCTTAAAGCCCCACAATCGGCAAACAAACTTCGGCAGGCGGGCGATATTTTATTTCAATTAGTATTAACCCCGACCCCCTCGCAAATAAGAAAAGCCGGAGAAAATTAAGAAGCGAAAACGACCAGTTGAATCGCGCCGACTCTCAATTCCAAACGGATCGACTGATAATGAGATTTTTTTACCAACCCCTCCCGGGGTGGTAAAATTGCGGATTTATTATATGGTATTCAGCGTTCAGAACGCCTACCAAATATCTTAAGTTACTTAAAAACGGAAATATGAAATTAATTATATTCTGATATAATATCAGATTCAGAAAACAGAATATATCCAGCCGCAATTTGAACTCATCGCTGGGTCGGAAGACTCCGATTCGCAGTTACTAAACCCCGACTTCAATTACGGCCCCGTTCGATACTCCAACTCTCCAACGTCCAGTATTTTTTCCGGCCCGCATCGAGTCATCCCGCACTGGGGCAAAATTAAAATCGATCCGTCGGTGTAATCCCGGCCCGCTTCGGCGGTCCGCCGAAAGTTTACATTCGCCGTCCTCCGTTCTAACGCCGTCCCCCACGACTGTCCCAGGCAGCGGGAGGGAACGAGGCGGAGACAATGCGCGATGATAATTAGCCCGGGTGAGTTGGACCGACCCCCTCGGCAACTTCCCCCGCCGGCTGGGTTTGCCAGTTTAGTTGCCGGCTGAACCCTGGTGCGTGAGCTTCAAATCCCACCATCCCCCGCCCCCGCCCCTCGGCCGCCTCTTTTGTCAACTTCATTATGTGTATTTGGGAGAGTTCTTAAGAGCGACGCCGAATCCCGGAATACGGGGAATAGTCCTTTGATTACAAACTGACGATTCACGCCGTATATCCAGTTTTGTTCTTTCGATAGGTCCAGCCCGGAATTCGAAAAAAGGCGGCTCTTTCATATTGCCTATTTGAACAAGTCAAGTGAAAAAACAGCAAATGGAAACCAAACGCGACAACTAGGGATAATTTGTTTACACTTTTTTTTAAAAAACATGTGACGCCACTGTCCTAAAGCCCCGGTTAACACAAGTAATGCAAATTACTACATTACTCTCTCAATCGCTAAAAGAATTAAACCGTCCGATATGTAAACGTTTATTTGATAATCATATTTCTGTTGTTACAGAAATTACGTGTCAACGGATACTTAAGTTAAAGACCGCCTACACACAATAACCACGCTCAGTATGGAAGATAACAACAGATAGCCTTTTTTCCACCCCGAATAACTCTACAATTAGCGCTAATTAACAGTTGAACTTGATTATGATTCGAAACACCACTTTCTAATTGGGCGCAGGTCAATAGCCTTCATCACCCAGAACTAAGTGGAAAATTGAGGGTTGGGAAAGTTCCTTTTCATGTAATCAAGCGAGAATCCTGTTTTGTTTTATTTCTATAATTTCCTTTCCCTCCTATTTATCATTTAATCCAATATTCCTCCCCTTTCATAATTAATTGCAGAGTTTAAAGGCTTTTCCCGAGTCGCAGATACAACAAAACTAATTCAGGTTTCTGAGGCGTTTCTTTTTTTTAATAAGGACCTCAATATTGACGAATAATAACATTTATATCAATAGTGAAATAAGATTACTGTTTGAAATATCTGTAGCTACACTAGCATTATAATTTGTAGTTCTGTTTCAGAGGGACAGATGGAGGACCCTCTGGTCTCATTCGGTAAGCCCGTGTATACGGTGGGCGAATGGCTGCAAGTGAACTGCACCTCGGGGCCCGCCCGTCCCACGCCCGATGTCACTTGGCTTGTCAACGGAAAACAGGTACTATTTTCCGACTACCTAAAATATCTCTTCAACTTCCACAAACCTCCGGATTGCAGAATCATTAGATACAGAAAGCACGACCACGCTTTTTCAATAATCTATATACGTATTCTATATTAATTAAAATCTTAAGTGGAAGCGCAAATGTTGAATACGATCATACAATAAAATAGGTCCTATTACATAACTATACGCATTATTTGTCTCTGAATTGAAATATCAGCGCTAAATTCTAGGTTTTATGATTGAACTGTTGTTTTTTTCGAGGGATAAAAAGTGGAGTCGATATTGTTGATTCAATTGAGCGCCAGACTTCCATTGTGCCCTATTGTATCGGTCGGCATCCATTCAAACCGGGCCTCGGAGATTTAACAGAGGCGAGCGATGCCGCACGGGTTTGGTAACTTTTCAGTGGGGGGGGAGGGGCGTTTTTGAAACAGGGTTCACACTTTGAGTGATGGCCCCCGGGAGCCCGCCGATACAGATAACGTCATACAACTGTCCCGGTCGTATCTCTAATGGTTTTAAGGCCCCCGGACGCCGTATATAACCGGCCCGGACCCGCCTCGTAAAACGCGCTATTAGCCAAACCGCAACGGATAAGACCGTTAACTTCATTAAATCTCTACGCTTCCAGATAAACGTTTACAGCGATCAAGCGACCTTTCTGTTCGGTACCGTGTACGCATTAACACTGGAGGGGCGGAAAATGAACCTCATGTGGGAAAAGATAAATAAATATAAATTTTGGAACAGAAAAATAAATTCGCTATGAAAGGTGTCAAAATAAATCTGGTATTTAGGTCCTATGTAAAAAGTATTGCTAAGTGACGTAACAGCAATAATTTTTTATTGGATCAACAATTTTTACTTTTTTAATTTTAATTTTTAATATAATTTTAATATAATCTGTGATCCTAACAACAGGCGCCCTCATGCGTATTGTTGAAAAAGTTAAACAGTGATTCCGAGCCCTCGGTGGTGTTGCTCTTCGTTTTGGATACAATTCGTAACTTTTTTGTAATTCTCATGTAAATACTCAGGATATAATTAATTTATCCGTTAATTGTCAGACTTAATTACTACCATTGCCACCATTCGGATATCATGAGAAAGTTAAGTGCGCGCACGTAGCAATGACGAAGGAAAAAGCCTTTTTTAAAAATATGAATAGCTCCTCAAAGAAAATACCGATTCAAAAATATAAACCCTTTGTGCGTTTCCGTATTGGAACCTTTGTCGGGACACGCGTCCAGCCCAGATCCAAATATAGTGGCCGCAATAGCCAGAACTCAATTGGCGGCCACGAGAAGTTACAAGTATATGGGGACGTGGGTGATTGGGTCGAGCCCGGTTTTGACAGCTCCCTTACACCGGCCCAACACAGTCCACTGTACCGGGCATTCTCAACACCCATTCCCCGGAGCCGTTCCAATTCTGGACAATATCGCTCCCGGAAAAATATCATAAACGCAAGCTTATTTACTAGTTCGCGTCCAGAGATTCAAACCAATAGTCCTTCGGATCATCCTTAATGCTCCCGTTATGTTTAAACTCGATGTTAAAACGAATGAAATGTAATCAGATATAAGCATGATTAAACAAATACAAAACACAATAATATAATGATACAAGTTGCTACAGGGCAAAATATAGTATAATGAACATAAAATTGAATGTAGAGTACGTATATTATGTTGATAAAACCTGTTTGTAGAAAGCATTCAAATGACGTACAACATTCCTTTAAAATAAGAATCCAAAATCTAAAAACTATAGAGCACCCATACTGTGGTACTGCGAACCTAATGCTAAGTGTCCAGAGCAGTGCCTCTACCGGAAATTATTCAGCCCTGTTTTCGTTATCATCCGGCGTTCTTGTCCGACTGAAGGAGAGGGGAATGGATAACGCTCTGGGCCCTGTGCTAGTGCTGAGCTCCTGTTAACTGGCCGGCCCAGTTCGACAGTTATACGCGCGTCCCACGCCTAAATTTCCCTATCTCTTCCTCACCAGCGCAGCGGCACTCGTCCCACACGCAGTCGATTATTCCCGACCGTGTCGAGTATCACTATCGAGTTAAAACCTTCAGCTCCGCTCTTTACGAATAAATATAATATTCAGTCGCATCCGTCGCACCGCCTCGGACATTAACTTGTATTCATATAAATTTTCACAAGAAACGTATATTTTCGTCTACGTTCGATAACAGGGCCGAACGTTTCTTACGTGTAATACTATGAAAGAATCCACATTCCAATATCGCATTTCTTAAAAAGAAAAAACCGCTGTTCAACAAATTTTACTCGTGAAACACCGTGATATTTGAAAATTTAAGGGTTTTGCTACAAAAAAATATTGTTACTTTAACATCACAGTCCGATATTATAAGCTCTGAACAAAGTAAATCATAATTAGTTGGAATAGTAGGCTGCACTCATAATAATGTTGGAAATAAATTATTTATTTTCATGTTATCGTCATGAAGCCGTATAGATTAATAAAATCATTAAATGGCAAAAGGTATTAAATAAATGTATGTCAGATTAAATAATTCCAAATTATAAGGCGGATATTCTAATATATTTATTTGACTTGACATTTTGACTTGACGATTTTTACAAATCATCCACAGGAAGTGGGGGAAATTTGGGTCATTCGATTTTCCCTTTAGCCATCAAAATCTTGGAATAGGCTGCAGAGCTCTTTAGGTAAGCTCGGCTCCTGGTGGCTGTGCTGTCGCAACGGAGAGTATACGCGATGGCCGGAACTCGATCGCCCTGCTGAATCGAACCCGGTTCGAAATCGCCGGGAGGTATCGATATCGAGAATCTCCAGTTTGCGTTGTTTTAACGTCTCGGAGGAAAATTGCAGGCGAAAAAGGATTTTTTTCTTTAACTCAAACATCATAAAGTCATTAATTTTCTCAGAATATGCACGCAATATTTTGAACTTGCAAAGAAAACTTAAAACTGCCCTGTAAAATTTGAACCAATCCAATCGGTGGGCGTCGACTTGTAGAGAAAGTAGGACACAGAGGTCGCTACGTATCGATACCCGTTTCTAGCGGCGGTAGTACTGTCAATTCCCACCAGTCGATAAATCAAAGGACGATAACAAATGTTTTAGGGTATAAATTTACTAATCTCCTGCACTATATTTTCTGAATCTGGACATACACACCATATATTCAGACCATTAGAATAACAATTAGGATACAAGGATACAAATACATGAGTTAATTTTTCTACCAAAGGATATTTAAATGGAACTAATATTTTGATTAATTTCTACATTAATTTCTGGCGAATGTATTTCCATAATTCGATTATTACTAGTCTGATTGAAAATGTTCCACTAACTGGCCCCCATATTCTTCACTGGGACACTAAATAGACATTTTTAATAAATCAAATTTACAACATTAAAATATACACGTAAAGTACATAAGAGCTGCGATTCTGGGTATGAAAATTTGAGCTAAGGTATGCGCGGGGTAAAATCACCCTTCACTTCCGCTCTCCCCTGTGTGCCTGGTATTTTGCATTCCTTCTGAAATTCTTTCGTACAGTGCCCGGCTCCTTGCAATTTAAAATTTTCAAGTACATATTTCAAAACTTATTATGCTAGCTACGACATACTATAGTGTTAAAATAATATTGTTTCAGCGAAAGTTTATCTTAGTTTTAACTCATTTGTTCTTGTCATGTTCAATTGAGTGAACAAAGATTAAGGAGTCTAATAATATGTGACGACTTGCAGGAAACAAATTGTCTAATAACCTCAAAAGACGACTTAGTACGAAAAGATTCCGCGCAGTTAAAGTTGAATTAAATTAGGTCGTATTTCTTCCAATGAAGGAAGTGAATAAGCTTTCTTCGGAGTATCGGTTTCAATCTATTTCCAATCTTAACTTGCGGTATAATCCGCCTCATATTTTCCCCATAACCGAAACTTTTCCCGAAGTAATTTCAGCAGATGCCTTGACAAACAATTGACTCAAGTGTTCTTTGCGTCGAAGGGATCACCCCTAAACTTGTCACTCTAATTCTTGTCCTCATAATACTTCAATATTGTAACCTTTCTACATTTTAGTTTCAATTTCTAATTTCAGTTCATATAATCCAACTGCTTAAAGACCGCATAATATGTATGCTTTTATCAGCAACAGGGTTTTTCATTGTATTCGATAGAATCTTAATTAAATTCTTAATAAATTTGTTTTTAGCAAAAATTAATGTGTTAGGTATCTAAAGTGATTAATCTCATGTAACCATTTTTAGTCTAGAAAAATTATATCTAGAAATTATAGTTTTGTATTAAAATTGATTTAAAGGAAAATATATCTAATTAAGCGGCGAGTGAGCAAAAACAAGGACATTGGGCTCGGATTTCTTTTTTTTTTCATTCTTTTTTATTATTTATATAGCGCAATTGGCATCTGTGGCCGTTATGCGTTCGGACTGGGGAGTATGAGGATTATGCACGGGTCACAGAGCATCCTCTGACTTCATCCTCCCGAATAAAAACCGAGCCGGTAGATGTTTTTTTATTCAATACCAGACGAAAGATAATTAAATATTTGCGTCCGTAGGTAAAGTTTCACATTCATAATTCTGTAAATTATTATCTCTTCTTCTACTTCATCTTTTTCACCTTACCACTATCATCAACTTATTTTTAGTTCATTCTCTCTTCTGGGTGGCATGTGTGAGAGTTCTCCACTCAATACTGAACTATAATAATTCTGAACTAATCTATTCCTCTTCAAAGTGGGTTCACCTTCGGTTTCCCCCCGCGAAACATCGTTAGCGTTTTCCTTTTGCGTTGTCTACTGACTGAGATGGTTGGAACCTCGCAGAAGTATAAGAACAACGTGTAAGAAAGGGGGAATGGAAAGAAAATATAGAATTAATACGCAGTAAAAGAAACATTGGCGTGCAATGGGACAAAGTATGGTCGAGTGGACAAGATTGGGAGAGAGAGAGAGAGAGAGAGAGAGAGAGAGAGAGAGAGAGAGAGAGAGAGAGAGAGAGAGAGTGAGTGAGAGTGGGAGGTATGAAGGGAGGGGGACCCGCTGTTGTTGAAGCTGTTTCAAAGAAAGCGCCCCCCTCAAACTCCCGCCGGGTGATTAACGACTGGTTTCACGCTCCAAACTTCACCTTCGGGACTTCCACATTGCAACTCCAAGCCCAACTAAGTCTCCTACCGACACACCCCTTACCGCCTCCCCGCTCCCTCACCACCACAGCCAGCATCCGCACTCCGGTAATAAGAGGATTAAACAGGGACCGCACTTCGAACATGTCATTCGCGAATTTGCCACCCCGGGTCCCTTGAAGCGCTCGAGTTGAAAGAGTTCTGTAAGCCTCGAGAAAATACCACTTAATTCATCCCGGGTATAATACTTTCACCTCCCTGAAAAACCAATCTCTATTCAAGTGATCCTCATCTGCTACTCAAGAGTAATTCCTTAAAAGAATACTTCTAAGTAATATAGTACTATGATATAATAGTATCATAGAATTCCCTATATCTTTCTGTATTCGTCAGAGTTCATTAGTATTAGAATTGTTTTACATTTTATTACAATTATTTTCAATGGCTTTATCCTTGTTCATATCTAACAGATTTGGTTGGTTGTTAATTTCTTTCTTATATTATTTTCCTTCCATATCTATCTTATCAACAAAATAATATTTAAATATTTGGGAAAACCCACAGTTCGATACGGTTCTCACGTTATACTCCTTACGTGCGTAAGGACACAAAATAATTCCAGGGTGGGACGACTTGTACGATTTGGCGTGCTTGTCCTGAGCTTGTCCGTCGGAGCTTTAACCCACCTTCCGGCGCTTCGCACATCACTCGGTTTGAAGAGCGTTCTCACACATCGGGCGTCAGAAGGAAAGAGGAGTCACGGGGTGCGGTAGATAATGCTGGATGGGGGAGTTTTAATGGGCTGGCTTCCGCTCTTCACTCCCCCAGATAAGGGTTGTCAAAGTGTCGTTACCCGGAGGCGATTTACCTACCTGGCTGCCGGCACGACATACCGCAATCTGACCCATTACAGACGTTTTACCACGTCTCGTTATTAGAACGTTCCCGACAGGTGTGCCACGATGAATAAGCTGTTCCCAACAGATTTATTAGTCGATCCACTCATTTCAGTCAAAATTATCTAGTACATTAAGACTGGCTGAAATACTAGAATAATAACCTAGCATTTCCCTTTAATAATTGGACTCATCACAGGTTTAAATATATGCCGCTCCTTTCATGAAGTAGTTTATCCAATCCCAAACCCATTACTGTAGTACCATTTCTATGCAGGAGGGATCGAAAATAAGACTTAAACTTGAATTAGTCTACCAAACCGATAACATCTTGTTCAATAGTGCGATGTACGTTTTTCTTCCAGTGTAGTTGGCTAAATGGTTTTTATACATAGAGAAGATGGCTTTTAGTCATTGCAAATATTACATAATATTGAGACCTAATTTCTTGGAACGGCCATTATTCACCGGCGTATTCCTTTCTTCACGCTTTTAAATTGATTAAACACTACTTTAATAATCGGAGCTATGTGCGCAAAATTCGGAAAGAGCCCGGTACAAGAATTTTTAAAGGTCCCCCGGTGATAGTCGTGGAGGAAGACTAATGGGATCTCTACTTAAGGAGATTAAAGCCTTTAAGTGGGGAGGAGGGGGAGGACGGTCTCACCCTAATATCGGCAGACGTACACCAGCCGCGGCTTGGGACCGAATAACCGGGCCCGAGTCAACGGTGTTTTGTTCGCAGAGCGTCCCCGCACAATGAGAGGGCTCCACTAAGTGCCCCCCTCACCCCTATGCGCCAAACTTATCGCGTTCATCATTTCTATCGCCCCCGTCTCCACCGCGAGCTTCGGCCGAGTCCAGTTCCCGAACTCGAGAGGAGCAAATATGCACAAATGCGGTCTAATAAAATCGAGAACCAAACATGGAAAAGGGACGATGCTAAAGTACGGCAGATTTAAAAGTTCATTATTAACCGTTTGCACTCCGTTGTCCCCTCTCGTGGGACATCGTAATTCTAGCCTACCACTCCGATGTTCCCTCTGAGGGGACATTAAAATTTATTAGTGACTACAGGGAATCAAGTCATTTCTGGGCAACTTTTTGAGACGTGCATGTTTCCCTGATATTTTCTATTGAAATGGTACAAGGCATCAAATCAAAATATAGTAAAATTACTAAGATATATAAAAGAAATGTCGGCTAGTTTTGTGTCGGAAAAAACGTGAGCGGTCCGAGCACTTCTCGGCGCCACTCGAAAAGAACGATAGGGAGAGTTTGTAGAAGAAAGGTCGGTATGCGAGCATACCTCGCACACTGTATAGTGAAATTTATAGAAATAGAAATAAACAAGTCTAAAACTGATGAAAAGAGTTTCAAAGCTGAGCTCTGGTTTGAAGCGTCGAGCGGTATAGATAGATCTAACGAGTTAGAAAAAAGTAAGTGATTCTTCTCTCGGTAAGCAAGTTCTTTCGGTAAATATCATTTTGATTAAAGACTGAGTCTAGACGAAAAAGATAGCAGTGACAGTGACATCGGCCAACCACCAAGGAGTAGCTGGTAGCCAACATCCAAAATGGTCCGGAGTGCAAAGGATTAAATTAGGTCAACTTGTTGCGGTACAGCAATTATTGCAATCAGTTACATTACCAGGATACTTAATTATTAGTACTTGGTCTATCGTTTTTTATAATGGGCAGACTGCACGACAGAAGAGTACTAGACTGACAACATTCTACGCCCGCCGGTTTATATCTAACGAATGCGTCTAAGCTATCGGTAGAGACAAATAGTATTTACATTTCACAATTCCTATTTGCACGTCTTGGTGTCTAAGGCGGACGCCGGCAGCATCAGGAAGTTCCCGGTCCAGGAGCGTCGGGGTGCGACAGCCGAGCTCGGTCTGGCAGTGAGCGAGAAACACGTCGGCCTGTTGAGGCTCACCTGCCTCACCACAATACCCGGCTACATGGGGCACAGGGCCAGGCACAACCAGTACGCCGACCACAGGGCCTACACTGTCACCGGTCAGTACGCTCTTATTTATCTCTTCTTAAATATAATAGTCATGACACACTTTGAGCACCGTACGATATCCAATCAAAGGAATATACTAATTATCCTCTTAGAATCGCTCACTGAAATACGCTGATAAAAATGTATTCCAATACGTCTATATAACATTTGGGACAACATTTGTATCTATGAACTACAAATGGGAGTTATAATGAATAAGAAATGAACGCGGGTTGTAATCCGAAATACGGGTACATATAAGCCTCTTATACTCTCTTATACTGGTCTCCTGACCAGCGATGCGCAAATCTTCTCCGAGAAACGGCCATTTGAAGATATTTGTTGATTGAATATTATAAATTTTTTATAAAGTTTATAAATATAAATTTAAGGATTTTGTTAATTAATAAAAATTGCTTCCCCTTTCAGCCTAACTATATTTGGCGTAAGTACCCTTTCTGATGACCACGAATATTGGTCCTGACACCACTGAGGTTCGTCCTGTCCTTTTATCCTTCCCACCACAAGGAGTTGAGTTTTAGTAAAGTTTACTAATTCAAGGGTGTAAAATTTTCTGTATCAAGTTAATATTAAAGTTTTCTTTTACAGTTGAAGTCCTACCGAGTATCCCGGTCCCGGAGGTGAGAATAAGTAACTGCTCTGGCTGCGTTCCACGTTTAGCTGCGTCGCTTTCGTTTTTCTCATTTTTAATCCTTCTGCAGATTTCACTTCTCTGTGAGTACAACGCGAATTAGAGTTATACCACGACAGAAAATATATGCATCCGTTTAAAACGGATAACGCCTTTGTATTTTATTTTTCAGAATCCTCACAGATGCTGAAGATACTAATTCTCGTTCACCTGTCTTTTCAGAATTCTCGTCGTTAAAAAACGTTTTGTTCTGTAAATAATGGATATTAAATTTTAATTAGTGTTTTAAAAATAAGAACGTGTCTTCGAAAAACAAATTGGGAGTCTTCAAAAGGGGAACAAATTTCGGGTCACCGAGTTTCACCTGCGTACCGTCGCCAAAGATTTGAGGCCGGCATGATTAACCCGCTCAAGAAGGTCTAGTTTCCTCAGAATATCGTCCGGAACGGCAAAAATGGGACATTTTATTTTAATAAATGTTATAAGTTCGTAACTTAATAAATAACGACTAATTAAAAGTGATCGGGTTCCGAATGATCTCCCCTGGAAAGGCTCTCTTGTTTAGATCAATGAATTCAACCAGAATGCAGACCGAATTGTTTACGACCATTATGAAGGCGCCAAATGCCAACAAGAAATAATGATATTTTGGTGTATACAAAGATATTATTTCTTCTTAATTTCGCTTCTCAGTTCAATGATTCATCCTAAATAAACTGGATAATTTCTAAAGGTATTGTGAGAGTCATAATACGTATGAAAAATAAGTGCTGGATCAAAATAATTTGGTATATTCATCCCAAAAGAAGAAAATGTTCTAAAAGATAATGGGGCAGCAGTAATATAAATGTGTGAGTCAAAGTTATAAAAAATAATTTCAAGTATACAGCATTATTTTAGAATAATATTTGAGGTTCCTCAATTACACCTGAAACTATATTCCTGGACAACCATAATTCAGAGGATAAAATCACTGAGGTGCCAAGATGTTATATGAGATTCACGAATAACATTATACATATTTTATTTATTAGATATACTATTTTAATATATATCTTGACATTGACAAAATGACTACCATGTAGTTATTGTGCTTCAGTTCTCAAATAAAAATATTAAATACTGTGAAAGTATGTTTCATAAAGACTGCCCCACCAGAAATTATTTACCAGTATAAAAAATAATTTAATTTGTGGAGTTTTAATTGTGTAAGTTTCTTGAACACCCATTGACTAAAGCAGTAAATACCATACTATTTATTATATAAATATAATTTTGAAGACATGCATTCTTATGTTTGTAAATATTTCATTATTAAGTTATTAAATTGTAAATGCAGTATGTTTTACAGTGTGAAAGAGAGATTTAAAATTATCTTGTGTGAATGAAGATTTTTAATGGCTCTACTCAAAATATCTATGTCTTCCTTAAGGACCTGAGGGTCCAAATTTATAGGGCTATATATAAATAAATAAATAATATATATATATATACATAAGAATCTACTACTATTAAACTTCCTTCTTTTCACTAGCCAACTACAAGTTGCCTGTTGAATGGATGAATAGATGTAATTTTTTGATGTTAATCTGTGTACAAATTTGACTATGTTGAATGAAAAGTATTTAAAACTGGTTTCTTGCAAATAAAATATTTTTGACGTGAGATTGAATGTTTAGTTACTGAAATTAATGGTACCTTTGTTAGAATTAGCACACTAATATATAAACAAAAATAAAAATCATCAGATATAAATGAGGCATAAATTCAATTTTAATTCCTTCAGACTTGTTAAACTAAAATAATAACTATTTTCTTTTTAATATATATCTTGACATTAACAAAATGACTACCATGTAGTTATTGTGTTTAACTCAAGCCTATTATTTACATAAAATAAAACTGTCAACATACTTCTATTGAATAATAACTGCATAATGATGGAGATAATATTTAAATACAATTCATTACTATATATGCACACATAATCATTAATACAGGGAAACTAACAGAAAATAAATTAAATAAATGATAAATTTATCATTTATACTATTCCAATATACAAATATCATGGCACAACAGGCTTTTTTTTATTAAAAATTGAAGCCTGTAATATATAATTGCTCCCTTATTTTTTAATGGTTGTATGATATTTAAGCAGTTTCTATACATAATTAAAAAAAACAGCGAACAGCCCACAGAAAAATTGTATGCCACCTAAATGTGATAACTGCAGAGATACTCAGTTACCATGAGGTTTCCTAACTGAATGCCTATTCCCATCACATTCTATATCACTCTGACTGATCTACTACTTATTATTAAACTATTTATCTTATGTTACTTGATATTTCTCAGCCATTAGGGTTTATTTTAACAGACATAGGCTATATTTATCTGTTATACCTAACTACTTATATAATATATACCATCAATCCACACTGCCACTAAACAGTTTCTTATCTACTGATTATTTGGCCACAACTCCAAAATAAATACCCTTGGAATTGGGATTTCTTAGAAAAAACAATGGGGCCCCTTTTTGACTTTTCTTGGAAGGAAAGAACAGTTGCAACATTCATCACTATATCTATGTAATCTTCATATATTGTTGAGCTGTGAATAGGACACCTTTTTCTTCCTTCCAAGAAAAGACAAACCCTTTTTTCCTTAAATTCTAAGGCTCTGTTAAGGATTGATTCTTACTAAGGTTAATGTTTCCACCAAATACTTTTGAATTTTAAAATAAGTGTGCATTAAATTTCTATCTGTAACTCTGGAATGTTATTTGGTTAGTAAAAAAATGAGTTTTAAACAATCCAGCTTTGTGAATATATTAATTTTATCTTTAGTTTTGTCCGTCGCTCCTTGATCGTTTCCATGGTCCTCTGAGGGGCCGTAGGAATGAAACGGGGGACTAGTGGGTAAAAGAAGTTCTGCTGGTTTAGTATTAGTGCCGTATTTCTTTTGGGTATGTGATGCTCTGGCTCTATTTATTATAATTTCGTCTTCTATATTTTTTTTACTTTTAACTTTAATTTCTTCACCTTTTCAAGAGCCTATTTACAAAGGATAAAAATAATAGAGTTGTTTAAGAGTGCCATTTTGGTTTAATTTAATACTTTTAGAGCAGGATATAATAAGGGAAAGGGCTAGTGGACAAAAGAGGTTTTGCTGGTTTAGTATTAGCGCCGGTATATTTTTTGTGTACGGATGGCCTGGCTCGATTTTCTATAATTTCGTCTATTATTTTTTTTAATTCCATTAATTTCGTTAAATTCCTGACACTTTCAACGATCAATTCGGATAATAGTACTTTTCGTGTAGCAATTACATTAGCCGGATTAGGATAAATTTAACAGTACAAATATTAGTAAACTGTATTAGAAAAATCTTTTTATTGCACATTATCTACACAAACATTTATCTTATAGTCAAACAATGAACACAGTAACCGTTCTTTCCGTATGGCAGTAATAGTTTCCATTTTTCTGGCAGTAATTAAGTTTAACGATAGTTTTATTCTTTCTACATTATATATTGCCTTAAATAATTACAAACTTATGTACTAGTGTATCGTATCGTAGATATATCCGAATTTGTTGTGTCCGTTGGGAGCCAAGTAAGTATCGATCAGTGCGTGGTGGTAATGGGAGTGGTGGGACGAGTCGCCGGTGTAAACGACGGGTACGGCGGTAGCCACCACTTGGCCCGTCACCACGAACCCTTCTCCTCCGGTGGACGCGTATTCGCCGTTCCTCGAGACACCGTCACCGGCCACATAGGAGAATTTTCCGACCGCGTTCCCCGCCGAATCCGTACCGCCTTCTTTATTGCCGGTGTCCGTGTCGTAATTGTAGCTGTACGATGCGTCGCCGGCGGCTTCACCCTCCACCACGGCGGGAGCTTCTACGGGCGCTGGAGGAGTCGGTAGATGATCTCCCCTGGCCAAGAAACCCGTGCCGGAGCCGGCTTCGTATTCCACCCTCCTCGACACGCCCTCGCTCTTGTAAGAGAAACTTCCCTTCACCTTCCCGCGCCGTCGGCCGATTCCTGCCTGGAGTGGTCGCCCGCGTCGTAAGAAAATGAATAGGACCCGCCCTCTCCGGTGCTGGCTTCGACCTGTGTGGATGCCTCCGGAGAGAGAGCGGCGTCGACGTTGGCCGCGGGCAAGTGGCCGCCCCTCGCCCTGAATCCGGTGCCCGCTCCCGCCGAATAGTCCACCCTCCTCCTCACACCGTCGTCTTTCGAGACGAACGAATAGCTTCCACGTACGTTACCTCTGGCGTCCGAGGACTCTTGTCTGGAATGATCTCCCGCGTCGTAGGCGAAGTCGTAGGAGCCGTCGACCGCGGACGACGTCGAGTCGTCTCCACCGGCGTCGGTCTGGGCGGCGGCCCGCTCGAGGGCGGTCGCCCTGGGCAAGTGGTCGCCGGTGGCTACGAATCCCGAAGCGGCTCCCGCACGGTACTGTACTCTCCTCCTCACTCCGTCACCTTTGGATACGAACGAGAAACTACCCCTAACGTTACCGCTGGCGTCCGACGATTCTTCTCTGGAATGATCGCCCGCGTCGTAATTGAACGAGTAGGAGGCGTCACCAGTGGTCGAGGGCGAAAAAGAAGAAACGATCGCGCCGCCGGCGTTTTCGGAAACCGCGGCCGTTTGCGTCTGAGTTTGGACAGCGGCCTTTACCGAAGCTGCGGAAGCCGCGATCTGGGACTTGATATGATCTCCTCTAGCTACGAAACCTTTGTCTGCGCCGGCCTCGTATTCTACTTTCCTCCTGACGCCATCACCTTTACCGACGAAAGAAAAGGATCCGCGGACGTTTCCGCTCGCGTCGGCCGATTCTTCCCTGGAATGGTCTCCCGCGTCATAAGAGAAACTGTACGAACCGTCATTGGATCTGGACACGGAAGGTATAGAACCCGCTCTCGAACTCGAGCTGACGCTCCCGGTTCCGGCGTAGGCCGTTTGGGATACTAGGGCGGGTACTTGCGGAGCCTTGGGCAGGTGAGTACCCCTAGCCACGAAACCCGTCCCGGCGCCGGCTTCGTATTCCACGGTCCTAGTCACGCTGTCTCCATTGGTCCTGAACGAAAATCTCCCTTTCACGTTGCCCCTAGCATCGGAGGATTCCTCCCTGGAATGGTCTCCGGCGTCGTAAGAGAAGGAATAGGAACCGAACTCGGTGCCGGAACTGGACTGTACGTCGGCGGCGGCTGCTCCGGTGGCGGCTTGGGCTTCATCGGCGGCAGTGTCGGCGGCCGCTACCTCGGCCACTGCTTCGGCGGCAGAGGATCCTGCTTCGACGGCTGTGGATCCTTCGGAGGCGGCGGTGGCGGTGGATCCTTCGTCGGAACTGCTGTTTTCTATCGGTGCTTTTTCAGCCGCCGATTGGTCTTCGGCCTTCTCCTGGCCACCGTCGGAAGAAGAGTACGTGAAAGTCGAGTGGACGTTGTCTGCCGAGTCTTCGCCCGGAGATGCCGCACCGCCGGTGTATTCTTGTGCGCTAGATCCAGCTAAAGGCATCCAATTATAAAAATGAATTTCTAATTATTTAATTAAAATTATTTAATTATTTATTTAGAAATTAAATGTTGGTGATTCCTGCCCCTAATTATCTTCATTTTAATGTACCGTCCTATCAAATTATTTCATTCGAGACTCTTAATACATGCATATTTCGACGAAATATAAGTGCAAGTGTTACCGGAGTCTATGACTGGAAGGTATCCAGCGACGCCTGCGGTGTACTTGAGCGCGAAAAGTCCGACGGGGCTATCGTACGAATATTCGCCTTGTACTTCGTTGGCCGGGTCGGCGGAGGCCTGAGCGGAGCTGCCGGTGCCGGTGTCGTAGCCGAACTTATAGCTGCCGTCCCCGTGGAGGACGTAGTACTGGCCTCGCCGGCTTCCAGGATGCTTCCAGTTCATCGCATAACCGCCGACCAACAGGTGCGCGGCTATAAGCGTCTGCAAAACGTCAATTTATTTATTATGGGGGATTTCGTTGAATTAAAACTTAATCGTTAACAGTAATAAACATTTACTCATTGCAAAACGGAGGAAATTGTGGGCGAGTATAAGATTGGTTGCAAACGGTCGTATGCAGATGCTAGAAGGAACGCAGAGATGTTCCATGGAAAATCGACAAAAGCAATTAGTACCATTTCTAATCTGGTAAAACCGACACCAGTCAAGTCGATCTGTCTAAAATCTATTTGAGGCTCTAATTGTAGTAGTTCACATCTGTTTATTAGGACAATGTGTTTCAAATACGACTGATAAAGTCTGCCCAAGCCATCTAAGAATATGAAGTGTGGTAATTTTAGTATTACCATGTTTCAGTATTAAAGGATCGGCAATACATTATTTAATGTTCTGGAAACAAGTAGCCAAGGTTACAGCTTACGTTCATAGTGCTTATTGATCGTAATAACAGAACAAAGTCCTGAAGCACATAGATTAGACCGATTTATGATGAAGCGAAACGATTATATAACTTGAATCAGCTCTCGTTTTATTAATGTTGGACAGCGTCCAAGATACTTGGTCGTCACGTGAGGAATACATCGAAATTCTCTTTTATGTATACCTTTTTTTTTATTTTACGCTGCGATTACTTCAAGAAGTAAGGTAATGGAAATATTATTTCGATAGTACGTTATGGCTATATGTATGTTACTTCAGGCGGTATTGAAAACAAAACTTTTACAGGTCACCCAGACGAAACCCAGAGTCAGTACGCCTAGTTACGTTAAGGTATACAATGTATGTGTATAAATACATACGGTTCTGTGAACTTTTATGAAGTATGAGCGTTGTGTATATTAAATAAATAATTCTGATATTTTAGAACAGATGGGTCAGCACGGGTAACACAAAGAAAATACGATGACGCAAACTGAATATTATAGCATGGTTCAAACCGTAGTTATGTGAAGATCGAATCGCTCTGGGCGGATTTATAAATTCCATTTATATTAAACTGTCGGGATTTGCAAGAGAAAACGATATCCATCAAATCCGCGTATCCCTCATTACTATTATGGGAATCAGATCCGAGATTGGTACTGGGAAGTTCCCGATACAAGGGGCGATACAATGCCCCAGAAAATGACATGCCGGCTCTCCTGTACCGTTTATGCTTTTAACACCTACAACCGGATGTCTGGCGTATACAAGGTCGCTAATTGACTCATTGTTTCGACAGCGAGCAATGCTGCGCTATCCTTGCTTCTGAAAATTACATTATTTCTTACCGATGCCTCATTTCCCAGTCGAGTACTTTATTGGAAATATTCATAACTGTGAAACATTTTTTATCAGGTTACTCGAGCATCAAGTGATAAATATAAACAGCTTTCTGAAAATTCTCGCATGCCTCTAAAAATGTTGTTTTTTCATATGATCATACCAGATTAGCAAAGGAATATCTTCACCCATTTATTACACCCCTTCCGCTTGTTTGGCCCTATGCTAGACCGGTTTCTCGCCATGAGTGATAGTGTTGACAGGTTGGTCGTTCGACATGCGTAAGTAACCCATTTTTTATTCGAGGAAAACCGCTGACTAAGCGAGGAGCCCAAAGACGGTATACAGGGCCGAACAAGCCAAGTTATGCAAAAAATATCATCAGTCGTATACTTTACAAACAATATTTAACAAATATCGAAGTTGAAATTTCTCTCAAAACCTATTACGATTCGTCGCCCAGTTCGGTTATTAGGCCCCCCTTCATAATTCAGTTACCACACGTTTTGAAATAGTACAATGTATAATATGCACTAACGTTTGTTTTTCTATTTATACTATTTTAAAATTTGTAGAAGAACTAGGGACCCGAATACATAAATGTTTAGACATAATTCAGGTGGCAACCTACATCGCGCAAATAACATAAAAGTGTTCGGCAACAATACAATTTTCCGATTTTAATTTCTTTTTTGTTTAAATATTTTAACCAGTCGTTTCACTTACCGAAAATAGGCCTAGAATCATCGTGTAACCGCCGACGGTGTGAGTGTGTCGCACTAGTTCCGTGTCCAGGCACCTTCTGAAGACGACACGGGGTCCCCGCCTCTTATATACCTCCGCCCCGATATACATTTCTTGTTCGCGTTCCTTTTTTGCCCCCCCGGTAAGGCGGGGGCGGCACCTTCTCGCTTTTCAGAGCCCCCGCCCCCTCCCACCCTCGCCCAACAACCCAAGGTCGGCCCCCCAAATGTTTCCCCCGCTCGGCTTTCCCGCCAAAGAGCCCAACCAACTGGTTTTCCGACCCGCAATTTTCGGGGCTAAACATTTTCGGAAGGCCCCAAAAATCTCCAAGTTACCAACTGAAGACGAGAAGACCGCCGCTGGTTTCAGATACGAAACTGGAAGTAGAATGGCCGCAGTCACCACAGGCTTAGATTTACGGATCACCGAGAGGTATCAGTAATAATAATAATGACCACCGCGTCAAATGAAATTGGGAATCTCAGTTTTCATTAAACATAATCAATTCCGGAGGTATCTCTGCGCCACAGTGGAAATATTAAACAAAATAAGGACAACAAAACGGACAGATTAGAGGAAGAATATATAATAAACTCTGTTTATTCTGTGGCTGTAAAATATCCGTTTTGAATAGCGTCATGCTGCAGTCATAACGACTGCAGGAAACAGTCCCTGGCAACATAGGATGCGCTTCTTTAATTCGCAACATATATTTTTTAGTTTTATACATTTTAATCCATTACTTTTAATATCGATATGGCAGCAGGTTCCGTAATAACCACAGGTTGAAGTTATAAGAGACAATGGCTAAGAAACTTCTTAATCTTCACATGGCTCTACAGTTCAAACTCTGGTCCGGTGCCGAAAGTGTCATGGCCAGCCATTTCTCGAAATACTCTTTTATAATCTTTTTTCCGCTTATGAATTGCAGGAACTTTCATAGGATTGGCCAGAAGAAAATGAAAAATGCCAGCAATTAGTTAAACTGACCCCACAGGGCCAGTGGATTATTATCCAGTTACAAATGGAAGCGTTGTAGGATCTAACATTGGGAATATCTTTTCGATTTATTTTTCCTTAATGAATATATATTTCTTATTGAACTTTATATGTACATATATATTTAAATTAACTGCGTGAAGGCGACATTCTGCTATTAATTCTCAGACGTAACACGCAGGTCAGAATGGGTTAAGATATCCCAACTCCTAAATGTTCCATATATTCGGTGTTTAAGAATACGATTCGTGGTTATATACGATTTGCTATTCTTAATTTACCACATAACCTTACCTGTTTTTTTGGTTATAATTTCTGTTTGTGAGACGTTCGGCCTCGGGGCGTGAACCGGTGTTCGGGGCACCTTGGCTGTGCTCCTGATTGCACCGAACAATTCCTTCGGCACGTGTCAAACGACACCACTTACCACACTTAGTCGGACAGACAGTGTTTACTCTTAGCCCGGTCGAAGGGGGTCTCAAGTTTCGCCCGTTCCTCGTCTGGAATAACGGTTTGGCCCCGAGGTGTCCGCCGTCGCCATAAAAACCAATGTCACCGGCACTCATTAGTCTCGGCAATGCGTGGATGCCCTCCTTCCTAGACGCTAGGGGATTGTGTAACGGCTCGACGAATATTCCCCATTATCTATATTCCTATGGATCGAATAGCATTTCCATTATGCGTATATAGTCCTTCGGGAAATACCTGGTTGGAAGGTCTTGCACCTTCTCGAGTACCCCAACGATATATTTTAGGTGTCATTCACGTAACGACAATACTATCGACCGAGACTCAGACTCTATTCTGATCACACACAGACCGCGTTTTTCCATTGTGTTAGAACGTATTTTTAATGGCAACATGGGTTGTAAATACTGCACAATCCCATGTTCGGAACAAATTTTTACAGTTTGTTACAACAGCGTCAAAGAGGCACTAAGCGTACCACCTGGTTTAGGTGGCAAAAAAGATTTGCGGTCACCTGACGAATGGATGCTATTGATTTCAGCCAGTATCAAATTTTCTATTGGCTTCAAAAATTTGGCATTTTTTATTTTGTTTGTTAATAGTGCTCGAAAAATCTATCGGTTCATTTTTCAAAGACAAAGCCCGAAACCGAAGTTCGCACTGCGGTTGGCAAGCGACAGCCAGCGGTCGTTGATACTCCTTTGAGGCGTATAAATAGGTATTTTAAGATACCTCTGAATGTCCGAGAGGATGGAACATCATCGTTTTTCTGGCTCCGCTAGGTGTTTTTACGAAATCTGAATTCTCGAGTAATTACTTCGAACTAGACTGATAAGGTATTTATTTTAAATTTTGTCTAGTAACAGTGCATGTAATGATTGCACTGAGAGAGTGGATGTAGCAAGTGGCCAAGGACATCAGAGAAGCTTAATAAATACTTTTTTCAAAATGTTTTGAGCTTGAAATTTTGACCTAAAAATGCCTTCTGCGCAGCGTTATAAGAATCAGATACAATTGGTTTTCCTGAGAACTTTGATAGAAATGGTGTATTAAATGATGTTCGGTCCCAACTCTATCTTAGTATTTAAGTGCCGTTTTCTTCGACTGCTATAAAAACTTCGAAAATAATTATAACATTGATTCGAGTTACATTTCTCTTCCCTCTTGTACAAGGCGATATCGTGTGTCAAAAGTGCGTTCGACTTCATTGGCAGTTTTCTTCTGTTGTTTATTTACCTAAGGACAATGCGGCAAAAAACTCAAGTATGCTAAGCATTTGGGGCCATCCGTATTACTTTCACAAGGCTGGAGGACACCCGTAGGTAAAAATGAATTGCTCGAGTGTCGGTCTCAAAATTTCTATCGTTCTAAATTCCCCATAACTTTAATTAGTGGGCTTGCTAGGGTTGGGGACTTAACTAGACTTTTAATGTATTTGTATATGAAATGAGAAATTTATTAGAGTACATGACAAGGCATATTACTATAAGAATTGGGTATCCCTATTTTAATGGGTAAATATCAATATTTTTAATTTTTGAAACGCGTTTGTTGAAAGATAGACTGTTCTAAATATAATGTTCTATAAAAACAATATGGCGTGGGGATTTGATAAACGTTTCCGTCGGATTATTTGAGTGGAAACCGTTTAGTGAACCCCGGACGGTGAAAATGAGTGTAACAAAGCGATAGCTTCCGTTGGACGATCCCCATTCGGAAAAACGACAAGGTCCAGGCAATTATCAAAATAAGGAAGAATTCGAAGGTTTCATATGGCATAAATTTTGCATTTTCGTAATGCAGAGATGATACATCGCGTTGTGTATAGAGCTTCGTACTGTTTCACGCTTTCCTATTTGCATATGGCCTCACGGGCGGTGAGTTTTCAAACTGAGCAATATCAGCCGCTAATAAGTGCTCAGTAATGCTAATAAAATTCAATCACATTTTCAATTTTACTCTTACACTGTAAAATTAAAACATAAAAGAGGTATAGTTAAATACGGTTAATAACGTTGGTCACATAATTGAATAGTTAATTTGTATGGTTTTATGGCTTCCTTTAATTTATTAGTGTATGTATGTCAAGAATTAACGGATTCTTCTGTGAATATTGTTTCGTATGAAACTTAATTTCATGCGAAACATAAACTGCACAAGTTTAGTCAAAAGTCGAATAATAAGACCGTCCTTCCCAACGAAGATCAATGAACCGGTTTTGGCTGTTTTCTGTTAAATTTATTACCCAGGTCCGACTTAACAGATCCAGTTTTATTGGGGGACAAGTTTTCAATGACTGTCTGACAGGATAATGTTTCATATATTAATCCCGAGAATCGCTTTATTTTCAATTTTTTCGGTAATGTTTCCCAAACCGGTGTTACAAAAATAATTATACGAATTTGTAATCCTGTAATTATTTTATCACCCAAAGAATTGTCCCTCAAAACGCGATTATTGTATTATTTTTCTTATTGTGATTTCAGCTCATTATAGTATGGTAAAGCGGTGTATATTACATATGAAGCCTTATGTCTAATTACATCCAGCCCTACTTAACCAGCCTAAGCTAGAAGTCCTAGCCTAGAACTATTTCATTTCTCACCAGAATTGCGTGGGGAATTGTTACTAAGAGGAGAGCAGATGAGTATCGCTCACGATGATATTCGCTCGTCATATTCATCCATCCGTCAAATACAAAAACAGGGGGGCGCGGCTCGACCTTTCGGTTCCCCAGAAGAAGTGACCGGGATTTGAGACTGTGGCGGTAATTAGCAGTCCCGGAAGCCGAAGGATGACACAAGTTCCCGCATCAATATTAATGGGAACGGGGAGGAGAGACAATGGCGTGGGCGCGTCATCCCCCACAAGGACGCCCGTCGGATTTTGCCCTTGAAAATTATGTCCCTTGACAGAAAGATGAGCCGACTCTTTGGATCTGGAAAACCTTGGGAGCGGTCTTCGTCTCTGTGGTCCTGGTGACCAAAAAAAAATTGGAACTTTCTCAAAAATCTTCACTCCCGATCGCTTATAACATAATTTTCGAGACAGAAACTTGTTTCGGTGAGAGCGAGAGAGAGAGAGAGAGAGAGAGAGAGAGAGAGAGAGAGAGAGAGAGAGAGAGAGAGACAGAGAGGGTTGAATTTTGAAGGCCATGTAAGTGCTCTATTAGTTCATTGATACTTTAATCTGTCATCATTCACAAAAATTTTGCTCTGCTTCTATTTACTATGTTTCAATTCTAATATGAACGTATTCATCGATACCATTTCGTCGATTGCATCTACCAAGAAAATAAATAATAATAATGTTGAATAAAGAACACGAAAACAATAAATATCCATAGAAGAAGGGTTCTAAATAAATTTTGGAAAATAAAATTTGTATGTTGAAATGGGTTCTTTAAATCTCATTTACCCTTCAATTTCATGTTTATATATATTCCAACAGTAGGCAATACAATACATAGAAAATTTGCAGTTAGGAGGAATATTGCACGGGGTTACTTACGCCATCTAGTGCGTTTGCATCGTAACTAGAAAAGAAACAGGGTGATCAGCTAACATCACTTAGCTTCTGAAAATTCATAATTTTTAAACTTTAATACGTAATTACTCTCGTTCCTCTTGACCATCTGTTTGAGGGCGAGGCCGACCTTTTCTTTACACGTTCTGTGTTTAAATTTCAGTGTATTTTGAACAAAATATTTATTACCATACATAACGCCAAGGTGTTTTCATGGGGGGACTAGAAGAAAAGCCAAGAAGTCAGTTTCGTTTTTGGGCCAAGGTTGTTTGTTTGATCGTCGCCGAGCTATTTTAGAACATTTCGCACGGTCTCATTCGTCGACGTCTTGTTTACTATTATCAACTTCCAAATTTTGTATTGCGGGTATCGCACTCGATCGTTGAGAACCGTCAATTTCGTGGCGTCCTTGAAGGGCGGAGGGGGGTGGCATGATAAAGTTAAACTTTGTTATGAATGAAAACACAGTCGACTTTTTTGGGCCATGAGATTTAATTATCTCGCCTACTAAATTCTACAAACCTCCGTATTTGTTTGCAGTTTTGCCAGTATCCCTGATATTCAGTGTTAATCCGCAATATATATTTTCCATAATATGCTTCCATATACTGTGCTTTTATTATTATGAAGAACGATTAATTTTGTTTATTTAAAATAATTCCTTTAAAATACATAATTCGCGTATTGTGTTATGCTAATAGCATGCCTAATACACGTAAATATAAAGTAGGCCAGTATAAATTATAACTGTTTATTTCAATTCCGAACATACGCCCTGAAGTATTGCAATATTGGTCCCTCGTCCACTGTTTGTTAGCTACTACATTCACTCTTCTGTATAATGACAATGAGATATGAATGTGCAGAAGCTGACATTAATCCCGGCTTGAATTTCCCGTCGATTGTTTAAACCTGATAAATGATAATTGAGGAAAGAGCCTGTACCAGTCAGCGCGTCATAAACGTTCATCAGCCAACAACAACAATCACAACCAACGTTTCAACGATGAAACACAACATTGTTGGGCTATAGAAAATTCTGTAAGTTCATATATATGTATTTATGGTTGAGTAATTTCACTAATGAGGATTGTGATAAGTGTGGTAGAATATTTTTCAGGAAATCGCAAAATGTGTCATTCCAAACCTTCGCGGATCATAAACTATATGAACTGATATTACCTCTACTTTTGAACGATTATTTCTTCTTTGAACTGAAAACAAGTATGGTAAAAACGGAAACAGAAGGGTGGATGTCGAATAAATGGGCGTTTTGAATAGTTTTTACCTAAAACAATGTTTATTTAGAAATAACGATATTTTTTTATACATTTTCAGTCGCACAATAAATTATTTATATTATGTTCCTAGGAAATAAAGTAATCATGATGTGAATACGCGATTTTCTTAGGTGATATTCATAGTTTCTCTTCTCTGTGTATGGCGACCATGAATTCATTGTTTTCACTTGTTACTATGCCGAATGGAAGTATGGGATATATTAATGGATGAATTATATTACTGAGGCACTGATATAATCAATGTTTGTTATAATTATCACTCAATAAATAAACTATATTCACTAATATTTGGTATATTTAATTATCGTGTCCGTTCAATGGAAATGTGCAATCTAATTTTTAAACTAGCACGTGATACTCTGTGGCCTGTTTAGAATGTATTCATTTCAGGTCCGAGGAAAGGACCAGAATCGCTTATTCGGGGATAAATTCCAGGAAACATTCCGAATTTCTGATATATATTTATATTATTAATTCGGAAATATGAACTTCTTATGCAAATAACCGATATGTTTATAATATTAAAATTACTTAAAGTGTAATACTCTAGATAAGATAATTATTTGCAATAAATAATAAAGATAAACCTTTATGCAAATAATATAAACGAATAAATTCCTTATTTTTATTTAATTACGTACAGTACCGACAGTAAATATGGCCGCCGTTAGAAGCGAGCTCTGGATAATATTGATAAATAATGTACCTCAAATTATAAATGCGAAGTATAGGCGCAGAAAAACCGCGTCTGCGACGTAGACGCCGTGAGACAAGGTCGCAAAGGAGGATTCCCTTTCGCGACATATCTTAGGAATAGCTCTCAACATTACTGAGTGCTCCAAGCATTCATTTCGAATTCTGGAGCATGTATAAAGCTTAATAGTTCAAAAGAATCGCATTTATCAGTTTCCCTTAATCTCGTCGTAAATAATATTCATTATTCGAACGACGATAACGAAACAAAAAAATAGGAGTAAAATTGTAATCTCGTAAGTAGAAAAGCTATCGAAGTTTATATGTACGAAATTACTGACGATTAAACTCTAATTATAAATACACAAAATTTACACGATCGTACAATCCGGGTCTCGGAAGCCATAAACGAAAAGGAGGACGTTCATCCATCGCTGGCCAACTGGCCGTCCAAGGCGAGTCCCGGGGGCGGGATTCTGGAACCGAAGGGCAGAATGTCCAGCGACTGGACTCGAGCCTTAACGGACACCCCGGGAGGGAATCCGTAAAAGTTCTTATTGGAACTCAAAAAAGTGTTGTCGTCTTTAGACTCGTTCGAATCACCGACGCTCTCTCCGCTCGAAGGTTTTTTGTTATAGTCGTTATAATTTCCCTGAGAGATATCCGGGAAGGGGGCGTCCAAAAAGTCGTCGCCTTCGGAAGAACCGGACGAGGAAGAGGAGGGAGGAGCGGTAGGCCGGGGCTTGCCCGCCGAAGGATCGTCTTCGGGGAACGCCGATATGGGCCCGAACAAGTCGTCCTCGAAGCCTCCGAACGGGGCCTGGGAGCCGCCGCCGCCGCCGCCCGGGGTGGTGGCCTCGCCGCTGGAGGCGGGCGTAGTGAAAGGGATGCCGCTGCCCGGGGGACAGCAGTTGTTGGGAAGGTCGCCGGGCACCAGGCTCCCACCGGCACCCCCGTTGCCCCCGTTGCCGGCCCCGCCCTGAGAGCCTCCGCCCGGGCGCCCGCCGGGGTAGCCGGGGAACTCGCCCTGGCCCGGCGAGGTGCCCAGCGAGGGCGTGGTCTGGGAACCGGGCGGCTTTCCTCCCGAGCCCGGCGGCTTAGTCGGCGAGGAGAATATGTCGAGGTCTCCGAACAAGTCAGAGGAGCCTCCCGTGGCCGGGGACAGGGTCGTCCCGAAGGATGTCGGTCGCTGGGTAGGCGATCCCGGGGTGGGCCTGGGGGGAGCGCCCGCTCCGCCGCCCCTCTCCGAACAGACCGTCGAACGAGTCCCTCCGGAGCCGCCCCGCCCACCGGCCCCTGTACCGCCCGCACTTCCCGGCCCTCCCGGCCCACCCACGTTACCTCCGCCCTGCGCGAAGTTGTTAGGATTCAGTTCTTCAAACTTGGACGGGAAGTTGGGGAACAGGTTCTGCGGCGGCGTGAACGCCGGTATGGGTGGGAACTTGGGTCCTATGCCCTTGTTGATGACTTTGTACCCGATGTTGGGTCCCGCGATATACTCGACGGTTCTTTGTTGGCCTTTGTCGTCGATATAAGTGTAGGAGCCTCTGACGTTGCCGAGGGCGTCGCTGACTTCGGCTCTCCTCTGGTCGGGGCCCGCGGACACGAATCTATACGAGCCGTCGCCCGACTGCTGTATCGAAGTCTTACCTCTGGGCAGGCCGCCCGGTTTGGTCGGGCCCGTGTAGAACAGACCGCTGAACGGCTTCGAGTCCGGGAACGGAGTTCTCACATTGAAACCTATTCTGGCTCCGGCCTCGTACCTGAATAAGTAACGAAAAGGTCGAATTATTAGAATGTATTTTCGTAGAAACTATATCGAGATACTAATGAGGAAATATTACTCGAGGGCGGTTTTATATGCGTTTAGTATATAAATAATGATCATTTGTTTAGGACTACTGACAGTTATATAACCGTATTAGTCGTGCACGGAATTACCGAACGTCGTGTCGCTCTCCTACATCGTCGACGAACGAGTAGGTACCGTCGACGCGGCCTCTGGAATCGGATTTCTCGTTCCTCACATAGTTGGGTGTCCTGAAGCCGAAGTTGTAGCTGGGGTCCTCGTTGGGGTCGTGGTAGGTGTCGTAGGTGGGCTTGTAGTTGGGTGAGCTCGGGTCGACCGGCGGGTTGTAGGGGAGCTTTGTCTGGGATAGGTCCTGCCTCCTGGCTATGTTGGGTCCCCTCGCCCTGAAGCCCCTCTGCCCTGCCGTGTACTGCGTCTCCGCTACACGACCCGAAGCCGGGTCTCTCGAACCGAACCTGCACATTTTTCTTCGTTAGTAATATTCTCATTGAACGAAGATAGGTCTCGGCTGTGACACATGAAAGAGTTACAGTATACTTCTTGTACTGCAACTTCGTCCACTTTGGTTAATCACCAGGTTAGGGACTATTTAAAAACTGGGCTATAATTGCAGAAAATAATATTGTTCGAATTTCCGTAGGTAGGATCAAGCACTAAATACTATTTTTTCTGTTCTATTTACGCTGTAAATACTATTTATTCTAACTATTTCCCGTATAAAAATCCGAACGAATAAGTCTATTTTGCTTACCTTCCGGCGACTTGGTTGTCTTTCGAGGCGACAGCAGCGTGGTAGTGTCCCCCGTCGTCGCCGGTCTGGAAGCCGTACCTGTAGCTTCCGTCAGGGCCCCGGTCTATGTACTCACTACCGACGGGAGGCACGGGGACACCGCCTCCGCCACCCTGACCTCCACATTCGTTCACCAACACACCGACCTGAGAATCACAACAATTAATTTAGGTACTTGCACCTACTCACGTGGGCCGTTTTAATATAGACGACCGACGGTTTTAAATACAGTTTTAATATCATCGTCTAAAATAATGCTGTTTTGTAGGAGACAATAATCACAATTATGCCTCACTCAACTAGCTGTGTAGGATACGAACGCTAATTACGGAATTATAATTGTAGTTAATTACAGTTTAATTTTTTGCAATCAAGAATCATTAGCAGATTTCAAAGGATTATTCTGATATTATTCGCGTTCTCGTTTATATTGTACTTTAAGAACTAAGTTAACAACTACGATCGAGAGCTGTAAAATGGTGACATTTCCATTTCCAGATGGTTTGTCGGCAATTCCGTTTAAAGGGCCTGCTAGGATCTTCACACCATTAGAGGAGGCAATGACACCTTTCGAAGGTGGGGGAGAAGACAATAGAGCCTTTGTCCCCTCAGGAAAGACTTCAGTGTTAAATCGACTCGTGATGTACTCTTCGCAGCTGTGTAATTTGAACGTCAGGAGTAATTCTGGGAACGGGCAGACGAATTTACTTCTTACGCAACTCTGGTGATGGGACAGATTAATTTTAGATAAGTTAGACCGCAGGCATTTCCTTTATAAGTCAAATTGAAGCCAACAGAACTTTCTGATAATTCGGAGGCTCCTTGGTCTTGCCCGACGTTCGACGAACGGAGGAAACGTCTGGATTTGTCGAATGCTCTATATTTATTAATAATGAGCTACAGTTTTAATCATCAGTCGTGATACTCCAAGCTATCTCAACCTCAAACAGATATCTGAAAATAGAGGAGCAGAGCATCTGTACTGGGCGCCTTTTATCTGTACTCCGAGTCCTGACTGAATTCAGGAATATTTCTCATTCCATTACCAACGGAAAGCTATTAACGGTGGTAGGCAAAATTATTCTTTAGCTTAGTAAAATACACTGATCAGAAACTAACATCAAGTAAAAGATTAAAATTGTAATTACATTTGAATTATATATTTCGTCTGATATTATTTTAATATCAGGTATTATTGTATTGTTTTCTATTGCTCTTCGAATATGGTCCGAAAAAATTACATTTCAGATGGTCGGAACCCATTTAGACATAGCGTGTTTTGTTTCTATTAATGGCAGCAGAGATCCTGGTTTTAATTCGAGACAGAGCCACGGCCGTTGTCTTCATTTGAATCTTAAAACATCGTAAAATAGAGTTGATCAACAATCATATCTCGCCCAATGGGAGATGAGCGGGGGCCAATTATATATGCGGAACCTTAATTGCTTCTTGCCAGTTTCCTCTTGAAATTAGCCTAATCTGAAATCTAATTAATTAAACCCGGCTCCGGGTATCACTTGCAGTTCCGAAGTATTACTTTTAAAAAGACGATATAATCGGGACGTATTATTATTTCTGGAGAATTTTATAATTAATCGATTCCACCGGATAAATAAATTTTGTATTTAAGATAACGTCCTCGTGCTCAAATTTTGACCTGTAAATGAAAACAGCGTTTATCGACTTCCGTTTTACAGGTAGTGCTATCTTATTTTAAAATGGAACTAACTCTGCACCAACAATAGTTAGTAACACTTCAGTTACTTACCGTGTGTAGACTATGGACATATTACATGGTTTATATCCGTGAACTAATTTTTTCCAATATAAGGTCTAAAATTGTACTATTATATTTACTAATACATTAAGTATAATCTTAATGAAACTTAAATTTCTAATAATCCATGTTGTACAAGAAGCAATGATGAATACTACAAAGTAACGACACTCGTAGAAACAAGGGAACAATTAAATTTACTTATGGGAAAATCTTGGTGTTTCGAATCTTCAGAAACTCCAAGGCCCCAGGTTCCATAGCGTTTAATCGCTTCGGCGGTCGAGCCCTCGCTTAATATTCGCCGCCGAGGAAAGCCTTTCTTTCTTTTTCGCGCCGTGGGATTATCGGTCATTAGTTGCCCGAGGCCGAACAATTAATATCAATAGCAATAACACCTTCATGAGCGCCCCCTCAACGAGCTTTTCTCAAGAGCCGTTCCATTCATGGGTCTCCCGCTGACCTTCTCTCGGCCTCTTCGGACGTTGCCATTAAGCGTAATGTGGGGCAGCGCGATTTGATGAAATTATATGAACGAGATGATATCCAGGAGCCGAAAGGAAAATATCGTTTTAAAGGTCAAAATAACTGATTTTTAGAAAATCGGAAGATTCTAAGAGTGAACTATGAATCATAGATGGCTGAATTAATTCGCAGAAATGAACTTCTATTTTATGTAGACCATAAGGTCCGTCGTTTACGACGTTGAGGTTTACAGGCACCGCGCGTACCCTAACGACAGTTTTGTTTTTAGTTCATTCTCTCTTCTAGTGAATATGTGCGAAAGTTTTGCTCTCAAGAATGCCTGTCGACTGGACCTTTAACATATAATCCTGAATTAATTTATTACTCTTCGTCTTGATCTCATTCTTGCCATTGGTCCTAGCAAAACGCCTCATCCCTGTCCGGCCACGTGGAGGCGTTCTGCCCCAAAGACACGGCCAACTCAGAGGTTTCTGGCCATTTGTAATCCACTCGAACGGAACTGGAAATCTGTGATCTGACTCAGGGATGCGTAGTACCGCCAATTGTAAGGGCCGTCTACGTCCATTAACACGGCCAGTCGAATATTCATCAGCCTCTCGATCCCTTCCTCCCACCCGTGGTTTCACAACTTCTATTCGCTTTCTCAACTTGTACTATACGAATGAAGCCGTGTAGTTTACAAGAAAATGTGCAAGCTCAACGTTTCCTGAAATCTAGCGACAATCAATCAAAGTAATCTGATTGAACGTGGCTACGCCTTGGAAAGAGATCCGATTCAATTGAAAAACAGTATCTCAGTTTAGTCGGCGGCGATAAAAATCTAATCATCGCGCGAATATCAATTTTTACAGGAATATGAGTGACCAGTTTAATTCCAGGATTTGAGATACTGAGCGGTTATCGACAGATTCATCCATCACATTAATTACATTTAGTCGACTTTATTCCAAGTACATTTTTTGTAGCCTTTTGTATACTGTTTTTGAACATTTAATTTAGGAAAAATATATTCTCTATTCCGCAGTGCACTTCTTAGACGTTGACATAGTGTGCCTTAGTGTAACCTAGATGCAACAAGGGCGCAATGAACATAAAAAAATATTGGGAACCACAATTTTAATATACTGGAAAGATTACTCGATGTGTTCTCAATTTTTTCCATTCCATAATCTTTGAAATGCGCAGTTCGCTGAATGTTTTCATCTGGTCTAGGCTATGTTTATCTCAATACGCCATTTTCGTCCAAAGCCGGACGGTTTTCGGGTTCCTGTCATCGCCAGTAGCGTCCTAATATCAGGGGCCTAATTACACCGAACCAAATCGAAACAAATGGGCGATCGATTCGAGCGGAAGAAATTCAATTCGATCTTCCTTTTGAGTCTCTCACGAGCCATTGTTTGTGGGTAGAAGGCCGCCGCTAGGACAACCTTCGGTGTCGAGACTCCCAGCGTCGGACACGCGAGCGAAAGTCCCGCTCGTGAAGACGACCCAGGGGAGGAGCTTCAAACGGATTTCGATTTCGCAATCGTTTCCAAACGTACGCTAGATGTATCTGCGCGAAGTATGAATATTTTAGCGGAAGGTCGGGCTGAGTTATTGACCAATTATAATCAATGGGATACGAGACCGAGCAATCTGCGAAACATTCGGTGGTACCTTACGAATTCTTTGTTCAATTGATTTCTGAAATCATTTCCGGACATGCAATATGCAAATTACCTATTATGTAGCCAGTATAACTATGTAAAATAGGATCTATTACAGGAACATATCGGCTGTTGAGTATTTTTCAGTCGTACTTTCCCATCAACCACAATAATCTAGTGCAGGAACACAAGCTAGTAATAAAAACCGAAGAATTTATAAAATATAGCGAGCGTCCTAGAAAAAGTGTAATTGTAGATGATATGGCTCTCATTACCGCAAGAGCATGTTACTTATCGTAAGAAATTAATCTGATATTTGCACGTTTCATTATTGAACTGGCCCGTGAGCCTGATACATTAAGTTACTCTATAATATTGATTGTGACTAGTAAATCCGAAATAATATTTAAATTTTCGCTTCTAGTGGCTAAAACTTAAACTTGAGTTCCAGTAAGCAAAGCTCATACAGCTTATTTACCGATACTGGCCGGTGCCCACTCGCGTTTCTGACCGCAGACTCAGCAATTGAGAGAGCAATCGCAAAAATAATCAAAAAATATTCCATATATATTTATGTATATACGGTTCAAATGACTCACTGTAATAATGTGGGTTCGAGAAGTAAAAATCGAATGAAACACAAGCCGAATCGGTAATAGTAGCGTGTTGAGTTATTTATTTCTAACAATCGAATGTACGCGGAAGATCCGTGACTTACCACTTGTTCTTATTGCTGTGATACTTAACACGGTATATTGGTTTCTATCCGGCACTTTTGCGAATCCTTACACTTCACTCGATGTCGGAACGAAAAAGAAAAAGAAAATTTGAAAATAATAAAAAGACCTACCCAAAAGAGGTAAAAGATCCTGGAGTACATGGCGGTGGGCGGGCGTCCGACTGTGGCTCTGGCTCGACACTGGTATATACTCTGGGGGGGTAATGGCGCACCTGCGTTGGAGAACCTCGTGTGGGCTGGCACCTGGCACCTGGCACGTCGTCTACTGTACGCGCTCGAGTCAATACAACGGTAATGAGCTAATTACGAGGGGGGAAAAATGTTTATATACCCGGCGGGGCGGGGGTACACAATGCCCGGCCCTAAACGCCTTAAGGTCGTCGCCACAAGTCCGGAAAGATTTTCGGAAGAGATACGGTCACGTGGGCATCACCCCCTCCTTATCCCCCTTCTTTCTGTTGCTCACTCTCTGCCCATTTGTGTCTGCCCAGATATCATCGGACCAGCGCAGACGGAAATCGGCCGTCATCGGTCGACCCCGGGGACAATTTCCGGAAAGCATTTATGTTCAATGACCAGATGCGCGGCAGAAATATGTGTTTCTCACGTTTATTCCTGTGTATTTGGTATAAAATAAACGTAAATGAGTGCAGTGCCCGTCATTACTGACCAACCTCATTACTGACGACGTCCTACTGACGATGGCGGCAGGCCCAATGCCAAACCTTCGCGCTACCCGACATGTGTCATTAGAAAACTGACATCTCACAACTCGAGCGATATTCTATCATCTCTCCCTTGTTAGGTTCTCACCTAAACAGGTTTCGCCTTCTTCTCCTCGTCATTACAAGTAAACATAGGAAAGCATACATAGGAAAAGATACAAAAAGCGAAGTTCTGATTGATAAATATTCTTTATTAATATTCTTCTTGCATTTTACGAATGGTCACATGGAATCACACTTGGGATGATTTTCCCAATACTCTCAGTCATCTCCATAAGTACCTCAAAGTGAATTTTATTTCCACTTGGCGATATTCTGTCCCCAATCGTTTAGCTGTTCCCAAACTAGACCAGTTTCGGCTTTTCGCCATGAAGAATGCTTCATCGGCAGCCAGCATGAGTTAGTACTTGCCCACGAAAAACTATTAACAAATTTCGCGGATCCACAAATGAATACCTCAACTTATTCAATCTATTCCTCACTTAAACCTAAATAAATAACGTTATATCTGTTTATTTCCAGCTCATTGAGGGAGTAGAGATGGTAATTGTTGTAGACGGTGAACTGGAATTCAGAAAGGGACTCAAGTAAATAGCCAGCTATCTTTAGGTCACAATCGTCCGGCAAAGTTCATCACAGGAAGGCGGTAAGAACTTTCTCAGCCGTCTTATGAGGAGGATATAGCGGCAAAGTTGGACCATCGACAAACGGCTGAGGTACGGGGCTCCATTACCGGCGGGATTGGGTTACCGCACCGAATGAATGTGATGAATATATAATATGCAAAAGAGAACACAAAATATGTATATTTTAAGAAAAATATCATCCAATTTTTTTCTTTCTTTATCCGTCGAATATTCTTAGCCGTAATGACACTTCGTTCGAGTTACATAAATAAATTTGAATACTCCTTTAATTTCAAACAATATTGTTGATGGACAATGGGAGTTCTACTGGAATTTATTCAGGAACGTGTAATTCATAATTCACACTTAGTGGCGATCATGCCTGGAGAAGTCTGGATTCGATTCCCACCTCGGGGCCGAGGATTTCTTCATTCGTCAAGAAATCGCCAATCTGAAGCTAATGACGTCTTCGCGGAGTTTGCCCTGCCCATCGACGCTGGTAAATTGGTTCAACAACCTTGTTGATTTTTTGATCTGCCAAATTCGTTGGCCTCTCGTTTATGGATCCAGCCTTAGAGCGGTCCTTGAACGATGCCATCGGTGGTTGTCTTGGCTGGAGGGGTGGATGGTGGGGAAGTGAATATTATTACATCTCTCTCTCCTCTGCCTTTCTCCTTCTCTCTCTCCTCGGTAACTTAATCTCTGGTCATTAATAATTAATCCGGCTAAAGTGCAATCTCGCGAAAAACTTATAACGATGCACTTCCTTTGCAATTATAAGATAGCGCATTTTTCTTATTTGTTGTCTTTAAATTGCAGATGAATTCTGGAACTCTGATCGCGGGCCAATCTCCCGAGAATATTATGAATCCAACGTCGATTATTATTACATTGCGATAATACTTTAAAATTTATTTTCTCCTGCTCAGCACCTTGTTCAGTAAAACACCGACTTCGAAGTTGCTATTATCTCAAATGGATATGAGCAACTAATATAATTAACTATAATTCTGGCGATTCCATCACCACTCTTTTGGTATTATGTTGCAACGGTTTCAGCTTCTCGAAATCTTCAGCAGCAATAGATTATTGAGGTATGGCAGTAAATGTTCTCCACGAATAGTCTCATAATATTATTACGATAATATGATACTATAAAAGTTCTGCGCATCTACAAAAAATACGGCGTAAACTCAGTCAGAGCTCAATTTATCACCTACTCAATCAGAGTAGGTGATAAATTCGCACTATAGGTAGTAGAAATTAACAGACAATTTACTTTTTTGCAAAACCAAAACAGAGAGATGCCGGTAGTAATTTGAAAATGTAAAGGCTGAGAGAATACGTTTCGAAAACGTTGAAACAGTGACATGTATTCGGGCACAACAATTATATCCGTCAGAATCTGATGTCACAACGGCTAAAAATGATCATTTAGTGGTTTATCTCGTTGTCGGGCTGCGGTGCCGAGTCAAACGGCGGCCACATCTTCTGCCGGTTCGTTACTTAACTCTCTCTCTCTCTCTCTCTCTCTCTCTCTCTCTCTCTCTCTCTCTCTCTCTCTCTCTCTCTCTCTCTCTCTGAGTAAATGCATTTGCCCGGTTGGCCAATCGTCTCATTGTCCAAACGTTTTTGTTCACCTATCTCTGGGAACATTTTGCTGTGCCTGCCCCCTGCCTCTTATCTCGGAGATTGGCTGTGTGTAACGCGTGTTCTTTCTTCGGGGGACCATTTGCGAAATTCGCTAATTTGAAATTAAGCGGCGGTAAAACAATTGCGAATAAATTTTAATTAAACGCAATTAATATTCAGCGAGTTAAAGAAAATCATGTGTGGGATATACTTTCACTCGATTTAACAGTTGCTCAAAATACAAAAAAAAGCATAAATATTTCACCAATATTACGAATAATGCTTGTTATTACAACCGAAAATATTATAGAACAATAAATGTAAACATGAAGTTGATAAAAGTACCTAAACTGTAATAAAAATAAAGTAAATCTGATATTAGAATTGATCGTAAAGTGCTACTTATTTTCAAGATATAAAATAAGAAAGGATCAAAATAATCGTCAGCTTGTATTTGATAAAACTCAAATCAATGGTTTTTACAAGCGATTGATAACTTACTCTTATGTCCACGAAATCAATTTCTAAAAACAATGCGCGATAATTATAATTGTATTAAGATAGGATAGAAAACTCCGAGGGTGTTATATTTATTTAGGTTTACTAATGAATATCTGTGGTCATCTAATATATGCAGATAACGGAAGCTGATGTAGATGGCGCTGGTATTTTCTCACACTGGTACAAGATGCCGCCTTATGAGAGAGATAAGGCACGCAACATCGCTTACAGCAATAATCACAACATGTGTAGCTACATCTTCCTACTTTTAAGAAATAAAAGGTCCTATTAAATAAGTGATGAATAAATTTAAATGATTTCTGTTGGAATAGTTCTGGGCGTCTATTGAAAAATTGATTACCAATGATAATATTGGCTTAAAGAAGTTTTGTTATTTTTTGGGAGGTACGGTTTGAATTTAGGGATATTACCGCTCTTGCGATTTTCTATCTTAACTCATTTGTTCGACCGGCTGGTTTCAACTAACCACCATCGTCAGTAGCACGCCGTTAGTAATGTAGTGATGTGCTTAAGCAGCTTAAGATTCACGTTCTTAGGCATTATTATTCGTAAAAGCGTGAGAGAGTTTATGTTTTCATATTGGTGGCCGTGGCAATTCAACAATATACTTTGTTCCCTCTAATGTTGAATGGTAAGTCAAGCTCTCGGGATAGACATATACCCCCGATCGGAACAGAAATTGGGCTAATTAAACTTCTTCCATTCATTTGGAGACCTCCAAGCCAAAATCGATTATACGATGAAAAAACGGGACCTCATCCGACAACCTTGTTGTGATATAGACCCCAGAGGAATGTCATAAGCAGTAGAGAGAGAAACACGGATAGTGGGGATATCTGAACACTTTCACTGATAAATGAAAACATGAATATCAAGTTTTCAACACGATAAAAGCATTTGTCTAGAAAAAGGGAAAAACAAATAACCGGTAAAAACTGATAAAAACCATCAGAAACTCTCAGAAGATATGTGAGATAGACCAAAAGGTTTATGTCCATTCTAAATGAATTTGATTATAATCGTTGAAATAACTTGTACATTAAAATACGCAGACAGCAGCCATTTTAGAAGCCAGTATTAACCAATATGAGCTCGAACCGTTCGAGCCGGCTCGAATAATATTTATTGTTATATCCCATTAAAAATCAATACAAAATCCGAACGTCGTTCGTTTTTTTTATGTTTGTTTGTTTTTTCGAGAGCGGCCCGCAGCGACCGCAGAGTGGTTGGCCTTTGCTAGTGACTTGTGTTACTGGCTATTTGCGTCCGAGGATCCACGAGTTTTTGCTCGGCTTCGCGATTTCCCAACAGCCATTTAGATGATATATAACTTGGACAATTTCCGCTTTGCCGAATACCATAGAGAAAATTTTAATCCGATTACTACGAGGTAGTATAGCGCTGTGAGCAACCAACGTTCTATGGAATATCAGAATAATATTTAGATACCAGATATTTAGGTTTAGAATAAATCTATAAATCTCTACAGGATCTGCGTTGTAATATACGTGCCTTTCTACTTTTATAAATATAAGAAAATTGATGAGATTAGGAAATTAAATTTTTGTATGTGTTAGGGTTTTCAATGTTTGTAGGGATTTGGATATAATAGAAAAACCCAATCGTGGCACCTATCGGTCTTTGAGAATGTTTTTCTTAAGCGGTTTTGAGATTCTATCGAATGCGCCAACGTGGAGTATAAGTAATTTCGGCATCTATGTCCTGTACCGATAGGACGGGTAATATCCGCGCTGCAACGTTCTACCCTAAGGGCCAGAGACATATTTTGAACGGTTTCTTCGCAACGATTAAATTTACATATTTAAATGTCGGTATCGCGTTTGAAGAACGGACTAGTAAAATCGAAGTGAGCCTGTAACTAAGGAGGAAGTTGTAAAATCATTGACATCTATTAGAGTGGCGTTGGACAATCTGATCTGGCCGGTAATCGGCCGTAACAGATAACCGAATCGACCTCAGTCGTTGATCTTAGCGGCGAGAGTCCGTGGAGGAGATCCTTGAATGCCCTCATTAACCGTGGGCCGACTCCATTGGCCGGTTTACGTATAATTGCCCCCTCCTATTATTATTACACATGTCCTTTATGAATTTAACGCCAATTAATATCGGGAATGCCCGTTGCAAACCTGTCAGATTCCGCCTTGCATAAAATCGTATCTATACCTATCGTGGAGGCGTCCCGACAAGTAACTTACGGCGATAATAACCGGGCTTTGTATATTTATGGAAACTACACTATACTTTTTCTCCAAGTGTATTCTTGGAATATCGATCGAAGTATGAATTATTCAGGTGCTCGTTATGAATAACAGGTTATACGTAACAGGTTTGGGTAACTAAGGGCCACAAAACAGAACGGGGGGAATAGATACACTTTCTACAATGCGTGTTGGTTTACAATAGCCATTTATGTTTTCGTACACTCCGCCCATCTTCCCCTCCCCCGACAGCCGTTATAAAAGCAGGTCCTATAATTTCATTCTTGTCTCGTGCCAAGTCGAAGCGGGATTTGAAGGAGGCTAATTGTTTTCTCGTTTGTTGAATGGGCGAACGCCGGGGGGCAATCGAAGGACTTAACTGATTAATTTTGTGGCCAGCATTCGGGTTCATTAAAGGGGGGGAGGTTCGGCCTCGCGATCCCCAGCCCCGATAAACGGCATTTCCATATCTCTTTTATCTTTCCGTTCTAATCCTCTCTCAAGCTCCTCGTGTCCCGCTCTCAAAATATGTTAATCGCCCTCCCACCACCACCTTCGAGGGAATCCTCCCATCGATTGTCCGATCCAACTGTTGTTTTTCAATTTTTTCAATTTAATTGAAGTAATTGACGTGGCTCTACCTTTACTGAAGTAAAGAAATTTTCAATTGTACTGTTCTAACATGGACCGTACAGTATCTATTCTTAAAATGTATTTTAGATCAAACTAGGAATATACTATGGATCTCCTGTCTCCACTTCCTTATATGGTCCCTGTACTAGACCGGTTTACTCCTTTCGTCATCGTCGGTCGGATTCCGCGCACTTGCTCAGCGACTAGACTCAGCCAAAAATTATTTTATTAATGAGCCTATTTATCATAATGTATGAATGTTTTGTTTTTACTGTTTTATAAGTTAAACTGAATATCCAAATAAAAAAAACACTGAAGTGTTGTAATGGACATGAGAATGTGGTATATTTTACGGAAATATTGTGATATTCAATGCTTTCATCAGTCCAAAGCTTATCTAATCGGGAATTAAGTCTTGAAATCATACCGGTATACAATATGCATTCTTATCTCTAAATGTTGGCTTTTAATATTTGCACAAGTTGATCAATTTCCGAGTACAAATATTTACATACTGAAAGTATTGCGCGGCTGAAAAAGGTGGCCGCTCGGTTTTAAAGGGAATTGAAGTTTTCGTTAAAAAAAATATTTGTCGAATTAAAACACCAAAACAATAGCGCAATTAGAAACGGTGCCGTGGAGCTGTGGAGCGCTGGAAATGTTTTAATTCATTGACACTATTTCCGGCATCTCGGTAGGTAATTGTCATATCCGGTTGTAATTATTTCGAATAAAATTAGTATCCGGAAATTTGTTTAATAAGAAATGACGTAAGTTAAAAATAAATTATCGTGCATATTATGCCTTATTAGAGTGGTATAACGTTATGGTACTTGTTTGAGTGTCCGCGATTGTTTGGAGCATCGCACACTGGCGATCTTCTTTATCCATTCAATTCGCAATTAAAATATTTTGTAGCATCTTGTATTTTTGGTTCTCAATATGGCGAAATAATATTAACGTTTCCGTTCAGTTCTATTCGCGCTTTATTTATCTTTTTTTAATAATCCGTTACTACAGTATGGCATAAAATTGGTATGCAGTATTTTATCTCCTCTGATTGTCCCTTACATTACCCTCTCCCTCCCACACCTTTTGTCTTTCTGGGAGGGACGCCAATTACACCGGGTTTTCTCATATTATATGGTCCTTAGTGAACTAAAGGCCGTCCCTTTCAATTTGCAGGGTCAAAAATGCCACTTCCATCTTCCGAGACTTTCTACGACCTCCCCACCTAGCCTCTGATGGGGCCGCACTGATCCTAATCAAAGGGTGATGGCGGATAAACAACATTTTGACTATTCATCTAATTGATATTGACCAATGTTCGAGTACGACACACATTACGCGATTTGCATATTTCCGTGGCCAAATTGCCTAATCGGCCAGTTAAATCTGTTCATACAGCATGTGTGAAATTCTGAGCATCACCCTCCTTACGGAGAGATTGAGTGAATCGAGAGAAAAATATTAGTAGCTATGCGTGTGTTCTGAAATTAATTAGGTCGAGCAGACAGAAACTCACATTGAAAACCTTTGAATTGTTTAAAACATTGAAATCTATAACATTCGTATAAAAATTACAAATACGAATTCATTTAAACACCATTTATTATGATTATCCGGCAATTGAACTTATCCACTGAACTACTAGACGTTTATGAAAATCCCATTTAACCGCCTTGAAATTATTAATTGTCTTGATAGCGCCTGTCATAGATAATCTTTTTCTCCGGGCAATGATGATTCGTTGAATAACTTTAATAATGTTGAAGTCGAGTTTTCACCTTGTTTCGTTAATTTTGCCAATTGCGTGAGAGAGAGAGAGAGAGAGAGAGAGAGAGAGAGAGAGAGAGAGAGAGAGAGAGAGCGCAAAGTTTAATTTGAAAATCGTTTGGGTGTTATTCAAGTGGTAGGAGTGAGACTCAAAATAGATATGACGAATGAAAAATAAAATACATTCCACAAATATAAAAGAGTATGGATATGTGTGTGTTTATACACACTATTTCATAGGCCTTTGATGCCATAAATTAAACTATTATTACTGCAAAATAACTTGATGATCTGATTATCATTCCAATTAGTTACCTATTACCTTTTAAAAATGTATTAATTGCATATTTCTCAGCCTCCTCAGTATTATAATTATAATTATTGATAAACATAAAACGTGAAAACAATAACATAAGACTATTTTTCTAAATGCTTTCCTCATAAACTATATAGTATGTTTTAATATATTTAATTATCAGAAATACACATCATGGATTCCGTCTATCATTTCTATGAATCATTCTGTCAATAAATTGTTTTACAGGTCAAGCAAATTAGCATAGTTGTGTATCTTAGTAATACTTTTTATTTTTATTGAGATTTTCGAGTCGAATATTAATTTCTGACAATGTGTCTGTAATGGCGTTGAGTGGTTGTGGGCTCATTAATGTTTTCGTAGAGTTTCAGGTAAAGACCGTCTCTGGGCTGCGGCCACAATGGACGGGGCCCCGAACAATGGACAGAATCAGGGAGCAAGTCCATCGATGATCGGTGGGCCCCCTCATCGGGCCCGTATCTGCTGGCCGCTCAACAATGGCACAAGTCCACGCTAGACCGACCGCCCGTCACCACTTGTTTCCATTATTGTCCCTATCTCACTCTCTCCCTCATTCTCCTCCCCTCACACTCTCCTCCCTCCCTCCACCCCCCCTCTCTCTCTCTCTCCTGGGGAAGAAGAATTCTTAATGGACTAGGAGTTTCGAAACGCCGCCGCCGCCGCTCGAAACCGGGCAAATATGTTTAACAAAACGTCGTTTGCAGGCAACGACAGGAACCGGTGAATACTACACATCATACTACAATTAATATTACACAATTAAACAAACCGGTATATTTATGAGCGCTAGTAACATTGGAAAAAGCAAATAATATTTCCAATGGATTGAAGAGCGTATCCGGAAATTACGATAAAATCATTAGAATAAACTCCGATATAAATGTTTTAATTATTTCTTGTGGTCACTTCGCAGACCTAACAAGAGATAAGAGACATGTGTAATCAACTGAATTCTGTTAATAGCTTTTTCCGCAATATCCCATGCTGTCATATGTCAATAACTAAAATCCACATCTAAATGCCATTCTGGGGGAGGGGGGAGGATTTAATAACTTCATTTTATGGTATATAATATATATTCATCGATGGATACTACGGAATATTCAGAATTGGGCTCATGTTTTTCACAGACCATCTAATACTTTAGAAAAATAAATAAATATCTGCCCAGATATGAATATGAAAGATGAGCAAAAAAAAAATTAAAATCGAACTTCTTCGAAAAACCTTGATCGCGGTAAAATTATCTCGTGAACTGGATCGAGCGAGTGGTATAGTAGCATTAGTAACATAAAAAAATAACTTATTATTCAGTTTCAGTTGAATACGCTGCATCCGATGTCGCATTTAGAATTGGGCGTAAGCGAACCAACTTCGAGTCCTCCTCCACTATTGTCTTCGCTGAAAGGCTAGCTTTTCAATTAGGCCGCATCTCAACAACGATTCGCCGATAAAAGCGGGAAAAGAACAGACGTAAGGAAACCGGAAGACATTTGCTATTCGTGGCAGTGATTCAAAGATCTCTGATCATAGACGTTATCGTTAAGTGTTACTAGGCGATACGGACGGTTGAGTCGCCTTTCAACCACTTGGCTGTAGATTTTGTGTGTATATATATATATATATGTATTCGCCATTCGCCTTTTTTCTAATTACAAGTTAAACCGGTTTCGGCTTATCATATTATATTAGTGTATACATTATATTAGTGATATAACAGTAAATATTATATAAGAAAAGCATTGCTACTGACGGTGACGAGAAACTGACGCCGGTTTTATGTAAATTATAATTTGAAACATTTTGTTGTTTGCTCATAGAACAGTACAGAAATGTACTGATATATTATGTAGTCTTCATAGTTCCCGAGTTCTCTCTCAGGTATATTATCCCGTCTATTTGTAAATTTCGTGTTTCTTCGTCCGCCTTTTTATATCAGTTAGGGCCCTATTAACTGAAGAAGGGGCCCTATTGCCGCAAGTAGAAGAGAATGGAAAAGGACTCCGAACAAAGAAGCAATAAAAGGTTTCTCAAGAAGTTCTTTTCCTTTTTAGCGAGAAGCGCCGATGGTCGACGGAGATAGATGAGAGTGAGAGGGAGGATTGAGAAAAGCTGAGGACAGATTGGGCCCCGAACATTCGAGCAATGACGATCTGACGAAAACTGACTGGAAAATTAGCTAAGCGATACAGAAATTTAGAATTTACACAGTCTCGTTATATTATACGGTTCTTGGGATGTGAAGAATCAGGAAAATACACTCGACAAGAGTCAGGTTTTACCAATTAAGACATTTCGTTGCCCGCCTTGAGGCAACAAAATAAACGTTAGAACGTGATGTCTATCAAAATTAATACAATCACTATAATACGGTATAAAATCCAGGTCCCATTACCAGTGCTAGATTTGAGGATTATTCTGAAACAAGTGTCACTTGTACTGAGCGTTTATGGCTTCTATTTTTAACTTATAGCTGAAACCGGTCAAGCAAAGACCAAACCAGCGAGAGGAGACAGAAGAACACGAAACCTAAGGTACAACAAATGAATTTTCGGCTGAAAATTTACGGCAAATAAAATACCTATCATGCCGGCTTTCGATAGTAAAACGCTATACACCACTGACATTGTCAAGATTATTGTCATCTGAGTTATTTATTACAGTCGTAAAATTCTTTGAAATCCAACAAAAATATTCCACTTTTTGACGATTTCCCACAGGGTCCGACTTGTCATTTCTTTTCCCACACTTGAAAAATTTCGCCGATAATAACTTTATTAATAGAAACTACTAAATGCTTAATAATTTTTTTCCCTTAGCTTTCCAATAGACTTTAATATCGCCGCTCTAATGAACAGTGTCATTGTCGTTCTGCGGGTGTATTTTTCTCACAATTTCCATAAGCGCCCGCCTGAGGAACAATGGATTGGTTGGAAAGAAGGAATTAACATTACTCTATAATTGCCGAGACATGCTGAATGCATAATCAATGAAAGATGACCACTGAGTGTACCCAATTTATTTTAATTCCTTTATTTCTGATCGATACATTCTACTGTACTTATTGTTGGTTAGCTTGTATACAAGGCGAGACTAACTTTCGAGGCACTGTCTCCCATTATTTAATGAATATTCTACACTTAAAATGGTAGTATATCAAAGAGCGTATTATTATTTTAAATGACTAATTGGATTGAAGATATATCAAAGCCAAAAAAAGAAGGATTAAATTAGACGAGTCAGCAGTATCGAGTATTATGTTTAAGAGTAATGCTTAAATTGAATACAAACTACAAAAATTAAGTTATTTTGTTTTCAATATGTGTTAAACAAATTTCCCAAAAATGTTTTTACTCTTCAATAATTAAAAAGAACGTAAATAATTTACTGTATTCTATTAAGCGGTACACCGCTGGAGTAGCATATAATAATATTCCACACATAATTATAACGAAAGGTAGAGGTAACTTATTATGAAAAATATAAGGAGAATTTCAGACATTTTTCAAATACAATGAATCAGTAATTGCAGTAAGAGAACATTACATATTTTCAAATATTTATACATCACGTAGAAGCAGTTTGTATTTGCCGCCAATATGCACACAATGTGACATAATATACAAAACACAGCAGCAAGGTTGTATGAAATTGTGGAAAAATTCTAATATGTGATATTAAATGTGATCTTTTAAACGTAATTATTTATCAGTAATTTTGTGTATAATATTTCATAACTACTTGACCAGGTATTTAACCATGTTACGGACCAATAGGATTATGGCGTCAGTAAAGGTTATGTTGTGTTGATTGTTTATAAGGGCCGCATTCTTATTAGGTTAACTATATCAAAAATGGATATCATAGAGCGTAAGTGGTGTTATACGGTATATCCAGCTAATATTTCGGTTGTAACAATTCGATTAATTACTATTGTGATGTATTCTTTATGTTTCTTTTTCCTGTTAGTAATTTGTACCTTTAAATCAGTCACAGGATAAAAGTATATTAATTGTTACAAACATCAGGTCATACATTTAGGAAATAATCATTATTCGTTTTTATCTCATTTTCAAATGGAGAACCTGTGAAATTTGAACTTAGTAATTAGTTAATTTAGAATCTGCCGTAATTATTTATGTCCATAGCATAGGTTGCAATCATATAAATAATCGAATTAACGAATAATTCATGCATAATCCACATGATAAATAATTCCATAGAATAGGAAATAAGCGAATAGTGCATTTCCTGCAACACATCAAAGAATGATTGGAGGCCTGGTGTTGTAGTCTACTTATTGTATGCTGTGTTCTTGTGTGCAGCTTTGAAATTGCATTACGACATGATTACAACTTACAAAATGTACAAAGAAATATATTGTCTATAATTAATTATTGGAAATTAGGATATATTCAAACCTAAGTATGAATATAATTAATATTTTATTCTAATAGGCATAGTGTTTGCTAAATTTTTAAATTACTAAATCATGAATGTTTATTATACATTTCATTTATACCTTTCTGTTTAAAGTGTAATGTCTTATGTACCAGTTTTTATGAAACATTTTTCCTTATTCTAGTTTCCTTATGTGTATACTTTAAGAAAATGCTTTATCTGCAATAAATTACAGAAAGTAAAGAGGTTTTTGGAAGGGTTCTGCATTGTTGATAATTTTATATAGAAAATGTTTTAGGGCAAGTTAAGGATAATTTTTTCAGGATAACCCTTCTGATTATAATTTTGCAGTGAACTAAATTGTATTTTTCCCTACAGATCACTTATTAAAAGGGGTTTCTGAAACTGCAAATACCTGCAGAAAAAATGTGCACCATGAGAGTCTTGTAATAATGAAGCTGACAGTGAATATTTCGCACATTGTACTATTGATTATACTTTCTACAGATTCTGGCACAAATTATAGATCTGGATACATTTTCCTCAATTTTATCTTAATAATAATCAGAGGCATTTCAATTTGTGGCCGTATTCTCAGGTAGAGTTAGATTTAAAACCACATTATATTGTTATTAAGGACGGTAGGTGTTTTTTGCCACTATTGATTTATTTTTTTGTTCTTAATATAAAGGTATAATATAACACACTTTTAAATTTTATGTTTTTTGTTGAATTTTAAAATATTCATATGAATAGTAAAATCGCACGGATGAATGATATGTTATATTGAATTAAAGGAATTAATATTTGTTTCATGTTGTATTCATAACTTAGGAAACCCTGTGAGAAAACCTTTAAGACCTCCCGTGGAGAAGAAAGATAGCAATAAAGAAAACAATGACCACAATGCTCCCATTAATCGGAAAGGTGTCTTAATGTCATTCGTCACTGGTGAACCAATGGAAATTCCAGAGAAGGATCTGGTAAGATCATCTCATATGTAAATGGCTTTTACACAGTTCACATGCTGATCTATTTTAATTTGAAGTGATAACAGAAATAAGTACTCACTCTAAACACAACAAAATAGTGCATATTGGCACAGAAAATTGTGCTATCAAAAAAAAAAGATCCAGCTTTAGTAGTAGTGGTTAGGAAGCATAATATCTGGAGAAAATAATTATCCTAGATTTTGTAAGATGGATTGTTGTGAATTTACAAAATGATATTATTAATTTGTACATCTGCTTAATTTTATTGAAATATTTTAGTTGGGACGTTGCAGATCAGTTTCAGAGTTTGAGAAGCTAAATAGAATTGGTGAAGGGACTTATGGAATAGTATGTAAGTAACACTCATTGATACATAGTAAAATATAATTCAAACAATGAAAACTAGAGATGCAGTTTACACGTATCTACTTTTTAAATTATGGTTACATGAACTATAATAATTACTTATTAATGCATATATGAACAATAATTAATTATATCACAAATATTAGATGATTTTTAGTCATGTATTATTTTTAATTGTAATAATTTTATTTCTGCATATATCTGTACATAAATGTTTTTGGTTACATTTATTATTTTGAAAAAGGAAATCATTAAATCTAATGTTTATTTGCATGTAATTAAATGTTGTTGTTAAATGTTGTTTATATGATATGAATATTGTATAATTCATAGAGAATTATCGTGTGCCCTGTTTTACCAGAAGTGCTCACTGTACCTTGAATATAGTAATTACTTTTTCTGCCTTGTAGATCGGGCAAGGGATACAAAGAATGATAACATAATAGCTTTGAAGAAAGTCCGGATGGAACAAGAAAAAGATGGGTTACCAATTAGCGGTTTGCGAGAAATATCTGTCCTCCTGTCATGTAAACACGAAAACATAGTTGAACTTAAAGAAGTGGTTGTAGGAAAGAGTTTAGAAAGGTAATAGTCACATCATTGTTATTTATATTTATCTAAAGTTAGGTTTATTTAAGTATTTATTAATTTTCTGTTTTTCAGTATATTTCTAGCCATGGAGTATTGTGAGCAGGATTTGGCTAGTCTACTGGATAACATGCAGGCACCGTTCACTGAAGCTCAGGTCAAATGCATCATGCTTCAGGTTCTCAGAGGTCTCAGGTATCTTCACAGTAACTTCATTGTTCACAGAGATCTCAAGGTCTCAAATCTCCTTATGACTGATAAGGGCTGTGTAAAAATAGGTAGGCTTGATTTCATGGTAATCAACAAATTATATTAATATAATAATATTGTTTGTTACATTAGTCGAATTTTTACAATACAAATTAACTCAGTTTCCTTATAAATAATATCAAAATACTAGTCAAACACAACTCTTAATAAGAATTTTCTTTCTTTACTTTTTAAGGGCACATTTAGTATTTGAAAAAAAAATCAGTGTGAATTATTAGACATTCATCCATTAATACTTAATTGCAGCTGACTTTGGACTTGCAAGGTGGTTTGGATTGCCTGTTCAGCCTATGACTCCAAGGGTAGTCACTCTTTGGTACAGATCACCCGAGTTACTCCTGCAAGCTAAGACTCAGACAACTTCAGTTGACATGTGGGCAGCAGGCTGTATTCTTGGAGAACTTTTAGGTAAATTATTTATTAATTATTTTGTGCAAAATGTAATATGTCAACCATTCAGTATTGCAGGTTGGGTTGTGATTAATCAGAGTAAAAAGAATTGAGAAAAATATAATTAATATATAATTAATTTTCATAATGATTGCTTAAATTAATAATGCAGAAAAAATGTGTGAAAGTTCCATTGGTTTTTATTTTGAATGGTAACAATTATTGTACTGTTTATAATAATTAATATTATTTAAACTTTATATAAATGTGCTCATAAAATAATTTTTCAAATTTGTTGTTTTAGGTCACAGGCCTCTTCTCCCTGGCAGAAGTGAAATTTCACAGCTTGAGCTGATTGTGGATCTCTTGGGAACACCTTCAAATTCGATATGGCCTGAATATTCCAGCCTTCCAGCACTGGCCAACTTTTCACTCAAGCACCAGCCTTATAACAATTTAAAACAGAGGTTTCCTTGGCTGTCCCCGGCGGGTCTCAGACTTCTGAATTTTCTTTTCATGTATGACCCAAAGAAAAGGGCCACTGCTGATGAATGCTTGCAGAGCTCTTACTTCAAGGAGCCACCATTGCGTAAGTTTATTTGTCAAATTTGTTTACTTGGTCCTATCATTATGATCTTCCGAAATTCTATGCTGGTCACTAACCATTTAAGGTTGTAGTGGATGTAATAACTTAGAAAAAAAATTGAAAAAGCAGTGCTCCCTAGTGGAATGAATTACAGTAGAATGGTAGTGTCATGTCAAAACTGAATTATTCTACTTTATATTAATCTTTAATTATATTAACCCATAATATTTTGACATTAGTGTGCATTTGCTATTTGTAAATAAAATGTTCTGAAAATTCAATTGTAGCACACTAAAACTAGAAACCTGGAGTACTGAAGAACTGAATCCATATAATTAAAAAAAGCAATGTTGGGGACTTAGTTTGCATTAGCATGACAATGACAGTGAACTGTCTATGAAAGCCCCATTTCATATGATTTATTTAATTATATAATCATTTTATCCTAAAATTCTTTTGACTTCTGATTTTTCATGTGCACAGCTTGCGATCCCAAAATGATGCCTACATTTCCACAACATCGTAACATGAAGGGAGGAGCAACTGGCAACGCAACAAGTGGAGTGGGAGGAGTCAGTGGGAGCAGCAAGGGCAATGGAATCAATCCACCACCCCCACCAAATGTCGATACAGGAGCCAATGATCAGACCATGAATCTTCCTGCAATTACTGAATTGGTAAATTGCACTATTTAGTTTTAAACCTTACACTTGTAATAAAATTGGTGAGGTATATATTTTTTAAAAACCATCTCCATGGGATCTCAATGGTAGCTACATCTCATTGAGACTGTTGGCGGTATGTGTTTGATTCCCATTGCAGATGTAAAAAAAATGTTAAGTGATGGATCCAATGTTAACCATAATAAAATCATATAATATTATATTGGAAGTATGTTGGTATTTACATACATTAAACATAAGGGCTTAATGTTGGTATTTATTAATATTTGTTAAATTTAAAAGTGAAAGTTTAATTACCTCAGTACTTCTTCTATTTATAAATGGAGTCTTAGACACTTATTTGTTTGTGGTTGATGCAATGAGCATAATGATTTAATTTTCTTTCTTTTTTTTTATTTTATCAATTTTGTTTCATTCCTCCTATTTTATTCAGTTCCATTTCTTACATTCTTTGTTATTTTATTGAGAAACAAAGTGACCATTCAGTCACAGTAGCACAGCCATTGTTTTATGAGCAATTTATTTAATAATATCTTGTTTTCATACAGGGGAATCATTAACATGTGTAACAATTGAAGCAGGTAAGGGGCACTCATGTAATGAAGATTAAATAGTGCTGTTTCTATTTGTAATATCAATTGGCCAAATGAAGTCTGTTCTTTTTTCATTTATTTTCATCTACTAATTTTCTGAATACATTAACTGTTATTTCATGTTTTATTTGCTTATTATTATACATTACTCAGTTTATAATTTATTTTATTTTTTTCCAGCTTGGATCGATAGTTAAGAAAAGATCGTTTGAATGATGTTCAACTGACTGAACGAAGAATTAGATTTTACTAAATTTAGTTTTTATTTTGTGATTATGAATTTTGGATATGTTTGAAGTGCTTATGTTTTCATGTGATTTTACTTATTGTATAATATATCTGTTTTTGACCAAATTTTGATTGCATAACTTTTATAATAAGACATTTAATAATTTGTTACAGTGTCAGTTAATGAATTAATGAGTGGAAGAAGTGTAACTTCTGTGCTGGTTAATTTTTATAAAAAATAATTCAATAATAGACAGACAGTTCTTGAATAACTCTGTGCATGACATCAATGTTATTATGAACAAAATTGCTTTATCTGAATAGATAACTATTTAAACAGTGTACCATGAAGTTGATGTTCCTATTTTGTAAATAGGGAATTACTCATAGAACACACATTTACTGTTATATTACATGTAATTAAAATAGTAGATAATTTTAAACAAAAGTTAGAATTTAAGTGAATTTAGGATGTAAATTGAGATTATTCATTCTTGTCTGAGTAATTGACCTTTCTGCACAATTCATTAGTTTCAACCATGAAACCACCACCACCATTAGTCTTACACGCAAAAATGTTCATCTCTTATAAAATGACAGTTATGTCCTTTGAGTAATTAATTTTGAGGGGCTTATTCGGAGCAACATAATATCCTGTTATAGCAGTTAAAATTTTATATATATATTTATATATTGGATATTTATTAGATGTACAAAATTCAGGGACTACAATATAAAAAAGAGCAATGTGTGCTTCACATTTCTTACCATTGTATTCTCTTTCTTTTCTTAATGTGTAACAATTGCTATATTGATGTAAATTTTATTAATGAGTAAACCATTCCATTTTAAATGCCCTGTGTCTAGAGAATCACCATTTAGGAATAATAATTCAGTTGCTAGTTTGAAAAGTTTGTAACTCTCTAAGTTATTTGCATGTATATACTTGGTAAATTGTGTTTTGTACACTTGGTATCTTTTGTAACTGATAGAAAACAAAAATAAGTATAACTTTCTGAGTAAATTGTATTATTTTTGGGACAGTCAGATATATTTGTTACATAAGATATAATCTTTGTTGATACTTAAATCATTATAATAATAATAATGAATAATAAATTCAACATTCTCAAATAATTTTGATCTCTTTCTCTACCTTTGTTAAACAGAAATGAATTTTTTTTATGACCTTAATGCATATATTCAAATTAAATTAATCAGTTTAATTATTTTTATGACTATTACAATAACTGTATTACAATAATATTTTCAGAGTTTATTGTCATTTGCTTATAACACGTTGAAATGTGATGAACGTGTCAACATCAGGAATGGAATTTAAAATGTGAATTTGATATAAAATTATTGAACGTTTCTTGGTAAATTAGAAGACATAGGGGAAATATTTGTGTTGCAAAATAATAACAAATTCATTCAAAAATTTTACTCTTGTCATAATGATCACATTATCTGGTTCCATTCTCTATTTGACAACACTATATTATTGTAAAAAACATGGCAGTTTAAATGCTAACATATATTTTTTATATGCAATCTATTTCAAAGAATAATTGCGATCACTCTTACACTGTACATAACTAGTTGACTCTATGTTTACTAAGCACTAATCTCACAATATAAATGTACTGTTATACTTGTTAAATAATTATATATATACATTCTCTATGAACATCCACTACTAAATTTACATACATATCTCTCAAAGTCAGTCATTCTAAACCTAAACGTCATATACATATTTGATACCCTTAAATGCCTCGTGTACTTTTCCTCTTTAAATGATTTTGTTGTTAAAAAGATGTAAAGTTAAAATAGAGAACTTTACTTTTGCTATTATACATTCATTTTAGTGTAATAAATATCTTCAGTTATATAACTACATTTCACAATTTCATAATTTGACACAATGTACACAGTATTTATACAATTTTTGCTACATTTAGGTACGCTCAGCATATTGTTTTTAAAGAAATATATCTCATTTTTCATTTTTTACTTTTATTGCATATCCATAAATTTAGTACATTCAGCCATTTCTAGACATTGTATTTGCAATGCCGTTAAGTGACATTAGATAAGCCTCTTCGTAAATATTTACATTAAATGAAGAAAATAACTTTACTCTTTAAAGGAACGAAAGTGCAAAATTGCACAAACACTTTCCTTTCTAATCAATGACCATTAATGTTTGATATCACATTTTCTACATGATTTAATATAATCCTCTTCATTCAAAAAACATTTTACACCAATTAAAATTGGTTACTCTTTAGCTAAGCTGTATAAAAAATTTATTAACACAATGTACAAACAAAACAAATTACTGGAGTAAATTAGTTTTTAAAATTAATGCTTAATGTTTTTCTAATGGCACACATACAACTTGGTTCTTAGCTTAAAATAAAAATATAATCATTAAATGTCATATCTAACAAAATAGTGATTATAAACAAACAACTTAATTAATTAATGCCGTACATATTATGGTCCCACATTCTGTTTTAATAAATGTGAATGTTGCTAATTATTTCAAATTAAACTTCAAATTTATTTGGTAAAAGATTTGGTAAAAGCAATTAGTGGGATTAACATGAACATATAAGAAATAGGATTTGCTACAATCTAAAACAGAACAATAATTGCATAATGCATTTTTTATGCCTTACTGCAATATTAGTATTGTACAATTCAAGCATTTTATGAATTACATACATATAATTTTAACTTTTGTGCAATAGATATTGTTTTTTGTACTTGCAAATAACCATTGAATAACACAAATTTGCATAAAAGTTATGGGATATGCATTTATGAGGGTGGAAAAAATCAAATTGGAAATATGCATTGCCTCATGGCTAATTAATTCTGTTGCATCACATTTGCCAGTTAACTTTTGTAAGGTAGTTTTTTTTTTATGAAAGTGAGCTATAGTAAAAACTATGTGCAGATGTGAGACCTTTCTCAGTACAAAAACTAAACAATTATTATATCCATGGCCCAAGTTCCTTCTCCATAAGGCTTGCCGCATCACTACGGCCCATTACTCGGATTATATTCAACAGATCGGTCACAGCAGTTGGCTCCCTATGTCTTGCTTCCCACAGATCTAGTATGTGTTCTGTAGGGCTTGATTTTGTTGCAAAGTAATTAATGTACCTGCGAATAATGTGTTAATCATTAATGGTTAAACTTAGTAAGACACATGAATAATAACACATATAATAAAATAATATAAAATATTGATTCTTAACTATAAGTAACTGTAAGTACAAAAAAATATTGTCTTGGTTTGGTTAGTACTGGTGTAATTATATTTACCTATCAACATTAAGCCTTTGTGCCAACATCCTCCAGTCATTGCTTCTAGCATTAGGTGGGTCCAAGCACTGGCACAATTGTTTCTTCAGAGACTTACTGAACCTGAAAATTAGGATTAGTTAAAGAAATTGAATTCAGTATATATACACTGAGAGTTTGAATTTAATCTGGCTACCTGAATGGTGGACTCTGATCACAAGTTGTTACACTTGAACCGCATCCACTGGTACTTGTCACTGTCCTGCATTTTCCAACTACTGGACTCCCAGGAACCTAGAATAAGAAGAGATAAAAAGGAGGTGTTTGAATATATGTATATATATATATATATATATATATATATTTGTGAAGCTGTTATTATGATGAAATGAGATGAAGAATGAAAGATTTCATTTACCAAGGATGAGACAGATGAATCAGGGCGAAGTTCAGCATTGACCCTAAATATCTGTCTATGCGTTTGACAGCCCTTCTGGCAAGCTAATACCCTAAATGTAACATTAGTTGTGAGTCTGTCTGTTCTTTCTAGCGTAAAGGAACAATGTAAATGGGTCTGGGTGGAGTTCCACACGTGCTGAAATGGAATTTCCTGAAAAACAAACAAAAACTCGATCAATAATTCGCAACATAATGGCTATGAGGATAGTGTACACTTATTTGAATGAAACTGTCATTTATAATCGTCTCGTATAATATTCCCACCTGGTATTCAGCCTGTGGCTTGCTTCTCCAACCAGGCCCGATGTCTTCTAGACTGAGGCACAAATTACCACCACCATCTTGGAAAAACAGTACTTTCGGTTTGTCAACCAAACAACCACCCAGCTTTTTCTCCATTTGTATGACGCCCTATAAATAAGACAAGCAATTAAATTTCGAAACTTCAGTTGGTATTTTACGCCGTTAGGCGTTTTCATTGTTCATTCAAGGGTCATCCAGTTTATTCTGTAAGTCAGGTTACACAGAATATTAAGACACGGTTGTAAGAACAATTTTTAAAAGTTAAAATGATTAATTAATAAATTACTAGTTAAATTAGCAGGTATCATCATTGTCCACCTTCGTTTGTGAGTTGTATAAGTAAATTTATGATGGAACCAGAGTTAGACCACAATGGCAGAAGGGGGTACTACCCTTTTTCTGACTGCTGAAAATGTCTGTATAATCTACCTCTAATGCGGCAACCGTATCTTCAAGGGTGTAAACCCTAATGCTGTAGTCGAGGGGTTGGGAATTCATCATCGGTGTGGGAGCGAATACAGCGAGTCTGAGGAGTTTGACAGGTCTGGGCAGCGGCAGTACGGGGTTGGCAGCTTCGCCCACGAGCACGAATCTTGTCAACTGGTCGGAGACCAAAAACAGCTGGCTCGGGTCCAGTTGGGTGAACACGGGGGTGTTGATCGTCTCTTCGCCCAGGGTGACGATTTTCTGAAAACGAAAAATTAATTGGAGAATCGCAGCTTAAGTTGAGTGAGATAGGGCCAAAAAACGAGCATTATCTGTTAGGCTTAGGAATCCACGGTTTACGGAGTTTTGTACATGTTATTAAAGAAATCAAAATATTATGTTATGTAATAGTACGTGAGCCACCTTCAGTAGCATTCCGTTATTAGTCTAGCAGGCGCAAATAGGGCGAATGAAGTGGCGTGTACCTTGCTGTACTACTGACGGAATACTATCCACGATGGCGCTCTAGTGATGACCAATGGTGAATTGTAGTTTTCGTTTAATTCCAGGAGTTATAAAAGTGCATGTGAAACTCATAAGATTGCAAGAAATACATCCTCAAAACTGAACACCAAAGCTAGTTCACCCGTAGAGTCAAAAGGAGAAGACCGCCAGTGATGAGCTGAAGAGAAAGTAAGGCGTTCATTTCGTTTTCACGTAATATTATCGTTCAGTGCCTATCATATCGATTCTGTAATCCAGAATAGAATAGAAAAGAGCAAGAAGACACATTCAAACTAAATCTTCGGCTCACTGGCAGGGTTATCGGAGTTATAAAGCGAGTGCGAGATGTTCTTGGTTAGTCAGCTTGACATTCTTGGCTTGCTATGAGGTTAATGTTCATAATTACTTTTGCTAGTACCTGCCATACAGGCGTTGCCTCTGGGGGCGAGTCGCTCGACCAGACCGAGATGCTCCACTGTCCGTGTTTGAGGCTGGCGCAATGGTGGAAGTTGAGGATGACCGGCTTCTTGAAAACAACACCTGGCGGCCCGCTCAGCACCACTGGGCTCAGCTGCGTTTGACGGTCTGAAAATGTCAAAGGGAAAAAACGTTAATTCAAACAATAAGAAAAGAAACAGGGCGAATCGATTTACAGAAGGCGAAGCACAAATCCGAAACATCTAATAATCAATAACGCTGGGAATTACTACGGCTTCTTTTTATAGTTAGGCAATCTAATATGAAAAGCGCTTTGATTTGACTTACACATGAATGAATGCTCGTAAATTTCACCCCTTTGGGTTTAATATGTGATGTGTGTGATGAGAAAAGGGCAATGTTTAGTCTGATAAATGAGAAGACATGAGGAGAACGATGAGGGGGGATGAGTAATATTTTTGTAACTCACCCGTGAGCTTAGGCCTGTGTCTGTCGTCCCTGAGCACGGCGATGTAGATGTCCTCCTTCTGACCCCTGGGTATGGCCCCTTCGGGCACTGTCAGCGAGACTCCCGACTCCGGCAGCGATATCCGTCCTCCAGAGCTGGTCATCGTCGCCCTCGCCAAGCAGTCGCTGTCCAGACCTCTCACTGGAACATTTTTCGAACCTTCGTATGCTGAATCTGCGTTCGACGGAGCTGCGTAAATTAACAACACAACAAGGGACACAGTGAGACTTCGAGTTCCAATTTTGAAAAAAATGGATCGGCATAAAATGAATAAAGAACAAAACGAGTAAAATAAATCGCCGTTAAATCAATTAATAGATGGAATATCGGGGGAGAAGTTCCAAAATGAATAGCAAATTATATGCTCAATACATATTTATTATGTAGAGGGGTGGTTTAAGTTTTATCCTTCGATTCTTGGTTTTGAATCGGCTTGTGTACTTACAGGAGCAGGAGAAGCTGGTGAGGCTGTGCGAAGTCGAGTTGTCCCCCCTTGGCGGGGTCGGCTGGCAGGAGGACTCGACGGAGTGTGTCGAGGTGGAAGGTGAGGGTGCTCCTGGTGGGCTGTTGAGGTGGGGCACGTCGTAGTGGTGCTCGCTGCAGGAGCGCGGTACACCGTACTTGTCCGCTGTCTCCGAGTAGGGGTACTCGTAGCAGGCGGGCACAGAGAGCGGGATCACCACAGTGCGCGTCAGGTCCGGCTGCTGGCCACCGTGAAGTGTCTTCTTGTCGTCCTCCGGGTAGTATTCCGCTTGGAACTCTGCAAAATAAAATTAAGGAATAAGCATAAACTAACTATGTTAAATAAGTAAAATAACTTTTTCCTAATTTCAGTAAGAACCCGCGGTGTGCCGGTGGCCCAATACTATGGCCTTCACAGCAGGTAAAGGTAACCGGACGCGAATTGTGTTATTATGAAGCGAAATTTATCACCAATAGAGTTGATATGGATCCATCTAATAATCGATCGGAGATCCGTATTACTGAATTTTATTTACGTCTTGCACATCAGTCGATTAATCAATCAAACGGTAGAATTCGGATAAACCAGGAAAGGAATCCGAAGTCGAATAAGTCGAATGCCTGCACCACACATTAAATCACGTTAAATTCTTTCGATACTTTGAGCCCTCCTTTCAGAGGCTTATCTACGGTGTATGTGATGGTGTAATATGACACTGTATCAAACATTTTATAAAATTTATACTGCCTGAAAGCTCTTCGCCGGAATGTTCATAGAAAATTTTACACCGACATAATATACGAGCTGTTTCATTTAAAACTGAATCAATAAAATTACGGACATACGCGCTCGCAGTAACGGGAATTGTGTCCAAGCGCCAATTTTGGATTTTAATTAAAGCGCGTATCAACGCCGTACCCATTCGAACACGGGCGTTAAATCGAACTGCCTGCAGTGAAGGCGGGGGTTTTCTCAATTCGGGCAGATTTGATTTTGTCGAACGGCCTCCGCGAACAAAAAGAGGTTGTAACGGGCAAGGAAACAACACCTGGTCCAATATATTTAGTTTGGGGGATAGGGCCTGTTTTCTCTTCCGCCCCTCAATTGACGCTATACGTTTCGAGGGACGTCAATGGGAGATAGCCGTGGCCGTCCTCCCTACCCACTCGGCCCAAGCTTAAAGCGCTCCTACGTGACCGCTTCCTACCCCACTTCGGAATACACTAAACGAGAGAACTCTTACAACCCCGAGTGCCCCGGGAAAAGACCCTTTTTTCCGGGGGGAAAGGGATTGGGTTAAATATTGAACGAGATTGAGGTTCGGTCGGACGACGGAAAAAATTCCCGATTCTAGTCCCCCTGCGCTGTTACACTTTCCGTACGAGGATAAAACTAAATTGGCACTAAGCAGAAGTAGTGGGACGAATGAATTCTTTATTGTCAGATGTCAGAAAATTCACGAATAATCCATTAGTTATTATAATATTTACAAAGGATTAGAAATTAGAGCTAACTCTCCTGGTACATCCAGTTTCTGCTATCACAGTATGTGTAGCTGCGTTGCCGGGACGCGACCCGACCCATAATGGTGTCTATCTGAAGTACGTAAGAACAAGTGACTGGTTCTGCGGTCCGTGAGAAAACGGAAAACGCCGAGTGAATTACAGGTGTATGGGGGAACTGAAGAGTAGTGAAAAAACCGGTAAAGCGCTAAAGGAATAACCTGTTAGCCAGTTTCACCAAACCGGGTTTCAGGAGGAAACATTTATGAGAGCCAGACCTCCGGAGGTGACACGCGTCCTGTACCCCGCCCAAAGGGCCGAGGGGTTCGGTAAAAAAAGAGAAGTGTCTCTTATTGGAAACAAGTCGAATCCATTTTCTATTTTAGAATCGTCTTCTCGCACTCCACACGTGGTCGGCATTAACCGAAAACAAGGGTGCCGGCCGCCGCGATACATCATAGCTGGATTTCAAAATGAGCCGATAAAGCCGAAGGCATTAGGGAGGACTTCGGAGACAGTAAAACCCCACGATTTACGCCACCGGGCGTCACATAAAGAGAGTTCCCAATTTAAATTCTTCTCGAGGGGTGTACTCCGGCCGAAGGGGTGTCTGATGTTTATCCCGGGCAGGATGGCTAAATCTTGTACAGAGGCTGACACTAATAGAGAGGGAGAGAGAGAGAGAGAGGGAGGAAGAAAGAGAAGCCGGAATTATTAGCCGGAGGTGGGAGCGCGAACGCGGTTGAGGGAGTGACGGCTGGATGTGACTGGTAGAGTGAACAATTTGGTTGAATACTGCATGATATTGAGATGCGAGAGGCGGCGCTCGGTCGGGGGCCAACCGTCAGTGTGTCACATTCCGTGCCCTATTTGAGGCCACCGAGATCCCTTCGGTGAAGCGAACCTCTCCCCCCCCCCGCTTCACCAGTTATGACCGACAATGATTAATTAGAGCCCTCCGATCAGAATTTCGGCTAATGGTTGTCTGATCAGTCAAAGTGGGGCTGGATGCGGGGCGGGGTCGCTGCCCCACTAAACACAATGCCCACACTCCAGCATACGGTTGGTGAACAATATTCAATATCGTACAGCTTTATAACACATTTAGCATTCGTTTTTTAATTAACATCTAGAGCGTGTAAAAAATCAGTGGGCTACACTGTTTCTCTGGGCAATCAATTTACTCGTGTATACTGGTATCCAACTTTACTCATGTTGGATACAAGAATATAGAGGTTAAAATTATTATGGAATGGATAGAAAATATTTCTAAGGAAAAAATGACCACTAAAGTTTTTTCGTTACCAAAATTACCTTACATTAATCTAAATCTGCTAATCTCTAATTGATTCTATGAAAATGAAGGAATATACTTTGGGTATTAGGTTTAGTGGGTGATTGTTCAGCTTAATTATTTCCCATTAAATGAAGAGCCAACACTCTTGAACAGAACAAATAAGGGCGTAAAACTGAAACCATAGCAATTACCGTATTTTCCAGCGATTGTTTATACTCCGTGTTTACCAGGTAAGCGTCCGCTAAGCTGGAAATTTTAATAAGGTATAAAAAAAACGAGGCCGGAGATTATAGACGGCGGGAGCAGAATCAGCACCTCGTGCCGGCGCTGGAAAAGGGGGGGGGGGCGTGGCGGAGCGTGTACAAGTGAAGAGCGGCAGGCGCACTATTATTTTGTCTAATCCGACAATCCTATTAGTGGCGCCGGGATTACGAAGTAAATTGTTTAGAGGACATTTGTGCCCGGTAAGGGCGCAGTCCTAGTTAGGGGGCCCGTTAGTGCTGGGTCACTAATGCGCGATTAGCGGGCCCATTGTTATTCTCCCGATGATAGGTCGCGTTTTGGCGCCGACCCCGGGGGAGTTATTCGAGATCGGCCACGTGCCCGAGTGAGCCAATTATCGGGCGAAAATCAGCTCCACGATCCAGATTTTTACATCTGTGAACTGCGGCATAATGTAGCCGCAGGAAAATAACGAGCGTTAGTCGCCGAAATGCGATTTAGCCTTAGTGAAAACGGCCATCTGCCGGCATGAGTAAAAAGATATGATAGAGCTCAATTATTTTCTCATTGAAATTAACTGAAGGATAATAAAAGTTTTACATTTTCCATACCTTATAATTTGCATATTTTATTTTCTCAGATGTCAGCCTCGCTCTGATTTTACATGTAAATAATGAAAATGTCACTGGAAATATCTTAGGATTAAAAGTCTTACTGTCCATTTATTTTATTAAGGGAAAGAGAATACAGGTTTTTGTAAACTTCTTACACTGTTAAATGATTTTCACGCGCGGTTGCTCTAAGATGAAAAAAGGACTAAAATGCGGTTAACGAGCGAAGGGGCCCACTTAAATCGTTGTACTGTTTAGAAAAAGGGCTCTAGCTGCGAAAACAAAAACAGGCTGCCTCTTTCAGTTCCTGTCGTAACCTTTATAATTTATGTACAGTAATATCTCTGAATTCCCAGCTTCGAGGCGTCGTATTTTACGACCGCGTTCCAGTGTGGATAGACCTGTTTCGGCGCCTCCACGTCATCACAAATATTCATAACGTAGTTCATCTATACGTCAATTCAGAAATTGAAGAAACAAACGATTCGTAGAAATATTATAACTATTTTGAACTATAAAACGGCAGGTTATCCCACAATTCCTACGACTCCCCGAAGAAGAGTAATATTAGTTTTAATACAATTTCACTCATTTTAAATAAAGAAAAACCTACATTAGTATGCTTAAAGGGCTACATAAGCGAGGGGAGTCAAAATTACACATAACCTTCGTTGTCTTATTTGAATAGATATTTCGTAAGCAGTATCTCAATATTTAATATATTTCAAATTTTTGTTTAAGTTAAATGTACGAAACAGAGAGTTCAAAAGCCGTCGTTCATGGAGCCTCTTTTAATGTAAGTCAACTATAGTAGGGAAAAAAAAATCAACCGATGTTCAAAATTGGAGGGAAGTGGAATAGGATGCGCGTCATGGCTCCCCCGAGACAGGGCCAATTTAAGGAGGAAATGACAGCCCCAGAGGGGGGACAAAGAGGTTGTCGAGCCTGTACACGCGTTATTATAAAACACATAACCAATTGCCCTCATACACAAAGGGGGACCCGCGACGCTTGTTAACGAAGGAGAACGGGCGAAGCCGGGAGGGGGATGGGGGAGGGGGGAAAAATGACAATTACGAGGAGACGGGGAGTGGCGTCAGGAGCCGGACGACAGTGGAGCTGGGGTGGCGACGAAACCAATTAAAGGAGGGGAAGGAACACGGGAGGCGAAGGAGTCGAGCGTTACCGGGAAGCGGATGGCTGACTCGTGACACCGCCAATGGAATCTGTCACGACGGCCACTCCAATCGGGTGCACGTTTGTTGATGCACCCTCGAACGGTGGTAAGACGCCATCTACCCCTACTAGCGGATCAGTCCGCATATTCGTTTCAGCGGGTTTCCAATAGACGACGTAACATTAAACAAAAACGAGGACAGATTGTAAGAGATAAAACTCATTGATGTTAAAGTAACAAATAGAGGATAACGGACTAGAAATCCAGTGGTTTCCACCTTTTTCTTATTTTATTCAGTTATTTGGTACATTTAAATCACGTGGCAACTTCCTTTTCTGGTGTCTGTAAGGGCAGACACAAGTCTGCAGTTTGGAAAATAAAATTATCAAGTTATCTTTGCACGAAACACTTGCATTCGGTCCCTCGAAGTTCTCAGGAACCCAAACAGATAACGACACAATGGGCTTCGAACCGGGATACTCTGTTTGAAACGGGAACCAAGAAACTTGCAGATCGCCGGGCTTGGGGTTCAAAATAAAGTTTATTTTTAGATAAATTATGGTCCATCGCGAGGCCTCGAAAAGTTGGATATCGGGCCCGCTCACTTGGAAAAGTGCACTCCGAAAGTTAAGCTCAGAAAGATATAAATGATGATTCTTAAGCCAAGCATAGAATATTCGACAACTCGAACTGTTTCTTCTTTGGAGACCCAGTGATTTGAATCCGAGAGCGACCACGCCTAAATGTTATTTTCGCCCGCGAACCTGACATAAAATATTCGGAAAGGCGTTTGGCATCGTCGCTAAAATGAGGGGAAGGAATGCAGATTTGATTACTAGTATCAGGCCGAGATACCGTCGCTTCCCTCCAAACGGGTGACGTCACCCGTCCTCGTGTCATCGTATATTGCCCACCTTTACATTATGACGTGACATGTGAAGGGGTAAGATATTCACCCTGGGGCCGGGTAACGGCCGCTGGGCACGGCTCCTCCCTCGGCCACGCGACTCCCACCCTCCGCCTAACCTACTTCTGTCCGCTGTGAAAAAAAAATGAATTTATGGCAGAATTTTTCAGCCCCCCTCAACGGCACACACCCATTCGTGTCGTGGTGACACGCATGAAATCCCTTTTAGCCGAAATTATAACCCCTATAATCTCGAATTTTCTAAATTGGACATCCCCCGAGGAATATACACTATGACTAATTTAATATAAATACGTCACAGTGAAAAAAATCCTAAAAAATAGTTACTTAGGGGTTATAGTTATATGGTTCTCGCGGTGGTATACGTCCGGATACTTGACAGTACTTTCGGAAACTCATAGTGCTTATCATGTGATATCGTTTTTGTTTGTATTCATAAACTGGTATGGGACGCATTTTACATCTTCTTCTTTTGTAATTTATATCTATTGTACTTGTTTAATGTATTGGACATCGTAGCGATGCACATTACTCTCACGATGTTGGTTTCTCGATTCTTTGCACCAAGTCCGGTCCATTTTTAACTCTGAAGCATTTTATAAGGGAAGATACAGCACGTGAAAGAAAGTGGAATCGAAGCAAAGGGATAATAATTTCCCTCGGAGAATCTCATATCCTCCTGAATATATCTGAGCGTTGGATTATCGACGGGCATTATTCAAAGGAATATCCGAGTATAAGTTATTCGTCGAGAGTATTCCTCGCCCTTAAACTTTCCTGTTTACATTGCGGTCTAGGTTTTTTCTCTTTTAGGAAATATATCGTACTCAAGTATACCGATAAAAGTGAGGTACAGCCGGCCGCTTACTCCCAAATATTTCAGAAACCTCCGGTTTATTACGAGAGATACAAAGTTCGGAATAAATGGGCGCCATAAACGCATAATAATTCCTGCGCCGAGGATCGAATTTGCCCTCGGAAAATATTCTCCGATATGGGCGGCCCCTTCGACAGGGACGCAGGGTCCCCATTATTCGGAGGACGCGGGCATGCTGTATTCGTCCCCTCGTAAAATTTCCCTGTTTACTTCGCCGGGAAGGGGAATTTTTTTTTATCCGAGGCATCCGTTTCTTTCTTCCCCGACTTTTGATATCGCCCGGACTTTTATTCGAGGGCATTACGCACCCCCACTTATTCCGGTAGCTTCACTGAGAGGACGGCGCGGTCTAGTCGCCTATATACAATCTGTTAAATATAGATGAGAGTGGGACGGCATCAGTGTGAGTGTGTGTGTGTTATGTAAATAGGCCTCGTTGTGTGATACATTATTCACGGGCGGACGTGTGTGAGTGCGTGTACATATTTTTCTCTATATTCCCGTCACCGGACAAATACTTTTTATCTACAGGCCATTTGCATCCCACGGTGAGACGAAAAAACGAACCCATTCCTCGCCGAAACTGCCAACGAAAAGTTGAAAATCATAAAAAGCCCGGTACCGAACCTTTATATTCCCCAAATGTGAAGAACATATTGACTATTCTGATGTAAAGGACCACAGCGGCGAACGCTGAGGCGGCCAACAGAAAAATATTTATAACTTTGAATTTTTGAAAAGCCTTTAAAAAAAAATAAATTTAAAGCGCGAGAAAAATGGAGGACATTACAATAAATTTTCCATTGCGCTGTCCTGGAAACGTCGTATATATCCTCCCGACAAACCTAACATTTAACCTAGAGTTTGTCAAAAGTCGCATCGTAAAAGGTCCCATATTGAAACATAATATTTCTAAACCAAAAAGCGCTTTGTCCATTCTGATTGAAAGCAACCCTCCCACTAAGCCACTGACTAACCGCTGAGCAACCCTCCCACTACTGACAAACACTGAACCCCGAAACAGAACATAAAATATTATACCACTGTTTCATTTCAAGCCCTTTAGTACAGTTCCTAACGAACTGAAAATATTATTTTTTAGTGTTTTTCAGATAGGCGGAGTATCCAGTTATAACGGCGGATTTATTTTTTACGTTGAACAGTTAAGCTTTATGTTAGTACCAACTTAGCAATTTCAGGTCAAGAGATAAAAGAAATCCAATGAAGAGAAAACTGATGTTTGTCCTTCGTGTCAAATACTTAAATTTGCATTTTAATCGTTAATGCCGATATTAGGTATTGCAGTAGCTTCAGGAACAAACAAGGCATCATCAGCTTTATTAAACCGATAGTCAAGAATTTTCTGATAACTATACCCTAGACCGATAAATAGGTTCTGTTTCCCAGGACGAGAATAATAAATAGAAATTATGCGGTTCACGGATATTATGTTATGCATTGTATAACAGGGGGTGAGAGGGGGAGGGGGCTAGAACAATAATTTTGCGACTGTGTCTAATCCGAATTTTTATCGGTCAAAATTATACCCAAGACAAGTTGTTGAATGGGCAACAAACTCGATTGAAAGGGCTAGAGAAATGATGATGAGGTTCGAACATGAAAGTTGTTGATGGAGGCCACAATGGAATAATTTAGACCAGAAATAAAAAAAAGGAAGAATGGTCTCAATTATCCTGACAATGGCAAATCATTTTTTCTTGGTCTTTTTAGTCTCAAACGAGGCTGGAAACGATCGAAATGATTAATCGCGGGGCTCTTCCCGCCCCGTGCCCCGGGGGGAACCATTACCTCAGACGCTCCATTTAGTGCGATAGGGTTGGACGATTTTTTAAATTATCCCCGACCCGCCCTCGGCTCCAATGTAAAACGGGGGTTGGTTACACCGGGGAAACTACTTTGAAAGGGAACGAGATCCGCAGAACGGCCCCGGACTATGACTCTCGAGCAGGGACATTTTGAGAAATTACCCCCATTCTTCGAGCCGGCAAATTTACACCTTACAATCCAAGGTGATCTCTGATACTTTAGCGAGGGGAGCGCCGAATGAACATTAATGAACTGTAGAATTATTTTCATTACGAAAAAATAATGACACTCGCCCAAACCAAACCATTATATAAATCGATTATCAAATTTTATTAATATACAATTATTCTGTTAAACATTAAGAATAATTGGATATCTTGTCCTCTTGCGTAGACGAGATAAAACTTCTTTCTAACCATGTTACTGGGAGCAGGTTACTACTCCCAAAAAATAGGGTGAATCTGGAAGGAGATGAAAATTAAACGAGTGTATATTAGTTGATTTGACATATGTATTAATTTCTCGAACCGAAACAATAAAAATCGCTGTCAAGAGTGTTTTCTGATCTGAGAATCTCCGCTCTGAAGAAAAGCAAATCCTGGACCGGTGAGAAACAGGGGAAAAGGAGAAATAAACACTCACGAAGACAAAGAAGGGTTAAATTGGGCGAGGGAGGGCGGTGTTCTTTCACCCTCCAAGAAAACGGATAGCGGACGGCCGATTAACAAGTGTCCGCTCCCGCCTTATTGCCAGCCGTCAGATTAATGCGCCCCGGTCAGAAAAATTACAGGGGCCGTCGCAATTAAACCGATAAAGAGAAAAGGGGTAGAGCAACGATTTGTACGGAAGATAAAGGAGAGGAGAAGAGCGGGAGCGGCCAATAAAGTAATACTTTCTATAACTCCTCCTGTACAGACGGGAGAGAGTGAGAGTGAAAACAGGCCAGCCCCCGTGATAAACTGTTCGGCCCTGGAAACAATTCGGGGCCACGAAACGTATTTCACTGTCGCCTAATCGGTTAGCGTCGACAGTCACTTAAAAAGGCCCGCCAACCGACGACCGGAGAGTCTTCAAACCGAGATTTATTTCGGGAGAAATTTATAGAACCATATCCGCCGGCACCGGGAGAGGAAAATCTACTAATAGAAGTTAAGAGGTTAAGGATAAAGAACCGGTCGCCGGACAGTATTGGGAGCGAAACTTTCACACATTCCACCAAGGGACGATGATCTAAAAGAGACAAACTATGACTATCAGAAACTAATAAATGAGTGAACCCGAATGGAACTAGAAACAGTTCGGAAGCGGAGATCTAAGAAATTTCCAGCCGAGAAGAAACTTCTAGTGGGATTGACTTAGGTGTAAGTGTAAAGACGGAAAAAACAGTCAGCGCCCCGCCCCACCAGCTGCTTTCCGGGTTCCTTCCCACAGTACGCTTTCCAGCTGTATATATACATTTATATAGTTATAGAAAGTGATAAAAACCTGAAAACTGGACAAGCAGTAACAAGAACGACGCATGAAATTCATATAAATTGTTGTAAAACAAACTAAAATTCTAGACCCACATTATAATTTTGTCGGGTCTTATTTAATACTGTCTTCTTTTCAAAATACAAGCCCACGATTAATTATGAACATTCGAAAAGAAAAGCTAACCACCACATTGAGAAAAATTTACTGCTAAAAAGGTGTTTCAGAAATCTATAACATTTTTTTCTAAGTAAGAGCGCAGTTTTCGCATATTTCGGTGCTCTTGTTACCGGCATATTCGAGAGGTTAATGCATACAAATTCGAGTCCTATAATCAAAAACATAACTTCGGGTCCCGTCGGAATTTTCGCCCCGTTTTGATTAACGGCTGCCGAATATTAATCAGCCGATTGTAAATTCAAAATCCGGCCGGTTCTTTCGAAAATTTCTCTCGTTACGCAACAATGCGGAGAGACTGGAAAAAAATAAATAAATACAAGAGAAAGGTTATTCATGAACCGTTCAAATCCGTTTTTACAGTCGATTACTATTTAAATTTTCATGTAAATCGGACACCGACAATCGGGCGGAACAAAATGGGCTATTTGTCACTGTGAATGTATAATTACCTGCGGTCAGCCCTCGGGTCTCAATCTGACCCACTTACAAGCCGCGCTCAATTGGGCTCAATTTCACACAAGTGACCATTCCCAAGTGCTCAAATACTACGGAATTTACGAAAAAATATAACTGGAATTCTATTTGAAATAAGATGTATAACGCCTTACAAATGATTTCATAATATATTCTTAAGAAATCAACATCTTCCTTGTTCAAGCACTACTGATATTTCCCTTATTATTATTATCCCTTATTATCAAAGGTTTCCTAAAATGAACAGCTCTATCAATAATTAGTTAAATAAAATTAGCCAAAAAGAAAAAAGTCAACAACAATACAGTATTTACAGAAGAACAAAATATATCGAAGATAATCATTTTGTACTCTTATTTCAACTGTCATGTGTCATTATTTCCAACGCTCTTTATCATTTTATCTCTAACTTTTAGGACTTCTTATAGACCATTATCAAACCTGTATAACCTCTTCAAACATTAAAAAGTAATGTTTTTCAGACTTTAAACTTAAGTTTCTAAATTCCTAACAAAAGTTAACTCTGAATAATGCTTTGTAACTTTACATCAGGTCTTACAGTCGGCGACCGAAACAAAAAGCAAGAACATAAATCCATAGTGAAAGATGGGCTAACTTTTCTCCATTGTACATTACGGCCGAATCAAAATTGAATGTAAGTAATATAAAGACTGGGTAAGAATGAGCACCGATGAGTCCCTAGAGGGCGGAATTCGTCCTTCGGGGGGGGGGTGGTATTACTCTCATACGGCCAGCGCCCTAAGAAAGGCGGGCCGAAAGGATATTCAGCGGCTTTATGAATGAAGCGCTCGTAAGAGTTAAGGCTCCTGGGGGGCTCGGCAGCTTGGGAGTCTGAGGCCCTGTACTTGTTGAAGGTTGTATACAACCGGGGAGTACCCGGGGTCCCCAACAATGATTTATGCCGCCTTTTCAGTTCCATCCACTTCCACTCTTCCCTTTGTCCGGCCCTTCCCGGGCCTTATTTGTAGCTCGGCGGGGGTGCTTATTTTTCTCGTTTTATTTCTTAAAGAATGCAAAGGGAAAGTCTGTTCATGGCCGGGGCAGTTCAATTCAGAACAATGACAGTGGACCGAGTTTAAATGTACAATAAATTCGAAAAAGCGATTTAAAACGAGTATTAAGTCAGAATTGCGGCCTATTTGGCCATTCGGCATAATATAAATAACAATCGACTGCAATTTTGTGCTTATTCATGCAAAGCCTCTAATCCAAATGACAGTCCCCTGTCAACTATTACCACTGTAATATTTAAAACAATATTTAAACTGTAAATTTGGTAGATGAGTGCTGCCGCTTGTCAAAATAATCAAAATTATTATGGCAACGGAAACACCCACTCGTAATATTTTATTATATTACGCGTTATTAACGTATAACGAGATATTTTATTTCGCGTATGGCCACGTAAAAGCAAACTCTCTTGTTTTCAGATTAACACAATCTTTAAAGTTAATATTATTTATATCTTCCAATTTATAAATGAGTCAAAAACCTAACAGAATAAACCAGTAGGATGTTACTAAATATACGTTCCCTGAATATGACTTACCGGACACGGCCATGTTGTACATGCTGTGATCTCGTCCTTTCTTCCTGAAGAGTCTGACGATGAGTACCGAGACGATGGCGAAAACCAAACAGGCTACGGCCAGCCCGATGTACAGAGCTACGTCCGTTTCAACTTCGGCTCTTGTCGCTGTAACAGAAACAGTATACTTAATAAACTTAGTAAATTGTTAGAAGCAAGAAGTTCACGATTTAAATCGCCGAGAATTCGGTACCAAGAAATAGTACATCACTAAGTGAGCGTTTAGGGACGATAGTATCAGCGATAATAAACCCAGCAATAAGAGATCTTTCAAGAGTTTCTGAATGTCGAGACGCCGTTTCAAATCGAAGATATAAGGGGAATAAATTCTCGTTTTACAAACCCGGCGACATTTACTTTATGCCCGAGGGGAAAAAAGCCGTGTAAAGCGACCTTTAAGTGAAACATTATAAATGTATACGATTCGTACTTTTCGAACGGGTCTTGTAGACTTCTAAATTGATCACCAGTTCGCATGCGAGCCACTGAGTTAGACCGGTTCCGCCGGTTTCATTGGGATTCGTGCGCACTTTTTCCAGCCGAACCGCGGCTGGACGATTTGATTAATTGACGAATACGATTTAATTAAGTTGTTTTCAAGCGGCGCCGGTTCGCGAAATGAGAGAAAAAAAAGATGGTCGGAATAAAAATTTCTTTTAATGTACGCCATCGATCAGGATTGTTGAAAATATGCGACCGGCGCAACCAACTCGGCCGATGAGATTGATATCCGCTGTTCACGACAGAGACCCATTAAGGGGATTCTAACAGTCTTCCAACCAGAACCCGTGTATCTTAACACAGGAAATAAGACATATCCCGGTGAACAATTTTATCACGGTAAAACCCCGACACGTTTACGCGTTGTTATAGAGATATCTGTGCCTCTTTTTCTGAACCGATTCAGAGCTTCCCAGTTAGTCATGGCGTAGAGAACTGGGGCGAACGCGTGGCCAATGGAGTTAGCGGCTGCGAATCGCTAAAGTTTTATTCGGCCTCGCAAGAAGTGCAGGAGACGTGGAGGGGGCCGGCCCGGGGATAATTCAGTTTCCGGAGCCCGGAAGCGAATCCGGATCTTATGCGAATCGTTAGGCGGGAGGCGGGCGACGGCCCACTAAACTAAAACTTCCGTAATGGGATTGCGACCGCGAGTCTCGCAGGTATCCCCGACCTAGAAACAAGAGGCGACAAAGGAGAGGAGCGGGAACAAAGAGAGACGGGGGAAAACCGAGTGCGTGTATAAACTTAAAGTTGCGAGGGGTGGGAGGAAGTTGTACCGAGACTGGGAGCCCATTTGCGGGGGCAGATGCCTCTAACCAGTCATCATTAGTGTCGTCCCCTCCTCCCCTCAGACGACCGCACCAAACACGCGTACTCCGCTTTACCAAACCTAATAAGCAATAAATTAGTCCGCCCCGAGTGGATACAAAGCGAGCCGCGATTCCGAATTTGATTACGCCTATTAATTAAATTTAATAATTCTTCCTATTAATCTACGAGTTATAGATCGACTACGCAGTTTCTGTAACGACTTTGAATGTAAATATTTTCATGTCCGAACGAATCTGAAAATTAGTCTCATCATTAATATAATAGAACAAAAAAATATTTCGGTAATCGCACGTATAATTAACCACGTATTTGCAACTATTGATAGTTGGTGAGACATCACTAGTAGTTTCATAGATCATTCTCATAAACATAGTTAACTAGTCAAAATAACGCATAGAGCAATGGCATAGTGTTTCGTATTTTCTGCGAGGGCCAAAAAATGATGTGGGTCAGATGGAATGAAGCGAACAGGGAGTCAGAGGGCACAATCGCAGTCAGCACATTACGGATTTGTAGGGGCCGCCGTTGAGGGATTTTCGACATCAGCGAAATTTACTTCCGAAGGGGGAGGGACAATCTACTCCTTCCGCTCCGCCCCGGCTGTTTTTCGGACCGAAGAAATGCGCCTTTATAAATCCGCAACCTCCCTCTCCATTTTAACTCCCCGTACGTCCCACTGCACCGGCCCAAACCCGAGCCAATAATCGACGATATATACCCGGCATGATTATAGGCGTCGGTGCAGCCCTTGGGGGTTGTACCTGGACGTACTGTAATTTGCGATCTTAGGCGGTAACTTTTGTTTGCCCGTAACAATAGAGGAACGGAGGGAGGGAGGGAGTATAATCCTTATTATAATGAAGCGTCATTACTCGAATACACTGGCGGGGCGTGTCCGCCTCCAATCGCCTCCGGTCATCGCACTTTGGCTAGAGGGGGGCGTGAACAGGAAGGAATTAAGGACATGTATGAAAAGGTTAACGACTATAGCGAAGGACAACAATCCGAATTCAGAAATTTCTTACTGGTTTCAACTGCACAAAAAATCCGTAAATCGTTAATACGTTTCATATGAATGTGACCATCGAGCCAATATTATTTCATATTATTTCAAAAAATTTAAACTACTCTGCTATAATCGCGATGTGAAAGTGCTATCGCATTTGATAAAGCTTATGTACTGCCGATTGGCTTTCTTCTTTCCTTTCCAAGTAACACTTATATAGACACTCTTTTGATTGATAAATATTCGGTAGTTGGTAACGACCCCCTCCTGGGGAGAGTTTCGCGTGAGTAAAAACCACGTGAAAAGCTCGAGTAAGACAAATGCTCGTGGGGTGAGGCCGGCCCCACTCCAGCCCCGACACCTCCCGCATAAACTCCGATCGAGATTAATTGATGCGTGAAAATTTCCAATACGTCTTCCCAACTGCCCCGAGGAAAAAATGGCCCGGAGACGATGGGCCTGTCAGGCGCCGGCCTCCACAACACTCTTCTTCTTTCGGCGGAGGGCTGGGGGCGGCTTATAAGCACAAAAATCAATCTCGCTCACCGACAACGTTTCATTATTTATTGCTTTTATTATCCTTCGCCTCATCGTTCAGAGGACTCGATCGATGACGATCTAATTTAAGAGGCTGTCCTTGCCTAATCTCATGGATTATTGGCTAATTGGACAACTATATCTCTATGACAAGTCAATTGGTAATTCATGGACAATTTCGTGCTTTGATAAATCATAATATTTTGTTTGGAAACGAAATCCGACATCGTACCAAGGTTATAATAAGTGTATCCAACCACTTTCGTAATAACCTTTCCGTCACATATTTAAGCCATCAAATATCCCCTCAAGGTGCGTGAGATAATTTTTATCCCCGTTTAGATAATTCGCAGCAGATTGGCGAGCCAAGAGGCGGCGTCGACAGGAAGCGGTCTTCAAAAAAGGGATTCGATTTCTTTGCCCCTCAGAGTTATTCGGCCAGATAACTCGCCAGACTCCGGCGATGGTTCATCGGAAATGTTTTCCTTCGGGTGCATTCGTCGGAATATAAATCTTCCCGTCGCGTTACACCCGGCATTTAAACCATCAAAGTATAAGGGACTACCGGTCGGGGCGTAACGAGGGGTAGGGTAGGAGTCCCCCGCGCCCCTTAGATATTTCGTGCCCGATAGAGAAACAACGCGGAGGTGGGAGCACTGGGTGTGTAGCGTGGCACCGCTGTGTAAGTCACTTAACGTATGCTATCTGGTGGTAATAGCCAGGTGAGAGATAGATAGTGCCGCCCCCTCTAGCCGCCCCCGGTTATCGGACGAGCGGTGTGTCACCGCCCCCGAGTCTACATTTCCTGTACACGCGTCTCCGAACATCCCTCCGGCCTCTTGTCCGACACAGAACACAGTTTCCGCCTCACGCCACTCAACCAGATAAAAGCCAGAAAACCCCACAAAGCGAAAAAAGCGAATTAAAAACTTATCTGTCCGGGCTAGATCGCGTGCCACCTTTTGATACTTTCTTCGGGCGAAATTAATTCGAACGGAAATTCGAGAATTGTTCGTTAATTCAATTACCCTTTTTTTTAGATTCGACCGAGGAAACGGCCCGATTGGGATCTCATTCTGTCGTGGCCCGACAAGGTTTCTTAAATGGAACTAATAACTCATTTAGAAATATTCTACCTCTAGAAGGACCACATCGTTACTTAAATCACTCGGAAAACTAAATCCCTGACAAATGTAAAAGATCGCTAATCAGATTTAATTTCCTTCAGCTTCCATGTACACATTTGCTAATGTTAATAATCAGTGCACGGGTCTCAGTTATGGTTTCTAAAGCCACTTTCGCATTCAATTTACACTAACCTATGTTTCTATTTTCAAAGCTAAAACAATATGAATAGTACGAAAAAAAAATTGTTCGTATGACAGTCACACTTATTTCAAATAATCGTTACCGATTTCAAGAACTTCCTCGCTAAGTCTCCGTTGGACTGACTGCCACTAGAAAATGGATATTCGGACGGGCAATAAATTTCGCGTTAGCTCAAGCGATTTCGCAGGCAAGTTGGCGACCCGGGTGTAGCGAGCGGGCTTAGAGCTGGGCCTTACATGAGCATAAACTTTGAAAACTTCAAAATCCCCCGCTTTTGGCGTTGTAAAATGCCGGGTTATAAATTATCGGGACCCAGGCCAACTTCGGGCCGGCAATATGAAACGCCGAGAGTAGCTTCCTCGGGTCACGTTCCGAATTACGTAACGCACTATTTGCCCGATAATATAAATTCGGCGATTGGGATTTTAGCCCGAGTGTATTTGGCAGAACCGGACGACCAACTTCGTAAAAAAGGCTACGGGTATTGTAAATAAATGGGGCGATCGAGAATGGCAAGATCCACATGATATATTTACTATGCATACTTCGTAAATCTTGTTTCGTCCCTTGCCCAAGGGATATTTACCATAATCCCGATTCACATCTTAATTTTCGCTATAGTTCATTAGCCAAATAACAAAAGGTAAAATGTGTTTTAATTAATTTTTTTGAATACTACAAAACAGAAACTGGTCATACGAAAAATGTGAACAAAAGAAGAACATCAGTGTTATTATTCATTTTATGCTTTAATAATAAATGCATCATATAACCATATTTATTTATGCTTTAACAAATAATTGGGTTCAATTGAGTTCAGATCTATTTAAGTATTTCCAATAAAGTATAAAATAAACGTGCTTGGAACAATAAAACGGCGTTTATAGTACGATTTTAAGGAGCCTCAGTGACCAAGAACGAGGGAAAGGAAGTCTGTCCTGACGAGTAACGGGTGTCTTAAATTATTCTCCTTTTTTCCTTTTTATTGTCAAGCACGTCCGCTGTAAATAAAAATCTCCGGTATACTCGTCAATTAACACGGTTTAGACCGGGGATTGGGGCGCATTACCTACTAAATATAAGAGCGTTTAGTAGTTGGCCCTCGGGCCCATTTAGGCGACATAAATTAGATGGTTCCTCACAGATAGGGGCCGGGGAGTTGAGTTTTTACTGCGGGTCATAAAATAAATGCTCGAGATTAGGGACGGTACGCGGACCTTCCGAACTCGGACATAATTTAGGGAGATAGAGAGCACGAGGAGTACGGGGAAGAAGAAGAAGAAGAAGAATGGGACCAGTCGGCGATCGGACGGGATGTAAACGTGCCCAACTTAGAACGGCCCCCGGCAGTTGGCAGCCCTGCGGCTCCTACTTCTTGAATAAATTAAGATTTCAATTGACCGAAGCGAAACTTCAGGTGATATTTCACAGCGTCAGTTGATGATTAAACAACAGAGTAAACAAACCAACAAAGCAACAAATTGCTCGTCCATTTTCGGCCAGTCGCCATTTCCCGGACGCTAACACCTCTCACAAGTTCCAAGACATTAACAGTACACAATTGGTGGTTACCTTCCCTGAGAAGGGCCTTGCTCAGAACCTGACAGCCCTACTGGGAAATTCTATATTATCTAAGTAGATTGGATTGGTAACACCAGTTTGCGGGTTTAGAATTGTTGCCATCAGCAAGATTAAAGTTTACAATATAATTACATAATTCACAGTAACAGAGCAGTCACTGAGTGGTGCTATACACTGGGTGGTGATATACAGTGTGTTACATTTTTTGGAAATAAAAATATACGTATTTCACCAAGCGTTTATTATGTATTCATTGTTTTAGGAAACGAAAGACGCTTTATTTTTAATAATTCTATTAAACCTCTAGGACCCACATATAAAACTTTAATAAAACAGTTCATTTATAGACGTCGCGTTAACCAATTTGACTGTTGCGTCGAGAAAAGAAACATTTTGTATATTGCTGGATATAATTAACTGACTGTTTATGCAATAAATACGCCGTATTACCTACAGGGCGTTGAACATCACTCAATATAGAATTATCGAATTTCCGCCAGTATGTTCATATCTAGACGGCATTATAAAAGTCGGCTTTCGAAAAAAAGGCATAAAACGAAAGGCATGCCGGGGTTTAATAATTTTTTCTTTACTGCCCCGGAGGCCGGGAGGGGGCTCTAATATAGTAGTAGTTGCCGCGGGGCGTAATCGTAAAAAGAGTTATTATTTGGCGCGGATATTGCCCGGTCCCGAAATAATTTCGGTAACTATAAAAATCCCTCAGGTTCTTTATTGCACGCGTTATGAGATTTCGGCCGCCGCGACCGCAATTGGGAACCAGTCGCTCGACGCCCGCGATAGCTGTTAACTCTATTGAGGAACTAACTGAAGGCCAGCGCCTATTTTTCTAGTTCAAAATTTTGACTCTCACTTTTTGTCGTACTTTATATACGTAAAGAGCCTATAGACTGAAAATTGCGCCGGAGGAGTTGAAAAATACAACGCCAGGAGCAAACAAGTGGCGGAGCACGACTACAGACAGGTAAGTGTTGTGGTCAAACGGTGTTATACATTAGGCTGTATTTATTATGGCTTCCCAGGTGGGTGGCCGCCCCACCCTACCCGGCAACGCGCGTTTTACGCTGATTTATATAACATGGCCTAACTACCCGCCTCCGCCCCTTCCCCTCAACGACGCCCACCATCCGCAAACTTTACACATTACACAGTTTAATCTTCGGTAAAACAGTTTCCAACCCCGTGCGGCTGCGAGGGGGTGAGAAAAAAATAAAATCGCGCCCTCTCATCCCCCGGGCTAACCAGCCCACCAAAAATATACGAGGCAAGTGTCGAAATTTATTCCGGATGAAACCGCCGTTTCTGCAGGACGGGGTATTTTTTTTTTAACTCCTCGGTCTTCTCTTAAGTGAAACTTTCGGCGGAAATTTTAATTTAATAACTTGGCCCAAGAAGGAAAATGTGATGATGATCCCAAGTTTGGTTCCGCTGAGACTTTTATGGAACGACCGGCGAAATTTAAAGGCGCTAATAGCCAAGGGCCAAACCGGCTTCCGAGTTTTTTTTGTCGACCGCAACCCTTGAGATGGTTTCTAAAATATGATGTTCCATTATCACAATGAATCAGATAAAACCGTATACTCGGAGATAAAATATTCATGTAAATTATGAGGGAAATTAGAAAATAGTATATGCCTCATAGGGGTTGTAAATTTAATACTCATTCGATCAATATGTTTCTTTCCCTCCTACACAGAATATATATAATCCCCTATATATATATATATATATATATATATATATATATATAAATGCAGGGGTTAGTTCACACACTATATTGAATCGGCAGGATCTTAAGCGCTTGGCACTTCTAAACGGTAGGGGGTATTTATAGGAAAGTTAAACGGTCAATAAATCGTACTGTGGAGTCGGAGAGGGAAAGCCGGAAAGTAACGGAGTGCCAGGCCGAGAAGTAGAAGAAAGAGAGAAAGAGAGAGGGAGAGAGGGAGAGAGAGAGGGAGAGAGAGGGCGAGAGTTGGAGAACGCTTGTGTGCGAGAGAGGAAGAAAATGCGAGGAGGTGGGTTCATTTTCCTCCCCGGAGGCCCAAGATAGGGGAGATACGGGGAATTCAACCCCGAGGAATTCATTTGGATAGAGTCGCAGTGGTCAGCCATCTAATCTGGCACTTTTCGGAAAACTTGGATGTCCCGTACTTAGGGGACTCTTGAAATATGAATGCCGGTGGGGAAAGGATTTGACAAGCGCGGTTAGCGCTCGGGATGATGTCTGAGGCCGATTTAAGTATAAGAAATCATCCAAATTGATTGAGCTGTTATTGTTCTCTGTTACTGTTATGCTAACATTATAACGCAAGGCTCCGCTACAGAATATAAGTTAATTTCCGCCATGAGATAAAAATGTTATTAAAAAATAAGTTAATTTGCCAGTTACAGTCACTGCCGGATATTCTGAAATCAACAGGCCGTAATATATCCGGATTCACGGGAAAATTCGCATTTCGAGGGCTGAAATTTCCAAGAGAGATTCTTTATATCGCGTGAGTTCGATTGTAATTGGAGAAAACAATAGGCCGGCGATGGTAGGACCGAAATCCGGGGTTTGGCAATTGGCCGGCCGGCTTCGCAGTGAGCCAAGTTCCTGTCGAGGCGCCAGAGAAAAGGGCACTCTGAAAAGGCCCCCGCCCCCTTCATCCGTAGGGCCGGGCCGAACGACTCTTCCCAGAAGATGAAACAGTTTCCCCTCCGTTAGAGGAGAAGAAACCGGCCGACGAGCGATTAAACAATTTTTCGGGCATTGTTCGGTCCCAGATTAATTGCCGATCGGGAATCGGAGGCGCCACCAACGGGCCCAAGAGGGACGCAAATGCGAACGCTGTTTTCGGGCAATTGCCCCGTTTGAAGGGATTCAAAGGCGGGTTGAACCCGAGAAAAATGTCCCTTCAAAAGCAGCGCCCGTTTCTTTCGATTCGTTGAAAATTGCCGACCGCGGGCTGGGGGCGGAGGTCTTGAAATATGATGGGGTTTCAATGGTGTCGCCTTAGAAACCGTCCGATTAAAACGGCCACAGTTTTAATTTCTGGCATTCATTTGAAATATGCGAATATGAAGACCCCACTAAAGTATGACTTTTTAATATATCTGCAGTAAGATTCATTTAAAATACATATCAGACTTATTCTGAGTGGTCGATGTCACATAGTTCATAAAGTTATAAAAAACGTATAAAAAATAAGTATATATTATTTAGAAATCTGTTTCTCAATTTATATTTAATTCCTCGAATACCGTATTTCATTTCAGTATATAAAATATCATATAAAATATATAGTTGTCCATAAGGACTAGCTTCAAGACCCCCGGTTTTAACGGTCGTATATCAAATAAATCTTCCCGATTTTATTTAAATGGGCACGAGTATGAGGCGGTGTGAAGGGCGTCAAAAGGACGGTTTCGGCTCTACCCGCATGAGGTATAGCTGCTGTCAGCGGCATCGTTTTCTTTAACAAAAGAGTGCGCGCGGCGGGAGGACTCATTTTCGGGGACGCGCCAGGGGCAATAACTCCGATCCGGGGGGCTGTCAGTCCCGGCCCCATATGGAAAGGGTGGGGGATAACACACCGCCCCACGCCTCCGCTATATATAAAATGCATATTGTACAGCCGCCCCCCGGGGGCATCGAAAAGAGGGAGGATATGAGGCTCGGGGCCGGGACCGGAAAACAAAAGGGTTATACTACAAAGGACCCGATTGAAGGGGGGCGAAGCGACCCACCTGTAAAATAAGACGGGGATAAACTGCGGCCTCTCCGGCCTTCTGAAAAAGGTCCTTGAAGAGAAATTGTTAGCACTTGTTTGCAGGAACCTGTTTACAGCTCAAGAACTTGAAACAATTCGAGTGCCCGGTTTAATCGGACATGAAAACATTCCCTCAGCTTGACATGTTAGAAAGTGCTCCAACTATATAGTTAATGGCTTCATTAAGGCCGTCATTTTCAAGTTCCATTGCTTCCTCGGTTGATTATGGGGTGTTGCTAATCCTCTTACTTGTTAATCTGTGTTAGGTCTCCCTTGCTCATGCGTTTTTGGGGACCTTACTTCATTAATGTTACATCCCACATCCCAATTAAAGATATTTATATTTTAATTGTTTTTAATTTTTATTGTTTATATTACCTGCTCATCTTATTATAGTAGTCTCGCGACTATTATTTTTCGCGACTTACCCCTGACACTGTCTGTCAGACATAATGAAAGTCGACTAACGCAATCGGGCAACCATAAATGAAGGAATTAATGGCAAAACCAAAGCGTCATTAGCGGAAGTTTGATCGTAAATGAAAATTCGAGTCGGGACCGATTTAAAGTTCCGAGTCGCTCGCGTAACCGATGTCTTCCGGCTCGCGGTATTAAAAGCCGCCGCACGGCATTTACCATCGGGTTAAACTTAACCTTTAAACGGGCGGAAAGGAGTCCCACGTTAACTTGGAGGGGGCGGGAAGAAGCGCGCCGTAAATAAAGTTAGGCAAAGCCCATTAATCCGTGCCCGGGTAAGAGAAGATCCCCGAGCCCTAGCGTTCGAACGCCCTTTGTAACTATTGGCGGAGGCCCGGGCTAGGCAATTAAGTTGGTCTGATGCTCGGGGCCGAGGTCTTTAGCGTGATAATCTATCACGCCTACAATAAGCGAGTGTGTGAGCCCCGATTGGCGACGGGGGATTTTCATTAAAACTTCGGCAGACTTCCGGTTAAGGAGGGAAGTGATTTAAGACGGGTCCCGCAGTGCTAACGACCTTTTTTTCCCGACGGCACTATACCTCTGTATTAAATAAGATAAATAGGGGATAGGGCCTGACAAAGTTAAACCCTAGCAAATTTTAAAATAACATCATTATCCCTTATTTAATTCGTCCAAATCTAACCCGGATTCGGCATTTGCTGTCTGCAACAATGCACTGTTAGGCCAAGTGGTAACGAAAACTGAATAGCGGAAGTGCATCATATCATGAGAAAAGGCGGTCGCAATTAACCCGCGTTAATATTTCAGCGGGATAAATACGAAGGAATATATAATCGTCGTTTCATAAAAGTTTGGGGAAGGTTTCCAATTTTTTATTTACGGTAACCGCTTTCTTTCGTTCGCTCCCGCCAGGCCAGAAAACAAACTGTTCCAAATTAATTCGCTACCCCAATATAACGACGATATTTTTGCAAATGAATTCCTTCCAAACCAGTTAACAATTTACATCGAGTTGTAACATTTGAGTTTTTCGGGTGTCCAGAAGGGGGAGTGGGCCGCTAAGCCCCTCCACTCCCTGCGGACTCTCAGACTCCGCTTAAAAGTTTTCAAAGTAGAAATTGAATTTTCCCGTAACATCCGTATATATTCGGTAAAAGTTAAATATTCGGAAGGGGGCGTGGGGGGAGAGGGGAGGGGTTAAAATGTAAATATTTGAGTTCCCAGAGTCGCCCGTTGATACTAACCGCTGTAATCAGGTTTGGAGGGTGCGGGGAAGGAACGGCTCAAAGGGAAAAACAAAGTGACCGATATACTCCATTTGCAAATATGTACTTTGCGATTTTTTGTCGAATAAATATTTGCACGCCTTTCGAACGTCTAATTAAGAAATGGGGTTGATTAATTCGCGGTGACATCAAAAGTATTTATGGGTGTGCCGAATCGTTTTAGTCGAGCAGGGTGGATTCACATGTATTCAAAGTATAAGTACAAATTCCGCGAGGGTGGCGGTTCCAGATTTCCCAAAAAATAATATAAACTAATAAGTTTTGCCCGAAAAGTATTTATTAATATATGAATTTCGTTCTTTCTATAAACAGAGGACCAAACAGGCATTTTCTCTTTTACAATCTACTATTCTCTGGATAGTACTTTCGTGAATCCCCATTTCTGTTTTTAAGAAAAATTGAAGATCGAAAGGTCTACTCAGTGTACCGAGGAATACTGTACCAGAAAGGCATTTAAGTACGAATCACCAACATCACTAGTGAAACTGGGACAAAATTCATGGCTAATAAAAGTAAGGGACGCTTCGGGTCCACATGGAAATGGCGCTACAATTAGAAACGGTGCTAGACAATGAGTTCTCATGAGACATTATGCACACATCTCAGTGTTACGGCCTTTGTTGACGCCCCTAAACCGATTTTATTGTCCTTAATCCTGTACGCGGCACAGTCGGAAACCGGGTAACAATGAAGAACCTGGGGCCCATCCGACTCAACGCAATTTTCGATAAAAGATAGACCCTTTCCCCTTAGTTCGTGCAATAACGAACCGACGTTATTACCCTCGTTACAACGCTGGCTCCGGCCGGAAGCGGGTTACTGTGTATACAACCGTCGTCATTACTAGGGAAGCTCGGTAATTAATATCCATAGCATTAACGCCGGGCCATTCGCAATGTCTCAGTTGTTCCTTCTGTACCTCTCCAGTGGTAATCATAATTATTCCAACGAATGAGCAATATTTGTAACTATTGCATACGTAATACCATGTTTAACGAAGAGGAACATAAATTAGGAAGACCCTACAATATAGTTACGGCGTTTAGTCCTGACATTAAAGTATCGCAGACACTGAAAGCTGAGTTATTGCGGAGCGACGTAACTATGATTTAGTAGTCATATAATGTTATCACATTTTGGTAATTATTATTGGTCGGACAGGACCAATGAAAGTATAGGGAAGAATTAACTAAAAAAATATGGTCTAGCTAAGCTAACTATTTCCAGTAAAGAATTATTGAATGGAAATTTACACTGGATACTAGAATCGGGCATTTCGCCTTACGTCCAAACGAACCTCCATCTCGTTCAATATTTAACACTACCATTTCTTGTCTTACTGTGCACTCTTCGTTTTACCGGTACTGTGCCTTGCTTTATTCAACCGACTTTTGAACTTGAAATACACCTTGATAAATGCATCGCGTCGGTGAGTAAACATTAGGGTGAACGGCGGACCCTTCTGCAATTTAACCGCTTAAATGACTTAGGTGGACTCCACTCCCGGGCAATAAATCATCCCCGCGTTTAGCATTCAGAGTGAGGCCCCAGCCTGGGCCCGATAATGCAGTCCTTTACCCAGGGACGGGGTCCGTCCTCCCTGAGAATTATCAGATGTGGGGGGGGGGCTCCTCCGCTGCCATGTTTGTACTCTGGGGTTTTATGCGATTAAAATTATAATGAGAATTCAGTCTGGGCGCAAACTTGACTCTGCCCCAGGTCTGTAATGACAGTTTAATTTCAATTCGCCCTCGACGTGTTCCGATTTAGGATAGATTACTCTTCTCTGTCTCCACCCACCGCCCTGTTAATATGTGGCTCCGATGTTAATGTCCCTCCTCCCCCAGTCACAGCCCCGGCAAGTTTGTCCCTCTGTCGCGTTACTTAACGACCCGAATTAATATCCACTCCACTTGAGAGAGACCCGCGGCGTAAATCAATTTACCCCTCGGAGACGGACCCGGGGAATGGAGCCCCCGGGGGCGGTTCACCCTCTCGGTACCCCTCCCCGACCGATAGTTTTTCCCCCGGCGTCCGGCGTATAATGGCGGTCGTAAACGGCCCGGCTAGTTGCGACACCTTAGTCTCCCCGCCCGATTAAATTTACGGCTTCTAATTATTTCGGAAGATTTTATTATCGGCGACCAACGCCCGGCCTGTCGTCGGATTTATTTACAGTTAATTTCATTTACACTCGCGGCCCACCCGCTCTGAAACGATCCACTCCTGGTTACGGACCTAGAATTGGTCGTAACCGGTTTACTGGCTTAGGCAATGTCGAAATTAAATGTAGTAACTAACCCTGAAAGACAATTACGCTTATTTATATAGATTCATTTACTCGAGTATTTTATTTTGGTTATATAAGTACAAATTTATTATTAACAATTTAAATATCCTAAAGTTATTATGCTAATAACATATAATAGTTATTTTTACTAATTCTTATATCACTTGAGTCTTGTATATCTATATTTGATATCCTAGTAGTATTTATCATCAGGTATAGCCCATCACTGTACCCTACGAGATTAAAATTAAAATTTCTAAATCATAATATTTTTTGAAAGGAAATTACGAGATGACTACGATGATAATGCATGAAGTATGGTAGCAGAGCGGAGGGATTAGCGCTAGGATATTTGCTAGTTAACCAAGTCCCGCAACAAGTGCTTAGCTTTAATTAGGATATGCAGGCGGAGATAGGACGGTGCCGTGGATGAGGGGATGGGGGTGAGCCCGGAGGTAAAATAGGGCGTATCCTCGTTCTCTCCGGCTCCGGCTCGTGTACACTCGATTATTGTAAATCCCGAGAAGCAATATCCGCGTTCCATATTTAGGGGGCGGGGGTGGAGGTGCCGGCGTCGGCGGGCTTAGAGGAATTAATTTCACCGAGGGGTGAAACTCGAGTCCCAGGCGCCCCCAGACAGCGAATTTCTGAGCGACCGAATAGGCGGGTTCGAGTGCGGGCGTTAAAATGAAGTATGGAACGCAATATCCTGGCGGGATTAAGGGAGGGCGGTCCAACTCGCGGCTATCGCAGCGCCCGACGACGGGGAGTCCGTCGGCCGGGATTAGGGGGCCAGCCACTGTCTGGGAGGACAGCTCGGCTGGCAAAAACGATCTTATCTCGATTGACAACCTATTTGCTGAGGGAGCCGGCCGCACGTGTATCATGCTCCTAATATGACGAGCAAAGCCGACGTACGATTCCCCAGGACGCTACGACTCTCTTCAATCCCCGGGGCAAGCTGTTTTAGTCGCTCAGATGATCTCTGAATCTATTTGTTCCTCGTACGCGATGGAGAATAAGCTATTTCCAAAACGCCTCACCGGCAGCCGCTCCTGTAGTACGCGTTCTAACCGGGAAGTAACATTTCCATTTCTGCTCACAGATACCTTCACACCAACATAAGCTTAGCAAATTTTATAATTTAGGTGTCGCCTTTCACCGCCTGTCTCTTAGAGATAGTAGGAAAAAGTACAGAATTTACATTCCAATACAATAAAATATTACGGAAATATTTTTATTTCATTTCGAGCGGTAGCAATAAATTGGGAGGGCCGAGGAGGAGCGTGTGTTTAAATTCCTGTCGCGGATATTCGGAGCACCGGACGGCAGGGTAGTGACTCGTTAAAGGCGTCCCCCGCCCCCACCGCAATTTCGAGAGGAAGGACCCGAGTGAAACCGATCCAGCAGCCCCACACGGCATTCGAGGATTTAACCCGTTTGCCGTGTAATTTCAATTTGGATCCGGGTTAAAGGGAGGGGGGCTGTTTAGAGGGGGACCTAAAGAGACGGAGCCGGCCGTCTAATGAAAGGTATCTCTCCCGGGGGCCAGTGTGTGTTCCGACCGATAGTGTGGGAGGCGTCCCGCCGGCAATTTGTCCTAGTCTCCCACCTCCCCTCACACCCACCCTCACGCTCTCTCTCTCTCTCTCTCTCACTCGCTCTCTGCGGCCATCACCCACTCTCACTCTCTCTCCCTCCCGGAATGTCCCGCGTTTGCCGGCACCGGTGCCAAACCTAATTTCCCGGCCGGTCCCCCCTTTATTGGCTCCGATGTCCGGTATAGCTCTCCCCGTCTAACGCTCCCATCCAATTTTCTTACACCGGTGAGCGGCCCGCAATCCCCGAGTCCTGCTCGGAGAGCCGGAGGATTGTCACCGCCATTGTCCTCTTCCGGTCCCGAGGGTGGATTTAAGTTTTGCCCAAGAGGCGGCCTGCGCCTACCCCCGTGAGGTGGCAAATTCGTTTGGACATGACGGAATACGCATAATCAAAATTAGTAAGCGCTCGAATTACCTAATTTAATATTATAGTCATATTTTAAGTAGCCTAATTTTATTCGTAAATACGGGTTCAATTGTCACCTTGGAAACTCAATAAAAACTTTTCAGCTGTTAAGCGTCTAGTTTAGTTCAACACACTTCTTAATTTGTGGATACTAAATAAGAGACTATTTTGTACATTCTCCTAAATCTTAATTACTGTAGACAGTGTCGGACGACATGCCAATTATAGAGGGACTCGAGCGTTTACCGCTTTTCTAAATCGAGATGCTCCCTGGTTCCTACCGTTGTCATTAGTGTCGGCCAAGGATGTAAATCGTGGCCCTGGGTCCGTTCTCCCCCTCGCGGTCGGGGGCTAATTACGATTTATGCCCGTCCGAAGGCATTACGCAGTTCTAAATCAAATCCTACTTTTAACCCGCTCTGGGCAACGAACACTATTGCTCTTCTCGGCATAAATTACAGCCGGCCTATCTCAGAGTGTTAGGCCGCCTCGGAGGCTCGATCTCCCGGTCCTCGGTGGGGGAACAGTTGGGGGTGGGGAGGGGGCGACGAGGACTTGTGCAAGTTTTGATTCGATAAGTTACTGCTATCTCTCCGGCCGAAGATTGGATCGGTAGGAAGGTGAAATACCTCGGGGGCTTTCGGGGCCCCTTTGGGACTGGAGCTGGCTTGTTTCGAAACACTCCCGCCAACCGGTAATATCCCTTTAAGGATCTGATCGTGTCTGCATAAGCTCCGTGAACGTTCAAATACGTGCAACTGATGGACGCCTTTATTTACTACTAATAGAATAGTACTAGGTTCGGTTAATAGTGCAAAAGGTGCCAAAGGATATCAATGGAAAAATGCGAAAAGAATGAATAATGTCGCTGTAAAACCCCGGGATAAAAACCAACGAAAATGAAGAGTCCAATAATGCCTTCGAATTTCTATATTTATTAATTATTTTTATTCGCACTGTTTAACGTTGCAAATAGGTCAAGATGCCATTTATTTAATAGGAACTTAATCCTTTGGTAATGATGGTGGTGAGAATGTTTGTGACGTGTGAACATGTCAATAAGTTAAAAACCCGAAGGATGTTGGCGATATATAAGTGCCGAAAAAATGTTGTAGATTCCAATTAAATGATTAGCAAACTTTAAAACAATCGTCCCGTATTAATGTCACCTGGTTAAGTGATGCATGCAGTTCAACAGGTAGCAGACGCCCCAAATATAAGGATTAAGTGAAACTCGAGCCGAATGAAGATTAAACTGCTCTGTAATTCATTTGAACAAAGGAGAAGACGAAGGATTCGTGTAAACCCCTATACTTTCAGTCGGCTCACGCCTCTGAGGGCAAGCAAACTTTCAAAGTTGAGAAAGTTTCTATTATGGCTGCGGCCTTCCTTTTTGCAAGTTACCATTCAGCTTGATGCTAGCACCTAATTCGCGGTTAGGAATATTAAACGCGACTTTTTTTTGAACATCTAAAATTTAAAAATTATAAGAAGCTGCTACTACGCGTTTGTTATACCAAATATAATTTTAACTTTACAATACCCATAAACGAATATTCAAAGCACCAAATACAGAAATTGTCAACGCAAACAAAAAACCAACGACGATTTATTATCAAAAATGACCGGAAATATTTTTCATTCTGTGTTATGGTCTCGAACCAACCCCTAGGTTATGTTAACGAATTACAGGGGTGTGGATGCAATATGAAAGTTGTAACTTCTGAGTCGAGGACGACAAAGGACTTTTGCATTAGAGCTGTCACTGATTTCACGTTATGTATGTCTTAATTAAATTTAATTAATGACCGTAAATATCCGCAGCTTCCTAATCCGACGGGAATATTTCTTTTCGAGCCAAATATTAAAAGAGGGGAGCCAGCGGGGATTCCCCCTATAAGTAAACGCTTTCTTCACATTCTTCCAGGCGGGGTATTTATTTACACTGCCCCCCACCCCCCGATCAAACGTGTCCCTATATTGTTTCAACGGGAGTGAACCCAATATTCGATAAAGTATCCATTAAGGAATACTTCGGGCGGGAGCTTATCTCATCCCCCGGCCCGATAAACGCGTCGTGTCTATGCAAAGTTCCGGTTCATTTACCCGGGCCCTGCGAATTCGCCATGTTGTCGGTGGAGCCGCTCGCGACTTACAAAGGGAGTCGCCCCCTGATGAAGCAATCTATCCTCTCACCGCCTTCTCCACCCCGCCCCTCCAAGGAAATTGTTAACATTCTTCAGCCGGCCGAAAGCAATAATGGGACTTGTAAGGTCCCCGGGACGCCCTGATTTATGGTGGGGACTCTCCGGATGACCTCTCTCTGCGGACCCTTTGCAAGAAAGTAGCGCCGGGAACTAAATCATTTTCTGGGATACGGAACATTATGGATAAAAGGACATTTATTAAGCATTGAGGGCCCGTTATGGCAGTACGGAATACGGCGCAAGAAGCTACCCTATTATTACCTACATCCCCTTTATTGTCTAAATACAATTGCTTTCGATTGTCGACTATATAATATAATATATAGACCTACCCTTAACTACCTCGATATATTATTATCATTTTCAATTTCCTGTCCCCAATTCCTCTCGTCATTTTCATTAGTCCCGCCAATAAATAGTTACCAGGTATTTATGACTACAAAAATATAGTTATCGCTTCCGCGCTACCTGATGCGGAAATATACCGCGCGAATTACGCCCGAGCAGAAATGTTTCATCTTAGTTTCCGATTACGGCGTATCACCTTTTCCCCCTAGTAATTAAATCGGGGTTTAGTATGATTTCTTGTTTGCGGCGGTTACTGGGGGAATTGCTCGGCTGGTGGCGGGTGCCCCTTGAATCAATAGAGCGGTCGGCGTTAATGGGTGGAAGTCGTTAAGGGGTGACGGGGCGGAGGGGGTGGGACGCCGGTTGCATCTCCGCTATCTACCGGATTCCGAACGGCTGCACCCGGCGGTTACTGTTTTAGGGGTGTCCCGCTCAAATTGTAATCATCCTCCCGGGCCCGAGTATAATTTCGGAGGCGGCAATAGGAAGGCATAATTTTACGAGGGAAAGGGGGGAGGGTAGGAAGGCGCCTTAAAACCTCGGGCAGATTCTCGGAGGTAGGGGGCCGCCTCCTTATCCCATTTGCATAATAATAGCGGGGAGGGCGTGTTTTAATGTCGGACGATTTATGATTTGGGGCCCCGACTACCAATAAAGACCGCGAGCCTTCCGCGGCCGGTATAATTGGGGGAGCCGGCGACAAAAACACCGCGATCCCGTGTTTAAACGGGCCGCCTGTTCAAATTTATTAGCGCCGGCTTCCAATCCCAAAAATACACAACCGTTTGTTTGTCCGCGGCCGGCGGAGTGTTTCACCCAGTGTTTCGTTTTTAATGATCCCGCCCACGGGGGCCGGTGTTAACTGTGAATTATGGCGAAAAAAATAATTCATCTAGATTATAACACCTCAGCTCGAATTGTCTTTTCTGCGTTAATCTACATTACGCTCTGTCCTTATGTCGGCATTCGCAGGATTCGGCACATCAAAACGATGCGAACGCGGCTCTAATTAACGCAATTTATTAAGATTTCGCACTAATACAGATTTCCGTTGGGGGTACAGTGACAAAATGGACTTAGCGGGGAACAATTTTTTTTTAATTACGACAGTCAAGAAAAACGAATGAATTAAACCGGTATCGATTCTCGAATGAGAAATATTGCTGTAATTAATAATAATGAGAGTGGCGGAGGAGTTTTTGCGCTCGGGCCAATTTTTATTCCTCCGGCCCGCCTAACGAATGGCTTCACTTGAAATGTTCAAAATTAATGAATCGTCGAAAGGGACAAATGCCCTTTTAACGAAGCCCAATTAAAGGGAGCGTTCGTTACGCAATTTTTTAAACGCCCGTATTCAAGACCGAGTTGAAGGCGGTAAAGATTTCACCTAATAGATTCGATCGAAAAGATGAATTTATATCCAGGCCCGACGAGTGTATTGCCGCAATTCTGTAATGCCGCAATTTACAGCCGATGGTAATTCCGATCTGAACGCGAACTCGAATAATATTGCGATCGGCATGAATAATAATACGGCGATTTATGATGGGTTAAAAAAAAAACAAAATGTGAACGCGAACGCCATATTTTAACTGTAGGAGCGTGCAAAGCGTTGACCCAAGGGAGGGAATTAGCCACGTTTAGCTATCCTGAGTTATTTATGAAGCTCGGAATAATAATGCGTAATATTATACACTGAGCCCTGTATAAACCGATTCGTAATAACCTAAGGGCGCAAAAAAGTCCAAAAGCGGGCGAAGGGTAAAAAGGTTTTTGATTTGTTTAAATATAAATTGACCGGAAATTCTGTAAGCAAGACCGAGAGACCTAGCACCCGCGAATGGCTAAAGCGCGCGCTCCCTAATAATAAAATCAGATGGTGAACATGGATTTAGATGTTGTTTTCAAAATTAAGAAATAAAAGGAATTTATTTTATAATAATTATAAAACATAATTTTGAGATTGGGTGCCCAGAGTGTAATACATAATTCGTAATTTTAATTGGGGCCCGGTGGCCATTGGAACAGACTGGAATCACCATAAGAATGGACGGTAAAGGCCCACGGGAGGCGTTAAGTCCCTTAATATACTTGGCCCGAGGCTTAGGCAGGCACACACTGTTATCGGGTGGAGGTCGCCGGCTAACAACGTGTCTTTTACAACGGTGCTTTTCCCGTCCAAGTTTGGTGTTTGCCCGTCGAAGAGCTCTCTCTCTCTCTCTCTCTCTCTCTCTCTCTCTCTCTCTCTGTACCCTCACAAAATACGGTGTTCAATGGCTTTTGACTCTAACAATGTAAAGGAAAGTAACCGTGGCGTTGGGAGGAGGGAGAGAGAGAGGGAGAGAGGGAGTGGTACTCGGGAGGGCACACCCCCTTCATTATCCCGCCCGTTCCCCCGGGACCCTCTGCCTCCCTACCTCCTGTCAAAATTTACATCGGACACATTTTAAATTAGAACTCCCCGAGCAATCATTACTGCCACATCGGACTACTGACGGAGGAGACGTGTAAATAAATTAAATTTCCGGCCTGGTCCGGTTGAAAAATTTTCTCGCCACGCGCCGTCGAATAAAGGTCGGTCGTTTTCATTTAGTTGACTAAATTATAGACTAGTAAAAAAATATTGGGCCATTATTTACCGAGAGCGTGTTCAACATTGGAAACATTTATAAATAATAAAATTTCTTACAATTTTTACAAATATTGTCGTATGAACAGAAGAATACCAAATAATACTTGAAATTCATATCTGTTCCGAAAAAGCGGTTAGTCAGAATCTGGTCATCCAGTTATTAACCATTTTTTCTGTCGCAGCTAGTAGTACTGACAATAAAGTGTCTCGTAAAATGGTAACACGAGGGAATTATGTCCGTCCGGGAAAGGGAGAAGACGTTCGGCGGGAGTCAGTTGCACTAATTCCGAAGGGAAGGCGAAGCGCTGGAGGAGTGGTGCTCCAGTAATTTCCAGTTAATTGGAGGACCAAGCACAAAGACTTCGGGGGCTTTAATTGAAGGGCTTTTTAGTACCAGCACACTACCGGCGGCCGCCGCCAGACTACTTCGTCCCTCTCCCCATTTATATAGAACTTTAGAGTTGGGGGTGACTAGTCAGAATAGAAGAGGGATTAAACTAGAATAGGGGTGAGTTCGTCGATTGATGAAAAACAAACGGCGTAGAATATAATTCAGGAAACAAAACCGTACTTGAGATTTAAATATCGGGTAAATATTAAACAGAGACTATAGTCCAATTGGCACAATGAAACTCACCGATTTAATCATACAAAATATTAATACTCTATTGTGAGGAAGCATAACCAGCATTATTTAATTCTGAAAATGATCGAAGTCGCTAAATTTATAAAGGTGGTCTCTCTTTTCTTTAGAGGAAAGATGAATAAGTTATAATGAGTATTGAAATAAATAAGTTACACCAAAGGAACAGTTACAGCACGCGCTTGCCTTTAATTATAATTTCCTGCAGTATTTTATAATAAAACTGGAACTGAAAAGCCAGAGGGACTTCACAGTTTGCCACTAGCAAGTTATCATACTGCTTAGCCTGCAACATACTTTGTTTTCCGGGTTGAACGCGCCCCGCTTCCCTAACTATATCAAAACGGACGGAAGTCACGGGGCAGAAGAAAGGTTTAACGAGCGAGCCCGTCCCTCTAACGAACGTGTGACACACCGCCCCACATGTAGCCGACACCGGGGGCGGCAGAGGGGAGGGGTTCATAAAAATCGGTGCGGGAAGGGTGAACTATTATAGCGTTATTTGGAGGGCCGGTGCATTAGACAGGGCTTAATTCTCGATACCCAATTGGCCGGAAGTAATCCTCGACCGCATACGTCTCGGCAAATACAACCGGACCAATTATCCGGGCCCCATAAAACGGTACCCCGAGTTAACGAAGGGTGAAACGAAGTTTTAATCGAGAGCGGTACCTGTTCGGAATTAGTGAAGGCCCACTAACACCATTCTAACGGTTCCCTAACCAAGGTTGATTCTAATGGTCAGCTGTCGAGCGCGAAAAAATTACTGTTATGCAAAATACTGTACGGAAATGATAATAATAGAGGAACAGTGGGGCAATAAAGAGGTCCAACTCGGAATCCCAGGAGGTGGCACCGGAGTAGTACTACTACTGGTGGTGTCGGGCTCCCGGCTCACATTCAACGCACCCTAAAATTACACCCCTCACAAATACTGAGACATTAACAGTGCACACTTCAGACTACCCAGAGGGTGGTAACCGCGCTGAAAATCTGAGGGTTATGGCAAGCGGAATGGCATGAATGTAGAAAAATCAATCTCTATATATCTAATCCAACTACCAGTTCAGAACAGTATAGTTGGTCCGAGGCCTTAAGTCAGTTACAAAATAATGAATTTTGTGATCCCAAAGGAAAAACATCGTGTTCTGATAATAACAAATATTAAATCTGAAACAGGAATCTAATGCAGGATTAATTTATTCTCACGCGGAGGAAGAACTACTAGCGTACGTCATGTAGGAAACGCTTCGCAGAGTCAGAAGTGAGCCACTAGTATTGCTTACTATTGTTACTATTGCTTACTTATACCATAATAATTCTGTTGGTAATATCCGAATAAAATTAGAAACTAAATCCGGGCCGCTAATAAACTCCGGCTTTAGGGATGCGGGAAAGCGGGAGACCACTGAGATGTTTGCGTTGCTGTACGCGGCCAGGGCCTTATGAATATTTAACGGGGGTAGCAGGGTGGTACACGGCTCGTCTTCCGACCGGTCACAAATCCGTCGGAGTAATTAAATTTTAAATACCACAAATTCTGAAACGGTCGGTCTGACCAGAAAACCGAAAATGTACGTTACCGGTAGCATTACTTAGATATTTTTGCAAATATTAACTATACCTCCTTTAATATCTGATTTAGACTTATAGTTACTTCCGCTTTTCGCCATCTTAAATAGCGTTCCGTCAGTAGATTAAGGATATAAACAATGGTGGGGCATCTCGTGTGAACTATTACTCAAAATGTGGAGTGGAGACAGAGGAACCCATTTGGGTGGGTATTCCCGACCCTCGCGGACTACCAGACAGGTATTTTAAAAGACGATGTAATTGCACAAAATATTTTAACAGTTGCATTGAGTTATCTCCAGAAACTCATAACATCATAACATAACGCTATTATTTCTAACAATAACATATATTTCAAATGTATACGTGAAGTATATTGTGTGAAGTATTACTGTTCCCGAGGAGGAAAGGGATACCGCAGGCCATAAACCGGCATTCAGCGAGAGCTGTAAATCCGACAATACTTTTTCCATAAAACGGATAAATCCGTTTGTAGAGCGAAGGAGTCCCAACAATAAAAGATGGACCGGCCGGTCGCTTAATCGTCAGGGCTCAGCCTAAGGCTCGAATATCCTATTATCTCTGGGAAGCAGTTCCAATAACAATAGGCGGAGAAGAATCTTTTGTACAATGAGACAGAGTGTGCCGACAATAAAAACTTATAAAGACCAATACGGATTATATAGCCAGTTTCAATGTTTCGCCAGCGGATACGGTATCGCCTTTAGCGGATTGGTGGGTGGGGGGGATCGTATCGCAATAACAGACCGCCTCTGTAAAACTTCAAAAGTATGATATTAAGAGAAAATATATGAGGGAGGATGATAAAAGAAACGGCTTCTAGGGGTAGCGATGGTAGGTTATTGTTTGGAAACGATAAAGAAAGACGTCCCATTTCTTGGCGACTATCATGAGGGGAATAAATAAACGGTTCTAAAAATACACAGTGCAATTAGCTTGTCTACTTATTACTAAAAGAACTACTCAAAGTGTACAGAGACGAATATGCCCTATCAACCAAATAAGAAAAAATAATGAGCTCGAAGTAGATTATTAACGAGTTATAGTTCAAAGAAGTTTGCCATTTCTGAATTTGTCACAAAGGACCATTTTATCAGGCCCAATGAGCACAATTTGAAAATGAATGTTTGTTGCAGTACGGCTAAGCAATGTCTTTTGAAGCTGGGAGAGAACCAAGAAACGAGCCAAAAATGCCTTTAGTCCTGACTTTTAGAATTTGTATGGAGTCGTTCGGACTTATAATCAAATACGGTCGGTTCTGAACTGCGCAGAGTCGGAATGACGTGCCAAATACTCTTTGAAATAGCAATGAAAAAGTTGCGGAAGCTTTGTTGTAGTCAACAGTGGGCACACAGAACGGTAGTGGGTGGAAATATGCGATTGTGCCGTATATAGGTTTTATAGTATTTATATTTATAGATTCGATTATCTATATGAACCTTTTAATATGGAGTAGATAAAATTTAAAAAAATCAAAAATTAAATTCAGTTATAAAACGAGGCTACGAGTATAATTACGCGTAAGTTATGTCAAAGCGATTGGGATTTGTGTATTTATGCCGGGTGATTTACGCCCTCGCCTATTTGAATTTACCGCCGTCCCGAGTGACCTGAGCCGAGAGATAGAATGCGGGAGAAGGCGAGAGGCCCCCAAACTAAGCGAGCGTCCTCAGTAGGGCGAGTCCGCAGAAAGTTGAGAAAGCTTCTTTGCCGGTACTTAGCCTGGTAAAGCTCCCGGGGGGTGTGACGCGACATCGCTAAGCCCCCGGTGTGGAGCGGCGCCGCCCCCTAGGATAACTTTTTAACTCGCTTTAAACCGATATAAACGGCTTTACATCTTTTAAGCGCTCAGTAGCAGTCCGCCCTTCTAATGGAATGCAAAATTATTTAAAATATACCTTTCAGAAAACAATGTTTCGACACGCTTTTCTGAGGATTTGCTCGCCCGGGGAAAGAAAACCGACGCTTCGTTCAATTATTCATTAAAACGAGCCCGCGGAGCTGAAATATGCGTTCGCCCCACTCACTCAATTTTTCTGTGGACCACCGAAGAAAACGTTAATCATTGCGAGTTCACTCGAGAACGAGTCGCCCTTAAAAGGCCCATTGTCCGGTCGGCTCCTCCTATTGTCGGATCCGCGTCAAAAGAGCCCGGAAAGAGAGGGAGACGCCCCGGGAGAACGAGTCGGAGAGAGACGGATGACTCCTTTGTCTCGTATAAATGTATTAAAATAGTCTCCTGAAAGAACTCGCGGAATGGAGCGTTCTCTGAAAGTACTGTAATGCTTTCCGCAGTCAGTGCTCCCACTCTTTTCACCGGGGTATTTCCTTGATTTAAAAACTTTTGACTAGTCGCCCAGCGTTTCCAGGCCAATTTATTTATTCGATTAATTATTTTTACGTTCGATCTTTAGAAATAGGTATTAAATAAGTACCAACTTATAACCTCCTTTCCTTGGCAACCGTGTAGACTTTAGAATCTCACTTATATTCTTGGCCTTTGATCAATCAACTAAATCGGCTCATCATTTTATACTACATGAGACTAGAATGTAAGATAAAGTTCTTAATAAGCAGACTGCATAAGCGACAATAAACGGTTCGTTCAAATTAATTCCATCGAACCTATATCCTTTGAAGCTGCCTTTATAGCCGGGTACTTAAACGGTCGCTGACAACTTTAGGTTGTTTAAATCTGCGCGAGAATTGCTTTCGCGCGGGTGTTTCAGCGCCAACTATAATCCAAGGGGCGCTAAGCGGGGATCCGGGGCATAAAACGGGAATGGTGCCCGGGGTATAAATTGGACTCAGGAAAGGCGAGAAGCCCGTGTTTGGGCTAGTGATGGGGTGGGGGTTGGTCAACGGGGGGATAATGGGGCCCCATAGGCCTCCCGTCAATCCGCCAAATTAATAATCCTTGCCACCGGTAAATTCGCGGGCCTAAAATTCATCGGTGACATTCATTGGGGCGGCCCTCCCTCCTTCCACCAACGCCCACATCACCCGTACTCTATCCGGCAATACTGGATATAATCGGAATCTGCCCCCCAGTCGAGGGTATAACTCCGTTTATCCGTATTCGAATTTCATTGATACTGCGGCTCTGTACAGGCATGCCAGACCAGTTGAATTTCTGGACGTCCGAGTTGGTTTGTTCACTTCCGTTCGGCCACAATATTTCAATACCGAGTACAGTTATGAAATACAAATTAAAATAAGACGCCTGCATTAATTATTCATCGTATTCATCATCTATTACATTCTGAAATTGCGACGAATGTGTTGACTCGTAAATGTTTTAACTGTGGATATAGTTGCCACCATAACAAACTAAGAATATTTCCTTAGCCAAATCTTGGAATATCATTATACCATGAACTAGAATCTTATTTCAGCCGAAGATAAATTGATATTTTAAGTTTCTATCGACAGAATTCATACATTCCACATTCGAATTTTTCAATTATCTTTCTTTGAATGGCAAAATGTTTTAGCAAGACCGGGCCATTGTAGACATAGCGATTTTTACCTAAAGGGTCAGCCCGAAACTTCCCACTCCTCGAGTAGACGAGCCACTCTCGGTAAAATCCTACAAGTTGGAGCCGAAGTGTCTTAAAATTGGAGGTATTTCCATCATCTTCCCAGGAGCCATTTACGGCTTTCTATTTAGAGGCCGGGGGTAATTACGTCCTTATTAATGGCGATTCCTGGATCCTCTCGCTAAGAGTTAAGCTCCTACCAAAACTCCGCTATCGATAACCCGTTCCAATCCCCTACCGATATTGAACGCAGGTTTTTAACTTACTTAACTCAAATTGAACACACTACAAAATGATAAACCAAAACCTGTCATTAAATGCTCAGTTTATACAATGCAAGAGACAAATATTTTTCATTTTTCAAATTGAGACGACTCAAAACAAAACTCTAGGCCGGCGCGTTTATTGCGAAATTAAAGGCTTTTATTGTAAAGCTCTAGCACTGCGTAAGCACTAGTCAATAACGAGCCCTGAACAACAGGCGGCAATTTTATCCCGGATCGGGCAATCGACGTTGTAATTAAATCGGGAACAAACAGTGATTGATGATCGATTGTACGCGCCCCGCCGCCCGTTTCCCATTTGGAACATAATGATACATGAAAGCCAAATTACAATCCGAACACTCGACGTTTGAAAGCGTCGGGACGAGTTGTATTTTCTGATCGGGCTTCAAAAGATAGATAAAATGCAATAAACGGGCGCCGGCCGGCTGCAGCGTCAAACGACCAGCGCGATTGGCCCTAATGCAAATTAGCTAGCTCTCCAAATAATTTTCGCTCGCAACTCCCGTGTTATTTCCTATTTTGAAGCCTAGTACGGCCGCATTGACGATTGCGGCGGTTTCAGAAATTGATTTAACTCCGAACATTATGTTGATGGGCGGGTTTGTAAGGGCGTCGGGGATTATGCCGGTGCACCGGTGACTGAAATTAGTTTTGGACAGAAATCACTGGACGCAAAGTACTAATTACAAATATCAGAGTTAGCGTTGCAGCTCCAAGAGCCGCAAAATAAAACTTGATGGACAGGGGGGTTAAGTAGTAAAATCAAAAAACAATATCCGCATAATGCAGCAATAATCTTCACTGTTTCCATTCTAAAATAGTATGCACCAGAAATTTTAGCACTAGGTAGATCGGATGAGTAAAATGCAACTGTCATATTTAATTATTTATATTTCATACACCAGACAAACTACTGCCTGAACAAGTTAGGGGGCAAAAATTCACTACTCTTCTAGTTGCTTAGAATGAGATAAGATTGCCATCAAAAAAAGGAAAGTGAGAACTGTCGTGTAAAACCGCGTTCGGGAATGTCCGGGACCCACCGCCACGCGCGATTGTTCCTTCAGAGGCTGAGATAGCCGTAGATAGGAGGGTAGAGTTGGGACACTGACGTTCAAAGGGAACAAGGTAACGCTGGATTATGGAGAAATTGAACCTACTGTGCTCAGAAAACGGCCGGCCGACCGAATTTGTTGCAGGGCGTCTTCAACCACGAATATAACGGCCTTTAACCGAACCTAGAACAAACGATACTTTGTACGACCCCCGCCCATTTTGCCTCTATGGACCCGTACGGCGGTCTATACTTTGCCGTATTTGAAGTCTCTGAAGGTTTTTTTACGCGGCCGGAGCATAAAGGAGGCCCTTATATTCCGTAAGTTTATGCAAACCTACAGTAAGGCGATGTTATAGTACAATGATTCATTATTTCATGGAACTTTTTCGCATTAAAACGTGTTTTTTTTAAACACTAAGTGTTTAGTTCCGATAAATTATGGAATTTTCCGCCAATTCAATATATATCATTGAATTAATGCCACTAAAGGCCCAACGTCATTGCGTTAGCCGTGTTAGGCCCTATTGGAACGAATTACTGTTTGCCTACATTCAATGTCACCTATACAAACAGGAAGTTGCGAATTCGCGTCCAGCGGAAAAGACATTCTTCCGAGAATCTCAATCTTCTCCTGTTGAGACTTCGGTGCCTCATTGGGCCCGGCATCTCGTATGTATCGTTATACAAACACAGTGTTCGCTCCTGAATCATACCGGTCGCCTCGTTAGTAGTAAGGCGTCCCCTCCTGGACTATTTCACAACTCTTGCATGAGTTATATCCCTCCGTGTAACAATGGGGGCTTTTCGACGCCCACACCCACGCCCCACGCCTTGGCGGAAACGCCAGTGTGTTACAAACGCCCTGACCCCCGGCCCCTATTCGTATATCATCTACAAATTATTTGGAACGTACATATTCTGAAAATGATATATATATATATATATATATATATATATATATATATATATATATGTAGGAATAATTAATCATAAAACAAAAGCAATACTATAACAACATTCGAAAAAGTATTACAAACGGGAAGATATATATTAAATTATGGTTTCCTGCCATAACATTGCGCATTAATTAATTTATTTTCATACTTTCTTTCAGGCTAAATTATTAAATTTTTATTTAATAATTCTATACTCTTTTCGAGAATTTAAACAATTAAAGTCCAAGGCAAGAAAATATAATATTACGCGTAAAATAAAAATATAATTATTGTTTAAATAAAACAAAACGGAAACGAACAGTTCCAGTCCCATTCTTAATCTTTAGCATTCGTCTTAAACTAAACAAGAGTTAAGACCTGCGTGTTATACACGTGCTTATTCTTGGAGTAAAATGATAGCCGTCTCTCGTGATAACGTTTTATAGACGCTTCCTCACACAACGTTAATGGACTGTTGACTCCGGAAAGCCAGTGGCGGTAAGACCTGGCGGAGCCTGGAGGTAAGCCGAATAGATTTATGAGGGCGCCCATAAATAACCGGGTTTCTCCCGGTTGCGGGGCCGGACCTGGCTCCTAGCGCCCTCCCCCCATTCACACTCAGACGGATCCAGGGATCCGTGTCCTATTTATTGTGATAAGGCCCCGGGGATTATTCGCCGCCCTATCTGAACACGGTCCGCGCTACGGGATACCCGCCTTACTCCTATCTTCTTCGTCTTATCCCGAAATCCGTCAAACAGGGATATTCCTATTATCCCAGATGAAAACAATGGATATATCTCAAGTGTTGTAAAAACTATAAGTATTCAATCTAGCGAGTGTAGTTGCACAAATGCACAACTGATTTATTTCGCTCTATTTTATTCCTACTTAATGATCAAGAATTCCAACAATACCAAAGTGGGATCTTTGATAGAACTCTGCAGGAAATAGTTGTATGTAGACACACAATATTTACAGAACGTAAAAAACTCTATTGGGGAAGTAGCATTGTCAGGAGATCGCACTGTACCAACCATTCCAGTTTGTTATACAAATGTTTTACCGATGTATCCCGCCAACGTTAGGTTTCCAGCCGCAGTGTGGTAGCAAGGAGACTGAGAGTGATTTAGGGCCAGCTCATAAACAAGTCGGGCCGACACCTCGCGACGGATCCCACAAGCCAGAGGCGTCTTTATTTATTGTGATAACGCCGTGGGACTATTTGCCCGCCGGGCCCTATCCCAACAAACAGTTCGGTACAGGGTCCCCTCCTCATATCTGCCGGCTGTTCACATGTGTGGTCATGTGCGGACCGCGACTCAACCGACGAAAAAGCGGGACTCGGCACTATAAGCAAGTGCTTTGTACATGCCTACCGGAGTCCGCTGATTTCCCCAATGAAAATTCCACTGAACAAAAATTAAGTTATGTTGTATTATGTATGTGTGTTCGTCGCCTGGTCTGAATGTACCTGAATGGAGGAAAACGCTACAGGAACTAACCTCGTGTTCGTCAAAACGTTACCGAGAACTGGCAAAGACTCAAAGATAAGGTCATTCAGAAAAATCGTTGTAACTCGGGATAGATAACCTATGTTTGTGAAATTTGTAAAAAAATTCCAATCGTGTAAATATTGGCTCAAAAAAGATTACAACGGAAAGGGTCACCTTTGTTGGTTATCATGAGTTATGCTTTCGCTGGAAGTGGACTTTTAACGCGTGTAGAGCGGAAGACGTGGATTTTTGGCTTCTATCCCATCAGTATTTCCGTTTTATTTTCTAATACTTCTAAGCGAAAAAATATCCTAATTTCATACATACAGTGCGAATTAGAAAATATATTTTGTTAACTGCTGCATTCAAATAAATAAATTCGTGTATTTCAGTTCGGACAATATCTACCGGCAATTGAGCTAATGACTTTTATTAGGTTCATTAAACCCTAAACTCGAACGGAGCTTATATAACAAGATAAAATTTCTATTATACATTATAGGAACTGAATCGATTATGGCAATAACAAACTGAAAGTCTTCGAGAAATTAATAGATACCACTACTTATTAAGGTCATTTCAAGTTTAAAGTTAGAATGCTTGCCAAGTGTAACTTCCTAGATTAGAATATAGTTAGTCAACGAGCCTTCCCTCTTTTATACCTTATGAAGATAGTTGTTTTATTGCTGAAACTAAATTCATGACTTTTATCAACATCTACTTCATCGTACTTAAGACCGTGGAAATCAATTGGGGGAAGAAAGTCTCTCTTTCTCCCCCCCCCCACCCTTTGAGCTGCAGGAAGAGTCCCTTTTCTGAAACTTGAACTTTGATAGCTCCCAATGGAATTAATGTCTTACATTTCATTCCAAAAACGAGACCGAGGGGGGCGGCTGGCGGCCCAAGTTTAACCGGCTTTAAACTCTTATTCATCACTTATTAGGTTTCTTTCCTTTTGCGCTCCCCAGTCTCTTTGGAATCGTTCGCTTTACAGTTTAACTCAATATATGTTACCTAAGAGTTGAATTTCAGGGAGGGAGGTGGAGGGTCTTAAGAGTTAGCCGAATTATCCCAAGGCGCAGTTCTGAAGTGGCTATCACATTATATATACATACTTTATTTGTGCACGATTATAATAATAGGAATAGCGAAAATTCAATATTTTACATCAACGTATTTATTATTATTATTAGTAATAACTTCATGCGAGTTTGCGGATAATTGCGACGACAACCTGGGGCAACCGGTGTCTGTCCGATTTTCTCACTGGTTTTGCAAAGGTTATTCTTTTCCCAAATGATGCAGCCTCAGATTCCGACGTTTTGGAACGGCAAAAGGGGGTCCTCCAAATACAAACTGTATTATTGAAAACCATCTTTTAGTTAGCCTGCACTTGTTAACGCGACTTTTCGTAAATTCAAATTCAGTCTGTTTCGTTTGTCGGAAGTAGACCGGAGTCGAATGACACAAGGGAGAACGATGATTATAAATTTTAGAGGAGCCTTTCTTCTCCGTTTAAATAATCTGAATTTCGTCTAGGAGGAAAATACCGGCATAAATGTTCCTCAAGAGCAACATTCCAAAGGGAAGTCCGTAGCTCGGTTGTAGTCGGACCCCAGCAATTTCCTGCCGGTTGAAGGAGGATTGAGGAGGAAATAAGGCGGTGTAATAAGAGCCCCGGGCCAAGTCGGAAGGAAATGTTTTATTGCGGGGGATCCGCCCCCCCCCCATCCACGGGAATATGGTTATGAAATTTCCCCGCTCATTGCCAATGTTGTGTCTGACTGGCTCCAATTTATGAACTCCTCAGGCCGACTATTGCTTGCCGTGCACATTCGCCCGCAGTCTCCAACTTTTTGCGCATACCCCGCCCTGCAGCCCAATTCTGATGCGGACGAATAACGGCTGTAGAGGAGGGGGAGGGGGAGGGGGCACGCCAGTGATGCGGGGACGATCGAACACTATTCCGAACACCCCATTCCAATATGGGTTGTCGTCGGGACGATAGAACGCGATTCGACTGTAGATAAAAAGTTATTATTGAACATGGGATAACACAAATTTCGGAAAAATCCGTTTACATATTTTTTTAAATGGAATTCATACATCCTCACTGAGATCTGTTGCTATGGTGTTTCACGTAATATATGATTCGTACAAAAGGCAGGAGTTATCGTAACAAATACGTAACAGCCTGACTAATTTACGAAACAAGCCCGTTTATATACTTATGAAAAAATAAAAACAAAAATATTTTAATTCTGAAAATCTAACCTGACCAATTACCAGAGAACAATATTCATTTGTTGTCCTGAATTATGAACCAACACAAATCTGTTTATCACGTCATGATGAAAGGCGATGGAAAAAAAATGAAAAATTGGGTGAACGAAACGCGGGCATCGATTTAATAACTCGGGGCCGACTTCGCGCTGAAGCATTGTGTAACACTTTTTCAGAAGTTTTTTTGAACCCGTTCCAAAAGCGGCGTTTCATTGAATTAAAATTTATAGGCGGCTCGTCGTAAAAATAACGACCGAAAAACTGAGCGCGCAATCTAAAGCGATACTTTGCCGGGACTATCTACGGCCCGATGGCGCGTATAAACGTCCTTCGTAATTTATCCAGGCTCGGTTCCGACATTTCCTCCGTTTTCCCTTCGGACCCGGACGATGGGATATTGGCGGCCGTTTATTCGGCGAAGAACACCGACTGGGGAGAGTCGGACGCTGTCAAATCGCTTCTCGAGTCCTAAATGAGCGGCTCTGATTTTATATCGGAACTTAATTTCCGGACAATCGAGAAAATAAAGTGTTCCGATCAGTCCACACTATCTTAAATAACACCAATAACCCCATTAATAAGGTGTTGAATGTATAATTCATTTCATAGCACTATTTTATGAATTGGCCATAATTACGAATTATTCCAAAAACTGCTACCCACTTAATGATAGCAATCAGTGCAGGGTGTTAATAATGATTTTGGCCTACATGAGGTATTTGGACGCCATACGCAAACAGATTTCTATTTACAAACTATGGTTTAATAATAATCTGTTGTTATCAACTTGTAGAATCGATCCGCCATCGGTACCCCTATCATAGAATCACTCATTCTAGATGGGGACGGGTGTCTATGTTCTCTAGAGCGTACGTGCGGGGCCATATAGTATAAAATGGGAGGATTTGTTTTCAAATTACTACAGGACGAATATATCTTAGGTCGCTACTTTAGATGGGATATAAGATGTATAGAGCGATTTAATGGTGAATTATGGATAAGATTTTTTATCATTTTTAAAGTCCTGTACCTTCTTCCTGAGCAGCTACGTTTTTCTTTTGGCCCCGATAATACGGAGCTTCTTTTATAATATGTTATTCGACATTTGGAATATCTCAAGTTGTTGTTCAGAAATAAATATTAGAAGGTCTTCAAAGAATACTAAGGAGCGGCTGTTTGGGTTCTGTTATGCCCCTCTTTTCAAAACCCCGGGAGTTTTTTCTGCCTAGAACCGACTTCTGGAGAGGCCGTTCGGGCGAAATTCGGCGTTGTCTGAGGCTGTCGGAGCCGGAAATGAAGAGGGGAAGAAAGGAAGTCAAACACCGGTCGGCCGACCAACTCCGCCGCGGTAATTCCTTCAAAAGGACCAATTGTGAGGCGAAAGTCGAGTTATAGAGGGAAAAAAAAGAACAAAAAAGGAGAGGGGGGAAGAGGGAAACGAAAAATAAAGAAGAAAAAGTAAAGTAATAGCCTGGAAATCGAAAAACGGACTCTTCGGTTATCATAATAAAAATAAAGAAGAGAAGGAGAAAAATTCGGTGGGCATACTTTCACGGCTCACGATGCCCCCTCCGGCCGTTTCGGCCAGACCAATTAAGCACTTACATTACAAAGCACTCAAAGTATTAGTGACTTCTCAATTCCATTCAGGGCGGAAAAGCGGGCGGGGCCTCCCTCAAATAGCGAGGGGGTTCCAACCCCTCCCGCACCCACAACAGTTCCCGGGTCTTCCCTTCCGGAAAGCTAGTCCAAATAACACTCCTCCCTTCTTTCCCCACTACAATAAGGTTGGAATAATACTGCCGACAAAAGAGAAAAAAAGGCGGAAGAAAGCCCGCGGGGGCGGCGATATTGGTTCGGCGGGTCTGCGCTGATTTGCACTTAATCGAATACGCGTCGGAACGAAGCCCGGCATTCGAAGCCCTCTTATTTCGGGACCCTCGGGAATATTCATAATTCCGATAGCGCGGACGGCCAGATATGCACGAGAGTTATAGCGGAGCTCAGTTTAGAAAAGGCGTAGATTTTTTCCCCTCAGCAGTCGAACAGCCTTATAGTACAAGCGACAAGGACTGTGTTTATTTTACTGGTTTTGTGCCGAATTAAACTTTCTACTCTATTTTATATTTTTAACAGAAATGTTCATAGAACTGTGTCATATATGAAGACTTGTTTAGCGGATAATTATATCATATTGTCAGAATTTAAATGGATTTATTACAAATCCGAACTCATCAGAATGAAATGATAGTTCCGCTTTACGTTTAATTTTTACATATTACAATAGTGCAACTCCTGGATTGTTTCTGGAACTCCTGCGGTATCCACTGACGGGAAGTTGGTTGTAGTAATACAAGCGGGGGGGGGGGATTCCGCTACCGCATCGCATTTATGGAAATAGTTATTCGACGGGGCCGCAACAGGAATTTGGACTGTAGTTGAAGCGGTTTAAGATGAAGCCGCTGATGAATGATAAACAATTGCCGGGTGCGGGTCGGCGGTATATTGGAGAAGTTAGCGGGCCGTAGGCGACCCGAGATTTCCAGCAGGAGATCCAGGCTCAACCGAACAGCTGACATAATTTCGGTAGTTTAATAACCAATTTTACGGACTAATTTAACCCGCGTTAACAATTAAGGCGGCCAGTTAGACCGGAAATTGATCTCTGCCGGTTTCGGTTCTTTAAACGGGCAGAAGACGAGCTGTCACCCCTCGTGTTACAGACAATTATATCGAAATTATAGGACTTTCCTCCAAAAGATATTTGTACGCCCACATATTGCAATGAGACTGGCCTCAACGAAATATACATATATTGGTATTTCATGTCAGATACAATCTCAAAATGGAAAATTAAATGAAATAATTATACGAAACACTTACGTGGAATCCTTCGTAGATAATTCAATAATCCACACCGGAATTATTACCTTCGATATCGGATCGTTGTGGACTGTTCGTTGTAATGTTAAATCTTATGACAAATTTATCAGAATTCTTAATTTTAGGCTTATCTATTTATTTATTTTTTTAATTTGGTCAGTTTACACTCTATTGTCCTCAATATAGCAAATCCAATATTCTCGAGGTAATTTTGAGGGCTGTATTAACGCAAAGTATTTTATCGAACCAAGAACGAAGTAAATGCGATTGGATTAAATAACAATCTATTATTAAAAAAAGCGGAAAATAGAAGGCTTTTCATCGGAACAGAAAAGGGGAAGGATCGGAGAGAAAAAGAAAGAGCCATGTCTCCCCTGACGGTCTCCCCCTCTGATTATTTCCGCGAGTACAATTTCCAACAGAAGTAGTTTCCAGATTGAATTTAAAAAAGGATTCGTTGAGGACAAAAGTCGAGGAGGGTCGGAAAAGAAATGTTATCTTGATTATTCCCCACCCGAATGGGAGGGGGAAGGACATAAATAAACAGGACCGAACCGGGGGAGTTTACTCTGTTTCACAAAAAATTAGACAACTCATTGCTCAACTCGGTATAAGCGCTATTTAGCGGTTTTACAAACTGCACATCACTCTATAAAATAGAATACACTTAACTTAAATATTTTTCAATACACATTTTTGAGCTAAAGGAATTTAAAGCACGTCTGAAAATTAACATAATGCAGCCGAAATAATATTCCATAATTTATCAACATAAATATGTTTTATAATACACTTGTGTTGATCTTAAAATATTTCTAGTAATAAGGTGGGGACCGTCCAGATCAGCGGACAGGAATAATTCTTCTGGTCACATCGACCGCCCCAATGAGGCCTCCTCCCTTAAAGTTGGGAAACTGTAACTGGGGAATTTTGTCGGAGCGAAAGCGTGGAGGCGACAGACGATGAAAGGCGTAAGAGAAAGGTAAAGAGAGGGAGCGTCAGGGAAGAAGCGAGGCCGAAGTAATATTAATGAGAAACAGAACGACCGGGAAGGTGCAAACAGAGAGCGCTCCTTTGTAATTGATCGGTGGCTTACCTCCTCCGCCCCCCACTTCACCGTCTTTATTTAATTTGGACTAAAACCTCCAGAGTCGGCGATCATCCGGTTAATCCCTCGGCGGTATCGAAGCCGGGTACCTGGACCCTGCTCCATTGTCGCCGGCTGCTATTTATACCCGGGAAATCGAATTGTCCCTCCCTCGGGGATCTCTCCTACGCCCCCGCCGGTGCAAACAGAACCCCACGAAAGGGGTTACGGCGGCGGCCGCGGCGGAACAATGGGTTAGTAGCGAGTAAACTATTACGCCGCCGGGGACTGTGTGCTCACTTAAACCGGCGTTTCGGGCCGGAAGGACGAATTTCGGTGGGACAATGGCTCCGGGGGAAAAGCTTCCGGCTACGGCGGTCAGGTTTTACTGGCGGTGCTTCCACTCCGCATTAAACCCTAAAGGGCGCTTTATTATTTTTTCCTTAAAGTACAAAAGGAAGCGCCGAGAACCAAATTGAAACTTTAAATGAAATATCTAAATAAAACCCGAGGAAACATTGTTTATGTGAATTTTATTTAATCTTTTTCAAATTTAAAGGAATCTTACAAATGTCAAACAGTTCGTGTAAAATTATTGAGCAATAACGTTCATATTGTTATGTTCGGTCAGAAATGCGTATACTGTTCATTTTTCCTTTCTGATCGCCGACATAGGGACCTCACACTGGGAAGGAAACATGGGGGTCCGCAATTAAAAACGCGAGTCCAGGCGGTCGTCCTAAATAAGGCCGACTGCCCGGTCAAAGCGATGCCGCGACTACTCACGTACGGCGAGACTCTAAAAGGAAACTTACTGTACTTACATTTGCCCTCATGCGTCAAGAGAGGTACCCATTTTTCTCGGATGGGTGGAAAAAAAATAAAGGCGCACGAATAATATACAGTTCAGAGTCATGCCCGCGTTTGGCCAGGCTCGCCGCTTTGGCCCTGAATTAAGTTGCAGTCGCAACGAGGCTCCAGTTTTAGGCCCGAGCATTTACATGGGGGCATCGCTTAGAAAAAGAAAAACAACAAGGCTTAGGCATATGGAAATTGTCTGGCACTTTTCCAAGACTTAGTAACCCGAATGAAGGAGGGTCAACTGGACGTATAATCAAGGGAAATCGGAAGATCTAAACACCGCTTAAAAGGAGTCTCGGAACGGCAGTCTACGAAATAGCCGGGTCAATGGAGAAGCAAGAAGCGAATCCACCGAGAAGCAAGAACTAATTGCAAGATGGGTACATTCCCAGCTGTCCAGGATTAACTGACAGATGGTTGACTGTGAAAGGCTTCTCACGTGCACAAGGGGGACTTTGGTAAAAGTAGAAAAAAAAGCTCTTGACGAAGATTCGCACTTGGGAGATTATTCAAAGTAATCCGGACTTTTTTCCGGAATATTATTTAAAAATACAAAATTAAGCATCAAAGTTCACAATTCATTCTGTTCTATATATTACATTTTATTAAAGTATTTGCCAAAACAGGTTAAACAGAGGTCATCATTTGTTATCCGATTAATGTAACTTTTATCATACTTTTCAGTCTATCCCTAATTAAAAGTGATCGCCGTTACATAACTGTCGCTGTAACTGGTACAGACTTGGGTCTAAATTTGATCGATTTCTATACCAAAACGGCTGTTACAGGATTGAAAATGAGTACTATACCGGAAAAAGGTGTTAATAATGAAACTCGCAGATTGGTCAAGAAGGGATCTGAAGCTCTCTCCAGAGCCGATTCTACCCTGGGCCAGCGGGGGAGGTTTGAGCTCGAGGTAATTAAAAGTTGTGTCGTCCTCCTGGACATAGTGAAAGGGAGGGGGAGCTGGGAGAGGGAGAGAGACCGAGAAAGAGAGAGGCGTCGGTCGCCATGGCGACACGCTCCCATAACAAGCCGGCAAAAGAGACCAGCTGAGGGGGGCAGTTGGGGGGGCCCGCCAAGTTTTTAACAAACTCGACACAGCCAACCCCCTCCCCCATCCCCATCAGAGTCACCACTCGTTCCCTTTCTCTCTCGCACGGTCTCGTTTCATCTTCTCGCTCTCTCGACATCTCACCTCCTCTTCCTCCTCCTCCTCCTCTTCCAAACCCACCCATCCCTCGGTCGGCGCTTCAGGAAATTACCAAACTCCACGCCAAACGCGCACCCGGGCGGACGCACGGACGCGGTCGGACACGGGCCTTCCGGCTGAGGCCCTACCAGAAATATTATCGCCTTAACAAGTTTTTCGCCCAAGAGGACGAGCGTTGTGGGAGGAGGGGCCGGTGGGGATGGTTCCTTAAAATCCCGAGGAGGAAACCTCGACTTTCCTTGTTCCTGTCATCCAGCCAGTATCGGAAATTGAACAAGTTTCCCGAGGGGTATATATTATTAATGTATGATGTATACATATAATTCTAGAAATGAATGGGCGTAATGACTTCATTATGTATATTTATACATTTCCTATATACCGGTAGGACAATAGAATTCCCAGTAATCTATTTGCTACAGGTGAAATCTGGATTTTTAAAATATAAAATTTGCGCGGCATATAGGAGCGATATCTTCCCCCACCGTTCAAAAGTTTTGATTCGAACAAAATGGTTAAATAACCAATGTTGGAATTTTCGGCAGGCATGCATAGTTACGGAGATCATTAATAAATAAATATTGTACTAACTATGGCAAAGCACAAAAGTCTCGGTTTCCTACCCAAGGCAAATAACTTCGCGGACCAAAAGATCTAAGAGAAGAAAATAGCTTTGCGCCGGTCTTATTTATATTAAGCGGCACAAAGCAAACAATATTTTTCTTCCCGCCAGCGCCGTATTCCGCAAATGGTATTTACATTTGCGGCTTGAGTTTGGGCAGCTCGAGCGAATAAGTCCCAGGCGAGCGCCTGGGCCCGGCGCTCTCGCTCTCGGTCTCCCTCTCTCTCTCTCTCTCTCTCTCTCTCTCTCTCCTCCCCAAACGTATTCTTGCCGCAGTCATATTTCACGCGGCAGCCCTACCCTATTGGTCGGGCTCGAATTTATTTCGTCCTTTGTTTCAACAGGCAAAAAAGTTATATTTGACTTTCGACTCAGCAATTTGTACGTGTCCCCGTTGAACATTTTTGTGTGTAATAGTGCTTTTTGCCATTTCAAATGTTGATTTTCGCTGGGTCCAATATTCAAATGTAAACAGTTTCTAAACCTTTGTTTAATTTTTTTATATTCAGAATTAAACAACTCGTCTTGGCCGAAGCACGTATGTTTTAATTAATTACATACTGCTTGGCCCATTTAACAGTTACACTCGATATACTTCAATTATATCGCACCTGCAAACCACTGGATGACATTTGAACTCATTAGAGCGGAAAGTTTCAACTTTCCGCTGTTGGACGACGTTTTGAATGATTCTAGGCCGAACACCACACACGTCCTCCCTTTCCCCCTTGCGTTGCGGACACCACCGCTAAATTGGCCTATTTGGATATTCCTTCAGGGGCGTCGGCCACTGAAGTGAACCGGCCGTCCGAAGAGCGGGGAAGCTAATTTTCGCTTCATTAAAATTGTAGGGGCCCCTTCCCGTTTTTCCGGCCCCCGCTCACCCCTCTGTAGATTTCATGCCGCGAAAGCCGACGCCGACTTTAAGCGGGGCAAACGTCCATGAAAATTGTATTATTCAAGAATTTCCGCCGCCCCGTTCGAACCAAAGGCGAGTGCGCGGGGCTCTATTCCCCACTTCATGAGAGCATAATCTCTACACCACAGTTACCGCTTTGTGTAACCTCAATCCTGTTGTCAAACGAGATTTATTATCGGAGGTTAGTAAGAGATTACATAAAGAATCGTTTAGTATTCTTGTCCCTTTATTCAATACGGATGTGTACGCTCCGTATAATAATAATGAATATGAAAATTAAACCAGCCACGCTCTGACTCGAGGTAACAAAGGATTTTTCCAATATTAACCTATAAGTATTAAACTGTTGAGGAAAATCTAAAAACTCAATATTGCCTAGAGAGTTGTGTTCTCGAATCTGTTCCATTTAATTGCATCGGTACTTGAAGTCCCCAAGTGCGGAGACTTCTGAGCGATCGTATCCCCCCTCCCTTTCTTCTTCTTTTTTTTAATTACGCCCCCGTTAAACTTGGCCCGAACCGCCTCGAACTTTACGAGGAGGGCCCCCTGGACACTTTTCAATTCCCCGTTCTCGGAAAGCCGAGTACCCTATTGAACGTTTTACGCGCTACGGTACATTTGGCGGCCGAAAAATAAGAACACAAATCTAGAAGGGGAGGGCAAGGAATGCGATGCATTCAATCGGAGGTAGTTCCCGGCCCGACGGTTCGATGGGCCCTTAACGAAAATCGACGTCCTTATTTGGGATTCTAAATAATGAATAAAGTATCAGGGGAGTCGGTGAACTCTGGGTGGCGCACTTATGTTGCTTATCCGGATTAATTCACTCAACCAGCTCAAAAAAACTCGGTTATTTCGTTAGACCCCTCCAGCCCAAATTCGCACAGATTCCCAGATGGCGCCATTTTTTCTATACTCTTAACACTTAATTTATTGCCCGATAATACTTTTATGCAATTATAAGAAATAATTATTTGTCCCTGAAAAATGTATCGCCGTTCGTATCACAACGGGCAAGGGGGACATCCGGACAATTTGTTTTCATGAAAATACTAGAAATTCTGTTATGTACTGAAATTTAAAAAAAAAAAATGACCCGATTCATTGCTCCGGACGGGAAGCAAAACGTAAGTGGAAGATTGTAATAAAATTTCCGAATCCTCAAAGATCGAATGGCGAAAATAAGATGGGAGATCGTCGCGACACATGATACGTGGCTTCGATACGTGGTGAGTCCAATATAGGAGAGGAAACTGGGGCTCAGAGAGGAACTCTAGAAGTATGAAATTGGACCGGTTGTCAGCCGGAATCGGTTTCCCGTCTAATAGACTCAGTGTCAATGACGGGAAATTTGTTCAAAAGCTCGATCCTCTTCGCCAGATGGCGACCGGATCAAAAGAAACCTCTCCGGCAATCTCTCCAAGGAGGCCGGTTTGGGATTTTACCCATTCTCTAATCTCATTAAAATCCAGAAAAAAAGAATGTGTATTACGTAATTGTATGAAATATAATGTTTGCAAGAAACAGGTGGAAACTTACCTTCTTCTGTCAGCTGGGAGCCGTCGAAACTGTCCTCTTTCCCAACTGAAAAAATATTGAGAAATATTAGATACCCTTGACAAAAAGTATGAAATATTATATATATATATATATATATATATATATATATATATATATATATATATATATCATGTTCATTATCAAAAAATTGTATTTATCTAAGCCTAACATTTGGCATTCGCTGGAAATCGGAAGAGCAGGCACAGAAATTTGCCATTGCATAGATCGGCGGTTCTTCGTATTGTATTAAAAATAAATTAAACGAAAAACATATCAAATAAATTTTACAGAACATACAAAACGACATGAGATCGTACAATCCGTTTCGTTTTCCCTTCAATCGCTGAATTCGAGCGTTTAACCAATAATGCGTTCGGCGAGGTCGGATTGAAGCCATTTGAGTTTAGCGGAAATGCATAAACTATAACCCATTTTACTTGGACTTTCCCGTTTCGCCCGTGGATGTGGGTTAGAGAGAACGCGTTCGGGCGGGCCGTCCGCCGTATCTGATCGAAGTTATGTGACCGAGTTATGTGACAGGTGCGGGCCATTTCGCGTCCGGTAACGACGAGCTTCGGTCGGACCACCGGCGGAGCCAAAGCCTAATGGTAATTTCAAGTTCGAACCGGTCAATAAAACGATTTTTTGCAATCCGTTCCATTCCGTCCGTCGTTTCCTACGGCTTTCGCCCGTGGCCGCTCATTAATCTTCCCCCAATAAATGTATGATATTTAAAATCGGGTATCACCACTACCACTATGTTGTTACGAGTGTGCGTAATTGTTCTGTATGTATTGCAGTTATCATATCTGGGCATCGGGTCTCATATTAATAAATCGCACTGTCGAGGATTACATATATTGAGAAAACACAGTCAATAAGAGTGGTCCGCCCCCTTATTCAGTTACTCCGGCCGAAAACGTCACCGGCAATATCCCCCGTTTTTCATACACAGTGTTCACGGCCAGCGATGCCCCTGGACCGATATGTAATGGTAATTTCTGGATAGGGGATTGGGCGGGGAGGGGTGACAGTATATAATTGGGACAATGGGGAGACGGGTCGGTCTATATCTCCGAGAAGTGTGATTTAGGTTGTGTGCCATCCTGTTGGTGACGTTTAACAAATAGGGGCGAGGTGGGCGGTTGGGCCGGGGTCGATCGCCGGGGCCCCGCCGACAGAGCGCGGCCAGGTTTGCATAACAAGGCCCCGTTTGTTACTGCCCGCCATGGATGTCGACCCTCCTAATGAATGAACCCCCAAGACCGCCCCTTAAGTGCCCGCACACTGCGGAAAACCGCAACCACTAGAACACGTACCCTTATTTAAGGCCTTATATTTTTTGTTTATCACGAACTTTCATTTTTAGATAATCGACTACAGCATTGAAACACAACAGAGTTCAATATTAATAACCCTGTACGGTTATTGGCCACCGAAATGCAAAGTATTCTTTATATCGCTCGCAAATAAAATTTGGTTTTATGTAATTTGAATTCAAATTGAAGCGTTCGTACACAAAGGTGTAACTAACTCCTCTCTTACGGCTCGATCATTGTCCACTTATATTGGTGGAATAACATTAAATTATTTCTCACGATAATGTTCTGGAGCGATGCACTGGAGCACTTCAAATAATTAAGCTACATCGCACAAATTCAGCGGATATATGTCATATTCGGCCGAATGGTTTATTGGAAGAGGCCTGGGTCACGCCCCTCCCGATGAGAAACGGTCGGGGCCGGAGGCCGCAGATAAAGTCAGAAACAGAAACGGGGAATTTAAGATACGCCGCCCCGGCCGAAAGGGAGGGGATATGTCTCTCCGTCTCGCTCTCTCTTAAGTACTCGGAAAAGAGCTACGTGTAGGGGCGTTTTAAGGGCCGGGGAAGGGCTCAGTGCCAAGATGTGGGTCGCAACGATACACACTTTATGCTCGCATACCCGCCCTGAAATCGGGTCAGTGGTTTGGCGTATACCTGAACCAGTTTCGCAGTGTAAATAACTGGCCCGTTTACTTAATCGAATTTGAACCGGAACTTATAGCTGCATTAACATGCATTCTATAAAGAAATTTACTTTCAATCTAGGCATTTTTTCATTTAAATTTCTATTTTATGTTGCGAATGCAGTATAATAGGTTGTTAGCGGCTCAAATAAGGGAATAAAAACAGCAAGATATTATATATCTATAAACACGATGTAACAGTGAAAACAAAATTGCAACTGAAGCTATTTCGAGCCTATTATACACGTTTACGTACGTGGGTATTTCGTAAACCCTCGGTTAAATTATATAAATATTTTGCGGCGACGTAATCGCATTAATGAGTACCCGTGAGACATAGGCACGTGAGAGGTATATTATTCAAAATCGGGTCTAACAAGGCAGGGGCTGATGAAATATCATTAGAGCCCAGATTATTATAAACCCCGGTGAGCTTCAGCCCCGGTGTCCGGCCGTGGACGCCGCAAGCGAAATAATAAAGGCCGTCGGAAGCGTCCAAAGGAGGACGGAAGCGTTACCGCGTCTAATAAAGCTTTTATTAGGCCCCAAACTACACCTGGGGGAAGGCCGGCTTTAAAACTTAATTTGTGTAATGCGCATTATTAGCGCGCGCGTTGATGTAAACGAATTAGGTCAAAGGACCCGCGCGGACTGTTTATTGAATCAAGCCTGCACACGCTTCCCTGCAGCCCTTTATAACATGGAGCGGAATGTCTTCGGTTCTTTTCAAATTTTAGAGCCCCAGAATGTTTCTTTTTCGAATATTAAAAGTACACCTTACAACAAAGCAATTAGTCCTAATGCAATACACACTCTATGGTGGGGCGGGGGTGCACATCAAATGCGGCTGTACTAACAATGGGGCTTCTAGTAATGAACTTTCTCTCAACAGGTGAGCTTCATTGCGTAAACACACGTTAAATTAATTAGGTTTAGTATATTATTATACTATAAAAACACATGTTATACTTTTTCAAATTAAAAAAAAGAAAATATTTTAAGTTTCGGAACGAATTACATAAAATACAGCAAGTCGGACCAATTAGAATCGTTCTGAGATCAAATTGTCTTTTGTAGAGTCGTTAATTCATTTTAAAATTTTTACGGTGGAGTAGAGAAGATTCTGAATCGTAACTTTCACAAGTTAGTATTGCGATCCTCTTATAAGTTTAAAACAACGAATAAAATTGTCTAACATTGCCGAATTTTCGCTCGTTTTCAGATGCTTAAACGTTTCCCCAACCGACGTACGTTCGGTGCCAACAGTCGGACCCTTTTCCTTTCACCGGGGCAAGTTCGAGCCGGTCCGACAATTAAAGCCTTTTGCCCCGGAAAGTTGTCGGCACTTTGAGACGGGGCCAACCAATTCCAGGAGAATGAAGAGCGTTTAAGTAAAACCGAGGGGGATGGGAGGATGAAATTGAATACGACATTGTTAGGGCCCTATCCCAGAGACTAGCGCCAAGGAGCAATCCAGCGAATGGACTCCAAGATGTTGATTACCCACAATGCAGGTAATAAACCGGTAGGGATAATATTTTTATAAATTATTAAATAAAAATCATCCCATCGAAGAATTTGTTTTAGTTAAGTAAACAGTCAACCAAATAAAAAATGGAATAAAATTAAATTAAAAATCAGTGATGAAATCACGCGATTATCAGTATCCAGAAACAAATGTATTTGTATCTCTTCAGAACTTTACTGATTTTATTCTTTCGGGTGAAAAGTTACATTTGAAATTAATATTAATACAGTAACATTATAGGGAGGGTATAACGTGGATTAAAATTAATGTCTCAGATTTCTACGGGCTTACAATGAACTACAGACAGCACATTTTACAGTTTGTGTGGTAAATCAAAATATACATGATATTTTGCTAATAAAATAGATATTCTTGCCTTTTGTTATTAATAACGATTTGTATTAATTTGTAATAGCTGTACAGCGAGCTACAGTCCACATTTTAGTTTGAACTAGTACTTTGATATTTTCAATGAAATTCACCAACGAACATGAAAATGAGTTCTTAAAACGAGAATAAAATAATAATCTATTGTACTTACTGGGACAGCTTCCTCCGGTGCAGTTGGACGTGATTGAGTCCTTTCCGAAACAGAATTTGCCCCCGTTAGCCGGGGAGGGGTTGGTGCAAGACCGCCTCTTGTGGTGTCTGCAATCTGAGCCGCAAGGGGACCAACCGGACCAAGGCGACCATCTTCCGTCCACTGCTGCCGCAACACAAATAATATTATTTTCATGCACAGTTTATTACATGATACAGTAAATGAATAAAATATTTTTCGCTTAAATTACGTGTCTAATAACTAAGCTCGTCTCGATCAGGAATTCAAACTAATTGTTAACATTATTTATATTGTTTGTATCCTGAATGCACATTATTGGGAAAAACTAAAAAAATGTATTGAATGTTATTGTCTGTCTTGACTCCGTGTCAAATAATAGATCGTTGGTAGCAGGAGGTAAATACGAAAATTTCAGATTAATTCTTAGCCCCGAACATGGTAGGACTGTCGACCGGTACATTTGTCTCTTCGAATCAAAACATCATTAAACATTCCAGACAGTTCAGGCGGATAGTTTAGACGAGCGGGGAGATATAACTGTGGGAGCCTTCGTGATGAAGATTAATAATACGATGGGAAAGGGTGTCGTATTAGGCTAAAATCACGGCCACGTCACACCTACAGAACAATGGGGGGTTGCAATTAATCCGAATGGGAAGGGGGCGGGGGTAATTAATGAGCGGGGGCCGAATAGCGGTTTAAACTGTCGCCCCCTCTCTGGCAGACCTTTCCCGGTGTAGGTATAATGCACGGGAATAGACAGAGGGCAGTTTCCATTAGAGCGGTACCCGTGGGGGTCCTCGTCTCCGCTGCAAGAACGCCCCCACACCGCCATCTCGGCCTAACGAGCAAAACCCTCTTAGGGAGGACTCCTGCGCTCAATCGGAGCGACCGGCAAAAACCCGACCTCGTTCAACCCGCACAGGTAAATTGGCGCTCTGAAGAACCACCCCCTCTCCCACCGCGGCTCTGATTTATAGGATGAACCCCCATAAATGGATTCTGTCCTTGTTATTAAATAAACATAGCCGGCCGGCCCGCTAAGAAACCCTGTCATCCGGACAAACTATCTCCGCGTCGAATTACTCGTTAATTCGCGTGGAAAACTGACGATATTACCGGCCGAATTCGTCGGGTAAAAGAAGCAAAAATGAACGCAAGAAGAAGAAGAAGATACAGTTCTGGTTTTGCAGACAAAAGGTGAAGTGTACTGAAGGAGAAACTGTACAAAGGGATACGGGGACGATCTCTATATCTCGGTGCCTGAGTGAATTGTCTGTCGTTGCAATGTGCGAACATTTAGATATTAGAACTGAACAGGAGCAGCGAGGATTTCAATATCTGACAGTCACACGAGAATACAATTTCGTCAAACTGAAAACAAGCGTTCGCACTCAAAAAAACGAATATAAGGAAGCACTGAATAAAGAAAGTGGGGGACAAAAAGTAAAATGACGGATTCATACCTCGCAGAATACATTTCTGAAATATCATCGCGCTAGAGTTATTTTTATTGAATTGACAACAATTATTGAAAGCTATAGCGAAACAATGTATTCAAAATTAAACAATATTTTTTTACAATTGCATTTACTAATCAGTACAGCAATGTATCAATTTATAGGTGTATAGGATGTTTAATATACAATTACGAATTTGTAGTAGAACTCCATATATTTAACGCAGAGTAAATTCTTTGTTGGGAAAGTATAAATGTGATAACGGGATTGAGCGAAAACAAAATAAAGCAAAGCTGCTCCAGGTGGGCCGAATTCGGAGCTGAGCTCGGTCCAAGGGCCTGTTTGCAGACGAAGCGAGGGACACGGACAGAAGTGTCCATATTTGTACAGTTCCTTATTGATCGGGTTGTACGCCTAGAACTGGCGTGAGAGTAGGGAGTCTGTGCACACAGATACGGCCGGAGTACAAGGGGGACGTCTCATGGTTATGCAGGGGTGGGAACACTCGAGGAGGACAGTGGCGGGCGTTAGGGGTTTGCAACCCTATTGAGTATTGACGGACAAGTGCCGCGCTCGGCTTAATTACGACCGGGCCCTAGGTTAGACAGCCACCGCCTTCTGCCTGTTGATTTCGACGAGTCTAGAGAGCTCGGCGGAGTTTAAAGCTATGCAAATAAATTCAGTCCCTTTCTCCCGTGTATCGGAATTAAACGGGCCCCAATTAACTTCGAGCGGACGCGGCAAAAAGTGTTCCTGTCGCCCAGTTATCTCGGCAACCAGGTTTATGTAAATGCCGGACCAGAAATGTACGGCGTCGAACGAGAACATCGTTTAGAATTATAATTATCGGCCATTACTTCGTCGCTAATTATTTGTTGATATAACGAAAGTAAAATGAAGTGTAATGTGCAGACCTACATGTGCAACAGGGTATATTATTTCCTATTTGAATTGTCAAAAACCGTTAAGGAAAATGTCGACGTTTAAAAGACGAAATGGTCGCAAGAGGAATCCCATTAAATAAAAATACACGTCAGTTGGATTAATCGAGTTTCATCGGGTGGGCACAATCCTTAAAGTCGATTTGCAGCGGCAATAAAGTTCTGGGTTTAATATAGCCCGATCTTAAACAGGACAAACTCGGCGAAACGAGCTTGTTTTTCCTCGAGCTTTGCGAGATGTAATGAAGTTGTCCGACAAAGAGCCGGGCGAAAGAATGAAATTAAAAAAAAAGCTAAAGGAGGAAAGACCGTCCGGGCAGGGCCCCTGGAGATTCCCGTTTTTCCTCCAGTTTAACGCAATTTTCGAGCCAATTTGTTACACCATTTGTCGTCGATTCCTTTTGTCTTTTAACCTCATTGTGTTTTGCCCGGGGAAGAAGGAGGGGGGTCGGTAGGACTCAAAGGGGTCGGGGGTCGGATAAAGTAATTATAGGCCGCTCTCGGCTAAAAGGGAAAAAACCCGAGTGCTGTAAATCCGCACCCTCCCCCGGCCCAACCAACACCCATAGATCCCTCGAAAACGTCCTCCCGATGTAAAACGCCCGGTTATAAATTTTCGTTTAATTCGAACGAATTCGAATTTGCGGAGGGCGGTGAAACGATAATTACTTAGGGGCGAGAGGAGGGACCCCCACCAAAGGGTTGGAGTTTAATGGGGGGATGGGGCGATGGGGAATCCGGCGATAAAAGAGTCATTGTCGTCTCCCGCCGGGGAAAAAGGAACCCTTTGTCAATTTAATATATTTTGAGACAGTTATTTGGGGACAGAAATGGGGTGGAATATTAAAGCGTCTTCAGAATGCTCGCAGTGAGCCTGCTCAATAGCTTAAGCCAGAAGAAATACGCAATTCCTGGACGGAAATACGGTAATTTCGCTAATTTCATCTAAATGATAAGGTGCAAGTGATAGTGCTTACATGATGCTGCATATATATATAAACAAGGACTGAAATCAGACTGGCATTGAACTAATAGGACGTAGTTTTTTAATGCTTATTATTACACGTTGTCGTTTACTTTACAAAATGATAATATGACTTTAATTAAAGTATTAAAAGGGAGACATGACTAGAGCAATCGCGAGAGCTCAGGTTATCCTCATAATCGCTGAATATTAAGCCAAAACCGAAAAGCCATCGCCGGCTGTCAGTCGGATGGGGTAATTTTTCGCTAGCGCTAATGGGCAAAGGGTCGGCGGAAAGCTTTGGTAGGTGAGAGCCAATTATCCCGCTCGGGCGGTGAAGTGAAACAATCCGACCGGTACAAACGCCATCGGCGTCCCGTTATCGAGCGGCCGTCCCGATTGGCGTCCGGAGATTATGCCAGGGACACACAAGTGTCGTAATCTGAAGGGGATTAGCCCCGTAATTCGGCCTAATGAAACTGAAGCTGTTGTCGGGATTAGAGCCGAACGTGTTACGCGGTCCGTCTGCAATATGAAGCGATTTGCGGCCAGTACTCAACTCCCCCTCCCCCCGCCCCTTTTAGTGTTAATGGAGGAGTTGGTCCACAGCTAGCGTAGTTTTGAGTTATTACTCTCAGTCGATATTACATCGAATATCTCATATTACGGCTAATATTATTGTCTAAATTTATACAGTCCTATACCTATAGCAAACAATATCACTTGTGTATCATCATTAGTATGTATTTACGAATGCAATTTTTGGTATGTCAATAAATTTATATATACAGCAGATTCGAAAAAATTGCCCAACGCTAGATTCAGGTTCCGGATACTTCCGGAAAACAAGATTGACCAAATTGATCCAAATCGGATTGAATCATACATAAAAATCACAAACATAGAAACATATAAATTGGGTTTCATTGTTATTATTGCGAATGTTATCAAAAACCATTCTCTAGTGTCTATCACACACCGTTTATACAACAGATATATTATTCATTTAATTGGGTTATTTATCTCATTCGCCCTGCTTTGCGAATTTAATTAAGTAGAGGCGACATTCCGTCCGTAAATCCAAAAGTTAAACGAAAACAACCCGGCCGCTTACTCGTTAGTGTGAAATGTACGCGGGGAAAAATACGACTTGAAAAGAGGGTACAATGAAAAGTGCGTTATTAACGCTAGAAATATCCCTTTTCCCGAAAGCCGAGCCAACGCGGCGGTATCGGGATTCCTGGTGTTTTCCGAGGGCCGAACAGAATGGGAACATTAAATTTTTTTTTCTGGGGTAGGGATGGATACTTGTCTTCATCCCCTCATCCATATTTAAGCGGGGCTCGGACGCGTTGTGTTATCCCCGAGAGCTTCATTTTTTAAACGCAATTCCTTTTATTTGAGACAGTGTTTAAGTATAGGATTTCAGAGTTTTTAAATAAAATTTGGATTTTGACGGAAGCCCTAATTTTTTATTTTATTATTAATAATTTATTAATAAAAAACGAAAGACGCCGTTTGTTTAACTGTAGTGAAAAACGGTGTACATTAACGCTATTACGATACAAATACTTATAGAAAGTTTTAATAAGAAAGATGTCTACAATACTAAGAAACATATTATTTTAATGGAAACAGTCTGTGTCTACTTTCAAGTGTTCAATAACAATTTCCAGCTTGTTACTCTTTTTAACTGTTCAACGTTGATGATTGCACAAAGGCAATAACTCATATAATGTTTCAAAGGATAAAAATAACAATCGTTTCCAATTATATCCTATAATAAATACGCAGGACGTGTTTTTAATTAAATGAGGAACTCGGAAATACGGAAAACAAAATTTAAAACCGTCAATCAATTCCAGAGTATTGAATTAGGCCGTGTACAAACGCCCGGCTTCGTTTCGGGTTTCTTAAGTGTGTAGAGGGGGCGGAGGCGGAAATCCAATTTCCCAAAACACAAACATTAAGGAGAAGGGTTTGGGGTTGGGCGGTGTGGATCGACAAGGTTGAAACAAAGCGTCGCGGGGAGCCCTCGGCCTCCCTCTCCCAAGTCCCGGTCGAATTCCCGACACGTCCAGCCAGTGACAACTCCTCCCTACCGCCGATTCTGCTCCTTCCGGCACACCCCAGTAAAATGGAACTTACTCAGACAAAGTTTATGCCCCGCGTTGAAATCCTCCGGCTCGGGGCATTGGGGGATACCACTCCCCTAAGGAAAACCGCGGGAGGCATTATTAATATAACCAGACAACATTTCAAAATGCCAATTACTGATAATAATCCAACGACAATAATTATTTTTAACAACTGACCACAAGTAATAGTGGTTAAACATGCATTGAAACCCACATCCCAATTGAACCAAACTCACCTTTGAATCTTGCATTAAAAAAAATATTATAAAACAGGCCCCATTTGTAAATTCTAAACTTAAAGACTCTTCAAGAACAGATAGAAGGTTGTTTTCAAGCATATCTTGGGAATCATCTATTCCCAAATGTCCACAACAGACAAATTTCCATTATAATAGAGATTAAAATAGAATAATCAAACCTCAGAGAGTCAGTATCTGAAACTGCTCTGAAGAACTGTAACTATTGGAAACTCTGTCTCTAACAGAAGAGAACAAATACAAGAGGCCGTTTCAAAAGAGGGAATATTTAATTTCAAGTAAGATGACATCGAGATTTCATGAGTGAAACAAATATCGCGTAGAAGAAACGACGTCTTTATCCTTATATTATACTTTATTTTTAATAAAGTTCCGATTCGTACGCGGAACGAATTCCGCCGAAAGCGTTCCATAACATTTTCCGGTCGAAGGTTTTTTGTTGACTCTTGTTGTCAGGCCAGAGCGACCGGGAAAATAAAATGGAGGAGGGTGGAATGGACCCAATAAAATCTCTCCACTTGTTAATCGCGATCATCGGGAAAAAGTATAGTGGATGACGGATGGGACTTGGATCATAAAGCCCGGAGGGACGTTTAGGAGGGGTGTAAAATGCTCCGAATTTTGGCACCGAGCTTTGGCGATTAAAAAAAGACAAACAAAAAAAAGTTGGCAAAGTTTTCGAATAGTACGGACCGAGTGGACACCCCCAAACTCGGACAGGGGAGATTTCGCGAAATGGATGATTTCAGCCCTCCCCGGCTGGACCCAGCGGAACCCATTAAAAGCGTCTCCGATGTCGGGAACGAGTCTTTTATTGGGCCGCTGTGGATTTGAATGGCCTCGTAGACGGCCATAAAGCGACGACGGTCTGTCTGACGCTTCGGATCTTGCGTTAGGAACTTCTGGAAATTATCTAATACAAAACTGAACATCTGATCATTTCTACGAATAGGACCATAGTTATAAACGCTATAGAGAAGTAGTAAGCTTGCCAGAGATTATCTGGTATTTTTTCAATAACAACGGGAAAGGTATTTTTGCATTTCATCTGGGAAAATCTGAAGCGTCGATAAACATTTCGCGTTAGCAAATATCTATATTTCGACAATATTTCAAAACTGAATTCCAGACGACGAAATCTACTTTCCGTGCTTATGCACGTGGAAGGAATATTAAATTATGGGCAAAGTACTCTCTCGGCACCTTAGAGATGTGATATTTGATTCGCCGTTTATCAGATTATACAAGAAATTTAACACGTAATCATAGAAAATTTCTGTTCCCATTCCCATAATTTTCACTGCACCTGCAGGAAGTAGTGTAGAGTTCCGCTTACTTCATGATTCCATTAGGCGAGAGATTTAAATTATTCATTCGGGAACATTCCCCGCGTTGCGAATCCCTATACATAATGTAGCACCGATCGGGTCGTAGATAAGCGGTACGTTCAGTTGATTATACGTCAACAAATATAATCGAGCGGAAACGGAAACTGGAAATAACGTCGGGCGCAGAAGAAGGACTTAAAGCCGGAGGGTAAACACACACTATAGAAATAACCTCCCTGGTGCAAGCGACCATTCATTGTTTTACGGTCTATTTCACCCTCCGGGTCACCCGTTTCTTCTGGTGGCCCCTAAAAGGGCCGTTCCGCGTGATAAAGGAGGACGGCACTGTTCTTAATGAGCCGTGCGGGGAGGCGGCGGCGGCGGAGGTGGCACGCTCGCACTGGGGAACAATTAGCCGCCGCCGACTGTAGTGGGGAAAGAGAGAAGGGGCTTCGATAAATAACCGACAAACGATCGGGACCCGCCTCGAACAGGAGAGGAGAATTATAGGGCCTCGGTGGAGACCCGGTCCCGAACAATGGGATTTATATAATTAAGAGTCGGATAAAAAGAAAACAAAAATTCGCCCTCACGTGCCCGCCAATTTCGGGACCCTCACGACCATAAAATTTCCCGGCGTTCAGAAACAGGCTCTCCGAATTCTTGCGGCCGTCATAATTCTGTTGCGGCCTTATCTCCGGGCAGGTTGCCTCCGGGCTATCTTCATTCCCCCCCGTGTCTAGTGGTTAAATTTCGATTTTATTTATACCCTTATACCAATTATCCTAAGAAGAACCTTCATTTAAATATGCCTGTAATCATAGATAAGCAATCGTACTTGTCCACATACGCATTTTTGATACTGGCATCATTTTCATTCCGATTATAATCACATCGAGATATAATTACACCCCAGTTACCTTTTACGTATATTTAAGTCCCGAATTATATTTATATACATAGTTTTGTAAAAAAAAGATGTACCCACTATTTTTTTCCGGTTTAAATAATCCCCAAATACGAAATATAATGGCGTATATCTGTAGGTTGTATTCGGCTAAGAGATTCGGTGTACCTTAAATAATAATATAAATTTCATTATAGATTCAAACTGTCGGACAAATTATTTAAATGAAACGTTTGTAAGGCTCCTTATCGAAGCCTTCCGCTCTGTAATTAAGAAGTATTGGTTACTGAAGGTCACTGAAGAATAACACTATCCGTGAATGTCAGACAGAAAGCTGTACTATGGGAATATATTTAAAGAGGAATTAACACAAGTTTCAGTAACGACGGGCCGAGCTCGGACGGGGCCTGTATCGTGACGGGGAGGAGACCGGGTCCGGTCGTAGCCGCCGTAAAGAGATGGATGAGCCTTGTTTTGCCGCCGCTAAATCCCAAGGTGCCGTAAATTAGACCGAAGATAATCCCTCTTCCTCTCTCCTCCTCTTCTTCCCCTTTCACCTCCAACGGCCGGCTTATATTTATTTTCCTTTTATTCCCCGAGCGAAACCGCCGCATTCCAAACCGCGGGGATAAATTAAGCGGCGTTCGGCCGGCGACGTACGACGCTCCTGAAAGAATGGCCGGAAGGCCGCCCCCCTTACCTTTTTATTTTCTAGAAGCCTATTACTCAATCGCTCCTGAACGTTTGAAATCCCAGCCGCAGAAAAAAATCACGGTTAATTACGTTAAAGGAGAACCCAACAGTTGGCTCAGTTAGTTTTATTTCCCAAGAACTGACTAATATACTCTTAATTACTTACATTTATTTGTCACCAGGAGAAAGTAAAAGGTGAGTAATTGTAATTTGTAGTTGCGAATTGTAAATATAGGAGGCTGACTGCGTCTATGAAGTTGAGTTAATTAAGTACCGTTTCAGGGGCGGTGGGGGGCGCAGATTAAACGTAGGGGATGTTGAACGAGTTCCAGTTTCTCATATACTGGCCCGTCGACGGTAGTTATTAAATTTTTTATCGGCGTTTAAAAAACTTGCCTACGCCCGGTATAATGCTGTTTGATAGCGGAATGACAAACTTTTTTACGGTGGTTCTCAAACTGTCCCAGGATTTTCTGGATCACATTTAGGAGAGAGCCTTTCGACTAAACTGCGAACATGGCGGGGACACGGTACACGCACATGCTCACATGTTATGTATTATATGTACACCAAATTTTATAAGCAATTTATAAATTTTGGACAATGATTTTCTTATTAATCCGAGTTGCTACATTATATTATTAAAATTTTGATTTTAGCGGTTACTTGCTGTAGCCATTAAAACAATAAGAAACGGAATATTTTACACCGTAAAAAATATTAAGGAGGAAGATTCAAACAAACGAATTCCGCACAAAAATGAGAGCGAAAAATCAAGATGGAAGATTCGACGCCCTTTCCCCCGGGCAATAGACCTCAAATATCGTTTGCCGGGAGGGGGGGACCTCGGGGGAGTTTGGCAAACCGCTTAAGAGGACCTGCCGCCGCCTGAGAGGGAAAGAGAACCACTAATGAAAACGCAACTTCCGAATAATAAATTCATTCGAAGACTAAACTTTCTGGCCGGGCGGAAACTCCTCCCGAAGAAATTTCCCCAACTTTGCCAGACTCGGAGCTCGCGCGTCCCAATAAATATTTGTTCTCAGGAGTTTGCGCCTCTCGCGAATGGCAACGTGGCGGAAGGCGTGTGGGAGGGGGGAATCACGAAAAATGTCCACCGTTAACTCCCGGTATTAACTTATTGCGGGATTCGCACTGTGTAATTACACGGTGGCTCCTAATTAGGAATGAATACACTGACTAATTCATTTCGGCAAGGAACACATTACATCGTCCAAATTTACTGCTATTGGGTGTTATTTTTGCATAACCAATAACGAATTCCGAATTATTTTTGGAAAGTATACTCCGTTTGAGCGAAAAACTTTCTAAAGTATAGAAAATACGGAATTCAGACCCAAACGGAACACAGAACGACTGCTAAATTGTATGCTACAAAAAACGTATTTTATGTTTTAACAATTAGATCCCCGTATCGTTAAATGTTTGAATACCAGGCGGAAATGTGAAGAAAGATAAGACAAAAATTATAACCTCCCGTTAATAAAAAATTTCAGTATTTCGGTCAGCGGGGCGGTGAGCTAAACCGTTATTTAAATCCAGGGTAAATATTGTTAATGGCTCGCGACGCGGCCATTCAGTTTGTCGCTCGGCCCGTTACCGTACGGGCTTTTGTTACCATAATTAAAATGTCCGACAGGAGCGAGTGTGAGAGGGATAGGGCAAAGTGAACGCTAACTCGGTGCAAACAATTGTTCAAGTTTATGTTCACTGATGCGTGAGCCCGGCCGTACTGTCATGTCACACGGACAACAAATAAACTGGAATTTAAGGTAAACTTTAAATGTTACAATTCACGCTGTTTTGAGTAATTAAATTAGGTCGGACGACAGTAGACGGGCACGCTGTAAATAACTCATTTACCTTCGTGAATCTTTACATACACGATATTTGGATGATATTCAATGTTTCGTTGCACTATATCATTATTTAATTCGAAATTTATTTTAAAATTTCCTCTACCGCCGGGATTCGAATCCACGTTTCAACAAACCGGCCGGCAACCTTTGATTTGCTCCGCGTCTTCCTATCGGACCAATAAACATCACGTTATCCAATTCCGAAAGCCCTCCGGTAAAACCGACAGCAAGACAAATATTTTGGTAAAGCATTACCAAAATCTGAGAGAAATGAGATAAAAAAAGGTAAGCGGCGGGGGACGGCGGCAAATAAAAAGTGGGAACGGATCAAAGGCGGCTCTCAATATTCGGACAGATTAACGACGGGCCCGGAGATGAAAGGACCAATCATACCGATGAGGTCCCGCGTATTAACCGGCGCATTCATAATTATTACCCGTTTCCAGCCCTACTGACCAATTGGATCTAATGAGGTTGAAGAGACGTCAAAGATAGTTAACAGGCTAAATGACCGACGGTTTATTCACCGCTGTGCATAATTTCGGAATGAAAGCCCGGAAGTTCGGCCGCCTACTGCCTGTGGTCAGTAGTAAATAACTTTATAGAATGCGAAATGCGCCCGCGCATGTGGTGATTATCACCGCAAAGTTCGCCTATGTAGCGTCTGTTATCCGAATCGTAGATTCGATAAATAACGTTTGACAGCGGTGTTTGGAGCGGTTGTAAAACTCATGTTTTCAGTGAATACTTGATACTCTGTCCACAAATTTTGCTTTCATGTGCGCACAAGTTAGAACTGCAATTCTGAATTTTTAAATCCTACTGTTGGGTTCCAGACACAAAAAAATTTTAGATTGTTTATATATATATATATATTTAGAAAGCCCTTAGGGAAATGGCTTTTAATGGACCTGCGTGTTCATAAAAGAGTACCGCAATCCGACGATACATTTAAACGTTAGTGTGAGTCAAGAGAATTAGTTCGATACCGGGTGAGTGGCAGATATTAACTCTCGATTAAGCTCTCGACGGACAGACAATACTTGTTCTGTCTGCGGGTGATCGATGGGCCACCGAAAGACTGTTACTTCACGGTATGAAACTATGACAGAAAATAACTGTATTAATCTCAGAGTTATATGCAAACATAAGGCGGAAAATTAATCCTCTCATTATGACCATTGAGGTTTAATGGATTATAAAATTAGTATATTTAATGACGTGTTTATCCATGGCGTTAGGGAACATTATAATCACGCCTAAAATATAATAAAGGATAAGCCCAGTCTTTTTTTTCTTTAGTGCAGTCCTCTCATCCTGCTTGGCGACTGGTTCTTTAAATTAACGTCTGAACTAATTTATTTTGTGTTGGTTCCTCCCACAAATCTTGGTTACGAACACTTTTCCTACGAACACTGACCCGGAAAATTCGAAGTGGAAAAATTTCAGGAAACGTGAAATCGGCCAAGTTTTCCCTGAGCTCATTACGAGCCGCCCGATATAGAGGCGCATACGCGACACGACGTTTTATATACTTTTAGTAAGGGCGCGAGACGCACATAACAAGGTGTAGCGAGAACGGGGCGGTGGGGGCTTTATTGTGGCCAAATGGGGTTTTGTCGTTGTATCGGAGCTGAAAATTCGTCCGGCTCCTCCTCCCGGCCCGGAAGGAGACAAAATGCTCCCAAAAATAAGCATTTTGTCGCGCACCGCCGTGGAAAAATCCCCGATAAAATTCGACAACCAGGATGGTATCGGGGTTAAAAAACAAAATACCGCCCTATCTCAACCTGTACACTCCTCCTGGATAAACACCGGTTAATAAACGAGCAAGAATGTTCAAATCTTGATCATTTAGAATATCCGTGCCGAATAAATTGACTATCGTCTGATTAAATTAACAAATATTTAAACACTATTATTCTTCACATTCAAATAGTTTACGTTTAAACTGTCCGACCTTAAAAAATGTAAATTTTTATTTAATTATTGTGGACAATCATAACACAGAATCACATTTGCACCTTGATAGAGTGAAAATATTTTTTTGAAATATTTTTCATAGGTTATTACCTTCCAATAATATTATGAACATTAAACAGATTCTTTTTAATTATTTATACATAAACAAAGTCTTAAAACTGTTTATTTCAATTGGTTTTATCTGTTGTTCAGAAAGTTTAACTACATTTCCAGGAACAACGGACTTAATTTTTTTAAGGAACATGTCGTCGTCGAAACTGCATGATATTCTTGTCACTGATATATAACGAAACGTAGTTTAGTTTAATCGGCCCATAAAATGTTACTCGTTGAATGTCAGAAGGTCCATAGTACATTATGCTCGTAAGTTAGAACGAGCGACACGGCGTTCTCCGCCTCCCCCGCTCTCCACTCTATGAAAAGGATAACAATTTTATCGGCCCAAATAACAGATCGGCGGAGGCGTATCGGAGTCACCGAAGGCGGAAGGATATATGCCGCGATTATACGTTGTCCGGTGTCGAAAAATCCCCGCGTCCATTGTATGGGAGAAATATTGGACGAGCGCGTCAATGGGTGAGCCGGGGCCAGAATGGCGGCCCTATAATTTAGCGAGGTTGGCGTAGGAGAGGCCGAGCCCAAAAGGGCGGTTTGAGCCGTGCGACAAATTCAATCGCGGACATTGTTTACCGTCCGGCCGGCGAATCCACCACAGACACACCCGGGGTATACACAACCGTGTCGACGGTTATTATTCTATTCGAGCTGGTCTGGAGACCTCCGGTGTATCACTATTTCCCCCGATCTCCCCCGTACAGCTCACTGATCGTAAAAATCGAGATGCCTAACAAACAACACAATACGGCCAACAGCGGGGTCGGTGAATATACTGGGAGCACAAATATTCGGTCCTAACCAGTGTCAATGTTATTTAGTTCGTAACATCTTCCGGACGCAACTGAGGCGAGAAACTTCATATTCACATATAGCCTTCGGCGCCTTATAAAGTAGAACAGTGACGTACAAAATCCAACGGCCCGACTCCAACCGACGCTTTCCCCTCGCCAACTCTCCCGACGGTTGCGTCACCGTTGGGCGCACTAGGTGCACTAACCCAAAACGCGGGGCCCCGGCGTCCGTTTTAGTGCCGATAATATCACGGGGCCGTAAACACTTCAAACATCCATCTTTTCGTCCGCTTTTACGGCGCTCGAAAGTTCAAAAAGACGTGATCAGACTTACTGAAAACGCGGGTGAAATTTATTACAGGTAGAAGGGGAGAGAGAGACGGCCACCGGAGGAAACAGGACAGTAACGACGGGTTTTACTGGCGGGTTTTTACGTTTCCTGAGGGGTCGCGCTGGACGGGAAAAGCTTTTATTCCCAATGGTTAATCTATTCGAGAATCGTTTGCGACGCATTGGCGCCGCTGATGTACTGGAATAGATGACTCACAGATGTCCAGTTCAAATGTTAAAACTAAGGCGTGCAAGAAAACAAATTTTTCTTATTATTGAAAAAACAGAATTTGCCTTTCATTTTTGCCAAATGATTCGAGACAGACGTATGAGGTTTACAGGAGTGAAACAGTTTTTGACAGATTAAAATATCGGATGATAAAACAAGATTTACAGGGGTACGCTTTAGTGCGATTAAGTATATTGTCAAAACCCTTTTTTTTGTCGATCTATTTTTTTTTCAAGCCGAGGGCTCTCTCAAAATTATTCGAAGAAAGCGGCCCCGGCCTAACGTTCGGTTAAAATGCGGTTTTCATGCCCCGTCGGGGCTCGTCGAAAGAGCCGGCGGAAAAACCGGAAAAGCCGTTTCCCTCTCTGGGCGAGTATTTTTGTTTATCCACCCCCGACGACTCACCGTTAAACCGACAAAACCGGGAAAGTGTTTTCTGTTTATATTTTACCGCCCCGGGACTTCTCATCGATGAAAGTCGGTTACGGACAGCGAAAACGACAGATGTATTCTGACAGATTTCATTGTTTTAGATTTCAAGTCATTTCTCTTCGTTGTTCCCACAAACACTTTTTTGACGTCTAAAGTATGACAGAAGTAGAGGAATAAATAAACGCTTAATATTTAAGTCGTAATTTGAATTTAATTTACTTCTTATATTAAAAAATAACGACATCTAATTTTGACTAGAATGTTGAGAAGAAATTATTCTACATTAGTGGATGAAACGTATCCAATTTCAGATTAAAAATGTTATTTCGCGCTGCTTTTTCGTAGTATAATTCTCCTAATGAAATTGAGCTATATCATTAATCACTAAAAAGTGTAAAGAACAAATAAAGGACTATATTCGCTATTTTTTAAAAATTCAAAGAGATCGTAAACAAACAAGATCGAAAATTACCCCGCGCTCATCAATACCAAAGAAGCGGAGGACGTTCAACCCGTTGTCCTTTCTCTTTTACTGTATTTAATGTTCCAGACGGAGTAAAGAAACAAAATTCGAGAATTAAAACTTCACAGGGGATACTGGTCAATAGTAAACGCTGGTCCCTGAGCGAGCCCCGAGGCCTGGGTGCCCTTAAAATTGAAACGCTAATAACGTCATAAAAGACTCGAATCCACTTATACCTTACAATTGCTCGAAGAAAATGGGGGTCTTTGAATTCTTGGGGAATTGAAATCCGAGCGAAGGTAAGAACCGTGGCGGGGGAGGTTGAAGTCCCTTCTCCGGGAATAAAGCGCATACTTTATTCTTCCTCATTATTCATCCGGAGAAACCCCATTGAAGCCCCATTTCAATGGAACGTCCGTATCGCTGCAGTTAATCCAATAATCCTCCAGTAGCAGTTATCATTTCCCAACCCGTTTATACCCCCGCTGCCAGAAATATTCGATTAACTTTAAACTTACATTAAATATTTATCAGGATCGTAAAACGACAATACGGATCTTGGAGAAAAGGTACCTTTCGCAAATAAAAACCTTGAAATAATACAAGAGGTCGTAAAATAGGTATTAGAATTATATGAGAAATAAAATATTTATTATTTGATGTTTTTTTGTGACTTTTGCGATGTATCTCTCGGCATCGGTGGCCACATTGCTTACTTCATGGTAAGAATGCAGACAATTAAATAAATTATTTTTTTCAGTTTGTTTTCAGACGCTTTGCATTAAAGCTCCGCCGGCGGTCTTTAAAGGGCGCCCTTGGAAATATTGAAAAATTAAGCGCCCGCGAAGCCCGGCCTAAACAGACGGACTAAGTATGCAAATAAAATTGAGAAATGGTGCCCCATCCATTGCCGCTGACTTCCACCCTGGGGCTATTTTCGTCAGAGGAGCGCTCTAATATTTTCCGTCAGATTTACATCCTCCGACCGCACTAAGGAGAGAATTGTTTTAAACGCCAACGTTTTATAAAAGACTGCGCAGAGAGATAAATTTCCTTTCAACATTATCATAAAATTGTGAACCGTACGGGCGGCCCATGGCGAAAGAAACTTTTGGGTTTTTCACATTCTCAAGTAGGCAAATAATTCATGAAAGAGGAACGAATAATTATGCGCTTTCTTGCATAAATGTAACCCGGGTATAAACTGAATGGGGTAATTGTATGTATGTATGAAACAAATGATTTCATAATTTAATAATTGCTAACTTATTTTATTTTTGATTGCTGGCTGAGCATTATTTCACGACTGGCTTATAATCAACTCTAATATTTAGGCGGATAAACTTAAAGATTGGTAGCGACGCTGAGAATTTTAATTTTATAAAATTTATTATTATAAAACCAGCGTAATGTTCCCGTATTTTACAATCAGTAGTTCTGTAACTAAATTATGGACAGTTCAGAATGTCATAAATAGTGGGATTCTCTGACATCTCGGTTTGTTCCGCCCTACGTTAGACCGGTTTCCCACCGCCATTCTGATGACGTGGTCAACAAAGGTAGATATAACGCGCCGATTTTTCTAAAGAAGGAGGAAACTTGAATTATCACTAACTTCCTTTGGGATCGCGTCATACTGTGGACAGAATTTCGGTTCTTCCGGGATCTTTCCAGTGTTTGGAAACCACCCAAGCGAGCTCCAATGGGACGGTATTTGCCTTTTTCGCCCTGGGGCACTCCCCGGTATTGTCTGCTTCAGATGTTTCGCAACTCTAACTGGTTCCATCATAGGAAATCAAAAGTAGAACAAGGGATCCTCTATATGCCTGAATCTGGGGTATCGTTAATCCTCTTAGGATTATAACTTATTTTGTCCCTTTTAATGGGAACCATCCCCTACCTATATCGTATCCAACATCCCTATTGAATAGGGTGCTTTGTTGGGAAACTAGGAAAATTTACCCTAACTAATATATGCGGAGAGGGACAACGCCAAGAAATAATTTAATTCTCATTTACTTTAAGGAAGCAGTCGCCAGCCACCCTAGTAATTCTGTGGTGGCAGTTATTATCCTTTGAAAGAACAGATCTGCACACATTTAAAGAGAAAAATGCTTGAGGTTTTCAGACCTGGGAAGAACTTCCATGTTTTATTGCAAAGGCGACGGAGGTTTCGAAACGCCGTGACGCCAGCCCTTTCTGAAGGGGGGAAATAAACAGGGGAAATACCGCTGAAGCCGTTTAAAACTGTTAGAGGGGCCATTTTATTTAGAGTCCGACCCCGGTGGGGGTGGGCCGTGGGGTCGGGGGCGGCAGATTTTTATCTTGGCCGTTGTCCGGCGCAGGGTCGTGGAGAGGGCCGTAAAGAGTCTGGACCCGGCACCACCACCCGAGCTCGCATTTCGCCCAAAGGGTTGTGACGTCGAGGGTCGGTATAAATTATTGGGAGTAAGGGGATGGGGGCGGGGGCGGGGGTGGTAGGGGTCCACGTGTAATCGGCCGTGAACCCCGGATAAGGGCCCTCCTCTATCCCTCCCCGCCCTATATAATAAACACATCATCGGGGGAGTCCAGCCACCAACCAGTGGCCGGGGCGAGAACTTAAAAAACGGCTACATCGAGAACACTTCCACCGCCCTCACCCCCTCAAAATCCGGGGACGATTTGTAAATCATCCGGAAAAACGCCGGGGCCACTTTCGCCGGTCGCATCATTTTCTGGAACTTTGCCCGAAATTCAGATTGTTCATTTTTTTACCGTCCGTTTGTCATTCTCATATTCCGATTTCCAGTGGCAGGTCTGAAATATTCGCGACTGAAAATGGAATTGTTCGTACCAGCAGTGAGAATTCGCAAATGAAGTTACAGGAGAATCCATATACATTGTAACCGATTACGCATATTTCAGAACTGGAACTGCTGTTATTTACAGGCGAATGAAACTTTAATTCTCATAAATTTAATGAAAACAAGAGTTAAATCATATTGTTTTATTTAAGCGCCTTATGCCCCGTGAAGGAAAGGGCGGACATAAATTGGGCGGAGAGCCGCGGTCTAAGTGCGACTGGAACTTGGCGACACTCTTCAACGAGAAGGGGCGGACGCGATTAATCACAGTCGAGATAGCGGAAAATGTGAGACGTCCGGCGCTTCGGGCACCGGACGGGACTTGAGAAAAACTTACTTCATCGAGTTTTCCGAAGACCCTAACGAGGACAACGAAGTTGCTCAATTTATAACTGGGATGAGGGCCCCCACATCTATCACTCTCCTCATAGACCGAACTGTTAATTCAACCGCGTTCGATTAATAAGATCGTGAACGATCGAGTTTTTTATTTGTATGCCTTAATGCGGTCATTCGATCGTATTTTTGTGTCTTTGAGGGGTTTTACATGTTTATATGAGAACCATTTTACCAATACATAAACTCTTCTATTTATCGTTGAATTAAAACAGAGACTAAGTCAGATTTTAATAGAAAGTCGAAATATACAGTCTGAAGCATACGACGCCGTGCATAGAACATTTACGATCGGATCTCGCGTCTATAAACTTGTCTACACAAGCGGTATTTCGCTAGGCCCATATTTCGACACTTATCGCTTAAATATTACACCGGTTTCCGACCTCCCTAAACCTAATTTCCGTTTAAAAAAGAAACCCCTTTTCAAGCTCGGGACGACTATCAATTCCGTTGAAATCAATTAACGGTATATCATCGTTTTTGCCGGCCGGAACCGAGCCAAAACCGGCCATAAACCGGCCCTATTTTATAAACTATGATGTCCGTTCGGTTTACGGGAGGTGAATTTTCAGTGGATCCAATCCCCATCGTGGATCCAATTTTGGAGTTTTACGACGGGACAGATTTTAAAAAGTTCAAATTTTACGCGCTCCACTTTTCAAACCATAATTGAACGGTAATTTTTATGGTTATTTACGCGTCGGAAATTGTTGAAAAATCTCCTCTCCGCGCGGGGGGGGGGACAACTCCAATTTTCGCTGAAACTTATCTAACGACTTATATTATACAAACTTTAAGATATCGTTGCGGCACTTTGTTATTTTTATGGGAAAGAAAATGTTCTCACGTCGTTATTCGGCCTTCTTCCTCATTATGGTTTAGTATGCCTTCAACGCACTGGCGGAAAATTGATTATAAACCGGATTTTAACGTCCAAGCTATTGACAGCTTGTTGCTGAAATATTTCAAACTTGAGTATTAGAAGAACAAAAATGTTGTTGGGTCAACGTCGGTTGTTGGGGCAACGCAAACAGGGCCGGGCCAAGTTCCTCTCGGGACAGGGTCATACCTCGGCGGTGTAGCGGTCCCGCTGAGATGCTAATCTCAAGTCGGCGCTGGCCCCTCGGTATATAATAATGTAATGATACGTGTCCACACCCCGACAGCCCTCGGGCTATCCACAATCACGCCCCCCCCCTCCACCACACTCCTTATACCCCTCTCCACCGTCCGACGCGAAAATATTCAATAACTTATACGTTTACACGGGGGTAAAATGATTTACACAATAGCACATCCTCCCCTCCCTGCTCAGACCACCTAAATTCCAGATAAATATGGAAAATTCCTAATAAATAATTCAATATACGTTGCGGAATACTAGTACCGGGGATTGTTGGGGCTATGGTGGGGGAGGGGTGGTTATAGCCCGCTTCATGAGACATTTTCTCAAAAACAAAATATCTACGATCAATTTCAGATCCAATGAATGTTTATCAAGTACATGAGAGCACGAGAAATAAATTTTGCAGTAAAATTCCATTGGCTACAGTCCAGTGAGTAGGCATTTCAGAGGATTATATGCAACGGAGAGCATTATCCAGAATGGGGAAATCAAATATTTAGTCTCAATTAAATCGACGAAACCGTGACTTATTTCCAAGAGATTGGAATCGACGTAGTGCGCGTGGCTTTACGTAGACGGCCGATACTCGTTTCCTTTTTAGGGGAAATATACGCGCCAGGAATAGTCGGCGGTAATTGGCCAAAAAGAAGTGGATAAATAGAAATCGGGCGGTGGTGACCGCTCGGGCGGTATAATTAACAATGCGAGCCGAGATCAGATAGCGGAGGAAACAAGCAAAGAGAGGACTCGGCCGGCATAAGTTAAGTCCAACTTGGCTCGGGCTTAAACTCCTTCTTATACATATATACTAATAGTGATAGCGCTGCTTGAACAAGTTTACTTACCGGTAACGACATCGAATTCCCCGTCTGGAAGCAAATAACAGACAAGAAAAAAAAAGAAACTCAGATTCAGTTGGCTTAAACATGAAAAACAATGGAAGAGAAATGTCAACAGACGAGTAACTGTACGGTTATTCTTCCTCCGAGCAAAGTTCTGTAAGGGAGGACTTTTTTTGGGCAATTATATGAAGAAAAGGTTTAAAGTCCGCGCCGCAAGTTCTGAAGCTTTTAACTTTTAACTGACTTTTTGTTCCAGCTTACATTAACAATATTCTTATCTGTTGCCGAGTGTTCTTTGAATTCTGCAATAGACCAAAAAACGATATTTTGAATTTAATTGCACAAATATCAGGCAAACATAAATAAGAAATACGGCAGATAATAGTTTCTATTATTATTTCACACGACTAAAATATTTAAGAATATAGAGCAGAATATACAGCAGAGTATAGAGCTTGAAAAAATACTTTTATTTCCGCCTTAATCGATAATTATTTAACAAATCGCAGTTACTCGGCTGTCGAGATGACATGTTACAAAGTTGGATAGACAAAAGCACAAAATGGTAAACATGGCTCAAGCCGACTGTACAATAATTAAAAACCACAAAAATAAAAAAAAGAAACATGCCCAAATCCAAATCAAAAAGTGACAGGGAGCGTACAACGGGGATTGGGGCTCGTGTGGGTTGGGGGGTTCGGATGGCATGCGACAACAAATACGGGCGCTAAGTGAAACCGGAGCCGGCCGGATAAAACAAATAGATTTTGAAAAACAAGCCGGAGACAAACAGCGCCCGGCCGAAAAACACGTGCACTGCGAACTGGGGCTTAACTGCCAAGCGTCACATGCAAAATGATCCGCATAATACGGGCGTTGCAAAGTTCAAATAAGACAGGCTGTGAGATAATGGAGGGTATTTGCGCGTATGGCAAATAAATAAATGTATTAGATGGATATTCCAAGCATGGAATGGATGAATCAACTTGCACAACGCATGTAAAATAGTATTATGAAGAGTAAATTATTTAATTACAAAGAAATTTTAGTAAGACTTTCTTACAGTCGGGATTCTTCATATTGCCAATAGAATTCTAGTTGCTTGTAATAGGAAACCTAACCCCGTTAATTAATGTGTTCCATTTACTTTTTGTTTCTCTATATTTCTGTTATTTTTCCGATTGTATCAAGATTACAGTGTGGGGGGTGTATAGTACGCAATGATTTTCAGAAGTAATAGAACTAATAATTACTTTTTACGCTCATAAGGTTACCAATACCGACAGATTTATTTTACTGGATGTGGCCGTTTATTACGTAAGTGGCTGAAAGTGAATAAAGTTACGTTCCTTGGCTCTAGAGCTGTGGTTGTGTTCCGATGTGTAGATCGGCGGGGTTGTGGGAGTCTTAGTATTTATGCCAAGGGCCCCGAGGCCCTGTGATAAGTGTCGACGGTCTGTCCCCCCTTCACAACAATATCTCGGGCGCTCCGCTCTCCCATCATATTCCGGTTATCGGCCGGCCTTTTCAGCGCCAATTCGGAAATACCGTGGCCGGCGTATATCACCGGTGATTCGACCCGATCTCCCTCCCAACCGATGGAGCCGGCTGTATATCACCGACTGCGAACGGCCACTTAGCCTCAAACATGTCCGCGATAAAGTTGCTCCGAGGAAGTATTAATTCTTGCGCCGTTATTTATGCCTCCCGTTAAGCCATCAATTATAAAAGGGCGCGCGAAGACTTCCAACATTATGGTCATTGTTCTTACACTGAGGCGTGTTACTATAACACTAATAATTTAAACGGTATCGCCACTCTTCCGATTTTTCAACGCCCGCTCTCGAGCGGGTTAAAACATCTATCTTTAAATTGAATTGTATCACTACTCTGATGATAAATGATTTCCGCAAATGTATTCTAGAAATCATCTGTAGATATTGCAATTCATTGAAGAATACAACAACGGATATTAGCACTGTACAAGACGCCCTAGGTTGGTCGATAGTTTGTAAAGAACTCGGGTTAGGAATTTCGTTAGCAGTAAGTGTAGTTACGAAAACCGAGTTCTTTATTTCGATGAAAAAAGTAATCCGATAAGGCCAGCTATTAAATAAAAACTCCAAGGCTATTTTCAACAATAAAAGTCCGACAATCTTCTTAATGCCGATGATTATAAACATGGCGCTGGATAAACGAAAAAAACGATCGTCCTGTTGGATTTGAGGTTTTTTACGGGTTGTACACTTAATGGCAAATGTGTACCGCGAATCTGCGGTTTTAAAAAAATAATTAAATTCAAAATTGGATATTTATCAGTGGACGGAAGAATTTATGAACGGAGGGTATCGTAATGGAAATTGGAAGTGTTGTATCCCCATGTAAGAGGTTTTTTTTAAATAAATGGAATATAGAGATAATATAATATATCGTTCTAGATGGTAAATCACTATCGGCAACGCTATCAAGGTGAAAATGATTTCTATGTCGACAGAAACCCTGTGTCGGTTAGATTATAGCTGTGAAATAATTAGTTCCATTGTCTTGTTAATAATGGAAATAAGTTTAAACAAAACGAAATGAATATTACTTAATTTTAGAACCACTTCTTCGATGCTTTGGACAATTTTATTACCTCAACTGCCTCGAACAAATCCTCCGCCTAGATATACCTTTCAAAATACCGGAAAGTTTACGAAATCGGTGCCACATTTATCGGGAGACTCGGGCCGAGATTCGTTAAGAGGAGGCTCCAGGTACCAAAGTAGAGGCCGCAAAACCACTTGGGCGTAGGGATCGCCAACTTTTCCGCATTAAGTCCAAAGAAGCGAGCAGAATTTTGAACCACCCCGTGGAATTAAATCTCGTTCAATCCTCCCCTAATATCTTTGCCGCCGATAGAAGAAACTTTTTATAATAAAGACTTAATCGTTGGACGATATCGAGTTCGTTATTATTGTCAGTCCCCATTAAGTTTTCCCTCCCTTTAAACCCGAGGGATATTCAAATGTTAAAGGCGGTCCTAGAGGGGTCGGCTAAGTCGTATTTTTCCGGCGGAAGCAGAAGGCATAAAGTACCGATTTGTCACCCCCGGGGCATTGAATTAGGCCCGAGAATGCGTCCCAGCCAAATCCGACCAAACCTAGAGAAAAATCTTAAGGGGCGGGGTCGCAATTTTTTTAAAAGGTCCCGCCCCCACGCCCAACTCTTAACGGAGGCCGCCGCTAATTTGTAAATGGAACTCTCTCTCTCTTTCTCTCGGTGTTGTTCGAAGAGAAACGCAAACACTTGTGAGAAACGGGGCGTGGGAAGTGCCTCCACCTAACCCCAGTTTATTTTAAGGCTCCCTGAAAATATGCGGATCGGAAAAATCTGATATTCGTGGCCTGTTGCAGTAAAAAATCCGAATAGATTTATTCCAGTCCAATGGACTATTTAACCAAAACTTAGCGGGGTAGGACGTCCCGAAAACGTTCCTTCTAAGAAACAGGAATAACTAGTATAACATGTGCTTGCCAGTACAAACTTATAATTATAATTCAGGTCCGGACAATTGAGCAATTGCTCATATGTACTGTATTTAGTTATTAAAATATACTGTAATTTACCCTAATAATGTTATTAAAAGTTTTATCGGCAAACATACATTGAAATCGCAAATAACAGAAACGTGCACGGTATATAACTGTCACTAGTATTGCCATCTGGTAGTTTATTTTCAAACTGTATATGTTTTTGGCGTTTTTATTCATCGACCACGATCGACGGTGGTAAGCCATCGAGCGGTCTTGTACAGAATACGAGGAAATGGTCATATTCATGTTGCTAACCATTATAATTACGTTTTAAAACTCGACCCCGCTCCCCCACCGTCGGATGGTTATCTAAATCGCACGATTTCGGTAAGGAAACTCGTGTCTCATTTTCTTTAATTTCTCCTTCCCCTGTTTTTAAACGGGCCAATTTTACCGGTCTATCAATTGGCCGGGATAACGAGGAAAGGGATCGCGCTGTGCGGAACAGATGTTTTACAAGATAGGGGGCGGCGCTGTGGAGATTATCAAGACGCACTAATGGAGCCCACGCACGCACGCCGACCTGGGGGGGAGCCCTTGGTTTTTGTAATTGTCCAAACAAGGCTCAACAACGATCAGTTTCACTTCCGGAGCTCCCGGTATAAGGAGTCAGAGCCAGTCGGGATCGATGTCTCCAGAAAATAATTGTACGGAACCTGCTACGGAATACGGCGATATGTGCCAGATTTTCTTAACTCATTATTATAAACCAGTAAAGCCAATAATCATATCGAGAGGGTACTGAGTCATCAGTATTACTGAATGTATCGACTAAAATAAATGTAAAATAAAATGTATATTAACTAAATGCTCGGTACACCTGCTTGAAATATTTTTGTACTTTAAGTAATTGCATTGTATCAAGCTGATTAATTATACTGTTAATAGTAGTAGTTTACAAAAATCAAATCGTAGGGATACTATGTAAAGCCGCTACCGAGTTAGCGGAAAAATGTTCGCAGGCAACACAATATTGCCCGCTAGCTTCGAGTCAAGTGGCATATTATCATACACAGGGAATTAAGATGAAGAGATATTCAAATGAGTCGTTGGCTTTACTAATTCCCTTCAGTCATGAAACAATTCCCCGCTCGAGAATGGCGATAATGTTGCACAATTGTCAGGATCAACGTGGCACCCGAATGAAAAACAAAAAGTATCAAGCTTTCCTTGAATGTATCTGTTTCCTAAAGAAGCGTGAGCGATAAATCCCCGAGAGCCGGGTTTCACAACTTCTGATAAATCCTCGGTTCAATTTACGACCGGCCATTTTAATATTACACAACGGTATAAGCGTACGCGTTTTATAAATCAAGACGATTTCGCTCCTTGTTTTAGAAAATTATAATAAATAATAGGCGTTTAAAAAATAAGAAAAAACGCCACGAAGAAGCGAAACAAGGAAACAGCACGCGCTTACGAGACGAAAAAAAGAAAGAAATACAATTTTCCTTCTTCTCGGTGGGGCAAAAGCCATTATACGATAAATTCAGACGCTCTCATTATAAATTCATACGTGAGGGGGAGATTTATGTAGAAGTCGTGACCACAAATTACCGGATGGCCCCGTTATTTTGCGTCCTGGAGGATTTTTTAAATTTTATTTTATTTTTCTGTCTTTTTTCTTTTTCGAGTTGACGAAGACAATAACCGGTGTTTGGGCTAAGGCCGAGCGTCGGCGTCGGCGCGCGCCTCAAAGATGACGCCAATATTTTATGTTAATTCGAATTGAGAACGGCCGGGGAGAAATAATAGAGTGCGGAATCATGAGTGGTTCGCGTGATGTTTTTGCATTTATGAATTTGGTTATAACCCCATACATTTTCGTTCCAAAATTAGTAAGATATTGAATGGTTTTGACTGAAAATTTAAGTTTTACAATATGTATAAATCTGGGAAATTCTAAAGAAAAATAAATACACTTTTATGAACGGTTTTAGATAATTTCCTTATTTTAACGGTGACGATATGATGAAATTGGAAGCAATTTATTCAAGATAAGTTCAATTACTCCAGTTATTGAATAGCCACACGAGTGGTATAATGGAACACTTAATTCACCTTTTAATTACGGAACGTTAATTCTGCCATTGTATCAAAAATATGATTAATAGGAGGAATAAATGATCCTTTTCAATGGGCGGTTCAACTTTGTAATCATCGTCGAGTCGTAAAAGTCGGAAAAGTCTCTTATCTTTGCCAACTCGGTAAACAACAAGTCAAATTAACTTCCCTGTTATTAATATCGCAGATGCGGAGATAAAACTCGGGCGGGCCCGGAAAACTTTTCCAAGGTGAAAAGTCGAGCGGAAATCGTGCGTCGAATTTCGGGGGTGGTACGGAGAAAAAATTAGCGAGGAAATTTCATGAGATTAGGAAAACTGGGGTTGAGGGGAAGGGCCCAGTCTTCGGGGAATTCTAATTCCGGGAGGATCAGCGGCGACCTTCTGTTCATTAATTCGACAGGGACTAAATGGGGATCGCATTAAGTCCCGAATTATGCCCGATAAATTAGGGAGATCCAGCCGACGTTTGGCGGAGTCTGAAACGCTGGCCAGTTTCGAGTCGGAACGCAATCGAGAATGATTCCAAGGCCAAGTTTGCGTAATTGCGTCGATTTTCATCGATGGCCAGAAGACGTGGGTTGGTTTTTAATTGTTTTTACGCCCTGGGTGGTCGGAATACCCGGTGTTTAAGGGACCCCACTTACCTAGTGGGTAAGCGCTATTATATACGGTTGTGTCCTCTATTATACACATTTTGTTGTCCTGGCATTAGAAACGTGGAAAAGATGGAAAAACAAGCCGTAGATTTAAAGACTGATAACCAAAGCAAACTTTCTCAAGACTAATACAGAAAAAACGTAGGATGAAGGGTTGAATATTTCGCAATATTTTCCTGTACATGTGTTTATAGTATTTACTAGGCAATGAAAGTCCTAAAAGATGAAGGCTAAATCTAAAAATTCTCAAAATATTAATTTAAAGGAGGACAGTCAGCAGAGCAGGAACTTGTGTCTTTATTTGTACACCGTCGGCATCTTGGGCCAATTAAGTACAATAGATAGACGTAAGCAAGGAAGACAAAGCGGGTGTACTGTGTAGGAGGCCGCAGTGACCCCTGGTAAGGGGCACCCATGATTTACCCCTTCCACGCCGCCGAGGAGTAATTACCGTATAAAAAGACTCCTCTTTCCAAGACCGCAAACGCTAAAAACACTTTTTCATCCGTCCCCTTCTTCCTCCTCCTTGCCTATTGTCTTCTGGACTCGAGTATAATTAATAACGTTTTCTTTTTTTTTCCTTTTCCTTTTGTCCCTTTCCGCCGTCTTTCTTCTTTTTTGTTCGTTGAGACGATAAACAATTGGGCACGGCCGCCGGGGGAGGGGGCGGCCCGAGGAAAGAGTTTTACGCCGCGGCGAGCGAGATAAAGCGAGGCACAGGCGAGGCACGCCCTCACGCACACCTCAACCAGAGATCCGATGTGCGCGATCAAACGCCTCCCCTATTAAACGGCGCGCCGTCTAATGAATAGTAATTCTATCTCGGGGCCCGGGGAAAACACGCTTTGTTTCCAAGTCGGCCGGTGGTATCCTCCCCGATAGGAAATCGTCCCGCCGCACCCCAAATTTACATTTAACTAGCGGCGCCGGTTAATGTACGCGGACTAATTCATCCGTATTAACCGGCCCCAAACACGAAAACGACGGGGCCGGTCAATTTTGGCTATTATCAGAAGATACCTGGACTAGTGCAACGCCAAAATCTAATACCGCCCTCATTATTTAGAGTAAGGGCAATACTAACTAGTTCTATTGGCTATTATTATCGGGGAAAATGCAACCCTTCATAATTACCGTATTATGTCGATGATTTATGTAGACAACGACAGTAACATTATATCTTATCTGAGTCGCGAAATATGAAACCGCCCGTGTCATCACTTTTGTTTCTCTTGCCTTTTTTGAACTAACTAAACTCCCTTCACTGACTAATAGTGGATTAGTATGGATTTGATCTTCCTCAAGATAAGATCCAGGAAATATGTATATATGTATATTTACTCATTAGGAATTTGGAGGGGAGCAGACCGAGAGCCATGTCAACTGACATTACTGTCTACGGTATCGAAATTATTATTGATTAATATGCCATATTTCGCTTAGATGTAATATTAGCCTGTTCTGGATCCAATTATGAGAGATCCTGAAAAAGAAGATCCGGGACGTCTGACTCCTGGTCTGGGTTTGAGCGATAGGGGTCGGGAATGACCGGGAGAAGCCGGATATCAAGAGGGACAGAGGGCGGGTCCTTATCTGGGGGGTCACAGGTGTTCTTCTTCCGGGGCGGGTCATAATCCAGGCCCGCCCCGCGATTTAATTAACGCCAGGGGGAATGAGAGAGGGAGAGAGAGAGAGAGAGAGGGAGGGAGAGAGCGGTGAAGGCAGCCGGTGCCGGGTTTCGGTTTTTAATTATTCGTCGACGTTCGACCTCTCCAGGCGGTAAAAACGAAACAAACAAAAAATAAACTGCGAACGCATTTCCCGAAACTGGTAATACCAGTATGGCAGAGCGTCCCCAAGGACCCAAAAGGGATTTTAGTTCTCCCACTTCATTATGTGTTCGTGCCTTCAGCGTACGAGAAAACGAAAAAATTCATATTCAGGAAAGTACTTACTATATAAGTATTTGCCGTACTGAAGGCAAATAGCCATAAAACTAAAGAATGAAATGAATTTATAACAATATGAAAGCTATTTAAGGTATTAATTGGGCGGCAATGAGATGTTATTTGGTCCGACGCTAAATCAGTAATATACTGAAGAAGACGTATCCTGACTGAGTTAACATTAAAAACAGGGACCCTCAGCACCCACAAGTCGAATTAATCCGCGAAAGAGGTAGTTTTTAATTAGAGAAAGAGAGAGCCTGCAATAAAAGGGGAGGGAAATACAGCGGTGTGCCGCCGGGTTAGGTATTTCTTTCATATTTACGCCAAGCTTCGAACTCAGGTAAAACTGTAAAAGCCGCCTTCTTGCACACACACTGGTAGCAACACAGGAGCAGTGGATGTGGCCGCCATTACAAGAACCGTCTTGATGGTAATTTGGTCCCGGGACCCCTCCCCTTTTCAGAGTATGTTTTAGTAAGCGAAAAAAGGGCGACGTCGTTGCGGAAGCCGCACTGATAGGAAGATTGGGCCGAATTTCCGGAAAAAAATCCGGGGGGGGGGGCTGTTCCCCCTTTCCGATGTCGCCGCAAATAAACATTTATATAAAATATGACTCCTTTCCCGGTCCCTCTAATAAAGTTTTTCATCAGCCCCTTCTGTTGCGGTTGGGGGCGGGGGCGCAAGGATTTTTTCCTTTTAGTTATTCAAGAGCAATTTTCCGAGGGTTTGCCCCGCTTCAGGTGAGATGTACTAGGCGATTTGTCGCGTGGGTACGCACCGCTCATAATTGTCCTCGGACAGTGAAATATACGTACAGGTGTAGGACGTTTCTCGGAATTGTCAGCAACGTCGTGAAACGTCTATAGAGTAACACTTTTTATACACGAGTCAAAATTGTTTAAATGATTATCGTTTTCCAAAAGTTCGCACAAATTCAGAACGCGTGTCACCGTTGATTTAAGGCCCGGTACAATGCATTTATCGAAATTGCTTCTTTAGGGTGAAAAGAAAAGGAAATGTGATTTGTAAATTATTATAGTGTTATATGTATTTTAACTGAAATGCCTCCACTATAAAAATATTGGGTTCTTATCCTAATTGGAGTTAAGTAAATGTGTGTAGAATAAATATTAAACCGGTATGAACAAAAACTATAAAGTTTGACCAGAAGGAAACAGAGAGGAGAAAGGCGAAGGGGGCGTAAAAGAAGCTCTTTGGCTAAGTGCAGGACATTTGATGAGGGCGCCGAGCAAACGCTCAAGTGTTGGTGGAGAGAAACGAGAAGCTCGAGGGGCTGATGTGTGGCTCGGTACATAACTCAAGTTAAGGGGGAAGCCGGGGCGGTGGTGTTTTACGGTGGATAGGGGTGAAGTCCAGTACGGGGCTCCCGTTGCCCCTCTCTATTAGCCGGCACTAAATCATACCCGGCCCGCCTACCGCTCTATAACAGGCCCTGTGTGTATTATCGACGGTTCGGTTCAGCTACAAGTAGTGGACCGGACCCGATTGGAGGAGCAATATCTTCGACGTCTCTATAGGGAACCCGTTCCATCCAATGCACACACCGGACACAAAAGTATTCTTGAAGTTCAGTCATTAACAACCAGCTGCAACATTTACTTTTAATTATAAATTCAGGAACTATATTGTATTGTATACTTAATAATAGAAATTTCAACTATTTTTTTGGTTCACAAAATATTTGTAACCGATGTTTATGAAATTAAATAAGCGGAAAGTTGTAAATGGTTGATAAAAAGAAAGCTTATGAATGTATTTATTTTAAACGTGCACAGTGCAGCACGGGTCTATACTGAATATCCGATATCGTGATTTCAACAATTGACCTATAACGAAATGAAAGGATTTTACATTCAGTATTCAAAGAAGCCGGTACCAAAATTTGGAACTACAGGTCTCCCCCACTGCCATTTATTCGAGCCGTTCAGTGCCTTTAATTTGGGGCGATGAAAGCCAGAAAGGGGAGAGATCTTATCCGCGGCCGGGGGATTATAGAGTTAATCTTTCGTGACTTTTCTAGTCCGATTTGACCTATTACTCCTGGTCCGGAGTCCGGATTGAATTTTCGTCCCATTTCACCCGGTTCCAAGATAAGCCGCGTCCTGGAATTGTCAGGTAAATACAGAATCCGATCGATCCTCCAACCCCCCGCCCCCCCGACACGGAACTTCGACCTTACTGTACTATCTCGTTTATATAGTTCGAGGGGACGGAAAATTATGCAGATTGAAAAGACCGGTTAAATCTAGTAGGTTTCCGCGACCGGAGGCGTCAGAATATATTTCCATAATTACACTTGTCCTTACCGATTAGTGTACCAGCGGTTAAATGACGAGCGCATTACAGAGGAGGGGGTTGTTTCGGTTCCGGATCGTCCGATTCGCAATTAACGACGGCTAATTAGCCCGTTTATACGTGATTTTGCATACACAGCGCGTCTGGCCGTGATTGGCGCCGCTTGGCCAAGCCGAAGTGGAACCGGGGTTCGATCGCCGCCAGTGGGCCGGTGACCCAATAATACTCGGTTCTTGATTTATGCCTGGAGAAATAACAGTCCGGCCTCGGCGGTGTAGGGAGCGGGGGGGGGGATATGAGTTTATAAGGAGTGATGTTTTATACCGAGAGGGTGTGGCCCGAAGTGCAATTGAAAGTGGGCCCATTCATCAGAGGGCCGGCCCCGGAGGGGGAACACACCGTGTGTACGAGTGTGAGTATGCGTGAGGCCGGGAATGACGGGCGGAGTGATGGCTGAGTGAATGGTGGCAAGGAGAGCGGGGGTTTTATAGGAATTAAAAATACCGGCGTAAATGGGGACAGGAAAAATTAGTTGACGTAAGGCCTTTTGATGGAACAACGGTGGAAAAAAATTTAATAACGCCGGTATTATAAGCGTACAAATAAATTAATTCAAAACGTTTATAGCACCTCCTAACTTTTGCTACACTATTTTTTAATTGTTCTACACCTTATTTAGCACTGTGAATTCATCAAATTCAGCTCTTTAGTTAGACGAATTGTATATGGTTGGGGTTATTGCTGGGAAATTTATTTAGATTCAACCATTTTCTAAGGCGATAGCAGCGGTTTATTGGGTAAATGTTTCGGGTAGAGCGAACCGCAAATAAATCCCGGGGAACAATATCGACGCCACCGGTACGAGGGTCGTGTGACACGCCGCCCGGAAGGGTTATCCACCCCCCCTATCGGAATATACTTACGCAGAGGGGCGTTTGAACGCGCGCACAATCACGGGGAAATTTAGACGTGTAATTTGTCCCCGGCCCTTCCTTGTTTTCAGCTAGAAAATTAGCCATACCATGACGGGGCCGAGGGGGTGTGTTTCTGATGGGAATTGAGTGAGTTGAATTGTCGGCGGTCACGCGTGAGGGTGAGGGCAAAAGCACACTCTATCACACTCCCGCACTCCCTCTATCGCTCTCCTTGTCTTTCCTATATCCTCTAACTACCGATCCTTTCACTGCGCTTAACGATTTTCGAGCCGTGGTCAAGGGATATTTATCGCGCTCAAAATTAGCCGGCTGTCTCTCCCCCGCGGGTTCCATAACTAGTCCAAAGATAACGAACAAAATAAAAACTGGCGATATGAGCGGGTTAACGCTTACAAAATTTGTTTGGAGGATTATTGTAACCAAGTAGATAATAGAATATCTATGTAGCCGCTCTCCACGACCTAGTCACTCGCTAGGAACATTTGTAGGAACTATGATTCAAAATATTACAAATTTTACTTATACAACTTTCTTCCACATTATTCTAATTGTATTTAATTTTACATTACCAGGCATTAATTAATGAAGGGTTTAGGTAAATGTTACAAGTTACTAACAAGCATGCTAAGGAGTATATCTATTCACTTCACTTCCTACGTTCATGAAGTAATATTATCAGATATCATTCTGTATCAACATCTTATTTATAACACGGCTATAAAGAATTGAAATTAAGTAAGTATAAAATCCAATATCAAGAGTAAACTCGGATAAGCGCCCTGAGGGATAGAATACATAATTCCTGCGGCTTGCAATAAAAACAACTTATGAATTCGTTTAAGGGATAAACGCCGGCAATTAGGAGATCGAACGTCCCCGATATATTACCGGGTCCCGATTTAATTTAGGTATTGGATTAATTCGGCCGTTCGTTATTCGAAGACGACCGTAAATGCGACTGTCCCGGCCCGGATAAATAAGGCATGGGAGCCGGTGGCGATCCGTATCTCCGTTTGATTCACGTTCTCTCGGCCATTAAAGGGGACCGCTCCCCTCGCTCACTGCCCCAATCGGGGGCCCCCATAATGTCGAAAATAATTTGCCGCCCCAAAATATACCCGTCTTAATTTGGACGGACCCGATTCAGCTCCGAGACCGGCCGATTTCTCGAATTAGTTTTCCCTGATATTCGCCAAATATATCGAATGGTAAGAATGTTTTTATATGTGGGTGGAACCGGCCTACGGCTCCGTAATAGGCAGTATAATAATTTACTTTAATTTACTGATCATATTAATAAACATTTCTGAACAGTGGGTAGCTTCCAATTATCCTTACTTGAAGATATTTGCGCGTATTGCGCAAATTATGGCATTGTGGTATTCACCCATAGTAAAATTATATTGAATTTAATTTAAGTTAATTCAATCTAATTATGTTTAAGTAGCTCTCGTAGCTTTCGTATCCATACTTCGTTCCCTGGCCGATATAAAGCAAGAATGGTTTCAAAATACACGTTGTTTTTGAAATACGCTAGCCGAAACGTAAAAACCAACAGAAACAATGCGCTCAGTCAAGAGTAAATAGCTGGGCGTCACTCCAAAGATTTACAACCCGACCAGAGCCTTTCCATCTTGGCGATGGCATACTAATGACCTGTTAATGTTCCCCGATAGCGATGAACGGATGGGTCGAGCGTTTTATGCTTCGGGTCGTATAACTTTTTACTGCTTCCTACTATTATCGTCCGAAGGAGGCTTTCTCTGTCCTACGCCCGCGGTGCGTGGAAAAAGCGTGAGTCGTATCCCGGCATCCTCAACCGATCGAAGAATCCGTTTATACGCAGGCTGCAACATTCACGAGGACCTCGTCGGGGAATATTGAAAGGGGCGTCGAGACGTCTCTGAACTTGTTACGGACTGTTCGGAATCAACAGGTGTGGAGCGAGAATTCTTTATGAATAACTATACTGTATCCAATTCCGTTTTCAAATTGAAGGGATGGCAATACGGGGTTTAGGGGGAATACAGTTCCCACTAGTTGAATGCTAATAAGCAAGACTTGTCTCAAATCTGAATTAAGGCGGATTCTACAACATAATTTTAAAACGTCAATCGAACTAAAGGCATACAATTTTTACTATTCATTATCATCCAAAAATATGCAAATACGGGTGTACTATCCGTACCATTCTTTTGTCAGTTATCAACCATTTTCCCTTATTTTAACCCTCGGTTATTGAAATTCCTATTATGTCTAGATAAATGAGCTCTCAAGTTGAACAGTAATTGAGCTATTAAATGGTGAAAAAAGTCTTTAGGGATTAGAAAACTCGCCTCATTACCACTATTTTAATAAACCACATTCTTTTAATTTGTTTTCATTCCGGCTTCTGTTCCTTTACTCTCTGTCTTTTCTTCTCCCTATTCATCGGACTTTTTCATGCCCTCCCTTTTTTTGGGCCGGTCTCCGTTTCCTCTTTTCATCCCGTAGGCCGCCCTCCAGTCTACCGCCCTCGAATCTGACGAGGCTTCGAGTGGCAATAGACTCGGTCCGTTAATTGCACTCGAGCGAATAAGACCTCCTCCCCCCCCGGCCATTAGACTCGAGGGACGGTCCCCCCTAAAAGGAGGATGAAAGGGACCGAGTCGCGGTAATAAGTCAAACCGGGGGAGGGCGGGGACAGGTACTGATTAGGAGGGCCCCTGACATACTGGCCGGACCCGTGGCATAAATGAAGGGGAAATTTACAGAAAATCAATAATAATCTCCGATAGCTCTCCAATAGCTGTCCGTGCATCGTATCTTGCCCAGCGGCAGAGTTATGGCGTTTATCAATCAATTCGGCCGAACACCCGATACCTGCCAGCAATAAATCTGAATATTAAACAAATGGGAAATCGGAAGGTGGCTGAATTAGCATGAGTACCATTAGCCAGCAGGAGATAGGCCACAAGATTTAAATCCTCGCGTACAAAATAGATCGTACATTGGATATGGATGGCTACATTTTATTATGCCCTAATGTATAACTCATAGATACCTTAATACGAAATAAGTCAAAGGGGAAATACTGGCGTAAAAATAAATAGAAATTTTAAAAAAGTTTAAACCAATACATGTTGAACGCACGTTCTAATGAAAAATGCAAATGAATGATTTCGAGACAGAACTATTCAAATTTAAAGTGATTTAAATTTCAGCAAATAACTCATGATTTTATTCAAAATTGAAAACTGAAATGGATAAGTTACTATCCTGATCAGTGTACTATAGAAGAAACCCCAAGCAGCTGGTGATGACTTTCACTTAAGTCCGTCCCCCCAAACTAAGGTTGAGTTATTGCCTCATGTATTATACCTCAACACTGTGGCCCTCCGTTTTTACGCTTTGACGACGGAAACCGTTCATTTTTACGCAGTGCAACAGCCCATTTTAATTCATCCTCCTTTACGTTCATTACAGTCATAAGATTGAATTAAAAGGACAAGGAAAATAAACCGGCCGTAACCGCCTCGTTATGCGCCGTTTATTCAGGCATTCAGACACGGAACGGAGGAACAATATTTTGTTTAAATTATGCTTAGCAAAAGTGACACGCGGTTTTATTATAGGCACTGACGCGCAATGTTAAATTCTTTCAAACGTAGCGAACTGGACACCAACATGAGTTATGTAGGGCCCTCGAGACCTAGAATGGATATTTTTTTGGGTTAAATTCCGTAGGTTCACGTAGGTTTTTTTATATTTGGCTGCAGTACATACTAAATCCGCTCAAACATAGTCTGTATCCGAAACTGACCTAACGAATGTTTTGTGTAAGAAAATACCCGAGACGAGGACTTCATTTAAAGGTACATTGTCACATGGCTTTCACGATTGGCAGCGCTGCCAATAAAACGCCGGCAGAGAACAATTAGCCGGGGATCGGCTTATCTGGTCCTAGTCGGAAGGTTGACGGGATCCCGCGGGGAGTTATTCCCCTCTCCTGGGAGTGGCCCTGGACCGGGCGAGATAAAACGGACCTCGGCTTTAACCGGGGGGCTTCGGGGTGAAGACCCCAAAAACGGCCCAATTTTTTTTATTTATATATATATATTCCGTCATCGGCCCCGGCCGAAAAACTTTTTTCCTGTTTACCGGGAACCGAAAAAAAAGTCCGGCTAATGCATGCGCATATCGAGCGAAAAAATCAGTAATTCAGATAAAGTTTGTTTCGGGGGGAAAAATTGTTAACTCTCCGGTGTGGGGGGCGACGTATTTGTGTTCGGGCCCCGGGGGAAGTGGAGCGCGAATACCAATTTGATTTGCATCTTATCCATTTATCATCGACCCCGCCCTTCACCACAACGGAAGACGTTCCTTTGGCTTTCCTGCATAAACCGCAGCAATGAACAAATTTATAGGAAATTTCGATTAAACGTTCAAAGTGATTAATGTAGAGATTACGAATATGCATCGACGGAGGCTGAAATCCAAAATCCTCGCTGTAATTTTAACGCGGTATAAATTGGACACCATAATAATACTCCTTGCGCTTTTCTAACTCGTCTATCACTCGGATAACAACGGTAAAGTTCAGTCAATACCATATCCAAAATTTGATACCCAATTGACCAGCAGTGCAATATCACTTATACAAGTGAACAGCCTATTATCACTCGGAACCTCTATAGTTGATAATGTATCTCTTCCATTTTTGGTGTAGCAGGTTTTGTAACAGTGCTAGGAACATTGTTTCATTTGTGTTCTACTGGGTATACAACTAAAACCGAGAGTTTGCGACTAACAACCTATTACTTATGTTTAAACATTTAAAACGAATTGGGCATCTTTCACTGAGTGAGGAAGGTGTATGGGGCATGTTTTACGAATCCACTGCTAAGCCATGAAACTAATTGCTTCGAACTTAAATTCTGAGAAAAAAATTCAATTCTGTATGTGGCCAGTTCTCCGTATTACACTCGGCAGGGCTTGTTTGGTCCAAATAACAGTACCTGGGACTGGGGCGGTGTTGTAAATTAGTTGGGGCGTCACTAAGTGGCGGGAGGGCCGGCCCACTTTAATAGCGAGGGGCAGGAGGTAGGAAATTGTTGGAAGCCAGCAACCGGTAGGTAAGTGAAGTTTACAAGCGTGGACCGCAGTACACCCCCTCGGCCCTCTCGCTCTACCTTGGCGTCTCCACTCTCCCTCGCTCTCTCTCCCTCTCTCTCTCTCTCTCTCTCTCTCCAGGCACGCACGCCTCGTCCCTCCTTTTCCGGGGAACGCGTTGTTTTATTATCTCATTGTTCCAGGCCGGCATCCTGCCGCCACCGAAAAGTGCGGCCGAGAGGTGGTCCTACCGGACACTTTATTGGTTCGACCCGAGCGTCCCACCCTTTGGGGCCGCATTCCTTCTGGGCGTGAGCGTAATTCGGTATTATGCGGCCGGCCCTATTACCTTCAATGGAGACGATTCAATTCCTCATTCGAAGCCAGTCAAATAGCCTATGATCATTTAAATATAACATTTGATCATGATGTTGACGGGAAATTAGTACGGTTGGTATGTATCGACACGCAACGAGTTATTCAGAGTACCTGCCGCTCTCTGAATATGGTAACTAACTCATGTCGGAGAATAAAAAGAAATTTTGATACATACATTATGCGTCTAGACGTTTATCTATGCGTTTAAATCAAACCGACACTATGAACACAACGAATGGAAAGGTTAAACGCCTCTACATCTAGTGATCAGTGATTACGTGATTTTCTATAGGATACGGTAGTGTGTTCGATCATATTATAGTTACTAATGTTACTATGTTGAACTCGATTGACACAACCAAGCCGATCGTTTTTAATATACGACTGTTTATCTCGGAATTAGTACGATATTAATGGGCTGTTGGTGCGGGCACGGGGGCAGGGAGGATTTAATAACGGCATAAATAATGCTAGGAGAGAGTCATTAATGGGGCGTAAACATGTAGGCACCGGCGGTTAATTAGCTGACCGGCAAATATACCTACCGCGTACCGACTACTTCGGTCCCGTTCATCACTCATAACTGATTTATGATGATCCCTCCCTGCCGGCACTCCGGCATTAAACAGGCAATCGCCTGTTACCGGGCCTCGGCCTAGAATCCTTTCAACTGGCCGCCTTGGTTTTTTTCTAAAGCACAATAAAACAGGAATCGAAATGCTTTAGTAGGAAATAGTACAAAATGAAGGGATACCGTATAAATATAACGTAGTAATAAAATGAAGTCAGTAATTTGCAATATCGTCTTGAGTAATTTTACCGTCTGATGACCACCGTCCCGGCCGAGTCCAGCCGCCGGACCTAATTTACTGTGACGCTTCATTAGCCCGGAAAAAATTACAAGTTTCTGCCCCGCGCTCTAAAACTCACCCATGGTCAAAGCTGACGTGGGAAACAATAATGAAAACAGACGTGGCCTCCAACGCGGCGTCGGAGTAATCGCGCCGTGGTTAGTTCCGGCAGGGGGGTTTCCGGCACTTCTTGGCGCAGTGGTGGCTCCCTCCCGGATAATTGCCCCCGAGGAGCGAGGAGGAATAGTGTTGCCACCGTCGGCAGCACTGAGACGTTGTTTCAACGCGTCGCCCGTATAAACAACTCCCGGGCCCCGATATTTATGGCGCCCATTTCGAGTGCCGAAAGCGAGGCGCTTGGGGGCACGGAGACCTCCCCGTCTGCTCCTTGTAGCCCCTCGCGTTTTCCATTCCTCTTCATTTCCTCTTCCCCGTCCTCTCCTCCGGTGTAAATTATGGAAAACGATTCGTTGCCATATTTTCCAGCGCCTATAAACACCCGTTACTTTCTTCGCCGTTGTTTTTTGCGCGAGCCGATTTCCGACGGGATTCAAAAACTCCGCGTACTATATTGATCTTGCGATTGACAGATGAACCTGTTACCACTATCACCCACGAAATAAAACTCGCGCGGGGACTTCACGGTAACATTTACGAATACTGCTGACGAACTTTAATTCGATTTTTCTACGAATTTTCATTATTCCTCGGTCGTTTGATTTTTCCCAATCAAATTCAGTAACGCTTTCTGTCCATTTTCTCGATATCGCCCCGACGCTCCCCGTCCGGGGGAAAAATCATCCGGGAAGTGGGAAGCCCGTGAAAGGAGTTACGACGAGGACGAAGTAACAAACAACGGCGGGATGAAAAGGTTCACGCCTTCAATCCCATTTGGAGAAAGTGCGTTGCCCAACCGAAGGGGGCTTTCTGGATTCGGAGTCGCACCTGAGACGATTGTCCGGAGCCAACGGTGCGTGAGTCGCCCCCCTCCGCCCGGTCCGCTCTTCTACGAACCCATAAGTAATTTGAATAATAACCCATTTGGTTTGAGGGAAGAGCGACACGGCCCATCTAACCCTGCCGGCATTCATTATCCCAATTATTATACCAAAGTGAAGGGGAGGGACGGATACGCTCCGCACGTCTATTAATAGACCCTATATTTGGTCTAATATCCCCCACCGCACTCCTTTGGAATGCATTTTATTTAAATGCTGAGCAAATAGTGCGCATTATGATAATTACAGTAACCGCCCGGTTCTTTAGAAAGAGTGTTTAAATTACAATATTAATAAGGAGTCTTTGTTCCAAGGGCTGTTGTCGAGCGCCAGACTCGTTTGCGACTTGCGGGACTCGTTTATAAGCAAATAATCGCGGGACTTAACGGCTCGCCTACCAATATGTTAAGTATTCTTAATTAAAATATTTTCATTGACATTAAAACCGGAATAGGACATTAATAATGTGTGTGTGTGTGTGTGTGTGTGTGTGTGTGTGTGTGTGTGTGTGTGTGTGTGTGTGTGTGTGTGTGTGTGTATATATAGCCGGGGCCTAAATAACGGGCTCTAAATACAGGGCGTTTCAATTTATTATATTCCAAATCCCGAAGCAGTATTCAATTCCGGACAAACTCATTAAGTTAAAATATAAACAACATTTTCAATTAAAGATGAGAATCCGAACGGTATAATAATGAGAAGAAAACGTTTTTAATTTTAGAATATTGTTAATTTATTCTGTCTGGGGTTTTGTTATATTTATAAGGTTAATTTAAATCCTTTTACTGTTATTCCTAATTTCATTATTTATTTTTTTCATTTCCTGCCTCACAGCACTTCCTTAGATGGTTTCATGGCGATATGGCCCATAATAATAATTATACATAAAATTATTTCAATTTTCCCATTTATGTTTCGAAGTACACAATACCCACCATATAACCTTACATCAGAATACACAAACGGTAAATTTAATGGCAGCAGCAGTTAAATCATATCAGGGCCCGGTATTACCGTATAAACGTTGTAAATATTAATAATAAATAAAATAAAAATAATTATTATAAAATAATAAAAATTATGTTTTGTTTATTATTGTGTTTCGCTCGTCCAGTTACACTAGTTCTAATAAAGTGAAGCTGAATTGGTGAGGTTATTAAACTAATTCAGTACCAGGTTGTGGACCGCACGCCCGACAGAGTACAATGAATTTACATGAAAAGCGTGGGCCGTCAGACTGGTTTACAGGCGGAGTTTGACGTCTTCCTAAGTGTTATACGACTCAATATAAAAGTCGAGAGTTGGCACCGTCCCGGGCAGACGTCCCGCCCTATTAAACCCGACCTGTTTTATAATACGGAATGCGCAATAGTATAATTGTAAACCTCGAACATACAAGAGTTTTCTAAGCGGTTTTATTACAAACACTTCTTTTCGATAAATTGGATTTAAACTCGCCTTTCACGATAATTCCATGTACACGAATTTCCAGCGTGACGTCAACTCGTCTGCATAGTTCATCGTTAGTCATTATGGATGCTACGAAATAATAATTCAAGATTATTGTCTGATTTAACGTTATAATTTCAGTCGTCCTAACGACCTTTGTTTAATATGAAGGAAATGCGCCAGAGTATAATATTCTAAAAAAAGTCAGATTCCAAGTAATCAAATAATTATAAATTCTAGCGATGTTACATCCACCATAACTTTATGTAAAATTATTGTGCTACATCAAAATGAACATAATAAGGCGTATTCCAAACAGAGTGTGATTATTTTAATCGGCGGGGATTATTTTATTCCTAAAGCACTTTTCAGAGCACAAATCCGTAGCGAGTGCCCCCAAAGGGGGAGGGGAGCGCCGGACTCCGACCGGCGGCGGTATTTGCCCAGTGCAAACCCCAGGAAACGATCCTACGGGGGAGATACGTGACGCCCCATGTAATCCGTACAAAAATACGGGCAGACGCACCCCCGCGACGCTCCCAGGACGCGGGACGCCTCGGCCAACCCGGTCACGTTCATTTGTGTACCGGCGAGGGCGAGCGGAGTGGAAAAAAAAAGACGGCCGGCTTAATAATCCCGGAATTCGGTATACATTTATTCATTCCTCAAGCGCCCGCTTTTTCGGAACTCCCCGCGATACTGACCGGTCGGAACCGGAACATTTTACTTCCGGATAAGGGGGAGGGGGGGTTTGAACCGCATCCTGCTGTTCAGTTGGGAAATATTAAAATGAAAAAAGTTTTCGCGGATGTTTCAGATATTCCCGACGGCGTCCGAGGGATCGGGTAGGCCCCTCTCTTGGGTTCGTCATTTATTAAAATTTCGAAAATGTTCGGTGTATTGTTTCTTTTTTTCGCCTCCCCGCTTTGGCCGGGGCGCGCGTGCGCTCGCTTTCGTGTGAGTGTTTCCGGCCGGATATTACACGTCCGATTCCGCGGACTTTATTTGTTAGTTTTTCCTTTTTTTGCGAGGTGGGAGGGCGGTGCTCGATAACGGTATTAAATACGCCGCCATCGTTGCCGCTGATATTGGAGGAAACGTAGGGACTCTGTCTTCGGATCTGACCGTTTGAATTAACCCATTGTGCGAAACTATAGGATTCAACTTTCGGAACAACCGGATAATCATCGATTAATATCATCGAGATTTATTCTTATAGAAAACATCAGTCCCTTTATTAATAACATTTTAATAACTGTAGTAACGTTTTAGTAACTGTATTTAAATAAATACCGAACATTAATATACCCGGTATTAATTCACTTGGGGTGTATTGACTACAGAAGATAAGAGAGATTATTAAACTAGATTAATGCAGGGTGTAGAATACTGGTATAATAAATGACTGTATTCTGCACGCGTAGCTTAGGACTATTGCATACTCGTCCCTTATCCGACGGAACAGTCTCGCTATCTGGTGAAGAAGCTATGCTGGGGGTCGCGTGGGATTTAATACGGCCGGGACGCCTCCGCGGTACTTGGCCCCCGGCTAGGACGAGAATCTGTCGAGATAAATCAAACCCCTCTTCGGCCGACGTGTGTCTCCCCCGCCATTAAACGCGAGTCCAATTAATCAACCGCGGCCGCGGCGACACTCCCAATCTGGCCCGGATATGTTAATAAGCCCCCAGTCCCTACCACCCCAACCTCCTCCACCTCCTCCTCCCACTACCCCCGATAATAATTGGAATTCCACTTCATTATTCCTAGCCGACCGACCCGAACCTATTATTGCAAATTTCAGTACACCACTTCGGTGTATATCACTCAGACGAGCCTCAGTTATTCGGACCGAATTTGACACGGGAAACGCCTCAGTCTATACCTCGAATTTATCCGATGTTGTCGCTATACTATCGCCACAATAACTTTACTGACTCAAAACAATGCCCTCACGTCATAATATCGCGACGATAGAAACCTGTCAACCGTCCACCAGAAGTAATTATTGCGCAAATCATTTTATAGTAAAAACCGCAATTATACCGCCTTACTTATCCCCTACTCACTTTTGAGGGAAGAATGCTTTTCCCAAATTGGAAACTGCCTCCGCTCAGCCGGCTCGAGCGAAGTTGAAGTAATTAATTATAACTGCATTAAGAGATTAATAATTTGAAAGAGACTCCGGGGTATTATTTGCAGTTATTTTAACTGTATATATATATATATATATATATATATATATATATATATATATATATATATATATATATATGGTGTAAGGAAAATTCAGGTCCAATGTATTTTCTACTTGAATATTCATATGAGTTGTCAAATTGGTCTACAAATGTGAGAGGGGAATGATATTACCTCACCATTCCCGTGAAAAATTAATAAGGCAAGCAGCAAGTAATTTGAAGCGGGTTAGCATACAATTTTAAGAGAAGTGAATACAATTAAATCATATTTCATATATTTGTATCAAAAAGAATACTTGTTTTATATATCTTGCATTAAATATGATTCACCTAATACTGGACGTTATTATTAAGTTATCCCACATAATCATGAATATATTCAACGAATGCCGAAATAGAAATGATCGGTTCGAATTATAAGTGTCCGATCCGATTTATTATTTAATCGGGGACGAAGAAATGTATAATAATGGACGGAGCTAAGTCCGCTGAACTCGATTAATGTGTTTCCACTAAAACCGTACTAAATGTATGTAATGTGGCTCATGAAATTTTCATGGACGCGGTTCCAGATCCGGGCCCCCCAACGAACCGACGCACAGAGGTTTCAATTACCGCCGAGGAACCTCCATTATACGATCCGATAGACGGCGCTGTCCCTCTGGAGGGAGGGAGAGAGAGAGAGGTAGAAGGAAACAGAGTGCCGGAGAGAGACGGAGAAGAGAGATGATGCCTCTTGGGATTTCACCTTCTGCCGTAAGTCCCCACGTGTGCTCCTTCCCCCCACCCACCCACCAACGAGCCGATTCTACACTTAAGTTGGATTGAGGCCGTTCTTATTTTATGCTTTGAGGCCGTCCTCCCTACAGGATAAATTTGATGGCCCCGGTTATTACGGTCGGCCCACGCTCGCCCGCACGCGACCCCGCGGCCTTTTATACTTTCATTACCCAGATACGCGACTCAATATTTCATTCGGACTCGATAAATCAAATCCGATAAAAGGACCTATAAAAGGGATTGGTCGTCCCGCGATTTTTATCTACAAAAACCGGTTTTACCGCGAACGGCGTAATTTTTCACAAGATGCAGCGACGATAAAGACCAATTAAACATTAATATATTATCATTTAACATGAAATTGTATAGTATATTTTAAAAAACCACTAGAAATGGCCGCGTTAATATTTTTTATAAAATATCCCAGCAGTCCTAAAGAGAATCTAATCTGGAACTAAAGGTGACGGGTTTTAAATACATTCTTTTAAGACCTAGATTATTTTTAGAGATTATTTTTATTCTAGAACCCGTATTTGGTCACTACTTTAATTTAATGTTAAGAAGGAAATAAATGTTCCTGACTTCAGTTAGCTGCTGTAAGCGTCAAATGGCAATAACCACCAATAAACCCCGCTTACATATCTTATATCAACGATTGTAATTTGAACAAAATTATTTTTTCCCGTATAGATAGATCAATTAATTCAAACTCCCCGATTGTAGCCGATATTCATAACTCTTTCCTGAATGTGTGAATCCACCATTTTTTCAATAAATGGTTAATTCAAATTATGAGTATATAAATCGTGTTCGGTGCGATATGTCTGCATCGAATGCGTCCTTGTAGACGGAGTAATAACGACGTGGGCGTCTCTTCGAGTTTGATGGCTCGAGTCCTTAATCCTAGCCACCCTCGCGCCCCTTGTCGGAGGGAGATCCCCACGAAGAGAATCCTCCTTTTACAGCGATTTTTACCACCGAATATCGAACGCGGTAACAGATATCCGGCTTCATCATTCGGCGGTCCGTCCCCGAATTAGTATTTGAGTAAAAATAAAATAGCGAGAAAAAGAGGGAGAAAAAAGCGCGGATGGCTATTTTTACGGTTATCCGAGCGGCAGTAAACCCGACTCCGGGAGCACAACAAGTTGATGGCTCCGGTACGCCTCGTCCGGGCGCCCGTTATGGCTCCGCGCCCTTCATGAAATATTGAAATCGGTAAAATAAATCCCAGATTTATTCCCTTTTCGGGGTACCGAAAAAAAAGAGCGGGCGAGCCCATCCCCGGAAAATTCCTCTATGATCGAAAACCTCCCGCGTGTCGCTAACGTATATTGTTCGGCCTATCGGTATACAGTCGGGCATTTAACGGCTCCCCAATCGCTTGAATCGGTCCCATCCCAGGGATCGTTTCGGGTTTATGGGATCTCCGCCGGTGTTTATTTATATGGCTAAAATCAATATCTTAGTCAGAGATCCAGGTCATGGCGTTTGAGCCTGTGTCTAACAGTTTTCTACCTTGAACATTACTAGTAGAACATTATAGATGTACTGTAAGACTTTAGTAGTTAAGGCAGATATTAGGCTGGGCAAATATCCATTGACTGTGGTAGGGAGTATTCATATTATGTGAGTTCAATCGCTTCATTAGATTCATAATTTCATTCATGTTGTAGATTTCATACGAATGATTCTCATTATAAGTGGGCTTGTTAAGAGTGTTGTCGTAATTTTTATTTAGCATCATGGCAATAGAATATTTCAGGAGGCGAGACGGAAACAGTGTGGCAAGACACGAGATAACCGAATGGGTGTAAAAGATTGACGAGGGCGGGGGAAAAAACGGAACCGCTGAAATTGGATACCTCCCACGTAATAATTTGTTCTATTAATATTCAAAGCCATAATTTAACACCTGCTGAATATCATTACTGGGCTTGACACAGAGCGGCTCCCGGCTTTCGTGGCGGCCTTCTCCCTCGGACCGCTTCCCCCGTTGGAAAGAAAGGAATTCCAATTTACAATCGGGCTTGTAAATCTGTTGTAGATCTCCTCCTCCCTTGTAACTCTGTCCGGGAGCCGCGAACCCCCCGATAATTTATCGCCTATTCGATATCATACGAATTCGAGCTATCTGTCCGCCTTTCAACCTTCGGCAAGAAGTTTCACAATGAGACGGTGAGAATTTCAACGCAGTCGAATCGCATTAACGCTTCTGACGATCCGGTTTTACACGCGTAGCCGTTTAATATATATCATATTTTTTTCAATCGACATATTTAAAATTTCCCGAAGGTTCAGTTAGAAAAACCACCGGTACGTTATAGCGTAGTACAGAATACTATTATATGGTGTGATAACTGTTGCAGTAATTCAAACTGAACAAGAATCATGGGGGAAGAATCTACCGGTATGAAGGTAGGACCGAGGCCGAGTTTTTGTTAGCCTCTTTCTGTGCCGTGAAGGAGGGCCCCTGCCTTTGCCTCTCCCCCAATGCTCTTTTCGGCAACATAAATCCGTGCGAGCAGTAAAGAAGGAGTAGCGAACATTACTATTTTATGCAGCAGTTTAGTTCCAGGACCGGTCCCGGGCTCATTCACAACGGGAGGGGCTTCAACAACAGTTAAGAAAACGGGCCCTATCACCATATCCTGATATATAGCCCCGCATATTTGACTCCTTATATCCTCCGTCGAGATGATTTAATTCAACGTTACTTCTATAAGGCTGAATTACGTAAAATACCGAACAGCTTGTTTTGTAGATAACCAAGAAATGAAAAAGGATTAATAATGATTTTTACTTCTCGATATCAAGAATTTTTTTAACATCAGAATACCTTGTTCTTATTTAAAAGGTCTTGGGCTTATAATGTTTAGCAGTTTAATTTACTAATTGAATATAATATATAATGTAAAAATAATAAAATTTCGTAATATAGACTGAAAATACAGGACTGTTTATGGTTCAAAGAGATAAATTCTTAACAACGCAAGAAATAGTGGGGATTCAGATAAAAATAAGATTGACTTCTGGGGTATGGAATGGGAGGATTCTTAAAGCTAAATACGGCTTGGGACACTTCACGAAACTTATCGGGAGTTTTATGTGTGTTTATATCAAGTTATAAAATACTTTGATTCTCCCTCCTATCTCGGGAGTCCCACGGGATTAGTATCAAACACTAAACAACATGATATCTTATTCGTGGTCTTCACTAAAAAGAAAGGGGACAAAAGAGACGAAAAAGAGAATTACACGTGTAATTTACGAGCCTATAACCGTTAATTAAAACGCTTCGGGGAGTTTTTTTGGGATGGTGAGAAAACTTATGAAAAAAATATGATCGGGCAGTAAAAGTTTCCTGTATCTTATTTCCCCTTTGCCGGCGTACGTCGCTTTACGACTCAATTTAAAATCTGGTAATTACATAAATCTAATAGGGTCCAGTAATAATGTATCGCGAAGGGGGTTTTACGAGGTCCGGCCTCCGAGGCTTTCTTCTTTGAAGCCCCCCGGTTGTACAAGTTTAATTACACTTGGATGCTCGTCTTCAATGATACGAACTCTCATTCACTTTCAGTGAGTGTAAAGGGATGACTAGAACACAGTTTTATTAAACGTATAAGAATATGCAATAGTAACAGAGAGTAAACCCGGAAACCAGTATTCTAAAGTAAGGAGCAATGTATTTTAAAATCAGGTTTTTGGAAAGTTCGATGTTGGGAACAGCATTATATAATTTAATCGCAAGGCAACGCGTACGAATCGGGTTTGCACGATGGATACCGATAAGGTAACTATTTATTTATGACATCGATACAACTGAAGTCCGTATAACACTCTAGACGAATCACCTAAGCGAACAAAGCATGGAGGAGCACTATCGCAAGATAAAAGTTTACTACTCCTACATCTGGAATTGAACCTGTTACCCTTCTCACTTCAACAATTTTGTAGGATATTAATTTTTTGTCGCTCGCCTGAATTGTGTACATTTCTCAACATGGCAGCCTTCGATATTTCTCTTTCATCCGAATCACTAACGCGGGAATAATTCTAACTGAAATTCGGCCCGGCCGTCACGCTCGGTATGGCGTCTCTACGGCCCCCTAAGACGGGGAGGGGGCCTAGATTTTTAATCACGGTCCAGGGGACTAAAAACAGGGCCATTGGAAGTTATTTTTTGCCCGTGGACCGTTAGAATCACGGACGGAGAAGAAACGCCGCCGGCCCCGCCGCTCAAACTCTGACCCCGTCCCAACACAAGTGCATAAAAATTAATCCTCCCGTTAATTTTCACGGGACCGGGGACCCACTGAAGTCATCCCGGAGATCGTAATCGGAAACGGTTATGACCCTTTGGCTGGGGACAGAAGCAGAATTTGTTTTCCTTTTCGGCGAAAGAACGTCCAATCCTCACAATTGCTGGAAGTTCCATTACAGACTGAGGACACATTAAACGCATGAGTGCAAATATCGTCAATTATTTGCGTTAAAATGGAAATAGTCGCATAATTGTTTTACAATTTAAATTACATTAAACACTATTGCCTGCTCCCATCAACAAGAATATTATTTTAATTCCTAACGAACCTCTTAACAAAACGTTATTGAAACATTCATCTTTTTAATACGGAACATCACGTTTCCGATACTTGCTGTTTTATATTTTGTGTGACATTAAGACGGCATTTTGTAAAAAAGCCAAATGTATTCGGATTTTAATCTTATATTCTTCCGCACCCTTCCACTGGGGATGATTTACTACATTAGTATCCTGTACGGTGGACGAAGCTACTATCATTTACCATTCGCGACTAACTGTAACACGGTTTTGGCACTAACCTGAAACGGATGAGCTACCCAGGAGGATATTAAGTTAAGCATTCTCGGACAATATACTTTTAATTAAAAGTAGGGACCTCGGCTAGCAATATGTAATTGGATGTGGGAAACAGTTATGTTCTGGAAGAAATTGGACTAACCCCGTTTTAACGGTATACAACCAAGAAGGGAGGCTTTTTTCTGTATATAGGTTCGCTTTATATTTTTGGAAAGCCGACTCTCTTAAAAAAATCTCAAGCAGATGTTCGTTTTAATTTCCCGGAGCCGGATTAGGTCCGGACACCTGTTTGGGACAAATAACAGTAGAGAGGCTCGGAGGTCCGTCCGAGTTTAATTAAGACGGGACCGTGGATGAGCCTCGGACAATCCTTTCGCCCGGGATGAGTTATAGGGCGGCCGACAATAATCTGAGACGAATCTCCTGCTTACTGAGAAAGAGAGATGAATACTTAGGCCCGGGCCGAGGATTACTTACTTCGGGGGGCCGGGGCGGGAGCTTAGGTGGTCCATTGTGGAGTTTATTACTGGACGCGGGAGATAGAGCGGCCGACACCTCCGGGAGTAATCCATCAGCCCTGGGATTAGCGTCTCGGACACCGGGCCCGCACATCCGGGTACACACTATCCTACTTAGACGTGGACCTCGCCGGGGACCCACAACGCTAAGTACAAAGTCCGGCTTCGGGAGTTTGTACCTGTATCTTGACTGGACACTCGGTCCCAGCACTTCTCGGCATTAGCATAGCCCCCGGGGACCGACCACTGTTATCAGCATCTTATCGGCATCCCGTATATTCACCCACGAAATAAATACTTTGTTTTATATAACTCGACTGCAGTAATTAGAAACAGAGCTAAGGTAGATCTGCGCCTGTACCTTTAATACAGTAGGAAACTAAGTAAATCAATCCAAGTAAAACGGAATACGTAACCATCGAATTATTAAACGTATTGATAAACCTAGTTTTTGTAAAGGTTGTGGCTTAGTCTCAGCCTGGCACCTGGTCATTTTGGACCTCCATTAATGCAAAATGTGGTTTTAGCGCGCTAAAATCGTCCATTTTCTTTTCTACTTATGTATTTTACAAGATTTCGTACAACGGCACGAAATCTGTGATGTGTACAGAGGAGCCACGGTCCCGGGTCACGTACCGTAAATACTGAAAGAATAAATAGCCCTCAACCCTAAACCGAATTGAGCTTATCCGGTACGAAATTAGCGCCGCGCCCCTATTTATTTTGTTTAATAAAATGAATATTCACGCACCATTCCAGTGTTGGGCACGGACATTAGCGTTGCGGGGGATTTAATAACGGATCAAATTGAACGCATCGGCGCCTCTGTGCGGTCAGTGTACGTGGAGGGGGGAGGTGAAAAACGTAACCGATTTCTGGGGGTGCCCCACTTTAAAAGCCGATAACGGTTAAGCGACACGGGGCAAGTGTCCCATATTGGGCCTGACAGTGGGTCGTTGGGCCCACGGAGAATAGTTCGGACTCTAAATGCCACTCGGCTTTATAAAATAAATTTATTTTCCACGGTAGAAAATAACCGACCGATCCCCAAAATAGGTGCGGCAAATACCGGGTCGGAATATGACGCATAAATTTTACTTTCACCGCCCTTCAAACCGATGAATCACTAGAAGAATTTTGTAAAGGGTTAACTCAATACGAATAAATTATTATTTAATTGACATTTATGGGTATTGCATTTATGACAGCCATATACTTGTAGCACCATTTCTGGTCCTATTAGTTTTCAGGGATTGTAAATAGGTAAAGGTTATATTAATTTGGTTTGTCAGCTGCAAAAAATACAGATGAAATATTATCGTGGGTACAAAACGTCTGACTACTATAAAAATATTTAGAGACATGCCTACGTCTAAAATCTCGTCTACTCTGTGCGACCAATGTCTGCTACTCACTAATACACTCTACTTCATTCCAGATTATGCAGGTTTCTACTGGAATTGTAACGATACAAGAGTTGCATAAAATATAAACATTATCGTATAACAGCTACAGGTACTCAATAGCTACGGGGTCATTCAGAGACGGACAAAAACGGGAGAACAGAAGTAGTCCCTTGGAATAATCGCTAACTCTACTTCATTATGCAGAATGTGCAAAAACTGGGCGGAAGAAAAGTCTCGGGGAATTATGCATAACCAGTATCGTAAAAGATCCGAGCGTAAAACTAGAACACAGTAAAAAACTGGAAAATTCGTGCTAGTTTCATAACAGAAGGTGAGTAACATCCAAAGCGGCTACCTAACACAGACGATTGGCTACCTAAAGTTATTTTTATTTTAAGTAAAAGTAAAATAAACTCAGAAAATCTGATTTACTTATATTTTTGAACCGAATTCTTTTTACTATGGGTGACTGCACCTTCGTGTTATGCGTCTCTGTATACACTCGAAATAGAATATTCTCTTTGAAAACTTAAAACCCTGAGGATTATTAGATTTAATATTTACCTGGGCAGACGGATGATGTACATTCGGCTTTGTGTACTGGTAAGCCCTGGCAGGGGTTGCCGCCGTTGAGTGGGGCCGGATTGGTACAAGTTCTGGTCCTCTTCTGGACGCCGCGACCACAACGCGCGTTGCACTCGGACCAAGCGGACCACGAGGACCAACCTCCGTTAACTGAAATAAAATAAATAATAGATATTAATCACAAATAATGATAAATAACATTAACAAGTTATGAAGAAGATACGCATGTACACGTTCCTGCGAATAGTAGTTTTAATTTCATCGTAGATTTCTCCCAATGGTTCAACTCCCCATTTGTTTTACTATCTCTCCTGTGATAACTGAATTAGAAGTAATCAATTTTTTTGTAAAGGGCATAATTTTCTGTCCCATTACAAGTGCCCCAATTCGCTAGGAACCCTGCAAATTCTCGAAAATAAATTTTCATTTATTAATATCCATCAAATAACTCATATTATTTAATATTCCGGGACGGTGATTGGCTTAAAATATTACGGAGGTAATTTTTATCCCTCCCCATCAACTCCTGTTCCTAACCCCTCTTTGAGTGCGCGCCAGGAATCGAATGCAAATTTCACAAGGAGCGTGACTAAATTCGTACCGTAATTTTAAGGAGAGTTTCCGGGGGCGAAACCCCCGCACTTCAAAGGGGAGCGGCGGCATTCGGCCAAATAACACGGCGGAGAATTGATGTTTAAATAACAGCCGGCGTCATGAAACGGAATAACTCATTTTGGCCGCTGGGAGATTTCTTACTTTTGTTTCTTATTCTTTGTTTTATTATTGCCGAATAGCTGTTAGCGGGGAAATTAATGCGCTCGATAACAGTAAGAGAACCAGAAACCCTCCTCGCCCCGCTCTGCGGTTATTTATTTTTCGGTTGGCTCCCCGGTGAGCATCAAAACCGAATCCGAACGTGACGGACGGCCGTATCTCTTAATAGGGCAAGTCGTAGCAGATTAATTTCTTTAATTGATTCGTTAAAAAAAATATGCTCGCTGGAAATTACTCAGCTGACTGAGTAGGGCAGACACCGACACCGGTGTAACATAAATGCAAAGCGAGAGGAGACATTAGATCGCAAAAAATAGGGATATTTCAAATCCCAAGAGGCGTTATAAAGTAAGACATTAGTTTCTGAACCGCCAAAGCAATATGGACAGGAGCTTGAGCAAGATTACGTAACCTCAGAAAGTGGTATAGAGACGCACGAGGGCTGCCCGTACTACTGAATTACAGTCGGACACTGCCGTTTTATAATTCAATTACGGGTTTTAAAAAAAGTGAAACAGATTTATATCTGGGTATTCTATTAAGTAACGCGGTAGGCGGCGGTGGGCAGGTCCTCTGAATCATGAGACGGTAATTACCGCCGGGAACACGCCGCAGGCCAGATGGCCGACAAACGAGCTCTCAGATCTTCAGATAGACCAGTCTCAGACTCGTTCCGAACAGTGTCTCGACCGCTAATATTGTCGGTCAACGACGGAATATGAGCGCGACATGTATAATTGTCTCTGTATACGTGTATAAAGCGATCAGATTAGAAATAAATTTGTGTAGCAGTTTATTAAGTTGAATCTGTTCACCATAAGCATAAAGCTCGTTCAGAAAGGAGAGAAGTGATTCGCCGCAAGGTTCCCCTCACATATTTGGCAGCCTGAGAGATTTAATCATTTTCTTTGCACATTCTGTTTAACAAATGCACTCTCTTCTATCTATCATTCGTTACTATCAGTTAAGTACTCTTGAACTCAGATTAAATGCTTGCGCATGGTTATTATCATTCCACACTTTCAGTAAATATAAATATTCCTTGTTTGGGATCCTTGTCCTGCCGCCCTGCAGGAACGTGCCTTAATGCCACATTTATGATGAATTCAATATTCATAAAATATAATCAATGTCCGAATATAGAGCCGATACACAAATCTCTCGGAGGGAGGAAGGCCTAGAGGTATTAAAAATCGACTAACCCGTCAGGGTATAGAATTTAAGGTTACCCTCGTTATCGATACTCGGGGACGATACCCGGTCGTTTGTTACTCGGGTGACAGCTATACGGTAGGTGTGTGTATACGTAAGTAATACTCGATGGGGGTGTAATCCGCCCCCGGGCATTGTGGGGACGCTCGCATCACCGCCCCCGACAATAGGGTGAAATATAATAAAAGGGGGGGTAGCCAAGGGGGGGTGCGAGGTGGACCCTCCTTTGTTGGGGGTCCGCGGCCCGGAAGGAAGCCCCGGTCATCTGTCTCCCCTCCGCGGTGACCAACACTGTCATACCCCCACGCTGCTGTTATCCTAATTTTACTGTATGAATAAATGATGAATTATTAATGCCCAACGTATTCTTACAGGCACGACGTCAAATATTTAGGAGACAACCAGCCAAAGTGGGTGACAAGAGGTCCCAGACTACAGTATTTGGGTGTCAAAACCGAATTACATGAATGCAATGCGAACCGAATAAAATTTACTGCTATATTTTAACCAAACCACTCATTAAAATCCCATTCTGTCACTACATTGTTACGGTAACAGCTTGCTGATTAGAAGCCGAAACAGGACAAGGAGGAAGAAGGACCCAGGAGTGATGAAATGTTGTCCTTCCAATCAACTGTGAATAACACTCTGAAACATAAAAATACAAATTGACCCGTTCATATCCCGTATTCAGTTTTCTTTAAAGATAATCAGACAGATGTGTGAGCTAAATGCGCTTGACGCGGGTCTTGGGCGTGCTCGTACGATTTGCGGACGGAAATAGACATAAATACCTTGAATGTTGAAAGTAGCCGAAAGAAGAAAATTCCGGAAAAAATTACGAGAAATATGTTTTTAAGAAATTGCTTTTTAACCGATTTAATTTTTACGACTCTTATCAAGTAGAGCGGCCGCATCGAGGCCCGACGGAGGCGACTGCATTATTTATCGCGGCCGACCCGAAAGAAGAACGAGTAGAAGAAGGTTGTTGTGGAAGAAAAAAAAGAGAAAAGAAATTAATAAAAAATTAGATAACCGCAGGAAATGAGATTTCCTTCTTTCTTCGCCGCTTTAATATTTATGAGGGAGACGACGGGGACACAAAGGGAATAGGTTTTCAGGTTGAGAGGTAGCAGGAGAGAGAGCAAACACGGCTGAAGGGTACACTTCAATAGTTATAGCTGCCATTTATCTAAGCAGAATTAAGTACATTCGGGCCAATAAGTATCGGTAAACAATTTTCAACTAACCCGAATATAATATTACTCCGACTACTTTCCGAATCGGTAGAGCGCCCTTCTAAGTTAATGTTTACAGGAATAGAATCGCTGCGGTGCAATCGGTTAAGTTTAGCCGGGTGCGCTTAATCAAAGTGAGTGGTCCGAAATTCCAATCACTACCTTCAATAAACATTATTGAAGATCTCCGGGGATAAATCTCGGGGGATGAATCTAATTAAACCGGAGGGAACGGTAGAATCGTATAAGTTTTCGCATTAAGGCCTTACAACTGAAATAAATACATTTTATACGGTTTTAATACAGTTCTTAAACATTGCGTTATTCACAGGTTAAATATGCTTAAGTAGCAAAAAGTCTTGGCGGGTAGGCAATGCGACAGTTGAAATAAATGTAGAAGATTCAGAATGACCAAGGCAGAATGAAATACTATTTGTATTTTGGCGACGTCTTATGCTTGTGGCCTAATTTAATATTTTATCCTTCAATACAATAACATTTACCTAGTGAAAGAGATACGGCAAAGTGGCATAATATGTATCTAAATTGCCAGTGTGATCGCGTATGCGCGAGCGGGGGGCGTTTTGCTGTTGCGGTTAAAATAAAAAAATATTTGCCATCCAACCCCGCAATTAGCATTCTCAAAAATTCCGACAGATTTTCTCCTTTCATTTTTTTTGGCTTCGGGTTTAAAGAATGCCTCGTCAGATAGGGATCGGATTAAACGGCAGAAAAGGGCGGAGGGCCCGTGTAGCGGCCAACAAAGCCCCCCGCCCCCCGGGGGAGAGTTCCAGCATAGTTGTGTAGCCCAGGGAAACAATGAGATAATAAATTAGGATAGTTGCCCACGGGCGAAAGGATATTTAATTGCGACCCGGTCCGGGCCTATGTCCCGGGGCCGGTGGAATTTTCGTTCTGCTTATCGGCATTTGCGTATCGTTCACGCTTGTCGATACAAGCCGCTATCCTCCGGACCCGCCCGAAACCTTGTTTGCTCCTATAATTAAAAAACAATTTTCGACCCCGCGGAGAGATGGAAAATAAAAGAGACTCGGAGATACGCCGCAGTCGTTAGGAATTCACGTCTTGAGCCCCACTTTTCCATTGTCCGCTATAGGCGGAGTTTCGACGTTGAAAATCGCCGTGTATGAATCACTAAATCACTAAATAAGTAAGATAATCCTCCCTAAAAAATGCTTCTTATCCTTCCTGTTACAGTATAAAATATACAATAATGAGTATTTTATTTGAGAACAATGCGATAAGAAAAGCAAAAGTAATGTTCAATTCGACAACGAAGGCTTTATCAATCAAGAAAATATAGCCCGAACTAAATTAAATTTGTAGGATAATGGCTATTTGGTTCATTTCATTTCGATTTAGCAGCCAGAAAGTTCAATGAAACAGTTATTTCACATGTATTTATGCGGTCTTCCTACCCATGAAACAGTTCCAATCTCATCGGCCCGTTCGAATTATAGGCCGAGATAGGTAAGAAGCCGGCACTCAATCTATCTTAAAATAACTGCACTGTACTGTATACTCGTGTAGGGGGGTGGGCTGGGGGAAGATAACGGCCCTACAATAAAGAGTGCACCCCTTTTTACAAAACGCCCCGATTATACCGAAGCGGGGTTAAACTGCCGCCGTTTTTCGTCGCGCGGCAACCCCACGTTTTTTTTTATGAGGAAGTACGGGACGGGCACACTTTACCCCCAACCCCACCACACCTACCCACAACCCCTAGTCGTAAATCGGGTATACTGCGAAGCTCCCGCCCGCGCATAATGCCCCGGGACCCGTCTGCGAGGGCAAAATACGAGGCGAGGTTCACCGCTCGAATTATAGACTCCGTTATGTACAGTAATATAATTCCGTTAGCGGCGAAATGTAAAATTCATTCGACGAACCTATTTCAGAAATACGTTCAATGTATTCCAGATATATACTCTCGATGCGCTGTCAATATTAACCGTTTGTATTAAAAACGCAGAGAATAATCAAATGGTACCGATATTATGGTCATGTACTCTAAACACTAAAAGTATTTGTTTGAGTCAGTCCAATAAATCTGTATTTAACCGCTCCGGCTATAGTAAAAGTAAAGGGAGGTTCGAAATTAAAATCATTTCGTACGGAGACAGCGTCTCCCTTTCTGGATCCGATGGCTTGCCCTTGAGGAGGTTATTTTCGGTGCGGGCGGTAATTAGCCTCGGGGCCCTTGTAATTTGTTGACTTCGGACAAAGGCGAGACGGGCCATAAACCTGTTAAACCTTAACAGGATCCTGGGCCCACATCGCACGGAGGAGGTTTTCAGCCTTATGAGAAGAAATCACGAACGGCACTTCCCAGTCAACCTAGGGACGATGTACTATAATATTTTTTCCGGGTATTCCCATTTGAGGTAATTTCTGTTACCATAATAAAATTTTGTATATGGCACCAGAAGTCAAATCGAAACTTTTGGCTTTCGGTCCATCGGTCGAACAGTATCTGCATAACACCGGGTTAGTTGGAAAAATTAAGTGTATGCACAAAGTTAGACCTACGAGAACTTTTATTGTAGTTAAGTCAACTGTTTATAGTCCATATTATTCATTTCATAGTGGTATTCTTCATTAAACATAAATCACACTATAATAATGCCCTAATTGGTATCTGTAATTAAAAATTCTAACAATAATAAGGTTTGGTGTGTATTAACTCGCAATAATATCTCCTAGTCTGAACGAAAATGAAGACACAATAAGAAGAGGGCGTCATTTTATTGGGGTCATAAATCCAATCGGTGCGGGAGACGCGTCCATTCGAGAGGCCAAATCGCCGCCGACTGTTAATTGCTGGCGGGGTACAGCTGGAGGGTGGGGGTGCATTGTGGTAATTACTTTCTCGAGTGAAGGGAAAAAAGGTATTTAACGACGGGGCTCGGTTCGGACAAAAGCCGTTTTCCGTTGTTGGGGGTCAGGACAGTTAACAAGAGGCCCATTCATTTAATCGCGGTGGTGGAGGGAGACCCACTTACATTACATCTCGCTGCTTTGATGTCGCAATAACCCAACCCCCTCCCTCTCCCTTCAGAAACCTCCAGAAGCGCAGCGACGTCGGGGAATAAAACAATTGCGAGGTCCGCGGGCGGTTTGTCCCTGGAAACAATGGCGGGGCCCACATTTAGAGCCGGTGGCAACATCGGAAGGCAATTGTTGCCAGTGGTTCGTACTCCCTGGCGGGGGATCTTCGAGGCTTCCTTCCTGCAGGGCAGCGGGGATAAAGAGCAGATATAAAGACATGAATGAAAAATGGTAGTTTCGTCCTCGGCGCGGTTGACCATCCCGGGGGTTCTTAAGCTTGATGTGATCGCCGCTTGTATGCCATCTCCGTAATGTATCGCGTCGGAATTGGCAGCAGATGGCAGAATTGATATTCCTCCGCTCGCGTGAATAAGAAATAACTACTATAATAACTATTCCAAATATCCAAATATTTAAAGCTCAGCCACGCGATGTTTTTAATGCTTTAAACTCGTGCCCATGTTTTCTGTTATTATCAACTTTAGTTATTGTAGACCGACGTTCCCTTGTTAGTGGAGGCGTATGTTGCACACTGTCTGCGTCGATGGGAATTTATTTAATTAAACGGAGATATTTTTCTGGCCGATCTCATTAGAGGGTGGAGGTACGCGGGAAACAGGGTATCGAACGGCGTACACAGGAACTGTGAGCACGTATAAAACAGTGTAACACGAGATAACAAGGTTTTGCGGAAGGAGAGCAAGGGGGCAAAACGACGGGGGTAAAACTTGAGGTTTTATCGACTGGTTTCATTGTTGAGGGCTTCGCCGGGGGTGGTTCCGATATAAATGAAAACTGATACGGGAGTTCGATTTGGGGAGGCCGGATCTCAAGAAGTGGGTCAACTCGCGCCCCCCCTTCCGAGTGTTCCGGACCGATATGTATGTCTTTTAAATTACCCAACGAGTTGGAATCGGTTTTGAGACAGTATAGAGAATTATAGAAACTTATGAAGCGAAAAATAAACAATTCTGTCATCCCGTGTTGAGAACACGTGGGGGCAATCTATTATGTTATTAATAAAGCAAGAGTGTTATTAACTTTGAGAAGCGGAAAGTTAAAAATTTTTTCTCATCGTCTAATATGCGGTCTCGCGTTTTGTACACATAGTTGTCATTATTCAGTTTGTAGAGTGTCTGAAATATTAGCCAAAAATGTTTGGTGCCCATTAATAATTAAAGCTGGGGCCGCGAAACTTTTAATTGAATAAATAAATGGTACGGGCCGCCCAAAATCGGGCGTGTCAATCCGCGAGGTGAAGTCTGTCTGAAGGCGACCAGCGAAATACCGTAACAACTTCGTTGGGGAGGGGGCGCTAATTGGGGCGCAAAAGTTTACGGGGGCGGCCCCGGAAAAGACATCGGCGGCGACAATCGGCGGCCCCGTCCGGGGTTTTCAACCCGATTCCGAACCCTTTAATAAAATACGTATCGTTAGCGGGAAGTTTGCGCTCTAGGCGCGGGCCGCGTCCCCACAGTTTAATTTAATGAACGGGCCCCGGCCTTAACTTGTACATAACTTATACTGCGGCCCGCCACGACAAAAGGATATCTGATTACCGGTGCAGGGAAACTCGCCGGCCTTTTCCGTTTGGCGTTAGTAAAGTCGATCCAATTAATTATAATTACCAGCTTCCGAACTAATTAGGAAAAAAATATGTATCGACCTTTTCGGTAATATAAAACTGGGGAGGGTTAGTTTTAAACAATTTCTCTTATTCTTTAAATAACGAAAAAATTATATTGGTTCTCCTTTACGTTTTTAGGTTGTAACATTTTTTATTATGTAGTACTCTTGTTTATTCCATTATCCGATTTTATTTTTAAATAGAAATTTCGTTCTCCTTCGAAGCTAGTAGCTGGTTAAGTGAAGAGGAGCCCCGTCGGCAGTGGAGATGCATTTATCGTTCACATATATATTAATTTCAAGATATTACAAATGTTGTTCGATCATCGATATTTATTAGTTGGTAGTAGATATAGTTGCTGGGAATTCCGCCCCAGTAGCTGCTTCATGAGAAAAGTCAACAGACTAGATGTCTGTAAACTAATTTCGAAGGGTCGAATATTCATCGCGAACGGCCGGTAGATGGACACGTATCGATTCATTTCTAACGCAACTGGATAGCCCGCAGTGGGCGGGCACCACCGCCCCGCCGGATTTACAAAGTATACGGGGCGTTGGGGGCCGAGGATTAGGAGGGTGCCCCGAAACGCAAATGGACTCGGAAGCCGGTAAAGTTGGGAGAGCTCAGAGACACGCAACGGATTTTTCTCCCCCACAACCCTGTTCCTGGCCGGGTTAAATCGCGAAAGTTGTCTGTGTGGTGGCTCGGTTGCGTGCTGCTTATGGGCCGCGACCGGACCGCAAACTAATTGCGAACTTTGGGCCACCCCACAAACCGGTGCCGTAATTCCTTCCTCTGGCTGGCGCACTCTCGACCTGGAGTCTTAAGCTGGGGGGGGGGGGGGGGGCGGGGTTCATGGTTTAGTAATAAGGAATAAACCCCCGGGGCCCTGGGGTTTGAAGAACTAGGTGTGACCGCGGTCCTGATGGACGCGGACCAACTTGAATTGGTCGGCGCCGCGATGCTAACCCGCACAACTTGAGGACTCATTGTGGGGTGATGGGCGTAGGGTCTCTGGAGAGTCCTGTTATCATCATCAGTCAGGAATCTCTAAGAGATAATATAAATATGATTTTTACACTATCATACAGTTATACCTCGTAGTTTTTGTGGAATAAATAAAAGCTACAGCGATTGTGCTGAACTAAGCGATTGTGCCTCTGTACGATAATCATCGTTGTTGAATAGACCGGCGTCGGAATGCTAACCCGCAAAACTCGGCTAAGGATATAAGTTAACTACATTACAAACTGTCTTACTCATCAGAGTTGACGTAGAAATATAATTAAATCAAGCCTTAAGAATTAGAAATAAAATAATAAACATCCACTTTAAGATTTCGTTTGGTATTCGCTTTCTGTTGAATTCCCGAATTTAATAAAAAAAATATCGATTACCAGCAACATAATTTACAGTAAACGCGAATGGGAATTGATTAATGGTATTTCCAAGGCTGATTATGGGCACTTAGAATGCGAGACGCCATCGTTGTACGGCGGGGACACCTGGGGCTTTTACCCTCACTCAATACACGGCCCCTCGACCGGTTATTTACTACGCGGAGGCACTCGCGGTCCATTTACGATTGGCGTGGCGGGCCATAATCTTCCCGGGGATAAGAGCGCTTCTTAAGGGCAGGCCCCAGTCGATTAACCGATGGGGAAATAGAAGGGTGGGCCCTTGGATGGAGATGGATTATCGACGGTGGTCGGTTATGAGCCCAATCGTTATCCGCTAAAGTTCGAGGCGGCAATAAGAAAAAAAGGGCCCATTATCGGAAAGGGGCGAAAGTCAATTTATTGGGCGAGGAGGAGGTGGATTCAACTCGAATTAGGGCAGTGGTCGCCTCTTCGGTAGACAATTGTTCGAGTAGCTATAAACTCGTGCGGTTTAAGCATGCACTCATTAAACCCTTGTTTTTCTCCGTTGTATAACCCTTGTAGAAAAATTATTAGACAAGGTTACACGATACTCTATATATATATATATATATATATATATATATATATATATATATATATATATATAGAGAGAGAGAGAGAGAGAGAGAGAGAGAGAGAGAGAGAGTGCGTGGGAGCTGAGACTAGGGAATGCAGCATTATACGTCGCAATAAATCTCAGGGAGGGGGCCGATAAATCTGAAGGCCGATTGAATCCCGGCCGCTACCACCGCTCTAAGATTGAGCGGTTAATCCACGCCAAATACCTTGCGACCCCGTAAACAAAACTCGTCATTAACCTAGAGGGTGGGGTGGATGGAAAATTTTTTTTCGGTGGGGCCCCGAAGGAAATAAAAATTGAGGGGGCGAAAAAGGGACGGGTTATTGGATGAACGAAAAAAATTCCAACTTCCGGGGTCAGCGGTTAAAAAACGCCGGACCGGTCGAGGGGAAACACACGTGTGTCCACCACCCCCCACGATACCCACGTGTTTCCCTAGTAGGGCTAAACGGGTTCACTCACATGTCTATTCTAGACATAATTGATATTAAAAGTAACGTAATCGACAACCGATTATAGATTTCCCATCATCTGTCCAGTATTGACCATTAAATGAACGCTCAACATTTATGAAATTACGCAACATTATGTCACGTTTAGTGCGGGGACATTACCTTTATTAGATACATACAAACTTACAGTTAATGGACTATAAGTCGATATCATTTGAGTTGTAGTTTATTAGATATTCCACTATCGCGATTAATACGAAGTAATGTACAAAGCCTTAATGTCGCATTAAGATAACCACATTTTTAGATATTCTTTAACTTATTGTTTGCGAGACTGCTTGACTCATGGTATTGTTCGAGCGTCCCATATTTTTTTAGGTAATATATTTGAGAAACTGGAGACTTCGCGACGCCTCCTCGGATCGGGATCCGTGAATTAGCCCGAGGTGGGGCTCATCCCGGGGCGGGACAGCGCCTCATGCATAATGCAAGGCGCCCCCGACATCGTGCCGCCCCCGTAATAACCGGGTGCTTTATTATATAAGTCAATCCTTCTCCACCGCCTCCTTTGGCCGCCTCACGATGCGTTGCCCCCGGCCCGCCCTGCCCTGTCATCCGGCCAACCATCAAACCAATCGTCATACTTTCCACGTCCCCATTTCCAGACTCATCTGCGCCATGACTATGGAGTATATCGCGTACTCCAAAGTACTCCAGAAATTCCTAATAATAATGGAAAAGAGAACTATCCGGGGTAGAACAAATGTGGAAGCATTGTACAATATCTACAATAATAACAGGTATTTCTTAATTTAGTAAATACACATAACTAAGCTAGCCCACTAAGTGAATTTTTTGAGTGATATTTCGAGTATATATACACATGAGAAGTACACACAGTATATACATTCATAGAATGTATCATAGAATGTTCGAGTGTTATTGTCACAAATAATTTGTATACGTTTTCGAAGTAATTTCGAGTGCTTTAAATGGCGAGAACGGCCACCTGGCTATGATCGATAATAGTCTAGTGGGCTAAGAATAAAAATAGGTCTTAACCGGGCTAGCATGAAAAGTGAGTTCTCTGGCCCGTCGTGGCAACGCGGTGGGCGTTATCCGATGAACGTCTCGAAAACGCCGTTTTAAGTTGAAAGGAAAATAAATGAATAAAAGATCGGAGGGAGAACAAGGCCGGATTTGTTTTCTCAAGGCGCCGGACACTGGCAGATGACTGCAAATTCCCATTTTACCCGTATGCGAGCCGGAGTGAGGCGCGGGCGAATACGTAAAAACGTTATGTTAAAGTAAGCGAAAGTGAATGTGATGCCCGACCGCTTTCGTTTCGCATATCCTTTTTGCGTCATCCGGAGCGGGGAATCCTATTCGGAGGCGAAGTAGAACGGTGCGTGGGATTTGTGGCCGGGAGTGATTTACTTTTGACTCGTATAATATGTAGGATTTTTGTAGCCGATTCTATAAAACTCAGCCGATGTTCTCGATAACCGAAAGATATTTCTGCAATTGAAAAAAATGTGAAACCGTTCTGTTAACCTATAAATTGTTCGCACAATTTACTTGCTGATTGTTTGGCCTGAGATTGGATTTGAGATTTACACTAGAGTTCTCTCTAGACGGGACGCAATCAGGGGACGATCCAGAATGCCTGATAGCCTTAGCCATCTCGGCCATCATATATCACAAAACACACGTATAATTAAGGATATTCTTCAAAGCCGAAATATTAAATTATTACCATAGAATAAATAAGTTATTTGGAAATGACTGGTAGAAGAGAAAAACTCCTACTAGTACAACTAGAATTCTACCGGTACTTGTATGCCAATTTTTTATCCCCTCCACAAACACAAGTGCCTCGGCCGAATCATTTTCATTTTTCGGCCGTCTATCAACCCGGGGAAAGTTTAATAAAGAAAAAAAAGTGTGTATTTCACTCGGCCAAGACGGGAGAGCGGCCCTGAAATATTAACACCGCTGGGGAGAGGAGGCCGAGACGCGGGAGCTGCAAAAAAAATAGGGCGCCATTATGAAATATTCAGAACGAAAAGAGGATGACGTTGACCGTGGTGGAGAGGGGCGGGGGGTAATTTCCCAGTTTCTTGGCCCGGGGGGCGAAACGGCGGCGGATGGGCCGAATGGAGAGGCCGCGGTAACAAATCAAGGGCTAACTTACACACACTGACAGGTGAAATACGGTACCGGCCGATCAATGTATGTGTGTGTTTGCAGGGCCACCTGTAATTACCCCAACCGGCCAGACGACCGGTAATATATAGCTTCCGTGATATCTCCGCGTGTCGCTCGGACAGATGGATTTACATCGGGGGGCCGCGTCGGAAACGCGCCGAGCCCCGACATTTGCATAGCGGGCGGACGCAGATGCTATCTTTGGGCCCGTGGATCATTTTCGGGCCGCGACAAATTCAATTAGCCGCGATTTCGGTCACGCGGAACCGCCGGGCTGCCGCTACGGCGGAAGTAACTGCCGTGGAAAAATTACGTCATTAATGAGCGAGTCGGTTGTTTCAAGATAGGCCCCCCTGGACGCTATGAGAATAGTCCACGCTCAAGTCGTTCAGTTATGAAACTGTGGATCCCAGTGTTTGAGCCCCTGCAGCTGAAATTGTAAACGAGTTTTCGACTGGTAGAATGATGTTTCTCTTGACCTCTGCTTCCGGGATCCAAAGTCATGTTTCAGAACGTCTTTTAGCTGTGTATTTTGAGAAAGCAACAGTATGTCATACTCTCGGAATGTTCTCAGATCCAGTACATTCTTAAAACCCCCGAAGTCACTTCCCTCCTTTTGAGTGCTTTACCCGTGCTCTGATATGACAATATCTTCTACTATTTGGAAAAATTGAAATATTTACAAATTGAAGTTAATATGAATATATCAGTCTGCTCCCTAATTCTAATTAGTTCCGGATCACCTATTTCGTTGCACGGAATTCTCACGCTTGAACTACCATGTTCACCAATTAATTTAATAGATAATCTTTGAAGAAAGATAAAAAACAAATGTGATTTATCTCAGTATTTAAACTATGAGACCGAGAAAAGAGCACACTACTAGTAATAGGTTGCGATTGGGACATTTGTCGTTGAAAAGAAAATACGCCACGAAATATATTAATTAAATGGAGGCCGGTGAAATAAAAGGGGCCGGCGATCATATTTGCGCTAAGCCCTGGGCTAACATGAATGATCCACGCGGAAGATATCCCGCCGTGCGTGCCCAGGTACTGGGAAGATAAATTACCGACATTAATCAGTGTCTTCTTTTGACCTGGATACGGAGTCGGTAATAACCACACGGAGGTCAGACGACTTCAGGCTTCTTCGAGAGTTCGTACAAGAAACGTGAAATAAAGTATACGACACAAGTAAACGCCTTTATTAATGAAAAATTATTGATAAATCAGGGAAGAATATTTAGAAAAATCAAACTTATCAGGAAAAGAACATTAAATATCGGTGCGATTATATTTAAATGAAAATCCCGAATATTTGCATTACAGTGAGCAATACAAATACAATTGCTGTGTTGTATTTGTCAAATAACTATAATATTGTATATTTGCAATTAATGTCTTATTTTGGTGGTTCCAATCGCGTGCTGGATGTGTCATCATTCTCTTATCCAAAGTCGGGAATTCCGACCGTTAGCGTCGGGAGCCGATGCTCGGAGTCCATTAAATGGGCGTCGCCCTCCGCCCCGGTCCCACTTTTAATTTCCGACACGGGCAACCAAAAAGATGATTGTTGTTGCTCCGTCCAGGAGTAGAATGAAAAGAAAAAAATGAGATCGAACGACATCACAATTTCCTCCGATTGTTCCTTCCATGCAAGGCTGACTCCCATTTCATTTTGATGGGCGGGGTCCGTCTCGAACCGACCCCGCTGTCAATTTCCAGGGCCCAATTAAAGGGTAAGTAAATTTGATTTAATCGTTTATTGGATGGGTGACGCCTCTCCTAACCCAACGTGCGTATAGGCGACACCAATTAAATGATGCAGCCAATCGCTATTGTAGAATTTTATTATTACAGATATTATTCTATAATTTTTATTATTATCTCAAATATTTTTCATAGTGATGATCCCCATAACAACGAATTCCTGATAAGATAATGCGATAGGTTTCGAACGCGTACAAATCACAGTTTCTTATTGTTCAAAATCCCTAGAAGTTGAATTCGGCCTTAAGGGAGCCGGAGAACCCGTAATTAGACTGTGGTCTCTCAAAGGCACGTATTAACCCCGGCGAAGGGAAACGATTTCGAAACGGTTACCTTTCCCCATGCCCGATTATTAATATACCGTGGACTAAACAAATGGAAAGGGACCGACTGTCCAATCCGCGGCCGCTTGGGAAACCTACGTGGACTAATTAGCAGATTATTGGGTAGGTAGGCCAGATTCTGACCCGGTAGGCACGTTGTGGACCGAAAGTTTCTAATTTCCGTAAATTAGGCTTCTTTTACAATTTATGATCAACAAAACTTGCTGGATACAGAGAGTTGAAATAAAAATATGACAGGAAGAAACCTCTGTAACATTGAGTTTTGGAATTAATTCCTTTCGTTTGTCTATTGATTAGTTCTATAATTCTAGTTGTTAAATAGATCAATAGTGCTTAATTTTGCGGATTAAGAGAGCAGTAGATTTTGGCATTTTTAAATGTGTAAAAACCCTAAGAAGCAACCAATGAACCAGTTGCGTATGACAAACACAATCATGCTGGAGAATCTTTCCCTTTATTGGTCAACACATTTCGAGCAATATTTCGCGTTGACATAAATTGTATCCGCCACATTACTTAGTGAAACAAAAGACATTTTCACCTTTGATATAATCAAACCGGGCGGTAAATGGAAAAATATTTTGCAGAAACTAACGGGAAGATCACGAAAAAAGGAAACAATGGGCCTTTATTTGCATAAAGTATAAACTATTTTTTTTTTAACGCACGAAATTAAAGACTTGCCTTGGAGCAGTAGAACGGGATTAATAAACCGGAATTACAGGCCAAGACATATAAATCACGAATTAAGACAGTTAGAAAATAAATAAGATTCTATATTTAATTAGTCGAAGTCGTACAAGCCGATGTGACTAATTAAGCGAGCTATTCTTAACTTACTCCCACAGATGTTTCCCGTTCGCCATCAACAATAAAAAAACCTTAAAAGAAAAAGAAATAAATACGAGTTCAATTAAATTGCATATAATTCAGTGAGAAAAAGCGAAGTTTAATTTCAATAGGAGAATAATCGTCGGTGATTTTTTACGCGCGTTAATCAAATTGCGAGATAATTAAATTCTCTAACAGAATTTATTGCTGTATAATTACTTAATACCTCGGCGGGTCCCAGATACACGTTTGGGAAACAGAAGTCCTCCGTATATAGTTAAAATTGCTTTTTGATTATAGCCGGGCATTTATAAATATGCATGATACACTCCGGGCCGTAACTAAATAATATCAATTAAATGGACGGGAGGGGTAAATTGGTCCGAGCCCGGCGTTCTGTTTAGACACAGGAGCCCGTAAGACTAATGACAGACGCGTTAATTGTCTCGGCGACCGGCAACGGAGCTATTTTGAAATCGTTGACCGAATTTGTACGGTTTATAAATTTATAAACATAGTTGAAACAGAATTTGAGAATGGTCGAGACGCCGCGTTTAGGATGCGCACCGTTAAAAGTTACCGTTAGACGGCCGTTATCCGTCGGGATCGGATAAAACCGGGAAAGTTGCAAATTTTCGCCTCCATCAAAAAACTCAGCAATTCCAGAGATTTCACCGTCCGCTTATCGCCGGGAATCGCAGGAATGCGCGCCTCGTTAACGCCGGTTCGCTTGCTCCCTTTATCATTGTATCGTATAATAAATTTAATTTAATTATCCGTCCGTAACGCGCGTTTTTTCGCATAAATTTATCACTAGGCTTCTTTACGCTTTAAAATTTTTTGTTAAACATTGCGCAGGCTCGATACAGTGTATGCATCTCGTTATCTAACGACCAGGAGGCGACAAAATTAGTCGCTCAATTTCGTACCAAATATCTAATTATTCATCAGTACAAAAAAAATGGAATCAGGCAGTAATACGTAAATCGGATAATAAAAAGGAAAAAAAGCGGAATTAATTCTCAGTCGACAGAAGTTAAATATTTGAATATTCGCTAATTGTCCGGGCGAGCGAGTGTACCCGCAAATTAAAATTCATTGGACGGCCGAGCTCGTTCGGTGGCCTATCCGATTAGTGCCGGCGTTGATGGGAGGAATTAAACCCGGCGGGGAGGAAAAATAGCCGTTGATATACGGGATCGCCGCCGTTCATCCGGATAACCGAGAGAGAGAGTTGGTACTGGAAAAAATGTTTTGAAAAATATAATACGGGCCAATAACCGAACTAAGCGAGCAAAATAATAGGGATACAGTAATTTCAGTGGGAAAATCATTACGAAGAATACTCAGAAGTTGGTGATCAAAACTGGCGACCGTTCAAACACCGACTGATTATTACGATGATTTTTGACTCCGTATTTTTTAATGCAAATAAATTATTATAAATATCTCGTGTTTGAACTTTCAGTAAATTCAACCAAAATGTATTCCCCAGTAGTACTTTCTTTATATTCCTATTTAAACAAACATTAAACTAAAGGACTGGCAATATTCAAACGGTAAGAATTGTATTATTTGTGCTACTGTCAACAGCGAACAGAAATATTACTGTACTTATTATAATTAAATACGTCTTGGTGTATGTAACTGTAATACTGCGTTAAAATGATAATACTAACACAAAGTGAGAAGAATGAAAGGTTATGCAGTTTAGAGAAAATGTACTCCGCATTTTAATTTTGGACAGCACCATACGAAGAACAGAACGCAGACGGAAGAATTGTAAATATTAAGGACTTTTATTAGGTTTATTAACGTAATTATTAACAATAACCTTCAGGGGTGGTCCAAAGAGTATATATTACCTAAGTGTTTTTATTTTACTACAAAATTAAGGAATTGAGGAAGGAACTAAGGGCTAAGGTCGACGTTCGCAATATAGTTTGCTCGTTCGCAACAGCGAGCAATTGTTTTTCCCCGGAAAAGAGTGACGGAAATTTTCAATACCGACAAAAAGGGTAAAGGGAGGTACAAAGTTTTGTACCCGGGTAGCGGGAATACGTTGGCGGCACCAAGGCGGGAAACAAAGGCGGAGAAAACGAAATTACTTTGTACATAAATTCGGTAGGCCGCGTAGGCGTGGCGCACGTGTGATCGTGTGTGTGTGCGATACGCAGTTTCCTCCGTGCGCGGAATCGGTTGTTGAAGAATAACAGTCATTATATAAGGCGAGGGGGGTGGTGGATGGGCGCCACTCTCGCCACTTATTATCCCCACTAATGGCCGTCCGCTATGGAGATACCGACTTATTTATTGGACGGCTACACCTCGTGTAATTGGTAACGATAAAGGCTCGAAATAAAGTGGGCCCTTGACGTTCGATGAAGCGCGCGGCGACCCGAATGCGATTAATAATTTTGACTACTCACTCGGCGGCATGGGGGCATTTTACGTTCAGTGCCCTCGGCTCGGGAAACTAACACTAATTCCAAGTGGTACCGCGTGAATAATTACCTGGAACAAAAGAAGGAGCACGGATAAGCAACATTGTACACAGATAATTGTTTTGAACTTAAAGTTACAATAGTGTGTTTCACTACTCCTAGCCTATCCCTCCATTTATGGAGCCCATCCCGACTACTAGTCATTAAATTTATTCTCTGGTATACAATAACTTTACAAGAATACGTGAAATTTGAAAGTCGGTCATGCGATATCCAGTGCTGACTAGAACCTCCATCTGGTGGGACCCAACTTTGTCACCGGTAGCGACGACGACGGCGAGAAGCGGATACCGGCTCTAATTGTTTTCGTTTTTAATTTCTATTTATTTTCACTCGTTGTTTAAGGATAGAAGTCCGGTAAAAACCTGTTGATCGTCCCATTCGCAAAGCAACAGTTCTGACAAATGGGCCGGCATTATTTGAAAATACGGCTTAGAGTCGGGTAGACGTCAAGACGGAAGAGAGCCCGCAATAAATGTATTGCCGTGCCTACACGACGCTGTAAATCCCCTCTCTCGGAGATTTGTCTAGTGCACAACACGGATTTATATTCAAATAAAACACCTCCAGAATACGATTTCTGACCCATCCCAACCCTCCCTATATAGTAAAGTACTACTCGAGCAGTCTGTAGAAGGAACAGTTTACGCATGTAACTGTAACATTATCAGCTACTAAAAATACCGAACTATTGTCAGTAAAGTGCTTCTAAACATGCGATTCGAAATATTTGTGCTCAATTTACGGCAGGCACAATTTATCTATCATCCTTAAGTTAAATAACATATTTATTTAGCTTTATAGCACGTTTTTTATGGATAGTTATGAATAGTTATGTTTCACTTATATCACAAAGTAAAATTTACGCAACGTTTAGTTAAAATGTTATCCACGATGACAATTTATATATATGACACCCCCGTGGCTTTGTAAATATTTTTATATATAATGTCTAGCTTTATCGCCTGGATCCAGTTATATCATTAGGCCCGTCTATAACATTAGGGATGCATGTATTCGTCCAAATGTTATCTCTATATTCCAGACTTTTTTCCCCTTTTTCTGCGCCCTTTCGTAACTTTGAAACCGCCCTGCATCAAAGATTCAGGCCTGCCTGATTCATCAAAGGTCACGTCTCTGAATATATCAACTATACGGACGCCATTCAGTTTATGTCCTGTCGTATTTTTCGCCTTTTTTTGCTCGAGGTTTGGTCGAGCTTCCAGGCTTCACGAGGGATTAGCGCCGAGTCCCCGTGAGAAGAAAGGCAGTGACGAAAGCCAGACCTCTCCCACGGCAAATCCAATTTACGGCCCCGTGGGCCATGTGTTCGGAGACACAACTCCCTATCGTCAATTAATTATTTAGCTAACCGATTCGCCGCCGCCGGCATCGGAGCGTCAACATCGGGAATAACAACAGCAAACGAACGTATGCATATTTAAATTCAACTTCCGAACACTTTTTACTGCCGAGTTTGTCAACAAATAGGGGACAGCCCGTCCGCGAATAAAGGCTTTATGAAAGTTTTGACTCCCCGTAAAAAATGTCTCCTTCACGGGGGTTGAATTGTTATTCATGAACCGCGAAAGGAAGTAAGTAGGGCTCCGTTCCCGCGGTACTTTATTGAATTTACGCCCTCCCTCCGAGTACACGCCGGCGCCGCCCTCATTAAAGCCTTATTCTTATTTAGATATTAATGGGACGAGACCGTAGCGGGAACAGTCGCGTCGTTTCGCCGAGCCTAATAGTCGGTAGTTCCGTCCGCCATAAACTCTCCTAATGATCGTATGCGTTATATTCTTCTAGTCCGCTACCACCTACGTGTTAGACGTCGGCTCTACACCAATAGTACGGCTGGAATTTTCAACCGAAAACGTCGCAAGAAAGTTATAAAAAGAGACCTAAAGAACATAGTAGCAGGGTTACTCATGAGCATATTCTAATTTTAGTAAATCAGAGGCTATTAGAACTAACAGAAACTGGAGCAATAGAAATAATATATTATAACATTTTCTAATTGAAGGAAAGTTCGGTCCGTCACCGGGATTCCAACCCGTGATCTTGGAATATTACTCGTACGTAATAGACCTGGTATTCAAATTAAAATCTAGAAAAAAAAAAATAAAAAGTATTTCCGACTATGGAAAGAAGTGCTCCGGACCGATCCAAGAAAGGAAATAAGACATCGGTAAAATATAAAACTAATCTCGATGATAATTGATGGCCCTCCCCTCATTTGGGTCCCAACCGCGACGAATTAACCAGGACTCCGCCCAAGTCCCATTTGTCGGGGGCCGGTTAGAATATTTCAGGAAATCCAGGGCCCAGTGGAAGGGCACAAAAAAAACCCGACCGAAGGAGGGGGAACCCGAGAGGTGACGGGGGCGGACCACACAAGACGTCGGCCACTGGGAAACGCGCCGGTGGGAAAAGAAAAAAACAAGGAAAAGTTTCTGACGTCGACAATTAATTCGAGGATTCAGGGACAGACGGTGACAGCGAATTATTGTTTCGCCGTAGGGCCACGCCCCAATGAACCTCAGACCCGGACCCGGATAACCGGGAGGGCGGCCACCCACTGCTAAACGACGCTGAGCGTATCGGCACACGAGTGCAGCCGCTTATGCATATTTATATAGTCAGATATTTTTTTCATTCCCCACACTGCAGAAGTTATGTTTCCTGTTTAATATTTTATTTAATTACATCCCACGGCTAAAAACCCCTAATCCTACTTTACGACCCTTCGGGAACATTCGGATCGGAAACGGAAACGGAGATAACCGATCAAATTAATTTACACAAGAAGCGTTGCGGTTAACGAATATTTTTTTTACGGAAGATCTAAAATAAAAGTTTAAACTGATGCGGAGTTAAACGCCGTGAGGGCATCGGGTGCCAGCCAGTTAGAGGCATCGGACACATCTCAATTCGTGAGGAGACGGCGGGGTGGCGGGGAAACGAGGCCCGAGGGCGCGCATTCCGGACCGCTTGTTACCCGGGTTAGTTGTTGATTCTTATCTAAATGGGGGATTCGTATACTACGCAGGGACATGTTACACACAGGGCGGAGTGGGAGAGGGAACGATAGAGACAGATAGTGAGAGGGAGAAAGAGAGGGAGAGAACCAGGCTTATCTGCCCTTCTGCTTCTGCTGAGGTCAGGTGTCTCCACAGAGCACGTATTAGGCACGCCTAGAGACACAGAGACTGGACAATTTTCTTTTAATTTTTCAATTATCTATAGCTATGAAATTATATTTAATTGCAAGCGCCATCGCACTAGGAAATAGAATACAAAATACTTTTATGTACGGTAAGTATTTTCTCATCCGTATTGATCTAAGGACTAATCAGGGCGTATAGTAGACAATTACACCTCAGTTATTACCATAGAAAAGAGAATAATTATCGTGATATTTGTTTTCCATAATCTAGCCCTTGTATGTGATCTATGTTATTATTTGACAACCATAGAAGACAAAATCGGATTCAGAAGACACTTCAGAGTCGAACATTCGGGCGATAACAAAAATTATCTTCATTTTTCCCGATGTCCTGAAAATTCACGTTTTAATTATAATAAATCTATCGCCAGCTCCATTATTGGGGAAGTCCAATTACTGGAGTTTGATTAATAACAGCCCGCACCGATTCCTCTTGAGTGATCTATTCCTGCCTGTCTCCGGGTCGACGTCCGTTTTTAACGCTAATCCCCGCTCAGTCATCCGCCGGGACGTCCTCGGAAGGACAGGAGGGTGGGATTAATGCGGACTAATGGTATCCGTCAGATTTAGAGTCGCGGGCCGATTCGCGACGCTCGCCTAATTGGCAAGCGTCGAAAACCATCTATAATTTAGCCCCCAGGACCCCCGCCCCCTAATCCTGAAGCGTCGCTGCCACAGTCCCGACATGTCTGCCACGGCCTCCCGCCGGATTAGGCTGCCGAACCCCGCGTTTTGCATAAGCGTACACATATCATCGAACTCCCACGAAATTGCGACGATAAGTTATCGGGCCTATATAAGCTGGACTCCAAGCCGGGGACCGTCAAAATAAACTCCGCGACCGAGTTCGGGTCTAATCCGTTGAATTATTGCCGACTGCCCTCGCACTAAAGGAAGACAAGGTGTATATATTCTCATTATCTTGTCACGAGAAATAACATTAATAAGTACTTGGGCGGATCTGATATAATAGCGGATGGCAGATCGTTATTTTCAGTTCGAACATTTTAATACAAATTTAATTCGCATCCCTCCTTCAGATCGAAGCCATTACTCTGTAGTTCCATCTGGCAGTCGATGTTTTAATATACTATAGCATTTGTTTGAACTTGATTCCTCTTACGAGTCGTGCATACGTTAAAGCCGTCTTAGAAAACCAGAGTACATATTGGATGTGCACTATAATACCATAGGGCGTATAATATATTCTGCTTTAATTGGAAATAATGTTCAAGAAAAATGAGAAATAAATATTAACTCACTTTTCGGGTTTAATTAAACCTATATTGAAAGGGACCCTTAGGACAGGTCGCGATTAAGCAGAATTATATTAAAACGATCAGGCCAGAACAATTTTCAACCCTCGCCCCCCCTCCCACTCTCTAAATTATACGGATTCGCGTGGAACTCTAAAATTAGGGGCTAATCTCAAAAAGAAAAACAGGCTCACGCCACGAGTTATAAATTCCCCTGTGCTTTCGTCGCTTTTAACTATTATTTGCCGACACCTCCCGGCCGAAACCTCTCTTTTAATCGCGGAATAATAGTGGAAGGCGAGCCGATTTTGAATTTTTTTTTTCGGAATACGATTCGGAATCGGAATATGGGACCGACGAAATTGGATTTCTGAGACCGAGCGGGTTAAGTACAGGGACTGGCGGGGTGGAAGCGTAATTAGCGGAGGCCCGGAGGGTGGGCCGGGGTTCACGCACCGCTCTCTATTACTGTGATTAGGGAAATGTGGTTTTCATGTACCGAAAGGTGGAAAAAATCGGACTTTCACTGCGCAGAGGAAGCCCGATAACGATCCTACCGGCTGTTTAAAGGCCGGGGAATAAAATCGCGCCAATTCATCGACATTTCAAATTCTCACATACATTTTTTCTAGCTAGAACATTTTCCCGTTAATTGCTACTGTGAAAATGCAAAGCAAAACTGTATGGTCGTTTCGTGGACACCTGATGAAAGTCTGGAACTTCAGCAAAGCAGGTGCACGTGTCTTTCCCACGAAATAAAAAAAAAACCGAAAACCTAGAAAATATATTCTAGGACGTCATTAAACCATCCCGAGGTTAGCCTAGTACCGAAGAATAAAATTTACATCGATGCCGTTAAAACCGAATGAATATTTCGTGGATTCTCTATAAACTTCTATAAAGCTTAATTTTACAGACGTTCACGCCTCGAGGAATGAAAAAGTCCCGGCCTCCACCGCAATTACGAATCGACATTTATTTTGTTTAGCGTTTTATTATTTAAATGTAAATTCCCTTCCCCCTCCCCCCAAAGCTCCTCAGGAGAAGATAAACACGTCCCGTCCCGAATAGCGATGTTCCACGGAAACGGAGGCCCGGAATAAATTAGTCGACGAGTCGAAAATAATGGGGCCGAATATATTCATGTATTCTCCTTGTATATTAAAGAAAAGTGGTCGCCGGGGAAATTTAATTAAAGGTATACAGCACGGCGTCGGCCATCGATCTACATTTTCGTAGGGAAGGGAAACCGTTTACTACTAAAGACCCGGTTTAAATAAATAAAGAAGTCCGAATGAAGATATAATGGTGTCGTCTGTGATGGGCGGAGGGGAGAAGTGGAAAAAAAAGAAACTTCGGAGATCCCGTAACTACGATAAGGAACATACGAAATTCGGAATTGATAAAAGAGGGCCCCTCGGACAGAGCCATTAGACGAGCGGGCTCCGCTTTATTAGGGCCGGTAATGTACGAGCCGTGAACACAGACCAGAAGTCCCGGTTAAATGGGCCCTCCTCGGGGCCACCGCCCCTCCGTAACTCGGCGATCGGACAGGTAACCGATAGACGGCCTGTAACTACCTCTCGGAATAGTAAAATACCGGTTGTAGCCCACAGTTTTAGCTGGGTTCTACTTAACGTGGAAAATTGTCAGTTTTATAATTAACGATATTGCTCCCGCGCACCGGAGCAAGAGTTTGATCTAGCTGATATGGGCTAAATATTAAACACTTATTTCACTAAACATTTTTGGAGGCATGACAGTTATGACCTGTTATCATACTAACCCCGTCAATATACCCAGGTTATGATTCTTCTGGGATACATCACGGACGTAAATTCCACCCAGTACTAATAAGTATCCACTTCGGGAATTACCCAAGTCTTCGGCCAACCGACGTACACTTTCACTGGTAAACCTCTGGGTATGCGTACGTAAATCATTGCCGCACTCGGCCGATCCGGAAATATTTCACTGAATCCCGTTCGAACGTCGGAATTAGACGATATTTCAGCCGGATTGAGCCGCTACGATTTATAATGGACCGACGTCAGTCACCGGATAGATTGGGCGGAGGACCCGCCTCTCATTTACATGTTACAAATGTTGCAGAGGATTAAAGTCAATAGGATATCGTTCCCAGTGGCCTGATTGATATCCGCCATTAGAGCTTATAATCAATTCGGATTTCTTTTTTTTTCATGTTTTTTTGCAACGCTGAGTTATGTCCGGAAGGGGGTAAAAATCGGGGCGAAGAAATGCCTGTATTAAATTAATATCGGGGGCGTCGCTAGAGAGCGGGGTCCTCGTAGGCGTCGGCCGTCCGAAGGTTTTACCATTAAGACGACATCCATCAGGGCCTCCCCTCCCACCCCCTCCCTTGACGTCAAGTACATGCGACAGATAAGAAATAATTAATCAAGCCGCCCGCCACGGCGAGAAGCGCCAGGTCACCCCCGCAAGAAAGGGCCGCGCTCCGCCGACGGATAATTCGGGGGGAGCCGCCGCCGCCCCTACTAGAGGGGACGGATTTTTCGCACTTTTCAAACCCTTTTCGAGTGGTCGGGGTTCCCTTTTTGCGGACCCTTCGTCCTTTCTACCCCGAAGGAGGCATTGAAGGCGTGAAAAGAAACGCGAATATTTTATCGCCCCTCTCCTATTCGCTGCTGCTCGGATTCAAAAACGCGTATGTTAACTAAAACCGGAACCGGTCGAGTTGTAGTCAAATATTAGAATAAAAATCGTACACAACATTCGAGGGATATTATAATATATAAATATTGAATACACAATTAAGGTCAGAAATATATTTTATGAATGTATTTAGCTTATGTATTTTTGCGATTATATATTAACGGAGATTTGATAACTACCGGGAGCTTGGTAAAGAGACTGCAATATCGCAGATGGGGATCCGATTGGGAATTGAGCGGGATTATTCAATAGGGCGGAAGACTAGGGCCCCCGTTGGCAACCTCCCCGCACAACTAGATCGGACTTACGGCCAATAAAATCGCCGATCGCTAGCGATTTATCGGCGCCGGTGCGAAATTAAATCGTGGAGAATTCCGGGGGCGGGAAGGATGTCAATTGTGGATGGGCGGGGGGTGAGCGAGGTGTGATATAGCGGGGGCGGGGGCGCTGGCCGGACGTCAAAACCCGCCGTGGCCCGCGGCGACGCCCCAGTGATGAATAGGGCGGCCTCCCTAGCAAAACAATATTATTAAAGCGCCGCCCGATCGGGACAGATAATGCCACGATAGCGCAAAATAGGCCGAATAATTAGGCCGCCACATGTTTGCCCATTGCGAATCTGGCCGCTGCATGAAAATCGGGCCGAGCGAATTAATATTGGGAATACGCTATTCCCAAACGAAGTTATTCGGCCCCGCCTAATAGTATCTGATATACGCCGTCAGTTTATATGATCGATTGGTCTGAAAACATAAAAAATCATGCGGGAAACCCTACTACTACGAGTCGTGGGGAAATACGGAAATTGTCGATTATTATTGTCGACATGCTGGACTGCATGAAAATAATGTTAACCGAATCCCAATGTATGATACGTCGATCTCGGATGCAATTATACCTTTCAAGACCAAATGCAAGCGTTTGTTACTGCTTGGTAACTCTACGAATTACAGAACCATACTCGTCCATCGAATCCACTTAGAGGCGTGATGTGCCAGAATGATGGATTAGGCCGTGTGCCGGTGCACACACCGTGACGTGCTGAGAAAATAATATTAAGGGCTTCGATCAAAACGCTTTGATTTGGTCGGCAAACAGACGGAATAATTCGCTCGAGATATGAAAACTCGTGACGTGGAATCAGGTTGTGGGTCTGCGTGAGCGAGTGAAAATTCAGTTATGCGCGTTCCAGTTTACACTGATTTAGAAAATGGTCTCGTTTGATGTCATACATCCGTGGTTTCAATCAATTAAGGGAAACCGGGAAGTTTCACGGCTTTATCGCATCGATCAGGGCGGGATTGAGCCCGGTTAAGAACCGCACTCGCTACCGCGTCCCACCCTGTACCGATTTCGGTCTAATAAACAATATTATGGGAATGGCGATCTCAATCGAAACGCTTTGACCGGGAGATAACGCACTGTCGGAAAATACAACCCCCACTGCACAGTTTGGCCTGAATTGGACTAATTTATGAAAATGGATCCGTAGACGTGATATTAACACTGGACTTTAATTTACCCTCAAAGGGTGGTGGAGGAGATTGCATTGCGATCGCGTAGAAATTATACCGGAAATCCGGCTACGTTTAGTTAACCTGAAAACTGTATAATTGGAAATGAAACAACGTCAGATGTACGCAGACACTCCTAATCAGAACACAGTCCACGGTTAATAAACAAATAAACTTTTGGGACATAATTTAATACCCAAGAATAAGAAATTATACAAATAGGAAAGTATTAATTGTATTTTATTATTTTGAGGATATTTAGAAAATTAAACATTGCCGACACTAACTATGTGGAGGGTGGTCTCAACGTTGAGCAAACAATTTTCAATTCATCGTGAATCTGATTGGATCTCAATTAGGTCCGAAACATTCCGAATAATATTATCCAACAACGTAAAAATTACCATGGGTTTTTAATCAATTTTTATAGATACAAAAAGAACTCTTCCAGCATTTACGAAGGCCCGCGGGATCGTGCTACAAATTTAATAGTTTCAAATTTAATGGGGGGGCTCAATTTTTTACTGTCGGAATGACTTAATAACAATGAGAGAGAGAGAGTTCGTTACGCCGAAACTTTTTATTCTTTCCATCGAATCCCGTTCATCGCTTACAATGATAATCATAACGATAACTCCGTATCGGCTCAATTACAGTCATTACGTATAATGTCCGCCGACAGGCGGGGGGGATATCTTAATCATCAGATTAAACTGCCGCCATTACTTGAAGGGTCTACTTAACCGCCCTGGATACCAGCGGACGCCAACTCGCGCTTAGCTGGGTGGGATTCTCCGGGACAGTAAAAACGATGATTGAATTCAAGTTAATCGGGTTCACGAAGGAAAACGAAGTGGTCCGAATAAAACCGAATCATGGATTTAAAGAAAGAAAATTTTGAGAAAAATTAACTACAATAAAAACCAATGATTGTCTGAGGATTTTTCATTTATTGCATTTCATTTAATAGATCGATATATTTGGAAACGATATAATGCATAGATTCAATTCAAATAATTAAATATTTCCATTACATTCAATTATTATAGCTTGATAATTTTAATGTAGTATGCGTTTATGTATATATACATAAATACATAATCGATGATGTTTTATGTTCGACGAAGCTACAGCAAAATCAATGGCTTCCAAATTTTTGTACCTTTTTCAGTTTTATATTTCTGTCATGTTTCAGCATAACATTTCTGCGTGTTTACTATACGGCCTATTTAGTACATAAGTACCCAACGTCTTTACTGAAGGATCAGTTAATTCTACTGTCAAGAATATTGTCAAACCTTGTAACCGCCCTACTACTTTCCGACAGTGAAAATACTCCGGCAGTAATCGCTATCGACGGGGCAGGGAATATAATTGAATTGGCTAATTTGACACTCGAGGGAAATGTGCTTTCCGTACGGAAGGTCTGTCGGGCCCCAGTGCAGACTCTATCCGGTGGCAACGGGACACGGCCCAATTACGATAATTGTAATCTCCCGGGTGTTGTAAGTGGGGTGGCTCTTTCTGACCGTGGGTCCGGCCCGCAACCCCGAGGCAATAACCCTTTCAAACGGAGCCTCCACCCGAAGGGACAATTACAGCCCGAAATTTCTGAATCTCGAACTTACGCCCCGTGTAATACAGGGGGATGTGCGAAGGCGAATTTAACCGGAATTATTAATTCTCTCAAAGAGACGGAGAAGAACTTTACGACGGCCACGGTCGAATTTCATTTTACTAGGAGGAGCATTCGACGCGGAAAGAAGAGCCCGGAGAAATTTTAATGAATCCCCCGCCCGTCCCTCCGACCAAACACTTCTTAATCGCACCGACGGATTAACGTTTTACGACCCATTTCGGGATCGACCCCCTCGAATAAGCGTTATATTGAGTTTAATTGAGAAATCTGTAATTCGAGCCGTGTAAAGAGACTTTCCGGAGCGATAAATTTCGGCTTTATACAATTTAACCCGTCGGACGCAATATAACCCAAGTGGCGGCTCATTAACGCCATAATTACTGTAGATGGGATGTTTTAAACTGGGACAAAAAATTCGTAGACTGAAATTAATGTCGCCGTTAGTGAACGCAACAGACTCGTATCTGTGGAGAAGGCTTCAATATTATTTTAGAAATCAATTTTTCTATTTTTCCATGGCTGTAGACCACGACGCCAACTCAGAATATATCAAAAATATTTTAAAATAGCGACTAAACAATGGGATATATACTGAAAAGATTACTTTTTGAAATGATCCATTTTTTATTACCCATCAAAATGTTTAAAAATCTACGATACCGACTCCGAATCCGATACTAACAATTTTGAAATATTCGACTTTGCCTACATTACGGACACTTATAGACACGTAAAGTGGGTAGGTAACACTCTTAGGCGGAAAGAATAATACAAACATTACTGTTTCGTTAATGCAAATAAAACAAAAATCAAACTCGGATTATTTAGTATTATTTTTGCTTTCACTCTATCACTCGTGTGGTTTACGGTATTGAAACTGAGGTATTTTCATAAACATTTTCACGCAATGTACCAAATTGTTCGGTGATTATTTATTTTCTGCTTTACGACGGTGACAGGTAAGAAGAGATACCAGAGAAGAGGATGACCGGCGACGACAAGGTGTACAGGCCGTGTTAACACAACCTGTTTACCTTTCACCGGTGAACTCCATCAACACAATGAGATGAATTAATTAGAAAAGCTTTCCCTGTCATTCCTTCCGCTACATCCCCAAGTAACCGGAATGCAAGACACGGGGACGAAAACGGTGATGATCTACGTCATCAGAACAGAACGTAACCCAGATTGGAGAGCCCGGCCTATACCTACAGCAAAGCTCGCCGACGACCTTCTCGGAAGCGTGGGCGGTCGATGGGGAGGAGTAGAGAAAAAAAAGAAAGGAATAAAAGCCAATCGGAATTAAGCCATCGGAAATTCGGGTAGTTGGCCCCTCCGATAAAAGGTCCGCCGTTAGGCTGACGATGATTTGTGTCCCGGCATTTTGTGAACCGGCATATTGGTGAACGGAGCGAAATTGGTCATTATATTGATGTAGTATATCAGTTAGGCCGCATCAGATTGCCACACATCGATTGATAACGCTAATAAATCAGTAGTCCCGGCAGTTAAATAAAGTGACATTAGGAATTCACTCGGGCGATATAAGTGAATTCTAACTTATTATTATACTTTACAGTCGTAAATGGCGGTCTAGTGATGGTAGCGTTTGTAATAAATTGGTCCCGTTTATTTACGCTCGTTCCTCTGGAAATAACTGGTTTTCGCTTCAACCGCTCCAACAGCTGCATTCACTTAAGCCACACGACGAACCCATTACCACATCTACTTGAATGTATATCACAAGGCGAGGAGACGGCTAAAATCCTGGAGTTAATGATATTTTATTCACGTAGATTCGAAAACGGATCGACAGTATTTTAAACTACATCCGCTATACAGTTTCCCCCGTTTAATGCAATTGCCTGCAGTCATAAACGGTATAATTACAGAGATTTAACTTATTACACCGACTTTCATTGCCTACCGTGTGTACAGTATACTGCGCATCAGTGCGGGTACTAAATAGTTAGTACCGTGTAAAAGTAATGTACTTCATTAGTGTCAACGCGATTTACTTTGGGCCATAATATGTTCAGGATGCTTGTAAGAGCGGCTCAACGTAATTTATAAAAAATAAGAAATCGTTTTGGAACCGCATTCCTTTCTATCGGTTTTCGATAATTCCGTCGAAACACTTTTTTTGGACCCGCCTCGTATTTCGTCTAACGGTCGCCTTCTAATAGACGGTTCTCTCTTACCGGGCGGACGAAAATGCCCTGGAAATAGGCTGTAAAATGGACGGTAAATATTTCTAAACTGGCCCATTACACAGAATTTATGAAATATTTTTATAGAATAATCTGTATTAAAACCGGGGGCCCCTCTTTATAATTACCAGATACAATCAATCTTTCACTTTATTAGGCTGTCATTAGGCAGACGGTACAGTAGGGTGGTGGGAGGAAGGGTTCCGAGGGCGGGATTTCTTTCTTTTTTTAAATTTAATTAATTCGTCGAGACGTTCTACATAAATATTAGGGGAGGGGGCGGGTTCTGTTAGAAACCTGTTGTCTAACAGAATATTCAGTGATTATAATTGTCGGCACTTAATGTTGCCCTCCCCGCCCTCCCACCGTCATTCATCACCCCGTTTTCTCTCTGTCTCTCTCTCTCTCTCTCTCTCTCTCTCTCTCTCTCTCTCTCTCTCTCTCTCCAGAGGTCCAACTTGTATATAGTAAAGAAAGAAGCGAAAAAAACAGAACTACAGCGAGAAGTCATTAATTCCGAATTGACTCAATTTTACTAACGAACCGCTGCTGATGATGGCGAGAAACTGTAAAAAAATATGCGAGATTAGACGACGTTATACGATCGCAGAAATTCTAGTTTGCATTGTTTTTTCTGTAACTCGCAGAACTTCATGTAACTGATTATATCTATTATGCCGTAGGAAATGTAGGAGTTTATTTGAATGAAAATATAAAATATCAAGGGGAGGGGCAGTGATAAGCTGGCCGGCCGGCCCACGGCCCACATTACCGCTGGCCATATTCCCTTTCCTATCTCTTTCCCCCGTCGTTTCTCGCGGTCCGCTCTATGCAAATCGTCCCCGGGCCCCTCCCCTGTTAACACCGGGATTTAATTAAAAGTCCGAGAACTGCGCAAAAAGGGGACATTACGGATTTGCATCCCCGCCCACCGGTGGGCCGGCCCCAACGTTTTGTCGGTCTAATTTTTGGCTCCATCCGTTTAATTGCTTCCCCGTCCCAAACCTAAACTCTCACCGCGGTCGGGGCTATCGCATTATGCGTTTTTTTTTCCTGAAGGGATGTTGCTCCCTCCAGGCTTGTTCTGTGTCAGGATACCCTGCGGTGTTCAATGTTTATACGGACCGGATGCGTAGCAATAAATTAATAAGTGACCAAAGTAAATGAAGGACATTATCCTTCACAGCACAGCTTCTAGTGTGTGTGTAGCGTAACAGTCGAGGAATAATTACAAGGGTTCTCGATAGAGTACGCTGTAAGCGCTATCTTCAGTTCACTGTTACTGCAGTATAATTTCGGTCGGAGTGAGGTCTTAGGTATTTCCTGTTACTTCGAGCCTTTATATAATACAAAAAATGTATAAACGGATATTTCATTATATATTATATTATTTTACGGTGAACAGTATTTATACAATGCTTTTAACATGAAATCATCATACTATTTTACAATACAACACGTTTATTTCATTCATCATTTTATTGGTATTATTGTCAGTGCTAGACCAAACCGTAAGAATTTCGTACTAAATTATTGCGTAAAATGTTCGGATGGCCATTCGTTTTATAATACGCAAAATAAATTGTGTAAAGTTTCGGGTATAAAACTCGGCGGAATAACTTTGATTATTATAACACGCGGCACTGAAGACGACCACCTGCCGTTCCGGCCTTTTCTCGTCCACGAAGGGGGCGGTCTCGTTTATTTTGGGACTACAAAGAAAACAAAAAGGAAATCGTAAAAAAAGAAGAAAAACACACACACGAAAAAAACGGGGATAAAAAGAAAGAAGGAATGCACTAAACTGCGGGGGGAGGGCCCAACAGGTTCCTCGTATATATCCCCACGCTAATTGACCGGTTGACTGATGACTGGCCGTTAGGCATATTTCGAGCATTCGAGGCGGAGGAGGAGGAGGAGGAGAGCGCGATTTTTTGTAGGCGACGAATCCGGAGCTCCTTGAACTAGAGACGAACGAATCAGAACCGAGCGAGCTCAAGAAAGGTATCTAAATTCACAATAAACGTCCTCGCCGGTTATTCATTAATGCGCGAGCATGTACACCGAATATAAACGCACGAATGAAAAAACATTGAAAGTAGGCTATTTAAATAGTCCAATTTAATCCCAATTTAAATAGGGCGACTAGTCACATGGTCGCGATTCATGGTTATGACTTCTACAGATATCGTGAATTTTATTTTAACCTAAGTTGAAACACTACTTTGTCCAAATTTCATTATCCGCAGTGCACATCGTCATACTAGTTTTCGAATAATTTCCGTAAAGCACAGCGCAACACTAATTGAAGGTTTAACCAGCACAATTTGATTGCGAATTTATCGAAGCCGGAATATTTAAAAGCATTTCCTAGATGCATACAGCAGTGTAGGGGGATTTTTGATGTTATTAATATCACCTGTCCCAAAATTGAACTACTACGTTAATAAATTTGTTAGCGAAATTAAATTGAATTCGGGGGAATGGGTGAGGGTGTTTTTTCATACAATGAGGGGGCGGTTGGCGGCGGGGCGGACGCAACAATCCCGCTAATGCACGGCCCGGCTGAATTCATAAACGCCCGGCGATCCGGGATCATTACAATCGGTAGTGGGCCTCTGGAAATCAATTTAAGCCCGGGCCCGGCCCCAATTCTGCATTCCCCTTTTCAGTGCCGCACCGACGACCAAACGGCTTCAAATGGCGCACAACAAATCGCGACCAACAAACCGGGCAAACAGCTCCGGATAACATCGGCCCTCACCACCCGCACTGTTGGTAAAACATGGCCAGGTTTTAATAGCTAGAAACATCGTGTTGGTCGAGCCCGAAACCCGAAAACAGAGTGAGCGTTTCTGTTTCAATAGGTTTTCTCAGGGCCTACCTAATGCCAGAGAGCATTTTTCGTGCACCCTCGTCGGTTTACGTTATAATTACGTCCACTCTTCACAACTCCCACCACGTTGCCGAACCCGTCAGCGACAGGAAACAGATAGCGGTCCCATAATTAGCTCAATGATTGGATTCCTCGTCAATTTGATTGACACTGATGCTGTACACAATCAATATTCCAATAAGACATTGGAATTACAAATGCGTCATATTCCTGTCGGTAACAATAGCGACGATTGGAACGTCGATTATCCGGATTAGCGGCAGGTATCACCGAGCTCCTACAGCCATATAGGCTTAAATACCAGGCTTCGCCATTAGGACAAGTCAGCCGAGCGGGTGGTCGGCGAGAGCCTGGAATTGGGAGGGGGCCCGAATTCAATTAAAAGGGCCTTCTCCGAGTAGTTAAACTCCTGACGGGGATAGGGGGCGGGCTTAAGATTAAACCATTTTCATACTCGAAACACAAAGGAATAACAACGTGGACTCGGTAAATGAATTTAATTGGCCCCGATTCAAATTTCGGTCTATTTCTAAGGACCCTCTCACAAATAACAACTGGGATAAATGGATACGGTGGGATGATGAATCAGGTTTTGCGGGGAGCGAGCACCCTGTCCTCGGGATTGGGAATTGGGCTCCGGGGCATGTTTACAGTAGGCGACTTGGGCCCTAATCGAATGCCGGGGACAGGGACCAATTCATGGCCGCAACTCTTTCAATCAATCCGCCGGATTAGCCAAGGAGGTGGACCACCTCCCCATACCCGCCAAATAGAATTAACCTTCTTCCTTATCCCCAATGCGGTGGTAGAACTCTCCTCTACAGGATTGATTAAGGCAATAGGTCGCGTGGACGCCGTCTAAACGTGGACGTTTTAACGCCTAAATAAAATGTACCGGGTTATTCGAAAACGCCTACCCTTCAACCTATGTTCATTTACATTTCAAACATGTGAGGTATGAAACATTGGTAACTGCAGTTTGTGCAATTAAGAACCTTAATATATAAAGACATATATACATTCCTATAATTATATATATATTGAATTTGTTTGCATATTGGATACATTTTATTGATGCGGTTCAACATCCTAAGGCCCAAATATATGATATACGTACATTCTTGGAGGACTTACAAAGCTACCGATAATTTGATAAATTTATTTCCCGCTAAAAATAACAAAATCATTATGCATCGGGAATTCCATTGTTAATTGCAATAATGCGAGGAATTTGGGGGAATTAATTTCGCTTGATAATCCTCGATATTTAGGCTTAATCCGCGATTGGAATATAATTGTACGCCTCGTAATATTTTATCGCAAAACAATGGTATTCCGCTATTATTGGCTCCTATTATTCTAAACACAATGTATTTTTAACATTAAAATCCCCACTAATTACGCGGAGTAGTCTGCGTTATCCATTCTGTCATTTATTTTGTCAAAACATCCGATTCGCGTCAGGTTCGAACCAGTCGTGTCAATCCGGGTGAAAAAGGACGTAATGCACCCGCCTGATAAGTTTATAAATTAGTAAGTCGTTAGAGAGCCTTCTAATTACACTTTTCACTTTATTTATATTTACAAACGTAATTGATAACAACCGGTAATAATAGTTTAAAAAGGACATTCATTAACCGGAAGTTTCCAGTGCAATTAGGGCTCGCGCCGAAATAATAAAGCTGCCCGCGGGACACGTCCGTCGGATAATGTTTTATGTAAACCGAAGCCGGGGCCGGGGGCCCGGAGCGCTCGGGTCCGTATTGATCAAGAGTAATTCAACATGCATAATATTTGGTATGTAGAGCCGGGCGATACACTGTGCGGCGGTCGGGAGGCCGGAAATTTCATGGCAGAGACGCGAGAGGCCGGCGTAAATAGTCAGCGGCCAAACCGACGGGGGTTAATTCGACCCTCGAATTCGGAATTGGCACTATGTAATTGGAAGGAATATATTATTATCTGAAGACATTAACTGAACATACGTAATAGGTTCTAATTGAGAAAGTTTTTCCAAAACATCAAATTTTATTATTTTTTTTGTCTAAACAAAAACAAGACAGATCAAATTTGTCCGTCGATAAACGAGAGTTTTGCTGTATCTTACATCTCAACTTACAAATTCCCCTATTCAATTAAGTTGTCCCCAGATTACATTTTTTATGCACTGGAAGGCTTTCCATAACAGCTAACGTAGGACGAAACGAAAAAATTAGTCATCTTTTCTTCAGCCATTCGAATGCCTCTCGTCGATTCCGCACACGTGTTCAACGAATTCATAATTCTAAAACTTTTTAATTTAACTAAACAAAACCGGTCTAGCGAAAGACCAAAACAGCGAACGGAGACAGACCACGTGAAACATTAATTCCGAGTCACATTTGCCGATCCTTATTTATCGGTACGTTATGTTCCAATAGGTGGAGGTGCCGTCGTAACTTGTGCATTTAAACTGAAGGAATAAACTCTCCCCAAAGGCGGGTGGCGCGTCAAGCCGTGTGGCGGCGGGTTAAGAGGGTGGAGCGGGGGGCCTTTACAAGTAAGATATAGACGCAGCATTTGGAGCCCCAGCTGTTCCGCCAATTTTCAGGGCCGACTGTATTTTAAATCCCCACCCTCACGGGTCCCTTCCCGACTCTTAAAACCCCACGCCCCTTACCCGGTTGCGCCCACTTGCCAGCCACTTCGGATTAGTGCCTTCCGCGCGCCTATGTTTACGAGCGTTCCTCCCCGTCGGTGGGCGGGGTCGAATTTCCGGAGGTTTCGTTTATTTCAGGATAGAGCATAAAACACAACGAGAGGCGCGTCTTGTAATTGCGCGGTCTCAGAACGGCGGCTGTTGAAATTTGGCTGAAAATATCGGCGGGCTTGCGAAACGGCCCTTTTCGGGGCCACCGTGCGTATGGCTTGATTTAGGCGGGGCTCGTATATCCCGATCCGGAGTTGTTTCATTTTGAATAATACGGTTAGACTTGATTGTCGAATTCCTGACACTCGAACGCATCAGTATTTTACGGGGATACAAAAGTATATTGCATGCATACTTTAACCCTGTGTATATACTTATTGATGGTACACTAAAGTAAAAGTTTTGGGGGCATGGCTTTGCGGCATGGATTAAGGTCGCCCTCGTGGCAGCCCTGTTAATTAATAGAGAGGGGAAAGTGACGTTTCTAGGCGTTTCTGTGGGCAGCAGCACGCAAAACCCGCCCCACAATTTGGCCGCCGCTCCAGCTGTCTCCTCCACATCAGTCGGCATAAGGAGGATACCCGCCCGCCACCAACCAGGGGAGGAAGGACGGATTTATTTCTGTGTACCTCATGGGCATTTGTCTGGATTTTAGGATCTCATTTGAGATTTCCTCCTGTATGCCAGTTCGGCTCCACTATGCCAATCGGTATTACGGACATAATACGAAGTAATGGCGACAAAATGGATTATTACACAATTGAGAATAACTCCAATCAGCATTTCAGCATCTCGCTAAACCTATGTGGCTATTTTGTAACAATTCATATAAGAATAATTGAAGAATTTTAAGATGAATTTTCATGTTTGGTTGTGCAGAAATATTGTACGCAATTTCCATATTCCACCTGCATATTTCAAATCGAATAGAAGAAATAAATTTGTTATTTTAAGACACAATTACACATCAGCAGTGTTATTAAAGCTGTTTACTGGTAAAAATAGTACGACGAATTTTTAGGTTTCAAAGTTCCTCCGACATCAATCTCCGACTAATAAGAATAGAGGTTTATTTTAAGAAGACTAGAGGTCGAGGCAGATGAAATAGGATTCGGTTGTAGAGGAACGTGTATTCTTTTTTCCTTTCCGGGCGACTGCGGCGTGGAACGGCTCATCCGCCCGGGTTACGTCCGCTCTCACCTTTAGCAAAGGTCACGGCCGCGTCAAATCCAAATCTAGGGAGTCAGATTTTTTAGATACGAAAACGCGTACTTTTTCACAATATCGAGCATTTGTATTCGCGTATTTTGTTTTAAGGACGCTCAAATCGTCAAATCCTCAAATAAAGCTTCGATTCGACTACAGATGTTCGATCGTGACCAGTTGATATAACAAGTAAATTAGATCCACTGAGCAGCCACACTAAATGTTTTTATATAAAATTCATCAATTCATCCTCCGATTATGCAAATTCCAAAATAATAATATAGAGAACCAGTCTGAAAAATTAGGTACCCCTAATTCCGAGGAGAACGTAGTTCAGGTACCCTCTAGTCGACTTTGACGGGTCATTAAGTCGACCTGGGTTCTTTCGCCCACTTCAATTCAGTGGTCGCGACGAGGACAAAAACCAGTTCAATTCCAGCTGGGGAGGTGGAGGAGGAGGAGGAGGAGGAGGGAAGGAAGCACAATGGAAACATAAAGCGCGCTCAATAACCCGTAAAATTTTATGACCGCCACTGCGGAAAGTATTTCACCGATTAATTCGTGGACGATTGTTAAGCGGGAGATGACGGAGAAACGGAGAAGGGGGATGATATAATGTTTTCTTTCTCAATTACGACTTAATGGATTAAGAGAGTCGGGTAATGAAAATATACTACCTTCATTTATTTCGTAAAAGTATTCGCACGTATAATTACACTACATTATTCCAACCAAGAGTTCATTTAAAAGACACCCCAGATCAGAATATCAGGTATTAACAATGGAAACATTGATCTGAATAGCTTAATATCCAATTATATACTCAGACCTGTTTATCATTTGAATTATCTGAACCAATTTTTTAAAATTCTAATAACTACTATATGCAAAAAATGAATATTTCTATAATTACTGACGACAGGATTTCATAGTAAATCTTAATATTATGTGACACAAGTATGGATAAATACACACACCGAAAATTTTACGAACACCGAACTCTGTATTTGCAATGAAATTACTGGATAACAGAGTTCGTGAACAGTAAATGACTAAAGTATAGTTTACCTAGATCGGACGGAATTAAGCAATTTTCCTCTTGTATCCGGCAATTTTCCAATGTTTCCTCTGATTGACTGCTCTGTACGAACTGTCGATACCGTTTTGAACGATGAAGATAGACAATAATGAAGCGGGACGATTAATGAGACGTACACGAAACGAAAATCGAGATTAGAACACGCCAACTCCTTCTTCTCCGCCGCGGCGGGCGGTCATTTGCTCCGGGCAAGTGAACATGATAAATGGACGGACTACAAGAAGGGAGGGGAGGGAGGGGCGGAAGGAAGAAAAATGTTTGGTGAAAAACTGGATTAAGCGCGCACGAAAGTTCCCAGCCATCGTCCGAGCGTCGCACGAAACCTATCTCATTCGGCAAATTGATACTGTCCGCGCAAATTGATAGCAATTGGCGTGATTCGAAATTTCCTCGGAGCCATATCATTATTTCTAGGACGGGGAAAAATTACTATTATATTACAGTCCTAATCGGACATCCAGTAGGATCGATCCTATGATCAAACGAAGAAACGACCCTCAATGGGACGTCTCCGGCCATCCTATTCCGACATTTATGGTATATTTTTCGAGGAAACGATGGTAATAAATTATATTCTTTATTCCAATTTAGACATGGTCCGTTCGTGAGGGCAGGATATTAAACGTGGAACTAAATGGCAATTATTTTTCGATATGAAAACTACACGGCTATTGCCCGGGACGAGGTAAATTTAAAGGGCCGAAATTGGAATATGGCGCCACACGTCAAAAATGTTTCCACTTCAATCGGTGGACGTTCGTCGAGCGATATCATTCAAAATCAGTTGAGGTTTGAGGGATTTAATCGAGGAACGATTGTTACAAATAAAAACTTCCAATTAGGCAACCCGAGTACGATGAATATAATGGAGATTTCGCCACTTTTGGGGAATTCAGCAGTTTCATTACGGCGACCCTGTAGTGTGTACCCTTAAAGCTTTGATACTTGCGAGAGATCATGTTCAACGTTGTATGATGGTGTGAAACTACACTGTATATAGGGGGGGGGCAGTTAATGCTAGCTGGGGCCGCGAGTTTGCTGGCCTCTCACTGAAGGGAGAATGCGTAAGCGAGAGTTGGGCCTAAATACAATAGTTCTCTCTGTAGTCTCGTATCGATCCCCGCTTCGGCGCTGGGCCGGTCCAAATTGATTTTAATCAGCCGGAGCCACGGATTAATAGATTCTGGTCGGGCAATAGCCCGACCGACGCCGAGTATTATGTTAGTTCTGGAGAAATTGTTGTCGGGAAGCAGAGAGGAGAGCCGGGGGACGGCAATATTGGAGGCCCCGAGGAGGAGGCGTAGTTAGTAATGCGGGGAGGAATAGGGAGGGTTTCCTCGGGACCGAGAGAGAGAGAGAGAGAGAGAGAGAGAGAGAGAGAGAGAGAGAGAGAGAGAGAGAGAGAGAGAGAGAGAGAGAGAGAGAGAGAGAGAGAGAGAGAGAGAGAGAGAGAGAGAGAGAGAGAGAGAGAGAGAGAGAGAGAGAGAGAGAGAGAGAGAGAGAGAGAGAGAGAGAGAGAGAGAGAGAGAGAGAGAGAGAGAGAGAGAGAGAGAGAGAGAGAGAGAAAGAGAGAGTGACCGACAGGGGTACCCTGGGATGACAGAGGCGGACAGAACCCAGCATTCAAATGACTTGCTCTCGTAACGGCAATAGGTTTTACTATTTTATGGCGCCCGGTATGAGATTTCCAGTTGATTAATATCAAAATGTACAACCCGAAGAAATTCACATTAAATCATAAATACCGAGTAATCAACAAACCACGAAGCAATGAGCACTTCATTGGCATTAAATTTATCGTATTAAATTTAAGAGCAGGCAAGCTGTAAAAGGAATGGATTCCTACCTCTTTCTGTAAAGGCTGGAACTATAAAAGTAATTACGTGATATATCATAGCACATATATCATACCATAGTATGAGAGGAGACAGAGGAACGCGAAATCTATATTTTTCTACGTTTTCTTAATGTGTTTTATGCGTGTTAAAGGTAGTTCCATAATTGTTAATTAAGTTCTACAATTTTTATTATTTTAAAACTGTTCGGCCCGGTGCTGCTATCAGTATTGCAATAGAGGTTCTCCTCCTGATATGTTTGGAGAACCCCCGCTCCGAATCAATCGTGCAAACCATTCAAACCTGGGTAAGGGACAGTAAAATAAAACCCGGCGCGTAATGAAAACCTGCGGGCGCAGAGTATATACTAGTGCACGGATGAAGGGGAAATAACCGGCCGATAACCGTAACCGGCCCTGAACCGAAACCCGTTAACTTGTTAATGTCGTCAATAGAGGGGCGGCCGGTTAGCTGGTCCCGCGAGGCCTCCACCTCCTCCTCCTCCATCCTCGACCGCCCTAACGACTTGAATAACGCGCCAATACATACAACTTCCCCGAGTTTGGTGGCCCATTGAGTGCGGCCCAAACTTAGTACCGGGCGTAAATGCGCCCCTGTTAACACTTATGCATCCGTACGCGTTTCAGAATGGGTTGGAATAATCGCGACCGTCATTCTAATAAGGCCGCAGTTTTCATAATTTTGTTATAAAACGCTGAATTCTTCGGCTTCTGAACATTAAAATTCCTCTATTTTTCTTCCAAATTATATTTAACATGTATACTGACTCTGTAGCTATACGGGGAGGGTTGGATCTTCTGAGTACAATCCAACGCTATAGATCGCCATGGATCTGGGATGGAAGTCCCCGAAATCGGCGTGACACGTGTGAATTAATATTTCGGGCCATTAAGGGCGGTTGAAATATTTGCGGGCGCCAGCAGGGACAATGTTTTCTCAAAAGCTTAGCCCCCACCAAAACGCCCCTAATCGGGAACACGTGGGTTCGGGCGTCGAGGCATGTTGATACAACGGGGCTGATATTAAAGTGGCGGGAGTGATCATCGGGCTGTGTGCGATGAGGGAACGCAAACAGGGGGCGGGAGGAGGGCCCGACGAGAGCTTAAAACTTGGCGCCCGACCGCTATTTAGCGGGATATTGGGTGCGGGATTTCAACTCGAACTTTCCAGCCGATCCGCAAAACGTTAACGCCAACGTTATGTTATGGGCTGTTGGTTCCGTCCGGGATTCGTGAAAGGGAACCAAGTTTGTTTGACCATAAAATTGAGGCCTCCTTGAATTGACGACCTAGTGATATATCCGCTACCCTATTATTGATATTTGGCCCAAATGCATTCATATAATTTTCAGTGGGTTGTAAGAGGAAGACATACTTCCTTTATATTGTGTAATATTAGAAAACATTTTAGAATTATATGTACTTAAAATACCTGGAAAACTGCAACCATAGTTCTAATTTGTGTATTAATCTGTGTAATTACCTGAAACAAAGTAAAAAGACAGATATAAGAAATATTGTAAATAAAACAAGGCAGCTAAAAATCACATTATAAGTTTTGGGCCAACATGACTTGAAAATACTCGTTCGGCGAATTGAGGGATAGTATAACTCGAAAACTGAAGGCGACCGTTTATTGAACAGAAGGCGATCTGTTTGTACTGTTTGGTAATTCTAGACTAAAGGCAAACCGTTGTCAACGGGAAACGTTCATTCGGATTCTGTATAAAAAACGTTCGCAGTTTTTGGTTAAATTACTGCCACTTCAAGTTATGGCAGGGTATTATACTTCACAACAAACATGGCTATAAATCAAACTCAAATTTATTATACTCATTCCTAGCATGTGGAATTTCTAGTTGGCAAAAAAAATTTCTAAGAGTAAACTGGCTGAAGAAAAATTTTGAATTCCCTCCGTATCTTATTCCCTTTCGGAATGCGACTCGGGACGGCATCGAGTTTGATTTTTACGAGCGGCGGAAGTGTTTCGTCAGCGCCAAAAACCGAACAGTGCGGCCGGAAAGAGATCGGGCGCTAAAACCGGAGTTTTTGTCGCAACTTGAGACGTGCTAAGATTCTTCGCTCGGAATTTGAAGATTGTGGAAGAAGAGGCTTTAAGCAGGCCTCCTTTTCAGACTTTCCTAGTACGTGTTACTAGACTTGACTAGGCAACGTTTCCGAAAACATTTGCTTTAAGGAGACAAACGTTTAAATATGGGTTGAAAAACATGGCTTATGGGAAATGTTAATTGCAGTAAAAGATGAAAATATAAATTAAAATAGGCGCTGATAATTGTTGTATCCCTTAAAATATACATATCCAGAAAGCATTTCGCAAATCTAGTTTCTAAATACTCTTTAATCCGTTTGCCTCTATTCTTGTAAGATAATTGGCAAATTTCATAGCCAATCACAGTCGGACACCATTAATTTAAATCGCATCAAGTCGGAGGCCTAATATCGTCCCAGTGTCGTTTGCCTTTCCGATATCGTTTGCGGTGACTGTGCGGGAAAGGCAGACGTGGGCTCCCTCTCCAGGACTGGCCCCTTGGTGCCCGATAATACCTGACCACCAACTTCCCAATTAGAAGGACCCACCGTGACCGTCACCGCGATCAAAGAGAAGCCAACCAGAATTCTGGCCGGTGGTGGAAGGGTCCTAAAACTGAGGAACGGGTCCAGGGCGGGTTTCAGATGAAATACTGGTAACTGAGTAACATACCGTAGATTGAAACAAAGATTTTTGGGAATATTGCCATGACTCAACAGATATTTCAAATGATTTTTTTCTATATAGCGAATTGTTATCAGAGTAATAAAATAGCATGAGTGCTACTGACGACGGTGAGTAGGAAACTTACAGTTGCGAGATGTTTTATTTGGGTCGAAATCAAGGAGACCATGTCTCATCTCATCTGGACCATTAAAAATCAAGTGTTATTGTGAACCCAGAATATTTAACGCTCGTCTGTTAAGATGAGACTCAAAATTCCGAATTCTTTCTTTACATTCTTTTCCCTCGCAAGGGAAACAAAATTGAGCGAACAATAGAACATTGATGTGCCGTAACAGTAAAAATAATAATAATAATTAGTTTGCATCGCCCATTATCCGTTAAGGAGGGAAACGAGGAAAAGTCACTGAATTTATCACCGGTGATTTAAAAGGAAACAGCACCCAATGAAAAGCCCGTTATAAATGTAAAGTGAGCCACGTTTTCGAGCGGGTTTCCAGAAACGACGCGGCGTTCCACCCCCACCGCTAACGAGCGAGTTTATCATTAATTAGCCGAGAACCTTATTGTTGATACCTTTCTTTAAATAGAGGGGCTCGGGGCTAGAAATTAATTTGGGCCATAACACATTGTATGTTAATTTAACGGGGGAGAGAAGCTGTACGCGGTTTTGTAGTATATGTTTGTGGACGAGTTTACTTCTAAAAATAAAGGTACAGACGCCCTGAACGGAGAACGTGAGAGAGAGGGAGGGAGAGAGTGAGAAAGAGTGAGGGGGGAGGGCTTCGCCAGGAGGAAAGGGGGACCAGATAAGTCTAATTACTTAATTAACAAAATGCGATCATTAGTAGACCTGCCGCGGCAACCGTATCAATAAGCGTGAAAAGGATTTCACATGCCGACGTGTCCTAATTAAGATAAACAACGACGATGAGTCAGTAAAAAGGGTGGAAACGCTATTAATTTCCAAAGCGAATTTGATACTGCAAATAGTACACCAAAACACCCCATATATATAGTGGAAACATAATAAATTTTCCTCATTTCATGACGGAATATTCAAAGATATTATATTATCAAATCAAAATCTTGACCATGAAGTCATCACCTCAATTAAACAAATTATTCGGATGTAATTTTTTCCCATAATTTATATTATCACAATAATAGAACCAATCCGTCACAAACTGAAATTGTAGAGAAAACATTACAGGAAGAAAAATGCAGAATTTGCCAGTACATCTGTAACCGTACAAATCTCCCGATGCAATACTTATTTACATGCCAGAAACGGTAGAGAAGGTCTGTAATACAAAACCAGGGCCGCTCGTAAAAAAGGAGTTGAGCTGCACTCTAGACATGTCTGGCGACCCATCCTTCTCTATTTGTCTTCCGCCCATCTCTACTCGTCTCCATCGCTCATCCCCGATCATCCTATCCAAACGGCGCCCGGATAACGGCCCAATAATTTGAAATAGAAATCCATTTGGGGCCCAGGAGAAACGTTCGGCGGATGATCGACGATTTGCTGCCCCAATACTGAATTTCTGTGGACCGCCCGCATATAAACGATAAAATAAAAACTGCCCTCCAGGCCGGAAAACTATAAATGTGCTAGGGAACGTAAAGCTGCCTGTACGAATTTCAATGTAAGGACGCCATACTTGGATTCGAATAATAGTTTGACTATTATTTGAACGAATGGTACATTTTTAAACTTCCTTTAAGCAGGCTTTATAATTACATTGAAAGGAAGATAACCACAATTTAAAAATAACTTGCAGACTTAATGCCAAAAAGGAGGAGCATGGCTTTGTACGGAATATTTTCAAATTCAATTTCAAATATACACATTTTAAGTGTCGGTTGGTTTAACAAGACAGAATTTAGACGTTGTTTCTCGTCGGTTGTTGTACAAATCACCCCCTCGGAAGTCAACTGACAGCCCTTGGGGAGCGAAATTTAAAAATATCCAAATGCCCTTCTATTTTCGCCCGGGCGGTTCTTTAACAAGATAAAAGCAAGAGGGGAGAACGAGTGAAATTCGGGGTGTGGAGGGGTAATATATTAAAGGGTTGTTTGGCCAGATAGAATGCCAGGTATGGGGCTGCTCTTGCAAAAAGGCACAAAACCGTCGCCCTCACCCCCTCATCAAAAGTGATGACTTTGTTCAAAGTATTCGGGGCACGCGGGGCCCGGCCGCAGCTCGGCCCCTCAAAAAGCCCTCACCGCTGTCACACACCCCACCACCCCGAGTCCCATTCCACTATACCAGCAACCCAATCAGTCTAAATAATTTAAATAGGCAAAAATCTACGTTTATATAGCTCGTTTCCACCATTGCTTAGTTTAACTAGATCTGTCACTTCAATCAGGTACGGCTGAAAAAGTCCCAAGTGTTTAAAACGATTTCACACAGGGTAATTTTATTTACATGTATATCTGTGTATTAAACAGATACACTTTTCTAAACTTCAATTCTTCAATTTAAACCGGCCCATTCTAAAGTCTAAAGGATCAGTTCATACGTTCGCCAGAGAGTAAATAATTGGCACAATACCAACCCGTTTATATAATAGGGTAAAGGCTCATAGTATACAATGGACAAATACCTATTCGTACCTTGTAGGAATAATAGATTTAGCCATAGGGTCAGGGGTGGTCCCACCTGGCCGGCCGAGAACAAGGGAAAGCCGAGACCGCCCGCAGGGACGTATAAAACGAGTACGTCCAACAGAACCAACACGGCCCTTCATATCTAAATTGAATTCATATGCATCAAACCGACTCCCGGCGTCGGCGTATCGCTAGCCCCCCATCTCGGGGCTTCGGGCCGGGAATGAACAAAAAAATATACTTCACTCCCGGCCCAGTCGAAAAACCGAAAAAGGTTTCTCCAACAATGAGCTTTTGCCATTATTCGGCCGCGAGTCCGACCCGAGAAGAGTGCCGTTACGTGCCGTTTGATATTGAATTTTTTTTTCGGGCAATGTAAATACAGAAAACTTTTGACATTTGCGCACCCGAAAAAAAAGAGCACCCGATTCCCGTCTATATGGCAGTCGTTCGAAACTTGTTGGATGGAATAATTTTCCCGACGCACGGACTCCCAGGCAAAGATCCCAGCGTTCGGCAAGAACCGGCACGGGAGGGCGGTAGCCGACTGCCGAAATTAAGCAAATATTGGGCAGGGGCAACGTTCGATTATAACTCGGGGATGAAAGCGGGGAGGGGGAAGGTGTACAATGGGTCCGACAATGGGATCACTTTCATTGGCCCCCGAATAAGAACAATTCGGGCAGCCGGGCGTCGCCCCATCCCGCACCACCATAACCTCACCACGTCCACGATACACGAAATAGGGGGCCCCCCCGCGATTCAATGGGAGCCGAACGTCAATTCAATTTAGATACGCCCAGGGGGAGGCAACCCCCCCCCCTCAACACAGGGCTACTAGACGCCCCCCTCTCTAACACACTATTACTCAAATTCTGATAATGAATTTTCACTCCGATTCCTCTCCACACTCCGGTACGTGTCAATATCCCTCACGGATGACAAACGCGGCGAATGGCACCCCCTTTAATGTGATAATCCTATTTTGGTGTCCTGAAAACCCGCAGAAATAATCCAAATTTTATGCTATGAAAATCTATAGCACCAAAGGGATATCTTGGAGAACCGACTGCTTAAATCATTTGTTAGAATACTCGGTGTCAACTATAATATGGGATATCATCAGTGAGAATGGGACAAGGATGGAGTTGCAGTATTTGAAATATATAGGAAAGGTATAGTTATCGTTTTACCTGCCTGTAAACTAATAGCTCCAACAGATTATTTCCTTCTATAAATATGGCAAAATTAAATTGTGTAGCACCTCAATGTCTACTCAGTAATACATGTAGCGCTAAATACCAGTCAGAATGAATTGCCGGTTGGCTAATCGGAAGCCATTAGACCTGCAGACTATTCGGAGTCGGAAATGAACCTAATTATTACTCCGACTCTGTTTTAGTAGTACCGAAAACAAAGCCGCCCAGATAAACCCAGCCGGTGGGCCATTAAGTGGGCGGTAAGAATTTAAACTGTGCGTGACAGATAAAACGGCTGTTCCTCTATTCATAAATAAAGCGAACGTCATCGAATTATCGCTCGAACGCCCGTGTTTCAACAGATTGGGGATGAGAAAAAAAATAAAAGAGAAAACCGCAGTGTCAAATTTAAAACCGATAACTTGGTATTGTAATATATGTGTATCCGCCGCCCGGACCCCCAACAGATTAGATCTTAATGGGGCATAAACTCGGTCTATCTGCCGGAGTCGGGCTTAATCCATTCGTTACGGAAACGGAATGCAGGGGCTAAAAAGAAAGGGGACCAACTCTATCTCTGCCCAATTAACAATTTGCTAAAAATCTTCATTATTCTCTTTAGCATGGAGAGATAAAAAAATACATGTTTGGAATTGAATCCTGTCCATTGTGTCACATTTATATTTGAAATACCAAACGATTATACAACTATCGTTTTGTTTTATATACATTTCTTATACAGGGATATGGGACCTTTGCAGGGAAGTGGGTTCCTGACAAAACGGACAGGACATCGCTCAAATTCTTTTTAAAATTGTAACTTCTACTAAAGTTTCTAATTTCAACACAGTCGAATTTGTCGACAGCTTACCACCGGGTTAATTCGGTTTTTAGAACTGACAAGAACGTTACGGCGTTACGGAATATTCAATTCCACTGGCGAAAATTTTCCCGCAAGGATGTTACTTAATGAGAACATTTGACCCAACTCGAGCTTTTCGATCATACGCGAAAATTAACCAACATCCTCGTTCACTTGTGTTTACCAACGATCCCAAATTTGATACGCCAGACTTGTTTTGGAGTTGGTGGAATAACACTTGCGATTCTCAGTATCCATTCGCCCTTCGTCCTACAGCATGACCAAGGTTGGTTCGGCCAGAGTTACTGCAATGAGTAACTATAAGTAGACCGACGGTTATTGCTATTTAGAATATAGGAAACTTATGATATTTTTCAAGCCCTTGAAGATCCCTCCCTTAATCCGAATGTTTTAATATTCAAGGGCCGCGTAAGGCACAAGTAATGTTTGAATTTTAAAAATTTATCGGAAACCACGATGGCGGAAAGGTCGTGTCGCAAATGTTTTCACGGAGTCCGGGGGATTCCTCAAAACGGACGTACCGTACGCGATTCATAATTCACCGGCGACGACGGGGCACGTTTCTGGAGGGTAGGGGGCACGCACCGGCGGCCCCGCATGCACGTAGCCGGCTCCACTTAGCATAATAATACGCTGGTAAAATAACAGAACTCGCGCCGATCGGTGAAGGAGGAGGGTCACCCGGGGATTTATGGGGTCCACCTCCGACCCGCCGACAATTGAATAGGCCCGGAGAGTGGCCTTTCCGCGAAGGAATTATTCAATCGGCTGACGCCCGATGACGGGAGTGGGCGGTTGAACGGCGTTTTTCAAAATATCCGTCCGAGCAGCGATCGGGCGAGTGGGACTCTATTATTGATAGTCGCGCGTTACCACTCTCCCTACCCGATTCTCCTTCCCTTGTAATCATGGCCAATAAATTATCGTGTAATCGTCGTTCCCGCTGACGCAGTTTTATCGCCCGCCGCGATTTCTTATTCCTGTTCCGAGTTATTGGAGAATTATTGGAAAGTTGTTCTGCCCGGACGGCGAGGGGCATTTCGAGCTGTCGCCTTTGCAATTAGCGTCGATTTGCAAGCTTATTCAGTAGTCGGACCGCCTAAAGCTTAATGAGAAGTATTTATCTTATCCCAATTTACCGGCTACATCACCGTTAATCATTCACCTTTTTACCGCCATAAGCCTATATATATTAGTACTGTAATTCCGGTACCTTTAAATACTTTTAGCTCTAAAACTGAGAATCTCCTCCGAATTTCCTCTGACCTCATAAAAGGAAGGAACAATGACGGCTAATTGAAATTAAGCTTGTTCGTCTACATCGTCTACAAAAATCACATCAGTTATCGGGAAATACGTCTGCATAACACAGAAATTTTGAATAGAGCTGCATCCACAGAAATTTGAGAAACCAACTACCGTCTATCATTTTGCAACAATTTTGCAAAATGTAATTTCTTGTATCAGACGAAAAGAATAACACTTTAATAACCGACCCACCCTCTTCACGGTAGATTCAGAATGGGGGGAGTTTCTGGAAGATTAATAACGCCGTTTAATAGCGGAGTGCCCCGGGGCCTGGATATGCATCACAATGTTTGGCCCGAACAACGCGATGCCCCGGACTCCACCTTCGCTACGAAATTAATTAAGCGCAATAAAACCCCGCCGAAACAATGCGTCCGGATTTGCATATTCATTAAAAACTCGACCCCCGGCGGACCCCTTTATGGACTATAAAAGAATCTATTTTCAAAACTCTATTGTATCGTCCTCGGGCTCGATTTTCACAGGCGAATATTCAATAACCAGAATTGGCCGTCGACACGTTGCAACTCCCGGATTCACATTGTAACACTTCCGTTTTCCTTATTGTGTCCATTGTTGTGTCTTCTTTTTTTTATTTAATTTTATTTAATCAGGGAGACTGTTGACTGGCGTTTGTGCATTGTGACTTGAATTAGTTTCAGAAGCAATGGGCAGAGAGTAACTGGAAATATTCGATCATTAAATAGAACTACAAGCATTGTATATCGCCGATGTTAAATTATTTAAAAATTACCAACTACATAATACTTATTACTTATTAAATTATAAACACAGCTGCAATTATAAATTTTAATTACAAGTTGTCCTGCTTTAAAATGCTCATAAATTAAACATACTCGGCAGTACTGCGATGAAAAGTTTATTATTTTCTTAATACGATAAATATGCAAGCTCTTGTTTCATTCTGATGATGGTCGTTAACCGATTCTCCTCGTGGATTTTAGAATATTCTGCATTAATTTTCGGTCTCTCTAATAAACACAGTAGTTAGTTGCTCGTCGATAGAACCCGAAGATAACGAACAATGGATATTTGCATTGGCTTAGGAATAGATTGGGGGGGAAGAAGGCATCGAAAGGGGGGATGGAGAGCACGGGTGCGGGTAAGGGGGGAACATAAGTTGAACAAGAGTTAATTGACAGAATGCCTAATCCTGTTTACAGAAGTGATGCGAGGATTTATATATATTTTTTCCAAATGCATATTCATTCGTATGCCTGCGCAACCGTAACGGCGGGTTCGAAAACGAGTAGAGCCGGCGGTTATTTACACTTAATCACCCGCCTTTCGTCTATCGGTTTAATTAATCATGGTAATTTATTATAAAGTGTTGAAGCGGCGTTCGTGGCCCGACCCGCCGTCGCACCTAATGACGAAATTTACATTTTGACGGAGGGAAACGGACAGGGGAGAAAAATGTAAGAAAGTATTTTTTTTGTTGCCTATGCACCGATTCAAAACTGGAATGGGGATGGAATTTGTTAGAGAATCGTCCTACGTACAGCTGTTCATATTCCTTGCCATTTTTTTGAATCTGTGAAATACAAGCGTTGACAGCATTTTCTTTTTCCTTGGTATATACTAACGATACTAACATCTGTGGCAGCTTTAATAAAAGTTCGTCCTAATTTAACTAAGGATTTTAATATTCAATACATTTTTACCAAATCTACGCCAATGCTAGAGAAAAACATTTTCAACAAACTTACGACCCCGTTTAATTGATAATCGTTTACACATAATTATTATGTACGTATTCCAGCTGCTCCCTAGACAGAAGCCCCTCCTGTTTCTCACCACCGACCTGCCTCAACGCGCCCAATGTTTTTCAATCGAAGCCGCCTATTACAGGCGTGCGGTTCCATTTCACGGCCAATTGAAAGCGGCCGCGGAAGTCGGGTAACGGGCGGAGTTCCGGCCGGTAAGGCTTCCTCCCTGGTCCCAATCGATACGCGTCAGAGTCGGCACAAGGCACCGACGTCCTGGCCTCCCGGATCCGGACCGCCCGGTGAAACCCGACAAATGTCAAGCGGCAGATGTAAGCCAGAACTCGGAACACTTGCTATGATTAACGCGGGACTCAATACCGACCACCCACTCTGCTCTTGGCTCTCGATTCGACACTTCTCTCCTGTACTCAATTTTCTCTTCTCATCGAGATAAGGCTTGGGTTCTCGTGTTTGCGTCAATAAATATTCAAAACTGAAAACATTAAACCGAAATTTTTTGCTTTTTGTCGACGACAAGACTGTAAAACTACTGGAATGAGTCATAAAACAGGCCAAAATTGTTTTTATGAACTGGCGACAGAGTAACAACTGTTTTACGGCAAAAATTAGAAAAGTTACGAACCGTGGGATTCGGCTTTTATACTGGCCTATTAGACCCCAGCCGCATAAATTACGCGTAGTCACGTTTTATTTATCACTGCGAATTCAAGTTTTTAAAGGGGGTCCTGAAATCGTCGGTAGTTTCCTCCAAACAGCTGATTGATGGTCCAATCCCCCCGCCAATTGATAGACGCTCAATTTTTTACCGCCGCCCACTTCGGAAAAGTGTGAAAGCTTCGGGAGCCGTAGGGTTGGGGCCGGACCGACCGCCCCCCGGGGACCCTTTGCGCCACTCTGCTTTCAGTTTGTCAAACGATCCTAAATATGGGAGGCTTGGGGGAACTATATTTCTATTATGGACGGCCCGACGGGACGCCCCATCGGATCCAATGGCCGACTGATTGTGATTTAATATTTTGAACGGTCGCGGGGCGTTATAATATTTTCAAAGTAATAGCTATCTATAATACACTTATTACCGGGCCATGATAATAGCTGATAATAACTGACAAATTGTGCAGCCATTCTAGCCGCTATACCTAAATAAATGACGATCCGTATAGAAAACTATCAAAACCCATAACGACTGCTTTCCGAAAATGCGAGAACTTGTGGCTGAGAGAAAATAACAGCTGAAGGGATAATACTCGCATTTTCTGAGTTTGTAAAAAACACTATTTAAATATTCCAAAAAATGTAGGTAGATTTAAAGTATACCGTCCGTTTAAACGCCGTCCAGTAATCAATCCTCCTTTTCTCAAAATTATGAAATAACCTTCTTTAATTGTTAGGTTAATGAAAATAATAACGGGTTATAATTTTAGGAGGAGTATCATGCGTGACTCGGGTAATTCGTGGGTTAAAAAACCAGGAAAATAAATTTCCAGTAGATGTGATTTTCGTTAATTAGCCCTACTTGTTCCGGGGAGGTCGTTAATAAAAATGACCACTGAGGTATAATGAATGCCCTTCCTCATCTTATGAAGTAACAGGGCCTCCATCCCCCAACCCCTTCAGTTTTTGTATTGAGATCATTTCTGGTCTATTGTCTCGGCCACAGAAGAACGGGGTGGTGAAGGCATTAGCCGGGGAGAGAAAGACTGGTGGTTGAGGTGACACTGTAAGTTGGGGGGATACTTTAAAGTGGGCAGGCCGCTGGTCCCCTTTCTCGGTCGTCACCCGGGGCCCGAGCGTTGATAGATTTCCAACCCCAATCACTCCCGCTCACCGAGGGAGGCACCTAGGCCCCAGTCTCGCCCTCCTAGGGGGAGGGGGATGAGGGGGGGTCGTTATCTACACGGCTCCTTCCGCAAAAGGGATTACTTTCCGTCGCTAATGGAATGAAGAAAAAAATGCGTCGGAAACCCGTCGCGGAGTCCCAGGGTGCCCGGATATCGCATCCGGGCCCTAGTGATTAACTTGATTAACACCGGATTATCGCCGTACAGTGTCCTCCTCCCCGGAGTTTCCACTGCGACTGAAATGAAAGGATCCGCTCGGGAATTTTCTTTTTGCAGGCCCCTCCTCGTCGAGGAGTGGGAATTCCGGACAAAATTGAATTCAGATCCCGGCATTTGATATTCGCGCCTCAGCCGTATTTATTTTTCAATATCTTCATCTACAAGAATCGACGGTTTCATTTATTTTTTATTGTTAATTCGAGAGTCAACTCTAACGTCTTCGAGGGGCAGAACGTTTCCTTCCATTTATTAAACTGAGTGAGATGTCTCCTTCATAGTAGGCAGTAAAGTTTTAACACCAAGGCCATAAAACTTGCCACCATTATTTCGCATTTTTAGTTTTTCTTTGCTACAGGAGTACTTCTAGGAAGGTCGAAGAAAGCGTAAACAAAGTTTTAGAAAGTGAAATTGTCAGGAATTCTAAACTGCCGGTGGGAGAGTGGTCCTGGAAACGAAAGAGGATTTAGGTCGGGGAGAAGCAGTCAACCTGTATTGACCAGAAAGGGTTGGGGCCGAGTTAAAGCATATTCAAGGCTTCTCTCCCGGCCCGGAAATAAACAAGGGTGGCGCATTCGGGGATTTTTCACGGATCTATTACTTTCACGGGCCATTAGGCGGCCGCGGGCCACAGGCCCTAAGAGCGGTGGCGGCGAGAGAAATTCCATTTGCAGTAAATTGTATTGCGCGTTGGAAGCCGGCGCCGCCCCCGACTGTAAACGCTCCTCACGTACATTTTCCGGGGCTAACCTGTGACCCCTCGGTCCGCCGAGTACCACCTGTCTTCCGATAACGGCCGACTCGAGCGATTTAAGTCCGGTTTATATTCACGCCGCGGGGGAGGCGGGAATTAATTTCGTTGGGAGACTTCCGGCTTAAAATATATATTCCATTAGCGGGGTGCGGGCGCCTATCTGGCCGGCCGAATCTAATTAACTAATGCGACGCGAACCGGCCCCACACAATCGTCGGCTCCCAATTGCGGTTCAACCTCCCCCCCAAACCCCCACCGACCGAACGCGTCTCATTCCAACCCGATTCTGTTTCAATCAGCCGACTGCCCGACTGTTAATACGCGCGGTTCACCGATCGCCATACAACCTCCAGCCGGGAAATTTAATTCTTCAACTAGGGCCTAAATTATGTCCTAGTTTTGTTCCCACCTTTTGTAATTAACCCTACATTATTCCGGCGACACGACAGCAATATAAATTTACACATTTTCCAAATGTGACGATCCTATTCTTTGATCCGTATAAAAATTGCATTGGGTCAACGATAAAAAAAACAAGGAAAAAGCGAAAAGAAAATAAACTCAATTTGATATTCGAAACGAAGCCGGGTCCAACAAACGGTACCGGTGGGGGACGGAATGGAACCCGCAGGGAAATACGGTGAGGGCGAGCCCGAGGAAGGAAAATGGCCATTTTCGGAAGAAAGGAAAAGGCGATAGGGAAATCTTTGTGAGACTGCAATCTTGCGCAAAGCCGTCACCGGGCATAGACTCGGCTATTGGGGCTTCGGATCTAGGTATATTTCAATATTTCGCCACTCTAAATCAATATAATAAGATATATGCATCTATGAAAATCAGCAAATGGAAACAGAACAAATAGGTATTTTAAATTAGGAGCAATAATGGTTCAAAAGATGGTGGGTCAAGTACGCGGATCTGGCTTACTATACAAATTAAGATCTTTTCTTCGTAATAAGACCTGACGAAATGAAAGGTTTCCGGCGTAGGGACATTTCAAAGCCCCAAACTAGACAAGTTACTCGGACGCTATTCCTTCCGTTAGGGACTCAATTTTCTCCGGTTCTATAATAAAATAAAGGGAAGGCTGTCAGCTGTCAAGGAATATACACCGGCGGCAGTGGTGGGGGTGTGTTCCTGGGGGTCTTCATTCAGCGTTGCCGAGAACAAAAGAGAGAAGGAACGAGGGAAAACAGCGGACACTGGAGAGGGAGAAAGGGCAGCCGTCCTCTCTAAGTAGCCTGGCGGGGAGGGCTTAGGAAAGTGCGTGATTCAGATGTTATCAGATCTCATGTTACCGGGACCGGGCCTCCTCGACGGGCCAGTTTCTCCCTACAATGTGCTTGTTTCACACGACTTCTATCCGACGTCCCGAGCGGGTCTTTATTCGAAGGGATTGGCCAATCAGTGCTAGGGATTCTGCGTCGCTTAACTTATTCCCACTGGCAAACGGGTAAAAATACACACCGCGAAGTTACAATATTAAATTTTATAAACGTAAAAAAAATAAAGCACTAGTCAAAACAATGACATACTTGTAAACGGATAATGACAAAACACTCAATTTAAACCTGCAACTGGGACTTGTTCAGACCGAAAATTATACGAATAACATTTACTTTGTTCGTGTAAATTTAAAATTTAGCGGCTGTAACTTTTGATTTGAAACGATCTTCAGTAGGTTGGTTTCATAATGTTATGAATATCTCAGTTTTTTCGCTGAATTACGGGATTGAAAAATTTTGAGAAGATATTGCAATTTGAATTGCATTTTTACAGTGATCTTCCTACCGTGTAAAAAGTGCACCCCATTTTAAATGTGTAAGCAGTTGCAATAGAAACCGTGAACTGTAAGAGACGGTGAAAAGATATAAGCGACAAATATCAATAGAGACGTTCAAAATCAAATACGTATCTACAGAAGCGGGCAATATGTCTCGGAGCGCAATTTAAAATTTCAAACCGGGATTTAATAAAGAGCCGCAGTCAGAAGTCGACGGAAGAGGACGGAAATTTAATAAAGTTCTAAATAGTCCGAGTATACAACAGAGGGAAACCGGACCGGGGACGATAATCGACAATGGGTGGGCGGGGGGCCGCTCAAACAGGGCATTCATTCGCCGGAGGCCAAAGTTTTATACATCCTCGGGCAAATACCCAAGCGATTCGGCCGGCGGGAAAGACACTACGTCCGAACGGTAATAATAATCGGCGGAAAAACGGGATTTTTTTTTATTCGGAACCGTCTCCCAATTAATTTGTATCAAAGGCCCTGATCCGGCATAACAATTTGAGCGGTGGAAAAAATTCGGCCGATCCCTATAGCAATTACGGCCGCGCGTACCGCACAGCCCCCAACCATTCGCAGCGCCAACACACCATTGGACCTTATAAAACCGATTTTAAAAGTGGAAAACCGGACAATTAATCCTGGATTTGGGCCCCGGGCCGAGTTGGGGCGGGGGAGGGCCGGAATTAATTTTGGGCGTTGCAATTTTGAAGCGAGACAATCGATAAATTCCTCTCTCTATGTCTCTCTCTCTCTCTCTCTCTCTCTCTCTCTCTCTCTCTCTCTCACACACACACACACACACACACACAGACTGGAGCCACTCACAAACCGGTATTAATCCGGAAAATCGTTATTTGAATATAATTTTCCGTTGGAAAAGATCACCTCGGCGCAGAATTAAAAACGCAATTTGCATTTTACACATCGAAGCGTTCCGTTAATTATTTATTGAAATATGACTTTAAAATACGAATGGTATCTGTCCTGTAGCGATTTTTCCCATTTCCAAGTTGGTGATAATAACGTGAATGGTGTAGGTACCTTAAAACTGCAGTATTTCATATTTTTGAAGTGAACACAGTGAACTGAGTTTATGATACGAAGTAGGGGAGCTTACCGTATACTGTAAGAAGGGCCGGATCGCTGGTCCTCCTGCCGGCTACGTTCTCGGCGACGCACGTGTAGTTGGCGGTGTCCTGGAGCCTGGCCTGGCCGACGAGGAGGTGGCCCTCGGAGGAGACGATGATGTTGGTGTCGGACTCGAGGGGGGCTCCGTTGCGCAGCCAGTAGACCCGGGGGGGAGGAACGCCGCCCGGCGGGTCGCAACGGATCTCCGCCTGACGGTCAACCTCGACCGACTGCGAATAGGGAGGCGATTCGAACACCCTCTTTAGGTCTGAAAAGAAATATGAAAAATTGATTATAATTTCGCATACACTTGCCACTATAGAAATTATTTACTAGTGTACCAAAAAAATGCCCAAATAATTGTGATTTTTCCAAAAATAAAAGTGTTATTTGCTGAATATTTGTGGGCACCATGTCTCGTATCTACATTTCTCTATTTCAATTATTAATAATAAAATGTGGTTCTAAAAAACAGAATATTACGACGATTTACGGGCGAGTAATAACATCCTACTATAAATTTTTCAATCAAAACCTGAATAAATTTTAAAATTGAATTGAATTTCCGGCATCCATTCCTCTAGACGACAAAAAATTCACGTTTATCGCCGTTTACAACTTCAGGACTGGACTGACTATGTTTAAGTGTCCCGACTGTGCTCTACCACTGTCATCAGACCTATTATTTCATCGGCGGACGTTGGCTCGTCTAAGTAACTCATACCGGACAAAAGACAGTTAACATTATAATTCTCGCGCATTCTACATTTGAGACAATGCCGATCGGTGGGAGGGCTCGTTCATGCATATTCATATTTATAACTAGTTAAGATCGTTGTCGTGCCGTCGGCCCACTTTGAAAACGCGGTCGCTAATCACCGTGACGCCCAATCGTAAATTAAAACGCTGGGGGTGGGCGCCTAACAATGCAATAAGCTTTTTCAACGTTCCCCGGCGAGTGGGCGGCGTTCATTACCGACTCTGGGAAGAGACGCGGCCGGCTTTTGTCCCGGCGTCGGACAGTAAAAAGAATAATAAAACGTTTTATTTCTAATAAAATAGAAAGGTGTCGAGGAAGTTCGGCGTGTGAATAAAATCCCGAGAATCAATTCCAGGCAGGAAATGCGAATAATTGACCGTTATAGGAGATATGGAAATAGTTAAGAAAGAAATAATTTGGCATTATATACACCATTCACACCCTTCAACAAAACATTAATGAAATTCGGAGAATTAGCCTAGAGAGTGGATCATTAGAAGGCTCATTTCATATTGGGGTTAGTGTTTCGTAAAGCCTACTAGCTGTGGGAGAGAGTATTGCGGCCGCTCCTGGAATAATCATTTTATAACCTCCCTTTTGTTGCGTGCCGTTCTATCCGATGGTGTAGTGGGCGGAGGGGTGGCAACAATTACAAACGTCGCTGTAAACACGTCTTCGGCTTAAACGGTTTAGTTGGGCGGGATCCTCCAGGAGTCAGACGCCGCTCGGACACGCGACCCGAGCCCGCTTTCAGAAGCTCCTCCTCCACTAACACGGCCGTTTGCATAATACTGCCGCCGGATTCCCAAATAAAACATCTGCCCGGGGATAAACGGCGGACGTCCGTCCGGGGGGTCTCGGCCACGAGGCCGGCTAACGGCGATTGTTTGGAGCCGGTCGATAGTGTTACCACAACCCCTACGCTGATATCCCAGAATACCTCAGCCTAATTAGGGAAAATACCCTTTTAACAACTGCTTGGTTCACTAATCGTCCCGAGGGACCACATAGAACCGGGAGTAAGTTTGCGGAAGAAATATTCTCCGCATAAATATATTAACATGATGAATATGAAATTTCATAAAAATTTATTGCACCCAATACACGTTACAACCACATTAATATGAATAACTGAAAAAAGTTTAAAACTATATTCATAGAATTTTATTAAATTACAGGATGTTGGGTCTTATAGTCTTGCCTTATTGTCGGAACATTTTGCGAATGAGATGAGTCCTTTTTTTATACTGGTACGCCGAGAGTCTACTTCTCAACTCAATTCTGCGGCCGAGGAACGTATATTTCAGTGTCTTCAACGCGAGATCTCGAAAACTGAAGACAGTTAACGCGGTACTGTTGCTGTCTGAAGGCCACGGTGCGGTCTGTCTGTCTCCACGCACGAGTGAGCACACTCTCGCTCTCGGCCCCCTCCTCGTCGCCCTTTTCCACTCCGCTGTTATTTCTGTTTTAATTCCGTGCCCCGAGAATAGAAGAACGCTCGTAATTACCGTCGTTTTCCTTACACGGGGTTTCCGCGCGCCGTAGATACCGAGGCGGGCCGAAAACGAAAAATGAAAAGTTCGTGATCGTGATCTCGGCTCCGAAGGGAAACGCAGAATTTGAGCCACACCCCGAAACGATAACCGCGCATTATGTATAATTATTAAATTATACCGCGCTCGCATAATAAAACGGCCCGCGTGTAATAACCCCCACCCAGGTCGGCCGGGCCACACTCGTCATTAAAAAAAACAACAAAACAACGTGAAATCTGAATTTTCGCAGTCTTTTTCGCATATAAATATTCAGGCGGTTCGTTTCATACATTAAACATACATCCTGGTACGAGTTAAAGTATACGATCGTTCGTATACCTTGAATGCCGTTAGGCCTTTATACAATTAAGAAAAATCAAACAATTATTTCAATAAACTACAATTTAAGCCCAATTCACGCTTCCTGAAAAAGTAAACCGATTTTATACGTCATCTAATGATATAATTTGTACTATTTTGTTCAGAATAAATTAGATTTAATGTCTGGGCGGTTATATTTACTATATTTGAATTATGCACAAATGAGTACATGGCTACGTTAGTTTTATTGGTAATGTGAGGTAACTGGGACCGATGAACTCAAAACGCGGCATTAAAATTCAGAGAGGCGTAATTCGCTGTTACAACTTTCACCCGTTTAATAATACCAACTTTTTATTTCAAGCGTGTCTACGAATTCATATCTGGAATGGGTCGGTGGAGCAGGTTCGGGCCGGCCAGGTTTCGAATAACTGGAGGGGCGACAAAATGGGATTTTTTTTCATCCCCGTTATTCAACCGTACTTGTTGATTTGGGCCCGACACGCTACACTTGAGAGAGAGAGAGAGAGAGAGAGAGAGAGAGAGAGAGAGAGAGAGAGAGAGAGAGAGAGAGAGAGAGAGAGAGAGAGAGAGACAGAGTGAGGTCCGGGTCCCTCGTCACCTCGTTGTTTGAGCTCGCCCTCGCCGGTAAACAATGGCCCCGACACATCGAACGTGGAAACAAAAAAGCACCAGATAAGACAACCGGAGCGTTTAGGCCGGGCATTTCAAAAATATCGACGGGTCAATGGAGAATTCGCATGTTTGTAATCGGATTTCAAATCGTTTTATTAAATGACTACCCGATTGTTGTAATTCGCAAGTATCAATTACGAATACTGTTAAATTTAACGTCGAATAATTCATTCAAGGTCTAAGGGGCATGCGCGAAAGTTTCGCTCTGTGTACAAAGAGCCTGTCAAAACTCGTGTGTGATGGGATGACTGAGAGGGAGAGGATGGGAATATTCATTGCGCCGCGGGATATGGGTGAATGCGATCTTAGACCCGTCCCAGGGTGCTAGTAATATCTGCACTAGGTGTTTACATTTAGGGGCAATCAGTTAAATTGTTGTCAGCCCCTGGCCGAGGGTCGACAGCCGAGAGAGAGATAGAGATAGGGACAGAGAAAGAGAGAGATAGTGCGAGAGGGCGCTTAATGCTCCGACTGTCTCCCGGCTCCTTTTGTCTCCCCTTTTCCTCCTTCCTATGATAGATTGTGACAGAACAAACGGCGTCGGAACACTACCTTTGTTTCCTGTCCCTACCCCCTTATTTCACCCGTCCCTCTTATTCAACCCACCCCCCCGCTCACTCAACCAAGCCCCAACATCAGGACGCCCGTTTTCAAAACGGGAATGTTGAATCGAGAAAACAATGAGCGCTCCCTACGCCTTTCTCCTTCTGCCAGCACAGCGAGGCTGCGGTGTCTGAAAATTCGTCGCGAAGAACGCCGACAAAAGACCCGGAATTGTGCGCGAAATTCACATCCCCTACTTGCGCAAAGTCCGCGCGGTAAACTTCAAAATGAAACGGGTGGTAATCCGGCGGGATACAAAATCTCGATTTCGAACCTGTTAATTGAAAAGGAGTTATCTGAATGAACTTCTTCAGTCGGAAATTGTAACACGTTATTTAATTGTGTTGAATCTTATATGGACGCTTAATACAATGGATATTATCACCAATTCTGGAAAGGCGGTATAACTGTTATTCGTATAATCAAGTTTGTTACGTGGCTGCTGGTGTTAGTCATACTTCATTTAAACGGGTTACTTTAAAATAATATGCTCTGTTACAGCCTGCACAATATTCTCCGAAATTACATGTAACGTAAGCTTCAGCAACTGAGAATTCACCCGTGACGCTGAGCAAGCAACCTCGGCACACTTCCGACCGATGGAAAAAATGGTAATACGGTACGCTGGGGGTTGAGATAGAAGGGGCGGGTACGCGGGCCGCGTGCTAAGCCGGGTCAAACTAACAATGGAGCCCCGGCCCGAGGAATAAAAAACGCTTATCGGGTAGAGCCGATCGGCTGAAACCCTGAAGAAAGCTCGGCCACCGTCCCAACCACGTACTTGCTTTAATTGAGAGGTTCTCCCCCTCCTCCTCCATCTCCTCCAACCGCCACCACAAACAGCCTCACAGTGAGGTTATTACTCGTGTAAATTATATTTAATTGACAACGAGATTAGCATCTGCGGAAAAAAAGGAACCCGCTCGAGCACTGTTTGTTCGCCGCCAGGTCCATCCAAACCACGGCGGAGATCGTGAACGCGGCTTTGGGGAGATAAGACGATATCAACCGGACTAACGTTCCGACGATAATATCCACATTTTTTTTCTGTTCAACTTCAAACAGAAAACGAAACAACTGCTTCCCTCAGTCCCGAGATCTTGCTTCCCGACAAATGCTTCAACAAAAATTTTCGCTTTCCTCTAAACCAGGTAACGAAGGCTTTACCGCCCATTGTTTCTATATCTGACCGGAAGACCGATAGCGATCCGGCATGACGAAAGTCGTTTGACTTAGTCATTAAATCAAAATGATATTACGGAATGATACGATCAGACTGAAACTGACTCTTTCGGTCCCATTGTTGAATGGCCACTAAACATATAAACTGGCCCCAACCTCTGAGGTTACTGCGAAATATTCTTAATGGTGGCCTTTAATTCGTATTTGGCTTTAGCCTATTATTCGTTATGATCGTTCGGGTCGCTAGGTCACAATACTGACCATCTAAGATCGTCTATATAAGGAATAAAGGAACCACGCGAGCCCAGATCTATAAACGCGCTTTCTTCATTGAGCGGTTTAATATGAGTTCATGCATTGACCTTTTATACCGAACTGTCACTAGACAGTAATAATAGTAGTACTATGAGCTTCAATGGAAAACAAAGTAAAAGTTATGGTGAGGGCGTAATTGTAAAAATTACGAGGTATGCGAACCACTGAAAAATCGACCGAGGCACGTTATTTGCACAAAACGAGAGCATCCGCGCGTTCTAATAAGAACAAATTAAAATTAAAGGCGACCGTCCGGGAATTTAACAAATTACGAAATTAAAAATCGGACCGTGCCGAGACAAAGTGGGAATAATGCAGTCGAACAATATTTTGTAATTAAAATATAAACCCGTATGCCTGTTATTCGTTTAATTGGTATTTATACGGGACCCGGTTAAAAACATGAAAAATCAGTTTCCGTTAGCCTCCGGGGAAATAGAAGATTTCCCTGGGTTAACCCGGTCTTCCTTCTAATTAACCCCTTAGCTCACCGCCGACCGCACCAGTCCCTCCCATAAACTCTACTCCGTGTAATAACGAGGTAAGGGCCGGGTGGCTATTTAATAAAATTAATGGAGTATAGCATCAATAAGGAAGGGGCTAGGAAAGACCCTGGCTCCCGGTTATTATTCGCGTAAATATGATACGACTCCAGAATTTAATTGAAGTCAGAAGGGGATGAGAGAGGACCCCCTGTCGGGGTCTTTCATTGACCCCACCCCCAACCCCCCGAAATGCTAGATTTTTTACATTTAATCTGTCCAGGTATTAATTTCAGAAATTAATAACATCGACCGGTTTAATGGATTTATATCTCTGGGAACATTGACTTCATCTTCGGCGGGACTAGATTATATTCAGATTATTTTATTAAATACGGGTTAAATAGTATAATAATTCATCCAGCGTAATAGAACGCTGTTACAAAGGAACACTTTTCGGGAAGAATATTTTCTCAGCAATCCCAGTATCCCCGGACAAATGTTCTTTCCACCGTTAGTGGACCACGCGAAGGCCTTCTTTTCTCGGGAACGAAGACGTAACGAGGATTTATGGGGAGAAACCAACGGGAGGAATCAGCCCACAACAAATAGCAAATAAAATACTTCAGACTTTAATTTTCAAGTAATTTTACTAATGCCAACTATGAATTAGTGTTCGCATCTATATTTACAAGTTTCAGGAAGACTGCTCCCATCAACACAAATCGAACTTTTTATCAAGTAAGTCAAATACACGATTGATCTAAAAGGATAAAACTCCAGTGCAAAAGAGGATTCAAAAAATTAGTATTTCGAATTGAAATACAGTGATTGAAATACTCCTGTACACTCGACGGTCCTTTTCAGGTATTCAACTGTTGAAAAGTCCCTCATTTGACCCCGGCCACAAAACCATCACGGAGGTCTCGGAGTTTTTATCCTCGCGATATGGGCTACGGGCGATTAAAAGTTTACATTCGTTGCGAAACGCTAAGTCGGAACACAAACAAGCGTCGGCTTTTTTTTCTCTCTCTCTGTGAAAAGCGAGCTGTCCAAATCCGGATAAGGCCGGTCGTCGGTCGGATTTCGGAGGGCCTAAAATTGAACTTTGGAGCTGGGCCAGTGTTTGCTCTGGGCTCGTGCGCGGGATTAAAATCCATTGTCGGTGGGGGCGGTCCGGCCGAGGCCCGGCGTTTAGCGCTATCGGTTCTGATATCTCCCCACCGGCGATACCGTCGGCGGAGAAACCGACCGTTGTATAAAATCTCAAGATTAAATCGGGGGGGCGGCCGCCCCCTCAACCCCCGGGGTGTAATCCCTTGTTTACGACTCCTATCCCTTCGGGGTCGGAAGGTCGTATCGGGGCCGTAAAACAAAACCGTACAAAGAGGAGTGGGAGGAGGAATAAGACGGACTCCGATACTATCTTAACACGAAAGATGGGAATTTATAGAGACGGGAATGACCGAAAGACATTAGCCGGAGCTCGGGCGTTTAACGAGTAACTAGTTTTATCGAATGGCCTAATTGGCGACGAGATCAATACAGGCCCTGGCGATAACGTACTGGTTAACTTATAGGCGACCACTTATGGAAATTTATTGCCGTGTGCTCGGCCGGACTAGTCACGTTATTTATGACGGGAGTTTTACAAAATGGGAAGTAGAAACTAGAATGAGGCTTTCTCAGGGAAAGATTATCGTCAATCTCTTGTCTTAACAAAATATAACACTGGAATATAAATTCCCGACACTCGACTATTCATTAAGATAGGAACAACCATTATGGAAAGGTCTTCAAGCTTAAAGAAAATGTAATTTGTACAATATATAAGTAATCAGCAAGGGTCGGGCCGTGTCATAGTGATTTTCTGTTTGGTTTAGATCCTTCGGCCACTGTTCTATACACCGTAAATGGAACGACTGTTAATGTCATTCTATTCAGGACGGAGGCGAGTCAAAACCGATCTAGCAATCATCAAGTAACACTTTTAGTTGGGTTCAAATTTCCGCTGGTTCGGCGGACGGGGACATAATTCGAGAGAGCGTTCGGTTTTAGATCGAGTTTCGAGTGGACGCCGCCCTGTTGCAGGGGTTGATAAATCCCCGATGGCTATCCGGGCAATTTCCTAGCTACGGGCGACAATTCAATCGTGGAAACAATCGGCGGATCGCATACGCGGCCGATACGCCTATGCGCTGTTGTTAAAAGCCTTAATATACTACTAAAGTTGAACCGTCCGATACAGATCAGAGTTATGTGCGCTAGTGAGCTTTAAAGTATGCAAGACCAGTTTGAAAATGTAATACGGGTCGGACGAATTATCATATATTTTTTCACTTTATACACTACCGTGCTATGTGTGTTACTACTTTTCGTCACGAGACTTTCCTTCGTGACAATCAGTGTAATACTCTTGCAAACAATTTTATGTAAAGCAGTGTACTTTATGTTACAAAGTATCATCTTGTATACGGATTGTTAATTACTCACTACCGCATTGTCGATGAGCACTGGAAATGAGCGGAATTTTATATTGGCTGCATTTAATTATTCATAGTACCGCCCTACGGGTAGGAGCTCCTCCCGAAATAGTGGGACTAATAAACTTCACAACACGGAAGGCGAATAACGGTTCGTTCATTCGGTGTTATTTCAGAGAACGAAAACCCGGCGGGGAGCGACGGGGGAACACAATTAATCATCGCCGGTGAGAAAGCGCGAGGTGTAACTCGGAGCGGGCCGCCCTTCGAAGTCAGCCGGAGTGAGAGGCGGTGGAGTCACCCTCTATAATTGGGAAAAGGGTGGAAGCACCGGCTCCCTCCCCTCACCTAAGCCGAGAATGAAGCCCCCCAATCGTCCCGCGTCCGTCAGTCAGCCGCTGGGGCACAATGCCCGTCCAGAGCCTGATTAATGGGTCCGGGGGTCGCGAAAAAGAACCGGACAGAGACCCACCGGGCGGGGAGGGAGAGAGAGAGGGACAGGTACGGAACCGAATTGAACTGACCGTAGCGGGGGTCCCCACTCCCGAGAGAATGGCAAAAGTAAATGAATAATGTCGAGTGGAACGCGGCTCTATTCTAAATGCCGAAATGTTGCGAATAAAAATTATTACGCGGGGGCGGAGCAGTAGGCCGGCCGGACCAAGCTGATTCCGACTATGAGACAACGTGCTCTATGATAAGACAGAAGACACCTAGCGACACTTGTGGACGACAGAACGCTGTTTGAGCTATAATTTTCTGGTTTCGGACAATTCTCAAGAAGGTTTTTTCCCCAGATCCACTAGCTCCGCACAAGTGGATTAAGGTTCCCCCTCTGCGAGGTTTCTCCCGCGGTCCCGCGGGGCAAGAATGGCGTGCTTTCTTCTAGAGGAAATCCCTGACGAAGAGTTAAAATTAATCTCAAATACTACTTGCACACGACTGAGAAATCTGCGTAGGACAATTTAAAATTATACATACGATAACTATGCCCTGGAGATTAGATTATCGAGGCGGCAGTGAAACAAATTCGTAGCTGCCAAATCGGGTCCGTACGAGGTGATCCATGGAATTGTATCACTTAAGGCAATACCCGATGTCCGGGCGGGAGGCGTTTGTAACGCCGCCGGCGTCTGATTAATGAGACCCCGTGAAGAAAGACCGGGAGGTAGGGGAGCCGAAATTGTCGCAAACGGCTCCTCCAACACCCCGGGGAGTGAGAGGGAGCGAAGGGCGGAAAAGGGCAATCCGAGAGTTTGACTTACGGAGGCGAAGTATACCACTTTCGGTGGGATAAATAGTCAGGGACCTCGAGCGCGACCGGGTGAATCTATCAATCGAATCGAATGTGAAACCCTGTGGGATTTCCACAATAGTTACATTATTCAAGACTTCATCTTAAACTGCGGTTAAATTGTATATTAAATAAAAATGCATCAGTGATCACACTATACACTGAGAGACAGACTTATCAAACATATTCTTTTATTTATAATTTTTATTTGACTTTAATTGCGTATCCTTTAATTTGTTTTAAAAATTTAATTGACACACCCGCGAGATTTATTTTTGGCCTTTGGAACATTCCACTAGTACTTCCTTCCGGGCGTACTTCTCACAAACAGACATTATTGGCCGCTTATGTCAGAGCCTTACAAGCATACGGGTCCCCCCCCCTTTCCGCAAGCGTTAATTACTCTCGAGGGGTTTAATCACGCTAATTGGTCGTTTCTGCAGTCAAATAATTGCCCCCGGGGCCCGCCGGATCGAGAAGTGAATTATCCCTCAGCAATAGGGAGGTATCGTCAAACAAGTATTGTCAAAGATTCAAAATTGACGCAAGCAAAACCGGCAATGGTATACTTAAAAGTTAATTTTTCAATAAGAATGACAGCCGGAAACCGAGGCAAGTACAAATCAAAGCCAGGAATGGAAACTTTTTATATTATAAACTCCGGGAGAAATTATAATGCGTTTTTTCATAATTTAAAAATAAAAATGTAATTTTTTTGTGTGCCAACATAATTGAAATTAAAATGTGCAGATAGTTATAACTGCACAATAGTTAATAACTTAGTCAGAACAATATAAATTAGTACTGCGAGTATAAATACGCTATAAATAGCAGCGAAAGTGCCAACGACCATTTTCCCTATTCCCTACCCGTCTGCAGATTTATATTTGAAGATAGTTTTCATTATATAAGGGTTTAGTACAGTTTATATTTATATATATAATACCTCATATTTACTTCACGGTATTCACGGAGAAGGAAGTTATTAGCCGCATTTCACATATTCAAGGAAAATGTAGAAATAAATAATATTTTAGGAAAATTATATTTTATTGTTTTAAGTCATTATCGATTTTCAATAATAATTATATGGAATATATTGTTTTATTTCTTATTCAATTATAGTCTGAGAACGTTAAACGCAGCGTGGGGAAGACTGCAAATGTTTTCCTTTTATTCTTTTAATGCGTTGACTAAGGTATAGCTCGGGTGTTGGGTAATGAGCGCGTACGGATAGCATAGCGGGTAGTTTTAATGAGGAGCCGGGGAAGGGGCTGCGGTGGCCCGGAGATGGCGAGCCCAGATACTAAACCTACTCTACCTCCACGTCCATCTTTACTTTTTTACCCCGATTCAACCAAGAATAAAACCGGACGGGAGCTATTCATTTATTTTGCGCCTCGGGTAACTCGTTATTGTACCGTTCGCTAGAAAAATTCTGAAGTAGATTAAATAATAGTAAATTAAAGACGCCTTTAAGATGCTCGGCAATAGACCGGGAAAAGACCTAATGAAAGGACGATAAGTATCCCGACTGTATTTACAACGACTAATTCTACAAATTACGTATTATAAAAATAAATTAATAATACTGTCGCAACATACTATATGTTTTACATTCAAAATCAATATAAAACAGAGTTTCCACATGACGAAACCTTAAATAAAACAAGATTAATCTTTACATTTTCAATCATTTCATCATGTTGTTTCTTATACGAGAGTGCTGTTCCGTCAGTTAACCAAACTTTCTCATGTCGGTGAAAATAAACCCGATGGCTGGTTATTCACACGGGCCCTTGCCTAATTAATAGGCCCTGGGAAGCCGCCTACCGCCAGCCTGCCTACAGCCCAACAACAACTGTAATTACATTATTAATGGTCTTTCGATGGCATTTGTGGCCGATTCTGCCGCCGCGGTATCGAACCCCACACGTAGCAGATCACCGAACCCGATGTTATATGCAACCCGCCCCCCTGCCTTATTCCTATACTCGGGTAATTACAAAGCATGTAAATTATGAATATCTTTTCGGGATTACTTACACTTTCGGCTGTATAATGATATATCATTAGTTCAGTGGTGTTGTACATTTCTCTATCCTTCATGAATATTTAATAACACAATAAACTAGTAGCAAGTGTCGGTATAATGTGGTGTTGTGAGTGGTACCTATATTTCTGTAAAATGGTACTTGCGTACTAAATATTCATTGGTAACTCGACAAAAGCATAAAGGGAATAGGACACGGTCGCTTCTATCCATACATAAGGAACGTATACGTAGGAAATATTGCAGGATTCGAATGTGGAGGATTAAACAAAGAAATCCACCGTGCAAAATAATATATGACCAAGGCCGCACCGAGAGGCACTTGAAAATCACCTACGGTAGCGTGCGTCGCGTGCACCGAACGCATAAAAGGGGAAAAGCGTTATTGAAAAAGGGAAAAAGCAGGCGCCGCGTCCCGCATAACGCTTAACAACGGACGGCGGCGTTATTACAACACGGTTCTTGAAAACCCCGCTTGAGGGAGGGCTAATGAACAAACGGCGAAAACTGTAATAAAACAAGGCTCCCCCGCCCTCCTATTGCCCGGGGGGTGGGTTTTTGGGGCCTTTATTTCGCCCGGGCCCCACCACACACGCCCAGCGACACGCACGAGTGACCTTTACAGGGGCCAACAATCAAAATCCGTTATTGGTGGAAACAACTTGAAAGCAAAACTAGTTTGTTATTGGCTTGTACTATACGCGGACTATCCGCTCGATCGCGGGCACTAAACGGATTTATTGTGAAACAAGTACGATTGCAAATATATTCTAAGATTATAAAATATTGTATGGATTTGAACGTATGAATTCGTAAAAGGGATACAAAAGGCAGCCGTTCTAAACCAGTCGTAGTAAGAAAACTCGTTCCAGCGCATTAAAAATGGATAAAATTCATAGGCCACAAAAACTGGCCTCTAAAAATTAAACCGGAGCGATCTTATCGAGCGGACTGCAGGAAAAATATGAGATTCTACACAAAAACCGAGACGCGAAATCCGATCGACTTTTTACACGGTCCATTGTCCGCCTGACGGTTGATTGAAGCAAGTCCAGCGATTTTTTTTCCCACCCGGGTTATTAATGTATACTCGGGGCGAAACTCGGTGGGTTTTTGCCGCCGACGGGGTGAAGGAATCCGGAGCGCGGGCCAAGATATGATCGGGGATACGGGACCGGCAGTACAAACGAGACGAAGAGACCGATACGGCGGGAATATTTCTTCGGCCCTCCCCACACTACTCCCATAAATGTCATATTACACGGGTACCAGAGAAAACCCAATTACGGGGATAGACCGGGTTGCCGCACGTATGTGGCATACGTAACAGGACGGCAGGCCGGAAGGTGATCAGATATTGCAAGATTCAAATTTTCAACAGATTGTCATTTTTGCCTAAGACTGTGAACATGAACTATAGCAAACAACAGTGCCATCGCCTTATTGTCAGAAGGAGATCCAAAGAAGGGTGAAATATTGATGCTTCAAGTGGAGGTTCAGGATTTAATCTATTTTTTCGATCAAAGATCGACGGATTCATCAAAACATTAATTATGTACAAAAACATATTTACCGGCTTTATTTTCTTAAATAAAGTAGAACGGGGTTTACTTGAACTAAGACTGGCTCGTCTTGAACTGAAGAATATATCTTGAACGACTTTCGATGATTTCCGATCGGCCGGCCACCGCTAATGGTCCGGGCACCGATGCTCCGCCGCCTAACAATGGGGTGGGCGCTACGCCACTTGGGGGGGAAAGGGCGCTCGAGGGGCGGAAAAGTCAAGGGCGCTCTCAAACTTAAAAGTTGTCGTGACGCGGGATAGGGCCTTTCTTGGGAAGCCGTCCGTATTAATCGCCCGTGGGAGGGCCGAGAGGAGGACTGATGGCATGGGGGAGGGAGGGAGCCGACTCGGTTTCACCCCGTTATAAATCGCGAACGCTCGGCCCCTGCTCTTCCGTGCGCCCCTTATCAACCATTATCAGGTAACGGCCCCGCCGCCGAACACAATGGATTGGACGGGGTGGCACCGAAAATTGTTTTTCACCTAGCCTTGAGGGACGGCCGCATCCCCGAAGCCGCTGGTAATGCGGCCGGCCGACCATTAGGCACCAACCAGGACGAATTGGGTAAACGTGTACGGTATTCCCGATGGGCATATCAATTTTTGTGGTTACGGTAACGAACAATATAACAACGAGAATATCCAATTGACAGTTACATGTGGCGCATCGTATTTTACACTTTGAGTATTTACACTGAAGAATACAATAATATTTTTCAAACTGGCGTTTGGGGACAGGAGATCGCATTATTATTGATCAATAAATTAACAGATTAATTTCGGCCTAATAAAGTGTCAGGTTCCGTTACAGCAGTGATGCGCGTTTATAACAGTTCAACAGCGCATAAATTCAGTTAGAATTCATGAAGAACGCACTGCTCAAGCGTACCACATACGAAATTTCGAAATGCCGTCGAGTCGGAAAACGGAGGACCGTAAAGGTTATTGTTTACTACATCCTAAACTCGGGCTTTGTTTATTTCGGTCGCGTGTTCCCGGCGTAGGAAACGGGCCATAACGTTCCGCGTCTTTAAAGTCCCTCTCACTCTTTTTATACGAACGCTGTTATCCCGGAATACACAAATGCCGGTATAAAAATCCGGGAAGCGGGCCGAATATTAAAAGGGTAGAATGAACCTAAGAGAAATAATATTCACTTAATACAATAGCCACTCGACGGCTCGTTGAGTGGTGGCGCTCGTCGGCAATATTACATTACATATACCAAGTAATGAAACAAACAGGACGTTTATAGCCCAAACAAGCTCTTATTTCACACTTGTCCTAGCGAGAGAAATATTTGGACAGGTTCGTAGTTGTACTTTCCGTCGATTGTCAACCCGAGTGTTAAATTGTATCCCAATTAAGGGGACCCCCCAATAGAGTCTGCGTTTATATAAATCTAATTCAGCGGATTCGGTTTTTCGATCGGGCGCCTCCTCCGTTGTTGTCGCGGGGCCTGATCGAGTTAAGTCTTGAGGGAGCGACCGGCCGGGCCCTAACGGCATTAGAACCCGGGAATCGAACTCTAGAAACACACTCGTCGAGGCCTGCCCGCTCCGAGCTCTTCTCGGTTTATTCCAATTTATTTTGTTCCCCGCAGCCCGAAGAAGCTTCGCCGAGCGTTAAATTGACTCCGGGCGGTTGGCGAGCGATCGCCCTGCCCCAGGCGGCCCCGCCTCGTTATTTGACTAAACTCTCCGCCTTCTTTGGGGTCCTCGGCATATTTACATTTGTCCGAGATGAAAGGTGGTGAAATTTACTTTGTCCATTTTCGAAATTATTACTGATTACGGTCGATTTTTATTCCCCAGTACCGCTAAAGAAATTGAGGTCCCCTGCCATTAATATAATTCACTGGGTACACAGCGACTGCTTCTTTGGAGCTCCCCCATAAAGCAATTTAAAGTGGAACTCAAGACAGGTAAGTTTATTTGACCAATAGAACAAGTGTGGAATAAATGAAAATACTGTAAATGTAAAAGAAGGGATTTCAAATGGAGCTGTCTCTACATACAAATTCTGAATACCATATTAATCTCACCCTTCGTATTCACATTCCAACGACTCGTATTAGATATTAATATTGCTCCCCTCCTGATTACGTTTGTTATCCTCATAATCTGCTTTTTTGAACCGTTTTGTAAACAAAAGTCAGAAACTCCTCGTCGCGACTTGATTCTGCTCCCAGCGAATTAACGCCATTCTGCCCGCCTGTAATGCATTTATCCTCTAACGAGATAAATCACAATCGACACCCGGGACAAAGGGACGGGGCAAAAAAAAATTCGGTCGAATTTTTGCCACCAGTCGCTCGGACGCTCGGATTTTCCGACTGACAAGGGGCTTTATTTATTTTGGGACCGATGATGTACGGCCGTTTACTAAATGAGGGCCGCGGCGGCCTAATACAAATCACGCCCGATGCCATGCCTAGTACCGTTGTTCTGGATATTCCTACCGAAAATACCGCTCATTGATAAATAGGTAAGACAACAGGGCAATAGTTAGCGCGATCGTAGGGAACGGGGGTTGATTTTCATTCATATTTTACTAAAAATATTTACACGTATAAAATTTGTACTTAAAAGATTGAAGTTAGAAGACAAATTGTCATTAAAATCATAAATATTAAACAGGCCTTTAAAATTTCGTTTATTATTATAATAGTTTTATTATAGTTTAATATGAATTCGAATATCAATGATTGCACGATTATTATATTTCGGATATTTACTATTAGAAAGAAAGGATAGACTCTCATTTATAGCTTGCTAATATTATTATATCATATCATCTATAAACCCGTGCGAATAGCCAGAAACGTCAACTATAAGAATAATATATTATAGAAAGTAAACATGCAGTAACGGGTGCAAACATACACGTTTCCTTGATCCGCTTTCCGGTCATCACTTTAATACGGTCGTAGGAATAAAGCCGGCACGCGACCGTTCGACAGCCCCAGGGGCGTCGCGGTGCCCCTAATGGGACCATAATCTTTATCGGGTATAAATATAAGGTCGGCCTCGGTTTAAACCTCCTCCGCCCGCCCCCAGTGTAAACAGGTTTACGCCCTAAGCGTAGGCACTTCGCTCTCCCTAACAAACTATAGTGATAAACATATGCGCCAATAAAATATCCCGTTTCAGTACGAAGCGTATAGGCGTTGCAGGATATTAACAAAAGGCTTGGGACTAACGGCGAAGGTCGGGCTCAACGCCCGGATAAAATTCCCTTTTCGGCGATGGACTGGCGCCGTTTTCACATTTAACGGACGCCGCTTACTCCGCTCTCATTTCTCGCAGAATGACTCAGTTAAAGTGGGGAGTGAAAATTCAAATCTCACTTTCTGAGTCGACTTTATCCAAATCCCTCGGTATAATTTTAATGGCCCGGTTTAATAAACGCTATAACTTTATTGCGATTTTAGTATATACACAGGCTCTACAGTGTAGTATAAAAGACAAAAACGATGATATAATGATCAAGTGCGTTATCGACCAAATCAGGGCGTTGAGACAAGATGGCTTTGAACTGTGTCATTCCAAATCCTCGCGGTACACCAAACAGGTAAACAAAACGGAAAAACTTCTTAAAATCGAAGGAAGAGAAAATAGTTGAAAATGAATTGTAATTTATACAATATGATAAATTGTCCCCTATCATGAATCACTGCGCAAAGTGGGAAACAAATCACTTAATTAGAAAATCATTATTATCCGTTTGTACATTCGATTACTGCTCTAATTTTACCCGAAATGTCGCCATTCCGATGTCTATATTTTCATTAAACTGCGATTGAAGAAGCGTAAAAAAATAAATAAAACTAGAATATTTTCTGGACCTCTTCAACTTTTTCAACGACCGAGGCCGAAAGTCCCACAAAAGACGGCTGGGCCGAAATACCGCAGTCTGTGAGGGGAAAATATCGAGTTTAAATTTTCAAGAATCCCCGGCCCTCTCGACCACTCTCATACCGAGGAAATCCACTCGAGGGAACATCTTGAGAATGCCAGGCAGCGGTTTTAGTGGTACCACCGAAAATATTGTACTGTGAGGAATTTTATTTAAGAATTTCGGGGTTATATATATATATATATATATATATATATATATATATATATATATGTATAGTTTTATAAACACAAATGCGGAAGATAGCAACAAAATTCTGTTCATAAGTGTTCCACTGTTATGTCTGTTTTACACGTCTCGCATTTTGGTCTTCAAACAGGTACCCACAAAATAATTAATTGTCAATCCAATTATTGAATAAACACGACGAAATATAAGAAGAATTTAAGCGGGGGGTTATTGAATATTTGAATAACACACTCTCCTATTAGGTTGGCGCTTGGTGAAATAACAACGGCGGGATATCCTACCTCGTCGGGGGCATTTAACATGACCCCGTACCGTCCGTGGTCCTTGGTCCTGGGAGGAGTGTAAGCTTTGCGGCCGGTGTCAACCACCGGGGCCCGCGGACACGATCCGGTAATTGCTTACATAATGCCTTAATGCCGGGCGCACACCCCTCCTGGAACAAGGGCCGACAATCACCCGTCCGGGACACATACCTAATGGAGAGAACACGCCCGCCAAACACTCCGGATTAACATAGCAAAACCCGCCTTCTGTTAGCTTCACGCGTCCCAAGAAGCTTGAGCATCCTAGATTTAAAAAAAATAATTTTCGAATCCATCGCATGATTCTAATTGGCCATATTTCATAAATTAAAATAGTTCTGGGTAAACAATTTTAACTACGCAAATCTTGGATACATTATTAAATTTAATTAAGAATTATGTCTTTCATACTAAAGAGAAAATAAGACAAGGTCCTTGTCCCATTGTTGAGAAACGGTAACGGAAATAAAATAGGTATCCACATAAAAACAAGAATAATGTTAAATTCAAACTGTATCAAACTCGTTCCTTCAACTTTCTTTCTAACGAAGATGAAATATATTCACGGGCTGATGAATATAACTTACCGGTCTCTGGTCGGGTCATTAAGATGTTCGCCCGGGCACCCGTATTTTTACGTCAATTGAAAGTCAAAAAACGAGATAGCCGGACCCCTAGCCCGGAGAGATAACGGTGGGCGGTGGGAGGGGACCGTAACTCTCCGGAAAAATATGGGGGTCGTCCCTCTCGGCCCCTCCGCATAAAGTACGGAGACCCATTGCCCTTTTCCGCGGAACTTCGCGCCGGACTTGATACCGCCGAGAAATATGAAGCTCATGCATGTTGCAGTCCCATTAATACACGGGGCGAGAAGGGGGACCTCCCCGTCAATAATATTTCACTACTCGAGAGACAGAGAAACTACTCCAGGGATAAATGTATAAGTTCTTCAAAATACAGATTAAAAAAATAAATACCAACTGAAAATGAGTAAGCGTAAAAATATGACATTCAAATCAAGATATTAAACGAAAGTCTGCGATATTCTTAATAATTTCGAATCCATGAACAGAATTGAATAATGAATTAACATCCAATGTTTTTTTAAAATGTTATAACACAGCGAGTCAGAATCGTAGACCATTCTTAAGAATACCCGGTAAAACAAGGGTCAATAAGTTCATCGCCGTATGAATTAATAATCAATTTCCGCGAACTTTTCGTAATCGCTAAGTATAGACAGTCTTCAGTCCGTATCTGTATTTAACTCCGTAATTAAATATGAATGCAAGTTTAGCGCGGTAAGTAATCCATCCGAATTAACAAATCAATACGATAACACGACTGGTATTTTGGTTTATGCTTGTTCCATTCGCATTAATTAGATCCAACAGTTTAATCAAGGCTCTTACCGTAACTGATTCAATTATTTGCAGTAGGGCGTCGCCGCAACGCTGTGCTCGGCGTTTGTTTCTCTGTGGAAATCCGGACTGAAAAACTTAAGGGATACGGCCGAACCGAAAGCCCCGGGCTCCACTGAATAAATTGCGTTTCGATGTACAACCCTAATCCTCTTTGCCGGTCCCGTTACCAAGGCGACAGCCCAAAGGTGACTGACAGCGGGCACCTTCCCAACCTAACTTCACTCCCAGAACGAAAAGAAATAATTATGGCATTCCCGAGTCGTCGCCAGAATTAATGTCGCTATTTCATTTTTATGAATGCATAATAAAACACAATTTACACGGAATAAAGTTCATAGTCCAGTGTCAGTGAACATGTGTAGACCGAATTCGGTCTACCTTAGGGAAGTATTATGAGTGATCATAATAAAACCATAGTATATTCCTCTAATATCTGGTGATTCGATATTCACTTGTAAATGATATGAAAGTTACTTTCTCCCCAGTTTATCCTTTTCCATTTGGTATGTAGTCCGGCTAATGGAAGTCGAACGGCTTTAACATTACTGGCGGAATTTCACTGCTCGTCGGTTGGAGTCGGCGGTGCGTAGAGGGCCCTTAAAGACGACGAAGGTATTGGGGCTGAGGGGGGGGGGGAGGACACCGTGGAGAAAACGGGGCAATGCCATTAGGGCAGAAGCGGCGGTTTGGGCGGGGGCAGATTGCCCAGGAGGAGTACCCCTTTAATTGGATCAAGACCCTGACCAAAGCCGGTGACCCCAATCCCTCGGGAAAAGTCTTCCCGGTGGGTAAGCGGCCGCTGTCTCGCACATCCCAGATTTTCCTTTCCCCGTAACATATCTGTACCGGAGAGAAACATAATAATCTGGTGAAAATCCAACTTTTCAACTTTATCAAAGAATATTTATAATTTCTTTAACTTCTATCAAAGTTATTAGTCACAAAAAATTATTGCAGCACAGAAAATTTAAAAAGATACAAATAGGAGGATAATTTTGGGTAACAAAAGGAGTGAAATTATTACCCTATACACCATCCGAGATGAATTATTCAGTGAAATCTGGAGGGCTAAATTATATATTCAATAATGTGTATACAGCTATATAAAGGAATTATATTTTTTGGTAATTGGATTCTCACCATTTTCAAAGTTGAAGTAAGGTTTTTATGTCAAAATAGTTGAGAGTCAACCAGTGTAGACAGCAAATTTATTTCATGAAATAAAAATAAAATTACGATTGTAGTATGTAAAGGTGGAATAGGGGTTTGAAATAAGTCTTAATTTCTAGAGGTACATCAAAATCCTTTGTCCGGATTTTCAGGACATCGTAATGTTGTCCACAACTCCAATTACGGCATTGAGAAAGCCTTAGAGGCAGCGATTACGGTAAGTAGCGTCCGAGAATGGCGCTGGAGGTGATAAATGCGGTGGGGTCCGAAGTGACAAATGCAGTTGTTTACGCGGGGGGGAGATTTTTCGGACAGTGTCCGCCAGACGGATGGGGCTCATTAATACAGGGGCGCCCTCCCAACCACCCACCGCCGGGTAAACCTCTCTCGGCCTTTATTGAATTGTTTTTAGGCTCGGCGTCTGCGGATAATTTGAGAAATTGGGATTTGTGCCCGCCCCTGACCGCGACACGCGCAAAACCTATAATAGACCTTTTTGCACCACGGGCAAAACAAAATCCCTGCAAAAGTCCTCGAGTGGGATAGGAGTATAATTCGATATAAATTTTGCTCCCGCGGTAACGGCTATTGCCGTAATTATACCAGTAGGAAAGAGGGAAGAGATGGTGGTGTTAAGGATCTAATATGTTTCGAATAAGGTCGGAGGATTTGGACCACGCAGTCACAATACTGGCTGGGCCGGGAGGGCTATACACGGAGGGTATATATCATGCCGGCCTATATAGGCCCGGAATATCCTCATTGAATATTCATTTGAAGGGATACACCCGCACGCGAGAGTCCCCGGTCCTCTCTCCGGACCCCGGTCCAACGGAGACACGGTACTCGGCATCCCGGCTAACGGGAAGTACGTCCCCGGACTTTCGGGAAGTGCCGCGGTTAATATTTATTGGCCCTGACAGGAAGAGCAAACGGAAAAACCGAATGCGGAATTGGGGGAATAATGAGTATTGGTATCCTTCTGGAAGCTTTTTATCCGTCATAAAAGGGTTGAAATTCTACAAATATTCCACCGCGTGTAAAAGTGTTAAACCCTAATTATCTTCCTAATAATCTTCAAACACTTGGACATTACAAGTAATCGAAATATAACATTACAATGAATACTACTACTAGATACAGAAATTATAATTTTCCTATTATAATTTTCCTTTATATAATTCGCAAGAGTCAGTGATCGATGGTGTTTCACAATATTTTTACAATCCCCAATGTACATGAATGAATATTTCAGGGAGGCGCTGAAAACCCGAAATTCATTATTTATCTGACGAATGACGGCTAGAAACAGGGAATTAAGAGCTAAGGACGCCGGTGAACGACTTTAAAACGGTTCTGGAATCGCTGACTAAATGAAAACTCATCCGGAATTAAATTCATCCTCCATGGCACGGGGTCTAAATGAATGATAAATGAGGGACAAGCCCATTTTGGAAAATTGTCTCCCAAAAGCGATTTCAAAACCCGGCCGGTGGACCGAGTGAAATTATTAATTAAAAGTTTCGGACTCCGACAAAAGTGTACATATAACGGACGACCTGGGGTCCGTTTAATTATGTCTATAAGATATATATATATATATATATATATATATATATATATATATATATATATATATAGAATTAGATCTGTAGGAAATTAACAAGTCAAACTTCGGACCGTAAATAAGCGGTGGAATTTCATCCAGCAGTCGGTTAATATCGGATCTTAATGGCGATGTATGCCGGTTGCCCGCGGATGAGGGAGGACGGGCCGCGCGATACGAGCCTGCCGGTGAGAGAAACGGTTAATTAGCAAAGTTGGAAACCGACCGAGCTTCCGAGCAGAGGATTCCAACCCTGAAGAGCTTCTTCCTGATTAAGACGCTCCGTACGGCGGGGAAATGCTAACAACGGGAAAAGCTAATGGAGGTCAATCCAATCAAGGCCCGAAGAAAAATGACAGGGGACACTAATCAAGTTAAATCTTCGGGTCAGGTACCAAATCGGTCACAAAATCATCGGGCGATCGTACTTTTTGAATTAATTAACCGTTAAATAATTTTACGAATTACAGAAAAAGTTTTTGAACGCGAATTCGTAGGTTCTAAACATCTACGGGAATTCGAACCACCGTGAAATTATCCATTAAAAGTGTGATTTCCACCCGGTTCGTTCATACACGCTCTAATTCAGAAATATTGCCGACAATACAGCAATAGCGCCCACTCTAGAGAAAATAAATTAGCTCGTTCACGCTTCAAAAAATTAAATCTGCAGTCCAATGGAAATTTGCCTGTTATCTGGTTAATACGGGCGACCTATTTATTAATAATTCTGTTCAAAATTTTTAATTTCATATTTCATGTTTGTTTCGTGATGTCGACATTAGCATTCCATCAATATCACACTTAACCTGCTGTCGGTGAAGCATTCTATAAGCGTTGACAGTTCACTGTCAGTCAACTGTATAGTTGGCTTGTACGAAACTATATACTACCAATGATTAAACCGATCTAGTTCAATACAGAGGGGACAGAATATAACTAATTATATTTATAAACGTATATATTATATCTAATAATAATAATCTAGTGTATTATATCTTTGCATCTTCTGTTTCCAGATCTATACTGAGAGAACAAACGCGGTGCATTATTCCCGGAAGGCGGTCGTAGAGAGACGGGAGAGGTCCAATTATCCGAAAACATGACAAATGGAAGTTCGGTCATTTTGAAAATATACGTCCCGATTGTCAACCCCCGGCCGGAGAGGCATATTTCAAAATTAAGTCTCAGATTACACGGGTCCTCCCGGCGCAAAAAAAGTCCGTGGCATGTGGCCCCCACGAACCGAACAGATGCCCCTTCTCCACTCGGAGGGAAAAAACCAGGTGTTTAAAACCCCATAGTAGGAGGAGGTGGAGGAGGACCACCGGACGGGCTTCCCATGGTCATCGGTAGATCCACAGCTGACCGTGGCTAAGCGACCCACTTTCGGGGTTCCAAACCGTGAAAAATCCCCTCTGTCTTTGAACATAATAAATCTGATTCGGCCCGTGACCGCTCCGCCCCTTTCGGGGTTCGTTCCGCTTTGATCATGATGAACCCACTGTTCAATTTCAATACAAACAATATGTACATAGGGATAACAAGAAATCCTTCGAAAATTATGAAACCTATATATTAACGCATACATTAAACCCGACGTTGTCAAAAACATTCTCCATTTACTAACTTATCAAACTTAACTGATCTATTTTAACTGTGTAAAAAAGCGTGAATATGCAGAGGTGTAGTAATAAAATTGTCGAAACAATGTATTCTCTGTTTCTCACATAATCCTAATAATTGGGCTGTGTAATGGTCCATAAGAAATTCACTAAGATCTTCTCAATATCTATACTAACTTCATTCGTGTCAATGTCTTGAGTGACACACATTAAGTCCTACAGAGGAGAGTTACAGCACTGATACAGTACACTGACACTGAAACTTAGTTCCGGTTAATTTAAAAACTTTTACATTGCTGACGTTTAATTTCTGGCCGCGTGTAAAGCCTCTTCTCTTCCGCTGTCACTATCAACAGAGTAATAGGACGCCTAATGAGGTTATATTGACCGGCGGTCTTCCCAGCCACGCGTTAATAATACTCGTTACGAAAAGTATTTTAATAACGAACTTGGCTGGTTCAAGTTTGGCAATAATATCCTCAAACATATCCGCCGGCCCCCTTCGTAATTAACCTGAGCGACCTTAAACCGCCGAATTTATCATAAAGCGTCTCTACAGGAGTGAAATCAGTCTTAATTTTGAGTAGGGAAAAACTGGGTGTAAGAAATAATTCCACGCTAAAAGAGAGAAAATTTATGTTAAAACTGAACTGAGCGATTTTAAAATATTGAACGAATTGACTTGGCGCAGGCAATATTTCGTGATAATTGAAAATTTTAATTTTCTAAAATTCTAATTTCCTATCTGCAATTTTATGATGAAAATTAAGAATGTCGTGCAACTCCTTTAATTTAATACACCCGAGAAAATACAAATATATAGAGAAAATACACCCCGATAGGCCCGTAGCCCCAATGGGCGGGAAGGATTTATTTCCACTTCTATTGAGATATTTTAATGTGTGTTTCTGTTAGACACTAATGTTTAAGAGTAACAATAATGTTGAACTCTTTCATGGTTTGACTCGTTCCATTTGCTTTCAAACCCTTATCTAACATCTACCAATTGAAATGCATTCTTAGGTTGGAGGTATATGTTAATTAAGGGATTAAACCCCGGGTTTCTACCTGCCGGGGTTACGCTCACACCCCTGTTGTGGACCTTTTCACCACCGATGTCTCTGTATAACTCCATTTAGACTGTGTCACTGACGGCCGCTACCAATTTATCTAGTGGTTCTGAGAGCTATCTATTCTTCAAAACGGAGACAATATTACAAAAGCGTAATCGACTTGGAATTCATTCTATGTATGATTTATCGTCCCGTGCACTGCCGCGCTCTGTGATTCATTTCGAAACGAATATTGAATACTCGACGTCGGGTTTTAATTTACATTTCATTTTACGAACGAAATCCACTTCTCTATTTATGCGAACTCTACATTTTGCATTCGCCACATCAACTCGTCACTGAGACTGTTTTGCACGCTACACGCAAACTATCCCTTCATATCGAATGTTCATTGGTGGATACAGAACAATCTCAGTTGTGTGGCGTGTTTCCTAAACGGAATTTTCCAAGCATTCGAATGATTTGCCATAAAACCATTGCTCATTAAAACTTTTTTTGAACACTGATGTTTAGAAGAACCTTTTCTACCACCATTCTGGCCTAATCCGGCACGCCCATGTCGCCTTGTGCATTTGGGAAAGGGAACCGAAATGGACAGATTTGGCATTCTACAGCCTTTAATGGTGATCCGAGAGGAAGCCTTAGGTGCGAATGGAGTGCGGCCACAATGTGTCCCACTCGCTGAACCGCAATAAGGGCCCCCGGTATTTCCGATCACGGCCTTTTTCAAAAGAAGCCGCAGGATTTTTTTCCATTCCCCCACTCGAGGGTTTTTTCGCCTCCTCCGTGAGGTCTCCTTTAGAAGTACGGAGCGTCGACCCCTTCCCTCTATTTCCGTCTCGAGTGCGAGGAGACAAACGAAACAGGAAACGATCAACCGGGACCGATAACGCGCTCTTGCGTGTCTCCACCAATGGTCCGCCTCCAGCTCATCCTACATGGGCGCCGTGTTTTTTAACATCTCTTCTCTTCCTTCAGAAGATGCCTAGACCGGGCGCGTTATTCACATTTCTCAACTCGTTCTTCCGTTAATAAATATTATGACTACGCCTTTTTTTTATCAAAATAATATGTCTCGGGAAATTATTTAAGCGCTCATTTCAGGCACAAAAAAAGACTTAGTTCGGAAATTCGAAACTCGTTGAATCATTAGGAAGCGCCCGGGCGTTAATTACTACCTGAAATTGGAGTTTTCATTACTCGGTCAGCCCTTTAGCTGGGGAAAAATTCCTCCGAAAAATGAACGGATCAAATCCCTGGGGAATAGAAATTGTGTAGAAAGATCATATTACTAGTGTTACCGAATTGTTTCCTATTAACAGATTAATATTTCGCTATAACAAAATATGATGTAGTTATCACAATAAAAGTTATCTTAACCGACTACGTAGTTTACTTGTAATATTTAATTTTTCATATAAACGAAATTCTTTTATGCTAAATGATATAATCAGCATCTATAATTATTTTTTTCTAATTATTAAATCAGATGATCATATAGCAAAACGCATTACATTATGTAGCAACTAAATGATATTGCAACGAGGGCAACAATTAAAAGAAAGTACGAGAGGTTAGGCACTACAATATCTAGAACTTTCACTGTCCGGGGAAAAATTCAAGTAGTTTGTGTGTAATGGGCAGAGGGCTTATTTCGCCTGTCCCGTCCACCAACTTCTTTCTCGAGTTCTCTACCTGGGGGTCGAGTTCGGTGTACACGGCTACCGTCGGCCTGCCCAACGGGTTCATAAAAAAATTAAACTCCTCCTCACGGAGAACCTTTTATTTTATTTTATTTTTTTCGTCGAGCGCTGCGGCTCTCCTCCTTTTACGAGCTGGCGGCCGTCGACACGTAATTGCGGCAGCTTGCTCGGCCTCCTAAGAGGCTTTTTCTGGCCGGATCTCGAGAGTCGCCCTCTTTTATTCAGCAGCCCCTACCGGCCAGTAGGGCGGATGACAGCGGAGTCTTCAATAATTTGGAGACCCACTTCGCGCCCAACAGTCCCCCACCGACTTCTTAAGTTCTGCGCAAAAATCTTATTCGCTAAACTTCTAAAGTGTTTGCTACGTCGCTACTTTTGGGCGGCAATGTTTGAGTATACTTGAGTTCATGTGCCGTAAGTCCAGTGTCGGCATCAATATCAATTAGCTCATTTTTTTGTGGAATACTATTTCCACAAACTCCTTACTCGGTACCCGGACGCGTTCCTCTATAGGACTTGAAAACTAGTTTCCGTTTATTGAAAACAGAAAATTGCGTATTTCGTGAGTCCTAGTGGAAAGCACAAATTCCGATTTGGGATTAATTTTAAATTAAAGAATCAGAAGTGGATCATAAATGGAATCTCCTCAGTTTAATCTCATTATATTCGAGCATCTTGAGACTCAGGTGGTATGAGTCTAAACAAATTTAGTTATCGATCGGCGAATTTAATATATATAGTTGTTAACCGGTCGTGGTTAAACTTGTAGGCTGAAGTATTACACGCAGTTACTCCGTCTCTGGGAGCAGATAAATGTTCAGACAGTTACAACCGCAAGGGGCGGGTGTGCGGGTAAGTACGCGGGGGCTGCGGGAGCCGAATGGTACATTGCCGCTACGTGAGCCGACTCCCTCTCTCTCTCTCTCTCTCTCTCTCTCTCCCTCCCTCCCACCCTCTCGGTCTCTCTCTCTCACCCCTCAACCCCCTCAACCCCAGATATATGTTCGTCTCCGCCTTAAAATCGGCCTCCAACCCACCCCTACCATCTCTAGGCCCGGTCGCGCTTACTCGTGCGCCCGCACTTCCGACACTTGCGGAACACCGACCACGCACTCGAGGCCAGGGGCTAAATAAAATAACGGCCCGAGGATGGACGACCGAACCCCTCCAGGAGTTTATTATTGGATTCCCCATTGGCCGCGGTAAGGGAAAGAAACACACGTATTCCAATACACATTTCTCTACTGCGCACTGGTAATTTTCTACCAGATTAGTATTCGATCAATCAGATATATTAAAATATATTTCTATACATAGAACACAACTTAACGCTTGTTTATAGTTTCATATAAGTTTCAAAAAAGGAAGCAGCTTTTAAAGATAGATGGGTTTAGGTGTTGATGAGGAAAAAGTTTCCGCAGAGTTGGATGCAACTTAAATTCATTATCTCGGTAGAGGCCAATAATTCTATTCCTTGGGACTATAGTGACATTTGATTGTGTTACATTCTAATAATGTCTTTCCTATTTGTTGTTTAGAGCTAATTTAAAATAGACGTACTGTCGCTAGCATTCTTTTATCAAACTACGATTTGAGAGAACATCCGGTCCTGCACTATTACTACACTATTATTGTTCCAAGCCAGAGGAATTATATACAATCAGTAATGTGATTTTGATTGATTTTTTCATTCGGAAATGACCAGATGTTTCTGGCATTTAATGTCCCGTTCGTAACAAAGAAGCAGGCCACAAAAAACTGTTCCCAGGTTGCTATGAGTCCTACTAACTGGTTTAAGATACGATCAAATAGGCGGAACTGAACCTGAATTGACCTAATTTCCTTTTCTTTAAAGAAAATTGACTGGTATCGGCCTTATCTGTTCATTCCAAACGGATTCTCATAATACCGCAAAATATAACATATAGTTGGCATTTTTCTGCCGAATAAATTGAAAACATACTTGTTACATGTGGGCGTTAAGGGGGTGGTGAGTCGATAAATAGCCGTGTATCATTTTCATTGTTCAACTGAACAAAGATATTGAAGAAATTCGGCCCACAAGAATACCATTTTTGGATTAGGTCGACGTACGCTTCAGCTCACAGGCAGGACCTCGTGAATTAATATAAAATTATAATTCGGCGTCTCACTTTTCAACGTATGGTCTTTCACAATCCCCTCTCATTGTTAGTTCATTATGCGGAGGCTTGGTTATATTTTTTAATGTGACGTTCGTTACTGGAAATTCAATTAGGATGTTCGGGCATATTTTACTTACGGTCCCGATGACGGCAAATTAGTAGAGCGTAAAGGTTACTCACCTGAAACAAAGAGAAAACAGTATTTATAGTTAACACGAATTATTTCATTATAAACAGACATTGATTTTCATTAATACGATGCGCTGATTCAGAACTATCCGCAATCCAACCAATTAGAGAAATGTTATTTAATATAGATTTATTATATTTAATCAAGGCTAAATACAGACAACGCAGTAAGTTTATTAAGATTATAATTACGCAGAGAGAAAAACGGTTCTGTTTATACTTGTGGAATATTATTCGGAGATGTCTCAAACTAGGTAGTTACTTAAGAATGCGCCCCATTTTCCAGAGGTAAGTATATAATTATTTAGATTACCATTTAGAAAAAAAGGTACGGACCTTAATATTTAATTATAGTATTTACACAGTTTAATAGTTAAACCTCCTCTCCCCCCAAAACCACAGTTCAAATAGAGTCGGGCACCGAAATAGGCCATTAGTTTCAAACAGAGTCTCGCCCTTTATAATCAAACTTGAATACAAGATGGAACCGGTGAACAACTTAAACAGGAGGAGGTAGAACCGGTTCCGTTGTGCTGTCCTTTCAAACGATAACTGCCGAGAATAATCGCATTGGGGTATTTAAATGCATTCGGACGTTTTATCGCCGATCGAATTTATATCAAGTTGCACTCAATATAACGACGGTAATTTGCTATCCGCTTCAAAAGAGACAATTTCAGAATTTCCTCATCCGTGGGCTTTGAAAGATAGCGATGACGAAGGGCCGTACATAACATAAGACATGATTCACACCGAGTTCATGAGACACTTAAGCAGGGTCGAGAGGGCAAAGGTCCACATACCGCGGTAAAAAAAACGGTAAGTAGTAAATTTTTTTCTTATTTCTCCCATTCTTCACTTCACTTCTTCTTTTTACTTTCCTATCCAGCAACGAAATACACGTGGGGTATCTCCAATGATACCCGAAGAGTAATGGTAAGAGTACCATATACTTGAGTATAGTAGAGTAACATGTCCTTTGAATATGACCAAAAAACTTTTTAGGAATACAGAACTTTGAGGCCATTGAATGCTCCTTGAGCCGAAATTCTCCTAAGAAACAATTTTCAGAGCTCTGATAATTAGCAGGAATATTCTTTTTCTTTCTATAGTTGTTTTTCTTGTTCATTCTCTCTCCTGGTGACCATGCGTGAAAATTTTGCTCTCAAGAATGCCTGGTGACTGTTTATTTAACAATTAATTCTGAACTCTCTGATCTCATTTATTGTTTCTCCCCGCGATCCCTGATTATAAAATAGTTCGCACCTTAATTTTTGAGGACCAATTGTCGAAACGTCAGCCCATTTCAAGCGGGCGAGAGAATGAACTAAAAAAAAGGTTTTCGGGAAGCGGTATCGAACGGTCACAGGTCGGAAGGGAGAATTTAAACGGGCCGAGTGCCTGGCTCCATCCGCTGCGGGATATTGGTACATTAGGTGAGGGGAGAGGAGCGCGTTTATTGTGCGGCTCCCGATGCCGCACTTATATATTGGTCGGGACGGCCCCCGCATTCCCAGAGATCCTCGGACTGCGTCCGCCCCCCAGGGCGACACGTAGTAGCTATCGGCGGAATTTTATTTATTTTTTTTCTTCTTGTCGCTCCGACAACAGCACTCGGACCAGCCCCAGTCTCGTCGGAACGAGGAATTCGTGCGGTATTTTCCGGATAAATACTCCAGCAATTAGATTTCGGAAATACACCGCGGTGAATATGAAACACCACCGCGTAGTGAACTGAAACATTTTACACGATGCATTTTACGATTAATTCATTAAAAATAATAACTGCCGAATATTCATAATTCGTCGAAATGACAACAAACTCTAATGGAAGTTGTTTCCTGTATGATATAGATAACTATAAACTATTAACCTAGCGGAAGCTTGAACGCGGACGGAAGACAACTTTTCGAATGAGATTTGAGTTTTATGCCAGACTGTTCGATCACTAAATACGGCGCTCGATCCGATCCCGCATAACAAGAATGGGGCTATCTTCGTGAACATTAAGTAAACTTCTATTCTCTAAAAGTGATTATAGGACTATTATTATAGTAGAAATTATAAGAAAAAAAAACAGGATTTTATTTTGTTTACAAGGGACCAAAACAGTAAGAAAAAATTTTAAATTTTGTTTGTAGTTTTTTCGAATTGACTAATATACCTCTTCGGCAGTTCGATTGCCACCAATTTACGGCGGGTCTGTTGCTTTTCAAGATGGGGGAAGTTTAAATTCCCACCAGGCGACAGTGAATCAAGACCGAATGTGCCGAAAGTTCATTACCGGACCGGCGTACCTCGGGGCATTGTCTTTCACGAGAGAGGGAGTATCTCTCTATCCCTTCCTAAGTCGCCCCCGCCCCCGTCCGCTTTACAACGTCCCACTCTGATTAATTGAGTCGCCGTGTATATACCCCGGTGACAAATCCCGCGGAAAAGCCGAATAAATGGAGTCCCGCTGGTGGGAAGAAGGGAGAGGAAGCGGGGGAGGTATAGAGCTGTAATTGGCGAGTAAGAAGTGCCAATTACCCATTCCAATGCACGCCCCCTACAGTTTTTGAACCATAAAAGCCCGCCTAAGGTGAAAATTAATCGTGTAAGTCAAGTCACTTTCGTATTATATAAATCCTTATAGGCGGATTTCTTTGGCGGTTGATAGTTTTTTCAATGAGAGTGGTCACACTTTCATAAAAAATGTGCTGATAAGATTAGAAACTCCTTAGATAACGGGTAGAGAAATTCGACACATTAGATTACTCGGGTTATTTCATTTTCTATGAGAACAATAATTTAATTCAATTTTAGTTACTAATGCAGTTCTTATTATGAAAATAATACGACCTAAATGACGATTAGTTCTCTAGAGAGATCGATCCAATAAGAGGGAGGGAAAAATGTCGTCCAACCCAAGAGTACTGTTTGTATACCTTACACTGTAATCATCGAAAATAAGTACATTTAATATTCTCCAGACAACTATTACAGTAAAAATACGAGGTAACTCGGTTCACAATAATTTGAAGAGACGTTCAATTTGCCAATTAATTCCTTAACAACACAGTTTTCTGCAGCATGATATATTAATATTACCGGACTAATACCGGTCCACAATATCTTTACGGAACGGAGGATTATTTTTATATGCGGGCCATCATTTCACATGCATACCTTTGTGGGAATAAGATATCTGATATTGAGTGGCTCGAGTCCCATACGGAGATATAAGCCGATAAAGGCTGGCGGGGGAATCATCGGCGCTTGCACGTAAGGCGCCGTCCGCTCCGAATATCCGGCGGGAAAATGTCCGCGGAAAGGGAAAGCTCCATTTCCTCGGGGATTTCCCCGACTCGCGCCACCTATTGGTCCCTCGCCTCAAGGCAGATTTTTTCCCGACAAACGAATACATTATTTTTGGGACAGAGTTGGTCCGCTGTCCCCACCTGGGGCCGAGACAAGAATTTTTGTAAACAAAGGCCAAAACGGATCGTAAATAACTTTTGGGTCGTCCGCCCCCCTTTTCCAGCCTCATTCTCCTGTGGGTGTATTTTTTACGTTTGTAGGAAATAATTTTTCTTTCGGCGCCTGAATTTATGGCGGCGGCAATAAATTCCGAGTTGAACTTTAATATTTAGATTGCGTTATTGTGGCTCGCCGAGCTCCCTATTGAATTCGTCCCGTGTTACAGCCGTCCTTTTTTCTTATTAATATTCCGGCTTTTTAAAGTTTTTTAAATTCGTTGAAACGGACAGATTGGTAAATTTACGTCTCTTACTAAACTTTCGCACGATAAACGCCTACATTACTACATTTGCACCTGGTTAAGAAAAAAACAACCGCAGGGGATAGCAACATTAAAATAATGTCATTATACAAAAATTTCATGAAAACGAGACTTTTGTTTGGAATACAATTCTTAGTAAATCGCACTGGAGGCAAGAAAAATCAGTGTCTGGTTAGAAATCTCTCAATCCCGGATGATTTCCACATGGCCCGCTTTGTCGGGCTCAGGAAGCGAAGGTAAGAAAAGACTCGGAATTGGAAATTTACGACTGAACGAACCGACGAACGAGACCGGAGAAGATAACCCCGTTGAATGGACTTAACGCCTCGGAAAGGAGCTTTAAAGTATTCCGCGATGTATGCTTCGGCCCAAAATATTATTAAGGTATGTGTCGACAAATAAATTTCGCAGATATTTACTGGAACGGCGAATAAGTCTATTTAGAACTACGCTAAATTTTTTATGGAGCATAAATATTTTATATAAAATTACAGTAGTAACATTACTTTTTGAATATTGTACAATCATAAAACGGAGTGACCAGCTTTGCGGTTCAAACAGACATCGTGCAAATAGAAAGTCTGTTCATTCCAATAAATTGCCTCATTCGTAAAAGGATCTTATCATAGATAAATCCAAAACGATTCTCTCCGGGTTTTAATTCCCCCGTCGGCCGGTTATTTTCGCCGGTGCCATTGATTCCCCCCGGACTCGACAATAAGCGGTGATGCGAAACGACTGCAAACCCGTACTGAAAGGCGCAAAGGAACACGGGCCCTGAGATATAATGGGCCAATAGAAGCCTCGTCTCAGAGAGAGAGAGAGAGAGAGAGAGAGAGAGAGAGAGAGAGAGAGAGAGCGGAATTTGTTTGCGGGCCCAGGACTGAGGAATACCGCCGGGGAGAGGCACAAAGGACATCTTTCCCTTTCCAAGTGGCCTTCTTCTCCTCTCTTCTGATCCCCCCTATCTCCCCGCCTCTTTTCTACTTCTCCCGCGTTATTCGGTCGCCCGGGCTATTCCGCTTAGCTGGAGCCGGGGCCGGCTTCTTCAAAGGGAGTGACCTCACATCGGCCCAACCGTGCTATGACCGCCCGTAAAAACGGCCTAATTCACTTTTCGACCCCCCGCCCGAAACTTACGGCGGTAAGTTGTAAATAAACATAATTTCCTTTGCCTTCTAAAGTATCATTTCAGTTATGTAAAAAAGAAAATTTGGTTCTCGTCTAGGACACGCTCTATCGAGAATATCCGATCTTGCATTGTATGAATGATCTACAATTTTGACATATGATAAGCCAGATACATGTAAATATCTTGGTAAGGCATATACTCGAAGAAAATTTAATAATTCAACAATGTTTTAAAGGGGAACAGGGGTTTTCCAGGAGGTTTCTATAGATTTTATACAATATATAAGTTTAAACTATGCGTTATTATGGTATCATATTGATGGCATACTTGTAATACTGGCTCCAGTTTATTTTTCAGTCAATTGTATAATTAGAAGTATCAGGAATATTACCTCAAGGTTTTATTTAAGCTCTGTAACCGACGAATACACCCCGGATTCTCGGATACGAAGACCCTCAGAATACCCCATTCTTCGTAACACACTATCAGCTGTGTGCGTGGGTGCGGTCTCGACGTGGGAGGCGCGACCCCCGTTTGTTCTACCAACTACTGAGGACAATGGGACTAAGAGCGGAACAAAAGCTGTTGTGGGTGTGGAACCGAAGGACGCTAAGAATAAGCCTCGGAAAACAAACAGTATATTTCAACCGGGATACTAGCAAATCCGATTCGAAAATGGTACATTAACTAGGATTTCGTACTAAATACATAGCAGCCACCATTGATAAACAAAAACTGAATAAATTCAGTGTAATAATTTAAATATTCAGCGGTAAATTGAATCATGTAAAGATCGTTAAGTTCATCATGCTCTTCAATAGTACTAAAAACAGAGAACCAACAGAATTAAGGAATCTAAAGTTTACATAAAAGAGAGTGTTGATAAGGCAATGTTTATTTACCTTCTCATAATTGAATGCCATTTATTCAAAATTTATTAAAAAATACAACGATTATTGAAAATTAAATTTACAACGGACAGCACTTATGTAGAAATTACAATCATCAATAAAATCACTGTCACCGGTACATTAGCAGGAATCAACATTGGCAATTATTACGGGGATCCCCTTGGGAGTCTACACAAAAATGAAGACGGGAGCAATCTATCCGGATCACCGTCACACGGCGACGCCCGCTTATTTGTTTAATCGCGAGGGATTAAACAACGAGGGGACATTAATGCGGAAAAGCAATTAGGACGACGGTCGCTGGTAAGGGGGGGGGAGGGGAAGGAGTCGCATCCATCATTGGCAGAGAGGTACGACACAGCGGCCGCGGCCAGGCGTCTATTTACGGTACAGGAGCGGGAAACGCAAATAGAACTCCGGAGGGGTAAGACGCCCTAACCAGCCCCCCTCCCCCCTTAGATGGAGTTAATCGTCCGTGATACCAGCGGCGGGCGGCGTCTGTCTATTCCGGAGGGTTGCCTTGACAACAAAAACCGCAATCTAATGTATTATTCTCCTGACGTTGTCATTTCAATCTACTCCTACCTGCATTATTTTATAAACGCGTGAATACCTTTTACTTGTTTTCCACAATCGAGGACCGAGGAGTTGTGCAGACCAGAAAAGTTTTGCAATAACTTAAAATTATGTTTACTTTAGAAAATTCAACTCTCATAATCGTTAATTCCAACGTGTAATGATTCGCTTTGAATTCTCCTTCAATTGCAAATTTCATCCGATTAAACAAGACTAGAGCGTAAGCTCGAGTATACTCGTTAGAAGAAGTGTAGTACGCACAGGGCGGACTTGAGCTATAGGAGAGAACTAACTAACGGGAAATCAGTCGAGCGACGATAGTTCTACGTTTGACTGGGGGCCGCGAAATGTCCGGGCCGGCCGACAGGATAGGGGCGGCGAAAGGGGGAAAACGAACGGCCCATTAATTCCGCCCCCGCTTCACCCGAGGCGAAAACTAAGAGAAAGGAGAGAAGTATTAATAAGATTCATGAATAGTCGATGGCCCGGTTGGAATTCCGACGGGGCCCCACCATTATCATAGGGCGGTCTGAGACAGCGGCGGCGGTCGGATTTTAAACGGTTAAATACGATTCGAATTACGCCGCGTGGGGTTTCGCATTCTGGGCCGAGTGCGCCCCACGGGTCACCGTCCATTTGAATAGAGTGCTCAAATTAAACCCCGAGGGTCATTATTGACCCCAGAACCGGGTCCGGCCCCGATTTGCATTTCTTTCTTATGGAAAGGTCGCCTGGGCGTGGGGGGCGGTGGATTTAACAATTTACATTATTTTATAACGGTAAGGCCCCGCAAGATAAATACGACTGCGGAAGTTTCGCAATGAATTTCATCGTCCGAGAATTTACTGCTGAAATTACGGTCTCGAGCGGTGAGGGCCGGAGGAGATTTCACTCCCCGACATTTCCCCGATACTCGTTACTTCATTAGCACCAAACTAACCGTAACTCTCCTAATTTTAAAATGAAGAACCCCTCGGATAAAAGCGCTAACAGAAAATGAATCGAAGCTGATGGCGACCTAAAGACTTTCTCATTTTATTGCAGCCACCGGAGGTTTCTACTGCCTGTCGACGACCGCGTAGCCTTAATAAAAATTTATAATTTCGGCATTTACACATTTGAATAGGGGCGTAAAATTCACCGGACCCACCTATATACTTTATTAAAACGGATTTGCATTTCTTTAATATGCAGTCTTGCAATATATGGAAATTATGTTCGAGAAACTCGAAGTCGGGGTTCTAAAGGAGTGAAGACCGAACAGTACTCTGCAGGCCAATTAGAACCCATTACTGAATTTCCTAAACTCGAAACTGCAGGCAAATACTGTTCAAATATAAATCAGTTAGAGAATAAATACATCTATCGATTTCGAAACATCGGTAATTTCCAGAGTATCATCATAACGAACAAATCACAAGTAAAATAATGTAATAATTTCCGAATGCATACAAACTTGGAGGCAATGCATCCTACAATAATAAAATCCGGCCTATCAAACCGTTTAACATTTGGCGTTGACCCAAGGAGTCTCGTTTCCTGCTATCGGACGGGGGCTCCAGATATCTAAATTTAGATCACGGAATTAGTAACATGTGTACAGAAAGCCAGGACCAGCATAGGCGCTCAATGAAGGAGCGATAATGGACTGGGGATATCGCCCCCTCATCATTCGGAAATCATAACGGTCCAGAAGCGCAGCTGCTTCCCTGCAGAGCTGGCCCCTCGGCGATGGGAAAAATTCCCGAACCAGAATCGAAGCGTTTAAAAAAAGAAACACTCCTCCAGACACTAAAACGGACCGGAATGGAAACATCCACGAGTCCACTTCCCTTCCCTCCACAAAAACAGAGATTCGGTTGTAAACCTGCCATCCTAAAAACGGCCCGATGATGAAATGATTTATAGCGCATAATGCCATACCCTGGCCGAGCGCGAGAATCCATCAATAGATCCTTCTTTATAGACCACTTCGTCAAACTCTTAATTAGTCGAAGAAAGTTTTTCAGCCGAGGCGAGCGGCAACGGGCCCCGGAGCACTATATAATAGTACCGTGAAATTAGAAACCGACATCCAATATGTGTTATATATTTTGGACAATTATTATGTATGAGACATGAATATGGATGTTGGTCCGGCCGACTGATTGGTCGAGCCAGTGTAGTGGCCAACTAGCGGCTTCGCTCGGGTACACGAAATCGAATCTTAGCCCCTCCGAAACATTACGTTTTTCCTTTCAATTTCTTGTGACGCGTATTATACATACAAATGACTGTTTCAATTCAGTGTTTAGAATGCTACCGCAATTCGGAATTCCGGGCCGCATGATATCAGGTTCGATTATCGGTTTGGCAAATGCTCATGGAAATACGCCAAACTGGGTTAATTCATCTGAGCCCTTTCGGTGAAGATAGTCCACCTGGAATTTGAAACTTACCACAAATGTCCGAATAAATCTGTTTTAATTAATTAATTTTATTAATCACCTAACGGTAATAAGGTAAAAATATAAAAAATGTCAAAATAAAAGATAGGCCCGGATGAACCATGCGACAATCGTGTTTGTGTTGTAAATAGTTACCTAACGTTTATAATTATCTCAGGGGCGACTAGGGATTTGTCAAGCTGCATCAAGTGAATCGAATGCGTCAATATAATTTGGTGAAATGAGATTTCATCAAAGCGAAAGAATGTAATGATCGATCTCGTGAGTCGGTTAAAAGGGGGAGAACTGATATTACCTGTTATTACACTTCGAAAGTTTCTTTTATATACTCCGCCAGGAAAAGAATGAACAGTAAGACAAATGAAAAACATGCAGTGATTAAAGACACTTGAATATAAGAGCGGGGACACGAAACAAAGGAAACTGACGTTTTCATTTCATCGCCTCTTAGACGGTGGACACAAAGGTTTATGCTCCGAATGAGTACTTCTGAAAAGAAAATATTTCATACTTACTTTACTATGAGACACAACTCCAATCTAACATATGACTGGATGAGTGGTGACAAATTAGAGAGTGTGGTAATCCAAAATAATATCGTCAATGTTTTGGTAATATTTCAGTTTTAGGATGGCGTCAAACAACGATGGATAATCGAAAGCATCTTCCGCCCAGCGATAAAATTGGCTATTGTATAGTATTGCGAGCTTAGAAACCTAGAAACTGATACAACAGAAAAGTAAGGAAATTTCGCGTACAATACCGCTTCGGTAAGCACATACACAGAGGTGGATGAATGAGCACCTAGGAAACTGAATCGTAACTGGAATCGCTAACTTCGGTAAAGTCCTCAATAGAAGTGGGACGCACCGAGCCCTCCCTCTGCTAGGGGGTTGGTACGTTACTCAACAACTAATCGAAGACAATGGGCGGACGACTGAGGATCCGTCCTCAGAAGGCAGACAATCAAAACTCCCGGGGCTAACTGTCTCAGGAGGCGGGAGGAGAAAGACGGAGATTTTGGAGCCGACTGCGGGAGCGAGAGAGAGAGAGAGAGCGAGGTGAAATTGAGGGAGGGAGGGACGGATGCGAGAGGTAGCTGCAAACAGTACAAGTGGAAGGGGGGGGGGTGGTAGGACCAAACAACAAGAAGCCAACAGACCGAAGAGGAAAGCCGCAAGTACGACAGCTTTCAAAACAAAGTCCCCACCCCCACCCCACCGCACCATTGGTGGGGCCCGACCGCCCATCGCAACTGTGTTAAATTGATTTTCCCCACCCATTGTTCAAAAACAGATTTGTCCCAAAACGACGTTTCATTACTCGGAGCGACATTTATTAGTTTGTAGAGATTCCCGTGCCCATTATCAACACTCTAATGGCCCAGATGTCAGCATAAATTCAAGGCCCATTTAATCATAGCTGCTATCAATTAAAAGATAATGTAAGATTGAAACATTGTTGAAAAACATCTATAAAATTTTGAAATTATAAACATATTGGTTTATAAAAATACTTCAGCTGCTAAAGTTTTTCCCTACATATCTATAAGGTATGGTTAAGTATATAATTTAAGGTATTAGTATGTGGATCTGCCTAAATTTCAAGTGAATGAAAATTAAACAGAATCTGACAAGTTGCAAGGGATATTTAGAATCGATTCCTCTATCTATACTTTCATAGTAGATTCGGGGTTGGGCCAGAAAAATAGGTATTTATTTATCTAGAGTAAATGATAACGAATACTCTTTCCTGCCCTTCCCCCCACTTTGTGGCCTACATAAGGAATTTGTTGGAAATGTGGTCGCGGCATCAGAAGTTCAAACGCGAAAAGCGTATTCCGGGCTACTTGGCATTCATCCGTACATTTATTCCAAAACATCCGTAAAAGCCAAAGATCCCGCCGAGTTTTCGGCCGGCTGAAGTTGGCGAGCACCGATGATGAATGATTCATGAAAGCCGTCGAAGGTCCAAGAGTCAGGACAAATTAAGTCGACTTAAGTTCTCGCCGAAACCGAAGTACTTAACGAACTCTCATTCTCAAAACGGATCCCCGAGTCCATCCTATTTAAATATACTCTCTTATTATGTCAAAACTATCCCACGATTATTTTTTACGCATTTCACAAATGAAAATAGCTCATACTTCCGTAAAATCAGACACATCCCGGGTTTTGAAAATATAGTTATATAATAGTGCTTACAATAATCCAACAATATAAAAACAAATATCTCGGTCAAACAGTTAATTCGGGCCTGGGATTCAGCAAGACAAAGTCTGACAAAGTCGCATATATATGCGAGACGGGTAATTTTATGCAGCTAGTAAGAAGTAGATATCCTAGAAGCACTCGTGGGAAATAAACGGAAGGGAATAATCCGTTCGGGGAATAAGGAAATCTCATTTCGTCGGTTCCGCTCGCACCCAATTTTATGTGAATTAAAGTTTCTATCCGTCTAAGTCAAGAGAGGTGGGTGTACACCGTAAGCGCGAATATTTCAGAACGCTCCGTGAAGCTTTCATACGTGGCTTCTATTATATCATCACTCAATAGGCTAAAGACTCGAAAGAAGATCACGATTCCATTGAGAGGCTAAGCGGAGCGCTCAGGACGTCTATTAGCGTCGCCGAAAGGCCCGTAATTAGCCATCGGCGGTAGGACGTCCGAAAGAAGGCCAAAAAACAAACAGTGGGGAGGGGGAACAGGGCCGGGGGGGGACAAAAGGCCGAGACAAGTCGGCCGGGGCCCGGGCCATGCATTATTCATTATTGGGGTGCCCCGGTGTTATTGTTGCTATGTTAATACACCTCCTTATGCCTAGTCATATCTCGTTACCGGGAGAGAGGCCGCTCTTGCCCGCTCTGAATCTATTCCGAGACGGGTCGTGGGGTCGGCGGGCAGAGATGGGACGCGCCACAAAGAACGATAGAGAGAAGGAGAAATGATGTCACGGTTATGTTAATGACGAAACTTCCCACCCCGGGTGGTCCCCCGTCAAGCTTGTCGTACACGGTACCCATTACGGTATTGCCCTATTACCCTTGTTTACACCGGGGAAGGGGTACAACGGCCCTGGGGGCTCCTTAAAAATTTCCGGTTAACGAAGGAGATTTCCGGGTGGATTTGAATACCCCCCCCCACCGGCCTTTTTTTGAAACTCGGACCCTTTCTATTTAAAAAAAAGGAGTCTTGGACACGCTCCCTTCTCACGTTTCCACGCTGTCAACTATAGTTGGCCCAATATTATAAAATGACGAGTTGATAGGATCCACATTGAGTTCATTCCAGCAATTATTTCAAACCGTAAGCTATGTAAAAGAAAAAATTGAAACTTGAAGGTAGTATAGTGAAAAAATACAGACGTGAAACAAGTTCTTCAGTAATATTGGAATTTAATGAGAGCCAGATTCTTGACAATGAATGAATTTGTCTCTTGATATAATGACCGTAATATATAAAAAATCCGGATTGAGTTCTTTCATTCGATTGTATTGTTTGGTATTTTGGTCAATTTAATTCGGCAATTTAAAAAAAAATTAATTTTTTCTCGGTCCGAGAGTTCTTCCGGGGTCGTATTAGGACGGTATTAGTAATGAAAACATGAAATTTGGCCATATTCAAGGAGTTACGACTGGAGCATAAAAAGGACGACCATTTTGAGAGGGATTTATTGCGCTATTTGAAAGACCGCAGGATCCGTTTTACACCTCGGTCAAAGCCGCGAGATGGAAGAAGCGGAAAAAAGGAAGATTACGTAGGCGAAAAAGAAATTTCGAAAAGATGCTTTTAACTAAGAGGCTTATTCAAGCGGGCTTAGACGATGGTTTATTTGTATAAAATATTGATACGTTTCTAGGGATTACTTTCGTAAAATATAAAAACAGAGACCAGCTTCGGAACGTCTCATAATTTAGCGTTTGTGGCCTAGTCTTCAGGAAGTGATCATAATTGTTGATCATTTGTTTGTGTTCGCTGTGAGTTTTGGACCGGGGTTCATTTCCCACTCTATTTCAAGTGATTTAGTGAAAAAATATTTTAAGAATGTTTAGATTTTTAGAAAATTTCGAATTATTGTTTTATGGAATATTTAAATTACTGAGCAACACAGCCATAAATATCACAAGCAAAATGACTATAACTTCCATCAATATTTGAATTGTATTGAACTCAGTGGGCCCCGAATGTAATTATACAATTTAATAAAACTTCACGGCCAAATACAGAAATGAAGGTAGTGCAACAATGTTTTATTTAATATTACAGGGCAATGACATATATTTGTATTTAAAAATAAATGGGTCCTTTTACACGCTAGTGTTTAAATCCAACAATTTTTTCATTATTCTAAAGGGTGTGCCGTTGTGGGGAAAGGACATATGTAGCTTCATTGCATTCAAACAATTAATACCGGGGTGGTATTAAGCAAGACGAAAGCCCGAAGCACAGAAAAAAATTAAATGGAAGGGTACACAGACAGTTTCAGAAATTACAAGTTTTTTTTGTTAATCTCCCCCTCGAGACATTCAATTAAGGAAACGAGGCAATAAAAAATCGACCGGGTACGCTATGAAAAATCTTGTGGGAGGCCGTACAATTAGTAGAGTCGGTGGGGGCCGGAGGAGGGGGCGGGCCGATGAGAAATGCGGCAGACGCTGAATCTTAATTGAAACGTTGTTGCCCGCGTCTGGGGCGGCGATCCGCCAGATGCGAGCACATGTTGATATATCCGTATAACCCGTGTATAATTAGTAGGGCATATTAATAAATCCGTTAGTGGGGACGGGCGGGAAGGGGGCAAGCCGGCGTCCTTACTCGGCCCAGAAGAGACCGTGTATTTATAATCTTGGCCGATGTCTTAAGGGAGAGATTTAAACGAATCCACGTGGCCGCTCCCGTCCGATAAATTGTTGACTTTCCAGACCTCTTGGCTCAGACTTCACTGGCGCTTCGCTCACCGATACGAAACGACCCTACACTAACAGCCGAACCCATATTTTATCCCACTCCATTGGTTTACATTAAATAACACGTACTAGAATGAAAAATAAGAAAGTGGTAAGGACCGAACGCGTGGTCTGGCGCTGGTTCTTTATTCGGTGAAATGGTTTTGCATTTATTTAGTGAAAATAAATTCCTCTTCAGGATGAACACTGAAATCCCCATTAATAATTAAACTAATGCATGTCAGGTCCATACTACACGAGGTAAAAAACTCATAAAACAATATTTACACGTAATTTAGTTTCACTCGCTGCAATTCCCCTTTTTGCAATAAATCATGGCTAATTACCCTCTAGAAACTACACTCATTAGGCAGGTTTAAGAACTCGCGGGGAAATGGCTCACACGTGTTCAACTCACCCGGAGCCATAATAATTCATCATCCTCAATTATTCAACGGGTTCATATGCGGTGCTACAAAAAAAAAGTTAAACCACCCCCTTACTTGGTGTTTGGTAGTAAGTTTTATACATCGGGAGATCAGAGTGACGTTCTTCATGGAAGGAATAGTACAACTTCCGCCGAGTGCAGGCTCATTGCTTCCTTTTTCTTCAGAGGAGAAACAGAAAAGAGAAGGAGGTTTCTAATGCGGCTTTAATAGTACAGCCCAGTTTTTATGATTGCCTTCCATCCGCTATTCGCTCGCCCATTACGGGCAATAAAAACCGGTAGGCCATTAAAACCTTTCATTAGATTCCATTGTAGCCGTTTTGTAGTAATGGAGTTTCGAAACGATATCGCCAATACGTTAAAGGCGAACCGATCGCTTTCCTATGCTTTCCCGCCAATAATAATCGATTCGCGTATTTTAAAATTTAACTGCCCTCCCGGTCAACAATTAAAACTTTACTTCACAAATAAAACAGCGCACGGTCGGGACCAATAAACGATTCGGTAAGCCGTTCCTTACAGTTAAGGTTGTTCGAAACACTTGAAGCTTATGATAACGCCCCGCCTCTAGATGCAACTGCCGTTCACCCTATAAATTCCAGCTTTCTGACTACTTAACCTACTTTGACTATATTAACATTAACAGTGTCATTTGTAATATAATTTTATAAAAATTATGAGGAAATCGGGTTGTCCGGGTGACCAGCGAACTGAGAAGACTTCAATGCGATTGATACTCTTAATTGAATTAAAACAAACTAAGTTTAAGTTCTGCTTAGGTAAAATTTTAAAATTTATTTTCACTTCGAGACAACGATTAAAACTTTACTTTAGAACTAATATAGGGTTCGGTCTGAGCCAATTGCTGTTACTTTCGAGCGTGTTTCAAGCCGTTGAAGTCGTTGCTTACGGCCAAGGCAGGCCCGCCTCTAGATGGAACTGCCCCGAGATACTCCCCCAAGCACACTCCGTAAATAGCAGCTTCCTTACTATTTAACCTACTTTCTCCCAGTCTGGAACTCTCGCGTGAACAAATGAGCCTAATGCGGTTGGCAAATTTAGCGCTGCACGAGGAAAATGGCCTGACGCACACAAACTTGGGTTTATTGGCCTTGCCTCCTGGAACATGTACACTGCCTACACCTAGGCTTCATGCAGCAGACAGCCATTCGCGTTTATTAAAAAGGGGCATTGTTATGACGAAGTTATTGGGTTATATTGACCGTTACATCATAAATAAATTGGTCCTCGTCCAATAATAAAAAAAAAACGTAAGCCGCTTAACCAAATCACTATTGATCGAAAAAGAACAATAACAACACCAATAACTAATATAAAAAAATCAGAACCATACATATACATGACAAAAATGACAGTAAAAGTGAACTGACAGTCCAGACAGGTTGTCCCACAAGGAACCAGAGTGACTGACCACTCTACTAACAAAAAGAGCTACTGAAGGGGGCGAACAACCGAAAACGATCTTGCGAAGCCAGAAAAATAAGAAAACCACGCTATTCCAAACCCTCGGCGATTCTCTTGTACACTATGAGCTATCTACACTCGACTGCAGCTACGGTAATATCTACCGTTCACAGTCAAAACCAGCCGGACGGGGGGGGGGGGCTGTTATGTCGTTAGACAGGTGGCAATTCTCATTAACCGGACGGACATTTCCGGGGAGTGGGAAAAAAAAAGTTTTGCGGTCGAATCTCCCCGAGCTCTAATGCCTGTTGCCATTAACAACCGGCAGCGTGAGCAATCTATCACCAGCCGTACAACCCCCCCAACAACAGTAACAACCAACCCCAGTCTCTTCAGTATGTCCTCAACCGAGAATTTTTTCACTGTTCCACATTTAGTTCCTCCCTATGCACCAAAATTACTGCAGTGATCAAAATGGTGAACATATTATAGTGGACGTAATTCAATTGTACTGACGATGACAACAGGGAACAGAAAAGCCTACGATTACACAAAATATCTTATTTTAAATTACGAGTTTAAACACAAATGGTAACCGTGTACTTTTCTAACGGTATGTGTAGTATTAATAGCGTATTCACGATAGCAAATAACAACAATGGGATCCAAATTGATTTCCTTGCATCCACTCGGCCTACTCGAACCCCTGTTCGTGATCGCCGGAGGAACAATACCGTTGGGCGATTGTTTTATTTTCAACAGGTTTCGCGCTGTTTTAAAATAATGGCCGGGAAGATCGAGCCGCGCCGGCTGCAATAATTCGCCGAACGGTTGAATAGAGAACAGAGCCGGTCCTCGAGGACAAAAGGCGTGCAGAATGCAAATGCGGAGAAACTGCTGGGTGTAGGGTAGGTGGCGTAGAGGCGAGAGGGAGGGGTCGCTAAGTCATTTGTAGCGTGTGAGCCTCGGTAGCGACGCATGAACAGTTAGCCGGGCGGGCCACTATTTAGCCCCGGCCCTAATTACACGGCACTCGCTTTATATATAACAGCCGGGGGCACCAGGCGCCCATAAACCACCCCCTTGACGGCGCCCAGACGAAGAAAATGCGAGTCTCGCCGGCTAATCTGCCTCAAAACAACCCCATTCTCGCTTCAACTCTCGGGGGGTGTGTAATTCGTCCGGGTAAGATAATCTGTTGGGGGCTACTAATATGAGGTTTCTTGGCGGTCGTTTTAAACGGGGCTGGGGGCGGCGGGCGGGCCTCTCTTCAACCCCTTTCTGCGGCTAACCGGTTTAATTTACGCCCGTTCCGATTTCGGGCCCGACTCAACATCGGGGTTGAGTTGGATGTAATTAATTTTTCAAAGAAACGCAACGACGCCTTTTCTTCGCCTTTATATACCACGTACACCACATTTACTTGTCGGTTGATCTCCATTACTAATGCTAATAACCGGTTGCCCGTTTGAATCCTCTGATTTTTTTCTGAAAGTGAAAGAAATAAAGAATTCGTAGAAAATTTCAACTGTTTGCCGGGAGGTTGCATAAGAAGAATTATTCGGACACAAATTTTAAACATCGTTAAGGCTGAAAAAAAATCAGTGAAACAGGTTACTCTTAAAGCGCATGGCATAAATCTTTCCTCGCAGGCCCGACCGAGGGCCTATTAGCCGGGGTACACCGGTTAATGTACCAACCCCTCCCATCAACCATCAACCGCGGTAAAACACATGAAGGATAGCGGGCGTTCAGCAACCGGTAATCGATAAAACGGGGAAAATGACTGTCGGTAGGGTTAGAGAGCAGGGGTGGGCGGATGAGGAGGGACCCTGGATTGAATTTCCTAAGCTCTCTTCCGATAAGTTATGGTACCCCCAACCCATTCTTAAATTTGGCCCCGTCCTGCCATGGTGTCGGGACGCGGCCCGCCCTGAGAGCCGCAAGGGGCTGGGTTTTATGTTTCCTGAAAGGTGGCCCTAAGTGCTAACATGCCTCACCACACACTGCCTCCTCTTTCACCCTATATATATATATATATATATATATATATATATATATATATATATATATATATATATATATGAAAAAATAAAGGAGGGGCGGCAACCTACATAGTGAAATAAACTTACACGACTACAATTTCATCTCGGTAATACGCGATTTTCTCTACTTTTCGGTTTCTGACCACCGCTAGTAGCATCAATCAGAAATAAAACAGGAAATATGTATGCGTGAATGAAAATGTACATTTGAGTATTAGTGAAGTAGCCAAACCCTCCATATAATATTGTATACATATATATCACAAAAGCTGGCGGAACAACTTCAAATTGGAATCACTAATACGATATTGCCGATTAAGAGAATTTAATCAGCACTTCTGCCCGAAGTTCTAAGCGGGACTAAGTTCCACCTAAGTCTAGGTGATACGCTTGAAGTTTAGTGCACACCGCAGGAGAGCCGGGCAAAACCGAGAGGCGTTTATAACTGTCTGTATTCGAGGAGGCCCGTGTATTAACGAACCCTTCGAAATGAGGATGGGATTAAACACAGAAATTGGACGGGGAAAGCGCGTTCGTCAGATGTTAACGGGCTCTGGACACAATTTGAAAATGTTTAAATCGGGTACGGTGATTTTACTATTTCTCATTAGTCGTTGATAATTATCATGACAACTACTAGAGAATCTATTGACGCATTGAATGAGAACTTTGTACAGGTGAGTAATCACGTTATTAAACTACTTATTTAATATTGTTCGGGATTTAGGGCTTAGGGCAATATGATTCGTTATAAGCAAACAGGAGCATGTCATTAAGTAGTAATTAATTGAAAGCATATAACTGATAAGATGTTACAGAAACTTATATAATGCCAGATTCATGAACTGGTCCCAATTGAAGGAATAAATAATAAAATATTCTCGCTTGATTTCCGGCCATGTAAAACTCACCTTTTCGAGTGCTCCGCCCAAAGCAATCTTATCCTATTCGCTCAACCGATCGTTATTTTTTTTCCACTGCCTACCTCCCATAATATTATCATATAACGTGCAAATTGGTCTCTTTCTCCGTGCCCCCCGCCGATATTAACCGAGTTCGCGTTTCCGCTCATTTGAATTTCAATAAAGAGCCGGCCAAGTCCACCCCTCGACCTAAAACCCGGGTATAAATTGTCGCCGAACAGATGTGTGGCAATTTTACCACGGATTGCATTCGTTGATAATAGAATTCAGATGTGCATTAAAGTAAAACGGAAAATATTCAATATACACACTGTCGGAAGTTTGCACCGATCTTAATGGTATGAACAGCCGAAATTCTTACCAAAGCATTCAGTCGGTATATCAATATTTTTCAGTATAAAGTCATCCACGAAGCTAGATAAATATTTAACTTGTCTCACGCCATTACTGTAAGAAAGGAATTCAATTTCTAGTTAATCAGATATACTACGATTCGGACAGGTCATTTCCGGCTTCTCGGCGACGTCAGTATCATTCAGTACAAGCGCTAATGAAGAGCGATGCTAGATTTATTTTTAAATAATTATAACGACAAATATACTAACTCTGATGTCTATCCAGTTAACGAATATTCGGGCCGTTCGGACCGAGCGTCGTCGTCCGTTAATTATTCGACGCGGCCCTGGGCCATTCCCGGGCCCCAAGTGCCATTCGGGTTGTCACTGTCAGTGTTCGAACGGGCCCGGGAAAGGAAAACGGGGCGTATCCGAGGACCGTAAAGGGGAAGAGGCGGAGGGAACATAAACTGCAGGAGGACACCGGGGGGAGGGCGAAGGGGGTTTAACAACGAAAGGGGGGGAGATTGTCTTGCACTGGGGAAGCTAAAGGTCGCTCATTAACTGTACAAACATGTGAAAAGCACAGTTGCTTGAGTAGCATAAAACTTAATTTTATTGCTAACGGACCGCGCAGTGACCAAAAAACCGAGGACATACTGAAAATCGATCGGAGGTTTAATGAATCGAACAGAATATGTTAATTATTTGGATGTTGGCACAGGAATATTTTCGAGCCGTGGAGGCAAATATTCCTCGAAATTCGTCCTTAAGGACGCTGTCCTTAAATATCACCCAGGCAGTTAGAAAAGATCGTTAGCCGGGAATAAACAGCCGGCCGTTTGTGAGCGAAGGCCGGACTCCCCTCTCGGCATTAAGCGAACATAATTACCCGCCCGATTAAGAGCGGGGGAGGGGGGCCCGTGCCTTAATGTGGGAAGAGTACTCCAAGTTTCGAAACGCCGGAATTAACATTATACGTCAATCTTCGCGTCCCTTTTAATAACAAGTAGGGACGATTATTATATTAACTCGAGGGGGCGATGGGCTCGGATTGCCCTTCGGCGGTCTGCGGCAGTTCTGCCGTCGATTATAACCGGATAGCGAACGGAGCAATCCTACACCCGCAGGCCAAGGCCTAATTACAAAGCAAGTCCTATTAACACCCAACACCCTCCCCCGTTGAAACGTCTCAACTGTAACCTGAGAGTATCGACACGGCCACGACCCGTGAGGGCGTTCTCCTGCGGCCGGACGGAAACTTTTGAATATCTGTTCGAAGTAGAGTATTTTCGTGGGCTCGGAAATTCTGAATTTTGACCCCAAATCGTTATTCCTGGACGCAGTTATGTAGATTTGAGGATGGACCATCATATACAAATATTATTTTTATTAATTGTAAGATAATAATATTTCAATTTACTGGATGAATTCAGATAGTATTTTCATCAAAACCGTAGCGTCATTATCAAGGTATCTTCGTTTGGCTAAGGGCAGAGGTCCGTTCACCTTTCTATAACAATATTCTATTATTTTTCATATTTAGTTGTAAACAACCGGTCCCCATCTTATATCTAAGCTCTATCTATTAAGAAACATTAATAATAATATGCTCACATAAAAAAATCATCGCATATTTTTCCGTAACGTTTTTGCGAACACTAGGCCTGTAATATTTGTTCAGGGGTTGTTTTAAGGGTGTTGCGGGGCCAGAATTTCACCCGGGTTGTCCGGCCTGGAAGGGGCATAATTAACCTAGTGTTAGTCACCCGATAGGTCGGCTACAAAGCGGAACCGACTGATTAACACCTTACACCCGACCATTTGTACTATAACCGTGCTCCGCTCGCCATCTGACCTCACCCTGCCAACCGATCACCGCCCAGTATAATATTACAATAAAAATCAGATATCGAAACTAATATTCACATAAAAATATATTTTATTAAACGTTCGATATTCGGAAGTAAAATTATTCCAAAAGAAACAAAGAAATAATTCAGAGAGATGTTATTTCATAGAGACTTAACGGTACTTAAGTCAAATGGTAGTTTTTACTGATCTTCATAATTAGAAAAAAAAATTCACATAAGATTAAATAAAGGTATAATTCTTAGCCAAATGCCTAAGACTTTAAAAGTTATGGCTGAATGAATACAATTTGAAGAAATATATCGTGTTTCCTCCTTCGGAAATTGTACAGTCTGATAGCCTCAGTTTTCTTTCTGCTTTCACCCCCTGCCGAATTATGTCCATACTTCCAGTTTAATAGGCGCGTTTATTCAACTTTGTGAAGGGCCATTAACTCGAGTTTCATTTCCCGGACTGCGAACGGCGACACCTTCTTCTGGTCGCTAGTCCAGCGATGATAAATTGGGGGACTCCTATAGGGGGGCCCCACCGACCTCCCTTCAACAGCGCTAATACAGCCCTGAGACCCGTCTTAGTACTACGGTCTATCCCTGTCGTTAATAATCGAAATAAAACGCCCCCGACTACTCGAGGCGGTTCTATCATCTGGTCCGCGCTCACTGTTAATTACGGATGTCGGTCCCAGCATTTATTTCATTGTCCACCGCGCACTCTGAATATTAACGAGGGCGGCGGTCTTTTATACCTTAATTCCTAATGCGAAAGTTAAACCAATGGTGAATATTTTCAGCGATAATGAAGAGGACGCTTCCGAATGAGGCGCAAAACCTTGGGTGTCCATATATACATATATTCTATGAATAATATACACTTCCGGTGCCATTAATAATAATTTAGGGAACTTAGACTATGATAAAACTGGTTAATTCGGAATGTAATTAGAACGTAGATCCTAAACAGTATCACTGAAAGGGGCTATTCAAAATCTAATAGTAACAGTATTAAAATTTATATTTATATTGTATTATCGCTCGCAATGCATTTATAACCACCTCATACTATTTCACATCGATTTACAAGTCGGTGCGCCAACATTAAATGTAATATACGTGTTCAACCATGCAGAAAATTATATGCGCTGTATTTTATTTATATTTAGTTTCGAATTGCTGAAGATAGTGGGGTTCTGGCCAAACACCTGTCTCCGGGCTAACTAGGATATTTTATTGCCGGGAAATTGTAATATTAATCAGATTTCGTGATCAAATTAAATATCTCATTTCGAACGAACGGATGGGACGATGAATCGCGTGGGAGTCGTGGCGTCTATTACAGAAAAAGGCGATAAATAATAAAAATAAAATAAAAGTACAACTTCCCCGAGTATAAATATATCATAATCGAACGGGTGTATAAGGCTTATTTATGTTCGGGGAATGTAATGAATTGTTTGGCTCAATAAATCGAGGCCGGCGGGGTGCCTCGGACCGAAAAAGGAGTTGAAACTGATTAGGAGGCGAGTCATGGGCCGGCCGTATGTTCCCAGCCTGATTGCAGACTTCAGGGGCAGCCACAACTGCTCCCCGAGGGATATGAGCACGGTTGCCGTCCCAACTCTGATTTCTGATTGGGACCAATGTAATCATTTGTTGGGCATCAATCGCTTTAATACATTTCATGTAATCTACGAGCGTGACTGATGAATTTGAATAGATTTGAAGTTAGATCTAAGTCGATCATTATCAGTACTTGTGTTCGCTTCAGAGTCGGAAGCGACACGTCGAGAAACAGTAAACCCACATCCAGTTCCTGTGACGAAGAATTGAAAACAATAGAAGTGATTTTAGAATTAAATATGTGACAGTGCGCAGGATCGAATGGTTTATCATTACGTTACACAAGAATATATAATTTTACGAGATTTTAGCCATTTAAGGCAACATACTTATGCAGGTCGATTGTGATAACTGACTGTTTGGATTGAACATCGGGACTTGGCCGCAGGCCCCTCCTCAAACTGCCGGCCCACCTTAAACGCTCCTACTTTGTACTTTCTTCGGACTGATCCTGAATTATTCTCGTCGCGGCGTCTCCGGATGCCCGGCATCAATATTTAAGGCGCGCGCCCATCGGTCACCGGCGGCCGGATCGATCTGTTTAAGCCCGACATTGAATTTCATGCCGTGCATCTGTTGCCGATTGGGATAACAATTTTTTTTTCGGAGAAAATACCCCGAGTATCCTATTTAGTTGAAAATATACACACACGAACCTAATCCGCCCCCCTTACACAGGTTTGAACATCCCTGATGTGATCCGGATAATTGGGGTCCGGGTCTATTCTCGTTGAGGGTAAATATAATAGCTGCCGAATAAATTGGCAGCTTCATGAATTCAACGTGTGTTGTCCATTATGCGTTTCCGCAAATTTAATTCAGAGCGTCTGCATTATTAAATCAGACATATATATATATATATATATATATATATATATATATATATATATATATATATATATATAAATGAAAAAATTACCCACTTTTTTGGTGATTATATAGTTATCTAACCGTAAACCGAGAATTTTTAGATCTCTTAGTACGGAGCATCCTATCACTTCCGTTCCAAATGAATATTTATCAAGTTTTAAACATTTTCTCCCGCGTATTGTAGTTACCAGAAAAACCCATATTTATTGCCGGTGCTGTGGGTCCGGAGGTTGTTTATTAGGTGCCTTCCCGTTATTAATCAAAGCGTTTCCGACTGTGAAAACCTCGGCGGGCCGGTGCGGGTGATTAATACACCGCCGTCCGGAGGCTGTTCCCGAGGCGTTCCTTGCCCCGGGGGCGTTCCCTCGGGACCTGTCCCCCGGATGAGAGGCCCGACAGTTTGACTGATAGAGGGCCGGCTGCCGCCCCAGATGGCCGGCTAATTGGAGCCCACGGCCGGGCGTCAAATCCCGCGATCATCACAATACTGTTTGCCCCGGTAATGAGCCACCCCCGCCCCCGCCCCCCGCGTGCCACCCACTAATGACAGACGACTTCCCAGCAGTCGAACGGCCGCAGATTGTCAAAACCCCTATTTATGCCCCTCTCCCCCCTGCGAAACGCCCACACGACGCCCGCAGTAACAGAAACAACCCCACTGGCGTTGTGTCCTCCTGCAGTTTATGTTTGTTTCCTCCCCTTCACGCCATTGGGATCACCCTATCGGTTTCACTGCCGAACTGTAACGTGCGTGAAAAAAGTTATGAGAGGGGCTTATATTACAATTGTCCGTTATTTATTAAAATGAACATTTTCTGTGATACAGCGAAAATAGCCAGAATTAATACTGGGTATATTTGGTCTGCGAGAATTGATATTCTAATTCGACAAAAGCGGAAGCGCCAAAATCGAATATGAAAAATGTACTAATCATTTATAAGCCTACGATTAGCCTTAGCCTTTGACTCCTCATTAATTTCGTCCGGCCCACGTAGTTCTCCATTTCGAATCGTTATTACAACTTATCGACAAATAAATCTTCCACTTAAGCGAATAAGTGATGCGTCCGGCATTCTGTTGTGTAAATCATACGTCGGGGAATAGATTTAATGGTAAAACGGCGATAGGGCAAGACTCCGAGAGGCTGCGGGCAGGACTGAATATTAATCGATCGACCCACAAGTTTTTATATTGTATCCTCATGTCGGGTGCTCAACGGTAGATCGGGCCCGCACAATCGGTGCTTCGGGACGTGAAAATCGATAATCCGTGTACAATTTTCCAATATGAATAACCCGCTTTCCGGTTAGCGGACACCCCTACCCTGCCGACCGGGGAATGTACTTTTCCTCCCGCTGGGCGCATGTTTTATTATTTTTTTTTGAAGGGCCGTATGGTTATAGAGCCGGTAGAGAAGGGCCCTTCTATTATATATCGACTATTTTTCGGTCGGCTGCCGATTGGCGGCTGATTACGGGCGCATTGTCGGGGCCAACCCGACAATGCGGGGCCCCACCGCAACAGGGACACCGCGGCCCCACCGGGCCCCGCACAATGGGGGATGAACTCTCCTTAAAAAATAATTAAATCGAAATACCGAGCAATCTGGCACGGGCCGAACAGTTAATGATCGGATAATTTGGTTATCGGAAAAAACGTTTAGTTTCGCCTCAGTAATCAATCCATCAATATTAGGTCAATCGAGTCTCGAGCTTTTATCAACAGATATTTTCTATGCAATTTCACTACGCGAAAGGCCGTATGGTATAATTTTGAAGATTCTTAGGGGGTCAACGAGGGGTGGTAATCTACCAATTACGAAATATTATGAAATATATGATGACTTTTATTTATCACTAACCCCTCTACGGTGCATAAATTTTATACTGTCAGCTGAAATATTTGTGTTAAAGTGATACTTTCAAGTCTGATTTCAACTCTTTTTAAGGTGAAATATTACTGATGAAATTTGTTCTATCAATAACAAGTACATATCAAATCTATTTTGAACCATGATTGAATCCACCAACGATTCAAAGCCATAAAATCATTAAGCAGGCATCTGCAGCTCCTTAATAGCGAACTGACAGGAAATTATTTCCTGAATAACATAAAACTGAAGATGTTAAATTGAAAAATGTGAGTAACTGGAAGCGTTACTATTGAGATACACCAGGTTTTAATTAGATCTAAAGCCCTAATTTTATTCTGACAAAGATAAGTTTCAGCTTTAAGTAAATGAAACCCTCCTGACGCGGTATTGTCGGCAATACTATTTACATATGTAATTTACATATTTATGCCCGGCGATAAATCTTATCTTTCATGACTCCGGTGAAAGTCTATTCTTGGGAGCGTGTAAACTCGGCTGGCAAATACCGATTTAACAGCGTTTTGACTCCATTTGTAATTCATATTCACCGCGGGGCTTAAACGCTATCGGGCCGTTTAATTCGTGGAGGCGGCTACAAATTACCGGCTACCGTTCGTCGGTCGGTGAGACGAGTCGAAGACAGGAGGCGGCCCGGGGCCTATCATGAATATTGGAGCTCTACCAGCTATTATATTATCATACCGCCGACAATTAATACCGGATTAATGGTAAGCCTCACATGGCGGCCTATAAACACATTTCATTTGAATTATCTATGTTCCATTGATATTTGTTAATACGGTAATGAATATCAGTAGACATATATGATATGAGTAGACATGATTCTTCATTGGTAACCGACTCGCTAATTTATTAACAGAATGATACGACCGATGGTTAAACGGACGGTAATATCAGTCGCATGTTGTTTCAACTATAGTTTTTTTCTTTCTAGTTCATTCTCTCGTTTAGTGGGCGAATGATTTGCATTCGATTTCGCCTGGGGACTTCCGAACGCTGGTTTCTCCCTACGCCACGAAGCCCCTGGTCTAACTACTTATCCAAAGCCAATGAAGATCACAAGAGGAATAATAAGGTTATTGCGGGAAACCTAAGGAATACAAATATAGAACATTAATAAAAATGTTTAATGTGGGATACTTTTCCAAATGTACGCCTTTATGTAGGCCCTGAATTATTCCGTTCTGACGCCTACAATTGTCGCAAGGTGTCTTCTGGCTTCATCTTAGAGGGGGTTGTCCCCAGTCATCACGTGATCCAATTCTTCCACCGTTCGCCGTTCGTATTATTCGGCAGTCCCTTTGAAAGGGCGCCGAATTAAAACTGTTCCGTTTTACGGAATTCGTGGTCGGGGCGAGTGGCGGGCGCGGATAGTTGAGGACTGTAATTACAGAGTTGAGGGCTCGGGCGGGCCGCAGCAGGGACCGGCCAAGTCGCCGAAAAACATCGGATCCGCTCCCGGAATTTAATACATGTTGGAGATTCGGATTGCACTGGACATAGTTGGAATTGTGCGGCCGGCCGGCCTCCCTCCTAGCGGGGGCCCGTCCGAACAAAGAATATCGGGCCCGTCCAATACCGGGCATTCCGTGGTCCCGGCCCGCACGACATCACCCACGCCTTAGACCTTGTTCTAATTAAACTTTATTCCGGACAGGGCTACAGTTTTAGACATTATCGAGTTATTTGCCAAGGGCGTTACAAAAAATCACCTATCTATTTATGGAAGAGAATACTTATGTTTTATAATTCCCTTTCCGAATCTTTCCAACTATTTTCTTTCAATAAGAAAACATAATTACAACACGCCTATTTGGTTTCCTACATTTCGGTTGTTTTCTGCCCAATAAATATAAAGAAATATGTCCATTATTACTGGAGTAATGCTGCAGATTGTGATTGTAGTTTGGCTGCTGTGTGGAAATAGATAAGTTTACACCATGAGTGCATTAGCCTCACTGGCTGTAATTAGATAATTTAATTTAATGAGGAAGTCGATAAGAATTTTTAAATTTAACAAGAGAATTTGATAAAGTTGTTATTTTTTGTATCCTAGGAAAATGTCCGAATAAATGTTAAAATTGGATAATACAACGTTCACCCCCCCAAACAATGTTAATGTCAACGCTCTTCGGTGGGGCAAAAAATGCCTCAGACACTCTAATTATAGTCCGGCCCCTCGGTACAATAATGGAATCTATATTTAAAAACAAAGAAGCCCTCGAGGCGGCGTTCTCTTTAAATAGTATTGGTAATGGCCTGTTTTTTTATCTCGGCCGTCGTCCCCCGTTTCAGCCGAGAAATCGCGCCACGGCGACGGCTGAATCGCGGGACGGGGAGGGCCTTGATTTACTGCCGGCGTTTCCTCCCTCCTCATCCGCCCCCAACAGCCGGCCCAAATTCTGGTCGAATCCGAGAATTTTCGGAGGAGACACTGTTCCGGCGGGTAAGGACCCGGAACAAATTAAATCGATGAGCTTACCGATGGGGGGGGGGGTCGGGGCGAAATCGAAAAGAAAAATGGGGAACCGTATAAGGCGAATATACACGGAGGGATATGCAAAATAATACCGGATTCAAGAGAGAGTTATAGGAGATAAAACCTCTGGTGCGTGACTCCGCAATCTAATATAATTTGCAGTGCCCCCGCTCCTTCACTCTTTGGGGTTTTTTTTTTTTATCGAAGACTGCGACATTGTGTCCCGCCGACCGGATGATGAAATAAAGGGGCGTATCGTGATGGGGTCGGGGGCGGTGCTTGTCCGACCGAAACTCCGCTCTTCGCCGGATTCATTCCTGGAACTCGGATCATCCTTCCCCCCTCTAATCTGGCACCGCAAACCGCCCGGTAAATGAAAGGAATCGAAAGATATTTTTTCGCAATTTTAATTTTCGATGTACAACCAAATGTAAATACTGAAGGAATCTACCCCGAATATTTAATATGAGCTTAGATAAGTTGTACTTACGGACGGGAAGATGAACGCTAAATCATTACAAAGTAAAAGGTACTCACCTGAAACAAACAAAAGAAATATTAATTAAATTGGAACGTTTTATTGTAATGAGGTAATAACATAAAATCAGAAATAAGCTCTATCTACCCACCGATTATATTGTCGCTGGCGTAAATACACTTAATAACATGAGATAACATATACAGTGAGTAAAACAATAAGAAGTAGGAGACACCTACATCTACCTAAACATGTAGAAAATCAAAATCAATTTCAGGAATGTAACTGCGTTTATTGACAATATTTCAATGTAAATATTAATGCCGCTCAGTCGTTCCTTCGTCTGTTGTAGAGTGGGACTGTTTAGGCATCCAATTCTCAAGACCTTTTAAGGTTATCCACAGACACGAGTATAACGCCGGAATAACTTGAAAAGAGGAGCGTTTCAAACAAAGGGAGGCCGGATTTACCATCTCCGATAAAACGGGAGGGAGCGGAGCCTTCGACACAATCCGGGGTGTGTCGGGGGGAGGGCCGGGCACACCGTTTGTGCCCGCCGCTTTACGAGCACAGGGAAAAGGAATAGCAATTGAAGAGAAAGGGTGGATTGAATCGAGGGGCGGTTTTAACTCCCGAAAGTAAAGCGCGAGACACGCCACCCGACAACGGGGGCATTAGGAAAATTGTCGCTAGAAATTGCCGCTCGTTCTCCCGTCTACTGGGCCCTTGCGGGCAAGGAGATACGAAGATTTCAAGGAGCCGGCGGAATTGATACAGGCGGGACGGATAAAAGCTGTGTGAATTAGTAATAAGTATTTTTATCATTAACATAACTAATTATTAACGCCAGGAAAGTACTGGAAAATTAAAACGAAACTGATTTATCGAATATGAAACAATACACTTTTGTATATTTTCTTTGAACGCATCGCCCATTCTTTTAGGTTTTTTGGTGCCCTGGAGTTTAGTACTTTCCCGCACATATTTGTATGCCAGGCCGAATGCCAAAAACCATCTGCAAACCGGCGAAGCGACACGGGTCGGTGGCCGCCCCAATAAGGGCCCTCCTAAAAGTTCTCGAATATCTTTTATTCATCCCGCAACGAGCCAGAAGGGACCCGGGAGTTATGGGAGGCGATGCGGCCCGGGAGAGCGTCGCGGCGCACCGGCGACAGTCGTACGCGGCCGGTGGTTATTCTTCTCCCGCAATCTGCGAGGGGATAGGCTCGTACAATAGTGAGGGGAGGAGGGCGACAATGCCCCCTAAGATCTGCCGGCATTGATTCCCCCGTTTTCCACTCACTTCGGGAACTACCCCCGGACAGGATGTCTGTCATAGATCCCGGAGGGGAGGATACGGGACGGGACCCTCCTTCCGAAGTGGACCGCGATTCTTCATTCCTCCCGTTCTTAGCACACCCTCCTCGCTTCTGAATCTTTAGATTTGTCCCCTTTTGCAGACGTCTAAATTTAATCTCCCTGACACAGGAGGGAAATAGAAAGAAGATTCCATGGGAAACGGTACCAGCGCCAAGTTATAAATCCTATTACGCTGCCTGAATTGCAAACAGAATTGAATGTATCAATGTTATAGTTACTGTAACAACATAAATAGTTTGAATTACTAGAATTTAATACGAGGCCTGGAAATGAAGATTCGGGCTCACTGTATTGTTTATTATCGTCAAGGCAATCGCCACACGGTTTTCTTAATTTTCCTGAAGATGCTCTTGAAGGTGATATGTTTAACCGACTTGTTTAACGTTTTAACCGATGTTCACCGATATGTTTAACTCTGAAGATGTTTAACCGACAGCAGTCAATCGTCGGACTATTAAGGCGGTTTGAATACAACCGGCCGTGTGTTGTGAGCAACGGGAGGACCGGCTCCAACAATGGGCCGTCCAAAAAGGGCCGGGGGAGTTGCCTCGTGTAATTACTAATACCAAGGAAACGGCTAATTAACGACGCTACTCCCGTCATCACCTCGACCGAACGTTCGCATGAATAATGTAAGATCAATAGGAGGCGGTGAACAAACGGTGAACAAACGGTGATTAAAATAAACATTCACCGGTTCATTAGGGAAGGGAACGGGCGAGCGGTGGCCTTACGGGGGAAAACATAACGCGACGGAATTGCCGGATGTTGGGGCGGATATTTACGATTATTCCTGGTGGAATCGCTTTCTAAAAAATTATTGAAACACCTCCCGAGCCCGCAAGCCGTGGAGATGGAGGAGGCTCGGCGCGGAATCGACGCACGCTGATTGGAAACCGTGTTAAGTGCCGAATTATGCGCGGCATCGATACCGAGAAACCTGGAACTAATATCCTTTTAAATTGCTTATAAATTATATGCCCCGCTACCTCGTTTCTCTCAAGTACGTCTTTCAAGTTCGTGTGAAAACGGTGATTGAGATTAAGGAGAACAGAATTTAGTTCCGAACTAATTGCGCATTTGAATAATAATAATGGTCTCGAAGAGCCTAGCTTATTTCCGAGTTATCTAAAAGTACTAAGATAATACACACCACCAAACAAAGTACTAGGAAGTTCAATATATGGACATTGTTTTCAGGTTGTACATTTTTGGTATACGGATGTAGTGCCTCGTTATGAACAGTTGCAGTCTGCAGGTCAAAGCCTATATCACATGATGTAATCAACAAAATTTATCGGGTAGAAACCGGTAGTTTATTTATAGGGCCGGTAGTCGAGAACGTAGTCGTTAACCGTTCGGTTGATTAGCGGCGAATTGTCGGACGGTTATCTTACAAAACGGCGTGGCGCAATCGTAATTCGGAGCCCGCGGTTAGTTAAGGCGGAAGGGAGGTTTGGGCTTTGCCTCATAAACAAATGGCCGGTGATTAGTGTTTCAATAACGGGACCGGGACCGGCCACTACACGAGCCCGGGCTCAATTAGCGGCCACTTTATTTATGCCGGGAATATATATTGAAAAAGATAAATAAATAAACTAAGAGCGGCCTCGCCGACGGATTCATCTCGGAGGATTTATAGGTTAGTGAGCCGCGCCCCGGTACTGAGGCCCATTCATCAGGCCGGACTCTTGTTTTTATTCGGCGTTAAGTTTGTTTTGTGAGAGCCGGTACTGGGCGCGAGGGGGCCCGAGGACTCAGCGGGGCGCCGCCCCTGCGGGGGCGTACAAAAAATATCGGCATGTGGCCCCCGCCGCCTAGCGCCCCTTTAATCTCCAGCTCGGTGATGACTCCCACTCACCGCACGCTCCGACTTTTATTATTAAGACCCTGGTGCTAGTAGGGCGACAAATTTTACGATATCGATTAGTTTAATAGATCTCTATTCCAAACGAGACACTGAACTCCAGAAACTGAACCTACACCTCCGAACAAAAAAATGTCTGATCTCAGGATGTCAGTGAAGTTATCATAATTTTGATCACTTTTAGGATTAGATTAATAAAGAAAATAAAAATAACTAAGGAGCATTTTTAAATGTTCAAAATATCCTTTTCGGAGAGGAATATTTATTTGTTATAAGCCGTACATTTTCGAGAGAAAATGGTTTTGTGAATCAAATATTTCCGATTTGTATTAGATATTGCGACGTCTACTATAGAAATTATTATTAAATCTAATTACAGACCGTCACTTAGGGACTACTTTAAATGCGGTGATTCTTCATTAGGCTGTAAGTGTATAGTGAGATATGCTGAAAAAACCAGTGGACAAATATTCATCGGCTTAATGTAAGTGGGTCTATGAAACTTCGAGTAAGAACAAAATCGAGCATTCGAGCCCAACGTCGACCTAATTCTCGGATATTCTTGGATTCCCTCGCCGAATAAATTAGCGGAAGAAAAAAAAGAAGCGATTTGGTCGAAGCTTTTCCTGCCTGTCTAATCTCCATTTTTCCTTCTTGTCCGCGTCCCTCCCTTTATTACAGGCGGGAGGATGGTAACCGGTCGCCCACCGGAGAGATTGGGCCCGACATTAGGGCTGTTACAAATTTGGAAGTCTGAAAGCTGGGCCGGCCCAGCTGGAGGGTGGGTGAGGGGGTAATGAAACCGAAATTAGGTGAGGGGGCCTCGTCTCGGCATTGTCAAGTATTCTTGGAATAGTGGGCGGGGGGATTATAATTCGGGATTGCTCCTTCTCCTTTATTCCTTTTCCCTTCTCTTTTTCTCTACTCGAACCGAGAGGGACTGGGCCCGACTGCGGCGACTTCGGTTATTACCGTTTCCGTATTACCCCGCGGGAATCATATTCGATCTTAATCAGACGTCCGCGGCCCCATTCCGCCTCATTGGCCCCCTTTGTGTTTCTCCGGTCGGATAGTAAACAATGGGCGGTCTCTCCCCGGTTCTTCTACTCCGGCGAGAAAACTCCCCCTTTAGGCCTCCCTCCTACCGGTCGGACAATGGATCGTTATTCATCCGTTGCCGAGACGAGAAGTCGGAAGTCGGAAGGTCGAGGATGAGTCAGACGGGACGACTCAAAGGACAAATGAAGGGGAGTGAAGGAGCAATAACTTTCCGCATAAGCTCCACCTAAACATGCGTCCATCGCAAGTACGGATTTATATTGATAAAAGACAAAGAGGCATATTCCGTCAGATAAATATTCTTAATTTCGTCAAACGCAATTGTCAGATGATGGCCGGTGCTCTTCATTATTGTGGGGAAGCAGGGGGTTATGGGCTCCCCGATCGCTGATTGCAGCCCCGAGTAATACGGGTGGTCCCCCTCACTATAACCGCAGACTGGGGGAAGGGTGAAAACAGGGAGACTTCTTCTATATTAAAACATCGATTGCGGTGAAATACATCCGCAATCATCGGGGCGGAATTGGAGAGACGCGGGCGACGTTCGGCCGAAGAGAGTTTTAATATTCGGCCCGCCCCCACCATGCGGCTGGGGGAGTCCTCTAACAGTCCCAGATGCGGTCCCCCGCTGTTGTGAACCACTCATCGCTTCTAGTAGACCCTCAGGTTTACATTTTAAAAACAGAAGGGAGAGTAATATTGGAATCGAGCTGAAATCTTCCGAAGCTCAGTTACGGCAAACGGTAAAAATTCTGATTAGTATTAAGGTACACGTGGTTCTTTCCCTTCATTTGCAAATATGAATTTATTACAATAATAGCCCATTTGCCCCTGTACAAAAGACTAAATATTAGTAAGTATAAACACATAAATTACAATAGATATTGTCCATTTAATGAAATTATTAATCCCGGTGGAATTTTATAAAGAGTACACTGCTAATACTGCCTTCGCATTCAAAATTTTGAGTTTTAACTAGGAAATGGAATATAATCTGCGATCCCGGTAACTCTTCCCACCGAAGGGTTAATCCCCCCCTCGGTAAATAAATGCGGCAGTAAATCAACATTTAGAAAGGTCAAAATCCCGGAAGAAAATATCGTATTTTTCCTTTCTGAATTCAACCTTGTCATACGGGGAGGCCTATCGGGTCGAACGCGAGCCGAAATGAAATGAAAGAGTGGCCGGGGAATGCTTTATTGTTTCTGGGCCGGAAAAAACACGGGCCGGAAGCCCGTTTATATATCAAAGCCGGGCGTCCGGCCGGGCCGAAATTACGGTCGACGTCGGCGTCCCCGGGGCCGCTGATAAAACAGCGACGGCCCCCAAGTGCCGCTTCTCCCGCCGCCGGCCACTTGTAATTCGCGAGCCCGTCCCAGGATACGGGCGACGAGTTATCGCCCCACAAACCACCAGTGACGGCCAGACAATAATTCCTGGCCGCTAGTACAAATTGTATTTTTCCCCCCTGCCCTCCCCCTTCCGGAGTTAATTCACGATAATAATTGCGACGGGTTCGTTCCAGGAAACGGTGTATCACCGAGCCGTAGGCAGGCGGTATTTTGTTCGGTTCCCGACGTCCTCGGAACTGCTGCCTTGCAAAAATACCCGGACGGGGGGGGGAGGGTACTCGGTAACCCTACTAGAATATCATTGTCTCAAAATTTCATTGCTAATCTCTTAGAATCAGCCCATTTACCGAATAATATAATGATTGGTGTGTTATCTCACGTTTTAGACATTTAAAAATATATTAATAAATATCCGTATACGTCGTATTTATTTAAGAGTATCTATAATGATAACAACATGTATTGGATTCTAAACGTTGGCGAAGTTGTGACAGGAGAAATCGAAAAATCTAATTATTTTTTTTCGCCTCAGATTAAATATAACCGCAAATTAAGCGATAGTAATCTGAAGGGACGCGGGGCGCGCTTCGAAGCGGGCGCTCGACCCGATAAGCCGGCCCCTTTAATTGGTTTCATTTCGGTAAATGAAATCTCTGTTTGGGAGCTAAGCAGACGTTTAACGGAAGCTAGGCGGGAGAGGAGGGGTCGGTTCCCGTGCTCCTTCCTCATACGGCTAATGGAAATCTCGCCCCCGTTTTTTCCCGTTGTTGTTGTTTTTTTTCCTTCTGTATTTTCGTCCCCACGATAACGACAAAGCCGGGGAAATGAAAAATCCCTTTTATACCGGCGTCGGACAAAAAGTCCATTATCGGCTCGGTGTTCCATTGTAACCCGAATGCAGTGTCTCCTCCGGTGTTCATTTACTGATGTCAACGGCACGTTACTCCCGCCCTCTCCCTTCGTCCTTCTCGCTCATCCTTGCCCTTCGCTCTTCGGCTTCATTGTTTAGCCCAACTCCCTTGGCGCCCGGACGCCTGCCGTTTGTTCTTGCACGGGCGATAAGCAGACATGAGCCCGGTGTCAGTCCCCGGCTATAATACCTTTGATCCAGCCCCCCCCCTTTTTCACTCTCTGTCTTGGATAGAAACGAAAAAAAGAGTGGACGAAACGGTCCTCCTTCCACGAAGGATGGCCATTGTGCTCGGCCGTATTCATTATTAAAATCGTGCCTTCGTCTCCGAAGGCTTCCCGTAACGGTTTTACCCCACCTCCACCCGTTTACGAGGACATTGCTACAATTGCGAATGGACCGTCTCATTCTTTCTTCTTTCTTTTCACCGTATCCGAGATATTGCCTTCTGTGTCCATTTAGAAATTGGAACGACCGTGCAGGATTGCAACCAAGATTCTTGCAGGGTATATCGAAAAAATGTATAATATTTTGGTAACAAAACATCGGATAGAATCTGTTCTGAGCCACAGTTCAAACTGGTAGAAATATTAGACGTGTTCCCGCTATTCAATACCTAAGAAGGTATTGTAATTTATGTATTCTCGCATACCGAAAACTTGACATTTAAAACGGCCGTTTTTGAAATAGGACGGAAACGAATATGGCCAAGAAATAAACGCCGTTCGGCGCAATGTATTGCGGATAGGATATAGGGCGAAATTGAGGATCCTCAATTCCCTTTAGGGCCGACTCCGGCTTCGGGCCGAGATAAACCCGGGCCTCGATCAATCACGGATGAACCCGACCGAAACAGATAAGTGTCAACGGTGTGCGAGGCCCCCACAAAAATGTGTCATGCGTCCGGCTCTCTTGTCGCCTCGCGCTGTCATTCTTTTACCGGAATATCGGAAGCGTTCAATTAGGCCTAAGTAAATTCAACCGTAGTAAAAAAAACCTCGCATTAAATGGGACGACTCTACTCTGATTAGGTTGTTTCATTCATTATGCATACGCGCACTTAGGAAATGTAGTAACTGGTTGTCAAATTTAAACAATGTTCGGTTTGAGCATTAAATAAAGAGGAGTAGCAAGAAGCAGATCATTTAGATGCTCCGTTCCCGACGAGAGGTGCACTTCGACACGGATGTAAATGCAGTCCGCCTCCGGGCACGGACCTCAGAGATTACGAAATCCTCATTTCTATTCATTCGCCGGCGTCAATCCTCCATTTACTGATTTCACGGACGGTTTCGGTTTCGAAGCGGCTACAAATCACTGTAAAATCGGTGACCGAGCCAAATCGCGCTTTTCCCTGGGTATTTTGAATATTCCAGAGATTCAGAAATGCCGCTCCTAACGATAATTTTATTTTCTACGCGCACAAAAAAAACCTGCCGTAATAAATGGAAAAAAATAATGTCAGATAATACATCACCTTTAATGATGACGGGGGGATACGGAGCAAAAATTAAGGAATAATGTCCATTTATAAATGTTTAATATCCATTATGACGATAATCGTCAATAATCGTACCTTTAGTTTCATCACCAAACCCAAATATGAGAAGACAGTGTAAGAATATATAAAATAATAATATCATAACGTATTATAGCACTAATTCTGCTAAATGTTGTAAGGTTGTCAGATAATTCTAGCATAATTTAAAAAAATGTAGATTTATATTTCCAACGGTATTACCTGGCAGCGATCTATCAATTAAATTAACAGCACGAGCAATAATTGCATTTCAACCTTACCTAACGAATTAATATTCAAGAGTAATTAACTTAATCGAGCCTCAAGCGGAGGCCCCACCACTAATGGAGACAAAATTCAATAGACCCGGTCGAAATCTGGGGGCGCGAGTGCGATTAAATGACGGCGGTCGACCGAACGGTCAACGGGGTTGAACAAAAGTCGGGCCGTGTTCCAGGCGTGGGGGGCGGGCACCTGTTAGCGGTCGGCGGGGCCCGCAATTAGCAATAAAAGCGGGGCCGAGTGCACAATCGCCGATAGTTTCGCCCCTAATTGGAGCCGCCTCATTAGGAGAATTCATGCCGGCGGACCTTTGCGGCCGGGGCGGCCACCGCCCGAAGATAACAATTGGGTGCCCGCCGGGTCAGGCACATCACCCGACAGCCGAACAGCGCAATATTTCGACGGATGATATCGCAACTTTGGACCACCGGCAGCGGCAAATGGCTGCAAAGTTTTTGCTCGATGAACCGATTAATCGATTTAATTAAACCGGAATATCATTACAACTAATATTAATATTAGTATTGAATATCGGCCAAATGGAGGAATGGAACATCCATCCAAATATCATCCCACTGCTTGATTTAATCCCACGTACTCGCGTCTCACTAAATATATATGAATTTAAATACATTTACAATTATAAGGTATACTAACACCTCTCATTTAATCAGTTTAAATTTGCCACTAAAACTCAAGTGCTTAACATTCATTAGAGGTACCCCGTAACTACCCGGGAAATGAGTAATAAATTGAAGGGGAATTCAATAGACCCGGTCGAGATCTGGGGCGCGTCAAAAACGCGTCGAAATGGGTTGATATTCCTGTTGCCGAACGAATTTTCATTCGATTACAAATATCAAGTGCCCAAAAATAATAATTACAATGTTTATAATGAGAATAAAAAAATACATTATATCTAACCATCAGTTTAGTTGGGTGGGAATTAGAAGCACGGCAAAAATCATAGTACGGCGCTTGGTATAGGCTAACCCGCAATGCGCTGTAAAAGATTCGAGCGACAGGCTGTCTGGCCTCTCCGTATTTTATTGCCTCGTGTATCCAAAAATTATTCCCCACATTCAAAAATAGTATCCGAATTCGAAATGTTTAAACGGTTTTTAATTAAATGGTTAGCGTAATTGGGACAAAGAACTGAACCTTAAAGTGAGGTCAAAAGTAAAAATTTAATGGAATAACTTCCCGGGTCTGGTTCACGCGCTTTAAATTGCCAAATGTGCTTCCTGTTGTTCGGTAAACTGTTGCCTCGGCTTCAAAAAGAGATGGTGGGGGTTAAGTTTGGAGGGGTTGCGTCGGTATTAACTTTATAAAGAGCTAACGACTTCTCGCTCCCGAGAAGTTGTCAAAGTGTTAATCGGGGCCGCTGCTTCTTAAGAGACGGAACTCGCTCCCAATTTGACTCTTAACCTCCTCGGAGTTGTGATACGGAGTGAATAACCCCCCATCCTCCCCGCACGCAGTTAGATCCTCTGGTTGCCCGGAGTTTAGCTTAATTGCTCCGATTGATGCCTTCATAAGTGTGTCTATTGCGTGCTTGGCATTCGTATAAACGGAAACGGAAAAAAAAATTTAATTTTAATACTTTGACATGACTGTTACAATACGGGTATTGTATACGTTAAATCGAACTTTATGTAGATATTCTAAATAACATCCTAACGAGGCGCTTATATAAAATTTTATGTATAACATACCGTAGTCAGCTGCCCGTTGAACAGATAGGTGAAACTTGGGGTTCCAAAGTCGGTCGAGTTGGGGTAAAAAAAGAGCGGGGGATGAAAAGAGTTGAAAAATACAAAAGGCTATAATTAACAAAAACTGTGGGCGCCTTATCGGCACGATGTTCGGCCGCCACTCAACTTTTCCTCGTGGAACAAAACTCCCCCGCCCGAGAGGTAATTGTCGGGTCGAACGCCCTTTTAATTGGGGGAATTTTCGGCTTTTTCGTCCGGAAACTAGGCCTCGGCCCCGCTGTGGAGGGGCGGTGCTGCGTGCCGCCTTACTACCCCGTGTCGGCACCGCTTTAGAGAATAAACAATTGCGTCGGATTCCGTCGTGACTCTTAGCCCTGACGAATATTACAACGGTCAAATGTTAATTACTGTTATGTCTATTTATTCGGAACAAATAAAAAAATACAATAGTTCTATCTGCATAGACTAAAACGATATATCATATTTTAAAATCACAAAGTACATAACCCAAGTAGGGTATAGGATTTAGGAGATTTTGCCACAAAATGGTATTTTTAGGATTGAGAAAGGGTGTAAGGATTGCCTTTTTTGTATAAGATTGGAATCGAATTTATCTATAGTTAGCGATTTTCCAATGATATTTATAACAAAAAAAAGAGAGTGGTTTCCTAATGATCTCGATAATAAATTTAGAGTAGAAATTCATTAACGAGGAGTTACTAAAATTAATTAAACTAACTCTATTGGTTTTATTGCCAAAGGTAATTAATAAAGGACCTAATAAGCTCTAGATCTCGAAGCACGATAATGACAACATATATATTATTTTTTCGTCAAATCCCGCACGAATGCGTGAAAACAATTCAATTATCCAGATATTGAAAACTTGATATTTTCCATTGTCTAACTCGGTCGGAAGAGATGTTATAACTGTACCAGAGATGGGTAGATCCCGGCTCTGACGGAATCGAAAATCGAGGGCCGCGTCCTCCGAAAGGCAATCATCGTGCCGCGGCCGAGCGTGACCGACACCGGGATCTCGGGCCGACCTCCGGGACACGGAGTCGCGCACAGAATACACATAACGGCATCGGAATTTTGATTGGACGTACCCAATATCGGTTGCGCAACCGGCCCAACGCTCCCGCCCGTCCCCTAAAATAATGGGACCGGCCCGAACTCCGACCACCTTCGGCCATTCAATATGGAAATGCTGACTGACCTCAACCGTCGACACGTTGACACTAGTTCACACTCTGACTAAATAAATTACTTCCTACGGGTTCTATCCCGAAATATTATTAAGACGGTATTATCGGTAGTAGCCATATTTTACACTTACTATTTACGATTATAATGTTTATATGACAAATAAATGTCATGACGAGTCGCGAGAAGAAATTTTTAATATTGGGATTTTTGCAAGTAATTTTTTTAATTTTAAAATACTACACCGATACTATCATAATAATAAACATGCACACGACTACGGTTGCCCATTAGCGGCCGGCCGAGAGCTCTGCCATTTTAGGCTCCATCTGATTTTATAACTCTGTAAAAATTGATGGGACGAAATACCTGATTGGGATGTCTCCCGAAATAGAAACCGATAGGATCGCGCTCGGCCATTAACAACGTAAATTCAATATATCGTGCTCAGTCTATATACACTTATAATATAATAGAAACACATTTTGCGCCGACAGAAACGTAATCTCACTAGTAAAAAGAAAACGAAACAAAAGGAGCATAGAGACATGGAATCAAAATTTTATCCCGGCATTATAATTTTCATTCTTTAAATTTCTGTAAAAAGTGAACAGGCCTTGGTACGATGAAAATGAACGTCGTCAACTTTCCCACACGGTTGCATCACCGGGACCGCGTAATTTTTAAATTGTCCGGGCTGTCCGAAGCTCAATTTGCATAATGCCCAGAGGGGTTTCGTAACACCGATCCCGTTCGTATTTCGGGGCGACTTCCGCGACACGTGCTAATGTTCGAAACCGATCGAAACTGTCTAACGGCCGAACGTCGAGTGATACTTGGCACCGTGAAAACGCGTTTTCTGAAGCGACGCTTCAACTTCTGAAGCTTCACTTTCTAAGGCTCGCCATTAGGAGGTGGACCCGGCACAAGATTACAGGGCGGAACGGCCTTGGCCCTGCGTCGCTTTCCAACTCGAATTATCATAATTGGGGAATTTCGTTCCTACTGAAAAACGACCGAAAAAACCCAGGGTAAGACTGGAAAAAAAATTATTCGGCCAAGAAAGACCTCTAAAGCGATAATCGTTCGCGTTAATCGCCGATCTGGGCCAATATCATAAACGATGAACTAATCGTTAAACTCTGGAATATGTAGCGGCGCCAAAAATAGAAGATTCATACATTTATAAGGCCCAAGATCGTCATTATAATTACACCGTCGAAAGCCGCATTAACAACTGGTCTTAATGATATTTCTTCAATAAATATTATCTTAAAAGCGCTTAAATTTTTTTTTCATCCGACTTGGACTTTTTTCCTATTAATATAATTCTAACATTGGAAATTAGTATTATTATAAAACGCCAAATGACTTTTTAAATTCTTATATGTATCAACTCAATGAGTACTGGGATAATTTCTCGTTGTTTTAAACTTTTAAGGTGATAGAGGTTTTACGAACAAATCGGTATCAGTTTAAAGGTTAACCTTTGTCGTTAATACAAGACAAAGAAAAACCTACTTCTTCGGCCGTCCTCCCACTCGGAACGCCTTCGAAACAGAGTTTTCTCCGGGCCCGTACCGCTATCTCGACAAAAAACAAGTCAAGAGCCCTGCGGTCAAACTGAGGAGGGACCGAAAGGGACGAGGGCCGCAAGAAAAACACGGAGGCTGAAGGGACGAGGCGGTGGCCGGGAGGGAGGAGGGGGGTGGGGTGGCGTGTAAACACGGCGAGAAACACAAACAGGCCGTCAAACAGCCCTCCGCGGGGCCACGGACCCGCAGGAATTATCCGACTTGAGGTGAGGCAGCCGGAGGTAGCGCTCGGGAGGAGTAACGCGCCCCGCGGGAACCGGGACCGCCCCACTGCCCCATTATTGGCCCATTAACGCCAGTTGTCGACAACTCAAACAAATCCAGAGAGGAGTGCGGCCCTTAATTAGGAGAAAAGGCCCCTCTAAAGGCCCCTTCAGATAAGGGCCTCATAACGAATGCGTCTGCTGTAATCTACAGCGACACTACGCTATAACTTTTACGGTGAGACTCCGGACGCCCTCTTACACATGAACATATTTGTAATAAACCGGAGAGTTCTCATTCTGATAACTAGATAAATCATAATGATTTCGTACACGAGAATCCGTTTTCCGAATACTGATATAATTACAAGATTTAAAATTAAGAGCTCGTTTCTAGTTTTACTTCAATATCAAGAGTTTAGTTTACATAATATTGCAGTGCTGACAGAATGTGTTAAACCGACAAGAACTCGAACATAACTATATTACCGACGTATTGTAATGCTACGACACTACCGCACAGCTGTAAATGGTTAACAATAGGACCGATGATATTTCAAACCCTCATGGAGTCAAAAAAAATACCTTATAAAGCCCCTCTTAAGCGGTCATTACAACGACTTTCTTATTATAGCTCCCTTATTATAAATATCCACAGCGACGGCCGGCACTAAAGTTCAGTGACACTAATACCGGTAATTGAAATACAAAAATGTAAAATAAATACTCGGCATCTTTACGGGAAAGGACGGCGAATGAGAAAAACCGAACTGTCATTTAGTTTTACAGGGTAATAATTCCGAACTAAACTAATGCGAAGTAATAGACGGTAGGTTCCATTTTAGGAACGAGTATGCTGTTGAGTCACCCTCAACGACCGGCGGGCTAAGAAACTCGCCATGCTTTACAGCCAACTCCTTGACCTTCTTGTGCTCCAACTGTTTTCTCATCTAACTGAGGTCATGGAAATTTATTATTCGAAATTCTGTAGCAGAATACTCGGCGATACGTACGGAACGGAACAACATATTTTTAAACATTATTCCCTAAAAGATAAATTGTATGCTTATATAAACTAAAAGAGTTTAAGAAATGAAGCCGAACGAATGTAATCTGTTATTTATGTTGCCAGGATGTTCTATTTAAAGAAAGTATGACTATATTCGCATGCCCCTTCTGCAGCTGATTCGGAGAAAGGCACAAAACATAAAGGCACACGGTACAGATTTAATTTTAAAGCACTGTACAAAATGAAGACATGGGGGCGGTCGCTGGTCTTGGAAAAAAATTATTTAAAAATCTGGAAGCCCTAAGAATACAGCGAGACGAGAATCATATTCAAAAGGGGTGGGGTGGGGGGTGGTGAAGGGGGAGCTTTATAATAATGATGAAACCATCTGAAAAACGGCAATTTACTAAGTGGCCTTACTCAAATTCTCCTCTGTCGGATGAAAAGAAGGCACGATAGGGGGAGAGAGATGGGCCGAAGAAAGAAGAAACCGGCATTGAAAGAAACCTTACGACTTTCTCCCCTCTCGGAGTAGAGGAAACAGAACATACTACAAGGGAATCAGTGAATAAACTGAGGAGTATCACCCTGCTACATGAATGGGCTACATCGGTGTGCCAACCAGTTCGCTATTAATCTACAATAGATTTGTTGGAAATTATCCCATAAAGGATACGGTCGTATAGAGGTGTTTCCGCATTCCTCTGTTGCGACAAGCGTAATTGGAATTGACGAACCTACAGACGTCCAAGCCGGTAGTGCGAATAACTTCCCGCTCGGCGGCTGAATTATCCGAGAAATCCGCAATTTAGAGTGGCAGTGAATAATTCCTATAAAAGTTTTCACCCCGAAGCCCTAATGAAGTTGTGAAGCCTTCGAGCCATTCGCAAGAATTTTAATTATACCTGCCCATTTGATAGGGTCGTCGCGATCACGGCCTCTGCGGTCTCAGGAATACCTCAGTACTCTTAAGATCTGAGGAATTTTAAATTCTTTTTTAATATTGTGCGGTTAAATATAACCCGAATTGGGCTAGGAAAATAACCCTCTCCTTACGAAATATGCAATTATCCTCAGGGCATCCGTTCAAAAATAATTAAACCGGTTCAATAGATACAACTGCTCTGGGTATTGCAGTAGTAAATAATAAAGCTGATTTACAGTCGAAATATTTAGCGGCTTGTGTCCGTCTCAAGGTAATGATACGGGATGGAATCAAGAGGCGGACGGCTCGTTAAACAGCAGGTTCTTAACCCCGGGGGGAAGAAGCCACAATTAGCCGGCAAAGATTTGACCGAGGCCAGGCTTAAAATTAGGCCGCTCCGGGATAACCCGCCCGCCCCCACAGCATTAATCCAATTCCGGGCAAAGTCTCGGGATATGTAATCCAATTTGCGCCAGACTCGAAAATCCCGCCGGGTGCCCCCCACGGTGGTCCCAAGGAGGAGGAAAAAATCCCGCTCGTTTTCTGGAAGTTGTGGGAGTAGGGAGGGCGGGGGTGGGCTCGTATTTCATGCAATATGCTTCCTCCTACCGGGGCCGAGGTCCTTTATCCGGCCCCTAAGACCCTCCTTTTTAGGAACCCCCGTCCCCTACCCACCCCCTCATAATCTTAGAGTCTACCTTCAATTTCTCCTCCTTTCTTCATTACTAACCGAAAAAGAACTCACGGGCCGCTAGGCGTAACTCGATGATGAAAATACCGCCGTAGTATGAGAAAAAAAGGGAAAGAAGCCGTATTACGGCGGGCCGAAATTTGAAAATCGTAATTGCAATATAAAAGGGGGCACCGACCGACCCACCCTTCTTGTCAGAGCAACAATCAACTTCCAATTAAGCGTATGAATCGGAGGGTGACTATCGTGTAACGAGCCAATCGATCCACCCGACTCGTACGAACCGTTCGCAACAACGTTGTATCTATCACCCACTATCGAGGAAGGTGAAAGTGCTGACAGGATGCTTCCAGAAGCCAACACACATCCACCACCACCAGAATAGTGGCGAACCTCCAATACCACTGGTAATACCATAATTATTACTCTTAATGTCTGATATAATAGTACTAGCCTGTCAACCACTCAACTTGAAAAGATTTCCATCTGGACCTCGTGAAATTAGTCATATCAAATAGGCATATGTAAAAAATTTAATCGGCGTGCTGAAATTCTAGAAAGTGGTTGAAAGTAGAAACGACGTTTTAACGGAAAACTGCGAACCTTCATAAATTCCTTAAAAAGGAAAGAAAAAAAAACTGAAAATATTTTTCAGCCGACATCGGTCGTAAATTATTCGGAGGCTATCTCACCGCGTTGCACTCCCGGGTAACAGGCTCTAAACCGCGTTCCGTACTCCCACTCGCTCCGGGGCCCGGAGTTACGATAAGTACATTTATAAAATAGATCAGGTCGCTTTCAGAGTCTTTTTCGAACCGGCTTGTATACACGGCCGAGGGCTGCGGGGCATAAATTCCTCCCCGCGGACCCGTTAATTCAAACCCGAGACGGCTCTATTTATAGTTAACAAAGATCAGACAATCCCCCAGGTCTCGTTTTCCCTTTTAGCATTTTATTTTCCCTTCGCGCCAGTCATCGTTTCTGAAGAGCGCTTTCGATTTCGCTTGCCTAACGGCTAATTCGTTCCCATTCATTCGTGCAATGAGAGTCGGCGCCGTCTCCCCCCGACCCTTCGCTCCGATTGCGAACGGTCGAGGAGAGCACTCGACGACTGGAAGATTGCGTTATTTATAAGCAATTCTGCGCGGTATTATTCGAGTGCGTCTATTCTTAAGCCTGTCCGAATGGCATTTTAAATCGAACGTTTCGTTATTTAAATAGGAGTTCGGCACGTGCAATTTGTTGGATGTACATCAACAAGTAAGCCACCAGAAGTATACGATTTCATGTTGAAAATGTTCTCTACTATTTTAGAACGTTAGAAGCCTATATAACGTTCAGGAGCATCCATCCGAACCGGTCGGAATATGGTATTTATTTCCGTCTAATTCAACTCTCCAAACTTCAAGGCGGGGACCGACTCGGGAGGTTTATTCAAGCACTTAGATTTCTTTCCCGCTCTTGGTATTTACGAGGCCGAGAGTTTCTCTCGCAGCCGAGTCTGGTAGGTACACCGGCGGCGGCGCATAAAGGAATCGCACGTGTACCGAATTTGTTCCAGCCGAATTTCCACGTCTCCAACTCCAGTTCCCCCTCTCGATTATGGGCGAGTTGCTTATTAAACTGACTGTACAAACTTTAAGTCCTCGGTTCGACTGGTGTCTTACAATTAAAAACAACAAGTAAGAGAGGATATTAATTTATTATAAAATCGGTTTCCGCGAGATTTCGAATTACAATTACCCGCTATTAACTATGAGAATAAATTCAAGTTTTGAAAATGTCCTATTCCCTCGTAAATTCACGATATTGAACGAGGAAATGAAAGTCTACTTAGACATAAGAGAAACTTTCTTAGTAAGACTATGACCGCCATTTCACGCATTTAAACTTCTTGAGTGCAGGATTTGTTTTAAAGACAGTAAAAGTGCAGTGACCCCACCGGCGACCAACATAACTAAGTGCCTCACTAATCTACTGACGTAGCACCGAAGATGGCGAGAAGCCGAAACCGGTTTAGCGCAACGCCAAATCAGCAAGTAGGGACAGACGATCGCCAGAATTATTTCATGACAGCGTCGTCTGTGCCCGCCGTTAAGTGATTTGGTTATCAGATGTGCACAACATAAGCGGATATTCGTGCGATTCCTTATACTTTCGAGGACTTGAAAACTGAAATATTACAATGAGCAGAAGTACAGAAGGTAAATATGTAAAACAGGATGCATTTGACTTATTCACTTTTTTTATTCAAAATAAGACCGTTGAATCTTATTGTGAAATATTTTGAAGAAATCACTCTATGACGACCGTATTTATAAGCGATACGATTGTATAAGGCCGAGGAATTCTCCGACAACGTCAGAATAAAGTATACATTTTTTATTTGAGTCTCCACTCCGGTCTCCATTCTCTCAATACTGCCTGGAATAAAGTATACACCCGAAGTTTATCCCTCCGAAGAAACCAAAGCCGGGATAGGATAATCGTGTGGGGCGCCAGGCATTAAGTGACGCGCCGACAGACACCGACAGGCCCGCCGAAGAAGAAACGGCCTCAAGTGGGGCTCTGACTTTGACAAAGGTTCGACGGGCACACACACACACAGAAGCAAACCGAAATCCCATCGCGGCTCGCACATCGGCTCCGGTAACACAGCCGCGCATTCGATTAGACTCCAAAGGCCCCACAATAGCAAATGGGAAAAGTTATATTTCGTTCGCGATTTCCGCCCCTCCCCCCACCCCCTCCCACCCGGTGTTATTTCCTCGAGGAGAGTCCCCGGCATCGTCATCAGATATCCAATTAACTGAATCCGACTTGCCAACTTCTTATACTCGGAATCTCACTCATTCTACTTCTCCTCCCCCAAACCGTACAGGACGGATTTAGATAGAACTTTCGCTCGTCCCCTGAGACTGACACCCAATTGGCAGAAATGTGTATCACAAATCGATACGAAAAAATTACAATTAATATACGATGGGAAAACTTCCGGCAATATTTGTTGTCATTATAAAACGAAAACTCTGACAAAACAACAGGACAATTAGTGAGGCAATAAAAATACAGAAACAACTTAAATAGGAATCCAGGCTATCTTGGTAAAGGGCCGTTCCCAATAATACGAAAAAACTAAACCCATTTGAAAGTAGAGAAAACTGCAATTGAGAAGAGAATTAACCCTTCTATTGGAACTCGCTCAAAGCCAGGAATCTCGGAAAGAACGTCTCAACATCTGCGGCCTGAGGTTCGTCCTACAACTAACTATTCGGGATCCTACTAGCCAGACAGTGAATTCCAATTATATGATCCGGTAGGTATTCCTAGCCTAGGTAATCCTAAATAGATAATTGTTTATAACGACGGCTTTCCAAGTAGTCATATGTCTGTTCTCATGTGTCATTTAAGGAATAAAAGTTTCAGAAGTCGGCCGATAGAAACAAAAAAAACGAGTATGCAGTGCTGTTTTACAGCGGTACGTGGTTTTGCCCTCTGAACCCGCCTTAAGTGCCTCGTGTCCTACGTTTTACGGCCTTTCGTTCTCGCCTCCGCCGCCCCGGCCTCAGGTACAGTTCGTGGGACCCGCGTAATCCTTTCCGTGTTAGTTGCGGTACTGCTTGTCAGGGACGTCTCCCCGGTGCCAACCGGGTACGACTGGTGCGACTTTGTCATGCCTGACGTGACACATGCCTAGGTCCACTCCTTCTTCCTAGAAGAACGGGAAATAAAACCCGTACCCGTCGGTGTACGTTTCTCACCTTACGTCAGCACCACCCTGGGTAAATTGTCGACTCCTATACTCTAGACGTACAATGGACCGCGAGGTTTGCACCGCAGCAAACAAATTCCCGCCGAATTACTTAGCATCAGTTAACGGACGCAATTGCGGGAGGTTCCACACAAAAGGACAACTTTGACAGGGCACTTAACGGGGCACCGGAGAGGCATTGGGTGGGCGGCGAGGAATCGTGAACCCGAAGAAATACAGGTAATTAGTATTAACAATGAAGCGCTGTCAAGAGTTTTTAAAATATCGTGACTTGGCAACCGTCGGTCGGGTTTCCTGTGATATACGGATAGGAGGATGGTGAAACCATATCCTGCCGAAATCTCCTACGGTTTTCTAAGTGTTTTGAAATCGTAGATACGAATAACACGACGCAAATATATCAATCCATCGCAAAAGCTTGTACTTTACTTCAAGAGTAATAAACACAAAACACCAAATGTATACTATTTATGGGATTATCGGCGCTAAGTGTAAGTTTTGAAATCAACATTATTTATTCAGCGAAAAAAGGAGAAACTTCTCTTTCACTGTGATGAAAAGTAATTATAAAAAATATGTATTTTCTCTTCACTCGGAGTGTCAACGCCGTTCAAAACTGAACGCGTCCCAAGACGCCGTGGGAAAACCCGCGAAGAGTCAGTCTCCTTTGTCGTCGACCGACCGTGGTTAATTTCGAAATTAAAGTCAACGTGAAAGCTCTTGAGAAAAGCTCAGTTTCGACGCACCACGAATACTAATCTGTCGGCGCCCTCTGTCCTACTTAGCATGCAATTAACGCCGCCGCGCTCGAAAAAAAGAAGTAAACTCGGTTCTCGTGTTTTTTTTTAAAGTCCAACTCAAGCCAAAGCGCCGAGTCGAATCTGAGATTACAATAGTTGAATTAACAGGGCGGTGATTAGCGGGGTCGAAAGTTCAGACCAGGTTTTGAAAGGTTTTGAATACCGAAGTATTCAAATGTAGCTTCTAAATAGTTAAAGAAGAATCAATGCAAAATACCGAAAAATCGAGGGTAATACTTTCCTTTTATCACATTTATCAATGCTATTAACAAACAAAAATGTTTACATTTTGTTTACTACTTATATCTGGTTATTAGACATAGCTTAAGTTCACTGATATAAAAATTTATGGTACATAATATAAACCTCAGGAAGGTTTGTTGCCATCGGCATTAGCACTGAGGTAGTAATTCATTATTACACCAGGACTCTTCATCGGCCATACGTAATAAAGAACCTCCGCATTGATGAACAAATCATGTATTTAAATAAGTTGAGGTCAATGTAAATTCGGACGAATGGAGGCTGAAATATCGGACGAATAAATTTAGAAGTAAATAATGACTCGGTGACAATCCATTTATAAAAGATGGCTAACTATTAACGCGTGGCAAACGTACAGCCGGATATTACACACGCCGTGAATACAGATATAGAGGCCGGGACAGGGGTATTATCTCTGCGACCGCCGATAGTTTATTAGACGGTAACATGGACTCCAATTACGGTTGGGGGGCGGTGGACACATTCTGTCTGACTTACGGCCAACCCTGTAGGCTTTACAAGGACGCGTCCTGCGCATAACTTAACTCCGAGAAGTCAGCGTTTTCCAGCGTGTAATTCTTTCGTCGACACGCGTTCGGTCCCAGAATCGACGAGTATTTTATTCGGCGAGAAACTCGCTCGAATAAAATCTTCGAAAAACCTCCTATCGCCCTCCTCCACTCTAGACCGGCTTCGGCTAAATAATTAAACAGTACGGTATTTTTGAGCGGTTCAAATAAAACATACAGCATGAATTAGAATGAAAAATGCTTTAAAAATTATATTGAAGAAAACAGAATCAACAAAGTTCTTGTGCCTCCATTCGAATTAGTGAGGCACCTACGGCACCTTGGCTGCATCATGCCACTGCATTATTGCACTCTAGTATTGTTTTATGATCAACCTATAGAGGTTAGATTTGAATTATCGATTCCACATTTCCGGGAAGAATTGATTCCATGCAAACACCGTAGGGTGGGGGAGGGGTTACTGATTTTAAACGGGCACAAAACACTGTTTTCATTCCCCGAGGACAACCAGGGCCGCGTTTCGATGCTATCTAAGGCCCGGGGTTGCGTGTATCCTCGCCATGACGGTTTTCCCCGTCCTCCCCGGGCCCCCACTAATTCAGGAATTAATAAGACTAACTATCGGGATAATTGTACATTTTTTGACAGCTTATTAGGGAGATAGGGCCGTGCGGCGGGACCGATTTGAATCGAGCCTCGAAATTGGAACTGGGTTTCGATATTCGACTAATCGCGCCCAAATTAACGAACGATACCGACTCCGAGCAAACAAAATGCGGACACAATTTTTAGACTGCACCGTAGTTGTTCGAGGACTTTCGATTGCTATGAATATTTAATTTAATCGAATTTAAATCTTCGACGAAATATCTAAGACATTAATGCAACGCTGATTAAGAAACGCTTTACATCCAAATAACCAACTATTTCCTATTATATTTTCCTTATTTAATTTCAAAATTTGAACGATTCCCATGAACAGATTAAGGTAATACCAACATCTTTTCTTTAACATAAATGTTTTTTTATAAATTGTATTTCTTATTTTATGAGGGAGGAGGGTGGACTGGTATTGTAGAGATGCATGTATATAATGGAGAATCTACTTACAGGCAACATCGAGGGTGGCGGGCTGGCTCTTGATCTGGCCCCTGGAAGTCCACGCGACGCACTCGCACTTGAACTTGTCCTTGCCGAAATACTCTTCGACGTCGTTCCTCGTTATGTTTATCGAGGCCTCGACGTTCCTGACGCCCGTCTGGGGGTCGACGAAGTCCTGTTCGTGTCCCCGCTTCTCGGCCGGTACACCGTTGCACCTGAAGTAGACCTGTAGGGCATGGGCGGCCCTGCACTGTAGGGTGGCGGGCTTGCTCTTGATTATGTAGGTGTCGGTGGGCTCTTCTAGGAATACTGGCAGAGGAACGGATTGCGACCCGTCATGGACCTCCGATGAGGGGATCGTCGGCGATTGCAGAGAGTCCTCCAACAGGTAACTGTCGTCCTCCTCGGCACCCTCTTCCTCCGGTTCTGATTCTGCAAATAAATAACATATAGAATTATAACCCATGAAATATCCCAGATTTTACTATACGACACACGAAGGAGCACCCGTACATGTCATAATCTTAATTTAATTATAGTTATTTGTGGCTGGAGACTTTGAAATGGGAATTTCTGCCCGTCTCACTTATTTGGAATTTGGTAATAAGAAGAGCTGACAGCAAAACACATAGTGAGCATTTATAATAATGTTTCTTCAGTAAAAACTGAATTTACATAAATCAAGGATTAAAGGGTCAGGATTAAAAAGGAAAAAACATCTTATAGTGCACTCTTTCACAATTCAGAATGTCTGGGGTTGTTGTGATTTTTTTTTGGAAAGTACAAATGTTTCTAGTCGGAGTAGAAAAATATGAATGCGAACCAGGGGGAGATACAACGGCTCGAAGGACCGGGCTCGACGCTTCTGTATATTTATGAACTCGCCGGAGGCCGCCAAAATGGCGTAAAATAGTCGGCCGTCCGCAGGGTTTTGGGCCTCAAATGCAAATGAAAACGTATTCACCAAGTTTCAAATTTATGACGATGCCCTTTTGTCGTTAAAACGAGGTTCCTATTTTTGGCCGCTTTCGCCATTTGTGAAAATACTCATGGTCGAAGTTAATACTTTTATTTAACATCCTATGTTTATGGAGCACCTTGAAATATCAGGCAATATTCGAATATAAAGCCTGAAGTAAACTCCCTTACTCCACAAACGTTTAGTAAAATTTGACATTTCTTTCATTCTGTCTACTTCTAGGCGTTGATCATATACCACGATGGCAGGAATCGATTCCGAAACAAATTAGGCGCCAAAGCTAAAATTAGATTACTTACGGTCGAGAAATTGGCGCAATTAAACTCTGAAAATTTAATTTCGCCTTCAACTAAAAGTCAGGGACAGAAATTTAATAAAATGCCGAAAACCCTCCAGCGTGAGGGACCCGATGAAGTAACCTTCCATCGATCCCGCCCGGTCGTTATCGGCGGTACCTACCAATAACCTGGCGACCTGACTCCTGAAGGACGATATTAAAAAACTGTAAAATACTAATAATCGGCCGAAAAGTGAGCCGATTAAATAAACAACAGAGCTGTTTTAATTAAAGCCTGGAGACTCTAAAAATAAAATCTTTTCCCATATTAATTCAAGAAGCGTCTCTCGTTTTCGACTGCGAAATGAATTCCACAATTTTATTCCTAACTTTTTTCTCTCTCTCTTTCTCCCTTTATCTCCAGAAAACAATTAATGCGATTCTTGAGACCTCCCTCCGAGGCGCCCACTATCTTGATCCGAGTCGCAGAAGCCGGATGCTGGCTTAAGTACACCAGGGCCCGGTTAAATAATAATCAGCGCCCAACTATGAATAATTGGAGCTTTGATTCTTACCGGATAAGATCCGGCGCAACAGAAAAGAAAGGACCACCGCTTAATACACTTTTAATTAAAAGTGTACCGGCGTCGAGAATTATAATTACAGGAGTTGTCCCGGTGCCTCGCCTTCTACTTTTCACTTGATTTCAGTACACGAAATTGCCATTATTAGTTTTAATTTCTTGTTATATTGTTGAATACAGGTTTTTTTTTGCTGACAGGCTGATTATTCGCGTGATTAAAGCCCACGTTAGCCAAGCAAGTATCTTTGATTACTTACAGACTGATTCATTACGAATAAATCAATATAATTTTGGATAGAGATAATGGCCTTTTCGTGGTGAAGGATCACAAAATCATGGAAGAGAAAACCATTTTATATTACAAGAAAATTTTGCTAAACACCAAATTCATTGAGGTAATAAAACTAATAATTAAAAATCAGCAGGAAAATATCCCTTAAAAATCGTAATCAGAAGGTAACTTATATTCCAAATGCATTAAACGTTATTGTACAATGGAAATCCATATTATGGATAAGAAGTAAAATGTCTTTTTGTATGGGAGTTTTCCGGAGATACGTTTCTGTAAAACGCTGATCATTTATTTATCAGTGGATTATTCCTTCGGATAGCGTTAATACTAACTCTGGCGAGATCGCGTTATACTGTGAGGAGAACAGCAGGCGTTGAACTTCCGTATGTCCACGCAAGTTCGGCTTCATTAAATGTCCCTTTGAGTCATGCCTGTTCGGTTTTACTTCCCCGGTACAAAAGGATCAACCTAAATTGAAGTCAGAATATGATGGGAAACAGGTGCTCAGAATACTCACAAAGGCACATTAAGGAAATAAAGACAGGTATAATTTGGAATACGATAGCGCCCAATCGGACACATTCAGAAAGAAACAGATTTTAGTTATAAGTGAAACAACCACTAGATTTTTAATTTAAACGCGCAATTAATAGTGCGGACATAAACCTCCACCGCGCTTCCATCCCAAAGGCAACAACCGTGAAGTTCGTTCAACCTCGGTTTTGTCTTCTTTTTCTTCCGACTCGATTTACTGGGACCGCATCAAATTTCTACGGTCCGCTCGTTTCGGGACTCCATCAGTTGGCTCGGGGAATAAGAGAGAAAGAAGACTTCTCGGAAGGGGGCGAGGGCAGACAGTGGGGCTGACAAAGGCCGTGTCAGGCATCATTAAATGTCTCTTTAGGTCGTGTCTCGCCCCGGCTCCCGTTCCGTCCTGGCCGCGAGTAGGAGCGGGGGACGGAGAGGAGACGGAGAAGAAGGAGGAAGGAAAGCGGGAGGGAGAGAAAGAGCGATAAAACGGACAATGAACGTCAAGCCGACCGGTCTAACTCCCGGCCGGCTCTGAATAGTGCGGCGGATATCGATTTTAGGTTGAGCCTTCCTTGACAACCTGTTAATGGGAAGGTTCTGGCGGCTGGAGGAGTCACGAACTCACGAGCCAGAGCCGCGGCCGCCCTCTCGACTCTCGTATTCAACACCGGCTCCAGTCCCGACACACCAAATATAATATAATGGGCCTGTTAACCGATCATAGCCGCCCTTTTAAAATAGAGATCGTTTGGCGCGATTGCTCCCCCCCGCTCTACCACCGACGACAGGTGGCTTCGCCTCCGGGAGTCTCCTCTACCCTGACGGTAGCGCTCACGAGAATTCCGCGGACCTCTATTATACCTTTCTCAGCCACCTGTTCCTCACCCCTGTCACTAGTATAAATGATCTATTTACTGAATTACACAGAAATTGCTATTTTGATTATCCCATTGTAAAGCTGACCCGTTGAAGGCTAATTACGTGATTTCGATTACGTTCGGTGTTCCAAATTTACGTTATGTTGGCTATGGCGGACACGAGGCCGATGCCAAAAACGAGGATTGTTTATTAATTACGTATAAATTTCCGAATCCGACAGATTGCCCGCGATATTAATATGCGTGCTGGGTATAATACATTACTTGACGTTAACGAACGGGTAATAATTGAAACTTCAACTGCTTATTTCATCTAACTCGCGTGTAAAAAATTATTTTTTGATACTTCCTTCCTTTGTGACGGGAAAAAACCACGTTCAACGCAGGAATCTGATCATAAAATATTCCGTTAGGAAATATTATAAAATTATAACTGAGCTGGACAATGGATGGAAATGAATATTTCTAGCGGTTGGCGTCGTTAAATATTAATAACTTCATGACTCCTTCTTCACGTGAAAGTCGTAGAGGAAACGACATCTCATTGTCGGGACCTCCCCGACGGCAGCGAGTACCGGGAAATCGGGAAGCCGGCGAAAATTAACGGCGACGTTTGATTCAATTCCGCCGGGAGAACAATGAGAGGATTGACATCCGCTACTGGGCTTCGCGGAAACGCGGGATTCCTCCATTGGGGACTTCGAGAGAAGTTCGATATTCCAAGAACTCCATTTCAGCTTAAAGTAGTCCTGTTAAACTAGCGGCGTGAACGAAGCTTTAGACTTAATGGTGGTGGGAGGTTTAAGCGAAGTGTGAGCGGTGTAATTAATTTTATACTTTAAGCAAGAAAAACGGAAGATGAATATACAGCGTATTCAACAACTGTACACGCTTATATAATTAAATTATTGTAATTTAAAAACACCAATTTTGCGATTTAAATCACCACTTGTTGCTCTGGGAAATGCAGAATTTAAAATGCATTTCGGAGAAGTTTAAACTTACAAAACCAGCAACGAACTTTGTCCGGTTGGGCACTGTGCCACCCAAGTAGTTGAATAAAGCGGTTCACACGATAGCTACGCCGGTGGTCCGAAAATTCCCGATTTCATATAAAAAAAAATAACTAGCGGTTGAACAAGAAAACTAGTCTTTTACATTTTATCACTCTAAACGGCAGAATGATATTAGTGCCTCCCGGAAGCGATAAAAGCACAATTTTGAACCGAACATAATTATATTCTACTAAAACGCCGACTATCAAATTAATAACAGTTTAATTAATAATAATTGTTTTGTCCTAAGCCCACTTTCGCCATGGAGGTTTCACCTTCATAGCTTCGTAACATTTTTTATTAACTTTACAATTGAGCTTGGGGCAATTTTCTGTATCAATGAGTTTTTAAATTCTAAAGATCAATGTGTCTTATATAATACTTACTACGCTATATATTTCCTACGCTTGGAAAAATAAAGGAAGGAGGATCAAAATATAAGACTGTATTGAGATAAAATTAAGCATTTAACACTGCTGGTTCGGTGTCCGTAAAACTTTCACGCTGTGAATGTAATTCCTGCGTTCAAACAGAAATAGTTTCTTGATACCATTTTTATATTTTTAAGTTTTATATGTTTAACTTTGCTACTCGGATTAGCCCGTCAGTGGTATAGGGCTCATCCTTATCCTCGGTGCATTAGGCCGAGCCTTTCTCCTGACCAACTTCACCGAATATCGATCTACGAAGTTTACGGAGGAGGCTCCCCCCCCCCTGGTCACAACACTTGCACGCTCCCCAACCCAAAGGCGAAACTTTTAACGCGGATATAATTCAAAACCAACAGCATTCAACACCAATTTATCCGCGGGGAAGGGCCCGCTCGATAAATCCTCTTCCGGGATAAAGGCGACCGGAAAAATTCCTGCAACATCTGCTTGGCCCGTTCGGGAAGAAACCCCGGCCGATAAATCCTTTCGCTGCCGCGAATGTGTACCGAAATCAGACATCCGCGGAAGCGAAATCCGAACGCACTTCTGAAACTCCGACATTCGGACGACCCGATTTTTCTGTTCGAAAAATCTGTATTTGATTGGACACTTCGTTTCTTTCTATTTTGGCCCGGCGAAAAATTCAATTTCCCTCAACTATAATTCGGTACAAGATTCTTACAGTAAAATCTTGGAAAGAAAAACGATTTCTGTAGGATGGAAACATCAAGATGCGATAAAAATTACTTAACTGAAAAATAATAATACAAAGAAAGATTATTCATTATTATATAATCAGACCAATTTAGGTTAATAACATCGCATCATAATAGCAGGCGATTAATATTATGATACTAAATGAGCGTCTCGTACAATTTAAACTTTAATTGAAGAGCTTCAATTTGAGCTTATATTTCCAGTGGAAATGAAATATAATAAGGTCGGATTGCCGTCGACGGGGGAAAATCGACCTTTGCCTGTTAGATTTGCTGTTACGCCATAACGGTCAGCCCGCCTACGGGGATTTGATAAAAAAAAAGTCAACAACAGAAAAAAGCGATAAACAACGGCCCCTCGTATGGAGTCGGCGTTGCATAAAACTGACGTTAGTATTTCTCATCAGGAATATGGGGGCCGGGGCTTTTGTTCACTGCCCGCGGGGGGTTTTTCTCTCTCTCACGGCTCAAAAGAGTTGATTTCGCCGGTGTTTTAGCGCGGTCGCCCATACGCAACCCCCGGCAGTAAGCACCCCGACTCTCCTTCCCCCATTCGGTGGGGCCTCTTCAACGGAATGGAACCTTCGGCCTCCGCCCCATATTAAACCAGTCTTGGGACTTGGGCGAAAATCAAAAGAGTACCACGCACACACTGTTCCGGGCGTTATCATTAGTGTGAACATGCGTGTAAGTGATATTGAGAGTGCGTCCATATTCCGTGGACTGGAGACTGATTTTAATGAATGATTCGATGCGCGAAGAGACTGCGCGAATTCATCGATAATGTGAGTTGTAATGTATCGGAGTAACAGTGTCACAAAAAATATCAATTAAATATCTAACACTTAAGAACAATACTATACCGGTTGATATATAACTTCCTTCTAAGGTTTTGTTCCATCCTTCCACGGTCCCGTACAGACAGAAATTTCAGCCGGGATTCTGGCTCCCAGCCGGGCAATTACCCAAAGATATACAGCACCGAATTAGGTTAAGTGAACTCGCCCGGCTCGCAGAAATAAACTCGGTGAATTAGCATATCGTATTAGGGGTGTGTGGACCGATTAATGAGCGGGAAGTGGCGCAGTCCGCCTCGACAAGAACGAGTTAGGCAAACCCGTCACGTACACGGCGTTGTTGTACAATCGCCTACTGAAAACGACTGCGGTCTAATTTCCCTTCAGAATCTCGGAACACCCAGCTCAGTGGTCAGAGGAGCTGTAAGGGGGGGGGGCGGACCCCGCCCCAAGGGGTGGCCTATAGAAAGGACCTTCCTATAAAGTTGAAACGGCTCTGAAAATTTATCGTTAGATGCGTGACCTTGCGTTGTTAGAAGTTCATCAGCGTCCATACACAGAGTTGAATTAAAAAAACCACGATTTCTAAGTTGAATCAATACTGACCGATTTGTATAAATGAGTCCTCAGAGCGCGGTTAAAATATTCAGTATGAACACAGGACTCATTATTTTCCCAGAAGAATCGCCCCAGAAGGCCCTGTCGCCATTCGTCGTCAGGGAAACGAACCGGAGTTAATGGCCCTTCACAAAGCTGAATAAATGCCGCCCGTATTAAACTGGAAGGAAAACGGGAGGCTCCTCGGTCCCTGTGCAATTTCCGAAGAAGAAAAGATATATTGCACGACAGGGCTATATCGACATCATGACAGCCCATTCCTTCCTCAGAGTTTACTTTTACCTATTATTAATGCTACTATAAGTTCGTTGTAATTGTTGTTCTGGATGAATTAAAGTTTGAGAATTTATATAGACTTCCAACAGAACAGGATAACAATCCAGTACAAAATATCTAACTGTTAAGTAGTTAGCCCTCTGCAATCTGAATCACGCTTCTGCAATTTGGAACGACGCTGGATGTCATCACCTTCAATTGGTTCTAATTCTCTGTGCTTGTACAGAATTTTTTTAAAGGGCTCAATTAACATCAAAACGTCTTCTTTACATTTCTCTCTTTTTCAAGACCTTCGAAACTGTTAAAAGGATGTAGTCAATAATAATACTGTCGGACGAAATTTATTTAGGATCAAACTCTAATTTCTCCGAGCAATGAAAAGATCATCCCCGCGGCTTTAATCTCGGCAAACGGGCTGAAAATATTATTACTGTGTTCTTCCCGAGGGCCGCGAGAGTCAAAACGAGAAACACAATAGGGCGTAAAATTTAATTAAGGAATGGCGCTGGTCGGCATACTCGAACGTATTAGGAAAGTAACAAGTAACAAGTAGCCGCCGATCCGCATACCTGGGGTCCGATAAGTGCTTTTCATCGAGAAATGAGAGGGAATACGCGCCCCTACCTGTCGGCAACCTTTTTACCCCGTTAGATATAAACAAGGGGTGAGAGGAGGGGGTCCATGGGAGAGTGAGAGCGGGGGTGATTTAGTGCTAAGAGAGGCCGGCGGACACCGGCAGCTCAGATTCGGCAAGCGCGTCACGTAGACTCGGTTATACCGCGATACCACCGCTGGTATTTTATAATGTGTCCGGCTTTAGGTTTTTCGGACGTCGGGGGAAACTTAACTAAGGCAGGTAAGTTAGTCAGCGCCCCTCGAAAAAAAGTCCCCCCCAACGGGCGTTCGCCGAGCTGATAAGTATGACGGATAGGTCCTGAACAGCAGCTACTTTCCGCGGAACGTTGGTGTAACTTAGTCTGAAAGTGTTGCAAGGCCTGGGTCACGTCAGCGGTTTCATGTATTACGACTTACCTCGGACGAAAAGAAAGTCCAAAAATAAACTTCTACAGGCAGCTAGTATTTAAAGATATCCACTTTTTTGTTCCCGAGTCGAATAGAAATGGTGTCACGATTCGCAGGTATAGAGCTGTTTAAACGGCAACTTCATAATTAACGGTTTTGTGATAATGAAACCGTTCTAGCGTAGCATAGGATAGAGCGTGTTTGTTATTTGATACCAATCTAATACTTCCAATGGCGTGAAACAGGAACGGCTCGTGTCCTACATGTTCTTAATTAGCGTTGATTTAGTGCATCTCTGATCGAGGCATAAAGAGACTCATAAAAACATAAAATTTCTACAAATAGAAACAGATTTATCGCTGAACAAGAGAATTGTGAACTCGAACAGGACTATTCCGCCTGCCAAGAAAAGAAATAAAAATACGGAATTTTGTCCTCCACAGGGTCAAAAATATCAAACTTTACTGAGGCGATGACCAATTGTCAATGAATAAATCATGGATATATATATATATATATATATATATATATATATATATATATATATAAATCAATTTTCATTAATATTTATCAGGGTCCCCACCAGCTGTTTATGACGCCGGGTCGGCTTAATTGAGAGCCGGACGCCCGACCCCGCAATTTCCATAATTCTGAAATAAATAACTCACGAACAATCACTTTTTCATAGAAACAAAAAAAGAGGAGGGGAAAATCATGTTCATGAAAACTAATGAATGGTCCGCATTAACGCGCGAGTTCATTAGTTACGTCCCGAGGCCGCCCGTGAAAACTCCGATACTCGGAAATTCAGAACCGTACATTTTAAACAAGGAGATCTAAAAATGCAGGAAATCCTCACAAGTAAACATGATCATAAGAGAAATACAATTATTCCAAAAACGCGTAACCCTTCTGACACGAAGGCTGTAAGCCGGCTGTAGCTCGTGTTTAGCTCGAAGGCCAGATTTCGTTTTATTATCTTGTCCTATAACACTATATTAGTGATTATCAGCGTTTTTTTAGATATTTCAGAAAGTTGTCATACTTATACAAACACTGTTTCAGGCGAAATCCTTCAAGTGGTACAGTCTCCAACTTTCTACGGACCGATTATAACAGGAGGTTAAGGGAAAAATATCGAAATGTAAACTAGTTAGGCCAATTTCGCAATTACACAGACGGCTGTAATTACACCTGACGCAACAGGAAACGATTATTCAGCGCCCGCCGATAATTTACCAGGCGCAAATTGGTTAATTTATAGGGAAATTTTATCGCCTCCGGGTCCCGACCGGGGCCAATTTTCTGGCTGTCCCCAGTTTGTTTCCAGACTTGGAGTTTGCGGAACAAAATTTTCATTGTACAACGGCAAAACTGGAATAATACGCGGGAGCGGGTAGTAGTGAATACTCGGGTTTAGAAAACAGAAATCCTCAATAGAGTATCAACCGCACAATTGGGCACTGGCTTTACTATTCTGTTGACAGGCTTAAATCGCGGAAACAACATACTGGTGTGACGTTAATTGAAATTATGCCCAACATTAATGAGCTACGATTCAATATTGGCGTTGTTAAGTTGCTTTTTCCAGGTTGTGATACGTATAACACGGATAACGCGCAACGTTCCAAGATACCACGATCTGAATGTACATCTCTTGAAACTCTTGAAACTTGAATATAACATAATTTGTATACTCGGGAGAAATTTCATACAACAGTTTGGCATTTCGAATGTTCTTTGAGCACTCTGCTAAATAGTTATATTACCAGATCGAGTTAATAGCTTTGAATGTAATTTGGATGTTACTGTCTCATACCTCCATGTCACAGACTATGAGTAATCTATTAGGTGTAATTTATAAAATTATGGAATTTCGGGGACCTCGTGTCGATCTAAGCGAATGACACAAAAGTTTAGTGCGGAGTAAAGTAGAATCGTAATTATTTGTCTTAATGCGTGATGGTGTGTGCACCTGCCGCTCGGTTGTCCCACGCTTCGGTCTCTCAAAAGTTTATGCCTCGCGTATGTGCCACCACATCATAAAACGCCCGTCCGTCCTTGGCATCGTAAAAATTAACGGCCTTCCGTCGTTTTTCACCGCCGGCGTCCCACGCCTCGGGGATGTCCGGTGGGCATCGATCCGTCCCCTGTAAATCAGTCGGGCTTATCCCCGGCCAGCGCCGAATTAACATTTATATTGCGCCCGATTAGGTACGGCAAAGCCTCGGCGCGCGTTCCGGCATTTTTTCTTTCTCTCGTTTTTTTTTTTTTATTTTCGTAGTCATAACTGACCTATATTCTTTTAATTGGCTTAGGGTGCGCCGTAGGTATAAGGGCTTCTGCGGCCCCCTCTCGGGTTCCCTGGGATTATTCTGCGCTTCGCGGTTTTTTGCCTTCCCTCCGAGTCACGAAAGGTTGGAGCCGAGGTGTCGACACGATCTAGAATTACGTTTAAACCTCCCCCCCTCACCTCACCACTACACCGGCTCGATGTTTAACCGCTTCACGTTCTACCATCCCACACCGCTGGCGGGGGGGAATGGGGGAATATTTTGCCCCGTGTATTACCATATCATTTGAAAGTAAAATGTATTATCTACCTAATAATATATCCCCGGTTATTTTTTTCCTTTCTACCCAACCTCCTCCCCCGCCCTCCTGCATGCGGCGTAATATATTTTCGCCCCACCAAATAACTTCTCCCCCGCGAGGGCTAAGCAAAACGTTGCACACCCGGCATAAATCTCGTCGAATCGATGCACAAAGAGGTCGTTCGTCTTGCTTTCTCTTGGCAACTTTCAACTATTTCGAACCTCATTGATTTTTAGGCGCCTAACATAACAGGCATCTTGGGACGAAATATTATTACCATATAGTAAACGGAAATGCTAGACTTTTAATACGTTTATCGATGGTGAGTAGTATAATTAAGTGTCCACTGTTGCTTTTGTAGACGGGTAGTGTTTGATAAGGAACAAAGTTACATATAAACTTATACTATGAGACGTCAGTCGTCTCCACTTCCAACCAGTTAAGGTAACGACCGTACCCACATATTACGTATCCTCTGTAATTTCATTTCCCGTTCTTGACTCGGTATCCGAAAAGTGGCTCAAACCGGACAAAGAAAAACTAAAACAGAACAAAAAGCAGTAATTCCGTGAAACACACGACTTATTAAGGGTACTCAAGTGCTTGGTACCGGGAGAAAGGAGAATAAGAAGACGTGTGGAAGGCCAGCACCCGAACGACAATTACGTTTCAAGAGACACGGTCAGGCTGGACGCGTCGGGAATTTTAAGGGCTTAATTTGCTTGAATTTGAAGTTCAGCGGAAGGGAGGTGGAGAAGAGGGTAGGGAACTTGGTCGAAATCAGCACGAAGGGAATTCGTAAATGACTTTATAATGGAGCCCGAAGTGATTTTAAGTGGAAAGCCAGGTGGATGACTCGAGGTGACTGCAGTCGGTGATGAAAGGAGGCACGTTATATCGCAAAAATCTGATGCGAAAAAATGTACCTGACCGACGACGTATAGTTACATCAAAACTGAACTTTAATCCATAAATTATTTCTACTCGATTTAAAATCATTGCGCAAGAAGTCATCTACACATTTTCTGTTGAAATATTTTAACAAACTCAATCACAATTAAATAAATCAAGGATAATATTTATGCTGACAGGACTTTTTGGTAGAAACATATTTATTTCACATTACATCAATATGATATATCGCATTCATTATCTTTATTCTTTCCTGTGCATTCTTTCATGAATCTAAAATTCTTCTTACCAAGTGACGGGTCTGATATATCTTCGAAGTCCCTTTGAAACGAGAAAAAGTTGGAAAGACGGAGTTAACGCGTCCCATTCCAGTGGGGCGTAAACATGATTATACAAAGCCGGTCCGGATCCAAGTTAAGCAGCCGAGACCGGAAAACCAAATCCGGATATTCCGCGGGAGTAAATTCGGCCCCCGGAGTAAAAATTGTCTCCCCCCGAAAAACTATAAGGAAAAGTTGGTCCGAAGGGCGGCAAACTGGGGCACGAATATTTATTGTTCTTAGAAATGCGGGCGTTTTCATTTTTTTCTGTTCGCTGTTTCAAAACTTGTTGAACACCGAGCTTTCGTGCGTAATAAACTAGACTAAATCCGTAGTCATTTCGAGAAATGTTTCGCAGAATTAATTCCCCACAGAGGATATTGACCGGCCCAAAATTACTCGAGTTTTTGCCTAAACGCGACAGTGATTAAACGCCCGAGTGAGACCCAATTTTTATACAATTATATAAGAAAAAAATAATAAACAAATAAAATAATCGCGGTTTCTCCGCTCGGCTATAATAATTATTCAGAAATGTTAAACAGTCGAATTTACAAAGGAAATCGCATTTATCACGGCAGTCATTTCATCACACCCCCCCCCCTTCCTTAAGGCTGAAACAATCAAGTTCTAACAAATCACGCTGTACAAATTACGGCCGTAACCGTAAATTAACAAAAATGCCGTAACTAAGTTCATACCTGACCCCTGCCGGTCCTCTAGCTTGGCATTTGGTGAAATGCCAACGCTTAGGACCAGTCCCAACCTTCCTCACCTATTATGCTGAGTATACAAAACGGTCCCGGCGATTCGGGGCAGAAAATAAAGTTTACAGATCCGGAGTTACCGCCTCAATATTTTCAGGATTTCATATTATTGCTCAGTCGTCGGTTAGATTCAAAACCCGGCCGGTCAACATCGCCGTCAAATGCAAATCAGATTTTGTAATGGGCGGATCTCATTTCCAAAGCTGGCACCTCGGCGGATTTCATTCAGTTCGTAACATTTTACCAGCCGTTAAACACAAGTCACGCTGCCGATTTCGTGGCCTAACTTTCACCACAATTCGGTCTTCAGTTTGCACTGATGCAACGTTAAAAATAAATCGTACAACTGAAAATTAGCTCCACGTCACTAAAACAATATTCAGTTATGTATGAGTTGTAAAATATAAATGTTTTCTGCTTTAACACAAACAATTGCTAATTGATTATTTAATGGCTTCAGGCACATTTTTGATTTTACCTGCTTCTTAAATTTTTTTCTTCCCGACCACCCCAAAAAATTTAATATTTATAAACCGAAGATTGAAAATAACATGTTAACATCCCCTTGTCATGCAGGAGATATTATTCGTTATTAATATATAACTGGGTTGTTTATGGTACAAATTGTGGAAGAATTATGTATAGTATACCTGACTTGTCGGTGTTTAATTTTTTACCCTTATTATTCTCTTGGTCCATTTAAATATTATTTTAATTTTAGTCATCGCTTTAACTAATGCTCGACTTATACGATGCTTTGAGAACTAATTTTGTACTTCGACACCCGTTAAAAAATGTTAAAACGCATGGCTTTGAAAATGAAAAGCATGGCAGTCAGAATAAAAATGTGTACATACCATGGTATTCCAAACTTCTTAGACCACGAAACAGGTAATCCAGACTAGAGCTTAACACTTCCGACACTAATTCTACGCTGTCAAACTTAAAACCCTGTTTTGAAACTAAATGACAGGTGGAGGAGCTTGGGCGGTTCAGTAGAAAGACTTCTGTTAGTGTTAGTGTGTTCGGTTAGTGTACCGCAATTCGATTTCATTAATTGCATTATGCCGACCAAGCCGAAGCCATAGTGCGCCTGTCCTTGTTGAATACGATTGAATTTAATCAATTCAAATGTGAGAATCGTTTTTATCGGGTTAGACTGTCTGTGAAAGACATTTGAGCCGAAGGTTTCTGCTAGTAGTCGGTAATATTAGGAATAAATGTTGGTTTCGTGTAACATATCGGGGGTTTATGTTCAGTTTGTAATACCAATCATTTTTGTTATGATATCACCGTAGTATGAGAATTCATTTAAAGGGAAATATTACACGAAGTGCTGACAACACACCTCCCCACCCACACCCGGTGGTTTATTTTATGCATCGAATCTCTGTATATAGCAGACATGCCAGCTAATTTTAAATGAAAGAAATATATAATAAACATGTAATGGCATTAAGAATGTAGGCGATTGAAAAAATCTCTAACCTCTGGGCGCTCAATCCAATTGCTTATCCCCAACCGCAAATTTGAATTTACTTAGAGTATCTTTCCCCTGTGTACAGGGTGGTTGTTCGGGGGTGGCATGCCTCCGTCCGCCCGTGGAAAACTCAATCGCGAGCTTGCGAGCAATCGAGTGGAACGCGAAAAAAAAATCAAAGCCCGCTGGCGAAGCTCATTACGAATTCAGGCTCCCCCGCGGTTTTCCAATCGGAGTTACAAAGGTGCCCCCGCCCCCTCTGCTCCAATACCCCCGACGTAGCCCTACCCGGACTTAATTAATTAGATCTGTTTAGATTTCGAAACCGGGGCGGAGGCACGCGATACCGCCGAGCCCTCCCACACAATACAACTGCCGTTAGTACCGCCACCGGGAGCCGCCCGCAATTCGCGATAAAACAATCCTTCAGGAATTTCAGCCCCCTCCCAACCCCCGAGGGGTCAATCCGGGGGAACGGGGGTTTCTCTCCTCGCGAATAATAATTAAACACGAAATGCCCCCGTCTTGAAACATTGTTCGGTCCTTCAAAATTTGTTATTCCATTTCAGGGCCGGTACACCCGGTACCGGTAAAAATGAACCAAGATTCTAATTCCATCGTTCTGAACTAAATATTACCGACGGATTTTTACTAGTCTTCCTTCGGTCCTATCCAGTCCTTCATTCGGGTAACCTTCCTAGGACCTATTTGAAATCTAAAAGCAAGAAGCGACGAGGCAGATAGATTGGCGGCGGCGGATAGAGGAGGAACAGAGACCGAGGGCAGCCCTGGGAGTAATCATCCATTAAGGTCAGGCGGCCACCCCTAACCCAATTTGTTTTAAGGGTGATTGATCGCACTTCGGTCGGCCCAGAAGGAGAACACCGCCCCGCCAATTATAAGCCGAGTTTTCCTTCTGTACTCAAACTTATTTTGCAATGATTCCAAGGAGAGAAAATAAAAAGATCGGCTCCGAAAAAAAATAAATCAGCCCAGGAGCAATACGGGGGATTCGAAAGCTGGCCGGATTCCATTATTTATGAGGGGGGGCCGACTGCGGGGGGATTTGCATGAGTCGGAACTCGAATCTCGTGTTATCGAAACCGAGGTTTCGAAGACAGGCCGGCGTTATCACTTGTCCGCGCTAAACGGATCATAGTACCCCATAAAATGGGTAGTCTTGCATACGAATAGCAACAACGGAACCACAACAAACGTCTTCTCATGGGGTTCAATACATATATCAATAGAAATAAAAACATTAATCATTTATATTTTATTTATTATCGCCGTCTTTTGACGAGAGGGAGCTGATCTCCCTCACATTAGCGACTGTCAACTTCCTCTCCCAAGCTGCAGGGTATAGTAGTTTATTTGTAATTATTGAAAGCTGAAGAAGGAAAGACTTTTACACTCGAATTAAGCTTTGCTGAAAATAAAGAGTAGAATCAATTAATAATTAAGGCTTAGAAACACAAAAAGCACAGCAGGATTAACGATAAGACCAGCAGGAACAGACCTGCAGCACTTGCATGTTGAGACGAGACTAGGTCTTTCCTCGAATTCTCAGTTTTAAACACGAAATATTAACTCAATAAAAGTCCCTTTACGGTCCAAGCAGCAAAGGACCGTAGCCGAAATATTATCCCACAATTTTAATATCAACATATATATGTATATATAGTGTGAATTCCATTCAATAATAAGTATAAATATTCGCGTCAATAACTCAATTTCATAGTTATAAAATTATTTAGTATTTTTTACTATGTGTGCATACAAAATGGAGTACTGTAATACCGAAACTGTTTGCGCAATTTCAAATTCCACTTAGTGAGACTGACAAAAAATATGATAACGAGGTTAATACGACAGCTGAATATTCTTCCAAAACAAGGGCCCAACGAACGTACAGGGAATAAATATATATTTTAATGAATTTAGCCCTAAGAGGATTTTCCGCATACAACTCCCCCTAACACAGTTACATGACGTTTGACGTGACTCTGCAGTAGGGGGGAGGGAAAATTTTTTTTCCAGCGACACTGAGACTTTTTTTCTTGCAAGGGCATGAAGAAAATTAAAAACATAACCGGGGGAAGACGGGGAGTTGGAAGGGACACTTTGAGGCTTCCCATATTACCGGGGCATGGGCACAGGAGGGGCTTCTCCACGAACTGGAGGAGGGGGCCCAATCAACTTGATAAATGTATTCGAATATTCCCTCTAAAATGGATAGGGGAGGAGGAGGGGAAATAAATAGGAAGAGGGAAAATTTTTATTATTTCCTTTATGTTTCGATACAATGAAGTGAGCGTCGGTGAAAAATAGAAATGGGGGCGGGAACATCGACAACTAAAGTACGAAAATTAAATGCCATAATGGGAATTAATCCATCATTGTCAGTGACTGCCGACACGGAAAATGAGAATGGTTTTTGGGAATTAATAAAAGATCACGTAACTTTCAAAATAGGGGATTCTAAACATCCCACCGAAAGCATAAACTGAACGCGAAGTATGCCTTCTCTTAGAAAAAATCAAGTGAGCATTCATATTAACGTTGAGATCTAGTTAAATTAATGGAACAACGGAAGAAAAACGTTTATAGTACATCCTGAAATATAGCCACAACCAAATGGTACTAATTTACTGCATCACAGAGTCCCATCATTTCGAATAAAATTTAAACGGATTCTAATTAAATCACAGGTCTCACGTGCTGCAAGTGAGACACGAATATTAGAAATCTGTTGTGAGAATCAGCAGGTAGGATAAATTTTATTATCATTTTTATTAGCCCATGGGTCTTACGTATACAAATTTCGTGATTTTGTACTTCGTGTATTTTATACAAATTACTTTGAATGTAATGCGTGCTTAAAACCACTGTATTTCATAGACCATGCCGTTTGTCTAATTGGGTCCATTCATTGTTGTTTGGTATACTCATTTTTAAGGAATGAAGAATACGCTTAACCCACTAATCTTAATTCATATTAACTCCGTGCCAGTAGAACCCCCATGAAAATTTCTCGGACTGATATACTGCGACACATTCGGCCTCGATTTTCCACCAGCGGCTGGCATTTATCTTTTTACCGTTCCACGAATGCTTTCCGCCGGCGTCACGGAACACTCGAGAATGTTACCTTTGAGATAGCCATCGCTGAGGAACAGACCCCGGTACACAATTAGGCTACTGTTCGCGTAGTATTTTTTTTTGTTTCGCAAAAGGTTTATCGCGGCCGGGGGACATTGCCGAATCCAGCGGACGACGAACCCGAGGAAAACGCGAACGCCGACCTTTCTGGTATTTGGAACGGTCGGGGACCAGAAATTTCGTGCTTATCAAACGCGACCTGAGTTAAGTCCCGGGATATACGAGGTCCGTCGGGGGTCGGCCCGTTATCTCGGAGTCCATTCGTCTTATTGCAAAACGGAAGGCCCGAAGAAGATGCTTTATACCTCTGCGTTAGCTCGGGGGTAACATTATAATTCAATTCGACGGTACAACCCTGCGTTGTCATTTGCGATTAAGTAATAAAATATGTTTCGTTTCTGAAAGTAGTTGTCCCGTTCATTCTAACCAGCTATTCGTATATCCATTCACATGCATTGTTAAGAAGAAAAATTGACAAATGGGTTCGCTATTTAATGGGCTTTATTTTCCCATAACATTAACGCTCAGCGAGATATATATTATAAATATATAAGTGAAGGCAGAATCGCGCTTACTAGAGCGGTCAATATCGGTATCGGACGGATTCTAATTCTAAACAAATAAAACGTCGGCGCTAACTAAGAAAACAATATAACCAAAGGGGAAGCTTTAGCTTTCCGACACTTTGTAAGTCAAATAGCAGACCGAGGTCTGGGCCGAGCAAACCGAGAGGGGCCCCGGGCAGTGCGCCTTCGATACCCCGGGGTTCGCAAATTCGGAGGGGGAGCCAGATCCCCTCCTACGAAAACTTGTAGCGGGAAGTCGGGGCCGATTTGCACAAAGTAGAGGAGGAGCAGGTGCTACCGGGCAGATGTCGGCTCTCCCCCTTCACGCCCCGTCCGCGGTTTGTTCGTCAAAGGAACATTACGGATCAGTCAGACAGGCCCAACAAGCTACAACACAAACTAGAGGATGCAAATATAACTACAAATGCGATACAATATTAGAATTATTTCATCAAACAGTGACGGTCTGAAATATCATCACTCCTCCGCCTAACCTCTGATACTGAAACAACTGTTTCGGTGCTGTTCCTTGAATATTCCCGGATAGAGTTTACTGCAATAACGTTTCTGAGTAAATTCCTACTTGATAGTCGAGCCGGGGATTTCTCTTTTACTTCCCAGTACGAAAGTATTATAGGGCCGCGATGCGATCAACGTTAAGTGGTCCCGCGGACGTGCAAAAGGAAAACGGGGAAATACGCCGCCATAATCCCGTATAAGCATAGCGACGGATGAAAGCCGCGACCGCGGAGCATGAACTAGTGCGGTCTCCACTTCTGATAATATCCCCTGCCCTCTCGAGCATGTGTTGAACGTCCCGACAATTGAAAATGTGAGCAGCGACGCCTCCGGTAAAAATTGCCGGCCTTTTAATTAATATCCGGCCGTCTTCAGTAATCGCGCAATAATGACTATGACCACTAATAGCGAGGATATACATGCTAATGAAGCCAAGGCTGACCCCGGGGGGCTAAACGAGTGAAAAAGGGCAGAGGTCGAAACGTGTTCAGAAACTCTTATTCCCGTAGGAGATCCCGAGCGCCGATTAATTAATATGTTAATTAAAACCTAAATCGCTCCAAGGACTGAAAAAACACTCCGCCCCGAGGAGAAAAGGTCTGAGATCGAGGGTCAGAGTAAAGAAATATTTACACGGTCGAGTTGACCCGTTGAATGGGTTCGGGTGTACATACATCGCGCCCTGTTTGGACGGGAAGATTAGATAGGGATCTGGGAGGAAGGAAGGCGTGTGCCGGCGGAGGCAGATGGGCCGCCGAGAGCCAGCGCAGGTGAGCCAAGCATTATCGGCATTTAATTAATCCCGAGCCCCCTAATTGGGAACAGCCGCCGCGGAATCATCCGCCCCGGCCCAGAGATACACCAATCCCAAGATACGCTCCTCCTCTTCCTACTTCCAACTGCACTACTTCAATCGCTTATTACATTGCCCCGTACATCACTATACCCTCCGCTTGCTATTTGCCATATTGAATAGTTAAATAAATTCGGTCAACAATTTCTATTCTCTATACTTCTATTCGGAAATGTGTTAACAAATTGAAAGTTTATCTTACAACCTCATTCCGTTCATACCAGACTTATGTTTTACGGCATACATGCTGCAGCGTAATTTATTAAATGTGTCTTATTCGACAAATCATTGGATAAGTCGTTGCGACTTCCTGTCAATATGTTAATAACTAAATACATGATGTATGGGCCTAAGATTTTATCCAAATTCAGCCGACTGGGCTTGAAACGCGTGAAACCGAATTAAATTATGATAAAATACATTTATAACGGCCAAGCCCAAGGTGGTTTCGATGAAACTCGAGAGGACTCTATTTGTCGTTCCGGCAGGAAGCGTTTTTTAATTTGTGGCGCGTGTGCCGGAAACCGTCGGGGACCCAAGTGCCGGAAACGGAACGTCCTCCCCAACCCACCCCCCACGCCGCCAACCCCCGAAAGGTCTAATGAAGACGGGCAAGTCTAATCATCTTCAACCGGCGGGGAGTTTACAAATCGTATTGTTGACGTAGGGGCCCGCGGCCGGGGAGGGGATTTGTCAACGTTATTACGGGGGAGGTGAACACCGCGTCCGGATTCTGACAGCCGTCGAAACCACACGTGTTCGCTTCGGGGATACCCTCTTCAGGAAGTCTGTCCAAAAACAATTCATCATGTGCTAGTACCAATGCCGATATTACTATGTTTTATAAAGTATAAGAGATATTTATCTGTGATTCTTCCTGTTTTTGAGCCATTGAGCCGGCCCCGATGATGCGAGAGTTTCGAAACGTCCGAATCCGAAAATATACACTGGATCGAAAGTATCCATTTTACAGAAAGAGACGGTGAAACTTACCTTCAAGCGAGTAGGAAGATGTGGCAAGGAGGAAGACGATGGCGAGGAAGAGTGGGGCCGACGAAGAGCCGCGCTTTGTGCGGAACGAGGCCATCGTGTCTCTCTGGTGGTGCTGGTTATCTGCGCGCCTATCACTCGCGGCAAGCACACCTCAGTCGCATTATCACTGAAATCCGTTCTGTTATCGCCAACCTACACCACCTGGAAAGCGAACACATTACTAGCATAAAAAAATAGTTCAAAATACAAAGGTTTTATTAAAATGATAACGTGCAAAGGGCCAACTGCAGACACTAATAATACAGAATAATCCAATACAGCTTTTAAAAATTATTATTTTATGTTGTTTTATCATATTATAAAATGTAACTATAAAGGTCCTGAAACAACACCATTTATTAGCAATGTATAGGAAATCAGATATGCAAAATATATCCTTGACAATGTATACAATTAATGTTCGAAGCACACGGAGGATTAGTTAGTTAGTTGGATTGTTTAGTTATTTGCAATGCTGATTTTATAAGAGAAAAATCACTCAGTTTTCTTTAGACAGAATATCTGTTCCCCCCACTGTTTCCAAACTACTTAACAATTCTACAGGCGCGCATTCGTAGGCCTGAAATTAGGTATACGACGTAGGATAATTAAATTTTGAAATACACACGGCCGTATTTTTTTGTAGCCCCGGAGCTACCTGCGAGTCCTCCCCTGTCGGGTCTTTTAATAGGATCCTCGGAGAAGTCGGAACGAATCCCGGGTGTCGGTCCGGGCTCGAAATGAAATATTTCACGGGGGAAAACAGCCCTCTCATTCGAGAGATGGGGGGAGGGTGGAGTGGGGTGAAAATATGGTTACTTTACGAGGAAGAGACGGAGAGAACTGGGGAAAGGGGAAAAAGGGTGGGCCGAGGGCGGGGCAATAAGGAGGCGGCGATGCGTGACGCCTCAAAGGGCGGCCGACGAACAACCCACCCCAAGTCGTTAGCCGGCAACGCTCCGGCTAAACGCCCGCGAATTATGTCGCTAGATTAGGCCCGAAATCGGACGTTGAGTGTCACTGGGTCCGGACGATGACTTCCCATCGCTGAATTTCGAGCGATTGGACCGAATCAATGCCGGAGGAAAAAAAGAGGACTGTATTAAAGTATTCTTTACGATAGTAAAGCATGAAGAACGCTTTAGCTCGATAAAACTGCGGATAAAAAGGGAAAATGAATTATTTGGGGTTGGAAGCTAATAGAAGCAATTAATCCGGTACCAAATGTTTTAAAAATTCAGGCGTCTGAATTTAAGCCTAACCGCTTGCCTTTGACTGAAGTTTTCACTGTCAATAGTGATGAAAATTGTTGCAGATGTAACTGTAAGTCGTACTCTTAAATACTGCGTTTTACCATACACTTTTAGTACAAATTTAGTTCCGGGCAGTACTGAGGGGATTCCCTTCAGGCGTACCGGAACGTGCGAGTACTTTTGCGAGTAATAATAAGGAAACAATGAAGAAAAACTGGCGCTTATCAATATTCTAGTGCAGCACCTCGATGACAATATTCTATCAACGCTGTTTTAAAAGGTTCCCACCGACGGGGACGTCTAAATGCAGCGGAGACCCTTCATTATCCCGTCGGCCTTTCAAGACGCCCGTCGCCCGGGATAAACCGGTGCTCCCCCCACCCCCCGTCAATTTAAGATTGTTTTATAACCGATGAAAACCGATAGATCGATCTCTGGGGGCAGAAAGGAGGATGATTGATGAGCGGTACGGGGAAGGGGGGGGGTAGGAGGAGGTAGCCGTCCTGGACACCAGATGCATAATATTAGGACCGGAGTGGGGTTCAACCCTCTTTAAATGATAATCCGAGCCGGCCCAACCCCCTTTCCCGAAAGGTGGAAGGGACCGCGAGCTTCACTTTCATCTAGATGTAGATAGCCCCCAGCCGAAAATAACGCCCGGGCGTCTCCCCCCCCCCGGTCGCGCGAGCTTTAATAGGTAGTAAGGCCGGTTTCGGCTTTTAAACGGACATAAATAAGGCTAAACGGCGGGATCTCATTAACTTTTACCCGGTGCCGGGCCCGGGGAGCTCCCCTATTAGTGACGTTCGGCGTCCGTCTCCGTAAAATATAAATTAATATATAATCGCAAACTTCCCGGTTAGAGATTTTTTGAGGTTGAATTTTATAAAACTTGGATTTATGTCGAATTCCCACCTGGACTCTTCGTTTTTAGGAGAGTATTTTAAGCCGAGTTCACGTCCTCGACTCACGAAAAGATGAGAAAGTCGAATTCGATTTTTTATAAAAGTTATCCCTAATGTGTCCTTAATTCATTTTATTTTATGAACTCGGACTGAAGAGCATAATATTGCTCCTAGGCACACGGTTCGGAGCCTGGCGGCAATCGGGGCCGAACAAAGAAACACGATTATGCCGGGTAATTGCCGCCCTACGCCCGTTCGTGTCCGAGTGTTAACCGAAGGAAAAAAACGGGTACGGCCGAGTGTTCGCCTATTAGAGGTTTTATCGCCTTTGTAGGGCGAACCCCCCGACAGCGAAGCGCCGCGGACACCCCTCCTACACACAGCTTTTACGACCTATTAATGGCGGCCGATCCCATTTTATTATTTTAAACGCGGCGCGGGCCTGGGGGACACGTTTTATGCCCGCTACCCATGTCACCGATCTTCACTCCACCAGCCGGGATATAAATCATTCCTCTGTAGAAAATATAATTTTTTCCGAGCTATACAGGGGAGAACCGTGGGTTTACGACACAAGGGTTATTGTCTCTAAAACTGGACAAGAAAAAATCCATGCTCATATTACGAGTAGGACAAGTACAGAAAGCTTATACAGACTTCCTGGTGTGTTCCTAAGGACTAGTTCCTTTTTTAGATGAAGTTCCTGAAGTATTGTTTACGAGTTTAGGCTTTCAGCATCGACACGCAGATGAAAGATTTGCGTAGAGCTTTAGATTCGGCACTCGGAATAAGCGAACACGCCGAATACAGGGAGAAAATCATAAGAGGGGTATGCACGCATGAAATCCGCACAAAAACTCACTACGCACAAAAAAGCGGCGTAACTCCCGGGGCTAAGAGAACGAAATACGGTTGCATTACATTGATTGCGGGCCACAATGTACACCCCGCATTCGTATTCAGGCCGCGACCCTTCTGGGTAGAGAATCGACTGAGGAGAGGAGGGGGGGCATATCGGTCGCAAACTCCCCCGACTTAATGCGCCAGGCCGCCTAAAAACAGCGCCGAAAAACCCTCCCCCGAAAACGGCAGGGGGGGCGGAAAAAGAATTAAATCTTGATCAACACGTAGTATGAAAAGCGGAAGGAGGAGCGTAAAACTTTGCGAGCGGCTCCGGACGCGGGCCGCCAGTTTCGAGATTGTTCAAACTCATTAAAAAGTTGGAGTTATTTGGAAGATAGCGGGGTCCACCCACCTGGCTTTCACATCCTCCCTTTCGCCCCCCCCCACCCCCAACTCATCACGTCAAAAACTACCATTACCGGGCGACTCGGCAGTCGAGCTAATATTTTAAGATATTTATGAACCGCGAATACTGATGATGTATTTTAATTTTGGACTGTAGTGACACAAGCTACTATCAGACGACAAGTAATCATGTTTTCAAAACACATTCCATGAGATTTTGAAATACAGAATGTATTCAGAACAAATTTTGTAGAGAAACTAAATTAAGACTATAAAAGTCTACTTCTTTATGTAATAGAGCCGATATATTAATCAGCACAGCACTAACACAAGCCGTAATACTATCCCAGCCGAATGTTTCATTTGAGCGAGATATTCGCAAGAAGAAACGATATCGTAATTTTCAACCGTAAAGGATGTAAACACTGGACCGGGTGCGGGCGATGGGTGAAGGGGGGTGACGGGGCGGGTGATGGAGGAGAGCCCGATTCATTCAATAAGTACAATATAGTTTTACGAGGGCGTCCCCCTCCACGAGAGACAATGGGAGCTATAAAAGCCCAAGACTTAAGGGGCGAATTAAGTACGAACGGTCGCTTAGAACTGGAGGCGAGTGGAGGGACTGTGGAAGGGGGAGTTCTGAACGACATAAGCGAGTAGGAGACGAACAACGCGGTGAATATGGAGGACGCCGTTTTATTGGGGGCCGTCCAAACTTCAGTCGATATAGATAGGAGAGCGGTCACATCGATGTTACGCACCATTACAGTACTGATAATAAAGAAAAACAACCATCTATATATGAGAAGGGAACATTCAACTTATAAAATATTTCCACACATTATATAAATAAGGGAATGGTGCTTGACTTATCTCGATCGTCGAATTGCCCTAAATTCGCCCATATGCTAAGATTGAAACCGGGATTTGCCGGAATTTTCTTCAACATAAATGGAATTTATTCTGAAAATACAAGAAGAGGTGTGTTCCCAATGTCCAAAATTTTACCCCTACATTGCGTCATTTCAATAAGGCGCGCCTCGATTGCCCGGATCTTTCCCATTTACTTCTTTCTGCCTCCCTGTCAAGATTCCTGGATTCGGGGAGGAATTTAATCGGAGCGGATAAATCTGAGGCAGAGCCCATAGGACGGTCTACGGCCGGTAAACATGGGAACGGTGACAGGTGGTGGGTTGTTTTGGCTGTCCGGAGTCGTCCCGGTTGTGGGGGAAAGAAGACGGGAGTCAAACAGATGATTATCGTCCGACTCCCATACCGGTTCTTTATTGCATTCCGAGCGTGGCTCCAAGCGCTAATGGGCACCCCCGACCGGTGCCTTACCAGGGGCCCCCGAACTCCGCAGACCGGTCGGCTCCTGCGACAATAGAAACCGGCAATATGGACGGCCTAATGGCACCTTGCGGCAAATTGTTTTCCGAACGGACTCTTGCGCAATATTCGCAATCGTATACCAATCAGTAGGCCTTATATTTGAATCCTTGAAAAATATTACACAGCTCGACACGACAGTTAAGAATGAACTAATTAATAGGCAATTATATCTTATTATATTTTCCAATAATGGTTGTGAATATGGTTCATTGCACAAAGTTCACATTGCGAACCGTAGTGCCTAAAAGATCCTTAATTTTAATATTGTAATTAATTACTTGTTAATTTAGAAACAAATCAGTACACAATTCTTTATATAATAAAGATTTGGTATTTTCCCATCAAAAATTGTATACATATTATAATAAATCATTGTTTTTCAAGTAAATATTCTTGGCCGTGGACGCTAAAGTTATGAGATTTTATATGCGGCGCGTACCGCATTTATAGAGAAAATTTCATGAAATTACACCTGCGTCTATCTGCGGGCGCACGGAGGAAACCGGTTTCCGTGTCGGGAAGCCTCCCGGCGGTGTGAATTTACGTTAGTGCCGCCACGGCCGTTGAATACCGGTCGGGCCGAAAACCTGTACGGGACGCGCGCGGCTGTAACAAGTGACTTTTTATACTTTACCACACTTTTATGCTGCAACACAATAGCCCTGAATTTATTAGGGGGATATAAATATCAGATGTCGGACGTCCAAAATCCGAACAATATATTGCAGGGGTTTGAAAATTCGAGAAAGAGTTATGGCGACGAATTTAAGTAATCGAATCGATAAATAATAAAATTAGTTATTACTTTATTATTCTTGTTATCGTATTATCCTTACACAACAAGATTGTGAAAATTGTGTTATAACTTTGATGATTGGAAATAACGAATATCGCGACTATTTGATCTTCCCTCGACGAACACCTGCTCTTGTATGAGAAATTTTATGAATAGGACCGACTGTCCGAATACTCGGGTCCATTTTAAACTGTCGGACGTTATGAAACATTTCAATATTTTTCCCACGTCGTTGTATCCGAAAAGACCCGATTGCCCTTCTCGGACTTCAAAGGGAGCGATAAATAAAAGTCACTAAATAAATTGTCGCCCGAACGGGAACACGGGACGAGGAGCAGGCCGGCCGGCCGCACACCCGAAGCGACATCCATCATCGCGGAGTCTGTTCTTCAAAAATAGCGGCGGTAATTAGGCCGCCACCGGTAGAAGAAGCGCTGGCCCCGGCCGGGGCCGAGGGTGGCGGTTATTAACGTCAGTCATGTTGACGCCTCCGACCCACCGACTGATGACTCACTTCCCCCAGCCCGAATCTCTCATCGCTCGGGAACCTGTTCCCGCCCGGACGCATCGAGTGGGGAGAGAGAGAAAGAGAGCACACCGACGAGCTTGTCGAAAACAAGCTACTTTTGTCCCGCTCCAAGTCTACCCAAAACGCGCTTGCCCCTCGGACCGGAGTTTCCTCGAGGAGACGTCGTAGAATGAGAACGAGAATTAAAGATCGCTTATCTACCAAATTATTCATATCTTGCCTATATTTGCGAAGAACCCAATTTTCTTATAGAATTATTACAGGATAAAAATTGTGTACGGAATATGAATAAGAGAACATTTTTCCCTTAGACCCTTCTGCATTGTATGATATAATGAAGAAATTAATTATGGATACAACGTGTGCGCCTCAATACAATTCTAATAAGGTTTAATACGGGCTACATTCTGAAATTCAATGGGAAAAATATTCTCTTATACTCATTCGTATCCGTTCTCATACTGGGCAGACCTTCCTGAAAGTAAAACTCAGTTACACCGATTTGACTTTATTAAGGATTACGCAAAATTTGGCGAATAAAAATTCCGAGGGGGGATAAAAACATAAATAGAATATCGCGGGAATTATCGGACAAAGCAACAGGACATTAGTGTGTTCACGAATTCCGTGAAGGCAATAATTCCGGCCGTTATTACGGCACAGCCGAGCGGGCAATCGGGACGGCGAAGATCCGGCAGGAATCGTGAGCCCGATGTCGGGTGCGAAACGAAGAAAAAGGAGGACGAAATGAATGAGCGCGAGGGGAAAAAGAGGGGCAATAAGACGTAAAAACGGCGAAGACAAAGGAGGGAGGGACAGGATCGGCGGAGGAGGACACTTGCAACTAATAGCGGGGAAACAAAGGACACGGCGTGGGAGGATAGCCGCCAGTCACGACCTTTAGCCCATTTGAATTTCCTCGCAAAATCCCGGCTCGCGTTTTTCTTATTTTCCCCCTCTCATTACGGGCATTACTTACACACAATGGAACCCAAGTTATAACTTGTAAAAGGGACTGTTGATTGTCTTAACCCTAATATCCGCCTACAATAGAGGAATTAATTCATGTATACTCTAATGTCTCAGAATGTTTATTATATTGTCTCGAAATATTTCTTCAGATTTTTTTTCAGACGAATTCATACATTATTTTTAAACCTCAAATTAAATTGTGGAGTCCGTTCCGAGGTTTCGAAGATTGACTCTCTGCTTTACAGATGTAGTAAACCTGTGTTCGGAAATTATTGAAAATATTCCAGCCACAAATTCGAACAGTGGGACAGTTTCCCCCGCACATCTACAACTATTAACCGAACGAATTCTAGCACTGATTAGCCTATTCCATCCCGCTTGCCGCCCCTCACACAGATACGTGACCCGCAATAGAATGCCTAGCGGTTGGGTGCATTTGTTTCCAAAGGGGAGGGCGAGTCGGACTCTGGAGCGGGAACAGGAGGGGCGCAATTAAAACAGGATTTCGCCTATTCAAAGCCATCCCCATCTACCCCACACAGCCGCTTCCCATATGCCCGTTTCCAGGAATGTTAATGGCCCATTCTTAAAGCGGCCCCGCGCTAATTCAACAGCGCGCTATTACTTCGGATACCGCTAGTTTCAATTGTCGGTTTTGTTTGTTTTGCCCGCGCCGACAGTTAGCGGCTTCCGCCTCCGATAATTAGGCTTCGGTAATAAATAGTGGGCTCCTACCCCCATGTTCAGTATAATAACTTGGGAGGGGGGTGATAATTGCTTTGGCCGATATCACCTGCCTTAGGGAAAACTAAAGATACTTTGTGCTTGTATACATTGTATGCAGAGAATGCAGAAAATGCTGTTCAATTTATCTTTTGTGATAAAACCTTAGGGGGGAGAGAAAAAACCGCAAAAACGATGGAATAATATTTATAATATAATCCTGATTAGAGGCTAAACTGTTAAAAATCGTGATATTGTATTAAAATATTGTATACCCGTATATTACACGAAATGACCATTCTTATCGACAGTTGCTTTAGAATTTATGATAATCTCGGCCCGTTGGTTAAACGGAGCCTCCTGAACCTCCATCCCTTGTGATTTATCTCGTGTCTATTTTTCTTTCCCAGGCCGGGACTCCATAACACGAAACTAGTAGCGGGTTCAGGAGGTCATTTGTAATCCATCTCTCGGGACAGTGAGAGGGGAGGAAAAATCCCCCGGTCTTTTATCTCAAAAGCGTTCGGATAACCCGCTCTTCTCGTATTCGTTGCTAGGAGAGATAATCCCACAATTTGTACCCGGGCCGCGATATGTATTTGTCGTCGGGCCGATAATTAGTCCTGGCGTTGAGTCGGCGTTTGGGAAACCGACTCGGGTAATTAACTCGGTCTGAGTAGATTAGGGTGACCCGAAACTCGAGACCGGGCCGGGGAGATACGCGCCCGGGCCCTGGGACCGGAAACCGAAAGCTCAGACCCGCGGATCCGACCTAATTTGGGAAGCGATCTGGATTAACGCTCCTTCCAATTATAAATTCCCGATTCTTCTCCGGGCAAAAATATCTACAAGCCGTATGATTAATGGCCCATGCGTTCAGTGCACCGGAACCAACCGCGGGGACTAATGGTCGAGTGATAAAATTGAAGGTATGATTGATAAATTTTAGTTGAAGGTGAAAACTTGTACTGGAGGCAACGCCGGGTTTTAACAATATAATGAACACGCAATATATTAACTGATTTCTAAACCTGTTAGAACCTAGGTGTATAAACATCCTCTAATAAAAGCTTCATTTATTTAGCTTAATTCCTCATTATTTAATATCTATCGTGTAAATCGTTTTTTCTTAACACAGTGCGAAATTTTGAATGCATTCAGGACGGTAATGAAGTTATATTCGCATCTATGAAATCCACGCGTGCACGAAAGTGTGAAAATGGCCGATTTAACGGTTCCGGAAGAGCGGACAAATCCGGGCCTCCGATCCCGTCGGAGATATTAATAAGGGTCCGGTCGTCCATTAGTTATGCGAGAGCCGCCCGTAAGTGATTCATTAGTCCGGCGACAGGGTAATTGTAGCCCCTGGTGACGACACGCGAGGCCCACCTCGGCCCCCGCTACTTATCTTAATGCATTTACCTGTCCCTCCGATTCGCCTCGCAGACATTATGCTAATTGTGGGGCAGGGGAATCGCGCGGGGGCGTCTCCACTGCCGGACGGCCTGCCCCGAGGGAATACCCGACGGACATTTATCGCTTCCCACCGGACGAAAGTACTACCCTAACATAGCCCTGATACAGACATGGAAAATTAAAACACTAAAAATAAAATTTATGTTTTCGTATTTTAATTTAAATTTCAGAGCAGTCATGTTGGTGAAAAAAACAAGCGTATATATCCGGTCGGAATATTTTCACAAACATCTAATTAATTATTTTTACGCTTTTTTTAAGACTCAACATAGAAGCCATATCGATATAAGATCTTGTCCTACAACAGAAGTACAAACCGAACGAGGGTTTCAACGGGTCGGGAACGAACCCGGAGTCCCATATTGATTTAATTTATCGACGCCGGGAAGCGGAGGAAACTGTTATCTGATGCCGTACCCCAAAGTGGGTATACGCGTACGGGACACCGGAACGGGTAAAACCGGGTGGGAACGCGAAGGAAAAAAGGACCGAGGGCAGGGAAAAAAATGGAACACGGGGGAATAATCCGAGAGCGGAGTCGAAACAGGGACCGGACGGGACCGCGATAAAAATTATGGCCGTGAGATCGGTGAGGCGCGATTAAAGAGGCCGAAACCCAGGCGGGCCGGGTCATTAATATCGAAGGGAGGCCGAGGGAGGGAGCCGGCTAACGGGCGACTCGGGCTACGTCCGGCCTCTCCACGATTTCGGTGTCCCGTGTCCCCTTAATAGGGACATTTGTCCCGCGGAGGCACCCGGTCTGTCGACCGTTCCGAATCAACAACGGCCCATTAACACAATAATCGATCGCTTCATTTTCCAGCGGGACGCGAGGAAAATTCCAAGTTTACTGTCTCAACGTTAGATTAACATACAGACTTTTCGTGTATATAACGCGTACGGTAATCCCTGTGTCGAACGTTTGTGTCTCGTAGTAGTGTAGCCTAGGGAGTGTGAACATGAACGAACTACAAAAAAGGGTCATGAGCCAGGGGTGATTTAAAGAGAAGGAAGGTCTTGGAACAGGTAACGATCATTTTAGTGTAATAGTGCTACGATCCGTCGTGTATTTTTTACTCTCCGGAAGGTACGATGGAACACCAAGTCAGATCACCTGGCAGACTCGACTCTGTCAGATTTTTGAGGTTGCCACGACCGTTGAAGGAGAACGTTTCGACGTTTGTCCGGGTCAAGGTGAAGAAGATCCGTTTACCGAGACCGGATGCGAGGGGCCCACGGGACTTTATCTTCCACGGAATGTAGGGACATCCCGGATTAAGCGCCGTGTTTCATTTACGGATCCCAGTCTTAAAGGGACAGTGACAAAATCGTCCCCGATCCGTTCACGAGCGGAGAACGGGTCCCCGTGTCGCCTTAATAGGGCCCATTTGTCCGCGGGGCAAGCGAAGAGTCGGCCCTCGTTCGGATATGAACAACGGCCCATTAGAGCTATAATCGATCGTTTAATTTCAAACGGAGGGAAAGGTTTTGTGGGTGATGCGCCCGCAATCGGTTCAGAAAGTTGGACACCGAACGTTTACCGGCCTTCACCCAGTAATGGAATATTTAATGGGTCCTTTCAAACTCCCGTCCAACTTATCTTACGGCATCTATAGGCACCCGATGGAAGATAAACACGGTGTGCAAAGTTTAAGAGTTAATCAGATATGTTATCAGGCTAGGAAAAACCGAAAATAGCCCTCGCACCAACTACACCAACAAATGATGGAGACATGGTTGTTATCTTAAAACAACATCATAATATACTTTGGAAATTACATAATTATTTTATTCCGAATAGACAAATTTGATAAACTGGGTCGTTATTAAAAATGTGATCCATACATGACACAACCGGGGGAAAGGAGCCACACAGGCATAATTCAAAGTTGTTGAACACGGTCCAAATTATCACCTTCGTTCCCGATAATTTGACGCATCCCCGTTCGAAAACAATTTCCCATTCCTCACGGAAAATTTGGTCCCGCGGAGAACATGAGGCCCACAATGGGGCCGATAGTAAATACCTCTTTCGTGATAATGGGGGGTCCCGATCGCATCCTCCACGGTGAGGGGGCAACTTGAATAAGTCCCTCCCCGCCAGAAATTGGTAATAATGAAGTAACGCGGCACCGAACAAGAGACAATGGGAAGAGGGACCCGAGCATAAATTGTGATTAGAGCCGGGTGCGTAGGCGTACCACCATCCACTATTGTGAACTCGGAGCAGCCTCGTTTCTCTCCACGATAGGCTTCGGCCGTTCACTCTCAGAGCCACGGGGCGGGGGCGGCCTTACATTCTGAAAAATCTGACGCCAATTAATGAAAAATTACGGCGATAAATTCGAAACGCGGTCCCAAATATAATTGCCTCAACTAGCATCTGATATATAGTTCGTCAGAAGACAACAATGGAAACACTACTTTTCTCACTCTAATGATTCTTAATTTGATCGGGATTTATCCTCCGGAAGAGATGTTGCCACCTAACTGCAATTTACGACGCATAATAAGAGTATAATTCCACATGTTTAGGAAAATGATTAACAGTACCGACGAAAGAGTAGTATAGAATAGATCATAGATTATCTAATAAGTGGCTTAACTGATTGGAAACTACTTTTGCATAAGGTGGAATGCCAATGAGATTCTTCATTATTGCGGATCAACAGAAGGTATATCGTTGAACACGCATAATTTTTTAAATGCATTTGTAGTTTTATGTGTTAGAATGTATATTATTGAAGAGCAGATTTATTCAGAATTAGTATTCCTTATTTCATGCGTCAATATAAAAATATCGCCGACACCGTAGAATATTAATGGTCACGACCCGTGGCTGCGAACGTACGTAGCCGGATGATGACTTTACAGGAAAATAAATACATTTAATTCGAAACAATGCCACCCTCGGATCCCGTTCACATTTTACTTAGGGGGGCGGGGGCCCGGAACGGAAGGAGGCGTCACGACAACGAACTTCCAAGAAGCGGGCGATTTGAATACGGACAGTTTATAAATTCAACGCCGACCGTTCAACGGCAATACACTGAATTGTTAATATTCAGGGGTATATTCGTCATGTTGATGTGACAGGAAGTCGTAGAGTCCGACAGTAGTATATTAATTGAAACTCGACGAGTTTAATTTTTAATATTTATTCCGGTTCCAAAAAACAAAATAATGTCAAAAGGTAGCTCATAGTACTCTTGTATCGGTAGAATTCTGTTGGAACCCTGATTTAACATTGTGAACACAGTGAATTGCTTATACGAAGATATAGAATCGTACGATGATCATAAGATAGCCATTATGATCATTACCAAACCTGAATGAAAGCCGCGATATAATCCTGGGGGAAGTGATGTATGACTAAGTTATATAATATAATATAATTAAAAATTAAACTGTCAGGAAGCTATTAAGGAGACCGGAATAAATAATTTCCCAGATACCCGGGGCCAGTATAACTTGTTAAAATTACGATATCCAAAGTAAAAAAAATTACAAGCCGGGAAACAGTACTAAAGCTCTTAAAGCCCGAGAGTAATGGCCGAATTACAATTCGGAGAGGGTTGAAAATTTATATTTAACCGAGCGAAGGAGGAAAGAAGAAAAGGAGGCGGAGAGAAAAAACTTAAAAGATAAGTGTTAATAATTCAAAAAAGCGGGAAAAAGAAGAAACCCGGAGCAATTTTTTACCGTCGCTAATAGCCGAGGCCCAGAGCCCGAGAGGAGGGCCCTTTAAATCTGAATGAATATAATTTCCGAGACATCTGTTTTTACGGCCGAGAAATGAACCCGAATGAGAGAGGAAGGAAGATTTAGAGCGATGGAAATATTTACATTCGCGGCTTAAAGTTTTGCCCCTTAAGAAAGGGAGCCGGGGACAGAAACTGAAAAAGAAGTGATCGGACCAAATGGACATAATCTCGTTACGAGTCTAGGGTGGAAATAGATTTTTTTATAAGCTACTAAAATCGGCCGTAAACATGCCCCGACGTAATAAGGGATGAAATACGAGAGATCGGGGTCAGGCGGTTTGCATAGCGCCGAGCCAGAAATAGAACCTCGTCGTTCTTTATTGGAAGAGAAAAGGAACAGGAAATTAATGTTGACGGATCGAACTTTTTTCAAACATTCAGCGACTACATTCAGAATGTAATGTTAAACTGTTAAACAATATTCCGTAGTATAAATGGCAAACTCTCTTATTATTAAGCAATATACGTGCGGGGCTTAAATAGATGTTCAACATTGTATTAGGATAGTAATCTAAGTAGAATATAAGGAAAATGATAGCCTAATCAGTTCATTCGCCTGTTTGATCTTACTCATGTTGGACCGGATTCACCCTCTCGGCATCGTCACAAAAATACCGTTAGAAAAATAGTGGGTTCTACACAGGAACATCTCTACACTGTTAGACACAATAAGGCATATACTACTGCAATCAAATTATATAAAGTTCCAAAAGGAGTAGTCCCAAGGTGACCGGTGTTCCATTAACTGGGAGTTTGCTCGGCGGCTAGTTTATCGTCCTGGCGCGAATGTAGGGCCGGGAATTTCAGAATGGGAAGTGAGGGAGATAGCGAGCGAATATATGGAAAAGAGGGCGATAAACGGTCTGACGGAGGCGGTCTGAGTAAATAAAGCAGGTCCGCGGGCAGTTTAGCCCGGGGAAGAGAGGGGCATTAGAGGCGCACACAGATGCCGGCCGGATAGCGGACCTCGGCTAAGTATGATTCATCGCCCGGCAACCGGGCTCCTTCCAGAGATATTATATCTGGATTATTACCGGGGCCCGGTGTTTTGTCAGGCCCGCGGGGACCTCTATCTCGGATAATCTGAAGGACGGGAAACAACAAGGCGGGGTTTGTATTAATAACTCAATTCGGTGTTTGTACAGCCACCGTCTATCGGCGCGGAGGATTTTGAGTCACGGCTCAACGAGATGTGGAGATAATTTGGGCCCGGCATTACCTATTGGCCGGACCGTACGTGAGGCCAATATCGAGCTTGAATCGAAGAATCGATTTCTGGCAACGTTCCTACTAGCCCTTCGGCCCTGTATATCCCGTTATAATGGTTACGAGTGCGTTTAAATAAGGGGGGAATTCGGGTTTCAATACAAAATCATCATTTATGATCATGTTGGAGCATACTTACTTGCAATTTACTGGCAATTGAGAGCAGTAAAAGTGATAATTTTTCTCACGTTTCAACTGATGCCGTAGACATTTTATATTTCTCATATTAAGATTTTAAGCTTTCTTGCATTTCGTGTAAATAATTTGTAAATAGCGGGTTTAGTTGGAGGGGCAACGAAAGACAAAATGTGTTAGGCACCATTTCTATCTCTTAGCCAAACCAGAGTGAGGTCCAGATATTCAAACACAATAGAAACTTTGGAATTGATACATGAAGTTGTTGCTCTGTCCACGTCAACTATTTGAAACATCCAGGTGAATCGACCCCAGACCTCTGTTCCGGTTGGCTGTATGCTGTAGGTATCCGAATCACGAATTTCGAGCCAATAATAAATATAAATCTTCCCGAAACTACATTTCTTTTGTGTCCGAGCCGTAAAGGGGGATATAGGTGTAATGAAAGGAGAAAAAGGAAACAAGATGGGTAATAAGGATTTAAAGGGAAGGTACGGTCCGAAAGATGATATCCCAGCCCCCGCCCCTTCACTAGCAAGAGCCCCCTCAACACGGTTTTAAATGACTTGAGTACTGCAACGACAACGACGGTAGAAGCTAGATTATCTATAACATATAAGAGATCTATAATGGAATCTATGTTAGTTAGAACGGAGCAACAGGGTAGTGATAGGGCTGTCAGATTGCATTATCGATAGTCAACCGGTAGGTACTAAAGTAACTCTGTACAATACTACATAATACTATTGATGACTAACCGGCCAAGGAGGAAGATATTTCATCCTAATATTGTGATCACTTGTCACTCCATTCCAAAGTAGTAATTAAGCATGAAAAATTTCAAAAGCAAAACATAAATGTACTGAAAAATAAGTTTTCATAGTGAAAAATGACGAACATTGCTACCTAAAATTTAAGTCCAAATAAGGGCTTCCTTGCTTTCAGAAATTCTAAATATCTGCACAATATATATATTTCAAATATATTCATAAAGGTATATATAAATGGATGTATGTAATATTTATGTATTCTTTGTTGAATCAATGGTTTATTGTGAATAAATCTAAGACAGCGTTTTGCAACCCCTCGCGTTGTGCAAGCATAAAGGCCGAATCGAGTCGATTTTTTGTCGTTAGTGAAGAAAGGTTTGGACGGAGATGGGAGCGTCTCGTGTTTCGCCCTCTTACCTGCGCCCGCCTCTACCCGAGCAATTAGCAACCCGAGTCATTCCCGACGACCCTAATCTATTTTCTTTCCTCCCTTTGTCCGGATTCACGTGTTTTTTCCTTTATCCGAACTTGGACCTGGGAAAAACCGGGGCCCCTATTGTCATGGGGGAGAGAGACCCTACAGGGAGAGTTCAACCGCGTTTATATCACTCGTGTCGCGTCCATCACAGAAGATCGGATTAAACCACTAAGAATATGCAACTGTTGGAGCCGTAATTAATGAAATTAATATTAATACGAGTGCAGTTATACTATTAAACTCTAATTCCAGCATCTTTTTCATAGGCAGTATAGACATTAATGTCTCTAGGTATTAATGAGCTACGGCACACTAATCGAAATAAACTTCATTAATTCCGATTACCATCATAAACTGCTTTAGCTGATGAAATGGAGAATATTTCAGGAGGTAAAATCTTGGTATTTCAGATAAATATTTCGGTTTCGTCCTAGCTTCTACAGAAAGGAATTCCAATTGCTTAACGGCGACAGCGCGAACTACTTTTACAAGAAACAAATATGGTAGGGGTGTTGGTCCCATTTTACAGGCGATACAGACCGGCACCAACAAAAGGAGGAAATACGAGAGGTTTGTGGCCCAAAAATAAAGTGTAAATCGAACCCCGGCAAGGGTTAGGGAGGGGACCTACCCCGCCGGTTAGGCAAGAGAAAGCCGCTCCCCCGAGTCCAGAAGAAACATGAGCCACCCCGTTCTCGTGAGAGACCGCTTTCTTCACGGCCCTCCGTCCGTCAGGAGCAAGGGGGGCCAATTCACAACCGCACAAAAACCCATCTACGCCTCTAACAACACGGCCAAACAACCTCACATACTAACCACGACATAATGAAGGCACCCTCGCTTACTTTTAATTTATTAATTTTAATTACGCGCTCTTAATTACATTTTTAATAACTGTTTAAGTACTTCGGTGAGTTTAACAATAAGGCCACTTGAATAGCGCCATTATGATACGTTTTGTGACCGCTTGTTGCAATAAATATAAGCGCCCGCTGTTGGCAACATAGTGTGTACATACTTTGGCAATCAAAATACTTAAGAAACCTACAACCTAAACGGTGTGTGGGCGTAAATCATCCCCTTATGATGTTTGCATATATACATAATTAAGATCATATATTATTAAGATATTGTAATTATGTGAGGTTATCACACACAATTCTGTACTGAAATCAGTATCATATAAAATTAAACGCTGTCATAATTTTAAACTACAGAATTTCCATGGAATAATTAACCGCAATACGCTCGGGGCCTTGCGCTCAGAATATGGCGCGATATTTGCCGACCGAATATTCAAAATAGGAACTGAACTATGAAAATTTATTTCCGACTTTAACCTACGACCGGTATCCAGAGATCTGCGCGCAGTCGTCAGTAGCGAAAGACCATAAATCAACCTGCCTGTCAACGGCGCGACAGAGACACGTTCGGTTTTATGACTTTGGGAATACGACTTGAAAATGAAAGCGATTTATTATTCGATGGATTGAGAGGTCGACGCCAGTTGGGTGACTGACACTTAGTTGTTCATGTCGGCCGCTTCGTGTGAAACTATCAGGCTGCTTGGCCACGAAAATACAGGCCCCTAAGTCCGTACATCTTCTTCACACTGTTGTCAATATTTTCATTCGTGACTTCGCGATTCTGTCGATACGACACGTGGGGGTGCTTTATGACATTTTAAAATTCAACGTAACATAAGACAGCCGATTAAATTTAAACCGAAATTTGAATTAATAGTAACCCATAAACTTATGAATAGTTTTACCGTTTTGTCGACAAATCTAAGGAAATTCGGTATGACCAAAATGGAAAAATGATTACTGCAATGTTTCATTACGTAGTTTAACTACACCGTAGCTACCCGTAAATACACACGTAGTAACTTACTGCGGTGTAAGTTACTAGTTCGAATCCAACTCATTTCACTGCTCTCCGGTCAGTGTAAAAAAAGATAAAAATTTTTTTAATCGGGTAAATAGATATATATATTTGTTGCACCCACATTCGGCTTAGATACAGAGCGGTACAGCCATCAGTTACCGACGGAAAGTATCGGCAAGACCTTAGGGTCTTAACTTTAATGGAACTTGTTGATACTGCCGCGAGTGGGAGGGGAACAAATATTTTTGTTGTTCCAAGATCATAACTATCTCGGTAAAGTACACAACGGCGTAGCGGGCGGTTCTCTTCCTCACTTCTGCCGCTGAACAAGCAAACGCCCGTTCAGGGCATCTTGAAAAATATTTTGGTACACGGATCTGATTTCTGACGGCGCATCGGTTCATCCCGGGCCGACATGCCTAAGTTTTCTTATAACACAAATACTTCCTTATACGCAAATATCGAATAAGGGCTCAGGGATCGGAAGCGGACAATGTTATTATTTTTTCTAAAGATACCCGCGGACACCTCAAACTTATAGCAAAATTCCGAAATATAAGGCTGTACAAGTATGACGAGGAATTTAGCTTTTAGGCCAATTCGAATTTTATAGGCGTCATGTTGTTCGGAAAGAATGCCCAATATTTATTTCGTGAGCGTTCCATTTAGTAACTGCTCACAATCTGATCACAATTTTATGGAAGTCCGAGCGAGTTCGGGAATTTCCGACGCGTCCAACTCCACCCATCGAGATAAATCTTCCGGGCCGGATTTTTAGAATAATATTTGTACGGAGAAAGAATTTCGTGAGCGTATCGTTAGGGAACCGCCGAGAGAGCGTATCTGATCGACATTTGGGAACCGGGTGCCTCGTTACTGGGGTTTTTGAGGCGCGTATAGCGCATTCTTTCCGGCTGCAACGGCGGTCACTCCGCATCCGATTTCCGGGCCTTAGTCCCGGATAGTTAGACATCGATCGCCACCGAATCCCGAGACGGATTCTCTCCTAGATCCGGATAATTCGTTCTCGTATACTGTTTCGGAATGTAGGATAGGATTACACAGGCGTGATAAACCGGTAACGGAGCCAGATTTATTTTATACTACCGATTAAGGGAGAATCAATAAGTCCCACAAAAATATCTTAGGTGGAATGAAGGCTCAGACCCCAATTTTCTCAAGCCACAATTTTGAATTATCAAGATTAGAATTTTATTAATATTGTCTAATATCTTTAATTTTTTCATTTCTTGCAAGTTTTTTAGTGTAGTTTTTTATTTTATATAATTTATGTTAGTATTCTCCAAACAAATGGTTTCAATTAACTTTTTGTAGTTCAAAGGCTTCTTTAGTTTCTCTCTTTTAACCCGAGGGGGTTATTAAAGGAGTTATATTAAGTAATCGGACTCGCTTCAGATCGGGAGTTGCATTAAGGGGATATTAATAGTCAAACGGTCGGAGCTCCATCTCCATGGGCGTAAATTAATGACAAGGGGTGTAACTACTGATCCGGAACGTCAAACATTCCGTTGTGGAATTATTGGGATTCTATTATCTTTTTCTAATATTCTAATTTGGAAATAATAATAATTTTCGCTATACCGGGAAAAACATAATGTTATTATTATTAAAGGACGTAGTTATGCGGTCTAAAATTGTTGCATTGGACGAGGGAGAAAAATGATTGCGTCTCGTGTCGCAATCCGAAGGCCAGCCTGAATGACAGCAAACACACGATCAGTCATGTCCCCTTTGAAGCGATGAAAGGGCAAAAAATATGTTTGAAACGCGTCAAGCTCCGGCCGAGGCATCCGGCGGCCAACAGACGATCGGTGGAAGTCACCAGAAATCTATTATATTATACTTTCCAGAACAAATCCGGCCCTTCTCCCTAGATGATTAATTTACTCGTGCACATGGGCATGAAATTTGTGCAATCATCCCCTTAAAAGGGAATAAGAATGGACTGTTTCCTCTTCTACCCTCGCGCGTTGGCTGTCTTGATAACCCACAATAATGTAACCTTGCGATTTATTCCGATAAATAATAATGTTAATTTAGTTCAAAATTTATGATCTGGCAGCCGCAAAATTATACCAACAATAGTAGGTAATAATGCACTATATCATCGAGATTACTTTAGTCAATAATTTATCGTCAGACATCAATATAATGAATTCATGAATTTCATGATGCATCCCGGCTGAATAGCATGTTTTTCCGGGAACGCACTGAACCTAAACACAGATAAAATGCCTGTCTAGTCAAATTTTTTGATAAAGAAAAGTTCCCGAGAGTGGACAGGTTGTTAGGAACAAGCTAGCGTTATTACTAACAACCCGTCGTACTCGAGCCAAAGCCGTATATTATCAATTAGTCAGAGACATTTTTCTTCCGACAACGAGCGGAAATATTCCAAAGGTGGTAATATTCAACCGTTGGTACAATGGAAGTATAAATTTCAGGACATTAGCATGGGGACACAATGAGAACATAATATGATCAATATGGGACACGCCGCCTTACCTCTAATGGTTTTTATGGTCACGTACCACGGAAATTCAATGTTGAAGGGGCGACGATCAAAGAACTAAGATTTACTCTGTATGTCCGATAGCGGCACGTGTTATTGCCAAATAGTTTACAAAATCTATATCGGTAAATCGCACGTTTTAAACTTATTTTGAATTTAAATATTTATAATTTCATTACGCAAAAAAAACGGCTTCTTTATGGTGCAATATAATATTTATCGAAACTGTAGCATCTGCAAATGGTGAATACAAAAACACGAATCGCTTCTCCCGAGTTGCGCCAACAAGATGAACGTTATTTGGTTTGAACGCATGTGTAAGATTTCCACGATAATATTAGACCGCGCAACTCTGCGAATTATGATTCGTTTTTAATAATCCGTTTATTGTAGACAGATCGTGATCGGATAAACTCCGGCCGGCTTTGGACCTCCCCGTGTTTTAGCGGCGGTCGAAAATAAACTCCGCCAGCCAGAACCCCGAGCTTCTTCATAACAGAAAAAAGAAAGACCGGGCGGGTTCGACTCCCGGCCGATAGATAGACGGGAAGAATATTTCTTCGGGCCTGGCTAAAAGCGCAGTGACGCCGTAAAAAGTTGAGGGGTACGACGAGGGGACGCGACAGGTGCAGAATGCTTTTAGAGTTGGCTCCCGGCAGGCTTCAGTCCGATCCTCCCAAAGTCGGCGACTGAGAAAAAAAGTACGAACGAAAATGAAAATAATTAGTACAAGATTTTGCACTCGGCCGATACATAACTGTTGGTGGAAGCGCCCCCGTCCTAGCCGGTCCACCCCAGTCCCCTGAGATCCTGCTTTCGTTTTTATATCTGGTAGGGCGGAAGTGGCCACTGGGGACAAAATTGAATGGACCATACTGAGGACAGTACATGCCCTTTTACGATCTGAGAAATTCGCCTCAATACAACAGGACATTTTGTTAAATATTGTACAAGCATCTGACAAAAAAACGATTATCATCGACACCCCTGAATGGGATTGAACTTGTGATCCCTGTCCAATATTGATAAAAATTCGACATCATGATATAAATAACAGAATGAACACTATTTTAGGACTTATCCACGGGGTAACGAACAAAAATGGTAAGTATTACGCGCGGCTCAGAGAGTTTATTTTTATTCTGCCTTCTGATAAATAAGGCAGATTCCAAACTCCGGAATAGGAGAAAAACAGAATATTATATTCGCGGCGGTGGATTGGCGGGAACATTACCGGACGCAGGCTATCTGCGGTGGAACCGGCCGGGTCTCACCTTACGGTTAATGGGTGGGGACCTCTCGCTTCGGTCCCGGCACCGGCCGTAAATTTACGGTGTCGGTAATGACAAACTTCACGCGCGGCGTTTATACGCGCGACAGTTATTCCGGTGCGGGATTACTGAAAATTTACGTCGGGCCGCGAAAGCTCGGATACCAGTAAAGTGGAAGGAGATAGAGCCGGCGGGGCCAGCGTGCAAGGGGCAGGAATAAAACCGGAGAGTGAGAGGAAACGTGTCCCAACACTTCGCAAATTGAAGCCGAGGACGGACAGGATTAAATTGCATTTATTCAATTTATAAATATCAGTGTCAGTGTGTTATAGTCAGTGTTGTACTACCTACGTTTTGAATTTAATTTTAACATTTAATATACAATATGGGCAGTGACAGTGGAAAATATTGAACACTAGGTTTCGTGTGTTTCTGTCTCCTCTGGCTGGTTTGGTCTTTCGCTAAACCGGTTTCGGCTGCTCGCCATCTTCAGTAGTGATGTTAGTCACTTTAGTCTCTTTGGAAGTTTTTTGCGCAACCTCACTGTCGCTGTTACTTGTACTTGTACCGGTCTAGCAACAGGCCAAACCAGCGAGAGGAGACGGAAAAACACGAAACCTACGGTATCCCAACCTCTCGCAGACCACAAACCAGGTAGTTTAAACTATTGAACACTAGGGATTAGTAATATACGGAGGTATGTTGGACAATAACTAGAAGACTTCTTTTTAAACAAAGTTATATTTTATATATACTATTTCCTTTTTATCGACGGCCGAAAACGGATTTCCGAGCCGGGACCGCGAAATGCACAAGTCGGAATGCCCCAGTGGGACTTGAGGCAGGACGGACAACAATAATACACCGGGTGACTCTCGGGGTGAGGGGGTATATATTATCAGACGCGGAAATAATGGAAGCGGGGGCTTGCTGGCATTTGCTGATTGTAGAGTGGCGTCAGTGTGTGTATATCAGTGTGTGTATACATCAGTGTGTGTACATCAGTGTGTGTACATCAGTGTGTGCTGGCCGAGGGGGCAGCGGAGCGTGCATTTGACGCGGGCGGGTCGAGTGCTGCACCGGCAGCTCTGGCTCTTGCGGTCTGCCTCTTCGGGCCCCCTCTCTCTGCATAAGCGGATTGAACCGACGTACTTTGGTACATCAGCTTCTGCAGTTTCTTGTGGAATTTTCAGGCATATTCTAAGTTATTCTGTCTTCTTCATCAATTATAAATGTGCCTTTCACTTACAGCGCAATACGTAAAAGAGTAATGCGATTAAAAAACCATTTAGTAGGGAATATTATTGTGAGATTAATTACTATTTCTAGGGATTGAAAAGATGCCCATATTACTAATCTCAGCCTAAAAGTGTAGTAACTTGGAGTTTTCAATTTGAAAAAAAATACATCTGTATTACAAAACATCAACTGTAACCTGTTAATGCCTGCTTGCCGGGGAACCTACACAGCTTATTTCAGCTTGGCAGCGATGAAAACTCACCCCTCATACATATAAATGTAATTTAGCAAGTGCTAGAATATGTAAAACTCCTGTTCGATCCTCTGCGAGGCCCTTCACGGCGAGAGCGAACGATACTCCCCTTAAATCGATTCGCGTCTATTATACGACCGTGACCATGGTAACCCGAAACCCGTTCCCCGTACGTATGGGCCGGCCTGATGTTTTGCTAAAGGAGTACCGCCTAATTTGTTTCGTATATCTAGACATAGGATCGAATGATATAATTTTAAATTCTCTCATATATGCTCTACCTTCTCCAGAAGGGTTGTGGCGTGTACGAGACTCCAGAACCATTAACAGAACACGTGTAATTTATGAAGAAAGGATGTAATGTTTTTTTTTTATTTCGATTCGAGCTGTGTTATATATGAGTAACACGATCGGTTTACTTTCCCAGGAAGTCGCCTACGAGTGATTTCGGACCGTCAGTACCGGTTTAAATTATGTTAACATTAAAAAACAAAGATATATTTAGTTGGGTACAATTATCATTTCCTGAAAACCCCTTCCGAATGGTTTTATAGAGCCATAATTCTGTTTTTTTTGTTCCCTCCTTCCAAAAAAGAGACACTCGACAATGCGCCCCGAGGGAAACGGAAATTAAAAGGATTCCGCCCCGGCCCCCGCCCCTCCAACCCCGTTTCGCCGAGTCAATAAAGACTTGGGTAGACAATGGACCCGATTGAGACAAAAGCTGAGACACTTCAGTTTCCAATTATATAAGGAGGGCAGGGGGGAGTACTCCGACAAATACTTGTCCTTCCAGTAACTCGACGACAAACGAACAGATAATTATTCGATAAAATCATAATTGACTTATTTTAATGCCCCAGAGAGGGGCTTCAAATATTTACCTGGGGTGATAAATTTTCAAGAGATAATCCGGATTATTATCGATGATCCGGTTGTTTTAAGAACGATCCAGGGGAGAGAACAGGGCCGATGCTGTTAAAAGAACGGTCAATTTCAATTTAAAAAGCCTGCTATATATTCTCCGAGGGTACTAGCCGAGTACAACAAGTTTGAAAAGTGAAAAAGTCTTTCGAATCTATTCCCTACCACTATAGAAGGACGATTTATCGCTCTTTCAATAAATTTTAAACTCCGGTCCCTCCGCCGGGGCACTAAATCTGAAAGCTTAGAACCGGCGTCAATTATCGTTATTTATCAGTGAAATCGGAAGCGGAGCATATTGTCAGTGAAATCTTTATGAGCGGCTCAAACCGTTATTTATTCTCCATAACAGAAGTAGGCCGTTTATGTATTACTTTATGTTTACTTTAAAAGTACTTTCAATTCACCGCTGTCCATCTTTTTATTAATCATCCATATCCCCAATAATAGCAATGTAATTGTATTATTTAACGTATTTTCATGAAAGAAGCATTGGTATTTCTATTTTGTTTCAGAGGGGATTGAGGATGACAGGAATTCATTTAATTTGGTACCTGCTAGTTTAATTTTAATGACAGGTCTAAGCATTCTCCCTTAGTGGAGTTCGACACTCTACATTCAACTGCGAATTTCTACATTTTGTCATATAGTCGACACAAATGAAGTCTCCATTCCAGACCTTTGAGAGCTGAGAACTTTAGAATGGGCGAAATGCGGGTTCCCCTGTTTATACAACGGTAACGTCGCTTCAATTGTCTCGGACGTCCGGTTAAAAGGCCCTCTAAACGTTTTACCGTCCAAGTATTTAACGGGGCCCCCGAGATAAGAGCCTGGACAGAGACGGAGCCCGCTGTGTTTTATCTATCGGAAATAACGGCCGGTAATGTGTATGTGGGCTGGGGTCATTGTGGCCCAGCCCTTATATACCTCCCCGGGGTTTATACCTCTCCACTCCCCCATGGACTCTACCTCCGTCTTTCACCGCTTCCATCTCCATCACTCTCTCGCCTCCTCGCCCAATCCTCCTACTCGCGCCTCCCTCAAATCCCCGGTAATATACGACTTTTGGACCACCCCGTCAGGAGCTAATGCCGGTGATAATCGAGAATCTCGAAGGAAAACAAGACTCTGATAAAAGTGCGAAAAAAAGAATTGATAACATAAATTTCGTGAAATATACTAAAAATAAAAATACCGATTGATAACCCAGAAAACGTTGTAAGGGATGGAACATGAATAAAGACCTCAAATCCAGTCTTTCAATTTAGGGTCTATAAACCAGTTTAAAGGAGTAATATATTACACCCGATAAACAAAAATATATACCAACTAACGGAATATAGAATTAATGCCAATCTGAAATCAAGTTTACACATCGGAAGTGTAATTGAACGCTGAACTGAAGCCTGGGGGAAATGAATGTTCTGCAGTTTGATTTGAACGACTGCTGGTAGTCATTGTTTGAAATGCATACAGCGAGTTATTACAGCGAGTCTTACAAGCGATTAAAGGGCCGACAATCGTTGTTGACACGTGAACGGCGATAGGCGCGTCAACACCGGTGTTGACATTTCGACGGATTACCAGGAGACAATGCAAACAGGATACTGTGACAGTGGATAAAACGAGTAGATGCAGCACTAAGGTCCAAACATCCAACAGTGGATAAAGTATAAGTATAAATTAAGAATTTACTTGACAATGGTATAAATTACGTTCTAAATATAACATCGCGTATTTATAAATAAGATAAATTATAAATAAGAAATATAATTTTTTTATTCTGGAATTAAAATTCCACCTGAGTGCAAGTTATAAATACTACAAAACGATACAAAAACTCGAGTTCCAAGCTCGTTATAACCGGCTCAATGATCAAAATTCTACACAAATGTGGTCCAATTTTCACCATTATTTGTGTCTTCCGTCGGGATTATTTCTATAGTGCCAAGTAGGGACGGTTTCCGGGAAAATGTTTGTCTAGCTGACCGGAAATTTCGGTTCCCAAGAGACCTAGTGAGAGATAAGCCGCTTCCCGAGGGGCAGGCAACATCTGCACCTGCCGAATTCCGAGGGACAGGGTCGAAGGCATGAGGGATGGAGGGAGGGAGGGAAGGAGGGTGCAGTGAAAGGCGCGTCACACTTGTCAGCTGCACCCCACTTCGCACCCCGACATGGGAAGAAAGAAGGGGAAGCCTTCCCCGGTAAGCGAAGCAGGGAGTAGCGCTTCTACACGGAATAACGGAGAACCGGTTAACGGTAGATCGGCAACGGCCTCCACTTTTCTGTCTCCAAGCTTAGAGAGTAATCTTACTCAGTTACTTAGTACAATATCAATTCGGAAAACATAAGAAGCTGATTTCATTAAAATCTAATGACTTAAAAATATTTAATTTTTTCTCTAGGTCATTTGTGACTAATCTGAACATTAAGGTCCAGCAATAAATGTTCAATACACAGTGTCGGTGCACAGATATAGGAGCCGTCACATTAGCATAACTGTAACTACAACCGAGACGAAAAAAAGAAGATAATATTATCCGTGTCATTCGGTACAGCGCGTGGGTGACTCAGAGAGACGGCGTACCCGGGTCTCTAATTGGTCAACAGCTGACAGGATTCGAGTCAACAACTCTGACAGTCGTACCCCGTTAAAGAAGCCACCCACTGACGACCGAGTACCCTTTATCTAGATCTAGCTCTCGTGAATGATTCGCTCGAATGAGGATGGGACGGATGGAGGTCCGACCGTGTCTCTCATTTGCGTCGGGTTCGGGAAATACAATGCGACCGGAAAGCGAAATAGAGATTGCGATAGGTAAAATGCAAATTAAGAATGCAATCAGTCATTGCGAACGATACGCAACGACGGATGACGGACGCGACAACAGGGGTGCATACATTTCTGAAGTTTACACAGACGCAAGGCGAAAACTCGACCATTAAAATTCGTTCTCCCCTCTTATCACCAAATCTCTAAATTAACATTTATATTGATTTACCATACATATATTCTTTACTATTAATTATATTTCGGTAGCCTGAAATAGGTTTTTTTGGTATTATCACTATTGCCCTGGAAAAAGTCTATTTTGTTGAAATCGAAGAAAACATAATTGTAAGGTCCTGTCAGATAAATAGGACACTAAACTTGTTTTTTTAATTTACATTTTTTAAAATTTCATCGTAATTATTTCTCACGCATTATTCTAATTCATTCGGGTCGACCGTGGGCTGGGCGTAAGCAAAAAAGGCACATGTGGCCGGCCCATGTTTCTGACCTCCGCCTCACAAAAACCGTCACTCGTCTGACGTTCGTCGGACCGTCCGTCGATGGGACCGTCCAAATTTTAAAAAACAAAAAAAAGGAAAACAAGGAAGAATCCAGTTTGTTTCGGCTTGGGGGGGGGTCGAAAGATTAAATTAACATCAGAATTGAAACGGCGAGAAAATTCGCTTTCTCCCCGGTCGGACTGGGAGGCAACAAACCCAGAAGCGGATTCCGGTCACGCTCAGCGTCCCGCCGGGGGATCCCTATCAAACCGATATTGTTTGCCTCCTACAATTTGTAACTCGCAGATATCAACCGTACATTATTTAAAGACTGGATACAGTTTAAAATTCTGTTGGGACTCAAGACCGTATCTGATGCAGAGATGAAATACTGAGGAAGAATGAATACACCATATTTGTATTGATATTTATAAGTACATCGATCCTGGTATGCGAGGATTCTAATAAGATTATTCATTTTAGACGAATGAACGAACACCGATCCCAATATTGCTGTTAGGTCTCCAAATCAGATTTAGTACAAAATGATATAAATATGGAATCCATAATATAAGAAAAAATAAATCCTTTCCTTATAAAAAGAAAGTCCTTTAAACGAAGGAATTAAACGAATCTGGTATCCGAATCATCTGAAACGAACTTTTGTATTCATTCTTAACGTTTTTCGATCTGTCTTTATTACTGAACTAAAATAACCAATAATAATAATAAAGGTTTTATTAATCAATAACAGTAATATTCCGGCATCGTTTTATTCTATCCGAAATCTCTCCAAAAAGGCTGTTCAAAAAATTCGAGTCACGTATCCCATAGTACATAGTACATTCTGTTCACTATTATATTCTCCGAGAATAGGCTATTGAAAGTACAAAACACCGACCCTACGATGTTTTATATACAATGGCAGGAGGGAAGAGGAAAACTAATAAATTAAGCTATTAAAATGTATGTCACCTTGTTGGTTATGTAAGGGGAATGGGGGTTAGTTCGGAAGGAGACCACCCCGCTGACTCGGGAACGCGATCCTCCGCATAATTTATACCGGCTTTTTTCACCCCCCGGGCGGAACAATGCTACTGAAGAAACTGAACCCGAGTGAGGACGATCCGCCAAAAATATTGATGAGATCAGCACGACAAGAGCAGCCAATTATCCCTGTAAATGCGACGAGAGTGAGAAAAAATGTATTGCCCAGATACCAAACGCAGGTTTCCGACCGCCCTGAAATTCTGAATTGACATACAGCTGAAGAACTCTCCTCTGTTTCCCCCCATAAAATATCGATGTCGAACGAGGGTCTCTCTCGGACTAGAAACTGGTAAGACCAGTTCGAAAAATTCACAATGCAAAATACTTAGGGAAGTCACGTTTCCGCGTCCGGATATTTGAAAGTTTTAATGGATTCCAGTTGCGTCTTCCTCTAGAAAGTGTTCAGAATGTATTTGTCTGGCATTCTGTTGCGACAGAGAAGGATGTTTGATGGCAACTTCAATTTCTGGACCGATCCACACCATCGAACAATCCGTTCGATGTTTCTCTAATTTTTAAAGAAAAAGTTTAATGGGAACAAATTTTTGCAATTAAAAATTATTCAAGGTGTAACCTGGACTTTTAAACAAACGATTTATTTTCCTTCGGAACGGTACAGCAAATAAGATCTGAAGGATCTCAATTGTTGCGGGCCTGTGAAAAGTCAAGATCTACAGATACTCAATTTACCGGCGAGGGCCCGCACCCACCGTTAGGCAGATAAGGGCCCCACTCGTAAATAACGCACTAGTCCGTTTTGTAAAAGCATGATCGGCGGACACGGAGGCTCGAAAAAGAGGGATTCGCCAGGTACTCAAGAGGTAGGGGTGGCGGGGGGATAGTCGAGGTGGAGAAGGAGGAGGAGGACCCCGGGATGATGGATGACTCCGAGAGCACCCGAAAGAGAGTTTTACCATAACAATGGGGGCCCGGGGCCGTCCCAACACCGTCGACGATTCAATGGACTTTAATACAGATAGAGCCCCGGGGGCCGTAACGGGGGCTCCGGGATATTGGGCCCCCACCACCCCTAACCCAACACCCCGAAACACCCACCCCAACCATCCACCGGCCTGCGGTTTCCAGTCAATTCGAAATACAAGCGATCTTGAAAGAGGACACTCGAGGAGTGACGCCCTGAATTATTTATGGGGATCGGAGCGGCCCCCGGGCCGGGGTTTTTACTGCGGCCGATACGGGGTTTTAATTACGCGGGATAATGTCGCGCGGAATTACTCCGTTTAACCTTTATAAGATTTAAGACAAATAACAGGTAATTGGGTTTACAACGTGCGGGTTTTTACTGCTCAGTCTGAAAGAATTAACGGATATTCAGCCATTGGGCACGAAAAATCGTTACGAGGACGCTGAGGTAATAACAATGTATTTCTTCCTGAAATCCGTAAGAAGGCTGGTTATTACAGATTCTAGTACCATTCAGATTTAAGGTTTGTATTAAGGGTTCTTCCAATATTAAAACTTCGTATACTGACTGGAGCCTCAAATAGACTTTAAATATTGTTACACATTCAAATGGACCGGTGCATCTACTTGAATTTAATAAATAGGAAATTTAAAAAAATAATATTAAGAATTATACAAACGATATGTAAGATATACGACAAAACAATAAACTAAAAATTTACAAGATAATACTTCATGTGATCCTTGAAATGACGAATGGATATCAGTGAAAGGTTGAAATCGATTTCAGACTCCTAATTAAGTTCGACTTCTTACTGAAGATCTTCATGGGAAGAGGGGTGGGATAAAAAAAATACTTCGGCATTTTCCGTCGCTTCGAGCATACAACGCGATTCGAAAAAGAACACTCGAGAATTGAGGTCTTGAATTATTTATGGCTCGGAAACTCTCTCAGCGATCTCAAACGCTCAGTCAAGCACTCGCCGAATCTACTTGCGCAGATAATATCTCGTTTCGGAATTAAAATTGAACTCGTAAAGGGGAACAATATCCGATCATCGAAAGTGATTCAATATTGAATATCTACTCAGCGTTTCAGTAAATATGACAACAGTCAATTGGGGATCGACATGAAACGAAGTATTACACTTAACTTAAGAGTAAATGAGATTGAAACACTGTTGAGTGACTAAACACTGTCAAAAGGAGACCAGAGAGATATATTCAGGTTTTCATACTCGGTTCTTAGATTAGACCATTTCGTGCAATAGATTTTATTTTTCATGGCACTCTCTTTTTGATGAATGCTTGCGTTGTTTTAACCGCACATCCATTGGGCTAATATGAAAAATGATTTGTACATAGTTGTATTTGTATAACTGCTAATATACACGGTCCCACCTGTTGAATGGGAACGAGGCGGAACGCGATTTAAAACTAAACAGAAGCGGGATGCTCGAAGAATCGACGGCTCATTGAGAATTCACGCTATGCTCCAGATTCAAACCGTGCACCAACACGCGGGGAGATCGGTACGACAGCTGGATGAAATAAGGCTTCAGTATTCTACGAATATGGCACTCTCTTGACTCGAAGCAGCAAGGACCAGAAGTGGATAAGGCTGCACTTTGATATAAAATGTGTTTTTATGATATAAAATAAAAACCGTATAAATATGTTTTAATTAATAAGCGAGCACATCGAGTAGAATAATTCAGCAAAGCAGAGCAGAGACGACATAACGAATTCTGTTTGTAACGAAAACATTATTTATACATTAACGCAGGGGGAGCAGGAAAATAAATTTTCCTGGAAATTTTCGGTACGACGTACCTGTAGTTTTCAGAAAATACATAGTGTAATAACATCTAGAGTACGCTAAACATCTCAGGGCTTCGTCAGTAGCATAACTTCAACATAGTTCTTACATAGAAAAAGAATACTGTCTCTTTTGTCCCACCACTTTTGCTTAACTTGTGCTTAGTTTAAGAAAATATGTTTTTAGATTATGGGGGTGAGGTTAATATACGTTTCAGTTCTTTTTTTCAGGATCTAGGGGTGGGTCCTATGGTTTCAGTATTACCGGGAACACAAAACAAGAAGAATCCAGGATCGTTCGATTTGTTGATATACGCGATTTGTAAGAGGACACTCCCGCAGAGACAGAGGGAGAGGGAGAGGGAGAGATGGATAGAGAGAGAATGAGGGAGAGAGAGGAGAAAGAGAGAGGGCTGCGTACTGAATTATTCATCTCAGTCTGCCTGGAGTGGCCCGTCTTCCTAGAGCTCTCCTAGCTCCGGGGTGACGCTTTAATTGCACATGGAACTGTCTTCGTAATATTTTTCCCCAGTGACTGGATTGAGCTGTATCGGTTAGTTTTTTGCAACTCTAACCCATAGGAACTCAACCTTCTACAAAGTTCAACCGATATTTGAACATATAGCTGGATAATTCCGAGATGATTTAAAATTTTTAATGATTTCGTGTATGGTATGTAGGTATAAAATGTCTAGTATACAGCCTTGAAATCCTGACCGGCATTAAATTTGTGTAATATCTTTTTGAAACTGATTGTTCACATTTAATGTGGTAAAATATTTAAATGTAAAACCTATTCGCGCAGAAGGATCTCAACACTTTGATATGATACTGTCTTTTTAATTCATTAGCGTAATTATTTGAGTGTAACTCGGTTTCCTTAAAGTACCGTTGCTTGGCAGATTTTTATGTTTCATCCTCGACGTTACCTCTTATTGTGTAACGGTGCGAATATAAAGAACGAAAGACGCTCGCGAATCGATAACCGAGCACTTACTTTCACTTAATTCGGGAGACCGCCGCTAATGGGTGGACCCGGGGGGAGGCTAATAGCCCGTTGCGCTTACAACGTCAGAGCCAAAAAAAAACCGTCGAAACGCCGCGTCGGCATTTGCAACCAATTGTGCCCGGCCCCCCTACCGTGATATATCGTGTTACCGTATGATTCCCTTCCAAACTAACAATGAGAAATTTGCCAATCGAAAAACCGGAAAGAAAAAGTGAGGAATTAATAAGTATTGAAGTAACTAATTCAAACAATAATAACTAGTTAAATGTTTAAATGTTAAATTTTTTTTTTTTTTAGTTAAGTTAAATGTTTTTGTTTGAACTTACGCATATTATTCAGTTAATTAGAAACATTAAAACGAGGAATAATGGACGGAATACTAAAGAGATTTACCGCCAATTATTTTAGAAGAGTGAAGAGGGTAAAACATGTTGCGCCCAAGAAGAAATTGCATTGGTACGATTTTATACGTATATATATATGTTGCGGATTAACTTTCGACATTTTTCTAGACCACTCGGGTGAATCGGGTTGAACGGACTCGTTTCGGGATCCGGAATGTGTTAAGTGTAGTGGACAGGCCGGCAGGATGTTTTTTCATGGCCAACCGAAACGCATGATTAACTCCCTGCATTACTGAAGGAATGCTACCGACGGCGGGAGAACCACGAAAAAAGCACGGAGCCAAATCAGTAATTCCTCGTTACAAGATATAAATTTGTTGGGTACCGGATTGAAAAAAGAATTGCATCGACGATAGACAAAAACATTGAGCCATAGATACATCGAAATAGACTAATTTTTTCTCTGTTTTGAGAGAAAGGGAACATTTTTTTTTTGGAATTATTTTATTTTTATAGTATACAAATTGAGGAGGAATAAAGCGAGAATGCATCTTCGGAAGGCCGGTAAGCCAATAGCCCGGGGCGGCAAGAAATCAACACTCAATCGTAACCGGCGGCAGTTTAAATCGCGCCAGAACAAACAAAAACATTTGCCGGGCCCAATAACCCGCTTTCGGTTTAAAACCGACGCACTTCCACCGCCCTCGCAACACTAAACGCTGGGAACCCGATTGGTAAACAATTAAGGAACGAGTTGTGTAAGCAGATTGCTGACATTGAGAACAGCAAAGCCGGGTACCACAAAAGCATAATTGATAAGCGGAAACTTCGTTCGGTGTCATACAATACCGTATAGTACGATATATGTTTAAATAATTGTTCTTGAAATGGGACATTTCAACAGCTGAACTTCCGTGAAATGTTGTCCTGGAGATGCATGAGCGAATCGTGCAACGGGCGATTAAATGCAGTCGTTTCATTCAAAAGCGATGAATATCCAGGTGGACGCCGAAAAGGTAGGCAGAAAGAATATTCTTTAATTTATCTTTTATAACGAGAAGGGACGATTTCCACGGCGATGGCCGCTGATTTGGTCAGTCTTACATTTGTAAGATTTAATTGAAGGCTGCGAGAAATCTTGTCATTATATGGAATATTCTTTGACAATATTGTATAAATGTTCGGATTGTTCAGGGTTTGTATACCTCCTGCGCCTGATGAACTGTCGGTCGAATGTTAAAACAACGCGGCAAACCAGACCAATAACAACATCCTAAAAGATTGTAATCGGTAGCATTGTAACCAACGATTCGCAGGATGAGTAGAGAAGGGCGCAGGAAAGTAAAACACCGACTAATAACGTTAGTGTTATATAAATAAAATGATAGGGGGAGAAAGTTCATGGGCTCCCTAATTCTAACGCTTGCATGAATACGGCCACGAAGCATTTCGAGAAGGAAACCAGTAAGCGGTCTGATAGTATATTTTGAAAGGCATCATATTCTGGTGTGGACATGGGTCCAAATTAATTTCAGAAACAAGACAGCACTTACTGGCACAACGCTGACACAGCACCAGAGTCCAGCGGCAGTTTCTTGGCCGGCGAGTTCACTTTAATCCCACACAGTCACTTATTTTTTTTTTAAATGGCACACGTCACACCGAAAATAAAAAAGAAAAGAGAAAAAAGCCGGGTAAATTTCATGGGAGGCCCCGACTGTCGGTCGGGGGGCGGTACCGCACTTAAAGTGTCGAGGAACTTTAAAGTGGGTGCGATAAGCGTTTACGTACTCGCGATTCGGGGGGGTAGGAGGTTGGGCCGAACGTGTAGACTCTAACTCCGCTTCAACAGTCCGAAGACCGGGAGAGGACTGAAGCCTGAGCGAAGGGGAGAGTGTTGGGCGGCAGTGGAGGGGACTACAGGGCCCCTACCACTCGGCAGCCCGCGCTACCTGCAGGGGCCGCCCGGCCCTACAGTTCTTCCTTTACTCCACTCTTTCTCCAGTTGTCTCTCTCCCCTAACAGTGATTCTCCACTCTTCTACCAAAACCAAAATAGTTCTATAGAATATTCGTGAGAAAACGCGAACAATTTATAGTTTACATATAGTAAAGTTAATAACATCGACATATCAATCGCATGACGCCATAATAAATATCAGCGAATTATTAATATCCCTAGTATTTTTCTAATTACACTCACCGTAAGGAAGTCGCTCCTGTTACGGCTCGACGGATCGTTTCCTTTCTAAACTGTACGGCGTATTCTGTAAGTCTTGTAACTCCGTTTTATTTGTTTATTCCCAACAGCCCGAGAGTGTCCCATATACGAAAGTTTTTACGCCCCAACGGGGAATGCAGTCCCCAGAGTTCCTTTACCGTACGCCCCATGTGTATGTATTACAGCTGCCTCGTTTGTACGATTCCATCAGGATACTGCGTAATTCGAAAAATTCAAACTTAACAACTTTGATACCAACGTATTTTTCATCTTATCTGTGTACACGTTTCACCGTGAGTACGTATTTATTGTTTCAATTCACGACTTATTTGTCCCTCATTCTTGTAAATTATAATTATACTAGATTGCGCAGCTATTATTTTATGTTCAGATATTCCCTGCCGCGGTATTTTAACCAGTATAAAATTTAGCACGAAACTGTGATTTTTCTCACAGTTTCCCATGCATGGAAATTTTCAGATTTCCAATTATTCCTGATTTTGCATTCATTCGTTAACATTCGTTTTATTATTTTTCTGGCTTATTTTAGGATTTTTCTAATATTTTTAATATAATGTTATATTTTTTCTCATTTCAGAACACTAATATGATGGTGCATGCTACGCCTGAAACACGTTAAGTATAACTGTGTATATTCACAAAATATATTATAAATCAATTCAATTTGATTGAGTCAAATCTCAATCCGACAAAATTCAAAAGGAAGAATCCCCCGTAAGGGCTGAAATGATTATAAAGACTGGTTTCTCCTCCATACGCCCTACGGCTGTAACTATCTCGCACCGGTTGGGGCGTGAAAGCAAACAAATTCACAGGCGACGACTAGGACAACGCGCCGTGAATAAGTTATTAAAAAGCCTGTCGGCGTCCTCCGGAAACAGGTCGTAAAGGGGGCTTAAGCCCCGCGGTTATCGATATGTGAGGTAGGCCTCAAAGCCTAATCCCCGTGTTAAGCGAAGAGGGGTGCCCCTCCCCCCTCTGATGAAGTGGCCCGATCATCATCACCTCAATGACGGCTGGGGCCCCCATTGTGGCCTTGCCCCTGGCAGGGAGAAAAGAAACATGGAGGGAGTTCTGAAATTCAGTTACGTCGCGGGGTCAGGGAGGGGGGCAGCCCTCGTACCCGGTGTTGTTGTTGGGCCCCTTACCGTATGAATGCCGATCACTATTTGCACAGCCCGAACCGTACAATATGCCCCTTTACGATCCTAAAGCTTGAAATTATATATAGCGCCATTTGTATAAAAAAAAATTAAGACGGTTGAAATTACGTATATACTGAATGTGAAGATAAGGAGGACTTAAAATTAATTAATGTTGTCTGCAACAGTGGAGACAATATGCTTCATCGGCGACTAACGTGAAGACAAGAACTCGTAATTTGTATATTGTAAAGTTAAATGCAATATTTCAAGCTTATTCCTAGATTATGAAAATCAAATGAGACCCTATCGTTCTTTTGGCGTCATTGTGGCGACGGTTTTAAATGTTTGGACTACACAAATTATTTGGGGTTCTTCCTATAACTGGACACAGAGTATTTATATTCTTTTCATTTTTTTTTCACTGTTACAGTTACAGAAATACTTTTAAGGAATGTAGGTGAGATAATATTGTGCGCATCCGTTAAGAAAAAGTAGTTTTCGAAAAGTTGGAAGAGTGTAAGTCTCGAAGATTGAAAGGAAATGTGAGTGCGAGAAGCGTTTGCCATTATTTTCGCCGGCGATGACGGGACCCGGTGAGTGATAGGGGGGGTCCCATTAGAAAGCGAGGAAGCGAAAGGCAGAATACTGGACTGCGCTCATATCCTGAACACGAACTGATAATCGGCCGGCGTCATTTATCTGGCCGCCGAAAGGTCAGAGACGCCGGGCCCGCCGCCTCTTGCCGAAAGCTTCGCCGCAGTCTAATTCAACTAAATTCGATTTTATCGCCTCATATTTCTGCTCGGCGGACCGAAGAAAATTCATTGGTTGGCGTAAAATAAAATGCTGTCGACCCGGATCTTTTATTTATTGAATTATATAATATTTCGATGTTAACGGTGTTATTAGTTTTATAGCGAATCACGGTAACATTTTGCTTCCTCGATCTCGGATATAACAGAATTATTTCTCGCTGTAAATAGCAATTATCTCTGTTCTTGAAATTATGTGCCTTCAATCCGAATCTATAGTATGTGCGTTATTATGGATATAAAACATATTATCGGACGAATATAATATAAAATAGAATAAATGATTAGACAGCTACCGGAATCTCCCCGGAGGGCATCCGGGATTTGTAGAATTGTTCCGACTTGAAAAAACAAACTACAGTCTTGTTTACAACGGCCTCCTCCTCCCTCGTCGCTCCGTTATTGTTTTGTTTGCTTGTACCGTACCAAAGCCGAACATGGATCGGGTATGCGGTCTGGGGAAGCAAAAAAGTGTATGTATATATATATATATATATATATATATATATATATATATATATATATATGTGTGTGTGTGTGTGTGGACGGGGCCGGGGCCGGGACCGAAAGGCGAAAAACTGGTGTCTTTAGAACAAGGCCGGCCCTAGAGGAACTGGGCCCTAACATAAATCCGGAGCCTTGGCCTCCCGCCTGCCAACTCTGTACACATTCAACAACTCAGACCGCCCCGCGGGAATTAAAAAATATGGGACCGCCCGTTATAAATCAATGCCGGTTTTCAAGAATACAATTTATCATCGCTCATTCCCTAAACCCGAACGGGAGGTGGACACCGAACCGAAATTCGAACGGATACGGTTAATTTTGTTTTCCCAATCTATGCAAAAAAAGGAATATCAATAAACCAAATCGATACGAGCGAGTTGTATTCTTTTTGGTTTTATTATTGCGCAACTGTATGCTGTCGGACCCATGAAAAATCTGATGCCAACCAGATGAGAGAATGAGGTAAAAAAATTAACTGTCTTAAGCTATATTTATATTTACTGTATAACAACTGACTAATATCGTTCCTACAAGCGAATTTTGCATATTAATATTATCTGTTCTAAGTTCGCAGTCCGCGGGGCTCTTGTTTTGAGAAATCTTCAGTAGCATTCCCTAGTGACACAAAGAGGGACTTGGTCATACCGGCTGCTGTAACTACAGTGCACCGGGATGCACATTTATATCGGAACGCTAGGAAAGACCTGTCTAGCTTAGCCCCAAATGCTGGACAGAAAAGTTATCATGTTTATATCACGTACGGAAAAATTGTAACGTTCCATTGTAAATTGCAAAACGTGGTTAAGGGAGAAAAAGAGGTGATAATGCCCAAGTATAAGATTATCTTTAATGCATGTAATTTACGGTCACCTACTTTATGGCGATATAGTTTCGAAATCCAGTCGATTTTTATCCGGCCAGCTTTATTCGCTCTCCGCCTCCCAAACGACGGCCTCCGCCGGCCCACCATCCATTACATTAGGGACGTACGTACGCGAACAAATTACCACAGAAATATTGCCTACGTATTTTTTGTTTTTATTTCGTTCCCTCCGCGTTCGGTATAAAACGGCATAAAACAAATGCGGCTGTTAACCGCAAATTAGCGCCGGTCGTTTATATACATGGCCGGCGAATAAAAATTAAAAGCCCCTCGAGCCAAACGAATTGTATAAATATGGGCACACGTGCACTCGCCGACACCGCAAACCTGTTTCTGCCTCTTTATCGTACTCTCTCATTCTCTCAATATCACTCTCGGGCCTGGGCTCAATTTTTTTTCACAGTTTAAATTCATACCGCAGCGTTTTTCTAATTCTCCGTAATTTTCCTTTCCCCGTCCCCTTATAAATGTCGTTCCGAGTTTCTTTTTTTCTTCTAAATTATCTACACAAGAGTGAAGAAGGAGAACGGAAACAATCAACTATCCAATGTGCTGTGAGAACCGGATTGTGTCCCCATACACGATTCCGTTACATGTACACCGAGTAACAAATCGCTTTCAGAAACTGTCTTAGAGAAGTGAACACTGTCGATAGGCTCCAACGATGGTAAAATATCAAACTCGTCTAATAGTCAATAATAACGTTAATAATATTTTAATAAAATTATCACGATCAATCAGATTTATTTTAATTGAGAACCTAACGAGACAACGGCTATTTTTCTTCATACGATATCGCGCGTCTAAGAGGTATTTACTCCAATGAAAGGTAGCGATTTCTTTCAGACGGGAGAATTAATTTGCACTTCAGAGTTCGAGATTATTAATCTCAACTTCGTATCTTTCTCACGGGTCTTAATTTTTAACACATCCAAACATTCACCGAGCGGCACTTTCCGATTCCCATCATTTTTCAACACTTTCCCCGTCAGTCATTCACACTGGCCCTGCCTTCCACGTCATCCCGACCTCCTATTCGCATTTCAATTATCACCATGAACTTCCATGAACCACCAGATACACGAACGGTGCCCCAGAATTATTTATTATCTTACTACAGGAATATTTATATTTAGAGTCGGTTGTGTTAATTAAAAAATTTATGTTTGAAATTGAATTGACTTTTCATGGAATTGTACTCTATATCCGAGGTCACTTTAATTTATTCGCCATAATCAGAAGTATATTACAGGATTAAAATAAACAAGTATTCCGCCAGGATAAATTTAAAGTAAAGACCGTGTAACGGCAACAATAAGTATAGTATATTACAAAAGACTATTGGATTCAAAGAGCCGGGAGTGGCGTGTTAACGCGTTTATGACACTCACGTACATGACGCCAGACAAGAAACCGCTAGTTCCCGGTAAGACTCGTAGGTAATGCTTTCCTCGGCTTCATGAACTTATCAGGATTTAAAGGTGTATTGTACTCACGTTTTAATAGCTTTGGAAGTCAGGCGAAGGAAGCGGGCCTCGAATGTGCCAGCGAGCGCCCACAATCTGTAAAAGAAAAAAAAAGCTGGTTGTAATTAATCCCGAAGAAATGTAAACAGATAAATATTCCTTTAATTTATTTAAGTAAACGTAAACACAAATACAAAAGGTTTATGCCTGAAATTTAATCACTAAGGAAGAAACGGCGGAAGAAGAAGGATGGATTAATTGAGGAACTTAACAGAAGGAACAGTAACTCAGTTTTATTAACTCTTTCCAGGAATAAATTATTTTCAGCAGATCCTTCGTCAAACTGTTTAGTATAAAAGTTTCGGTAGTGGTTTATACGGTAGCAGATTATGATCCGCGGCCTGGCTATCTAATAGGTTAAATTGTTTAATAGAATGATGATTCATAAGTGGAATCATATTAGTTTAAGCAAATAATTATTGTATCCTATTATGGATACTGTTTCGTATCCGGTGGCCAAATAAAATGTTTATAACGCAATTTATTATCATTTTTGACGGAAGTAAATAAACACAATTTGGTTATAGGTACAGAAGTAATACGCAAGTTTAGATTTACATATTCCTATCTAATATTATTTGTTTCGTAAGGCCAGTATGTTCTGTCAGATGAAATTGGGAAAGGGTATACTTTCCACTAATTAAATAACTGTTTTATGGACGGAATCCACGTCCGTTGGAAACGAATCGGGTTCTCCGACTGGTCGGTACTCAGTTTCTGGGAACAAAACGTCTTGGGACGGTGATTTCTCCTTTTTGTTTTTTTGTTCGAACCCTGTTCCTAGGTCTAATAGTCGAGTTTAATCGTCGGTCAGACTCCGTGGGAAAGTCTCTCGCGTGAGCTCCGGGCGGACGTCCCGAAAAATCGGGAGAACGTAACGCATGAGTGGATTTAACAGTCGCCCACCGACCTGCGGCTCACGCTCTCTCCTCTCAACTTAACAAATGGGCCGCGATTCGGATAGTTAATTACCGACTGCCCACGAGACTGCCTTCTCCTCTATAGGAACCTGTCAAAAAAGGTTCTTCAACGGAGGTACAGAACCGGCCGTTCCTGTTATTTGAATTTGACATTAAATAACCCGCTTCGCGTTGAACTAATCAAGGGAGCTAGGAAATAACGTGCGCAGGTTAGGACAGTATTCCGATGCTGCACTTCAGGCCCTTTGGAGAAAACTCTCCAAACTGGAGCCGATCTGGAGCTTCGTTCGATCGTGTATTACTACTGAGAATGAGGAAAAGCCAAATCACCGCTAACCGAACTGGTTGTACGGGAAAATAGATGTAGGAAGGGATGATCGGACAACACAAAACAGAATCCTATGAAGGAATATATGAACAATTGCAGGTCTTTATGAATATATTTTTTAGAGTTCATTAAATAATTAATTTTAGTTAATCTCGTGTGGTATCAATATACTTTTACATTCTATAATAAAACTTTGTTGCGAATGTTTTCTGCGTCTAAAATTGACTTAATTCGCCAAACATAGTGCTATTTATAAAATTAATGCCGGGCGGCCGTGTACCTCCGCGTAAACACCCTACGCCCTTTTCCAGCCCAATATTCCCGCCGGGGCGAAATAAATAGCGGGTCGTTAAAAACGGAACGAGTCCCGGAGAGGCGGAACAGAGTCCGGGCTTTTAGGGAAAAGCGAACCTAGTTTAATTACCCTCCAAATTAAACGGGAGACTTATTCGGGGCCTTTTATGAAGAAACATCGGGCGGAGGGGGGCCGCCGCCTCATGTCCGGGGATGAGCCGGCTAATGAAAGCGCTCGAAGGGACGATAAATCGGTGCCCGGGGCGGGGGCGGGGGCCTAAGTGATATTTGGAGCCCGGTAAATAGCCCCACCCCCATCGCCTCACGGCGGTAAAAGCTATCATGATGCCGACGGTAATTGCACGCGAAGGACATTCAGACCCTCGAGGTTGGCCAACCTGGGCTCTCGCCCAAACCGCAGACGGCTGATTTAAACATCTTAAAACGTTCTGGTTAATAAAAATGACTGACTTTCTAAACCTCTGCCGCTGCCCCCGTAGTTTTAGACAATATTAGGCCACGATCCGATGAAAGTTTTACCTCACCGACAACATCGTATTAGGAGGAATTTATTAGTGTACAAATAGCCTAGGTGCCAAGGAAATTGTTTGGAATCATGGTTCATGGTTTGTACAAAACCAATAAATAAATTGGGGAAATATATAATAAAGTGAAATATTATATTATATATGTTTGAAACTATCTTTCATTCCTATCTCCCAATGAATAAAATTTGTAGTTTATAGTCGTGGAATTATTGAAATTCTTCCAACTAACTAATTTCAATTGTTTAAGTAATAACAGGGACCAGGAGATAAATAAAACTAGACACATTCATCAAATTGATGTAAATTAGATGATCAAGTTGTACGCAATCGAACTGTTTACTGTTTCTGAAAGGGAGAATTTGTATTTCAAGATGAGGTTAGTTAAATCATATTTATTAATCGACCCCATCGCAATAATCACCCCTTTAGCTAATTCACAGGTCTCCACATTAATGGCTCTCAATTTAATCCCTAAGGTAATGACACGATTTAACCGTTAAGCACTGGGGTTTATTCGCGGCCTCAATTGCTGGTATTGTCGTACCCTCTGAAGGGACGGGGGTGAAAATGAGTACCGCAGAGAATAAGAAGCGGGCAAATAAGAGAAAAAAAGAGACGGGAAAGAGGTACAGCGAGGGAGAGAGAGAGAGAGAGAGAGAGAGAGAGAGAGAGAGAGAGAGAGAGAGAGAGAGAGAGAGAGAGAGAGAGAGAGAGAGAGAGAGAGAGAGAGAGAGAGAGAGAGAGAGAGAGAGAGAGAGAGAGAGAGAGAGAGAGAGAGAGAGAGTGAGAGAGAGAGGGTGCGAGTGTGAAGGGGTCGGTTTTTAATCCGCGTCTTCTCAAAAGGCATGCCACAGGTGGGAGGATAATCAGGGGCGTTTAAGCTCCCCGCCGGCCGCGGGCTCTCACCTCCGAAAGATATACTAATTATCGCTGGTCGTCCGAGGTATGCCACGATAAGCAGCACTCGAACCCGCGGCGAATTGGGACAGGGCGCGGACAAAAGGGGACCACCCAGGCTCTCGGGCCTCTGGAACATTTCCAACCGTCCGTCTTCATTCTTGGCCTCTCCAGAGAGGCCCTATACAAAACAATTAAGACTGCACACCCTTATAATACTACGCGAGTACGCTCTTCATTTCTTTGAGTATTCCTTTCTTATATCTCCACTCAAAGGGAACTGTATTCCCTACTGAACTCAAAACTTCTTGAGATAATATTCATAATTAAAATATATTCATAATGAAGTGGTGTCGGGAATCGAACTACATACTAGATAACGCTGTAAGGTGTAGTATAAGAGCTGGTTCAACAATATAGTGTAGGGATATTGCATACTGCATATCATCTCAGACATACTTGTCACAATTTAAATACTTTCAGCGGGATTACTTCATTGTATATTCCTTGACCTGACAGCGAACAACGGGATCTTGTACTGAGTCGGTCAGCATTTCAGAAATTGTATTTTTCCTTCCTGGGAATTGTAATAGTAGAGAGGTTGTGATGTCTGTGGCTGGAGGACAGAAGCGAGATGACAGCCGGTCTCTGGTCCCGGGAGCTGTCACCCACTTGACGCCTGTCGCACGCTCATTTAGACAGCCCACCGATAATAAAAGCTATTCATACCCACCGAACCGGCTTTATTTATATTCCATCTCCATTTTCATTTTGTTCAGCTCTCCCCTCCCCCACCCAGAACCTCTTTGTACGCTCCCGGTCCCGTTTTCAGACACTTCGCCCCTTCAGCTACTTTGTCGGCGATGCTCTCTCTAATATGGATAGCTCTAAAGCGGCCGCTCTTAAGCCGGAAAGTTTACGCTTCCATTACTTCCTGGACAGACTCGACGTGAAATTATGAAAGAATTTAAAGGGCGCTCCGGCGCCGAAGTTTGTTGCCTTCCGCACAGAATAAAGGGGGAACGCGGTACTTAATCCGTTCGAACTTATTCTCTTTATTTATCTTCGTTCCTCATTTTTCCTAATTTTACATTTCCCAAACTAACTTTCTGGAGTTTAATTCTGTATTTAACATAGCGCCATCGAACTCTCTATTAGCGCTTGCACGGCATTGAAATACGCGAACCAAAGTACCCTAATTACACAATTATTATTATTATAATGTTATAAATTTTGTATTTAATAAAAATATGAGTCCAAAAAACTAGTCCGGATAGTAGTGTTAGCCCTGGGACGTCAGCATTGCTATTGTGAATAAAAATGTCGTTAGTAATATAGTCAGGTACTCACGCATGCCAATGACGCATCCTGTCAGCGATGACATCAATATACTATATTAAGTATGCTAACTAACTGCTTACAAGATGTTTCATCGGCGGGCGGCATGATTAAGTGATTCCCGCCGCGAATCATTAAATTTTCAAGATAATAGGCGGCACACACACCGACAGAACGGTACTGAGGGTGGCGAGAATCGGTGAGAAACAAGTGAAAGGAGAGAGGGGCGATTATATTAATGGCCCGTGACCAAACATTCCTTCAAATAACTCCTTAATTTATCCCGCTTCTACAGCGATCTCGCTCCCAAATCGGGGAGATTACATTCACCGCGCTTTCGATAGGGATCTCGAAACCGTAAACCACAGATTTTTAAATGGCTCGAAAACCGATATCGTAGGAGGAGTGAGCGGGTCGACAAACTGGAAATTATCGGGCGACAAACTCCGGGGCCGGGCGCGACAATGGGCCACAAATTACGGCGGGTTGAGACCAGTCGGACTGGTGGCGGCCCGGGGGGGGGCCCTCACACCGTCGGCCAATCAAGGAGGCAGGGCCACTGAAAATTGTCAGCCCCCAGGGCCACTGATATATGAATCCCCGTTCGAAATTCCCTCGCTCTCGACCCCCTCCGCTCGCCTACCGGACATCGTCCTCCTGGAAGAATAAGCTTTCCCACGCATCGGGCTCCCGTTTACAATTTCAAGATTCGGTCTTTCGGTCGACCCCCCTTTAGTTTTCTACCTGCAATTGTTTTTCATTCTCTCGTCGAGTTGGCAATAGTTCAAGTTTTGCTGCTTGAATCAAAAGGTACTAGACATAGAATCAAAATACAGTAAAATTACTAAGATATATAGAAGAGATGTCGGCGAGTTTTGAGTTTCAAAGCTGAGCTCAGTCCGGTTCGAAGCGTCGAGCGGTATAGATAGAACGAGTGAGAAAATCGGAAGTGATTCTTCCTTCCGGTGAACATCATTTTGTAATAGATTTAGTAATAACAATTAGAAATTTGCAACCCGCGGATTTATACATTTTTTTATTAGAACAATGGCAAAACGTTCAAACAGGATTGAGTCTCTTGGTACAAGTAGTAGTGAAGATGAGCTCCGAATGGACGTTTATACGGATACGTTAGAAAGACTAAATCTAGACCGAAACGATAGCAGTGACAGTGACATCGGCCAACCACCGAGGAGTAGCTGGTAGCCAACATCCAGAATGGTCCGGAGTGCAAGGGTTAAAATGAACAACTAATTTATTTCTTCTTTATCGCAGACACCTCTACGCCGTTGGTTCTTCCCCGCGAAAATTCGTTGGTTTATTTTTCTGTACAACTCATGTTCCAGTCGGGAGGTTGGACGACAGGAACAAAGTCGCCCCCTCTTTCTTCTTATTTTCTCTTGAGGCCTCCGTTCATTCCTTTACAAGGTTCCACAATCAGAAACTGACACATGGCCCCTGTAAGGGATGGATCTCCTAAGTGCGATATCGTGCCTCCGTTCATCTATTTTGGTCCAAAGCCAAATAGGTTGGACTTCCGGTAAGGAAAGCTATCTTCAGTTTCCGCCGAGGAAGCATTCCGTTGGTTCCGAAATAAAATCCTATTATTAAAAAAAATACACACAAATAAACAATTATTAATATTCCTCCAAATCCTTAAGGATACTTCTTCATAATCCCATTTAATAGAGTGCAGTAGGTACGCCTATTTCACAGAATACGATTTTAAGCTAGATAAAGGGTTAAGCCTGACATTAACCGCATCCGTAAATACACACTGCAATTGTAAGGTATAATATAGGGTATAATTTGGAATTGCATTGCCTTTGAATCTAGAATTCTATTCTTGTCTAGGGGTTGCAGTGGCGGACTTATCACAGTGTAGGGGCCTTACCTACTCCCCGCCCCACCAACGCGAAAGGGAAGAAACTTACGTAAGTGGGCGAGATAAGAAACTGTTAAGGGAGTCCGACACCGGGAGAAGCCCTTGCCAGGATTAGCCCCACTCCCGAAGGGTAGTAACCCTCCAACACAATCGTCAATCAGGGTGTCCGAACACCACCCAAAAGCATTCCAATTTCTAGCGCTTTTAACTATCTACATTTTACCCTCGCTCCAGTCGTACTGGTGTTCCCAACGGAATGATACATTTGAATAGCGTAATTATTTGATCCGACGTTAGATTTTCAGTCTCCGATACAGAGTAATGCAGGGAGGCAATTACACATACTGGGTCTGTAATTACGACGAAACAGTCACCTATTTTACGGAACCTATCAAGGAAATAGGTATTACTAGAAAAAATGGCTGACAGCTTTTTTAAATATTCTACACAGAGTTACCGTTGCAATAATTGGTTATTTGGTAATTTTACCAAGAAAGGAATAGTTGCATGTAGTAGTTGTCAAATCCAGAGCTCAGTTGTTTGTCTTTATAATTGTTTGCCATTTCTGCCCCTACAATTCAGAGGGCTAAAACGGCCATGTTTCTAATCATTTCACCGCGAACGGGCATAGTCATTGCAGAAAGTTGTTCCAGTCGTCCGGTTCATAGGCGGAAAATTTATTATTTTTGACGCCTCTCAGACCGAACGTCAACGCAGCTATTACTCGCGTTGGGAAACGTCGCGGGAGTCTGCGAGTTCCGCAACTGTGACAAAGGTCAGTTGAAAAGAAGTGGCACGTTCCCGAGTGCTTTCTATTCCCAAGTGCTGGAACGGAGGTGTCGGTCGACACGCTGGTGTCAACCCGGGGATTTATGACCACCTGTAACCGAATGGCCGAGATTGCTTCAATATGCTTTATACCACTGCTTGATCGACTTATAAAATCAAAAGCTATTCAACGTTGGGCAACAGAAAGTAAATCTGTTCGTTTCTAATGTTACAAGGATATTGTATATTGACGGCACTGTATATTGTGTATTGCACTGTGAAATACGAGATTAACCAAGTATTTTGTAATAGATAATTTAGTTATAAGGCGGTATCTTCTTGATTATGTTAACCGGGACTTGTTTCTTTCGGTGAAAAGTCTGATTAAAAAAATGGACAGATAAATTTGGAGTAGAAACGTTCGATGAGGTATTCGTGTACCTGCAGAACATACAATACCACACCATCTCGTTTCGTTTTGTATCAGTTCCATAAATCATCAATTTATGAGATGTAAATCAACTAATATTTACACGGTTTGTACGATTTATAAGGCGAAAGGAGGTGTTTCGGATAAATCTAATAACCGGTCGTAGTTTCTCCAATTACAGTTACATAAAAGAAAAAAAATGGAATTTTGTTCGATTTCAACAATTTTCAATCGACTTGTTCACACTTTCCAAAAATAGCCTGCCTGCACTGAATGAGAATAACTTCAGGCGATGATTGAGATAATTAATCACTCAAGGTATTTATCGGTGTTTGAGCTTTCGCAATAAACATCGTTGAACCGGGTGTTCCATTACACGACCCGACGTCAGAGTGAAATTTTCCTTCGGCGAACCGGTTCCAGCAACGAGGATATAGTTAAATAATCGAGCGCGGAAAAGATTATGCGACGGTTGTCTACCCCGGCATTATAAATGTCGAAATACTCAATTGCTCATTATTAGCTAAGGCACTGTGGGATATGAGACTACGCAGGGTCGGCAAACTCGGTCTAAAAACGTATTACTTCATCTGAATGCGCTTAGATCATTCCGACCGACGCTATGATCTAAATAAGTGTTTCCCAAACTGTGGTTCTCCGACCACAGGGGGTCGATAACATAGTGGTCTAGACCTGAAAATGCAATATCACAAATTTAATTAGACGATTTTCCGTTCTTATAGAAGAAGGTATTCGACCACGAAACGTTTCGGGACCACTGATCTAAATCAAATTTTAGATTTTACAGTGAAGTCTAAAATAGTAGCTGTGTCCATAATAGTTTTATTTTATAAGATTTGCCAGGATTTCAATAAATTACAGGTACGCTAAAAGAATTAAATAAATAACGAGTCTTTCCATCAGTTAAATTTCTAGTCAGAAATTTGTCCTATAAAAACTGCGTTTGTGTGTTGTATATTGTGTAGAATATCTATATTGAACTTATACGCCATCACATGAGTGTGCATTTTATACATGAAAAAAGTTTGATATTTCTCTCCAATTAAATTACATTGCCACGTTATTTATAGGAAAATTGTTATAAACGTGACTAGTACGTTCTACCTAGTAGATACACCAACAAACTCTTTCATTTACATCAGGTATACAATGGGAATGAAAAAGGTCAATTACAGGTATTTTTATGCTAGTTTTAATTGTTCTTTTGTTTTTCTCTATCCGCTCGCTGGTACTGAAACTCTTTTTAAAAGCTAGGGGCAAGAGGAAATCTCGTGACCTCACTTTTAATTTATATCTGATATAAAGTAACACAAAGTACGTCTCTTTACATAGGAAAAAAATCCTAGTAACTAGCAAAGCGCAATCTCATATCCTCGTGCCCTTTTCGTGTTTCAGAAAAATAACAACGCTTCGGGCGCGTCATTTAACATCAATTCATTATCCGTAGCGTATCGAATGCCACCTTTTAAAGGTCAGAACGGCGAGTGATGGCGCTTTTAGCTACTGAGCATCTCAAATAAATCAAGAATATGCGTTAATGGTTGCTAATAAATCCGTTCTCCACATATCATCAAATAACTGATGGGATACACGCACAAAAATATACCTGAGGACTTTTCGAGAAGTTTCATCTCCAGTAAAATACTAGTAACTAGTGGTCAGGTTATCAAAAATTACACATGAATAATGACTATCCAGCACACACACACACACATATCATCTAGGTGTATATGTATTTCTTCATTCAATCAACCAATATAAATTCATTTTCGCGGTAATTAGGGCGCCGACCCGAATGGGAGCGCGCTCCGGTTTTCCAATATTTTTTTATTTCCAGAAAAGCCCCGGTTCGCGTGCCCCTAATAAAAGGTTAAGCCCACTTATCAAGATCCGGCCGACGTCTCAAGTTCAAGCAATAAACGAGCGGCCGGGCAAAAATTCCGAGATATCTGCACCGATTAACAGCTAATAGTTGTCCCGATAGGACGTTTAAACGGGCGTAATAAACACACGTGCCACCGGATTTGTCATTCTGACCCATTTCCATTCTAATCGCGCCGCGGATCGACCGCATTTTCACTTGCCTGATTTATTACGGCTAGCGGAATATTTTTTTTTTTCGACTCGACTCACTAATACCCACACTGCGGCTCTCGATTTCCGGACTGGGAACGAATTTCGGAACGACAGCTCGTCGAAAGGTTAAGTGTCGGGGAACTGGTTTGCGAATATCCCAATGGAATTACAACTCCGCTCTATTCGAACCTGCTCGGAAAATAGGCCGTGGGTTCAAATTATTTTCTGAATTTTCTGATTCAGAGGTCTAGTTTTAGCGTCCATTTTCCGTCTTCACTCGCCGATTTTCTCCTACGCTAGACCTCTTTCAACTTTCAGCCATCGTCAATAGGGACGATGCTTCGAAACGAGGAAAAGTAACGAAGATTCGCGAGGAGAAAGTAGTTCAGAAGTACATTTTAAAGAACGAGTCGCTGTTATTCGCCGAGTATTTCTTTTTATCTTAGGACCCGATTCGTGAACTCAGTGTGGGTCATGTCTTATGTTGCATGGCCTTTCGTCCGGCCCGGTATGTGGTACACTTCTGGGACCCACGTAATCCCCCTCCCAGTTAGTTGCGGTGACGGCTGGTAGAGACTGTCCCTCCGGTACAACCGCATTACTCTGTATTGTCCCCCCCCACACACAGAAAGTCCAATTCGTCCTCGTGCGCAACGCGATGGACATCGAATATAGGACACAATACGAGACTCCCCCGGCAGTATTCTAATGCGAGAATCTAATCGGGAAAATGATTTCCCGCAGTAACGACCTCCGACATCGTCGAAGGGGAGGGGGTCGCTCCGGCCGCGATGTCCCATGCAAATTTGAATACGACCCCAAGCACAAGTTCGAACTCCGTCCCCGACCCCTTATAAACCAGTGTAGCAATTGGAATTATGACCGCCGCCTGAATCCGAAAGGGGGAGTCTGGGCCTCGATCGAACTTAGCGGTGCTGGGGGATGACGTGCGTGGTGCATAACGGGTGCAGTATGCACTATGCAATCCGGCTCCCGCTTACAAGAGATCGGCATTAAGGCCTGAAAAAAAAATTGCGCGGGGAAATGACAATAGGAAACGCCATAGGATCCTGTCGGCGGGAAAGAAATGGGGGAGGCGGCCGCCCTAGGAGGAATCCATTAAGCGATGAATCATTAAGCGGACAGAATGGGACGGACGGATTTGAATAATTAAATAATAACGTAGGCGAACAATTTTATTTCTTATTTTATAGGTCTAGAATATTCTCCCACGATCATTCCCCGATTTCTCAAATTATAACTCGGATAAATGTTGGCAAATATATTTGGTTATGTTCGACTTCAATAGGCCCGAGAACACCAAGTGTCGGTATAAATAAACTTCGTTTCATTCAACATGTTAATAACATCGGATGGACTATAAACGATTTCCAAACGGGCCAGAAAACCCAATTATCGTACAAATAATTGAATGAGGTCGCCGTATCGAAATTTCAATACCGATATGGGCATTATGATTGTACCGGAGCGCTCCGTGCCCAAGGGCCGTAATCGGAATCGGGGTTTCTAGATCGGGAAGGAGCCGGAACTATATTTTGCATTAGATATCCGGAAATTTCCTGGAAGCGGCCAGTCCCATTTTGGGGGGTGGGTGTGGGGGCCCATTTCGAAAACTGCACGGCCGGGCAAATACAATTTGGCAATTTCGTCGGGGGCCGAAATAACAGGGTGGCCGATCACGCGAACGCAGCCAGGTGCGGTTCGATTGGCGCCGCCCGCTCAAATAAGCGCTGATTAGTCGAAATTTGACACCGATTTTAGATACAGTTGGAAGCCGATTGATTCATAATGGGCTAATGGGGCGGGCATTGAAATTCTGAGCAGGGTCGCCAAATGAAATGTTCTTAGCGGCGCTTGTACTTTGGCTACTTTTCAAACCTGCTGTACTCTATAATATTTATTAGAAATATATATCCTGGTTCGGCGTTGGGTCATTGATTTTATTTTTAATTTCTTATTTATAATATTTTTTATACTAGATTGAATACTAACCGAATATTTCTAATATAGCGAACTTTTTCTGCATGTCATTATCAATGAAGATTACAAGAAATCATATTCGGATGAGTATTGGTAATTATTTTGCTACGATACCTTGGTCTAGAACAAGTAAAATATGAGACTATCGTTGAGTTAGAGATGACATTGCAACTATCGAATTCAGAATTCGGGATTAATGCTTTGAATAAATTTCAATGAATCATTAAACTAGAAACAAAGTATTGCCAAATTATTTTAGGAACTTATGAAAGTGTTATTTTTGTATACTCGAAATACACAAATAGTTTTATTGTGGGAAATGTGGTACTGGGCATTTCATGAACTAAATAGTTAAATTACGGGCAAAACTAGGTGGATTGAGTTAATACAGATTTTCATTTTAAGGAATTTAATTTTGCAATCGACAACCCCGAGCATTAATTAAAACTCGGTTAAAATTCCCGGAGATCGTACCGTTAATTTTCCAAATTAATTCACCGAGTTGAATTTCCGGTTGATCCGTCGACACGATTTCACGACCGAACCCCTGTCCCCGGACCCGTCTTAATTAGAGGTTATGTAAGTTTATTAATTACTTAAAAAAAGGTTTATAAAACAGTCCCAATGACATAACTTTTAATTTGCACTTGAAATGCGGTTTTTAGGCCTGAAAATAGGGTTTTTAGGCGTAAAATCGGCCAAAAAATGCGGTTTTTGGCCGATTTTGCGCCTAAAAACTCCATTTTCGGGCTTATAAAATATATTTTTGGGCATAAAAACTGCACTTTTGGGCCGATTTTGCACATAGAAACCCCATTTTTGGGCCTAAAAACAGCATTTTTGAGCCAATTTTGCGTCTATAAACCGCAAATTTGGTAAGTTAATTTGTTAACCAGAGAGTACTGAAATGGTTTGGTTAGAGTAACAAATTCACCTGTATTGACAAGATCAGCAGTGATAGCATCCGTCAATAGTGCAGTGAACTACTGCGTTCAATGGATACAAGTCCCTCTCAGCACTATTACTCCCACTGTCACGGGTATAGCTTATGACAAAATAGGAAAGGAGAAACAGCCCCTATTCAAAGGGTGTCCCTATTCAAAATTTCTTCGATAAATTATTACCGTAGACTCTGTTTATTTAAATAGTATTGTATTGAAAGGTATCAATTAGGTTAATAGAAGTATGTGTATGGATTTCGAAGTTGTTACTTTAAACATCAGCTATTCCTTTAATTCAGTGTCGAGAACTTACAAATATGGTAACTTTATCTGTTGCATGTTAGGAATATTAAATGCAAACAGTTTTTTGCGTTACTGGGAGCAGAATAAATTAAAAGGTAACCTTTTTTCCCTACATGTTTCTTCGACCAAGTTAGAAAACGCGTACAATAGGGTTGCGTCACGGTCCCAGTTTCCGTTAGTCCCAGGCCTGGTGAGCAAACCGGTTGGTAACAATGCGCCCAACTCGACACGCATCCGCAATAATATTTTTTTTTCTTCTCAGCGTTATTCTTTCCTGTAACCGGACCGGGGAATCTGCTTCCGGCCCGGCTTAAGCGACGCGATTTCGGTAACAGAACTTAGCAGAAGTGCAGCTTGCAGTTCTAGTAATTCCCCAGTGAGGTTTCGCTGATAAACGTGGGGCAACGACTGCTCATGCACTGTCTTTCTACTGTTTCGTTTCAACCGATTTTAGTGCAGCGACGAGGAGTGAAATAGGTATAGTGATATAGTACCTAATTGAAATCTCGTTCCGATGTGTGCTTACGGGGGGCAACTATTGCCAAAAAATGTATTCTCGATAAGACAACAGTTGCCAGTAGTTTTCCACGGCTTCACCGATCACATTCCTACGTTCAATATTTTTATGAATATTGTTTGCACCGGGCTTAATATCCCCAACAGGAAAGTATGTGATTATTATCATTATATTGTGGCCTTATATTCACTTATATACCTTATATTAAGAACGTTTATTCACAAATACCATGTTTTTACTTCCTTTCTTTCACCGCAACCGAAAAAATGAAAAATCATCTGTTGAAACGGCAAGCGTTGACAAAATTTATTTAACTTGACTCTGAACAGAAATTTACGTATGATAACTAGCAGCGAAGGGAATAAAGTCGCCACTGTACTCGCCCTTTCGGTGAACAACAAAGCCGCTTTTATTCGCGGCATCGTTCAGACCGCAAAGGGTTAACGGGCGCTCTTCGGATTAGCACTTGATTTACGGTGGCGGATTTTCCATCCGAAAAAAGAGCCGGGAAAACTCCGCGATTTAATCCGCGAAATACGCTCGGCTTTAGGGGGACTGAACAAACAGTGTACCGGCCGAGGGACACGACCCCAAGCGCCATCTCCCCCCTTCTATCATCAACAACTCAAGTTATAATGAGTCTTTTCTATTCCCGACGTAAGGGTATTCGATCCTACCTGTGAGATAGGGACAGGGATAGAATGATTAGCTAGGAAACGAAGAAAAAGTAGCTCAAACTTTGGACTGTTTGGTTCACGTTCACTTTGCAACAGTTTTACCAACAACGTTCGTAACAGTTTGATGTCAGCGATTTATTTAAGGATGATTTCCTCCATACCTGCTGCGCTTTGAATATTAGATTAACAGATGCTCAAATTTTGAGGACATTTTGAGTGACTTTTCCAGTATAAGTAATCGTTACGGTTAATGTAAATCTAATTATTTCTTTATAATTCCACGGAAATATTATGCTTAATTCCTTCATGCAATGTGCCAACCACGGTTTTAAATGGCCATTTCACTACTTACTGGAGTTACTGACGATGGGTCAAATCAACTCCTGAGGACCTGCGATCTCGCCAAAAGTCTTTTAATAAAGGGCCTCAACTTTCCAGTCTTATCCACCGCTACAGTACCTGCGATACAATTTCAGTATTAATATGATTGCAGTCGTGTCGTAATTTGTAATAGCATTGAGATGAAATAACTAAAAATGTTTTACATTGGTGGGACGCTCGTAAATGACACGATGACTAAAATGGTCGCCCTGTTAAACCTCGAGCGTAATTGCTATTTAAAGTTTCTTACTCATCTAATTTACTATTCCATAATGAAGAGACCCAACGGTCGGCTAAACAAAAGCGAGTTCATTAATGATAGGCTCGGGGTTCTCAAAGGGTCACTAAAGAGGAACGCCGATTGACTCGGCGCTCCAAAGCCGGTGATTAATCGATTGTGGGAATTTGCATGATGTCACGGCCATTGTCTCGGGTTCCCAAAAAGCAAACGAAGACATTTCCGTTTTCGAAGAACAGAACTCCAACAGAAAGACCACTTTTCAAGCGGAGGATTCTAAAGTTGATGGAACTTTAGAGACACTCGTGTGATTTATGTTTTCTTTGTAAATTTATCCCTTGAAATATATGATTATTTTATACAAATTTGTAAAGGTCAGCCTGTAGAAGATTAGTACTTAATTTCATATATATGATACCAGAATTACCTGCAATATTAAGTAAATTATATAAACACGAATATACGACATAAATTTATAATGATTTAAAAAATTGGTTCGGCATATCATTGCTCACATGAATTTCTGTTGTGAATTAGATTGGATTCGATTTCATGTTCGATAGTTTCGTGTTATAAAGTATTGAGAGATTATCAAGGCACCATTGCTCGGTCATATGAAACTATGATATTAAATTCTGTCTCTACACGCTCATTCCCTGCAAGAGGATACCGGAGGTGGACTGTTGTACGGGTCCGGTAACCCCAAGGTCCCAGTTCGCATTAACTTCACCCTACACGCTGAACAAATTCACGCCAACATATAACATTAAACAATGTCCCTTACAAGTACACACCTATGGGTACCTTCCCTGTGAGGATTCTTCCTGGGAATGTGCTCTAGACGCTGATTAATCAGTTGGGGAACAATAGAATTGATGTATTATAAGTGTGCGACTGAGAGCTTGTGCCACCGAGAAGCTTGGAAGCGGTGGAACAGAGTTGAATGAATGAATAAAATCCCATTCACTAATTAGGTTCTTTCTTAGACCGGTTTCTAATTGTGACAAAGAGACACTGCCGGCCGTATGACGAGCGATTGAAAAAAATAAAAATACTATTTAGAAACCCAAAAAGCAATTAAAGGACTAAAACAGAAGAAAGTAGAAAATAACCTCAACAACACAGAACACATACGCAGTACAGTCATACTGCTAGCTGTCAACAGTCGAGGGTAATATCCTGGCTACATTACTGACGACAGAAAGAAGTAGAAACCGGTTTGTAATCGTTCCAAATAACCGGGATAAGATAGAAGATCGCAAGAGCGATGATATTCGAAACACGCTCGGACTCCTAGGGCATCTTGAACTGAACTAAATGTTGTAATTGCGCTATGTCAGTTTGGAATATTATCCGAAAGGTTAGGCCAGTTAGGTCTGTTTCTATCAGGGAGGAAGAAATAACAATTTATAGCGAAACAATCAAATCAAACAGATTCGTTTCTTTTCAATTGTATTGTCACCGATTAATTACAAACAGTGTGCTGATAGCGTCGAGAAAACGAAACCGCACTATAGTAGGGTTAAACAAGCGAGAGGAGACAGAAACACAACTCTGAACCCTTCCCCGTAAATATATATAATACAATAATGGTTATTGTAGTAATAAATTTCAGGCGTCAGGAACTGAAAATAAACACTCGTGTATAAGGTATAAGGTCGGACAGTCGTAAAATGAAAAACGGGTTACTTCAGAAGATAGGTTGGCATAGTAAAGCGCATATGTTAGGCGCAAACATCAGATATCCGCAGTGTAGTGATGTTTCCCAGTCAGCGACAGACATGACGCTCGTATCTGTATATATAATATTTCATTATACACGGGGATATACAGTTAAACACGGGACTAAACACCGCCCCCGCCGACTTTATTTAACGCGAACGAATGTGGGAGTCGGGCCCCAGTTCTTCAGCCGCCATTTGGGTCAACCCATGGGCCAATAATTGTTTATCGAAATTTACGAGTGCGCCCCCCCCGGACTGGCTTTCTTGTCTCGGTCGTATATCGGATTTTTAATTTGACGGAAATTAAATCGGAGCCCGAACCGAAGTCGGCCGGCCTGATTTGAATATCGAATGGCGTACAGTTTACAGAAGTGGGAAAAAGTGAAAAAAAGTTTTTAAACTCGGCCGCCCCCATATGAAAGGCGTTGCTCGAAAAGCAATTTGTTGGACGCTGGAAATATTCGAACGTAGTTTTTTAATCAAAGTAAAATAAAAAATTAATTCGATAATACTCAGAATGTAACAAGTTCCCCTTTATAGAAACCTGGATTCATGTTTCTGGCCGTCAAATAATGTCCACACATCCATAATTTGTTTGCAATTTACATTCTAAAGTTTATCATTGAAATTAAATTAGAATGACATCCTCTCCCTATTATCTGATGCAGTACGTTTGAATCAATGACAAAAACGAGAAAGACAGTGTACAGGTTAAGCAACAGTAGCGACTAGGTTTTCTTTTGCCTTTGTACGAGTTAATTAGCAACTCAGATCTTTTAGATTAACAGCCTTCGCGGAACCGGTATTTTTTTTACTTGGTCCGGTATTGTAGTTAAAGTATTCAGAACCAGTTGCGAAAGCGGGGGCATGCAAAACCCCCGGCCCACAAGTTTTCAGCGTGCAAAATGTCGGACTCGGCAAGTCTAATACACTAACTTTCTCACATTTAGAAACGCCTGCATTCCTAACAAGTCCCTAACAGTTCTGCAGTTCCTAACAGGGACCGGTAGAATTCACGAGGGCATCACTTTTTAGGCCGAACAGTATTCAAAATAAAAATGAAATACTTGACGTAAGCTAAAAGAAATTTATTTTTCGTGCTTTCAAAGTACCCGTCAGTATTAAAGACGAGATTCTTCTCTGGTATATATTTATATGTTCCTGTATACTTTGAATGGTATATAAACCTCCTTGATTAGCATGAGTTACGATTCATTTTTGTTAAGCGACACGGGCATATCCCCAAATGGGAAATGCGCGTCGTCCCACACGACAAGGCGGAGTCTGCGGTTTAAGACTCGAACATCGTTTGAGTGCGCTTTACTGTCCGCGAACACGAGCCGCCTGGGTGAGCCGTAACTGCGCCCGAAGCCACCTACTGTGCCTAAGTGTCGTTCAATTCTCATGACACGGAGCATTTTGGCGCGCCTATTCGAATCTCAGAACGGAAGAGCTGGTAAGGCGGTGTGTGTGTATTATAAATAAACATCATTCGCGCGGTCATTGTTCCCCGATTTCACGCCAAACTACGTGCAATTAGGCGACAGAGCTGTATCATAATTGTTAGTGAAAATAATTATCCTTAGAGTTTGATAGCGATATACTACGGCCATTATGGAAACAATTAAACCAATTAGTGAATAAGTGAGGCAATCGCCTTATGGGCTTTATATTTACAGGACGTATATAAAACTCTCACATCTGCAAGATTTTTTAAAATTTCGTAAAATATGTTCTTTTCTTATTAAAACGTTGCCCGACCGATGTAACAAGCTACCAACGACTATATACTTTATGTATGATAGGTACACTGCAACGGTACAATAATAGTTCTGCTTTCTTGATGCGTTAGTTTAGCGTAAACACTTAAATAATTTAAAACACTTAGTTCATTATTCTGTTAGGTTGGAATTGGTGAAATGCTTGCTCTCAATCCCCTTGGTGATATGAGACTGAAGTTCACATCCCATTTTCTCTGTAGCGGTGATATTAGGCTCTGAGTGCTGACTTTCTCACTGGAAATCGTACTAAAGTTTTATTACCAATGGGAAGAAGATTGCCCATCGGCTATTTATGCTGAAAGTATAAATATCCAGCAGCTCGTGTAGCTGGGATAGCGAAGGCGTCGGCGACAGAAAGTCACACGTGCGATGACATTCTCGACACCCCCACAAATATCTCTGAAACTAGTTTCGAACGCTATTCGCCCCCACCCCCCGGGGGCCGGGGTCCGGCTCCGGATCTCGGATCTGTTCCTGGAGGACGCCAATTAATTGCCGTTGTCCGGTAAAGTAACACGGGACGTGGACGCGGCCATGAATCTCACTTTATCGGCGGTCACGGCCCGAGATTAATGAGTTGTCGCATTAGGTCGAACGTCGGGACGCGTGGGCGACAGATAAATTGATTTCGCGGTCCAACTCGGCTCCCCATTAATTAAAAATCGGTACACCGGTAATTGATGCCTGTAACTTGGAGTTAATGAGAATGATGTTAGATTCCGGGGTCTCGGTTGTGTTGTCCTTAATGATTGAGAGCCTGCACCTACCAGCAAGAATGCAATCGCTTATTTAAAGAAATCTATTTTCTTTGGCGGTGGAGTTGTGTAGAGTAATTAGCTGTATAATTTCCCGTTGTTTTAATATAAACAATTAAAATTATTCTAAGATATTTTATAAAATTATTGTATATAATTTTAACGCCTATCTTTCATTAATTCCTTGCTATAGTTACAAGTTACAATTATTACACTGCTGGTATTTAAAAGTGGATGGAGGATGTTATGTTCAGTCCGGTTTATATGGCGTTTATTAATACGAACACTGGACAATTGTTGTTGTATTGCGATTCATTTTACACATATTGCCAATAGGAGAACGCATTTTCAGTACCGAGGCGGCGTAACGTCTACTAAAAAAATCTCGGATTCCCGATTTAAAATAATTTAAATTCCTCGCCGGGCTTCAATCGCTTTTTTACATCCGGCGAAAGCAATTGCAACCCCGCAATAACAATGGCAGTAAAAAAAATAAATAAGGGAACATGGTGGGGGGTGGGTTGGATAGCGATGCGCCCCTGCAGAATAAAACGGCCCTCGGGATTGCCCACTTTAAAAATTTCACCGCGGCGCCCTTCTGCTTAAAAACCGGGCCCTAACGCAGGGCCCGAAATAGATTTTTAACAACCAATTACGGGGGTCGTGGGCCTTAACGCGTTTGCATAAACGTCCCGTTCCAGGCGTACCTTCGGGGCCCTTATGGCTTCCTCTGACTGGGGCGGGACCTGGGTCAAAGGCGATCGGTCCCGAGTCTCGGGACATCAAACGCACTCCCACAGTAATAACCGCAGTCGCCCGCGATCCAAGTTTAATATTCACTACCGGGCCTACGGAATTTTTTTCTTCCACCATCGTCCATTAACCCTTCCCTAGGCAGGACGCTTGCCAAATACGTGCCCGTCTCCCTTAAAAATGCGGTAAGGAAAAACACACTATGGTAATTTACAGATCTGTTTGATAAATGTCCTTATAAGAAAACCGTACCTGTAGAATATAATCGTGGAATGCCGGCGGTGAGAATCACAATTGATTCCACGTTCAAAACTCAATGAAACGGAGGAATACCGGGGAAGCCTTTGAAATAGGGCAAACGTTCTGAACCCCTTTCGACCTTTGGAAAGCGAGATCGGTAAACGTACGTAGGGACGTTCTTTGGTTTCCGCTTATGAAACGTAATTTAGGCTGGTTCACGGCCGTTCGACGTTATAGGCGTTCTGAACCGTACCATTAGTGTTTACAGGGAATTTGTACTGTCGTTTCTTCATTTAACCTTTTTTTTAGGGCGGAGGCAAATAGTATGTATATCATTACATCTCATTAAAAAGTTATTTCCACCTGCTGGCTTTCCTTTATTATAATAGAGCATAAAGGTTGTTGAAAATGTTTGTTAAATATGTTGAGATTAATAAAATAAAACTATCGGTAGTAGTTTTTAATATATATTTTGCTCATTATACACTATTATTTCACCGACTTAAAATATAACATCGACGATGTTATTATTTCAGAATTCAATATGCACAGAATGAAATATATTCAATTATTCTCACCAAGACCAGGTATTAAGAGGAAAAATTAACGTGGGAAACTCTATTATGTGATTCGTACGTAATGATATGTTTCGGACAAGCGAAAGCGAATTAGGGCCCAATTGAATAGCCGCCAACCCCGGTTCGATAGTCTGGAATAAGTGTATCATTAAATTGGTAAAATTAAAGCTAATAAGGCTTAATGTGCGCTCCTACTTCGGTTAACTCAGTTGGGAATATTGGCGTTTAACCGATGCCATAGCAGAAATTAAAAACTCCTACACATCTTTCGACAAAAAACGTTGCTCTGTCTTTTCAGGACTAAGCGAAACTACTGAAATTTTCTACGTCAAATATGTAATACATTGAGGTGTTTTACTAGGGACCTAAAGAAACATGATTTATTTTACATCGCGCGACTTTCTAATAGGTTAGTACGGGACTGCCGAGCGGTGACTGAAAATCGGACCCGCGGTTAGATTTACACTTAATACCAGCCGTCACGGCCGGATGAAACCGGGAGTGCGACATTTCCCCGCATTAAGAGCGGGCCCGGTAATGGCGGCTCTTGGATAGCACCTGGGTTCAAGACTCGGGCCCGTTATATCGGGGCGAGCAATAAACTGCGATGAAATAGCGGCGGTACCGGGGCGTCTCGGATGTTCAAAGGGGCGATAGGACGTGAAACCCCCGCAGCATCAGTGAATAACTGTCGACAGAGAAAACCCATACTCGCGAACCGGAGAGATACGTTGAGACGCCGCGTTCCGATAACGTCAGATGTTTATGGACCGAGCGGGCCGTCGAGAACGGAACGGAGGAGTACGCGGCCCAGACCGCTATGGGTTTTGTCCGCTCGGTTTCGAAGAATTGAATATGAAATTCGAAACTATGCACGGGATAAATGCAATGCCGGGTCTTTACGGCCGGCATAGACTCCACGCGGATCTTGCACTATGCCAACCATACTGTACCAAGTTGTTGTGGGGAATGAATAAAAAAATATATCTAATTTGGATATTAGAAATCTATTCTGTTCACGAAACAATTTATATACAAGCTCCTTCCTTTGAGGGCTTGGTTCATTTCACCCACAACGATTCCGTAGGTCCAGTTCTAATTCTGATTGTTCTAATTTGTTGTCGTTAGCAATGTTTAATGTTCGTTACAGCACCGCCATTCAAAATGTTCGATTTCCTCCATTTTAGTTTACAGTTAACACATTTACATTCATGTCAGAAACATTTAAGGCCGTGTAAGAGACTCAGTTTTCTTTCGTCTCCGGCCCGTAGGCCGTAATTGGATTCGCATCCGGGTGTAAAGACTAACAGAATATTGCACTTAATTAGCGCTGGAATGAATCTTTATTGCGCCGGGGGACGCCATCAAGAAGAGAGGCCCGGCCTCAAGGCGGAATATAAAACGTAATTGAGGAAACTGCCTTCGCCAATCCGACGGGGCGTAATTGGCACTGCTTGGTCAGCGACTTGTCGCGTGGTAACCTATTTTTTTCCGTCTCATCTTAAATGCGGTTTTCCTTTTATTTATTTTTATTTCTCTATCTATCTATCTCCCTCTCTGTCTTTCTCTCTGTTTTTTCTTTTTATCGTCCCCTCCATAAAATATAGATTGGGCCCCCTATGGCCCCGTCGACCTAATGCAGTCGGTTTTACGACCGCCGTAAAAACCCGGCTGCCGGCCCCCATTAGTCGGGATCGTAAAAATTAATTCGAAAACAATAATTATTTTATTCCACTTAGCGGGCGTGGATAACGGCGGGCGGTAAACATAGTTTGTGTTCGTTCGATTCGCCTTATAAACGCGACGTCTTCATTGCCGTCCTTTGTTGTAACTTGTTCTGTTTTTAATACCTACCGTGAAAAAAACGCTGCAATTTTGTTCCTTGTCAATAAACGTTTAAAATGAAACTGATTTTGTCGATTCTATTACGGACCTGATAACGGAAATTATTTAGAATATGAAGATTGACGTGTGCACTCTCAATACTACAAACTACTACATACTCAATACCACATGCAGCGGAAACTAAAATAATCTTAAATATTAGAGAATTACATCTTTCAAATATTGCTCGGAAATATTAGATAGAAAAACACTTAAGGAGGTCTGCTTGAGACAAATTAGATTGTTCGTAAGCCATATTCGTGTATTTGTGAAAGATCGTGCCTTGTTTTGTGATAAATTGCAGCTTCACGACGCATTAGAAATATGGCATTGTGAGTTTCACTGTCGAAGCTGGCGAAAACCCATACCGAACGTGAGGGAAGGAAATTTCTTTTTGCCGTATCAAGTGGGCGATTAAAATCGAGGGAAACCCGAACATGGTCGCTTTTCCATTCGAATTTACCCACTTTCTTTGGGAGAGGTAACCCCTCTGCCCCACACCCTGAACCAATATGCGTATTTTGAGCCCCTCTCTCTCGGGCGGCGGTAATTCGGGCCAGAGTTCAATGCGGACTAAGCAATAATTACGAGTGCTTAACACCGGCTCGCTAATGGAACTGGTGTTGGGGGCTGTTTTATGCGTACGATGCCTCCAGGCGGCTGGGGCCCCCTACCCCCGCTAATAAATATGGACAGAATGGACAGGGCCGTCCGTCGGGTTTAATCACTTAAGTAAATAGCGAGGCGTGGGGTCCGAGACTAATCTGCCTGTCTGGAATACACTTGGCACGTTTAGGACCGCCCAGATGATTTGTTTACACTGCTTATTGGACATGACAGAGGTCTTAAAGGTCCAGAAACGTCTAAATAAGAACATTTTATAATTTCTACCGAGTTCTAGTGGATAATAAATAATTCATTTGGTAATCTACGAGGCACAACACCAGTTGAGCACAAATCTGACTTTTTTTTTATTTAATCAAAAATATGTTCAACTTTATAACACATAAAGTACCAAATGGGTATCCGTTCTTATAAGAACTAATAACTGTAATGGAATATGAAGCACTCGACTTCACGTGGTAATATTCGTGAACAGTGTCACTCGGGGCTGGGCCCTGTTATTTATTGGTTATTGACCTGTGACAGGTGCGCCTGGGGAGGCCTCTCAGACCCTCCTTCTTACTTCGAGGAGGGTGCCAGATCCCTTGTGTTAAAACGGAGGGGAGTGTTAAGACCCTCCGGGGACCGATAATAGTTGTAATAATAAAATCTTTATTCCGTAAAAATAAATAAATAATGCATTAACCTCATTCAACGTGTAAAGCTACTGCACCCCACAAATGTTCGCACAATGTAATAAAAATTTTAAACGAGCTAACTCCGACAGGTACCAACTACACGATTTTGGCGTCCCTAATTTTAGGATACAATATCAGTATATTTCAACGCAATATCATTTGGAGTTTAAAGCTATCTGCATCAACCGAAGTCCAGGCAGAAGTCACCCTGCTATTCACAATATATAGATATTCCAAATTGCAATGTACTATGAATCTAGCTTGATGGAAACACTTGCATAGTTTAGGAGGACAGTTTTGTGAGGCACCTCACCAACAGGAAGCAAGTAACGGTGTCGTTTTCACAGTTGGACTTAGGTACGAACGCCGCTGAAGGTTCAGTAGTTGGACTTATTGGAATCGAAAAGAACTCTCATGGAAAGTTGACTAGAGGGACAAATTATTCCGCCTTCATTACACTAATGGTCCCCCACATACACAGCAGTTGTTTCTCTCGCTGTTTCGCGTCTGACATGTGGATGCCCGTTATGCGGACGCCAATTGAATTAGGCCGACAGACGGGTCACACTCGACCTGCCGCTTATAACAATACGGGATTAACACTAACAGTTCTGCCCCTAATATATACAATTTTCAACATTATAAAAGCGCATCGAGCAAACGGGTTAGAGATGTGACTTACTATTCACCGGAATATATACTTTTATATATATCGCGTAATAATATGCGAAAGAAAATAATGAAATGAAATAATATCTCCACACCTCTCCTTGGATCTATAAGCCATTTTCAGTAACATACTATTGTATATGGTATTTTTTTCTATTTAAGCATTAACTAATGTGTAAAAGATTATAGTGATGGTCGTAGATACACTACTGGCCTGTCATTAGAAGTTATTTCCTGAAGTTCGTGTAAAGAATCGTATAACCGGCTATACAATTCAGTAATGAATTTTTCCCCTACTGCTCCCTCTTTCTTGTTTTCGCAAGCACTGCAGAGCGGCGTTTATCGGCTTAAAATTACAATAAACAAGGAGCGGAATAGCGATTTGATGAGGAGATTTATTCTGGAGTGGAGAGACAAGTGCCGGGGGCAAGCACCCTCGCCTATCGCGGAATTAAAACACTTGTTCCGGGGGTGAGTCCCACCCCCCCCGCAGGGTTCGAGTGTGCGGGGGAGCAAATCGTATAAGAGTAAGGCGCCCCGAGGGGAGGCGGGACGTGCATTAAGGTGACCCGGAAGGGGGGTCCGGGGGATTGAGAGAGTCTAGCGACAGACCTCTCACGGTAGGAGTGAGCGAGAGAGAGATGGACAGATTTGCATATTGCATAGAAAGAGTGAGAGGGGCCGGGGTAATCCGTTGTCATTGTCGGGGCCGACAAGTACATCCCTTTCGGGGCTTGTTGGATCTGTGATGGGGTGGGGGCAGAGGAAGCTAATGGCTGTTTGCGGGGGGACGCCAGATTAGGACACTTTGGAATACTAATACCTGGGGGATTCGAGAGCTTCCAGGATCAACGCGGCTGCATGCTAAAGCGCCGGGCCCTGCCGTACCCCTTTATGAAAATCCCAGGCCAGGTAGAGAGGGATCGAGGAAAATGTCGTGTTGAAAATATCTCTGACTGTAAATTCAATAAATGTAAACGCCCGTCTAAATATTCAATACACTGGAAGGCCGGTCCAATTCACATGATTATGGCAATAAACATTAAGTTAGTTTGGGGATTGGATCAAGTATTGTTCCACTACTGGTTATAAAGTCGAGTTACGCCTTACTGTTCGAACGTTGAATATGCCGAGGTCGAGAATTCGAAAGATTTTATTCATTCCCATTAGAGTCCTAATAAATAAAAATGAAACACTTATTAAAGCAGAATGGGGACTTTGAACCCCTTAATATTATTGATCATTATCATCAGGAGGTTCAACGTCCCGCGCGAAAACCTCACATTTATTGAATTTGAACTCAATTATGAACTCAAAGAGCAAGATTTAATTCTAAATTTTTAGCTAGAATTTGCATATTAAAGGTACCAGAGGTGATTGCAGTTAAAAGGTTCTTTGTCAGGCGAGTAATTGGAATATTATCGAATGTTTGGTTAAATAATATGCCAGCCCTGGATGTGGATATAGTGTCCACTGTATAGAGCGCATCCCGAGGTGATTTAGATGTGCCTCACAATCCCCGAGCGTAAAACGGCTATTGGAAGTCCGCATCGGGGACATTTAATAAATCAAACCCGATTTAAAATTCGGTCCGCATATGTTTTTTACCACGGGGAGAGAAATACACGCGAGCGCATTATTATTTCGGGCGACAAGTAGGAAGGAGGTTGGCGCGGTATTAGGGCGGCCGTACCGGCGGCCGGTAACGGTCCAGGTGCGTGCAATAGCTGACAAACATCCTTTAAATTTATTCCCGGCCGAAGGTTTATACACATTTTTTTTTTTTTTCTCTTACATCTCCTACTTCTGAACCTTTCACTCGATAAAACCCGACCCGCGGCCGAGGACCGATATAGAATTTCAAATATATAGCGCCGGCACATGCTCAGAACACTCCGGCCCTCTTCCAAATGAAGCCAATGCGGAGCTTCGTTTGAAGTCCCCGGATTTTGTTCAATCGCCGAAGCCATGTGATGTTTGAAATAATCATCTGTGTATTTTTGTTACAATAGGTCGAAATCAGAAAGTGTTATAAATCCAGTTCTTTTAAATATTTATAAATTAAATAATATACGATAATATTATAGGTACAGACAGTGTTGTTTGAATCGACTGTAGGAGGGCGAACGAAGTTTCTTTTTGATTACATAAGAGAGAAAAGCCTAGTCCGGGCAGGAATATGAACTGAGTCGGGGGGTTGTTTTTTCATCCCCCTCCACCTCCCCTAGAGGATGAACCCCGATCTATCTTCATGCATGAGTGAGCCAGGGGCTCTCTGTTGTCCTTCGCCTTTTACCAGGCAACGCGGCGGGTAAGGGGCGGCCCGTGTAAAGGAGGAACGTCCTACCGGTGTTTCTGCAATGAAAACAACTCTGGGAATTCTTCGTCGATCGCTCACAAGGAGGGGTTATATAAATGGCCTAGGGTCTTGTAAAAGCCCACCAGCATCAAAGCTTAAACATCCTGTTCCAAAGTTAAATTCGAGAGCATTATCTTGTTCTTTGTCCTGAGTGTTAAAATTTGATCTCTTGTTCTTATGATTCGTTTGGCTATTCGTTTGGGTAAATCCTTCTCGAGTAGAAGTAACGAATTTTGCATATATAAATGCCTATTTTATTAACGACGTGAGCGTTACTATACTCTTCTATTTCTATTTTTTAATAAATACAACCTTTCTAAAGGTGTATTTCCTGATAACAGTATCTTGGCGAAAGTTCTGAAGGAGCAGTTTTGAAAGGATTGAATCCATGACGCGTGTGCGCTTCTTTGCTTCTCGCACTTTGCCCTTTACCCTTTGATCTCCGCTCCAGTATGTTTTCAGGCTAAATTTCATTCATTGGAGGAAACAAATGCAAACCGAATATGAAAATGATTCCTTTAGCGCACTTTTCAGTACAATGAACGCGTATATAAACGCTATACTTTATAAAAGGTATGGCTCGCGATATTATATTACAATCATTTATTATCTAAATTTATTTTAAAAACAAGATTTCTTTTAAAAATAATTAAGAAATTATCATTCATATAGAAACACTTATGTGTAAGTAATTCAGAGATTCTATACGGTAGAATAGCGTGGAAATAGTGTCAGTTCCGTGAGGTTTGAAATAGGGTGACTGAGAGAGGATTGCCTCTTGGTACCAAGTCGAGAGACGCTGGTTTAGATAATCATCTGGGACATAGTCCGGTTTTTCGGGCCCACCCTCGATAATGAAAAGGAGATTGGGTGAGATCATTTTATGTTTTAAGGGGCATAGAGTTCATTGCGAGCCGGATTCATTAGTAGAGTTAATCAATTTTTCTTTAAGTTTCAGTTTAACGGTGCAGACGGTAGTAAAATAGAAGCTGACGTTATAAATAATGGGCAGTAAATAAAACTTTTTATATCCTGTTGAGGCACGACCACGACTGCTTAATTTATGTGTATATATATATATATATATATATATATATATATAAATTATAATTTTTTCTATTACTAATTAAAATTATTTGTAATAATGATTATACGTATCCTGGATAAAATAAACTTTGGAACTTTAGAAATGTGTATTCATTTCGATAAAGTACTAAGTAAATATTTATTTCTCCACCTTGGAAATGTACAGCTCGAGCGGGGATTAATTTTGAAACGGATTGGAGCTGGAGCGTCGTGGCTTGCCCACATCTAGAGCGTACCCGATGATTGTGACTAATGGAGCGGTTGCTTGGGCAACAATCCCAGGGAGGTGGCGTTGTCCCGGCCCAAGAAGTGTAAACTAATTCAAACTAGTTGAACATTTATAAAGCCAGGTTAACGCCGGGTTTAAGTTTATAACTCGGAGTCGGATTTATACCCCATGCCCCTCGACAGGTATATCTCACGCCCGCCGACAAGTAACGTGGACACCGAAGCACAATGACAATATTTCAACAATGAAATTTAAATTACGTTTCTCGCTATATCGCTTTACTAAGCAGACAGTAGGTTCTTAATTTACTCTGGCGAAAAGACGAAACCCTTCTCGCTCAGATCACTGGGGTGGAGGTATTCTGAACACTGGTGGACAAACTATCATAAAATTTACTTATGTATAATGTATACCGACAGGCACAGTCATTTTAGTATCAATTTGCTCTTATAAATACAATATAATTGAAATGTTTGAATTAATTGGAAATTTTCTAATGAAATACAAAACCCTTTAAAAATATTTAAAAGCCGCTAAGAAGCCGATATCTATATATTTACGCTAAACCCCGCATTGACTAGCGGATCGTTTTCCACTTCCTACTTTCAACCTGGCCGTCCGATTCCGGAGGCGGTGTTATTAATCAGATAAGCTTATTTCACGGGTCCCTTGAGGCCCGAAGAACCGCCACCCCCGCCTCCGCCCCCGGGCCAAGTCACTCACAATGAGAAAGTTCCACAGAAGTAATTTTTTTTTCACTTTTTCGCCGCAGACTCGAAGCGGGGAATCGAGAGAGAACTTTTTTTTATCTCTCCCGGACCCGTCCAAAGTTGCGACCCCCCATCATCCCCCCGCCACCAATCCCACCTCACCAACCAACACGATGTTAAAGGCCTTTGAAGGGGTGTCGATAAGTATCGGCGCTGCCGGCGGAGAGGAGAGCGACCTGTATTGAGAGTTTTGAACATTATATTCTGAAGGGGCCTTTCCCAGAATCCGTAAACTCCTCCTTTATGAATCAATATTTGTTGAAGCGCCAGTGTTCCTGAACTTGAAAATTTGCTGTACTCCAAATTTTGTTTAAGGAATATAAGCTACAGCACTCCTGTTCTCGCTGAATAATTAATTGTTAATTTACTATTATGAAGTGCTATTAGCTGTTTTACCGTAAGCCCGGCGTTATGGATAACGCTTTTTATTTTCTAGTGATGCTCATTTTAAGGCCATTTTTTAGTACGTTTTAATGAGTTTTATAGTTAGAGATTCTGGATTTCTTCGAAGTGCTTTGTACAAAGCTGGGAGTTTTTACATTACGACTTGATTATCGGCGGCCGCGAATAACACGCGTTATATGTATTCAACTCTCGAAATCATGAAATTCGGTAAATTTATTTGTGGCCCGCGGTCCACTCCCAGAATGGTCTTCGAGAAATGAATCCGGAATTAGTAAGAGGTCGGGAATACTACCCGTGGAATATTCAATTGGAGGGCGAGCCCAGATTCTCGAAAATATGAATACTGGGCCGAATATATGCCCGGAAGTGTACGAGGTAAATCCTGGGCTTTGAGTCCGAAGCGTAGGACATTTAAATCATTCATAGTTTGGCAGGTACATCCGCTACAATAAATTTTAATTTCTGCCCTAAATTGTAGCTGTTGCTCTAAATAATGCATATAAAGTGTATAATTAACTAATTTAACTGACTGAAATGTTTTATTAAGTACATAGGTCCGATAAATGCTACCGGTTAATATTAATAAAAAATTCCTTTAAAATTATCATAGTTCAAATGATAAGCAGGCAGATTCGTGAAGTTTCTACTGTTAGGAGTCTGGACAATTAGACGGAATCAATCGGTTAGAATATTAAACGAGGGGAACAAACAGTTTATTCAAATGGAGTTTTAAACAAACAAAACTGGATTCGGTCCAAACTGTTAATGAGAGGGAGGATTGGGGGTACAGGGATAGGGCGCTTGACATTGAAACCGATCGGGTGTCGTTTCAGGATTAACTCCGCTCGGCTTCGACATCCCGTTGAGCTGTTCACGCCTCCGCACCGATCGAACAGTGAATTAAGCCGGACATTTAGCACGGGCCAAATGCACCAAGAGAACATTTTACGGCAACTAAATTATCATCCTTATCTATCGTTTATTATTGATAAGGTGGATAACCGGGAGAGAGAGCACTGGGAACCGTTAGGACTTGTTTAGAGGTAATGGCTAGAAAATATGTTACCGCGCAATTCGATTAATTTCGATTGAATTTAATAATTAATTAGGTTGTCAAGATGATTTTATGAATAAAGGAAGAACGATTTGTGTAAGGTTGTTAAATTATTTCAAACTTTAATTTAAAAAAAAAAATATTACATCGAAATATATTTATGGCCTTTTGATACTGAGGTCATATTGGTACTAAGGCGTAGCGCATTCGTTTGTTTTTAAATTAAAATAAAACCCCTACCGTTCAATTGGAATGAAACTCACTAAATTTAAAATTTCTTTTAAATACTATTTTTGGATAGTCTGGTTAATCTCATTCATTTCTTATGTCCTAAATTATTTGTGAAATACGGTTCAAAATCAATCATTCAAGAATTCATCATGTCAAGAACGTACATTTGACGTTTTGTGGCCTTCACCAACTGTCAATATGCAATTATTCAGTCATAACAAAAGAATGAATACTTTTCTGTCATCATTTTGAACTTTTAAGACTGTCCAAGGTAAAAATAAAAAACATTTCTCCTGTTTTTATTAATGGGGTTTACCTCATCCCCAGAAGTCTGAAAGTGCTGCCTTGACCCCTCGAAAAAATGCCGTATTAACTGATCAGAATACCATCTACGGCCAGAATACGATTTGTACGGCTGGCCTCAGACTAATCTCCGGTGGATCGTTCGTGAATCTTCATTTAATGCCGCGGGCAGCCGGACACTTTCACGGTATCGCCAATGTCATTTCGGTCACGAGGTCCCGCGTCTGTTAAGTACTAAGATTGGACTGAGGACTGTAGCGCGAAATAGGCTCAGCTACATTGAGAAAACAGTTCCTTATCCCCTACTATACTAAATAATAAAAGCCGTGAAAAATACAGGTATTGATCCCCATGATGGCTTATGAAAAGTTGATAAAAGCAGAGAATTTTGAGTTTTGTGTTTGTGCTGAGAAATTAGGCTTACATAACTATTTACAATATGAATTATATGTGGAGTTCATTGGGGTGTTATTATTTATGAAATAGATTGTCTAAGTGTATTTCGGAGGTTTCAAAAACGGGGTAATATAGCGCTATAGATAGAGAATTACTCTCTGTTTCTGTTGTCGGGCCGGGGGTGCCGGGGGAAGACGGACGAGCAATATGTAAATGACGAGGGGCGAGTTCGTATTCAGGGCGCGTCGGCGCTCTCCCTTAAAAGGGTTGAAGCCACCCCCGGGGCCGCCGCGATGATTTAGCGGCGACGTGTTTACACCGCGGCCCGGCCACTTATCCCGTGTTTGCCCTCCGAGGGGCCCCTAAACTACCTGGCCGCGAAAAAAGAAGAAGGGGAAAAATTCGCCGCCACCGCAACTATCGGGTGTCTCCCCGACGGCCGATATACGAGGACCAAGAGCCCGTTTATTTTCCCCAACAGTGTTCCCGAATTGAAAAAAAATACTCCCTTTCTGAGTGATTGTCGAGACCCAACCAACAGTACTACCTGAAATTTTACGCTCCTCGTAATTGCCGGTATGAAATCCGAGACTGGAAAGAGTCGAGGCTCTAACGCTTACGATAATGAAGTCGGAACACTCTCGAACTGGACAGCCCACTTATTGGAATTACATCATTAACCCAGATACTGGCTCCAATATCGTAATTTTATGAACATCCTTAATGAGGGAAAATGAAATTGAGAAATTTTAATGGACTGATATCATAGCTTGGAAATTTAATAATCAAGATAATTATAAGTATGAAATACGAGAATTTTCATAGGAGGAGTGTAAGGGGTCTAAAGAAAAGACGAGTGTTCGAACAGGTAAGAGTTTTTATATTGAAATATTATACGTGAAATTAATATTGAATACTTTCAAATTTAAATAAATTTCACGCTTTGGAATTATAAAATTAACGATTAAATATAATTGAATATTATAATGAAATTTTAACGTGGGTAATCGGTCCGATGTTGGATAAAATGCGTTTTTAAAACTATTTAAGAAAAAAAATAGTGACCTAATAGTTCAACAAATTTTAAATACTTCTGTCCGATTATACGTTTTGTGGACAGAAACAAATAAAACTATGTAATTGTACTTTCATGAATTGTACAAATGAATACGTATTTCTCATTTGATTAAGCGAGGTACCACGCGAATGGAGTAAGCCTCAGATGCCTTCTAAATTTTTCAGGGCGCGCCTTGTAAGTTTTCTTTATGAGTCGAGACCTGCCGTCCGGCCAATCTCATATGGCCTCGTACATAAAACAATATGATGCATCACGGGTCGCGCCCCCTCACCCACCCCCAGGGGGCAAAGCCCGGACTGCACGAAATACGAGACGGGTCTACCGAATTCAATAATATACTTTCTTGGTCTGTTCAACCCCTTTCTATCCTTGCCTAGGAATTAAATTACAGGTTCCCCGAGGGTAATACGACACTCGGAATGATGAGGCCGGCGGTAGAAATATACCTCGGTATAAAATAGAAGGGGCCTAATTTCCAGTATGAAAAACGAGACCTGTCCCAGTGTCGGGATTTCAATGGGTTCTGAAAAACATGGAACAGGTGGAATAAAGGGCTGCTTCAGGACCCGAATATATTTTTTTGAGCAAACACTTTAGATATCATGGAACAAGAATTTTTGAAATTTGCATCGTTAAATACAATGATATTTATCAACATAAGCAGGACACAGAATGTCGGTAGGCTGAAATTGAACCACGATACTACAATTTTGAGGTATCCGATTCTTTTTATGTGGATCCACTATTGTTGTTACTATGTTAATTTAATAATTTTTAGTCTCACTGTTTATAACTCACTAGTGATTATCATCATTCCTCCCACCATTTTTCGTATTGCTAATTTTTGTTCGAGTGTAGGTCACAAGAATGGGAATAGAGTCTGAAATTTATTAAATTATGAAAGTGCGTGTCCCTAAATCACAGTGAACAAATTCTCAAATGAGTTGTTCAGTTGGCGGTATCACAACGGGCAGTTAAAAAACAACAGGGCCCACTAACGACGACTCAATTCGTTATTTATGCCCAATCGCCGCGTCCCAATATTGTCGGGGCCCCGTTCAGAAAGCGAATGGGCTGTTTGACAGGGCAAATGAAGCCCATATCGGCGGACGTGATAGGACAACCGTTTAAGACCTCAGTGCCGACCCGAGATATAAGAACAGACATGCAGTAGACAGACACACACGAGGTGGGTCCCCCCTGGCCGTAGGCGCCCTATTCCCGTATGCCCGAGACTGGATATTTCTTGGTCACGTTTTATGATAATGCTTTTGTAACACATCGGACGTGATCGTCTGTACGAGGATGTTTAGCAACTTAAATATTAATAAACACGATAACGGCTAATAGAATATTGTGCCCGAGAGACAATGCCTCGGCCCTTCTTTTTACCGACCGTGTAATTAGCACGTGTCTCTGTTGTTCCCCTACAAGGACTGAATATTTATTTCCCTTTAATTTTCCCGAATTCTATTTCTAATTTTCTTTACTCCCGAGGAATATTATCTTCGAAACAATGGGAATTCTTACTATCATTTTTTGTTATATCGGTGAGTCAACTTTCAAAAACTTCTTAAGATTATTGTTGTAGAGGCTATCGATGGTCAAAATATTGTAATCTATAATTTTATCATATTTTTCCCCGGCCTCAATAAAATAGACTTTTTTCCTAAGGTTGAATATCTACACTTTATCAACAGGGACAGCAAATTATTGCCGTTTCATATTTATGCGTAAAGGACTGTATATATTAAAATATCGGTCCGTTTGATTCAATCGTATTTTCATTGCGGTATTCAACTCTCCCCGATTTGACATTCGGTCTCGACAATTGCAACACGCGATTATTTCTTCCTGTTTTAGACTTGTTTAATTACGCACGAATTGCCTCGACGATTGGAATCTGTGAGTGGGCGGACACGCATTGCAAAAAACAGCGGAGGATTAAGATGCAATCGATAGATTGAGGTCGGGCGTAAAAAAAATCGGGCAAAATCCTAAAAAAAATTTTTTCTAAACAGTCAACTCCAACTCAGAAGGAGCAGGCGGGTGATTCATGTAAGTTCCCATTCTCATTAGTATGGTGTTGTTCAGTTGCCATGACGAGGACATTAAAGCGTATCTCAGACGCATAATGTAAATTGAAAAAAAAATATATAAAAGTTCCAAGAACATCATTACATAAAAAGTTTTTCATTGTCGCCATCTATCATAGGCGCATAATTTTATCACGTTTTCAACGCCGAATATTCCCAATAGTTTCAGATGTTGAATATGAATGATAGGGCCTCATTTCAGCTTCAGAAATTTTGTCGCATCAAAACCATAAAGTAGCCCAAATGAGCCTAAAAGGTTGGCTTCGGCCGGGAGATTAGTCGGCGTTTAGCAGTTGCTGTGCCTAATTGAGTTCCGCGGCCCGCGGTCTTCAGACGGATCCCGGCCAAATGCTAATGGGCAAATCGTGTTTATTCGTCTCCGTCAATTCCTCTCTCGCTCACTCATTGACCCTGCGTCGACTCGTCCCACTCTCTATCTCTCTCACACCGTTTTGGACGGGCCCTGATAAGACAAAAATTGGCTCGACGGCAAATTTGAGGCCCATTGTATTGGACGAAAATTATTGCCTCGTTCTAATCTAAATGGACGGCCGACAGATAGTGTCCTTTTATTAGCCTGGCAACTAAAAATTTTTTGGTAACATTTTCTTTCCTCACACACTAATTCAGGGCTAATCAAGGATAACTAAGCAAGAAGCGGTAGGAACATAGCCAAGTATTTACTCACTTTGATAACGCGAAATCAGAACTATTGTTTGGTTCACTGGATTATAATCAATATCTGTTTATTCGTAAGTATTTTTTGAGGTGACAGTAAATATTTAACGCGGCCCATATTAAGTTCTCGGCTTATGATTATTTCTCGATAACTGATTTTTACTCAGCTGTGTTTGCTGAGTTAATATGAGGAGTTAAGGACCACCAAGAAGAACTTTCTACAAAATTATTATAATCTATAGCTTTGTACGCAGGCGTTGAATACGAAATTTCTTTCCGACAAATCGGTTATTGTAACGACCCCGGATATGACTTATTTGCCCGCTTCTGCTAGGTTATTGCTTCAACCCGGTTAAAGGTCGCAGTGCAATTTCATGATATACCACACGGAGCTGAGTGTGACGACACCTAGGACGGTATGCCCTATCGACGGTATGAATATTAAAGAGGGGTCGGGTGAATAGAGGATAGGCTGGAGCCGGAGCTGGAGCTGGAGCGCGGGCGCCTCGAGAAAGGAGAGGCCTACTTCGGCTCGAGCGCCTGCCTGTCCTTATTTGCCGATTGCAGTTGTACTCCCCGCGGCAACTGAGAGTAATTCTCATGTATATGTTTCACTTCCAGTATTTTGTTTTATAAAACTAAAACTGGAAATCCTTAGAGTTATTCAGATACGGGACGAGTTGTCGGTGTATTTTTTTGTAGCTTACACCCAGTTCAATTTAGATGTTCCAATACGAAAACAGATTGTAAAACGTGTATAGAATAAATAGTTGTCAGAATAAGTTCTTCAGTTTTCAATAATTTAAACCGAAAATTAATAATTGCCGCCCTCCTAGGGTGGGTCATGGCTATAAATTCAATAAATCGGACAGGGTCAAACCAGTGTAGATTAAGAGAGAGAGTTATTGCCCGCGCGGATACGTCGCATTTTCTTTATTGCGATATTAAAAATTCGTGTACTGAATGCGTAATAGCTTCGGTCACGCGAGTCGCACTCTACATTTTCTGTTTACTCAGTGGATACTGACCTAGACCAACTAGTTGCCAACGATTTTCGCGGGATATCCCTCTCGGGGCGAAAAAATAGGTAGAATCCAGGCAGGAAGGCATTATCATGCTTAATGTCGCTCCGGGAGCTAATATCTTGTTAGCCGGACGGTGTCTTCAATATAAGGTTATCGTATCCGGTTGAGCGTTTACAGATTGGAGTCTTTGCGATAAGGGACGTGTACTAATTGCACCGGCCGCGCACTTACGCCGCCGCCACAATAAACTGCAACCGGGTTCAGGTTTCGAAAGAAAACTGAACTCGACTTTTAGCCAGGCGAAATGGGCCGGGAATCGTTTCAGTGCCAACTTTAATGCGTAGTGATGATTTTTGACCCAACAATAGTACCGAGGCGTAACGAACGATCCATGGAGGAAAGTACCGAATATTATACGTATAATATGTTCAGTGTGTGGTGATCGAACATATGTGTACTACGTAGAGTGGTGTAGAACTAATTGCGGTCGTATACTCTGCACAGTACCCCCTGTGCCCTGCAGAGCACTAATACAAAGCTTCGTACAAAGTACAACATGAATTAGGTCCTCCCTTTCATTTTATGTATTCTAGTTCATGGACGCTTAAAGTTGTGCTTCTACGTGTGTCAATTTCGTAACGACTATTTCCCTCCGGTTCACTATCCGGGAGAAGTGGATTGGGGTTTTTTCCCACAGTCTGTGTCCGGGATAGGATATTTTGCTCGTACAAGGATCACTAATAAAGATGGGACGATTCAACGGCAATAACGAGCCCACGACGAAGGGGAAATGAATGAGTTCAGACTGTAATTTGTGTCCAATCGTGGCCTGCAGAAAGGAAGGTATTTCTAAATTTATTTCCTCCAGCAGTATCCAAATAAGGCTGTGTTCGTCGTCCTTCCGGTCGGGGTATTCCTTCGCGCTTATTTTTAACCGTGTTATCCGGGCGCGCTAAAACACTCGTGTTGACGCACTGTTCCTTTCAGAGAATCGCGATTCGGCGAAAGCCCGGAGCATAAGCCGTAGAGTGTTTATTATTTCAGGGTTTTTATTTTCGACCCCAAACCTCTTTCGGCACTGTAAACAGGACTGTCCTCTCCGACTGAAATATCGCCGCGGTCGGATAAAGATGCCTGCTTGTAAACGGATATTCGGTCGCGGCTATTTGCTCTCGGATGTTCTCAAACAAACAAGCTCAAGAAAATTATTCGTAATCTTAAATTGAGGCCTTCCCGTCTTGAGCCTAACTCAGAAAAACAGCTTTAGTCTACAATTCTGGTGAAAATTCTCTAATTGGACGGATTTTTATTATTTCCAGTAAATTAATTGTTACCTCCCGCCGCTCGAACACCGTCGGGTAATTTGGAAGGCCGTTTTTAATAAAGTTTGACGTCCACTTTTCTTCATAAAGGGAGGTGTTAGCACGTCGTCCGGTGTGACGGGCCCGCTGCCGAGGCCCGTGTAATTACAGCGCTCTAAAAGCGGCTGAAAAGCGCGCCTCGGACTCCGCGGGCTGACTGGCTAATAACAGGCCGGCCAAGCCGCTAGAGCCACCCGGCCGGCCCTCTGACTGACGCTCCCCCTTCGATGTTTGCCCAGGGGTCAACCCTTCCAGTTAATTCGCGAAATACGGTGCCCACAAATATATATGAGTTAGTGAATTCGTCGGGAGAAAACAAATCTGACATAAAAAATTGACGTCCCAATCGGAGAACAGAAGTTCGAGTCAATAAACCGCATATATGTCATAGAACCTGAGAGAGCTCTCATATCTCAGTTAAACTCTCGATTCTAAAATATTACGGCCATACGATGAGTACTTACATTACATAGGGTCCTCCTACTTCCTGCATGAGAGTAATTAGCAGATGAACAATAAATCGGTCGACGGCTTCATATAAAAATGTTGGCATATAATAATTTATTAGTTCCACTTCTATTACAGTTTTTATTCAGGGTTAAGACATAATTGCGCATCTTCAACAAAAAATATTACACCTTACCTCTGTCATGGGCGTTTGTAGGACAGGCATCTGGCGGCATTCGAGGTCAAGATCGAGTATGTTGCCACACTTTACGGAAACTCAAATATTAAAGTTTTAAAGTCCATAAACTTCCCGGCCTTTTTTCTTGTCAAGAGTACGAACTCTACGGGAGTAGCGTGCAGGCTCTACATGATTCATGGCCGGCGGCGGGCAGCTCTGACCCCGATAACTCTCCGCCATCAGATGAATGAAACCGACATCCGTTGCGGATTCTCCGAATCGATTATATAATCCGTGCCGTATTCAGATGATTTATTCAGCCGGAGGAGGTTTTGTATACGCCGCGAGAAATGTATAACGTGTCGCTTATTGTTATTTTGAAATGTATTCAATTCATATTTTTGTAATTTACGTCCCTTGTTACGGAACGACAATCTCCTGCCTCAATAAATCTTGATATTTGAGCTTTCCTGGACTACTGGCCGGTGCTGGGGGGGGGGGTGCGGCGTTGTTCGGAATTCCAAGCTACATGCTACAATACTGAAAGAGAAACGAACGAGTTTGTTTGGCGGTCCAACATGCCAACGTTCCTCCATTATTATTATTATATTTATTTAACCGTTCTGATTTGTTATACTTGGTTTATTTGACTCTGGATTTTATCTAACGACGATCATCGCATTGTGTGTATCTTCAAATCTTCTTATTTTTTTCAATGCGAAAAGCGTAAATTTATAATTATTGCCGGTTTGCCTCTCTGGCACTTCAGACTTGGGTATCAACCAGAATATTACTGTCATTGTTTCTGCGAGATTGCATGTTCTTCTTTTGCCGTTTTCAGGAATCTGTTTTTAAGGCTTTAATTCCTTAGAAACACGTGTCAATCGATAATCTAAATTTAAATTTGACGGAGTAATATTATTGTATAACTTGATCCCGATGAATAAAGGATGGTTGCCTTCCATGTCGAAGTCGGGACAGTCACCGGGAAGGCATTCTAGTATAAAAGACCGATTACTAATTTCAAACCCGCGTTTCTAACGTCTTTTTTATTTCTTTATAAATGGAAATCATACAACTTCTAAAATGGAAATGCTAACTCCCCTCTCTCTCACCCTCTCTCTTTCTCTCTCGCCTGTACGTGACAGAGGGGCAATCGACGCCGCGGTGTGCTAAACCATCCTGTTCGTGAGGGGGCGGGTGGGGGGGTGGTCGGTACTGCGGGAATGCGAAAAGCCCCCTTGACAGGGGCCGCTCTCGGACCTATGAAAAAAGAAACCCGAGTCCGCTTCCTTTCTCAGCGCTGACTCAGGCCCGGGCCACCTCCGGCTGTCTCCTCCAGATCCTGGGCCCGGCCGGACTGCGGCTGCAGACCGTTAGCTTCGCCGTTCGTATTCTAGCAGGCTTCAATCTCGGTCGAGACAAAAACGTTCATCTGAAACTTCCGGTAAAATCCCGAGCGCCGCCTTTAGAGAAAATGGCCGCGTGGTTTCCTCTTGAGCGAATATGATTTAAAAACAGTTTTAAATAAATATTATATTAAATATATAATAAAAATTTTAATTTTCGCCGGACCTAGTCCCGAACATGATCTCCGAACGAAAGTTAATGGCGGTTAGGGAAGGACGGGAAACTGCTTTGGGCCTGGATTAGGCTGCTTATTAAACCCGTAGTGGGGGGTGGGGGAGGCGGATTCTTGAGTTACCCTGGTGAATTCTAGAAGGCCCCGGGACTCGGCGGCAACCGCTCCCCCTCTTCCGCCCTTGGAATTTATGGAGGCGACGATTTATCGATTCAAGAAGGAAGGGAGACTTTAATAATAGGGTTAATCCACCCCCGCTCCACCCTTCTTGACACCCCCTCGGCGTTGACAAAGGTCAAATTAGGAGAGGGTGTCGCTTCGAATAGCGTCGGGGTGACGGGGACGACTCAATTTCCTATGAGTATAGATAATTGTAGTTCGCTTGCGTTATTCGCCGGGAGGGGATTATCGTACAAAAAGACTATGGAACTAAGTAACGTTCATGGGAGCCCCGACAATATCCCGTGTACGGATCAGATCCGCTCTAATATTGTATTGTAATTCCGTCCCCTGGACATTAATTTATCACTAGTTGACTCAATTTTATTGTAATTAAATTATTTGTGTTATTACTCCGATATGTGCAATATTGTTGCAACAGATGGAGACATTAACCTGCCACTAAACAACCATAAAATTTAATAGATTCACTTATTATTCCTAATGCGTTGATAATCGCTCAATCAAACCCATCTGACTCGTTGTTTTCTAAAACGCTTGAAATGTAGAGGACCGGGTCTCCCGATTTAAGCCCGACACGAAAGGGTTTGCCACCGGGATACATTAATATTTAATGGGTGTTCCTTGGGTTGGATGTTGGGTATATAGTGGTGGGTCGGCTGTGGAGTTTACACTAACTGCAACTCGCCGAGTAATAACAATTGAAAATGTTTAGGCAAACTAACCCTCTGTCGCCCTCCCCGCGTGCCGGTACCGGGCCCAGGTGAAACGGCCCTCCCTCGACCTCAAGTTTCGAAGACGGGACCAACAAAAGGCGGCCGGAAACGTGTTGTTTAATAATTAAAATCTGCTGTTGGCCGCCTCCAGGTTGGTCGACCCATTGTTTAATAAAACATTACATTTCATTCTATAGAATACTAATAGGAATATTAAAAAATAATGCATTCTATTGTTTTAATAATATTTCTCTTTTTACAGTATCATTGCTTCTAAACATTCAATTTTAAAAATATTTGTGTCCTAATTCAACTTCAATAGAGAAGAGGGCAAAAATCCGAGTAAAGCGGGGCTGTCGGTAATGGGAAAACAAACGACTACTAATCGGAAAAGTATTAAGAGACGAAAACCAATCAGAACTGAACAACCTAACCCCGCTCTTTAAGTTATAAATAAAGAGTTGGCCAAACCTTTAGCCGGACCCTGATGATGGAACAGGAAACAATTCTGAAAAGGCGGCAAGAGACTGGACTTAAGAAATTTACAGGTGGGAGAACTCACTCCACCAATGGGACTGGCTCGGGTGTAAGTCCAAAACCGGTAAAAACTCGGCTTTCCACCAGCTGCTATGCGATATAACCGGAAACAAGGTAGTAACATATCAATGTCAATCGACCTCCAACTTACCGCTCGGCTGCTCTATGCGGGCCCGTCACACCTGAAACAAGCAAATAAGTGTGAAAATAACTCTCATGAAAGAAACTAGTTGTAAACCTGGAATTTATTGTACCAAGATTTGTATTTTCTTTTTATATCTCCTGGTGTTCTTTGTGCTATCGCCTTCAGTCGGACGGAAGTACGGTCGAAATCGTCGAATGGGAGATTCTTGTACGATGGCAAGATTGATGGTTCGACATTATCATCTTTTATAGTATTACTCTCCGCAATTTTGCGTTCAATTGCCGCCATCATCAATCTCAGAGCTTAGTCATTAATCTGACTTAAGGAGGCAGAAATCGACTTTTTACTCGACTACAAATTCGAACCAAAACCTCGAAAGTATGTCGAAAGTTTTTTTTATAGCGAATTCAACGTACAGCGTGTCGAATTTCAGCTCGTTTACCGGGACAGGGCAGGGTGACCGCGGCCACCGGTGACGGATAAACTTGTAATTAAAAGTCGATTCCGGGCGATTGGGTGGCCGCCCGCCAATTAGCGAGGCCTGCAAATGAGAGAGAGAGAGAGAGAGAGAGAGAGAGGTGCCAATCACAATCAGAAAGAGACGGAGAACAGGAGTAGACCCGTCCTGATGGGGTGGGGTGGGGAGAGTGTGCACCCCAACCCGTCCACCAAACGGAAATTGGGGCTTTCAAAACGGGGGCGGAAAAATAACAAGCTTCATTATCGCCCCCCGAGGGGAGGCGGAGCCGAAAGGGCCGCGAGGCGAAACTGAATGGCGATCAGAAGAAGAAGCCACAGGCAGAAACATAAAAGATACCGAATATATTCCGAAATTCTGTTGCCAACACGCCTTATTGTAATTTCAACACAATTAGGTGGAACAATTATTTAAATTATATTCATTAATTAAATTACTGGTATGTCAAATGTTCAAAATGTAGTTTTTTAGAACCTCTAAAAGAGATGGATTGAACAAAAAAATCTATTAAAATTTCAAATTGGAGTTAAACCAACGGAGAATTACTCGTGCAAATGCCGGTGGTGCTCCGAATTTTAATATTTCAAATGACAATCTGCATAGTAATAAACTGTACGGGTTAAAATAGGTTGAATATGTGAATATTTAATACAAAAAATGCGGTCTCTCTCAATTATTTTCATGTAGAACTTAATGAATTAAAGAATACTACCTGTTAGGCGTAAAATTTTAATTTCGTGGAATGACGTTGATATTCAGTTTCGTTTCGAATTGAGCCGGTCATAAAATCTTCTGACCCGTTCGTAGGCCGTACACCTCTAATTAGTCACCCTACTTTAAAACAGGTGGAGAATCCCTCTAACGCAATCCATTAATTCATTTCCGAACAACGTTGACTTTCCCCCTCCCCCCTCCGCTGCAATCCATTATAGTTCGAAAAACATGGACGGCTGACGGACACTGAAAGACGCTAATTGATCTATCGGTTGTTTAGCGGAATGATTGAACTGTTTGTTTGCGGCGGGCCCCTCTGCTGTGGACCATAAGGTACTGGGGCCGAGCTCCGCACTGGCATCTAAATAGCCGTACAAACAAATAAATACCTCCGCCCCACATTGCAAGGGATGAACGCTGGCCGAAATCGGCAAAACACATTAATAAATATTTCCATACGGTGCACGTATCCTCTATAATCCTCTATAATAATGACGTAGAACTATCGATCTTGGAATATCTTAATTTATATCTTGAAATATTAAAGCATAATTTACATTAATATTTCTTGTCATTTTTTAAAATAGTAGTAGGAATATTAAATTTTAACTTAATTAATCAGATTTATATTTCTCTCATTGCTTACATACTATGTGAATTACTGGATATAGTGCATAAACCGAATTAAATATATTAAATTCTTCATCGTCACAGGAATATTTTATTTATTATATTTAAAACATTACCCAAATACAGGAATTCATAGTATCAGTGTTCGGGCTGCAGAAACAAGGCCCTCCTAACGTAAACCCTTCTTCTTTTTGTCCATTGAACAATTCAATTCGGCCTGGCTTACATTAAATATTACTTCTGGCGGTGAGAGTCAGCAGGCGAGGTGAAGTTCCGTCGGGCGCTCCTCTCCCAACTTGACAGGCGCCAAGCCTCCCGCCCGGGCACAATTGGAGAGACATCAAGGGAATATTAAATTTGTCAGCTGTCTAAATAGAACGTAATTAATATTACATTAGAAGGCCCTTCCATTGTCGGGCAGGCGGGCCGGTCGGTGTTATTGAGTGGTTTCTGGGGGGGAATTGCGCTCTCCTCCAGTTATTGTTGGCAACACAAGTTCGGGCCCCGGCCCCCCGAAACGGCCGGCCCGGACCGTTGGATTACCGGAGTTGTGCAAAGAATAACAGGGCCGGCATTGTCGAGGTGGCCCCGGTGAACTCTCTTTTGTCGGCTAACTGGCCCGGGCCCTTTTCACCGAGTACCGCGAATTACCATGACAATGGAGTCGGGGTCGCTCCCGGACGTTTTTTCGCCGATCTCGTGCCGCCTCTCGTCACCCGGGCCGATCCTCACTTTTCCGACAACCCGGACATCCGCCCTCCTCTCATTTAGAACTACAAGGAATGGACAGGGAAGTTCAAAATTGCGAGGACTGAAAGCAAGAAGAGCGGTCTTCTTTTTATGAATATAGTGAATAATGAAAATATTGTACTCCCATCCGAACGAAAATTCGTGATATAAATAAATATTGAGCATATGATAATTTTATCATGATTCATATTGAAGTACTACTTAATCGGAAATACTATGGTATAATTAGTGTCAGAAAAAATAAATAAAAAGGCATGAAACAAATTATTTTTTTTCGATGAAGTGCGGTAGTGCGGTTCGCCGGACGGTCATCTCCACCCCGGTATCGGGGCTGAAATTGGAAACCCGTACATTTCAGGAAGGAGCAACAATTCCAGGATAAAAAGGATAAAGTGGCAAAAACCATGCGGAGAAATATTATTGCCGTCATCGATAGTAATTGAAGATCGGAAAGGTAGAAGGGAAAGCTTTTTGTCTGGTTGGTTGTGGGCGGGGGCGAGGGCTGCATACATTTCATTGTTAGCGGTTCGACAGCGGAGGATTCACCCCTTGGGCCCCGTTTCGTAAAACCTAAAGGATTCGGGGGAGCTTTCTCGCCGTGAGCCTCGATGATATATTGCCCCTTTCGATTCAGTCCGACCCCCTCTCTCGATACCAACTTTGAACTCTGTTTATTAAAAGCGGCCCTTTCTTTGGCTCGACCATGAAACCGTGTTTCAACCAGTTTCTATATAATTGTTCTGTGAACGGAAGGGGCCGAACTTTCGAATGGCATGTATGTTTGAAAGTGAGTAATCATTACCAAAACGCTTCTATTGCAACATTGGATTCTGTTCCCCACACGGAACTTTGATAAGCTCAAAACGCGACGCGAGAAACGTACGCGTAACTCGAGAACTGTGGAAGTTGGAGCGCAGCCCACTCGGACAGTCCGCTCGTCCCACGCCTCCGACATGTGAAACGAAAGCGATCTGCTGAAATTATAAATGTAACACGAGTGTCGTACGACGGAAGCCGGCGGGGGCGATACGACGCTATCGGGCGATGGAATCCGCCCGCCAAGCAGGAGGCGTGGGACGGACCCCGAGGAACTCTAATCATAATGCACCGGGGACCATTAGTGTAAATAACACTATGCGCGACCCGATTGATCAAATATAAACACGACCCATGCCTATTCAAGCTACATTTTGGACCAGGCGACATTTAGTTATCGGAACTTAATAAACCACTTTCATAATCGCAATGCCAAATAACCCATTACTTGGAAGAGTTAGGCGTCATCAGAAGCATAATTTCCTTCCCACACTTGTTGACCTCTGGGATATTTGTTCGTCGAGTACACTACGAGAGAAAACGTAACCTGCTCCACGTACCGATGGATTGTTCATTTTATTTTTTTTTTTAATTTCATGTCGTCACTCGAACTGCACGGGAAAGTTGCGCTTTGTCAGGCGGTGCCTCGGATTGTTTACGGCGGTCAGACTTCAATCGAGTCCGTCGCAAGTCTCCAACGACGGGACAGTCGTTGTTGTTTGACGGGACAAACGAGCGGCTGTTTGTTTTTCTATTTTATTTCACCACGGAACCCGATTTAGAAACGGCGACGTATTCAGCCTGTTCCTTCCAGGAAATAGTTAAACAGCGGAGTGATTCGATTAGCACTCATATTTAATGCATACGAAGCGTTAAATGCTGCAAAAGCAAAGAGTCGTAAATGTATAGTTTTAAATGCTCAAATAATAACGGATCAAATTAAATCGTGAAATGCAGAGATCCCAACTCACACACGGCTCATTATACTCTATCCCGCTGTCGGTCCGTTCTGGTTCCGGTTTCAGACAGTCATCAAAACAGTTAAAGGAATAGAAATAGCGTTATCGCATAATTAGTATGCACTCCGCGCATCATCATATTCTCCCTTTTCGATCCTGGACCGGGAATGACTATCAGCGGCGACAAATCTCTCTCGGATATCTTTTCTAGGATGAAGTGGCGTCAACCAACCGACCGACAATAACGTAACGCCGATCGAGATATGTTAATATCGGGGTATTATACTGTGACATGACTGCACAGCACCTGCTTGTCAGTACGACTACATTCAACAAGGGGTTGGGGCGCTGTACCGATTTAAGTTAAGGAGTTGTAATATTTTGTGAACATAAAATATCAAGTCTTATGATTAACTGCCCGTATAAGTACGCTTTTAGTCCATTATTGGAAACTCCATTTTCCCTCTATCAGCGCTCGCTTTATTCGGCCGTAAGGTGAAACAACGAGGAATTCCGCTGAACTGTATTTTATGCGGGGGCGGATTTTTTTTTGGTCTTAGTGGCCCCACTATTTCAATAGTGAGCGTACAGTGTACCGAAAATAAATTCATGGTAGTTTGACGACTGCGGCAATAAAACTGGGAGGATAATAAAAAATCGTGTCACCCGGCGAGCAACAAGCGCTCCTCCCCCCCCTCACTAACCGGTATAGTTGGCTTGCGCCAAAACCCTTATAAATAAGACCTTTTATTGAACTAGGAGCTCGGCTAGCAGGAGCGCTCCATAAATTTCAGAGGTTCCGGTCCTCCTTTTTTCACGGCTTTTTTCGGCCGGCTCCTTCCTTTTCAACTTTATCAGGAAACCTGTAAAGTACTTTCGAAAAAAAATGGTAAAAAAGAGAAAAACTTCTTAAAGCGTTTAAACGGTCCAGAACACGGCCGTGAATGTCGGTTAAGGAAGTTAGGCAGGGGCCGGCGTCACAAACTGTAGTCCCGGCCCACCCGTTAAAGGAAAAAAGAAAGGCGAATTATTTGGCGGTCGTTCATTCACGCCAAAGTCCGTTAACCGGCTCACTTCCATTCCTTTCAAATATAGCAGTGACAAGTCGATTGAAATGTATAGTGGGCCACTTTAGGTAAATTAGCGTGTAAACTCGAATTGATAAAGTGTGCCTATATAATTAATTACAGTATGAAACAGGTTTACAGTTATACTGACGAATATTTGTATCCTAAAGTAGTCATATACCAAGCTCATTTTACCTTATTTACATATGAATAACAAATTATTACAGTAAAGGAGAGCAGAAAAAATGTACCATGAAATAATTGTGAGAAAAATATTTATAAGTTAGCATGCTAAGACTATTTATAATCATAGAATTTAACAATACAGAATATCTCACTCATTCCAAGAGCGCCCGTTTTCTACTGATACCACCGAAAGAGCGGCGACGCTCTCTCTATGTTGCATTAAGAGATGATTTATTCAAGAAAACGGAATCCAGTTTTTTATCCGGACCATTGATTAAAGTTTAGGCGTGGCACGCTACGTGACTGGCTTAGAAACGATGCCACCTGATTGAAGGCTTTCTGAAAACTAGTCCCAACATGAAAATCGACTCGAAAACACTGAAAGCGTTTAGGAGCGGGAAGGAATAAATATTATATTTTTATTTATATCGATATTCTTCGTGACTCCGGGCCTCCAATCAAGTTTTTATGCCGCATTTTTAGTTTATTATCGTCATATATATATAATTTGATTTAATGAAATAGGTCATGATAAGCATGAATCATTCAGCCGCGTTCTTGTACTTGAGGCACCCAGTTAGGATGAAGATTGGTGTGTTGGTATTAAAATATGAAAGTATACAAATTTGTTATTGCGCGTTAGGATTATGTATTTCAGTAGGAAACATTTAATAGGAAACTGTGAAAAATATTTAAATACTCATAAGACTACGGTCTCTCTTCGAATTCCAATAAATGTTCATCCAGTTTAATTTTCGCCGCAATTGTTGTGTGTCTTATAATATTTTCCTCGCCGGCGGGACATTAAAAAAGAAAAAGCAAAATCCGTTTGATCTACCCGGGGCCAAAGGCGACGTGAGATCGATATCGAAGTTATTTAGGAGCGGGATTCAAAAAGGGCCGGCCTCGATCCCGGTCGGCCCCCGCTATTTCTATGCAAATTGAACGAGGTTTGAACCTGGAATTCTATCGTGGCGGGTAGAAGTACTTATTGGGCGATCCCGCCCGGATAACCGGACCCAAATATTGTACCCGGGGCGTACGGCGATGACAAATTTATATTTAGAAGCCCCAGCGGCGGTGGAGAGGAGGAGTATCCATGAAAACGGATTTTATGGGACGCGTCCTCTTCCACCGCGAGTTGGCTCCTTTCCCACGGCCGGCCCGCGGCGAAAGAAATGTACATTTATTTATTCGATGATAGTCGCAACGGTGTTGAATCGTAAAGTGGCCCGCGACTGATCCTGACGTAAAACCAAGATGGAATAGCCAAATATAATATTCTTTTTATCGGTACAAAATACCACCGGAAAGAAAAAATGTTATTAGTTGTTATTTTTTCCTGAGGCTGAAGTCATTAAGCTGCTTCAAAAGAACTAAAATATATTTGTACCCACATATTTCCAAATGATTCCGGGATGCTCAAGGCTATCTAATAGGTAAATATATATATTAATAAATGTGTGTGTGATTGATTGATGTGATGATTCTTTTTGTGGTTATCAATCCTGCCTTTCACTGGATTATGTGAAATCGCTGCCATTTCGTACGAGATCTAGTATAACTACTATTTATTTATTTGTTGTCTCATTAACTTTATAAACACATTTTTTACTCATGGCCCGGAATATTTTTCCGGACTTTGTAACGAGGATGTTTTATCGTTGTATGGAAATTCAATTCGGAATCAAAAGATGAAAATCCATGAGAGATTAGCAAGAGTTTGGAATATTTTTTGTAATCCCAGTGATGTGTGTAATAAGTCTGTTAAAGAATTAAATAAATTTCAATACAAAGCAACGCTATGAGCCGTAGTTCGGCGAGTTCAGTGTCTAATGACTGGACGCTTGCACTTACAGGTTTCCTCCCTAGGTTCGTGGACAAATTAGGATTTACCCCTCTGTAAGCAAGTAGGGACTTTCGGTGGCGTCGGGACCGCATTTAATACGGTGGATGTCGCTATGCGGGCCGCCGCGTCTCTCCGCCGACCACTCCGCATCACTATTCATGAACATGCCCCTTCAAAAGCCCCCGCGTCCCCAGGCCGGAGAAAAAAGTCGCAGCGCAGCAAGCGGGGGGAAGGGAGCCCAGTCCCGGGCAATAACACGTGGAGCGGAGCCGACCTAGCATCTGGGAAATTTTGTAATAAGCGCATAACCGAGAGGGGCCGTTTGGAATAGTAGCTGTACGCCGTAAATGAAATGTCCGAAAGCGCGCCGAATACCTTCCGGAAACGGGGGCGTGAATTATTAAATAGGCGGAGCTGTTAAACTGTCGTAAAGTTTCAATTGGTAATATTTTATTCAGTACATTCTTGTATTTTGGACAGTAACTTCTATAACAGCAGTACATTTGGCGAAAATTCATATTCTTCGGTTCACCCATCTACTGCACTTTTGTATGCTTATTTCTCTGTTTACAGTAGGTTTTGACGAAACATTGTTCAAATTATAGATCAAAGCACGGGCTTAGATTATGTGGTCAATACGTGTTGTAAAAATGGATATTGTAAGAACAAACGCCGCGGGTCCGCCAATTATATTCCTAATCCAATTTTAACATTTTCATTTGCTGAGAAGAAATCCGAGCCATGTAATACGATGGGCACAAATGTGCATACGGACACATGTATATCAGTAGCGGGATGAGAGAGGGGCGGATTTCAAACTCTCAATCAGATTATGGAGGGTCCCCCTCGTGAAGAGGGACGTTGAAACCAGAGGCTGTGGGGAGGGTGTGGTGGAGGCGGTAATTATTTCGTCATAACGATTACGTCACCGGGCCCGCTATCTGGTAGTGCACCCACCTCTGTCTGCGACTGATTCATATTCATCGTCCCCCGGATGCACTTTAGCAATTAGGCCATAATTGATTTATAATCCTCCGAGGGCGATCCGTTAGTTTGTTATCACTGGCGGAAAGATTATTGCCAGCGGCGGCGTACGTCCTCCCGCCGATTGGGGTAGACGAACCGTGCCGGCCTATGATAATGGCAACCACCCCTTTCCTATTTCCACTGGGGGTTGACGAGATCGATAGATTAAAAAACTGGTTGGTTATAATAAAACAATGATCGTAAATCATAACACAATTGTACTCTGCATTGCGAGAGTAAGGTTCTAATAATGAAACCCTGTAAAATAACTAAATTCTAAACACCGTAGTCACAGTTATTGGACGTATCGCAGTATAATGATTCTTCAACGTTTATCGCATGGCCTAAATGTATATAAAAAAAAAACTGACGGCGAGAAAAAGGGGTCGTTTAAAAAGTCGTAAAGTATACAGAACCGGAGAATGCGTTTTGCATTTTCCGGAAGTCCTAACGATTATTCAATCAAATCAAAGCGGCATGAATTATTCGGCTGGTGGGCTTGTGGGGTGCGGTGGGGGACGTTTTAAGCCTCCCATAAATATGCATGGCCGTCTCGTCGCCCGCCACAAGTCGTTTGATACGTACTTCGGCGGGACTTTTTAATTCCGATATTATCCGGGATCGGCCGGTATGGGCAGATACGCGATTTCTGTAAAGGGCTCGCGGTATCGGCGCCCAGAGATAAGAATCCCGTAGGGGGTAGGGTGGGTGCCAGTCGCGGTTTAATATCCGCCAGGAACCGGAAATAATAAAGTTTGTCCGGGCCCGGCTTGTTACTGGGCCGCCTCTCATGCAATATTCATTCATTATTAACGGAGACGGAGCTGGGACGTCGGTGGTCCTTGTTTGTGCCCGGGCCCTCTCCACCACGGCAACACTCGAAGAGAGGGGCCCCTTCCCTTAATGCCAAACCGAAGTCGGTTCGACCTCTTTTAAAGGCAAGTCTTGTATTAGGTCATATTGTTATTTAAAATCGAATTTACAGTGTGGGAACGCGTATATTATATTAGAAAAAGAGTGATTATTGCGGGGAGCAGAGGTACACGACATTCTCTGTATAATTCACCCAGATGTGAGCTATTCGGGAGGCGAATATTACTAATTTACTAGTTCAGTTTTGAACCTTTCGTGTTGAAACCCCTTTCCGCCGTCTGTCAAATTGTCTCTCCCTAATTGCTCCTAAGTATTAGGGAAGTTCCACGGTCAGTTAATAACGAATTTAGACCACCGGAAGGGAAGAGTAAATAGCGGAAGCTTTTGTGTACCGTCGGTAGAATCAGCGCCCGGAGTCCCCCTTTTGAGGGCAAGGATCGCGTGCCTCGCCGCCTAATAACCGCGTGTCGCCACCGAACCGCCACCGTTGTCTTTTTAATAATAAAAACCCCTCCGCGGTAAATTACTTCTGGAATGAGCCCACCCTTAAAGGAGGGTCGATATCCGCCAACCCCCCGTACCCTAGTTGTACCCCGAGGCTTTGCCCTTCAGGCCGAATCATAACCCTTCATTAGATAGAAATAAATCACGATTTTGACTAGAGCTCGTGTCCCTTTAATTCTCATAAAATTGTAATCTACGAAGAAGTGCAATGGGGAATAATTGTGGCAGTTTTATTTTGAAACGGGCTTCCGGATTAATTGATTGCATAAATTATTCCTTTACGGATTATTGACAGTTTGAGCGAATTGCATAATTGCAAACTGTAGGATGATTAACGTGTTTATTTGTAAGATAAAGTAACCTAGTATTATCCAGTACCCCCTTATATTTCATAATATTAATATTTACAATTTATCTAATTAGTTAACTAATGTACATTTGATTGTAAACAAACTTTTATCAATGCCGATATAATACATTCACAAGAACTATATATTGTTGCATAAGTCAAGAATATGCTGCAAAACTCTTTAGAAACAGCGTGTACAACAATTATGCAAACTCGTCCAACGGAGAGGATCGATGAGCTGAGGAACCGAAAGGGCAACAATCAACGTGAGAGAGGCCGCCCTCGTAAACCGGGCAAAGGGGTTGAGCATTATTTATTTTACTTTCTCCCTTTGGTTTCGTGAAACTCATAAAACATTTGACGGAGAATGAAATAGTGCTCATAAAAGATGTAGGCCACAATAACAACAACGGGCCGGGCTTTATGGACTACGATTTTTTGTTTTACGGCCCCCCTCGCGGTTCTTCAAGACCCTTACCTGGCCTCGCTTATGATGCACTTTGATATACCGGCTTTTAATTTGTAATTTTCATTGCACTCTCTGGCGAACCGCTTTAATGTTTTAAAGCGGCCGTGCTGATGATTGAATCAGGTAAGCGGTTTTTCCAATAAATTAGGCGTCAGAAGACCCGAGCGACTGTTTTTCCAGCCATAATTTCAGTCGAACACAAATCGTGATTTCACTCCATCAACGAACTGCGAATGTCATTATAGTTTTGTGTTCGTTTCACGAGAGTTTCCAATCTTCTAATGTGTCCCGTCCCGACCCATCAAAGCATTACCGATCCCCGCTACGGGTTCATTTCAAATCCGGGCGCATTATCTACATCTTAGCGTTACCCAGCCCGTGTTCGTGATTTCGGACTTCACTTCAGTTCTCAATTTCATCTCAACCGAAAATCGGTGTTGTTCACGTTCGGCGTTTATCGGCACGCGACACTTTCGAGAAGCCCTTCTCTTTCAGACAGAAAGGGCATTGCAAGAGCGAAATAAAAGAAGGAATTATTCATTTCTCATTTTTTTTCCATAGAACTCTAATAATCTACTTTGTACTTATATGTATATTTAGCATGTTCACATCACACCACAGACGGGTCGCTAGACATTATAAAGTGGCGCCATGAATAATGCAATATGGAATTACGATATAGGAATAGTTTGTTATTCATTAGAGCTGGCCGATTATCAAATTCACGCACTTCCTTCGCGAACGCCCGTCCGAAAACACGCTCATAAATTTTTCCCATCACGCTCATCCCGCTCGCATACTTAGATCTTCAGGCCGAGATAATGGCATCTCAAATGACATAATAATTAAAAGTTCCCCGGGTCCTTACTTGCTCAATCGCGACGTAAAATCTCCTTCGGTACGTAGCAGAACGTTTTATGACAGGATACAGTCCCCTATCTTGATATTCTAAAGAAGTTGTTAACGGATCTGTGTTTTTTTTCTGAGTTTTTTCATGTCGTGTATGCATTATCGCGATCTCGCGATCGGGAAATAAAAATTATGACTGGGTTTCTCCACCGCATTGATTACCATAAGATTAGGGCTATACATCTTTCCACAAATTGAACGTAATTTGTTTTCCGTAGTATCTTTCCGGCAACAAAAGAATTGAAGGAATGAATTCATTCAACTCCGACAATAAATATGAGTCATGAAATATCACAATAATAGATCAGAACTATTGTTTTAATCAGAACTTCTAATCTGTAAAAAGTACAGCACTTTATATTTTTCCACCATCTGAGAAATTTCTAACGTATAATCATATCAATTCCCTATATGAATTTATTTATAACGAAATGTGAATATCGGTGGGTAGCTGTGTTAATTCTTAGTTAATTAGAACCGCGGAAAATATGTTTTTTATGTTTTACATCTGGCCCAGTCCAACTCGCACTTGCGTCTAAGCCAAGAGCGCGTTTTGTAACTTTGTGCAGATTTATAAATGATTTTCCCGAGTGAACCGGGTCGCTAACAATTTATTGGCTCTTTGTCATAAACGTTTTACACCGCTGTGGCGTGCCCTACGCCCATCCGGGCACTGGAGGCAGTAAAGTCCCTTGCCCTTGTTACTTAGGTACGATGACCGGGCTCGGCTCGGTCCTGGCCCTCTCTTGATCACCGGTTAGGAAAACCAACTCCACCACGTGGTCGACACCGTAGATTTCTTTGATTTGAGAAAAACATTATTTGGTAAGAAAATTGGGCGGATTTTATATATTTACGGCTCTTTCCCGAGAACTCGGGAACCCGTCATACGCAATCGGGAAGTTGAAATTTACAATTGAAGGCAAAGCAGCACGGGGTCTCGAGTAGTTCACATTCAAATATAGTACTTATATTCTTTCTTTTCAAAACAAGAATTAATCGTCATATATAAATACATACTTTAATCAAATTGTGGAAAAACTTCTGATAGACGTAAATCTCATTTATTTTTGTAATTTAATATTGACAGGTTCTGTTACGTTGTTGAATGATTCGTGAATTAATGTTGGGGAGTCGTCTTTCTTTTGTAGGTATTCAATTATGTTTATTTCTTTTTTAGTAATTTGGCACGTTTCTTTTGTATGAATATAAATATTCAACAACAATTTTTTGTCTATACGTGAAAATCAAGAAGATGAATGCATTCGTGTTCGGGGTATGCCTTCTGAAAGGCCAGTTCAATTCGCGCCGTAGAGCCCGACGAAACTCGTTTAACTGTAAACGGCCCCGTAATCAATTAAAGCGTTTAAGACGATAAAGAAAAAGAAAGAAGACGGGAGGTAGTACAAAAAAAGAAGTTCCGGCATTACTTTTCCGGCTAATGGAGTACGTGACTGAATTACTCGTGTGTCCACTGAATTACCGTGTGAGCGGTGAGAATATTCTCTCAAAACAAATACTAATAAAGACGATAAGAAAAAAAACACAAAAACTTTTAAAAAGCACTATCTTGAATATAACTTTATGATATTGCGCAGTTCCCGACATTATTAACTTCTTATCGAAACGTTTAAATATCCTTCTGTAATGGAGCTGGCTAAACTTCAAACCGTATCCACTGTTAATTTCTCCTTATACTTAGTAATGAAGTATATTTTCCGTATTTAAATCATTAATCGTGGTTTTATTCACTGAAAACAATATGTTAAAGCGTAGCCAATAAACATAATTTTCAGGGGAATATGAAAAGAATAGTTTATATCCGTGTAATGCACACAATAGGTGTTGAGAACTCGTACAGTATTTCGTATAATATTTTGTATTTCGTACAGTATTTTTAATTTAATTTGGGATACTAATCTGAATCATAAATTAAGTACTACATTACATTTTTTTAGGAAGGGGGGAGATTTTTTTTTGGTATAGATCCTTATATGTAGAGAGTGTGAAGGGGCGAGGTATGGAGGCTGAGCTAATAGAGGAGCTTTGTTGCCGAAGACGTGCCCGCAGCGCAAGGCCGGGGCCCGCGGTAATTTCGGTAATTTTCGCCTATTTCATTTCTCGGTTCGACTCGTATCCAATTCCATACTTGGCGGGCGCGGGCCCGACCTCGGCCGTTATTAAACTCCGATCGCCCGTTTCGTACGTGACGCTAAATAGCCCTCAGTGTCCCTCGGGCCCCTGATGGCAAGGCCGAACCTCCGCCGAGGTCTGTTCCGCGATCCGTAAAGGTAAGCGCTGGGTAACGCACGGGAAAAACTGAAAAGAGAAAAATCTTTTCCTGGACAGATGCCAAATGGAACAATTGTTGAATGCAATATTGGATGATGTGCAGTTTATCATCATAATCACACGCTCACGCAATCTATCGATGTGATAAAATTAAGCTTGATGTTGGAAAACTTATAACAAAGTATATTTTAAACTTTAATGACTTGTTATAGTTGATATTTAACGATCTACTGTAATTTGTCTGTGGGTTCATGAGGATTTGAAATAAATACCTCTCATTCCATTGTCCTGGTTTTACCACACCTTCTGTATATTATAAATTGCGCCTCGTTTTTATATGTCACTAATTCAAATTATCTCATGAAGTGTTTGGAATATAAGTGAGCTACCATTATTGACATTGGATATATTTTATAACTACAAATACAAAAATAATATTACAATAAAGTAGTCTCACGCAGTGGTGAATAACAAGTAGTAATATAAACTGATTTCCCTACGGACCTGTTCGGCATAAAAATGTGACGTTGTCTATCACAACCTGGCTGTGCAAAACCAAATAAATGAATAGTTGAAAAGCTTTCGGTGTCGTATTTAGGTCGGAGCGCGTTCTCCGAGGGGTCGTTCAGAGAGAAAAGGGGCTTTTCCGAGGGAGGTAATATTTAAAGGTGTCGTGAAAAATTGAATGGTCACGTAGGCGGCGGTGCCTTCCTTTGCCGGCGCGCTGGCCCCTCACCCTGGCAGTACCCGCTTACCTTCCATTCGTTTACTCCAACATAACCACCGTACAAAGAAGTGGACTTAGCCGGCGGCCGTAAGGACCACACGTGGGCCAATAAAAGTGAAACCTAAAGCCCCCCCCCCCCGGTATAGGAGTTGCGGCGAACTCCAAGTAACCCTCAATTAGCACTTACACTATATCTATCTTACGTTACGATTAATCAAAAATAAATGAAAACCTAGTTAGGGTGGACACAATATACATGAATAACACCACAAATATAGCTACGTAAACAAAAATATCAAACAACACCTATTTTCCGTCTGTATACTTAATTTGGTCAGAAGCAAGACTAGTTCCGGCCTATCGCCATCTTCAATAGCATTTCGTCAGTAATTCATTGAGATATTTGGTAATATATTGAGACTACTATAAAACATTATTTGATTTAATCTACTAAAATGTCGACTGAGGACGTTCCTATAGGTTGTTTATATATAATTTTTCCGGCGGAATTTATCGAATTAATACGGGAAATAAACCCATAATATTACCGTCGAGGGCCGTTATAAACGGCACCAGCCAAATGCAATATAAATCACAATTTCCGGGCCATTAGTACTGCATCGGGTTTTCTGTATTTTCACCGCGATGCGAATATATAAATGCCGTGTGAGAGAGAGGGAGAGAGATAGCGAGGTGGAGGGAGTGGGAGAGAGAAAGGGAGAGATGAAAAAAAAACTGCAAATTGTCCAGTAAATAGAGAATTATCGGAAGTCACGTTTGCTTTGTACTAAATCCGCGGTCCGTTAGAATAACGGGTCGACTTAATACCAAACCGAAACAACCGTAACATACCGAAAAATCGTGAAATGTGGTGCGAACCTATATTTTAGATTAACTTGAATTGTTTTAATTTATCTTATATTTACCTTTATTTGTTTATAATCATACAAACAAACACTTGGAATTCCAAGTATTTTTCATCCTATATTTATTGAAGTTTTGAAAGGAAGATCTTTAAATTTCGCATAATTAATTTTCAGCGAACAACATTCAGTGCTGGATGTATTCGAAGAATGCGCTTCGATAAATTGCAAATCTGGGTTATGATGAGATAGCTTCTTTGAAATATTTGATTGATTCTAGACTCGACGCTGTATTTCTCGAAACTTCAAACATACTTATTGAATGTGAATATTAATAATTATATTATCCTCGGTAATTTGCTTTTAATGACCGTTTAAGGTGCATGTAATAGTCCAAATTGTGTTATTACGTTTCAGTACCCATTTTTTATACAATTTACACCCGGATTCCACTTTTAATATTAGATGAAAGAAAATTTGGAAAACATACGATCTAATATGTATATATTTCTTCAACATTTCATTGTACAATGTTAAACTTAATAGTATGTTAAATACTCTTCAGAGTTCGATTTCCGCTAACTAGAAGATTTGTGGTTCCTAGTCTTCATGTGTAATGACGTGAATAATTTATATAACTTAGTTTATTAAAAATTCGAACGAGATGTTCGGTAGAGTAATTAAGGTTTCGTGTGTAACTATAGCGAAATGAATTTGTGACCGTCATACATCATCGTCATTAGGTGATTATAGATGAAGCATGTTGTCATTACACGCTATTCCCCACCTTAGAAATACCTAAAACTGTGACTCTATAAATATTTATCAAATGATTTCATGAAAATGAATTTATGAATACGAATGGAAGAGTCAGAATTGACCAAACGAATCGTTTCCTTTTCTATTGGTCCAAGAACCTTTTGTAAGTTGTGAGAAAGCGCGGGCCCTCTTTCTGTAGAGGGCGGTGAACCCCGGCGGCGAAAGGATGCTCGGGACTTGAATGGCTCAGCTGTTCCTCAGGGACGTGGACGAGCGCCCACGTGTAATTACATACACGGGGCTGCAGATGCGTACAATTACGACCGGTAATATATGGCCGGGTAATTGGCCCTCTCCAACGACCGGCAACACTACTGGTTTCGACGAGCTCCGCCCGGTGAAGACGTGGGAATGGTTCCTCTTCCTGATGCTTTGATTCCCCGTCCCCGCTAAGTAGGACTTCATCGAATCCGGCGGTACTGCAATTATTTTTAATACAGCGTACAGTATGATTGTTCTTGGAATTATATAAGATCCATTGACTCATTCGTGTTCGACAGGGACTGAAATATTTCTCACATGTTATGAATACGGTCTGATAAAATTTGTCGAAACAATATGAAATTATTACACTATTTAAATGGAACAACGCTAGTTATAATTCCCTGCTATGTAGGCAGACATGGTGTATTTTTGGACAGAATTTGAGTCTTATTTGAAATATATTATTTATTTATTGGAAACGAGTTTTAAGTGTTCAAGGCCTGAGCTCATACACTTGAATAAACTCTTCAGTAATCCAAATCGATCTATTCTGTCTCCATACTCTTGAGCTCTATTCGCCACATTATTCTTTGTACTTTCCTGGTCGGCAGCACACGATTAATCAAAGAATCCACCCATTCATCCAGTTCGAATAGCAGTCTCTTTATGTAATCGTCGTCTACGCATTCATTCCGTCTTCAACCTCGTTTGAGCCACCAACCGACCCGCGTTAAATCGGAAATCAGAAAAGGTGTACCTCGGTTTATATCCGCGATCTCCGCCTAATAAAACGGCCCCGTTTACTAGGCCGGTGATAAATTTCAATTCGCGTACGTCAAATTTAATGTCTTGAGCCGCAATTAGGAGGCCCGGTCCTAAATCATCGAGAGATTAAATTCGCCGGCTTGATTCCCATTAGGGCCGCGCGCCTTAAGCCCGCCGCCTATGGGATTATGCGACCATTAATGTCCGTCAATATCAATATATCTGGCCAATTAATTTATCTTTCCGAAGTATAATCTCATCTTAATGTCTATCCGATGAGTGAAGTAGCCATAACCGCATTTTTATTTCTCGAATACGTTCGTTTATTTACAGAATGTGAATTGCCTCCTCTACTGATGAGTTTCAATTAAGGTAAAAAATTAATGAAAAGTAGATTAGATCAACAATATATCAATACGTTGCAGCGACTCCGGAGTAACAACTGACGGAACGTGCCGTCGGAAGCGAAATTACCTGGCTACGTTACTAACGGAGTGGTGTTGTAACGACGATTAGAAATCCGGTTTCCCATTCCTTTGTCGGCGACGAGATTCTTGGGCAATAAGGAAGGAAGTTGTATTTCCTGGCAGGTCGTCCGTGGACCGGGTACGACGGCGGCGGCTTCCACATCCAGGTCAGTTGCCCGTCAAACGGAGAACGTCACCGCCGAAACCGGTCCCGCGGCGAGAGAGCGAAACTCTCCACGTCTTCTTATGCCCATCTTACGCTCCGTCGGACCGCCACTTCATATACGGCCCGAAAAAAAAACAGTGCCGCTTTCATATGCCTCGTGACAGTCTCCCTATTGGCGGTAGAAGGCTTACGTTACCGGTCACCACTTTTAAAACACCATCATCATTATAACAGCACCTGAATATTCGCTTTATATACTATTTTAATGCTCAATATCAGTTTAAAATATAACAGTTTATACCTATTCTGTAGGGTCGTAATAACTGTTTTAACACTATTGAATGTTTGAAATTGCGTCTTCATTTGAAGTTCGTATGACTACCATTATATTATATATGAACGCTGACTGTGTAGTACATTCGCGGAAAATCGCGTATGCGGTGTGTGTAAAAATGATTTTAAGAACAATACACCAGAGGAACTCCCAATAGCCGAAACTGATAATGCCCAAGTATTTAACGTGGAGACGGCGGAACAGTTAAGTCGGAGCCCAAGTTTACGGTGTCGGGGGTTGGGGTTGGTGCGCGCCCTGTATTTCCGCGAAGAGAGAGAGAGAGAGAGAGAGAGAGAGAGAGAGAGAGAGAGAGAGAGAGAGGGATCGAGAGGGAGAGAGACTCCACTAAGGGAGGGAGGGAATTAGTGCCAGAACACCCTATTTCCGTCTCGCTCCATAACTTAATTGACAGAGTTAACGGAGTTGACACAAAGACCGGGACGAGGAGTCCCCCCCTCTCTCACTCTCTAGGTCTGTGTGTCCCTTTAATTCGTATCGCTCGCTAATGGAATAGCACTTTTGCCTTGGAGGAGACTCCCCCAACTTCCCCCCGGCCAAAAGAAGATATTTTTGTAGTTTGGCATTGTAGTGTTTGAACCGATTGAAAAGCTGAGGCATTGTACTATGCACTGGTGTTGTCTAATATAAGCTAACAGTGTACAAATATTAATTTATAATAACAAATTGGACAAGGGCGTCGAAAGAAACAAGAATTAAACAGACATAATGATTTGAGATGGCAATACATTTTTTGTAAATAATGTGAAAATATCGATATTAGTCGATTGAAACAATTAAGAAGATGAATTTAATATTCGATTTAAGGACGGTTCATTCCAATCTTAATAAGGCAATGTATTCGTGAATAATTCGTTTCCATTCATTTCAATTTTCTTATCTGACGGGGATCCAGACACAGTAATGTGAACGGTATTTTCTTAATATCTATTATTTCTATGTGAAGATGCAATTTTAATTCGAGGAAACATTCTTTTTTTCAATCCTCCCAAGATCTACCCATGATTTCTCAAGCCTTCAATTAGGGTCGATTAGCGGTAACCACTATAATAGAACACTAGTAAATAAAACGCCGGGTGTACTGGTAATGGGGCAATTAAACGTACAATAAATTTTTTTACGATCCCAAGAACTGGAAGCGGGGTATACTAATTACGCCGGTATATTAATTAAAAGGTACTTAGGGAATGAATTTCATTCGGCCGCCCATTCTTGGAGGATCGTTTCTGAGCCTTGGCATCGGCTTACTTTAATAAATTTTTAATCCCGGCCTCCCTTAGAGGACTTTGGGGGAAAAGGAGTTGAAGTCTCCTAATCAGTGGCCGGTCCCGGGGAAAAAGTTGGCCTCCTTTATTTCCTTCAATTCTATCCCAGTCCGGCACAAACTTTCTTCAACAGACCCGCGGACATTTTTGACCGGTATACTCAATTTTCGACAATGAAAATTCTCCTCTTATTTTTCCCCTCGTTAATTTTAATCTCCCATAAATTTGCGGCCACAATTTTTTACACCCTTTAAGGCTACTTAAGGTGAGTAAACCACTATTACGATCTAGTATGTCGGAACTGAATCCGGATACTGGCAGAACTTAAATGCCAGAGGCTTCTAAGGCGGAAAAATGATTTAATATTCTATTTATGTTTATAGATCTATAATTAGCGTCCAGGAAACTCATGGCCAACAAAACGCCATATTTCTTTCTCGGCCCTTAGATAAGAATTCTAATGGTCCCGAAAAATTACAGGGGAAATCCAGTCTTAATTGTTTTTAGCCACCCGTACGACACTTCTCGAATTTATTGGATTCAATGGAGTATCATTTAAAGGCATATTTAGACCTGGGAGGTGGCGTCAAAATTAATAAATATGAAGACGGGTTTAGGTCGGGGAATAGGTATTAAGATGTTATCTACCGGGCCGAGCTATTGCTTATGAATATTTGATACGGGGAGAAGGAGCGACAGGGGCCTCCTCTAATGTTTATATAACGGGTAAACGAGGCTATCACTCCCGGAGTATCGTTATTCGGACAATTCATGTTACCCGGCCTCCGACGGTCGGGTAGTATCTAGGCCGACCCGTGATGAAATATGCAAACGGATAAAGATGTTGACATACGGTGTTGTGGGAGGGGGGTCGACCCGGTTTCATAACTTAAGGGGGAAGCTCCCGGTGAACCGAACCGGGGGGGATGCCCCCCACCCCACCCTACCCCCTCGGGGATATTTATGGGACCGATTCCGGATGTACATTTTAAATTCGAAACGAGACAAGCAACCCGGGACATAAATTCGGACCGGCCCTCCTTGAAGCCGTTGTAGACCGACTGCAAATTAATATAGTTCGAACTCTTCCTGATTCATTTCATGAAAGTTCTACTTACAAAGCCGGCCGTTCATGACATCACAAGCCCGGCGGTCGCCTATGCAAATTGGAAAAGGCATTCGGGTGGCCTCTTCAAAAATAATTATTTTATTACAAAATAAAGTTACTGAAAATTAACTGACAAGATGAATCCATCGAACCATTTATTATATTAGAAATTAAAATATTTATATCGGAAGATAAAAATATATAGTGATATTTTTTATTTCAACGTGAATTTTTCGTGGTTGAGGAAATTGGAATAGAACAAATTGTTGTTTACATTGAGGTCCCTTTTGCAACCAAGAGGCTTCGTGGCTTTAAATTATCAATGGGGGAGATAGAAAATTAGTATAATTACCAGTTTGGATGGCACTTTTGTGTCTAGTGTGCCTTACGCAGTATAGAGTAAAGAATAGGGGATATTGAACAAGAAAAACTCACCCAACGTGAATCATACTCCTTTCGGAGCGACGCAATAATTCATAAGGTCCGGTCGATGGGGTCCCCCCTCCTGCCGATCATTCCACCGGCGGATTCTTTACGCTATTATTGTCCTCCCATACTTTATTCAATTAGGGCGGAACAGACAGACTTTTGTGCGGATGTACCTTCGGGGACACGCGAGGATGAATATTCGATAGGCCCAACGTAGACGGGTCGTGACGCGGGGGACGCCAAAACCGATACCGAGCTGCGTTAATGTTTGCATTATTTCGTCCTCGAACAGCGAAAGACACTACGTTTGCGTGTCGCCGGCGTCTTTTTGCATATTTGACGACAATTGCTCCCCGAACGTTTCAAAGCCGAAAGTACTTTTGATAGACACGAAGTGAACAAAGCGTAGGTTTTCTCAGCATTATATCTGGAACTATAGCAGTTAAAGAAACTTCTAAGAGAATACAACTAAACTAAATAAATTTAAAAGATAGTTAGGTTTTCATCTGAGTAGTTAGAGAAGTTTAACCCACGTCATACAACTTTATCCGCAGAGCGAATTTGAGAAGTTGAGAAACACCGCGTGGGCGAATAACAGCCGACCGTATATTTAAGCTTTAAATAAGACCGAAGGAACGTGTTGAAATTTCAATCGAATTATTAATTGGACGCCTGAAAAAAGTACGGGCATTCGAAGATTTTAATTTACGTGGGGAGGAAGGAGGAAGGTGTCGACGTTCATTGAGCATTGGCAATAAAGGCCGAGTTGTAACCTGCCGATAATCAGTTTGTAAGTCCCGGACTATTTTTAAGAACTGAGCCCAGCGGACCCTAATGGATTCCTAACAAGGCTCAGGCGCGGCAGAGTCCCGGGTGTCGTCCATCTTTCGAACCCCCTAATGAGAGATATTTATCACACCGCGGAGTCTCAACTCGACTCGAGATTAATAGATTTGCCCTTTTTAAAAATTACAAGATACCGATAGCGATCGGCCTCCCCGGGGCAAACCGGTTTATCCCGTCTTAATTGAGTGTTTATTTATTTTTTTCTTCATTTCCATTTCCCAAACGTCCGATCCCGTCCGCAAAAACAAATTTAATACGTCTTGATTAACATTACCAGGCGCTTATTTCACGATCGGAAATTCGATTCGTGTAGGTCGAATTAAATGGTAGCACTCATTCGGGAGTTCATTTCGAAAGGGGTAATTGGCATGATGAGAGATACGCTTGTGGATTCATTTTTTGCTACCAGGAGATTCATGGCTGGGAGAAGTCATCTTAATAATCACTCGTAAGATTGTCTCTCCTCGAAATCCTATTTGGCCAAATCGTTAGTTGAAATCCTTTAGTAATAAAGCGAGCTACGGCTACCGCTGAAATATCGTGTCAACACTTTCTCTATAATAACTGGAAATTATTTTAGATGTTATGGAACCCCATGGTTCTAGCGATCCTCTGCCCCAGCTTGCAGATTCGGGTAGTGATTCACTTGAGCATATTTATTGCCTGTATTGCTGCACATTTACTGTATATAATGTATTTGATTTGTTCCGTGGTGCAAGAACCATCATAATATTACCTACTGAAAATAATGTCACTCTGCCTTAATACGCTTAATATTTTAATGAAGAAAAGAAATGTAACTGTTGCGAACATTTAGGTCGATAATAACTCAATAATCTTGCCGTCGGGACATGTATGCGCCTCGAAGGCTTAATAAAATCTAAAAAGCGCGCGAATTTTTCCGATAAATTACTGAAAAAATATCCAAACTCGGTAACGGATATATGAATGGGCGTTTTTCATAATTAAGGAAAACCAAAGGGCTGGAATGAAGTTTAAGGGATGGGGTTGGCGGGAAGCCTACGTAGGGCGATATACGACCAGTGATAGGGGGGGACCCGGGGGCTCCCCTAATCACTCTGTTAATACGTCCATTAATCCAAAGGGAGACATGATTAAACGGTTGGTGGGATGTTTCCACCATTACCGTCTCTCATGCTCGGGTTATGATATTGCGCCCTGAGCGCTACGTGCCCGCCTCCACGACCTCGTCCTCAACCCATGTCCCATGTCCTCTCCCACCCAGAAAATATACGGCCCAGTTCCGGAGGGGGGCCTAAAAAAAGAATAAATTTCAGAACTAATATTCCGGAGTCCCCAGTGTATCTGGATAACGACACGCTACCTAGCGTATGTTGCTGGAAATAGAATTGCTAAAACGGTAAAATATCTGGGCTAAAGCATTAGATTTATTGAACATGCTACAATATTTTGTGGATCCTTATTTCACTCGACTAATTTATAATCTTTTATTATATACAAAAGGAGTATTGTTTAAATTTAGGAAAGTAAGCGAAAATTGTTCTTCAAATGATATAATTTGTACTGAACGGAATGTTATTTCATAATTTTGGTTATGGTATTTTCAGCGTCATTAATAACGCCCTCAGTCATTAACCTTTCTTCAGTAATAATGGGATCATTTCTCAATGTTTCGTACGTATTATTTCTCGTCTTATTCGCTACAGATAATGTTAACATTACATATATTTAGTTAATGTAACGAATGCATTCTGTGAGATCTATTTATGTCTTGGAGTCGGTAGGAAAACAAAGGACTGATCTACAGAAATCAGTTCAAACTAATTTAAGGAAATATATTTAAATTAAGCCTGTTGGGCTGCTAGGGTTGATACCGGTTTCGGCTTCTCCGTCTTCAGTAGCATTCCGTCGGTAGATTATCCCGACTGTGCTGTTACTGTCCCACTGAAAATACAAGAAGCTGCAACCGGTTTATCATATAATTGTGATATTCATTGGCGTAGTAAAAAGAGCCCGACAGCTCTTAACACACGAATGCATCTGGTAAACGTCGTTTGTGGCAACGACATCCTAAATTAACTCAACAACTTGTCAGGTTATTGACCGGCATTATACGGTGGGAAAATGACGGAATCGTGACTGTACTGTTGTCGTTTCCCCTGGACGCCCGGGGATCGTATTAATGCCCGGCGAACGGTGTCCGTCGTAGGAAAAATCAAGAGGCGAAACCCGAGACATACATCAGTGTCAAACTGGATGGATTGATAACACTGACGAATCTAAAGGGTGACTGGGCAACTCTCCGTCTAGTTCGTCTAATTACCCGCTAGCTCGGTGTCATTAGCGGATCCCCGTGGGGCATCACTCGCGCCCCGAATCTCTTCCCGAATATTTTACCGTTTAATTGGGCAGGGCCGCCGGGCAATTAGCGGGATTCTGGACGATTAGTAGAACGGCGTCGAATTAGTTTCCATTAGCTGCGCCGGCAGAATGGGAGACAGAGAGAGAAAAAAAAATCGTTAAGTGACTTTTATGAACTTCTCAGTGTCCTTATTAGCCTTCTCCCGAAGTGCCTCTATCGCCGTTCGGTGAATGGCAGTGAATCTCAGCCTTATGACCCGAGTTCAAATTTGAAACGGGTCAGGGTCATTCAGAAAATATATCGCGCTATTTCTTATATTACGGTGGAAAAGAAAATAATTAAGTATTACAGAACTGCTCTCAGACAACCGCAAGGACATAAGGCGTTAAGTACCGCAACTGTTATACTAACAGAAATTTAGGTTCAGGTTAAAAATAAAATAAGCGGGTGGAGAATACCGATTGCAACTTCGTCATTGAGATACAACTTAATTTAAAGTACGAAAAAATTATCTTTGTATGACTAATAGATCGGGTTTTTATCTGTGGGTTCCGCACAGCGGGGTTTCGCAGGGTTACGTCAGTGGGCGCAGATGCCTTTTGATTGTTAATGGCGGTCGGACTTCATTAGAATCTGTTCCAGACCTCCCGATGACCGAGCGTAGAGAGGATGACTAATAAAAATCTCGCTGTTCTGTTTTTATACAATTTCAAGGGAGCAATGAGTGAGCATCTTAAATATCAAGTATATTTATACCATATCTGAAATTCCATGACAAGAGGAAAAAAATAGTGAATTTTATCTTGTTGCCAATAAGTATGAAACTGAATTTATCTTTTCTGCGTCACGCACGCCTAATTGCTTCTTTTTTTCACAGCTATTAAGCGATTTATTATTTTATTATACCCATTCTAACACTCCGAGCGTGTTGGGCCGATGAAATTACCGAGGCGTATTTTTATCGCCCTACTGTTTATACGAAACAGAACGATACACGTGAAGGGTATCGTGGACAGTGACAGAAGGTAATAATTGCAGGCTGCCTCGTAAAACGAATACCTTTTAATAGTACGTGAGCCGGGGGTGGTGGGAGGGGCAGGGAATAAACTGGGCGGCATATCGTTTTTCAGCCGCTCCAAACACGGCCCGCTGGTATTGCTTTATATATATATATATATATATATATATATATATATATATATATATATATATATATATAATGAACGGGCGAAAGCGTGAATAACCAATTAAACCGATTTTTATCAATGGCGGAGGATATATTAGCCACCCTAACTGCTGGGGCGAACTTGTTCTTCCGTCAGTCCCATTCTGTGGGGCACATAATAAACCTCAAGGCTACAAGTTCCCCTGCCTATATTATGATTATATTTCTTTCGGGTACAATCATGCATATCTCGCCATACATGCTGCCTGCTAAATTATTTGTTATAAAATGTAGAATAAATCAATGTTATCTCGAAATAAAAAATACTTTTAATTGTAACGAGGACAGTATATGTAATCAGTTTTTTGCCAAGATTATCCGAATTATTACCGATGAAAATTTATGACAATCTATTTTAAATTAATTATTGTAGTACTTTTTAAATTAAATGTTCACTATGTACTTAATTTTTCAATTTATACTGTATCATTTTTAATTTTTGTAAATCTTACTTATTGAAATTATCGCCGATACTTTCGGTGGCCAATGAATATTCATTAAAGTACGAAAATCGATTGGCTTTCAGTTTTAAAGTACACCTGGAATGGATCTATGTTCCTTTCGTTGCGTTTGGTAGCCAGAGATTATCAGTTTGGATAATCTGAATGTGTATAAAGAGGCAATGGCACCGGGCCAATCCTGTCGAGAATTTGTATTAATTTCACTCGTTCGTGATATTTTCACGGTCGGACCTAACCTTGTCATAGTTGACACCTTAACGGCAAAATGGGGCTTAAAATGTATCGTCGTACGGGCGAAAATCGGGGTCTGCTCGTTTAAATTCGTTCCGAGTAATCTCGCGGAGGATGCTGCCTTGGACCGGAGCGTTTTTACGATTTGTGGAAGCCGTCGTCCGCCCAGCATCCGGCTCGACATGTGGTGTCCTGCTGCAATCCGTGACCGTTTATCCGGCGACGTGCTTCTTACAGAAATAATTTTAAAATATTCTGGATGTGTAGATACAATTAAAATTTTTGGACAGTGTTCCTACGTCCGCTTCGAACGGGCTCAGCACTTTGACGAAGAAATTAAACGCTCAGGTATGCAGAACCTATATTTATAGTATTTTAATATTTATAAACGATTGAAGCCGTCGCTTCACTGTGTATTTAATCATTTCATATTACCATAATCGCAATCAATCTAGTTTTCAAATTAACAGATAGTTGCACTCCAAGCCACTGGTATGTACAAGCCTATAATATGATATATCGCTTTTCTCGTTCGATTCTGTGCGGGTACAGAACAAGAAAGTACAACGGACAATACGTCCGGCACCTTATATATGGGTTGCCGAGATATGAACGCCGGATGTAATTGAATTCATTATTTTTTTACACGGCGTACACAGTTGTAAATATTCCGTGTATTGCATTAAGTCCACCGTTGTTCATCGTGTCGTGAATTTCCTTTTTTTCCCCGGGGCCCTTGTTAATGAAACTCCGAAGGAAAACCGAGCCGGAGCCGGGGATTCAGAAGGCCACGAGTGGGTACGCAGGCGGTGGCCCTGTTCGCTTTGTTATCTGGGCCGGTGATCCGGTCACCTATATCTCCGGCCTCTATCTGGCCAGACGTCTACCCCCGGAGGGAACCGGTCCTCGCCCTCACCTACTTGTCAACTAGCTTATCCCCTCTTTCGGGTTTTTCTTTTTGGGAAAATTAATTATTCCCTCTGTGTGTCTCTCTGTTGAATGAGTCCGCGATGAAGAAGAGCAAATTGTTTCAGAATTTGAGGTGAAAGCGAACTAACAACTATGTTTGGAAATGAGAAAAAGGATACGATGATTCGTGGGGAATTATTATTCTATTAGGGATCGGTTACGGAACAACGAATGTAAACGAATTATTTGAGCTCCACCACTGTGGAAATTATTTAAGCTGTGATATCACCAAACAAATCCAAGCTTGATTCAATTACAAAGGCCGCGTTGTTGTTGTCAGAGTTTATCTTAGTCAATTTTAAGATCTAAGATAATTTTCATTTTCTTAAATTTAATGTGAAATGTCGGCTAGGAGTTACTAAATATTGAATCGAATACCCGTCGTATTCTCTCAGCCTTTAATTCATAATTTACGATAATATTTCATTAAAGGGATTTTAACTCAGTAATAAATTCACTTAAGGGATTACAGCCCTGCAAAATATTCTGACGGGGCCAAAACTTATTTACACCTCACCATAACGTAGCCTGGTGCTTAATTTATGACGTCCTATCATTCTTAGGTATATATTTATACATAAGAATTTCTATTATATTTTAGGGGTTGACCCCACCGGAACCAACTTTTTTATGACCAGTGGAATTAAAATAAAATAATATTACTCCAACAGATTCAAAGGCCCCTTTCTGTTCCTAGTCCACTATACTTAGAAGAAAGATTTGCCTGTTTCTCCTGCGAAGATTACGAGCAGCCGAAACTATCTGTCTAGCAGTAATCCAAAAAAGCGAGGGGAGACAGGAGATCGAAAGAACTGTAGTGGGAATGGAAGTTAGGTTTATTCGACTCCCTACACGCGCCAGATGGAGTCCCAGTCCATTTCAGTTTACGTGACAACTGTGATACGTTTTTATTGGTCGGTTCCATGTCACTGCCTCGAACCTGCATTCGGGGCTAATTGAAATGGACTATATATAGGATTTTAATATTACGAACAAATCGAAATTGCGAACTCAAAAATCGTACATTTTTATCTGTTCTGCGTGTAATCGGCTAAAGAGCGTTTATATTTCTCCCGATCGTCATTACAACGTTTTGTTGGTTGATTCCTATCTTTATTGCAGCGTCATTAACGGTGGCGTACGGCCGCAGGATTCAAACAAAGCGGCGGCACTTTTACCGAGGAAACTCGGTGAATCAACGTCCTGTTGTAAATGTCTCCGATTAAGTGATTTGTTGAGGAAACGTAGCCGCGGCCCCCTTATCGCATTCGTGCCTTTCTGAGTAGTAGGCTCAGGTCGTAAATAAGAAAGAGAAAGAGAGAGAGAGAGAGGAGGAGAAACTCGTAAAAAAAATAGTTCCGATCGCGAGCTCGATAATTTTTACCGAAACCGGATAATAAAGTAATTAACTTTCGCTTCCGTCGTCAGGACCCACCCCCCAGACGTTTCGCCGGGCGCTATCTCTGCGCGTAATTAAACATCGCTCTTCTGGTTTTTAAAGGGCGTCAAAAGGCGTCCGTTTTTTCTTCTCCTTCGGCTGTGGTTGAGGCGTGCCGGAGGGGGGAAGGGGGAAGACAAATTACCCACCGCCAGGGCAAGTACACGAACAGCCCGGTAATTATACCCACTCCCAGTCCGGCTCCCCCGGGTGAATCATATGGACTGACCCTTGGGGGATTAATTGCGGATAATTCGGAAGAGCGGGAGAGGCACGCGAACCAGGTGGAGGGCGTACAGCGGCCACCCGCCGAGAGGGCTCTGACTCACAGGCCCCGGCTAGCCTATAGTTTCTGTATTTAAAACTATTCGTCGCTTTTAGCTATTCCATATTTCAAAGTGTACGTGGATCACAAGTTTTCTTAAACTATCGGTTTATATGAACACACACACACACACAGTGCACAGAGTTGAAATCTGGCAGAAGTAGTTTGAAGACCACTAATTCCCATTCCCCTCAGAAATTTTGTTTTTTCTTATGTATCGATAATGTGATATCGATTTCCGACGTTACCAATACTGTCAATAGAATTTCTAGGTCGTTGAGTTTCCTCTCTTCACTTTGGTATAGTTTCCTAGTGCTGCCCGTACCCAAAACAAAAGAAATTATATGCTGCCAAAAGATTATTATATTTACGAAATTGAATAGTAATTGAAAAACGCATTTTTTCTAGTTCCACCCCACGGTATAATTTAGTAATTCGGGGCAATCGGGGGTAATACCAGTGACTCAGTTGCATGACCGGCACCAGCTAAAAAGGTGAATGGCTCCTGGTGAAGGGGGCTTTTTTTGTGCGAATTTGCAGCGTTACTATGATAATTGTTTGGCGCGGTTATCCGCCGTTGACCTCCGGTTGAGGCGACCGCATCGGTTCGGCCGGGAGGGCTAAATAATAGATAAACCCCATGGCAAGTCCCCGGCGCCGCTACCGCCGCGCTATTGTCACATTACCATATTACATACACATCCGCCCGAAAAATTTTTTCCCCGTTCCCGAGCCCCGTGTTGTTTTCAGAAAGGGACGAAAATGAGCGCGGCTACACCATTTCCATAAACAACTGAATTTATACCGCAGATAAAACCCCGGGTCCCGACGGTTGTACTCGTCGGGCTCAACACGTGCGTCGTATATCATACCCGCACAGAGAGGGACAGAGAATGAGAAAATAGAGAGAGAGAGAAAGAGAGACACCAAAGTGGACAATTGTTGGTCTTGCTCTGTATGTCACTTACTGAATTATTCCTAAACAAAGTTGGAATTTCGTCTAGATACTTATTCAGGCTTATACATTCGGTCCAATCACCGAGAAACTATATAAACAACAAAAATAACGCCGCCTTTCTGCTAGCAGAAAAACGCAGTGTAGATCGGACGGTGGTGTAGAACACGAGTGCTGAGAATCGAGTGCTTCTACATATCTTCCAATTTATATATTATGGTTATTAATGTGCTAGCGATATACATTGAAAAATAACCCTAAGACGTAGCCTTCACCTTCCAATTTAAGCAAAAAACAAAATACTTTTGGTAATTATTTTTATTTTGGGGTTTATCAAAAATCTTCGAAGGTAGTCGGTTGTTGTCCGCCGCAATGATATGACGCAGATTTCGGAATTAAAATTACATTTTTTTTGTCGGTGGAGCAGTCCGATCAGTGTGAACCAAAATTGGATTCTTTTAATTTAGTCGAAAAACAATACACGCCCAGTACTGGCATCTGTCGGCGGAATTTGTTCCAACGTGAAATTTGTTCGGTGAAGAAGTTGGAACCCGATTATTAGGTTAATTTCAAGCGCTAAAAATTCGATTCAAACGCGATGCCAAAATAGATTTGGCCCGCTTGCCTTCCATGACTGCATTCATGTCTGATCCGAATACACTGTTACTTATTATGGGTGTTAATCAAGCTGGATGTCCACCGTGGAATAGTACTACTTTTACGGTTTTTCTTTTTCGAGACCTTTAAAAACCCAAGCTGATTTAACATATGGCAAGTAGTCTGGCGCTCGGTGAGAACTTGGATGGTATCTCTAAAGGGTACCGTTAGGTATTACGGACCCAAGTGTAACACATAAACTAATTAAGAATGTCTACCTATTCATCTGGGTTTACAAATACCAACGAACAAGACTTATGACTATATATTAGAATGCATGATCTCAATTTTAATTACGGTTGCTCTATTCATGTCAAATTGGTTAATACTGTTATATAATAAAGGGACTATTAAAATGATTTTTGTGTACAACCCGACATTATTTTTAACGACTATAATGAAAGCGACAGCAGATCTAATCTCAATGTACAAAATCAGGTAAAAGCGTACAATTCCGAAGGCGAACCATGCAAATTTGTCTTTCAGTTCATTACGGTGGCACGAAACGAAATCATTTGTATCATTTTTTTCTAGGCACGGTAATTTCCAATTGTCGGCATCGATTAAACGGAACATTACTAGAAGCGCTGGCATCCATCTCGCGTACAACCTTTTTTCCTGCGCCATGCTTATCAATTTAATGAGCACATATAGAATTTTGTTTTATTCCTTCAAGTCCTGGAGTTGTTATACCGGACCCGATTTAGTGTTACTGGGCGTAGAACCGGTGTTTATCCACAGAGGCCTAGCCCGAAGAGAGGGAATAGCCGGGTGTTTGAAAGCGGGCGGTTTGACAGATCCCCTGAACGTTATCTGTTTCTATTAAAGCACTCCAGTCGGTTGGTTATAAGTCATAATTTAGTTATGGCCCAACCCCTGTAAGAAAGCGACGGGGCCCGGTTAATTACCCCCGGTGACCAACCCTTCTTCCTTGCCCCGGGAACTCCTCCTCCCTCATTTCCGGTCATTATGACCAGTTTAAGAATGGCCAAGAGCAGACGGGAAATGAAGAACAGTTTAATACTTCCAGTTAACGAGTTATTAAACTCGGGAAGATATTATGATTAATGTTGAGATTGTATAAGTCAGTAATTGTTGGAGCTCCGAACGCTGGTAAATGTGTAGATGAAATCAACTGCTGGAGTAAAACGATAACTCATATGTAGGAGTGTCCCGAACTATATAGAACATTTAGTTCGTGCTTTATTACTACTAGAACGAGTTGTCACTTCCTTCAGTCCAAATTAATATTTCAGTTCCTATAAATAATAAAGATTCAATTTAAAACTTAAATTTAAAAATTAGGGTTAGATTCTCTGCTAGAGGGTACTCTGCAACAGATAAACCTAAGGCTACTATGTTTTCGTAATAACTCAATTCGTTATTCCAGTCAACAAAAATTCAACATTCCTAACCCAAATCTATTACTTATCTGATAGTTTCAACCAATTAAAAATCAGTTGGTTCGGCAGATCGCATAAATGACCTGATATAAACCGGAAATTACAAATGAAGTGCTACGCAAAGGGGAAGAGAAAAGGGGGTGGAGAGTACGTATCGCTGGAACAAATGTGAAACAGTAAAAGATAAGTGTAATGGCTTCACGGAGGAGACCTCTCGGTTACAATTTGATTCGACCGATTCGAGAAGCGGAACTAAAACAGGGGTTTAAGCCAATTAGCCGGGCAGAAAAAAAACAGAATTAAAATCTAAGATAGACATTTAAAAGTGTGGGGAACGTACGAACAATTACTGTGGAGAGGTGGTGTTAGCGTGAAGAGATTACAAGGGGGCTGCGGAAAGTGAATTATTGTACTGGTATTAGCATAACACAGTCACAGTATCCGATTTTTTATCGGCCGATGCTCCCGTCTCTCCAATGGCAATTATCTTAATTTGCAGCGCTGCAGGGTAAAAATTTGAATCGGTCTCAATTTTCGGAAACCAACAACAGCCTGTTAACAGTCTCTAACTTTCTCCGTCTTTCGTACTTGGGCCTGTCTTAAAATTCCTTACATCATTATATGAATTAAAAGGATTGAAAACAAAAGTACGGAAGTATGGAATGGATCATGTACAGTGTGAATTATTTATAATGGATAATAAAACATTAATTTCCCTTAAAAATTAATTCTCACGACTAATATTTTTCACGGTATGCTTATTGATTGAAAATATTCTATTTCACTTGGCTCATATTTTTTCAAAATTGAAATTGAAAGGTCCTTTGTTACGGAGTGCATTTCGAATAGTGTTATCTGTTGAATCAAATTACAACGTACTAACGAAATATAAGTTATGTTTCCATTTATTTTTATTAAAATATTGTATAATTATTTGTTCCTAAATTATTTTTCGTCGATATGAGTTGACTAAAATAAGAATAGGGATGTTATCCGATGCAAAACACTAATCAAATGTTGAGCTGTGGAATAGACTGCAATGTTTAAATGGAGTAACAGATTTGTCTTTAACTGGATTAAACAGATGAGATTGAGGGGTAGGGTTGGTGTGTGTCTGTTTTGGTGGAGGGTTGCGGTCATTTGACCCTGACTATGCTAACTGTGTAGCGAGGAAACTGAAGACGACCCAAGGGTGGTTCGGTTGTTGAGGGGGCGGGTGTTTCTGGAGGCGGCTAAGTCGGTCTGTTCAAGTCGTAAGCCAATCTCTGCAACCGCAGACCTCGCTCCTCGCCCCTCGCCCGAATACCATCCCCCTTCCTCGCCCAGCCCCTCAACCTGTGTTTGATTAATCTCTGATAAAACGGGGCTCTTGTTGGGGCTCTTAACCGCAAACAATAGGATTATTGCTTCCATCGGCACAATTGGGCATCCCCCGCTCCTCATCCTTTCACAAAAGAAACGGACGGTCGAGGAATCCTGGACGTGTTTTCAACAGGAGGATGTATCACTGGTATGAGTGCTTTAATCAATCTTTTCTCTTATTCGAGAGAGCGTACTATTGTTTAATTTTTATTTTATTTACAGTTAATACAGAAGAATTATAAACTGGTAGGTGGGAATGCAAAAAATAAAGAATTAAGCTCGATAACGATACATAACGCAGTGGACATCTGTTTCAACACAGTTGTATAGTAAGTGAAATAAAGGACAGTTTCGGAATTAAGTACCTGTTTTGGGTGGTCCACGAATTGATTCACTTGTTATCTTCGACACTGTATTTTCAGTGCGCTACTTTCGCATTTTCCTCGCCGGTCCCGACCGAAGAGCGGCGTTCCAGGAGAGAGGACTACTTTTAACTTAATTGGATCACGAATTATTCCGAAAGTGCAGACACTCGGAGGCACGTATCGGTGGCTGGCGGGAGAATAATTGCCGGTAGGAAAAGCACGACAGGAGTTTCCCAGATGCTGGAGCCTGGGTAACGAGCTTATGATTTAATAGTGCACTCGCGGCAAGAGGATCCAGAGCTGACAGCCGGGTTGATGGGGGGGAAGGGGGGCATGGCACCGACCCATTCTCCTAACAAGCGACGGTTCAGAAATCGTGTAAGCTACACCTACAATACCGCCCGACCTCTCTATTGGGAAGAATTTACCTCCCGATTCCACGGACCGAACTATAATTGAATATCCTGTTACTCGATTGAAATTTTCTGTCGCACTCCACGTATTCCTTTGGGAATAGTTCGCTTATTATACCGGGGGGGCTATAGTAACGTCGGCACGTAGCCAGGAGACGGCGGAATTTTTCGAATAAGGAAGAAAATCTACATAATTGTTCGTCACACGCATCGACCGCTTCGTGGCAGTATGCGACCCTTAAAGCCGTCTCAGTTCTCCTAGTTTTTCACCAAATAGGAGTACTGGAATTGAATTCATTGGAATTTGAAGGATGCTGATAATTTGTGATCATGCATAAAACACGAAATATAAAACATTTTTTTGGCGACATTTCACAGCCTAGAGTTAACTGAACACTAATAGAATTCTAATAGAATACAAGATTGCGAGCTCCGGTGCTACCGAAGTCAATTAACCGTTACATCGTACATCGCTTAGAACATACACGATGCCTATCGGACACAGGGAATAAATTAGCGGCCAGAGTTCTAGAATGCCGGACCGGATGGGGGCTGCCGGAAGTGTTCTGCCCTTGGAGCATGCAAACACTTCAACTCCTCTGGCAGTCTTCTCTGCGGGTATGCGCTTATCTCGGCGGGTCTTGTTTGCTCCTGCGGTCCCTTTTTTCCCGCGGTCTGCGGTCACCCTCCCCACGGTCCCATGTTAAACTCTCTTTGCACCTTTCGAGACGAAAGGGACGTGTCCCTGGTGGTGTATCACCAGGATATCCGGCCTGAGCTAAAACCGGCTTGAAGAGCTATCGCGGCGACATTCCACCCGGTAAGAATTCTCGATCTCGAATTGCACTGCCGAACTAATTCGAATAAAATGACACTTACCAATTTACAATTGAAAGGAAGCCGTCCACCGGTAAGGGGCCGTTGTACCTTCCCTTTGGACCATAACGTGCAGCTGCGTTTGCATTGTTGTCAACACAAGTGAATAAATGTACTTATTACCATTCCCGATCTAGAGTGTGTAAGGCTCGATTTCAATTGCATCCTGTCTAACTTCATACAACGTACGTTCTACTTCTGGGAAACATATCGGCGATTAACATAGCAAAATACAGTCCGCTATTTGAAAATGACAGAAAATGCAATCAGTCTACGTTAATTTTCCATCCCATTTGAAAACCTAAATGTTAAATATAAGATATCTCGTATTTAACACAGCGTAATTTTTGCACACGAAATTTTATAAATCTTACAGGGGGCATAAAATAAAAGTTTACAGCGGTTAGAATTGGTACCTAAGTACTCGGTGAAATGACCTTTTATACTGCGCCCACGTTTCTTTTATTTGAGTGACCCCTTATGACTTTGAGAGGAGTTTTTTAATCGTCAAACATGAGTCAGACCACCGCCTCACGAACGCGGGCCGAGTCAGTGACTCAGTTTACGAGCTCTGTTATAGTATAGTGCGTATATTTGTGCGCGTGTGAGCGCGGGGGGGGGTGGACACCGGTGCGTAATATACTACCGGGCCGGGAGTGAGGGGACGGGGGCTCGCATTCACATGTAAATTCACCCCGGGGTTCCTCTTTAACGGTAATTGGAGAATCCCCGCTCGTAAAGTGGGACGTGAAAATTTTCTTTATCCAATTAACCGGCCGGCCCGGAACAATGTGGGGGATTTTTTTTCTCCCCGCCGAACGAATAATAAAAGCGTGTTGGCTTTCATTCGGAAGAAAACTGTTGTAAAACCCGCGATACTTTTCCCTGCTTTTCCTTCTTTTTAATTATAATATCCTCGAATGGGAGAAGAGAATTTCAGACAACAATAACCTCCCGGGTGAATTTGCCCATACCCGTTTTTTATAGCTTTCAAGCACGATATATGATCTCATTGTTATAGGATCGAAAGCAATACTAACACGCCTGATTTCAACCTGACAACGCATTAATAGAAACAACATTTCATATTTTTTAAATATTCATGTTACCCGTTTCACATAACTTAAAAGTATGGCCATAAGATAATTTTATCACTTTTGTTTTTCTGTTTAATATTGCATGCAGTTTGTTTATTCCATATTTTTCATATCGCCTTTGAGTCATTATGTCACATTATAGTGAAGAGAGCAGACAGGATGCCCCCCCAAGCGGCAGATAACGTGATTTAGTGCTTCACTAATCTACTGACTGAACGCTACTGAAGTATGCTGGAAGCCGAAAACCGGTTTAGCATAAAATGAGATCTGGGAGGCGTCGAGTATAATTCTATCTCAAATCTTAAAACCGGTTGTTTTTTTGAATTCAGTTATTAAAGTAACAATTTAAAAGCAGACTATACTCTGTCCAATGCGGAACATAGAGTAGTAAGCGAGCTCCGTTTCATCGTCATTTTCCGGTAACAAAAGGTCCGTGCAGAAATTAATCCGCTATTAAGGCGGCAATTTTCAAACGATTTCTACGCATTCCTCACCCCTTTCCGGGGCTTTGGCGGCTCGGGGGGACATGCGATGTTTCGGGACGTTTTTTCGCTCCCGCAAACCCGTTCAAAACGCCACTCCTGACGCTTTTCGTCATGAATCGCGTGAACGATAACGGTACATTAGAAAATTAAGTAAATCGGCCGGCACGGCGTTTCATGAAATATTCACTCCTCGACGCCGATCGCCATTTTAATTACGATTTCGCAGCTTATATTTTGACTCGCCTCTACGAGGTTTTCATTAATCATCGGGGATTGTATTGTTATCTCGGTAAAAATAACGCCGTTTATACCCGACCAGACGGGACGATCGGATCTGGACTTGCGGCGCCTCGTTTTTTTCTCTTCTTTTTTTCCAAAGTATTGTTTCCTGTGTGATTTTTTTTGCCTTCCACCCCGTCGGTCCGACGATGTCAGTAAACGGTAAGCACGGACATGTTACGCCCCGTTGGGAGATCGGCGATAAACTAACGGTATATTTGCACGCGTTTCGAAGCTCCCCCTCCGCGCCACAGTATTTTCCGAACTAAGGGTAAATCGATATAACTTAAACTGACTATTCACTTATAACAATTAGCCCTTTATTATTCCATGACGTCAGAACACATTTGAGCTTTCAAATATTCTACGGGTAAAATTAATTGTTTGTGTCCGCACTACAGATAATTAAGGTGTAATAGATGTAAATAATTTATTATAACTATCTTCTGAAATTCCTACCCGGGGCATGCCTAAAATTATTAGCACTCATTATCCTAATAATAACACATATTGAAGGAGCACAACAAATATTAGCGCGGTCGTTAAAATTCCAGCTAGACAATTCCTAATGTGCATTCGGGCGGGAGCCGGCCATCTGGCAGTTTCATATCTTCAAATGTCTGGTATGGAGCCAAGCCCGGCCGGACTGTGGCCAGAGGAATTTGTCATAACGGAATTGTAAGGACTTGACGATTTTCCAAATGTCCCCAGAACGGCATGAACCCCCCCCCCCCCACAAACCCTGTTTATTACCCGGGGGAGTTTCTAGAACCGTATTCCATACACGGACGGTATCGTCCTCTTCTTGTCACCTGTTGCTGCACTGGAACCTAACGGGAGCACACAAAACCGTTTAAGAAAACGAGTTGGCGACACTGCTTTGTGCAATTTATTTCTTACGATATCCCTGCATCTTTACCACCTTTTCCAAACTAATATTTCAATTATGTATACATATTATTTTGGAGAAATGGGAAATCAATTGTAGCATTGCAGTATACAATGCATTACCTCACACAAAATTATAACTAAAAATCTCAACATGCAACTCCAGGTACAAACTCCCAATCGGGTTTTCAATCATGGTGGAATTAATGTCTGAAGTCTGCATCTTCAGCTCTTTAATAAATACTACTATTTTTATCGTTTACTGTCAAAGGTTGATATTACAGCCTCCAAACATCTGAATTTTAATTAAAGACCCCATGCGTTCGTCGGAGTGTATATTTAATCGAAAGTTGGATACAACAAAATGTAATATCATTTCATAGCTTCGAGGAGGAATTAATAATTAGGGGAGAATTGCCCTGACGATTTGAGTGCAGAAGTACTGACTCGGAGTATGTGGTAACCGTTGGGCACCGGATAGTTTATCTGCAAATTTTCAATTTAAATAAACTAACCACTGACAACTAATTACAGATGATTGTAATCGAATATTTACAGTCGATCGACTGAAACGCAGTTCGAGATGTAATCGAAAACGGAGCCTCCTACAGGTCGGCGATCTTCCGGAGGCTCGCAGCGTAAAAAAACGGTCCCTACCGCCCATGAGGAAAAAAGTGGCACCCCAAACCCCTTCCCACTACACAGCATAGAGTTGAAGTGGGCCCTTGTAAAACATGCCGTAATATTAATATTAATAAGCAGGCCGGCCAACAACGGGAAATAAATATTCTCTCCTCTCTACCTGGAGCAAAGGTAACCCGGGTATCGGTCGGTTTCCAGTCGAAATAAAATGGTTTAATTTAAAATTATTACCGGAGCGGTAAAATAGGTTCACCTGTAAAAGGTCCAGGATTGTGGAGCCGGCACGACGAAAAAAACGTAGAATTAGATTCGGATCATTTTATCGTTTTCATTCGAGTTTTCAACTTATGATTTCTTGCCCCTAATAGAAAAACTACAAGTTAGTCGCTTCATCTTGGCACGAAACAATTTCATGAGCATTGTGTAGGCATAAAATACAAGTCGGTCGATTAAAAATAAATAATTACTATAAAGTACTTCTTTTTAATGTTATGACAAGTTTTTCTTATATTCATAAATAAGCCATAACCGTAAAATATAAATAGCATTATCGCTGTTCGTTGCACGAAAATCATCGGTTTCCATCTGTCGTTGTAATGGGAGCCGTTATAAATTATTTTCTCGTTAATCACAAACTCATGATATACATAATTAATCCTTGTTACTCTAAAATATTTCCGGAGTTACAATTTATTTTTAGAAAATTCTCCACTTACCTAATTCATTCGACAGAACGTGATGTCTGTCCGGTATGCAACTTTCGACGTGATATATGATGTTGGGCCTTCGATAAATGAGAAAAACCAGAACGCGGGTCATAAAGCGAATATTGTGTGATGAATTAGACTTTTAAATGCTGAATTATAAATATTTATAACTTTAACGTCGCGCGGCGGGCGCAATTTAATGTCGTGTCCGCGGAACGGCATTACATCGGAGGTTATTGCGCCACGCTCGTTTATATAACATCAAAAGGTTAGGGATTGAAATTTTATTTCGCCCCGACAGCAATCTTTTTTATTCCTAAACCGATAGGCCGGTTTTATATCCGGCCGACAATTAATTATCAGGATATTTAATATAAGGGGATTCTCGGATGTTTGAGAACTTCATTTCTGTTCGCGTGAAACCCGAGTTGAGGCTGGGCGAGTCCGAAAAGAGTGGACACGTGGCGACTGGCGATACCGGTACCACCCTCCATTAGTTACTGGGCCCGATCATTAATCGACAGCCATCGACGCTAATGACCCCCGGCCTGCCCCATACGCTAATTTACATGTTGTGTAAGAGAATCCCCACCACGGGCCTTCGATGTGTACGAAGCAGAAGGCACGGTGCTATATCATCACAAGCGCCCTGTAGGTGTAGTCAACCGGGGTATATGCACAGGTAGATAAATTGACTACACGGGTAGTTTAATTTATAAAAATATTATTTCATTAGTACAGAGCATGGACGGTATTATTGCACTAGTTTAATTATACCGTTAATTATTGTACTACTTAATACCGATGAATGGAGACCAGTCTAGACTGGTAGCGTAATGCCACGTAACGATCAAACGATTGGGGATAAAAAATGACACCGGTTGAATATTTATGGTTTACGGACGTATGTCCCGACATCTATTCACTGTTGAATGAGACCGCGTAACAACCTCCTTTTGTAATTCGGCTTAAAAGATTTTTTTAAACTATAATTGAAAATATGGCGCACGGATAAATCAAATAAATACAGAGAGAACAATAAAATACTAGTAGGCTGATGGCGGTGCTTGAGGTAGGTCTGACACGAGTTGCTTATTGAAATTGATATTCCGGGGGGTTTGGAATGACGTACGTGTAACCTACTAAGGAAACGATACTGAAGATGGGAAGAAGCCCAAGTCAGTTTAGCACTAGACCAAAGGTGGAGAAAGTAAGAACGATTGAAATTATATTCTTCAAAATTCTTCAACCATTAGCAGTTCGCTTAGACTTTGTAGGCATGTTAATATGTATGACCGTAGTATACATTATTAAATGTACCATGTAACTATTACATCATTAACAAAATTGAATTATCCGTCAAAATCACGCGAAATAGGTGTAATTAATTGCGTTAGTCAATTCCTTATAAATTACGTCACTTAGGCCTGGTGTGCGACTTGGGTTATTTAATTCACACTTTATTCTCATTTTCCCGAGAAGCCGAACTTGTACCTGGCGAGGTTCAGATATTGCACAATATCCCACACACGGGCATTCCGCCCGTGTAAACCGAGCTCGTGTTCAGCTCAAAATGTGAAAACACTTTCGGAGCCGAGACTGACAAGTTAATTATAATTTCGAAAGGCGCTCAGGTGTAAGTTGAAATCGGTCGACCTTACTTTGGAAAATTAATACACTTATTAAACTTATATTGTGGCCTACTTTCGACGAACTGAGTGTAATATTAAGCTATTGGTAGGGGGTTAATGAAGGGCCGCGACAGGTTGGAATAATTTTTTTGTCCAGTCCCTTAATTATGTAATAAGTGATGGTTTCTTTTTATTGCGATGAGATTTTAGTTGAGTTCTGTCTTTAATCGTTAATTTGAATATTATCTAATATAGTAAATATATACTACAGGGATTGGAAATAGAGGGCTCTGAAATGGATAGGCATATTCGTAGGTTACCTCTTCAGATGTTAAGCAATTTGGGCCTGTGTGCAAGGGCACCGTCGGATTTGTATTTCCCGACCGAAGTTTGTTTCGGACCTCAAAAAGTTGGTGTCAGTGGAGTTTGGAGCTAACTAACCCCACCGGCCCCCTCAGTGACTAACTCAATCCCCCGTCGGTCTAGAAACTATTAAGACGGCCTGCTTACTAATTGTGTTAAGCCGGGACCTTGGTGAGGGCACACTGACACTGTTGCTCCCACTGTCCTTAATAAGGTTCAGAATTCTAGAATCTGGATTCATATCAGCTGTATGATTTCGTTGGCTACAACGACCACCGTTTCGAAATGTTTCGATAGTACATTGGAAAACAGTCTTAATTAGTTCTATAAGGATTGTCAACTTCGATTAATAGTTTATCTTTATTCACAAAGATTTCATTGCATAATAATGGATTGTTGTTCAGTACCTAATAATTGTATTAATTAAACGTATTTGCTCTAAAGGAGATTAGCAGGGTATTATATGTTGATATTACTCGGTTTCTACATGAATGATAAGGATATATTTGAAACACTAGAGAAGAACCACAGCTGAGCCGAAGGGGGGCCGTCTCCGAAGTAAATTGAGCCTTACGAATATTTAACAAGGAGGTCGGCCGTATACAAAAGTCTTAAGCGGTCCTGGAATAAATCCGGGCGTTAGAGTAAAGGTATAAAGTCGTTGCGATGGGGTGGAAGAAAGGGGGGCCCCAGCGCTACTCCAGCCGAGCGGGCGGTAAATTAGACTGTCCCTGCGATACACGCCGGTTAATCGGGCACGGGCACGCACACCGCAACGGTGCCTATTCGAATTACGGTGCCGGTAACCGTAACGCGTAGGCACGGCGAATGATACACGGCCGAGTACCTGTGGGGTCTCAATCGACACCGGTGCGTTGCGCAATATCCCAAAATCTTGAGATATATGGACATTTCTACCGTACTTGTGAAATGGGCATTTAGTGGACATTGTACAGTATTTATGGGGAGAGTTCGGAATATCGCTGCTCTAGTTTCGGCTTATCGCCACCGACATCATTCGGCTAGTAGTACCCCGTGTGAGCCCGTCGACTGTCGATGAAGCATCCTGTCAGCAATATTACGATAAGATAAACGAGTGTACATTTCTAAACCATTCGACGAAATGTTACACTAAATTAATCTCGGATAAATAATAATAAAGCTTGAATGCAACAACCGGTAATGATACAAAAAACCGGAGATAAAAACCTGATTCGGGTGTATATAATAAAAAAATATTTGAATTGTGCAATCCCTATATGAGGAATGTGCGCGCACCGATAATAAGTAGTTGAAAAATTAGTTATTCCCTACGTTTGTCGATTAGAATCTGGATAATCGCAAGAGATTGTTCAGTTAGGGTGATTTGCGCGGAGATACAGTATCTGGGCGCAAACATTAGGTTCAATTAAAGAGCCGTACAAACTAAGTAAGGCCGGTCAAGGCCCGAAGTAAAATTGCAGGCCGCCTTTTGGCCGCGTTTTACCGCATGCATTAAAACATTCTTAACGAGGAGGGGAATTGGAACTGTAATGAACTCTCTTGCTCCACGTAAAAGGGTCTACGTGATGCAACAGTTAGATTTGCGAGGGAATCCGGCGAGAGAATCTAATATGCGACCGGGTATTACATAACCTTAAATCATAATGCTTGAGGCCAAATATATACAGCTTTCGCTTGGACCGAAATAAATAGAAAGTATCTTTACCTATATATAATGAAACATTGCTCTAAGAAACGGTTCCGTTAAATACAAATTTGTCCGAGTCGAAATCCGAGAACTGAGAAGGGGATATGTGTGTGTGTTCACATATCTAAGAAGGGGTTGTTTCTCTCATCCTTCATTCATTATCGAAAATTAATAATGCTTTAACACCTCCATATTATCGAGATCGTACGCCGAATTTTGACACCGGCCGTATGTCAATTAGCTACGGAAAACAGCCATTAAAACAAGAAATGTAGGTGTAAACCGTTTTTATCGTGGTCAGGGACCTATAATAGCGTCCCGCCTACTCAGCCTCGCTTCAGATCATTCGCGATTACTCATTGCTCGGACGTTGAAATACGCCCTCCGTCGCTTATAATTCTATCGGCCGAATACTATCACTCAATTGATTTGTTGATGAAGCACTGAGATTGGCCCAGAAATGTATTCCGTTATAATACCCGTCAATCATACCGCAATTAAGTCCGTCGATATTAAAAGGCTGTTTAACCGTAGTCAGACTATGCGAGTGATAAGTGGAACGGGAAAAACAAGGAATATGTATTCATTATACAAAATACTTGATATTGTATCCTGTATGAGTGTTCAGAACAAATTAAATTATCATGCAAATCATTGGTGTTTAGTTCGGGTATCAAGGATTCACCGTGTTTTCTACATTATTATCCAAGAAGTGAATTAAAACAATATATACGAGAATTGTCATTCGAAATTTAGACACGAACAGTCTATTGCATAACATTAAATCCTGATAAAAAATTTAATCGCGTCAATAATTTACAGGATGCTCTCATAATTTAAATGATTGTACTCCGATTATCATCGAGGCTAATGAACTGTTGAACGACTAGAGGATCTCGATTTTATGGATGTGCTTCTGGATATATTTTCTTAGAAAATGCTTACGATATACTTTGACACAACAGAATAACAAGTGGCGTACTGAAAATGACATAGATTTTTCAACAATATTTAAAATGCATTTCAAACTGTGGGATAGCTGAGAACGAGGATGGAAAGGAAGAATAGCACTTTCTGAAGAAAGAATAAGAGGTTGTAATGGGATCATACAATGTTTTTAAGGCCGACCTTTGCGATGCAATTTAGAGACCTTTTATCCCCTTCGGCCTGAAGAATGTTTTCTGATATGAGTTGTCCGATCACATTTGGTCCGTGTTCAGACTTCGGAGGCCCACCACGTGGGGCGTCAGTCTCGGAATAGTGTCAACATTTATTTGCCGATTTTGTCATATAAATAGTATTATTCTTGAAATTAGTGTTTGGTAATCAATAGAATGGGTTATCAATAAAGTATTTTGGGGTCGGAAATGCGCGTTTGTGTATTTCTGGATGAAATGCAGGAAATGTCAACCTGTCCCGGCGTATTGCCGGTAACTGGTTTACTGTCGGATGGCCTCGGGTCTACGGTACGAATTGGACTTACCATAAATCGGGGAAGGCCTAGAGGGGAGAATATCCAAATTTGGAGCCGCCGTATTCAATGTCCCGTAGGGGAGGGGGGGATCACAAAAGTGTCGATAATATTTCGAAATTCATGGTACCGAACTCGAACTCACACAGTGGCACTGATCGGAGAGATACGTATCGCGGCGTCTGTGCGTTCGACCGGCTCCGGTCAGGTCGGGGCCTGCTGTGAAGCGACTGAGCGCCGCCCCCGGCGAGCGCGGCGCTCTGCCCGCCCCCACCCGCCCCGCACTACGCCGCCTCCTGCTCATGCTCGTACCACTCCACTCGGCGAGAGGGCCGCATCCTGCGTACTTGGACACCGGCCGCTCCACTGTCACCACGGCCCAACTCGCTACTTCCCTAGTAACTGAGCGGTGTCGCCTCCCTTCGGTGTCTATAGTACGAATAAAATAAAATAATTATATCTCCCATACGTAATACATACGACGATATATTACACGATATAACAGCGGATTCCAATATTCACAGAATCAATATGTCAGATTAACCCCTTGGCCTACACGATATCTGTCAATTACGCGAGCTATAATAAACAAGAAAATCGGTCGCAAGCCGTGCCATTCAACTGTTCAACCGTGTACCCGAACTGGTGCAAAATGTATTCTTTATTTATATTTCAGTGCAACGAAAGGAAGGCCAAAGGGTTAACTGAGCTAACATTTCCGCTTCAATTACCACTTCTGGTGCATATGATTTTTTTTCTGTGTTTGGAAACCACCAGAGCGAGCTCCAGCGGAAAGTTTTAGCTCTTCTCCTCTGTTATGCTTACGACGTTTCAGAACTCCTACTGCTCTGGAGAGCAGACCAACTTAGTCCACTATCCACCTGAATGTGGGCTGTCGATAACCATCTCAGTATTGTAACTTATTTGACCCCGTATCCCGTTGTCTCTTAATATTCCTGATTTCACGAATCACGATGCAATATCCCGAAACACTGGGCACGGAGATTAATGATTGAAACTTGTAGCGTTATATTCTACTCCAATTATTACTGTTTACTCGATTCAAACTTCAATTTCAGACTATTTCAAACTATCAAGATACAGCTTTTTGGCTACGATGGTACAGTTTAGCTTGTTTGATGTCATTTAATTCTGGGATTGTGGTGTTGTTCAAGGACAATTGGTTTAATTCAAGGGAGTAGCCCTCCATTAAACAGGCTGACATAACTGTAAATTAATAGCACCATGCGAATAATAATCCCGATCTTGTTTTTTTCTGACTATGCGTTCTGTTCACACATTAAGATTAACCGCCAAAAACTGGACCCGCTCAATTAGTAACTCAGGCCAATTTCGTGCGTTCAATCATCTCTAAAACTGTTTAGCTAAACGGCTGCTAATGCTAAACTGTGCTCATGTTTCTGGTATTTTTCATTATATTTCTCTTTTCAGTTTATTGATGTTGTGGGGGGCCTGGAAGTGATCGATTCTCTGTATCATAATAAACCAATTTACTTTCTCCGCCTCAGTCTGCAATCGTGATAAAAATTATCACCAATTACCATATTTATGATTCGAAACGTTATACCGTACTGGGCTTAAATTATTCGGTCATTTAAAAGTAATTGAATCAACCCAGGCCTCGGGGAATTAGAAATTATAATTCCGGAATTGGACGAACAATGGCCATGTATCATTCAAAACTGTCGTTGTTCTTTATTTCAATTCAAGAACAGATGTGCACTAAATTATAACCTCGGCGCCCAGTAATAGTCTGATAATTTGATTTAACGCCTTTATAAATCATTAGGGTTCATAATCATAATATGCGAGTGCATCAACACTGAAGGTATTAGACCGTCTTCAGATGATTCGACTGCATTTATTACTGCTCATCTTCCTTTTGTACGCAGCCTTTCGAGCAACAGTCAATTTCCATGAGGGAAAGTTTCAAAATAAAGTTGATATTAAATTTCTTCCTCTACTTCGAAGAAAAAAATAGCGTTCTGGCACCAGTGAAAATCTGTATCGTTATTAAATAATCTATTTGTATGAAAATTAAGTGGGCCCGTATTGTAAGCGTAAGCTGCATGAGCGGCCAACGAACGTACAGGAATGTACGTGATATCTTTAATAACATGCTAGGCATGACAAGAGATAATTGAATCGTGCAAATGATGGGTTATTATGAGGGAAGGGTTGAATCTGACAAACCATAAACATTACATTTTGTCATCTTTTAGAGTCAGTCGTTTCCATTGTTAAATATTTCTTAGGATATGCGGAAGTTCAGTTTTTGTTAAACTAAGATAGTTAAAAAAATCCAATTTAAACAAATTCAAATTTATACTCATAAAGCTGTCATAATCTCAGTTTTACCTTTACGACAACTGAAAGATAAAGATGAAGAATCTAATTTGTTTCTGTAATTCAAATCACAATAATTGACACAATTAGAAAACTGTTAATTTAACAGGTGTGAAAATATTTCATATTTTACACCGAAAACTTGTACAGTGTTTTGGAAATGTTTAAAACAAATAACACTACATATATCATCAGTTATTCCCAATATGAGTATTAGCGGATTTAATCATTTCGATACCCGAATTATGCCAATTAATAATCTAATTGAGAAAATCCGAAATTATATTGAATATGAAACTCTTAATTTCTGCTCATATCTCCATTAAGCGATAAATTATTCTGTATTATCAATTCAAATTATTCTCGCACGTGCTAATTAATGACTGACTGCGCGAAATGGCTGAGTTACATTTGCAATGACCGGATCCGGCCATCTTTGGCAAGACAATTTCGAATCTACGGCTTCATCAGTGGCAAAAGCAACACGAGACCCGCTTTGCCGAGCTTTAATTACGAAATCTCTTCGGCCCTAATAGCCATTAGACGGGCAAAAGCTAGAAGCGGGCACCTCTCTTAATTAGTCCAACGCTTCGTGTCCAATTTTATCACGATAATAGGTATAAATATATATTTTTTTAATTCCAGCCAGATATTTTTATGCCCGTATAACGTTTCATTGTTGTGTTTGATAACTATTGTAGATTGGAAGATAAATGTCGTATCACGAAATTACTTGAACCTACTTTTTATATCTATTTATTGCTATTATTCCGTCCTAAAACGCAGCGCGCATCGGTTCGCTAAAAATACTGAGCCGTATTTATATAGCAGACTAGATGTTTCAAAACGCACTCCATTAGCCGACGTCCCTCGGACTCAATTTATAATTATATTTCTTCTTAAGTAAGCTGAAATATACTTGGCTTAGTTTCTATTTGCGGACAGGCGAAAAATAATTGGCCCAGTTGAATTTCGCCAACCGAAGTGTAATTGACTGTGAGTCCGGGGATAAGGGCGATAAATTTTGGCGGCGGCCGCGCGTCTGAACTTGTAACAAACTATAAAGTAACTGAATATAGTTGTTGTATGACCGCGCTGTTTGGGGACCCCACCGAAAAGTTAGAGTAGAACTAAAATTAGTGTCGGGCGGGGGAGCGTGAAGCCCGGCAAAGGGGCGACCTTTATGGCAAAGGTTATCAGCCCGGGACCCGGTAATTGTGGACGATAGTGGTTCGGGCTCAGTTTTCACTGGCAGTTCACAACTCCAGAGCTCTAATTGATTTTTTTTTCTTTCTTCTCCCGATAATTAATGAAGCTGTTAAGATAATTAACTCGATGATTGGGTTGAAATAATTTTTTCTCTCTCTCTCTAATTCCCTTCATATCCTTTCTCCTTTTCGGATGTTTAGATCTTATAGTATAACACGACAATGTCTAAGTATGGTTTACATTCTATGTAAATATTTCATTACATTGTCCACATTAATCCATGATTAATCCGCATATTAAAGCTTGGTGCTACATCACCACCGTTACTAATCAGTGATTAGATTTCTTTGCCATCCATTGGAGGATAATACATTAGTATATAGCAGGCATGCGAAAGCATCCATGTGGTGGAAAAAGGTTAAGAATTAATAATTTTTAAGGGCCAGTCCCCAGTGGATGTGAGTGCAAAACATACACTGATGCCACTCGGACGTGAGAATTAACTAGAAATAATGAAAAACGCAGTTTTGAACGATACAGTGAAACTGTACTAAGAAACCAGAATTTATAGAGAAATGAATGAAATAATTGACATCCACATTCCCGTAACTGTAGCGAAAGCTTGTCTTCTTCGTCGGAGTAATATTGTAAGTGGAGCGCTCGTTTTCAGATTTGCGGACGAGAGGATGAACTGCGGTCATTAGAGGTGCCCCGCGGCTCCGAACCGGGTCCGACCCCGGGACACGGCGAGAAGAGCGGAAGAACGTCGTCCGTCTTGGCTGTCGAAGACGCGAATTAATTACGGGTCGAAGCCGAGGGGGCTCCTCTCCTAATCAATCTCTGAGCCGTTTCCCTCCCTCCACCCCCCTCACCTTACGGACTAATGTACCCCCTCCCGCCCCCCAGCTCGAGGGGAAAACAAGTCAACCCGTCGCCTGTCGATTAAAAGCCTGGAAGAGCCCGGGACCGACTCGTTTCAAGCCTGACCTTTAGACCAGGCCTCCTCTCGCAGGAGGCAGTCGCGGGAGCCGATAAGTCCAATTACGGAGGAATTTTGATACGCCGCTCGTTTTCAAATGTCACCGTCGAATGTTTCCCGAACGTCGAGAGGACAGGCAGTATTTCTGCGGCATGGCCGATCGTAGCCGAGGATCTTACTGAAGAGTACACGGTACTCCGGTCTCGTTATTCATTTATGTAATAGAAATATATACACTGGAAATTTATATATATATATATATATATATATATATATATATATATATATAAATTTACAACAGATTATAAGAATGATTAAAGGAAAAAACCTTCAATAAATGTCTCATAAATGTAATGATGGTATAGATTATTCAGTACACAGGACGCTCAAATAAAACCAGAAAATAATTAATTACGGATAATTTTACTCCGCCGTTAATGATAATTGCGTCACGTTGCCCGGTCAAATTTTATATATTATTCCTTGGGGCGGAGAGCCCCGAAACCGGGTCACGATCGTCGTTCCCGAACGGTTCCGCTTATTTCACCGAGCAGAACAGTTTCCGGACGGCCCTAATGTATTCCCGCAGAGGGCTCTAATTTAGCCGGCGGCCGCGGTTCAAAATAAATGACACGAAACGGTCCCGGCCACCCCCCCCCGGCCGGAAAGTTATATTTTTATTGCTGGTAATTCGAGACGATTTCTTTTTCCGCGGCCCGACCTCCCAACGACGCTTTTATAGCTTCGGTGATACGGTTTGACGATTAATGGGAACAAATATGAAAATGATACGCTTTCAATTCTATTCTTATTTTTATACTTGTCAGTCACGACACCAATCACCGACCGTGATAAGTCGCCGATAAAGTTATTTTTGTAAGTTCTTGGATTCCAAAACAATCCCATGGCCACCGAGGGACATTGTGATTCCACGAAATATTATTTTCAATAGTTTCCTTTTAATTGAACTAATTTGAAAACATATATTTCCCCGACTATCAGTTGACATTACGACAGTAGTCAAAAATACTACTGTTCGGGTCCTTGAAAATTCCGCTAACGCTCGGAGATCCTTTTATAACACTTTAAAAACAGTCACTAACAACCGACACTCGAGGAAAAAAACGAAATTGACAAAAAATGTGTTTTTCCTTCGATTTGTGTCCGAATTCTGTCCGATACCAAATTCTAATGAAGTTCATAAAGTCCAGAAAAACTCATAAGTGGAATGTTTTATAATGGAATAAAGCATTTTAGGCACTTGTGCACTATAATATTTATATAAATAATTTATAACTTGTAGTGTACAGTAGCGGTATTCATCTCAGAATTCGACCGTAATTTCATACCACAGACCTAGATTAATCGCCCGACGCCATCGAACAATGGGGATCGAAATTTCCTATTCTGTGATTATGGACCACGATTTTTTCACTCCGAGGCGTGCACAGAGCATAACATGCCGTTATCTGCGTTTCGCCGGTTGGGAGAAAGTAAAAAGGGGAAAAAAAATCCCACGGGCCTCGTTAAACCGGTGATGTATCGGTTCCAGAGAGCCCATTATGTCTTCCGCGGGTCGCGGGGAAAACCTTCGGAGAAATACGAGCGCCATTATTTAACCTTCGCGAATTCGCATGATTCCTCGCCCCGACGGAGGTTCGTTACTCAAAGCTCCCAAGGAGAAACGTTGGGACGGCAACAGTTGCCTGATATTCCATGAAAATTGAAACAGGATATGGATTCTAGGGATAAACAGCTAAAAGCCGATAAAAATTAAAAAGCGATAATTGGTTTTATAACAGATTACCCAATTTATTTATCATTAGAAATCCGAATAGTTATCATATGCTCGATATAAGGAGAAAGGACCTTCCATTACTTCATGCATTTAATGTACTGTCTAATAAATGTCCTACATTAATGGGACTATCGAACAAAAGTGTTCAAATGCTATGTGTATAACGTCTGGTAAGGCTAGCCAGCAACATAAACGTGGCAAGATTTTCTCTCAATGATCCATAGAACGGCTGAATAGTTTATCCCGAACAAATGGCCGTTGGACTGGGGCCTTAAGTGCGTCCGCTGAAATAAGTTATCCGAGATGCGCGATGACTTGTTTTTGGCAAAGATGGGCCGTTATTATGGGCGGCGTTATTGTGAAAAGGTTTGGCCAAAATTTTCCGGATGGACTGCCCTATCATAAATAGGATATAATGCCAAAGCTTGAAAGGAAAACATAACACAACGGTTTAAATGGTCTGTAAATTGTTCTTTATATCTGACCACATGCTAAAAGAATCTATTCCCAGTTCATACAACAGGTTCAATTGTCAGGTTAAGGCATCTAGTTTCTTTAATAATAATAAAACATTGACGAGTGTCTGGTATTGATTTTGTTAATTATTCCATCGACAGACTTTTAGTTTCTAGATAATGAGTAAACTTCCAAGGGGGAATTTATGAATTAACCTGTCTTAGACATCTATCTAGAAGCGGCCAAAAATAACAGCTTTAACAAATATAACTTTCATACCTATAATTACTTTTAATAACTTCATTTTAGTTCTAGATAAAAGCTAGAACCAATTTAGTCTGTGAAAATGGCACGTTATTATTTATTGTTCCCTGTAATTTTCTTGTTCGGCGGTGGTCTATGATGTCTATTAAAAACTGAAATGAGTTCGAAACTGCCAGACGTAGAGAAGAAAATGGTTGAACTGGGGTATATATATATATATATATATATATATATATATATGTTTTTCCAGTCCCACTCGATGAGTTATAATTATCCTTGTTAATATATATATTATTTTTAGTTTAGCAGTCGCGTTCGAAGAGACGGTACGCAATCCGAGTAATTGATGAGAAACAGGCTCCGTGAACTCAAGGGTTTTCTGCAGTTTCATGATCCCAAAAGTGATAAATGAACTGGGAGCTATCTGCCCCCATGAATCAAGTTAATGACTGCCGTAAGAACAAAAACTTCTTGAGGAATAGGCCGCAGTCGACATCGGTGAAAAACAATTTCGGGCGGATTGAATTTCTTTAAAAGTTTAATGTTTCAATGAAATTGTCAACAAATAGCTCTTTATCATAGATATTTCTCTCAATTACCATGTGTGTGTATGTGCGTTTCTATGTTTGTCTCAATATGGTTTAATATAAAATTGTTACATTACACATGTAACAATGTAATACACAATTATGTAAGAGTACTCTTGAAACAAAAGTAAAAAGAGAAACATTTACTTTAGCTTATGTACGCAACAAGTGATTATTTCGTGTATTATGATGTAGGAAAAATGAGCAAAAATTGGCGTCTTTTTTTCTGGTTATCTATTTCCTTATTATGCCGTATAATTATTTGTTATTTTCATTCAGGAAACCATCTGCGGGAGCTCGAATGTTGTTGTTTAACACGTCAACAAGAATGACGTAGGGAAACTATACTTGTAGAACGACAGGCGATTCTTATTTTAAATTGCCGACATTCCATATCTGTAAAGGCGGCGGCGTCCCGGAAAAAGGCTCACAGAGGTCAAAACAAAAAGGAAACGTTCGGCCGACTCGCCGATGCAAATCGGCGTCATCTGCATAATTCCGGGCTTCGGCCGGGCCCCCTTTTGACCTTACTTCCTTTCCAGGACTCTACGTATCGAAACTCATTTATCACCGGGGGCCCCGGCATGAAATTATCGTCAATGTCCCGGACATAAGCTCGGTCGCATGGGGGACTCGGCGTTTTGCACGTATTTATTGATTCGATTCCAGATAGATCCGAGGCATTTGAAAGAGACCGCGTTTAACAAACCCCTCGGCGGTACGCCTTGAAACCTTGAGACCTTTTTTTTTTTAATTTCGAGGAATGAATTTCAATTTCTAGTCCGCCGGCGGACAGACGTAATTAGCCGTAAATTATTGCCCGGTCGGTTGGGAATTAATTCCTGGACGCGCTCGAGGGGGAATTCGCCCCGCGTCCTCCTGCTAGTCCGACGAGGAGCAATTAAATGAAGAGAAACGGGAACACCGGCCGGAAGATGGGTTGCGGACTGAAGGCACCGATTGCGCCAAGTCCCCATCTGAAATTCAATGAGCATTAACGTCCCTGGTACGGAACCGGGACGGTTTTTGTATTCAAGGGCAATGAAACTGGACCGACATCATTATACCTGTTGTGGAACGAGTTATGCGGGCGAAGAATTTTTGAGCTATTAGTTTTAAACGAGTTTATCACAGAAATAATAATTGTAGATTGATTCCAACCAATCGAAGTCCAGAAGAAATAAAACTACCGATGTTTGCAGTTTAAAAATAATCTATAATACCTAAAAATAAATATTGCATATATAAAATCCAGAAATTATGACTAAAATTATATGGTTTCTAGATTTCACTGAATATTCTCATATTGTGGAAATGAGGATAGATTATTTCACCCAAGGCAATGATATAATTTGTGATAAATGTATAAGAATGCTTCCAGAGCATGTAAGGAATAAAGTAAGGCCAGTTTTTTCTCCACGGCCCGGCTTACGGGCCGGCCGCAGGACGAATTTCCGCTCCCGGAAAAACCTTGATGAAAGGTTAGTTAACATTTTAAAGTGTCTTCTTGTTCTCAATTATTTAACTGCTCGTCAATTATTAACGGGCCTTAAGTGGTAGTAAAATTGAGGCGACAACTTGAATATTTAAAGAGACGGCGTGGCGGGTGGACCCAGAGCGAAAAACGTTTTTTCAACGCCGCCCCAGACTTCAAATTCCTTTTGAATTCCGATGCCGCGGAAATTTTTACCCGCTCTGCGTCACAATTAACTGTCGGCAATTAACTTTTCCCTTTCTCCGGTCTCGGTCAGCGTTCTTTTAAGTGTTAATTCTTCACGGACATAAGCCTAAATAGGAAATCACTTATGTCATACAACATTTCCAAGTTAAATTCACCTTTTTCCAAACCAAATTCAAAGTTTTCCACCATCCGTACAGATTGACAGTTTAATTTGTGATAGTATGATATTAATGAATCAGAATGCAAATGTAAAATAATGCTTAATTTTGTTTTCAATGTGATTTGAAAGTAGTCTGTTCACAGCGAATCTTTTCCTTTTGGTCAGGAATAAATGAGTATAGGATGTGAGGTTATAGTTTCTTCAACATTCTTTTCTTTTCCAACTCCAAAAATGATGTTTTATGCAAAGTTATTCTCCCTACAGTCACGTTCCGATTGAACTGCCGCTTGATTAGGTTAGTAGAATATTTAAAAATCTTGCTTCCCTCCTTACCCTCATTGCTCGAATTACTCACCATTGCCTAAAGTGACTCCCCGATGCAAATATCTGATTTACAGCCAAAAAGCGGTTCCAAGGGTGGCCCTATTTCACCGTCCGCCCCTCGAATTCACAACGCTCAAGCTCTTCAAACTCCGTAATTACACCGTCCATCGTGTCTGGCCCTAAATGAATACGTTTACTCCCCTCTCATAAACATTTCTTAATTCCGACGATTCTAGAATGTCGATGGCTTTGAAAAGCGTGAAATTGCTTCCGATCCTCCTTGTTAAACTGCCAGTGAAAATTAAATTAAGACGGGCATACTGCTCTACCTCTTATTGCAAACGGGAGCCCCTTTCTCGGTTTAATAACGGAATTACGAGGCGGAATTACTCGCTATTTATTATAGCCAATTTGGGCGGACCGTCCCCAAAGTGAATATGATGTTAGGGACCGACAATTATAATGTCGAATGAGTCGTCGGTGTCGCGTTTTAAATGAGGAAGACGCAGAGGGATTAGCATTTCTTAACTGCATCGGACTTACGAGTAGGCTCAAGTATTGCGTCTCTATCCTCTATTCAAGGATTAATACATATTAATGAACCGAGCCTGTTTTGGGCGAAAAAAACGCGTCCTCTTCGTCACGACACACCGTTAGTAATGCTACAAACAGTGTTCAGTTAGACAACAAGAAAACAACGAATAGCTCTGGGAAGGTTGCTTTACACTTTCCCCTTATATTATGACTGCCTTCTCAAGAGCTTATCGATGCTGTGAAAAGTCCGAACAAATCTATAAATATCTTGGATCTTAAAGGAAGATGAAGTAGTGAAAGAACGGTCTCAGTTCTTTCCGGGTTCGAATTCTCAGTTTTTTCGTGTCCTGTTATGTTACCAGTCGGTGGACCGCTTCACGCCGCGTTTTCAAAATTTATCCGAACTTCCGGGTATAAATTTCTTCCATCCTCCAAATTAAGGCCTGTTTTAAAGTTTCGGCCGCCGAGCTTCGAATTTGCCAGTCGGTGTTCGCCGAAGCCCCCGACAAAAGCTCCGGGCGTAAATCGCCGCGTGGGGGGGGGGGCGGCCGAGGAGCTAATTCACCGCTGTTCGGAAAGGCCACAATTAGCGGCAAATAATAATTGAAAACGGAAATGCGGACTTAATTCAGACGCGGGCCCGGTTCATTAGGCCCGGCTAAAATTAAACGCGAGAAGGCTTTAAGTTGAGGCCCCCCCCCCGGGTGACCCACTTCCGGCGGCGTGGGGTCGGGCGTTGTCAAATATTTTCTCGCCGACTTTAAATTCATTGAAGGGGCTAATTGGGGAAAACCGGTTATTATTACCGGGCCCCAAACGTTCCCTAGACTTGGAGTGAAGTTCTGGAAAGTATGCCTTCCAATAAAGGTTGTTTAAGAGGGCATAATGTATGAGGGGTGTTCATATCATTGGAGTTAAATATTTGTTTAACTTTCATTATATATTGTACCCATAGCTTGTTAGTATCCTAAACGCTTATTAACTCATATTTCCACTAAATCTAATTATCAATTAAACATTGAAATATTACTTCAAAAATTCAATAAATGTGTAGGAATCATTATCATTACGTAACAAGGTCGATGTTTCATTAGTTGTCCAGGCAATTTCAGTAGTTCAAAAATGACATTAACACTAATATTTTCTACAACTTGTTATAAATCTCCGTTATCCCGTGTGTAGTTATTCCCATTGCTACTAAAAACGTAACTCCAGTCGGGATAAGGTCTAGTTTATCTGCGAAGGTACTTTGTATGCAGGGACAATGAGCAAGTTTGTAGAAACTTAGTTTGCATCACGCTGCAGTGTAACATCACAATATAGTACAATTCTCCTGCAGAAGTTTTACTTCTGAGGTTAAACAACTAAGAGTTTTCAGTTTGCTCAACTTTCGAATATGAAAGATAATCCTGCATTGAGAATAAAATAGCTAGCTATTGTTTTTTTTATGTTTTCATGTAAATAAAATATATAAAGTGGCGTGAAGAACGAATTTCTTCAAACGTCATTCAGGATGGCAAAGTCGATACTGTGTCTAGATAAAATAACCCTGGCTAAGACGTTAATATTGTGACGTTGCAACTGAAGTTGGGCTCGTGTTTTCATTTAATTACGGGCTGTACAAAAAATTACATACGGTTCACCGGGTTACGGAATCCCTCATTTGAAATGCAATATGGGAAAATAATTGGATCTTTTAATTGACTTTCATTTGAAACAAAAAAAAACCCCTCGGCGCTACCCGGGAAATAAGACACACCCTCGTATTTGCGGCCGGGGGCGGATCAAATTGTAAGCGCAAATATGATTTCAGTTTTAATTGCGGACGCGAAATATTTGTAGTAAATCGGAGGTTTTCGGTTGCGGACATTCCGCTTTAATTACAAAGAATTTGTTCCGTGAAATATGTGGAAATCCTGGGAAATTCTGGTGAACGATTTTATTCACCATTTGCGATATAACTCACGCATTTAAAAATTGTAGGGTCAATAATGTAAAAAATGTAGGGTATTCTGAATGGATGTAAGCGCCTGCACATGCCCAAGAATGTACATTCACGTTTTGTAAATTGAATTCATTTTTCCGTCTGAAATTGTGCAATAAAATCACGATTGTTCGCAACAAAGCACCTGTACTGATTTGTATTACATTTCTGCTGTCCCTATATTAATATTTAAATCAGGCGATTTCTTAACTAGAGGTAGGAGAAAACCACTAAGTGCCCATGTAGCCACTTGTAAATTAACCCAATGGCATATTTTTCTATGTGCTAGTAATTCTTCTTTGCATTCTCGTACTAGCCTCGAAGACACGGTCCATTCTCGAGATAAAATATAAAAATTTAAAACAAAAAGTATTTATTAATAGGCGCATTATTTAAGATGTTGCATATATAATAATAATCACCGTAATATTAATCTGAGCTAAAATAACAGAGCCAATCTGGCTCAAACCGACACGGCGTCAATCGAAACTGGTCTCGGCCTTATTATTAACATGTTACAAAAGCAGGCCGTTTAGCCAACCGCGGCCGTTATAGTGCCCACAAAAAATAAATTACATATCTATGTAAATAGCTATGATTAATATTGAAAGTCGGGGGCCCAATTTTACTATTAGTATTTTGTAGGTACGTCGTTAATTTTTGAGCGTCTCCCTACCAAAGGAATGCGTGTCTAATGGCCGGCATGCGGATCGGAGCTGGTCCTGGAGGCCGGGACCATTACTCTAAATTTATTGTCCGAAATATATTTCGAGACTAATGGATAATGGGAATTATTTCAATAACTTCTACGGCACCTATCGAGACGGGCGAGTGGTGAATGTCGAATGACTATCGGATATCATCGGATACAGTGCTTTCGCGCGAGATTAGGAGTAATAAGTCCACTACTAAAACGGCTTTGAGAATTCCCTTTCTACCCTGTTTTAACGTCGGCTTAAACGCCTCTGGCTTAGGGAACTTATGTAGCCCGGATACACATCAAAAGTCCTGTGATTGGGGTGACTTCTTTATCGAGAGAATCAAACGATATAGAAAGAATAAACTTTATATATCTGTAAAAGTTGATTGTGTACAATAAATAAAGATGAGAAAAAATCGTAGCTTCAACACCTCTCATATATGTGTTTGCCTGTATTTATTTATTACTGTGGGAAACCAATAGGAGTCATGTACCAAATGCAAATTTCGGTTTCGAAATTCTGGGTTTCTCTCCACCCCCCGATCGACACGTGGCGCTCTCCGCGCTCGCCCTTTGTACCGACTTCAACACTGGGGTTGATTTAAATTATCGGATCGTCGTTTTGTACCGCATTTAAATTGCATTGTTTTCGGGGAGCCGGCCTCGGATTGCCCTTTCGGCATTGTTGTCCTCCCTGGTACTGATAATTAAATTAAAAACCCGCACCGCCCCCCTGTCGGGGCGGATCGGAGACAGCCCGGACACGGACGTTGACATTGTGGGCGGGGGAAACGAAATAGGAATTTATGTCCTTTAATGAATTCATTGTATCTACACGGATCTCGGACAACGCCCCATTTTAGCATCCGAACGGAATCCATTTTGAAGGCATTTGTCCGGTATGGGCACAATTTCGGTTTTTGTGGGTTAACAATTCTTACGAAGCCAATCCATCCATTCGCTTTAATTATTTTCCTTAATTTACATAATGCTTTAATATAAATAATCCGGAAATTAAATCAATTCTACGGACGACCCACACTCGGGAATATAAATTAAAAAATATAAATAGAAACATAAATTATTCTTTCTATGACAATACTATGCGCAACATGTCTGCGCTGATTTAAGTGCTAATAAGCCATCTTGTTTGCGCGTAATGACCGAATTATAAATTAAATTTACAATTATAAACAACGTTATTGTTGCGGAGCGTTAAATTTCTGCGCGAAGTGCAGACAATCCTCTTTCATTCCCGATATCAAAGGCAAAGCTACTGCCAAAAGCGCAATATAGCATGCAACAACTTAATTCCTAAATGTAAAACTTGCCGACGCCGAGTTTTCAAGCAGCGATAAAGGTTTCCACGGCCGCCCTTCGCGTGTAGCGAATTAAAGAACGGGTCAGTGGGGGGCAGAAGAAAATAAGAAAATATAAATTTCAAGAAAATAAGGCGCCAAGGCAACAGGGCCCCACCGGTCAAGGCCGCCACCCCGGGTCGGCGTCAATTTTCCAATTTAAATTCATTCGCGTACCAACAAAGCCGATTGCATTATTCAAGGATAGCGGCATAATAACATCAATAACGCGTTGTGACAAAATTCAGAGCCGGCAATGCGTGCTCGAGCCCCTGAAGTCTTCTCAGAAAAACATTTCTTACCACCGGATTTCATACCACCTCATGAATAATGATGAATCGTCAAGTGGAGTATGTTAGCACCATATTCATCCTCACATTATTTTTCTAAATTTATCCTTTTTTTCTGACAATATAATATTTTTAGCTTCTGAAATATTTAATTTGGCTTGGGGTTTAATAACTCTAATACTATTCACCGCAATTGTTGACCAATTGTTGTCCAACAAGCGCAGTTGTAATAATAGTGCTATCCAGATTGACGATTAAAATTACACAGCGAGCGTAAATGGTACGCAGCCAGTACTCACTGGATACAGGAAATTGTTCCCATCATTCGAGCCGAAAACGCAATGACGATTACGGGAATCGCGCGGGGGCGTTCGCGTTTCGCGTCACCCGCATCTCTCGTACAACGTCATCGTCATAGCGGACGTACACCCACCGTCTTCCCTTGATTTATCATACAGTGAACTCTCATCACTTAGGAAGCCGTGGCGCATTGTCGTAGTTATAAATCACTAGGGAGAGGGTATTACGGCGGCTGGGTAGAGCGAGCGGGTAATACACTACGCGAGCATGAGATGTCGGAGACAGTTATGGTAACAGTCACATAATTTCGTACACTACTCAACCTTTTGTCTACAGCTTTCCGGATCCATGTATTGTTATTTGAATATGGATTATTAGTGCCGCAGTCGAGTTTTTAGTTTATTTTTCAGAGGAATTGAAATATTAGCCAATCAATCAATCTGAATTAAGTTAACCAGTGATACTACCAACGATGAAGTATTAGTATTAGTGTATGAGTTTTCAATGCGTAGTTGCACACCATCAAGTTCATACTGCTTACTATACGTACCAGAGCGTCCGAAAATGTTTTTGCACTGGTAATTTCCATTATTCATGCTAGTTTTTGTAGTAACACGATTCAGAACCAAAACCATAAACCGAAGCCGTTCTGGCTGTACCGCCATTCCGTTCTTCCTTTGTACGGCGCCTCTAAAAGGAAGTGGGCCCATATTAAAGAGATTTCTGAATGTCGGGTCCAACATTAATGTTGGGCGGTGTTACTAGCGCGGTTCTCATATGTTAGCTAGGCCTGTGGCGGGAGTGAGCCAGCGACCGGCGGCTATAAAGGTTTTCGCTTCGAATGGGCGAATGGGCTCCGTCAGTTAATGTTTTATGCAACGCGGAATGTTAATTCATCTCTCTTTATAGCTCAATAAATTTAATTCTACCCGGGCTGTTGGTAAATAATAATTTTAATCACCGCGAATAAATCCCCGGCAAGTACGCTCTTGGGCCCGACATGGTTTCAGCGTTAGGATTTCATTATTGTTTTAGATCATTGTTTCGATTTCGATATAATAATCATAATGTATACCGCATTCAGCTACAGGATTATTTCAATTACTTATTTATTCTATACATTACTGCATACGACAAGATACGCAGTAAAAGCGTATTTCTAATAAATTATTTAAAATTAGAATGAACAACACTGGCGAGATACTCCGTATTTCCTTAATATTCTTTACGTATTTCAAATATTGCTAATTCATTTCTGTTTATTGCTTTAAGCGATTCAGGGCGGAAATATTCTTTTATAATATGTATGAATGCTAGCAAACAACAATAACGGCCTTCAAAACTGCCGCCACCGCGTATCTAATAAATGCTGAAAAAATTAAAAGGGGTACTTATTAAGTATGCTCGCCTCCAGAATTATAGTGTTCGCGTGTTAAGCCCTAGGCGCGGGGTTCCTTCAATTGTCGAGTTTTCCGCTTCCAATAAATCTCCCGGCATTTCTTCCACGCGGTATTTCGCGGCGAGAAAAATAACTCAGGTTTTATTGGCCGATTACCGTCCGGGGTCGGGGGGTCTCCGGCCGACGATCGAAAAGCCAATTTACATTTATTATCCCGGCAAAAATAAAATGAATGAAATATCCCCAGGACTCCGGAGTACCTGTCGTACCTGAAAACACGATTCAGCGATGCATTCGCGAGGATACAAAAAAGAAGATACACGTAATCCAGCGCACGTGCATCATTATGCACCTATTCGTCTGGGCTTCGGATATGGTAACCGGCGTAAGTCTTGCGGGCGCAGGGACCTGTGGGGGTTTCTGGGGAGTGTTGTATTTTGTGCTGCGAAATTTAAGTGCACAAGTGCCAATCCTCATAGCGAATTACTGCCTATAGCAGCTTCACATTTAGGTGGGCTGGGTTGTAGTACTTTTTATGCAATAGAAACAATTATCTATTCAGTTATTCCTAACCTTTGCACATTACGTATTGCTATTAAGTAATTACACGGAATGAATGATTATTCTGTGGCCATAAGCGGAAGATTGGGGCACGTTAAACAGACATGAATGAAACAACAAAAACTTCATTAGTTAGGCAATTCATTAAGGCATCCACGAAATATTATACACCGGGTACTACCTACTTTTTTATTATTTCTTTTTAAATATCGATGGAGATTTTCGTCGGACTGTACTAAGGCAACCTCCTTAGGCCAGATATAGAGAACTTGGAAAACCAGGAAGGTAGGTGGAAAACTAGGTTAACCCTGGAGATATGGGCGACACAAGACTATCCTGATGACTCCCCGGCGGTCCCTCCCGGATTTATAACTCCTTTTCGCCGGCTTTAAAAACAGCGCACGGAGCCGAAACCTGCGACATATACGCCGGGAAAGGAGTTCCGATATTCTTTCCCCGTCGAATAGTAATAGCATTAAAGAGCGGCAACGGAACGAAACTAAAGTCGTTGGCCGAGCTTTAAAATGGGTCGTAGAATCAATTTGATTCAACTAACAAGGTAGCCCATCATCTACTCAACTCATACACTTCTATTTTAACTACCCACCCGTGCTGTGTCCATAAGGTACAAAGAGCGATATTGTGTATGATACCATAAGTGATAATTCGTATGCATACCTAATGTACAAACATTACATTTCAAGAAATAAAGATATTTGCAGTTTGTAATAATTTTCTCACAGTGATTCCTCCCGTCGTGGCCACCTTTCCCCAACGCCATGTTCTTTATGGCGATATAAAGGAATCCCATACTAGTTGGATTCTCTAAAAAAAATAAACAAAAAATGTTAAGAGCCGGAGCCAGAAATCACTTGAAAGAATACCGGAGTTCATTTTTTTTTCTCCAGACAACGGGAGCTTGACACTTATTTTTTCCTGAATTATGAGCATAGCGTTTGCCCCCACTCCCGCCCTATTGCGGCTTCGCTTTACCATAACCATAAATCCGTGTATGCTACACAACTCCGATTGGAAATATAGAGGCTTAATATATTCCACGATAAATCACTTTTCCCTTTCTCCCTTTTTTTCTCCTATTATATCTGCCGTTTCCATATACATTCATATTATATATATTTAATACACACGATATATATCATATATAACTATTGTACAACTTAACTGGACACCAGGGGGTGATAATGCCAATTGTAAGGTAGTAGCATGGATTGCAATACTCATGAACAATCCAAGTTCAATGTCTGGAATAACTTACCTGTAGCCACCTGTAGGGCGCTAATTTTCAAACGATTCATGCAAAAGAAAATATTCATGCAAATAAAGCGATAATTATGAGAATATTTGCGAAATTCAATATGTATTCACTTATTTCTAATATGCGGAAGACTAGTATATTCTTAGAACTGAAATACAATCTCAGATGTATGATAGTACAAACTGTTGAACAGTATAATAGAAACAAGAATTTTACTTATTTTGATTTTTGATTCTTGATGATTTTACAATACTACAATAATTGTAAATGTATCTTATGATAAATAAGAATCTTATAATCAATTATTAGGCGGGTAAACTGCGAACTGTATATAGAGTTTGTCCGGTCAACTGTAGATTTAGGAGCATAAAGCTTAGGTTTGAATTCGAATGACCGGCATGGAAGACTAGTAGAAGTGGACTACCTTTCAAGGACCGGCGGCCCATTTAGGGCCGTAAACGGGGCGCATAAATCCAGGCGGGACGCGTTTAAATTTCAGTTTATTTGTTTGAAAAGCCCTTATAACTGGTCTTTAAATAGTTTCTCCCCTGCCTCCACCCCATCCCGGTATGCTAAACAGGTTGTCGGGCCGACTGTAAATTCGTTAACGTTCTGTTCCGTCGCTCTCTCTCTCTCTCTTCCACTCTCGGGCAAGCACCGGCTCTCTCTCTCTCTCTCTCTCTCTCTCTCTCTCTCTCTCTCTCTCTCTCTCTCTCTCTCTCTCTCTCTCTCTCTCTCTCTCTCTCTCTCTCTCTCTCTCTCTCTCACTCTTTCTCGTTCTCCCGAACCGAAAACTCATATTTCACCCCGGGGCCCACCTTTATGTCCACCGGACTTGTGGCCCGGGTTCACAAATACATAGGATGAAAAAAAATAAAAAAAGGAAGCCCCGCCGGACAATGAGAAATACGAAAAGGAAAAAGTAGAGAATGAAGAAAGGGCCCTCCTCCCGCTCTCCCATTATGACTTATGTCGTCGGTATGATAATGACCGCCGTTTTCATAATACGATACTCCTGAATATATTTGTATTCATCGCGATGAAGGGCCCGTACCGGTCCATGAATGAGCTGAATTGGATTATTTCACGCGTTCCTAGGTGTTGCTTTCGATACTTGAAACAACAATTTTACTGACCGCTTGACAGTCGATGTAATAAAAGATTGAGGCAATTACGTTGTTGATTTTTTACCCGTAATGGTTTTTTTATGTAGTTTGATAAGCGTCGGTTTGCACAGTATGAATTATAACTGTAACATTACAGTTTGCTTTTCAAGATTAATTTTCACGCAAGTACAGTTTATTATGAAATACTTACAGTCATGTTAGAGAGGAGGTTTTCGGGCTGCATAAATATTTCAATTCCATTCGCTGACGGTGCCATATGACTCACGGTTTTGACTCCATGCCAGTTATGTTGTGTCCAAAACCCGCGGTCCATAATTCACGCAATCTTATCTCATTTTTCAGTGCGCCCGGGCCTCGGCCGATCCGATCCCGCCCGCCCACGGCCCTACTCAAATAAGGCTATGTAGATCGCAAGTAGTTTTATGAGTTTTTTTCTTTGTTTCCCCCGCGTTACGACACCCGGCTGCGAAATAGCGAGTCGGCGGTGACGGCGGCCTCTAGCCCGGCCACGCGGCGTTTAATTTCGCCGACAGGAGGCGAGATGCGTGTCGCACAGCTAATGGCGTGTTATTAGCGACAAATTAAAAAACAAAAAAAAAACGCCGACCTGAATAATAACTCAATCGATCCACTACTAGGCCGGGGCTAATTGCTGTTGAGAAACGCCCCCCCCCCCCATTCCCCGATTAACCGGCTTTTTACGACTTCGTCCACCGTCAACGTTATAAAACTTGTAACCAAAATGCGGATGCGAAAATTTGCGTCATTGTTTGTGTTTACACCCTACATTCCATTTAATTCAATCCAGCCTACCTATAAAGATAATTAATGCGCAACAAATTGTTCATGCGATTCTTTCAATTATCCTTTTTTTAACGACGCAAACCTTGCATTGGAAAGTCATGTCAGCGCCTTCAGCCCAAAGCGGCAGATACAACAATTACTGCCTACTGGTCGTTTCTATTGTTTAATTGAAATTAGAAAACATTTATCAAAAATAAAGTTTAAATCACCCTTGTTTTAAATACCTATATCCTATATTAATTCAGGAATTGAACTTAACAGTATATATAGGTACATTTCGAGTAAGATTTCTTTTAAATATTTTTCAGGATTCATTATACTTATATCGATTCCTTACTACGTTCGATTAGTATGCTTTGGATTGTGCGGTGTATCTAATGGATCATTTAACCGCACCAATCAAAGGTTTCCTTTAATGTAACGTAGTTATAACCATAGCGGATGCTACGAGAAAGACGAGCGCGGCACAACATATTCGAGATTGGCCGAGGGCAGTCCGTCCGTCGGATGTTCGACATAAAGTGCAGCGTCGGCTCAGTTTGCATAGGTCACGACATTCACACGGTCCCAGTTGGATCCGCTCTCCGAGTCGCATTAATGGGCTCAAACTCCCCCGTCGGTCAGATTCCCCCATCGCGCGGAGCCACGAAACGCGCGAAGCGACCCTACCAATCACGATCCTAATGACCGCGGCCCTTCCCGTTTTCTGATCCCTGTGAAATCCCATCCAGTCGGACTGGCCGGGAGCGTTACCGCCTGACGTACACACGAAGTTGATCCGGCCGCGATTATGCAACGCGATTGTATCTCGGCTATCGTGAGCATCGTGAAATTTCAAATACACGATACCGGTTGCAGGAGGGGCGCTACACGGACGGTTGCCGTCCGATAGAAAGAGCATTCGAAAGTGGAGGACGCTTCCCCCCTTTCGTTCCATTAAACTGTATTCCGCAGCCGGCATATCGAGGGTAGTACTTAGCCGGCTCTGATAAGAAACAAGTCCGGTGAACGGATACAGTTCGTACAGAAGTACCTCGCTCGGCAGTATATTTAAATGCACTTCTACTAGTTCCATAGTGTTACCGAGTTTAGAATGCGGTTTCACTTTGTTAGGGGATAAATGGCTTCAATTAACAATTGGAGTAAAAGCGTGTCGGAGATTGTTGTCGGGCCCTTTCACATTCTCTCGGCGATTTGTGCATAAGACCTATAGATTACCACTTTTGTCCACTTTTCCCTCAATCGAGATTTATTTACATTAGTTCGCTAAAATTATACAAATAACGGCTATTTCCGTTTAACATCTGTGTCGCATAATAATTTCTGAAATAAATGCTTTCAAGTCCGAACGCAGTAAATTTCGATATTTACTTCCCCGGTGAGAGAAAGTAAGTCGGTTGGTATTAATTGGTCCTCCTGACAAGGGCACGAGGAAAGTGCTGTATAGGTTTCAGATATCCTGATAAATTGATAAAACGTTTTCATTTGAAGTTGTTCCATGAGGTTACGCTCCGAATTCGAACGCCGATGATCCAGGACCAGATAGAGGGACCAGATTTTTGCCTATGTTTTTACAACTTCTATTCTGATCGAAATCGCGATTTGATTATACGAGGGTTTACGAGAGGCCTCGTGCCACTGTCGAATCGTAAATCTCCCCCACTGAAAAAGACAATAAACAGGGCCATTTAAATAGAGAATTTATGGCTGTTTTGCAGATCCTAAAATTGGTTTCACTGTGCCCCCAATTGTAAACCTGGACGTTGCCCATCTGGGCATCACAGCAACTGCCGATGTGTCATTAATTTCAAAGATTATCTGTCACAGCCGAGCGGTTACAGCATGTTTTCAGAAAGCCAAATGGAAGTTACATGTTTCAAACGGTTCTGGTAAATATGAAGATTCCGTTATTCTTATCGCAGACTCGATTGTACTTTACATTGCAACCGTTCAAACATTTTTTAATTCACGATGCTAATAAACATTTGTTTTGTTCAGAATTTTATGGCCTTTAAAGCAGTAGGTTATTATTCAAACATGGACTTTTATATCCCTAATCTTGTATTTGGTTTTAAAATTTCACCATCGGCTACAATCCCTTAATAATATGAAGAGCTACTTATAAGCATATAAACATCTGAATGCTATTAAGAAAACATAAGCGAGAGGAGAAAGATAATCGCATGATTAACTATTCTCCGATCTCTCGTGGGCGCTTCAAAAAATACCATAAATTAAGGACTTAACTGGACACAGAAATATCAAAGCTTAAAAAGCTCATACATTAATTGTCTTCTCCTTTTCTGATAAATTGCGACATGGTTCAATAATTCAATGTTTATAATTGTATAGTAATTTTTCTAGTTAACTATCCTGAGCAATGAACGAAAAGAAAGTATTCCCTCTGATTTACAGAGAAGTTTAGATAACATTTAATATGCCCCACCTCCAGTTAGATTCATGCTGTATAAACCTTGTTAAATTCGGGGAAATCGCTGTGCCCTAAATATCATAAAATAAAGTTTCAATTATTGCAGCGATTACACGACGCTTGAATGGAAGTTTACATGCAGAAGTGTATCACTGAACCCTACTACCTGGGTTCATATAAGTGCAAATGAGTGAGTGGAGACAAATACCCGTCGGTGATGAAGTTCTCTGTTGATACCTTCTAAGTGCGGCAGATCGACCAATAGCCCGTAATGCTCGGTTATATTTTTCCCGCTTTTGGAATTTAAACAGTATAACGGCAGACGAAGAAATGTTTCCACGTCCTTACCAAACAAACACGTTCACAAAAGAGGCCGATAAAGCGTATTTTAAGAAAAAAGATGATTGAAGATAACAACGAGAAGTGTCCAAGAAAGTAGTTGTGGGGGTCCCAAGTAAGCCGGTCCCTGGGCCGATAGCCGCTAATGCGTTTGTAATGTTTCCCCCGAAGAGACCCACTCGGAAATCTCTAATTTATTCGGTGCCACCTCGATAATGGGCCCGTGTGCGCGAATACCTTCCACCGACATATTCCTCCGGAGCTCGAGCCGTTCAAACGTTTTATCTCGTTCTGTGTCCCTTTTTCTGGCGTACCGCACCGAATGGTGTTCGATACGGGGCCTTTGAGAGCTCCAAATATGTGCACGGGTTTCTACGCTGTGGGCCGGAGTTCGGGGCCCCCGGGCGGTATTCCCGCGCCACCGCTCGCAGTTATGGCCCTGGAATGCCGTTTGTTGGAATCCAATTGGCCGTTATCGAAATCCGAATACAATTTGCCACTGAATCGGTCTTGGAATGAGGTAAGCATCAAGCTTCCTCACGACTACCGGCAGTAAATATTTCCATTCTTACATTCAGGTTCGTATCTTGTCATTGGACCTTGCGAGTTTCCATGGATTAATGTAATTGTATTGGCTAGAATGTTTAATAGTCTTCCGAGCTATGACTTTTGAAAAAACATTAACTGTAGATATTTATAAATTACTGACAAATTTATGTATTTTAAAGTACATAGGGTTGTGTCAATACCCCTAAATAAGGACAAGTATCCCAAAGAAGAATAAAATATAGAAGAAGAATAGATTGGTTCGGAATTTAAGTTAGTAAGAATTAGTCACCGGGTAGTTTTGAATGCAAGTCTATAACACGTGTCAAACAGAATAGAGAATGAACTAAAAAAACTGTATATAAATCGCCAGGCAGTTTGAAAGCAAGTCTTTCACCAATGCCAACAAGACGAGAATTAATTCTAACAACAAATATTCAGCCTGTATATATGTTTCACAGCACTCCTACAGGGAGTTGATGGCCCGTGAATACCTGCCGTGAATTAGTTTCCTCCGGTTTGTTTTTAATATTGAGTATTTTTAACGCCAGGTATTACTTCTGGCGAATTGGGTGGTGTTAACATCGGTTATACTCAACAGCTGTGTCTCAATGTTTTGTGGGTTTAGGCTATATTTCCAATTTCTCTTGTGTATCTGTTTCCGTTTCGGAATAATCCTGCCGTGGAATGTGAGTATCGCCGCACGTTGCACCGAGTTATGCCGTCTCGGTGTTAAATAATAAAACTGAAGTAAAAAAATCTTGACCATGGGTGAGATATGGAAGGGCTAATGATAGGATCGGGCGCAGGCTCTATCAGTTCCACGCTCTGATACTTTTCGGGGTCACTAATCCCACGTACCCAACTCACATAAACCACGGAGGGGTACAGAACAACTAAACACCCACACTATCAAAACAACAAGCCCGCATTAATACTCAAGGCTCATACAGTACACACCTCTGTAGTCCCAGAAAAGAATCCTGCGCACGTCCACAAGAAGCTTGATGGCGTAAATCCTTTCAAGGCCCGACCACCTAACAGCGAAAACAAAACTTGGATAACCAAACAAACCCAGGAATCAAAACCACCGAATCAAACAAAAACATTAAGAAATAGCATTTCATTAATGTGATTGGCAATCTCTCAAAATGTGATTGAACTCGATGAATACGAACCATATTGTTCTTATCACATTGTTTATCACGGTACTCCTTGCGATCATTACTTTGCATTACAAAGTGAGCGTGACTGATACCACATCATCGAAATCACTTACAACTTTGAAGATTTAAGAATTTCACTGATTGATCGCAAATTATGCACATCAATGAACATTATCCACGGTTCCCCAGCTAAGGGAGAAAGTTCAACCGTTCACGGTACCATGTCCGACAGGTACCGGACAACTCGTACAACTACGAATATATTAATCTCGGAGCTCCATTAGCCCGATTATTTTAAAAATAAAAATAAAAACTATACTAGTTTTTGGACTTCGGTCGAACATTTAATTGTTGGGTGGATTGCCCGTTATATATATATATATATATATATATATATATATATATATATATATAAAATCCGGGGGAGCAATTACCGTTTGATTTAATGACCCATATAATCCGCGACCGGTTAATGCGGTTTTAAACCGAGTAAATATTTTCCCTTGGAACGTCACACTGTTTTACGACGACCGATTAATTTACTTTCCTCGGTCGGTTTCTCCGCCCTTGTTCCCGTTACCGTTAGCCTGTAGTTAGGAATGGCAAATTTTAAACACCCATTCATTCCACCCGGGATAATAAAATTTGTAAATAAATTTGTCGAATCGAATCATATAAGTAAGTGTAAGTTAATTGTACTCGATTAACTGAGATTATGGTATTATTATTATTTAATCGTATTACTATTACATTCTTTATAGCAACACTGTCATAAGTAATCGTTATAGTTTTCCCTGTGCTACATATGTTCGACAGTAAATAGTTTGTATTTTCTACGGAGACTTTTATTACACGTATACACAATTCGGATTTCAAAACGAAATGATCAAATTGATCACAAATATTTATTTTCCATTCCACGCATTCCATTTCATGTTCCGAGGTGTTGTCAATGGATCTAAGCGGGGATCAATAATGAGACGGACATTCATCAAATTCAATTTCGTTGGAAATTAATTGGAAGGAGTCGTTTATAAGCAAAAAAGGCGATGAACATAATTCACGTGGATGCTGCCAGGGCCTGGATACTGGCGAGGGCGCGTGGTTTCCTTTGTCTCATTAACTTCTATTATACCCGTTTTCAGAGCTTGAAATATCCTCGTTTTTTTCCCACCTCCCTCCCCGCCCTATCCCCCCGTCTCTCTCTTATCTTTTTCTAGGTCTCAGGTAGGGGCTGAGGGCGGCTAATGAGGCCGGTTGTGCGTCCGATGGTGGTGGCCAGCGCTATAAAACTGAAACAATACGCCCGGGGAGAATCACTCCCAGGCTCCCTCCCAGCATGATCTACGGCCCGGGCCGTCCACTTTAACGAGAGACACAATTTCAAAACTTTCTTTCGTTCAACCTCCGACTAATAACCGATTCTTTTCCCAACCCCGTCGGCCCGTTGAACAGCTCGGACGGTTTTACAAGGGGTTTTGATTGTCGCGTTCAACCCCACACTTCCCCGTGTCTTCTAGACAAACGAATTAAATTAGTACACCGGGCCGACACAAGTAAATAAGACGCCTGTTTTATTTAAATTCTCGGTTTATTATTGACTAGAATCTGTAAAATTTTTAGAGCCCAAGATGAATATGATCTGTGTCATAAAGTTCGACAAACTGTGGGTTGAAAAATTTAAATAGATTCCTTTGTTTAGGTCAATCATCAGATATCTATAAGATGGACATTGAGTATATCCCAAACGGAATGTTTGAGTGCTTGAAAATTATAATTAGGTCACCCATAAGTCTTGTTTAGTATTCAATTAGCGCTGATGGATTTTATGTGTTTGCACGTTGTGTACTATAGACCTTTATGAGGTTCATTCGTTATTATTTCAACAACATACAGAAATATTTGAGCGATATTTTGATTAAGCCGTTACTAGGCGAGTAACTAGGCTTTCATGTGGGACAATAGATTACTGTTTGTTGACTGCGTCCCGTCAGATAGCTGTCTCATAGGGTGGGCCTAACGAGCGACAGAATTCCGCACTTAAAGAATTGAAGTTGTTTTAAGTCTGGCGAGATGCCCCCGGGATGTCGCACTATGTCAACCCGCCTGCGGCTTACAAATGGGACCGTGTTCGTCTTATTTATTTTCACCAGAACGAAGTTGCTGTTCGAGTTGCCCGCCCCATTTACAACGTTGTCAAAACAATAATACATTTCATCTCTTCCAGTCTTCCAGTCTAAACAGGCGCCAACAATATTGATATAAAAAAGTTCAAAGTTATTCTTAAAATTAATAAAAAAAACAATCTGTATAAAAACTCCTTTACCTCCCTAACTACTGTGTCAATAACCAGCTTCCTTTCAATACGTTCGTCCATCATCCTTTATCGTTATGGAGATTGAACAGGGCGCCCCCTCAACGGGGCTCACCACCGACTCATGAAAAGGTTACTGAATGTAGATATTTTTATTTTATATTTGAAATTGGGTATTTTTATCACGAGACAGAAACAGAGAGTCAAACATGGTCGGACTTAATGAGCGACAGGACTTTCTTCAGCTCCTTTCCTCCTTTCCCGGACAAGCGGGACCCGGGGACAGATAAGGATTGGACCGAATCGAACTTCTCCGGACGTCCCCTGGCCAGGACACGGGTTTCTACTTAGTCGCAGCCGGGGGCCCCTCTCTGACGTGGAAAAATTGACCGGGGCCCCGAGATGATTTTCACGCCGGCCCAGTGCTCTCTCTCTCTCTCTCTCTCTCTCTCTCTCTCTCTCTCTCCGCGGCGATAAGATAGACGGCCGACGTCTCTATTAATTTCCCACCGAGCCCTGGATTCGACAATGGGCTTCCCACACGGGGCCCGTATCAGATGGAAAATGCTACAGGCGCCTTCGAGTTCAAATTCCGACAATCGATATTTGAAACTATGGGAATTATATTTCACGCGTAACGGCCTCTGAGAACGTACTGTATACTTTCATTCTGATACCTGTACTCTCTGTTTCTATCAAATTTCTCTTTTCAGAACCCCGATTACACAGGTCGAGGCTAATCCCCTTTCTCTGATAATTGTATTTCAATGTTTCTCCGTATCACCTCGGACGTGTGGTACGCCCGCAACTGTCGTAGGACAGGACTAAATATTAAAGTGACAATCTTCACGTCGTGGACAACGCATCGCCATTGTTGCGTGCATGCATTAATGGCGGCTGTCGGGCCTTTGTGCTCTAATCGCCTATCGGAATTGTTGTCTCGGACATTTATTTGAATGGAATAAGGGCGGGCGCGGGGGCGTCGCGTCCCTTCGGTCGTTACACGTCTGGGGGCATTAAGATTCATGAAATATAATATATAATGAGGAGGCGTTACAATTGGAAAATTGTCTCGGCCGAGCTTCCGGCGCTTGTGAAAAATTTACAATTCAAAAGGGGCCCCGCGAAGCCTCGCCCGGCGGACCGGTTTAAATTGTCCTGAGAATGAAACGCCGGTCGGTATAATCAGTGCCCCCCCCCCTCAACGCCGCTCATATTCGTTTTTAATGCTGTCGGGGCTTTCAAATTGGATGAGTTATGAGCAGCCGAGACGAATACTGCGCCAATCAAAGAAAGAAAAAACTCGTGAGCTGAATCCTTCATGGCTTGATTAATAACTCATTCCATAGTTAGTTATTATGAAAATTTCTATTAGGACACTGAATGTCTGTTTCGGATATTGAAATAGAAAATATACTAGCGGTTATGGAATGTACTATCATTTTTTAAAAAGAAACCGGATCATCCAGGTAGCCAAAGACGTCTTGGGTTTTATACTGTGAGTTCGGTATCATGAATTATCATAAAGGAGAAATCAAGTTTATATTTTTTATCGAACTCACAATTCACTGATCGGGTTTCTCAATGCTTCGTTATACCATCGGGCCGATGGTTCGAGAAGAGATACCAGTGTAAATATTGTGCCGAGAACAGGAAATTGTATCGGACAGGTGTCTGAGACTCAGACATCATAGACAGAGACAGAGATAGAGAGATACAGAGAGAGAGGGAGGGAGTGAGAGAGGGTGAAAGGGACCAAACATTCTAATGGGCCAAAGGGCGAGCTTCACAGCTGCTACCCCACAACAGTTCAACCCTAGGAAAGGACACACCTGACTTCACACGCCGCTCGGGCATAACATAGGATCAACGGTCGGGACCCCTTTTAAAGTTCCGACATGTTCTTAACATGTTATGTTCCCGACAGGTCTCTTAATAAATGTAATTTTCATTCAGGAGCTACAAAAGGTAACGTAAAAATGCATGTTTAGTGAAGCAAGAATGTAACAATCTTGTTATATCTTATTCAATTAAGGTTCTTTTTTGTGTGTGTATATATATATATATATATATATATATATATATATATATATATATATATATAATTTAGAACCATAGAGTGCAAAAGAATGCTTTAAAAGTTCGACTAAATGAATGCATCTATAGATGGTTATGGAAAGAAAGAAGGAAAATCAGAATATTGCTAAAACTGAATCTTTTATTCAACCATATCGCCGAACCAAGTCCAAAAAACAACAGATCTCCTGTAAAATACGTAATTAACATTCTACGATGTCAATATTAATCCCTTGATTTAATATAGTTTTCAGTGAGAACAAAATGTATTCACATAGAAAAAAACCATACACATTCTTTAATCTCAACTCCCGTCTTCAATCTTCATTCATGAGATTAATCGGAAACGTTTTCAGATATCGGTTACAAGCGGTTCGAGTCAATTAACTGGACAAGAGTCGAGGGAACGTGAACCTGTTCCTGACAACCGCGCTATTAATAAAAGAAAACGACGCGCGCCTTGAGGAGAACAGCTTCGGGGCCGGCCGCAAACCCGGAAAGAGAAGTCCCGACCGAGGGCTATTCGGCGACAATTAGCCAGGCCTGAATATTACCGGAATAAGCGGATGCAAATCGGGACGGAACATCTGATGGAATTGTGTTCGGGGGCCGATGAAATTTATTCATCGAAAATTCTGGATCATTTAAAATTTAAAAATCGGCGGGCGGAGGAAGCGAAAAAAAAGGTTTGGCCGAAGTTAAACTTATTTCCTCAGTCCGAAAGTCCCCCTTAAGTGACCCTGGAGAATCAACTTCTGTTATAAGAACATTCCGTTTCATTTTTCTGTATAAAATTTCTTAATGAAAAATCCTTGTAACTGATTCAGTACACCCTCGCAAACCATCAAAAAGATATTTCAGAAAAATTAAATCATTTTCAACAAAATAATTCTGTCACTGTTAAGTAATAATAAATGTATGTAGCGTAACCGTATGTTTCTGACGTACATATGTGTCAATGGAATTGGACAGAAGGTAGGCCTAATTTTTTTGTTGTAAGTTGGATTCATTTTAAGAAAGGAGCCGACCTCTTCTCGACTTGTTTATGAGACCATTTGTTCGTGTTTACAATTTTTTTTCACCCCTAGACGGCGATGTTCAAAGGGACGACGATTTCGGGGGGAAAGATCAAAAGGACAGGGACGCATTTTAGTGCTCGGTAAACCTAGACTTGGAGTCCCCCATATTGTTAAGTGTGTTTAGATCGGAATTTCCGGAAAAAAAGACACTTACTTCAGTGTTTAAATGTGGTACTACACTTCACACCCGAATATTTTTTGATTGTGGGAGTTTTATCTGGGATGCAACGGGCCATTAATTCCTTTTTGTTCCGTTTCTGTAAACGCTACAAATATTAATTGTATTTAAAAAAAGCAATTGACGGAAATACACTTCCGATTTACTTGTTTCTGCCTCTAGAAGGCTTACAATCAAAACCGCTAAAGTTGATGATCAACTGATGATGGTTCTTCCAGCTTAGCGCTCCAGTGGTATATATATATATATATATATATATATATATATATATATATATATATATACCACTGGAATGAAGAGCTGAAATTATCAATGCGAATCTTTGAATTACACAATTCCCACTCCCAGTAGGTTTATGAAAATTAGAGCAAATATTTGACAATACGTTTTATTAAGTTCCTACGCTTTTTGTCGGCTCTATATCGTTGAGATTGAGCTCAATAAAAAAAAATTATGTTCATCACTCTCGATGAAACGGGTCAGGGCGCTAATGATGGACTCCTATCCCCACGAGAGTTGTTTTTACCGTTTACCGAATCGTAAAAGTATTAACTTACCCTCTAATCGGAAGTAGGGTGGCGTTGGTCAAAAGCCGAAAGGGTTGTCGACAGACGACCCCTAAACACAGGGTTGTAACACATGGCGAGCTCGTAAACTGCTGCTGGCATTATGGAACAGGCGGCAACCCTCCAACGTTATAGGCCAATTAAAATGCAGCCGTGTTAATTCTTTGTTCAGGAAATAAATGCAATGAACGGTATAGTGAGTGACCGGAGGGGGGGCTCCTGCGAAAGACACATGTCGTTTCAATATTCAGTACTGAGTTCGACAGCATGACTAATAACGGTCGTACTGGCGTTAATTTTCCATTATTCATTGGCTCAACGAACGACATTGCTTATTAGACGCAATCACCGCAATTGGGCACGAAGATTTACCCGTCTTTCACTTCCCTCATTAGGTCAAATTTTTTGTAAAACACGCTTTTACAATGGTTCGTGTACTCGTCTATGAGTTTTATAAAGCACAATTCACTCAACAAGAAGTACCGTCATTGAATGTATTTTGTCATTAAGTTAACAGCTTGACTAGCGGTGGACTCACCCTACTGATATATATATATGGTCCACTCCATATCGAATTGTTCATAGAAATTTAACACTTGTAACCCATAAATATATTTCTGATCGGTACCGTTATTTCGAAAGTTTGTTTCCACCAAACATACAAAATATTATCATTTTATACCACAATTCATGTGAAATTGTATTTCATTTCTTGCAAAATAAATCTTGAGAAACGTCCGTAACACGAGTCTATGTTTAGCTCTGATGAAATAATAGACGGTAGTAAGCATGTGTAACAGTGGAAATCACCTTCTGAATGTTAATTTAGGCCATAAATAACTTACAGAGGATGGTGGTTAGAGAAGCCAAATATTATACGTCTACGGGCCGTATCCCAACGGTTCTTTTAATTAGGTTTAACTGGTATCACGGGCCGCGGTCGTCCCGTGCGAGATCCCTCGGTATTAATTTGACGCAAACATGCGAGGGGCCGATGAAGATTTATTTCAATTATAGCTATGACTGGTTTCCTTCCTACATTTTTGTTTTTTGTACGACTGATTAGAACAAAACGGCCGGGTCCATTGTGTGAAGAAGCCAGAGAGCCAGCATCGTCCCCTTTTATTATTCGGGTCCCCGGACGAGTGGCTCCATTTACAGTTAGGACTTCCCAACTATACAACAGGCACCTCGGAACTCCGGTAACGAGGTGTTCATGCCCGACTCACCGTTTTAAACGTCAAAATAAAGAGGCGCCCATTCACATTTAGTGATAACTGATGTTATTGGAAATACAAGTTGAACATGGTATTACATGTGTTTTTTTGAAATTCCTATACAGTGCCCAATAATCATTGTCACCCTTTATAAACTGGCATACTTAAGGTGGCCTACACAATATATATATATATATATATATATATATATATATATATATATATATATTTACGTAGCTAACAGATGGTCCTAGGCCAATTAGAGTCTGTTACATCTGTAATGTTCTATCCCATTCTAAACAATTTACGAAAAAATTGTGTTCAGTCCCCAGTAGAGCATTGAGATCTAGTTTTATTATTCTCCACAAATTTTCGATTTCGATAAAAGCACCCTGTGATGGTGGGAATAACGTTAATGCACTGTAAAGAAATAATAATTACAACTGAGAATCCCCCTAGGGTCAAGGATATTACTGGCACCCTGGAGGCGAATGCAGACAAATTATTTCTTCTCCTCACAACTAAACATTTACCGAGACCCTGAAATGAACCACTTTCACGTTGGAACATAGAATGGGAAGGAATTGGGTCGCAATCATTTTTCCCAGACACCGCATCGGCTTCGGTAAATTACATATTATCAGAGCGCATTATTGCACGCTATGTCAATAATGGAAAGCGCAGTGTAATGATTGCTCCACAAAGGTCTGATTGTATCAGTTATTTTATGTCTCTGTTTATAGATTTTAAGGTATCATTTAGCAGGCATTGCGACTATTTCATACAGCTATAGCTAGAGATAAATTTGTATTAGGTACCAATTTTCCCATAATTATTCGAAATTAATTATACTGGAATTGTTAGTTTCGACCAAAGTTTTCCTTAGCTTAGTGATTAGTGGCTAGTGAAAGGGGCTGTAAATGGGGCGGTTATCTTTCACTCCTCCCAGCGGGTTCTCTAATATCATTCGCCCTCCCGAGACATGCCACGAGCGAATCGGTCGGCGGAGGCTATAAGGATCGGATTTCATGTTTTAATCATCAGCGCCTTCCGCCGCCGGCCGGGGCTTCAAATGCGATTTTGATGGTCACCGAGAGTCGTCGGTTTGGGAAAAATAATCTGGACCGTTATGGCCTCGGGCCAACTCAACCCAGTCGAGCTCCCGTCTGGGCTGTCCCAGAAATCAGAGCGCCAGGTATAAAATATTTTATTTTTTCCCTGCAATATTCGTTAGAATATTTACGTTCTCGTAATGCTTGGTTTCGTTATTTTAACACATCTAGGTAAGCAGCAAATATTTTTTAATGTAATTATTTCATTAAATAAATCTGTACTAATGAAAATTACCTTATGAAATCTTAATGACTTCAGTTCAGCTCAAAATACTGATTTCATTATTTGAACACATCTTGGAACGTTTATTATTTTGTTAAATATACAATAATGGCAATAATGATAATACAAATGCAATAAATAGTATTAAAGAAGCTTATCTTGATTATAAGAATTACACATTCGATCTTAAATTATAAGGAGGGCGAAGATAATGGCGCATCTGGGCAGTAAATTAAAGTTATTTATTCCGTTTTAAGATTCACTACATCTTTTCCACGTATCCGCTATCAGATTGAAACCCCCGGGTTAAGGGTTGATGAGGGTGAAAAGGGTCGGGGAATGGGGCGAAGAAAAGAAATGTACAATAAAAAAGGCGGTGCAGTTGGGTCTAAAACAGGATCTGATTACAAATCAGCCGCTGTACATTTGTTAATTGGCAGGTTGTATGATTCATTGGTCGTTCGCCCTCGGCCGGAATGACGCTGCAGGCATCGCTCATAATTGATATCCCCTTCAAGAAACACTGTGTTCATTTAATTCTCTTTTCCTCTTAGTTTATATTGACGTTTGTTTAGGCTCGAAACACGATTGTTATCATCGCCCTGTATACGTGCCTTGGTAAATTGCGCAATAAACCCATTTTACTCATTTTAATTCTGGGTATTTACTAATTTTCATATCGCCTATCCTTGATACCGAAATTAACTTGGTTCCAATTCCTGAGTGCAGATAAGTATAAGTCTGTAATACTTTCCTTAAAGGTTCCTTTAATTAATACCAACATCTTATATAAAGTATCGCAGAGGAATAAAACCTTGGTAACTTTCGCTCCGATTGTGGCTCAACGACTCCTTCTTCGAGTTCTTTTAACGCTCAGTTAGTGTTATGTGCATAAAACCGGCCAAGTAGTATCTCTCAGAATCTAATCGTAGATTTCCCTCGAACGTAAATCGGGCGCAAAATTAAACATCCCCCTCATTCCCGGCTCAAAAACACGGTCGGTTTAAACGATCGGCGGGCGATAGGAATTTTCGTGGAATTAATATTACCCCCTCTCCCTACCATCATCACCCGTTCCAATAAACGAAAGTCGGCCCATTTTAAAATGTTGCCGACTTATCATTAAATCTCGAGGGGAAGCGAGATTTCGGCCTCCAGCGGCATTTCCACTGCCGGCTGATTTAAACAGGGTTCCATATACAACGGCCCTTTTCCGGTAGTTTATACGCCGTTCCATAAAGGACGGGCTGTGGGCGGGGGCGCGACTGTTTTCATTGCCGCTTTTTCCATTGCAAATCCGGCTTTTCCAGCCCCCCCGTCGTGGAAATTTTTCGGCCGATTTAATTCGGCTATTCTCGGCGAGAAACCGCTTCGGTGTACGTCTTTCGAGATTCAATCATGGCCGATGATTATTTCTTTCTTTTTTTCTGCGCCGCAAGCGGTATCTTAATATCCGTGAGGATCTTTGGACGCATATTACATTGGACCGTCCAACATCCGCTGTTTTCTTTTCGTTCAATTCATGAGAACATTCAAATCCTCCTTCACGATCACTGTGTTTGCGGACGCCAATGATATATGTAAATACATCCCATAAAATTGGGTTAATATGTGTGTTCATATAGATATGGTTAACTGAATATATTGAGTAGAAAATACATACACCCGCAGGTAATTACGTTCAAGGTACACAGGTGTAATGTCTTAATGAAAATTTTCATCTCTAGCCAGGAAAATACGAAACCGTGGACATATCAAATTTGTTTATAAATTACAGCATTCCGCTTCCGCTACTGTTAAATCTCCTAACTGTAATACTGTGTTTCCATCGTATATAGATGTATTAGATGGGAAGGGCCGCCTTTGACCGGCAGCTAAGCCGCTTACATTTCTCAATTTCCAGTACTTTATCGAAATCCTCTCCTCCGCCCCCGAGCGTTGTCGGCCCTCTCTATTAAGACGGCCGGTGGCACCGACAATGGCCGGATGAGAAGAGTCCTCCGCCCGCTTTCCCGTCCTAAATAAAGAAGTTTATCGGCCACCGGTCACACTCCTCCGGGCTTATTGCCCCAGAAGGTCCGAGCTGCATAAATCCGACAATTAATTCCAGATAAGATGTAAAGCTTAGTTGGGGGAGGTCTTCCCGATTTCGGGCTCTGTGCGTGCCAGGATTTAAATTTAATTCCTCAACGTTAAAGTTAATTCCTCAGGGCTGGCTTGAAAAATACCTCGAGTATCCTAATCAGTATAAATCCCTACATTTTAAAATATTAAAACCTGACCGCTCCACGATCCTATTTATTATCTGTCTTTATAGTATACCAGTTTAAAGCTATCTGAACCACCTGCTTCATTCGGAATCGGCATACTGTACTTGTCAGTACAAAATTTACAACGTGTTGATCATATTTCGCTGTTGCAACAAGTATAGTTGGACACTAAATATGTATGTAATTTATCATAACAGCACAATAATTAGATAGTCTCATAAATAGTGTTCATCCTATCGTGGCAATCAACTTTTAAAATGGTAATTTGTGAGAGTTTGTAAAGGAATCGTTAACTGGTGCAATTACGTCAGCTACGCTAAAAGATTGCAGAGGCCCAACTGATTGCGGAGCGGGTAATTATTTCTCGTTAGCAATTACTCAATTCTCCGGTTAGATAAAGTTAACTCTGGTGTAACAGGCCTATTGCGAAGTTGCGGGATTTGGACGCTAGTAGGGGGCATCAGTGGTCTATTCCAAGCATCTTTGACTGCTTACTGTTCGTAGGGCGAATTCATTTCAATTTTTCGTGTCTCATCCTGAATATTTTCAAATCGTTGGTGTGTACGTAGACATTTTATCGATGCTTAATATGAAACACAGGCATGCATTACTGATACGAGATCCAATACCCAATTTATTCCAGTATCAAAGTTTATAAGTCACGGGTGCCGTACCTCCTTACAAATCTGGATTGCATTCTTCCCTTGCTGATTGGGCGGAAAAATGATCGAATCCATCGTGACGGATTATAAGCCCCTATCGGTAATTGGAATAAAGCCCGCGCCTTCGGCCTCAGCCCCGGAGGAGGGGTGGGCGCCAAGGAGAAGCCGAGTTTCTAACGAGGCTTGCGCCCAGAAGTGCTGATCCGGGCACATCCGCAAATTGGTGAGGGGGACGGTGGCGGGAGGGGTTGGGGGGGGCTTGTTTGATTTACATCTCCCTCCGCCGGCTCGAACAAACACCGCCGGCCGTTTTTCCCATGGCCAATTAGCGGGATCCGTCGCCGCCCCCGCCCCCGCCCCACTACCGGCTTTTATTAATGCTCGGCAGGGCGGGGGCACCTCTGGGGGCGGTGGCGGCGGCGGAATCGATGTCGAAGGACAATATGCCGCCGCCGACGCCGACCGGTAATCCGATCAAATAGCCGGTCCCAATCTGGCGGGGTGTACTCGGCGAGCCTCCTGGGAAACTGGCTCCCACTGGCACATGGCCTACACCGTCCAGTTCCCTACCCCACGCACCCCCGTTATACCACTCTCAACCTTTGCCTAATTGCGTTTGTCACTTTTGCCAATAAACCGAGGAGAAAGACCCAACCGGCATAAAGAATAATGTAGCCGGATTCTATATTGATTACTATAAAACTACACTGGTAGATACTATACCGTCGTGGTGTTGAAAATTAACGTCAGGACTTTTTATGCCGCGAAAACACATCGTTCAAAACAAAGTTCAGATAATAATAAACGCCTTAGTGGAATGATTAATTTGTAGAAATAAAAGTTAACAAGGTTAAAAATGTTTTTTATATTGATTTGAAACATACCAGGTAGCATTAATGATGATGGTTCGAAGGACTTATGATTGGACAAGTTGAAGTCAAGAAGGATCAATGACAGAGAATAGCGAGAGATCATTCCTTGATTCCATAAAGTACTGTGTCCCAGTGTTAGACTATTACCTACACAACATCCTCTCCCTTTGGCGGCAGTAGAATTCTATCAACAGGCGTATTTTTTTTCATTAAACTGTCGGATAAATCATCACTAATTTATTTCCGTTCGATAATTCATAATTCTAAAATATATTAACGGAATACCTTAATTTAATATAATGACGGTTGTTTCAAAGAAAAAAGAGATTAAAGCTTACAAAAATATTCTACCTAATTCATTTCAAAATTGCCCTAAACGAGTTTTAACTGATCTTGTTGGCGGCCAAAATGAAAAACGCGGGCGCTCGACCGCCGGCTAACTGCCGCCACCTGTCAAGCCGGTAATTGCGTTTGTCGCTTAGGCCCAGTGCAAATTTACCGCCCGGTGTCGCTAAAGCAACTCAAATTCAGTTTACTTTGGCGAGCCGGAAAGGACGCGATTAGTAGCATGCAACACGGGAATTTCGGTAATTCGTTTCAAGGGTTACTAATTGAACCTTACGATTACTTCAAATAGATTCCTTTATTATAAAAATAATTATCGATTATTCGATTACATGGTCGAAATCAAAAGTGGTGTTCTCCGAATCCGTGACTGTCGCCGAAGCCGTGTCCCTCACCGAAGGAAGAGCCGAAAGATGAAACTTCATTATCGTACGAAGAGTCATAACCGTGCGAAACGACGGGTACAGGGATCGGCACAGATTTCTGAATGAGTACAGGCACAGGCTGTTCAACAGGGACGGGGACCTTGACCGGAACTGGGTATGGCTTGGATACCGGGTAGGGGACGGGTTTCTCTACGGTCACTGGGTAGGGCTTGGGGACGGTGACGGGGTAAGGGCGGTCGACCGGGACCTTGATCGGGACGGGATACGGCTTCTCGACCGGTACCGGGTAGGGTTTGTCGACGGGTACGTGGACGGGTACGGTCTCAGGACGTCGACCGGGACCTTGACAGGGACGGGTACGTGTTTCTCGACTGGGACCGGTACGGTTTTAGTGACGATTACCGGTACGGGTTTGTCGACCGGATAGGGCACTGGCCTCTCGACGGGAACGTGGTAAGGTACGGGTACCGGTTTCTCGACGGGATATGGCTGGGGCACAGGAACTGCCACGGGATAAGGAACGTGCTTCTCGACTGGGACCGGGTACGGCTTTGGAATGTGAACTGGTACAGGGCGATCGACGGGGACGGATACCGGTACCGGTACCTTCTTCTCGACAGTGACCGGGTAAGGTACGGGGACCTCCTTGGTCAGAGTGACGGTGCTGACGTGGTGACCTCCTCCCAGTCCGCTTCCCAGGCCTGCGGACAATGCGTGACTGCCATGATCGAAATCGTGAGCGTAGCTCGTGGCATGGCTGCTGTGATGCCCGAAGAGTCCTCCGAACCAGCTACTGAACAGTCCTCTCTTCTCGTGTTTCTTCTCCTCCACTTTCTTGGTTTCGGCAGCTGCCATGCCCACCATTAACAACACAATTAGAATCGTCTTCATCTTGCTGCGGGATGATTTCGACTGATGACGACGGTGGTTTCGCTCGTGCTATATATAGGGAATGAAATCGCAGTGGTGTTCACCCATGCGTCCAGTTTGTCTTATGCAAGTTTATCGTCGGATGAGAATTATGAAATTTGTAAATCTGGCCTAAGATAAATCTTCTAAAATTGAATTCTTAAATACGTCGGTACTTATTTCTCATTCTTAAATATACATTTAACGTTTTACTCATGTATACTGTGTCTGTCATACTAAGAGATTACAGTATTAAGAACCACTTTTTTCTATTTTTTTTTCTATTTTCTATTTGGGGATAACTACCAATTTCATTGAATGATATTCCTTGATTTCATATTACATACATATTGCACATTATATTTTTAATCGCCCTCAAAATGTAACAAAAATCATTCTTTTAAAGGTGTACCTGCTACTCAGTGTTTGTGTAATCTGGATCATAACAATGGAAGACATTAACAGCAAGCCATGACAACGAATATTAAATATATGAGACTCTAAATTTCTAGTGTCTATGGAATTGAATTACCATTTGTAATTCGAGAAATAAACCGGTAAGATTAATACGCACATACGCCACACAACGTTATTAGTTTAGTGAGGACCATAGCAGCGATATGTTTATTAAATTAATGACAAAACATACGTATAATGTAAAATAATTACATTACGTCTATGGACAATGAATTATATGCTAACAAAAATGAACCTAAAAGAAGAATTTACACGTCCGCATTGTGAAGCAGGATTAGAATGGTGTTATGTCGAAAATATACACATAGAGGCATATACTTATAAAACTTTTTATAATATTCACAAAATTACAATATTTAAAATTTATTAATATTTATCATATTAAATATAATTAAATACATACAAATAAATCCATTTTTACTACAAATTAAATGTCTAGCTCTTTTGTGCATTGGAATTAATCTTATTGACAGAGGTTAAAAGCTACTCAGAGTATGTTTATATATAAGTAGAGGCTAAGAAGGTAACTTTTCTTTTTGCCGTTTTATTAGACCTCCTAACTTAGGCGAAAATAAAACAAGCATTATTTATTATTAGTTTTATTCATTATAATATTTTCATAATTCATAGGAATATAAAAATAAACAAGTGGAAGTGACACATGAAAATAATGTTCCGATGAAATGTTTCGAATCTGTTACTATATTTGCGTATTATGTAAAACTATATTAGTAACAATTCGGTTTATCATTTATCCAGAATTTGCCTATATATAAAATGCCTTTGTGTATATATAATATGACATTCAGTCAGGAACACACAATCTCTACGAAATACTTTTTAATTTCCGTTGTATTAAACGTTCATGTGTGCAATAAAAAGATATTTTGTGCGACACAGTTATCTTCATGTTTGCGACCAAGGATCAATGATAGAGGTGACAGAAATAGTTTGTTATAATATGACGTTGTAATAATTACGTAATCATTTAATTTTCTAATAATTATTTCATAAGGAACAGAATGAAATGAGATATTATTAATATAAAAAATGTGTATTTATTACCATAACTAGGTTTATATATTTACAAAATAATATGTACGTTATTGATCAAAGAGATCACTAATGGTGGCCATCATTGCCTTGACCATATCCATGGGCGACACCAGACGAGGCACCGCCGGAGGACGAACCGCCAGTAGACGATGAACCGTGTCCATAAACAGGGACTAGAACGGGCACTGCAACAGCCCTCTGCACTAGGACCGGTACTGGATGTTGAACCGGTACTGGTACTTGGACCGGAACCGGGTAAGGCTTGTCGACTGGTACCGGTACCGGTTTTTCTACTGGGACCGGGTACGGCTTTGCGACGGGGACTGGATAAGGACGGTCGACAGGGACCTTGACCGCGACTGGATAGGGCTTATCAACAGGCACCGGGTACGGCCTGGAGACGGGTACGTGAACTGGGTACGGCCTGGGCATATCGACCTGAACGTGAACCGGGACCGGAACTGTCCTTACTACAGGGACGGGGACATTTTTTGTGACGATGACGGGGACGGGTTTCTCGACCGGGACGGGAACGGGCCTTTCTACCGGCACGTGGTACGGTACCGGTACTGCTTTCTCAACGGGGTAGGGCTGCGGTACGGGAACACCGACGGGGTAAGGTACGTGTCTCTCTACGGGTACCGGGACGGGTTGTGGGACCGGGACTGGGACTGGACGGCTGACCGGTACGGTGACGGCGACAGGTACCTGCCTCTCAATTTGTACCGGGTACGGTACAGCCACCTCTCTGGTAATTGTTACAGCACTTATTTGCCCTCCTCCGATGCCTCCACCAAGCCCACCTCCGACTCCACCTCCGAATCCTCCTCCTAGTCCTCCATATCCTCCTGCTCCTCCATATCCTCCTGCTCCTCCATAACCTCCTGCTCCTCCATATCCTCCTGCCCCACCATATCCTCCTGCTCCTCCATATCCTCCTGCTCCTCCATAACCTCCTGCTCCTCCATATCCTCCTGCCCCACCATATCCTCCTGCTCCTCCATATCCTCCTGCTCCTCCATATCCTCCTGCTCCTCCATATCCTGCCGCTCCTCCATATCCTACCGCTCCGCCATATCCTCCCGCTCCTATTCCTCCTGCGTGCCCATAGTGCCCTCCGAACAGCCCTCCTGCCAATCCTCTCTTTTCTTGTTTTTTGTCATCAACATTCTTGTTGTCTTCGGCAGCCGCAAGGCCCAACACTAACAACAATGCCACTGCAGCCGTTTTCATTGTACCTCTTGTGTTTCTCAACTGATGACTGTAACTTGCTCATCTGGTTTATATACCCCTATCCTCATAACACCAGCCAGCGGAGCGTTTCTCGGCTTACGCAATTCATTGTCTGTCGGTGGAAGTTGGATTATTTCCTCCTTTCAGAGAAACGCTTCCATTTTTCACGTGTGTTCCTTTCGATTTCAGTTTCATTTGTATAAACGAATGCAGTGTATCATAAGGAAACGAAGGGTCATTTTATTTACTGTGAGCATTCTGACGATATTTTATCCCTAACATTAATAGATATTGGCATATACAACTTCTTCGACAATGGTTTTATTAATTTTCTAACTATTAATTAATTAAAGCTACTATTTTTTTATACATCAAATTTACAAAGTACAAAGACATAATCATATTGAAATACCTCTAATTCATGCTGGGAACAAGAACTATTCTAAAATATCAATATTAAAATATGCTAGCTATGAAGTTCTAAGATTGATTCTACTGGTCAAAGAATTGCAGTGAATCTAGTCAATGTCCAGCGGTCATCGTACCTTTGTGACGACCCGTGAGGCGGAGTGACGCCTCCGCTTACAATAAACCAGCATTGTCGATTGTCTTAGAAAAGGGACGAGGATCTGTGATTACTTCTCATTGACTCATCGCTTCGCCTATTGAAAATCCTATCGGGTCTATTTTCTTCGAGACAATCGAGCCCAAGATAATTACGTGGAACATTCGGACTGTTGTATGGGACGGACAGTCACGATGTCATTTCGGGTGGGCCCTAGACGCGGCATACCTTTCACTTAATCACATTTTAAAGCGTGGAAACTGATACCTTCTCAAGTTACAAAACTCCTACAGTGCGTTTACTTCTATTTTTCAGCTATTTCCGCTATTTTAATTATTCCGTTATCCATATACTTGTCAGTACATATACATTTTTATCAATGTCCTTTTCAGTTCGTGAGCGTCTAAATAAAGGAAACAGGAATGAAAGAAAGAGTTACTGCAGTGAAATAAAACAAATTTTATTAGAATTAAAATTCAGCAACAATGGGCCAACGAGACACATTAGCATTCAACAGTTTTAAAAAGTAATTCGATTAAATGCCGTGTTTAAATTTTCCGCCAAATCCAACGTTGAATGCTGCACCCAATCCGAATCCGTGTACTGGCGCAGGCTTCTCCACCACTAACGGAATTGGCTGTTCGACTGGTACCGGTACTTTAACTGGAATCGGAACCGGTACGGGTATATGCTTTTCGACGGGAACAGAGACAGTCTTGGTAACGAGTACGGTCCTCTCCTTTGGGATCTGGTATGGGACTGGTACTGTTTTATAGACCGGGTACGGTTCCGGCACGGGTATACCGACCGGGTAAGGTACGAACCTCTCTAAAACGACGGGTTGAGCTTCGGCTACCGTGTGAACTTTGCCTCCTCCGAATTGTACCGCGCCTCCGAATCCGCCCACTGATCCTAACCCGAAGCTGAATCCACCGGCGTGGCCGAGATGAAGCCCGAACAGTCCTCTCTTCTGTCGCATCTTCACTCCCCCCTTACCAGTTTCGGCCGCCGCAAACCCCAACAGCATCAACGCTACCAATACAACCTTCATCTTCCTGTTGGCGACGATCGACTGATGCTCACTTATTCTTTATGCGGCGACGAATAAAATTTGAAGTGCGCAACCGCATCGGCTTATGCAAATGCGAAGATTTTTATTTGTGAAATTTATTTGCGCGGAAAACTTTAAATGCAAATAAAATTATAAGAAAATTACGCAACAGGTTGAATAACAAATAAACAGCGGCTGGCCTTTACAAGAGTCACGAGTATATATTGAAAGGTATCCCGATTGTAAATTATATGACACCGGCAATACTTCAGGGGTGTGTGCCTTATGTATTAGTATTGGGATTTGAAATTGTGAAACATTCAGTTTACTCAGTTATTTTGTCTTGAGCTAGACAGGACCTAGACTAGTTTGTTATTATCAACATGGCATTAATAATTAATTATTCATTCATCAGAATCAGCTTTAGCTTTCTGGCGTATAAACCGTACTGCATTGCATACATTTTTATATATAATATTCTCATAATATTTAGTATGCAGAAGTGTAGATATTTTTATTATTATCTTCTTCTGTATTAATTTAGTTTACGTCGTAAGACTATTTTTTATGTCGGAATTTTATTTTATGATTTTACCATTTCAGATCAGTAACTGTAGAGTTTTCAGAGTTAAGCATTGTTTCCGGGATATATCCGTATTATTGAAGGGGGGTCTCAACCGGTTCCCAGCCCAGCTCAGGAATAAGTAATGTCAAGCTTCGCTAATGATGCATGCAGTTCCCGTGTCCCGTCATGCGTGCCGGCCACAGTTTACAAAAAAAAAAGAAACAAAAAGTTAACCCGTTTCGTTTATTCGCGCGAGAATCGAAAAATTCCCAAGCCCGACTGCGCCGGCACCAATTTTGTGGGCCTTCGACCCGTGTCGCTCAGTCGAATGGACGATACTTATATCTTATCATCTCATCTCGCTCATTAACGACCTTTTAACTTGCGGCTGTAATGCAACAGTTGAACGCCCATAACGGTTCAATTCCGTCGCTCTTGAATGTACCAGCTGCGAGCCCTTACAGATGTGTTAGTGCTGCCTTCACAGTTTATCTAATCACACAGGTTCACCTGACTATATTCCTTCTTTTGTAACCGGAACTACCTGCATACAAAAACTATAATCTGTTTGATGTTCTGGAGGAACTGTTGATCTTTTGTTATATTATATTATTAATAAATTCAGAGATAAAAACGCTTCTGAACCACATTCATAATATGTAGTGTGAATTTTGAAATGTTACTTACGTATTCTGTTATAAGGGTCGGAAATTTATTTTTCCACATGATTTTAATACAAAATATGACTAATTATATGTAGTTCTTTTTGGCATCCTTGATTTTAGAGTTCAATTAAATTAGGATTAAATCCTAAACTTACTATACAAGATTGAATTATTATTCCTAGTGGATACCTCAAGTACTGAAATATTTATCGCAAACTGTGCATTAGACTTCCGCCATATTTTTCAGTCCGATATTCTTTTCTTCGGGGAACGTATTTTCTCGAGAAGTGCTTTTCCACGGCAGTAATGGCTTTCCCCTTAAAGAACACATGAACGTTTGGCAGTCCATTACCTGTTCAACCGACGTCGATCGATTCGGTGCTTTTTTCAAGCGTTGTTTCTTTATGAAAGGAAAATATTTTTCAGCGGTGAAAAATTAATTCAAGTCATTCGACATTTACATGTCGATTACAAACGCAAATGGATACGAATGTGAAATTATAGGTTAATATATTCCTCGAGTTGAACTGAAAACAACAAGAACTGTTCACAAGATGATTAAAAGTAGTGTTAGGAAATAAAAATTATGAAATGTATATTTTTGGGGATTTAGAATTAGCATTGACCGTTTCTTCACTAGAGATTCTATGAAGGCACAGTGTTAAAATGTAACTTTCATCAGGGAGTAAATCCATGTTGATGTTTTATACTTAATACCTCCGCGAGAGGTATTATTATTGCCGACCTGCTGGGAAAAGTGAGAAATTCCCTACGACTCTTCGATATAATTGGTACTACTGTTTAACAGCGAACAGCGAGTCGTGCGGATTAATCCGTACGAAATGGGACCGAAACCGGCGCATTGTTCACTATCAAATGGACTATCCCCGTCGGAACAATGGGCTATGGGGCCACGAAGTCAGCCTTGGAGTAAGTCTAAGCCGCCCCGTCCCCAACCCAGGACGGCCCATCGGGTCGGCCCATTGTCGAAGGCAATTAATCAAACGGCCACCCAAACACAAACCCGGAGGAGATTATATCTATTATCTTACGAAAGGACTCGACTCCTAATCACGGCCCGGTACAGAAAGCCGAGAGATCCACGTTGAATTAATAGGATGTCGGTATCCCCCGCAGCTCCCTTCACCTAACCACCTACGCGGGCCAACGGGACGCCCGTCTAATAAATTGTGGGAAACGGCGGCGGCCGGATTTTAACGGGAGAAATACAGAAACGATTAGTTATCGACGGAAGAGTAGCCAGTTTTCTGCGCCAGTTAACCGACCCGGGGAATGCGGAGAATTCGTACTTTGAGAAAATGAAATGCCATAAAAGAGAACGGGGAGCCTTCTAAATGAATACCGTAAATCATTCTCCTCATTAGTCGTGCCATTCAGTTCCAGTTCGTTACAAAGGAACGAGGACTTTGTTTCGGCACAACGCCATCGCCAGTACCCGGATACTGGAGGTTTCTAGTTTAGAAACCTAAAAAGAAATGATGTTAACGCTAAATAGTTTACTAGAAAACAGCTCTAAACTATTCTGAAACAATCAATTACATTTGGAATACCTGTTTCGCTAGAAAAAGACCAAACCAGCTGTAGAAGACAGAAGAACACGAAATTTACAATAAATCATATATTTCCAATACCATACGAGTCCTCAAACCTTAGTATAATTCGAACCGGTCAGTCAAAAAATTTAACAAAATTAGTCACAGTGGGCTCAAAAATTGTTTTGACGCCTCCTACTATCACGAGGTGTCTTCTGGATTCATTGCCTTATTCCTCTCCTCCAATTGGTATCCCACGGAATTATTCAAGGATTTTATACATGTAATTACAAGTATACGCAGTTCCAGTGTAATACAATTATATATTAAGGACTGCAAGGATTACAGGCAGCGTTATTAAAACGGTTAATAATGAACCGGAACGGAGTATCCAATGGCAATGTAAGTTTGTTGGACCTCTTTCGATTACGGCGGCCCACGAGGAATATTCAATTTCCCACCGGCATATATTCTAATCCGAAGCAATTAAACCACTGCAAGCAGGTAGAGAGCGCGAGGTAGGGAGCTTGAGAGGGAGGGAGGGCGAGAGAGAGAGAGAGAGAGAGAGGGAGGGAGATTGTTAAAATTGTTGTGAATAGGGCGAGCTGTGCTGGTATTGTATCTGGCCGAGGCCGGCCAATTAACTCTTAAACCACTTTTGCCATTACCGCCGTCTCATTACAACCGGCCGGCAACCGGTTGTTATCTCCGCTAAACGCTTAGGCTCGAATTCCCACGAATTTCTTGTTGGTTTAGAAGGTTTTTCAAGAATTCATAAAAAGGCCTGTCGAGTTTTCGCCAAATTTCGCCCCACTTTCAGCGCCCCCCTCTTACAATCCCGTTCGGCATGTCGAGAGGCTGCAGTGAAGTTAGATGCTCTACAACATCTTTCTGTTATGAAAAATGATTTCTAATACAACAGCGGTTGAGGCAGAGAATGTTCTCTGAGGATTCATTTGTCAGCAAGTCCCAAATTCAGCCGATGACTAAAGAAGATAATAAAAAAAAATTATCACGAAAAGAGGATTATGTATGGCACTCTATGTATGCCTTTGGTGATGTTAAGAGGCAGCGAGTGAAAGATTTTCGGTTCAATGCCTGGGAATGTTCAGTCGCGACTAAAAATTACCGCGTTCCTTCATTATCCGGCAGTTAACATCGGTTTATTTCCGGTTCTGACAACGTAAATAAGGCAATGTCCCAAAGTTGCGTTTAACGCTCGGACATTCTTCTCGGGTCTGTTAATAGGCTCTGCGCATGAATAAGAAACGCCGCCTACAAAACAATCGCAGGAGGAGCGTAATTCACCTCAGAATTTAAACCGGCTTTTCGACGGTCAACAAAACGTCAGCGGTTGTTGGTGTTGGGTGGGAGGAAGGGGGTGGATATTATATTAATAAACGGCACGCGAACTGGAAATTATTGCCTTAATTTCTTCAGTTTCGAACACGCCAGCTAATAAAGTTTCGCCATTACACTTGGAAAAGGGGCTGGGGGTTACGAATTCGGGCCCGCTTCGTGCTCGGGTTTCTTCAAAAAGGTTAACTTCTCGGCCGGTAGTTAGGCCCTGAAGATTTGAGCGGCCAAAGGAAATTGGGCGATTTGCTATTATCGGCCGGCATATTACTGGCCTGTCCCGACGGGGCTTGGTTTTGAAATTTTAAGCGGAATCCAAGCACAGTAATAAGAACTTAATTTTCTGCAAAACAGTCTTGGGGGCCATTATTCGAATTATCGCTTACGACGAAGCCTTTACACTTCATAATTGTTAAAATAATTAAATGACGGCTATAATACTCAAAAGGTTAATTTTGGAGGAGTTTATAACATTAGCACTAAAATATAATGCCCTCTCATATTGGTAAACTACAAAATAGCGTGGGGAATAAGAGTTATTCTCAAACGCTGCTGAATGAGACAGAAATCTTTATTTTGATAATGCAGAGCTTTCTTAACTATTGTAAGACAGTATTCGTTAATCCATATATAAGGGTTCATGGAGGAAGCATTAGATCCAGCCGCCGCTTACAATCTAATAACCTTAATCTAAACCGTCCAATTAAAGCTCTGAACGTTGATACGCTCAGGGATGGAGTGTGAGAGAGGCCTTGCCTAGAAATTGCATTCTGCTCTGGGCATTAATCGGATTTGAATTCCTGTTAGTCCTTTGCACTTTCCCCGCTCGGTTGGCGTTGACGCGCCGGTTCTTTTGATCAGGCGGTTAGAAACGTATCACGTAGAAGAGCGTCGGGCCCCCCCCCCCCCCCCCCCCCCCCCCCCCCCCCCCCCCCCCAGTCGACCGGACTTAGAACCGTCATTAGAGTGAAGTGCTTAAACCCATTCGGACTTCTCCCACTCGCGGTTAACACGAGTAGGACTATCTATCTAATGCCGGCTGAATGCCCCGAGCCCGCGAAACGTGAATGGAGGGAGGAAACCGACGCTTATCTCCTTTAATCCGCGGATAATGAACACATTTAAACGCTGGAAATTAACTTCGCGTTGACAATAAGTCGGTAAACAAACATAAAGGGCGACAAAAATGCTAACGGATTCGCTGTACACATCAATGAATTCGACTGTAAATGTTCAACAGTTAATTAGCTATTGAAGATATTACTAATAATATCCTTGCCAGGTTGCTTCCTACCAATGTACCGGAATACTTTCCGATTTCGTATTTCGTAACTGTAACCATATTCGTTAAACCGGGACTCAGAGTACTGATTCCCTCTAGAAGGAAGTGTACATGAAAAAAAAATTATCTCATTTATGGAGGAAGGGGCGGTTGAAGTAGGGTGAAAGGCACTTAACCCGGAGTCGATTCCTCCGAGGAGGACTTGAGGGTGTTTTTTAAAAGGAGCTTTGGATAATTCAGGGGCCGTTCTCCGCCACTTCCGGACCTCGAAAACCGGAGCGGCGTCAACACACCGAGTCGAGCCTTCAATATTTGAACAAAAACCGTTCTCCCAACGCGGTCGATCGGGTTGTTTGAGAGGGTGTGTGAGCATTGGGAGCAAAACGTTCACACATGCCACCCAGAAGGGAGAACGAACCAGAAAAAAGTACTATTATAGCCAGTGTCGCCATAGAATGTATCTCGATGCTAAATTCAGAAACCACTACTGTTCTCAGAACGAATAAAAATCATATTCATTTTAAAGATTGACTGTACGCCAGTTGATGTTAACAGTATGCGTAGGATGAACAGAAAGTCTCCTTTCACCGTACCAATCAGTATTGTTTTGTGAGTCACGGTACATTCATCATTAACAGTGGCTGCAATACCAGATGATGCAACGGCAAGTACCGCCTCGTTTTGTAACCGAACTTCAGCGGGGAGAGTTCATCAGTGACGTACTGCCTGTTTCTACCGCCGCATCGAGGATAAATAATCCACAATTTTCTCCTTTCATACGATCCATACGTCGGCTCGTTTAATTCTACAGAACTTTGATGCTTTTCGACCTAGGAATTCTTCACCATTGTGAGGTCTGTATTCAAGGGATCACGCCCAATTAATTACATCGATATTGTATGAAAAATTTCTTAGTTTGGATTACTTCTTTGTGCTTTTTGTTCGAGTGTCGTAAATAATTGACATTGTATTCAATCATTAACTAAGAAATTGATATTTCAAACTTCCACAATGTTATTTATAACCCGGTGGGTGCAATTACCCTAGGAAGCCATATTTTCCGTCCAATCGAGTAGGGGGCCGCCCAGGAGACGTCGAGCATTTTAAATACACCCCAGGAGACTTCAGTAGGCGCCACACTTCAATTAGTTAATGGCGAGAGGGCAGAATAAAAAATAAAATTGTCCCGAGCGGTGCGGGAACGCGCCTAATACGGCGGGCCCGGCTCGGTAAACAGGGCCCAAGCGCCGACCCAGTTTCCACCCTCGCCCCAAACCCTATTTGCAGTCCGGGTGGACATCGGTACAAGACTTGCGAAAATTTAAGAGAAAAAAAAGGAAATTTTTTAAGAAATCCAGACCATGGTCCAGCCCCTGCTAGCGGAGCCGAAAGCATTCCGCTTAACCATCCCTACTTGAACGTCGCCTTTTCCAAGAAGATTCTGGAAACCCTAAACGGCAATTTATTTTAGTAATATTCAAGTGTGCGTCTAAATATAGAGCGTTCTGAAAATCACTTTAGTGTCAACTTCGAATAAGTATTTACCAATATCACAAATAAAAAATGGATACATTCATAATATTTATTTACTTTAAAAATACATTTGGAAAACTACCTATTAGACATTTTAAAAATATACAAAAAGTACACAAAAATAGTATACAAAAAATGAATTCGTTTGTAATTTATTTATGTTCCAAATTGTTTATGTATTACAAATATACTGTTTTATTGAAGTTTCTTTTTTCACAGTTCCACAGAAATTCATTTTGAAGTTGAAATTAATTTTTCAACTAATACATTTAACAGCGTAAACACGAAAAACAAAATGACCATTGATTAAAGTGGTTTTATACAAAGTTGTGTGAGATACCGATTAGTACTTTCTCGAATATGAAGTGAATACAGTACTCAATGCGATGAAGTAATGAAGTTGGTCCTAATATAAAAGTTTTATTATCACACGTTTATTATATAGCTAGAAGAATATCAAATTATCGGTCTATGAGATCAGTAGTGGTGTCCTTCGTATCCGTGTCCTTGCTCGTATCCGTGTCCAAAACCGGAATGGCCAGCGCTGAAAGAAGAGCCGCCGATAGCTGAGGTGCCGTAACCGTGAGCAGCGACTGGCACAGCCACGGGCACTGCCTTCTGTACTAGAACCGGCACGGGGTGTTCAACAGGTACAGGTACTTTCACAGGTACCGGGTAAGGTCTGTTCACGGGGTACGGTACTGGTTTCTCAACGGGTACTGGGTAGGGCTTGGGAACGGTGACCGGGTACGGCCTGTCGACGGGAACCTTGACGGGTACCGGGTAGGGCTTGTCCACGTGAACCGGGTAGGGCCTGGCGACGGGTACGTGGACGGGGTACGGCCTGGGGACGTCAACGGGAACTTTGACAGGGACAGGCACGTGTTTCTCGACGGGGACAGGAATAGTCTTAGTGACGATGTACGGAACGGGCTTATCGACTGGGACGGGCACGGGCCTCTCTACCGGAACGTGGTACGGGACAGGTACCGGCCTCTCGACCGGGTACGGCTGAGGTACGGGGACGCCGACCGGGTAAGGCACCTGTCTTTCCACCGGTACCGGAACAGGTTGGGGTACCGGAACTGGTACCGGACGACTGACTGGCACGGAGATGGGTACAGGTACCTGCCTCTCTACCGTGACCGGGTATGGGACTGGCACCTCCCTGGTCAGTGTCACCGTGCTTACTTGGCCTCCTCCAAAGCCTCCACCAAAGTCTCCGCCAAATCCTCCGAGTCCACCTCCAAATCCTCCTCCAAGTCCTCCCAACCCTCCTCCGTATCCTCCCGCTCCTCCATATCCTCCCGCTCCTTCATATGCTCCCGCTCCTCCATATCCTCCGAGTCCTCCGAGCCCGTGACCGCCGTAGCCGAAGCCGCCAGCGGAACTCGAGTGTCCTCCGTAGCCGAACGAACCACCGGATAATCCTCTCTTCTCTTGCTTCTTCTCCTCGACACTACTCTTTTCGGCGGCCACTAAGCCCACTATCAGGAGCACTACTAGAGCTGTCTTCATGTTAGCTCTGATCATTCACGACTGACGCTATTATGGTGCGGACATCGCTATATATACTGGACTTCTCAGTGCTACGGTCAACCATGCGTGGTACCCTTACGCAATTTGACGCTCCGTGTTGTAAGTCGGTTGTTATTATACGGATTTCATTTTGCCCGTTTTATGTAATTCTGGCGTTCTCTTTGTTTTCCTCAGACAGTCAAAGGATGTTGCTTACATATCAAACGTACTTGTATTAATAAGAAATTCTATTATAGTTGTTAATTTACCTATATATCGTTACATTTTCCTTAATGTTCACTGTTTATGAGACGTAGTATTAACCGATTGAAAATTGTTTTAACTGAGATTGATAAATAATATTCACCGTCGACTCCAGGGTCCGGCGTACGACCGCCGTCCCGGTTTAGTATGAACAAGACGAAGGTCCCGATTAATTGGAAGGTATGATTTACGAGGTGGGGGGACACGTAGCCGGCTAATATCCCGGCGGGCGCCAGGTGGCCCGCTCAACAGTCCCCGACCTCCGCTACATACTGATAACCGGCCGGCAAAAATATTACCTTTACGGTTCAGGTTAATAGCGAGGCACGGGCCTGGACCGAAGAGAAGGAGCGCCCTTAAGGTCTTTGCCCGAGATAAATTTACCGCAGATAATTCGCCTCTGACGGCTAAACGGGGCCGCAGAGTTAGATCGTTCGGTAGAACAAGAAATAGAAGTTTAACCAATTCAACCGAAGACTTACTATGAAAACGACTACGTTCGACTAGAACGCTTCACTTACTTATTCTAACAAGATTAGTGATGACAGTTGTGAAATAATTAGAAAAAACGGATTTAAATTTTGAATGATGAAGCTGAATTTGCCCACCCCTAGTATAGTATGTCATTGTCATTTTACAATGAAGCCTAATCAAGTCTGTAGTCATCTTTGACTGCTCATGAAATTCACTAATTTCTACTCAATTTTTTGGACTTTTGCATCAGGTTGAAGGAATATGTTCAGATGAATTTTTTTCCCCTAACCGGAAAAAAATCCAGTCAACCATAATAATTACTATTTTGCAACTAAATAATATCTAGTGTGGGTATTATGTAGAGGGTTTTGTCATCCGCTGTTATTGAATTAGGGGGTCGATAACGGCTCTGTTTCTGGGGGCGGCGATACGTTGTTCCCGGGTCTCTCCTATCGGTTTGCGGGTCTCCCACCGCTTAAGTGTCAACCCCAGGGCAACCCACGAACCCTTTTAAAAAGTCCACTCGAGCCCGTCCAGGGTCTCCGGTGAGGGGGGCCACACTTCAGAACACATTTCGTACCCGGGCCGGTTCCAATATTTTTTTTATAGGGGTCCCTGGCCCTACATGCCCTCCTCCGCCAACAACGCACCAGGAAATTGGAGAGACCCGCCATTATAATCATTTTTCCTAGCCAGGTTTTTACTGCGCCGTCGTTTTTCTGACCGGTTTATACGGTCATTCGTTAGAACATCGACCAATAATTATTATAAACATAAAAGGTTATCGTTATATTTATGTGGAATCTAATTTTAAGAACTTCAATTCAAATTATATAACAATATTTCAAATTTTGCCATAACATTGCGAATAAGGAGTTAATTGCGCATTAATTCTGATATCTTTATCAAATTCATGAAGCCTTAATCCTTCTATTCTTCCTATCATTATAACATCGTATTCACAAATTAATTGAGTCCAATATCGCAGAATTCAATTAACGATTTCCTAAAAAATTGATAATTTTATGTTTCCCGTCAGTTCTCTTATCTAGATAACCCATTTAGCATATCCGATTCACTAGTTATACACGGATCTAATTATAACATAATTTAAAGGACGAAAATCGCTTTTCCACTGAGGCCGGAAACCTAAATCTTAAATCTGAACCGCTTTTCTTTTTCAACTAACCACAACAACGCCTATAACGATTCAATAGTTTCAAACCAAAACGAATTATACGATGTTGCTGCTCATTAATCAAAGGCCCTGTTGAATTATTATCGCAATAAAGATTTTTTTTCTTTACGTTGTTTTTTCTCTCTCCCAACAATTGTTAAATAGCGCAGTATCGTGACAACCCTTCATTTATCGCGTCCGACTCCCCGATCAGCCCACAGAGAGCCATAAAACCAACTGTTAGTGCGATTTCCTTTCTGTATAAATTCTTTAATTCTCTTACCGACAACTCCCCCCCTTCAGAACACTTTACAAGTGTCGAATGAGAAAGCAAAGCGTGGATAGGTTTTTTCAAGAATCAAGCCGATAAGGAACACGCTTGGAATATTAAAGAATCCAAGCTCCGGAGGGAACTCTCAAAACAGGATATTGCTTCTGCCCGACAGAAAGAGAGGGAAAGAGAGAGAGCCAGGGAGGGAGAAAGAGAGAGCGAGAGAGAGGACGGATAATTACCGTTCAAAATAACGTTTCGATTTTTGGTCTCGAGGAGAACAAAATTAAAACAAAAATGAAAAAATAACCGGCAGCGAACGTCGTCTCGAAAATAGGGCTCCAGAGTGATTTAATATTATTAAAGTTGAATTATTAATATCGATCGCCGTTTTATATTTTTAAACCTGTTGGCAGAGCATTTAAATATACCGGTTCTTGATTGGCCTCATCATTTATGGATACATTGGTTCAAAAATGACATTTGTTTCATGTCATTCGACCTCGACTTCCTCCCTCTCTATATTTCTTGACTAGTTTCCCTAAACAATCGATACTTAATTCCTGTTGGACAGCATTTCAAAAATGCTTAATAAAATACTTGCTTATAAGATATTTTATTCAGTAATCATGGTAATAAGACTTAACACGAAAACAACGAATAATTCTACGGAAAACTCACAATTTGTTTGGACGGCATGTGAATAGGCGCCAAGTGCAGAAAATATGTAGTTGATTCGAGAAGTAGACTCTATTTTGATGATTTTAACATATGCATCGATCTGGAGGAACAAGAATTTAATATCTGATAGTCTCCATGAGTTAAACTATAGAAAAATTCAGTGAGTAATTGAGAAATAAACAAAAATCATCTTCGCCCTGTGTAAAACCCACCCTAAATTTCAGGACGGATTATATCAGTAAGCATAATTATAACAGTAAAATAGCAATATATAAAATAATAAGTTATCTCAGTTATTTTGCTGATCTTGTTGGCATCTGCCTTGCACCTATTCTTGGGATTTTTTCCAGGATGTATTCGTTATGTTAGTCGACAAAGTTTAATAGGATGTAGCCTGTCTGGTGATGAGTTATTAGTTTTATTGGATCACCGCAAGTTGGCAATTATAGTAAATTACACCTTTTTTGTTTCCGAAAGAATAATAATTCCAATTCCGGCCGTCAAATGCGCGAAAAATAACCCGTAGGGGGGCGGGGCATGGAAAAACTTCCCGCCGAGGAAAACTTGTTACAAGTCAATGTATTGTACTGGCAGAAAAGAAATAGGGAGGCGCGCCACCAACTCTGGGCCCGTTGTCCATTGTTGTCAACTTTTTATCAACAACGATTTTCGGGTCCCACTCAACCGCAGTCTTGCTGCCGAGAAGAAATTCCCGGACGGGCTTCAGGGTTTTCGGATAAATAAATTACCCCCCCCCCCACCACAGGGACATTGCCACATCGCAGAAAATTGAACGGAAAATAAATTGCGATTTCTAATGACAAATAAAATAGGTTCAGGAGAAGTAAATTATTGATGTAGATTCTCACTGACCACAACTATAGGGTACGTTATAAAATTGAAATTTGAAAAAGTTAAATCCTTTCATTTTTCCGTACTTCAATGTGGAGAGATCTGCCAAATCTATCTGTGAAATATCTTAAAACGATATCTTGAGATAACTGAAAAATAAATATTGATTTCCCCGTTGACGAAACGTATCGCTGGCGACAGCGGGTGCGATCACTTTCGGTCCACCCGGGTGAAAAAATAAAACCTCGATATCGCAATTTCCGCTTTAAGTAAGTTCGGGGTTAAGGCAGTCCAACGAACTCCATTACAGAACCGGGGCCGGGGCTCCTATTAGCGGAGTGGCGCACAATAATTGCCACTATTTCGCGCGATTTGCATATTAATGAATGGTTCGGGCCTCTCCCCCGCCCCCAACCCGTACTTTCTTTCTGGCTGTGTAACTAACGGGGTAAGCTCGGGTCCTCCCGGCTAATAGCCGACTTAATCAAAACCGGTTAAGTTCTCCTCCGCGGCCGGCTTTTTCAACTTTTAACGAGAGAGAGAGAGAGAGAGAGAGAGAGAGAGAGAGAGAGAGAGAGAGAGAGAGAGAGAGAGAGAGAGGGCCGGGAGCCTACCGCTGCACGTTCGGTAAATCACGCGGTGTCTTCCGCTCGCGGTTCTACGGTAATTGGCCCTAGCGGGAAGTCGCGTCTCAATCTGCGGTCGGGCGGAATGGGGACTTTGACGTTCACTCGTCGCTGTAACGAGCTATGCGATTGGCTGAGCGGAATCCGCTATACAATCGGTGGGTCGTAATATCGAGCTACATTGAATACGTCCGATGCCGGGAATGGCACCTAACTACTTATTATGTAACCGGGGCTAACAATGTGCATTCCACGTATGGACCAGAATTATTTTACTTTTCGCTATAACTATTTGCAAAAATATTATTCGTGCGATTTCTTTTTATGCTAGACCGATGCACTGCAGTGGTTTTCCATCAGTAGATTGGTTAGGAACTATTAGTAAATATGATTTATGCGTGAAAATGTCTTTATTTCAGATAACAATATGCTTGATTTTAATTATCAAGTAGAACACCAACAATCAAAAATTGATGTCAAGCGACAGGGGATATGATACTAAATTAGTTTCTAAATCACTATTTTTGGAGGACATATGAAATAAAATAGTGCTCACAGAAATTATGAAAGAAATCTCGTTTGCATCGAGAAGGTCACATTTGGTTCTTTCATATTTTAAAATATTTTAAATATAAATTTTTAAAATTTACTTGATATAAATAAATGAATACTTTAATACATGAACTTATTCAGATGAAATATGTTCTTTAAAAATGAAAGTATATTTTAATTCTTATTTATTCATATAAGACATTTTATATTTGAAATAAAGTGAATTTGGAGTAAATTATTTAAATATTCCGCTTGAAGATGAGAATCCAGACGTGTCTGCAAGTGATACGGGTAGAATGAGCGAAAATGTTGAAGTTGTTATGACACTGTAAAAGGTCAAGGTCTAGCTAAGGAGTAATATCTTTATGAATAAAATTATCAAATGAAAGTTCTGTTTCTTTTCATTGAATCTGTACGGTATTATTTATTTGTTTGAACTTTATTATATTCCTTATCAACTTTCTGAACTTGTAAGTAAACTGAAAAGTATATATCTTTTCCGCGTACCATTTTAAAAGTTACAAACCTGACAAGGTAAAATTTCAAGTGTACATTTTATTTATTTTCATTATCATTTTCGTTTTAAAACAAGATGAGATTTTTACGGGAGATTTTTATAAATGTAGACAGGTACGCTTGTAATTATTCAAAATACAAACCGGGAGATTGTCGTCAATATACGAAATCGGTTATTTGCAAACAACAATTTGTCCCATCACGAATTGGAGAAACTCGTTACATTTTGTTTGACCATAGCGATACGATGTTTACTGTGTATTACATTTATTTGTACGCGTTTTCGCTAAATAAACCGATTTCAAATGAAAATTCAAATTGATTTACAAAGGCGGTAACGACATATAAAGGACTTTTTTTTAATTCGGTTTCCCGGATGAATCTGAAGGCTACAAATTATTACGAGACGATGAAGACATGGCTATATTTGTTTATGTAAAGATATATTATTGAATATTTCGGTTACATAGAATTAGCTGTTTCACAAATTTACACACCTAATTTATAGATTATATTTTCCTTAACGATTTTATTTATTTAAGAACTAAAGTTTAGGTGACAATGATAGATATTTCAAACGTTCAGATTAGGTTCTAAAATGAGCCAAAATATTACACGATAAGTCGAATATTTCTCTTATATATTAGTTTTCCCTTCTTATTATCTTTTAAATTTATAAAACCGCATCCAAATTTAAATTCTGTTTTATGTATTGAATTATTAAATGAATGATATCGCAAATAAATTATTTTCTCATCAGGACTGGTAAAAGAGTGTCTAAAATACGCCATTGTTTTTCAGTCGTTATATTAAGTGCAACTTGGATGAGCACAATGCTCGGGCCATTTGGCACTGGAGTACAGATAGCAGAGCAGTAGAGATCTTCCGTCTCGGATCTGTTAGGTAGATATTAGCGCTAATAGCATCACAGCTGTACTTACCTCGCAAGCAGTCGGAAGGCGGGCGGGGGAGTGGGGGAATTAACATAATGCTCCGTTCTATGTTGAACCCCTGCAGACTGTACCTAGCTCGCTGTCCCTCTCGCTCACTCACTCTCTGTCTCTCAAACTCTCCATTTCTCCATTTCCGTTCCGGGCCTGATTGGACGGAATACCCGCAAGGAACGAGGCGGACCCTCATCCGAGGGGTGTTTGGTTTCGACCGATTAATTAATTTCGAAGCCCCGTTCGAGATTGACAGGGTAGTTCGGCGGGTTTCCCACGTACGGACACGGCGGAGAAGGCAATAAGCTATTCAGCGTCGTATGACGTAAGTAGAGTTGTCTGGTTTTTAATTAAGATAAGCCGAGTCACAATAATGAAACCAAAGAAATTCCAGCGTACTTATCTGGCAGAAGCTGCTTTTTTAACATTTTAGAATAGAACACCTCTGTCTCTAATATCGGCCACTGAAATCAAATGTACGATGTCATAACATCTGATTTTTGGGATAGTATAATATTTTTAAAACATAAATTAGTTGTTATCGTGATATCTAAATTTCCCCTTCATTCCGGTTCACCGATCGCGCTCTTTTCAAGTTTTTCCCGACCCGAAAAATTGTGTTCCGCAAGAACATATCGTGAAGAAATCAAATATGGCCGAACATTCGACCGGACGTAACCAGAAAATTAGGTCCTAGAACACTGCGATAAGATCAATTCGATTTCCTCCGACACATGACTTAAATGGCTTCCATCGGCTGTCGATAACAGGACTGCGGCCCTGATATTTTTCACCTTTACCGCCAAGATTTTTACCTCTCATCGCATTAATCACATGCTACAAACAGATTAATAAATTATTGTACCTTCCTAGATAAATTAATTTACTTTAGGAAAAATTTAAATCCTGTCAATTTTCAATTATATTAAACTACAATTTTAGATGCATCATAATTTCGTCGTGGTGTGAATAAATGAAACTACAGATAAATGTTGAATATAAAATTAGAAATATCTGATAATTTATTTCGTGGGAAACTATGCAATTGTATTACGAATGGATACTCCAAATATATGTTTTCATAAGTTTATATATAAAAATATATTTGTATATTACATATAAAAATATTGAAATGTTTAAAGTTTTTTTTAAATTTTAAAGGTTTTAAATTACTGAAAATAACCTAATATTTTCAGGCAAAGAAATATAGCTGACACTTTAATTTGGCAAGTTAGAAGTCCAGTTAAATTACTTCGGTACTTTTTGAACAATTCCTTTCGCCATCGACAGTTATGCATTCTCTAAAACTAATCAGGACCAAAACTGCAGACATTTTCTCAGGAAAAGTAACTCAAACTTTAAGTTAAGTTAAAATACGAAGCAAATTACGATTTTGAAGGTTGTTCAGACCAACTGTGTTCGACGCCAGGAGGCTATCACACGACGGACGATTAAAAAAGTAAAAGGACGAGGTCAAGTGACTTCCCCACTTTAGTTTTGAACTCAATTAAAATTTCAATTTAACGTCAAAATATTTTCAGTAACCCTCCCAAAAAAGGCGCCTCCCGTTAATCGAAAACGGGGCAGTTTCCCGGGACCCGGTCCGATAGTTCAAAATAAAACTTCAAGAAAATTCCGGTATAGGAAAACTTAAAGAGAAAGAAAGGAAATAGTCTTCCACAAGAAAGTACCATTTCCCTAAACAGTGGACTCGCGTTCCCCATGAAGTACATGAAGTAACCGGATTCCTGTTACCCCAATATTATACAAGATTATTGGTATATTAAAAAATAACCAACTCTAAAATAACTTACTCTGTTGATAAATCGTGACTTATTTGAGGTAGTAATAAGTATTAGTACACTTTAAATGTTATAATTAGTTTAATTTTTATTTGTAGGAATCATTTGTTGATAAATAAACATGTTCTGTTCGTTACCTTAATATTTAAGTGCATAAGTAAATTATGGGTTCCAGAATTGAAACATTCGTTTCCCGAACGGAACACATTTTTAAGACCATGTTCGATATTTTTTCCACTTTTGGAGACACCTTCCCCCAGACGCCGTCTCCTTCCAACCCCTCTGGAAAAAAACTTAAAACCTCACTTTCTACGCTTCGCGCGCTTCAAGTTTTTTCCCCCGTCCCGGCCACACCGATTCATCAAACCCTCTTCGGGGCAGAAGTGTCCCTTTTTCCCGCCGTTCACCCCAATCCATCATCCCCTTAACGGCTCCTGCAGGGCTAATGTGGCGTGGAGTAATTCGAACCCCGCCCTAATTAAAGTGTCCGACTTCGGCGCTCGGTTGGCCGAAAGAAAAAGATTTTTACAAATTAATCAGGAACGCCTGTTTTCTCGGGTTTTGTTAAGCCGGGGCTCGTTAACATTTTTCCGACGCCCCGTTCAGTTTATTTGTAAGCCGAAGGGACGCCCGAGAGGGCTGATGCATGGACGCTTTAATTTATTCTACTAATTTGTACGGAGAAAAATTTGTGGCTTAGAGAAAAAATAATTCAATAGGGAGGCCAGAAACCTTACCTAGTCAAGTTCTTGCATTTGTCACTGATGTGATCCTCATATGTGCCTTGGATTGGACCTGTGCAATTATGGCAGCGATTTACAAACGATGGAAAGCTACACTGAGGGGGCGAGCAATCGAAACCAGTAAGCAATAGACAAGAATGTGGAAATAATTAAATACCTTGGTACCTTTGCAGACTAACAAATCCGATATTAGTAATATATTTTATAATTATTCTATTATATAAAAAATAGTAGTAAATGCACTCTACCTGAGGAGTGCGTATGTCCTATGTTGTTAATTAGTAGTAACTAAGGGCTAATGATTTCTTTCATTAGATACATTACAAGACCGAGCATGCACCGAAGCCTGGAAATTAATGGGCGAGACTTGACGGGGTTGCAGAGCTAAGTCCCAAGTGAGAGGGAAAACCCACTTAGCCTAGTGGATTAGCGAAAGCCTTGGCCGGCGTCTGCCCTCAAATACCTTGGCGGTCAGATTCGGCTATATTTTGTCTTTCAACGGTTCAGAAAAAACTGTAGGATACATTTTGTTTCTGTTTATTACATATTATTCAGTTTTTGTAAGCCTCTACACGTAACAATCAGATATAGATAAAATTGAATGTATCTGTGATTATATAAGGGTCTTATTATATTAGATTATATTAGATCTGTGATCTAATTTGGGGTGTAGGAATATTTAAATATACGAGTACCAACCATTTCTGGGAGCATGTCTTTGTCATCAAGTTTGTAGCGAATAATAAAATGTGTATTAGGTAAATGTGTATAATGACAATAAACCTGTTTTATCTGTCTCTCTGAATATATGAGATGTACCATATTCTGTGAGTTTTATACCAGTCTTTGCTAGTATTCCATTGATTAAAATTTTCCACAGGATAAATTCGGAGGAATTTTATATTTATTAAAGATTTAAAAGCCTAATTTCTTCAATATTCGTTTGTGACTAAACGTGCCCATAATCAATTCAAGGCTGTCGCACAATATGACTCGAGGGAGGCGGACCCTTTTTGCTGTTCCTCAAACGAACGCCAACTCTTGGGGGTTGTTCTTGGACGGTTGGGCTCGGGGTGGTCCATGTCGTGATCTATCTCCATCCCGCGGCGTCCTCCTATCTGGCGACCCTTCTGCATGGCTTATCTCCGGGCCCACCCTGTTTACCAGCCGGTCACGTTTCGCCGAGCTTCCGGCTCCCTCCAAACAGGCGGGCCCAGGACCCCCTCTCCCGGCTCCTTACAGTGGCCTATTGTGCCACGATAATTCGATAAAGGCGCAATTAACTTGCGGGCTACATTCACCGAAGAAATATGGGGTGTAGTGGTCTCTTGGACTGGTCGAGTTGACGTTCAATCCTTTCTGCGCTAGCATCGACTTAAACAAAATTTTAAGTGCTACTCCTTTCTTACTTTCATATAGCACTCCGAAATATGCCAATTCACATCCATTACAAGAAAAACGTCCTAACGACAGGATCCAGAATGGTAAATAATAAAAACCCTCTAGCCGCAGATCATACAAGTACAGTAGACAAATTATAAACAATTATTTAGTGATTGCTGTCATTTCCTAACGGATTTATTATCAATATCTTTCCATACCGTCGCTTTGGGATACGGACATCCCAACCCACCGTGCCTTCTCACGGGCGGACGAAAAAAGAAGATACCTGTAAATCCTTAATAACTCGTTTCTTCGACTCCCCCCTTCCCGAATTTGAATGTAACACCTGTTGCGCAATTCCTAATTTAGGAGTATTCCCCCGTTATAATAGGTTTCGGGAGCCGGGCCAGGTGAAAGTTTTGACATTTGCACGCGAATCCCCCCTCCCGTCCCTTCACCGGCCTACATTCCCTTTGGAATTGCCGCGTTTAGTGTTTCAAAAATGATTTTTTTTTCACTCGTCTCGATTTGCATTTCGGAATTTAATAGTAGAAGAAGTAGAAAAGTTTTTTCTAAGGGTGGGGACGGGGAGCGACAAGAGTTATTATTTATTTGGCGTTGAGGTTGTGCCAGCTGTAGTCATTCTCAGCCAATTTTTCAGTACTTTCACATCAGAATTGTCACTGCCTTTAAGTTTTCTTCTTAACGCTCTCACGTGTTACTGTCTACATTAAAATCAATTACCCGCCATTAAAAATATCTGTACCCTTTGCCCACGTAATGTGTCGACGCTTCTTTGAAATTTTAAGGGCCTGTAGGTAATGAACTTTTATGTACCCAGGTTCGATTTTGACATTTAATCGATCCACGTTCCGGCCGGACCCTACACCTTGACCTTCGGCTTTATTGCCGGTCCCGCCGCAAAGCATTAAACGAACCGAGACCACGTCCCCCGTCATCGCTCTCCCCGTTCTCCCCATACATCCAACATAATTGATCACTCGCGTTAGTCCGGTAATTAGCACTATTAATGATAATGCTGTTGTCCGTATTAATTAGAGATCCAATCTCGCAGGGTATTAATTAGGCAACGAATCCAAATTGTAAATTTAAAAGGCTCTTCGTGGGGGTAATAACAACTTTTACTTGTCCTTATAACGCGCTGACGACAGCTTGGACAGTTTCAGGAGGTGCTTTATCGAGCGTACAATCTGTTTTCAAATTGAAGAGAGAAAAATATTTTGTCTCAAAATTTCTACAGTATTACTATTATAAAACAGTTTATTTATAATTTGTGGTGGACATTAAAACAATTATTGTTTTTGTAGAAATTACTAGACATTAAATGAATTGAATTGTATCAAATATTGTCATGAATTCTGAACGTTTTTCTACTCGTGTTTCTATTTATCGTGTACATTGCCTAAGGGGAATTTATTTTGCTCCATTAAGCTGCAAAATTTGGGCCTGCGTTGGTGATTGATGATTGTGAGACTTGCCAATATAGTAAGTAACCGAAATAGTTTACATTTCGCTTTTATCTGGGGGTTCATTGATCGGGGGAAAGCAGAGAGGAGCCGTCCCGGTTCAGCGTTCTCCAAGTGGGAGGGTCGGGACTTCCTCTTCAGGCATTGACTCCGCTTTGGCAGTAGCTCCCTCTCTACCTGTCCCACATTTCCTTCCCGTTGTCACACACTCCCCAGATACCAGTCTGAATAGTCCGTTCCAGTTCAACCACCTCACGAAACCACTATTTAAATCATGCTCCCTGCTTTTAAGTATCTGCGAGTCACTTATTAGTAATTTCCTCTCCTATTTCTTTTTCGCCGTAATGATATATTCAAAGTAATTTCTTCCTCCCTTCATGGAGTGAATTCGTTGAATTGATTTTTTTATTACCTTTGGGCGAATCATCATTATACAAGCATATTGAGCTTGTATACGCTCGGTATACGCTTTGAGCTATCGATAATCAGTATTTCTACATCACTATTAAGATATGATATTGCAGGATATTAAAGTACTTGCATTTTTAATAGGAGAATTTCACTTATCACAACTGTAACCCACTTTTCTAAGACGTTACTAGCAATCATCCACAGTTTTTTTGTTTTAGTTCATTCACTCGTCCGGCTGACACGAGTGAAAGTTTCGCTCACACACTGTCCGTACAGCAATAATCTACAACAATAATTATATGAACGCGATTTGCTGTTTAGAAGGTGTATGTACACTTCTGGCATTAACAGTCCTTTAATGGTCAAATCAAGTTAGTTGTATAGTCAATTTGTCAATCGCATTATCGTCATACGAATTAGTGAAAACGAGGGCGTGTTCAATATGCAGGTGAATTAGAGATAAACTGATTGTGTTGAAAAGCACTTACACTCAAAGTCAGGATTTTGTCGCTTAAATAGGGGTCAGATCTTCAATCAAATTTTGATCAATAAATGTTTATTGTTCAATTTGTGTACCTCGATTTTCTAAAATATTTGTAATTTCGTTATGTCTCATTCCTATCCACTCCATTAAAATCCTGTTGTGGTACCGTACTGTTATTTAGGTAATCATTACTAAATGGTTAGCCATTAGGTCAGCATAGAATATAATATGTATCAATTCAGATAAATTCTATAATAGTAGCCTAATTTATTTATAAAAAGTAAAGTATAAGAAGTAAATTAATACCTGAATATATTCCATGTGTTCATAGCCTGCTGGATGCAAAGAGCCTGTTCTCAGAGCTACCAGTTTTCTACGCACTTTCCGATTTCTCCACCATTTATCCACGTTATCTACCCGCATTCCTCTTCAGAGGGGAGACCGAGGTCGCTTCGGGAAAAGATCAAAAGGCTGTCCCCGGTCTTGGAAACTGAGACGCAGGGGACTAATGGAGAATGCCGCCGTCCGACGCCGAAACGCTCGGTATTCGGCCCCCGGGGGCCGTGGGAAGGGCCCCGCCGCCCAAAAACTACGGAATCCCGCGGCAATTAAACGAACTACGCGGAATTTCTTTCGTTATCATTCCCTCGGAATGGGGGATAAATTCGGGCCGTTCCTGTCCTCGATAGGGCTCTACGAAAAACATTAAAATGGTTACGGCTCATACCATTCGTCTAGTATGTACAGTCTAGTCGGATAGAAGAAAAAGGTGTAATCAAAAATATTACCAGAATGTAGCCTAAATGCTTAGGATTGGTACAGACTTTTAATCATTTGCGGAGGAAGAGAGACTCTAACGTATATATAAGATTTATTATAAGTGTGTCACAATAACAATTGGCATGTACAAGCTGGTAGCTCGATTGACTTAACAGAAATTAAATAACTTTGTTCTTCTGATGACATCACTAGTGTTGGCTTACGAATTCCCCATCTGTCCCAAAGGTGTGTCCATGACTGTGGCCAGTGCTTGGGACTCCAGCACTGTCGGATGAACCGCCTACCTGGGACGCTCCATGACTGTGAGTGTTGACGGGTACCGAGTAAGGAACATGATACTGTATGGAGGCCACTTGTCTCTCGACAGGGACCTGGACGGTCCTAGTAACGACGACGGGATACGGTTTCTCTACGGGGACGTGGACAGGAACGGGAACAGTTCTCTCGACAGGGTAGGGCTGGGGTACGGGTACGCCGACGGGGTAAGGTACGTGCCTCTCTATTAGGACTGGGACCGGGTGCGGTACCGGAACTGGGACGGGTACCCGCCTCTCTAGCGCGACTAGATAGGGTACTGGTATCTCCCTGGTTAGTGTCACGGTTGTCACTTGTCCGCCTCCCAGTCCGAATCCACCTTCTTGAGAACCTCCCAGTCCCCCCGACGGTCCTTCATTTCCAGTGTCCTCGAAACCTCCCTGGTAGCTCGAGTGGGTTCCGTATCCGAACTGGCCTCCGACTAGTCCCCGCTTCTCCTGTCTCTTCTCAGTCTTCATATTCTCGGCCCCCACAAGGCCCACTACCAACAATACTGCAAAGACTGTCTTCATTTTACTGCTACTGCTGCTCGACTGATGCTCCTATCTTCTGGACATACCTATATATAATCGCACAGTCCCAACCAGTGATGCGATTCACTCACTTAATTAGACCTTCTCTTTACAGAACTATCGTTTTTACTACAACACTTTCTTTCTCTTTCTCTCTTATTAATCTGGCAAATATTTTTGACATTAGATTCGTTCCTTAAATTTGTATATAATGCTAAAAAATAGACTACCCGGGTTATAATTTAAGGCTGTTGAAATGTCGAAGTAATTTTTCCCCGACTGATTGTGAAAACGTAATAGGTTGTGGCATTTAGATGCCAATAAGCCTTGGAACAGCCGAACTGTATTCGTTTGATAAATGACTTAAATGTCAGTAGAGCGCGGTCTGCAGGTGGACCATTTATTATTTGACAACTAAAACTAATCACAAATTGCGAGCGCTATAGTTAAAATACTGGCGGTCATTGGCGGATAGTTCTGACCTCCCGACCGGTGTACCGAATAAAAGAGAAAGCTTCTTAGCCTATAGCAATTATTAAACTAAATAACATTTGTATTTCAACTAGGAGCTACAGCCGTAACTATATTACAAATTCTGTAAAGGCGTAAGGAAAGTTTAATACTGCCCAACCTGTTTTAATCTGTTTCAGCCAAAGGAGTAAACCAACTGTTAGGATTCTTGTTTTTCCATAGGCCGATAGTTACAACGCACCGAGTATATCTTGACGTGTAATTAGAATCTTTGGAATAAAATTTCCGCTTGTGAATAGCGCAAATGTCCGTTAACCGGGCAGTTGTCCGGTCGTTTGGTAGCCCGTGGCCGGTCTGAAAAGGAAGGCCAGACTGTATTGGGAGCCGCCTGAAGTGGATATTAATTAGGGGTGTTGCAATCCCGTTGAATGGGCGAGCCTGATTGTAATTGCCGGGTCCGTCCGCGAATACTCGGATGGCTCTCGGGTCTAGTTAGCCTTCTGGACGGGCCTCCAGAAGGAAACAATATGTAATTAGGCCCCATGTTGAGGCGAACCGAAAATTACAACCTTCTAATCCAGCACCCTTCCGACTTACCTACGGACGGAAGGATATATTGCGTAAAAAATGAATACAACGGAAAATTACGCAGTTTAATTTGCATACGAAGCGTACGACCTTAACTTCTGGTGTACCTTACGTCTGGTCGTCTGGTGTATTTCCAAAATATTTTCAAGTCATACCACGAGATTGAATAAAAACTATTTTTAATAAACATTTAGAATATACATAATTTTTTTATATAATCCCCTTCCTTTTCAATATATTTTATCCATCTGTCCCTTGTGCCACGATGGTTCGGAGTAAAATCAATTTTTCTGGTTCTCTCCACTCACCAGTTAGGGTCTCATTTAGGCGTGAAAACTAAACGGTTGATAGTTGTAATTTATGGTAAATTCATTGGGTTAATTTCTGAACAAACTGTTGAATTAGCGTCATAATTTTTCTCGTGTAGATTTTTGATATTGAATCATCCTTGAGTGGCTTGTGGCAACTCTGACGCCGTTCTATTTTTTCTTTTCGCGTGACCTGTAGCTTCTTCAAGTGCCTCTGTCCCTCTGTGTGCCAAATTGGGCGGGCATATGTCATTGTCGGCCTTATAAATAATGACCTTTAGTTTCCTTCAGAGTTCACTCGCTCGCAGAAGACTAATTTTTCGCAGGAGAACACCGGGCAGTTTGGGAGCAAAACTTTCGCTGATGCCAACCAGATGGGAAAAATAACAAAAAATGAAAATGGAAAAACAAATTTCTCAGTACTTTTTTTATAAACCGAATATAAATCCCTATAATTCCAATTTTACATAGTTTTGCATAGTTCCCAAGTGCCTGATAGTTTGAGAAAAGGGCTCATTTCCTTCCGACAGTGGAATGGTGAATCCGGGTTTCTCCACTGCCAATTAAAAACTTTAGATTCCTTCTGTCTAGTGCTCCTAGATCCATAAATATTTAATAGCGAATTCGTTACAGTAGCGGGTATATAACTAATCTCAGAAAAACTGGTACAGCACAAGGTAAGCGAATAATGACTTGTCCTTAGGTTTTGCGTAGAAACTAACTCAATATATTTATGGTCTCCGAGCGACGGTAACATTCAATCAGTGGTGCGAGTGGCCTGAACAAGGTTATTTTCAGAAAACAGAAGAATATTTTAACGTCACAGTTTACCTCCTAATCACAGTTTGCGGCATAAGTCGTCGAAAATCGAATTCAAACATTAGACTGGACTCATCAGGAAAAACGTACATAACTACATCCGGAATAAAATTAATAATCTCACAGGAATTTGTAAAACAAATGCGAAACATCCGCAATGATCATGGACTAACCAAAACAAACGTGTTTATGGAATAGTAATGTGGACATCATGACTCGGCCTCCTAGTCTAAGTACAGCCTAATGATCCTTATATCACCATGTGCACGATTCTGTATAAGAATATTCTCCACACATTGTTGTATACAATATTATAATGTTTCGTACATCCATCGTAACGGTGCACTGTTGAAAGTTTTACTAATAAACATCATTTTTGAAAAACCTCTCTCCCACGACCGGCCCGAAGTGATGGGGGTGCCGCGCTCGGAAACATGTTCTACGGCCGATGTTTAATTTGTCCATTATCGATCCCCTGCCTGAGAAATACACGCTCTTCCTTCCATATTCATTGTTTCAAATACCCGGGGCAATCTTCATTCCGCCGGGGCCGGTGAAAGCGGACACGAAAACGATTCGAGCGTTTCACGCCCGGCCTCGGATGCATTTCGACGGGGAATGAGCCCCTTTTCGAGGTAATGACGGCTCCAGCTAGAACCCTCCGAATACCTTTTCTCCGCTGTTCGGAAATTTGGATAAAATGATTATTTGAATTATTCAGAAAGTTGAATCGGGCTCTAAGAATAAACTTAACACAGTCCTGGCAATGTGACGAACATTATATCCGCGTAAAAAATACGAAAAAACAAAATTAAAACACTTATTTTTGACGTGCACTTTACTATAATAATTACCTGCCAATATTGTTTGTGTGGCTCATTGTTTGGACAATACGATTGCAATGAGTAAAAAACTTCCAGTCATTAGTTGTACTAATTGATAGTGCAATTCGCATTCGCCACAGGACGTGGGCTGTAAACAGACCTAAGAACCGCGGGATTGCGGCCCCAGGGAAATATTGAAATAGGCTTCTGGGAAACCGCCCATTAATTCTTGTCCACAAGACGCGATTCCGTGCAATTCATGTCGAGTGTAGACCATAAAATATGTGTTTTTAAATAAATCCGTTTGTTGGAATTATTAAATTGAGTAATTTCACGCTATTAAATATAAGTGTTTATATAATTGATTTGCGGCGCCCTGTCTTCCTGTCACTTGAAATGTTCACCTTATTACAATAAATTACGCGTACTCATGTATGCAGATTACACGATACAGAAGTAGGTGTTTGAAAAACTGGAGATTTAAATTTCAAAATACATCAGTATTTATTATAAAATAAACAAGACAATATTACAAGAAAAATATTTTCACTTTAAAAAGACGCCCGGATTCATTACTTGTCGAGGTAAAGCTTGTAAAATTTTTATTATGATTGATTTCTGATGTTTTTAAATGGTCTCGGGATTTTAGTAAATCCCTGGTAAATTCTGCGTCATATTGTTACCTTGACCATGAAAAGGTAGTTCGTATCCATTATGCAACGTAAGTCGAGTTTAAACGGCCAATATGAAAAGATTATAGTGCTCGGAAACTCGAAGGATAAAAATCAATTAAAAATTTACCGTGTAATTAAATAATAATCAAACGTAAAATTCTCACATCAAGGCGTGCCCCACTCCCCTTTCGTAATGACCGCTTCCTTCAAATAGATGTTAATAGTCGCATCACTAATTATGCCATTAGTTCTCGGCTGTTTAGGCCTAATATGCAAAAGGACCGCAAGACTCTTCAACAGACCACGGTCGTTAGTGAAATATTCATCGGCGCTATTCACTCTTCATGCATATTAAAAGTTCATTATCTACTACCGATACGTAGGACAGGAATTTCTCTTTTTACATAATTGAATAAGGCCAGACCCGATTTACATTTTCCCCAGGTGTGTCGAACTTAGACCTATTTAACTTGTAACTGAGTGGTAACTTAACTTCTGCTTTAATTATGTTTGTACTTAACACTATTAATTAAGAACATATTTCAGTTGATCTTAAACTATGAAAAATTCGAGACTTAAGATCCAGAATTTCATAGGAAGTGTCCCTAACTAATAACGCAAATAGTTTGAACAGTATTTTCTTCAAGGCTATCAAAAGGAAGAATCTTGTTTGGAGTTTCACTCCTAAAGCCGAAACTGAGTCGAAACTAAAGATCGCAAGAGCGATGAATTAATTATAATAATACAAAAACTAGTTCGGTCAAATGTAATCTGGAACATGATAGAAATAGCCGGGGCAATAATTGTATCCTTTGGAGGGAGGAATGCCGAAATTATTCTTGACCCGGTAAATGAAACATCCGAAAACTCTGAGAATCAAATATAACTTTCGTTTTTATCTAACCGGCTTTTATCTGGACAAAAAAGGACCTACAAATAGTTCGGCGGACAACACAGTTATTAACCGCGGCAGAGGGAAAAGAAACATTTTTCAGATATCTGCCCGCATTCTATTTGTTTATCCGACAATTAGGAAAACGGGGACATGCGGCCGGAATAATTCGATAGAGCGGCGGCCCACCTTTCTAGAATCGGCCGGCGTTCCAGAAAAGGTCGCCCGATTGCCTTCTGCGCCAACCCCAATTCCGAAATTCCCCGAATCATTCTTCACCGCATATTTTCTTGTTGCGACACCGCGGCGAAGTTAATTGGCCGGGGAAACCTCGCGTTCGGTCCCCCGGACGGGGAAATGTTTCCTCTTTCGGAGCTTCCTGCCCGCTTTAATTATCGGGATAACGCTGCCCCGCATCCAGGCACACTTCGGTGAAGTAAGAACTATCATATAACTCCCCCTAATAGCATGACCCACGATACGTTTTAGTGCCGTCAAGATTCGCTGAGGTCGCAGCGACCGTTGTCTTAAAAATTAATTTTTATTAAGGTTTAAAACACGAACAAAGTCAATTGATTGAGCTCGGGAAGTTAAATAGCTGTTGGCGACGAAGCAGAACTAACGTGGCATATGATGAAACGATGAAAAGGCGAACGTCTCATAAATCGCTGGTTGCATTCATCGGCCTCACGAACACAATACTGCGCTCGCATGAGAGATAAGAGACGTCCAGCGGCTTTGAGTCCCTGAAGATCAGATCTGCAGATGCCTATCACTCCGTGCAGCAATTAGGAAATATTAGGACTCTTCGGAAATTATCACTATTTTACAAGATTTCATATCTTTGAAGTTATTTGTCCTTGCAGCGATTTAAATAATTCTTAAAATATTTATTTACCTCCAAGGAATTTCAATAATATATTGGTGTATTCCCATTATCAGCCAGCCAGTTATATGGCATACCGCATTAGACAGAAGACAATTCGGAAGAGTTTTCCAGGCGGTAAAAGATGGAGGGAACAGAATTGTTTCCGTCCTGAGCCCATCCTGCTCCGGCGGGGTTAAGGTCACGTGTGACTAATAACATCTCAACCGGCGGAGCAATTTCACAACCGTACGATGTTAATTTATATTCACCCAGACCGAGAGACTTTCTCCGTGCCTCTGGGGGTCCGGCCTATTCTGTAGAATATGAGCGGCTAGGAATGCAAGCCCCTCCCCGGCTTGAAATACGGGCTGTGACTAAAGTCCTCCGGGCCTCAGGTGATTGGCCATTGTGCAGCGTCTGCCCGTTGATGGGGCGCCACTATCGACCCCGTGACCGATCCGATTTGCGGAATGACTCGTTGCGGGCCCTGAATTCCGAATAAATTAAGTAGGGCCGCGAACGGGCTATTTGTTGGACTTAAAGTCACTTCGGAATAGAATTCCTGAATTGAACGTTTAAGGTTTTCCCTTCATACTCACTTCCTGCGATAGATCGGTTTCGGCCACTCGGCACATTGGTGAGGTACCTACGCGCTTAGGTTCTAGACGGAACGTCCCGTCTGCAAACAATGCATCGTGAGTACGGTGCGGAATTATCAGAGTGAAGAAATAAGGTCCTTCGGCAGTGCATGCTTCACTAAATCACACAATTGGCTGTCATAGGATTAAACAGAGCTCACAATGGTGCTTCTACAATTTCGTCCAGTATTTTAGTTCTGTACTAATATCTGAACTTCTTTCTTAATACCTTAAATACTAATATACAAGAATATAAGAAACTGATATGAAAGTATGTTATTTCTATTGTTGTCACAAATACAGTAATAATTTATTCAATAAATTCGTAAATTAAAGAATTATTTAGACGTTAAGGAAGATAAAGCGTTGGTTTTAGTCTCAATCATTCCAATATACTTAGGTCTGGAACAGGTAACAAGATATTCGAAAAACCAACGCGGCACTGACCCCGTTTTCCTTTGCATAATTCTTTCCTTTCGAATTTATGTCAGGACTGCGCATAACGAGTTGTTTTTCCCCCTACGACCGCAACCGGCAATTACGCGAAGGCTGTTCCGACAATAAACTGACGACAAACGCTGTTCGCTTATTACCCGTTTAATGATTCCGGGACCTTAACTCCAGGAGATTTATCGATTCCTTCCCGATACCCCTATTTAGAGATAAAAATCGCGGTCTCCGGGACTGGGAACTCGAAAGGAAAAATGCGTACACGCCCTTGTCCTCAGAACCGTTTCCACCTCCATGCAGCGTTTCAATCGCGAGAGCTGAAGCCGACGGTTTAATTACGCGTGGACATTTCTCTGTCCCCAAGTAAATGCCACTGTTGAGCTGAGATGTTAAATCAGCCAATTTAATCAAAATACAATACTACTAAATGTAATTCTTACAATTGTGGAAGCTCCATTAATCTCGGCCTCTCGGTTCTGTAGAAGCGAAAATGTTCGTAGTGGGCTTTTAGGCACTGTTTAGATAAACTATATGAAAAAAATTGTTTCCGGTCTCGAAAGCCGCGACCTTGAAAACTGCGTTAAGCGGAAAGTATAAACAGTCCTCCCGTCCGACGTGTGCCAAGATAGGCGCGTGCCAGAACTGCACGGCTCTGGCAGCGTGGAAATTTATTGTCAATCGGGGCTGTTGGCAGAACTTCAGAAAAAGGCCGCTATCAATCGGGAACGAACGTTCATCACTTGCCGAGGATATCTACCTCGTTCGGCTTCGATTCTCTACCAGTTCCCCGCCCCACCGCATTATAACTTGAAAGTTGTTCAGACCGCATATTTGGAAAAACATTCACACTATATCTGATCGAAGTGAGGTGCTATAAAATTTATTATTCATCGGGCAACTTGTAAACTCCAAGGCTACGTTTTTTGTTTAATTGAAATCTAACAATGTCATAAAACCTACAAAAATAAAATTCTAAAATAATTTTTATTGAGTGTTACAGTTTACAAATGAAGAGGATCTGAAATTCAATTTTCCAAATAGTTATGATCGCTCAGAATATTAGAAAAAATTATACTATTTCCGCAATTTTTATAGACTGATAGTAATGGACCAATTATATTTTTTAATTAATTATTGTGGAAATTCATTTTGGGAAAATTTAAACCTTAAGTAATGCGAATATTCCACTGCAACGTTAATCAATTCATGCATCAACACCCTAGAGCGCGAAAATATTAAACATTAATTTTTAATTGTATATTTCTAGTTTCTGTAATGTTGATGATCTAGCGTTAACAGAAATCTGTATTGGGGCAGTGAAAGGACGCATTCGCGTAACGAGCGTTATAAGAAAGGAGCATTCTGTTACATTCCTTCTCACAATTGCGCGGTTAATTCCAGAACTAACGCTCGCAGTGCCCCATATCCCATTTCATTAACCGTTGAAAATGCACCGAATAATGATAACTTAACGTTCGTTTATGTAATCGGTAATTTTTTTAGATGAAGTACCATAAAAATTAATATTTCACTCACGCCATTATTCTTCCGGTGAATGTAAGGATTACTTGTCTTGGGATACTGAGATTAGAGAATGGCAATTATCCATTACGGAACATTTCCTTATGAAATCATGTTCGCCTGCAGGTAAGTTTTCTAAAGATATGCATTAGAATTAATTTTAATAGCTAATTATAAAGATTTGTCTACCACTTTTTAGATAGTGAATATTTTGATTTCAATTCAGAATATGTGCATATTTGTGTCTATCAATAGTTTCAAGCAGCTAATAGATGATAACTTGACTGCCAGCAGAAGCGTTCGGTATCTGATAAGATTGATCTCTCCGTACGATTCTGGTCTGTCCTTAATAAGAATCATTCCTGACTCCATCCGTCCTAAATGGCGGATAAAGTAATGAATTATGTTAATACGCTTTGTGATCGACATAATCAGGAATCGATCATTAAGAATTCCAGTGGCTTGCTGGTTTTAATAGTTTCATTTTTCTCTGCAGGATAAAATTGTAAACAATTCAAATTCGATTAAATTGTACACAGACAAAAATTGCTAACAATAGCCAAAAAACAACGGACATCCAATTTGTAAATGCTACTGAACTAATAAATAGTAATAAAACCAATTATATTGGTGGAAAATAACGTGAGACCAGTATGTATTCCACATTGATGTTTAGTATGCATATAAATACACTTAATTAAGTACACCGAATATTTTTCCTACGCCTGATGGAGACTGAGGATAAAAAGCAGGGACCCGCAGATCTGGATAAGCCTTATCTACGAGGATTTCTAGAGATTTCCCGCATTGCACGCATGGTCAGACAGGAGTGACAACCGTGGAAAAAAAGATTATCGATCCCCCGGACAATCTCTTACGGATGCGAAAATATTATTACGGTTCAACTATTTGTGGGATAATGCCCCGCATGAGGAGGAGGAGCTTTGCGCGGGGGGGCCCGCATTGCGAGATAAAAAACGAAAGAACGGAGTGGAGGGAAGTCTAAAATGAAGGGTGTATTTCAATTTTCGAATGGCATAAATTATTCGCTCCACAGAAATCCGTTTGACAGTTAAATGGATTATTCCGATTGGTCGCAGAGTCGAACAGAGCTTATATCAGAATGCCACTCTTACTTTGCCGTAGATTGATAATCGTTAGTGTTAACATAAAGTAGTAGATACTTCACAAAACTTTTCTCGGCGTTCTTTACTGAAACATACGGCAATGCATTATGATTGCCATATCCTGTCCCAACCCGAAGGAGTGTAATTTCAATACTGAACTAATTGAAATTCTATATTTAGTCCCGGTTCACGCTATTTTTACCCCGTTCGATATCGCCTATCTTCAGATGTTACGAGGGGAAAGCTCTGTAATTCGGTGGACCCGTCCAATTACCTTGAAGGGGGGGAGGACGGTAATTAATATCAGAGGTCACGTGGTCTCCTAGACGTTGGCCGCCATTAAGGGCAGATGTCGGTTGCAGCGTAGGGGTAGGGAGAGCCCTTCAGGAGTCATTCAGACTGATCATAGGACAGGGGGGTGAAAACACTATTCACAGTAGCCAGGATGCACTAATGTATTTTTAAAACATACTTACCAATATAATTATTGTGTGTCTTTATTATGCTTATTAATATATAATAATGAAATTTTTCAACAACTTTTAACAATTTATCCGAAATATCTAGACGTGACGTTAATATGGAAGGAAATATTTTATTAGAATATATAGCTGGATAACAGCCACTACTTATACTTAGATTGCAGAGGTCATAATACTTGATATAATCTCTGGTCTTGATGGTATTTAATGGAACATAAAAGAAATCGTGGTTTATATTTTTACTATAAAGATTTAAAAATACCAGGCGAGGCAAATATGTTGTTGGGTCGTAATTCAGGGCGGGTCGCCCAACTTGCGCTCTGTTATTTACAGTCGGGAACCGGTGGGCGGAAAATTGATATTTATCGGCATACGCTGGCACCAATCGGGCAGGGTTTGCCGCCAGCTTTTATAATCGAATATAACCCATGTTCTCATTGAGTGGGCCGGACAAATACGAGGCCCATCCTCCAACAGCCAACAGCCACCGCCGCCGCTAAACGATATCAGTCGCCCGAATTGAATTACCATCGACCCAACAACGATTTCCACATCCCGTCGGAATGCAATTCTGAATTTAACGAATTGGAGAGTTTTCCCGATTCTGGCATAAACAAACATTACTATGTACTGGGCCAATAGTTATTAATGTTAAAGGATCAATAATTAATGGCATTGTGAAAAAAAAGTCACCAGGGAAATCAGTATTGGGTTAAAATGGAAGTCCAACTGCTTAAAATTTGATCTCAAATAACTCTAGCACACTAATCTACAATCGACTTCAATCCAAAGACAGCTGATGAAGTACAGTAGCATGACCGCTCTGAATGTAAATTGCAAAATGCCTAAATATTAATGAGAGTATCCGTGACTGTGCATATTTATTTTTCATGTATTCCACTAGAAAGTACAAATAAATTTTAACTTTTCGAATGATGTGAAACTTTGTATACAAATGATCCTGGGGTTGTTGTGGTAGATTTGTGTGGGGGGAATTTATTGAAGTTAGCGGAAAAAATGTTATTCAGATGACAAATGTATATGCTCCCATTAAAGACGCTAGACCACAAGAGTGATATTCCCGCGGATTCTCCGTGTGAGGACCCGACATTTTCAAAAGTTGACACGTCTGAAGCCGAAATGAAAACTCGTCGCATCAGTTCGCCGAGCGGTAAAAGCTTCGAAATTGGAAAATTCCTTTCCTCCACCCACCCGCGCGATTCGTGCTCCTTCCCATATTCCGGTCGCTCATATGCTAATCCTGTTTGCCCGGGGGGCGGCGGCTGGGGGAGGCCGAGATTTGAGAAGTGGGGCTGCGCCCGGGAAGATACCGGCGTCGCCTCCTCGGGGCGTCTGATATTAATTAGGCGCCGCGACGTCGCGGCCTTGAAGTATGTCGGGCCGCCCCAGGCATAATGCGAGTCGCCTTAATTTTTGACGGCGATATATGAAAAGTGTCACAGGCCGGGAGGTGAAAGCTCCGGGGACCTCCCGGCATTATAAACGACGCAGCGGTGACAGACAATGAATAATGCTTTAATTGCCGTCGACTATAGCCCGTGCATATTAATAATAATAATAAAGGAAGAAAAAATACTGCCCTTCCCCATTACAACGGGTGAGCCAATGGCCAGTCTTCTTTTTATACAGCTAACTGTATGAAAAACAGAAATTATAAAATTTCACGTTGTTGTATGTCATCGTTGGTGACAGACTGCTTCGGTTTTTTTACACTTTTTATACTTTAGCTCCCCAAAAAAAATATATTCAAGGAGTCCCGGGAGAGTACGCATTTAATTTGGTATGAATAATAATATGTGTGTGTAATATTGCGTATCGAATTTAGCCGGCGATCAATTTTTAAAAATGTTTGTGATTCATGTGACCTACTGGAACATATAGTGATAGAATCCATGATCACACAACATAAAAACATATATAAATATAAGAATATCCAAAGAGGTGTGAATTTTCTTTGCATTATTTTTGTTTGTTTTCAGAGAAATAATCATGTCTGCATTAATGAATTCTTCATTTCCGTCCCGCGCTTTGAAATCCTTTTAATAGCATTTGCGGACTCATTAGTCACTTAAATGGAAATGGTCCCTTATTGTAATAGCCGCACAATTAGAGAAAGATTAAAGCTAATAAATGGTCTCCTCTTTCTCTATTAATTGCAACACCCGACTGCGAAACCGACACCGAGAAAAAAGGAAAGCGACCGAAGAAATTTTAAATCATTTACTCGCCTTTTACGCTGTTTAAAAAGACGAGAAAATATCCACCCTCGGATTGATTTAAAAGTGAAATTTACATATGATACGGTATTTTAGTTATAAATATAAATTTTCGAACCGGCTATTAAAACGCGCATAAATTGCCGATAAAGATTAAAAGTTGATGGCTCGAGCGGGGCGACCCTGGTGGAAACCAGTTTGTGGAAAACGCCGATCAAAGGTAGCAGAATTCTATGCATCCTTGCAATTAGCAGCAGTGTTAAGTGAAATTGTATGCTGAAGACAAAATTATAACCTAATATGCGGATGTAAGAACAATTTGAAATTAAACCTCATGAACAAATTACGTCATAATATTTGCTCTAACACTTAACTGGCGGATACGATCAATTAAGTTTTTGTGTTATAACGAACTTACGGTGAGTACAAAGGCTCGCCCGGTCCTGAATCAAGGCTCAGGGCATTGAATGAAAGGTTTCGACTTTGTTGAAAAACAGTTACTATTTTGAACACTCAGTCCTATACACGATGTGGTTTCTTCTGCCGTATCGGAGAGGGTAAAGTCTCGTTGAACACTGTTCCAAAATACATTATATATATATATATATATATATATATATATATATATATATATATATATATATATGTGTGTGTGTGTGTGTGTGTGTGCATGTGTAATTTTCCGATTTGTATTCTCGGGGAGTGGCCCGTATGTTAGCGGGGTTCGTTCAGTATGTCTATGGGGGTCCGAAGGCAGTTGATACACTGGGGTATGTGGACCACCACCATCTCTGAGCACATGTTGCCCCAACATCCAAATACGCACGTTCGGCATCGCAATTACCATCGGACCCTCCGATCTGCCGATAAACGACTGGTTATTCGCAGGTAAACCCGGTTCCGATACCCGCTTGTAAAACTGAAGTATTTTCAGACGACCGGTGGATCGATTAATCGTAGGATCAACCAGGCGTTGGCGTTTTTATTTGAGCATCAAATGCTGTTTTGATGTTTCAAACAAAATTTACCTCAAAATCCCGGTATCTAAAAAGAAATTTCTGTTGTTAAAATGTATGCAGTAAATGATTTTCATTTTTATCATGTGTAAAATGCGTGTTCCCATCGTGTTCGAGAGCCTTGAGAAAATGGCTTTAGAAAGTAAGTACCAACCTAGCAAAGGACAAAATGACCGACGGGAGACGTAAATTTTATAACTGGGAAACATTGACATGTTTTATTTTTAGCCTTTAACATGTGTAAATTCAAAATAAAATACCAGAGAGCATTTAGAGTAGAATTTATGTGCTAAAGAAAATGTTATGTGCTTAAGAAAATTGTCCACACATTTACCTAACAGTAATTTATTTCAATTTGAATGGATTTATTCAATCCATAAATCATATATAATTGCGTAATCCCGAAATACAAAGACTTCCAGAAGTATTTTTCCAAGTAGTTTTCACGTCATCCCTTTGTTCTCAAGTTTTAAAACGTCCAGAAGATTTATTACGATACGCAATTAATAACAGTATATATATTCTTCGGTCCTATTTCTGCATGCTGGTTCAAAGGCAACGACCATTTTAATAATTGTGTTGTTGGGATATAAGCACACGGAAAACCAAGAAATGTTTTTCCCAAAAATTTAGAAACTAAAACGTGGAAATCTGCAGGCCATCTTTCCTTTCAACATCGGTCAGTCACCTGCGGTTATTTCGGGGGATAAATTGAAAATGTTCCTCTTGGCTCGTAAAAAAGCGAGAACAAAACATCGACAGCGATCTAACATTGCATAATGCCATTATGATATAGTTTCCGCCTAACAAGCGTGTCCTACTTTCGACCGTTTCGTAACGGCGTAATGAAGATCTCAAGGCTTAATTGGAAACTCGGAATATTCCAGGAGAATTGCAATTGTCGACCAGAACACTCCAGATATTTAACCCACTGTCACTAATTTTGCTCTAACAACTCTCCTACTCCAATTATCAACTGTAAAATAATTGTTCTTGCCTTATACGTGGTAATAATTATAACTGACCATTAGAACAGGTTTGATGATCCTCATCTAACCTTCAGTCGGGTTTGTATTTGATTATGAACATAGTTTCAATTTTCTGTCGTGTCGATAATTGTTTCTACCTTAGTAGAATTAAAGAGATGTAAAAACTCGTTTTTTGTAGAATTGTTTGTAAAATTCAGCGAAAAAAATTAATGCAACGCAAAAAAGGTACTTCGTCATACACTGGGTTTAAAGAATATATTTAACCATTAATTTTAAAAAAGTATTTATTTGATTCAGGCACAGGAAAACGTTGTAAATTAAAATAGCAGGAACAGGTAATCCCCTCGACCGTCCCATGACATCTAAGGCTTGACATTTATTTATCTCGAAGCTTATCGGGAAGGGCTTGTAGATGATAATTTTTGAACTTGTCCAACTTTATCTGACCGCTCTGAAATTTCCGTTCAAAGTAAACTCTCCCGTAACATGCAATAGTTTCTTGAACCGCAGTGGTCTGCTTTTGAATTGTTTATTTCTTCTTTGTGGATCGGTCCATTATTTAATATGACGCAATCAGTGTAACGAGTTTTTTTCTAGATTAGCATATGAATGCAGAAATTGGATACCTACCGCCGTTCGTCTTGGTTCCATGATGTTTGAACAATACTGCAGTTCCACTCTAGTATTTATATGTTACACACACATTCATGTTTTAAGTCCATTTTTTATCGCTTAAATAGAATCATAAATAATGGTAGAAGTGTATATAATTACATCATTAACATTTACATGTACTGTATACATATGTTGATTAGAAGAAAGTGGAAACAAAAAACCGCAATATTCCTATACCATATACTAGGAAAATAGTGCTTGTCACCACATATACACGCAGTGCACGTGACTGCATTCTGCGTTCTGTTTTTTCGGTCGATTATTATAAATCGTTGGAATGGGTAATAAATGGCATGAGCGATTGTGTTGGACCCGATTGAGGTTTAAGCTGAAAGCCAGGCGCCCACGCTTTCAACCCCGACGGAAGAAGATGTAACTCTCGCGATAGCTTTCATCCTGGACGCAGGAAGGTTTCACCCGATGACGTGTGTGTGTGTGTGTGTGTGTGTATCTTTATTCTATAGTTATCGCCATTGTTTGTTCGAGTAGACCGGGAAGGACCGGGCACTATTGGCAAGCGTTGGGAGCACTCCCGGCGCTGTTCTCATAAAACTCTGCGGCTGTCACTCCGCATTTCTCCCGTATATTTATTCCTCCCGATTTTGTTGCCCGAGGGTGTTGCCAGCTTAAAAGCCACTGCTCGTAAATCGGAGCGTATCTACGCTGAAGGTGGGATAAGGCCCGTTGAAAGTCGTTCTGTGACCGTTGCTCGAACGCCAAAAGTGGGATGGAATTCATCCCACTCGGGGTCCCGAATTAGTCCGACCCGGCACCCGTACGTTCCATAGTATTAAATGACTTTCTTGTCTTATTAAAAGATTAATTAATATAACAATTAAATATTATAATAAATACAGAAAAAATATATACGTTCCACACTTCCCCCCCCTTATTTCTAATCCGGAAATTTCAGCCGTTTTTCTCAAAACTATGGTGATGGTTCTTGTATTACATCTTGTATTTTGAAACATTATGTTATTCGAATGAAGAATGAAATAATGTGGAATACAAAGAAATACGTTCCATTCTTGTCTCCTCATCCTCCATCTCCTCAATGTCTATCAATCTAATATTAAAATGTTGTCGATATAGCATTCGAAAACGTATAGACGGAAAGGCTGTCCAAACTGAACGGTATCGTGACTCAAATTGATTACTGGTCTGCCCTGAAAAGTGTGTAATAACGGCTACCGTTTAGCTCGAAAATTTTCCACCGTGCGGTATGAAACAATCCAACCAATTTTCTCCCACCGCCGCTGCCGTCACGCTTTTCTGCAATAGTCGAGAAGTTTTAATCAAAAATTTACTTAACTGCCATTAACTCCGCCGCGGAACAACAGTTCCAGCGCGGCGGGGCCGTGTATTTTCAGCGGCCTAATCGCCTGTACCGGCCCAGTCACGTACGGGCCAACGACAATTTCATCCGGATTCGATTATTCATGATAAATTTCGATCCCGATTCAACAGTCGACAATAAGCAGGCCCAATTGTTGGGACAGTCTCCGGAGGGCAGATGATCATTTTTTCAGCCTTAGCGGGGCCGCATGAAAAATTAAACTGGGACCCGTCCGCCTCGAGTCGCCCCCCAGCAAATGGGGCTCTCCCACTATTAACGTTTTATGCACGGTCTTTAAGAAAAAAATTGGGTCGCCTTTGAATATTCCAAACGGAAATTGGACACCATTGTTCTGGACGGAGGCGAAAGGGAATTTTCATTAAACGGCAGAATTGACTTAATTTGTCGCCCAATCAAAATTACTGTACGCTTCCCTAAACTAAAACATTCACCATTGTTAACAAATTGGTGTGTTATTTCGAAAGAAATTAAGCAAAGAGGGACCAATATTAAGAAATTAAACTGAACAGATGCTCATAAGATTAGATGAAAATTAATTTATCGTTAATTCTTATATAATAGGTCACTTTTCTGAAATTATTTAATGAAATATATCCTACACAGAATTTACAATTTGTCAGTTGTACTACTTCAGCTACTATGACTACAGGTAATTTTATGATGTAAATTTCCTGTAGGGATTGATGAAGTCCCATTTAAACATCACAATCACTTGCAAGCGATGACATTTCTTGTTTGTCATACTCATAGGAGAGTCTAACGTATGCCATGTGGAAATTCCTCGCGGAGGGGAAAGAAAACGGAACCCTGTCTAGGGTCGATTGGACAAATAAAGTTGCCACTACACGCGCTTGAAGTACACCGCGAATTGAAACAAGATCGAATGCTTTGGCGTCTCTCGGGCCCCCAGTCACCCAAATTGCCGAGTTAACAGCGACGTCCAATTTGGTCGGCGCTAATGGGATTATTTGCAGAGTAAATCCCACCGTCGGGGCAAATGTGTACCGATCCATAGCCGGGGCTCTTGGCCGCCGATCCCCGAGATTGGGGGAGGAATACATTATGGGGGCCGGTTCGGTTCGGGGAAGGGTTGAGGCCCCAACTCATCAGAATACCCCCGTTTAATAGCCGATGGGAGCCACCGGTGCCCCCCATGGGAGTTTATGCAGATGAGCGAGTTAAACCAAAGACGGAATGACGTACCGGGGCCTCGAATATCTTCGCAACTGACAATCTTGACTTGAATCTCGGGCCCCTTCTAATCACGTGTCTGCCCTCAAAGCAGAATACTTCATTTATACTCCTGTATATAATAACCTTAAATCCAAGAATTCCGAGTATTTACTGTGACGCTTCACGTTTTTTTCAGTTACTATGCAATTGCAAACCGAAATGACAACACGATCCAAAAATTCATGAAGGGATTATGACCATCGGATAAAACCATGTCTCCAACTGGCAATCGAGAGTAAAAATAACATATACACAGGCATAATTGTTCTTTTGACTAGGAATTGACTAGGGACATACATAGCTTTATACAAACTATAAAACAGAAATATTTACTTACATATACAAACTATACAAACAAATATTTAACAAACCCCGAATAGACACAGCGCGCTATCAATGCGGCCGGCTTTCGTGATGGTGGCAGAAGTCGGGCTCCGAAACAATAATTAAGCCTACTCCGATAAGGAACTTGGACGATAAATCGAAAACAATAACCATTAAAAGTTGGTGTATAAAATTTAAAAACAGTTTCGGAGGGCTTCATCCGCGGGCCGAATGGACATTAATCACCGGGCCACTACGGTAAATGGTCTCGTCCGGTTTCGGGACTTATTTAGTCGGGGAATAACTTCACGGCCGACGATAAATCTTCCCCGCTCTTTCAGCCCCCAAAGGAATCAATCATGAGCGTACAACTACCGATTCACAATAAATATATTGGTATGATTTTATAACGGCGGACACCTGTCGTTTCGCTCTGATATAGTTTTGCATAATATATTCGGACGTTGATCCCGACGTTTATGGGCGTCAATGAATCTCGGAACTAGAAATCGGGGAAATGTCAGTTGTTCCGATTCAGGTCATCCGGTTCATTTCGGTCACAAGTTCATGGGACCGACTAATTCAACCGCTATTTATATAAAGCGGACCCAGAATTGTATACAATTGATTTACACTATAAGAAATATTATAGTACCAAAATTTAATGTGTAAATTAAATTTTAGGGTATATCATATTCTTTTAGTGTTAATTCCATACATATTATCACATGGGTCAATACCGTGATTTATAGATCTCGAACAATCTTTTGTACCCCGCTTAACACTTGCAAAGTGAAAATGGCTGGGGTATTGTTAGAAAGACACTCCTGTTACCGTTTGAAAAATAATCCGTTTCTACATAGGGAGAACTCAACTACTGGAATCCCCCGGGCTAGGGGAGCTGGACAAATCCGCTTTTACCGTGGATTTTCTTCCCTCGCTCGGCTTTGTGAATTCAACTCCCCGGAGGCGGCAGTCATCGCCGTCCGTTGACACCGCCCCCGGATGAAGCCTATGCAGATGAGTCTGTCAACAGAGCCCGTCGAGCCGCTAAAGGCGCAAAGAGTATTTGGCCGCCGGTAAAGAGGATTGCAGCGAAACCTTGTCGCGGAGAGGGAGCCGGGGGCCCGTCTCCTCAAGCGTTCACTCACGGGGAAATTCCGTCCCGAAAAAGAAATTAACATATTCGATACTAACGTTGCAAAAAAAGTGCTCGGAACGGAGATTGAAATATGTATACTTTATCTTCATAGGCAAAGAAAGAGTTTACAGAGGAATAGAATAATATTACTACCTAAGTTTGGCAGAGAAATTTCAAAACAGCACTTAGGATGAGGCAACAACGGTGACCTGGGTGGGGTTATCCGCCAGTGTTGTCCATTCCTTCTCGCTTTTTCTAGACCATGATTCTCACCATCAGTAGCATTTTTCATAAGTAATCCTGGAAAAAGTTCCCTTAAAATGAAATGAGAGGAATTTGAGGAATATGCAGGGCTGGCCTAAGGGCTCATTACCTTAGGAGTAAATAGGAATTAAAAAATTGTCATGGCAGTTCTGGCTATACATTATTCTTCTGAAAGCATCGATCTTATCCAACCGAAGAAACGGCCATGTAGAAGCACGCGTAACGCTCGTATCCATCCATAAGGGATAAGCCTAAGCAATTGCTTACTCATAGAATTCACGTGGAATTAGGAGAGTATATAGGTCAAACGGCCTCAGTGGCCGTCGACGAAACTTTCAGTCTGTGTTCCGGTATTTCCGCGAGTTTCGCTTTCAACGCTATTTCGTCGGTTTCCGGGCACAAGTTGCGGAGAGCAGAAAACCGGGCCGGAAATCGACATTCATTGGGACAGTCGGAGTTCGGAATTAGCGACAATTAGTCGGCTGAGCTGGCTCCCTTGTCAAAATAATCCCGGGCCCGCTCTCTCCGATACACAGCCCCACCGCACCCCCTCTCTGCCGATGACTCCCCATTCACGACTTGCACAACTCGCACAATTAAGACATTTTAAGCGGAAAATTAATGGCGGTGGCGGCCCCACTTACTCTGAATATCAGTAATATTCACCCTCCTCGGATTTCCTACGCTTCCACCAAGCGGGTTTTCAGACAACCAAATTTCCATGATTTTCACTTACTTTGAAGAATTCTATACAAATATCCAGAGCGAATTAAATTATGGATAAAAGAGTATCTTACTAATTGTATACCCAATGACTGGTATTTTTATGTTCATTTAAGAAATCAAGAGATATTTCCTATTACATTTGAAGATTGCAAAAACCATCGACAGATTGATTTCATGATATGAACATGAACAATCGTTTTTGCCCTTTCAATATAATTCTGTCTTATAAATCTGGCCAACTTTGTCTGTCATTACCAATTACCCTTTTGTCGCCCTTACTTACATCCTATTATGATCTACAGGCCCTAATGGTTATCGGTCTGTGTTTGCAGCCCAAAATATAAATTAATTGCTGACTGCGGGTAGCCTCAAAAATTCTCATAATTTGTCCACTTTAACCAAATAATGGAAGGCTGTTTGAAATGATCGTAATACTTTTTTTTTAAATAACAAGGGAGGGTTGGGGTAGCTATTTGAAGGGATGTTTCGTCGCCGGTTAGCTTTGTGGTCGTCGGTACATATCTCCTCCCCCCCCCGGTTCTCAACTGTTTGTAGAGCCCGCATCTTGGCCCTCGCACGTGGCCGGGTGGATGAATTGTTTAAATTGCGTCCATTTTTTTTCTCTCTCGACGAACGCTAAAAAAAGGAGCGATGTGGGGCCGGCCTCTGTTCTGCGCTTAATTGTGAGACAGCTTTATGATTCAAGGGGCTTAGGTGGACCAGAAGAGATTTATCTGCTGAAAACTGCACGCGGTTAATAACGATCTTGTATGTTTATTTGATTATGTTATTTTGTTATGATCCGTGTCGAACATATTGTTATAACATTTACCCTTAAACAATTATTTTGTTATTAGTTTGAACTGTAATTTTTATTCCATATTGCGAAAATTAACTACTAATGAATTGATATTGCGCCAAAATCATAATCCAAATACTTAATTTGTATTACGTTGTACGGTGTGCACATAATACGGATATTTTAATTCAATTATACGGATTTAAATTCCAAATGTTTAATAATTCCTAGAGTATATTGACACTCATCGACCTATACATCGACATATTATATGTTATGAACAGATTCTTCGAAACACTCCGGACTACAAATATTTCGAATGTTCCCTCAATATTTCCCAACCAATAAACCCAACCTATAATACAGCATGGGAATAGCGTGGCCCATTATGAATGCTCAATAATTCTGACTATCTAGCGAATATATGTTCCTCCATCCACTACATTTCGGGTTGGCGAGGAAAGGGTGCCTATCGCCGCGTTTCGGACGGGAAGAGTAAAGCATTGTGGGGGGGGGCGGACCTCCATGATTATTCATTATTCCCTTTTTAGATTAAATTCAAATGGGAGATACACCGAAGTTGTTGGGGTGGTGAGAGGGGGGGTGTTGGGCGGTCGGCGGCTCTCGTCGAAAAATTTGCATTTTTCATGAAAGATGAAAAACAGGTTCCAATATCAGTTTTCAAACTCGGGAATTTTCCGCCGGGACGGAGCTCGGGCGGTGGCGGGGGCGGGGGTGGCGCTAGATTGCTTTGGGATGGTGAGTCCGTAGTCTGAAACAGATCCGTAGAGAGGTTATGATTGTTCGCAAAATATTCGCCCATCGGCAACACAATATCGGGGGGAAACAGAGAGAAATGTAATATTTGAGGAACTACAAATAAGCCAATGTTGCAACTGATCCCACATAGATCATTCCCCCTTTGATTTATTATCATCATAATTATTTCCTTATTCCGGTAAAAATAAATACAGTAGCAAAATAATTATGTTAGCCATTCGTTCAACATTGTTCCATTGTTATTATCGTGTGTATGTTAATTTTATGACACACAGGAATGTCTTAGATTGTCTTAAAGGGAAATTCTGGTCGAAATATGCAACAAAATGAAAAGAATGTCCTAACTTTAGCACTGTAGATGAGGCAAAATAATAAATATTGATTAATTCCAAAACTGCAATAATAAAAGAAGTATCGAGATTCTCGATTAACAGTCTTTTTCATGCCTAGCCTTTCCGATTATTTGGAATTAATTCTGGCTGGTGTGGTATAGTTATTGCGCTATACAAACAAAGTTTAAAAAATTAAAATAAGATCTGCAAGTGGAAAAGAAAGATTGTGATATAAAATTATGAAAATTGGTATTTTGACATATGCACAAGTATATAGTTGGGTACCGAAAAGAATTGATTGTTGCGACTGCCTGAACCCGTATTCTGCATCTGGAGGGCCCGAAGAGTTCTCATCGGATATCTCCACAGTTGTTGGAGTCGTGACTGAGCCGGATTACCTCATAAATAACCATACGGGCTGTGCACAGAGCAATCGGGAATGAGTTCAAGCGTTTCGAATCTTTCAAAGCGGCCGAAAAGGATCGGGCCGCCGCCATTGTGCCGAAAGGAAACTGCGGAAAGTGGTACACCCTTAATTCAATATCGTAAAAGTGAAACTGAGAAAAGCAAATCCCCAAATGGTACTATACTGATTGGAAATTCGGAGGGATAAATAAATAGTTAGGATCGAATGCTCTCATCGGAGTGACGTCAAAGGTTTGAATATTAAACGCTGCGCGAAATTCCAAGTCATCGTTTATTCATGTCGTTATTACTTTTCCGGGAATATTTTTCCTAAAAACTTCCCTGCCGTAGTAATTTCTAATGATGTATCTAATTTCGAATAATATTTCTAATGATAGTTCGCTTAGTGGTATAAATATCAAATTTTCGTTTTAGCACTAGTTCCTGGGTTTCCTAATTTTGTAGGCTGGTATACTCTAACCGAATAATTGAGCCGAATGAGTGTCTATAAAAGACTGGGCTATGAAAGAATGTTCTAATACGGCTTTAATTTAATCCAGTTAGAATAGAGCGGCCTACAGCAACTGGTGTTTCCCACAGAGGTCTCGGCCAGAGGACAGTTCGTAGTGAAAACGGTAGGACAGTAATGGAAGTCCGATTAAATCAGTCCGAGGGTCTTGACGGGCCGCCCACGGGGCCTCCTCGGCACAGTCACGGGATGTCCTACGGCTGGCTCCATTGTTATATTATTCGTCGGTCGGTTAATATGCCGACAAATTAGGGCTAATTGAAAGCGCCCTCCTCCTCCCCCACCCCCACGAGGAAACGTCAATTACTAGTCCGTACTCTGTGTTTCGTTTTAACATTCAAAGAATAGCCCACGAAAGTCTTCAACTGTAATTCAACCAATCATAAACGGCTTGTCGGTCCGTATTGAAATATTACCAGATGTTACGTGACTCGCAATAAGCCCCCTTCCTTTCGGGGGAAGAGGACGCCCGGGGACGCCTCCTCTTATTATTTCTTCACGCCGACACCAATACGCCACTTCCTACGGCTCGGAACGAATCGAACCTCTCTTATTTTAATATGCACATTTCGAAACCGGCCTTAATTTAAAATCGTGCCACTATCAAGTCTCATCTACTCGTTCATTGCGAAAGCGGATACTTCATGAGAAAACTATAAACGAGACGTTAAATATAAACGAGAACCCATTTGACGACTCCAAATACTGGATAATTGGAAATTTAAGCAATAACTAGGATAAAATTGAAATATCCGAATCATAAAAATTTGTTTCTAACCGACTGATCAAACTAATCGTTCACGATCAACATCTCAAGAGATCGGAATCCTTAATAATATTAAATTAAAGAAGTGGGGGTGGGAGGTGATTTGCATCTCTCTGAATTATCATATTATACAAACACTTTATATAACAAGGTTATATAAAGTGAATATTGAGAATTAGAGTGGCAAGTTGTAATCTCCAAACTGAGTCCCTATTTATTAAAATTTATCAGTTGTATAATCAGATTGGCACCAGTCTCTCCTGAATAAGTTTTGAGTGCTAATCGGATTAGTCGGGAAGAAATGGAAATTCGCCGGGACTCGGCTTAATCCGCGACTTTTCTGGAGTCTCCCGGGGCGCCTTCGACGGATTCCCCCACCGGTTCCCCAGGACCCATCGCTTATATCGTGAATGATAGGTCTCCGCCCATCAATAACATTTACAGACGCCGGCCTAATGCATCGGGGGACGGGGCCCGGGCCTGATACTGCCGGTGATCTGCCAGCGTAATTCCCAGGGACCGAGCAACTCCCTTGCACCTTGTTATCGATAAAGTATCAGTCATCGCCGTCTCAAATTGACTGATTTCCACCCCGATACGGTTCTTCCGGGTTTTCACCGTTTCCTCTACATGATATGCAGGCTAAAAGTTCAATGGTATATATTAGCAACGTTTTACTGTTTATTTAAACATAATCCAATAACCCCTTCTGATCAATTTATGAGTCATAATTACAGCATCGAGAATATTACTAAAATAGATTAACAAATTTGATCGGGTCTTGGACCCGATATCTGGTATCGTTGGCGCTTTATGCTCACCACGATATGAATTGGCACGATATAAGTGGAGACAGATGATTTTTTTTCAATTACAAAATTGTGAATTGAAATAAATACTTTTAAATTCGTCTTATATTATATATTGGTTTTTAATGGAGTAGATAATTAGTATAGTTAGGGACCTATACGCCATTATCTGCGAAAGGCAATGCAGTTATGAAAATGTGAGTGAATTATTCAAATTAAGCAGACCATTTAGCGTCCGCTTAAACGCTGACTGGAGACGGGAGCTCATTTGTCTATTTTTTTCCGCCGGGAAAAAATGCTTTCTCTATAGCTCATCTATAATTGGTGCCTCACGTTTCAATTAAGCGGAAACGCTTCGCGGGGATCCCCCCCGGCGATTCGTCGCAACCGGGACCCTTTTGATTTATTGCGCTATTGCGACTCATTCGCGGCTGGATACATTAGCATATTATGTTCGTCATATAATCAGAAAGGTAGGGAGGAGCTCTTATAGCAGGATTAACTTCGATCATATTAATTTAATTTCAATTGTCCCAACGTTTCAACCGGAATTGAGTTTTATGACTTCAAATACGGTCATTTAATTATGGTAGTCCATAATTTAAATCTGGGCACAGAATACTAGTGAAGAATAAAACTGAAGGTAGGCTAACTCGTACAAACGTATTCCACAATTTTATACGTCCTCTGTATGAAATTTATAGTTTATGTAGTTTTTTTAAATGTTCGAGGAGGCGCTTGAAGGAGGTTACTTCGGTGAATCATCCGTACCGCCCTTTTTCTGTTTCTTTTTCTTTTTCTTTTTCAGCGTTCTTCCACTCCTATTTTACCACGGCGAGAGGCCGTAATAAGCGGGTCGCCCGGACAGTATTCCCGGCAGTAAAATCCAGACTCCGCGTCGATCGTAATTCAGCCCCCCAGGAGCCCGGCTCTTTCTAGGACTTTTCGTGGCATTATAAATCCGTGACCTCTTAGCCGAGTGGCCGTGCACCACCCCCCACAGACGAGGCCCGTCCGCCTAGGATTTGTAAGCCTTGGAAGATTCCTTCTTGTTTCGCCACTCTACATGATATATGCTTTAAAACTCTCTACAAAATTCTTGTCAGAACTGCAGGAATTGTTTCCTATTTTCAAACACAACAAAAACAATTCAACGAGAAAACACGAACTAATCATTCCCTGTATAATTTTCTTTTATAAACTATTAATTTTCGTGGCTGTTTATTGACATCGCTCTACTAATACCCACGGCGCGTTGGAAAGGATGACAAAATCTACATATCATATGGAAATTAATTGAACCGAAAGTATATTTTTTAGAAAGTGATTTTCACCTCGCTTAGTCTAATCGCACTTGTACGACACACGCTTATCAATGCGGTGTTTCCATTTCATTTCTGCCAAGCCGTCAGGTGAGTGACAGCATGATCGTCGCGAAGAGAGACGGACGCGGTAATAGAATCTGTAATAAGGCGCTAAGGTAATATTCAAGCGCAATACTGCCCGAGTCAATCGAGCCCGAGCCTATTTGCCCTCGGGCCTTATGCAATAGTGCGTCCGATGGACGGGCGGGAAGTGTAATTGAAACCGTGAGCCGCTGTAATAATACATTAACGAATGAATATTATCCGTCCGAGTCTTAATACCAAAGAAGAATTTCCATCCTTTCCCGGTTGGATTTCCTGATTTTTTTAAACTGTTCAACTGTAATCTACGTTATGATTATATCAGCCATTTCATTTAAGTAAAAAATAATGTAGATATAAAAATAATAGCGGTAAAAAGAGCACGGATTCGAATACTCGGCATTATTCGTACCATTACGTAATTCATAAAATGAGTTACTCTTGTGAAATTGTTACAAGAGCATACAATCGTTTCAGGTTCTGGAAACTGAGAATACCGGCGAATTCCCTCTGACAGTATATCTGGATGTATGTAATAGACAAAAAACCTAAATATACAATAGATATTTCGAAAAAATTAGTGCCTAAAATTAGGTTTATTGTTGTAAATTTTCTTCACAGTGGCGCAACAGGAAGTTTATTTACCTAGTTAGACCAGCCAATCATCAAATAGCTTAAACTAATAACAAATTTGCAATTATATTACGGATGAAAATTATACTCCATATGGTTTAATTTAATTCTAGGGCGGAAGATTGGATTTTTGTTTCCCAACAGAATTTATTTAATGGAGATTGCCGTACACAAGCCGTACCATAGATTCAATAAATTACTCTTTCCCATCAAGTCACGGTTTAATATACTAATGGTATACAATCAGCTGTTCAACTACGATTATGGTACTTATATGGAACGCCGATGCGGAAAATCACTTTGCGGTACGGTCCTCTGGAGCTAAGTTGTCGGTTCGTTATTCATTCGTGTTTGAATGCGAAGGTTAATACCGCCGGTGCGAATCAAAATATGGCTAAGATATCAAGGGATATCGTTAAGTCCCGGTTATCCCGCATTCTGGGCCGATCAACAAAAGAATTACACAGAATTAGAATAGACTTTCGAAGCGGGACTGTATAATTACGAACCCGAAGTACATTCCCGGTCGCTGCTGTAATTGCGACCGACTCCGTTGGTGCAGACTCAATCAGGAATAGATGGTTCGTAATAATGCACGACCAGTAATCGAATGTCACTCGAACATTGTAGGAATGAGGTAAAATTTCAATGAATGTGGCACCATTAGAAATGAGAGTAGATTCGGGAAAAGGCGAATCTCCAACAGGTGCATCTGTGGCCAAGTTCGATTTTCTATAAATCGTTCACAATTTATTGCGAATTCGAATTTAAATATTAAGCATTATTTAATTTATTTATTGCCTTTATAATTGTTAGAAAACAGAGAAGGGTGCTTACGATGATAATTCCTTATGAGAAAAGCAACTATAAAGGTTTTAGTTCATCCTACTATAGAGGTTTCACTCCAATTCATTCACCTCATTCAGTTCCCTTCTTTTTTCTATTCGTAATATCTCTTTCTAGCATTTTACATTCACCGTCATATAACTGAGTTTCATCCCGAAGATTGTGCTCAACAACATCGAATTGCTTTCTATTCGGTTTTCACTGAGCGTAATTGCTATAATTTGAATGAGTGTAGATCACTATAATGATTTCCTAGTCCCTGTTAGTCAATTCGAGTTGTAATTGAATGACACGGTTGCATAAGTTAAACAGTATTCAATTCTAAGCCCCTAGCTCCTCGGCTTTTAGGTGGATATCTGGATAACTTTTACTAACTCATGCCCGAACAGTAATTAGCATCTTGCAGGGACCGATCCTTTCGACGTTAGCTACGTACACGACTCGATTTGTTTCCATTATCCGGTGTACGAAAATTGGGGGCCTGCGAGCTTTGTGAGAGCTGCCAATGAGGGGATGAGGGGGGTGGATTAGCCCGTGCGATCGGAAATTACCGGCCAAGACACCGGGCATAATTAATTGTATTTAAGGGCTGGGGGAGGAGGCCGGCCTAATAGATAGCCCGGGCCCCCAAATTGAATACTGAGCTCACTCTCGTTTAACATGTCAGCCGCACTCCATAAATCCTGGAGGCCCGAAAGGCGATTAAAACCCGGGCACCGGGCCTTATTTATCAGTTGACACGGCGGCGTCGCGATGCCGCGGGACCGCCGCGACGCCGGATCGTAGGGCGTATTTAAATAGGTCGTAATTGGGATTGGGCCGCCTATAATTAGGGCGCATAATTCAAAATGCCGGCGAACGGAGACTTGAGCGTGGGCGACCAGTGCGGGCCCCCTAATAAAAGCGAAAGCGGCTCTCGATGTAAAACCCGTGTAACTGACCGTTGTGGCGATTTACCGTTGGTAATCGGTACGACCGCTAGGAGAGTACACCGTGGAATTACCGACAATCGTTCCCTCGATTACACCGGGACACAATACGACTTATACCATGAGTATGTTTTGTAAAATGTTACCTAAGACATGATGGGGGCGGAGGATTCGCACTCTTTGCAGTAAATTACTTTCCAATCGAATCCCCAATACTAAAAAAAATATCTCGCTGGTTTGGTCGTAAGCTAGACCCGTTTTCCGCTTCTCGTCGTCATGAGTAGCATTGCGTTAGCAGTTACCAGTATAACAGAATTTGCTAGGTACCCCCAATTATAAAAACGTTTTCAATACCCACACTCCTGTATATTACACTCTTATTAATCGTGTTTATTTTTGCAAGAGTTTCTTACAATCAGAATTCTGACAATTATTCCACTCTCTCTTGTCACAGTGGAATTCGTTCCCCCAAAAAATTATGACTGCGTCAGTGGAACTTTTGAAGCCGTGGAAATTAAAAAAAAAAGAAGTGCCGAAGGAAAGGGGTTGAGATCGCGAAGTACTGTTCAAATAACAATACTTGTCACCGGGCGAAATTAAAAAACTTATAAGTCGAAACCGGGCAAAACGCAAACAGAAAATCCTAATGGAATATTTTAGGCCGAGTCGAAGTTGGACCCCGAGATTACCCGAGGGACAATTTCAACTTCCAGTCCCGCTGACGGAAAACACGTCGGGATTTGGTGAAAACTCTCGACGTTTGTTAAAAGATACGTTTTATGACTGGTAATTTAATAAAACAATTGAGTTATCTTTAACTATTAGCTGACCGCGAGTTTATGGGAAGTCATTACTCTTGCTACTAATACTATGGTAATGATTATAGTGGCCAATTTCTAAACTAACTATGGAGGGAGGCTTCACGGGCAATATTCTCACTACACAGTCATAACTAATCTACCTATCTATCTATCTATCTATCTATCTATCTATCTATCTATCTATATATATATATATATATATATATATATATATATATATATATATATATATATATTAAATTTAAATTCTTTACTAAATAGGCAATAAATATATTAGTTTTTGAGTTCATCAATGTTCAAAACGGAGAGAATCCTATGGCTCGGTTCGGATACCACCTTCGGGTGGACGACGAACACCGTCAACTGCCCATTACTATCAAATTGGCCGAAAGTCACGATCGATATGGAAAAGGGTGCAGCGGGGGCATTAAGTTATTACCACGTAGCTGATAAAAGCCCTCCGAAACCGTGCCCGCGAGGACTTGACCGCGCGGTAATTGAACTTAAATACCTGGGCACGGGGAACGTGTACAATTTTACGCCGGCTAATGGAGGTACGTGGAACGGGCCACCGGTCAGAAAATACGGGCCAGCCGTTTTTTTTTCTCTCTCCATAGGAATTGGGAGTCAGTTGGGAAAATTACGCAAAACGCAGGTGCTAGAAATTTATGGGAGTATGGCAGCCGATTGAGTAAAGTGTTTTCACTAATTTTTTTTATTTTCTTGAAATTTATGAAGCTACTGGCATTGCAAATAATAATAGTAGACCAGATTTTCAGAGATCAGGATTTGAATTATTATTTGAATTATTACTATTTAAATTATAGAGAATAAAATATCTCAAATTTTTACATGTTTAAATTCTATGCAAAGAATATATACGATTGGTTATCGATATTAATTTTATATCGCTATAAATGTTGGTAAGAATATGTAACACTTGTTCATTATTTAAAATGTTTCCAACATAAGTGTAATATTATTTTTACTTTCTTCAAATTACCGCTAGTGAGTAGATTGGATATTTAATTCTCACTTTAACCTTTAACTTTTAACTTCGATTTTTGGTGAGATTCTAATATTGTTGATTTTACAATAGCTAAGTGAGACTAGGGCGAGCTCATTGAATGGGGCCGAGTTCAGGCTACCGGCTGGAGGAGAAAAACCGGTCGACAAAAACAGTGGCGCCAGAACACGATACCGGGGTTTAGGCGACAGAAACCAGGCATATCCAGTCAAGTGAGGGGTGGGTATGGCGGAAGTCCCGCCAGCTAGATGAAAGCTGGGCGCACCGGAAACGGCTTTGAAGGGATCCAAACATAGACCTTCGATTAGGACAGTCTGCAGAGGAGATACAGCTGAGTGGTATAACAATGCGTTCAAGTAGTTCCAGAACTACTTTGGAAATAATTTATTGGGAAAAATTGAAGACGGGCTAAATGAATAACATCCATTCAATCTATGGCAATGGATCGGATGGCTAGGCGGTAGTTCATACGAGTAATAATCGACAAGAGTAGTCTACATTAGAGATTTCCGTAAGGTCGAAATAAGGACAATTAGGTGGGTTGTAATAAGTAAAAAAACTCAACGATGGCCAGATTAGGGAGAACGGGAATGAAAGTACAATTACAGAAAAAAACTATAGTTCTGTGAAGGGAAGGTCTAATTAAGTAAGTGAATCGCATCACTGACTAGAACTGTGTGTGGGCCGTTTATATATAGGTATATCCAGAAGATTGAAGCATCAGTCGAGCAGGAGTAGCGGTAAGATGAAGACAGGCTATGCAGTATTGTTGGTAGTGGGCCTCGTGGGGGCCGAAAGCGGGACGGCTGCTGAGAAGACACAGGAGAAGAGAGGATTGTCCGGGGTTCACTTGGGATACGAAACCAGTTGGAGCTACCCCGGGAGCTTCAAGAATGATGGAAGTCAAGGACATTTGGAAAGACTTGCAGGTTCAGTAGGGGGCTTGGAAGGTGAACTAGGAGGGCTGGGCAGAGGTGAAGATTTGACCACGGTGACCCTAACTAGAGTGGTGCCCGACCCCTACCTGGTTACTGTGGACAGGGAGGTACCTGTACCCGTCAACGTACCCTTCAGGCGCCCGGTACGCGTTCATATCCCACGACCGGTCCCAGTATATGTAGACAGGCACGTGCCTTACCCAGTCGGTGTGCCAGTCCCCAGCCGTACCATGTCGAGAGAATGGTTCCCGTTCCCGTTCACGTTGGTGTAGAGTGGCCGGTACCAGTCCTAGTGGAAAAGCCCTATCCCGTCGTCGTCACTAGGACCGTCCACGTCCCGGTGGAGAAACAGGTACCGGTCCCTTCCAATGTCCCTGCCGACGGTCCCAGCTCGTACCCCGTACACGAAGAAATACCTTATCCAATCCCGGAGAATGTCCAAGGTGACCAGCCCGTTTCCACACCCAAGCGCTACTCGGTCAGCGTTGAGAAACCCGTATCCGTCCCCTTAACTAGGCACTACCCGGAACAGGTTCACTTACCCGTCCAACACTCCGTACCTGTCGCAGTAGGAAACTTGGTACATGTTTCAGCACCAATCAGCACTCACGGTCATGGATCATCCCAGGTAGGCGGATCATCCGAAGGCGCTGCAGTGTCAAGCTCTGGCCAGAGAAATGGACACCCCTGTCCCGAACACGGAAACGGAGGTCACCACTACTGATCTTATCGGGGAAAATTGTTATTTAAACTCTGTTAAGTCACTAGAGCTAGTAGCTTCTACCAATTGTTAATCAAACACATTTTTATTAAAACTTATATACACGTTAACTCTTTCTTTTTCCATATTTCTGTATTTTCTACCGTGAAGTGATAATTCTAGAAGATCCCTCGCCTAGGTGTTCATCGTGTGTAACATATTTTTTGCACATATGAACAACGTTATAATTTTGTATTTTATGCGTATCAATGTTGATTCAAATTGCTCTATATGGGAATACCTTCGTACTTTATGGTTAATTATTTATTGTACATATCATTTTCACGTTACAAAAGGATTGTTCTGGGGGCAGTGCCCCCTCTGGTGCAAGGGTATGCCCCTCTGTTATTCACTAGGAAACCTTCTGCCGGTCGTGATCCCTTCGTGTTTCCCTGGGTCCGTTTCCAGAGGATTGCCCCTAATTAGAACCGTCTAATTCGTCGGTGATCGTGTCCCGGGCATAATGCATTACTTCGTGCTCCACCAATGCCCGGGACCGATATTATCCCAGAGGATAAATATTCTTTTCAGTAAATCATGAACCGGGAACTTCTCCGCTTCTTTCACGGTGTTTGCTGCGCTTGTCCTGAAAACGTGATGTCCCATCGTCGGTGGTTCCGTTGCCGGATTTCTGCCTTCTTTACCTCGTTAATATTAATCAAAAGAAAAACATCATATCATATCAAGAAAAAATGTATACATACCGAATATATTTATAAATATATAAACCAAAATATGTGATGTTTTTAAGTCAATAAATAAAAAGGACTAGTAGTTGCACATTCGCCATTCTTTCCATGGCCCTCGTGCAAACTCTAGAGTAAAACGATTATTACGTGCTCCAGGCACGATAAAGAATTAATTTTAAGTTTGTACGGACCTGTTATGCCGTGGAAAAAAACTACTGTAAACAGGAACGAGTGTCAAATGATGTCAAACCGTTAAATACGTTGGAAGGAGTTACTGGGTTGAATAATAGCCGGATTCGTTTTTACGGCCGACCAATGCCGCTGCACAGCGGGACGGCTTCAAACCCTACGGCCGTCCGGACGCGAATGTACTCGCCGGTATAACGGCCGCGTCTAAACACCGGAGCAATAAAATAGGACCACGGGAAGTCAGTCGGCTATTAACATTACGAAATGGGCAGATAGCCAACACCTTTATTTTGATGCTAGACGGTGTGAAAAAGTTACTATAAAAAGAGAACACCTAACAATTGAATAGTGAAATCACTTGATATTTAAGTGACCTTTCGTTTCTAGAGTTATGAATATCTTTTCAGCATTTGATGGTTTGTGTATTCACTGTTTGTAAATTTGAAAAATTACCAAATTTTTTGATTATTTTATTAGCTCAAATGTCAAATGTTTATCTTATTCTGTAAAACCAGTATTAATTTTACTGGCTTGTAAATTGTAACACATTTAATACAACCGGAGACTGGTCATCACACGGTCCATCGTTTCGGCGTTCTTTCAATTAACCGACTAATCCAAGTTCCTGGTTTTCCTTTTTCTACCACCTTTAAAAGTTTCTTGGCGGGAGGGGGGCCATTAGCGAAACTGACAGGCCGAAACTATACTGTCGGTCGTACCTGGGATTTGGCTACTATAAAAATCGCGACTGTTAGTAAAGTCTTGGGCCGGAGACCCGGCGCTAACAACCATAGATCTTATCGGTCTCCCCCTCCTACCTTTTAACGAACTTTAGCCGGTTCCTGCGGTCTCATTATAATCTTTTTTTTCTTCCCACTCCTCCCCACCGCTCTTGCCTCGGGGGGCCTAAAAAGAAACCTTATTAAAAAATTATCACGAAGGCTCCGCGCTGTAAAAGTTATGGAAATTTCTGCCCCCAGAAGGTATTAACGAGCGGCCGGATGGCGTTCTTATCTGCCTTTAGACGAGGTTTAAAGAAAAAAAAAGGAAAGATAAAAAAAGAGGAAGAAAGTTGAGAAGAGGGAATAAAATAATTAGCATAAACAGATCGCTGGCTTAATAATCCTATTAATGTAACAACTATATTTTACACGTGAAACGCCTTGTTATCGTTCTTAGCAAATACATTCGAGGTAATTCCGTGCCCTTGTATCCGATATTTCCATTCTTGCAATATGGCAGTACCTGCAATTGTTTGGCGATAATTTCGGATGTATTAGGCCTAGAAATTATTAATGATTTTAAGGATTCATTTAGACGATTTTCTGTTAACGCTGTCTTGAGCCATCATGCTCAACATCGTCTGGGTATTGAAAATAAAGTTTTAATTCCGAATATTTTGAATATGATCCGCACACAACATGTTCAAATAAATATATATAATAATAAATTAAATGTTTGTTTTATATTCTGAAAAATGTGGAATATCCCGGGATTAAAATGAAAAATTGCCCCCAATTTTTTACTGCCGACTACAGGAGAGAAGTCTGTGTCTCTCCACTCTGGAAAAGGAAGCATTTAAGAGAGTAGGTCTTGTGGCTGTGGTGTGTGGGCCCCCGCCGCGCTGCTAATGGACTGTTCGCGCTCCACCGCTGAGTTATGGGGGCCGTTTCTCACGGTAGCGCCCCCCGCCTTGTATTTTTGGGGGGTAAACAACCTTGGGGAGGGGGGGGTAGAGGGACCGGTGAGCGGGCCGGGGCTAACGTTTCGTTCAAGAGGTGGATTCAGGAAATGGTGTTTCGGGATCCCTTTCCCGTAGTCCCGGGACCTACCTCCGACTTGGACACGGTCCAGCAACCCTTGTATTTAACACAATATCCCCCCGGCGACCCATTATTGTTGATACGGAGCTGACTAACGCATACCGTATTCGGTAGGACTAGAATTTGAGTAGGGTGTAAATTTGAAGGCCCGTAACACGGGGCCAGTCTCTTGGCGTCGGACTCATTTAAATATCGATACGAATTAACGGCTCATGCTCATTGTTTGAAAGAAAGGAAAAGATCAATTCTACAAAGATAGCGTATCACTTATTTCATTTATAAAGCCCGGAATCCTGGCTTCCATAAAGGTATGGGCGCGAGTGTAAGTTAGAGTAACTAAGTTACAGTTTCCATTTAATGAACCGGCCGTTTGATAAAGGTCCGGGCCGGATATTGTGTCCCCTTGGAGTCAGGCTCGGTTGTACCCGCCGCCTCTCCCGGGAGGGCGTAATTGCTCGGCCCGTACTTTCTTGTCGGCTGGCAATAGTCTCATTACTTGTTTCTTCTTAACTGATTCTTGTTTGTATTCCAATGTGGGCTTATCTCCGGGGGCCGCTTCGTGACCCAATTATAACGGGACTCGCGTGCCCTGAGCCGAGTCCACCCTCGGCCCCCGGAATTCCATTCATGTCTCCTCCGCCGCTCTCCCTTTTATTTAAAACGTCCAGCCGATGTCGTTAGTAATATTTTTTTTTCGCTTTCGGACCCGGCCCTCACGATAATCAGGACTGGTAATCGGATAAACGATTTAGTGCCGGGCGACAGAAAAATGTCTGCCGGGCGTAATTTGCCTGTTTAATTAATTGTGCCTGTAAAATGCCTGCCGCTCTCATTGCAAGTGCAATAAATACGTTGCGTAATCGGAATAATTCATCATAAATTATACCGTTTATATATTTAACGATCAAGCGTGTTTTGGCTAATCAGAGCGGGTTCTAGTTACAATGTATACAGCACCGATATTACCATAGTAGGGATCGTTATAAATTGAATTAATCAAACGAATATCGTGAATAGTAACAGTAATAGTAATAGTAGAAAATTATACTTTTATTATACTTTTATAGTATAGCATGAACCAATGATCCAATTTCCACTAAGGTTACGAAATACAAATTGTGTTATTAGAATTGCCAAATATGTTATTAAGCCTGTTGAATTACATAAGTTCGTTCATGCAACGTTAACCATAACGATGCAAGGGATTGGTATAAATACGAAATTCAACAAGCAGAGAGTATCAGTAACGAGTCAACAGTGGAAACATGAAAGTGGCATTGGTAGTGTTGTTTGTAGTGGGCCTGGTGGCGGCCGAAACCAAGAAAGTGGAGGAGAAGAAGCACGAGAAGAGAGGACTGTTCAGCGGCTGGTTCAGCGGAGGACTCTTCGGCGGACATTCGGGACATGATCTGGAGCACGCAAGTCACGGTCTCTCTTCTTCGGGACTTTCGACCGGGTTTTCAAGCGGACATTTGAGCGGACTGGGAAGCGGAATCGGCGATGAACACCACGTGAAGACGGTGACGCTGACCAAGGAGGTGCCCGTCCCATACCCAGTGCCCGTTGAGAAGCATGTGCCGGTCCATATTTCGGTTCCAGTCGACCGTCCGGTCCCTGTGCACATCCCGAAGCCGGTCCCGGTTCCAGTCGAGAAGCACGTTCCTTACCCCGTAAAGGTGCCCGTACCTCAGCCCTATCCCGTCGAGAAACACGTCCCAGTGCCGTACCACGTCCCGGTTGATAGGCCGGTACCAGTCCCTGTTGAGAAACCTGTACCATACATCGTCACCAAAAATGTCCTGGTGCCAGTAGAAAAGCACGTACCTGTACCAGTCAAGGTCCCCGTCGATGTTCCAAGGCCATACACCGTCCACGTGCCCGTCGACAGGCCCTACCCGGTCCCTGTCAACAAGCCGTACCCCGTCCCGGTTAAAGTGCCCGTCGACCGCCCCTACCCCGTATCTGTACCAAAGCCCTACCCTGTACCCGTTGAGAAACCCGTGCCCGTACCCGTCGAGAAGCCGTACCCCGTTCCAGTGAAGGTGCCCGTCCCTGTCGAGCATCGCGTACCCTATGTAGTGGAGAAGTACCCCGTATCTGTACCTGTGGCTATACCTGTGAGTTCTCATGACTCTTCCTACACCAGTGATTACTCGATTGGCTCTTCTTTTGGTCACAGCTTTAATCAAGGAGAAGGATTTGATGGACACCATTATTGAATTGTAAAATATAATTTTAAATAAATCTAACAATATTTAAACAAGATTTCTTGTTTTTATTTCCATAATATTTTACTCCTGAATACAAACATGAAGTTTATAGTTTTCCTATAAAGGCTTCGACTCGTCTTTCGGCTTATCCTTCGCCTCCGGGTTGGATGGCATCAGCCGAGAACACGGATATGGTAGGCACCACTTGTGAATATTTCAGATGGCGAACTAATTTCTTCGAGGAAACTCAATAATTTATTTGCACTAATTACTAACAGTATTTTCCTGTATATTCTAAAAATAAAGTTTTCGATATACATTTTAAATTCTTATTTAAAATTTCCCAATGCTTAACCTTCTTATGAAATCCCATCAAAAACGGTATACATAATGCCTCCATAATTATTATAAGGTTTGAGGAAAAATAACGAATCGTGCCTTTCATGAATCCTAAAAGTCGAATTGTACATATCCGCAGAAATATGTGGCATAGTGCACAAAAACAAATTACAAGAATTTAACCAGTTACAGTTATAAATGTCCGAAACGCGTCTTAGTGAGCAATTTCTTTAATGGTTCATTCTGCCTGCAGTGTTCTCCCGATGTTTTTCGTTATGGCATAATGGATTGTGTGTCTTCGGAACCAATTCATAAAATTTTTTCAAAATTTATTTTTGCATAAGTCGGCGGTATATTTTTATAGAGGAAAATTTTTCGGAGATTAAAAATGTAATTTGTTTCCCATAGGGAAATTGAATTTATTCGAAGCGGTGGAGACAATTCATTTTTGTAATAGGATTGGCGCCGCTTTAAATTTCAACCGCCCCTAATCCAATCCAGCCCTTCCCCCCCCCGCTCCTGCGACCAATCCCTTCGTGTTGTTCTTGCCGATTGATCGATGAATAACTCCTTGTTTCTTGGTTTCATTCTATTCGTTTTATTACCAGCTATCTTCGGTGGGTCGAAATAGCAATTAAACCAAGAGTTCATCGTGCATTCAGAAACACTGGCTTCTTTAAGAATTAGTATGACTATAATACCAGTACTATATTTCAGACAACGTAGCTGAATAAAAACATACCAGGTGCACTGAATAATTTTATTTTCCCAGTACACCATTTCGCCATTCTGTGATAAACAGAACACAATAATTTCAACTGCAACCATGATCAAGAATACTGGTTTGGTGTATTCGTTGTAAACTAACCTCTCGCTCAGATTTTTTTAATTACAACTTCTACAACATGCTATGATTATGTAGTTGATACTATGAATAATCGGAGAACAGTTTCCGGAACGGACCTCACCAATTAAACTGGGTGGTAATTGTTTCGCGGCTACACAAATATAAAAAAGGTCAATAAATCTGCCCGGGCGAAGAATTAATTCCAACTTTTAATTGCCTTGAACGCCACTTCCCCTGTGCTCCGATCGCCCATCTTCTCACATAAAATATTAGGTTCTTCGCAGTAACAGAAGCGGGGGACCGGTTTGAGAATGTAATCAAATTATTTATTGCTAATTTTAAAAGGGGAATTTATAAACACTTAAAAATAAAACGCTCATTAGAAGGTTAAAATTAATAATTCGGGTTGCACACGGGTGATTAAAACTTGTTTGCGCCTTACAACACCCCCGTCCCCAAATTTTCCTACGCCTACCTGGCCAGAAACAACTTCGTCTTATGCAGTAGAAAATTCTCAAACAGCGTTAGTGGCCGTATATCATAAAAAAACTCTAGAGCGTATTGTATATCCTAAAACCGGTCTCCGATTGGCGGAAAGTTGAAATTCCGGGTTGCCCGGTTATACCCGATTTGCATTACACGGCCGACCGAATCGGACATTATGCGATTTCCTGGCGTGGAGTAGTTTGCAGGGGGGTAGGGTGGGGTGGTTGTTTCGAGGCATTACTGCGAATGGGAAAACCGGATGAGAAAAAGCCGGAAAAATTCGGTATCGCGCCGGCGGAAAATCCAAACCAGTTTAACCAGTTTACAGTATCGTTCGCGTTGTAGATCGTATCACGTTTGTATTACGTTTGTATATATTCTCACCCGGAAATATACAATTACCGGTTTGAAGGTAATCCGAAATTGATTTTCGACAAGCATATTATTCCCATCATTTAATCTCGGGTCACTTACAATGTTATTTATGTTGCGCCAAGTGCTTTTATTCAAATGACACCTATGGATGTTCGAATATAATTGCTACATATGAAATTAAAACTTCTACAGCTGTGTGCATAATTGCTATAATGCGAAATATTTCATTGGAAGTCCGCGATACTTTGAATAACATGTCTTGATACCTTCGTCTCAATTGTGCTTATTGAGTTACACGTTGAGAAATATACAATGTCGAAAACGGCGATAAATTGATGCCGGGCTGCTTTGCTACCAAGATAGTAAAATCAATAAAAAATTGGAAGAATTGAATTAAAAATGTCTCTGATACATATCGGTTAAATCTTTTGGGAGGCTTTGGAAAACCATTTGCCCGAGTGACTGAATTTATAAATTGTATAGTTATTTCATGACACAACTGAGAACATTACTTCCTTTAATACCGAAAACTCGTGCAACCAAACATTTGAAACGATTACAAAAGAGAATAAACGCCTCGCTGGGCACAAGAGGTATATAAAGCAAAACCAGCGGTCGGTAGGTATCAGTAACGAGTCAACAGTGGAAACATGAAAGTTGCATTGGTAGTGTTGTTGGTAGTGGGCCTGGTGGCGGCCGAAACCAAGAAAGTGGAGGAGAAGAAGCACGAGAAGAGAGGACTGTTCAGCGGCTGGTTCGGAGGATTCTTCGGCGGACATTCGGGACATGATCTGGAGCACGCAAGTCACGGTCTCTCTTCTTCGGGACTTTCGACCGGGTTTTCAAGCGGACATTTGAGCGGACTGGGAAGCGGAATCGGCGATGAACACCACGTGAAGACGGTGACGCTGACCAAGGAGGTGCCCGTCCCATACCCAGTGCCCGTTGAGAAGCATGTGCCGGTCCATATTTCGGTTCCAGTCGACCGTCCGGTCCCTGTGCACATCCCGAAGCCGGTCCCGGTTCCAGTGGAGAAGTACGTACCTTACCCCGTAAAGGTGCCCGTACCCCATCCCTATCCCGTCGAGAAACACGTCCCAGTGCCGTACCACGTCCCGGTTGATAGGCCGGTACCAGTCCCTGTTGAGAAACCTGTACCATACATCGTCACCAAAATGTCCCGGTTCCAGTAGAAAGCACGTACCTGTACCAGTCAAGGTCCCCGTCGATGTTCCAAGGCCGTACCCGTCCACGTGCCCGTCGACAGGCCCTACCCGGTCCCTGTCAACAAGCCGTACCCCGTCCCGGTTAAAGTGCCCGTCGACCGTCCCTACCCCTGTATCTGTACCAAAGCCCTACCCTGTACCCGTTGAGAAACCCGTGCCCGTACCCGTCGAGAAGCCGTACCCCGTTCCAGTGAAGGTGCCCGTCCCTGTCGAGCATCACGTACCCTATGTAGTGGAGAAGTCCGTACCTGTGGCTATACCTGTGAGTTCTCATGACTCTTCCTACACCAGTGATTACTCGATTGGCTCTTCTTTGGTCACAGCTTTAATCAAGGAGAAGGATTTGATGGACACCACTATTGAATTGTAAAATATAATTTTAAATAAATCTAACAATATTTAAACAAGATTTCTTATTTTTATTTCCATAATATTTTACTCCTGAATACAAACATGAAGTTTATAGTTTTTCATAAAATAAATACACCATGAAATAATTGTGGTTTGTCTTGTTGATGTCTGATGTACATCTTTATTTATAATAAATATTTACTAATCCCAGTAAATCCTAATGTGGAAAATTCCCTACGTTTGAAACACTACATGAAATTTCAACAATTTTTCACACAGAAAGTCGTTTACACGTCTTTCATCTTACACCTGACGCGGTATTTTTATAGATTCTGTGAAAATATTAACAGTGGAAGCACAAATATCGATCGCCTATGTCGAAAAAGCCGAATTGTTCCTCATTTCTGACTTGTTCCCTCTGACATTTTGGCCGGCACAAAGGATGCAACCGAGTTTCTGTTGGCAAGCGGTGCGATAAGTCTTATCTCGTCTCGCTAGTTCTCCGGAGTGAGTTATGCCTCGAGTTGGGCCGCCCTAAACTCGGGCTTCAACCACCACTTTTTGAAACTTCCGGCGATGAAGGAGGCGAACACTTTTGACCGCCGGCCCCAGCCCTATAACGCCTTTGCTTCCAACTGATAAAACGATTAGCGACACTATTTCTTTTTTTTAATTATGATTTTTCTTCTACAAATTTTCAGTGCGAATATCTCTTTCCGTCTTTTATCTATCTTAATGAATGATTTTAAATCCGAAGCGAAAAAGATATTTCTGGCCGAGTTAAAACTACGAAAACTAAGTTAAAAATTAAGTTCACTAATTGTCGTCATTTAGTGTGAAAGTGGAAAGAAACTTTTAATTATTCAGATAATAGTTTGTATTAATACAAGCAGTTATTTCGTTAAATTACAGGAAAGATAATTTCTGTCAGGAGATTTAACCAAACAATAACTATAAATAGTCTGAAGAAATAATCTGGGAACAATGCTGGGAAAAATAAATGCTTCGTGTTGGAGAAGTATGCGTCGATGTATCCATATTTCATTAGTTGTACACAGCAATACCATGAAAGTAATTTTTATTACTTTATCAGTTTATAAAAGTATAGTTATAATATAACAATAATAATAATTATTATGAAAACTGTAAGAATTCATTTTCATCAGTGATTGAAAAAGATTTCGCGAAAACCTTCGTATAAGATCTGGAAATACCATTTATTATTCTTCTTTCACGTTTCTTCGAACCAACAACATTCCGGCCTGACTCGGAAGTTGGATTGACTGTGTTGCGTGCAGGGGACACACCTGCTTCCGCAACGATCGCAACGATTCGACTTCATATCTGCGGATGCACGTCTCCATGTTTGAACTGAAAAAGCGCAGGCAGAGCCTTGTAACGCACCTGGAAGTCAACAGAACAAGCAAATCATTCAACGCTATCTCGATTCGAGGGGATAAACAGTTGCAGACCGATTTTTGAAATAGCAGCTGCTGTTGGCGCTGTTCCAATATGTGTTCTACTGGGAAATTTTCATCCCAATATGGACTCTACCGAGAAATCAAGATATTGCGAAAGACGGCAGGACTTTTATGACATATGGAAAAATTGTAGATCACTGTCGTAGAGTGGTAGATCAGGGGAGCACATATTGGACGAATACTTCTTTTTATTCTCTGATTTATTATTGTCTCCATTTAATATCGTCGGAATATCTCTAATTACATTACGATTTTAAAATTTTGAAATTATCAAAAATTAAATTGATTTCTCAGTTTAATATTTTACTTTTATCAATTCCTATTATTAAGAAATATCATTTCTATGAATATTGTAGCATAACATTAATAGATTTTGCCTTATCCATCACAAAAATAACAGAGAAGTATACAAATGCACCTAATTCTATATAGGGTGTATTCCTTCTTAGATTTAGTAAAACATCACCCTCAATAGTCCTCAAAGCCATATACACTAATGGCCCTCATCAACTACTATACTTAGGACACTTTTTCTGGTTCATTTTAAACTCGGATGTATTCCCTGGCATGAGGTAGCTTGACCACGAGTATTCATCCTCACAACCCCGTTTATAAGGACTACCATTTATCTGGAGGTCCTCTGCCCAGAATGAGTGGGTGAGCACTCAGTGGCTCTAACCACGTCTAGGACCGCTCATTAGTCTACCGCTTCCATGGGATCCTTCATTCAATGCAAGACATGCCACAAGATCCTTTTACAGTTTTAGGTATAACCGTTGACCACCCTGTTCAACCAGGTTGTTCAGTGTAGATTGACATTAGAGTAAGTACAAGGAGTAAATTCCAAGTTGAAGGAAATCATAATTAATATATTTATTCTATCATACCTCTTAGTTGGCGCATAAGTAAATTGGAAATAACTAGTACAATATCTATCCACAATTTAATAATAATCTAAGCATTCTTTACTTAGTGAGATTACAAATTTGAAAGAAATTTCTCTCCTTCCTCAAAAAAATGGAGTATAGTAATAACAATTAGTACAGAACTAAAGTAGAAAAAAAAATCTGAACGTAAATATAAAATGATACAATACAATTTCTGAATTCGTATTAAATAAATCCAATGGTTAATTGCAAAAGAAATAAAAACAAATCGCATTCCATAAGCTACAATACCAGTGATTACGTCTCAAAAATCTAAATTGCCAAATAAATTACAACATAGCATCAACGCATGGGTAACTACAGGCATGCGCCTGGGGGTATAAATACCATGATCAACTGGTTGGAAGTATCAGTTGTGATTTGGAAGTTGAAACATGAAAGTGGCATTAGTAGTGTTGTTTGTAGTGGGCCTGGTGGCGGCCGAAACCAAGAAAGTGGAGGAGAAGAAGCACGAGAAGAGAGGACTGTTCAGCGGCTGGTTCAGCGGAGGACTCTTCGGCGGACATTCGGGACATGATCTGGAGCACGCAAGTCACGGCCTTTCATCGGGACTTTCGACCGGGTTTTCAAGCGGACATTTGAGCGGACTGGGAAGCGGAATCGGCGATGAACACCACGTGAAGACGGTGACGCTGACCAAGGAGGTGCCCGTCCCATACCCAGTGCCCGTTGAGAAGCATGTGCCGGTCCATATTTCAGTTCCAGTCGACCGTCCGGTCCCTGTGCACATCCTGAAGCCAGTCCCGGTTCCAGTCGAGAAGCACGTACCTTACCCCGTAAAGGTGCCCGTACCCCAGCCCTATCCCGTCGAGAAGCACGTCCCAGTGCCGTACCACGTCCCGGTTGATAGGCCGGTACCAGTCCCTGTTGAGAAACCTGTACCATACATCGTCACCAAAAATGTCCCAGTGCCAGTAGAAAAGCTCATACCTGTACCAGTCAAGGTCCCCGTCGATGTTCCAAGGCCGTACACCGTCCACGTGCCCGTCGCCAGGCCCTACCCGGTCCCCGTCAACAAACCGTACCCCGTCCCAGTTAAAGTACCCGTCGACCGTCCCTACCCCGTATCTGTACCAAAGCCCTACCCTGTACACGTAGAGAAACCCGTACCAGTACCTGTAGAGAAACCGTACCCCGTTCCAGTGAAGGTACCCGTACCTGTTGAGCACCACGTACCCTATTTAGTGGAGAAGTCTGTACCAGTGGCTGTACCCGTGATCTCTCATGGTTCGGACTCTTCCTTCGGATCATCCTTCGGCTCCGGGTTGGATGGCATCGGACATGGGCACGGATTTAATGATCACCACTTTTAATCCCTCGATTATACGTACCTTAATTTATTACTATAAATAAAAATACGTTACATAATTCATATGCATGCGTTTTTATTTCCTACTAAACCTCATATCTTCATTCTATCATCTTACTACTGGTTTTCACAGCACTTTACGTTTTTCTTGCTTCTTTGTTCCAATGCAATCCTTTACTTGTAATAATAACCAGTCTAGAAATATCTGTATTTTTCCACCAGTAATATTCAGAGTTACCTACAAATAGTGTCCGAACTATTAATGAACACGTAACTATAGTCCATCACTTGCTCTTAACTAATTCACGAACTGCTCACATATGCCTATAAAATAAAGTGTAGGTATCAATGTAAGTACCTGGCTAACAAGCCACATGGCTAACTACTGTGTTTAAAAACTAATGTAATATCGGGGATATATAGATTAAAATTTTGATGATTAAATCTTCAATTTTTTTGTACTTTTTCTCTCCAGTTAGTGAAAAGCGATTAGGTTCAGGCAAGGGTACGAGATTAATACCGGTGCTATTTTAATAAACGAGCAACGGAAATTGACGCGGCGAGCAGATTTTCTACACTAACCGAAATTTCCCATTGCTCAAGCCCTACCCTGGCCCGGTTTGTAAATTAACACACGAAGAGGAGTCGCCCTGTAATTAGGTGGGCCAGTTCGTGGTTTGAGCACGATATTGCGTGCGGGCCGCTCCTTTTTCTCAGCCCTACGCCAAATCGTTACGGGGTGATGGTGGGGCGCGGGGAAGAAAGACAAAATATATCTGATCGAACCAGCTTAGCGGCTCTTTCAATCAATCAATGCTCCCCTATAGATAAGAGCCTACGTCATCTACCACAGTGGATCTGGATGTAGTTCATCTGATTCCAATCTTTTTCAACACCCATAATTTTATTATCACCTAAAATCTCACAGTTAGGCGCGTATCAAGTATTTAATGATTCTCAGCGACCTTGTTGAAAAAGTTATGAATCGTACTCTTCTCAAAAATTTGAAGCTTCCTGACACCGGTTCTATTGTTCTTATTATTGAGCCCATTAATATTGATGATTTATTTTTCTAGTCTACAAAACATTCCAATGGCTTTGATTTTATCAAAAGAGAGTCGCAAAATAAAAATGATGGGACGAACGTTCTATTTGTATTAATTGAAACGGTGATAGTAACTAACAGTAACGTAGTTAGGATTTAATGGTTAATAGATTCGGTCTGGGCGGTTGCAGATGTGTCACGAATAGGTCGGATCGCAACAAAGAAGCCACCCCACAAGGTCACCCTTATCGAGTTAGGAGCGTCATCGCCGGACCCCAACGCTCCTTAATATTCGCCCCCTGTCACGCTCAGTCGGGGCCGACCCCCGTTATGTATTGCTCCCCGTCCGATAAATCTGATTTGTTTGCCGCTGACAAGCTTCCCGGATTTGGAGGGGGCGCTTTCCCACTTCGGGCGAGCGGAGGGAAATCCACTTGTTAACACCTAATGTGACCCGTCGGCAGGACAGAAAGAAACGGGGGCGGTGATTCACCGATACTTTCCCCTCTATTTTCCGCTCCAAACGTCCAATTTATTAGTAGTCGCAAAGTCACAGCCTCGTGTAAATAGCGACGGCGAAAATACGAGGAAACGTAATGTAATGGATATTAGCTTCGCAATAAGTATTAACGCAAAAACGAGGACTGTCCAGATAATATCCGCAGTGATAATATCACGTTTTCGAGAACGTATACTGCGACACGAACAACTTGTCGGTGATCTGCTGGGTCAGTGATGGAGGGAAAAAAACTCGGACGGGAAAAATTACATTCGCCGGCCCAAAGGGAAATAAATGCGTGTTCATTTAGCCCGGAGAAAGGTCCGATTGAGTCTGGCGTACGATTGATGAGTACAACTAGATCACGGGATTCTGTCCAATGGATTTCCATATAACGGGAGGGTCGAAGCACTCCACTTTTTCTTGGCCCGGTGCTCATCGACCGACAGGAATCTAACGGGGCTAGGAGTATAAAAAGTCAGCGTATCTTAATCATTCTCATTTTTACAAGTACACACCAATATTTCACCGTAAAGTGCGTTATTTAGACTCCGCCTAATAATAGACGGTCTTTAATATATCGCAATAAAAACTGTAGCCCGTAAACTCTGACGGCAAATTATATTATTAATGTTACAATATTGTATATCTCTTCGTCGCTCCGTTATTTTAATACACAGAATGTTATTGCGAATCTGTAAAAAGATACAATGTAAACAATATTGGACGCAATTCAGTTCCGAAAATTGTTTCCCGAATGGGTTCAGAAATTAAGTCGATATTTCCAATAAAACGGCCTGATTAAATTAATAGTCGTGTCCATCCCACGATTGGATAGTGGTGGGTTGGAATCATAACCGAAAAAGCGAAATATTGTTTCAATTTCGAAATACCCGCGTATTTCAATAGTTGACCGATTGTCGTATTTATTTGTCGGCTGTGTAGGGTGCGGTGTCGGTGACCGTGGAGGCCGTGGCCCTCGGCCGTGGCCTTTGGCCCGGTCGTCGGTCGGCCCAAGCGGGAAGTTCCCACAGCGATCTGTAACGCCGCTCTCTCCGGCCACTCGTCACGACCTGCCCTCACAGCCGGGCTCGTGTTCCCTTATCTTCGGCCTGACCTCTCCGACTCGAACCCCCCCCATCACCCGACAATAACCCTCAATACGGCCTAATTGCGCCGGCGAACATTCGTGTCCACCTGCGCTTAAATCTTTGTTCTCGTGTTCCAACATCGCCGGCTAGCTCGCCTTTCTACATGTAAACATGTTTATCCCCTGTAAGGGAGATATTGTGTGACCGCTTACGTTGCTTTCCATCTACGTTCTGGAAAGCACTGCAATATTATTTTAACGTAACTCCAATAGGGTGTTCCAATATAATCTTTGCTTCTTTATTGAATCCACGACTAAATCAAATACCGGGCTAATCCACGGAATAATTTATACCCTCACAATTTAATTAATTGTAAGAGAGTATAGGAAATAAGTAACAGAGATTATTAAAAAAAATATATACTTTATGAAAAATGAATTAAATAATATTTATAATTATACACGAAGTTATGTATTAAAATAATATTAAAATAACAATTAAAAAATTATTATTTCAATTTTATACACGGAAATAATTCTATCCGGATCTTTATAGTCCTATACAGATATACGAATATATACGGTTCTATAATAATATATCCGGTTGTATAAGAATATTTCCAGGTTATATCAGAATATTTTTTGTTCTATCCAGATATTACAAGTTCTTTATGGATATTTACGGATCTATCACGGTAAAAAAAAAAATAAAACCGAAAAAAATTGGATAGAACCGGATATACCCGAATAGAACCAGTGTTCACTAAAGTGCAACGCGGCGTACTGTGATAGTTTTTGTTCTAAATGTTGCCTATCGACTAGTCTAACTGAGTAATATTCATCGCGGGTTACATATTGGCGTCCGTACCTCAACTCAAATCTTCGAAATGGAAATCATAATCTCATTCAAATGTTAAGGTGCCAACTCCCTCTTACTCTTAATAAATAAATATTTAAACCAAATAAATATGAAACATTTAACGCAGAACAATAAGATACAAAAGAAGTCTAGATAATAATCCGATATGTATGGAACAATATATATATATATATATATATATATATATATATTTATTATTTATTTATATAAATTTATTCATAATATATTTTTATTAATATATTAGTTTAACCGAGAGATACTAGTCCCGAGTTGGCAAAGGCATAGAGAGAACGCGAACAGATGCCGGGCGGCCAATGAATTGGGCTAGGCCTAATGGGCTGGGCTAGAGGAGACCAGAAGTGAAATCTGAATTCGGTCGAATTTTCCTAGAGAACGACAGAGGTCATTTGAAGGAGACCGGGATTCATACGTCACGGAGCAACCTTCAAATGACCTCTGTCGTTCTCTAGGAAAATTCCACCCAATTCAGATTTCTCTTCGCCTCTTCTCAAACAGCCCAGCAAACTGTCCTAGCCATACCCATATCCCGTAAGGCCATATAAACTCCGGACTTCCCCGGTAGACTCCCCACGACCGGTAGACTATTCCCACCCTCCCGGACGTCCTGTATCCGTTCTTTACACGACCAGACGTCCCGTTAAACCCCTTACCCGGTGACTATTCCTTACCCGGACGTCCCTGTCCCCACGACCAGTATTACTCCGTTATATCCCCGTACACTCTTATTCACTCCGGACTTCCCCGGTAGACTATTCCTTACCCGGACGTCCCCGTTCCGTCCCTTGTGCCCCGGCACTCTCCCCACGACCAGTATTACTCCGTTATATCCCCGTACACTCTTATTCACTCCGGACTTCCCCGGTAGACTATTCCTTACCCGGACGTCCCCGTTCCGTCCCTTGTGCCCCGGCACTCTCCCCACGACCAGTATTACTCCGTTATATCCCCGTACACTCTTATTCACTCCGGACGTAGACTATTCCTTACCCGGACGTCCCCGTTCCGTCCCGTGTGCTCCGGCACTGTCCCCACGAACAGTATTACTCCGTTATATCCCCGTACGTTCTCGTTCACTCCGGACTTCCCCGGTAGACTATTCCTTCACCGGACGTCCACGTTCCGTTCCTTGTGCCCCGGCACTCTCCCCACCACCAGTATTACTCCCTTATATCCCCGTACACTCTTATTCACTCCGGACTTCCCCGGTAGACTATTCCTTACCCGGACGTCCCTGTTCCGTTCCTTGTGCCCCCGGTTTTGCCCCATTCCTTTATATCCTCAGTCGGATATACGGACAGTATTACTGTTATATCCCCCGTACACTCTTTACTCTCACCGGACTCTGTGATTCGCTCACAGACTGTTCCCGTTCCGTCCCTTGTGCCCCGGTACTATCCCCACGACCAGTATTACTCCCTTATATCCCCGTACGCTCTTATTCAATCCGGACTTCCCCGGGAGACTATTCCTACCCGGACGTCCCCGTTCCGTCCCTTGTGCCCCGGGACTCTCCCCACGACCAGTAATACTCCGTTATATCCCCGTACACTCTTATTCACTACGGACTTCCCTGGTAGACTATTCCTAACCCGAACGTCCTCGTTCCGCCCCTTGCGCCCCGGTACTATCCCCAGGACCAGTATTACGCCGTTATATCCCCGTACACTCTTATTCACTCCCTTTTTTTTTGGCGGACTGCCCAGTAATGCTTGTTTATCTAGACTTAGTTATTCATTTCTGACGTCCCGTCCGGCCCTGTAACCGCTATATCCCTGCCTTATTCACTACTGTCCTCACAGAGACCAGTATTACTCTTTATATCCCTGTACTGACTCCGGACCATTATATCCGTCCCGTATCTTATTTACCTTTTTGGTTATAGTTCTCTGTAGATTCACTACGTCGTGGTAGACTATCTGGGCTAGACGTCCCTGTTCCGTCCCTTACCTACTTACCCGTACCCGACTGTTGCCTTATCTCCCCACGACCGGTAATTCTACACCTGGTTAACCTCTACTCATTGTCCGTCCCTGGACCTACTTGTAGACACTTACCCAGTCCCCTTTCTACTTCTGGTCTATTTACCTTACCCGGACGTCCCCGTTCCGTCCCTTGTGCCCCGGCACTCTCCCCGAGACCAGTATTACTCCGTTATATCCCCGTACACTCTTATTCACTCCGGACTTCCCCGGTAGACTATTCCTTACCCGGACGTCCCCGTTCCGTCCCTTGTGCCCCGGCACTCTCCCCACGACCAGTATTACTCCGTTATATCCCCGTACACTCTTATTCAATCCGGACTCCCCCGTTAAACTATTCCTTACCCGGACGTCCCCGTTCCGTCCTTTGTGCCCCGGCACTCTTCCCAACCAGTATTACTCCCTTATATCCCCGTACGCTCTTATTTAATCCGGACTTCCCCGGTAGACTATTCTTACCCGGACGTCACTGTTCCGTCCCTTGTGCCCCGGGACTCTCCCCACGACCAGTAATACTCCGTTATATCCCCGTAAGCTCTTGTTGTTTCCGGATAGTTCTGGTTCATTACGGATATATTCGTTTCTAGCCGGATATTTCCTTTCTATTTGTATTGTTCTGGTTTATTCCTGATATTACCTGTTCTATCGGAATATATCTTGTTCTGTCCGGATATTTCCAGTTCTATCCTTATATTTCCGGATACATCCTGATATTTCCGGTCCTATCCGGATAATTTCGGTATATTCCGGATACTTCTTGTTCTGTCCGGATATTTCCGTTTTTTTTGGATATTTCCGGGTCAGCCCTGGTATTTTCGGTTCTTTTTTGGAATTTCCGGTTATTTTCGGATATTTCCGGTTCTGTCTGGAATATCCGGTCCTGTCAGGTTATTTCCGGTTTTGTACGGATATTTCCGTTTCTGTCCGGATTTTTCAGATTATTTTCGGATAATTCCGGGTCTATCATGAATTTCCGTTTCCGTCCGGATATATCCGGTTATTTTCGGATATATCAGGTTCTGTTTTGATATTTCCGGTTTAATCCGGATATTTCCACTTCAGTCCGGATAATTCCGGTTTAATCCGGTTATTTCCGGCTTAATCCGGATATTTCCGGTTTAACCCGGATATTTCCGGTTTAATCCCGATATTTCCGGTTTTTTCCTGATATTTCTGGTTTATCCAAATATTTCCGGTTCCGTCCGGATATTTCCGGTTTATTCCGGATATATCCAGTTCAATCTTGATATTTCCGGTTTAACCCGGTTATTTACGGTATTTTCTGTATATTCCTTGATCTATCCCGACATTTCCGGTTTGATCAGCATATTTCCGGTTCTATTCCTATATTTCCGGTTTAAATTGATTGTTTTTGGCTCTATCTTGTTTTGTCTGGTTCTATTGTGGTTCTTCTGATATTACCCGGATAATACAATTTCTAGGCTGGTATTTCCAGTTAAATCCGGATTTTTTTGGTTTTATCTAGTTTTACTGAGATGGTTCCGGAAATATCCCGGCATAACCGGTATTATCCGGGCAGAACCGGAAATATCCGCCCACAATTGGAAATATCCGGGTTAAACCGGAAATACCCGGATTAAACCGGAATTATCCGGATTGAAGTGGAAATATCCGGATTAAACCGGAAATATCGTGGCGGGACCGGAAATATCTGGATGGAACCAGAAATATCCGGACAGAACCAGAAATATCCAGAAAATACCGGAAATATCCAGGTAGCACGGAAATATCCAGAATATACCGAAAATAGCCGTCCAGAACCGGAAATATCCGGACAGAGCCGGAAATATCCCAACAATACCGGAAATATCTGAAAGGAACCGGAAATATCGACAGAACAAACCGAACTAAAATAACCTGAAATAACGAATATCCGGACAAACGAACTATCAAACAGAACTAAAATATCAGACAAGGACAGAAATACATGGATAGAACCGACCACCGAATATAAACAGGATCAGCGAATATAGTGCGGAATATCAGGATAGATTATACAAAAGAACTGGATAGAGGAAGAAACGGGTAGAACCGAGTAAAAATGGGTAGAACCGAGCGGTTGGACCCGACAGAAATAAAACCGGAAGGAATTGGTAGCCACGGGGACGTCCGGGTATGATATAGTCTACCGGTGCAGTCCGGAGAGAGCAAGAGTGTACGGGGATATAACGGAGGAGTACTGGTTGTGGGGAGAGTACCGGGGCACAATTAAAGGAGCGGGGACGTCCGGGTAAGGAATAGTCTAATGGGAGAGTCCGGATTGAATAAGAGTGTACGGGGACAATACGTAATACATGGTCGGTCGTCAGAGTGATGCAAGGACGGAACGGGGACTCTGGATAAGGAAAGGTCTACTGGAAGTCCAATACGGAAATAGTGCGGGCACGTAAGGAAGGTTCGGTAACAATGGGGAAGTCCGGATCCAGTGCAATAAGTAACTCGTAATACGGAATGGGAGAGTGCCTACAAGGACGGAACGGGGACGTTCGGGTAAGGAATTAGCTACTGGGTAAGTCCGAGAATAAGAGTGATGGGTGACGGGGAGTAATACTGGTCATGGTGAGAGTGCCGAAGCACAAGGGACGGAACACATAAGGGGTACTGTCTACTAGTGTAACGGAGAGATATCGTTGGGGAGTGAACAAGGGGTGACTCCGTGGAGTTGGTGATATAACGGTGGCTTGGGGCACATGCCAAGGGGACGGAACGGGGAAGTTCGGGTAAGGAATAGTCTACAGAGGAAGTCCGAGTGAATAAGAGTGTACGGGATATAACGGAGTAATACTGGTCTTGGGGGTGAGTGCCAATGCAAGGGGGACGGGGAACAGGGACGTTCTGAGGTCGAGTAATAGGTAGAATGGTCTACAGAGGAAGTCTACAGAGGAGAAAAATTATAAGGGAATGAATACAGAGGAAGTCAGGGTCTGGAGAATAAGAGTGTGTATGATATAACGGAGTAATAACTTGGGGTGAGTGTTAAGCAAGGGATATAACTATAATTTATTTAAGGATACTGGTGGTTGGGAGAATACCGGGGCACAAGGGACGGAACGGGGAAGTCCGGGTAAGGAATAGTCTTCCGGGGAAGTCCGGAGTGAATAAGAGTATACGGGGATATAACGGAGTAATACTAGTGGTGGTGAGAGTGCCGGGAGCACAAGGGTCGGAACGGGGACGTCCGGGTAAGGAATAGTCTACTCGGGAAGTCCGGAGGGAATAAGAGTGTAATCATAATCTCATTCAAATGTGAAGGAACCACTCCCTCTTACTCTTAATAAATAAATATATAAACAAAATAAATATAAAGCATTTAACGCAGAGCAATAAGATATAAAAGAAGTCAAGATAATAATCCGATATGTATGGAACAATATATATATATGATTATGTTATTTATTTATTTATATAAATTTATTTATAATATATTTTTATTAATATATTAGTTTAACCGAGAGATACTAGTCCCGAGTTGGCAAAGGCATAGAGAGAACGAGAACAGATGCCGGGCGGCCAATGATTTGGGCTAGGCCTAATGGGCTGGGCTAGAGGAGACCAGAAGTGAAATCTGAATTCGGTCGAATTTTCCTAGAGAACGACAGAGGTCATTTGAAGGAGACCGGGATTCATTCGTCACGGGGCAACCTTCAAATGGCCTCTGTCGTTCTCTAGGAAAATTCCACCCAATTCAGATTTCTTTTCTCCACGTCTCAAACAGCCCAGCCAACTGTCCTAGCCATACCCATATCCCGTAAGGCCATATAAACTCCGGACTTCCCCGGTAGACTATTCCTTCCCCGGACGTCCCCGTTCAGTCCCTTGTGCCCCGGAACTCTCCCCACGACTCAACAGCGGATTCTTACCCTGTGACCGTCAGTATTACCGGTAGACTATCATTCCCCGTTACCGGAACCGTCTCCCGGTAGACCTTGTATTATCTGCATATCGTACTTCCAGTACGGTAGATTCCTTCTTACCCAGTCCCTACCCGGTTCCGTCCCTTCGGGTCGGCTTCGTTTACGGATCAGACTATCCTGTGTAGACTATAGTATTATCCGTTATATCTGCACTTACACGACTACACTACGGACGTACCCCGTCCTCCTATCCGAACTCTCATACCGTTCAGACTATTATTCTTACCAGACGCCGGATACCCACTCCTTGTCCACGACCGTTATATCCCTGTCACCTGACTTGTAGACTATTCTACCCTGACGTCCTGTCCCTGTCCCTTGCCCCGTTTGGCACTCCCAGACCAGTATTACTCGTTCCGTCGTATTCCCCGGTATCCGACTATTCCTTCACTCCTCACTTGTCGACTCTCATTACTCACTCTTATTCACTCTGGACTCCCCCTAGACATTCTTACCAGGTCCCCGTTCCCGTCCTTGCCCGGTGCTGTTATATCCGTATCGATACTTCCGGTATATTCCTTGACACTCTCCGTGTGGGGTGCCCAGACATTTACTTGCCGTATTCACCCGGTGACTATTACGTCCCCTTCCGTCCCCTTCCTTCACGACCAGTTATATCCCCGTACACTGGTACCTCCCCGTCCCTTTATTCTGTACTTACTCTGTACGTATACCCCTACGGCTCTCAGGACTCCGTATTCACCTGGACCAGTATTACGCTATTACACTCTCACCCGGATTCTTGGTAGACATTTCTTCCCGGACGTCCCCAGTTCCGTCCCTTGTGCCCCGGCACTCTTCCCCCAACCGACCAGTACTTTATTCACCCGGACTTCCCGTTATATCCCCTGGACTCTACACTTATCCCCTGTACACTCTTATTCACTATTTCGACGTCCCGTGTGAGCCCCGGCACTCCTTGTACGCCGTAGACTATTCCCTACGACGTCCCTAGTTCCGTCCCTGTTCTGTCTTATTGCCCCGGTACTCAGTATCCTACGACCAGTGTTATATCCCTGGCATTCCTACCTGGACTGTGCCCCGGCACTCCCACCGTACACTCTTATTCACTTACGTCCCTGTTCTGTCCCTTGTATCCCCAGACCCCCGGGTACACTTATTATATAGACTCGTTATACCCGGACGTCCCTGTTCCGTCCCGGACTTCCCATGACCAGTAGACTATTCCCCGGTAGATTACCCCTTTCCCCACGGACGTCCCTGTTCCGTAGACTATTTACTATTCCGTTGTTGTCCCCGGCACTCTCCCCACCGACCAGTATTACTCCTGTTATATCCCCGTACACTGCACACCCAGTTATATCCGGTAGACGTATTCCTTATTCACGTCCCCGTTCCGTCCTTGATTTACGGACTTCCCGTTGTCCCGTAGTGGACTATTCCCATCGGACGTCCCTGTTCCGTCCCTTGTGCCCCGGCACTCCCACGACCAGTATTATACCTTATATCCCTGTACACTCTTATTCACTACCTGACTTCTCGGTTCTTTCTCGTCCCGAACTAGCGTATTATTCGTTTTGTGCCGACGTCCCATTTCCGTTCCTACGGCCTTAGGTGCCACGACCGCGTACCAGTATTCCCACTGTACTTTATTCAATATCCCTGGTTAGAGATACCTGTCGCTTCACCGTTCAATATCCCTGCTCTCACCCGATAGACTATTCTACGTCGGACGTCTTTGTGCCCTTGGTCCTAGCACAGTATTTCCTTACGTACGTTTATCCTTCGTATTGCACCTGGACGTCCCAGTCCTTTGTCTTTGTTGGTGGCACTCCTCTGAGACCAGAATCCTCCGTATCCCCTGTACACTCTCCGTCTCGGTGGACGGCCGGCCTCTCACTCGGATCCACGCTCTTACCTGGACAGAGCGTAGAGTCCCCAGATTCCGTAACCCCGATCCCCTTATATCCGCCCTGAACTCTCGGCACACGACTCCCCTGTTAAACTAATTTTACGACGTCGTTCTTCCTTTGTGGCCACTCAGCACTCTTCCTTCCAGACCAGTAATACCCTATTTAATCCACACTTATTCGTATTCACTTCCAGACATACCAGACTATTCTTCCCTTCCGACGTCCCTGTTCCGGTCCTTGTTGGGCACTCTCTCCCACGACCAGTATTGTTATCCCGTAAGCTCTTTTGACTTTTCCTGGTAGTATCTGGTTCATTACGGATATATTCGTTTCTAGCCGGATTTCCTGTTCTATTTGTATTGTTCTGGTTTATTCCTGATATTACCTGTTCTATCTGAATATATCTTGTTCTGTCGGATATTTCCAGTTCTATCCTTATATTTCCGGATGCATCCTGATATTTCCGGTCCTATCCGGATAATTTCGGTATATTCGGATACTTCTTGTTCTGTCCGGATATTTCCGTTTTGGATATTTCATCATCTTGGAATTTCCGGTTATTTTCGGATATTTCCGGTTCTGTCTGGAATATCCGGTCCTGTCAGGTTATTTCCGGTTTTGTACGGATATTTCCGTTTCTGTCCGGATTTTTCAGATTATTTTCGGATAATTCCGGGTCTATCATGAATTTCCGTTTCCGTCCGGATATATCCGGTTATTTTCGGATATATCAGGTTCTGTTTTGATATTTCCGGTTTAATCCGGATATTTCCACTTCAGTCCGGATAATTCCGGTTTAATCCGGTTATTTCCGGTTTAATCCGGATATTTCGTTTTAACCGGATATTTCCGGTTTAATCCCGATATTTCCGGTTTTTCCTGATATTTCTGGTTTATCCAAATATTTCCGGTTCCGTCCGGATATTTCCGGTTTATTCCGGATATATCCAGTTCAATCTTGATATTTCCGGTTTAACCCGGTTATTTACGGTATTTTCTGTATATTCCTTGATCTATCCCGACATTTCCGGTTTGATCAGCATATTTCCGGTTCTATTCCTATATTTCCGGTTTAAATTGATTGTTTTTGGCTCTATCTTGTTTTGTCTGGTTCTATTGTGGTTCTTCTGATATTACCCGGATAATACAATTTCTAGGCTGGTATTTCCAGTTAAATCCGGATTTTTTTGGTTTTATCTAGTTTTACTGAGATGGTTCCGGAAATATCCCGGCATAACCGGTATTATCCGGGCAGAACCGGAAATATCCGCCCACAATTGGAAATATCCGGGTTAAACCGGAAATACCCGGATTAAACCGGAATTATCCGGATTGAAGTGGAAATATCCGGATTAAACCGGAAATATCGTGGCGGGACCGGAAATATCTGGATGGAACCAGAAATATCCGGACAGAACCAGAAATATCCAGAAAATACCGGAAATATCCAGGTAGCACGGAAATATCCAGAATATACCGAAAATAGCCGTCCAGAACCGGAAATATCCGGACAGAGCCGGAAATATCCCAACAATACCGGAAATATCTGAAAAGAACCGGAAATATCCGGACAGAACCGAATATATACGGAATGAACTAGAAATAACCGAAAATAACCGGAAATATCAGGATGTAACCGGAAATATCCGGACAGAACCGGAACTATCAAAACAGAATAGCAAATATCCGGACAGAACCCGAAATACACGGATAGAACCGAATATATAAGGAAGGAACAGGAAATATTCGGATGTAAACGGAAATATACGGATAAAACGGAATATCACAAATAGAACTGGATAGATGCGGATAGAACCAAATAGAACCGGTTAGAAATGGGAAGAAACGGGTAGAACCGAGTAAAAATGGGTAGAACCGAGCGGTTGGACCCGACAGAAATAAAACCGGAAGGAATTGGTAGCCACGGGGACGTCCGGGTATGATATAGTCTACCGGTGCAGTCCGGAGAGAGCAAGAGTGTACGGGGATATAACGGAGGAGTACTGGTTGTGGGGAGAGTACCGGGGCACAATTAAAGGAGCGGGGACGTCCGGGTAAGGAATAGTCTAATGGGAGAGTCAGATTGAGGAAAGTGGCAGGAAATAGCCGAGTATACTGGTCGTGGAACAAGAGTGCCGTGGCTACCGATCCAATACAGAGAGGTTCATAAGGATAAGTCTACCGGGGATCCGGGTGCACAGTACGGAGAGAAGGACAAGTACGGGTCAGCAGGAAGATGCCGGTGCACAAGTGTGGGACGTTCGGAGAAAGCTTCCGGGGAAGTCCATGAGTAGGTGTACGAGGGTTCGACACGTAATACTGGTCGAAGTGCCAGGGGGCCAGGATAATGCCGGGGTAGAGTAGTCTCGGCAATCCATAACAGCAGTCGTTGGAGGTGGCGCAGAGTCACAAGGCAGTCGGAAGGCAAGTCCGGGTCCAATAGTCAGAATCAGGTGGTGAGTGTCAGGGAAAGTGAGTAGAGGAAGTGTGCAAGGCACTGGTCAGGTAGTACAGTGCCAAGCGACATTCAGGAGACATTCAAGTAAGGCAGGGAATCTACTGAGTGATATGAGATACATTGGGAGAGATACCGGGGCACAAGGGAACAAATCCGGGTAGTCCGGGTAAGAATAGTCTTCGAGGGAAGTCCGGAGTGAATAGTATACGGGGATATAACGGAGTAATACTAGTGGTGGTGAGTGCCGGGAGCAAAGGGACGGAACAGGGACGTCCGGGTAAGGAATAGTCTACTCAGAAGTCCGGAGGGAATAAGAGTGTAATCATAATCTCATTCAAATGTGAAGGAACCACTCCTCTTACTCTTAATAAATAAATATATAAACAAAATAAATATAAAGCATTTAACGCAGAGCAATAAGATATAAAAGTCAAGATAATAATCCGATATATGTATGGAACAATATATATATATATTATGATTATATGTTATTTATTTATTTATATAAATTTATTAATATATTTTTTAATATATTAGTTTGGCCAGAGATACTAGTCCCGAGTTGGCAAAGGGCATGAAAACAGAACAGATGCCAGATTTGGGCTAGGCCGCTGCTTGATGAATTCAGTCGATCCTAGAGAACGACGTTGTCAGGCAACCTTCAAATGGAGTCGATTCATCAGCCCACTGCCAACTCCTAGCAACCTTCCCGTAAGGCAGACTATTCCTTGATGCCCCGGACTCTCACGTCCCCGTACACTCTAGAAAATTCCCACCCAATTCAGATTTGGACGTTTCAGTCCCTTGTGCCCCGAACTCTCCACGACCAGTATTACTCCGTTATAGCCCAGCCAACTGTTAGCTTATCCATATCAGACTTCTCCGAACTTAGTCCTTACTCGTCCGTCCGTTCCGTCCTCTTATTGCCCCGCTTTGCTTGTACCGTTATATCCCCGTATTCCGGACTTCTAGACTGGATTCCTTGGAGACTCTTATTCCTCCGTTATATCCCCGTTAGACTATCCGGACTTCCTCTCGTTTGGTAATCAGGTCCATATTCACTCCTCAGACTTCGTGACGGACGTCCCCGTTCCGTCCTTCCCTTATTGCCAGCTCATCCTTGTGCCCCACTCCCTCTCCTCTTGGACGTACACTCGTATTCTTATTCCGGACTCCAGACTTCCAGACGACTATTCCTACTTGGACGTCAGTCCCCTGTACTTGGCACTCTCCCGGAAACCCTTATATACCGTCCCAGTGACCGGTATCCCCGGTACTCTTTGAGACTATTTCCTACCTTGACTTCCCCGGACGTCCCCGTTCCGTCCCTTGTGTGCCCGTGCTTTCCATGACAGTATTGCTCGAGACCTTATCCCTCCAGACCTCTTATTCCTCCGGACTTCTCCTTATTCAATTGAATACTACCCAGACGTCCCCAGTTCCGTCCTTGTGCTTGGCACCTCCATAATGCGTCCCTTATTACTCTCCAGACTTCGATGAATACCAGTATTACTCCATACGTCCCCGTTCTTGTCGTATCCCCGTACACTCTTCCCGGTAGACTATTCTTACTGCCCAGCTCTCTCCATTCCATCACTATTTCCGTTATATCCCCCCAGTAACACTCTTATTCACTTTGCATCCCCGGACAATTGACTTTTCCTTGGACGTCCCCGACCAAATTATCCCCCACTCCAGACTTCAGACCCTATTCCTTCGAGTCCCGTCCGTCCCTACCCGGACGCTTAGTCTTCACGACGGTACAGTATTACTCTCGTTATATCCCCGTATCCCCGTGTACTCTTATTCACGGACTTCCCCGGTAGACTATTCCTTGACCGGACTATTCCTTACCGACGTCCCCGTTCCGTCCCTTGTACTCATTCCCGCACTCTCCCTACCGTTCCTCCAATATTCCTCCAGTATTACTCCGTGTCCCGTACACTCTTATTCACCGGACTTGTCCCTTAGACTATTCCTTACAGACAGCTGTCACGACATTCCGTACCCAGGTCCCCGTTCCGTTCCTTGTGCCTCCGGTTATTGTCCAGTTTTGGCACGTTCCCAAGACCACTCCGGCGGACTTCATGACTATTCCTCATGCGCGTCCCTTGCCCGGGATTCACTCCGGACTATTCCTCCTTCCCGGTAGACTATTCTCTTGGACGTCTTCTGTTCCGTCATTTTGTACTTCCCGACCATCTCCCGACCTCTTCCCGGACAGATTCTTCGGACGGTGGTCCCAGGTAGACTTTTCTACGGACTCTTCTGCTGGCACTCTTACAGACTTCCTCATACAGTAGACTTCCCCGGTAGACTATTCCTAACCCGAACGTCCCCGTTCCGTCCCTTTAGCCCCGGCACTCTCCCCACGACCAGTATTACTCCGTTATATCCCCGTACACTCTTATTCAATCCGGACTCCCCCGTTAAACTATTCTTTACCCGGACGTCCCCGTTCCGTCCTTTGTTCCCCGGCACTCTTCCCAAGACCAGTATTACTCCCTTATATCCCCGTACACTCTTATTCACTACGGACTTCCCCTGTAGACTATTCCTACCCGGACGTCCCCGTTCCATCACTTGTGCCCCGGGACTCTCCCCACGACCAGTAATACTCCGTTATATCCCCGTAAGCTCTTGTTGTTTCCGGATAGTTCTGGTTCATTACGGATATATTCGTTTCTAGCCGGAAATTTCCTGTTCTATTTGTATTGTTCTGGTTTATTCCTGATATTACCTGTTCTATCTGAATATATCTTGTTCTGTCCGGATATTTCCAGTTCTATCCTTATATTTCCGGATGCATCCTGATATTTCCGGTCCTATCAGGATAATTTCGGTATATTCCGGATACTTCTTGTTCTGTCCGGATATTTCCGTTTTTGGATATTTCCGGGTCAGCTCCTGATATTTCCGGTCCTATCCGGATAATTTCGGTATATTCCGGATACTTCTTGTTCTGTCCGGATATTTCCGTTTTTTTTGGATATTTCCGGGTCAGCCCTGGTATTTTCGGTTCTTTTTTGGAATTTCCGGTTATTTTCGGATATTTCCGGTTCTGTCTGGAATATCCGGTCCTGTCAGGTTATTTCCGGTTTTGTACGGATATTTCCGTTTCTGTCCGGATTTTTCAGATTATTTTCGGATATTTCCGGGTCTATCATGAATTTCCGTTTCCGTCCGGATATATCCGGTTATTTTCGGATATTTCAGGTTCTGTCTTGATATTTCCGGTTTAATCCGGATATTTCCACTTCAGTCCGGATAATTCCGGTTTAATCCGGTTATTTCCGGCTTAATCCGGATATTTCCGGTTTAACGGATATTTCCGGTTTAATCCCGATATTTCCGGTTTTCCTGATATTTCTGGTTTATCAAATATTTCCGGTCCGTCCGGATATTTCCGGTTTATTCCGGATATATCCAGTTCAATCTTGATATTTCCGGTTTCCCGGTTATTTGGTATTTTCTGTATATTCCTTGATCTATCCCGACATTTCCGGTTTGATCAGCATATTTCCGGTTCTATTCCTATATTTCCGGTTTAAATTGATTGTTTTTGGCTCTATCTTGTTTTGTCTGGTTCTATTGTGGTTCTTCTGATATTACCGGATAATACAATTTCTAGGCTGGTATTTCCAGTTAAATCCGGATTTTTTGGTTTTATCTAGTTTTACTGAGATGGTTCCGGATATCCCGGCATAACCGGTATTATCGGCAGAACCGGTATCCGCCTTGGAAATATCCGGTTAAACAGATAAACCGGAATTATCCGGATTGAAGTGGAAATATCCGGATTAAACCGGAAATATCGTATGGCGGGACCGGAAATATCTGGATGGAACCAGAAATATCCGGACAGAACCAGAAATATCCAGAAAATACCGGAAATATCCAGGTAGCACGGAAATATCCAGAATATACCGAAAATAGCCGTCCAGAACCGGAAATATCCGGACAGAGCCGGAAATATCCCAACAATACCGGAAATATCTGAAAAGAACCGGAAATATCCGGACAGAACCGAATATATACGGAATGAACTAGAAATAACCGAAAATAACCGGAAATATCAGGATGTAACCAGAAACCGGACAGAACCGGAACAAAAACAAAATAGCAAATATCCGGACAAACCAAAATACAGGATAGAACCGAATATATAAGGAAGGAACAGAAATATTCGGATAAAACAACAAATATAACGGCATAAATATCAGGACCAAATATTATATAACAGGAAACTGAAGCCCGGATAGAACAAAATAGAACCGGTTAGAAATGGGAAAACAAGTAGAACCAAAAATGGGAAACCGACAGTTAACCCGACAAAGTAAAACCGGAAGGAATTGGTAGCCACGGGGACGTCCGGGTATGATATAGTCTACCGGTGCAGTCCAGAGCAAGAGTGTGCAGGGGATACTAACAGGGTACTGGTTGTGGGGGAGGTACCGGCACATTGCGGGGGCAGGGACGTCCGGGTAGAGAATAGTGTACAAGTCCGGATTGATAAGATGTGTCAGGGAAGGGGCGCTATGCCGTAACTGGAACAGCTTCCAGGGAAAATAGTCAGATAACCGGGGAAGTCCGAGTAGTACCGGGGAAGTCAGGTAGAATGAAGTGCAAGGAAGGTCAAGAGAGACAGCAAGTGGAAGTCCAGAAACAATGCTTCCGAGAAGTGTGTTTCATTTCGTACTGCCATATAAGTTGGGAAGTGCCGGGGCTGCACAGGTCGAAGAGGTGAATCGGGTAAAAATGTCTGCTGGTAGAGTCGGAGCCATGTGCAGGGGTATACTGGTCTGAGTGGCGGGTCTGACGGGGACAGTGGCGGCCTGTAGGGGGGAAAAGAAGCTGAGAGGCTGGCTGAGGTAGTCAAGGGCTGGGGTGCTGAGGGAGTGCCAGGGCGCAAGACAGGAGAACAACATTCAGCAAATTGCTGACGTCTGGTTGGTTGTGCAAATGGTGAAACCAACAGCAGCGAACTGGTAAAAATAAGTCTTGCCAGGTATTAACGGTAGTAGTAATGGTGGAGCCCGTAGGTGCTGTGACGACAGCAGGACATATAGTCAAAGCTCAAGTCCGGAAGAATAATAATCATAATCTCATTCAAATGTGGAAGGAACCACTCCCTCTTACTCAATAAATAAATAAATAAACAAAATAAATATAAAGCATTTAACGCAGAGCAATAAGATATAAAAGAAGTCAAGATAATAATCCGATATGTATGGAACAATATATATATATATGATTATGTTATTTATTTATTTATATAAATTTATTTATAATATATTTTTATTAATATATTAGTTTAACCGAGAGATACTAGTCCCGAGTTGGCAAAGGCATAGAGAGAACGAGAACAGATGCCGGGCGGCCAATGATTTGGGCTAGGCCTAATGGGCTGGGCTAGAGGAGACCAGAAGTGAAATCTGAATTCGGTCGAATTTTCCTAGAGAACGACAGAGGTCATTTAGAGAGAACCTTCACCAATTCAAACCTCGTCTCTAGGAAAATTCCACCCAATTCAGATTTCTCTCTCAAACAGCCCAGCAAACTGTCTCCCCATATCCCATATCCCACATATCCAGACGTCCCCGTTCATAGACTATTCCCCGCCGTTCACAGAGTATTCCATATCCCCATACACTCTTATCACTCCTCCTTCTCTATTCCTTCCTCAGTCCCTTGTACGACCAGTATTACTCCGTTATATCCCCGCACTCACTCGTCCCCCCCGTTCCGTCCCTTGTGCCCCGCCAGACCAGTTATATCCCCACTCTTATTCACTCCCACGACCGTAGTATTACTCCGTTATACCGGATCCCCGTACCTCTTTGTGCCATTCACTCCGGACTTCTGCACTCTTCCGGACACGGTTCTGCCCGGCACTCCCAGTATTACTCCGTTATATCCCCGTACACTCTTATTCTTAGTCCTTCCCAGTCCCCGGGCACGTCCCCGTTCTCTTGTGTGGCACCAGGTATTACCGGACTTCCTTGACTATTCCTGTACCACTTGTGCCCCAGCACTCTCCCCGAGACCAGTATTACTCCGGCACTTATCCTTCCAGACGGTATTCTACCACCAAGGTCCCCGTTCCGTATCCTCCATGCACTCTCCCGACGTCCCCCGTCCCTTATTGCTTCGGCACTCTCCCACGACACTCCCGTTACACTACTTATTCCTTATTCCTCGGACTTCGGTAGACTATTCCTCCGCGGACGTCCCCGTTCCGTCCCTTGTGCCGTGCCCGGAACTCTCCCCACGACTTATTTCGACTTTATATATCTTTATATCGTACACGTCCCCGCACTCTCCCCACGACCAGTACACGTTATATCCCCGGTCTTATTCACTCAGTTTCCCCAGTAGTACTTCCCCAGTATTCCTATTCCTACCCGACGTCGTCCCGTTCCGTCCCTTTATGCCCTGGCTCTTCTCAAGACCATATTACTCCTTATGTCCCCGTACACTCGCTTACTCCCCTTATTCCTCGGACGACTTCCCCGGTGTGCTTATTTGGCGTTCTCTGCACTCTCACTTCCAGACCAATTGCTCCGTTATCCCCACATCGTTCCACCGTCTAGTCCCACGTCCCCGTTCGTCCCTTGTGCCCGGTATCCCCGTACTCTTTTCACTCAGACCCGTTCCGTGCACTTTGTGCTTGCCGTCTCCGTCCACTTTGTTCGACTTCCCAAGACCGTATTACGCCGTTATATCCGTACACTCTTATTCACTCCAGACTTGGGTCTTACCCGGTTCCGTCCCTTGTGCCTTCGTTATCCCCGTAGACTACGAGACCATATTGTTATATCCCTACCTCGTGTGCCCCGGCACTTCCCCTAGACTTCACGTGGTACACTACGGACTTTGCATTCAGGGTAGTATTCCTACTCGCCGTTCCCTTATGTCCTTATATCCCCGTACGCTCTTATTCAATGCCCCGGACTTCACTCCTCGGTAGACTATTTCTTGTGCTCTATTCTTTATTCTTACCCGGTACATGTCCGTTTCGTCGTTCCTTGTACACTCTTATTCCTTCCAGACTCACCATATTACTTTGGGACAGTATCCCGTTATATAGACTCTTATCCCTCCTTACCCGGACTATTCCGTCCCTACCAGACGTCCACGTTCATTCCTTCAATGCTTGGCCCGGCACTCAGTGTGCTCCCATATATCCCCAGTACACTTGTACTCGGTTATATCGGTAGACTATTCATTCACTGGACTTCCCCATTAGTTCCTTGACCCTCTCCCCATGACCAGTATTATCCGGACTTCTGTTCCTGACCATTGGGTATTACCCGGACTGCCAGTTATATCCGTACGTACGTACACTATTATTCAATCGACTTCCAGACAGGTAGTACCACGGACTATTCTACCGTTCGACTTGTCCCTTCTGCCAATATCTCCGGTACTCTTATGCCCCGGCACTCTCTGGTAGTTCAATCCTCTTGAACGTCCCCGTTCCAGTCCCTTGAGGTACTTCCCCCTTGTCCCCCTATATCACTCCAGACTCTCCTATCTCTTACCGATGATGCTCCCTTATACGTCCCCGTTCCGGTAGAGACGTGGACAGATACGGTCTTTCCCCGGTTCGTACTCTCCCTTCCTTTGATGCTCTCACAGTAATATACCTATTCCCCGTCCCCATTCTTTATCATTCTCCCGAGAATTCTATTCATACTTACTGTATCCCGTTCCTGTCCTTGGCTCCTTGTGCGTACTCCACTCCAGTATTACTCCGTTATATTCACCTCCTTGTATCCCCTTGAGACTTCCCACACTCTTCATACACAGACAGACGTCCCGTTCCTTGCCTTGTGACCGTCCCTTCCATGTCGACACGTATTTCCATATGTCCAAGTACGCTCTTCACTCCCAGACTCCGACTTCAGTTCAGTCTTGTGCACGACGTCCTACCGGACTCCCACTGTATCCTCCACAGCTTGCACTCTCTTCACTGGATATTCCTCGGTTCCCAGTTCCCTATGTACCTTGAGGACTCCCCGACCAGTAATATACCGTTATATCCCCCCTCTTATTATTCCTTACTCCTGGTGGACCATTTACTCACCCCCCGGCAGTATTACTTGATATGTCCAGTCATCCTCCTCTCACGACCAGTATTACTCGACCAGTATACTATCCCCAGATTCTTACTCAGACGTCCGTTCCGTCCTCCCTGTAGTCCCGACGGACCTCTTCTCACAATATCTTATGTAGGGTGCCACGGACGTCCCCGTTCAAATCCCTTCTGCTTTCGCTTATTCCGCTCTTATCCCGTTCCGACTTCCCCATCTATTCCTGTGAACGTCCCCGTTCCGTCCCTTGTGCCCCGCACTCTCCGACGGCAACGACCGTTATTGCACTCTCAATCCGGACTTTGGTGACTCGTTAAACTATTTCTTGCCCGGATCCCCGTGTCCGGCACTCTCCCGCCAGTCGGTGGTTACTGGACGTCCCGTGCTTTGTCCCTTCAGTTACAAATTACGGATATATTACTAGCCGAAAATTTCCTATTTGTATTGTTCTGGTTTATTCCTGATATTACCTGTTCTATCTGAATATATCTTGTTCTGTCGATATTTCAGTTCTATCCTTATATTTCGTTCATCCTGATATTTCGGTCCTATCGGATAATTTCGGTATATTCCGGATACTTCTTGTTCTGTCCGGATATTTCCGTTTTTTGGATATTTCGGGTCCTTCATTTTCGGACTGGAATTTCGGTTATTTTCGGATATTTCCGGTTCTCTCTGGAATATCCGGTCCTGTCAGGTTATTTCCGGTTTTTGTACGGATATTTCCGTTTCTGTCCGTTTTCAGATTATTTTCGGATATTTCCGGGTCTATCATGAATTCCGTTTCCGTCGGATATATCGGTTATTTTCGGATATATTTCAGGTTCTGTGATATTTCCGGTTTAATCGGATATTTCCACTTCAGTCCGGATAATTCCGGTTTAATCCGGTTATTTCCGGCTTCCGGCAATCGGATATTTCGGTTTAACGGATATTTCCGGTTTAATCGGATATTTCCACTTCAGTCCGGATAATTCCGGTTTAATCCGGTTATTTCCGGCTTCCGGCAATCGGATATTTCGGTTTAACGGATATTTCCGGTTTAATCCCGATATTTCCGTTTTCCTGATATTTCTGGTTTATCCAAATATTTCCGGTTCGTCCGGATATTTCCGGTATTCCGGATATATCCGGTTCAATCTTGATATTTCCGGTTTAACCCGGTTATGGTATTTCTGTATATTCCTTGATCTATCCGACATTTCCGGTTTGATCAGCATATTTCGGTTCTATTCCTATATTTCCGGTTTAAATTGATTGTTTTGGCTCTATCTTGTTTGTCTGGTTCTATTGTGGTTCTTCTGATATTACCCGGATAATACAATTTCTAGGCTGGTATTTCCAGTTAAATCCGGATTTTTGGTTTTATCTGGTTTACTGAGATGGTTCCGGATATCCCGGCATAAACGGTATTATTATCGGGCAGAACCGATATCCGCCTGATTGAAATATCCGGGTTAAACCGGAAATACCCGGATTAAACCGGAATTATCCGGATTGAAGTGGAAATATCCGGATTAAACCGGAAATATCGTGGCGGGACCGGAAATATCTGGATGGAACCAGAAATATCCGGACAGAACCAGAAATATCCAGAAAATACGGAAATATCCAGGTATGATATCGAAGCCGAAAATAGGGCCATGAAATATCCCGGACAGAGCCGGAAATATCCCAACAATACCGGAAATATCTGAAAAGAACCGGAAATATCCGGACAGAACCGAATATATACGGAATGAACTAGAAATAACCGAAAATAACCGGAAATATCAGGATGTAACCGGAAATATCCGGACAGAACCGGAACTATCAAAACAGAATAGCAAATATCCGGACAGAACCCGAAATACACGGATGAAACCAATATATAAGGAAGGAACAGGAAATATTCGGATGTAAACGGAAATATACGGATAAAAGCGGAATATCAGGATAGAACCAAATATTATATAGATAGAACTGGATAGATGCGGATAGAACCAAATAGAACCGGTTAGAAATGGGAAGAAACGGGTATAAAATGGTAGAACTGGTGTCTACCAATACAGGTAATGCTGGTCGTGGGGAATGGCGCAGGTGCAGTGTGAGGAAGTCGAGTAGCCAAGGGTACGTGGGGGAGAGTGGTCAAGAGGTATGGGAAAATCTAACAGTTAGTCTAGTACGGGTGAATCGTAGGGGATATAACAGGTGTAGTGGGGATAATTAGAGCAGAATTATCCGGGTGAATATGGAAGTGTACGAGGTGATATGAATAGACTGGTGAATAGGGACTAATGTCAGAGAGGGTCACCGGAACGGGAGTGTAGACATACTACTGGTCCCGAATTTACGAGTCGTGGGGAGAGTGCCGGCTGGCGTATAAGGAAATAGCCGGAAGTCGTTATGAATAAGAGTATCCTACGGGGAGAAAGGTCTACGGGTGGGGATAATGCCAGGGCACAAGGGACGGAACGGTAGTAGAAGACACGTTGAATGACGTCCAAGAGTAGCCTGTTAAGGACATGATCTGCCGGGTAGTGTACGGGGATAATGGCTGAGTAATACTGGTCGTGGGAGTGCCCACGGAGGGACACTTGAGAGAATAGTCGAGGGCTCCGAGGAAATAGCGAACGTCCGGAGTGAAATCACGGAGAAGTCCCAGAGTGAGCAAAGTCGGGGTGAGGAATTAGTCAGAGGAATGGAATAGGGAGAGTGTACGATACGACGAAGTAAGTGTACGTTGGGAAAGAGTGGCGGGCACAAGGGGAAGGACGTCCGTGAGAAGGCACGAGGCCAGGGAAGTGAATGGGGTGCAGGGATATCGGAACAGTCTACAGGAATAGGAAGTCCGGAGGATAAACGGATATACGGAGAAATATATCACGGAGTGAAGGCGTGTAAACTGGTCTTCGGAAGAGTGTATAGGGCACAAGGTCCGGAGTGAATAAAGTGTACGGGACGTGTGAAGTGCGGGGGGGGATTCGCACGTACAGGTAAGGAACAGTAAGGAAGTCTACCTGGATGCGGGGTCCTGACGAGTTCGTGGAAGAGTGCCCGGGGCTCAAGGGACGGCAGACGTCCTGGTCAGGGAATAATCTACGAGGCTCCGGGTAGCAAGTGGCACGGCAACTGGGACTGGAAGGCAGGCCGATACTGTCCAGGATGTGCAAGGTAACGAGTAAATACCTTCGGGAGAAGTGCCGGGGCCAGCATCAGTCCGGAGGAATAAGATGTAGGAATGACGGATAATACTGGTCGTAGGAGGGGACGTCCGGGTAAGGAATAGTCTACAGGATCAGTCGGTGAATAGAATAAGAGTGCAGTGATGCCGCCGGCTGTGCAGTCGTGGAAGTGCCGGGGCACAAGGGACGGAACGGGGACGTCCGGGTAAGGAATAGTCTACCGGGGAAGTCCGGAGTGAATAAGAGTGTACGGGGATATGACGGAGTAATAGTGGTCGTGGAGAGAGTTCCGGGTTACAAGGGACTGAACGGTGACGTTCGGAGGGAATAAGAGTGTAATTATAATCTCATTCAAATGTTAAGGTACCAACTCTCTCTTACTCTTAATTAATAAATATTTAAACAAAATAAATATACCGGACAGAAGTAAAACCGGAAGGAATTGGTAGCCACGGGGACGTCCGAGTATGATATAGTCTACCGGTGCAGTTCATAGAGAACAAGAGTGTACGGGGACATAACGGAGGAGTACTGTTTGTGGGGAGAGTACCGGGGCACAATTGAAGGAGCGGGGATGTCCGGGTAAGGAATAGTCTACCGAAAGAGTCCGGAGTGAATAAGAGTGTAACGGGATATACCGGAGTAATACTGGTCGTTGAGAGAGAGCCGGGGCACAAGTGTCTAATGGGGGATGTCCGGGTAAGGAACAGTCTACCGGGGGAGTCCGGATTGAATAACATTATAAGGGGATGTAACGGAGTAATACTGGTCGTGAGGAGAGTCCTTACGGGATATGGATAAGGCTAGGACAGTTGGCTGGGCTGTTTGAGACGTGGAGAAAAGAAATCTGAATTGGGTGGAATTTTCCTAGAGAACGACAGAGGCCATTTGAAGGTTGCCCCGTGACGAATGAATCCCGCTCTCCTTCAAATGACCTCTGTCGTTCTCTAGGAAAATTCGATCGAATTCAGATTTCACTTCTGGTCTCCTCTAGCCCAGCCCCATTAGGCCTAGCCCAATTGTTACCGCCCGGCATCTGTTCTCGTTCTCTCTATGCCTTTGCCAACTCGGGACTAGTATCTCTAAACTAATATCTCTGTTAAACTAAATATTTTTAAAATAATATATAAATAAAAAATATATATATATATATATATATATATTATATCCCATATATACTTATCGGACTATTATCCAGACTTCTTTTGTATCTTATTGCTCTGCGTTAAATGTTTTATATTTATTTTTTTTAAATATTTATTTATTAAGGGTAAGAGGGAGTTGGTACCTTAACATTTGAATGAGATTATGATTTCCATAACGACGATTTGAGTTGAGGAACCGACGGCTATATGTATCCTATGTATCCTATATTGATGAATATTACTCAATTAGTCTAGTCCATTGGCAACATTTATAACAAATACTATAGTACGCGGCAGTACAGTTGAGTGAACACGTCGCCATCTTGGCCAACACAATATGATTTCGGTAGATACAACTTTCACCAGACCCTTCCTCCTGTAATTAAAACTTCATTCCGTTCTCGCAATCCGTCCCGCTTTAATGGTTCAGAACAAAGATATTCGACTAAATATGGACGCGAACCTTGAATCGTGTAATGTAACGTTAAATGTATTCCTATTGCTGCAACTGAAGATATTCGTACTTCATTTTCAAATAAATTTTATTTTATGACTCATTGGATTGTTAACAAACTTTCGAATACTTAAAATAAGCAATAATTATAAATGAGTTCATGAGCTTGGTCCACCAACGAATTTTAGTCCAACAATAAAATAATTTTCATTAAAATTTGAATGCAAATATCGTTACTTTATACGATTTCCTAAATAAATCAGACACAGAAATATAGTCTTTTAGTAGTAATACTTATTTCGGGGAACAGGTAATGGAAAGATGGAAGGAAGACTGGTATAAACTTTAATGGGTTCAACGGCGTTGAAAGAAATGAGTAGCCTTTTTACAGAAATATAAAATTCCGATGGGGCAATTATAAAGGACTGTTAAAACGCTATTACAGAGGGTAAAAGAGGACAGTAAATGACTCCAAGATGGCTTCCCGTCATCCGGGGGCCGTAAACCGGGGCCGGTACCAGATCCTAGCGGACCGCTCTCATTCCTCTCATTTACTGCCGGGCAGTACAGAAGAAAAGTCTTTGTTTAGTTTCACTTTGAAGAATCGGCTACAGAACTCCGGCCCTCTGAGAATCTTAACTCAGATCCTTTTTATTATATACCCCGTCAGTTTCCCGGCTTGCACTCAGCTAAATGAAAACCGACCCTCCCAGCAGGCCGGGGCCAGTGGAGTGGCCGCGGCCACCGACGCAAGAGTTGCGATACCCCAGGGCCAAACTTCCGGAAGGACTTGCCCCCCCTCGGAGGGGAAGAACTTGAGAGTTGTCGGACGGGAACAGGTGAAGTACTGAATGAATAGGGGCGGTAATCGACCAATGGGGAGTACGGAGAGACCGTAAAGCTTTCTGAGGTATGAGGGCCCGAAAAATTTGTGAGCAGTCGCAAAATTCTGCCTTCAGTTACAGCCGGTATTGTTTCCTCTCCAGAAAACTCAGGTTGTCGGCTAAAATTCCTCTGAAAACTAGAATAAATAAATGGTTTGTCTAAATCTTCAATAGCCTGAATAATGATGGTTTAGTTCTAACTAAAGTCGAACTTTGGCGACTTTGGTTATTGATATCATATATGATTTTATTGTTTTTTTTTGGCTCCCAAATGGTGATTGTACTCTTTCTTTTGGGGCAAAACCGGTAAGCATTGAGAAATAAATCGTAATAACCATATTGACACAGTTTGAAATAAAGGATGAAAATTTATTACATCAACGGAAGAAACTTCAGTGTATAGCTAAGCTAAAGATATTTTTATGATTTTTGTGTGCCCCAGTAAATATGTCCTGATCTCATTCTAGCTCTAATGGTTATGAAGATCGAGAATTTAAATATCCGATATTCGGACAAACAGAATATATATTTCCTTAAATTCGTCATAAATTCTAACCCGAGCAATGTGATTATCTGCCGTTACCAATAAATGTGTTCGATGATATTCGATGACGGAAACGCCAGCATAAACCGTTAAACGGCGCAACCGACCTCATAAATTAATTTCTGGATGTCTTCCAACTGCAGGGCATTTTATGGCCCAATTCGTTAGTTTGAAAGCCGTCGGAAGTCAGCTATCGAATGTGCGGCGCCGGCGCCCGTCCTCCCTCCCTGTTAATCGCTTTTGCCGCTGGGCCGGCGGACAATATGAAACGGCCCGATCGCAATTAAAGTCTATTGCCCGAAACACTTTAGCACCGTGTTGAATAAAGCGGGACCACAGTGCACTGATTTGCGGGGCCCGACTGTCGGTCGACCTTCTAATTGACTTTAAAATGTATTCGGAATAAATTTGGCGGCCGCTCACAAACAAGAAACCTTAAGAGGTAAAGAATGAAGGATTCATCCTTCTTCAAGACTCTTATGAAGAAAGATTTTGGCTATTTTAGTGTCATTATTGTTGTTACAAATAATAAGATATAATTTGAACAGGTTTTCTTTTCTCGGTTTACAGTCAGCCTGAATGTATAAAACCAGGTATAAAATTCAGATATTAAAGAAGAATTTGGATTCTTTCCCTGGTACGGAGAAGCTGAAACCTGTCCGGGCGAGGGGAGATGGATGGCCAAAGCGGAAAAAGGGAAGAACTTAAACATTAATTAATTGTGGTCAATCCCTCGCCATTTTAAATTAATGCAAATTACTCGCCGAAATATCAGTTACTGTTCGCGCACGGTTAGACAGAATGTCGATTAGGAACGGTCGAGTTGGTGGGGGGGGGTTATATTGTGGGCCCCCGGAAGGCGGGGACGCGGGTCCTCCCTCATTTCAAGATAGCCCCAGAAACTGTAACTCCCTGTTGGGGGAGTATCGTCGGCCGGCTTCCGCCAGCCAATCGGTCGTGCCCACCGATAAGCTCCGGTCAAATGTTCGCCCATCAAAACGAACGACATCCCGGGTAGCGCCACTCTCCAACTTTCCGCCTGGAGCCGTCACGAAACCCGCGGCATATGTAATTAGGGGAACGACCTAATTTCGGTAGCGAACGTAATCAGAAAACCGATCGGATCCGCTGATTTCAGTAAGCCTAAGTAAGGATGAGATTTTTTCTGATTGGATAGGACAATACGCAACCTCCCAATATCATTTCAATGATTTATGACATTGTCGATATTCGAGTATAAGAAAGAAAACTTAATATGTTTAATGTATTATTAGGCTTAATGAATATTTTGGCACAGAGCCGATAGTGACCGAATGGACGAAAAGACACGATTCATAGGAATGACAAATTGAAGGCAATTAAATATTCAAAATTGAAAGTAGGCAGGGAATTGTGTTTGTTTGATGGGAATCGCACGATCTACATTCTCTAGGCAACTAATAACTGCGCCGCGTTTCTATCAACATACATTTACTTGTACCCAATAAGGTATTATTATATATTATGGGACGAAATATCTTTGGACTAGGATTGCATAAATTCCAGGGCCCGGCTGAGCGCCCGGGGGAATCCGTTTAATGGACTGCACAATTCTGTTGTTATCCAACATAGATTGGGAAACTGAGCGGAGCGGGCCCTGGAGGGGCGCCTTATTGGCCGAATACCTTGCCGGATTGTTCCCGCTTGTTATTGGCTCGTCATCATCCCAGTATTGTTGGCCCGTCTCCCTAATTCTCTCTCTCTCACTCTCTCTCTCTCTCTCTCTCTCTCTCCCTCCCAATCCCCCTTCCCCCCACCGTTCCCGGTATCCCGGTCCTGAGGAATGCCTAATCACTTTCGCCAAACCATATGGATTGCCACAAATTACCCCCGTGACCCGGAGGGGGTCTCGGCAGGTTGCTCAGCGTTTCGAATTCAATTAGCGAAGCCGGAATCGGGCGACAACCGTGTTAATGAGCGTTTCCCGCCGGGATATTGACCTTGCGTCGAAAGGATTTCCTTAAGGTTTAAATAATAACGTAAGTTCGCTTGTGGGGTGGAGGATGTAATACTGCTATTCCGAAATATTATCATTTCAGTTTCTGCTCCGCTTACAACGAGTAAATACAAACGTGTGCTTCACCCAGATTTTTATATTTAAAATTTAGTATTTAGACTACTAGATACTTAACAGAAACAAGTTATAATTCGTTTGAACATAACTTCCTGGGGTCCACCGGGAAATGAATAATGAATCCAGTGTTGATATGAGGCTGCAGTGAATTGCCGCCGACTTTCATGTTACCTGTCGTCCTTTCTGCACGGATGAAAATTAAAACCCTCAAAAAAAAACAACAAACATAGAAAAGGCAAAAAATGAATGAAACTCTCGGAATGGGAGCGTGTAAACTCCCCGTTAACCGGGCATGATTAAACCATTCATTAAAAGTCTATGTAGTCATTAAACAGAGGAGCACTGGTGGGTGGGGGCGGGGGAGGCAGCCACACCACCCCACAGACTGTACCATCACAACCCCTACTGATTAAAGCTGTGGCGTCCGACTGCGTTCAATTGATTCATTATGAAATATTTACAAGTATCCCTCGTACCAACTCGCACACAACCCTTCATCACACATCATCTACAGATTAACATCGATTCCATGTTTAATCCGTTAGTTTTATAACGTGTGGTCAGCGTGAAACACGATGTAAAGTGGGTAATACTGAACATACGTTTGGATATTTTTAATTGACAAAATTTTAGTATATGCAAATTTATACGCGCTCGAACATAACATCATTGACAACATGAACAAAAATTAATGAAGAAGCAGTTCATGCTGAAATAAGAAACACGTTTATAAGTAATCGTTATTATTATATAATTGTAATGTAAATTTTCGTCCATGGTGTGTTCCTCAACTCATCGGAATAAAAGCGGCTACAAATGAAAACCCTTCTTTCTAAAAAAATCATATTAAATTATTTCAGTTTATTTAATAAACTACTCTACGAATAGTTTAAATAAAAGTCTTCCAGTAAGTATTCAGAGTAAGAAAAATCAAACGGACTCGATATGCCGGAGCATAAAAGGTGGTTCTTTATCGGAGAATCCTGAAACCCGTGCGTGCGTATTTAAAGGATATATCCTACGGGAGACCCTTTAGACTTTTCACGTTCGAGCGATTCCGAACGGATCCTAAGGGAATTTCCGACGTCTAGGTCCCTCTGCGTTGTCCCCTCCTCCGGTTCTTTGGGCTCACCTCGGCGCGACTATTCGGGCAGAAGCCCCAAGCTTTGTCCTGGGGCCGCTCTACGCGGAAGCAATTATTCACTTCCCGGCCGGGGCACGGGGACAGGAGTTCACTTCCTGCGGGGTCTTTCACCGTTAACGCGACGCTGGTTCGCCTCGGGAAGGGGGTCCGGTACGGCTGACCGCTTTTGATCAGTTTAAATTGGCGCCCCGGGGGTGGGGAAGGCCCGCAGACTCTTCCCACTCCTCCCCCAACCAGCTATGCTCGTTAGAATCGAATCAATTTGGGATTATATTAGGGAAGCGCAAAACGGCGAGTTAATCCTTTTACAAAAGACCCGGGCCTTGTTCGGCCGTCAAAGCCCCCACTCTCTTTTCAGCATCCATTGACCGCCTCAACCCGCAATTCTGGCAGGCTGAAAAATTCGTAATTGTTTACGGTCACGGTAACAAGTGTATTAATGTTGGTGATACAACCGCAGTAAGAATACGGCATTCTGACAGTTAGTCATGTATATGCATTCATGACATTCTGCATGTATATGCAAAGGCAACAATTCAAAAATCAACTTCATTTAATTAGAGCACATTTTACGGGAATATGTATATAAATATAATTTTCTTGCTTATATTGGTGAGTAACATTTTTAAATGGAAAATTGATCACTGTGAGAATGTGATAGATGAGTACATACCTATTGGATATTCTCGGTACAGTACCTATTGGAGTACAGAATATAATATTAATTTGGAATACATGCTTGGTAGTCTTCCAGAATTTGGATTACATTTGACCAGTGACAATCATATCCTCAAATGGTGAAATGCCTAAAAAGTAATATTTAACACCAGGATAAATTTGCATAGTAACATTCGTGTGAGGGGGGTTTCTCTGTTCGCGATATCGAATTAGTAGTGTAGATCTCGTTTCTATTGTAGTCGGCCCCGTTATAGTTTTCTTATAATTGTTCCGTGTCGGCCATTTATGGTGGGCGCATTGTCGGGGCTAATTGTAAGTCCGGCATGGCGGCTTCCCGCCATGTCATATTCCCCGCCGTCGGCCGGAATGCAAATCCATTCCCGTAGTCGCCATTAATTAAGAGGGTGGTATTCCTTCCTCTACCGACCTCCCACCACCTAATTACACACTATCCCCGGTCCGATCGGCTCACTTACGATAATGAAGCGTTGTTGGTTCGGTTCGGTTTCAGCTCGGTTTTAAAGCGACAGCCCGGCGGCCGCCGTTTCCTGCCTTTAATTGACGCACGAATCGCGCGGTCCCCGGCCAAAGAAGTTGGGGCCCCAGTCATAGGCTTCTGCTGTCATTAATTCCCGGCCAGCGCCCGGCCTGTCCGCCTGTCCCCTTCGTTTAATGAACCGCGCGCGGCTCTACCGCGAAGAAACGGGTGAGGCAGACCCGATTAGTTCTTTCCTCCCGTTTTTCCTTCTTCATCTATCCCCCCTCGCTTTGAAATTCAACGCGGACCGAATTATTAACCAAAATAAATGAGCGCCGCCTGCGATTTATGCGTTCCGAAATATAATTTCGATAATTTATGATTTTCGGAAGGCCAGAAATCCTTTTGAACTGGGCCAATTTACTTCGGGGACCAATTTAAGGAGGTAAATGGTTTAACTTATGACACGACAGACGTCCAGTTTGAAAGCTCTCAGTGTACATCTACCAACGTTTATTAAACCGTTTATCTAACTTCCGGTTTGTTCTATTCTTTGACATTTCACCGAGATTCCTGCTGGTTTTGAAGAATAAATGTGCGACTTCATCGAATTGGTCCCTGATGTTGGAAGTCTCGAAACGAGTTCGAGCGGAGAAAGAGTATTGCGCAAGTTGGGTAGTAATCCTTCGAATTCGGGGGATTCATTAATTAGTGTTTGACTCTGAAGCTGGGCGCATAAGAACGGAGTTCCATCAGTACCTCCTGATGTCATTGACTTGAATTATATCCTCAATATCTTGAGGAAAATAAAGTCTGAGCTCTCTAAACTGTTCTAAGAATGGAAAAGCGACACAGAATAATTGCTGGGTGCGTGCTGTACGTGATTTGAATCTACCGACTGCCACAATTTTATGTAGATAATTATGCATTCCTTGACCTGTACCTGGGAGGTGTTCTCCAGCGAACCGAATTGGAAATGGCGTCCTGTAATGTCCGAGACGCCCGGACGAATTATTTATGAATATTCATTCCGTCTATTCAATTTATTTACTCGTTCACGAAGTGAAATTTGCCTAATATTATTTGGGCTTTCGTCAGTATTGTCCGTAGTACTCACAGTCGGTGGACATGATTATTTACTTTCGAATAATTAGACAAAAGAACTCGGCAGGAATCCAAAATTGGCTTGTCTATCCAACAAAAAGTGACAGGGGAAAATGCCAAATGAATATATCAATGGGATAGAACGGTAATGGCATGAATCATGTCAGGGCCCATTGCATAGCCGAAACGCCGTTGCCAACTCGTAAACCCACACCGCTACCGTATATCTATTTATGGGTCTTGATTTACACGGGGACCCAACAACTCGGGATGATGATTAAGCCCGGCCAGTTCATCACGGTCGTTTCGGGTGACAGGACAAAAAGAAAGGTATGTAAAAATATGCCGGTCTTTAGTTGAAATAGGAATTAATACGGGGCGAAGGAATTTATGTATGTTTTCGGCTGTAGCCCCTGCCTCGGGCATTCTCCGGGAGATTTGTGGCCCACTTGTGCTACTTCCACTTCCCCCCCCCCCACTTCTATCGAAATAAATACCGTCTGAAAGAAATTAGTAAATTTATGACCGGAGAAAAATTAAAACCGGTACTTCCTACCGGATGATTTATAGCAAAACTGTAACTCAAATTTATTTTTTTCAACTTCTCTCTATTTGTTCAGGTCTAATTTGCAGTAATTCAAAGAGAAAACAGGGAATTTATTAATTAGTAAGTACTTGGTACATATAATAGAATTATTTCTCAATACTAAATTTATTCTACTTTAATATTTTGTAAATATAAGTTTTCCAACCGGTCATCGATTTCTGGTTGGGGTAATGAACGGAAGAGTAGGTTTGTTAATTATTTTTATCCATATTTTATTTTGTTTTATTCCGTTATTGAATAGGGATGAATTGATGCATATTTCTAGTTATACAATTAGGGGCTTATAGAATAATTTATCATCGAATCATAATTATTCAGAAGTAGCCTGATTATTCTCAGGCTTCACTTTGTGAGTGAAACGTGAAGCTGATCATCGCTTGGATGTTCAGTCCATTTTAAAACCTTAACTAAACCGTAAATCGGATTGGATCTGGAGTTAAAATAAACTAGCAATGCATTAACTCTGCATATAGACAGAAGCTTCTAAGAATAAGAATGAAAAACTAAATCAATATTTCAACTAGTTAACAGAAATTAAATAATTGGACACTACTTTTGAGAAGCTTGTGTTTCCCAAAGTGAGCACTATTTATCCTTCCGCGTCTTCTTTTTTTCTGTAGGATATTTTGCGGTCAAAATACTTCCGGGAAACGTGTTTAAAGTAAGCGCGCGGATGTGAAATGGGCGGCGTTTCGGAAAATGGTAAGAATCGTGCAAAGAAAAATCTTAAAAGCTTTTATAAATAAGGAGGCTGAGTTTCTAAAATTGGAACCGGGAAGGGCCCACGACCGCTAACAAGTCTACACGTCATCCTATTTTCCGCCGAAGTGGCTTATACTAATTAGGGAAGTCCTTTTATTTATCGTCGTACACTCAATTTCACCCTCCAGTATTTATGCCATTATCGCTAAGCGATTCAGTTATATTTAAATATATTCCGGACGACAGGTGTGCGTCATCCTTTGGTGGGATGCTCCATCTTATAGAAACATCGGTATCACACTTAATGATCAACACATTTTAAACACTAATTAATCAATGTAAATTATTATTTCTTTTGTCTTCCGTTTTTATTATCTATTGAACTACCGCACTTGAAACAAAGACAATGGCAAAACATGCTTTTGGATGACCCCGACCTCTTTTTTTTTTATCCGCACAAAGTTTGTGCAAGCGCAGTTGTTTGTTGTTGTTGCGAGCGTTAATACTTTTTTGAAGTTGTTCCTCACCGACCGGCTAGACGACCCAGGCGGCAGAGTAATGAAAGAGTTAAAATGAAATACAGGAACTGATGAAACTTCAGGGCCCCCGGTAATCTCTTTTGTTTGTTCGAAACCCATTAACAGTGTATTTCGAGGTTAAAGTCCCTACCACCGCCAGACCCAAAGTTTTTATTAGCCGCGATTTTCAAGAATATAATGTTCTTTTTATACGTGATTTATATACCGGGAATTCCCTCTGAGTAATTTCCGAGGCGACCCAGCAGAAAAACTTCGGCCTGGAAAACATTCATTTGCTTTAGAAAATCTTATTCCCGCTTCGTTTACTTTCTCCGAAAGTTGAAATCTATAAGCAATAATAATAGACCATAGTCTATTTAGAAACCCGAGCAATTGCACAGACTAGGTTACAATTATGAACCCGAAATTCCTTGCAACTGTAATGTAGTTTTCATTTAGCCTATCGCAATGTTTCAATTCTTTGAATTAGAAAATACCAAATAATATTGTTTCGCAAAATACCTTCTACAATTTCGGAATTTTACCGAAAGTTAGCCATGTTAATCGCCGCGTCCATATTCTTATCACGTTTGAGCCATTTAGTTGAGCTTTTGTTATATAATGAATGGGTTGGATTCTACGTCCTAGTGAGAGAACATTTATTACTATTACGGTTTCTAGAATTTAAAAGATCCTAATTACTAAATCAATTTTCAGTTAAAAGATTGTCATCGGAATTAAAATTGACAATTTTAAATTTAAATGACAATTAATGCAGGATGATTCTGTTGGTAATATTACTTAATAACTTTGATTGACTCAGCGGAGATACAAAGCACCAATTGATTTCTGGAAGGCCCACGTGGGCTCATTGTTTCCAAATTAATCGAGACCCATCTCAGCGGCCTATGAAAAAAAACTATTATCTTCGGTAATTCGAAACCGTCTTCGATCCGACAATTGTTGCGCACACAAAAAAATACTGTGGGTACAAAACGAGGGTATTTAAATGCCGGGTCGGTTGAGGAGAATCGACTGAGGAATCTCTTTGTTCAATTGCGGTCGTAACAGGACACGGTCTCGTTGGGGAGGGCCCCGCATGAAACACGAAACCCCTCGTGTCGCCCATACACCCTTCACGAACCGTCTTTTTAACCATTGCTACCCTCTGACCTCCCCCCTGTCTATTTTCTTTCATGTCCCAGAAGGAAAAGGAAAAGGATAATGAGAAATATTTTCCAGATCCGACCCTACGGGTATTAATCCAGTTTCAACGATTCATCTGTTATAAAATAGTGGGGGCTTCTAACTGGAGACTAATGTCTAACAACACTGTGGTACTCGGTTGTTTGAGGAAAATGAAGGTTTGAAATTCAGCATCTCCAGGAGCCGAGAGGAGACAGAAATTCTTTGAACCTACCAAAGCTTTGAATCTAGAAGGTTTTTCAAACAAATAATTCTCACACATAATTCTGTAATGCTCTGAATTACACTTACCACAATCTAGGAATTAGAATGGCCTACACCTGGAAGGCGTATATATTCACTATGACCATTCCAATAATAATAAATAAACCGGGAACGTATATTTTTGGTTCGAATATACGTCTGGAATAATTCGAAAAGTTTATAGGTAGGAGGGGCCCGAGCTAACTCGGTTCCCGGAGCGTGAGACGGCCGCACGTCACACCGTATTTCTTATTAGCATGGGCTGGCGCTGAATTCCGGTCCCGCTCTGATTCGGCACGGGCCATTAGGAGCCCGGCAATTTGCGGCCGCTACCGGCCGACGGCTACTCGCCCCTTTCGAAAACCTTTTTCCAATTTCGACCGCTCGTTAATCATATCGCTCGCTTCGACCGCGATGGCCGTCCCAGTATTAAATGCCCACGTCCGACGGCTGGGTGTCGGTCCGACTCCCGTTCAGGGCTCACCCGACCGCTTATCGCAGAGTTTATGTCCCGTCTCGCTGAACCTATTTGGTTTGAGCGTTTCAACAGTCAGGTTCCAAGAAGTTAAATTCTCAGCCGAAGCCCCTGTAATAAAATGGATTCATCTATTATATCAAATACGGACATAAATGACATATGCAAAACAGATAGAAGCCCGATGTCACCGAAATGTTTCCATCGATAACCTTATATTTTTTTAATTATAGAAAAGTATACTTACCGGACAATATTCTTCCTTTTTCCAATTCGTTTTACGCCCAACTGGCACAACAGTATTTCATGTCAGGGGGTGAACTGCCCCATCCGTCCCCCGCAGACGGATGTTTATCCGGAGGACAATAGAGAGGCGGGCACCGGCCTCCTCGACCCGGCCGGGTCCGACCTGGAACCAATCCAATAAGTCGGAGGGGGCCAATCTATCGCCGGCTACGCGATAAATGCAAATGCAATTGGGGGGCGATTTGTCGCCGCGCGTCTCCCTCCGCCGGCTTTCAGTCTGATTGCACTCCGACCCGGATCGTCCGCACGCGGCCCGCGTCCTCCCCCAATACAGTTTTTCCTACTTCCCACCTCGGGCCGGCGTTAATAAAATAAACCCCGAAGCGTTTAATCTAATTTCTCAACGCCGCTACGGCAGACTTACCGCATGAACATCGAATATAAGGCACACGTTATCTCTGTAATCACTATACGTCTTATATTCCATGGCGATGGAGAAGATTGGCAAATTCAGGCAAGTTCTCTTCAGGAGGAAGTGAGACGCGATTATTAAAGCCCCTGTGCCACAGAAGGGACGATATTGTGTGGGAAAATAAAATCAATGATCGGAAAAATCGGAAACTGTTGCTTCTGTTTCTGATGATAAAAATATGTTAATATGCGGTATATCTTTCATGCTTTCAGAAAATAAAAGTATATTTTTACTATTATTTATTTATTCCCCTTTTTATTTCTGGCTTAGAAAAATAATTCCAACTTATGATCGTTGTACTACGACACTTTTATTCAATTTTGTTTTATTGACACTAGCTTGGCATATGCAAAGGGAATCCCCCTACATGAAGCTTGTATATGACCAAGGCGACACCGCAAGTGCACTCCCAGCGATCGGAGGTACCCGGTTCTGGTTAACCGTATTACATACAACAGTAACCGCCCCAGTAACACTAAACATCTCAAGGTTACCTTCTTCATTTCGGATGGCTCTCTACAGGAAAATCGCAGTTTTTCGTCTTAATTAGAATCAGGGCCAAGAATTAATACTGTACAACATTTTTTCCCCCTTTAGTTGTCTTCCCATTCAGCTAGTTTCTAATATTTGATGTTGGATTAAACCAATAATCCTTGAGGATGCAATGCTATTGTATAATTTTCTTCTGTATAATGATCAATCTTGGAACGTATTAAGGGCTGAGTTTACCGGCTGGCGGTCAGCTACCTTAGGTCATCCATAAGGGCTCAGCTGGCTAAAGGACAGGGCAGGGCTTAAAAGGGGCCCGGCCACCCCCCTGCGGCCTCGTAACCTCTCGGCGTCATCTTGTCCATATTGGTCACGCGTTCATTTTAACAGCGACTAACAATAAATATATACTGCCTGGGCCCCCAGGTATAGACTCTGCTAGTACACACAACGCATATATACTCTCTACAATACATCCTTAATTATTAATAGGTGCCAACAAAATACAAATTTAAATATTACACCGGACTTTCTCTGTAATGTTCAAACAGATGACTAACACATTGAAAAAATCAGCATTAACATCTTAAATACATTCGGAAGGGACCGTTAATTCCCGGTAGGAAAATAATTATTCATCCAGCGAATGGCCACTAAAAGCATTTGGTTTTCAAATGAAGTCAGAGGTCTTATTTGCTCGGCGGCCGTTTAATACTAATTTGTTTGAGGTTTTCTAAAATCTAAACAAACCCGAAAATAGACCGTCGGCGGCGGTGAATGTGCGGTCCCGTAATGGTTTTTGAAGTGTGGTGAGGGGCGGGGGCGGGGCCGGGGGAGGACACTCGGCGGCCGCGGCCCCTACACGACAAATCAATTAGCGCCCGTGTCACTCGGTACACAATTCAGATTAAATTGCGCCCCAACCAAAATCCCGGTACCGTACCAGAACGTAAGTAGAAATACATGTCGGCCAGACAGGATTTATTGCTATTATTTAAAACGGAGTCTAATGTCTTATTGAAGCTCCTGTTCAGTTCTGTGGTCGGGCGCTTCTCCTCAACAGCGGACGTGTGACATTCCCAAATGGTATATTTGGAGGGAACCGTGCCGGAAATTACACATTTCTTTTTGTTTAACATGTTTATACATAATTACCGTTTAAATCCGGATGGTAAATGTGCATTTTTTTCTGTAGTTTACCGGAATCAACAATTATGCAACAAATTAGTAATTAATTTATAATAATGTGAAAGGTTAAAGGAAGTGGTATGGATAAATTTAGAATTACGTCTGTAGATTTGGTATTGTGTACACTTCAAAATTATTACCCGGTAATTGTGTAATTTGGGCACCATAATTATTGTAACAGCATTTATAACATATTTACAATAAGTTGTTTACACCCCTCCCCATCCATCCCTTTCCAACCTTCCTACGCTTTTCAGCGGTTTTACAGTACCGGGTATTTGGGAAACCCTATTGTCCAGATTCGTTCAAAGAACCTTTGTGGAACCCAGTGTGCGCGTAGAACAAAAGCGCGCTTTTCCTCCAGTCAGAATTATGAAAATGAGCTCGCGAACTCCAGGTTTAGGTCAGATTCAGTAACGTCTTTGTGTATGTACGTTGAGCCGTGTGACTGTAGCAAAAAATTTATTCAAATTTCTTGAGATAAATGCCATATAATATTACTTATTGACCTTTTATTAACCTTTCTTTAACTTCAATATATCAATACATAATAACATGTAATACCACCACAGCACCATAGAAAGTTAAAAATCAACTTATAATTATATATTAAAAGATTTTAATATGTATACATATGTACATATATACATTTATATATATACATATGGTTTTAAGTGGGGCACCAAGATGATAGGCCCCGACACGCCATCCAAAAGTGATTTATTAGGGAGCGTTTCATCATGTGGACTTTATTGAACACGTAACACCTATATTGCTCAGCTGATAGGCGAGAACGGTGCCGCCCCCGGAGGATTTACGGCCCCCGGGCCTCTCGAGCAATAGAGACCGCCCGACTATATGTCTATCGAAGAATGCGATAAGAAACACGTAGCGCCGCCCCCGCGGGGGCAGGATCATCGACCCGCCCCCGGACGTAGACCGACATCACATATATTGTCGAGAGCGTTCGGGGGGCCAATCGGGGAGTGGAAAAAAGACGTACTCTCCGCCTTCTTATTGTGACTAACTAGTTCCGGTTCACATCTGAGCGCCCTACCGGAACTGGGACTTTTTTTCGGGTTCTTTGTGTCATCCTGATTCACTTCTATTTCCCTCTTTTTTTCATTGATGCAGGGTATCTGAAATTCTACTGTACTACTCCATTAACATTCCTTAACAAATACGATAATTTAAAATTCTTCCTTCTTTTCATTTTGTTTTATTAGATATGAAAAAATTCTGATATAACCGAGATCTTGATTGTAGTTCATAAATAAAAATACCTTATCGCGGTGGGTTGATGTCGAGATTCGTTTAATAGAGTCCTTCAATTCGTTCCGCCATTTCCAGTTCGAAGATTTACGTAACTCGTACCGTCCAAAATGGGGGATTGGATGTCGATTACAGTAAATGACTCAATCTACACCTGTCTTTAGCATCTAATTTCCTGTATTAATTGCGTAAATCCCCCCTCCCCACCAATTATTTCTGGTAATTTGCAAAATGCAAATTAAAATTTTAAACACTATGAACGTATAAAATAATTAAATGTTTCAACCACTCTTACCGTCTGTGCTACACAATTTACAATTTGTAATTATAAATATCTTTATTTCTATATATAACTAGATATAAGTAGAATAAGTCTTATTAAGCTTTATTTTGTGTTCCTATTCTAATATAAAGGGGACAGAAGAAAGTTCGGATAAATTGAATATCACCAATTATCTCTTGAACGGTGAACCCAAAAACAATTAACACATGTTCCTTTTGTACCATGAGACAAAGTGGGAGTTTACACCTGTTACGTAACGAAGATCGGCCTAACGCGTATCGAATCGGCTTATCTAAAACCTGAATCCCAACGCTACCGATATATTACAGACGTCTTAATTACCTCGCTTCAATTAATTTATGCCTTATCTGTTGGAATAACCCGTTAAGCTGCGTTTCCATATAAAGTAGCTTGCCCGAGTGTAGTCCCACTTACAGTCGTTGTATTGTAGAATGATATTTTCAATTGAGTATTTCCGGATATTTTGATTTCCCTTCATAAATTAGTTATAATATATACCGCGATTACCGTAGTTAGAAAGTATTTAATGTTATTGATAATTTCAAATTGAGACGATGTTCCGATTTCCTGGAAAATTTTGGATCGAATATAATTCCCCAGGGGCAATAGATCTCGTTATTCCTCGAGTGAGGTGTGTCCTAACACGGTTCTGGAGTGGAACGCCTCAGTGCGGGTATTCCAAACCTATTAGTCGGGTCTTTGAGCCCGCAAAAGGTCGCACACAATACAAGTAGCGTTCCAATACGGGCCCGGCGCTCTTTCACGCCGCCTCCTCAAAGGAATCGTGGGGCGGGGGCGGGAAATGGTTGGCCATAGAGAGCCTTATTTCTTACCAATGGAGGAATTCAATTTACAAAGAAAGCGGGAGCCCCAGGAGCTCTCTTTAGCTCCGTTCCCCGCCTATTAAAATGAATGGCACGCCCGCGGTATAATGCTTATGCTAAAATACAAATCGAATTAAATTCACCCGATCTGCGTTTTAAAGTGGAACGGTCTGTACCAAATGCCGAGAAGCTGTAATTTTTTCTCGGATTTTTTAATATAAATTACATATTTTCAAACCATTATCATGCAGCAGTTTATGCCGATTATTATTACTCTAAACAATCTACTCTCATCAATGAAATTTGAATAGTTCAACAATATGTACACCAGTAGTGAAGATAGTTTACGTTCTCGCGAGCGCAATTCAGTCATCTCCCAGTGGATGGCGGCCCTAATAATGCCGGGAAAACTCGTTAAGAACAGATAAATATGAGGATCGTTATATAGGGTCCCCCACTCCCAACATAACGCGGCGTTTCTTTGGCGCCCCGATAGAATTTATTGGTCTCAATTAAATACGTGGCGTTAGAGACGAAGGATGTAAAGGGTGGGTGGGAGGGGGAGCGACAACTATTTTTAGAACCTTTTAGCTCTAATGAGTGTTTTATTGCGGAGGATGCTTTCACAGGGAGGAAGGCGCACTTAGCGGGCTCCATTAAAGATAAGACTGGAAGCCACGGGGATTTTTAACTCGTAAGGTTGGGGGGAGGTTCACGTTTTTAATCGTTCATTCTAAAAGGGCCAAGTTTCTTTTATTTTTTTCCCCGTATTTTAGTTTACCCGCTCATTCCTATTTTTTTTTTGAACTGCTTAATAAAACGCACGTTGCAACGACGGCTTCCCACACTCAGTTGGGAGCTGTCAGAAACGATTCGGAAACGAATCTGGGATCGGAAGGCGCCGTGAGGGAATAGGGGAGAGTCTTAATGGCTTTCACTTAATAAAAACTCTTATCGTCCTCCTGGTCCCTATTGGGTGGTGCCTCACTGGTCGGTGACCGCTGAGATCCCCGGGCCCGGGACGCTTCACTCAACAGTCAAATATTTCACGTTTCAACTCCATTGTAAAACAATCTTGCTGTTAGTTCTGAACACTCTTCTGAATTTTATCACAAATGGGATCACGGTCCTATGAACACCACGTTAACTGGCATCTTCAGGACAGTGCGTATCAAAATAATTATTTCATTCTCAAAGATAAATAAGAATAATAATAATATAACATTAATTTTTATGGCCGAAAATATCCATCCGTGTATAGAGCAACGAGTGTATAGGCGAGGGTAAATTTTATCGAAGCACTCCGGCGCTCAATCTGTGTGTAGATTCGTCTCATGCCTAACCGAGATGGCCTGGGTTAAATGTAACATGAAACTTAATGGACAGAATGTTATATAGATATACGAATGTGGGGTACGATGCCATTATTTAAGGGAATTGTTTGATTCATGTGGCGCTTGAGAGATACAGTAGCGCTTGAAGAAAGATAGAAAGACCTTCGAGCCTTATAGGAGGTAATGCCGAAAAATAACATTCTAGCAGTGTGATATTCTGATGTCGACTGATACCCTCTTGCGGGGGACTCCCGTGCATTCGGGCTAATGGAGGAATTGAGAGGCGGTCAACCTCGAGGCTAGATCAATCAGGTACTAGGTGGCGGAGGCGGCGGGGGCGGGGCGCGTTTGATTAGGCCTTGGGGAGAGGCTGGCGGTAGTTAGCCATCACCGGAGACCTCCATACCGCCTAGGCCAATACTGCGGTCGTATCACCCCATCCCCCTCCCACATCTCAGGTTGCACTCCCCTTTGTGCCAATCGGGCAGCTGAACTACGCGATTTCACATCCAGCCCAATTCCATTCTGGGACCTGATAATCTGAGAGGGAAACGAACATAAGAAGCGATCAATTAGCGATAGTTCCGAGAGAGGGAGAGCGAGGTTTACTTGGAAACGAAGAAATTCGCGAGGAGAAACCAATAGGCAAGAATGAGCCCACGACGAATAGGAATGAATTAGATCAGAAGTAATATTTAAAGAACGTTAAGAGAAATTAAGTTAAAAGAATTTTTATATGAACTACAAAATAATATTAAAAGCGAATTATGAAATTAAAATTATAAAGGTCTCTTTTTCCTGTACAGTTTTCCTAAAGTGTATAATATCAGAATTAATTATCGTCTAGTGAAAAAGACTGAATTGAATTTACTCCGTCGAAAGGCTGATTTCAGTGAACCAATAATCAATTTTGTTTGCTTGAAACATTTTCACGAGAAAAAAAATACATCGGAACAAAAACAGCTCAATTTGTGATCTAGTTAAGCGTGTTGGTAATACTGACGGGAGGGGACCCTAATATAATCCCCAGCGATGAGGTTCATTAGCAGGATTCGGGATTATGTTAATAATTAGCCCGTGACAGTAATTAATCATGGGAATTTTCGAACCCGTCGCCGGATGCAGTAACAGTGGCGGTTTATTATTTTAAAATGGCCGATGGTATGTTTAAACGAGACCTTCTGAATTAAATATTCAATTTACTCTAGATCTCTGTGCAGCCGCTTAATACTTTGTGACCGGTTTAACAATTGATTATTCAAAACAGGATACTATTACGTATTACTGAATTTTTCAGTTTCAGCCTGCTGAATGATCGAAGAAGCCTACAGACGATAGAAAGTTGCATTGGACTCATAAAACTGGAAAAACCAATACAAAGAGCCAAGTGATAGTAAAATATAATAAAATAATACATAAATATTGTGTAATAGAGAAGTATATAATTAAATATCTTTCTGCTACCCTAAAAACAGCAATGCAGGGATCTTGTTCAGTTTCAGAGTGTGTAGATTTGTCAAGTATCTGCGTCTGGAGGTCTGGACGACCGATAAAAATCATAATGCGACAATGGAAGGCCATACAGATTGTTGATAATGGTGGAGATCTGGTCTCTATCATCCCCAGAAGATAATTCTAGGCCGTCCACATTTATTAATAGCAACATAAGTTTTTTCCGAAACGTCTGTGTCGTGAGGACGCCAGCATGTTCTGTGTCAGGCCAGGCCCCGCCCCGTCGCCCGTCGGGAGGGTCGTCCACTACCCCTCCCACCAGACCCAACCTTAATGACTGTAATGATCGTCCCCCTCGCAGTTGGTATTTTACGAACCCGCTTTATGTCAAGTCCCTTCATTATATCGGCGGTCGAATGGGGGGAAAAAAAACACCGGTGAATAGTCGAATTAACGGTGGTCGGACCCCCGCGCTCACATTCCTGAATAGGCAGATAATTTGCTCAAAATTAAAAAAAAATATTGTCCCGGAAATATCCTTCAAAATTTTTTCCTTATCCTGCAGACTGAACATGTTATTCTTGTTTTTCTACCTGATGTGAGATTTTCCAATTAATATACACTGCTGTATAGAATGCTTATTTAAATAAATCTAATAGTAACATAAGTAGTAGCCCAAAAACGGGAGAATATTTAACTGAAGTTCTCTCATGTTCTCTATCTTTGAACGTTCATTTGGGCCGAGTTAAGCTATTCAGCGGGATTTAAAGGAATATAAAGGCGGTAAAGAAGGAGGTAAAGAGCTCGAAAGGATGGTCCTAGTCCCTTTTGATGTCCTAGTTAGGGTGGGTTAGGGCGGACCTAGGCGCCGACTCGAGGGGGCCCCGCCGTATATATAAAGTCGCCGCTCTCCCGTACCGGTATATTTCATCCATGGTTAGACAGAGGGCCGCTCGGGTGCGAGTTTTGAGTCCTAATTGACTCCAGTCCGTGCCCATATTTCAGGTTAATTTTCCCGCTCTCGTTGCCCGGGGCGTGACTCTAATGGTGGTCTTAGTGTTACTCATTTTCCCCGTTTCGACTCTCCTATTTTGTCCTTTACCGGGCTCAGCGTTGACATTTGTCCATAAGCGTCTGAGGAATGAGTTCTGGAGAACGTAATATTTCAGACAGACAATTAATGATTTTCGCTGTGGATTTGATGGATCGCTGGAAAATATCCACTTCCTGCGAATTTTCCAAGCGCTTAAAAGTAATAGCGTCGTACCACGAGAAGCTACGGTATAACCATCAAATAGGTAACACAAAAATTATGTTGCTGCACGTAATCATTCCTGTTAAAGATATTTCAATTGTCGTGACATACTAAGTCTTGATTTTCTTCTCTTATTATATTGGGCTTTTCGCCATTTACTGCTGCCTTAATACTGCAGTCTAGTTTGATGATGCAGACGATTTCTGAAATTACTGAAGAGCTTAAAAGTTTTAAAAGAGACTTAAACCGTTTCATTTATGAGAGATTTTCTGCTACATAATTTACCTTCTGTTTTATCTGACGTTAGACATAAGAGAAGAGGAAGGTCTGATGCAACTATTGGAGGTCCTAATTGACTCCAGTCCATGGCCATATTTCAGGTTCCAACCTCAAGTCGGGCACGGGCCGGAGCCGAACAGAAATAGAAGTAAGGGAAGCTCCTCGGGTCTGCGAAACCCCTCTTTCCAGAAACCGGGAGTTGTCCTCCTATTCCCGCCGGTGATGAATTTATGGCCGTCTGCGACGGCGACTTCTGTTAACGAAGTTTCCTGAGCGTTCACGACTAATTTGCATCATGTTTTATGGGGGCCATGGGTCCGTCCCGAAACTGTTATTTAAAGAAAATCACGACCGGGGGGGCATTTATTTACAGCTTCCGTTTATGTTCATTAAGATTTTAAATTTAGATTCGATTCGCTTCCCCTGCCCCACCGAGGTGAAATAAATAATAGCCGCGGGATGATTCAATTAAGCCGACTCGAGATTACTATGATTCGGGGACGTCATGGTGGTCGTTAGAAAAGTTAATTGAAACATTAAAGCAGTCTAACGATTATCCCAGACGATTAGAACATTAAAAGTCGTGGGAGGCCAAAAACCTGTATCGAAAAAGATATTGCGTCTAAACATGCTATAAGATGAAGTTGTATGTAGACAATCGACCAAAACTAAATGTAAATTAGGTGAATTCGTAATCTTAATGAAAATGATCACAGTTTCAATAAATCCTTTGCTATATGTCTGAAATATTATAAATAATTTTCTTATTACAAGTTCGGTCTTCATGTTTGTAAACCTGTTTATAATAATTGCATGAAACTGCACGGCCGACAGGACGAAAACTCATTAGTCAAATGGGCACGGTGTCCATTAATATACTGACAGAATTTATTGGCCAACTTGAAAATAGAATCTTGCAAAAGATAGAATACAAAATTCTCGAATAATGTGGTGCATTAAACTCGGTCGGAGTCATAATCGAGGCGATACCCTTACGAATAATTTGCATTTAAAGGGGAAAATTGAAGCGGGCGTTTCGAATACTCAATAAATAACCAATAAAAGCGATATTTGTGTCTTTATTAATCACAGACCCCGTTTATTAACTGGAGAAAGTTGGAATGAATGTGAAATAAATATATACTAACCGGTTCCCGAGACCTATTAAAGTTAATTTTCAATCTTGTTCTTTCTTCTCTCGATTATATGGCCCTGCGTTAGACCGGTTTCACCGTGACCGTCGTTATTTTAGTAATAATGTGAGTTCTGGAACCAGTCTAAGCTGACCAGACAATCACTCTACTGTTTCGATATTATTGTTTTCAACTAATAGTACGGCTGAAGAAAATTAATTTAAGTACTCAAACAAAATATTCAATAAATATACCCGCCTAGCATACGGTATTGTGAAATTCCTGTTTTAACGAACTTGGATATAGTTGCTTAGTATATGTAGGTCGAGTTTTATATAATACTTTAATAATCTGTACATGGCTTGAGTAAAATGAGCGGGAATGGGGGTTCATTATTTCAACAAACCCCGTTTATTCTAGTACATTCTCTGTTTCCGAACGAATGCAGTCATGGCAAGAGTGTCATGAACGATATAGAAAGTTCATTTTCAAGAGCTACAAACACTGAAATATACCACGTTTTGCTTATTAGAGGAGGAAGATGATGCAAAAGCAATGTATTGAAGTACATAAGGCGTAGCGTGATACAGGTAAAAATTTATCCATAAGGGAAATAAAGTCACGGGGCTTCTAAGGATAATCCGAATTTTCGGGGACCTTACTTCCCGTGCCCCATTCGAGGGATGAAAAACAGACTGCGAAAAAAAAATAAAAAAGTAATTTAAAAGTCGTTAGCCAAGTTGCCGAGGCGCGCCCCGCCGAGTTGGAGAAACCGCGCGCGCCCGAGAATTGGTTTCCCGAACAAGAATTGGCGGATAAAAACAAAGAACTCGGGGCTGAAAAAAGACCAGCTGGGGTGGTGGCGGGGCGGGGGGTTAAGAACAGGGAGAGGAACACACACAAAAAGGGGTGGAAGAAAAAACAACCGTTCCTCTGAAGACGTCTTATCGAACCATTTCACAGGGGTGTCCGAAACTCAATCTAAACTATTTGATCTCGGTCTGCGGGGGCACACCCCTCCAGGGCTGTTTATTTTGGCCGGGACCCTGTGATGGATGGCCCGACGGCCTCTGTCACGCTTTGAGGGGGGCCCCGCAACCTTTTTTATCTAGGCGACAAAAAATCTGCCCCCCCCTCAACCACCAAAAAAAAATCCGAACGTTGGAATTCACACAGAAATTAGTAGGAAAACCATAAACCTTGTTCAGAGAACCGTGGAATGTAAAATATATGAGGTGGGTGCGAAAATAATGCAGTTCGAAAGTCTATAACGACATAATCTCAACTTTATTAATCGAAATACCAGCGGCCATTTTACGGGCGAGTAAATCCTTCTTTGACATCTTGTACTGTCTGAGTTTAGAATAAATTAAATTTTTTTTCGACACGGATGAGCAAAACTTTAATAAAATATATGGTTTTATTTGGCAGCAAAATTGCTTATTCCCTCAGGCAAAAGTATGACATTTAACAGTGGAAGGAAATAAATCTATCTACGAACATAAGTAGAATATTGCGGGATTTATTTTCAATGTTAAATTTAAATAGCTGCGAAGAGCAATGTGGAGAAGTTTTCAACAAATCAATTTGTTTCACAAATATCATCTTACATTGTTTGTCACCCTCCTGACACGTTTTGAACCTCTCAACTTGCCGGTAGTTCAAAATGTAAATTATTGAAACAAAATAAATCCAATTTGTCCACTCCACTCCAATTGCCAATAAGGATTATTAAAATGTGGCGTAGGAACAAATTCTTCGATTAAAATTCAAACAGGCGGTCAATAATATACGATAGCACGTTCCGAAATAGGCGGCCCAGATATTCGTATAATTAATTCAAGGTGGTGCTTAAGCTGTATTTCAGTTCGTCCCCAAGAACAGAGGCCGGGACAGATTTGCATGGAACATGCTAATTTCGTTCTGCCGGTTCTGGTTTTTATTCTTTGTTTTTTTTTGTAGTTTAAAGGACGGGTCGACCCCGCGCGATCATTTGTTAAATTAATATTGCTTGGCAGGTTGCCACCATATTTGCCTTGTCCCTTTCGTTCGCATTGGTTTAATGTTACAAGATTAACTTGGAATTTCGCAGAGGTCAATTCGTGCGTAAGTACCTCCACATACTGAACTAATAGTATTAATACTGGTGATAGGTAACAACAAAGTAGGAAAAAGAAAACCGCATGAACGATTGTGTTCCACCAAATAACATTATTGAAAATACGTATGACTTAGCATGTTCAACATTGTTTACCATTGCTATATTGTACAGTTATACTGTTAACCATTAATAGTGCGTTGTACCCTGATTTATTTACGCTTTACCTAAAACAAGAGCCATAACGTGTTTCCAGTTGATCGATGCGCGCCATTCTCTGCAATTCAGTAACGCCCGCTTCCGAAACGGTAGATAGTCCGAATCCCATCTCGGTCGGGTCACGCTCAACCGTTTCGTGACTCTACTTCTCCTGAAATTAATAAATATTTCTCGGCTTCAGATAAAACCGACGCCCGATAGTCGGTACTCCAATTTTTTTTAAAGGGTGGGCGGGTCAAACGCAGGCTCCTGATGCCGAAGATAGCCCGCCGGTGGCGAACATCTTCGGGGGCAAATCTGGCACGGAAATGAGCGCTATCACGCGACGACCCGCTTCCACCTCCATTAAATTTATTTCAGAATATCTTCGCAGCAAGATATTTCTGCATATTTTTTCTTTCACCCCGCCCGGCAACGGCGGTAAGAAAAAGAAGGCCATATTTCTTCCCATAGTTGCTACCGTTATTAGAATTATTAAATTGAACTTTTGTTTAAGTACAGCAACTAAGATTGGTAATGGGATTTCTGGACCGAACTATTGATCTGAAGTGAATGAGAAGAGCTTATATAGCATAACATACTCTCCAGGAATTATTTATGTAGTGGAAAAGTGAAACCACCAGAACAGAAATATTTTGTCGTGTAATTCGTAAATCGTTTTTGTTAAAAAATCGTGCCACATCGTCAGCGCCACGCCGGCCCTCATCAGGGCCACCACGACCCATCGGGAGTTTTCTGTTGAATTTATTATTATATAATGGGTTATATTATATGGTCAGCCAGTGGAGAAGAGGAAACACATCAGTCCTTTGGCAATCAGTTTATTAGCACGATTGGCTACGTTCCCTTTTCAAGAAGTAAACCCGTCTGGGCTCGAACTATTATGGGTTTACTTAGGCAAAGACACTTGACAATTAGCCTACCAAACTGTGGAGCAAGATTGTTAAATATTTTATTAATTTCGATGTCACATAATGCCATATTGAACCCCCACCCAACGTCAGAGCAACCAGCGGCCCTCGTTAGGGCGACCACCGGCCCTTGTCAGGGCCACCTATGTGTGCATATTAATTTCAGTGAACAGAACCTATTTCTTGAGCAAGGCAGATATTTGTTTTCAACTGAAGCGTTACGCACGACAGTGATGAAAACTGACCTTTCAGTAATGTCCACTGTATGGTGAGTCGTTCTAACGTCCGGAGAGGTATCGGGTCAGAAGATCTGAAACGCTCCGGCGTCGTACATAAATAGGGTAAAGTTCTTTTCTGCAGGCTATCTACCGTTTAGGCCAGCTGGTGGACACGGGCAGAAAGCAGATAGAGACGCTCTGTCCCCCCGACGGCCCCAAAGGCCCCTATTGTTATTGCAAGGGCCTATCCACTCCGTCGATTTTTTTCTCGTTACCGATGCGAAATCGGCAGAGCCCCTTTGGTGGGGGGAGCTCAGGTAGGGGGCCATTGTCCGGCCGACAATAGACCCGGAACCGTGAAGAAGTCGATTGGCGCACGAGAGGAGGCCGAAGACACTTCATTCGAGGGCCGGGGCTTTTTCATCAGTTTCTCAACATCGACAGTTTTTCATTTGATGTTTCACTACCGCCAATCCGAACAAGGAACGATGCAGTACCTCTAACGCGAAAATTCCGCAGTCCAAATCCACAGGCCAGAATGATGATATTTCAAGGCCTCGCTGTTCTCGAAACTGGTATTTTAGACTGGGAACGAGGCGTATAATAATCTGAGCTTTCCAGGAATTGAAAGAAACCGAAGGGAGGCGCCGTAGCGGAGGCTCGGGAGCGGTTCATTGTCATTTACCGACTGTTCTAGTGGTGGATAACAACCGGGGTTATAATGGTCTCGGTGCTGTCTCGTTGCCGAAGAAGAGTCGGGTTTTAAATCGTTTTACGGCTCCCCGGAAAGCTTCCCTCGGACCACTCCGGGCCGAGGGGGAGGCAGGCCATTGTTTCATAACTGCCCTCTCTCGGGTTTCGGCATCCATTCCTCGACAAATTGCGTCCCCGAGCCTCCGCTCTCGTCTCCATTTGCGATTCAATTTACCCCTGTCCTGTTCTACAGCAACCGCGAGAATTTCTGAACCTGCACTGGGAATAGTGTAGCGACTGATTCGTTTCGAAATTATCCTCGCATGTTTTAGCGTTTATATAATTATAACATATATATTGGGACAGGGACAAAAGTGATTCGCTCGGAAATGAGATAAAGTGATCAGATCAACTACTCATTCGGGAAATTTTGTCCCGGATGTTACATATTAAATGTTATTGGAGTAAGTTTACTATTTTTTATTCCTCGTATCTAAAGTTCTATATGATACTTGAAGCATCCGTTTATTATTTATCGCTATAATAACTCAATCTGTGCAAAAATAATTAAGCGTCTTCTCAACTGAACTTTCTTTTTGTCGAATTAGACTCCAATTTTCTGCCTGAAAAAGGAAATATAAAAAGCGGAATATCCTATTTCGATGGGCAATTTTGTCCACTTATCTGATTAATATATTGGTTGATTTTTAATAGCTTAATTTCCCCTTGATTACAATGGCCATAGGAAGAGGTCAATTCTGGGATGTCCGAAATAATGAAGCAATTTGCATTTATTTATTCTTTTTTTCCGAATGCAACGTCGAACGGAGACATCATCCAGCCAAATTGTTTACAGTTGGAAATTTACTATGTAAATTACTTTGGTTAAAATAAATAATGAGTTCGACAAAATTAATAGGCGATCAAAAAATTAATCTTGAAATATTATTCATAATGATAATAATGATTAAAAACTCGAACAATTTCTCAACTGGCACACTTTACACTTTTTATTTAATAATATGCAATATCATTAATATCAGTCATACCTGATTTTTAAATTAGCGTAATTTGTGTGTTGGAATGTTTTGTGTATTTTTTGTTCAATGAACATCCCACTAGAAAGCATTAATTTACAGTCCCTCTTAAAGGTTCTTTTTGTAAAAGTAAACCTTTCTATTCATCGGATGTAATGATAATGCAAAACGAAATCGATTAACAGCACAAATATACAATACTTCAGAAGGATACGATTGACATTCACAGACATGCACTAAAAACCCTTAAGATATTCCGACACGATAATGTAGCATTACTTGAGACGAAATTTGTTATTATGGATATATAGATTGTACAGACAAGTGATTTTTTCCAGTCTTGGGGCATGTGCTACTAGAACATCTCGAAAGAAAGAGTAAACGAAAGGGGGGAACACCTCATAACGGTCGGGATTTATGTGACGGTATTATTGTTACAAATAAGTACACCCAATTACGACAGAGCATCCGTCTTATTTCTTTTTCGTGGCCCCGAAGAGCGCGGTTTTTCAACGTTGCGACGAGCATTATATCATACCCGCCCTGTGGGGGCCATCGGCACCCCGTTTGAAATTCGGCCCTCCTTAAAAAAATAAAAAACAAAAAAAAATAGAACACAAAAAGAAAGGGATAGAGGGACTGGCTGGAGAGAGGACGGGCATATATCTTGGCCCCTTTTCCTTTACATTTGCCCTTTGGGGAGGCGCGTTTACACGTTTTTTTCTCCGCCTTTTCCCACCGGCAGCCCTTTGACGGTGGCGGCTGGAAGGAAAAAAAAATAACAGCGAATGAAATATTTATAGGAAACGCGGGTCCTAAACATTTTTATACCAGTTATTTCAATTGTACAACGTTTTCCGATGTAAATGTCCACTCGGGTCATTTATTGGATTCGAAATTGAGCATTGAGTAAACGGATTCTAAACTCGTAGCCAGAAGGATAATACGATTAGTCTTGCGATTTTCTGTCTCCACTAGCTAACTTTTCGCATCATCGTATCAAAAAATGCGGACTGAATATTCCTTCGGCGATCAGCATACGTGAAGATCGCAGGAACGGTGATATTCGCAAACCACCTTACAAACGAAAAATTAATGTTAGTTGAAACTGGCTCATATAGGATAATGCGGAATATTTTTCAATGTGTACGTAAATAATAAGCCATGTCGCACTGACCTATTTCTAACATTATTAGATTAATATTCACGCATTCTGGAAAATATTCATTTCGATTACTTAATAATGAGTACAGTTGATCCGAATAACTAGGATAGTTTTAGATTGATTATTGATACACGTTTGTGGGGTACCTGAACTTCGTTTCGGAACTGCGTTGGAAATCGAGAGAACGAATAAAACTGTACAATCTGTACGTGCATGGACACTTCGGCATTTGCACTGGCCAGAGTTGTTGGGGGCGCAACAACATCTGAAACGTCCGCAGGCGTGTTCCGTGTGGGATCCTCGGTCGTGAAAGGTAAACGGTCCGGCCGCGGGTTTCACGTTTTAGCCGGAGCACGAAACAATTTTCCAATCGTTCTTTGTCGTGGGCTGAAGGGGGGAAATTCCGCCCCCCGGCCCGACAAGTGCATGTAATAAACGTTGGGCGAACAAATATGAGAGGCCGTTCGCCGCGGCGCCTCAGAGGTATCTACAGGGAGGGAGGGACTCGTGATCTCATTATTCAGCCGCGGGACGGGAGCCGCAGCGTTTCCAGGCTTTCCGAAGGGAGTGCAGCGGCCTCGATTTGCAGGCGAACTTAATTCGTCGATTTGGCGACACGATTTCTCCAGTAACGAGGCAAATAGAAACGATCCGAGCGTTCAATTCCTGGAGGATAATGGGGCCGACCGAGCTTCCCTTTTAGTGGAACTCATATCTTATAATGTACGCTACACGGATAGACGTAATTGGAACTCACAATGTGAACTTTCGATACAAATATTGAACGCTTTCTTCAATTTATTATTAGTTGAATGTTTATTTTATTGAGATTCGTAGCTACTCCACTTATCTTTCTAGCGGTTAAAATGTATATTGAACATTTTACTGTGCAAGTTCGTAAAGAGAATTATTTAAACGCGAATAAGATACACTGAAGGGAGAGAGAAAAATACAGTGAAGCTAACACTTAAAATTACTAAGCAATATGACGGCTGAAGAAACAATAGTACAATGCTTATAAGTTCGGTATTCAGAACATTTTGAGTTATACATATATTATTGGGCAAACGTTCAACCTCTGGATAAACGCTGTTGACTCATAAAACCACTGATTCATCTCTGTAATTCAAGCCGTCTCTCGAACTCAATATATTTTTATAATTAATATCGTTCGCAGATTGTTGCCAACCGGCGTGTCAAATCCAAAATGAAAATTCCCCGAAACTCCCCCGGAAAGATAAATGTATGTACACGGGGATAAATATTTACATCTTTTAATAAACGGAGGTCCGAGCCTAAACAACAACCCCGTGAAATCCGGAAAGCTGTAATTTCGTTAATCGCCGGACTCGGCCGGCTTATTTAATTGCCGCCAACTCGGCATCAAAAAGATATCCTCCTGTTTTTTTAAAGTTATTTTTCCCCGAATATGCAAATTCGGCCCGTTTCGGTTATTTAAATTATTGGAAATATAAAACGCCGACTACGATCGGTTTTATGGGGGCTAATGACCGAGCCGACTTTTACAAATTGATTCAACACGCTCGAAGAGCTAGCGTCGCTTTGTTATTAGAGGACGGGTTATATTTATTTAATTTTTCTCCTCCGGAACCGAGTATTGAGAGGTGGGGTCTAATTTGTTAAATGTTGGTAGAGAGGAATGAAAGGGGGAGCTGATTTATTATGCAAACAAACAGCGGTGCCGCCGCTACGGGCGCGCCAAAGGGAGCGCACCCCCCACCTGTGTACACGCCGCCAGGAACCAGAACCCTTTGATAAAAGTGATTGCACACCGGCAAAATGATTCACCGCGAAAATCCACTTTTCGTACCTGTTTCAAATTAGGAAAATCTCGCATTCATAATTTTGCAGTACAGTCGATTGGTCTTTAGAACCACGTGGAAACAATGACGTTCGCAAGTGAAAATAGAAATGGGTCAGATATTGATTTGAACACTAAGGATTACGTTCTCGAGTGGCTAGCGTAAATATACAATAACAACAATATACCTAGTGTTACTTATATACATGTCACAAGTGTGACTGTTAAGCTATGTTAAGTACATTTAAATAAGGAAGCGTTGTAACTGACTACGAGATTCATGCCACCTTATGAGTAATTTTATTTAATTAAACCTAACAAATTAGTTTATTTCAAAAATGTTAAATTTTAAAAAGGAATAAGTTGTGCCGTTGAAAATATTGTATTGTGGACAGAATTAAAAAAAAAACATGTCGGATACACCAATTTCTTTTATGGATTTTGAAATGTAATGGGATCTACCTGGAAATTTCATGCTGGCGAAGAACTTAAGATAAGCGCTGAATGCCGTTCGAATTCTTAAATGGCAGCCCTTGTCCCGACCCCGTCACACGTTGCTTCTTTACACGGTCGCGGTGTACCGTGCCATTTCTTGAAAGCCCCTGGCAACCTTTGTGCCGGGTTGTTGTGGGTGCAGCCCACAATAAGAATTTAAGAGGAGGGTCGGTGGGTATTAGAGCCCCTGATGTAACACTACCTTAGCTCTTCATTAGGTGGCGCACCTGGGACGGGGCGCCCGTAAAATCCCGGGCGCGCTGGATAAGATCACCGGCCAGTTGTTGCGCCCCCTTACGGAACTACGCGCCTTTATTCCACTCTGACTGTAACACTAGAATAACAGTGTGCAACGGGGCCGGGGGGTCCAACAAAACCCTGCTGATTCTTCTGAATGATACCGAAAATATTTCGTGTCGTACTGACGACGTTTCATGTGCAAGCTGAGATCTGAATAAAACCGATGCGCTCCATTATCACCCTACAGAACACCTCTATTCACACATTTACGCACAATCCGAATATTGTGTTATATCCCAATAAGTTATATCAAATTTCTAGTAAAATTATTAAAATAAAAACAATTTTCAGAATCCCTTTAGAAGGCTTTCGAAAATTTAACTTAACATTAAGTTAGGAGGTAAACGTTCTCCTACACTCTCAAGCTTGAGAGTATTTACAATACTCCCCAGGACAACTATAAACTTCCTTATTATAATCCACATTAATCCACCTTAATCCACATTAATCTATCTTAACCACCTAAATCAATCCACTCCCTTTAATCCACATTACTCCCCTTAATCCACCTTAATTTATTCTTAATACTTCTTTGGCGGGTGAACTCAGACAGGATAACAAGACCGTCCACGTGACTCCACCTAGCTGTGAAAATCCCAGCTCCCTATCTCGCCACCTGGCGATGAAAATCGTATTTCGTATTCAGATATTCCGTCCGTTTTGACCAAATCCATGGCTCTCATCCGCACTTTTTCGCCCACGCTACTTGTATTTACCGTGTCGCATTTTTTTACGGACGTCCGCGCGAAACGTTATCAGTTGAGTAAACCGAAACGGGATTGGTTTAGAGGAGGAGCGGCGGCGTGGACGTGCTAGGGAGACGGGTTAACGAGCAAACATGGTCTGTGCATGATATTTTCCTGTATCCCACCTGTTTTCCTACTCGGTAAAGGAATGCGACTGGTATTGTACAGAAACCACATACATTTTGAATGAAAGAAATAAACCATGGATCAACGATCGTATCAAAACCACCAAAATGTGATAACACTAAAATAAATGTCTCTATGTTGTGATAACCCGGGAAAGTGGTATTATAATTAGCAATTATGGACAATACGATGGTAGCCTGAAAATACTTCATTCATAAGAAGAAATAATAGAAGAATCCGGATTCTAATTTTATCTGGGTAACAAGGACAATAAATACATACTTTTAATCGACTATGAGTTGATTAGAACCTTGAGAAATACACTGAAGTAAATTCGATAATGATGCCAATCATCTTACCCCAACCAAGATTGAATAGGGTAAGGTCTTTCGCAGCCCGCCGGCGTAAATATGGAGTGTACAATTATTAATTAAGTACAGATTGTACACCTGCGACCCCCCCCCTACCGCCGCACCTCTTTGGAAGGAGGGAACAGCACTAGGTGAATGTGAGGCCTGGGGCGGGGTAGGGCGCATCATTATCTGGCCCTTAGTTACACCGCGGGGCCGCCCATTAATTACGAGCCTGTCGGGCTCCCTTCCGTGTAGTTTGTTACTAATATGACCAGATAAAGCTTCATTATGCTCGCAGAGGCCTATGAACGCTCGGGCTTTATCGGTACATTCGCCCCCCCCCTCCCACAGCTACCAACGACCGGCTCCAGCCACTAAATTGATTAATAAATATTAATCGCCGGACAAAACGGTAATGCGTTTTTGGAATAAGGGCATCAGAAAAGAAGGAAAAATCGGGAAAAGTTAATTATCGTATATAATAATCGATGGCTTTATTGAGTCAACGAAAAGAGATTTAGTTGAATGTAATCAAATCAGAATTATAGAAATTGACCTCGTTTTAATTTTAACCACCATTCCTGGAATTTCAAAGTGAAAAAAAATTATCAAATTAACATCACGTTACTCCTCAAAACTGAACAATCCGATAACGCTATCCTATAGTGCAGGCAATGACACAACGGCTCCAGAGAGCTGAGTCCAGGCGTTTAACGAAGAAATGATTCTACACTCATGCTTTATTAGTTTGACCACAATTTGATTAATTGCGTATTGAGGTGCAATAAAGGCAGGTTTTTGAAAAAAATATTACAACCCGATTTTTTCCATAACTGTTGTGGTTGGTTAATCGGTGTTTTACGTTGATCTAAACATTGACGTTTACTTTTGGGACACCCCGTATAGAAATCCAGTGGCAGAAAATTGCTCGATGTAATTTTGGATAAATAACAAGGCATTTCTTTTAATTTAAATATTGCGTAACTATTAAAATTATACAGCAATTGTATTGCCCCCTATTGTTTTTCGCTAATGGACTCAGGACAATCTCCGGTCGGTAAGGGCGGGAGGGAGGCAGTGGGAGACCCCATTACCGGAGAACAATCGGCCTTCGCTTCGGGCAGGGAAAATTATTCCAAACCACTCTTTAAACGGGGTCAACCCCATTGTCGAGAGTAAGCCAAACCGTCGTGGAGACGAAAGACAGTTTATACAGGTGCGGGCGGTTGGTTAGTGAAAGGAGGAGGGCCCCGGGGGGACTAATGAAGTGCGCGCCGGCAGCGGACTCCTAAGTGGGACCGCCGCCCCATTAGAGCCCCAGCCCACTGTTGGTTGACACGCTCTCCTCCTCCAGACTTATACAGCTACAGCTTCCCCCCCCCCCCGTATCCAGGTGTTTGTCCCAAGCCTTTTACCTACCGTTTGCGCAGTCATCCTATTTATCCGGGGACCGGGCGATTTCTCCCATAAACCGATAGCTTATTCGAATAAAAAAGTTTTCGTGTTATTCAATTCTCTATCAACTTGCCCGTTATTGGGATTGGCCCTGACAAAATTATTTCCATCTAAATAAATTTGCTCATATTATTGCCAAATATAACCCACATAAATTGTTTATGTTTGTTTTTTACATCCTTATCCTTAGTATCGCTTGGCATTTTATTTAACACTTAATCGAGGACGTAGTAATTGCGTTATTACGTACTATTATCGAATAAGTTTCCATAACCAAAAATAAAATATTAAAATACAGGAATATAACTGAAAGGAATGGAAAACCGATACGAAAGTTGTCTTTCAATACCATATCTGTGCGCCGGCCCTATCGCTTAATTAAATCCGTGTCCACAGTAAGTTGTGCTCCAGTTGACGTCCATACTGGGACTCGTTTTCCGGGGCAGGAACCATTTTCAATTATTTTTCTACCGCCTAATGGCTCCCCGAAGAATATGAAGACATAAAGCAGTGGGAGTTTACAACTGGCCGGTCGGCGGGTTCGGGCCGTATAACTCAATAAAGGGGGCGAGCAACTTGCCCCGGTCATTAGGTAAGTTAAAAACTGCCCCCGACCGCCAACAACTGGAACGAGATTCTTCCCTCCCCCTCCCCTGCCGACCCCTTAATGAGGATATATTTTTCCCAACTTATTGTTCCCAATTTATAACCGGGGTTAAGCACGTATAAATTCGCGGCCGTCCCGCTGTTAAATAGGTGGCCTTATTAAAGGCACCACTTTCACCCCAGTAATTCACTGTCCCTAATCAGAATGTGCCGTTATTGTACGACGCTTCGAATACCTGTAGTTATTTACTTCAATTCGGTATCTTTCTGTACTGTAAATTAGTGAGGAACCTGCGTTTGTCGTTTGTGGATTGGGCATCCGGAAAACATACACTTTAAATAATATTTCCTTATTCGCGGTGTAGGACTTTAGTGCCGTTTATTATTACAGTGTTTCAGTAGTATTACAGAGTCTTCTGTAGTTGACTTTGTCAATTATCTCTCTGGAATCTTTCTCAAAATTCGAAGGATATTAATGAAGCGATCGGTACGGGAATATCCCTTGGAAGTATTTCCTCTTTCCGGGCCATCAAGCCGCGGTCGCGCCCTCGTTCGTGACGGACCGAGCGCATCCGCCCCGTCCAATATTAATCATTAACGGCCAGAGCGCTGGGGACGGGGGAAATGTAAATTTATAATAAACATATTTCATCTTGACGTTGACTTTCGGCATGAATCACACTGACTAATGGATAGTTTGGCCGTGGCGGGGGCGGGGTCGCGGGCTATTACTGCAGCGGGCCCCTATTGACTGGCTCCTGTCACTATGATTGTTCGTTGTCGATATTCGCTTTTCAATGATTACGTAACAAATCGTTCCGCGGGAGATGATTGGATCCGGACTTTTACCGAAGTCTGGTTAATTTATCATCCAGCTGAAACGTAACTGAAAACGGAAGAAGCGAGAAATAAATAAGTTCGTATTACATTATAAGTTAGATAATTAACATGATCATCCCTTATAATGTGCTTTCGGTGTTACTTTGTATTTATCTATTGGTTCAATACTCGTAGGTACTGCCTGATCTCATTCGGACAATAGTGATTTGCAGAAAGTCGATACTTGAAGTGTTCTGACTGACATATACGCAATATGAGTCGGAGACAAGTTTAACTCTGGGGAAGGTTCGGACGTGTCCCAAGGAGCCCAGTAACGAGTGAGTAGCGGGCTTTCAGCCCAGAAGTGGGCCGCTGATTGATCGGAGCAACAGGCAAGCTTTCAGGGTCCGTCCTTTTTTGTGTCGTCGTCCGGGGCCCCGTGTCCGGGACCGGTTTAAGGAAGCGACAGCCCCCCGCCCAGCTACAGTGGAAACGGTGAAATGAAGGCGGCCGGTTGTCCCACACGCCATGTGCCTGCCCGCCCCCGCCGCCACCAACCGCTTGTCTCCGCCCGGTTTTATCCGTCTTTTTGCCCCAACCACTTAAAGCTTTTTGGAAGGCGACGTTCCCGTCGGGGCGAAAGGGTTTCGTTTGACCCCGCTGCCTCGGAGTGCTCTGCGGGCTCCAGCCAGTCTTAATAGACACAATAGCTGGCATAGATCACACGTCAAGGGCTCTACCCTAATAATAAGCACCCGCGCATCCTACTTTTCTTGAAGTATTAAATCGACCAATACGGGACTACCATATTTTAAATACTATTTATTGAATTGGGGAAATATTGTTGAATGTGCAAATCAAAACTAAATTTATTTAAACAAATAAAGTTTTCAATATCTTTATTTCAATTAATTTATTTTTTATAAAGGAGGTGAACATTTTCTGACGATGCTAGAAGAGAAAGCTAAATGGACATATTTTATCGCCCATTTACCTTCAACCTACGAGTCGTATTCCAGTAATCCGGAGGGGACATTCGCGCCTCACTACTGTTATTATCATGAAGCGTCACTACGTCGTTGGCAGTTGATACGCTGACAGGATATTTCATAAGCGGCCGAAATTCTTAGGTGTCTCGAGATCCCGGTGATAGCACAAATTAGTCATGGTTGGGGGGCCGGGATCGAGTGGGGAATGCGTCATATTCTAAACCTTCCCTGTCGTTCAGAATACATCTTAACACGTATGTAAATATAAAAAATAATTCCTATAATATTAATTATAATATAGTTACATTTAATTACGCGTAATTAAATAAAACGCGGTAATGGAGTTTTTGACATTTTTATTGAATGGTGAATGAGCAATTAATCTATCGCTACGATAATTCTTTGACGACTAAGCAGATTCGCTTATATGAGTTCAGAGGAAATGTGCAGTTTGTAAATCAAGCTCAGGTCGAAAAACAATGGTGGGTGGCCGAAATGGGAAGTAAAAGGGGCTTAAGGCAAGTTGTGTTTTGAGAGCGGCTTTTAGCCGCCGAAAGCGGTCCCGGGTTGGAACCTTCCTTTCCAAGAGGCGCCCCCTTGCTCACGATTCGATGTATTTCCGATAGATTCCCATTCCCTTCTTGTCTGAAAGGAGACTTCAACACTTCAAAAGAATCTCGAGGACGATTCGGCCTCGCGATGAAACAATTTTTCCCTCCTGCTAGTTCTGTTTACACAGGCGGCACCTTTCCCGGGGGTGGAAAAGGGCTTAGGTCCGCGGAAAATCGATTTACATAACTCAATCTTCTTTCTGGCCCCTTGTATCCTGAATTGGGAATATGCCGATTAAATAAAAAGCGTTGTGTCAGACTCAAAACTAGGTCGTAATCATTAAATATGTAACAGGAATATATATACTATTCAAATATTAATTTATTGGGCAAAATTCCATTGAAAACCGAAGCGTCGGTTGATGTCACTTTACGTGCCCAATAGGATGAGTCTAATATAAACGACTGTTCTATTCAAATTGTAAAACTTTTTTCCCATCCAGGTCAACCTTTTGTAAATGTAGATTTGTGTAAGTCATGGGAAAAACTTGATGCCGCATCGTATTTCCCAGAGGCGCCCCGTATACCCCGCGTATCTGAATAATTCAATACATCCCGGTAGCCATCCCCAAACGGAATTAATCTCGGGCAATCAATTGACGGGCGTTGTGTCGACAACGCCGATGTCTTCGCATTAATAAGCCGGTCGGACGCTCCTCGGCTAACGGCTTCCGATCAATCGCCTGTAGAGAGATGTAATTGTCTCACAATTTAAATGAAAGGCTACCGTACCCCGGGGGGAACACCGTAAAAATTGAGATTATTCAAATATTAGCGAAATTCTTTTCACCATCCAAGGAATAATAAATGATTAATATAATTGAAAGTAATATACATGAAATGATGCGAAGTAATTAACCTTCTGAAGTGCTGAAGTTCTACCACATTTTTCAAATTTATATTCCGACGCATTTGTTCTGAGAGTTTAGGACCAATTGTTTCTAGGCTACATCTACCGCTCTTAATTATATTTTTGTGTTTTTTTCAGAGCTTATGCAGATACTCTCGATTAATTAGTACATGTTTTTTTTAATTGAAGGAAAATTCGGGTAAGAAATAATTGAAGTTCAAAAATTACCGGAGATTTTTCCTAAACAAGGGAATAAATTCAAGATACAGTAGGCAACTAGTAATGGGAAAATAGATTGAGGATAATGAGGAGTGAGCATTACTGGAAGGCGCAAACCTGTGTTATTTACACCAATTTCAGTCGGATTCTAGGCAAACCAGTTGGACGTCACATGAGGCCCGGAACCGGGCTCTGGGCCGCATCATTTTATGCCGCTATTTTATGGGCTCAATTTATGCCGTGCGAAAACTCGGGCTTCGTTAGAAGGGCGCCGGCGCGACCAATTAAATGCCGCGTTCGAGGCTCGGCCGCCCGGCTAAATCCGAAGCCGGATTGCGTTACACAGCAGCGCTGCTGTGAAATTAAAATTTTGGCAATTCTGGAACGCAAAATAAAAAACCCGATGGGCGGTGATGGAGCTGATACATTGTACAGGTTTTTCCACTGCAAAAGACTACGGCCTATATTAAGGGTTATGTAGTAATGATATTCACGCTTTATCATGAAATAATACTTTATGTTTCAGGTTAAAGATACCCTGAGTGAATACAAATATATTTAATTAATGCGCAGGAGTAACTGCGAAGTGTTAGTGGGGACAACACTGTATTATTAGCGGAATGATACTGGATGGCGAAACACACCTATGGTTTAGGATCAAATAGGCGAGCGGATACAAACGTACCGCCATAGTGTTAATTAAAAACATGTTTAGGGGAATAGGTTTGAGAATAGGTTCGGATTTTACCATCGTAATCCTTTCCGGGTGTAGGGACGCAAAAACCGAAGGAAAAAATTAATGAACACCTTCGAATCTTTCACTTGCACGGAATCTACAGAATAATTGGGCGCGCGTTTTTCCATCGTTCCCTCCTCGTAATGACTTGTTAACGCAGGAGGAAAACAGACCCTCGGCGAGCTGTCGGGTCTCTGAAAAAAGAAAAACAAAACCGGTGTTTAATTGCCGGCGGAAATATGACAGGCGGCGAAAAAGAATTCAATTAGCCAAATAGCGCGTCCGACGGACTCGGCTTCCCTTTGATTAGCCGTCGAACGATTGTCATTTTTAGCCCTTTGTAGTAGGTTTTTACACTCCTGTCGGATACAGAAGAAGAATGAATTTTACAACTCTTTCAACTTTCTCCGTATAACGAGTTGCTACTGCAGTTGCTGCTGGTGCACACAATATATTACTGTCTAGGAGAGACGGGGCAGAAGAACACAGGAGTTCAAAACATCTCCTACCCACAAACGAACATTTTTTAGGATCAAATTTGATACAAAACATTCGGAAGCGGAGGTATTCCATTTCTTCTCTGTTCTCTTGAAATTGCACAGCAAAAGATAACCAATTTAAACTTTCGTGCATTAAAATTACGAAGTTGACTCACTGTAAAATTCTGACAATGCATCTTCTTCGCCCGAAACTTGAATTGATCTGCTCAAGATGCGGACCAATTAACGAGGAGAATAACTAGAGTAATTTTTAAAAAATAAACAGTTTATGTAGTATAAACGGAACATGTACGTTTTACAGTTTTTATCCTCTGCACAATGTCTTCTTCAAAATCCCAATTCTTAAAACTTGTTCTTTAATTAGGTTACGTCATTGGCAATCGATACGGTCGTCAAAAGTCAGATGATGTGTGTTAAGGGGAAAGGATGAAGGAAACGAGTAACAATATTACACTGTTTTAGTTCCAGGGAAAAGAGGTCATCTGTCTCAGAATCGGGGTCGTGAGGACACAAAACATAAATATTTGTAATTCCCGCCTGTACAACCAGTAATTGATAATTTACCGGGGCTGAGGGGGGAGGGCGGACAGAGATAAGACAAAAATAAGGTCTTTGTTAATCTTCTTTATGATTTTCCGGCGGCCCCTTCTAATTAAAACCACAGTTCACAACTGAACAGTCTTGAGAACTGTTTTCGTTGAAAGAACATATTAATCATAACTTAAAACGATAGAGCAACGGACTATAATTGATTCTCAGATTCAGTTTATAATCTGAAACTTTATAGCTTTATTTGAAAATCATTTTATACGGCGTTAAAATCCCATTAATATTTAACAATTTAGACATCATAATTACAGGTACTACAGCGGCTATTTTTAGGTTTCGGATATCATTTTCCGTTTACTGAATTTTAATCTTTTCGCATAGGAATATTTACGGATGGGAAGCTAAAAACTGGCTGAGAAAAATTAATGGGATGTTGAAATTACGGTTGATTATGCTGTTAGAAACCAAACAGAGGGCATGGGCTTATGATTTGGCATCATGGGATTACATTGGAAGCTACCCACAGCTTAAATCATCCTCAATTAACTTAATTTATTGACACCGATATTACTTTCCCAGGCAATTATCCGTCTGATTGATCAAACAATGATGCATTGACGTGTTTTAAAGGACATTATAAAATAATCAGAGCTATTACGTTATAAAAATTTTCACCAGGTCAAAAATTGCTGACTAACGGTATTATAACTCTGAATTCGCGAGGGACTAAAAAAACGAATACTACCCAAAGTACAAATTGAACAAACAGTTCGCCTTTTGTAATTCCCGTTGATTACACGCGTTCGAGTGTTTGTCTTTTTAATTAAATTTCTTCCCTATTGTTTTTTAAATATTTCAATCGTTAATTGTACCACAATTACATTTTTCAATTTCGTTTTCAGGAGTCTCTTCGGCAGTTACTTTTTACTTTCCAGCACACTTCAACGGACTCAGGATAATCCGGTTTTCTAGCCTCGGTTGTCATTAAACAACAACTCTGAAATATGAAAGCAACAAGCGCAATTTATTAAATTCTAGAAGGAATGAATTTCGTCTAATCAGGAAATTTTCATTAATAAATCTGTTTGTGATACATTTACATTTAGTTTTATAATTTTATTAACGTTTCATAAACAATACTGTTGAGGGTTTGTACATACCGTCGCAACGAAGGACTCTTCTTTTAAATATTTCACCTGGATTCTGCATTGTTTCCTATTAGTTATGTAGTTAGATAAATTTACTGTACTGAAACTAAGAATATTTACGTTCTATGGATTAAGAAATGAGCTGGTGCTGAATCCGGTCGGACGGGTCCTGGGACGAAGCCGGGGGTGGAATGCCGTTCCGACAAAGGTTCCCGTTGAATAAAATATCCAGCCGATTGTTGTTTGTTTCCCCTCGCGTTCTTTTTCCCGTGGATTTTTTTATTACCAGCCGCCCGGTCATCATTTCCAACGAATTAATGGACGGCCCACCATCAGAGTTGAAGGGACGAACAAGGTGGTCCGCCCCAAGTTAAGACGTTTCCAGTCCGAAATTGGCGTCTGTCCAACCGAAAGAACTAAAATACTTACAGAAGAGTTCTTTTATTTCGTCTTATTTTTTATCCAACGGTATTTTTTAACAAAGCTATCGATCCTCGGACAAAAAAGGGTTATGTCTACTATCCCCAAACAATGATCTGTGTAGATAAAAGGAGAGACAAATTGATATACTTATTAAGAAAATAAATTATTTTATATACAATGTTAATTAATTAATGTCCATACCTTAACTAAACAAATAGCATTATGCAATATCCATCAGAAATAAGGCTTTATAAGGCGGAAACATGAAAGTAATGATAAAACAGGTATATAATAATAATTAATCATTAATTAGCTAATGCTTGAAACGATAATTCGACTGTTATTGGAACTTAAACAACGGAACAGGTACGGTTTTTGCCGACGAAAGCGTAAAATGCGCTGATGGTTTATTAGGAGAAATGGCAGAGGAAACCTTTTTAAAAAGTTTGCATCTTACGTTCCTTCAGTCCGGAATCAGCCATTAAGTTTTATTGGTAGTTAATACCAGTTCTGAGCTCAGATCCCAATGAATACCCCATTGGGAGTTTTTGATTTACAACTGATTCGATTACAATTCCATTTCTATACCATAAGGTGGATTAATGGGTGGGTTAATGTGGATTAAGGTGGATACCCGATGACACTGGTAAATAAGTATCAGTAAGGCATAAAATCAGGGGTATCAATAATATAAAATATATGAAATTGAGAGGGTCCTACAGCAATTTAATTTTTATTTTAGTACTAATGTTGTCATTGAAAAGAAGGAAAAATCTGAATATTGACTTAGATGAAAATTTAACAATGCAAATGTCCCTCTATCGAGGATTGATTCCGGTTTTAGGAGACCGGAAATTCGTTAGAGATGGGCCCTCCGGGACCGAGAGCGTCGGAGCGGGAACGGGCGAACGGCGTGAAATTACAAATTTAATTACGGCCCTCGGCCAAGGGCCCCTTTTATGTGTTGTAATTCGGGAAAATAGAGTTAGGAGGAGGATGGTCCGAGGCATCGAACGGGCGGAAATCGCGGACGAGGGGTTGCCATGAGGCGGGGGGAGACAATAAAGCAGCGGCCATAATGCGGTCCGGCCGGACTTTGTTTTAGTTAATGGTTTTGTTTACAAGGCGTTCATAATCCCGACCAACGGCGGGGTGTTAGCCCCCCTCGAGCTATAACCGCACCTAAACCGTATACGTTCTAATGTAACTCCTCTCCCATGTTCATACTAGATTGGGGACGGTCATAATGACCATGTGTCAAACAATGATCGTTCACCAGGAACTTTAGCACAATGAATAAACGGCTTCGAATGTTGCCGTTTCTGCGGTATATTCGGGGGTGGAACATGCGGCTCAATAAAACGTTTGAAATAATTAAAATTTTGAAGTAACTTAATAACAATTTTTTAAAATATCTCGTCTACTAATTACTGAAACGCTCTTTCGCATTTCAAAATCAACATTTCACCGTCAAGTTGTTTTTTTTCGCACTTCCGCCCCAGCGGAATGTCGTCAGCGCTTTCCTTATCGAAAAAGAAATGGCCTGGAAGAATGAAGTGGCTCCAGTCTTATCGGTCGTGTCAAGCGTGAAAAAGGTTATTGGCACTTTTAACACATTTCATTTAATTATCGACCCGATGCGAGGGAATTCGTATTCAAATATTTGCCAGCGATGTAGAAACTTCATCGTCTTCACGTACTCCATTGTAGAAAATTGTATATATTGTTTCCGTTTATTTTATTATCAGAATTGATATTCATCGATAGTTGGCTCGCTTAACAATATGTTAAAAAAATCGGTTCTTATTTTTTCCGTTCTTATCAATAAAATTATAAATTTTATTTAAATTTAAACCTATCAAGAATTATTATTTGAAAACCGTCTGCGTAGGGATTTGGGGAAGCCACAAATATGTGGGCATAAACTGAAGAGAATATTTAAAATTATTATACAGGGAATCTTAATACTATATTAGTTCCGATTGGAGGGTATTATATCGTTACTATACGATTAACGAATTGAACTGAAATTATGATAAAAAATAATGTAAAACATTTTTTATATTGACAGTTAGGAGTGATTTTTTTCTTAGCGAAAATTTAAGGAGCGGAGGGGAATTGAAAACAAGTAGAACGTCTGAGCGTTTCAAGTCCGACTTCTGAAAACTGATAGGTGCACGGCGGAGTCTCTTTTTATCGGGGTTTCCACTCGAAAGGCTCCGTGGAGGCGGCGGAGGCGGCCACCGTTCCGTTTTAACCAGCCGAGCGAGCAGCACGGCGAACACTTTTGAACCGACGGCCGACTGAGATAACAGGCCCCGGTCGGAAAGAGGGACTTGCCTCGCGGGAAGTTTGTTACAAGAAGTTCGACGCCGTCCGAGAGAAATGCGGAGAGTTCATTAGAACGGAAATTAAACGGGAGCTGTGGGAACCGAATATTACCGCGGCGGATAATGCGCCGGCTGCTTTCGCCTGAATAACACTTCGACGAACAGATATCGGGCAGCCGTAGCCGAATCTGCAAATACAATATTATAGCGTTAGGTCAATATTACATCATCGGCTGTCTTTTGATCCTTTTGACATACTTCAGTTTGTCATTGCGAGTATACTGAAATGAACACGATAACGAACAACTGCCACACTTGACGGGACGAATTATTTTATTAAATTTTACGACTGAATCTTGAAGTTCGAATTCTGGATATTGTGTGAAATTATCCAACGCTTAACGCTTAAAGAGGGATAACTCTTGTCGTTATTGCGATTTAAACATTTTTTACGGGAATTGATTTTTCGGGGAATTATGAAATGCAGTCTGAATATATAATTCCGAAAATCGTCTAAATATCGCTACATTTGATTAACGCATGGATCGTGAGGTTCATTTAAGTAGCATTTATGAGCTTGTCTATTTCGGTCGAACGGTGGCGGACTGAAATATTAGGTTTCAATTATTGACCGGCCTGCGATCGACATTATCAAGAATACTGTAGGTAAAAGTTACGGAATTGTTGTGCGAATTATTTCTTCAATAATTCTTGCGTAAAGACCGGTCTAGGAAATGTTTTCGAACGGCATTACGCCAGAGTTTCGGATAGTGATTGCATCGTCACGCAACGGAGACTCACCACGAACTGTTGGCCAGGTGGGGCGGGTGGGTCTCTTCGCTGTAATGGCGGGTCCCCCCGTGGGCCCTGCAATATTCAAGATCAAGAAACCGACTGCCTCCACCTCCCGAGACGCCCACGAAGCTTAATTGACTGCCATTAAACGATTTGGCGAACGGGGGCCTCAACCACCCCCTCCCACCATCGGGGGGTATAAATGATTCAAAACGGGGCGGGTTTTCCCTCTCCCGGGTGTTGGATCTCCCGACTTTTCCCACATGCATATCTCAGAATACTCAGACGGAGCGGAGTCGAAGGATCGATGCCCTGAAAGAGAGACACCGGGGGGGAGGTCCTTCCAACCCGCAATTTTAGAATATCCCGGGAACAACAGGTGGACACGCTCCCAGGTACGGTGAAAATTTTAAGTAGGATAAAACCCGCCGTACTCATTTTTCGTACTGGGAGACAGACTATAAGAGTCCCAGCAAACGCAAGACGAACAATATGTTCCAAAATAAAAGCACATTATTTTTCTGGGGAATGTTTTTCACGGTTGTAGAAGAACTTTTAAGGAGATTAGTCAGACAATAATCAATTATAGCTGTTTATAACTTTACCTGTATTTGCACTCGTGATTGTAGAAACCACCACCGGAAATTACGATTGCATTCAGTCACACGAGTCTCAAGTGAATGCTACAAATTCAATGGTATTCAGTCTAAAATTGTTGATAAATTGGGAAATCTTAATGCCAGTTTTGGGGGAGTAGATTTAATCATTCGTATAACAGAGAGTTCCGTGATTTGTCCTTCATAAATTCCACCATCCCCCGACAGGAGTGTAGCGGCCCCTCGGTATTCGTTCACGGGCGGAATAACCGCCCCCGGGAGTCCTTGAGATATTTTGTTTACAGGCGGATGACTACAACGGGCGATAATCCATTACGGTCCATAACGTGTAAGCCCCTCGAAGACGCGAGCTCGTAAATTTTCACGATCCCATGACGTCCCCCATCCGCGGCACGTTACGGCGGGGATAAAGATATGGGCGCTTTACTTTAGAATAAAACAAAAGTGTCAGACAAAAGTCCTCAAGTAAACTATAACTTAGATATGTGCCAATTTAGGGCGAAAACTTCCAAATATCTATCCAAATATTCAAATATATATAAATTGATGATATTTTTGCAAAACGTTCAATCAAATATGTTACTTTTCTGATAAACGTTTAATGAAGTTTATTAAAGAAATACTTCTTCTATCAGCTTCCGCGATTCCTCAGTGTGTTCGTCCCGTTCTATTTCCGTAGGGAAATTGTGATTTTACGAGTTGCCCCAACTGTAGCCTTAATGGTAATTGGACTCGTTCGTCGATGGGAGGTTTATCACGAAGTTCATGCGGCCCTGGGTCATGCGACGCTACTTGGGGAGGCGGATATAGACGGGGCCCTGAAGAAGTGGAGGCGGCCACCCACCGTACAGCTCTGTCTCTCTCCAGCCTCTCTCCCTATCCCTGCCGAGCAATGAATCAGATCGATCGAACACGAAGCGCAAGACCGGTTTGTAAATTCGGAATCTGGAGGTTAATGAGTCGCGTTCATGTACCGTGGCAATGTCGATACCAATCGGCCGGTATCCTACGGTAGACCCTGTGGTGAGTGAAGAAACGTGGGCTCAGATCTGAACGTCAAGGATTAATAACTACGGTAATAACATTTTTAAATATAAATGTATTTTGAAAAAATTTAAACCGTAGCTCGATTGGGGGAATGTAATTATTTCGGCTTCCGAGATCAAAAGTCATTTTAACATCCGGACACGCATTAATTATTGTACGAACAATACATTTCTCGTTTCCAATTTCACTGTTATAAAATGGTTATATTGTCATAAAGCATATATGAATTGTATGCAGCTTTCTTCGAAATTAATTTATTATAACCAGTAAAGGCGGTCCATCCGATAGAGTGAAAAGTTAAAAGTTCAGTTTCGTAATTGAACTTCCATGCTACCACCTTCTCGAACGGAGAATGAATATAGAGGAATAAAAATTGTATTCAAATTAATCGGAGGTTTTGCCTCATTCTTTTACAAACGGGGATTCCGATAATTAGCAATTGGTCACGTTCGAACCATTCGAAATGTATAATTAAGCAAATATTTTCGTAGAATAAATATTATTCATCCGCAGTTCAACCTGAGAGAATGGTTCGCTGGAAAACATTTATTGACTTTCTGAAAAATAATATCAGCAGATGTTAGATCTCACGAATTAGGCGGAACACTGGTACAATTACTGAAATGATGAAGTATCGCGGGCTAAAATAATATCCGGGCGCATATTTTAAAGTATATGATGAACCTATTTAACGAAATTGAGGACGAATTTGTATTTAAAAAATCCTTTTTTACAGACTTCAAGGAGTTGTGAAGATCGCAGTGATACCATAAATCCACACACGCACACACATTCAAAGCGCACACGATTTATAACCCACTAATGAAAATTCGATGCCGATAATTCTCACGAGAACCAAAATCATTAACGCGATAGAATCTTCGACCGACCGGAATTTCCTGAGGCCCATTTAATTTGAAAACACCAGATTCCGTTACCGAGATGTGTTAATTAATTGTACCTTAATCGACGATCGTTATTAGAAGCTCTCATGCATGTATTACTCACTTGCAAACACTTGGGTGTAGAAAATAATTGTTTCATTCCTTTCCTTATTATTTTTCAGGGAATATTGACCAAGGAAATTATCGTTAGACACAATTTTTAGCCAGTGGAATACTCAGAGGCTGTTCAAATATCTTGGATAATATTATTGCTACCTATACTATGATACCTAAAGATTACGAACGTCCTAGACATTAGAGGAATTGCCGAGGATTAAAATACCAAATGGTTCTTTATTACACAATAAATTTTTTGCCCTATAAATGTTTAGAAACTTGTGTTTTAATCATATTTATGTTTACAATTCTATTAATGGGAGATCTTCATGTATACTGTTTACTTCCGTAGTTTTAGCAACCATACGGAGAACAATTAACGATACTAACACCCCTATAAATAATACTAATGTTTCTATTTCGGCTATTTTGGCCGGGAAACAAGGCAAACGCCCGCATACAAAATAACAGAGAACATTAACATGTAAAACAATATTGGGGCAACCCGAAGGGGCCCACGGATACAAGATGAGGCATATTACGGCCGTGGAATATTCGCCAAGTCCTTCTAAACCCACTTGTGCGGAGAGAATGGCCTTGCCCGGTTCTAAAACCCCACTGTTTGCCGTATTATAAGCATTAGGTTATGGGGGAACAATATGAAGTTCAACAGCGGTCGGGAGCGGGGGCGGGGGGTGGACCGGCCGGCCCATATAAATTTGAACGGATCCTTAACGTCCGAATACATTAGATGTTAATTCGAGGTGTTATTTCGCCTATGGGAAAATATCATTCCGAGCCTCGTTTATTGCGAGCAGTTGTATGGATTACTGAGATGATAATGTGCTCGATGGCGCTGCGAATGAAATTCAAGTAGTGACTCCAATATAAAAGTTAAGATAATTGTTATAATAGTAATATGCACACTAATATGCACACTAGCTTGTAATGTAGCTTAATTACATTAAAACCTTTTTTTAATATAGCTTAGCTTATATTAAAACCAGTTTAATATTCCTTACTGTAATCGTTTAATTGAGTTCTAAGAATAACGTAATTTCGAGTGTCAACTCACCGACTTATTTTAAGTCGGTGGAAGAAACTCTTGCAAATTGAATTATGTCATTCTGGGAGCGTCTACTCCAATTGCGTGTTAAAAACCCGTCCAAGAATTGAAACCTCATCCGTAGTAACCTACAGAAGGAAGCCGGGGGAGAATAAGAAAATGAGGACTGTTCCACTGTCGGATTGGCGGACGAAACACAGAGACGAATAAAATACCGGTAGCGGGACAGGGAAAAAAAGAGAGACGTCGACCTCCGGACGGGAGGAAACAAGAGAGGTAGATTGTCATGGGATGAGGACACGTGACCGAGTCACGGGGGGCCGGCCGGCACTCTCCCACGAGAGGGACACCGCCGCGCCTCTCTTTTCAGGACCGAACCGCTTCTTCTTTTATTTTCTTTCTCTTGTTCCCTTCCGCGTGTGTTTGTGTGCGTATAACCCGCCCGCCCCATTTGCATATTATGCACACAAAACGTGCACCCCGCCACGACCCTCCGACCCACAGCCTCCCGATGAAAGGGGATATTCAGATTAGTCGGGTCTAGCACAATGCCGCCCCCTTGTACCCTGTTACAGTTTTACAAGAGGCGCTCAATTGGATTAATGGATTTTCTATGGAGCGACGTCCGGAGATGTTCTCCGATAGGAGATTTTTTAATTTAAGGAATGCTTACGAGGTTCCTCTGACTAGTCAGCTTGAGAATGAAAATAAAAATGAAAATATCTGTATAGGATGTTGTTTAAAATCGTTAGGTTAGGTCTAACGATGATACCGTAAATAATTAGAACGACATTAAAATAACTGTGAAATTATAGAGACTAACTCAGAAATTAATTAGGATAAGCCATTTTGGCTTCTGGCAAATTTGAAAATAACCTTACTCCTTAATTGGGGGTGATTTTTTGTCATAACATTTGTTTTCGAATATTTTTTTATTTCAAATTTTATTTTATCTTACGATATCGTACAAAATATCGGATAGTGGTGGAGATAAGCGCACAGCGGTTCCGGCTACGATTCAATGGAATTTTCATACAAATGTAATTCGAGATCGGACGTCGTTACCGGAGATATTTTTCCAGTGTTAATTGTATATATAAAACGCTGGGTCGTAAAACTGAACAACTACGGTTAGAGAGAGGATGGGGGGGGGAGGCGCCTGTGAGAGCGGAAGCCAGCCGGGACCCAGGAGGGACGATCGGTATCTGTAAGCTGGCGGATACTGCAGTGTTTTTAATTATGCCGTTTCATAAAGTTAATTGTTTCATTTTTTTAACAGTTTACAGGGATCGTTAACTGCGTCCGCTTTCAGCGCGCAGGGTGGGGTCCATCATTTTTAACGACGGCCGAACAGAGGTTCGAAAGAACATAGATTTATATAGCCGGTAAATTCGTTGCAATAATTTAATAACGATTTAAAAATAACATTTATTCGAGACACAATAATGAACAGTTTTTCGTAGCTTTGTTCTCGCGCTACGAAAATTACAGAGTAAATTATGGTCGTGTGTTCCTCTCGATGCATTCTTCAGATCTCAATCGATCGGACGTCTATTTTTTGGGACCAGGATAAATGAGACAAGAGTCTTATAAGGGGGGCCATCTGGCGAGCGGCGGCCAGACAAAAGGATTTATGTGAAATCCGCGCCCGGATCGTAATACGCGCGCGGACGTTCCGCCCTGCCAAGAGTTATGGGCACATTTAAATTCTGAAGAGCGGGGGACATTAAACGAAAAAAGTAATAAATAAAAAAAAGGACCCGACTCGGGGACGCTAATGAATTGCCGTGTAGCTCTCGGACTCCCCTCTTGAAGCGTTCGACATCCGTTTGTCAGTCTGTCCTCGGCCGTTTACGGAGCGAATGAGACGGAAAGGAAAACGCAAAAAAAAAAGAAACGCCGAATTACATTAAAACACCGGTAGCCGATGTCCCGGAAGAAGATCAGATAAGGACCACCGAACGGACATTTAAATCACGGCCGTGTTTATGATCTCCCCCGTTCGTCATGCATTTTAATAATGTGTTAATCGATAGAATAAAATAATCAATTCGTTCGAACGGGCCCAAATCCGAAATAAGACCTCCGGTTCCGAGCCGCACGATGTTTAATCGACATAAATAATTCATCCCCGCATTATTCCGAGTTCGGTCATTAAAATTTATGAAATTGAAAGCGTTGCGTATGCTGTTTAAAAGTTAGCGCTGGGCTCCGCTTAAAATGTGCATTAATTAACGAATGGGCTAGTTGAGTCTCCGCGCAATTAGCGAGAATTTTTAGTTCGGGCTATGTAAATAAGGAAACTACAGTATTCGTATTATAGCAAGTAGAGCCGAGTTGTTTATTTAAATCTTGTTGCGTCCATCCGTTACGAATTAAAAGTTACGTTTAAATTACTTCCTTGAATTAAATTTAGGTCACAACGCGAACATTTAGAGGAAACAATTACCTGATAATCAATAAATTATTTTAATGAATTCTATTTATCAAGCTAACTTCCTTAACTAATTTAACTGTTTAGCTTATTTAAACGTTTTAATTCGTTAGAGTTATACCCGAGTATATATTACGGAAGTTCTGCAATAGTTACATCCTGCTTTTAATGTAATATATACCAAGAAACATCGGGAACAGGGGGAGGAAAAGATTTTCATGAAAACCATAAATCCGTTACAAGGGGATTGCATCTAGCCCCTGATGGCAAGAAGGAGTGCCCCTCGCAATATATATTTTCGACCCGAACGACCCCTCTCTTTAGCGGGCGAGCCCCCGAACAGAGAAACGCTACAAAGCCATCGCGGTAAATGAGCCGCCCCTCCCTTGAATCAACACATAGGAGAGCCTCAAAAGGGACTCTTAGTTATTGCTCGGCTATTTCCAAGTGAAAGGGGGGAGCCGGGGGTTGGCTCCCATCTGCGTTCGGGGCCGTTTCCAGGAGGTTTTTAACTTCGGACACCCGGAAGCGGAAATCATCAATAGCTTCGTGGGCCTCGTTTCTTGCATTCCCCGGTGAATGCGCCTTCTCTGAGAAGGGCTCGTAACGCTCGAGATCTCCCGAAAGAAATTGTGTACAGAAATAATCCTGCCGGCTGTCAAAGGGCGGCTGCACTTTACGCGAAGGGAAAGCTCCTTTTAGACATATTAGTTAAAAACTAATTTCGCCACCGAAGTAGATAAATTCAACATCGGGCCTACTGTTTCTACAGCTGCTCGGTACACAGATGTTACTTCCTTTTGAAGTTACAAATGTTTCATTCATCTAGTTAGTAAGACTGGTATTAGTTTTATGACAATCATTAACACAGTAACGAACTTTACTGATTTATACTATTTATTAATTTAATTGTGATACTACTCTGCCAGGACCCATCATCGGGAACCGGGAAAGTCCTACATTACTGTCGTTTGGAGTAAAGTGAAGCTGATCTCACTTAAAAACAACAATCGGCTAACGGTGTTAATTAAGTCCATTTTTTTCGGTACTTAGCATGAGTATCAAATATTGAATGCCATGTCCATTTTACTCCAAGCTTAGAAACACGGTATAAGATTTATGGATGAACTGCAGAGACCAGTGGGGGATCGATAAAAGCATTAATTGGTTATTGGAGTTAACAATTAATCGCCCATCACGGTCGCCGGCCTAATGGATGACCCGGTAATGTCGGGTGTATGGCTCTCGATTGTTGCTACCCGCATATTTGTCAGGCTTTCAAACACGATTTTATTTCATCGCTTAATTGTCCCTCACGGCCAGAAATTAATTCCAATGGATAGATTAAATTGCCGCGGCCCGTTTTTAGTGTCCCATCAAAAACTCAGCGGGACGAAGTAACTATAAAACACAGAGCCTGATGTTCAACAATTTTATTGTCCTTTATGGACGCAAGGAAGCTGTCATTCAATAAGCTGTGGCGAAAGATGAAAGTTATTTAACTTCTTAATAAAGTTATAATAATTGTATACATAAATATAATGTATGCAGCAATTTAGAAAGAAGAAAAAAGACAGTGTAATGGTAGGTAATTATTTATTTGTGAAAGACCTATCCATGCATGGCATGATAAGTTGTACGAGCGAATAATTTATATTAGTCAAACAAATTATTTAGGAACGTAAATCAGAAATGGTGTCCACTGAACCCGTCATCGTAACCGAATGAATTGTGGGATGAAGAGTCGAAGCCGTGTGAGATCACAGGTATAGCCACAGGTACGGACTTCTCCACTACATAGGGTACGTGATGCTCGACAGGGACGGGCACTTTCACCGGTACGGGGTACGGCTTCTCGACGGGTACGGGCACGGGTTTCTCAACGGGTACAGGGTAGGGCTTTGGTACAGATACGGGGTAGGGGCGGTCGACGGGCACTTTAACCGGGACGGGGTACGGCTTGTTGACAGGGACCGGGTAGGGCCTGGCGACGGGCACGTGGACGGTGTATGGCCTTGGAACATCGACGGGGACCTTGACTGGTACAGGTATGTGCTTTTCTACTGGCACTGGGACATTTTTGGTGACGATGTATGGTACAGGTTTCTCAACAGGGACTGGTACCGGCCTATCAACCGGGACGTGGTACGGCACTGGGACGTGTTTCTCGACGGGATAGGGCTGAGGTACGGGCACCTTTACGGGGTAAGGTATGTGCTTCTCGACTGGAACCGGGACAGGCTTCGGGATGTGCACAGGGACCGGACGGTCGACTGGAACCGAAATATGGACCGGCACATGCTTCTCAACGGGCACTGGGTATGGGACGGGCACCTCCTTGGTCAGCGTCACCGTCTTCACGTGGTGTTCATCGCCGATTCCGCTTCCCAGTCCGCTCAAATGTCCGCTTGAAAACCCGGTCGAAAGTCCCGAAGAAGAGAGACCGTGACTTGCGTGCTCCAGATCATGTCCCGAATGTCCGCCGAAGAATCCTCCGAACCAGCCGCTGAACAGTCCTCTCTTCTCGTGTTTCTTCTCCTCCACTTTCTTGGTTTCGGCCGCCACCAGGCCCACTACCAACAACACTACCAATGCAACTTTCATGTTTCCACTGTTGACTCGTTACTGATACTCTCTGCTCGTTGAATTTCGTATATATACCCCTCGGAAGCTTGGTTACGGTCAACCATGCATTGACGATCTTATGCAATTTGCCCGTCTTAGGCAATCGTTTGGTATTCCAGCTGTCCTAATTAAATTGGTAACATTGTCTCAAGTCATTTACCGGTTTATGGTTTATTTCATAATTTCCCTTCTTATACAACGAACACTTGATGGCGGTTGTGAATCAATAGTGTAGTTTGTCAGTTATTAGTGAATAGAGAATTGAAAAATTCAATGTGTATAATAAAAAATGCGTATATTAATCTGGGCAATATCATCACTTCTGCATCGTTCGAAAATAACTGTGGTCGGTAACTTGTATCCGAGAGTCTATAAAATGTCTAAGTAATAACATTAATATAAATTATTTTAATATCGTATTTAGTTGAGTGGAGAGTGTAAGCACTATAAACCTATCATAGTACCTAATTGGGTGGTTTTATTCCGACAAGAATTTAATAATTATGGAAATCAGGTAACAATGAGTGATTTAGAACCTTGACTGATTTTCCCACCTCAGTTTGTATGCGGAGGATAGATTGGGGTAGACTTGCGCCTCCGGGGCAGCCTAATAGATTTGGGCGTACTCCCCGGCCATTAGCAACCCCAGATGTCCCCTCTTCGACTCCAGGCTGGTGGTAAGCAGTTTGCCGGATCAGACCCCAGGGAGTGATAGCTAATGGAGATATTTACATGGCAGTGGCCAGGAAAGGGGACAGAAGGGTCTGGGATTTATTTGTCGGGATCGAGGACTGCTCGGCCGTTCACCTGTTGATACTCCGTCCCTGATCCTACAATTTTTTCCGGCCATACTTCAATTCCAACATATCCCTTGGCAAGTATAATTAAATATCGTCTATTTAGGACAGTTAGTGTGCACCTTAGTAAAGTTGCACGGTTATAAAATTGTATAGATAATGCAAGTCATATTTCTTCTGACGTTGAAAATAATTCACTGAGGTATTCTGCGCCATGCGCCGGCATTTCTCCTGTATTTTCGAAAAAGATTCATTTTTTAATTCCTTTTCTATTCCTCTCCCCTGGAAGCATTCCCGGAAGCGTCAAAGAAAACTGCTCCGTCACCGTCCCAGACTCCATTAAAATAGTTTAAAAATCAAATTCTTCTCCTTCCTCTCATGAATGATTTAAACTCGTGTCACAGATTTTTGTCGCTTATAAGTTATAATGACCAACTTTTCGAAAAATGTTCGTCACGGGGACTTGGAAACGGAGACATTTTATGCAGTGTATTATTGGTAATATTCGTTCGTGCATATTTTAAATGAGATGTTCATCGCAGACTTATGAGATACGTGAAATTAATTATGTTATCGGTAATATAACAAATGTTATATAAGATATATTACGATTCCAAAATTTCTAAGTGAGTCTATGCCACGAGGCACAATATAATAACAAAATTGCTTCGGTATTACGGGATAGTAAAAAGCTATAATTAAGGGACTATGTTTCACAAGAGATAAATTGCTCCTTCATCTCTTTCGGGTCGCCTCAATGTACAATTAGCCCTCTGTTCAGCGGTGATTGGTCGGAGGTAAAGGAATCGCCCCGTTCTGATTGAATAATGGAATCGGAATTAGGCCGATTTAAGCGATTTGCCGGCAACGAAGTCGGGCTTAGAGAAAAAAAACCGCAGGAGGCGGGCCGCGGCGGCGCCTTTTCATAGAGCTCACCGGGGCAATTACCGGCCGATTATCCGCCCTCTCGGCTAGAGTGAATCGGCCCCTAATCCAGAAGGGGGATGAAAGGTTTGACGGTCGCCGGCGGGAGTCCTCCCCCCGCCAAACTCCTAAACAAGCGAGCCCTTGATGAGAGAGCCAGCCACAATCGGAGATAAGAGAGAGAGATAGAGAAAGAGAAGTGTAACACACGCACAAGAGGCGGTTGATTGTGAGGGCCGACCCTCTACATACAATATCGCATGATTTATGAACTGCCGCCGCCGCCGCCGCTGACACGCGGACTCGTTTCTTAACTCCTGCGAGACACTTTAATTCCCGAAGCTCGGTCAATTATAACTTGGTATCCCTCCTGCATATGTAAATCGAAGCATTTTCTCCTAAGCCCGGATAGGAAAGTGTAAATTACTTCAAGCAACCATCGAAATTCACGTTTGTTACCAGAACAGGCATTAATGCACCATTCAGCTTCAACACTTGTGCCTGTCTGTTGGTCATAACCAGGAATGGTTGTCTACTACTTGCTGTGTTAAGAGTAGCATATGGAATAGGTTCAGTTACACAAATAGGTTTACTGGAGACAGAAAATCACAAGAGTGATGATATTTAACTCCATAATGCTTACAATAGTGGTGCATAGAATACTGCATTAATTTTTTCCCTTCAAAGATTGGAATAATTTAATAGGGTGGGACATTTTCTACCCTATACGATTCTAATGTTCGGGAATAATTTGTCACAAAATGCTGTCATAATCATTATAATTATAAAAATTAAAGGAACATATTGCTCTATACACGAGCTATTTCAAGTCCTCTTGAAAGTCTCTCTGCTTAGATGGTTCGTTATTCACGATTCGGTGAGATTTATTATCTATTATATTGGAGCCTGTTATAATGATGTCTATAACGTCATTACCGATGCACTCTACCGCTGCGGAGGGCCGCCGTCCGTCCATCTCTTGCCGTTCCTCGGCCCGTCGAAAGATTAATGGCCGCGGTTGAGTTTTGTTTTTCGCCGGCCTCCGATTGAATTGGGGCCGGCGGGGGCTTTTCGGGGCAAGATTGATGCCGGGGTTGACCAGGCCTTTCCATTAAATACGAAAAAAAGGAACAGAAAAACAAAAAAAAAGGACCGGGCCCCCATTTATCAAGTCTGCTTTGTGCGAGCCCCACGATGCCCCTCCCCCCTGTCCCGCCAGCAGACCCGCGAGCCAGATAAAACGCGCCGACAGCTATGAAATTTAACTTCCAAGGGTTTCTAAGCATTTTATGGATCGTATAACCTTTTAGAGGGCCGACGTTTGCATTGTGCCGACAAAAAATTGGGGTTTAAACGGGCTAAGGTGGCTTCGATTAATCCCATTTTATCGGCGGGAGATGATATCGTGAGAATATTGTGATTATTTATTAGAGCAATAATATTCGAAAGAATTTTATTTCGAAAATTTATGTCACATTCTAGATGTTTCCAACCTTAGAAATCCCCAAGGAATGAATAGCAATACTGAGCTGGGACTAGAACTAGAGAAACGCTACCCTTCCGACTTAAACTGAGTAATATTATGATAAATTAACTGAAATGTAATTTATAAAGATTGTGTAAAGATTTAGTGGTAGTAAACAGTAGTAAACCCTAAAAATTGGGTAATTAAGTTTAAAATTCCATATTTAAAATACTACCAGGGCAACCTAACTATTTTATAAGTATATTTTCCGAATATTGATAAATATTTTGACAAAGGATTTAATATTAAGGCATTTTTTTTGATGTGCAAACTAAAACGGGGACCCCTTTATCGTTGAAATATATTACCGGAAGAAATCCTCCTTGATAGGAGGGGAGTTGTCTTTATCTATAAGGTTTTTTCAGTAAGTTTCTTTTTTTATACCGCTTTTATGAAGTATTTCTGTGTCGTCCGAACGTCTGTCTTACCTTGTGTGTCGCGGAGGACCCGCCCCCCTTTGAGACAATAGTGGAGGCCGCGCTCATCAGTTACAGACGAGTCGCCGGCGGGCACCAGTCCCCGGTTTTTAAATTGGGATTCATATCTTCTTCTTATTTTTTTTCTAGCTATTTTCCTCTCAGAACTCCGATGATCACGACAAAGGGAAGAACAAGGAGAAGTGCGGACAGAAAGGGACATAAAGTAGAAAGGGATCCCGTGACGTCACAGGTGCGCGCGTGTGCGCATCCTTGTTAATTACGGTGCGCTGCGGGTTGGGGCAAGGGCCCCTCGGGGAAGGAGAAGCGATACTCTCTCTCTTTCTCTCTCTCTCTCTTTCTCTTTTCCAATCATTCTCAGTCGGTTTGCGGCCCCGGGCTAAATGGTGCTTGGAATTAAAGCGGCCGACAACAAGGAAAGAGAGAGACCACCTTTTTACATTTTAAAAGTGTACCGCCTTCGCTCCGACGCCGGCAAATGAGGCCCTTTCCACGGCCCGCCACACTTCATCCGGGCCTGCTAGTTTTTCTACCGCGGGTGTAAACACTAAAATTACACTCCTTTGTAGTGTAATCCGTATCATGCCCCTGCTTTTGAGTCCCGCGGCCAGAAATCAGCTCTACGGTATAGTTTCATGGAGTCTTATTTGGTCAGAAGATGTATAGGACACTTTTGTTATTTTATATTTATATTATATCTAAATATATAACTATTTAAAAATCACCTGTTTATTTTTGAATACTTTTATAAATACCTCTCATCGATAAAACACGGGGCTACTGGCAGAAGAAAGGGATATTCATGGGATATTCATCACATTTCTGAATCACTCATTTTCTCAGCTGAGACGTAATGGTCTCTGTTATTAAGGTGCCTACGCGCCTCGCCCTTTATTCTCATTTAAATGAGGAAATTAACTGTACCCTGTGCCTCATCCATTCTCTCCCGACAAGAAATATGATGCCTTACCTACTTAGAGCTAAATTATGGCCTACTGTACGTATCTATTCATGATCATTTAATTTACACGAATGTATGTTTCCTTCGGGCATGTTCAAATTGATATTTCCATTCGAGTTGTTATTTTAATTTTAATTAACTAATAATATAATAAATGAAAAATTGGCACGATCGAGTGATATGATGGGGAGGGGGGTATACTTACCCTGTAATGTGAATGTAGGGGGGTAAAATTATAAAAATAAGCCAATAGAATGTGGATATTGGAAAAAAGGTATAAAACCAGTTTAAATGGAGGGATAATAATAGATATAATTAGTCAGGCTTGAAATCATTTCAGCATTTTCAATTCATTCAGGACAGAATCAGATACGCTCGTCAGATACAATCTCAAATAAGAAATACGAAATGGTTCCTTACAATCAAAACAAGATAACTAGATACGGCGGTTTGGAAGCGAGGATGGAGAATCTAAATAACAATTTTAGAATTTTCTCCAATTTGTGTCTTACCCAACGATTGTCATCGTCATAAAATATTCTGCGGGCGGCTTGACACGGCGAGGAGGGCCATCTGATTAATGACTTTTCAATGTCCGAGCCATCAATTTCGCCGGAACAACGTCGGCTCCCCGAAAACAATCGTGGGCTGTGTTCGCCCCCTTGTTAAACTCCCCACGATACGCGCGGTGACGCCGTTTTTGAAACGGCGCCACTATTTGCATATTAATTGCGTTAATCCGCCCCCGCCTCACTCCAACCTCGGGACAATAATCGTCCCAATCGATCGGACTCGCAATAGCGGAGATAATGTATTCTGTCTTATAGTTTTCTGATACATTTTGTTGTTTTTCCAGGTATACTGGAAATGAATAATGGAAGCGCGAACCGAAGCAAGCGGCGATATTTTGGCACAATCGCTTCGATAACTGGAAATTTTATGACGTCAATGAAAAACAAGGTGATAAAAGTGAAAATATCGCCGTAAATTACGATTAATCGTACTGTACAATTTAGTTACCTTTAGGTGGACAAATGTAATTGAGGCGAGCGTCTCGAAAACTGAATTAAGCGGTCGACAATAGTACCGGAAGTGCACCACATTTGAAATGGACTCCAGTTTGGCGTTTGCATATTGATTGAGTTTTCGGCGCTTTGAAATTGCATTTAATCACCGCCGGCAACACGGCGCAATTTTAATTTATACGGAGGATCGCCGCGATCCAAAGTAAGAACATCATTACACAGAGTGTATAATTTACGGCTATTAATCAAGGCGGGGCAATAATTAATGTTTACCGGCCGCATTTTATTCATTACAACAACAATCTATTCATTAAGTGTAATTCTCCTTTCCCCCTTCCCCATGAGTAGGGCTCCGGCGAGACCACCGAGAGAGCGTGCCGTCACGTAGGTTTACGTGCTGTTTAAGGAGCTCACGTAATCCACTAATCGCCCGGTTAAAAATCCCGACAACTTCAAGATAGCCTACTGCAATTATTGCCGTTCCAAGGTGTAGGCTAAATCCCGTGGGCGGGCGGCGAGGGGAGTACAATGGGACGGGGGAAGATTAGACCGTGTAATGTTCACGATTTCAACACCGGGCCCACGACAAAAACCTGCAGTCATTTTTCTGCGGACCTCTAATTACCTGGTAATGTGACTTGACCGCGCAAAAAACGTTTAGGTTCGAACGATTTACGTACGTGTAAATATAAAGGTGATAATGTTAACTTCTCGAGAGATATCGTATTACATCGTCGTTACATGTTAGACTAACTATACGACACGATTTGAATGAATTAATTGATAAAAATTCGGTATTATGATAGATAGGTCTTAATTTTTACAGTATTATACCGTATTGTATAAATATGCGAGGGTATGTTACGTTGACAACCGATATGATACCGAGAACGTGCTCGCTCGAAGGAATGAATTGGCCTTGCGACTCCACTTCATCACATAAAAAAATAAATGTGATAATCCCAACATGTATAATAATGAGTGAAAGTCTTTAACATACCGAATTGAGTGGAATTAATAAATATAATCCTGTAACGTCGACACCACTAAAATCCTCTGCGATTTTATAACTAATTCTCCCATTAACACTAACCTGAAAGTATATCTCTACTCAATTCTACCATAAAGTCGTACCTCTTTATCAGGTGTTCTTATCGTTAAAATGATAGCCGAATATATAAGGGAAAAAAGTGACCGTTGATAAGTTGCATATATAAACAACAATATATTAGTCGCGGCTTCCCTAGAAATAAAACGCAAAATTATTTTCCGCCACACACAGACAAATTTACATATAATCGGGAGTTTTCTAGTGTTTTTTGTTTCAGCGCAGTGTTTGAAACACAGAGATCAAGAACTATTTTTATTGCGTCCCTAAACTTCCGACGGCGGGTAGATCCGGCGATTAGGGCGGGCCCGAGAGGCCTTTGAATGCGACTTTCACGTCGATGACTATCTGCGGACCGTAAAATTATTCGAGTGCTCATCGCCTTGCATTAATTACGAGCGGTGGAATCGGCCGGCGGGAATTCGAAATCATTTCTTCCGGGTGCGTTCCTCCCAATTCTTTCCTCCTGAATTCTGAAATTTCTTGCGCCAAGTCAGATGACCGATAAGTCCCGGGCCCCGAGCATTCTGCTTGAACGCGATTCCCATTAAATTCTTCGTGCATGTATTTAGAATGTCGGAATAATATTCCGATAGCATCACCGCGTTGAATGTCAACCGGTATTTGAGCTCGCTCCGCTTCCCCGGATTCATATTAGTTATTACAGGCTATTAGTTGCTGGACTGTCACCGCTCTGAAAGCATTCCGCAACGAACCAAGAAAAAATGAGTAGACCTCTCCCATCTACACACTGCAAGGGTACTGAAGATGGCGAGAAGCCAAACATAAGACCAAATAAATGAATGAGCCTCAAGGGTTGTTTTGCGCTGTATTACATACACAAGATGTACCAGAATTATTATGTTATTACTATTGAGTACGTCTTGACGAAACTCAAGTAAACAGGACTGAAAAACTTTGAAAACATCGGGCCTTATTAAAATCTAATGTGGCCGTCAATATCCAGCTTCCCCGCTTTCATTTCTAAAAAAAAATCCCACCTGTATTTGCATGGGCTAATTACTTTCAATTTATTTTCTCCGGAGACGCTTCCGCCTTTTTTATTTCCCCCGCCGTGCCGAAAATAACTTTAGCATATTTTAAATTATGATTAAGAAATTTGAATAATTACTTTTGGGCCAAAGCCGACTGAAAATCGGCTGGATTCAATTAGCGGCCAGGCAACTGGAAGTGAGCGAAAGCATTATATATTTGCAATATCGAGCACTGTCCCAATTGTCATTGGCGCAACGGTGTATTCGTTCGGACGCCATGAATTTCATTTCACTTCATGAATATGAAGATTTAGTTTCCCAATTTTTATAACGCGCGAATACATTACTGCTAACGATAAATTAAAAATTTCTAGTAATACGGTAAAAATATATCTAGGCTGAAAGCAAAGTTTCTGTGAACATTGTACGAAGTTAGTTAGTGTTCTGTTTCTTTCATTGTAATTAATAAAGTAATTCATGTAAATAATTATGTTGGAGTTTTGTAAACTTTTCATAACATTTGCTACCTAGACAATTCAGGTAAAAGCACTCTGTATTATTTCATACATTAGTCATACATTATTAGTCATAAGATTGACTGGTCGAATTCAGAATACATTACGGGTTATGTGACTAGGCGCACACGATTCAACAAAGCTTTAGAAACCGAGATCTGAAGGTTCGAATTTACATCGCATAAAACCTATTGAACTCCAACTATTTATTATAAAAGGCTCGGCAGGAAGGCAATAGTAAATGTCACTGTATGTTGCCGTGAACCTTATGGTCGTGGGTTGCTGAGGCCGGACGCAATAAAAAAAAATAATGTTGTAACTCCGGTCTTGTAATTCAGTAAATATTGAAATTTTAATAACACGGGGCATAAAATATTATGTCCAAACATTGAAATATAATGAATCGTGTGTAGAATCATGTGTGTGTCCGGGTTGAAGAACAGCCCATTTTCATAGGGCGTAGGACTAGCGTTTTAATTGAAAACAAGAACATAAGAGAAAACCGAAACAATATTACCCTGAGAAAAGAATTGTCATAAGCATAAGAAAAATATAAGACAAACGAATACAAAAAGTACCCCCTTTTATCTATTTCATAATCAATATGTAATGTAGGGTCATGTAATCATCATCATGTAATGATTCAATTGATCTTTATCCGAATCGTTAACACAAATCTAACACGGCACACTGAATTATTTGTCCAGTAAAGTATAGTTCAGCGTACGCTATAGTTGTACTGAGAGCATTCAAGGTTGGAGTCGTTGCGATCATGACAACCAATATATATTGCGAGGGGCGTCCATTTATGTCTTCATCGGATTTAGACAGAATAAAACCGATTGAAAGACCAATCGGATTTCACCGCTGCAGATGAGAGCCGCAGCCGTAAGTGTCCGCTCTCTCAGTTATAAACATGTTCGAGATTGTCTAGGATTTTACGAGGCCTGGTACGGCCGGGGCGCGGATACCAGTTTCCGAACAAGCGGTGCCGGACTTATACTGCCCGGTAAATAACTCTATTCACAGCCTCGGCAATACCGTTTGGGCCCCGACATCAAAAACCTTTCGCAATTGCTCGACTCGCAATAACGTTGTATTTCAACGGTCCTTATCCAGGCACTGTATAACTCACTCATGACGGCTCCGATCGAGAACCATACCGGCCGTAGGCAGTTGTTTCGTGAAACTGCAACCACCGTACAAAAAATGCTAAAAAGCAGACTAAGGGAGGCGTATAAACGACTACTATTTCTCTAAACAATGAAGAGGTCGAAAATTAACTGTTTAACACTAAAAAATCGAAATAATTACAATCAATAATTTATATATGTGTTTATAACGTAATGTATATAACGTACTTAGCTAGAGGGTGAATCAACCCAAAATATTAAGCAAACTTAAAATTTGAAATTGTAACCGAAAATATTGACTGAATGAACTGCATTTACAGATTTTCTCAATCATAAAAATTTGTGTAAGTGAATGTTTTATTACTTCCGAATTTAGATTTAATTATTTTAAATATTTTGCCAAACTGGAGTTGGTGGGAACACATTTTCAGGCTGAAATTCGGGCAGACAGATTTTCTTTTAACATGCCTTCAAACATATAATCTAAACAGGGGTGGGAAACTGCGGGAAACTAAAACCGTGTGGGCGCCAAAGTAAGGTGGAGAGCGCCGCCTTATTGCCTCTAATGGAGCCGTTTCGGGCTCCAAAAAAGGCCCCGAAATTGCAGGGGGGACGATACCGTTTCCATTAGCGCGTTATCCGAAAATGATAGCGCCGGAAAACGGTGCCACCCCACTCCCGCTGACACCGTATGAAAAATACTAATTCCGTAAATAAATTTTCCACCGGGACGGGGTAAGGTTTTTTTTCATTTAATTGCGCCTTCTTTATTTCCGTTTCAGCTGTTCGCAGTTAAGAACAAACGGGCGAGGCCATGATGAAGGGGGCTTTTAAATATGCATTTCGGTGCAAGGGGAACCTTCGGGCCTATCACCGACCGCCCCGAGCTGAGCCCACGGGCTGCTGTAATTTTTCCAATTTACCAGAGTACGAAAATACCCCCCAATCTCTAATTGTAGGCGTATCATAAGGACGGGTGAAATAAGCCCCGTGCCCTTGCAAAGGAAGAGGGGAAAATGAGGGTGGAGTCGAAAAAATATGATTGAAAACTTAGTCATATTTGAACTATGCGCATTAGCATTTGTCTTTCTTAGGTCTTATAATGGTTACTAATCCTGAAATGAATTTTCGCAATGAACTCTTGAGTGATTGAACTAATTATGCCTAAGTATTGTTATGTTTATTAATCTAAATCGAGTAAATACATCACTCCAATTACTAAATTATGGGGTTAAATATTTGCCTGCGGCTTCTTAATGGTAGTCGTTTGTGCTTGTAACATAATCCAGGTAATATTGGACTACGTCAAACATTACTGTTTTTCAAAGAAGACCCCGCGTACCGCTAAATGATCAATGGGGGGGGGGGCGAAGCAAAAGGAAAGTTTCGCCTAAACGGATTTTATGCCTCTACCCAAAGCTGGGCTAACACCGGGGCTATATCCCCGCACATTTAATATTTCTTTCATCGTAGAAGGCCTTTCCGACGAAAGAGAAAAATGTAGGCCGAACATTCCTTATTATCGCTTTGCAACTGAATCTTCTGTTGGATTTGGCATATCTGTGGATGCATAAATATTTATGCTCAACGATACGGAAATGTTTCAGCCTTCTCGTCCACCCTAAGAAGAAGTAAAAGTAAAGAAAAAGAGAGAACAAAAATTAATAAGGGAAATAAAAATTCTGGTCGTAAGTTTCGACAGTTGGACGATCAGGTATACACACAATAAAAAATAAGCGTATCTCGTTATATTTCTAGTTCAGTGCTATTAACGATCGGTCAAGTTTGAGACAAAATAGTCGAGGGGAGAATATTTAGTTATTGTGAATCGCTCTGTGGCCTACTCTGCTGGGCTTCTCTCCAAGTAAAGTCAGTCCTTAAGCTCCTGTTTTAGCACTCATCTCTACTTAGCATAAAATAATTCCCACAGGAGGACGCCTTTAAAGACAGAAGAACAGGAGTCCGGGGCGTCGGACGTTGAATTGTTCAATTTTATTTCTTCTAGCAGACGCTCCAGAAGGAATCGGCGACCGTCCTCGAACTCCTCTTCCTCATCGCATTGTTCACCAGAGTCCATTGTCGGAGGATTTACAAGTAGTTAGCGAGGAATTAAACAAAAGGCTTTTGCGATTCCGCTCGGCCGATTCTCACAATTTAAAAGAAGGATTATTGTACTTAATCTTACTTAACTTGCATTTCAAAAGGGGAAAAAATATCTCCAAGACGTCTCTGGCCTTTCATGCTAAAAACTGTAAGAACAATAGACGCAAAGATGAAGAAATATAGAATTGAATTAGGACGGCATTATATCGGTGCCGAACTTAAGACATTTTAATAACTGATCGTTTATTTAGTATTGAATGTTCCAGGAATCGGGGCGGGGCGGGATTAAATTGGAGTTCGGACACTGATCACTCCGCGAGACAGCTTCATTAAAAGTACACGGAAAGCAAGTGAAAGTAGAGGAGTTCCTTATTGCCTAGTTATATAGCAGCGGCCGTTTAATTAATTCAGAAATTGAATCAAACAACTGTTATTATTTAACGTCCATGTCATGTTCGGAACGATAAAATTCAGTATTGTAGGTTATAAAACCAAATCAGTAAGTGGAGAAGAAATATGATATTCCACATCCTTGTGGGCCACCAAACATGTATCTTAGAATTCGTACAATGTATTGTAATACAAACAGTGCTTATTGTTAAGTCAGTAATATGGTCTGAACCTAGCTGATATTTTGGCTAATATGGTAACATTTTGCCGTAAGCAAAGTGAAAAATAAAAAGGACACAGAACGAAATGATGTACTAAAACCGTATCACAGTTATTGTTCTAGATGTCGGTCCGATATTAACAAAAGGAATGTTTCCGCTTTTAAGAATTCAAATATCAATTATGGTCGGAATTTTAAACCGTTTCGTAAAAAAAAAGAAAAAAAGAAGGAATCATCGGTATCTTATCAAAAGAACTCGTTGTTTGACAAATCGTTATAATTTCATAGTTTTATGCCCGGAAATGGAAACACCGCCCGTGACGTTCGCCAACCGGTTATCTCTGAGGCTCGACTTTCATGCCGTAAAGACGGAGGACTTAATGCCGCTGTGTATACGTTTTACATCTGTCCAGGTTCATTTAATTAATCAATTATACGTGTTGTTTTGTTTTTTTACATATTTTTAACGAACATAGTTAAATCTCTATATGTAATTTTCCATCAAATAGAATTTTTAATAATTAATACAATTATTTTTATTCCTATTTCCATGTTCTCAGATATAATGCCGAATTTCATACACTTCTGGAATTACCACCACTATTTTTTTTTTAAATTGGCCTTTTAGCTGGAAATAATAAATACTGTGTATCGATTCGCGTTATACTTTGTTGACTTTACAGCATGCCACTTGCGGCTCCTTTTGTCATGCGTGAATATCCCGAAGGCGGTCTCCCCCCAGCCCCTTTTGTCGCCGCATACTTCTAGGCCAGTGGCCAACCCAGTACGGAATGCAGCCGGGAACTGTAATATCGGCATTTTCCCATTTTTCCCGAAGGGATTTCCTCGGCTCGCAGCGGCCGCGTTCATCGGACTGTGACTCTCGTGGTCGTGTTCGGCGACAGGCAACGATAAATACAGGTTGTGTATTGCTTGCGGTGTACAGTGTAGGAGCGTCGTTGAAATCTCCACACACATCAGTACCCTGGTACATAATAAAACTTGTGTTATTTACAATACACGCCGAATTACAATATCTATAATATTCAGGAAATATTCCATTTAATGGAAACTCATCACTACACATTCCTTATATACATATTATATACTCTTAAAATATAATTCTGAGATATAATTTCAAAGTTATATTATGTCTGTCCTATTTATACTTGAGTCAATGTTTTCCTTGTTGAGATATTCAATAAAGCAGTCTGGAATATACTTACAGTGAATAGAAAGTTGCAGTCAGTTGCGCTAGGAATTAAACGCTTTAGCAATTGCCCCAATCAAATAATAACCAACTAACGCCATTATTTAGACCGAACTCCTTTCCCAATTAAATACTTGGCTCGGGGTGTCGAGTTTAGAACAAAAGTTAGGAGCAGAAGGACTCATCGGGCGGACGGCGGAGGAGTTAATGTTTCTAAAGGAATTAGAATTAAACAACGCTCCAACATTCTTGCGCGAGGCTAATATTGTTAGACTAAACGAAGGATGCTGTTAGCCAAACTGAATGTCATTATTAAATAGCGCTTTAAACTCCTCCAATTCTCTGGACCCACTCCCAATTGGTAGTTATCACCAATGTGCCTTACTCGAAGAATATAATAGTTTTATGAGATTTGCCCAATTGGTAATTTAAGAAACGCATCTTCCCCTAACTACAATAACGAAAATTTCTATCAAAAGTGACAACGTTTTCGTAATAGAGAATAACAGCTGTTTTTGTGATATTTGAGTATGTATGTGGCAATATAAAACTACAAAATCAATACATAGTATTGATCAGTCACAGAGAGTTATCAGTCACATAGTTTATGTTGAAATTATTATGAAACACGATGAATCTCGAAAAACATTCTAACCAACATCAGTACACTATCGTTCAGATGTTAATTTGACTCCAGATGATATTCCACACCTGCACTTCATGAGATATCCCCTCACCATACATTCTCCAGCTGTCGGTAGACAACGCGAACAACTCCATGTGGGGGGCCTCCGAGTGCTTTGTGGAACTGAGGAGATGTATCTATAAGAAGATTCGTGGGGGGCAGGTGCACTTGTCTAGGTCCAGGTCTATGTACCGGAAATCAGAAACCAGATAATATTTTATTATTAGTGGCTGCACAAGTGTAATTTAACGTTGGCAGATTCGCGGACATTAGTATCTGAAGCCCCCCTATGTTCCACAGGTCCGCGGCGCATTTAGGTATCCGGGGAAGGGCCTGTACGGCGCTCCCTTAACCGCAAATTGTGTGACACACACTGTAACTTCCTTTGGTGGCGGGGAAGGGGGTGCGTTTACTTGAGTTTGGACGCGTGTATGTGTGTGTGTGTGTGTGTGTGTGTGCGTGGGGGTTATATTCAGCCGTTTTATCCGAGCGCTCCTTTTGTACTTTTTGCGGCTGTCGAGAGTGGGGTACGGTGGAAGAATTTTGCATACTTAGAGGAGGAGCCCCGAGGTTTTTTGCGTGGCGCATTGTTGGTCGTGGGCCCCCTCAGGCATCGAGCCACCCCCAAACACAAAGGACGCTTCCCTCGGGGCGGAATTTAATTCCGCCCACTTTTTGCTCAAGCCTCCGGGCCAAAATAATGACTTATCCTTCCGTATACACGGATTTCGTTACGCGCAGTTCTATATAATATGAATTATACGTGTCAACAAAATATTTTGGACTGTTCGGGATTCTTTATGTTCGTTACATCCTGTTTGGCTTCTCCTAGACCGGGGATCTATCGGGAGCAATAAGGTGGACGATTCTATTTAAATTTTCTCATAGTCCCCCGCTACTATGATACAGTAATTTTACATTTAGAAAAATTGTGTTCCGTAAAATGATCCCTAACGGTTTCTCCTAATGCATTTCAGCCGTGAACTCAGACCGAGAGGTCTCCTTTCCTTCCAAGAAAAATTACAATCTTGTAACAATGTATCCTTTCTTTGTATTCCACTTTTAATTACCTCTCCCCCCAATTCCTTTTGGATACTTTTCTCACATTTATCATGTCTGTAAGTCGAGCCCAAACTGTTAGCACAATGGAAACGGATGTGCCTGGGAAGTTTTTTTCGCCGTATAAAGTATGCCACCCACACCGAAATGAATCGTTCACTTTTGAGGCAGGAATTGAAAATTATTCTGACGTTTAACAAGGCTAATTTATTACTCTCATGGTGTGATCGAGGAAAGTGATAAAAAAAGTGTGGAATGTTATCGAGTAATGTGTTTATTAATTATAAGTAATAACTATATATAGTTAAATCTGTCTTACTCCAAATTAAAGGTCAATTTTAATGTTTGAAAACCCCTAAAATGTTAATGGAAAAATTAAGTTAATTGATTAGTGTCGGCTGAAATATCCTGACATAACCTTCCCTAAGACGAAATTTTATATATTATTTGTCAGCGTCAAAAGCGCTGGTGTCCTAATTTCATTAGTTATTCCGGGGTCCTTTGTCCGTAACGTGCCCTGAAGAAGAGCCCGACCTATGACCGGTAAATATCTGTAAAGTAAATCTTACCAGAAGTTTAGAGTTATCGCTATCGGCTTTCAGCTGAGTTCGAATATTGTTCATCGTTCAGCCCGCAAGATGCTCAGCCCCTGTCCACGAAGGATTAGCCGTACTTCTAGTCGTGGAAGGAGGAGTGAATACTCCGGGTGGCGTTAGGACGGTTTTATTGCTGGGGGAGTGCTCGGTAATAACGGCGGAAAGTAATTAGACGCACTCCGCAATGTCCTGACTTATACAAGGTCGGCTGGCCGAACACAAAACAGCTCTGAGTCAGTCTATTGGTGGGGATCTCTCTCTCTCGGCTTTCGGATCTTCGGTTAATGCTCCTCCACCCCTCCCCCTCCAATCTTTTGTGAAGGTATTAGCGGCGATCTTCAAGTAGGAATAATATCCCTTTTGGTGGGTCACGAGGCGCGCGATTTGCGGGCACCGCCTCCCTGTTTGCCCAGCACTCGAAGCCCACCGCCAACTCACTCCCCACGAGCTTTCATTGACGACTACTGAGGTGAGTAATTTAGAGTGCTCTCGAGACATGAAACGCCACTCGAGTCTCATCGGCGGCCGCCACTTCCTTTTTCTTTTCGAGTGGCAATAACCGCGACAACGGTTCCGTCCCGAACTTGTGTCAATAATGTACTGCACGACACTCTAGCACCTCCGAGCTCAGGAGTTCCGCGTGTGGTCCCGTCCGTATATCTGAGTGGTGATTGGGGATTTTTCGGTGAATTACCATGGGTAAATAGTACGAAATCTTAATGCAATGACTGATTATAATATTGGTATCTACATAGGTTGACCCGCTGAGAGTACTGAAAACGAATCAATAATAAAAGTAAAGTACACTACGTGTTACGACGAAGACGTAGACCCTAAAGACCTTAAATAGCCCTTCAAAATGAGCTCAGGTTCAGACAATGTCTCATAACTGACTACTACAGATGAATATAGCCGCGGCCAGTGTTGGAAATAGCCGGAGCGACCCGTCTGCTAATCTTTTCGTTCATTAAGGGTCCCTCCGATGACACAGACAGACCATTGTCGTCCAGTAGACACCCGAAAGTGTATAAACTGCGCCTTCCGGCCGGAGGAGCCGGACTCGTCGTTCGGCCCAGGCAGGAAGTCGTCGTTACGGCGTAAAAAGAAAATAAACGGCGTCCCACCCGTTGTTTATGATTTACAGGCCGGGGGGAGGGGGGCGGTGGCACGGCCAGGCAATAAACCCGATGGTTTTACCGGCGCCTTAATTCACCGCTGCGTTAACGACGCAGAACCGAAAAGTGGTGTCGGAAAGTTTTTCGACCCCGGGCCAGACTGCCCCCCTCCTTAATTTACTCAATAATCTATCAGACTTAAGTTTCACATTCCCGTCGCAAATTCACATTTTACTGATAACACTGTGTACATATTTTCATTGTGTACCGGATTGTTCTTTTCTAATTATGTTTATAATTTTAGCCTATACTACTGAGCGATGAGTGTATGCCTAGCATTGAATTGTAGGCGTTTCAGTTGACTTCCAGATATTCTTGTACTTACTTATACTCCTCCTGTTAGATAAATATCATAAATTATGCTTATTATTGCGTCTTAATCATTAACGTCTGTTGAAGTAGATGGTGGATAGGGGGATGGGTGGGGGTGAGGTCCGCGTCGATTCCGAGAGTTGGCCGACGAGGAATTAAACGACTCAATTATCTCCGGACTAATGAGCGACCGTTTTCTAACGAGCGGGGCCGCGAGGATTGTCAAAACTTTGGGTCCCGACTGTTGAGAATCATTAAATTATCGCCGGGGCTCGTGGGTGGAGGAGGGATCACCGCCTCTGATTATAATGAAAGCCGGGCGATTAGCCCGCCCCCGGGGGAGTCACGTCCTGCCCCGGGAGACCTTACGTCATCCCGACGCTGCCGGCCCTAAGCCCCTCAATTATTTTTTTCTCAGTTTTTTTTTCAAGTTTCAGTCTGTCTCCTGTTGCAAATTAGATGCGTTAGAATCCCCACGCGTCGGGGATCCACTTACGCTACTAAACAAAATATTCCAGACAGTGGATTTAGGCTCGTCCCTAAGAGGATTAATTCATTAGCCCATAATACTACTGCCGTAAACCATTTAGCAGGCGATATATATATATATATATATATATATATATATATATATATATATATATATATATATATATATCAAAAATGCCAAAACATAAACAAATAGATGAATTCACGAATAGATGAACAAATAGATGATTTTTATAAAATATTTCCCAACTCATAATTAAATACAAAGTATAGTCCCAGTTTTAAACGTAATTACACAGAAATGTATGGTGAATATTTAATTTCTTTTTAATAGTGCGTGAATATTTATCCCGTATTTAGTTTCTGATGTGGAATATAAATTTCTGATTTCCCCTCCGTTGACGGGCGTCATATCCAGGTCACGTTCTATATTGCTCCCAATATTAGGATGTCGCTATAAAGGTCCCATTGAGCAAACAAAACGGCCTTCCCCCCAAAAAAACATATTTCCCTTACCGATATTCGGAGCACCCTTCTTTCAATATCCTAAATATATCAACGACGACGGACTAAATAACCCACGTGAAATGAGGAGGCATGTTTTACGTACATAGGATAGGCGAAAAAAATAATATCAAAAATTCAAAGTCGGTAGAATTTCTTTGGTTTTCTATTTCAAGGAATTCGTGAGGAGTTGTTCACGATTAAATCATGAGCACTGAAATCTTTCATACTAAAAATGTATCGTCAATGTTATTATACCGTGAAAGTACGTGTAATGATAATACGGTTTGTAAATTAAACTGCTCGGCTTCAACCAGGCTGTACGTATTCTAAATTAACTCCGCCTCTATTAGTGCATTCCTTCGGTACACAAAATAGTCACCTTTTGTCAGGTTGGGCCTATAAATTAACAATAAATGGGTCGGTCTAAGGCAGGGCCTGAGGCCGTGTTGCCGAGCGATCAAATTTCGCGAGCCATTTAGCCCGGCGTACAGGTGTGCAAGTCGGGCCCATTGTTGCCCCGCGAGGGGGCCGGGGGCCTTTCTTCTTGAAGTTGGGCCGGGACCGAGGAGGCAGCTACCTGGCAAATTTTGATTACGCAACTGGGCTTTACATAATAACAAGGGAGCCGATGATTAATTCAAATTAGGCGACGCACACTTGAACCGGGGTCCCCGGCATTTGCGACCCGGGGGGCTTAATGGAAAGTCTCATGCATTATTAGTCGGGGGGCGGCGACGTGCTGCCCCTCATCACCCTCCAGGGGTGGAGGCCCGCCTCCTCCCACCCTCCACTCGGACTCGAATGAAACAAATTGCATTAATCGCCCACTCGAAAAAGAGCGGAGGGGGAATCGGTAATAATCCGCGCAAATAGGAGTGTACTAGAACATTGATTTGCGAACGAGCACTTGTAATCGTAATAATTTCAAGTCCCGTATAATACAGTATAAGACAATAAAATTTGTTTCTCTTTGTCCTATTTATTTATCATTTTACAATTGGTTATTACTAGCGGTGGTGGTACAGTTTGTTTTATTCAACCAATGAAATAAAAAAGCGGGATCTATTCATTTGTATATCAATCGCAAGTTCATTAATAAAAAGTATAGAATTTTTTGTTTTTTTTCCCGAGAGTTCTTTCGATCCGACGATTGGGCCATTTTTCGCCGTTCGGTATCAAAACCAATTCATTTCAAACGGCGAGAAAATGGGAAAGTGTAAAAGCTTTTAACGCCGGATCCCATATTGGAGGCGGTGGTGGCGCCGGCCCTCGGAACAGGTGAATCTGCCCTCGCGGCTCAACGTCAGTCAAGTGTCATCGCCGAATTGAAACCGACCCACGCTATCACCCTCCGCCCCTTTTTTATATATTCCAATCCCTCTCGGCAACCGACCGGCCTTGATTTAATTCACGAATCGACCCGATAAATGTATCGAGATCATTCTCCGCACCTAAAATTAGATATTTTGACATTAAACTGGTTTATTCAGCTATTGGCTAGAAGAGTTCGCCAGAAATGATCAGTGTGGACTCCAAAATGAAATATTACTATAAATGTATGTTGTTAATAATAAATATAACCGTATTTGATATAATTAATTTATGTTTAAGGTGACTATAAACTAAAAATCACGTTCTGGATGTTTCTAATTTTTTATTGCTCGATTAGATTAGATATTATAACGGGATTTATGGCTATAGCGGTACAGTAATAACAGATTCACCCGTTGGGATAATTCCAACTATTGAATAGGCTCCATTGTTATAGTACAAGGAGCTTGGGGTAACGAACCGAATATTCGATACGCGTTAGGCTAATGAAAGACATAGGTCGGAATAAAAGCGTTGTGAAGAATGACTCTCCTTCCCTCCCTTTTTCAATCATCGGCTCCTCCCCAATATCGGTCCGTGTTCGGTATTCTCGGTGTGGACTCATCAGGCGGGCGACAATGGGCCCCGGGTGTCCGACAGTAGGGCGGGGAATTGGTCAAATCAAAGCGCGGTCGGACCTATTATCTGAAGAGTCGATGACTAAGGGCCCTCCTACCTCGGACACCACCCCCGACACGCGTGACCGACACATGTCTCACTTCACCGGCCGCCCCCGAAAGCCAGCGGGTAGTTCCATCATTTCATTTTCTCGTTATAACGGTACGCTTCCGTAGTGCAAACAGTTTTCACCATTTTGCCTAACCATTGTGGACAATAAAACTGTACAGACAACTAAATGACAAATTTCAACAGCACTGTGGCATTTTTATAATTCACACCTCAGAGTCAGGCCTGTCCAGAATATATATATATATATATATATATATATATATATATATATATATATATATATATATATATATATATATATACACAAGGTTATATGACACTCCAAATATAGGAATCTACCATAACAACGATAACTTCTTGGCCTTTGCTGAAGAAATATTTAGAATTGACCGATAACGTTTACGTTATTTCTTTCTAATTAGATAGGCTTTCAAGAACGGATATTGGCAAAAGACCAGCACACGCAGATCAGACTGGAGTAAATAAAGATCTCTACAAGGAATAATATAAAATAAATTATATTTCCTGGTGACTTTACAACAAAGGGACAGAAGGAGGTACGAGTATTCAATCAACCCTACCAAACTCTAGTATTTTTTTCAACTCGAGACACAGCGATTGCATTTGACTACCGTTTTATCGGACGGGGCGTGAGTCAGATGCGGCCCCAGTTTCTGGTGGCGGGGCTAACGAGCCTATTAAAGGAGGCCGGGGCGGCCGGCAGCGAGACCGCCGTCGCGACACGCCCGTCGTTAACGACTCGGTCCGTGTTCCAGCCGTCCATCGGCCATTGTCATGCTGCTCGGGGACGGTTGTCGCTTTCGGCGATGAAGGGCTGCGAGGGGAGATGGAGGGAGGGAATTATGACGCCAATAAACCCGCGCCGGACGCCACGTTTCATGGGCTTCCATATTTTACGCAGCCCGAACGGGTCAACTAAATACTGTTCCGAGAATTGGATGCCCTCGAACTACCGGCTTTCTGAAATCCAGAGCCTTGTAATCAACTATACAAAGCGGGATCGCATTTCCAAATAGTTTTCCAATATATACTAAGGACCAAAGCTTAACCTTTTTAAACCATGTTTTAGGAAAATTAATTTTCATCTGCATTTATTTCTGTAAAACGTTTTTTGAAAGCTAATATTTAAAATATAGTTCATATTTGTTGCCATTTGTTATTCAATTTGAAAATTTTTTGAATTATTTCCGATTATTTAGTGGGATAATAATTTAAATATATTCGACGGTATGATGAGACAGAGAAAAGTTTTCTGAGGGCCCGAGCAGGGCATTTACAAACGACCAGCTTATTTTCTCCGTCATTCTAAGTCTGTACCCGAACTTTTATTTTAGAACAATCTATGTGCGCTATAAATTTTACGACCCACCGAATAATATTGATTGCGATAAAAGTGCCCTCATTTTCTCGCCATTTATCGGTGAGCTGTCGATTCGCTCCGGACCGGCTTTACATTTTTCTCCCGTCCGAAGGTCGTAAAGTCCACATTTTGCGATTGTCCGGTCGAGAAGGCCGTGGTCCTCGACACACTTCGGTTTTCTCCATTCGACGTCTGTAGTGAACGCCGATTTCAATGGTGTTAACCCAAATAGAAATTCAATTGTCTCAGTGAAAATTCTTCTTCAATAAAAATAGATATTTTTCTAACGAGTTCAACCGTGATCGACGCAAGTTTGTGCTTGACTAACAATATTCCGGACCGCAATGGCCTAGACCGCTAAGCTAGACCGGGCTCAATCATCTTGTCTCTGAATTACTCTTTTTCCCAGAACCTACTCTCATTATGTATGGGCATCCCTCCGCCGGTCGTCTGGGCCGAATTGTCATTCTATTTTCAACTTGAATTGATCACGACAGAAACTCGTAAACTCCTGGCGTGCTCATTCAAATTCAGTTCGGTAGTTTGTTTCCCAACTATCTCCCCTAAGTGCAGTTACAAGGCCGCCGCTCTCAAATACAAATGGCGATATGACCGTATATAATGAATGCTGGTTCTAGGAAAAGGAGTTGTTTTATTGAAGGGTATAAAAATGTGACATCCCTGCTGACGTTTTGGCGCTGTTCGAACTTTTTCTTATCTCAGCACGATAAGAAATTTGTTGGTTGATGAGCTGAGTAACCATATTTGTTCCTCCGTAACTAGGAGACAAATTGACTCGAGTTATATAAAATATATTCTTTAATGATCCAAAATGACTTCTTAGATAGTAAGAAGCGTCGATTCCAAACCACAATCCGCAGGGACCAATACCTGCATGTTTTATTTACATTCACATGACCACAGCTCACGTTATAATGTTTTGAAGAATTCGGTATTTAAATGTATTTCTCAGGGAGGGAGGATGGCCTTCGCCATGAGGGTGGGGTCGGTGATATTCAGTGTAATAACCGAGTCGTACATCAAGCCCCTGGCTTTTATTGTCGGGCCCGGCCAATTCCAGTGTCACGCCGGAATTTTACAGCATTAAATGATTCATTGGTATCTCGGACGTAATTGAATTTATTATATCCGGCCGATCGCCGATTTAAAACAAAAAAAAATCGCCGTTAAGACCTGTAAATGCAGGATTACTCCGGATTTACCAGAGTGTTGGTTAATGCACGGAATATTTTTAGACCGCTATCCTTATGCTTTATATATGTGACCGTAAAACATAGCGAACTGAGGACATAATCCGAGATTTGTTCCCCAAATTATCTTGGTAATATATTTCGTTTGAAAGTATTCTCGCCACTAAATCATAACATAATCGCCCGGTTTATTTTATTTAATTCGGCAGCTGTGGCTTAAACTGGTTTAAAAAGTTTTATTGAACAGAAATATAAAGTTCAATCAGCGACATTAATGTTAAAGTAGCACCATTTATGGAAACACTCGGTGCCTCATTTCGTGCACTCTTTTTCACTGTTTTCGTCAATTCATTGAGCATGAAACAATTTTCTCCCGTATTACTTTCATAAGAGAATGGGTTCAAGCACAAAATCTAAATTCCGACACGGCCTCCTCTCTTCTCCTATTGGAGATATTAAAATTCGGTACGATTTAATGAAATTTCGATATATTCAAGAGATATTTCAGCCGTATTGCTTAAGACAGGAATTAGTGTTCATTGTCCGAATTGGAATTTCGCTCCCCGTAATCTGGAATCGATCATTCCTAATGGGCATTAAGTCGAGGGCGGTTCGAGCAGTGTTGTCACAGTAATATAATACGGGCTTGTCGTTGGGCGAGTTATTTATTCGGGCGGAGTTGACTCAATGAGTCAGGCGGCCTAGGCTAGGGAGAATAATTGGCACGCGACAGCCCCAGAGTGAAGAGCTCCGTCCCGCCTATATATATATATATATATATATATATATATATATATACATATATACATATACACACATATATATCCCGGCATTAACCAAATGGATTAAGGCCCGCCCACTCGAGTGGTCTCAGGACCACCTACCTATCTCCACGCTCTGTATCCGAATATTAGTACGGTGATATCCAACCGATAATATCACTCTGCCGACGCTGTTCCCGCGTCTAATGGCGTTCTAATACTCTGAATAAAACCTGGCAACCACATATCCGATATTGCCGCTGTAGTGGTACTTGAAAAAACCATCCCGCAAAATTTTATCACGTTGTTTTGTGGTAGCTGTCACATCATTTCAGTTCAAATCAAGACATAGCGCCGGAAGCACATTGAAACTCATTGAAACAGTGGAATTATCACAATCTACAACCGGTTTATCAAAAATATAGAGTAACAGGGGTAGCATTACGGTAGTATACAAGTGATTAAAAAATGTCTATAATATTTTAAATATTCATGTTACAGCGCATAATTTTCATTTAGGTTCGTTGTTCAATAATGCAAAACTGAAGACATAAAATCCGTGAACTTTCAACTCCTCGGAAGTTTAAGTCAGCCTTCGTTAATATTAAAAGTATTAGTAGAGCTCAAGTCCTCTTTGCTTTGTATTAATAAGTTGAAATCTCAATATTTTAGGAAATCGCCGTTTTGTTTGTTCTATACTACAAATTCCTTCATTGGCCTATCCCCTTTTTTAAAATTGACTTTGGGAAACATTATTTTTGCCATCTGATTTTGTAATATTCTGATTACAGCTAATCTGTTTCCTATCTCTAGAAAAACTACAATTTTTAAAATATAATTTTAAATATAACTGGCTCTTCTGTGATTACACGCAGTAATAATCTCCTATTATATATAAATAGACATAAATTTTGTATTAAATTTAATGAATTTACTTCTGCGATTGCACTCAATTAAAAATATATTAAATAATGTAAAATGTTTCAAAACCGGACCCCGACAAGACTGTTAGGAAGAAACTTTCTCCACCACAAATGTCAGTTTGGGGTGTTCTAGGGTAAGGAGTGAACTTTTAGGTGGCGCATTTAGCCGTGCCCCCAAGAGGCCGATACTCGGCCGGGCATTAACCAAATGGGCGCCCTTCTGTTTGTTCAGGATCAAATATGGAGACATCTCCGACCGCAACACTCCCCGTGTTTGTGCTCCCATTAGGGGGCGGGGAGGTTTCGGGGCCGACTTGTTTGGACAGGTCGACTGTTTTCGTTTTCGCCCGCGCCCAGTACAACTTCGCCCCACCGGAAGTGGCCCGTCCTCGGCTCGACTTCGGCCGATTAACTTAGAGAATAGGGCGCGGTCACCTGTTGTAAATATTATTATTCCGCTTCATCCGGTCGGATTCGTTGGGTTTCCGCTCAAAATGCCATTCGCGAATATTTGCTAGTGCGAGAAACCTCGCAGGGAGGATCTTTCGGTTGATCGTATTTAAAATGAGAACACAATAAAATAGCAGGTAGTAACTATGATAAGTACATCTTGAGTTTGACAGTAAGCTACAGGACCCATCTTAAGTCTAGTTCCTAAGCTTATCTCATTTCAGTAATAAAACTGTAATATTTCATAAGACTGAAATGTTCTATGACACTTTCAGAATTAATTGTCTATACAACGTTCACGACAGTATAGTATCTGAAAGTTTACTGTTTTTTGTATCCAATAATATTTTAATTCATGTAATCATTAAATTATGATAAATTGCATTGTGCCATTCTCAGAATCAAACGTTCTTATGAATGGTACCTTGTAGTATGGTTTAATATTATAATAGTTTGACGATATTACTCCTAATAATATCTTACATAGCAAAGTGGTAAGTAATTAAGCGTGCACTGTGCATTTGTTTTATTTGCTAGCCTTGGAATCAGTAATATGTTATTTCTCTCAGCCGTCGATAATTGGAAGAACACGAGTGTTGTGGAAGCAGTGGACAGGACGTGCTGGTTATTTGCCTTCTGAATGGAAACCGGATTCCCAATCCCTGGACTTAAATATATTATGCTTTAAACATTGCTAATGATTGTTAAAAGCTGAAATCATTTGACCGTTTGATTAGGCCGCGCTAATTTCCGCAAATAAAGCGTCCTCTAAATTGATTCTAAATTGAGGGGGACGTCGGGCCTGCGCCACTAATTAAATTGTCGGCCGTCTCGCTTTGTGAAAGTTCAACATTCCCGGGGACAAAACGCCGTAATGCGAATCGACATTGGACGGATTGTCTAATTACAAACACGAGATACATTTATCCGGACGCTGAATAGGAAAATACTATGTGTACTTTGGAATTGGAATATCTGTTGTCCCAGAAAAGCGTTTCGGTTAACGATTAAATATTCCGATGGAAATATCGCAGACATCTTAATGAGGAACATAGTTGGGTGATCTAGGAACCGAGCGATTAATCAAATAAATTACTTCATAAAAAAATAATAAATATTGGTGCCCTATAACTTATTTTCGAATCAACAAACATTCTCTTGAGATATGACCGATCAAATGTAAATACGAGTCTCCAAAATATTAACGTGGGTTTAACACTATTAATTCGAAATTCTTTAGAGTACTTTAAAGTTGCAAGCGTTGGGTGTGAAGTATATTGCCCGAGGCATATCTCCGTAGCGGCGTGAGAAAGCACGAAGTTCAGCCGGTGACATTTGAGCTGCGCTTCTCGTCCAGGTGAAGTCCCGGCGGCCCGCCACCAATTAAGAGCACTCCCCCCCCCTTCACAAAGGTCGTGTTCATATCGCTTCCCTTCACGAGCCATCGATTCAATTTTCTCGACCGAAACCCCGCCCATCTGAAAGGTCTCGTTTTAATTGCCGTCGGCCGCAGGGAGATGAATTCTAACGTCTCGTGCAATTTACGATTCGTCCCACCAGACCTGTTCAGTCAATCCTCCGTATTCTCAATTTCACCTATTAATAGCCACAACTCGATGAGGATCAATTTTACATTGTTGCTGTAGACCCAAATTTTCACATTAATCATTCCCTTATATAATAATTATGACTTATTGATATATTCCATATACTAAAATTGTAGAATATACAATTGAATGGTCAAATTATTTATTATCGTCACTAAAAAAAACGAAATAAATGGCAAGAAAGCAAATAAAAAACAACAGCAGCTTTAGTAACGCCAAAAAAAGAACTAATACGCTACGTACCCTAAATTGGACAGCGTCAGTGGTACAGTATTATTATGCGTCATTGAAAATGCAATCGAAACGCAAAACACATACAAAAAAGTGCAGCCTCTATAAACGTTACAAACAAACGATATAACAAAGAAAAAAATATCTGTACGAAATTTAGGTGGTGCCCACCACACATTTTCATAAAAAGAAATGAGACAGTTGATGATGCATTACATGATAGTCTTTTCACACTTTCAGGAAGCGTTTTTCTATATTCTCACCCTTTCACAAATCTTTTCGAATTTCATTCAACCGAAATATGTGGCTATAGTTTCTGCGGTGCAGAAATTTAAATATAACAGACACCCAATGTAAACAGATGTTTGAAATGCCGTTAATTGAAATTAAATCCGGGTTAAGCCGACTCGCGTTTTTTTTTCGCTTCGTACTTATTTATTTTCCCGCCTGGAAGCTCTCCCACCTCGCCTTGCCAGGCCTTAACCATCGGCGGGAAAGCATTCCAGTCGGTTGTCAGTTCGCCCAACGGACATCGCGCCTTAGCCAGATGGAGCTGGAAGCTCCCGCCCCGGATCTTCCAATTACCCGAGTATGATTATATTGTCAGCGGGAAAGACTCCGGAGGCTCTGGAGAAAATTCCAGGCCAGTTTTTTTACGTCGGAAACGGGCCGATGCCTCCTTAACGAGGCCAATTTCACAATTAGCTGCCTCCGCTGAGTTTTTTCCGACGGGTTCGGGTGAGGGGAATTTTTTGCGTGGAAAAGCACACGTGGGACGCCCAGTTTTGCCCTGTTTTGCTGTACTTTTTTATTAAGTTCGAAAGAGTCGTTTTACGATAGATCGAAGTACATTTATGGTAACCTTTATGGTTTCACCAGAAATTTATATATCGCATATATTATTATACATTATCTGTATATATCGCAATAATATATAGAGAAGTAGAATTATAATGGAATAAAAAAATTCTAAAAAACTTGACTAACGGTAAACAATTATTCTTTCCCTCATATTCGCATCTCTTTTAACACAAGAACGTCGTTTTAAAACTACATTGAGCATGGAATTGCATGAAAAAACTTCCGCCATTAGAAAAATCATCCGTCGCTATATCAGTGTTCCCAGTGTGCGAAAGCAGCAAACATGGACGCCAAATGGACCACCAAGGACGCCAAAGGTGAATCACCTTTACCTTTATTCGGAATTCATGTGAAATCTAACGAGAAGCTGTTTTCCCTTTGAATTCAAAGAATGAATTGAAATTAAAAATAGTCATTTGGGTGCTGATTGACCAAAATAACTCCCAGGGGAGTGGAATAAACTAGAAATGCAATTTATAGGCCCCAATTATCAGTTTCGCATCCAAATTATAATGACGCTTAATTGCATGAAATTACTGTGAAAATACTTGGTGAATTTGATATGAGATCTTTGCATTGGTTAAATTGATGCCTTTTAAAAGTCAAACTACAATTATATTAGATCGCATGTAGAGCAATTGAATAATATTTTGATTATTCCTGTAGTTATTTTTAATTGTCAAAATTATATGACCGAATTGATGGTCGGATAAGTGGAGACAGAGGTATAAATTATGCAATCCATTGTCCATTGTCGGTTTACAGAGTCGTCCAATGGAAACAGAAATTTGGCAGTTTTTTACACCGTACAGTTCGCACTAGTGAAACAAAGATGAAGCATTTTTAAATGGTGACCACCAATATCTTCTATTCTTTCGGATATCATATAAGAACGAGAAATTGAACAGTCAATTACCGTTCCGGTACGTTTAAGCTCTCAGTTTAGGAGCCGGCCGTGGTCACATTCACAGCAGTGCATAGTCATCCACTCCGTGCAGTACCGCAATTAAGCTGTCATTCAGCAGAAAGAAACGGGTCCAGGTCAATTCAAGGCTCTATTCCCTCTGCAACAGACTTTCATAATGCGACTTCAGAATGGAACGAGCATTGATTGGAGGACTCTTTACCGGATTGAGTACGAACACGAGAGATAATCTAGCATTTGGTACCATAAATGGCGCTTTTGTTCCTAAGACTTGCATTTCCCCCCTCCTTATTCTACATACAATAACGAACATAAAAATTAATCAAAAGCAACAGCGGTTTGGTAACTTCTATCCCTGTAATAATTCGAGAGTCATAAATTTTAGAGTGGTGCCGAATGGGCTAATCTAAATTATAATTGAACTGACATTATACAGATAAGACAACAGACAATTTTAAAACAATCACAGTCAGCGGTTTGATTGGGGGCGTGAGTCATCATCATTCATGAGCAGTCTACTGGGCCAATGTTTAGATTATGGTCGTAAATGCAGCTCTCGTCCGAGAAGTATTGTTATGCCCGAGTTCCAGTTTCGCCCAACGAATTTATGGGACAGCATTTTTTCTTCACTCTCTCTCTCCCTCTGTTATGCGGCCAACATTAAATTTTACGGCTCCATTTTACGAGTCATGAAAAGAATAGGAAAAGAACTTATTCATGAGTGGCTGGGAATCTAAATGACAGCGCAATAATACAGTCACTGGGTTATGAAGCAATAAGAAAGTAGGTTGTCGTGTGTTCGGTACAGTGGGAATAAACAAACAGTGAGTAAACAATTTCATCAAAGTCCAAAAATGTGTCATCCTTTACGATTTCAATAAGAATACTTATACGTATTTACTTTAATATGCAAGGGCCCTTCGTCTTTCGAATATATTCCGTACTACGATGTGTTAAAATATATTTATACGTTATGCTATATTATGTTTTATGCGTGAATTAAATATATTTACACAGTAAAATAATAAAGTTAAAGGACTAGTATTATAAACCCTTTGGGAAAACGATTTCATCACATGAAATAATCGAATATACTCTCCCTGCGCTTGTGTGTTATATGTAGGAGTTTTACAGTTCCGAAACCAGTATTTACACGTCCTTTCTCTCTGGCCAATATTAGGGTGTGTGTACCAAACGATATCATGATCGCAGTAATCTTAAATTGAAAAAATTAAGTACCACCTCCCGAAGCGGCGAGTAGTACGGCGCCACGGGTATGCAACCCCGCACAACGAAGTAAGGCGGGTCTAGTATTACCAGGCGCAGATCAGAACAATTGTTAGATTTTCTTTACTCGGGCGACAACAATTACGAAGGATGATAGATTGCAATAATTGAATTTCGTAGGAGTTTGATGGATCATGAACTATATAGGATTGTGCAGATAATCGCGCTGCAACTATAATTTAAAATTTTTGACTCTTCCAGACACACTAATTTTTTAGTACGATTTAAACGATAGAGCCAAAATCTGACCTAATATTTGACCGCACCTGTCAAGTTTAAGTGTTAACCGGCAATTTATTATGGTAGTTCAGGGCACTTAACGTGTTCTGTGGGGGGGGGGGGGGGAGTTACGGGGACGTTTCTGGGCCTAGTTGTAGTCGACTGTTCTGGTCATATTGACCTCGTAAGATTGGGCCGAAAGTCATGACCGGCCGGAATTCAATTAGTGGTCGGTCCAGTGGGGCCGCTAACGACCGTACGCCAAGTGCTTCTCCCGGAGCCCCCTTTCGGACAACTGACTGCGCCCAGTTTAATGGCGTCGCACTTTAACTTCCCACGAAGGGACACCACTTAAGTTACCTGTGCGCCGCACTAGGACTCTCCACAGTCGGGACACTGTGGAACTTACAAAACCTCCCGCTCTCGTTAGTGCCCAATACGAGCGCCAATCATGAAATTTTATATGATTTATTTCAGAAAAAATAAATATATTTTACCTAGATTTTACGTAGAATTTTTGTGTTTCCGTCTCCTCCTATTTGCTATATAGCATATAGCAAAAAAACCAAACCAGCGAGAGGAGACAGAAATACAAAAAATCTACGGTATTCCAACCCCTCGCAGTCCGCAATAATACATACCTGTTATGTTAAACTAAAATTATTTTACTTTTCTCGATCTTCTGTCTCCTCTCGCCGGTTTGGCCTTTTGCCAAACCTATAAACTATACTCGTCTCTTCTAACTAACCATCCTCTCAGTCGAAATGTAAAAAAATATCGAAAACGCAACAAGCAATCATAAATAAATAATAGAAATGTCTATACTTCCAGGCCAAGGTACAATACTGAAATAAACTTTAAAAATCATAAAATCTATGATCAATACACTATCCCCAATCAGGCTCGAACACCGTCAAATTTCAATTTTCACATAACGAGCATAATTAATACATCTTAATCTGTTTTCGGATGGTAGACTAGATGATTGATTTAATAAGTTTCATTATAAAAAAAATATTAATTTAGCGTAACAGCGAATTTAACGTTTCATTGTAAATTACGTTTAAACGTAGATATAACATATATTTTATTTTGTCTTATTGCACACACTGTAATATTATTATAAAATGATGGGAAACTTCAATCTCTTTTAAAAGACTCAGTACCCATATCTACAGATGGCCCTCAGTTAGTTATAAGACAGATTTCATTACGAAAAAATGTGTCATTCGTTCGAAAACCATGTGTGGATTCTTTAATCTAATCTTCTATTCCTGTGAGAGAACAGTGTCATTACATGTAACGACCTGTCCGGGTTTGACATCTTGGGAATATCTGGAGTGTTTAATGTCCGTTAAAGAAAAACCATTCCCAGAAAATGGCTTTCGACACCGTATTATGTTTTTTTTGACCGGGCACTGTTAGGTCGTAAACAGCAATAGCTGTCAGCGAGAGGACGGGACCAACGCTCTCTGATAGGCACAATGTACCGCGATAACGGGACAAGTTCATTAATCGGTCGACAACCTTTTTTCAGATCTGGACTCTTCTAAATAAGCTGTTATTAGAACAAGCCTAATATGTACAAGTGATAACACGGCAATGTCTAGTAATAAAGCTAAAGATATTTACCGGCCCACACACATCCCCAACTTCCAATATATTTTTATGAGTGAATACTATTTTCTTTTTTACTGTTCCTTTACTATTTCCTTCTATAAAATTCCAAACAGAGAGTGTGTTTTAACGAAGGCGTAACCAATTCCTCGGTAGTAGTTAATATGTGGCCAACCCACAGGACTGGAGGTGGTGGGGGCCTGCGGACAGCCGCAAAGAGAAAACTTTGCCTGCTCGTTCGGCCCACAGTGTTCGCCCAAACTTTTCATTGTGCCGTTAAACTGTACAGCCGAATCAACTTCCGAGGCAACTAACGACGAGAGTGTTTCATTATGAAAGCCGTCCTTTTTGGGGATGGGGCCACAAAGTCTTTTTTAAATTTTGCATTCTAACTGATTCATTTTCTGATCTATCGCGCGGTAAAAATGAACTTGTATATCGAAACAATCAAAGCCTGAATTAAGTGAATTTGAATGTACTTGTAAGCACATGCTTTGTATACATCATCGTTTGCTAAAACATTTATTAGTGTCACCAGGCCCTGTTTGTCGAAGCAATCAAGGGACCATTTGCGATTGGGGAGCCCGAGTAGGTTTAGTGTTAACAATGGTTGTCCCAAAGGCAGAACGGTCGGAGAGGAGCCGCTCTAAATTCAAATTATCTCCCGTCCAGAATTATATCGGTTTCACCCTTATGCCCACCCTAGCGGAGGTTATCTGAGACCTAGGTATATATATATATATATATATATATATATATATATATATATATATATATCCGGAAGGTTATCTGGGGATAACTGAGCATTCTCGGGAAAGGGCGCGTTAACAGGGCGGTTAGACATCGGGCAGACGGGCGCCCGTGTGGCCGGCAATTAGGAATTGCCTACAATCCAGCTTGTTATAAGGGATCGTTCACAGAGTTCTGTAGGGAACCAACATTTAAATTAGTGTACGCATGATTAACGCTACTTATCAGATCATAAATATACCACCGCTAGCACGATTGGTTTAATTACACGAATTAATAAAATTGCTGATCAGAAATTATTGAAATAATTAAAATGGTCTTCCGCCTTCTCGAATGTAAATTAGAGCAATCCCCAGCTCCTACATTAATTTAAGAGAAATGTCTGAAAGCATACTTTTACAAAAACATTTCCTTTCGTCTAGTCACGCTATCCTTCTAAACGGTCTTATGAGCTATTTCTGATGACAAAGCATTCTGTAAGAACTGATGCTATACTGCACTATTATACCTGTCTCTACTTTCGATTTTGGCCTTACACACCGTTTAAGCCGTCCGTCAAATCGATTCCGTGTAGATACTCCGCTATTTGGCAATATCGGGTAGAAAGTATATGTACGAAAGCTCTGGTTTTTCAGTTGAGTCAATTTCAACTCTTCCGGAAGCATCCTTCACGCCGTCGGAAACCAAGGATGCAATTCCAATATGTTTCACTCCCCCCCCCAAATCTCCCTGGCGAGGGGGCCCGATCCCGAATTTATTGGGGCTACAGTTGAGGGGGGGCCTCTTCAACGGAGATTTTCATGCGAATAAAGACTTGAGAGAGCCGCAATAACCGCTGTTTCCGACACTCGTCGTCCGCGTAATGAAACCTCCTCCTCCTCCTCCTCCTCCTCCTCCTCCTCCTCCCTCTACATCGCTCAAACCGACAATTTTTCAGGCCGTCCTCGGGAAAATATTTGCGGGATATGAATACTGCGGGGGGCGGGGTATTTGAAATACAGGAGGGGACTCTGAATAAATCCGGCCACTATTTGCCCCAAACGTGAATGGAGGTTTTGCACTTTCTTCTACCTGCCTCCAAGCTTAATATTCCGTTAAAATTGCCGTAGTAGTTTAGTTATAGTACCCTCGTAGCCTTAAGGACTAGTATCTTAGAATATTTACTATGTATGCAATTGTGCGAACATATTAAATTCTAGGAACTTCAAACAAGTCGTTTGGCAATTATTTTATTTTTTACTAATTCTGTGAAAAATAGTATTTTTCCCCATTAATAATTTCTTTTCACTATAACAGAGTCATTGCTGGGCAGTTTATTTAGGTGGTCGCTTATACTCATCGAAGTTAAAACGAATAATAATTCCTGTCGGTTGTAACTCCTGTTGATTCTGCCCTGCGACTGTAATGCCAACGGAAATAATTCCGTAGGGGCGGGGGGCATAACTTAAAAACACCAATAACTGCAAGCTGACGCCCCTCACCCCCAACCGTGGATGGCCGGATTAAGTTCGGATTTATTCATTCGGACTTCGGAGCTAAGCTCCGGTCAGGCACGCTTCAATTATTCAAAAGGTTGTGTTTCACTCCCCCGCTTATTCCTACAATCTGATTAGGCCCGGGGGCGGGGGCTTGATAAACTTTCGGTCCCATTGTCGGCGAATCCTCCGACCCCGGGCCATTGTCCGTCGAACAAGAGTCCGGCTTTGTACAACCGACGGCAACAATAACTCCGGCAACACCGGGTCTTGGAGGAGTCCGGAAAGTTTTTGAAAGCCTAAGGTATAGTTTTTGTAAAAGACGTTCTGTAATTTCCGTCCTGAATGTACAGTTCTACATAGCAGGACTGAAGTTCCTGAAATTTTGGTATTACATAATTTTTCAGTCAAATGTTCCTATTTTGAATCTTACCAGTAAAAATACTGCACAGACAAGTCACTACCATTGTAATAACAATAACGGCATCAATGGTAGCTATATTATCTAAAAATAATAATAGCAAGTAATGTACAACCTTGCATTATTACCAGTATAATGTCTATCATACAAACAAATAGGGTTTTGAAATATTTGGGGTATCGATTTATTTTTTAAATATTCGCAGTTATATCGCCCTCACAATTAGGTGAACATTTTTGGTGTTACCTATGTTCTCCTTCCTGGAGGATAATCTTTAAAATCCGATCAGTGTAGTGAAATACACCACCCATGTAAGATTACATGCTGGATCTATTGAGGATATGGATTAGCGACGAAGATGCAGTTAGCCTGCCCGCGGGTCCCAACTGAGTGATATTGCCGTCAGGCGGGTCAGACCAGAGCATCCATCAGCATTAGGGAGGAGGCCGTCCCATAGATCTGCGCCACTAAATCGATTAGCGAGCGGATATGAACCCTACCCCCCCCCGCCCCTCCGCCGCCCGTCGACTCGATATAATGCCAACCCCCTCGATACATTAATAGAATTTCCCCACTGAATTAGTCCGGGCCCGGCCGAGCACCGTTATTGAATGTCACCGATGCGATTTGCGACAATAAACAAAGCACTCCGAGGTGCGGTGGGGCGGGCTTGGGCGGAGGGAGTTATATTTTCCCATGCGGAAACTGCCGGAACTAACTTGATTAGGGGGGCAGGGCCGACAGGAAGCTCAAGACGAAGCAATACGAAGCAGTGTACGGGCCTGTGTGTTGTTTCAGAAATGTTTTTAAGATCTAATCTGATGGAAACTTCCGGAGCAGTCCCTTTTTTTCTTTTTAAAAAGTTTTCTTTTTAAATTTGTTTTATTAATTTTTCTGGTATGTTTCTGTATGGCTACTTCCTTATCAGGCGTCTGTAAAGAACTTTTGGGATTACTAAATAATACGAATACCAAATAGGAGCGCTGGTAACCTAAATTTGACAGAATTCTCATGAAAAGAATGAAGATATACTACCGTAATAAATGGGAAACATAATAGGGAGACTGACTAATGGTGTCAACATTCGGACTGAAGAAAGCAAGAAGAAAAAACCGATTCCTTTGGGCCGATGAACCTCAATCACGTAGCCACATTTCGAAGGCGATTCGATTCATACGGCCGATAAAAGCGGTAACTGTTCTCGGTCCACTACCTCCACACACTGCGGACACCGCGCCTTTGAGGCGGCCGAAGAGCGGAAGACATTCAGGGTGGGAGGCGCCGGGGGGGATTTATTTATTGCATTTCCGTCAGAAAACTCTCGGAAAGAACGGTGGCGGAGGAGGGGACGGCTCGAAGCGCCGCATGAGCCATATCCATATCGCAATCGTCCGAGATAAGATCCCCTTTTACCGTGGCGGGGAAGTTGGGAGGGAGGGCTTATAACCAGAGCGACAAATCGGAAAAGCGGAGGGCGAGAGGGTAAAATAAATCTGACGTATCTGTTTACAAGTGGTCCGAAATAGCCGATAGTATCAGCCGCCTGCGTGAAATGTCTGCCAAATATTTTTGGAATCGGACGGCGAAAAAATATTACAATTGGTTCCCCCCCGCCAGTCCGGGGCCCCAACCATCGTTCTTCCAGACTGATAAACAACTGTCTATAGAGACAAGTTGGAGTACAAAGTTAAATAAGCTATTTCATAACATACTGTGCATACTTATCCTCCCCAGTGCGTTTTATAGAGTGACATGCTTTCTTTCTTACATTTTTTACTCTTAACAGCATAATCATGATTTTAGTAAATTTGAGCACTAATTACCGTACTATATAATTAATTTGTCTTATCCCTATAATTACAACATAGTAACAAGTGCTGTTTGTCGCCGTGTAACTATAGTCGTCCCTATATTAATTGCGGCCATTAATAACATGGCCACTAATATACCGGTTTCATTGTTGAATGTACCAATATTTTAATTCCCAACAATGATCTGGTGTCCGCCGTAGGGTCCTAACCCCCTGACGTCGGGGCCCCCCTAAAGTGGGAGTAATTAAAATTCATGCGGGCCGCCCGCCAGAGTGAGCCCCTCCCTATTGCCGGCCGGCACCCGCACCCGCACCCGGTGATTACCTCCCGAACCGGATATGCAAATGATATTGCCTCTGCAAACACCGCCCCCACCCCTCCAGCCCCTCTCAGTCTCTATAATACATTAAACATATCGTATTCTCTCCGTCTCCGTCACCTCTCTCTCTCTCTCTCTCTCTCTCTCTCTCTCTCTCTCCCCCTCTCTCTCCCTCCCTCTCTCTCTCTCACTCTCTCTCTCCCTCCGGCTCCGGCCGTCCTCCTCCACTCGTTCTGTCCCTCTTATTCTACGCACGCCAAATTGCGTCCGACAATCTGCAATCTCCGCTTTATGGACGGTTGGACACCTTCCGCACCTCTCCCAGGGTGCGGGGGAGGGAGGATTTTCGCTATAAAAATCCCCTCTCGCTGTGTAATGGGCCGGAAGCTTTCCAAATTTCCAAACCGTTTATTGGAATTAAAAGCCGAATACATTAGCCCGGCACCGCCACCACCCGGCTCGTTGGGCCTTTCCCGTTTATTAAGCGATAAGGGGTTATAACGCTGCATGGTACACTTCAGACCTGTATTATCTCTTCTTCTGTTACGATGTTTATTTTATTGTGCCGAATATACCTTCGCCTTAGACTTTTGTCTTATTCATCGCGGTAACGACCGATAATGCGACAAAACAAAAATTATTCCACTTTAGAGTATATTCACTCGTTATTAGATCAAATGCACTCAAATGAATACAGTAATTTAGGACGTACAGCATGTTCATTTCTATAAAATTCCTGTATACAGATTATTACTAGATAATATTGTCCAACATTTCCCTTTAAATATTATTTTTTCAGTGTGAAAAAATAATTTTCCATGTCAATAATTTGATCTGTTATTAACAAAAAAGTGACATCTCCCAAAACACGACAGATATACACTCCTATATTTACCTGAACTTATAATTTAAATTAAACCAATCTATCAGATCGCTATTTTCCAACTAATAACGCAATTAACAATCATATGACGAATTCCCATGAATTTTATATATCAACTACACCGTTACATTAAATCATCAATAAAACAACGTAAATTAGTATTTTATGCTCCCTATACCGGGAACAACAGTAATTTCGTTGTTATTTTAAAGCTTGATATTTAAGATACTCGGCACCCTCTGGGAAATCTATACTAAGGAAAATGTCGGAAGCATGATTATCGCCGTATAATGTCAGTTATGAGATAAAAACGAATGTGCCCCCCGAGAATTCGTTCGTCAGACTTAAAGTGGAGTGGCAAAAGTTGGGCGCGCCGAGGCCACCTTTAAATTGAGAAATCAGGAGACAGGTTTCTTAGTTTCCTCTTTGTGTTGACACAGCACAATTAAAACGATATTATGTGTATTAAATTTTTAATTATATAGTTGCCTTGGTGTTGGAACAGCGCTGAAACCGATTACTTTTCGTTACTGAGCGCAAATGTCCGAACGAATATCTTCGCCGACTGTAATTGCGAAACAAGAAGTAACGAGCTATTTATTGATGAGCCGACGCAATTAGTTCGGTCACAGCGGAGACTGCAACGGCTCGGAATTCGTTTCAATTGGCCGGCCGCATCCCTCCGTGACGAATCGTGTCTGCGACCCGCCCTGATAATTTTTCTCCTGGAGGATATATACGGCGAGAGATTAGAGCCGACCAATGCTAAGATGCGGTGGTAATCGCTGTTCTGAAAGCACTTGAGGAACGAGGCCCCCGTGTATAATAGGAGTCGGGGGCATAGTTTATACAGGGGTTGAAAAAGGGATCGCCCCATATATCAATGGGTCGTTAATTTCGGACGGGGGCCCGCTACCCTAAACATGGTCTCTGTCCCCTCGTTCAGTTTGGGGTTGATCCGTGGACTCTGCAGACCTATTTCGATCTATTTCGTGCAAAATTCCATGTTCTCAGTAGTGATTTACCGAATTATACAGTTTCTTAAATTCCATGACCATTTATAATTAAAGGGACAGTATTAGTTACATAGTGATATAATATTAGTTATTATTTCCTGTAACATCCAAAACAGTTAATCTTCGCTAGTTGAATGTCTTTAAGACCAAGTCCACTTTAAAAAACCACATTAAACTACAAATTATTCAATACAACGTAAAAAATATTTTTCAGTTGAAATATATAATTCACTCCACCACTAAACAATTGAAGTCTGTCCACTGACCTCTTCATCAATTACAAATTTAAACGGATATATTATTCAGAATACACATCATATATCCGTAAAGCATTAGGGGGCCTGGCTTCGAGAATTAATTCGGCGGAGGGAATATCGGCCGCGAAGCCACCGATTGTCATTGACTTGACGCCCTGACGTCACACCCCGGTGAACCCGAATTTATGCTTCTTGGAACACGGCACACCTAGACGGTATTGGGATTCCGCGAACGGTCTATTCTCGGCTCTGTGGATCCCGGTCTCCCGCATGACTTGGCCATTGTAGATTTCCGAGACAGATTGTAAGCCCACGCGGCGGATTTCCTGGAATCCGAATGCCGAACTCCTCCCTTCCCAAGGTTTAGTCACCGCACACATCCCCATTGATGCCGCTCATTAAAAGTTTTATGTTCTTACAAAGTAGACGCGGATGTAGCCCTTTTAACATGCATTTGACAAAGAAATGAATGGGGTTGTTGTTTATCCATAAATGTGTCCAAAAAATATCACGATATACATACCGGACGCCATAAAATTCGAATGTCTTTAAGACCAAATCCACTTTAACCGATATCCGGCGTGTGGGAGGGAAAGAAGTCCTCCCCCACGAGGCTGGTACATAAGTTATAAAAAGTGTCAAACTTGTATTGTCTCGTCGTTTTCAGGCGTTTAGAGGGTGGTGGCGAGGGAACACAATCAGAGTTTTCGGTTTGTGCGAAGCGGGGGTGGCGGTCTGTCAGGTTGGCGCCCCCTATCCCGCCGGTTACGTGGAACCGGAGTTATATATAGCCGGAGCTTGGAAAAGGGGGCGTTGTTCGGGGCCCGCCGACCGAAGAGGAACACATAACGAATTATCTCGGGCGGCTGAGGGGGGGGCGGCACAAATGAAATGGGGTCCCTCCTCCCCCGTCAACGAATCGGAGGGATTTCGCTCGAAATTGTTTTATAGCAGACACTCCGCGGTGGTGTTGTATTGTACCATAGATTTATTTGGTGTAAACTGTAAAGTAAAATTGTTCGTATTACCCTAAAAGGACGGATGAATTAATGTTTATACCTGATTGCATGTGTGGACAATCGTAAATATAAATTTTAACTACACTGTTTGGGTTGGGGAATACGTTATTGATTAGGAAAACCTTTCTCGCGTTTGGGATTAAAAAATATACATATAGATATATCATCACTGTCCGGTTGTAATGTATTCGCATCTGTAAATGAAAAACACTTTGAAATATAACTATATCTGTGCTTTAATTGGGGCGATATATTTTTTGTTAGGGACAATAATAAACCCCCCCTTGTGTAATTAAAGCGCAAACATACACAAGTAACCCTCTCTATTATTAACACAATTGAACTGACGATGGCGAGATACCGAACTAGTAGGTACAAACTAGTGTAAACATTGGGCATTGGTCGTGGGATTGGTTAGGTTAGGTGGCAGTGTTGGGCCGACTATACTCGGCCGGTCAGAACGGGAATAAGCTCGCTCCGTTGATGGAATACCAAAGTTTTCTAATTAAACCCTTCCACGAGGGGGCCGATGTTTACCTCACTGTTATAAATAAAAAGTCGGTTGGGGAACAAAAAAATGTTGCGTGGAATCTTTTTTTCCCTCCCGACGACATGGAGGGGCCGATAACACCCCCCCACCCACTGTGTACAACGAGGGTTGGGTCCGACTTCAAAAAAGGGTTCGAATGTAGAAAAAAGAATTAATTAATACTCTAAATAAAATTGGTCCCTTATTAGATCCTCGAGGTACCCTACTCGCTACCCCATTTGGGAATGTAACCACGGAAGTTGATGCTGATATCTCCAGTTGGTCTTACATCACCAAAATATAGCCAAATATTTTATATAACGCCCCCCTTACGGCGTCTACGCTCTAAGTAAAAAAAAGTTGATGTTCAAAACTTTAACATAAGATTAAAACCAGTAATGAACTTACTCATTTGTAATTGAATTATTATTACATAATATATGAATGCATGTATTTTAGGCTGTCCACGTTAATTAGACAACATGATAACAATATTGAGATTCAACGAAAATTGCCTGTTCAGTACTAGTGGAATACTCTTGGAAGATTAATGATATTACACAGAGACGTCACCCCAAACCATTCACATATATTTTGTCAGAAAGGAAGTGAAAGTCAAGTTGCATTTCATGGTATCCCGCTGCCTTAAAGGCGTCCTCAAAGATGCGTCCCCTCTGCAAGTCGACGGATGAATCATCCAATTCTGGGTGACAAAAGGCTCCCCTCCCGCCTCCCAATGCCGGGGCCTCCCCCCCAGGAATATCCGAGACCAGGGGAGAAAACTTATTGCTTGTCCGTCTTGGTGGAAGTCGGAGCGGGCGTGTCGGAGACGGCTTCCCGGACATGCGTTTAATGGACCGTCCGGGCCTACGGCTTCGGGGAGACCCGGGACAACCTTCCTTTCTTCAGAAGCGTCACATACAACGCACTTTCTTGCCAATAACAAAATGCCTATGCCATCAGTTGTTCGGCAGGCCCCCGAGCTTCCGGCGTAACAATGGCGTGCATCGGAATTTCGATTTTCCTGAATTTCAATCCCTGACATTGCTCATTTAACAAGTTCCCAAAGGGCATAGAAAAGCTGTACGCAATTGCTTTACATTTTCTGCCTTTCCCCAGCGCCTTGTTTCCTCCCGCATTCTATTTTATAAAAACGGACAGTTACGGTGTCAAACGTAGACGTTTATTAGTTCAAAGTGACATTGAAAGGGTTAGTGAAGTTATATATAAGACACGATTATACATAATAATAGGACTGGTTTCGAGGATTTGGGACTTTGCGACGGATTTTATTTGGCAAAGATAAAATGGAAGTGTAATAAGCATTTAAATATTCATAAAATTTTGTCATGCAACAAAGAGCCTTGTCGAGTCTCAATTAAACATATTAACTTGGCCTAATCATGAAATATAATATATGTAAATTCCGGCGACACTCAATCGTCTTTAACTGTTCCGGTTAATAGTCCCCCTCGATAAACTATCGGTTAAAATCTTACGCACGTTTGCCCGCGTGATGAACACACACGATACTGCAAGCAATTTCCGTTATGGGGCGACCACCGCGAGGCGGCAGCAATTAATCTGTTCCCCGGGCGGCGGGGCAGGAGCCATGTGTGGCTCCTGGATGCGAACTGTCTCTTTCAGGAAAATTAATGCTGTCCCTGCAATTCGGGATTAATAACGAGGCCGAGTCTTGCATCCGGACGTTAGGTATTCGGGCTCTTCGGTAGATACGTCGTCGCCCGTTACAACCCACCGGCGGCCATTAACATAATGCGCTCTCGGGATCGGTGTTCATACCTCAATAATGATACAAGTGAACCCGATGTCTGCGTTATGCATACATTAAACTATAAATTATTAAATATAACGTAAAAATTATTTCTCAGTTGAAATATACAATTCACTCCATCACTGAACAATTGAACTCTGTCCACTGACCTCTTCATCAATTACAAATTTCAACGGATATATTATTCAGAATGCACATCATATATCCGTAAACCATTAGGGGGCCTGGCTTCGGGAATTAATGCGGCGGAGGGAATATCGGCTGCAAAGCCACCGATTGTAACCGACTTGACGTTCCGAAGTCACACCCCGGTGAACCCGAATTTATGGTTCTCGGAACGCGACACACCTAGACGGTATTGGGATTCCGCGAACGGTCTATTCTCGGCCCTGTGGATCCCGGTCTCCCGCATGACTTGGCCATTGTAGATTTCCGAGACAGATTGTAAGCCCGCGCGGCGGATTTCCTGGAATCCGAATGCCGAACTCCCTTCCCAAGGTTTATTCCTCGCGCATATTCTGGATCGATGCCGCTCAATAAAAGTTTCAAGTTCGTACAAATTAGACGTGGATGTGTAGTCCTTTTTTAACATGGGGTAGATGTTTATCCATAAATGTGCCCAAAAAATATCACGATTGTGAATATATACATACCGGACGACATCAAATTCCTTACTCACTGTATTGTAAATGGTTAACCGAGTGACGTTTCGCACTCACAATGTGATTCAACAAGGTTTCAGGTTAAAAAACGCCGTTTGAAGCCAGCGGTTTGGGGCGTCGGGGCGCGGTGGTGGGCGAGGGGGCCTTGATTGGGTTAGGCCGTCTGGAACCCGCCCAGGGCGGCCTAATCGAATTCTAGCGGAGCACACAACAGATACCCAGGTGATTAGCCCCGTTCTGAAAGGCCGCCTAACTGGATTTACGCCGCCTAATTTGATGTAGAGGGACCCCCGGAGGACCCGGGCCAACCGATTTGCGGTCCCAATATTATCTAATATGTATATAACGTTAAAGTCGTCAACCCTAAACAGTGTACAACAATTGCTTGGAGGTGTTTGCGCGAGGGGAAGCCAGGAGTAATTGGAGCATCGTCCCACATTCTCCTTCCTGTTTGTAATTAGAGTTATTTATGACAGTGAAATACTCTGTCAGCACTGTTACTACAATGCTAGAGTCAGTTTGTTTGTATACCCACGAAATTAATACAGCAATAATTGTTCCTCAAGTCAGCTCGCAATCAATTAAATCGAGGGAATAGTATATCAGGAATCAATTAGTTCCGCAATTGGACTTGATGCAATGTTGGAGGGAACTTTCTATGATCCGCCTGTTAAATGACGCAAAATTTCCTACGGAATACATAAACGTTTTATTTAGAATTTCCATTCCATGGGCGTAATCGAATTGTAAATTAATCCGGCAGCTTTGCAGGAATTCAAATGAACATTTTCACGTTCATCCTCTTACAAGTCTGATGGCTCTTTGCATCAGTATAATTTTCCGACTGAATGCGAATTCCTAGAACCTAAGGACCGTCTATGCTAGACCAATTTCGGCTATTAGCCGAAGCAAGTGGCATTCCGTCAGTGAATTAATGAGGTACCCACGCTAAGGATGATGCGCCCTTTCCGCACTGTAAATGCACTATGCTACATATCTGCAACAATTTACATATGTCAGAAGATATATTCAAACAGTAAAATAAATCGACTTAACAAATTAAATAACGTGGACAAAACAGTAGTGATTACATTTCTTAGTGGCAGAATAAAAAATTATGGTATCCGAGCAAAATCAATTGTCAAAAGACACTTATTTTGAAATGGAAATTCACCGTCTACAGGTCGAACATCAATGGATAGGGAAAGTATGCACAGAGTGGCCGCCGCTGGAACACAAAAGGAAGGGATGGCCAGATAGAACAATAGGACAAGATTGGCAGCAACAGTGGGAAAGGGACACAAGAATTAGAAAGGAACAATACCGAGATATGGGCCTAGTTATCAGAATTACTCATGCTGACTATTTTATACACTGAAATTCAACAAATAATGTAGCAGTAATATGGGAGTATTCATGTTGAGGTAAAAAATTCTTTCTGTTTCCATTCCTTGATTTGATCTAATAGTAGACCGCTTTCTCTCATCGATAGTAGCGAATAAATACATGAAATATAAGTAAATTTCCGTGTACCATTTAAAAGTACCATTTAAAATTAATTGTATAAGAGTCAATTAAATATGTGCACAGGTTCTTTTAAAATACATAATTATTCTTTCGATTCTTGCGTTTTGTGCCATTGTCCCACATGGGCACCCAACATGCCTATATTCATTGACCGATGAATGCTATTGAAGAAGGTGGAAACTTCTTCGGAAACAATACCAGGATTTAATGCTAGATTATTAATTCACTAATAAAATAATAATAACGAAACTTCAAATGAAATCCATAGCATGAGATGTTACTTGAGAAGATTAAAGGTTAAATTTAAACAGTTCTCTGAACAACAGGATGTTCAGGTTGAAGAAGTCCGGGTCGGGGCGGGCTTTCCCTTCCGCCACAAAGGATTTCCAAGTTACAGTTGCTGTGGCGTGAGCTGGTGGGTGGGGGTTTGAAAAAAGTGAGAGAGAGAGAGAGAGAAAGAGAGAGAGAGTGGCAGAGGGAGAGAGAGAGAGCCAGGCGCTGAGAGGGCACCCCGAGGGAACAATGGGGCGTCTTTCATCCGTTATCACGGTTTGCACATCTGTTGTTCGAGTCGGATATGTGGGCGGCATTCCCACATACACACGCCCACACAGACACGTCGGAGCAACTCTCCCGGAGGAAAACTGCAAGAGTTCTCTATGCCCCGCTAATCGTAGAAGGGGGTCGCCTGATACGAGCCCCCTGAACATATATATATATATATATATATATATATATATATATATATATATATATATATATATATGTGTGTGTGTGTGTGTGTGTGTGTGTGTGTATATCTTTATACCACTACAGAATTGATGAAAAATGATAAATAAGAAGTCGTTGTTAACGTGCCAATTGGTTGAGCATTGTCCAGAAAAGGAATGTATACTTGGATACTGTTCTAAGTGTGTAACTTTTATTTTATTTTAAGTCACGACTACATTTTTTAAAATTATATTTGGTGACAGTGTGTAAATCATTATTAGATATATAAATTTTATTAATTTAATTAATTAATGTACTCCTGATGTAGCCGCATTCGGATTAAGTTGTCAGTTGCACAATTTTGAATCACTATGAAATTATCCCTTAGGATTATTGCCAAGAAATATATTATTATTTACGCATTATTATTTGCGTCGACAATGTCTGACTCCGGTTACAGTCGTATATTCGGTTGTCAATTCCAGCCGAGCGAACTCTCTTAGAGCGGGGCACAACAAGGCCGAATCGATGTTCCCAGAGCATGTGTTCAATTTTATACCCAAATTGGAAATCCCGACTTGGATGTTTGCCGGGGCGTCTCATCCAATCGCGACCGAAGACTAATGAGATTGCCCTGAGACTAGGCCGGAGCGTATGCAACCCCCTCAACCTCACCTCCCACCATTCCACACACTCACGCTCACACTGGCAGCCGAATTGAGATGTTAATGTTAGAATGACTACCTTCCATTACTTGGATAATCCCTTTCGAGAGCGCACACGCGCGCCCGCGCCCCTCGGCGTTGTATTGACTGAGACCAGGTGGATAATAATAGGAACTTGTCGAGGAGCCAACGACCCCCGCACAACCCGCATGTTCAGGACTGGAGGGATGATGGGCGAAAATTGAAAACTGAAACTTATTAAAAGTTTTACCTTCTTGTCTTATACGTTTAGTTTCCCCGCCGTCGGACTGAGATGGGGGGGACCTAATTAAACGAAATATTGTCGTTTGACGCGAGATTGGAATAGAGTTGAGAGCGTAAAATTAACAGAAACGTCAGCCAAGAAGGAAAGGAGTTAGGGGTCGATGCTTTGGAAAATTACTCGTCAGAACTTTGCAAGGGACCTAGCATAGATAACCCGTTGCGAATCTAGAGCTTAATAATGTAAAGGTGTCATTCGTCACACGGTTGACGCAATAATAGCCACATTTATACAGTTCAGACATCAAGGATATTACAATCTTCATTCAAAATACCCTTTCATTAAAATTACCGTGAATTTCCCTAAGAGTCCTGAATAGTTATAATTACTATATGTGTTTTCTATAGCTGAACTAGATTCAAGGTAAATAATAAAAATATCCTAGTATTGAAGAATTTTGATATTAGAAAGAAGGCGTTAAGGGTATACTAGGACATCATAACTAAGTCAATTCAATCCTTTTACGAGCTAGGGAGCGAACCTAGCAAAGATCCTGCAGGATCACGTAGAGAAATTGAAGCTGAAATGCTATTTTTTTTCAAATATTTCGCAAGGTCAATATTTCCAGGGCTTGTAATAACAACAATCAATCATCAGAATTTTAATTGAGCCCTATACTAAACGCTGTGTTACAGTGTTAATTAATTTTAAGTATACATTAGTAAATCACCTTTAAAAACGTCGGATATTGCACTCATAATTAGAAAGAAATGTTATATTTTGTACATATTTAAAGTATTATATCATAACTATTCAATATGAGAAAAAGATACCGCCCAACGGCCGATTCATAGTCCACAACAGTCACATCCGTCCCGAACAATGGGTTATTGTTGTTTTCCCAATTTGGTAATTTCGTCACTGCGGGCTTATGTGTGTAAATTATTTTTAATGGCGGGGTAAATATTGAATCACTTTAGAACAACACAACAGAGAATATGGAAAGTAATGACCTGCGTCAGGACCTGACCGTATTACTAAAGGATCCTACTGGTGATGTAAGTGATGATATTAATATCTTCTGCTGCGTAGGAAATTAAACATCATCCGGGAGCTTAATATACCCGGTAATAACGCGACTCAATACATAGGAATCGGACGATTTTGTAAATACGTGGGCAACGAAGGGCGCGAAACAAAGGGTTCCATATTTTAATAGCAGTCGGACATCAATAAAAGGATCGGGAACTGTCGGTGGGGGGTGGGGCTGGATTTCAGTTCCCGACAATGGGGGAACGGAATTTTGATTTACGGCAAGGTGGCATATCGGCCGGGGCTACAATAAAGGGCTAACGCGAGAGAGAAAAATATAAATAAAAACCGCCGGTGTAATAAATATCGGGCGGGGGCGTGACGGGCGCGACACTTCCGGCAGCAATTATTCGGCGGTCCTTGGAGGGCGGATTGAAATAGAGGCCGGTAATGGGGCCGGTAGACCGAGCGTGCATCATCCCCGGATATTAATCTCGGGTAGCGGCGGGTGGGGGGGGGTGCCGCCTCCTCCGCCCCCGAATTATTGGCCGGGCACCCGAGGAACCGATTCCGTCCGGTAAGAGGATTTGAACCCGACTACCCCCTACCCCGCCACTCCGAGCGGTCACCGAATAGCTCCCTCATTATAAGCCCTACGCTGTTAGCCGACCTAACCATCCAATGGTTGACTCAATCTCCGGCGGTCGCATTCAGACGGGCCGTCGAACGAGTAAAAAAGAAATCGACGAAAGAAAAGGTTGTTTTTTGGTATTCGTTCGGTATTGGACGAATACCTCCTACGATATTTCGTTTATATATGAACCAAAAGTGCATATTTCCTACAGCGTATCCACTATTGAAATTCATTAGATCCGAAATCACCAGATATCAGATAGCCTGAACTCTATATGTATTTTGTGTAACTGTTCTTTATTTTCTTCGGCTACCGTAATTAATTAAATCAGCATATTTATCAGTAACAAATATTATCGCGACTTGCTAAGGTCTGAGTGAATTCAGGAACGGCCGATTTACACAAGTAACTGGTAAATGGGCCACGAGAATCTCTCTGAAAATTATTAATAAAGGCTATCAAATTTAAAATTATCAAGGTTCTTTACACCCTCCTTCAACTAACTTTTGAATGGGGGCGCCCAATCTCAGGGAGACAATGTAGGGGGGCCACCTCGGTCTTTAGGTGAGTTGGAGGGGGAGGGGGGTGCTTATTAATTTTTATATCGAATTCAAGGCCACAAAGCGAGACGGTATCGGGCCCTCCCTCGTCGGCATTCTCTCGAATGGCTTTAATAAATTATTGGCCTGCAAAAGTTCTCCTTACATTTTCCTCGGCTCGCTTTTGTTTCGAAAATTGCATCGCTTATTATAGCCGCCGCGGCACCGCCGAGCCACAAAGACTTCGTGGAGGCCGCTATTCATCTACCCGTATCCTTGTCTACCTCGGAGAATGTGATTCTGTTCGTTCGCTCAGTACAATGGCGTTTCTACCTTAATGAGACAGCCCCAGATTATATAATCTCAAGGGATGAGCGGGGGTGCGATCAGAACATTAGGGATTGGGACATGTAATTAATCTTTTATGCTTATAAAAGTGCGATTTTCTGATTTTCAATACTTATGAATGATCCACTGCTTAGGCAACTGTTTCGGCCTAGATTTGTGCACGGCCTTCGGTCCGAATACATGGTATGAATACCATCGTAGAAGAAAAAAAATACTTCGGAGGGAATTGAGAATTCCAATGGCGGCTTTCGAGCGAAAATGTGCCTCGGGAATTATGCACCAATTTTTGACCCTTTTGAGTTCGACACGAAGCCGCCCCTGAGCTCGCGGTGAAGCCCGATAGAGTTGTATATTTATTCTCAGGCAACACGAATACCGCAAGTTGCCTGCAATTTCGTAGATTCCGCTTACCGATTTACGTAATATAACCCACTCGTGGACTTTACCATACACGTGTATTTTAATATCCGGTAGTTCTTTTATTCATTCTCTCGGCATTTCTCATCGTTTTGATCTCAGCATTGCATTTTCGACTGATTCTTAAAATCGAATGGTTTCCTTAAATTACTTCTTCTTCGTGGAATCGTTCTTACCCCAGGAATTGTTAAGGAATATTGTCCTCGTAACCAAACGTGTATATTTCACTCTGACGAAAGCAAGATGAAGGCACATAGTAAATTTCGTGTTCACCAATTGTTTGGAACTTTGAATCTACGGAATGGAACTATTAACTATGTTAACTTCTTTACGCTTCAATAAATAGAATTTCCGTCTCATGGATTTTATAAATTTTATCAGAATATAGATTCTCCAGATAAACGCTTATAAATAATAATCTAGTTAGTTGCTATAGTGTAGTAATACAAAATGTAATAAACGTTCAATTTTGAATCTAAACAATCTGTTACTGCTTTTGAAGTATTGAGGGAGCTGCTGATAATAATCCCGGAGTTCCATATTTTGTTGCTGCTGGGGGCGGGGGGAGGGGGTGGTTAGGATGGAAATACGAATTCATGAGGGCATAAATAGGATATTGAAGTTATTTCCTGGTGCATTGCAAATGTAATGGAAACGTTTTGCCCGTTAGCTCTGGAGCAGCGCAGACCCCTATTTCGGGGCTCGTTTGATGCCCCGTCCAATGGTACAACAGCCGACCGTATTAAACCCAGAAAGTCCGCGGAATGAGAGAGAGAGATCCAACAATTAGAATAAACTGATAGACTGGCGTTATTTTGTTCGCGAACAAATTACAAAGCGCGGAAATAAAAGTATTTACCTGCCATACTAATGATTTGAAATTATTCTATAAAAAATATAAGAGCACTCTTTAATTACAATATCATTATAATATATTATTAATTTATGTGGAGGGTGGGATTTTTGAGTTCGTTATTTCGCTTGTATAAATTGACTCCATCAATTGCAACTAAACCAGTCCTTTCTAAGCTTCTCGTCACCATTAGTAGTATCCTGCTAGTAATCAATATAAAATCTACGATTTAAAATAAAGCAATTGCCACAGGATGAGATAATAAAATATAATAATTTTGATTAACCAACTAATGTAGATTGATAGGTTACTGATAGATAAAGATTTATTGAATTTCGTATTAAGGAATTTAACATATATTAATTTTAACTGACGTATAACGATATGGTTTACATCGTTTCCGGTAGATAAATCGGGTCCGACTCGACCCCTGCCCCCAAATAACCTCGGGACAAGTTATTATCGCGAACGTGTTGTGGAATTGGGCGGTCGGAATGCCGACTGTTCCTCTCCGGGTTGGGCCGAATGCTTTCTGTCGCTCAGATATGAGCACAATTTTAGCCGCTGCCCAGTGCAGGGCCCGGGCCCTCTGTTGATGGGACTGCCAAGCGGGGCAACGCTCACCCGAGCCCGAGCTTTGTACAAGCCGCGGGAGGAATGCGCCAGGCCCACGGGCTACCCAACTTTAATAAAAACTAAGCATTTAAAACCAAACTGCATTATACACAACTAAATGTTCCTCAGGTGTTCCCAAAGTAACGTGTGAAAATTAACCAATGTCAAGGTGACCAATTGGTATAACTAAAAAGGGGAAAAATGCAGTCCTTTTCGAATTTTCTCTTTTAATCAAATCTGCCCTCCCATTTGGTTTCTGATTATAATATTTTGTTATCACAAATGAAGGACTTATATAATATAATTTATTTGTAAAAAGCTAGACTCATAACGTTCTGGTAGGTAAATAATATTGGTTTATCCCACAAACATACAATAACTTCTATCACTATTTGCGGAAAATCTTGTGACTATAATTGTCACAACAATTATAGTTATTATAACAGTCAGTATAACTGAAAATTGGTGGCTAAACATTGAAAAATAAAGTTGATTTCGTGTGTTTTTTTTCTCCTCTCGCTGGTTTGGTCTTATGCTTGAAACCGGTTTCGGCTGCTCGCCAACTTCAGTAGCGGTGTTAGTCACTTTGGCACTTAGGATGGTTTTTGGGGTATAGTAACACTGTCACTGTTACTTGCACTGTGGTGGTTGTCTACGGTATTCCAACCCCTGGCAGACACAAAACAGGTATTCTAAACTATTTAAGAATGAACTTAAAGTTTAAAGGCGGGAGTTAACACGACTTCCTAAAAAACTGTATTCTCAATTTGAACCTACTTTTACAATAGCCGGCACCCTTCGGTGAAACTGAAAGAGCATTATCAACCGTACACATCCCTGTCCCATAGGCATTCCGAATTCCGGAAATCGGTCGGCGAGCTGGGACAGTGGGGAAAGGGGATCGAAGCCCGGGACATTACCGCCAGAACGTTTCCCGTGGCGGGTATTTACGGCGGCGTTTAACGCCCAGGTATTCGCGATTAATGTTCTGATTAAACGCCGGCAGCAAAAACGGGTGTATTCGGTCGTCGGCAATTTCCGCCGTTCGGCGGACCGGCCGCCCGAAACGCCGATAGCCCATTACCGAGGTACGCGAAATTCCGCGGGGTTCAAACCCGCCCTAAAGGCCCTTTGCCCAGTACAGAATTAATATAAGGCCCCTCCGCCCCACCCGTGTAACCTAATGGACCTGTCCACTACCGGATATTTTAACTTTCAGTAAACCATATAAGTTAATAATTGACCCTGCCGGGCTTATGATCCAATGGCTTTCTATACAATTTAATATTGAACTTTACGAAATGAAACATGAAATTTCAACAGGAAAATTTGCGCTAACAACACGACTGACCGCTAATAGTATCAGAAAACCGGAAAGGTGAAGATTCAATCGTTCCATCATTTCAGGTACTTTGTGCCGCTGTCAATTCCGTGATGTGCCAATACATTTAATTAATCAGTCAAATTATTATTTAAAAACGTAATAGCACACGACGATATTGTGAACACAGTGAAAATGGTGTGCTCAATACACATCGAAAGACATATATTTGAATTTAATGCGCAGAATATGCCTGGACAACACTAGTTGACCTCTGGCGTATCACCCGTCATTATAATACTGTTTGAAAATGAAAATATTAATGTGACTAAAATCACGGATTATTGTGTTCAGAGCGAAGCGTTTATTCCACCAATTCTCTCCCCAGGTGATCGTCTTGATTGATTGAAAGACATTAAGTCGTCAACAATGGCAGGTCTCCTCGCCAATTGTTTCGGCTACAAACAATGGCTAAGGGTGAGATATGGAATCTAATTAATATGTAACTCAGATGAGCCGTAGCCGCTCGAGAATGGCGGACTTACCGCTAATAAATCTACGCCAGATATTTGGTGCGCCTCTGCTTTCACCCCCGAGACTGATAATCCTACCATTATAAGTAGTATCTCCATTTCAATAATAATAACACTCTTACACACGAGAAATAATACTCCCAAACGAAACGAAACCACACCATCCAAGCAAAGCTGAAAAATCGATAATTTGGAATAACGTATATTAAAGGCTATTTTATGTATGTCCTGGAAAATATTTTTAATGCTGGTATTAAAAAGTTAGTTTCTATTTGACGCCCGGGCGTAGGCGGCTCATCGATGGAATCAACTGCCGTGCAGACTCCCGAAACAATCCAGAAAGTAAGGTGTATGAAGTATTAATCGATTGAGGAGAGAGGACGAGCGGATCCATGGCAATCTTCCGTACTCCCCTTCGGGCGGGGGGCGAAAACGGAGGGAGGTGGCTGCATTTTTCAAGAGGCCGACTGGTAGGAGACCATGAGGGAAATCATGGTGGGGGCGGGGGCGGCGTGTGCCACCCCCTGATTGCACTCCGGGCCTTCCTTTCTTACGGCCCCTGCCCCTCAATCTGTCCCCCTCCCCTCCCCGACGAGGAGTTTACGGTCAATTTCACCTTCGAGAAGTTGTACCTTGCATACGGCTAGGACCGGGTGATGCATAATTTCAAACGTGATAAACAGGTGTCTGAGAATATCTGAGTTGCAGCTTCGGAGTGCGTTGTATATTTGAGAAGGTACGGGGTGTTTTATCATCCTTCGAATATCTACTTACATTTCCCGAAACAGCGAGGACTGCCGAAAGCGTATGTCGAATTTAAAAATTGATCATTAATATTTCGGGAATCGGCAGATGAATACGAACAATCATTTACTACAACGAAAAACGTTTAATAGCATTGATTTCAAACCAAATATAATATGGTTATCTTCTGAAATTAAACATTCAGGTTTGAGGTAGACTAGCGCCGATAATAATAGGCTCCGAATCATGTCCCCAGTTCGGAGTTTTGTCTGCACGTACGTTGTCCCGGATTCGCTTTGCGGAATCCTGAAAAAAATTCAGGCTTAGCCGATTGGGCTGAATGGATCGGGAGGGAGTAGCGATACCGCCGTAAAACAACTCATCCGGGCTGTCCCCGCCGCTATGACCGTATCCTGGGGATTAGTCGGCTTTGAACCGTCGGGCTTTGCCTGTTTCGAATCCCCCGGGCGATTTCTTTTCATCGGGTCGCCGGTGACGTCCCCCCCTCCAAGGGCATTAAATCCGGACGCGAATCCAGCCGACTATTGCAATTATGCCTACTACATCGTTAGTTGTCATAGTCATTCGTTCCCAATAGCTCGAAGAAGAGTGATGCGTAAAGGTACGAGTGGAACAGTGTTCTATCTATTAGCGATGTCCTATTGTCCTGGAGCAAGTTGAGAATTAGTGTAACAACCGTTTTCATAATAGACACCGTACTTATATTATAATTGAAATATCGATACTAGAATAAAAATGTACTTTCTTATTGAAATAACGATCCGATTTATGCGATTTATATTTTGAAATACGTAATCATAAAATTCTGATTACTCTTCTCTCAAACAGTTGTCCATTTAGTGCTAATTGAGAAATAACAATCCAAGCATTAATAAACATCGGAACTAAATTGTTTCCTCTTCATCTTGGGTTAATTCTTGGAGAGTCGAACGATAAAATATATAAACGGTTGTCGATTGCGAAAGACGGTTTTGCCCAGATGGTCCCCGGCTGATGTGCAGGCGATGGAGCGTAAACGTTTTACACAATCGCGAATTTGAATTAATATGAAAACCTCCAGCGCGGCACGCTCCGCTTGACACGTCCGTTCCGATCGCGGCCCACCTACTAGCCGGCCTTTATTAACAGAGGCGTCGAATTCAATTAGGGGCCTGCCAATGATCGGAGGAGGCCGGCGTAAAACAGAGCCGGCGTGGTCCCCACCCGATGAAAGGGGTTCGGGCCCGACAGATCTAATGAATAATTCAACCCCGGCGGCCCAAACGAGACCGAAAATAAGGTAACATTTAAAAACAGAAATAATCGCTAATTTGCAAATAATAATGTTTTTATTCCGGACCTACCAGAAGAACTATATCTTTCTATCGTAGTTGTTGGCTGAGTACAAATTACCTTAGTGTTGCCCAAGAGGAATTCATAGTTAATTTATGATGTAAAAAAGGCAATCATGTTTCACAAATAACCGAAACAACGGAGACTGCGATGTGAGGTATCCACGATCTAAGTCGGGATTGATCCGGGATTACGATAACCAAAGTGGAGGTAGAAAAAAATTGAAGTGAAACGTTTAGTCGCGCGCAAATACAGGTGGTATACAATGTCTTTATTTCGTGCTCAATTGAACGGCGCTGTTACTATATCTGCTGTGATAGTGGTGTGCGGGTGGGGCGTCGCAGTGCCAGGTGGTCTAAATATTAAACACGGGCCTGACCCGGGAGGAGGGTCCACTCTGGCCTTTCAAAGGGCCACCGGTAACAGATGGAGAGAGGGAACCCCGGGGTGTCGCAAACTACACGGCGCGAAACGTGGCCCGGAGGGTGGGGGCGGACACGTGGACCCAAAATATTTTAATGGGGGGGTGGTGGTGGGCGTGTAGGCTGAAGGAGTGACGAGAGGACCCTTCACATCACGCGCTGTACAGATTGAAACGCCCGTTTCATATATGACGCGCCTCTCTACCATGCCCAGTTGTAACAAATTTATCATGGACTAAATTAAATTTTTTCGGGTCCATATTGTGGCTCCAAAAAAAATATTATGGAAATAAGAAACAAATATAAAATATATTAGAATTCCTTTTGTTTTTCTATTTAATACCTGCGTTTATTTAATTTAAATAAATTGTATAAATGCTGGATGTACGAGATTAAAAATTTCCATTTATTATTTCTTCGTCGTTTCCCACACAAATTGTTTGTGATAATCTCTCTTTGTTCATCCCCATATTGACTGAGGGGTTAAACGGCAGCAGCGGAATATTTGATCGATGTCATAATAATCATAACACGCCAGATTAAATCCATTTACTATAGATCCTTTTCAGGGAGCCCGAGGAGTCGTCCGAACTTTAATCCAATTAACCTGTAAGTGATCGAGCCCCTCGATATTTTAACCGTCGGGGTGGAAGTGGGCAGCAGGCCCTGGTCGACGCGGGGGTCTCAAAAGGCAGCCACTCGATCGACGTCCGAGAGGGAGGCGCCGTCGGCCATCAGGTACATACACACTGAGGCGGGGACAATAACCCGTTCGGACGGCGGGGCATTGAGGGGCCCGGGGGGGGTGGCCCCGGTTCGTGTCAGGCCCATGTCGGCCGCCTCCTCTCTCTCTCTCTCTCTCTCTCTCTCTCTCTCTCTCTCGCTCTCTCTCCGGCGTGCGCCCCGCCGCCGCCGCCGCTGCTGCTGCTGGTACTGCTATTGCTGCTCTGCTTGCTACACGGGGGCCGTCACGCGTCACGCCCAGACTACTGTTGCGACACGGCGCCCCAATCGACACCGCGGCTTCGACAACCCCCGCCCCCGCCACCGCCACTCCTGACATCCACTCACCGAACATCACTACTCGATCAATAAACCTGAGCCGCAATTGACCGCTGTGTATTTAGGCTGAAACGTGTAAACGGATCAGTCTAAGCATTATCTGACGTATAGGATAAATGTATCCATGTTTTCACAGTTAAATTCCAAATATAAATACACGAACCTTAAATTGTTATTATCGCTATTTTAAAAAATTCATAATTATAAATAATATTACAATATGAATAATTAAAACAGTGTTAACATTCCAGTTTTCAAAATTACTCAGTCTTGTTACTATATTGAAAGTTCGGTTATAAAATAAAATTAAACGACATACTGAGATCCTTCAATCTTCTGTGAAAATATTCCCGGAAGCCATGTCCTATTTTCCAATCTTCATCCCAGACTCCGGTCGCAGCGGTATTGAAAATCGCTGTCGGTACCAATTGGCGGCCCTTCTCAAATTGAAATCCGGGAATGTTTCCAGCTACGGGGACTTTCCGGTCGGGAGAATTGCCTTTCGGGTGCGCACGAAGGCGCTAAAAGAATAAAATTAAATTTGAATATACGTAACGGCGGGTACCGACAGCAGCTGCTGTCCCGGCGGGATTAATAAGCCCCCCCGCCACCCCGGATAAAACCCGAGTGGCTCGTCGAACGAGCTCTAAACTCGAATTAAAGGGGGGCCTTTTAACAAGGGAGTCGGGACGGTACATGTCCCGCGGACAATTGTACGCTCCTGCGCCCGCTACACTCATCCAGCTAGAGACAATGCGAACGAAGCATAATAAAAAGTTTCAACGGTCAACACCAAAATGAAAACTCGATTCCGGCCACCGGTCGATGTCCCGAAATAGTCACAGACTTCGAGTAATCTGTCGGTCAATTTATTTTTATAGGAGCGGCGGCATTAGCGCGGTTCGCCTGACGGCGGTGAAAAATAGGCCGTTCGGTAACCTTATTTTGCAGACCTATTTCAGTACGCAGAACGAGTGGAAACAAAATTTTATTGGCCCAAATAAATCAGAATATGAGAGAAAGGAGACAATTGTATTGCCAAATGGTCCTATTGTAACATTCAGGAGAACATATACTGCCATTGTTTTAAATACTAATATGATACCTGTTGTTTGTAAGAACAATAATAATATTTATATGAAAAAGTTGTTTATATCTGTCAAAAATAATGTTGCTCAACAACCACTTCTCTTCTCCACAACCTTTAGTCGACCTACCCAATGACATCTCTGAGTTTATTATCGCTCCAGAATGGGAGCACCTTCAGTGATTCATCAGTGAAAGCGAGGGTGCCAGCGAACTATAATGATTTAGTGTTCGGAGTGGAAGGAGGACGGACAGACGAATATTGTTACCGCGCGCCTGAAATGACAAACGCTCAGCGTCAAGAGCCATCATAGCATTACTTGTTTAGGAAAGGGTCTTGGAGTGCATGTGTTTCTATATATGTTGCATTTGATGAGATCATCATATTTGCACATTACAAGTGGAGATCGCGTAAATAAATTGATATTTAAAATCGCGATAAAATTTATAGTGATACGGTGACGGGAAACGTTAATATAGTACTTCGAAAGCATAACAGAATCATAATTGTTTGGACTGCAAAGTAATAAATGTTTCTATACTTTGTATTAACACGATTCAAATATGTCCACGATTCCTGGCCCTTAATCATAACTCGGATTTTACTTTAATGCTTCTTAATTACATTAGTTTTTTTAATTATTTCTCTCTGTTGTTCTTAAAACTAGATACTCTTAGCAAAGTTACTACATTTCAAATATGAGCTGTCGGGTCTAAAGCCGAAAAGAAATTGCGGTTCCCGATCAGAGAAGTGGGGAGGAATCGAACAAGAATGTTTGTAACTTCATTCGGAGAGAACGGCTCCTGCGGTCGTGAAAAGGGGCGGCCGGTCGCCGGGAAATTGAACCCATCAGGACGATAAGGACTCGCAGAAAATGGGCTGAGGCCAGTAGGGCCCTCGCTCAACAGCCACCACCACACTCCGGCGACGCCAATTCATATTTTTATTTCCAGCAAGGAATTGCCCATCTATCAGAGCGGCCGCGTTGATTTATGGTGTTGTGAGCCGGCCCTCTCCCGACCGGCCGAAAACTGCCCCTTTCAGCGAAGAAGTTCCACGATAACTCCCCAGTGTAATTAGATCATCTCGGTGGAACTTGTATTGTTTTCCCCATTTATCGGCCGTATATATACGGCTAAAACTCGACAACAGATAGTAAGCGTTGGCCAGTCCCTAAATTTTCAGGAAAGAACGACTCAACTTGTAATCCCGTTTTAAGAGCATCATCAAACATATTAAAATATATCTCGTATATACTTCAATATGACAAAAGTAATAAAGCTTCTCATTGCGAACGTATATAATAATAAAATGTTACACTATGGAATTATTTGTGGCTACCATATCTTCCGAATACACACATTCAACCTAAAAATTCAACGCTAAGTAATTAAGCCCATACGACATTGCATGTGCACGTAATTGTTAAATGGTAATCGTACTCCGTACCCGGTGTGGATTCAATAAACAAGAGTTACAAATGTTATATGTTAATCTGTAACATTATTTCGAGTAGAACAATACTGCCACGTAAATGGGCAAGTTAAAGTTCCCGAGTATATAATATTACAAACGAATGGTTGAATAGTGCAGTGTACCGACATCACCCCTGCAACCCTTAATTGGTAAGAGGACAATAGGGCTTTACGGGTTTTATTTCACGTTTCATTTAAGACAGGTTTACCAGCCAGAAACACTGGAGGGCGTTAAAACCGCCATTGATCCCGGATTACGGGTGCTCGGTTCAGTCGCCGAACGTTTCGGCGGGGGCCATCTGGGAGCCCATGTGGCCACCGCGGGGCGAACAAGTGCCTTTTGCGGGGGCCTTTATCGGCTGGAGAGACCGCAGGTGACCGGGCCAGCTGGGGAGTGAATCGGTTGAAGAGAGTTTCTTTCTGAACTAGCCACTGAGGAAAAGAGCGCGAGGGGAGTATGAAGGAGGACGGTAGAGGGCGGACAATGCTGGGCTAATTGTTGCCCCTCCTCCGATACAGAGTGGGCGGGCTAGGCCCCCGCGGCCTATTATTAAGCGATTCGCTTCTGTTTAACGACTGGGTCTCCCGGCGGGCACATGCCTTACTTATCTGCATAGCTAGTGATCACGAATGGTGATTGATTGGGCTCTCTCTCTCTCTCTCCCCCTAAGTGTATTGGGAGGGTGATCCCCCACCAGCCAGCTGAGCCGACCCCAAATTGAAAGTGTTTAATCGTTCCTTCCACCCTCTCATATCCGCAGTCTCCTCCCGCAACATTACGGACTATTAGGAGAACGAAACGAGCGATCAATTTATAATTGTTTTCGTGAAAAGATGTTAGATAGACACGCTTTTAAAATCAGATCGCTTGCTTTTCTATGATTGTAATTGTTCTCATTTGCATGTGTGGAAGATAATCTAATCTAATACCGCCGCTTTCCCACTGCATAAATCAGTCATTATGCCATATATTCTTTGTTTCACGATGGATAAGAAAATAATTGTACCATTACGGACTAGATATGTAAACGGTCGTTACATATGCATGAAGCGTCAAGCATCAATTAAAAGAATGATTTAAATCCTTAATATACATGAAATATCTCTGGACCAAAAAACCACAGAAAAAGAACCAATGATATCGACATTATACTCACAAAGTCAATTATAATTATAATCTAAGTAATTATAATTCCCACCTCTTTGTAAACTATGAAATTGTGTCATACATTTACGTTCTTTTAAAATGTAAACTTTGTTAATACATGCTGGCTCAACATTTTCAACACTTATAATTTTATTAGGACTCTGCAAAATGCAGGTTCGATAGGATTAGTAAAGAATGTCGAGACCATCGCAAACAGCCAGTTTATCGGACCTTCCCACTCGGGGCTGCACGGAGACTGCGGTAATTGAGAAAATTATACACTCCGACCAGAAGGGGCGAAAAAACAACGGGAAAACGTTCCGGGTGTTTGAAACGCAACGCCGGGGGAAGATGGGGGCTTAGACCATAAAAGACTCCCGGTAAAAAGGGAAAACATGAAACCGAATTCCACCCATTTTTCATTATGAGCCCGACGCAAAGGCCTCCCTTTCCCACCGCCCCCCGTTATACTTTTTTTGAGTAATTAAGAATTCTTCGCATTTTACCCTTTCACCGCGGGGTTTCTAACGCACCCGACCGGTCAGCCCGCATTTACATGCGGTTGGTTCACTAAGAGCGTATCGTGTGATCCAGGCAGGTAATGGCATTACGAGTAGCTTAAAAAATCGAACACTCTAATTAGTCGCATTGTAAATGACATATATTTCGTAACGGTTATTCGAGGAGTTTAATATGTTAAATTGTATTCATAACTTCTGTAGAGTCGATAAAAGTTTCAAAAATTTAAATATTCTTCTGTAGAAACCGAGTTGTCAGGAAAACACGTTTGACCTACAATTGGCCACGCGTTAACACTCGGGCAGCAGACGCTGTCCGGGGAATAAAATGTCGGAAGGGGTGAGAACGCCGAGCGCTGTATACATTATATGTTGTATATGCGGGGCCATGCAGATGTGAAAGAATGTGCCCTCGAGCGGATATTCCCTCCCCATGTTGAAACGCTGAATGAAGCTTTCATCGCGCGAACGGACCCTTATCAATCTTTATATAAGCGAAAGCGTTCTCTCCCATATTAGAGGGCGCATCCTAAGGCAGATAGCCCTGCTGGACGGGGCCGGCCACTTTTTCTTATTCGGGGTCCCACCCCTCTCTCCATCACCCGACCAACTCCATCTGTGCCCGGCTCCACTCACTCACTCTCTCCTTTTTTTTCTCCTGCCGCACGTTATTGATTGCTCCTTATTTGTGTGCCCGCGCCCGTGCGTGTGTGTGTTTATCTTCGCTCGGACCCGGTGGAAAAAAGGACCGGACTGGTGTGCGTGTGCGGGTAGGGGGGTGTGAAATATTTACTCTATCGATCCCGCTTCGAGGCCTTTGTTTCGATACCTTCCCCGTCGGCTAAGCGCGGGAGTCGTTCCCCTGCGGTCGGGCCTTGGGAGGGGGAGGGGGGAAATCGGTCCGCAATTAAAAGCGATTGCGGCGTCTGTAATGGGCTGTTGGAATACGGCGTGGGAGCGGCGTCACAAGCTGTTGCGTTCGTGCACGTGCGCGGCCAAGCAAACAGTTTCCTTTCCTATAATTACAAATCAACTTCTTCTTTCTGCTTTCGAACAGACGACTTTTACATTTAAACGGCAACAGTCTCGTTCATTTGCAACTGAACCCACCAAACACGTATTCCAAATTAGCACTTGGAAAACTTCTTCCGATAGAAGTTATCGGCCTAGTATAGTGGAACGAATCTAAAATTTAATAAGTGTAGGGTAGGGATAATATGCTCAGTTGAAGGGAAATTCCGAATTCTCGATTTAATGCAATTAAATCGACGTTGTGATCGACAGGTTATTTTTATATTTCGATTTAATGCGAAAATCTTGGTTTTCTGAAGTCAAGCAAACTCTCGGCATATTTATGGACAAAGTATACTTTTAATAAGAATCTTTACTGGAAAACGGTCCCCCCTCTTTGTTTAGAGTTTCTCGCTACTTTCCGAATCTCCTCCTTCCACGCCCCCTCCCACGGTGGGGCTCTCACCTGGGGTTAAACTCGAGAGGACGACGTGTCGCGCGAGGTGTCGTCGGAATGAAATATGTTAATACTTGCGGCGGTTGGGGGTATTTCGTCCCATCTGGCGGGCGGGGGCCGCGGGCGGTCCCGGGAATGAAAAACCGAAACCCGCCGCCGCCGAACCGCTTGGGACCGCCTCGCTCAAACTCCCGCCATTACCGCCCGGGAGAGGAACCGAAGGTCCCGGGAATTATGCATGATACATTAGACACGGGGCACCAACTTTCCGCCCGCCCGGAAATAAACCGGAGCCCTCCGGGTTTCCTGGGGGACCCTATTAGCGGGCCTCTCGGATCCAGGATCTTCGTCCCGCTCACCATACCAGTTACTGCCACTGAAATCTGCTTAATATCGAACTTACCTTCGGGAACAATTGGGACCGAGAACATTTCAACTACAAGTTGAATTCTGTCCGACTTTATACCCGAATATTACACAGGATTATTTGGGGAATAATCTTGTAATTCCATTTGAATCATACATAAATGGCGCGATAATTTTCAGCTACGACCAAGCATTCACTTCTTTGTTCGGGAACTTCCTTCCGAATATTAATATTGTGTTTGCTGTTGTTTTTATAATTTGACTGAAAAATTACCTCGAAGCATTTTACCAAATATTTTATTGATCCGATCAGATTCCACATCTTTTCCTCACATATTTTCCTTTTATTATACATATTTCCCTAAATGGTATCTAAGCGCCGCGTGGTTCAATGTTTCCCTTTAGATTATCGTAAAACAATATGTGTTAAATGTCCCAGTTCGTTACGATCGTCAATAAAATCCATGTAGAAGCGGCTCCTCCTTATCTGGCAAGGCCCCGACTCTATTCCTCGAGATCCTCTGGGCTCTACAGTTTGTCCATAAATCACCATACGGGGGTTTCAAACTTGGAGCCGGATTCGGGCCGTCGCCAGCCAATAAATCACCCCCGGGGGCCCACCTAATCCCGAAGGCAACCGTTCATTTTATACCATCGGAATGATACACGAACAGGCTTCTAAATGCCGACGCCGCCGCTCAACGATTCCGATCGGTGGTGTCGGCAAAGACTAATGATATGGTTGAACAAATTATTTCTATACCAACGATGTTATTGATTTTTCTTTTTTGTTCGATTACACTACAGCGAAAGGTTTAAAAATTATCTCCATCACCATCTTGCCACTTGTATTATACCGTGGTGTAATAACTACACCTAATCATAGCGACCGAGTCAAAAATATTCAGGTCAACTGGTCAATAAATTGTACTGCAGAAAAACTTTCATAATAGAAAAAGTCCATCTTAGAAAAACATTTCTGAATTCGAAACCTGTTCATAATTAAGCACATAATTAGTAGCGAATTAAAGAATAGTTTTGATAAATAATTAAATAGCTCGTGTACGCCATATTTCCTCCTGATGTGTTCAGCTCTATCAGCTTCCATGAGGGAGAACCCCTTTGGCTGAAAGTCATGCAATACTCACAGTTTCGGCGGTCAAGCGGTGCTCAACTATGCACCAAGTACGAAACGCGAAACGGGGTAGGAATTAAGCATTAGCCCGGTGTGAGGTAGACCAGTGTGTCTAACCAGTGTGTCCGTGTTTGAGGGGGCCGAGTTGACCGCGGTTTCGGTTTTAATTCCGAAAGGAGTCAGGTGGTTAATAATGCTAATAAGAAACTCGGGCGTCGACTCTCAGCCCCATTTGAAGTCCTAATGCATGTCTCTCGGCGCCAACCCCCTTTACCGCCCCCAAGCCGAAGTTAATCAAGGGAAGAGTGGTCCATCGTCTTCTTCCCTCTTAATCCACTTAAACTTCCCTTTCCCCGATTCCCTTTTCCCCTTTTCTGGAATCATCGATTTTTAAATTCGACGGCTCTTGAAAAATGCAATTTCAATTAGCCGGTAGGGAGGCTTGATGAAAACGAGGGTTGGGTGCCGACCTGGGGTTAATTAGCCTAAATGAAAGATAAGAAGGTGGTAAGATGTTTCACGGCCTATTAGATTATTGCCGCTTTTGAATGCCTGGGGCTTTCGCCCACCTTGAATATTTATACTGATTATTCTGCGGATTCCTTACCAGCTTTACATTATTCCGCTGGAGTTTACATCCTGTTTACACGTTTACAGTCTCGTCTTACGACAAATCCGAATCGGTTAATAAATTATTTGTAAATAATTTGCTAATAGTAGTAAATAAGCTTTAATAATTATTATTAATCTATGAATCATTCAAAATGACCTCCTCCGGTAATATGGGGAAATAATACATATCCGATTCTTCCAATAATATCTTCAATTTTCAACCCTTTTTTGTCGTATTTCGACCATTAATTACGTTGATGGGGCCACGTCCTCTTTCCCTCTCTGAAGCCCTCACAAAAATTCCCCATAATAACAGGCCAAGTTTTCGATGGCATATATTTTCCTTTTAATTTCGGTCCTGATTTAAGCTGGTTCCTAATGTCCTGCCCACTCGGTCCGGTCCTCTCCTGATTTAGAGGACTTTATGCATTAGAGGTTTTAAGTCCAGAAAATAATGACCGCATTTGGAGCAGACTTTATGACCACCCCGAATAAAGGATTAGAGATTTTTTCCCCCACCCAACAACCGTTTAAAAATGGATTGTTCCCTGGCTCTGAAATATGTAGTTATCGGGTAAATTTATCATGCGGGAGGATGATAAAATACGACCAATTTAGGGGGGGAAAAATGGCACAAAATGGTTTTTGGGGTTTCGGAAATTACCATGTGTGTAATTCACCGGGTGTTCTGGTTAAACGGAGACACGTAATTAAATAACGGCAGGGATATACACAATTTACAATTTCGAAAATATATTAACATTAAATCTTCACTGTGAAAATAAACCTTTGAAAAAGTACGTTCAATAGTCCCAGCGGCCTGGAAATAGCTCAGGATATTACTGTAGCCAGAGATTTTGATAAATAAAAAGAACTCGTTACTGAGAGTACAGTGGATCAATTTTAAACGCTCATTGTTTTTCTGTCCCAAAAGTAGTGACGAAATTTCGACCACCCTTTTTCGCATTCGGGGGCCACACGTCGCGTAACAGATTGCAGGTCCCTGGTAGAGAGCCGCTTCGAAACAAAGTGGAAACCATTCCGCAACTAAACCGTTCTGACAGGCGATTCATTACAAACCCCTTTGCCAACTTTCTCCCTTTTTTCCGTCCGCTTTATTTTCTTTTTTCTATTTTTTTCATTCGCTCTCCGGTTTGTATCCAGGAAAGAAATATTAGCCCGAGGAGCGACAGGAAACGGGGCGGGTGACGGCGGCCGGAACTTGTATTGAAAAGGAGGACGCGTAGCCCTCCACTGATTGAGTTAGTCTGGTGACACTTTGTTCGCCGAGTTTATGAACGACGTGATACACCGGCGGCGGTGGAGATTCGCCACGGTTTCGCCCTGAATTCGAGTGATGTTTAACGAGGGAAACATCTATTACAACTTAATGTGATAGAACTTCAGTAAACAGTTGAAGTAGGGCCATGAAAATTTAGAAAGAGACGGTTTAAACAAATATAATATGAGAGAAAAGATCATCATATAATAGGATGTATATTACAGCCCCTCTATAGATCTCTACGTGACCTCTGGCGTTCTCTAAGAAAATTCGTTGAACACGTTCAATTGTAGGAACGACAAATGTCACTTATCCATTAAAATCGCATAATGCGTGGGAGGATATGATGCATTTCAGTGGATACCTTTTTTTATACGTACGGATGCAGTTGAGTCACGTAGGGTTTTTAATGACTGAGAGGGTAAACAGATCCTTTTTCAATTGGCCACTGCAATTTTATTGGAAGGGCTCAATAGCCGACCATTAAGTGGCATTTAATGGTGCAGCAGGGGGATGATCCCCTTCCCCTCTGGGACGTCGGCGCCATGAAAGTGTCCCATGTGACACAATCTGAATCAATTTGGCCGTCCAAGCGCTAGTAAAACGTGTTCCATAAGTTCTGGCCCGTTTCACAGGATCGAATATTTAATTCTTATTCTCCCCCACACGCGATTTATTTTATTTCAAAATACTATCGACATTAATTTTTTTTATAATAAGGCAGTCCAGAGGAACAACTGATAAAACATATGGAGATAGGGCACCCAGAGCTAAGATACCGTTTAAATACATAAATCCGATTGTACAAGGGCAATACTGAAAACAATTTTAATTTACATAAAGTTTAGCAGTAATAAGAAAAAAATAATTAGCGGCGTTGTATTTTGTTTTTAAGTACAAGAAAAAATATTAAAAATACTAGTAGAATGGAGTCTCATTTTAAGAGATTACACTTCAGAACAAGTCCAGGACAACAGGACCCAATTTACTCTGCGCCTAATCCTCTATTAGGGAAAGAACCGAGGGTGGCGGTCCTCTGTTTGATATTAGATTAACTTTTAAATTGAGACTCTTATTGAGACCGAGATTTTGTCCGACCATAAATAATGCGGGGACTCCCCCGAGCAACAAAGAAATACACTGGGGCCCACTAAATCCGGCCGGAGAAAAAGAGGTGACGTCTAATCCGCAAAAGGAGGGTCGGGGGCGGGCGGAACGGAAGTGGACCGCCCGCGGGATGTTTGGACTGGGATTTCGGTCCTCCGCTATTCAGCCGGGGGCCTTCAACAGTTGCGCCCGCCCCCAACAACGCCGGCCAGATGGCACCACGCGCCCGCACAATCGATACGCCCCCCCCGCCCGCACGCCCGCGTCCGTGCGCGCCTCTTTTTACTGCCGTCGGCATCTGCGGCCGCCACCTCCCGACTCCGCATTAATATGCGAGGTCCCATCCCGGCAGGGGGTCGGTCGTCTTCTCTCACCCTCGCGGCTAGGACCGAGCAGACACTTCGATGCGCCACTTAATTCGAATAATTTAATCAACCACTTCCCCTTGTAGCTCCCTCCACATTGCGCCACGTACAGATAATATACGCCCCCCCCCCCCAAAGGGCGAAACATAATGCAAAAACAATTACAATTAAATCCGAAACCCCGCGCGCTGAAGTGGTTCAACACAAAGTAGGAGTTTGGAAGTTCTTGCAAAGCTACCGAAAGTGGCGATAGGTTGAAAGAGGTCTAACTACAATACACTAGTGGTCCTGGACTACAATATATGATCGGAATAAATTTTTTACAATGAAATACTTTTAATTGTGGTTCATATTACGCAGGAATCGGCGGTATCGCCTGCTTTATCTTCCATGTTCAAAACCGGACTAAAACCGGTGTGACGATAAATCGGAAGGGATGAATGAAAGCTGTGAGCGTGGTGCTGGATAACTGTTGAACTGTAAATCCATTTGAGCCGGTGTCGTCTGCGGGCATTGTGCGGCTACGCCGGGGCCCGGGGGAGAGTTAGCTCATTTGGGGGAGGGCCGGCCGAGGATTTGTGGACAACGGCCAGGGGCCGAGAACCGCCCTCCGAGCCGCCCCTACTGCCGTAATCTGCCGTCATAACGACCGACCGTCCTGTTAAACGCCCCGATCATCGGCGTACCGCGGGGGCGGGCCCCCTCACGCTCCCGGCCCCCCTCGAGCCTACTTTGATTAAAAATAAAAAATCGAATCCGTATTGTTCTGACCGCTTAATTAATTGAGGACCCCCATGAGGGAAGGGGGGCCGTGTTTGCCCGAGGCGTCGGTCTCTAAATTGGAAAAATCGAGCAAAAATGTGAGTGGAGTCTGAAACGTTTGTACTCGTATGCCAACGCGGTCCAGTTATATCTGCTTATAATACTCACTAACGCACTCTAAAATGTTTCCAACCTCACCTTACCATGCAAAATACAACATAAAATAGAACATAACGAATATTCTTCCGACTCTTTCGCCGGCATCAAAATTCCTGCCCAGGTATTTACACTACTTTTGTCCGATAATTAAACACGTCCCAGCATCGTTATACAGCCAACCACGGGGAATTCGGATGGTGTATGGTTGGCTCGCGACCGTCCGTCTGCTTACTCTCGGCCATTGTTACTCGCGTTTCGCCGCGTCATGTGAATTCGCGTTTAGCCGCGTTAGGTGGGCGGGTGGAGGGGTCGGAGTGGAATCCTGACTCGGTGTTTTGAGCCTCCGCTTTCAATTAGCGTACACCGGCGCCATAATCACCGAATCACCTGCTGTTTGACTTCCGTTTAATGCGATAATGCACAGCATTACCGCGAAATAACTGAACGAGGACAGTGGAATCGGACGTTTAATCGAAATACGCCGTTTGACCGTTACCAATTAGTCAATTCTCCACCTAGGCGTATTGACAAGAAATTTCCCAGTAGCTCAAAATCAATTTCCGGTTCTGTTTTATACTTGCCCTAATTGACGCTTCCTCGGTCCTTACAGAATGTCATTCCAATACCAGAACCTCTCCCCAACTGCGTTTGTTGTTGTTTAAAGTTGTTAATGAAATTTAATGAAGTTTTCATCATTATCTTATACGAGTTCATAATTGGGAACGAAGACGCCGATACTTGAAGCTCGCAACATTAACAAAACCGGTTAATGAACTGACTGTTTCTCTTCAGTTTGAAATTCCCCGAAGTTTTCAATTGGAAACTATCTCGGTCGAACGCATCAAATCTATCCCAAACTTCAGATTCCATATGCAGACCACAATTGTGTGCCTAAAACATGTAGAAAAATAGGAATGACACATTGTCAAAAAAGGAATCATTTTATGACTGTACCCATATATTTGTTATGGTAAAACGAAGTTCAAGATTAGATAAGTATATTTAATTTCAACATATGTGAAACCAAGTATCAATTACTTAAACGAGTCATTTACATTCCAGAATTCCAGTTATAATTTTACGAGCCTAACGTATTACAGAAAGGAAAGGGGGAATATTTTTATCCGAGAAGTACGGGATTATGTATTTACAGATGTGATAAAACAGAATGAAATTTTAATGGAACATAAATCTTACTGGACAGTGCTCACAACTCAGGGGGCATTTATTTGATAATATTTTCATGAGAAAGGACGAGGGAAAGGGACAGAGAAATGGGAAAAGAGAAAAGTAGGGCGAGAGCCGAGGGTTGACAGGGGTCGCATGTGGCTCCCCAATCATTTTTTATCCAACTCAGATGCGTCTGTATATATATATATATATATATATATATATATATATATATGAAATATCAAATCGGAAAGAGTTTGACGGAGACGGAACACCAGGTGGCCTAGAAGCCGCTCTCTTTGTATTGACAGAAACCTAATTTTGTCCATGAAAAATTTGTACTATGCTTAAAAATTCCGGTATGAAAATATTCTTCAATAATTCGTGAACATGTCACGAACTCGATAATGTATGGTAATATGTCATAATGAATGTAATATATTTTAAGTTAAATCTCTTTGGATTTTAGGTTCACAATATTATATGCAAATTTAATGCAGCTTTTTAACGCCTTCGCCATCGTCCCTCTATTAAAGAATTGCCTATAAACTAAATTATTTTCCAAAAGTCTGGGTAATATATTTCTAAACCAGGAATATAATTTTGGCCTCATAATTTCGTGTTATTCCAGGTCCTGTTACTTTATTTAGTTGTTAGCGTGCCAGCCTACATGTTTATTTATTGGTGAAGATAACTAAACTAACCCAGTATAATTTTTAATAATTGCCAAATTTATTATGGGGTAGATAATACAAACCGTAGAGAATGTATGTCAGTGCATTGGTAGTTATCAGAGAAATCCCTTTATTTCCCGCCTAGGTCGAACAAATTTCCAATATGCTGTTCAAAATTGTATTCTTCGATATCACTTATTAAGATGAGTGGTTTTAACATACATCCCGTATCTGTTTCCAGTTTGAATGAAAATATTAGGCCAATGGTTATTATTCAGCTGTCAAATATTATCACGATCGCGCTTTCCTTTGTTTTGTTAGACTTTAACGTATCCATCAATCACGCGTCGTTAAAAGGGACGCGGCTTCAAGCGGATGTTCGGCTACGGACAGATTTTAGAAAACAGATTCCTAAATATAACCGCCGGTTGATTAATATTCCGTCGGCCGTTTCATATACCCTCCTCCTTTTTGTCTTTTCAGTCCCTCGCGTTCGAAACACAAAAAAAAATCGATCGATTGTATCCCCGTTCGATTCCGGATCGTGCCCGGGTTCAATAAGCCCCGGCGAAGTTGTTTTCACGGGCAACGGCATCGGCAATTAGCCGTACACCGGGGGCCTCGACTTTTTCTGCCGGACGACGCCATTAAGGGAGGAAACGGAATGAATATTTTAGAAGAGTTTCGTGGACTCCGTAGACTCTTAAGGCCAAGACATTGTGGGCGTAGACGATTCTTTCCCGCCCTCCTCTCGCCCTCTACTTCCTGGAGGCGCGAACTCGCCGTTTGAATAGAAGACGCGTGCAAGTGTCTGGAATATTATTAACGGATGACGCTATAAAAATAGTTTCGAGATGCACTTTTAGAACGTTAGAACAAAATGGGATCCGTTTGAGTTATTATTTGAGTTGTGGTACGATAGAATGGGTTTAGCGTTTTTTATTAAATGGTTCGATATTTCGATAAAATATTTTTTCTATATTTGTACTTGCTGTAGTGTCGTTTGTAAATAGCCCAAAACGTTATCACTTTGTAATGGGTGATTCTAGGCTGTAAAGTATAACCGAATCGTTATTTAAACCGTAAAAAATTTACTCTGCAATACCGGAATGAATATTTCAGCCGGAGGGCAGTGTAGGGTAGTTCGGGGGCAATTAAAGGAAAGCAGCTTGCCCACTCCCTTTCCCTTTTTCCCCATCGCTCTCTTCTACCGGCCGCAATTTCTCTCTCGCTCCATCTCCCTCTCTCTCTATCCCTCCTTCCCTTTCACTCTCTCTCTTGCGAGGGCCGAAACGAGCCACTTAAAGGACAAACTGCCCCCAATTCGGGCAGGCGGGGGCGGCTAACGGGGGCCGAAATCTGTGCAAGGGCCGCCTCAGCCACGGCCACACTTAGAGCCCCACCTTAGACACTTCCCTGCCGTCCGATTGCGGCCCGGCTGATTGCCCCCCAATTCGGGCTACTCGCCCAAACTGTACCCACCCCGCTTCCAATATCGACTCGTTCTGGTATTGACACGAACTGCCCATCATCTGGTACATACATTTTGGATTAATATAAAAGTTGAATCTCACGTTTGACTACTATATTTTACTACACATTTGTACTAAGGTTAATGAAAATTAATTAGTCCCGTTGGTTTCTTGGTATCAATAGCACCAGCTAGACCGCTAGACCAGATTCTGTAGCTGGTCACTGAATCATAAAAACACGTTACCGAGGAAGAATTCTGAACTGTTACCCTAGGTTTAAAAGAGATGCACCGGATTTTAATAAACACCACTGCAGACCACAATTTTCAACAATAAAATCGTGTAGAAAAGTAGCAATCAGGAGGGTATTCCAGTTTCGAGGACCACTAAACATTATAATTTATTTTTCTAGTTTTGTTAAAATTTCTGACAGAAATTTAACGTTAAGATAGACCTACTCCATATACACAGCAGAGGAGAATACGCAGCGCCTCTGGGAAAATCATTATTTCCGAACAATGGGCCCAATGAGGAACGATGAACGGCGTAAAGCGGAGCCTTTCAAACAGCCGAAATGATAAGTTTGGAACGCGCGTCAGTTTCGGGGCGGCGGAGCGGTCCCGAAGTTATCTCCGGCGACGTCCGACGTCGGACGGGCGGAACCGATTCAACGGAAAGGAGCCGGAACGAGTGGCCCGTTATCTGAAGGCCGGCGGGACTACAATGGACCGGCCCTATCGCGCATTACCCAGATATTCCACACCATCCTCGAAACGTCTCAAACCGAGAATCGAAAATGAAAGTATACAATTTTAGTTTATAAGACATGGACACAGATCAATATTTATCGTAAATATAAAAAATATGCGCAGTCATAAAAAACCCTGCGGGCTGGAATACATACATATTAATTTATTGAAGACATGTATAAGTTCGTATTTACAGAAATAATTAACTTTTAGAGTTATTTTTAGAATGTTACGGGACAAAGGTCGCTGAGTCTATGCCTTGCCCATACATAATTTTTTATTTCTCTCTATCTTAATCCTTACACGTTTTATGAGTACCTTTTTTTATATGTAAAATGACGACCTAAATGACGAACCAGCCATTGCAAAACCGAGATTGATCGACGCCCTTCAACAATACTTTTCGTATAATAATTCCGTAGTACGAAAATATACTGCGGGATGAAAAATTCAAGCGGTTCGAATCGCACCGCAGTGCGAAAGGCTTTTCTTTTCCGTTCCGATAACCGTTGACATGAATTATTCCGCGAAGTTCGGTGAAGCGCCGGGCGTTTCCCGTGCGGCCCCCCGATAAAAGCCGCGAACTCGAACGCGGCTCGGCGGAGCCGGCAACTTGGGCATCATTTAAATGGTACCGGGGGAGAAGAGCCCGCCTGTCGGATCTCACCGCTCCTATTCTGTTTACCGGCTGTTCAAATCGATGCATTACATTAGAGTTTCAGGTCGCCTCGTTATATAGGAATACGAATGTCTGTTTCTATTTGTAAGCCGGTGGCTGTTGATTTTTAAATACATCTCCGTTTGAAAATACCGAGGGAATTGTATATATATCTCCAGGATATTATTAAATATGTATTTCCTCATTCGTGTATACGATTTACAATGCATTACTTCAAAACGATTCTAAAAAGACGAACAGTATGACAGTACTTATTTCTTACCTTATTTGTACCAGCAAGCATTATCGGAGTTAACACTGCTATACACAATATGTTCTAAAACACATTTATTACTGGATTATCGGTTGTCAATACACTAGTTGAAGGAAAGCATGTGTGACCGTAACTCAATGTACCGACACGCCATTTCACAGTCCTAAAAAGTATTTTAGTTCCTACAACAAGTCCTAAAAAGTGTCGATAATATGGTACTGTCCATTGTAGAAAATATGGACAAATCTGAGATTGCCGGTGGGAGCGCTATTGGGAGCGTACGGTGAAAACTGCCGCCGGGGGGTGGAGCATTGTCGAGTCCGGTTTCTATTTCCGGGCGGCGTAAGTGATTTCTCGCGGTAGACGGTTCTACTGCCGTCTCCTCCAAATATGGCCCCCTTACAGATCCCGCCAGGACTGCGGTTTCGATCGCTCAGATCTGTTAAGGAGGGAGCCGGTGAAATCGGCTTTGGGAGCGCGCCGATTGAGTCTCCGCCGGGGCCGCCCATTCAGAGCCGACCCCAACCGACGAGAAGGCGGCCGGGGGATTAACTTTTTTGTCAAACCCCGGTGGGTCTCGATTGTGGCAAATTGCGGCCCATTGAGCCGCCCGTCCCGGACGTCTTCCCCCGTCCGTGGCGGGGGGTGGGTGGTGAAAAAAAATTCCGGAAAAACACAAAAAAACAACTCCCGTCATCATATTTGGGAGCCGATTACCGGGGTCCTCTGAAACCCGGGCAGGAGTAATCCCGGGGTTATACTTTAATTTAAAAAACTCCCCGAACGCCCGGTTTTTTCCCCATTCGCGGACCCATATTAAAAGCCCTGAAAGCCCGTTCCGGTTCCCGATAGGGCTTTTCGATTGAAATACCCCGGGCTTCAAACGGGCCCACCCCCCCGAATTATTTTTCCGTTTTCTCCCGTCCCCGCCACCCGTTTTTGTGTATCTCTTGTTTGTTCATTAGGAATTATTTGTTCCTTTTCACACAAAGGGCACAAAAGGAAATTTTCCGGACGAGAATGGGTTTTTGATTAATGCCGGCGGCCCGGCCCCGGAGAGCGGATCAATTTCCCGGCGCAATTAACCGTGCGCGAAAGTCAACAGGCTGCTGATTGAAAGATTGTCATCGAATATGTTGCGGATTGGGACGATTGAAACGGAGAATTAGAGGGAGTTGAAACCGATTGAATCGGTAAGGTTTTCCGGTCCAATATAATACGCCGGGTTGATTGGAAATATCTATTCAATTCGAGTTGAATTACAATCTGAATAGAATAAATGTTGGTGGCCAGTATTTACTCTTGACGTTCATATTATCCGAATGTTACAATTCAGTCACCCTTATTTCCTCCACAGTACTAATCAAATTTCAATTGTTGTGTAAAATAATAACCCGTACAAAAAATACCAGTATTTTATCCGTTTAATTTAGTTATTTACGTGTAATATTTTATCTCACCTGCGTTGTCTATTACCGAATTATTCTGCTTACTTCAGTATTATTATCACACTAACATACATTTTACCCTAATATATTTCACCCATCGTATTAGGGATTACGCATTTCTGTTACAATATTTAATTGATCTTCTCTGTTGGAAAGTATATTTCCATTAAATCTACTAGTAAACATAGAAAAAAAGAATGCAGGCCACATACTCTTATACACGCGTAAGTCAATTGCTTTATAATATAACCAATAAACATTAGCTTAACGTCACTAATTTTTCCGATCATTCAGTTAGCATTTCAATAAATGAATTTCATTTATATATCGAGGTTGAAATAAAGCTCGCCGGATAGGAAGATTTTCTATTCTTTGGGCTACAACCGAAATCGGTCAGGACAGACTCGTGAGATATAGATAAAATATAATTTATAAACATTACTTCTTTCGTTCGTAGGAATAGCTGAAGGAGCATATGGGGATCTGGTTCGGTAGCGATTGGACCCCAGTTCACCTTCGGGATAACGCTATCGGTGTCGTAAATCGTTCAAAAGATAACGCCTGTCTTCGGTACGCACACAATCGCCTCGAGGGGAACTAACAGGGGGCACACAGAGGATGACGTAGCTCCCGGGTTAACTGTTCGAATTTTGTTTATTTTTGTTGTCAGTTGGTCTGTTCTGTGTCCCCTTTTGAAGGTGCCGGTCACAGAAAGGCGTTCGGTGTTCGACTCACGTCCCGGGCCTCGGCCGGACACTGGTCCAGCCTATAAAGTGTTAATTCTCCACCTCCTCCTGGTATCTTTTTGTTCTTCGACAAGTGGGCACCGCGCGATCGTGTCCGTTGGGGGGAGAATACAAAGAACGGAAAACCGTTGTCTTATTGAACTTTTTAATATTACCTTTCCTATTTACAGAGCGACGTTGGGTCCCGGAATTTCTCAATCCCCTCCCCCGCAAAAGCATTAAAATAATCCAAAAAATATATATAATCTTTCAACACTTCTATACATTTACTGAACACCGTTCTGAATTTTATTGTTTCCGCGTGGTAGAGTTTCCAGTGGACTGACGTAAACCGAGGGAACGTCCGGCGGCTGGTTATCAGCAACGAGGAAGTGCGCTCCTCCGTTGCGGACCAAGTCGGGCGTTTTCTGGGTCCGGAAAAGGCAGCTTAATGGAATGGATCGGAGGGGTACGGACTTCTCGGGCACGAAGGAGGAGCTAAGCCGGTGGGACTGATTGCAAACGGGATCGGCTTTTTTGTAGCGAGCCCGCAAACTGTAAGCACCCTTCCGACATGCATTCCCTTTATCGTTCGGTCAGCGATTCTATATCTGATTATGTAATAAAAAATATGGTATATTCTCATTTTTCTTCGTTTTTCCTCATCCCGCCCACAAATGCCACGAACTCCCCCATCGTTATTGTCGAGAAACTCAATAAAACCACTTCTGCATTTTCCTTGATGCGAATTTCGGGGAACTCACCGGGTACCAATTAGACACAAAAAGATCTGCACGAGACCTGGAATACGAGATAGGATATTTCATACAAAGACCGGCCTACTTAGGTTTTTGCTAGTGCCATCAGGACCTTTTTGAAATCCGAAGTCTTAAAGCAAATTTGAAGCGCCTGCAATTCAGAATTAGGGGGGTCGGGAGGGTGGTCTATTAGTTGCGTCAAAGAGACATTATGCAATAATAATAGAATTATGTATATGTAATATTAAATAGGTGGTAAATGCTGTAATAAGGAAATAAAAAATGTATTGCATGACCAATTAAGTGAGTGGCGACAGAAAATGTACAGTTGGTGAAACGAAAACATTGAAACAGTCAGATACTGCGTTCAATCATGGTTGCCGAAATTCATTTAAATATCAATATTTGTGAGGGATTAAGGGGACTTCGCAGCACGGTATTACCACAAATCATGTTAGGCCGATTTCAAAAACCGTTTGAATGCAATCAAACGAGTCAATTGGGAGGGCAAAAAAACTTGGATGCGCGAGGGGCACTGTGAACGCAACCGCCGGCGGCTGGGCGGACAATGAGTTTTTAATTTAAAACATTTTTACTTCGTTAATAGCCGGCGGTTTTGGTACGCGGGTGAGGGATCGAGTTTTCATTTTATTCCCCGGGGGTGGTTTTGGGGTTGGGAGAGTAAATCACGAGCGGTTCGCGAAGGGACCCACCGCGCGTTATAGGCGCCGCGTGTATAACCTGGACTCGCTGCTGCCCTCTACCAAAAGTACAGAGGACCGTAAAATCTGTTCTATTTCTGAACGGAGGCGTGAATGGGGCCCCTGATTGCTTGGCGGGGCCCCCTCCAGCTCCTCTCCCGGGGGCCCAGTCCCTGGTAACCGCCGCGCTACCGTTATTGTTGCAGTGCGGGCAAATCGAATTGGACTTCTGCAGCGGCACCGACCGCCAGGTGCGCTAAGCACCTCCCAAGTTCAAAATTTTGGTTAAAATCGGAACGTACAAATGGTTGGATAGGTTGTACAAATACCCGAACGGAAAGACTGAGCCCACGATGAAAAAGAAATAGCTCACACCTTAATTTTTATTCGCCAGGCATAAAAGCAAAACTTTCAGCCGTGCCAACCAAACGAGGGAATGAACTACTAAAATAAAAATTGTACGTGGTTGTTACTTGTTTCCTAGTTCCTAGTGGAATGAAGTTATTTCTATTCAGTTATATATTTTTAGGTAATTACGCACGTCCACATCCCATTGGCATCACACGTCAGTGGACTGCGTTTAAGGTTACGTCTCTTGCCCTACGGAGGAGGGCCACTAGGTCAAGAGGCAACAACCGTCCAGAGAAAGAGTCACTGCGTCTCCCACCACCCCTCATCATTTCTCTGTATTTTTAGACCCTGGATCTTTTGAAGGCCCCACACAGCGCCGCCGTAATTGCTCTCGAATAACAGAGCTCTCTGAGGGGCATCCTCCTCGATATATATATATATATATATATATATATATATATATATATATATATATATATAGACAGCGGTGATCGACACCCCTTCTAGCCCTTCTAGGCCCACGACCATTCATCACTCCTGGACGACTGGAACACGTCCCACCACTTATGATTTTTCTGAATGATATCGTCACCGGTAAAAACCAGCCGGGTCCTATTTTTGTTTCCACTTTCTACCTCCGAGTACTGGACCGCTCTCCACACCTTAATGGCTAATTTAACTTCGGACATTCCTGGGTCCGAGAAGGTATATTCCGTTCACATATTTATCCTAGACCGGTTTCGGTTTTCGCCAAGAACATGTACATGAATGCGCCCTTGTCTTACACTTAGTTGTTAATTGACACGAATAGGTACTATATACATATAAAAGGATACAGTGGTATTCAGAATAGATCACTCAATAACACGCGGGAAGCAAATTGAATATTATAATTTAAACACAAAAATAAATTTAAATAGGATTCTAAATTATGTTTAATTTAAAGGCCTATGTGATATCCCTGTGTTAGCGTACATGTGATAGGGTACATGAGGTAGCAACCAACATTATACAGAGCCTTGGGAAAGTAGACCAGGGACTAGGGCCTTGGGGAATGCAGAATATAAGAAGTGGACAAAAGGGTTCTGATAAGTCGGTTTCGGATAAATCTATAAAACAAAACGAGATTGTTTTAAAAGAGAACTCGTCTTCGGTGTTCGATAGCGGGCGCTGGATTTTGAAATGTTACGTGTAGGAGTTTGTGGCCGCCCCTTGATATATACGAGATAGGCCCGGTCCCATAAATATAAGGGGGAGTGGCATTTCTGTTCCGTTCTTTTTTTTCTTTTTTTCAATAACTCTTTATCATCACCGAACCGGAGGTCCCCAATTTATTTTCCTCCGTATTCGGCTTATATTTCCCGGCACGAATCGGGGTCAGCGCGAATCGCGAGCTCCGATCGGCCTCATAATTCGGCCCAAATTCTCTTGACACCTGTTAAGGCCCGCCGGGAGCCGCGGCCCATTTGTCCCTGTGTTGTTCGGGGACACGCCCTAATTCAGAGAAGGCACGCCACCTCAGATTAGTCCCTCTCGTGATTTGTCTACAAAGAGTGTCACCCTTGGTTAATTACCTGCGATATCCCTTGTTCTATGGTTTAGGTATACGCCGAGGGTAGCAGAATAGGAGATCTCTAAGAGAGACTTAAAAAAATATTATAGGAAATATATGATAATCGAGGAAACATTGATACCAATGAAAATGGAGTGGTTAATGGTAGTTTATAAGGAGTAAAGTGTCTGAAACCACCCATACAGAGGTCTGTACACCCATACAGGGGACCTTCGTCAGATTGTGATGAATGAAAGAGAAAATGGGAAAAGAGATGCAGATACTCGTCATATTGAAGCAGATCCCACTAGGCGATTTATATCTCATTTATTATTTCCGAAAGTAAGCTATTCCTAGCAAAAGTCCCCTCTCCGCTTAAGCGCAACTCAATAATTTGATAAGGCATTATCCCTTTCCGATTTTCCCAACATATTGCTTTTCAATTTCCCGTCTAATAATTTCCAACATCGTTTACTTAAAATAAAAAAACAATATTTTACCTGCCGGTGATAATGAGTGAAACATGTACAAAATCTCATACCCAAGCATTTTATTATATGCAAACATTTACACCATTTAAACCATGTACATTACATCTTCACGGAATGGAGATGGATTCGGCTAGCACTCAGGCAAACAGTTTTGTGTATTTTCTCTGAACTCAACGGCAGAGTAATCACACCAGACTATCGGTATTAAGGGATTTTCAGCACACATAGTCTGATTATTTAACTGACGAATAGTTGGTTAACATCTGCGAAATGTTCTATTTTTGCGCGTATGTTGTTAAAGAATCTTGAGTATTCGCAAGTGGTCATAAATCATCATGATTCACTGGAATTCTTCGGGGGTTTATTTGCGGCCGTTCGGTTTTTGGCTAACTTTAAACTGGTTAGTTTCCATCAATCGGAAATATAACCGATTTTTAACTCGAACAGGAATTAAATCTAAAAATACGCGTCCTGATAAAACCTGCAAATGACTGCCGCCATACACATTATAATCGTACACTCCTTAAAATGTTATATAAAGAGATCCTTTTGGCGGATGGCGTCGATCAGAGACAGCCGTAGATCTGATGTTTGTTTGAAGTGGAACAAAATAATAAGTCCAATTATTATTTCCCCGGCCCCCACCTCTGTCTTAACGAAAGGTCCCCGATCCCCTTTGCCGGGCGAAAGCGATGAGACAAGCTCGTTTATGCCAAACGGGGACGGGACCGGCCTCCCAATCAACGTCAAGAGGCCGAAAAGTCGGCGCCGTCTTTTCGGGTCGACCCCCAGAGAAGTCGACCCCTCGTCACAGTCCCCCGGTAGAGTACCCCAATCGATCGTTTAATGAGGAGGTGTCTCGTAAACAATGAACAAGGCGGCGCCCGCGCCTTCCATGAGTCGGACAATGGGGCCCATGTCGCCCGGAGACGTCTAACGCGATTGTCACCCGCAAATGGGCTTGGGGAGGGCGGGAGCTGCCAGTCGGCAATTTGTCATCCTGCAGGATCCTATCAACAGACATTCGATGACATCTATATACCATTAAGGCATTTCAGTTATAGCTATTTCTTTTCTATTATCCTTAACAGTGAGTAACAAATAAGCCCGTCAATTATTAGTTAACTTGGTATCCCGTTGATGTTAACATACATATTATGATATATGCAAAAACAATTGGTCAATTTTGTATTTGAACTTTGGAATTTTTGGAACGATTCTAATGAGGTGAGTTCGTTGAATCATCATTTATAAAATATTAAAATATTCTTTCGTATCATATTTTCCAAATTCTTTCCTTAGCAGTCACTTCAGAGAGCAGGACTTTTAAAAATATATAGTAAACCTACCGCATCTGAGTTCTAAACTAAGGAATCATCGGTCAAAGATAATTTAACACAGGAAACGGTCCCACCTTTAGTGGCGCCCGCCGCTGCCGCTTTTGATCCCACACACAGTCAAACTGGCATTAAATGATTTCCTGAAATACCCTCTCCGCTTTGAAGGTGTCAGTATCAAAATTAGTAATAAAACAGCTAAATTACTACAAAATCAAACTATATATTGGTTAGCTCAAATGTGCCCATAATTATGAAAGTGGTCTGTCATATATTTCTGGTTTCGAGATATTTAATGAATTGCTTTCGAATAAATTAACAAATATTTTTATATTATGCAACATTTTAATTTAGAATTTTATTAGTCTTGATTAATGGACGTTTACTATGAATATGAAATTTTGTGTGAATTTCATATGAAAATGTTGTTTAAAGTTTGAATTAGCTTAGACCACTTTCATAATTATGGGCACAAATTTCGAATGATGTAACAAAAATGTATGTATAATTTGTTTTGATTGTTTTTGAGGCGCATTAATAATAATGACGATCCGCACTCTCGATCAGTTTTTCACGTCTTTCAAGAGTTTTCTGAGTACTCTATCGCGAGGATTTTCGTATCTGAACATCAGGTGGAAGTTCTCTTCGTCTTTCTCTCTCAGAGTGACGTTGTGACTATGGTTGAACGTCATGTCCGCGTACTTGGGATGGATCTGGAAAAGGTGAAATATAAATTTTTTATTTGTAGTTACTATTGGGCACAGCTAATGCTTTAATATAATTCGATGTATATTTCTTGAAATATACAGCCGAGACCAATGTTTGGGTAGGTATATAAAAATCAAGTGTGGGATAATTTTCTCGGATTTAAAAAATGCTCTAGATAAAATCAGAAATAATGGAATGTACACGCGATAGTTTCCACTGTACCACCAAATGTGGAATTATTGCAAGATATTCCCAACAGGCGTTGATATATAGGTGTCCCCCTAAGGCAACGTAAATCAACCCAGAGCGAACCGGACGAGGAGGTGCGCATTGATCAAACAGGGAGCCGGGAGAGGACCCTCATTGAAACTGCAAATGTATGCCCATTAGTTGGGGCTTCGCTTCTACATATTCAGATATCCCCCCCCCCCACAGCGGAATCCATCTTGGAAAATTTCTTGAGGAAAAGAGCGCAGAACTTGCTTTCAAATTATGGGGGATAAATCATAAGAAAGAGAGAACGGTCTTAAGTAAACAAGAGGGGGCGGGGGCGAGGGCGAAAAACAAGATTAGAAACCAATAAGAGAAAGGAGTTCGGAAGCGCAGCGGACCCCCAGGAAAAAAAAACATTTATTTTCAATTCGAACCGTATAAACACTCGGTTTTTCCCCGTTCCGTTATTTATGAACTTCCGGGGATTTCCTTTTAAGCTGCGGCGGCGGGTTCGGCTCGAGTACGTTCGAATTGGCCGCCGTACAGTCCCAGTTACGATATTTCGCTAAACCTTTGAAAAGGGACCGATATATTAATGCTAATGTGTGGACTATCGATATTTATTGGGCCTCTGTATTGTGAGGCGGTGCGATAATTCAAACTTGGACAATGCTCTCTGAGCCCTTGTCGGTATATTTTTATTAATGGCGAATAGAGAGGTTTCTTCATGTCCTTTCGTTTACCGAAGAAGCACCCGATTTTGAAAAGTCTACCTCGTATTTTTAAGTCAATAAAAAAAAAATATATTGTGTCTACACCAAATCCAATAATTAAAAATAATATGTATTTATTTAGCCACCTGATCCATCACAGTAATCCAGAAGACAAATCTATGCTTAACAGGCAGTTAATGCCAGATGGCATCCAAATAAGATCAATTTAATTAGTATGTTTGCAGAAGATTAGGTTATTTATTATACAATACAAAATCAATCTGTAAATAGTATCAAACTTAAATAACCATAATGTAATTAAATTCTTATCGAAACCAGAGGTAAGTAATAAATTTACATTATTAAGATTTGCAGGAATTGGTGTGTATCCTGGTGTATCCAATGTGGTAAGTACATATTTACTAAATCGGCCTTAGTATCGTGTTATTATGGAGAGGGCGATGGCGCCGGGCGTCGTCTGAACTTGAAAGCATTTCCCGGTCGGTATCCCGTCGAGCCACCGCCCCCCTTTTGCATGCTTTTTTGCATGCTCAGTGACGGCAGAAATCGCGAGAGACTCTCACCAGGACCCTAGTGCCCAACAGGGACCCCCGATGATCTTGCCACGGTGGGGGCTTAAGCTTCTCGCCATTTCAAACACAACATCCTGTAAACTAGTGAATCCGACACGTGGTAGTATTACTACTAGCATTTCAAAATGTTGACGGTGACAGTGCAGTGAAAGGGTAGATTAGGAAGGTTGCTTCGATGACCGATCTGTTTTTAAGATAGGGATTATATTCAAAATACATTTAGTTACAGAGCGGACCACTATAACGCGATACCCTCGATTTTATAATTGTATCTATATTATTTATGATTTAAGACGGTATTCAAAAGCGATGAAGCGGTGTCGCCTCAGTTCTAAGAAGTGGAGTAGAGGGTAGGTGCCGCTGGTAGGGGCCGGAGGAGAGGATTAGGGGGTTTGATTGAGAGTGATAGGGCCTGGAGTGTTGTACTCGGCTCTCAGGTGGAGATAGGCCCGGCGCCGAACATCCCGTAGCCCTCAAATATAACTTATTCACCAGTTTAATCCCCGCTTATGGTCCCGGCCCCGGCGCCCCATCAACTATGTATGTGGCCGGGGGCCGGTGCCGGACTCCAAGAAACACCGCCGGCCGTCCAAGGCCCACTTTAAACACCCGTCCGGAGTGCCACTTCCGACCGGAAAATTTTACCGAATCCAACCCGACCAACGTCGACCCCCATCGTCGAAATAATGTTCTGAATATTATATTTTTTATGACCAAGGCACCGCTAGAAGTTTTCCCAGCGTTCGGAGCAGTCTTATAATCATATAGTAAAACAAATTGTAATATAAGTAGGAAGCACAACTATTATTTCCTTGCCCACCCCATCCTCAGGGAGGCACTTAAAACTTTGCATTTGTATTGAAAATGTCCTCGACAGCTATTTATTGTTTAGAAATAGAATGGTGTTGGGAATTCGCAGAAGTAATAACGCGACAAAACTGGAGTCCTGGGCGTTGAAATAATGGGGTTAATTCGTCGGCTAATAAATGCGGTGCCTCGGCGTCTAGACATCAATGTTTTCCTTCCGAGAGCTCGGCCTGTCCCGGGTTCGGTAGTCGATACCCTTATGCGGTTGTATGAAGATTTTTTTTCTTCTTACCCTTTCCGCCCTAACCGAGTGCCGGGGCCCAGGGCCGGTTAACGAAGGGTGACCGTCGGCCGTAAAGTAGCCGCGGTGGGGGTTTTTATCCGACTCGGGCTTTCCTGTTTGTCTGCGCCCGCTTCTTTTATTTGGGAAAGGATCGGAGTCGGACTTAAGAGACAGGAAGTTGACTCGGCCGGAGGTCCCCTCCTCCCACCGAGCCCCCTACCCACGCTATCCCTGTCTCAGTCTAACTCATTTACTCTCTCTCTCTCTCTCTCTCTCTCTCTCTCTCTCTCTCTCTCTCTCTCTCTCTCTATATATATATATATATATATATATATATATATATATATATATATATATATATATATACCTCTCTTTCTTACCCACCCCCTCCTTGCTTTCATCCCCCGCGCCGTTTCTTATGATTGCCTACTTCCGTCGAATTTTTACTGCGCGCCGTCCACCCCGAATATAAACTGTCGCAAACGCAGTCGCCTTCTTAAAAAGGAAATTACGGAAAAAAATTAGAGCGAAATTAAATTTTCACGGGTAAGCGAACTCGTGATAAAATTCTTTTCGGACCGAAAAAAAAGGAAAGACCTCTCGGAGGTCGAGATCCCTGGAGAGAAATTTATGGAGCTTAAGGTCACTTCCAGCCGGCTGAAGGTTATAAAATGCAATCTCCTGTATAATACCGTATAATTATTAGAAACATTAAAAACAGAACTGGTTTCACCAATAGTGACTCACGCATTGCAATATTGTATTTTAAATGGGGATTGGACATATCCGTGTACATTAAAAAATCAATTATAGAAACGGCGTTAGGTATGTTTTCCTCCTTCATTACAACCTGAACGAAGCAAAATTTAATACAAAACACCGAGTTGGAGCTGTTAATAAACACGATTCAAATGGAATTTTCCTTATACCTAGCCCGCTTGAATATCAAACAATAACGAGGAAATACTTATGTGACATAATTGCGATTATATAAATTATCCATTAAAAAATAATTCTTTAAAATACTAGCGCGTCTATTGGTGAACTTATTAATTTAAGAACGACATCCCAGACTAAAATATCCAATCCTCAGAGAAGGCCGACATTCCGTCCTACATATACTCTTCGATTTTTATCCGAGGTTTCTCCGGGCAAAAGACATTTCTATTAATAATAGATGTTGTCCGCCGGAGGCATAAACTCTTTTTGGGTCCCGCGAGACGGATAGGAGCTGACAGGAAGGAAAAGAGGAAGGAAAATGGAATAAAATGCAAATCCCAGTTCGAAATATAATCGGAAAGCTATAAGTGTAGATCGGGGCGGAGGGGGAGAGACTACGGGAATAGATTTTAATGGGTTTCCCCCTTTCTGCGTAAGCGCTCCTTCGTTTGTGCCCGTCGGGTTTCTTCTTCTGCCGGTCGCAGTTATAATGGGAGAACTGCTGCGGGAGCGGGAAAGGGGGGTGGCATTAGGGATCGGTCTCCTCCGCCGGCCCGGAAATAAAGCGATAACGAGGGATAATAACAATAAAACTGGGCGAGGACCAGGGCCGGGACCAAGTTGGGGAAGAGGAATTGCGACGGTGAAAGGGAGATCCTCAGTAAGGGGGAGGATGACTCACAGAGAGGAGTACAGTCACTCTGTACCCAATCGGCGAAAACAGATTTGTAAGTTTGTTCGATCATCCACAGATTATCTATAAATATAATTAACCTTGTAAGGTTATAAACAACATAATATAATACCCCTTCATTAGTGTTTAGTGGATTGTCAAGTTATTTTTGTATTTCATAGATATAATTACTTCGGGAGGGGTTCCGACGGACCCTCTACCGCTCTCCCATTGGTCTCTATTACATGTTTTTTTCTTGGCGGTATCACATAATTTTGAGGTTTTAAATGCACAAATAATGATTAAATAAATGTATACTGAGAGAGACGATTGCGGTCGGCTTGTATCCATGCTGCTGAAACAGACATTTAAATTTTCATTTAACCATTTATATGCTTTCAAATTGTACGAAATATGAAACGCTTTTCGTTACCCTTTCTATCTTTAAATCTCGGAGTGACCGAACGTTCTTCGCTTTTGTTTTATCAATTTCCTGAGAGTGATATATGTCAAACGACTTAAACATTACAGGTTATGAAATTTAAGGAGCCACGTGTACCATTTTGATTAGACACCGCCTTACTATATTATAAATTGGTTACCATTCAATTAAGGAAATCCAATGCTCCCTCCTCCGGCCCAAACCCCGGGGAATTCGAGTTGCGTAATAGCCTCGGGCTCAGAAATGATCAAAGAGTGGCGAGCCCCGTCAGAGGAATATAAGGATCTTAACGAGGCTGGGGCTAGAGAGGAGGACGGAATGACGGGGAATGAGGAAGAGGAACAGAGATGGAGGGAGGGACCCACTTTATTCCTTTGTCGCCCAAAAAATGAGGTATCGGGAACATCGGCTGTAGAAAGGGAGCTGAAAAAATGCCGCGACGATCTCCCTCCGGCTATACATCCAGCAATTTGTTCTTCTGTAGTCACAAGACAATAAGTAAACACTGCACTTTACAAGTCTACTATAGATAAGTTCTTGCATTTTCTGTTTATTTTTTTTGCATTTATTTAAATCCTATGAAATTTTAAATGTTTTCACACAGATACCTTCAATAAATTTCTAAATTTAAATTTTTGGACTAATAACAATTGTGTCACGTTTTTTTACTTATAATGCTTCGTGTTCCGAATGCGTCTTTTAATATCCATTGGTTCTTCTTAAGGTCAAGGTTTTATGACTCTTTATGTCTTTTGTAGAAACTGGGACGCTTTAGATTTAAAATTTTATATCTGGTTTAATGACGTTATAATTTTGATAACGATAATTATTACTAATGTAAAAATATAGTAACACGTTTTTATCGGGTACCGAAACAAAAAACTACCTTATTAGCAACGTAATGCCGCTAATGATCATACAAAACTGCACGCGTGATGCTAAGTGGGGTAACATATACAAACACTGAAAATTGAGGAACCATAAATTATCCAGAATACGGAGCCAATGATCCCGGTTGATCTTCCATTAGCCTTTTACATATCTAGTAAGGCATTGAAGAGTTAAACCTGCCTGACTCATCCTGTTACAACAGCTGCGACCGTTGTCGCAGGGGGGACGCTCAATGCGAGAAATTCGATACAATAAATTGAAACAAGGTTTTCATTTTAACCCACTGGAGAGGCACGGGGAGTCGAACGTAAACACGGTACGAGCAAAGGGGCTGAAGACTGAAATACAGCCCAACTGACAACTTGATGAAAGATGGATGAGTCCCTGAGCCCGTCTGTAAATATTTTTCGTGTCATTTGTTTATATAATCCAACGTTATCACACATTACCGTTCTTCAATACAGACAGTGTTTAAAGCATTATTAGTAGCTTTTTAGTGGCAGTTCCTGGTTTAAGTAGTCGTTGTACTCAGACCGCCGGGACGTCCTGCACTATCATCGAAGGCCGATTCTTCATTCGGACAGGGGTACGCGGAATCAAAAGTAAACGGGCCTTCAGGAAGGGGCCTGTCTCCGGCCATTTGGTCAAAGGACACTCTGGATACGATGGATAACCGATATGCCGAGGGGTCGTGAGCTTTCCCTCATCCCCAAGCGCTCTAAATCCGAGGGAATCACTCAAGTGTAGAACAAATGGGGAGGAGTGGGAGGGAAGGGCCCGGCCGTTGGGAATTATATAGGAGCAACTTAATGTCGCGGGTTCCACTTCCCCCTCTACTTCGTAGGCCGGGCGCGATTTGCCGATCGTCCCCTTTCGCCCGCTCACGAACCCGGAGAGACAAACATGCCATTACCATGGGGCGTCTCCTGATTGTAGTGGCCGGGGGCGGAGGGGGAATGGAATGACCCCGCGTATTTACAGCCGTTCGGACATCTGATGGATTGGAATGAATAGTCCTCGCAGTTTTATCTCAGCTCGAATGAGTCGCCGGAGTAAAAGTTTTATGCCCGGTATCTATGATGATCGGCCGCGTAGGCTTTTTGAGGCTTTTTTACGACCCCAGTCTTATACGGCCGCAATGAGAAATACTCAAGCCGGGTATTATTATTATCTCTCGTAGCGGGGAAGTTTATTACAGAGAAAGTATTTCGATCATACAAATGAGGATCCTTTCTTCATACTGATTTAAAGTTTTAATTGTGCCTAAGTTTTTCCAAAACGATTGACAGGCTAAATTAAATTCCAGTAACTATTTTTCCCCAACCACTAATCTAGAATTTTCAAGATATTTCTGTTATGGAATATGGCCCAAATAAAGAAATAAAAATGAACTTGTAAGTACTTACAGTGTAGGTGTCAGGTCCTGGGGTGCTGGGAATCTTAGGGCCGGCTGAATATTTGCGTACGAGATAGTTAGGCGCAGACTTGAGGGAAGCCAGTACTGCCCCGTGGTTAGGCCTATAATGAGGAGGCCCTGCGAACAAATCGGAAGTTTGTTCTAAATTCTGCAAACTATTTACCGAAGTCGTCTGAATCAAAGGAATTTCACAAATTAATTAAATCTTACGTAATAACATGCGGTCTTGTTGGTTATCGCAGTAACCGATGTAAGCTATGTAACTCGGGAAGTTGTTCTGTAGTTCCCCTTTCAAATAAGCGAAATAGGGACAATGCCCCAATTTCGAAACTGGTGATGAAACTTGGTACCCAAGGTACAGTCAAATAAAGGCTCGGAGATATTAGGAAATCGTGTCAAAGTGAAAATAAAATAATAATCTACGGGGAGAATTAAATAAACGATTAAATATTAATATAATTTAACTGGGCATAATAAAACATCAGTAAAATAATTTACTATCGCTACTAGTATTGAGAGCGTTGGCTTTATGACTATTACTGGAAAGAAGTTATGCAGCAATAATCTATTGAATAGTAATGAAGTACTCTTGTGCTTTGAAAGTGAGACTGCCGCTATGCCGGACCACTATCACACAATTTTCGTTCAATTGTAAATTTTTTTGAGGGTTAAAATGCCATCGATCCTACCTGACTGTGTGGAATGAATGCTGTTCCAAATCCAGTTAAAATACTGGAATAAATAATCCCCGTTATGCTTCACTTCGACGCTTTTAATCTCGAACCGATAGCGCCCCATTTTAAATGACCCACGAAACTGAAATGTTGAACCCCGATATCTAAACTCGGCTGGGATAACATTCTCATGCGTGACAACGGGCAGTTTCCGACTGTGTTCTTTACAGGAGTTGGCCGGCATTATCTCCTCCCATTCCCAGCCGCTCCTTATATTCCCCGCCCGAGTTATAACGTCTTCAGAAACAATTTCAACGCCCCGAGAAACAAGTCCGATAACGGACGGGATATAATGCCCGTCCCAACTTCGAGTTGAATTAAACTGCGCCAATAAATAAATGTGTTCGCCGCCCGCAACCGGCCGTTCAACAAGTTCGACAAATCTAAATTTACGAATTCTTATCGAATAAGTTATTTGTTCCATTATTTACTACGTCATCGATTTGATTACAATTATTACAATTGTAACTGGCAAAGAAGGAATGATCCATTTCGTACAATAATTGCGAGGTATATGAAATTAGGCTCGAAAATTTTCAATTTACTTTATTTTTCTGAAAATGTTCTTTCTGACCGGGAAGTGACTTTTAGCCTGAAGTAACAACCTCCGGTATATTTTACGCCGGGTCCAAAGCCAGGTTCTCCTCTTGCCCAGCGTATTTACAGCGCTTTAATAGCCCGAGCCGGAGGCTGAAACGGCCCTGAATATTTAGTGCTCTAGTCGAGCGGTAAAACACTATCCTGAAATGTTAACGTCGCAGCGGTTTCCTGCAGGAGCCCGGTGGCCGAGCGATGCCCCCGAACTCCAGTCCTGCTCCTCCTGCATTTTCATTCCGGGAGAGTTCCCCGGCGTTTTATATTTTGACCCGACCATCCTCAACAAATTAAGGGGAAACAGAGTCGTAAATACCGATAGAACCGACCTTCCGGCTTCAGGGCAATAAATTGTGACCATCGGGTTCAACCTGAGCCCTGGCGGTGAGCCTGTAAATTATGAGTCAATCCAGGAAGAATTTCTTCAAGATTCATATAAAATCGGGTTAAGGATATGTCATAGAAATCGGTATCCCGTAAGTGGTGTCCTTTTCCTCTTTTTTTGTGGTGAATAACCAAAAATGAATCCAATCTTCCAATGTTGATTTTGCGACGAATGACAATTTGTGGATGGTTATAAAGATATTATATAATATAATATTCATCCTCCATCTCCTTTATTCAGATCAGTATTAAATGTTGGCGATCAATTATATTGTATGTAGGGGGTCTAACAAGAGCGTTATAATGAAATCAAATTGTGAGATTGATCCGCTTTCACAAAATATAATCGGGACAACTACTTCACTACAGTTTATGAAATAAAACTGTATTTAAATAAATTAATATATATTTGGATATTTTTTCTCGTTACCCTTCCTACTAACCACCGGAAGTGACATTGCTTTTCGCTTGGCGAGCCTGCAGGAATGTTTACTGATGGCCGGTTGCGGTTCGTCCAATCTAAACAAAACGCCGCCCATGTCGTTGGATATGGGCTCGGAGAGTGTCGGAGAAAGTGGAGCTTTCATATTTAATAGAATGGGCGGTCGGCCAGGGGCGTTGAGTATGAGGGGGCCCGGCGCCCTGGAGCCCGGCCAGACTCCCCGGAGTGTTTTTAATTACTGGAGCCGTCCCGACTTGGTGGCCACGCTGGGGCTAGCTGTGCCCGCAAACACTGTTCCAATACCCGGTCTGGTATTCAGAAACGGATTCGGCCCACCTAATTGAATAGAGCCGCAGTTCTCCGGCTAAATCAAAATCCGCGCGGATTTCCGTTTTGAAATGCCGCTACTGAAATACATGCTTTATACAAATTTCCTAACGAACGATATATGAGCAAGACAGAATAAAACTACCGATGAGAAAAAACAGAGAATGACTCGCTATTCAAAAATCACACTAGCTCATTATAATGTTCCTAATTTGAGCTATTCATCGACGGTCTTGTCCATTGAACTGTTCGGCCTTGCGTTATTACTCTTATAAGCATCCAATATTCTTTATTTACACGCTCTACTGATTGTGTTCACAGGTTAAATTCGAATAATTCCAGTGCTAAGAATATTATGAGGGGAAAATCGCGCGACTGAATTTATTCCTAGTTTAATATTTGATTTTAGCCCTTTAATGAATTGTCTGGCTGAAGGGTCTGAACCCTTTAGTTGTGGGGAGAGGGGCACTGTGGACGGGAGCCAACATTGGAGAGCGCTGTGTGTTTTTAATTACTACGACTCGCCAATTTTCAAGGAGCTCCTCCTCGTTCATAATCGTCCCCGGGACCGCGCTTTTAATCCGTTTTCTAATTACTCCCTTACCCGTCCAACCCACCCCCGCCGCAGCCCGCGCGCCCCTGTTCCAACCACAATATTTATTGTTCCCGGAACCGACCAGAGGAGTTTATTGGCCCGAGATCAATGGGAAGAACGATATAATTGTCTTCTCGGGTTTTTCGGCCGCCGTATTAATTTTCCGGGCGGCAATTCGAACGTTTTCCGGAGCGATATACGAAACGGGAGAAGGAGGCTTTTCATTACGCCCCGGCGGCGTTAAAGAGGGGCCGCAATCGGACTTGGAGGGGACATCTCAGGATGTCGGTTATCTGATGATAGCTGTTTTCGAAAGCGCTTCGCATTAAACGACATTCCGTAATTAATGATTTAGAGAAACTGCTAAGGAAGGCCATTCTAAGGAGTGTCTAATGGCGCATAAACCAAAGATTAATTAATATGTTTATATTTATGCGTATATTTATTGCTATGTTAACAAATATTATATAAGTCAATATTCGTTGTACCCATAAAACTGGAACGGAAATAATTATTAAAGAACACTAGTGGAATAAAAAATCAATTGGTGAGCCAAGGATTCCGAGACCGGAACTTGAATGTTGTCAATAAATCTGAGAAAAATTCAATTTTCACGCGATAAAACCATTTTTGTCGAGACGAAGTTATATGATGGCGAGACAAAATTATAGCTAACGATCGATTGTGTACACTCTGTACCCGAGTATACTCTTATAGGTCGAATCCAAACTCCGCCCCACGATTCTATTGGCCAGAAGGCCTGGGACTTTCCTCTGAATACCGGCCCTGAATCATTATAAAAATCGAGGTGGAATTGCTGCATTTCAACTATGGAGGAACGTTTAAAACATTCCTCTGTCGATTGGCCCACGGATAATACTTTTCGCAACTGTGATTTTTCCACCATGTTTCACGAGGGTAATTACCCTTCTGTTATTCATGCGTGGGTACAGATATTTTATTCCATTATTGGTTAACGCGAGCGTAACGCTTAAAAAAGGCGGAGCTAACTTTTCCAAACGAGAAAAAAATGGTCACGAAAGGTAATACAGACTATTTTCAGCGCGTTAATAATATTTGTAAAATGTTCCGTTAAAAAAATTCCAAATTATTCCAAGAAATTATTGACTTCTTATAAAACGCGTTTCATTGACCTAGGACTACAGATTATATACGTTCCATGTTTACTAATGCTGTAAGGACTGATTTTATTTCCTATTTACATTCTATGCTAATTTCGTATTTGTGTAAATATAATTTTAAATCAGTATGAATCTAATCAATTCATAATTTTATAAACTCGATTTCATGTTTCACGGCACTGTAAATTTGAGAATTTTTTGTACGTTATTCACTTTTTATTGCAGCTATTTATTCAAGTGTCCACAAGTTAACATATAAATGAAGGGGTCCATTGCCCGGCTGGTATTCAAATACTCAAATTCTGTTTTGAAGCGAGATGTAACCTATCCGCCGGTGGGTGGCAGGGTGGTCTAATAGGGTGCGGTCTTTTAAGTGGCCTGGGATTGACGTGCAGTGTGGCACGTGCTGGGCTCAGTGCCGCCGCTCAATTGCTAATAGAGAGCGCCGCCTAATGCCCGCCCCGCCGGCTGCCCTTACAATACCCACACTGCCCCATCTAAACTGCCGTTCTCACGCACCTGAGGCAAATACTGCGATTGGCGAGTCCAAAAGCGACTTTTTTTCATAGTTCCGTCCCCTTTTTTTCGACCGAATGCTCTGACAGTACTTGTTAACGCAGTAGTGGCTATGGGTAGAAGGGAATTTCGTACAGTTTCCCCCTGATTGGGGTGCTACAGCCCAACGACCTATATCAGTAACATAAAAATTATAATGCCACATAAGCCCCACACTCCCGAAAAATAAATGAGGTTGTTATCTAATTGGAAAAGTTGGAAGTTAGGATCTCTTGGCAAAGCTACTTGAATTTCATTCGCTTCGATTTATAAAAAATCCTCGATTAAATCAAAATTACTTAGGCACAATAAAATGTTAACGTCGAGGTTGGCTCAAAGGAAATGAGGTGGCCACAGTGACAGGACTAATATACGATAAGAACACAGAAGTAATTTGTCATATAACGTCACAGCAGCAACAAAGTCCGTTGTTGGTGCGGACGTCCATTAATAATGCAAAGAAATCGATATTCATGTCGAAGGAATTACTGTTACCGTTCCCCCTTGGTAGGACATTAAAAAGTCTTCCACTGAAAGGGAATTTGTCCTCGGTGCCGAGGGTAAGGACGACACCGAAGTGGGGGGGGGGACTTCTATGGAATCGCATTTATCATGTGCAGCGAGGAGCTGTACTTGAAAGCGACTACTTAACATGGGAAGAGGGGAGCGGCTCCCTTCGAGGCTCCTGCGTTTGTCGGCCGAGCAGCCGACGACTCCCGTCAGTCTCCGGAGATGGAAAATTTTTCTGGTCTGCAGGGAATTGCGAATTAGTTACGGCCACTCTGGGAGCGGGGGGGCGAACTGATGGTAAAACTCAGAAGTCAGGAAGTTAGAAACCGGCATAAGGTGAACGTGAAGAGTTAACATTTAGCTTAAGGGAGTTAAGGGTTAGCATCCTCCGATAAAGAAATAAAATTCTTCTTAAAATTCACGTTACGAAAAGTAATAGAATAATGCTACCCGAAGTCGAGCAGCATTAGCTGCATTGATATATTCAGAGTTGAATATATCGCATGAATATAGTAACAAAAATGTATAATTGAAATCTAATAAATAATTCTAAAAAAAATAATGAATTAGTAATATAAATTTAATTTCTTTTAGAATTAGAGTAATGATTTAATGACCCTTTTTATTCCAGCGTAACAGAAATTATCTCCTCGGCTCTGGAGTAATCCAGTGACGGTGTTGGCAGAACCTATCTATTTACGTACTGACTAAATAACTCAATAGATTTGAATACGAAACAGTTTTTTGCATGTACTCGTCGTAACAATAATAACAGCAGATCTATTTGCGATATTCTAATCTTACACTTTTATTATAATCAGTAATCTATAAACCTAGATAGAAAGGAAGATATACATAAATGATAACTCATTCCTTTGGAAGTTTATGAAAAAATTTAAATAACGGGAGAGAATTTATTACTAAGTGTAAAATAGAAACGCACAGTTTTACAAGTCATGGAGATAATGAATTACCGGTTAATTTATTTTGTCGGACGTATTTAATCGTTTTTCTTTTGAACGGTTCAATTTTGATTTGGCCGGTATATTTTCTCAATATTGCCAGTTGCATTTCGCAAACCGCATTCTTTTTTTTCTTCAGTATTTAATTACTCTTACGAAAATTGTCGATCGCTCACGGGAAAAAACACCGTAAATCAGAGCCCTTTATCGCGTTGTGGGCGGAGCGGGGGCTAAGCATTCGGGCGAGGTTTCGCGTTTGATATTTAAATTCTCGGGCGAATTCAATCTTTGGGCCCGGCGTTTTAAACAGCCTAGTGTCCGACTCCCGGCCGCGATGAATATTTCATGGGGGCGGCCCGCCGCTCTTAAGCGGCCCCTTTAAATTATTATTGAACACACCCCGCCCCCCCCCCCCCCGCCCCTACCCCTCAACATCAACCAACGGCCGGAGTAGATTTCGAAACGGAAGTCCCAATCCCAGTATGGTGAACCGCATTATTATTATTTCATATGTTGGCCCTTAAATGTCTTGGTTTCTCTTCGTTTCCAAATCGGAATACGGTTGGGAACGCTACCTGAAATGCCGGATGTTGCAAAGACTTAATTATTAACAACCTAGAAATTACAGTGGTAACATTAATGATATAAAATGTTATATTTTTGTGTGAGTCACTTTTGTATAATTCCTTTTCATTTTTATGGGTTTACTTTCTGACCATTCTTGAATTTGAAATCTTTTTAACAAAAAAACCTCGTGATTAATTTCCATTGAAATATTCTCCTAATTTATTTCCGAGTATGTCGCCTACGCTATGTCCAATAGAGCCGAGCCGTATTTGGCCGTCCTCCAATATCTGCAATAACACAGTGGGGAAACCGGAAGAATAATAAATTTACAAAGATTTATTCAACATCATCACTCTGCAGTATTATAAATCAAGGAACACATAATTGTTTCAAAATAAAGTTTCTTGCTATATTTGTACTATACAGGAAAATATTTCATTGGTTATTAACAGTATACCTGTAGAAATATTTTTGTTACCATCATTATTAATGATTAATTTCTGTTAACACGATATAACACGAATAATTTATTCATCTTTCTCCTATGCCTTCATGTATGTAGGAAAGAGACTTGTATTCAAGGAATAAAAAAAATGTGTATCAGTTTTCAATAATGCGATCTTAAACTTCAATTACTCCAGTTAGCAACTGAAACGCGATAGCGTTCATTAGAATGCTAATAACACCGAAAGGAGGAGAAAAAGTGACCGACTCAAGTTATATAAACCGGTTCCACTTGAGACGTCCGATTAGCGCTCGGGAAGTTGATTAATTGCCGTTCCATTTATCTTTGTTTCACTGTCAAGTGAAAAGGCGGGCCGGATCCATTTCGACGGTAAACAAAGACTTGCCCGGACAGGAATAACATTCGGTGCATAATTTGCATTAAGCAAAGCCGCCTACTTTCCTTCTTTTTACGTTTATATATAGCGGGGCTATTTTCTGCACGGAAGGACGAATTAATTGCCAACAGCCGATCAGTTTTTCTACCCAATCATTTCGGTCAAAGCGTCAGCTAAAAGAACACCTTGGGTGGTGACTCACCAATCATCGACCACACAATTTACGATAACTACATTGGAATAAATATTTAATTAAACAATTACTTAATTAGTGTCAATAGACTGTAGGCTGTAGAATCAGACATATATTGACACAAAAAACAGGTACAATTGTAATAAATTCAGTCCCATTAGGTATATAAATCATACTGGTATAGTGTTCAAAGTCAACGTCCCTAGAAATACCTGATGTAGGAAATGTTGATATAGATAATGGACAACCGATGAATTCATCGAAGTAGGGAGGCAAAACAAAGAATGGAAAAAGTTGGTATTAAGGTGAAGTGCCCCCCTACTCTTAGATTACCCAACTTTAAAGTCTGTGGAATGAGCTTTTTCCGAAATAAAATTTTACCAAAGAAATATTCTCACGGAACCGAGTAAGGATAACAATCTGTGCGCGGTTTGTTTTCAATTACGAGTACAATATTGAACTAGCTTTGTTATGGATATGAATAGCTCCAGTTATAGTTTAGTAGCTCAAATTTCCTTTTACATATTTCGTAGTTCCTCTTATCAATAATTCGAGTATATATTTATATAACATATATATTATAACATTATATAACATATAATATTACTCTGTGGCAATATATAAAATATACCAACTCTTATTGAATAAATTACTGAAGGCAAAAAATTGTCAAACGCTCTGGTGAACTGTCGCTAAGGTTAAATGAAGCCTCCGCACAGGAACTCCGTTAAACACACCAACACATTGCTCGGAGATGTCCGATTTAAAATTCCATTTGGGCTGAATTAAAATTGCATAATGTCTCAGGGCAGATCTACACCCCGGAATAGAATTCTGGGTTGGTCGCAGACGTTTCTGTTTCGTTGGTTACATGCCGGCTGAGTAACAAAGCCACCGACTGGTAAAGTAGAACGTTCTATAGTTCATTTGAAATTTTAGACTTTTAATTTTTAACAATTTTAATTTAAATGATAGGTTAGTGAGGGATACTCTCGTACGATATTCTGCCTACGATATCCTTATTATTTCAGTCTGGTCACTTTTTAGTTTTTATCATTCCCTTAGAGATGTCAGTTTATTTGGTGTGTAATTAGAGACCATTCAGACTCCAGACCAAATAAAGAACATGGAAAATTCGGGTTATTTTAACCTAAACGATATCACTGTTATTTGTACACATACCTGTCAGGACTGATCTAGATATCACATTTCTGCATTATTGGTCCAAAACGCTTTTAATAATAATGCATCCATCGTTCACGAAAAGTGAGACCCTAATTAAATAGAAATTTAATTTAAATTACTTCGGACGTGCGATGAAATGAGTTTGTTTAACGCAGACCCGAGTGGTTTATTATACTGGGGGCAGGAGGAAGCACGGAAGACGGTAGTAAACCAAAAACGAAATAAATCTAGCGCTTTATGTTTCGTCCGTCATCACTGGAACTCTTTTGTACCGGGAATACAATGAAGAATGCAGTTTTGGTAGACATAACTTTCTCTCTCGCTCTCTCGCTCCCCCTCGCTCATTCTCTCCGTAGTGTTAAATTACATCAAAAAGAGGGGGCCCGGCCTTTATGAGCCCCCCGCCCCTACCGGCAGGTAACAACGACCCATAAAAGTCGAATATAAAATAAAAATCCACTCCGCTCCCGCCCGTACTCTTTTGGATTGTGTTCATGCAAAACAGAAACGGGCCCCGTTTTCTCGTCCCCACCGGACGTATCTTGTTTCGCCGAGGTTAGTTCCTTCCGGGGGTTCGTCAGGATTTCCGCGACCGCTGATTCACGAGGGGGTAGCCAGGAAGCAGGAGACAAACAGGGATTGAATGGGATTAAACATTTTTCCCGCATATTTATTTTTTTAAATAAATTATTTCGCGTTGGGTTTGTGTTAAATCCCAAATGTTGACATCCGGAAATATCAAAATGCCTGAATATAATTTAAAAAATTTTAAATTTGTATTTATTCGATTCACATATAGAGTCATGACTCAGAGCACCGTGTATAAATACATAATTGCCTAAATTGTTTGCATGATTCATAATATTTACAAATTTATAATAATAATATCCTTTAACAGTTTCATTTACTATCTATTCGTCATTTCAATTTTTTCCCAAAATCTATTTAATCATATGAATTCCTATACTCGAAATACTTTCGTGAGGCTCTTCAAATTTTCCAAAATGTTTACTTACAGTGTTTATACAGGTACTAAATATTTGGTGGTTCTGTCTAGGCGACCAGGCGACTAATTCCGGACCGAGTTAGGTTGGGCTTCAATCGCGGCCGGGATTACAGCCCTGTAAAAGGGGTCCAGGAATATACTCCTGTCCTTTTTTTATTCAAGGGCACCGAGAGCGGGCGTGAAAAGCGCCGACAAAGGAAGGGGGAGGGGGATAATAAGAGGGTGAAAACGGGCTGGGGAGGCAGTCAGAACTCGGCATATTACACGGCCCCAAACTGAAAATGGGTACTGCGTTTGGAGGGGGTTTGAGTCGGTGATGTTTTATTTACTTATCGAACCCGGCGGGGCATTCGCCCCTTTTACACCCGTCTCAAATATACATTCGGTTCGAAAGCCGTTGGGTGTTCCCGCCGACGCACCCCACATTTAAGCGGCCGACGGTGGCGTACCATTCCCTTCCCCTACAAAACCTACGGAAAGCGGTGGAACAGAAATAACTTCGAATGTCGCGACAACAGGTAATGTAGTTTCGGACATGATCTATTTTCGGACGCCTACTAGCATACCGGTAGTAAAATTATGACATACTTGCGCTCATAACCACTATAAGTAGAAATCCCAGTACTGGGCAATGGCCTAATACGATTAGATATAGAAGAATGCAAAAGTATTATAATTTATTTGTATTTATTTGTGTAATTTATTTTCACTGAAAACAGTTTTAGCGTCGGTAGTCCTGAAGGGTGTTCTATTAATAGGTTAGTACTTGTGATAGGTGTTTAGTGTTGTATTTTGGTTGTACAGGTACTGTATTTAGGTCGCAGTCAGGTCTTTCGACCCGTACGCAAGTGCACCTCTCGCTTCCCGTACGGAATTATGCGAAGGCAGAAAATCGCCACAAGTGGTTTTCATTACTGCGATAATGTTTTATTTTAAAATTTAAATGCCAATAAATACTTATATATTCTAAGAGGATATTGGAGATAATAAAGAAAAATTTGTCGACGTCGAGAGCCTGTCGGAATAGTTAAGCCGAGACGGCCGTAAGTCGGTTGGCTAACACAATTGCTTTGAGTCACGGCCCCGGGGCGGAAAATGAGGGCGGGGGCTGAGGGGAGTTTTGATACATGCAAATTCAGTTAGGGAGCTGCCCCCCGGGGGGTTAGAAGGGTCCTCAAGTCACTTCTGTTATTCCTTCGGGCCTATCCCGGTCCGACTCCGAGTGTTTACCGGCTAAATAGTTGATGTGACCCGGCAGAGGTAACTTCTCGACAATTAACTTCTTTTGTAAAAGGGGACAATTGAGAGCTATTGTTAGAGACGAGTTATGGGGACCTCAACCGCCCCCCTTCTTTGGTACACTTCGGATTGTTCGATCGAAGTACTTAGTTTCGGAAATTGCACGGTAACGACTTAAACAAAGGTTGAATACAATAATAATTTTCGTACCGTCTCACCTAAGAAAACACTAAAAAGTAACCTAAAATTGGACTAGTTTTAGATTTAATGACTATTATTAATCGAAACTTGTCTAATGCGTCCATCTTTCTTTTCCGTCTACAATATTTCAAAAATGATCACTATAGATTTTATATGCGGGTAACAAATAGATGAATTGAATTTATTTTTTCTTGTTCCCATCCCAGAACGACTACTGAAGACGGCCCTGATATTTACCGCCTAAATAAATGAAGGGCTCCGCCGTTGCGCCATGAACAATAATCCTCTTCTTTTGTTGGGCTTCCCACGAAAATGGAATAATTGAAGGTATAAAATGAACCCGCGGGGTGAATATTTAAAAGAGTCTGTGAATATTTAAAACCCCGAAGTTGTTTATCTGCTTTTCCTGCTTCTGTGTATCGTATAAAGTAATTAGTGCGGAATTTAACAGACGTCGGTGGCCTTAGGGTTTACAAGATAACGCGAAATAAATATTTACATTTGCTCTCCACAGCGAGTTGTTTAATACAGCCAATATTGGCTGTACCGGTGCCCCGGTAATGAATAAATGAGCAATTTATAAATATATTATATACAATATATTCCATGTTTCAATTAAAATTCAATTTTCTCTCAATACGGCGCCATTAATACTAACCCGGCGTGTTGGTGTGTTATGCGGGTCTGGCATCTACGCCGTGAGATTTGTTCTTTAATATCGTTAATGTCAAGTAAAACCTTATTCTAATTTTGGCTATTCTTTTTGAATAGCAAATGAGAAAATATGCGTGAACATTAAAAAAAGTTTTCCTTATATTATATTCCGCAATACTCAGTCACCTTAAAATGTTAAACCTTACTGTCAATCTTCTGTAGGGTGAGTTCATGCATATGTCTCAATAACAAAAAAGTTATTTATTCACGTATTACATATATATACATATATATATATGAATACATGCATATGTGCCTGAGAATCAATGCATACTAACATAAGAGCTCATTCATATTTATACACCAATAATTTCGCCAGATAAAAAATCGAATCAAAAACCGGATAATAATATTGGTTACACTTTGTCCCATAAAATAAGAAGATTCAAGTATTTTTCCCTCACTCTCCTTTAGTAGATGAACAGGTATCATGAAATTATGAATGCATTGTTTGAATTGAATGGATTGCAATAATAATGTTCAGAACATACCCGGCCAGTCCGATTCCTTTTTAATCCATAACCTTGGCCCGTTGTAACCGAACGCAAATTTATTCTTTCCCTTCCAGTGGCTAGTGGGCGATTCGAGTTTCTTCTTGCTTTTCGATACATCGTAAGAACTGGGAGACAAATCGGTCTGCAAAATAATACATATATCAGGTCTAAGAACATCTACTTCATTTGGGCGCGTGATTACCCGCTGGGCAGGGCAATTCGTACGGCGGTGTAAAAACTGATACCATTTTTATCTCGATAAGACATTGTAATACGAAAACTTCAGACTGAGCATAAGTGTATGATATAACTTACAGTTAAGAAGAAATTACTCTAAAAGAAATTTATGGATTTTTAAATTAATTCATACACCTACGCGTATGTTTAATGTTCTCTTTAGGTAGACGTATTGGTTTCCATCAAAAGGTCCCCAAAATTCGCATTCATCCCTTGCCTATTCATTATGTCTTTTGATATTCTGCTAGTGGAAATTATATGAATGGGGTTGATTTGAAAATAGAAACATTAATCAATAATGCGTTACTTTTGATTCAAACGTTTTCCATAATTCTAATTCACATTTAATTACCCTCCCGGATAATAATAGTGCCAGTTCAAAATCAATTCATCCGAATATACCTTAAATATTATTAAGGAATAATTAACAATAGTGTGAATAGTCATTGTCCTGTATCGTATATTTTTAAACTTTTACTTACAAACTAATACCCCGATATAAGGTTTTGGTAGTTACGTATTAAGGCCACCGCAGCATAGAGTTAAACTCTATATCCGCCCATTTTCCACCGAAATCCGATTGACTACTTTGTTTGTAAATAAAGTGTTTTGGTTTTTAATAAAGTGTTTTATTTTATGATTTGTCGCAAAAATTTTAGATGTAGATTGGCGGCACTAAAAACAGCCAAATCTGTACCTCCGGTGGCATTAATACGTAAGTACCAAGGTTTTTTTTTATAAAAATTAGTAGAAATTCGTCCACAATTTCAAGTTTTAAGCGTTGGACTGAAATCTTCTTTCCAGAAGAGGTCGACAAGTGAATCTGTTATCCGTTAGTCGGACGCAACAAGGAATGTAAGGGAATGACTTGAGGCGAACCTCAACGTATTCATACCGGTCTGCCACGAAGACGAGTGGCCCTTTGTAAGCCCCCAGCACTAGGGCTAACACTACGCTGGCCCCCATTGAAAGAATCCTTCAGACGCATTCATGGGTCCGCGTTTCCCGCCCTCGCGCCCCTAATAACAAGTGCTCCCCACTAAAATCCGACCGGCCTTTCATCCGACTATCAGATAAGATGTCTTGGCACGAAGCTTTGCCGCGCTAAAACCGAAACACGTTTCTACATTTCAACAGTCAATGGCGCCTCTGTTTTTCAGAAATTTCATCTATTTAGTTTGTATCAATGAGAGTATTATCGTACAGATACGACGATACGTTTCAGAGATCCCAAGGAAATGTGTCTTCCTGACGAACCACTATTTCCGGACCCCGTTTTTTCCAGAAACAGGAGACAGTAGAGACGAGGTATTCTTTATTTTTATTTGATTTTATTGATTGACCTCACAATAAATCCGTTTCTACCATAAATTTATCGCCCGTCCTAGAGTGTCTTTTCGGGTTTAATACAACAACGAGGAAAAAAAAGAAACAATTTCAACAATCCCCTGGGTTACGTACGAGGGAGGATGAACCGCCCCGCCCACCTCATCATTTAAACCGCCCGTTATTTAAATCGGTCCAGGGCGTGAAACAATCACCGAATCGAATCATCGATTGTTTCCCGAGCCCGGGTGGTATCCGGCACTATCGGTATTGGCACAAAGTACAAGAGCGGAGTCCATTAATTTCCTGCGACAATGGAGAGCCCCCCTTCATCCTCCCCGCCGTGGCGGACGCTGGCCGAGATTACACCCGGGTATTAGCATTGATTCTACGATTTTATCGGGTGTCGGGCATAACTCATTGGGTAATGAGCGGCCGGTTTCGAGGGGCTACGCCGCCAGTTTTTTCCCCGTAAGGGAAATCTGTCGATGCTTTAAATTGTAAAGTTTCCCATAATGTGTCCTTTTACGCTCAGCGTAGCCAAGTTTTTATCGGAAGTCTAAATTTCATGATAAATTATACGGTGTAAAATATCGCCCCGATGGTAGAATTTCAGACCACTCTTATAGATGAAGGCAATACTGAACAAAACCTCTTGTTATAAAAAAATGAAAGCCAATGCTTGATACATTTTCAGAGAAGTAGCTGAATAACGATTTAAATAAAATCAATTAATGGCTGTTTCCAAACTTCCACAAATTAGGATTTTAATAAAACGCAGTATTAACAGAAAATAATTACAAATGGTTAATAGCATTCAATACTTTTCATTGAACTTTGTTATATCAAATGAAAATCCTTCCTGTTAAAGGAGTGTATTCCATTTTCAACATTTTGTTAAATGTAACGAGCGGTATATTAAATTCGAAAGTAGACCATTTTCCAATTATAATTGCACTATTCCTCACATTTTTAATATGCATGCTTGTATTTAATGTGCACTGAATTCTATTATAAACTAGCAAATTATGGCTTTCTACACTGAAGCTTTCATTCGATTTTGAATAACCTATAATATCTGATTGAATTGTAAATCATTAAATTCTTTGTAATTATAAAAATAATGAAAATATTCTCTATAGAAGGGTTAGAGTTAACTAGTTCGAAGGACTCCCTAGAGATGGCAATACACTGCAATACCGAGTTGAGCTCCTTCTATTGGCCTCTGTGTGCACTACAGTCTGATAATTACAAGCGATAAGTATCTTCTATTTGAACTTCTAGTCCATAAGCACTCACTGCTTCCGATATTAAAAATAATTCTTGTAATCATTCATTACAATCCCCTCTTATGTTTCATCACTTTACCAGATCTTCTAGGGTTTCATAAAATAATTATTTCTTTTGTTACCACTTTCTTCCTTTGTTTCAGTTGTTCATTTATTTTGTTTGATGCATTTATTTTTTACTATATTAAAATTCATAAGGACAATGGTAAAAATGCTAGGAATGGTATAGGGGGTAATGAAAACTAATTCACCTTTTTTATGTTTTAATACAAAATATTTCATTGAAATGACAGAGGATATTGAATTTTCATAACACAAAGTTCTTAGGGCACTGTAAATTAAAACATATTATTAATTTAATATGATTTTCTATGCTTTAATAAAAAATAAAACACAATGAACTAAGAAATAATATGTTTTAAATTTAACCTAATGACATTCTCAGTGCATTTCTGTAGATATATCAATGCTACCTACTCTACAGATGAATAATTTATTGTTTGATGAAAACATTATATTTTCAATTTTTCTCAGCAATTTTACTAATTTTCACAATAATTTATGCCAATCAAATAAATTCTATCACTATATTTACAATTGCAATACAATACCTCATTATTGAAATACACGGATACTAAGAAAGGAATTAAATGAAAACAGAAAATTCAATGAAAAAGTTAACAATAAATACCTGAAAGGAAGGAAGACTATGTAACTAAGTATTCAATTTACTGGTGCCCATAATTCTGGCCAACATTCTGACAAATTACAATTAATGCGATTGCTTGCACAAATTACAAAGACACACATCGAGGTAAGGAAATATTGTGGCGAGCAATGCCAGACCAATTTATGTTCTCATCGGAATTCAAAGAGAGACCAATGAATTAATTGTGTACTAACAGAGTTGTTCCATGAACACAGAACCTGATTAAGGATAGAGTCGAATTCAATTTAATGCACAGTTAAGAAAGTTAGCGACAGTGACAAGTAACATTCATTTGACAATAACCTATTAATACTAGTATTAGTTTATTATCATTATGTGATTGTGGTATGCGTTTGAGACGCGCAAACAACTTGTAGATCGTTGTGCAAATTACAAATATGTATGGTACAATTTGATACAAAGATATGAGCGTAATAACAAACTCTTAAATATTGCTTACGAATACAATGGGAGAGTTTGAAATATGTCACGAGAGAGGCACACAGATTTTACTAACATTAGAAACTATATATTTCTTTCAATACGGAATTGTTAAACCACTAAGTACACGAAAGTATTATCAGACAATCAACGCTGTCGTTGCCCGCAGATAAATGCTTTGGAGCCGATAGGCGAGAAATTGAAACTAACGTATCGAACGAACACAATCTATTAACTTCGGCATTAGTATATGCCTTTATCAAAGGAGTTGACATTAATAACACTATGTGACATCTTCAGAAACAAAACCGCTGATTTTGTTTCTTTTTTACAAAAATGGCAAGTAGCAAAACTATTCAGAAACCCGATCATCGAATCGCCTGTGTTTAGTTCAATAATTTAAAAATTCCAATTATTATTCATTTTTCTTCATTAAATATTCCGTTAATTTCAAAGATTTCATTTACAATAAAAGATATTTCTTTTCGTGTAATAGTTTTGCTGCCGCATGAGAAGCTTGCGGTATGATGTCTAACATCATACAGATTGACACATAATCACACAAGCGTTTAGTATTTACGTTTTATCAAGCAGACACAACTGCAATAAAATACGAGATCGGTACAATAATCTGTACCCATCCGAAGATGGCCGAAAAACGGATACTCCTACAAAGTGACCCAAGTGTCACGCGGTTAGCCGCGTTCGTTTTTTTGTTTATCGTTTCTACAAAAAATTTTCCAAAAATACCAATAAATCCCTAACGAATTCAACAAGTCGTGCGGTCGTCGTCGTCAACAAATTTCGGAACAAATGGCACATACATATTCGACTTTCTCGGGGAAGCGTTCAACAGGCTGGGCAGTCTTCACCTTGGACTTGTTTAAGAAAAATCTTCTCTTCTTTGATTCGTCCTGAAAAAATTATGAACATAATAAGTAGTGAAATTCGAAATCAACATGAATCAAAAATATAAAATATCACGAAAATTAACGATAGAAATAATTCAATCCCATTGGTGATGAAGTAATTAATAACCCAGTGGCTTTTTCTTGTTCTCCTTTAATGTTCTGCTACTTATTAGCTAGTTTTTTTTTATTATAAGCGATCTTGTGGCTATTCCAATTTTAAGAATCTTTAAGTAGGAGCATATTTTATAGGAGAATATTTTACATGTGGATTTGTTGACTGGAGTAAGAATGATCTCGCATGAGTTATTACGTAAATAAAACGGAAATTTCTGAAAGTAATAAATATCTACAACCTCGACAAAATAATCGCTCGGACCCGGCGTCGCTGGTGGTACTCGCGGCTTGGGAATTTCGTCGCCAAACTTTCTTATCTTAGCATCTTCTGGTGGCATTTTCTCCATCAATTCAAACAAGATTGTCTTCTGTGCTGGACTGTAAGACGATGGCCCTAAAATATCGTTCGAGCTATTAAGATATTGTCCAACATAATTGACATAATATTACATTACCTAATTACAATTATGTACAGTACTTTAAAATTGAAATAACACGCATATCACGCTCTGTACCCTCCACCCTTATTATGGGGTGTTATATACAGCTTCATATATTTTATTATATATATATATATATATATATATATATATATATATATATATTATTACTGGAGCTTGTTAAATCCTAAGAGAAAAGAAACAAAGATTTAGTAAAGGAAACAGAGTTTCAAAATCTACCACCTTGATAAGGCTAAGAAGTAGAGAAATCTGTAATGAAGTATAATAAAATTTGATTTTAAAAGAATTTTATAACTTTTATAAATTTTCTATCTAGAGCACTTTTGCAGTATTTTAATTCTCATTAGTTGGGAATGCAGTAGAGATAAAACTAACTTTAATGCTGTTACTTGTTCACGTTTTTTAGGGTCATTGAGCTCTGCTTGTAGCCAATGAGCATCCTGGGAATGATGGGATTTAAACTGAAGAAATAAAAATGTTTAAAAACTGACGTTACCAGGCATTTCTTCTGTTGGATCACGTTTGAAACGGAATTGCCTGCTCAAAAATGGTGCATTTCTCATTGTAACATAACTAAAATCGGGTTCGGGTATGCCATACTGACCAGGCGCAGGGGTCTCGTTCATATCCACTGTTTTCCTCTGCAATAAAACATTAATATTTCAGTTAGATTAATAGATTTAGAACCATCTATATAATTAAAATTATACTTAAAGTGTCCGTATAATTTTTAAAAGTAATTACGTTGAAGCACTTTAGTATACGAATCAATACTTACAGCTGCCATTGAAAACGTTCCACCTTTACTGTACCAACGTTTCTCGAACAAACTATTGTAGTCAACAGTGTATTCAGCTGGTCCAGGAAAATCCTGTAGAAATATAAGTTTTCCATTAATGTCAATCATATAAGAAATAAATTACACTATGAAACGCCTTATATAAATGAATGTAAATTGATAATTTTATAGAGAGTATATTCATTATTATAATATATGTATAATTAAAAAAAATTCTTTTAATTTCATACATCTGTTTTATGAACTAACAAAATTGTATAATTTGTTGTCTGTCTATGCTCTCAAAATCATAATGCTGACACAAACCTTGAGGATCTCCTCATCGACAATATACTGTGGGTAACGCCTCAACTCGAATGTCCTTCTCTTCATCTCTCTTAGTTTTGATATTAACACTTCCTTCTCTGTCGGTGTCCTCTCTCCAACGTTATAGGACCCCGGTCCAGGATAATCCACATTTGGAATTTGAACTGTGTCCCTTACCTCTTTGCTTGCGCTCCATACATTTCCTTTGTATTTTATTGTTGCTTTGCATGTCTCACCCTGAATATTTATATTGAATTAATTTTATAACAAATGGCTGAGAAAAATGTCATCAACATTTGTTTTTCATTGCAAAACGTACTAGCATTACAATAGTAGCATGTTATTTGTATTTAGATACTTCCATATTATTTTTAAATACCTGTTCTGTGGTCTGCGAGGGGTCGGCATACCGTAGATTTCGTGTGTTCTCTTCTTTTGCTAGACCGGTTTCGCCTGATCGCCATCTTCAGTAGTGGTGTTAGTCGGCTTAAGCCGATTAACAAAATCCCAATTCCCCCCTCAACACAAAGAAGACGAACAGACAACCATCACAGTACAAGTGACAGTGACAGTGCAGTGAGGATTCCCCAAAAAGCATCCAAAGTGCCAAAAGTGACTAACACCGCTACTGAAGATGGGGAGCAGCCGAAAGCCGTCTAGCAAAAGACCAAACCAGCGAGAGGAGACAGAAACACACGAAATCTACGGTATTCCATATTATTGTTTTTACAACAAATGACCTGTGTTATTATTTTATTTAGAATTAAAAGAACCTTAAATTAAAAAATAAAATACATTTTTCAGTATATTTTAATAATTATTATTTATAGTTTATACTGTAGGTTCAAGAAAAGAACGGTCGTTGCATTTGGAGCTGCCTATGAAGATGATTATAAAAGGCTGTATATATTCTAATTAACAAAATATTAAATTTTTTATACAACTTAAGATATATTAATCACAATTATATCTACATTACATACCCAATTAATTTATTATGCTAAAAAATTAAAATAAATTTGGAGAAAAATATATAGTAACCATTATATACACACATTTAGTACACGGGCTAGTCATGAAAAAAAGATGACAGATTGAGTGAAATGTATTTGTCTATGAAAACAAAAATTACGCTGTTACGCAAAATACTACGCTGTGCATACCATCGTAAAATAGTCGTAGGAACTTCCTGCAGCCAACCCTAATTAAAAGAGTGGCTACCGATACATGATAAAGATATTGCAGGAAATTTTGAATTTTTCATTTGAACTTAAGACACTTGGAATTCAACTTGTGATTGAAGAACTGTGTCGGGACTAGCAAATATCTCCGGTCAAATTAGAATTCTTTCTTTTATACACCATTTTTCCTCTGCAGATCCTCTGAAGTATATCGGGGAGATTTTCGGGCCATTTAGAATTTAAACCGATCGCCAGATTCTAGCGATTATTTTTGAATTCACAAATAGCCGTAACTTCATCACAAGTAGCTTTCAACTCACTGGGAATGGCACAAATGGCTGTCCTTGTGCCGAGCTTGATCCCTCAGCGGTTCCGGGGTAGATCCTGGTTTTGTGCGGTATTGAAGGAGGGCCATGATTTACAAATCGTGAAAACCGAGATAGGAAAATCTAGAATTAAAGCGGAATAATCCATTCAAAAGATTATAATTGATTAAAAATATTCGAAACAATATTGTATATATTGTATACATCCAAACATTCAAAATACAAACTGACCAATCCAACTTCATAAGGTGAGGTTGTCTCGAGATATAGAAATAAACAGGAATTGTAAATTTAAAAATGGAATTGATTTGATTAATGTGGAATTGATCAAACTGTCTTTTGAATCTCTGATATAATTTGAATAAAAATAAAACAGCATCAAATGTGTCATCTCAAATTAGTTATGTTGATCGAGTATATCACAAGTAAGGTATTTGTATTGGAAGCATCGAACTATAAAATGGAATATATAGGTCCGAAGACCCTATAAATATATTAAGGAATCTGAAGGTACTTACTTATTAACGCCACCGCAGCAGAAGTTGACTACTTTCCACCGAAATCCGATTGCTACTTTGTTTTTAAATAAAGTGTTTTGATTTTTAATAAAGTGTTTTATTTTATGATTTGTCGCAAACATTTTAGGTGTAGATTGGCGGCACTTAAAAACAGCCAAATCTGTAGCTGCGGTGGGGTTAATACGTATGTACCAATCTGAATCATAGTACAAGTAAATATTTGACGACTAAGATCCTGTCTTACGATTTTAAACAATTTACCCCAAAAATATAACACTTTCTGAGATATTGTAGAAATGGAAATTTGGACATAACTCACTTCTAATTGTCCTTCATATTCAATATCAGAAATGACGAAAAAATGTAAGATAATAAAAAGTTTACCTTTCCATAACGTGGTGTTGGCTTCTTTATTGGGGTAATGTGTGTAGGGTCGTAGGCTAGCGGAGATGGTCCGAATGCTGGTAAAGAAAATGCCCTTGATGCACTATAATTTAAACTTTCCCCACCCTGCGAAATACCACAATCAAATTAATATTTAGAAACGAATGTATGTAACATACTAAAATATAATCTTGTTAAGTAGTTGGCAAAATTATTATGTCCAATCTATAAATAAGAAAAATCATATACATTGTTCTCCTTTTGTATTGTTAAACGACATAACTCATTGAAAAGACAGTTAACGTTTGTTAGACGTTACCTTAATTCTGTGTTTCCTGTACTTCGGAAAGTATGAAGCTGGGCTTAAATCTGATTTTTTCCGCCGTTCCCCGCGTGTTGTTCCAGAATTAAATGGTGGCCAGGCTTCTACACAAGTATAGAACGCGTGAAAGAAGTCAGTAGCTATTAAAAACAATGCACAGCTAAACGAAGCGTTCGTTTACTCGAGTTTACCTTTAGTCGACCCCCATTGCAAAGTGACTTCGTAAGTAGTCGGACCGACTTGATTCGGGGATTTTTCATTACGAAATCTCTCCGATCGAGAATACATTTCGTCATTAAAGTTAGCTCCTTAATTATTTTATACATCCATTTCCATAGTAACAACTAAAGAACTATCGACAGTTATACAATTCTTAAAAGAGGTTCGGGTATTAATTATTTCGGGACGCCGTCTTTACACAAGTGAGATTAAGTACACATAATATCGACATTAAGACATATTTACACAAATACTTCTCCGGGTAATCTAAGAAACAGGTATATCCTAAGAGTTTCGTTTCAAGCAATTTAATATAACAACAACATTTAATTTCGATAATGGTACGCCACCGCGATTTTACAAAAACCCGTTGCTCCGAACTTCCGACAACCCATTCCAAGGGTTAAAAGTTGTAAAAACCAAATATCTCTCAGAAAGTAACGATCTCACACGAAAGTGCCGTTGCATATTTTACCGAACTCGGCGTTATACTTAACGTTCTTAAGAGTTTCGTGAGTGAGGGGGCGGAAAGAGGTGGGGACCTCGGGGGCGGAGGAGGGCGCCCTCAGGGAGACGCTCCGAGGATTGACCACAACCTCGGCCTTGGGCTTGAACGGGGCCGCCGAAGAGATGGTCATCCGGTTGGACTTTTTCACTTGGACGGGCTCCCTCAGCTTGCGCTGGATGGTGTCGCGCCCGCTGATGGTCATCTGGCTGCAGTAGTCGTAGCGGAGGGGCGAACAGCAGGAGCGGCTCGAGAGCACCGCCTTGAAGCCGGCCCTGAACTTGCGGTTGAAGAAGGCGTAGAGGATGGGGTTGATGCAGGAGTTGGAGGCGCCCAGCCATTGGGCAACGGGCAATAGGGCGTGGATCAGGGTCTCCTCGGTGCCCGGGCTCAGCGGGCCCCCGAGCTTTATACGGGTGAAGATGACGTAGAGGGGCAGCCACGAACAGGCGAACAGCACTATCACGACCATCAGCATCTTGATCACTTTCACTTTTGACCTGTGTATCATCTGCTCGCCGTGGGCCTGCGGCTCGCCCGGCAGCCGCCTGCAGCACACCCGCCTCCAGATCAACAGGTAGCAGATCGATATCAGCACCAGGGGCAGCAGGTAGCACATCACCAGGTTGGCGACTACGAAGTAAACGTTTCCGCTGTACGGTGTCGGCCACGCCTCCAAACAAGTCTATCGGCAAATATAATTTGTTTCATTGAAATTCATTATCCAAATGATGTTTGTTTTTTTATTGCACAAGGTACTTTATGATGTATTATGCGCTCCAATAGCTTCTCGTTTTAATTGCTTCTAAAATATTTTTTGAAAAAGGCTTTTGAATTTTAATAAAAGAAAACGTTCTGAATCGTAAAAATTGGAAATATGTAACTACGCAGAGTCTAAGGATTAACGGAATATGAAATATATTCATATTGCGTTTCAATAAATGAAAAATCAATCATAGTATACTAAAGCACACAAGCATAAGAATGTACAAGAGGAAAATCATATATTAATGGATAATCCCCTCCGTGGATTCATTTAAAAGTAGGCCCCATCTTAGTACTCGATCCTCCTCTGAAATCAATTATACAGGCCTCTTTTAAGGCTTACATCCCCAAAACCCTAATTAGTTTGCCGCCCATAGAAAGTTCAAGGCCTCTATATCAATTTAAAGTTGTGCCACTTATTCGAAACGTTGTAAACTGCATATTATGAAAATTTAATTTGGTCCCCGCCTTAGAAAGTCTCAGAAGCACTAACTGAGTGCTACTGATCGACTATCTTATCACTGAAACATAAGATTATATGCGTTATGACATTATATTAATAATGAATTTCCGACTGGTCTTACCCGCGAGGACACTTTCGTGCATTTATTAATGAGTAATCTTCGACAATAAAAATTCGGTACATGTCAAATAATTCCAATCAATCATGCCAACCTCGGACGGACATGGATATTTATGGTGAACATTCAATAAGGAACGATGAGCAGAATCTGCCTTTAAACATCGGCCGGAATATGATGGATCGACGACAGAATTTAAAGCCTCTTCCTTTTCACGGGCTTAAAGACATTTTATATTTCCGCCTTCTTGTGAATCGACTGTCCCCTCGAACGTCATGGCTCAGTGAATCCCGGTAAAAAATGCCCTAAACCCGCTTGAACGCTTTTTATTAAATTCCGGGCAAGATATCAAGCATTGTTGTAATTAATCCTATATTGCGAATATTGCCCAGAGATTCATTTCGCGACAGACCTGGATAACTTCTCGACGTCAGTATTTAGCTACAAAATACGAATTATAAGAACTAAGATGACTTATCGAAGTGAAATATGTGTCGATTTTCTTCGATAATATCCGTGTTGAAAAAAATTAATTGGTCCTGTAGTTCCATAATGGGGATGCACACCGAATTCATAAGTGTCTAATACTGTGACGAACTCTTTAATAGAGTTGTTGATAAAGCTATAAAATATTTATGTACTTCTGTATTAGCGAGAAGTTTGAGGCGGCGCTCCCGGACAATATTTAATGGGAGTTGGTTGTGTTTCTGCAGAAGTGCATTAACGACACGAAGACACTAACGACGGACTGAAATAATCCGTCGTTAAATATTAATTTCGGATTTAAATTTGCTCTGAAACCTAATTATTTCCATCGATGACGTGATTTTATTCCGTAAGAAGACTAGTGCACTTTGCTAGAGCGTTGGTGATTAATTACCAAAATCTGGTACACAATACGTGGGTGGCCAGATCTATGAAATTGTATTCATGATAGTGATATTCATGGCCGAGTCATTATAATATTTTTCTTTTATTTTGTTTCACATAATAAAACATAATTCGCATAAGTGACGTTCTTAGAGTGAGGTATTTAAAATCAGCCTCCTAAAATTCAGGATTCCTGTTAATACACAAGTAACGTTGTCTTTTTATTAATGTTTCGATCAAACTGTTATAATAATTATTTATGGAAGTTAAGATGGGCGAGTTGATAATTCGGTCTGAAATTATTTCTCCCACTTCCGCTTCGATGATAAAGACGGATTTAAATCGTGTACTTGCCTGCAGTTCGCTTCCTTCCTCCAACGGCAAGAGCTGAAAGAATAGTGCCCAGGGGAGAGTGATGGAGAGTGAGAAAGTCCAGATTAGGAAAAGCCATAGTCTGACTGCCCTGGAGGTCACCTGCCACTTCATCGGGTAGCAGATGGCCAGGCACCGCTCAACTGAAATGGCGACCAGGGTGTTGATCGAAGCGTTGACCGAGACCCCCTGCAGGTAGGGGATTGTCTTGCACACAAGCCAGCCCATCGTCCAAGCTTAAACAGCACACCCAAACATTAATACCGTATTTGATTTTTGCATTAATAACTTCGGTTGTCATCAAAAGGCTCAGTATTCTATGTGGTAGCCAACACATGTTAGATTACCATATGGCGGTATCGTTCCAATCATTCATAACCGTTTCGAGAAATCGAGAATTGTTAAAAAAATATGTCAGCACTTACAGTTACTCAAGTTCCAGCAAAGAAAAAATATTTTTGTGCCCATTTCGGGGGAGATTAGTAGAAAATATTTTGTTGTCTAAAATGAATGCGGATTCAGTCATTGCGCATTGATTTTATTTGAGATAATTTTCATAGACATGAACTTTTTTGGATATAACGGAAGCAAATTCCTAATCAATTTCTGACATAAATTAAATAAATATTATTTTTGATGGTGTTTACTAATATTACATATGTTTGTTACTACCCTGTTTCCTCTTAGATGTATCAGTAATAGTGGTATATAACTCTGAAAATAACTTAGCGAGTCGGTGTTGCTATTCAGTAATTGAGATACAATCGACTGGCGGATGTGACCCATATAAAGTTCTTGAATTGACCCGTCGGTTAAACTTGGGCGCGGCCGTTACTCGTCATCAACCCACACGAAATAAGATTTCTCGGTGTCATTATCATTTGTAAATGATAAAAAATTACATATTGATCTCGGAATTATTCTCCCGGATCCTGAAAGGATTTCACTCTGAGGGTTGTCGACGAGCCATACACCATTTCTACATCCCTGTGTCGCCCAATTAAAAGTTTAAATGTTATTAGTCTTCGGGCCGCGGTAACCGAACGTTAGGGGAACTCGGTCAATGAAGTGCGTGAAAAGCGATTGCGAGCGCATTTCCTCCCGCGTGCCGCGTTAAGTCGCGGAATGGGAATTAAGTTAATGGCATTAAGTGATTACGGCTCAGAAACGATTATTCGGTACTGACAATTTCGTCAAGTGTGCTGAACTTCAAAGCAGCACTGTAAATAAGGTGGGATTAGTAGACGATTTTGTTTCAATACATAAACTGTCCTCAAGTTGAAGTACATTTAATAATGACGTAACGTTATGTAAATATAATAGTTCTTTATTAGCGAGTTATTTACGTTTATTGGCAGCCTCACTTCAATGTAAATACCGCCTGAGAAGAATAAAAATATTTCCCAATTTAGTAACAGTATATCGATCGCTTCATCGGTTTTTTAGTACAAACAGCACCCAAAGCTGGGTTTAAACGAATTAATAACTGTAAATTTGAAAATGGGACTTTGGCCACAAGAAGTCCCTTATTACTTCAGTAGAAGTTCACTAGGTATATTAAGAAAACCCCTTCACTATAGAAGTGTTTCGGAAGGACTGACCTAAATTACAGTAGTTTCAACCGAAAGGACACCGCGGGCTAATGCTAAGTTTAAGGTCGGACGCGGTGATTACCTCATAATAATCAAAGGGAAAAGGTAATTCCGATACGAGGCCCGTTGCGGGTCTTTAATTGATTCCAAATAAAGGCCCCCCCCCCCCCCCCCGTCGAGGTGTCAGTCAGCCCCTTTGCCGATTGGTTAGGCAACTCCATTAGCCCGATACAATTACGAATGTCATTAGCGCGGGGGGGTGGCTCCAGCTCCGCCGGTTAACAAGGGGGGCCCCGAACAGTTTCTGGTTGAGGGGTCGGAGGGGGCTAGGAGGGGGCCTCCGTCGTCGAGTCCGCCTCAGTCAAATTAGAGGGCCCTCTGGGGGATCTCCCTCGCGGTATCCGCCCGCCGCTCGATACACCAAATACGGATCGTTTCCCAGGGTCCGCACTTAGAGGCCCTCCCCCAACAACCCACCATTATAACCTTATGCCAAACCCTCAGTCGCCTGAGATAAAGTTCTTGGAGATGACTGAGGGAAATTTACAAGAATTATTTTATTAAATCTAAACCTTTCCAGGTTGACATGACGGATATCAATGTCCAGATATTCTCTAATACTTCAGCTGTAGGCAAACTTCCGCTTTCCGGTCATACCTCTTCACATCTCTTATGAAAGTGTATGATAGTCAATATTCTGCAACATCATTCCGAGAATTTTAGGGCACTTTTGTGTTAAGGCAATATTCTACATTTCGATAACGCAAATAGTACTAATATTGGCCACAAGCGACGAGCCAGTCTAGATTAAGTAATGATACCAAAATAAAGTGTACACAGTTTCCCGGGCAAATATATAGTAAATAAAGCATGAGACCAGGGAGGAGATACTAGAAACCGCAAAAGTAATTAAAAGTAGTTAGCAAGAAATTATTATTGTTGTTTCAATAAATTTATTTTTAAAAAGTTTCGGTGTACATTTTATAATCCTCTCACTTTAAAAATAAAGTATGAGAAACGATTAAAATTATTTCATATAAGGCGCACCGAACGATTCCTCGGGCGCCGAATAATTAACTGCCGGACCTTTGAACTTTGTGAGGTGACCCACAATTATCCCGTATCTGCGGGCCGGTATCGAATCCAAAAATTGGGCCCCGACTCTGTGTTGCCCTCTGAATATCATGAATACTGAAGGCGATGAATACGGCTGGAAAACCGGCCGGCGATTGAATTAATTGCGACCGGCCCCATCCCCATCCCGGGTATCGCCCGGTCCGCGAGAAGGCTCCCTTTCCCTTATCGGGGAGTCATGCAAATCCGAGGCCCAAGACAAACAGCGGGCCGAGATTTCGCACGCGAAACAGGTCGTTAGCGTCCACTCGCCCTTTCACGAACGGGGGCCCTCCTTCCCCCCACACCCAAAAACACCCTAATTGGGGGGTCACCGACTGAATACACAGTAAGCCCCGCCGGCGTTTAAATTATTTGAGTGAATTATTGTTTCGATTCACAAGGACCGTAAAAAGTTATTCATTTAGTATTCCTGTTTGATTCGTTAAGTCCCAAATTTTATTTTTATAATTAATCCGGTAATTGAGAATGAGTACGGCTGTTTATTTAAAGTGTGATGAATGAATCAGGTAATTGCGATTGGAAATATTCGTCACAGGTGCTTTGAGTGTTACCATTGAAAACAAATCATATAAACAAGAAAAATAATTACTTAAACGATTAATAGTATAATGTCGTATTTATGCATCGTTATAATATTGTTATTAACGTGAGACAAGACACGTGAGAGAAATATTAATGTCAACCTGTTATGAACTCAATACTACTCCAAGTTACGTATCGAGAATATCAACGAATTCAAATGAAATTGGGGATAATAAAAACAGTAACGAAACTAAACTATAAATTAAGTTATATAGCTTTCCAGTGATTCTGTTTGCAAGAAATAAGCGTTATCGAAACCGAACACATTATTCAGAATAGAAAAAGTATATGCTCTTAGCAATTGTGATATTACTCGAAATAGTTTTTATTTGTGTAATTAATACTATAAAATGGGGAGGTTCTTGGTAAGTCGTAACCACTGTATATGCCTAGAAATTGTTAGTAAACTAAAATACTGGAACGTTACTGTACCAAGGCGATAGGGAATTACCACTCGGTTACGAATGTCAGTGTGTGTTAATCTGAACGGGCTATTTGGGCCGTGGGGGGCACAGTTGGGCGGGGGCCAAATTTTAACGGAATTTCACGAAGCCGGGAAAACTTTGAGCTAGTGAAAAAAATACCCCGATAGCGTCGGGCGACCAGCCGACTTCGCAAATTGTGCAACCCAGGAAACTGCTCCTGTATTAGTAGGAGGAAAAATGTACGAAGTTCAAGAATGAATTAAGCCGAAACAGAGGTCCGTTTTTCGCAGCCGCCGGTAGTTTTCTGATGTTAATAACTGAATGATCGATCACTTGCGTAAACTTAAATGGGAATTCATTTTTCGTAATTCATAATTTTTAATAATTCTGCACGGCGTCAGTGGTCTGAACAGTATATTGGATTCCATTGTTCCTTGGAATATCGCTCTAAGCAATATCACTAGGAGCCAAGTGACGAAAGTGGCATAGGGAAACTGTTTCAACTATAAATTCTTATTTTAATTTGAAGATATAACATTCTTTGCTTCAGGCATTAGCCTATAATAAACGGGAAGTACATATTTGGGTGGAAAATGTGGGCTGAAGAACGAATCCGGGAAAAAATCGGATATAGCTTTCCGCCGGTATTAAGGCAGGGATCCGGAAAGTTTAAAGACCGGCACAATTTCCGGGTCGGGGGCCGGGTCCGCCCCCCCCCCTCAGCTCAGGTCGTTATGAATAATTAAAAGCCGGAAAAATAAATCTCGGCCGTAGGAAAATCGTCGCTAACAAACTGGGGGTCAGTTAAAAGATACTGCTGGATGGGCCGGGGACCGGGGTCCCCCAGCGCGTTGTTATCGCGGGCCTCTGATGGGGATTGAATGGCCTAATCGAAAAGTGATTTGAGCTCTAGCCGCCCACTATCTCCGCCTCTCTCGCACCCGCAGTTCTGCCCCGTTCACTCTCACTCTCTCTCTCTCTCTCGCTCGCTACCGCGCCCGACGTCGGGTTCCTGCATCATTTCCGGACACACGGGGGTTATCAAGTTTAATGAAAAATCGCTCTTTAGCCCCCGGCCACCTCTGTAATCTGTTTTTGATGCACGCGCGTATGAGGAGATTGCTCGACTAATAGTCTAATTGTGCGGGCCCAGTTATGATATCCTCACGTCTGCAAAAATTATTGACATCCCTCGGTTGCATTTTTCTACCCCTTGTCGTAGAAACGATAATAAACATTTACCGAGCGCAACAACAACCCTTACAGCCTTGACAAACGTTTTATGTAGTGGAGGTTTCGTCACGACGTCGTGGAGGTCGTTTCATTAGAAGTTTACATTTTCAATTATATATTAGAATCAAACATGTTTAGAGTGCATATCCAGAAAATCATACATTATCAATAATATTCAGGATAATTTACTGGATACTGTTATCTTTCTTTTGTTGAATATATTCAAAAATTTTTAACAAGAATTAGCAACGTATCCCATTTTTTGAACAGTATACTGTTACTTTTTTACGAACAGACAGTAAAATTAATAATGGAACGTGTATACTCTTTCTGATGAGCGTTAAAATCTCCGGCCAGTTCGATATCTTTACCCGGAGCAGAGAGAGAGAGAGAGAGAGAGAGAGAGAGAGAGAGAGAGGGGGGGGAGAGAGAGAGGGAGACGGAAGCGAGGCCGTTCAAGGGTCTCATCGATTGCGGCCTGCGAAAATGCCGCTTCCTGTGTTTCCTGTAACGATTCCCAATCAGGAGTAGGTTTGTTTGAAAAATTCTAAACAACAGTCATTATTATGTTATCACATTACGTTGTGATATTATACTAAATTTATGGAACTAGATTACACAATATGGCAGGCATTAACAAATGGATTACGTTAAAAAAAACTTTCTGAGAATATTTTAGCGATTGGAGTGATTTTTTTTGTAGACGCTATTTTTAAGTACTTTACTCTAGTATTCAAACAGATGTTATGTACTCAAAATAATTTATGCTTGTGTAAAACTTATTATACAGTAATTATGAAAATATTATAAGTATACATATGTATGTAGGCCCTAAAGAAAACAAATTATTAACGCTACAAAGTAATCGGATAATTGATTAATTATAAATTACTATTCATTTCATAAGGCAAAGGCATATAGTTGTAATTATACCATAGAAATATTAATTCAAAGTTTTAATTTTCGGAATATTCGTTGCATCGGTCGGCGGTATTTGAACACCGGTCGGCTGAGGACGGCCTGCTTGAATCAATAAGCGAAATCAGACCACCGCCGGAATGTTTGAATTTTCCTCCAATTGCAAACTTTATTTACATACGTTCAAGAAAAAGCGGGACATTCGAGAAACAAAATCAAATTTCTGAATTTAATTTAAAACAGATACTTTTGTCGTACTTCTCTCCTTTTTTTCATATTTTAAGAGTCAGAAATGAGACGATTTTATTCATTCGTTTCGGGAACAGAATGGGGACTGTCGAATAACCGTAACCGGACGGAAAAGCCGACAACAATACGGCGGCGGACAAATGCGGAATTGACGCGTCACATATCGCAGTTCTTCAATTGACTCGGCTTTCCGCCGATTATGACAACCTGTCCCCCAATCGCAGCCAAAAGCCCAATTAATCTTTCCAGTCGTCTGACCCCCGACAGCCGAACAAGCGGTGTACACATTAACTAAGGCGCCCCGTGCCAAGTGAACTCAATACGGGTGAATTAGCCTCAGTCAGTGGATTTCCTTCAGTCTACAAAATTTTAATTCATTAATTTCAGTTGCCATGACAACTTCAATGTCGCAAAGGTCAAAGGTGAGAGCGCGAGAATCTGCATGACTTTCTTATTGAATAAGGGTTGTCCCACGGACGCATGCAAGTGAAGATGGCGATTAATCGAAACCAGTCTTGCTGGTGGAAACAGAAGATCACAAAAATCAGGATATAACGCATTTTCAGTTGAAACGTCGATAGCGCCTGGCAGGCATACTAAACCTGACTATATGATCTGTATTGCGGGATTTCCGAGATCAAACGCCGTATTGTTGCTGCCGCACTAACCGCCGATAATATTTCAGTGTTCCAACTCGCGTCTGTGACTAATATTTGGGCTATGACTAAACTAAAATAGGAGCCTTTTCAGATTAATTAATCCAAAAAAATACGTTGATAAACAAACACAGAAATGCTTTCCGTTCCGGCACGCAGTCACTTCACTCATCACTGCTCGAGAATGTCAGAACGCATTGTTCATTCGGAACAATACTGAGCGGAGCCAAACCCCGATCACACCGGCGACCTCGGATTTACCATTCAATTAGCCCTTCTACAGGAATTACTCTCATTGATGGCGGCCATCTCGCAACATTTATCCGGGACCTTATAACAACCACTTCGGGCTGAAAGTAGTTGTTGCGGTACGAACTACCAAACCGAATTCCGACGGTTCCGCCAGAGTTTACGAGCTCCTCCCGTGATCAATTAATGCCGAATTCCTCCGATGTTGTCGGTGATTTGGGTCCGGTACTGCTTAGTGGTTAGAGCCGCGCGGCGTTAACGCGTCGACAGGAGGCCGAGTCCCCGTTACAGGGAAAATTTGCACTCTAAACTTGAATTAGAACTTAAACTAATTCTAAATAACACTGTATTATTATAATTACAATGTACGCAAATATATTTTTGGTAATCTTAGAAACTTGAGAATTATTATGCATTAAATACATCATTGCTCAATGAATTAAAATTTAGGGTTTTTATACGTTTAATGATCGAAACTAATTCATTTGTTAGCAGACACTCTTAAAGTGTTCATATTTTGAACTGTTGAAAATCATTACTTATTAATTTGGAATTATAATTATATCAGGAATTATTTAATATATTTATGTATCTATATTGAATATTTATGTAATTTATGTAACTATAAATTGATAGTTATGAATTTATGCATATCTATCTATGCGAATACGCTTTTAGCTGATTTCTATCGTTAATGATTACCTTAATCTCGTAGTTCAGTTGGATTATATATTAAGTATCTAAGAAAATTATGACGCCCGTTCAAATTCCATTGCTGTAACCCACATAGAAAGAATTTTATTATTCTATTGTTTCAAATTTATATTCTCAAAAAAGTGGTTTGTCCGACCTCTTTGTGTCAATCGTCCGATAATTCTCTGTGTTAAATAAAAGTTTTAGTTATTTTCAAAGCTTTTCACTTCCATCGCGTCGTATTTTCGTGTCGGTAATAAAACTGACATTCCGGTCGTTCTATTTGCGTTGTCGGGACGTTGACGGAGCCAAACGGTGCTCCGGCCGAGAGCCAGATATGGGAAACACGAAGTAGACAACGGGGCAATTGAACGGGGGATAGGGAGGTCTGAGGCGCGGATATGAGAGACCGGCAGAATCAAAACTTTGCGGCAGCACCAGCTCCGTCAACGCAATATCGGCCAAGACGCCGCCCCTTCCCAAAAGGCGACCCACAAATATCCATCCCCCCCAGTCAATGGCAATTTTAAACATAACAAGAAATAAAGCGACCCGCAGAGGGTATATATATATATATATATATATATATATATATATATATATATATATATATGCAATTACAATGGAAGTTCAGAAACAGTTCATTGCGCGAAACTATTTCCCTAAATAATGATGAAACTTGACGACCGATTAAATGACTCCAGAATAAGCCACTGATGAATTTGACCGGTGGTTATCTCAACTCGCTAATTTACTCAGAGTGCTACTGATGATGGTGGCTCAGATCAATCCAGTCGTAGGTTATATGAAGGTAACCCAATACGGACAAGCAGAAAGGTATAATCGTAATGTTATACTTTTAAATAATATAAGTTACAATAAGGAAGGGCTAAAAATAAACACTACCCTGAATTCCTACTTAAAGATTAATGCCTATTTAAAGGATGGGCTGTTTGGACAGGTCCCGACGAGAAGCGATTGGAACGATGTCGTGACTCGGCCGAATCGAGGTGGGTAATTTAATTTGAGCAATGTTTTTTAACGGATTCTCACGCTACCGCCACGCCCCTATTAACAGGTAATTCGAGTGCCTTCACATTTTAAATCACGTTATTTTGTGGCCGAATGTAATGAAACTCCAAGACCATCATGCTCTATTTGATAAGGCTATGATAAGAAATTAGAATAAAAATGTAGTTATAATCAAAGGTAGTAAATTTACAGAATGATTACATCCAGAAGTTTACTAAAACGTACCATAGTTGATAATTCAATTTTAAATGCATTAAGTTACTTTCCTTTTTAATTAACACAATTAATAATAATAAATAATGTTCATTTTCTATAAATATTCTTTGGTTTCCTTATAGATAATCGATAATTAAGAATTTCGTTGTCCATTTTGTAAGTTCTTCTGTAAAACACTACCATCATGAAATACCAAATAAACTGTACGTAACCATCTGTGTTTAATTTCACCTATTTCATGTTCACGATTAACTGAAATGCGTTCCCAAAGAGGCGAATTGGAGCGTTGATGATCCCAGGTGAAATTCCGACCCCAAAATTTGACTTAACGTCGTCGAACACTCGGTAGTAGTAACGGTAGTGGTAATTTTCTTGCCATAGTAAAATTCCGGGAAATATACGTTCGTCATAATATAAATTACAATTCAATGTATTCACCATTGTATTCCACAGGCTGAATGCAATTCCTCCCTGGGTTGGCCCCCTAATTTTCCTGAACGTTGACCTAAAATCTCGAGGCGGTAAAAAAAGAAACGAACCGGGCCGGGGATTATTTCGAGTGGCCGTAGATTATTTGAATTGTAGATTTGTTCGGGTTCTAGAACCGGGCGGACAATGGATGGGGCTTTTCCCATCTTCTTTACAATCCGGTTCTCTCACGTCGAACCCAACCCACCGTTTCCTTTCAATAACACATTCTCTTCTTTTTTTCCCTGCCCGTCGCCGTTTCGAGGAAAATCCATTCGCGTTTCAATTACATAGATTTTTTTCTCCATCGGTAAGTAAAAATTACACGGTTGTTACATTATAGGAATAAAACAATTTCCCCAGCGTACAATACTATAGCCCAGCTTTGAATTGACCTAAGTTTGTTTCTGCACAATAAATTGGTCTTAATCCACAATAGAAGATACAATATTGTTATTATATTTCATTGAATGAGTAGGTTTGTTTATCGATCGTAATGGTAGTATACAGTATGTAATAATACAGTAATAGCTTGTAAAATAATTCCGAAGAGGAGTAAATAATAAGCCCATCGATTAGAATATAATACTACTAGTACTGGAGTGTTTCATATCGACCCACATTTACGGAATTCAAATTTAATATTCAAGTCATTTATACAAATATAATATCTAAATTAATAGTAAAAAACGTGTTGTCGTAAGAATTATGTCGTAATTGGATGAATATTGCTACAAAATCAGAAAATAATATCAAGATTTATATACTGATATTTTGGAATTGTTTTCCGTCAAATATCTTTTCATTAATATTTCTGATAGATATATAAAACCATTACGGTCATAGAATTGTAGCATTGCATACGTTCTATGTAAATTGTAACCAAAGGAATGAGGGTCTAATGGCTGGCTGCTTTTATTCACCGCTAGAGTAGACTGACGTACAACAATAACGCCTGTCTTTAAGGACATTCAAAACGGAAGGGAAAATCAATAATTAAGCGCACTTTAACATTAATTTGGTGACAGTATTCGTGCATTGTTTAGGCCGGAATCTGGGAGCGACCCCTGCTCAGTGTCAGGAGTGAAAGGGCGCTTTCTAAACAAGCCGGGGAAGAGGGGGAATTAGGGGGGGCTCTAATCCGGGCTAAGTTGTGTGCTGTGGAGTGAGGTCTTGACCTTTGCCCTTATTTGTCTTTGCCGACTGATTGACAACCGGGCAAACTTCCGGCTTTTCTCTTGGGCCCCGTGTTAAGTCCGTCTTTTGTGCGGCGCCCTAACGTTAACGTCAAGCCCCAAGCCCCCCTTCCCCTCCCCGCACCGCCGCCCAACCAAGTATCCCAGTATTTCTTAGCTGTCCAACGCGGCCGTGTATAAAGCGGAAAAGCTGCACACAGGCTTACAACTTGTTCTGCGCTCTGTCCAGGGCAAACAGCCCCGGTATATTCAACATGCAACATATCCGTCATTCGCGAGTAGAAAACACTAACAATTACATTATTCCTCCGTAGTTAGTAATTTTCCATTTCTAGTTTTCCATTGTAGGTCATTTTACCGATTAACGACCCTTTCATAATAAAATCAAGTTTTGAAAGCCTGAAACAGATTGCCAGAATTTACGCATCAGGCCTATTTGGAAGGTTTTTGGAGAGTTTACATTTAACTGCAATTTAACGAACAATTACACAAAAAATAATGTAATGACAACAATGGTATTATAACAAATGAAACGTTTTGATCATATCTATCTATCTCTGAACCTCTAAAACGAATTACGTCAGGTTTGATATTCGGAGTACAAAAATTAAATTATCTAAATTTACCCCAGCACGCATGTTTGAAATGTTGCCGCAAACCGGAATAAAAATGTTGGTAAAATTGTATTTTAACATAATACAAGAAATTTCAAAAATGAGACCTTCGGGCTGTACGATACTAGACCGGATCGGCAGTTGTGTATTGCGGGATTGTCTAACGGCAACGCCGTTACCACAATAAACACCTTTCGGGTTGTCGAAGTGACTCAGTGTTGAGTGTCCGTTTTTTGGATACTATTGGAAATTTAAAACAAGAAAAAAACGTTTTAAATGTATGTTTATTAATTGCTATTAATTTATTTATTTATTTGATACACAATGATTTATTTGCCAAGGGTATAATTTTCTATTTATCCACTTCTAACTAGAGTTCTTGTTCACAAAATAAAGAACTTCTTTGGACCTGGTAATTTAATATTATATTTTTTAATTGCTTACTTTCCGAGTATCTATAATGCTTAATTGGAATATTATAATTATAAATTATTCAAATTATTGAATTTTTTCTAATTTTTGAAACATAAAAACGAAGAGATTGTGTATATTTGCACCATACTTACACTCATATGTAGTCGCTTTGTGTTATAAAGATATTAAGACTTCCTCTATTAAAAAATAACCAATAAGGTACTCTCTGACAACAACGTTGTGCAACCGCTCTTTCTCGAATCATGTTGAAATTTCACTTTGCGTGGAAATTAAATTCTTGGAACCGACGAGAAACATATTTTGTCCTTATTAAATTTCAGTCATCGCGATAACAGTTTTACGGCCGTTTTTAATGTCGGTTTAATTGTACATTGGCGTGCGTTCGCGTAAAACAACGTCACGCTTAATATGATCCGGCAATAATTGCCGGAAATTCTTATCATTGTAAGAAATGTAATATTAACCCATTGACAGCCTCTCTTTTGCCTAATATTCGGAAGTATAAAAAATATTAATTACCTTGTACCATAAATTCTGTTCACTAGTGACTAAGTTTGGAGAAATGTGATATAACTACACATCCTGCGATGCGCTAAGGAACACAGCGACGTTATTAAATGCGGTTCCTTACCGCTTCTTTCCTCTCATGGTTCAGGATTACGGATATAAATGCTTTGTTTAATGGTGTAGTAAAATTAACTAATTGTATCAATGAATAAAATTAGAATTAAATTCTAGAAACTCGACCGGAAATCGGTTCCACCCTGATTTTTTCGGCATTCATCACCTAACTAGGGCATTTTTCAAACGTATGTTTGAACCGAAAATATTGTATCTAGTGTCAACCGGTTCGCTGTTAATACCGCCGTGCCCTATGTTTGGATACCGGTGTTTCCCTCCATAGTTTGTCCAACAGTCGTTTACCCGTTTACCATTTTCTTTTTTTTGCAGGTAGTATTTCAATGTTTAGACTCGAACGGGATGTTTTCCCATTTCTGGCTGTGCGGTCGAACAGGAAGCAAAATATCTCCTGGCGGAATATCGGAGCGAGATGTGCCGGATCGCTCCCGAAGAGATTTTATGGCTGCACTACATAAAATAAGAAAGTTTCCACTGTTTTTAGAAATGAAAATTCCTCCATGATGAGAATTTGCTGGGTTGGATGAACACATTCAATAATTATTGAGGACAGCGTTATTCATTTCCTTCATTATTGAGCCAGCCGTCCAGCCGGAATATTTATTATAAAAAAAAATTGACATAAATATCGAGATCTTTGAAAAATAATTTCTCATAGAATTTCTCAAAAATTTGAGTAGGTTTTGAGTAATATTTATCCACTCATGAAGACAAAGGAAAATGTAAGTATTCGTAATTAAAAATGCCCAGAAGAGTATTTTATTATCAGCCAGACTATGAACAGAAAAACGTATATTTTTTTAATCCAAAATGGGAATTAGCTAATAGTAAAATTGTCGCAGGAGGAAAACTAAAAATGAACTCATTAGTCACATCAAACGTTCCGTATTTAGTTGACTGTAAGGCGATCTTAACGACGTTTTAAATGTTAATAGCTTTTCTATAACCCTCAGCATTCATTTTTTCCCAAATTTCTCGATGGGGAACACATCGCAAACGCTCTCACCGCAATAACATAAGTGCCAAATACTTTTCACATCCAATCTAAATACGCGGGCGTCGCTTGGGAAAACTAGGCGCTCCTCCCAGACGGGAAATTAAGTTTCCACTCGAACGGACGAAACGGGTCCCGATCTCGAAGTCTCGGGTCCGCTAAACGGGTTTAATAACTTATATAATTAAGCTTATGACTTTATATTGGCGCCTGTCAATTTGCTAGAGAGACGTCGCAATATTCGATACGGTATCCCTCCCGGCCCGAGTAATAAGGCGCTCAAAAGTTCTGGCTCCCACTTAAAGTTCCATTATTGGGTCGACTCGGTCACGATTTGTAATTATATTTCCAGAGCGGTCTTGTGCATTTGAGGTTGGGGAACCAATTACTTGCCGAGAAATGCCCGAAGGGAAAAACCGCAGAACGAGTTGTTCGGAAATATTGACCGACTGGTGTAAACTATTGATTACACCGATGTTTAAGGATTTCAACTTGCAATTATTTAATTCAATTATCAATTACAAACTGGGGGAGGGGGGAATCGTCAGCTGCATCAGCTGAATTTAGGCGTATGCGACAGTGTTATCCAGTCAAGAAACTGTCCTATAATGAAATCACAGGAAGACGGGGAGAAGAGTATGTAAATGTAGTAAGGGTTTATGCAGATTCATTTAACCAAACTTTATTACAAACAAATATTAAAACAACTCTTATTATATATATATATATACACGCACACACGTGCGCCTTATACGTGTTTTTATACGGGTATAAACCGAACCGAATATGAAACATCGAATTTCTCATTTCAGTTCTCACCGCCCGTAGGGCAGTTGACTCTCGAACACGACCTCAGATGTATTAATAAAACGTAAAATAGCGGTCGTCGGTGACTACAAACTGGGGCCGGCGGTGGCGGGCAATATAACTGGGCCGGGGCCCCATATAGTTAGGGGCCCCGGTAATGGGCGGCCCTCATCTATATTGTAGGCGGCCCCATCCACCCTCTCGCCCAGCTGTGCGGGGTTATCCGGCTGAAAATCTGCCAGCAAGTTGTCCCCCATCATCGGGTGGCAATTGTCGGCGGCTTCCCCCGCCCAAGTTTTCTTCTTTTCGAGAAGAGATAACATTCTTCGACTCTCGCGGCGGCCCGCCCCCCTCCTCCCAATCCCTCCATCCCAAATCGACCACTAAAGATGTACCCTTACAAACTCCGATGGAGTCATCAACGTAAAGTCACGTTCGAGTCCGTCTCTTCTTTAACGAATTCCATCTCTCTCTCGCTTTTTAATCGCACGAATAAACATTTAGTCGTATATTGACATAACTTATGATTATCAACACGTTTCCGCGCCCATATTATTATTATGGCACTAATGAAGATAATAATAATTATTGTTTTCCCAATAATGTAATTGATTACAACTGGAGCTCAAATAACGCCAGTTACATCCTGTTATTGATTTTAGGTTTTTCCCATTTTTTAATACGTGTATCTGTTATATGCGATTTTTTTCAATTATAGAAATGTCGTGAAGAAGTTTTCGTAAGGCCAGTGAAGAGGATAAGAAGATTGAGGAGGAGCGTTCGATACTTTACAAGAATGGTTTTTGTTTCCACCCCCAAAATCTTTCAGAGCTCTCAAATACAAATGCCTATTGAGTCAAAATATAAATACATTACCTGCGGTATGTGTAATTGTCTGAACAGAGAAGATGTCTGTTGCGTTTCAACTTTATATTGCATATATTAAGAAAGTGAAAATATGCTGACGTCAAACTGTACCCAGAATTTCTACATGCGCTGTTTTATAAATAACAGGGTCTTATATAATAAAAGTTTGCCTTTTTTATATTTAATTTCCATTTCCCGAACGTTTCATAATAACTGTAGACTCAAAAACGAAATTCCGGGCAAAAAAAGAAACAAAAAACTTTCCTAGGGCGTGAAACTGCAGACAAAGGGGAGGCCATAACTGAAAATGATTTAATTAATTTACTCATAGCGTGAAGGGCACTAAATTAACAGGGCACAAATGATATTATAATAAAACCAATTACCGCCTACAGCGATATTGCGTGACAAACAAACCGGGCGCCGAGAACAAAAGGCGAATTTGCCCCACATTTCCACTGAAATGCGGAATAGCGCAGTGTAGATCATTGGATTTATTATCCGGAGAACGGAGGTTCATTTTTTCGCTAGCATTTAGATTTATGCGACCATTTTTCAGTCCCATAACACATTATTCGATAGTCGACGTGATTTGTATAGGATCGCGACTATCTGTTTGAATAAACTGGAAACCCTTGCAGTTATATGCAGTGCTAATTACAAAATGTGTACTCCGTACATTTCAGTGCTTACTTAATGCAGTGGTCTCGCATAGATTCACATATGCAAGAATTTTTATACTCAAACCTGTCCCGAATCGCTGGGAATCACAGATTTGACGTCACCTCTGTGGTATTCCAAATTCATAGGACATTCAGTATTATATCTATCCCTACTCGTTCTTCGTCCCTTACTCGGAATGCAATTTTAAACCAACAAGAAACAAGATATGGTTATGAATACCGATAGTCGGAGGGCGGCCGGAATTGCCGGCGCTTGAAATATTTAACGCTCTTAATTCTTTAAGTCAGCAGTTAAAAACAGAGAGAAAGGATACCCGTCCCTTATTCTTATTTAAACGTTGAACGGCGTAATAGGGTATAAAGTTCAGGCGCCCACTCACCTGTCAGAAACAATAAGAAACAGGCCCTTAACTCGGGCCCGGTCTCCCTTTTAACCGGCCGGGAGAGTGCACGCTCCGGAAGCAACCGGAGGGGAAAATGTTTCTCCAACGTTTTTATAACTAAAAAAAACTTTCGATCTTTTCCATCCGCGGAATACTTAATGTAGATTCTGCCCGCATTAAATCGCTATACGCGGAATTAACAAACTGGGATAGAAAGAACCTCGATTTAAAAAATTGTTTTACTACTGTAATCGGCCCGGGTTCTTGAGCAGATCGTCCTTGGGCCACTCTTTGAAATCCAATAATATCCAAATTACAACCGTATCAATACATTTCCACCTGTAATGATGCCTTTCGGCCAGCTATGAATGCCAGACGCCAACCAATTTGACCAATTAAACCAGTGGAGATCCGACTGTTACTGACAGTGTATCACAGTTCAGAATCCTCGCTCTATTCCATAACAGGTTCTGTTTAGCCGGTTTGGATAATCCACCCCACATGGTAAATTGGAACAGACTTACATATTTAGTTTCTCTCTGTATCCCTTTTATAAAATAAGAAGATTGAACGCACTGTTTTACGCATTGGCAGTTCGCAAAATCGGCAGTCTAATTGACCGCAGCCCTCTCGTCCGCGTCGGCACCGGTAAAAAACCAACGCCCCAACCCCCTGGATGGCCGCCGCTCCCGAAACTTTTGCTTTCGCTGCCCCCTCAATTGAAAGTTAAAACTTGTGTTGCCCCCTTCTCGTCCGGACGCTGAAAAAAAACTACTCGGGCCCGCGGGGCCGCCACCGGGAAGTCACCGCTGACGGTTATTGATTGGTGAGATGGCGCTTTTTGCGCGCCTCTCAAGATCTGTATAAGAAACGGATCGATTTATCTCTCCTTTTTCTCCACTTTTTAAAAATATAATGTAATAAGATATTGTTTCTTCGACCGGTCCTATATATACTGTGAGTTACGGAGAACGAGGCTTAATGTAAATTACAAGGGAATCTTTTTCTCACAAAAAAACTGATTAAGAATTAGAATAATGCGTGCATTACATTACTTATTATATTAAATTTATTGTTGTAACTGCTTTCAGTATTGAAAATTTGAGATAGAGCTGTACATGGTTTAGTTTGTTTCCTTAGTTATTTAGATTTGATTGTTGTTAACTTTAATTTCACCGTTGGGCCTATAGGTACTTCATTCTTTCTGCGCCTCCTATGCCGTATTATGAATGTTGGGACTTAAAATTGTAAGAAAGTTGTACGAATCCTTGCCGGGAGGAGGCGGCGTGACCTCCGAGGCCGCGGGAGCCAGCCAATACAGAAGCGGGTATTTAATAAGGCCCTCGGAATTCCGGCCGGATACAGGCCACTCGGCGTCGCAGCCGCTATTGGGTTTATCGCGGTTTTTACGGGCTCTTATCCCGGCCCCGCTAAATTTCCCTAGTCGTCAACATCTCGTGAAATTAAGTATAAACCGAGCGGGCCGAGCTCCAATAGTGCCCCCTCCTCAACCATAGATCAACTATCCTGAAATGCACTGTCGCGTTTTGTAAAATTTCAATCTTTCTTCAGCCACACATTGAAAACAACTATAAAAACCGGGAGGAAGAAGTGCTCAAATGAAAGAGCAAAATCATTTAAAAGAAATAATCGAATATTTAGTATTATATTTTTACCGTTTTTATTTTTGTACAATCAACTACATAAAGTTATTGGTACAAATGTTGAGTGTTTTCTTTTCACGTGAATGTCTCGATAAAAGAGACCACCCAATGATGGCACATTTTTCACATGAGCAGTTTACGGCTTCCGACTAGGAAGATCTCTGGGCCAGTGGCGTTTGAGCCGACACGGGGGGGATAATGGATGGGTAAAGGAGGAGAGTGACTAAACGAGTGGATTTGGATGTGGAGAGAGGCGGGAATGGAATTTAAGGAAGCGTGATTTTGCGACTTCTTCGACTGTTGGTATGTTGAGGTCATTATGGATTGTTACGTTAGAAACATACCAGGGAGCATTAAGGATGGTACGAAGGACTTTTGATTGGAATCTCTGGATGCGGGCGATGTTGAATTTCTTGGCGGAACCCCATAGTTCTATTCCGTAAGTCCATGTCGGTATTAAAATGGATTTGTATATTGTCAGTTTGTCGTCTATTGAAAGTTTTGATGTCCTTTTCAAAAGAGGTCTCAGCAGTTCAAATTTACTATTGAGATCTGTTCTTTTGAGTCGCGTATGGGGGTTCCACGTGGAATATTTAGTATTACAAGGGAGAAATTTAAACTAGTATACGATTTCCCTCAACTACTTATTATCGGAAAATAGCCATTCGTTAGTAGACTATATTCAATAGTTTGCGATCGAAGTTTTTTTCTATTTTATCTTCTCAACATTTCTCCAACAGAACCGTTCAGCCGTATTACGATTTTTTCACTGGGGATGATTTATCCCTTGTTGAGAATGTATTGAGAAATCGTTATTGTGCGTAATTAAAATAAAATTGGAAACATATAATTATAGGGAACACGAACGACACAGGGAAGTTGTTATAGTTTAAGTTAGGGACGGAAGCGGTTATAGTAACAGGTGCTATCCTCAAAGAGGGGTAGTGCGATGCATCTCTCTCCGGGGCGGTCATCAAGGGGAATATGATGTCATCATTCAGTCCCCTACCTTCCCATTATTCCCTTCCCCGATTACCCTCTCTACCTCCATTCCTCCACCTCCTCCCTCACTCCCTTTCCCATTGTCTTCCAGGTCTGTGAAGTCCATCATTTGCTACCTTCTTTGAACTTCCTTCCTCTGTCGGGCAGCAGAGTAATTAGCAATAGTAGCGTACGAGCCAACGTTGACAAAAACAAATGTTATATGCAACGTTGCTTTGTCGTTTCATTTTCGTTTTTTACTTAAAACATATAAAAATGTTAGCTAACAAAGAGATTCGATTCATTTTTGTTGTACTACGAAAACAAATAAATTACGAGTTTATCAACCCTGTCGCCTGTCTATTTTAGACCTGCCCTACCGAATCTACACTATTCTTGAACGCTGAATCTTATTATTCGGGTATTCGGGAAGAATCGTATTTATAGAACATTTAGAAGGAGGACGCGCTTTGTGCCGAATACCGAAATGGAGATTTAATAAGTGGGGGAGGTATCGTATGGGGGTGGCACGCTCAGAGAATCCCCGAGTCCCAGACAAAGGCCTTGGGTGATTTTTTTTTCCCTGCCGTCATATAAGACGAGGTACCAGAGGCCCGGCCAATAACCAGACAGGGCCCGCATTCAATAAAGGCCGGTACCTGCGGGGGGGGGCCTATTGACGGAACACCTTGGACAAATCGCGGGGGCTGACTCGCGTCACCCCCCGAGTTATTCTGACCGCCCTCCCCTTCGCCCATTGTCATGGAAATGAATCCGCACTTCCGCCTTTCTTCTCCGTATTAGTAGGTATTAGTTCCTTCCTTGTGGTGGTGGGAGGGGGGTTAAATTTTAAGATCCACGACGCGTGGAACTCCCGTAGTTAATAAATTGAAAGGTTAGTGCTATATTTTGTCCTCCCCTGGCCGATTTGGCCCTACGCTAAATCAATTTCTGCTTCCCGTTGTCTCAAGTACTAGATAGATACGGTATGCCCCAATGTGTAGCATAAGAATGCTAAAAATTATTATTCGAAATCTTCTGTGACCATTTACCTGCCTTAATAAGAGTTTTGGTAGTGATACCGCGTATTAACCTTAAGAGTGATGTGATATACTTTATTTCACAAGCAAAAATTGAACTTTTTCCCGACTCGTCTTGTTAATATCTAAAATACTATTGAATCCTGTACTTTTACCAATTTTCATAGTGTAATAATTTTTATTTTTAATAATTGTCCAAATCTTGAGAAATGCAGGGCTCAATGACTACGTACCTTTTTCGCGGAAGATCCGAAGAGATACGCAAAATGAAAAATGATTTTAAAAGCGGTATTAAGGAAAGGAGTAGGGTTATGAAGGGGTTATGGGAAAGGGGATAGCTCCCAAACCCCCGAATAAGACTTATTGCTATTTGATAACGACAGGAGACAGATTAGACGCAGATAAGCTGAGACTTTTCCCCTTACCTTACATTCTTTTTGATTGGAAAGAAACCGACCCCGAATAATTGACCTACAATCGAAAATGTTTATAAGGAAACAAGCGAGAAAATAAATGGAAAAAGCGAGTTGGGTTATTCTCGAGAGAAGCTTTTAAGTAATTATTATTTAAGTCAATAAATTAATATCAATAATTCAGTTACGAACTGAGAACTCTCCTTATTATTTACTTAATTATTATTTATTACCATAAACTTGAGGACATTTTCGATTCGCAAGGGTTTGACACGCATTACAGAGAGTATTACCGGATATCGAATTGTAGTGCCAGCATTGTCAGGCTACTATGACAATGCGCTCTTGTCAACCTATTTAACACCTCAATACAGGACTTTAAATGACCGGCATTCACGTCACTAACCTCACTGTTGTTTAAATGGACTCACACTGGACTCATTAGCGGGCTACTGGATAGCATTATTCATTGGCCGCCGATAGGATGTTACCTATCATTCAGGATTATGATAAAAAAATAAGGGAGAGGAGACAGAAAATCTTCGTACAACATGCATAAGTGCCCGCTAATACTACAGATGATACTCCCAATTGCGGGGAGCCGGTCTAGCATAGTTCGAGTTATTATAATTTCCAGCTGACCATATTTGAAATCAAACCAGAAAATTTGCCACAAGGGGTGTAATACAATTAGTACGCGTATAAAAATATTACTATAGCTCGTTTATCTCTTGACTCTTTATTTTCATCCCATATTTGCTCCTAATTCTTAATCCGTTATTAAACCAAATTAACACATCGGTCAGAATGGTTAGTCAAATCAACGCGGCTGACCCCCGCCATCGACTGTTAAGCGCGTACAACCGGATCAAGTTATGCATTAGCGCTATCGATCCCCGATTAATTATCGACGACAGTGACAGATCCCCGGCCATTGTTCAAGTTGGGCGGGGCACTGGGGGTTCTCGCCCAAAAACTTGGGCCTTTCGGCGAGGCACCCCGGCCACCCGCCGGCCAGACCCGACCGGAGAACGAATAATTGACGGCCCCGGGGCCCGTCATTAATGCGCATTCGCACTGACCCAGTTGTGCGCGTTCTTAAACCCGGATATGAATTAATGGGCCCGACTCGGCCGCCTACCGCCCGTCTAGAAAAGCGCCCCATTGTTCTCGAACCGACCACCCCCCGCCAACACTACCCCCCCTCCCCACCCAACCCTCAAACTAACGCCGCCAGTAACGCCGAATCCGGAAAAGGGACGATACCGTCCGCTCCCATTTTCCCCGCCGCCGGGACGGTTTTTCCGGAAAGGTTTCTCCGGGGGGGCCCCCCTTCCCCCCGCCGCGGCGCGATGTTTTCCGGACCGATAGTACGACCTGCAACCGCCGGACGGTGACGTGCTCTCTCGCCGTTCGAAAACAATTTCGAGTCGGCGAATCGTCCGCGGGAACGGAACGATCCCCGTATAAAGCGGGGACCCGCCCGTGTTTTATGCATGGCCGTTGGCAAAGTTCGCGACCCCGCGATTTTAGGCTCCGCTCATATAGCGTCACATGACTACAAGATTGTGCCATTATTATTTCATGCATCTTGCATATTCATAACACTATTATTACCTGTCTAATAGGTTTGACGATTTCCCAAACTTGAAATCTGAACGTAGTCGAAGACATTATTTTCACATATATCTTTCGAAGGAATATTATGTTCGACACGCAGAAGACATACTGCATTCCGCTTCGATCCAATAATCCCGGAAATGGTAATATCGAGTGAAAAGTTTTGAAAAACAATACTTGTAAAGTTACCACCGGTTTCGGCTCGTCAGTAATATAGTGAATGGCAGAAATTTAGTTTTTACTAGTCCAGTTGAGAAAGATAAATACAATTTTCATAAGTAGGAAACAATTGCAATACTGGCTTTGATTTGCGGCGGAGGCAATATATATGCGTATCGTGCTCTGCCCGCTATAAATATCTTTTCCGACATGGCGAAACAATAACGCCGGTGCGTGGAGCGGGGAGGGGAAATAAATTCAGAATTGAATCGAATACTTGAGTCCCCCCCTAAGTCCGGCTAGGTGGGCTTTGCCGGCTGTGTAACAGTCACTTTGTGTCCTGCTTCATATGCATGGGGGCAGGCCGGCCGGTCGGTCGGCCCCACTCCAATACTACTAGTGCTAGTATTACAAGTCGCTCCTCCCTCTCGATCCCCCGGCCTTGTTGTCAAACAAACGAGTACCCCTCTGCAATTCCCCGTCATGCGATTTCAGTTATAGCCACACACGGAGGACAAATGTTCTCCTTTCGACGAGGGCCAAGATATGTCATGTACCAAGATTGTCGATATTCAACCTATGACAACCTCAACATTTTCAAATTGTTACAGAATTCAGATTTTATAAATTGTAATATATATCTGTCGTATCCCTTGTGTACATAACAATTTATATATATTTCATTATTACATTGTCATTGCAAATTGATCCGCGTATCATGAATATACATTTCAATTAATTAGTTTAGTTAGTGAATTAGTTAGTCTAATTAGTTTGATTATTGAAAAAGTGGATTTATTTTACGTAATATGTCATTTAAGTTACATTAATTATAAAACTGGTTCAATGAAAATGTTTTTATAAAAGTCAACATCGAAATGCCACTGTGTAAATGCAGTTCGGAAACGTCTATAGCGTTTCAATAAAATAGGTAAAACCCTCTAATCATTATGTCGCTAATATGTATATCGTCATAGTTTATTATCTTTAATATTTTAGCTTATGACTGTCAACGCAAGGGTATAATCGATTTTGAATAGGTGTACACGGAGCATAAAATAATTTAGGGAAGAATAGGAATGGGCGGGACAAATATCCGGGACAGAGCCGGAGAGCCCGAACCGAGGCGGGGATAAATTCGGCGGAATCCCGGCTGAAAGCGCGGCACCGCCTCCACCTCCGCCTCCGCCTCCGCCGCCTCCACTGCCGCAGCCGACATTCTTATATCTGGGTGAATACGAGGGCAAATGAATAGTAAGAAATAGGGTCGGGGAGACACACGGGGGCCTCAATGCCAGCCCCGAGCAGCATTGTTGATTGAATAGAGCCCTCACTCCGACGTCTCAAACCCAACAGATGCCCTGGGAATAGGATGATGGCTTGATCGAAACCGTTGGAGTGGGGATTCCCCGTCGAATTTCTGGGGCGCCGCGATTCACCGTACTTACAGTCTCCCAACGCCAGTTTTACCCCCTCGGTCGGGAATAAATATATTTGCTCGCTTTTAAGACAAACTGGTTAACCAGAAAATCTGAGCTTCCGACGGCTAAGCATTAATCGTAATATATTGGCACGAAAACGGGAGGTCGCCCGGCGACCATATATCTGTACTCTCCTCCATTCACCTATAGTTATTATCGAATTTCTAATTATTTATTGTAATCCGTAAAATGTACACAACTAAATTTCTACACCAGATTGCAATATTCGGCCAGTGACATATATAACGTAGATAGGGTCCTGAGGAGAGTTTCAAAAAAGATTTCTAACGTCCTAAGGCACACAGAAAACCCGTAATAGAAATCTGAAATTTCGGAGTTCCATCAATTCATTTTGGAATGCTCGGCGGGACAAGATTCAGCTACCGTCCTCCGACGATACTGGAAGGAGGTTATTGCTCTCTTACAGCCGTCTAGTAGGATTAAGAAGACACTTTAGGAGGATAGTTACTCGACAGGGGATTAGGATGTGTGATCAGATTAGAGCCGTATTGTTAAGGTTTGCTGAAGGATAGCATCTCTTCGAAAAGGAATGCTCCTGTCAAGATCAACAATTCCGGAACCGGAATTTTTAACAAATGTTTTGAAAAATTTTTTTAAGTAAAATTTCGCACCAATGTATTATTTCTTTTCTAAAATTAACCGAAGATAGTTTAATATTAATTATTATCTCTCTCGTCTAAGATTGTGTTCTTATTTATGCATTAATGAATAATGCAATAATGAAATAAGTATTATTTCAATTCAATGTTTGTACCCACTCGTTTATCCCGCCCTAAAGGTCAACACGGTTCAGGCTTTTGGACATAGCAGTAGCAGTAGCATTCTGTTAGAAATATAGAGGCCTGCCTGTGCCATTTTTACTAGGATGTACGTTCAGAATGGTACAGAGTATTACAGCTTCTGTCATCGCCGCGTATAAATAAATTGAGTTAGTGGACAAGTTTTCCGTAGTTTAGAGGAATCACCAGTTTGTCGTAAATATTGTATACTCTCACACCGTTCGATCTTCCACAAAATACCTATGGCCATATTTTTCTTTAAATATATATAAGATATCGTAGACAACGTACAAATGTTTGTTTGATGCGTGCAAAAAGATCTGGCCATCGCGCATTTAGACGGAAAAGAGTTGTCAGGGAACAAACTATAAAACAATCCAGAGTAATTGAAGGGAAATTCCTGACCCATCAATGAATTCAAGCCCTCATCGCTTAGCGTAAACGGCCCGGCCTAATTTTCTTTCAATTTTTATAGTGTCATCTAAGTTCTATCCTACTGTTTAAGGATTTATATTTTTAACTGATTAACAGATTACGGATGCCGAGCGCTATTCCGTTTTTTTTTCAGGCAGACTGGTGCCACCGCGATTTGTGCCAACTTGTACAATTACCAGGGGCTAGGGACTAGGGACTGGAAGAGGCGCCGCCGAGTGTTGAGCCGGCGTGAAGTGGGCCAAGTCCGGGCCGCAACACCAGCTGCCTCCAGCCTCGCCACCCTTCCAACTTCCTTCCCTCGTTAACGCTCGCATTAGGAGATCACCCGCTTCTGCCTACTAATTGGACAATTTTAAACGATCGATTTGCTAAAGGTCCGATGCTTTACATAGGCCTTTACATTAGGGCGAAATTTCTGACGGTAGAACAGCCTGTTACGTTGTGTTTATTGGTTAATTAATTTGAGATACTTCTCCGGGGTATCCGCGAAGGTTTCGAACATTCACCGTCGTCATTTAAATTGTGAAATTAATCCAGGTTCAATTCCTTTTAATTACTGAGACGGAGAGTTCAATCGATGATTATTTATTCTGCCAAGTATTTTAATAATATTTAAATTGATAATATGTCTGATTTGGAAGTACGTAAACCGGTTACAATATTGATATTATACAATTGATAATTGAGTAACATTACTAAACCATAAACATTCCTATATTAATAAACAGAGTCGAATATATCCCTGTCTCGTAAGTGTATACTTGTTTTTATTTTCAGACAGGTGTATATTATATAGAGTATATCATCTATAGAACATTCTGTAGACTGTAGGCTCCCGTACTTTAGTTAGCTATGAAATTTCTGTTTTTATTACGCTGCTTCCTAATCCCAGCAGCGAATACTAACTAGGCGATCATAGAAATATAAATTAATTAAATAAAGTGAATAATCTAATATTCATTCTAATATATATTCTTTAATCCTGTAAAAAATATTTTTTTTCCTATACGCAGCATTTTACGAAATGGTTATTATTATTCAACCAACAGAAAAAGTTTATCCACCGATGTTAAGGGCACAGGTAAAATTCAAAAATTTCAGAAAGCATTCGCCACAAATACCCGGGATATTCGCCCAGGACGGAGAACAAATCTGAATCATTAATTCCGTCGAAGCGATCCGTTTCATTAGGAAAACCGGCACGACCGCCATGTAACATGTTGCGATTACAAATTGGGCGTAACAGCATAATTTTAATTGCCGTATGGTCCCAGCCGCGGAGATTGTAATCTCTAACGATTCGTAACCTGCCGGCGGTTGAGGAGAAAAAAAGGGAACGCTGGAAGTGTTTGAACGACCTGGAGGTAAAAAAAAATAACGTCGAAATATAAAATTCGCCTCGGGCAATTCTGAATACTTGGGCCGAATGATTTATTGTCATCGGACCAGTTTTCTCTTCGATCGGGGACCGCTTTTGCATCGAGTTCTCGGTGGGGACTTTCACGAAACGGGGACTTCAACATTTATAAGACACTAGAACTTCGATTTTTATATTTTCTCAAGTGAGCAGTGAAACGCGTATGACGTTTTCCTGAAGATGGTTACAGATTATAAATATCGAACTTGTAGAAATATTATAACGTTACTGTATTATTTTATGATAATGCGTTACTGGACCTTTGAAAACCTTGTCCAAGCACACATTTTTATTTTCGAAATGTCGTCATGGATTCCAGACGACGTGGAGTGACCGTTCTATATAGGAATAGATAACGGAAATCAATCATTAACTTTCTAGTTTAAACACAATATCCGATAATGCATACTAACTACCAAAATAACTAGCTATATATGAGAAATATTTTCAGAAATGGCCAACCCCATTCATAATATAGACAGGCGTATTTTGAATTACAAAAATATAAAGAGGAAAGAAATCGAGATGCGAAGGGAGTATGATCCTCCAACGATGCCGGGACACATGTATGGTTTTTCCCATAATAACGTTCCCAAAATAACTTCCGTTTTGAGAAACGCGGTTACAAGTGAAATATAAAACGGTTACGTACAAATTTTGATATACGGGCGTTTGATTGCAGGCACTTTTAAAGTTCGTTCGTACTTTGATGCCGAAATTACATAGAGCGGAAAAAGGTAATTCTATAGAAGTACTGTAGTATTCGTGACCAAACCTATCCATCATCCGATTCCTACTACATTAAGCACGATTTTCAGCGTTTCATGCGAACGCACTATTTTTTTTTTGAGTCCACATCAATTATAATACGAATCCATTACATTGTTTCAATTTAGAATAAGAGATTACATTCCCCGATAGCGTTTTCACGGTCTGGCGAGTCAATATTTATCGTAAGCCAGAAGAAGGGTCGCTCGGGTATGAGAGAGGAACGGCCTTTTTTCGGGAAGATTAAATAAATTGAATTACGCCCATAGTATATTATTTCTTGCTCTTTCCCATTCCAGAGTGTACGCTTCGAGGAATTAAATTAGGATTGAGTTTTGCCCATGACAATTAGACATACTGTTAGAGAGACTGATGGAAAATTTATAAATTCACAATTCACCGATGTTCCGGCAGTACATACTGAGGTTCGATGTTCTGGCTATCAGCACATAAAATAACTATTGGAATGTTGTGTAACATAAATTTTCTAACGTTATCAGATATGTCTCAAATGTTTGCAATACATATTTTCGACCTCATTCATGTTTTGCCTACTCGCAATTGATTTAGTCTCGGTTGTATTACTAGACATATAGAAACTGATAGGTTTATCGTTCGCACAGTCTTCCCCGTTTTGTGTCGGAACGAACGACCGAATCGGGTTATGACCCACCCGCTTATCTTATGACCACTGGATCCATCGAGCGCCCCCTTCCTACATCCAAAGCGAAGCCGTTCACAAAAATATCGGTTCGTATAACAGGCTAACATTTTTGCCTTAATAAACTTGAATGATGGTTGAACTTTGCAAATGAGAGCAGTTCCGGGGAAAGGAGCATTTGGCGTGGTATTGTTCATAAACCCTGTCATATATTGAAACTTCCCAATAGATATCTAGAAAATATTTCACTTAAGGTTTCATACTGGCACTGAAAAATCTTAGGTACGCAACAAAGTACACTATTCCCGTTCTGTTTCCTTTTTTCGGAGATAATGACGACACAGCCGGAATAACCAATCTCTCGTTCGCTTCTTTCGTATATAAGTGAATACGGATTGTTGCCACTTAATGTTCCCCATCGGTCAACCGGGTCCGGGGGGGGGGACTCAGGAGAGGCGTCGGTATCGATCCCTGCGCCCTGACGGAGGACGATTACCGGCAGTTTTGGAAAGGGTAAGCGGGATTACCTTCACCCGTCTTGACCCTTAGGGCAATATTCAACCGGGAGGAGGTGCCTTTAATAATGCACGCCAACCTTGCAAGTCCAGGAAAAGGGAGGGGAAAGACAGCCGCCGCCGCCGCCGCGGCCTCCTCCTGATTCAATCGCCAAACGGACCCCATCAAAAATATCTATTCTGGGCTGGGTGAGGAATATTCAATTTCTACAGTTTAGAAATTACAAGACGGCTATAATTTTTCCGTTCATTTACCACAAATTGAATTCAATTCTTCCTAATATTCTAAATAAGGGGTAAGATAGTATACAGAACCCAGATGAGAACAATTACAATTCTTCGGTTTTAGAAGCGAAAGCGTTAAAATTTAGTTTGAAGTTTTCAACTTTGAATTTTCCATCAATCACCATTTTCTCTGCTGTACTGTCCAGAAATTATGATTTCTCAGTATCTCGCACTGAGTAACTCCGATATTAAATTCATTCATCGGTTCTCCGCCCGTTGCGTAATCCAGGAAATCATCCATCGTCACCTTCAAAAATTCCCCCCTCCCCCACTGCGGGGAAACCGTAATCAGTTAGAAGAAGCCCCAGTTCCAATTTGGCTTCGGATTCGACCGCCGGTACATCTTTCTCCCCGACGAGTCATCCATTCAACGTCCCTCGCCCACTGAAACGGGAAGTCGCAGAAGCCCGGGAGTATTGACTGTATGACATTCTACCTTGCATGTACCAATAGCACCAGTATTCTTCAAACAACACTTATTTTCCGCCTATTTCTCCTCGGGTGAACGTTAATAGTTATGTTTCAAAATCATCAATAATCCATTTGCCGTATTTTTACGTTATATATGTCTTATCTTCCATTTTTGTGCCGTCATCGATTCCACAGGATGTCCACAGGAAATATTATGCATTGTGTATTATTTCTTTCGACCATTGGATTCATCCTCGTCGGTGAAATATATTACCGTGGCATAAGAAAATATGTAGCTGCGACAATTTACTGTATAAATATTAAGTTCTTGCTGATAATGTGAAAACTACTGAGGAAAATGTTAACTGCATTAGAAACCGCGCTTGGTCGATCATTTATTACCTACTGCTACGTTTCATAGGAAAATTCGTTTCGGCTGTAGCAATCTGAATATTCAACTAGAAAAAAATAGAAGTAATTTTAACTTCGTAGGCAGTCATGGATATTTTCGTAATGTATAAAAATAACTGTTCTTATCTACCTTTCTTATTATGAACAGGGACTCTGGACTAAATAAGATTAGACGTTTTCCCCTCTAGTAAAATACACCGGATTCCATTCAAATGAAAATAACAGATACAATGATATTTCAAAACGTATCAGCGGGTTCAAAGGCTTTGCTCTTGTTTCAGAGAATCTTTTTCTTATCCTTTGCTTTTAACCGGATCGTTCGGGTTCGGCTACTTTCGTGTTCCATCGCCGGACATCTGGAATCCATAGTATTGACCCTTATCTACTCGGATGGTTCAGTTCACTATTTCAGATCATCTTACCGCAGGAGACCCTCTCAATCAGATCCTGCAGGTTCACTCGGTCCACAGAGCTCGATTTCTGTCGAAGGACGATCATATGTTGCATGTCGAATGATATTTATATTATTAATATTAATTAATATTTTATTAACTATAAGAAATTATTCTATTTCATTTTTCTAGTCTTCAAGCACCCTTTATGGATAGAAACAAATCATATCGGTCTATGTATTCGGGATGCCGGAACGTTACCTATTGTTGCCGAAGAATTTGCTTTGTAAATTTTTACCGGCAGCGTCGGTGTTTTAGAACGTTTTAGTTTCATAACGCGTGAATACAATGCCGTTAGGGTTTCAATTCCCGTGCTAAACGCGGCCCGTTATTGGCGAGGAGGTGATTAATTATTGGCAACCATAGTCAGGAGTGAAAACAATTTGTCATAATTCAAAACAATTCGACATGAAGGAACACTGACTAGGCCTGAATGTATAATGTAAATTTGCGTTAAACCTTAACTGATAAACATGATACAAATTAAAGAATAGATTCTTTAAAATTGTATCTAAACATATATATTAATTATTCCTTCAATATTATCATGTATTACATTTTTTCTAGTGATATACATGAGAAATATTTTCAGAAATGGCCAGTCCCATTCATAATATTGACGATATGAAGCGTAATTGTAATTACCTCATCACGCCTCTGTACTGCACGAGGAGGACTCGACCGTGCATTATGAATATTCATCAGTAATTCAAACCCAATTCAAGTACACGAATTACAAAGTTTATTCCCCGTAAGTTTTACACTGTTGTTTCTCTGTATTATTCGGCGCTGTATCGGCGGTGGGAGGAGGAGCACAACACATAACGGGGTGCAAAGAACACGACTGAAACAATGGAAAGGACATTAAAATATTCCACGATTAAACAGTATAAACGTTTCATGTTACGGAAAGAACTATAATTATAAAAGAATGCCTCTAATAGAATGAAATGGAGTCACCGAATTCTTACTACTATTCTTATACAATACATTCAATACAAAACATTCATGTACAATATAATTAGGGTTCCGAAATTCTAAATATCGCGTTCTATCGAAAGAACTACAAGTAGTCATCTCGCTTCCATTTCTTGTGTGAATATTAATAGTCTGAAATATTTAAATGGGGTACGATTTATATGACATAAATTTTGGTAAGTCTAAAACCTTGTTTCGCCTAATAATGATAAGCAATAGAAGTACCCTCATCGTTTGAGTTTTTTGTAGTCTATCCAACGTTTTTTGTGACCACGAAATCCGGCCAGTATTTAATTAAATTAGAAATTAAATTTATAAAAATAAAAATGATATTACAAATACCGGTGTCGTCGCACCCCCATAAAAATCGGGCCGGTCACTACAGTTAGAGGAAACTTCAATCCGTAACTTAATAACGTCGTTGTCCTCAACAAGTTTAGAAGCCCGATTGCAATTTAGCGTAAAGTGACCCTTGAAAATGTTATTAACATACTGGGAAGACCACAAAATTAATGAAACTGTTATACTACCGTTGCTGGTTTCGTTTCACCAATGTTCCGTAGGCGATGTAACCAAGCTATTTCATACTGAGTTTAACATTATTAGTTTCATTTTATTGGTTTGTATCCCAAAATTATAAAATTATGTTATCTAAAGACGCTTCGGTAAATTTAAATGGTATCTTATAATATAATGTGGTTTTAAAAGTTCTAAAGTTAAATGTAATTCTACTGATGTTACTTCTATTTTTATTGATTCATAATCTCCTTGAAAAACAATTGTATAAGTGTTATTTTGTTTCTTAAGTATGGTCAATTGAAAAACGTCCAACGTATTTCTGGTTGTCAGTCATTCTGAATAGGTTCGAGAAAAAATGACTTTTGATATATTCTGGGTCATCTCACTTGTTATGTCCGAGTCCAAATCGGTTCAGGCTCGAGTCATCAGCAGATTACGGTGCTGCTGACAACAGCAGGAAGCTGAAACCTGTCTAGCTCAGTTCCAAAATAGGGGGGTGGAAACAGTACTGATGATATTCAAACTTGCCTTTACTACATTTCTATAATTTTATAATTACAGTTATGGCTACGATTTCAAAATTATTTTTTCTGCAACGGGAAACAACTAAAATGATAATAATCTAATTCCTTTAGGCAGTCTACGATTAGGCGGTTGTCCCAAGAATTGTTCACTGTACAAATACTACTCTTATAACTTAGGGTCTTAAAATCCACACTGGATAATGAAGCATCACGGAATCGGGTGCATTAACTTTCGATTGCGGGGTTGGGGCATTCAGGTCGGGGTTGAATCGAGCGAAGATTCGGCGCCAATCAATCACCGCCACGTACGAACTCGGCCCTATTGATGTTCTCATTACATCGCGCCCCCCTGTAACTCCCCGCGGTCGAACCCGAATAATTTTGGGGCGATTGAAGGCCGTCGAAGAGTTGGAATTGTCTTTCCGACAGGCGGCCGACGCCCGAAATGCGGCCGAACAGCGTTCAATTTTGGTGACGAGGACATTCGAACGTACTGAAGCTCATTTCACACGTACACGGGGGTCCGCCAAATTGAGAATGATATTTAAATTGACGTCTAGAGTGCAGAGAAATTGTCCCTATATAATCAAAAACTACTACAACGAGATTAATTGGGATTGGGAACATTTTCAACGATAAACATAATTGTTCGTTTTTTAATTTTAGTTATAATTTCACCCATCTTGCGCTATGTAGTAGGTTTCAGTCAGATCTCAGAAGGTTGGAAAGGAAAATCACAAACCAAGAATGAGATCTCACCACTCCTAGGATGAGAAAATAATGGCGGAATTAGTGGAGGAAATGTCGAGAGAATCCATTCAAAAATGCTTACGATTTCAGAAGAGAAAATTGAGAGCGAGGAATTTTATATGAACATATATTATTCCGTAAAATAGTTGCGTGTTAATCGTTTGTATTAATAAATTCAGCTCGTCCTCTTATCAACTGTCGGCAAAGGGCGCGGTTAAAATAGCTTACGCGTCAGGGGTAGACTTTTTCGTCGTTTAAAGTTGTTAAGAAACATAAAAACAGACTATGGAAGGGGGTGAGGGGTGAGGATTTTTGCCCGGGTCATTAGGGCCCTGTTTAGGTCGGTAGGTGGGGGTAGGTCAGCAATGGATAATCCCCGGGCCAGACAGCCCCGCGCCGGCACCCTAATTCGGAAACGGGCCCCATCAAAGGGAAAAAATGTCCCCGCACCACCGGAAGAAGCCCCCTTACTTAAAAGTATCCGGCCTAAAAATAAGGGCGCTGCCGATCCCCGACAAAGGTAAGGGATTATTGTGTCTGTCGCGGCGGGATGTTTATTTCGAATCGGAATTATATTGTACAGTATCGGCCCTAGTTATGTTATATTTAGTTAAGGGGGTCTATTACCTATATCAGCTACTATTAAAATTAGATAATGTATAGATATGCAGTAGATAATAATTTTAAAGATAGGCAATGCTACCATTTAATTCAGGGAACGATTTAACATAACTAATTATCCGTAAAAATTTTGCGAATATGGTATTTCATTCCCCGTTGTGAAAATGTGAAAATCCTGAACCGATTCCGTATTCGAAAAGCGTGCGAATTATTTGGATTCGGGTCAAATTTTTCGCCGACGCTAAACAGTGTATCGGGTAAAGTGAAAATTCGAAAAAGAAATCTGCAAGATCGTTATCCGCCTCTGAAAATATGCTGAGCGAGGGGAAACACAACGACGGGGTCTAAATTTGCTTTATAACACGGTAAGCTTAAATTAAGCGCTAGTAATTTCGCGAAATCGATATAAGATAACGCCCCGATTTAAAGGAAATACCATATTACATTTTTGCACAAGAATAGAACACTCACTAGAAGAATATTAATTTATAAGCTGTCTAATACATAGTTTGTTCGCTGTCTATGTAGGCATATTGTCCTCAATCAATGCTTAGTCCCCATATTCAGTAAAAATACAGTGGAATGTAGTTAAAGCTAGAAAATCTAAACATTTTCACTATATTTCCCAGTTTAACCTGTGCCCTCCTCCCTGAGATTTGTTCATTCGCGATTTTCATGGCGAATCATCCCGAGTTTCTGGGACCCTTTACAAAACGTTGGGCACAATACGAATTTTTGACTATGATTCCGTGAATACTGAGTTTTCATCGGTTGTCCTCCCATCTACTCCTTCCTTCATGTACCCCTTCCGCCTCCCGTGATAAACAGATATTCCCCCTGTAGTATTGAGCCCGGGGGGAGGAGGCTGTTTGTCCGGGAGTGGGGCGCGAACAGGGCGTCTAAAAATGTGCTCCGCAATTTGGGTTAATGCCCGCCCTGTAATCGAGAGCCGGTGTGAGCGCCGCCGAATTACCATGCATATTACTGTACCGCACGCCGGCTACATTGATAATGTAGAGGGCCGTCTCTGCCGAGCTCAAACCCCGCCCCTATCGACTTCGGCTCCGGCACCGTTTCGACCCCCAATTTACCTTATCCTGACACCGCCAAAAAAATAAATGTTTTCTACCATTTCACCCGAACGCAATGTCCCCATCTATATTACACCTCAGAGGAGGATGAAATCAATCCTCGGTTTGCAATTTTTGTGGGTGCAGTTAATAACTTTTATTGTGTGGGATTTGTAAAAGCAATGATTAGGCTACTAAGAGGGAAGGTTCCCATGTTGTAGGCTAACCTTTATATTAAACTCTATTCAATTTTATTCCCTTATATTATATAATTATTATATTTGTCTCGACTGTATTCATATTATATGATCGTTATCGTGAAATATCGGTCAGTGACCGAAACATTTGGTTATTTCATGACGGTGATATTTTTATTTAAAAGTTTTAATTAGATCCGATATATAGTGACACTTCTCCCAGGCAACCTAACTCGGTAAATTGGATGCATAAATCGATTTATGCCCCTTCATATTCTGGTGGAATAAACAAGACGAATAAGTGACACGACTGTACAAGCCAGTCTGTGCATTAATTGCATTCATAAATTTACAGCAGTTTATTATAGCACGTTTTTAAAGAATTTTGTTATTTATACGTGAGCATTTTATAAACTATATTTCAAATTTAGAAGATTCATACTTTCATTACCGAAAAATTAGTTAATTAGTTTACATATTATTGCTGCACTGAAGAAGGAAATTTATCATAATAAAATCAATTTAATTAGTGCATTTCAACCAACCATTTTGCCTATTACGGAAATGATATATTTATAGATCCTATACGGATCTATAAATCATCAGTAATAACAAATAAATTTATATGTTCCACATATAAATAAATGCACAAACATTTTTCCAATATTTACCGAAACGATCGTTCTGTCGCAATCATAAAAATACTGTACTTAAATTCAATTGGATCCTTTGCCGAAAATATGCAACAAGCAAGTTATTTATAGGTGATGTCCAATTGAATTATTACCATAAGCACTCCAGGGTGGGGATGGATATTTATTTCTACTTTTCTGGGACGGAAAGAAATTCTAACGGGTCCCTCTTGATAATTTAAGAGCGGGCCCCGGGCCCCTTTCGACTTCTTCTGCAAGGGGAATAGCTTCGGCCCTCGATTCGCGTTATCGTGACCCTCCTCCTCCTCCTCCACCCCTCGCCGATGCCTCTTACCGACTAAACCTCTAGAAATATCGCTTTCTCCGAGTCGTGACGGCTGATCGTTTTGCAACAGGGGCAAATATAAGCTGATTTTCCTGGAGAAAATTACGGTACAAACGAAGACGGGGCAACGGAAGGTAGGAATAATGTCATTTCGGTAGTCTATGCAGAAATGAGTTATGCTCAAATCCCTGTATAAATACCTATAGTATATTTTGAAAATTCTTGTGCAACTTATCCGATCAATTTCATTCCTTAGTTATTTGATCTCAAACCAAATATACTGTAGAACCAATCGGTATTTCTTTTTACAATAACGCATTGCATTAAAGACTACGGCATTCTATGAAATTATAGAATCGGTACGATTTCGATATGTATGGAGTTTTTTATATTATTTTAACCGGTCTTAATAGTACTAGAGTTCAAGTCCACTGTGACTCTTTATATACATAATAATCCCATGAATCAATAATAAATAATAAAATAATTAAAAATATAGACTTAGTGAGAAGGCCGAGAGTTGAGGGCCTTCTTTCGATTCCCAGTGGAGAACACGGAATAACGTAAAAAAATATTTATTTTTGAACATCTCGTGTATTATATTATCAATGGTTGCGGTATTGCGAAGGTAGACAAACTCTGAGAGCCGTTAATTGTTGAGAAGTGGTCCGGCGGAAGGCGTCAGTCTGGAGGCGATGATGCGGGAAATGGCAGTGGGGGTGTGAGGGGCAATGATACATTTTTTATTGCCATTTTTATCCGGCCCTAGCCCACAGAGAGGCCCCGCCGACCAAACTATTGGCTCGGCCGTTCTCGAAAAACGTCGGGCGCTCGTAAAATCGGAAGGGAACCAATCGACCGGAAACCTATCGGAACTATCGCGCCTCCGACGGATGATTCCTTCAAGACGGGCGGCCCCGGTACGGCGACCGAAGTGAAGGGCGGGGGAAGAAAATAAAATTTTTATGCCGTGTAATTTTTTCTTTAATAATAGATTTAGGAGACGGGAGAAAAATGAGTTACGGCCGGTCGTTCGCCCGCCCAATATAATATTGATGCGACAACCGGATAAGAGCTTTAGCGAATAAGCCCGCCTGTATGATCTTATACGGGCAACTATCATGTTTGGCATAAAGTTCGGTGGGGGAGGGGGGGCAGCTAAGCAAATTTTCCGCTTATAACAAAGCCATTTACAAGCGATAACTTATCAATAATATTGTGTTCTGTGGACAATCAGTCACCGCTGTCACACCGATAATACAATGATCTGAAGGTGAACATAAAACTAAAAACAATCTAAGGGCCCAAAAAATTACAGACGATCGCCCAGATCTATAATTCCTAATTCGAATTAATATATCTATAATTAGACGTTAAATCGGATTTTAAAATATTTCATTATGTTTACCTTCGCACTATTTTTTTAAATGCAATTGAAACAATTTCGGCCATCGGAATACAAAAAATTATGTTTGAGAAAAGAATATTCGACATCAGTCCACATAATCTCAGAAATGCTACCCGACCCTCGAAATTCTAATACTCGCCAGTACTGCCTCGTTGCGGCCACCGAATTGAACGAAATAAACTGAAAGAGAGGCCAAAAAAATAGATAGTATTTGCAATGGGAGTTAATATTAAAATGGTATCACTTATTCAAGCATTTCTGTTGAACAAATAGGGTGAGGTTGTGCGCCGGGTCCTCGGTCTCATTTAAATACACACCTGGAAAAGTCAACGGGTTTTGTTGGTGTGGGGGTACCCGAGACTCCTCTCAAATTAATTATAGCACCCCGGCCCCAGGGGCCGCCCCTTATTCATTCGTTTTCCTTCATTTCGGCCGTGAAAGGCATTTGAATTTATTTATGCCCGGAAAATGCTCTCCCCCACCGCCAGGAACTGCGCCCCCTACGCCACGCCAGAATTCAGGCCCGCATGTCGGGGGATCAGATTTTTAGAATCCTCCTTTCGCTTCCCCCGACTAGGATTAAACGCCTGATCTTTAATAACAAAATTTCGGTATATTTCATTAAGCATATGCCTTGAATTGTTGTAATTGCATATTCCGGTAATACATTTTTATTGGGGATTATGGACAAAACAATAAACGTTTGGTCCGTGCAGTCGCGAGGGTTTTTTATTTCGAAGAAGCCGATTTTGGTTCATCATAGCGAACTTGAACCCGATAATCGAAGTTCAAGACTCCGGGACAGCAATTTTATGTAATTATATGAATATGAATAAACAGTTATATGATTCTACCATATAATTTTGATCCCAAAAACCATTCTTAGTAAACGATATAACCTAGCCTTGTGTATGCGTATTATTCACTTCTGTGAATATTATGTAGTCCTTTGTTTTCCTCTGAAATTTCCTCATAATTCGGTATCGGGTTCAGAGCGCAGCAACTCCCTCCGCTATTCCTAAATTAATATTCGTAAATATGACCCCTCCCCGTTTAATAGGTCTAATAACATGCAGCTGAATAATGCCATGTTTGATCTACCGGAATAATTTACATTCGTTACGCCCAAATAATAATACAATTAACACAAGGCTATCGGATAACCGTCCAGAAAACGCACGGTAAGGGAATTTGTTTGGGAGAAACCCGATACATAATCAACATGTAAATATGCGGTCCCAATAATGCCGTTGTAGGGCGCGAGCCCTGCAGGCTGGTGGGATTCTCCCTCCCCCCACAAATCGAGTATTACTGCTCCCAATCGATTCACCCGAGTAATTGCCTGAATCGAGTTAACTCGAGCACTTCAACCGCCCCCGCGTCACTATACAGATTTTAAAAGGACTCATTACTCGTTTGCTCAAATCGATGCTTTCTCTTAACGAATTGGTAAATTAACGTCTTATCGATCATTTTAATCAATTTTCACGGCCGGCCAAAATGCTGTTGCATTTATTTTTCTAATAATTAAAAATTAAATTAGCCAACAGCCACCGGTTAATATGCCGGTTTGGAATAGAATATAAAACTTCACTGGACAGAAATATTGAAAAGAAATTATTATTTCGCAACAGTAATTCTTCCTTTTTCCATTAGACAGATATACTTTGGTGGGCTGCATTCAAATGAATTATTTCCCGATAAAATGACTAGAATAACATGGGCAAAACACCGACGGCTCAAATAATACCACCGACTATAAAATCTGTTTGTTTGAAGAACTGAATTCCAGGATTCCTAAAAGGAGCTATGCGTTTGCCGTGAAGGAATTCCCCCACCATACCAGCCAACCGTCTCGAATAGGCAAATGCGAGGCCCTTATATATAAAATGACTGGTAATACGCGCGGTGCCCAAACGCCCTCCGTTCCAAGGCGCCATTTTATTAAACCCGCTTGAGGTGAACCCAGACAAAGAGAGAGAGTCCTTTTGCGCTGCGATTTTCAAATTGCTTCAAGCTGTGAAAAGCGGCGGAAAGTATGGGGGAATGGACGTTTTGTTTTAAAAATGACAGTTGTAGCTTCTCAATCCTAGGCCGGTTGTTTCATCAGGATGCATGATGGAAATCATGAACATGGATCATTATATTACACTCATAATTAAATGCGTTGTTCGTGTATAGTTGACATGTCATTGATTCAATGATTTGGCCATAATTTCATTCCTTTAAAATAATGATTGAATTTGAACCACTTAGTTTATGAAGGTCTCACTGGCAGAAAAAATAACGGCAGTAGCAGCTCCACGATTGCTGACATACCTGGGTATAAAGCTGTAATACAGATAACAAATAATGTAAAAGAAAGTAATTCTAATTGTACATGTTCTTATTCTCAATAATAATTGAAGGACTTTTTCAACAATTTCTTGGGTTAAATTGTATCCCTTTTTTTATTGTACAAATTAAATCTAACTTTGTCAGAAAATCCAACATATAAACAAGACAACGCTCGTTTTAAAAACAACGTTATAAAGTATTAAACTTAAGTGTTTATGCACCATAAAATTGTACAGTATTTCAACGGCAATGATCTAATGAATGGGGGAAGAACTGTTCGGCAATAACAGTGGTACAGGTAGTAGGTGTAAAATTATTACTGGGGCCGAACGCGACGACTACAAGGGCCGGGGGCCCCGGGCCTCGAGGGCGCGCCGGCCCGGCACAACAAACACTTAAGTGTTCTCCCGCTAATTCGATATTAAGACTGAATGATCCGTTAAATTGAGGGCAATTCAGTTAACGCACAGTTAACTCCCTGTTTAACAATCCAAGTAAGACTGACGGATTTTGATTTTCAAGAAAAATTACCGAAATAAAACAGGAGACGCTTTTCATTTTCAAAGTCAGTGAAACCAATTTCCTCAGAATTCAGAGAAAATAATTTTATTTTCACTCACCAGGACATTTTAATTTGTTAATATGATTTTGTTCCTTAAGAAGCCAAATCCACTACCCAAGTAGTGTCGTAGTCACTATAAGGAAATTTAAATGTCCCTCAATATAATTAATAATTTAATTGATTTATGACATGTGATATTTATTATAAGTATTCTCCGCACAATGGGAAGGTTAGGAAATTATCTTTTTTAACTCGCAAATTAACAGCTCACTGTGGGATAATTTCAAATTTCTGTGCCCTCAGAAAGTCATAATTTGTCGGAGCCTGTAGATTTATGAATACCTTGAAAGGCTACTGTATTTGCAACGGTCCATGAAATCGATAATAAGTGCCCCCGTAAATGGAAAATCTCAATAATTGTTTAACGGGCGACGGATTCACAGCCGGGATTGTTTCTCCCGGAAGACGTTTAAACCCACCCCCCCTCATCCGGGTACAAAGCCGATAAAGAGAATGCATTCTTTCCCAGGTTTCCTCCCACACCCTCCCGGCAAACTTGCGCCGCTCTCCGGAATGTCTGAAACTTGCCGGCGTCTTTAAGAATGTCCGTAAAAGAGCCCTCATCTCTCGGGGCAGTATTTTAGCCCACCACTTGACGCGCCCAACACAGTTATAATTTCTGGAACACAATTTTCGGCAAAGAATTACGGTAATTAAATTCTTGACTGCGCAAAAATTATTTTCGGTTCGGCCCGGAACCGGGATTTCATTTATTACTACTTATAATAACGTGTACGAATTATAAGTCAACTGGATAATTAATAAAATTTCGCATTCTTTCGTATATACTTATATTATTAAAAGCATAATATTGCCGAACCGTAATCAGGACACAAACAGCCAAAGTGGTAATTACGGAAATAATTATTATCATTGGTATCATTACATAAGTTCGTAATTTGTTTTTCTTTGGGACTGCGTGTCCCAAAGGGGGCTTAGCCCCACCTGCTACAGCCCTCCCTCAGGGGCCGTATTTTTTTGCTTACTATTTCTGATTTCGTTCTACTCGTTTGAAATCTATTAGTTTAATATGAAATACAATAAATATAATTATAATTTATGATCTTTGATTTATGTTATTTATGAAATAAGAAACTTGTTGAGATGTTTGATCTTAGATTGTTCGATAAAATCACGAATTGATGTAACGGGTGTCATATCTTGCCATTAACGAATATCAATTAATGTGCAATTTTGGCGGTATTTTGACTATTATATTTTGCCAGGAAGTAGTGCAGATTTGATGCGAATATGTTATTATTTCGGAATGTCATGAGAACGAAATTAGGAAGGAAAATTGCACAGTTACTGGTAATTGAAGGCCAGCATTTGGAGTTTGAGTGACGGACCGAATTTTACTTCAGTTGCACATTTGAATTCAATATACAATATTATTCCCAAGTTTGATGAGAGTAGATTGAAGGAAAATTCCAATTGTTCCTTATAACATGCTTGTGCATAATTCATTTTTGTACATTTTCGGATTTGGAGAACCTCTCAGGACTAGCTGGGTAAAAAAGTAAAAGTAAATTATATTGGGTAGTGGAATGGCGTTACCTGACATGACGTTGCTGATGAGTGTGAATGGGAGGCATATGACGTTGACGAGGAGGTCGGCGCAGGCAAGGTTGGCTATGAAGAGATTTGTGGGTGTCCTCATCCTGGGGCTCCTGGCCACCACGCTCACCACGAAGCAGTTGCCGGTCACGCCGACGACGAACACCAGGCTGTAGGCAGCGCAGAAGAACACGGTCACCGGGAACGAATAGCGGAACTCGTACATCGTGTGCGATGTCGAGTTGTCCTCGCGTTCTACGCCCATGTCGTCCCCGATCCTCGTCCCGTTGGACACCTCCTCCAGTCTGTAACAGAGCCCCGGGCGGGGATTGGTAAATAAGTGATTAAAGTAAAATATGATTATACTGTGGGAAGTACCTCTGTTAGCATTGGAAGGGCTTTTGCCCTTTCGCCGTTTGGCCCTCCTCAGTCCGACTGAGTCGGACCCTGATGATGGAACCAGTAACAGTTCTGAAACGTCAGAAGCAGACAATACCCGAGAGGGCCCCAGAAGGAAAGGGAAAATTTCACAATATACTCATTTGGGGCCAGTTTCTAGATCGATAATCCGGGATGGCTTTCGCTTAGATTAATTTCGCTTTGGCGCTCGGGCTCCGAATATTCGTAAACTGTGACGGTTATCGTATCAGACAACTGTTGTAGTGCAGCGGAGCCGGTATTTGAAAAAGGGCTAGAGAACACTGTAACAACTACAGAGGAATTTCAAATAAATTAGTCCATTCGCGTTTGACGCGCGGGATGAACTTTTCCGTTTCAATTCCGGTCGGCGGACACTTGGGCCGATGCAATTTTCGGGAGCGATTCCCGCTTCCAATCGACAACGGCCGACTGTTTTTTGCTCTTTTATCCCCGGACCCTTTTTGAACAAAGTCGACGGGGGCCGCCGGTGTGAGACCGGACACTAATCATTCCGTAATCCTCTCGGAAAATAAAAATGAAATTCCCGGCCGGAATAAATCACTCGGCTCCCACCCGGAGCCCCGTTATGGCCGAATTTACTCAGGGCGAATATTCAGTCGGTTGGTGGAGGGGGGGGAGGCGATGAATTTTTTAATATTTTCTTTCCCCTCCGGATACGTCGAATAAAGTAACGCATGAATTGCTTCGTGGCGGGCCAAAAATTGGAATATCGATGGAATATTCAGAGCAGGGACAAAATTCGGGAATCGGGTAGAGAATTTTGGATCCATTCACCCATTAAGTGAAATTCGTTGTCGGAAACAATTGCTGAATTGAAACGTACAGTCAGAGGTTACTTTTACTGTCCGTACATTTTCGGATATATTAGTTTCAATATAAGTGACATGAACTGATCAATTACGAATGTAGGAAGCAGTAGCAGTGACCCTGAACTGGAGAAGACGCATAAAATCTCAGTTAACCGATTTGATAAAATATTTCCTGCCATTGCAAAGTATGGAGACAATTTTAATCTCACCATCGTGATCTTCTGTCACCAGTCTATTATCAGAAACATAAGTGTTTTCCACATTGTCAGTAATATGTCTACCGTTATAAATTCATGGCTATAAAATAAATGAAACCTTATTACTGATAAGCCTTTAGATTTCAAATCTGAAACCGAATCCGGTTTATAGAATATTTATTAAAATAGTTATAATTAATTACTAAAATTCATATTTACTTCGAAAGTAGAACTGCACAATGGTAGGAGGGTATTTATGAAAAATAGGCGGTGAATCATCCCTCCGTTCAAATCGAAAACCGAGTGCGGGTTTATCAACGGCGTAATTCAACAAGTAATTCTTGGTACCAGTTACCAATTGAAATGTCGGACAGGGGCCTGACGGGGGAGTGACTCGGAGAAAAGAAAATTATTCCACTAAATCCGGGCGGCCGCCATGAGCCCGTCTCCGCCTCCTGAATGTTTAAGAGCCCTCCCCCACCCCTTCGAAAACGGGGGACGCGCTGACTCAATAAATAAGTTGGTTTGCCCATTGATTTGCATATTTCGAAACTTGGACCATTATAAGTTATAAACAACTTGAAGATCGCTCTCGCCCGCCGGTAGTACACTGTGTTCGATTCGTGTCCCCTTTCCCGAGTACGCGGGCGGGCCTCGAATAATTAATTCCGAGATGCCGATTCGGCGACTCCGTCATTCTTTTTCGGTGTAGGTGTGTAAACAGTCGACGAAAGACGGACTCCAAATATAGAACTCTCCATCACTCATCCACTTCGCTTGTGCTAACACTTGAAAAATTCCAGACCTGTACGCCGGTCCTACTGGGGTCATCTACAACTGTGGCTTAAAAACACGAATGTTTGTTTTATATAGCGCTCCGAGATATTTTGCGGTCTGTTATGCGCTCTATTTTTTATATATTAAATAAAAATTTTTATATATTTAAAAAGAAAGGAATGAATTGCTACTAAGTACTAAAACGTATTAGCCATAAGCGGAAATCGAGAGTTGCCGTTGTCGGTAGAATTTCTGTTAGTTATATTGTACATAACATTTTTCCAGTTCATTATCTCGTCCGGGCGGTGTCAGTGAGCGTTTTGCTTTCAAACTAACTGAGGGCTGGTTCTTTAAAATTTAGGTTCCAATTGATTTATTTCCCCTTCACCGTGGGCATGAATGCATAAATACGCTGGGACATGATAATTCTGTTGCTGTATACCCCTTGGCCCATATTGAAATTGTGATGGTATCGGCTGCAGTTATTTTAAGTTTTCTGGCTCCAATCTAGAGCTCCTCTAAAGCTGTAACCTTTCCTTGTCACCTTAGAACTAAATCTCTTTGTGGTGTTCGGGGTGGGGAAGGGGGCAATTCATTCGGTGAGTCGGTGTTCCACCCCCAGTGTGCTTAAAATATTCGAGGAACTTGGGCGTCTCCTCGACCCAGGCATTTCCCCGGGAACGCGTGCTATGGTATGTCTTCCAGGAGGAGAAGGTTTCAGTTTCGTGGAAAACCGGTATGGAAGGGTTGGTGGGCCGAATTTTAGTGAGTTGTACACGAATTTATAAATATTACATGCCACTGAAGTACTCTATATGAGACAGTACTTAAAGTTTTGGTAAATATCTTCAGTTCATTAATGGATCCTAAGTGCTCCAACAAATCACATAGTTAAGTGAAAAATTCAGAAGAATAATGGCTAACCTATATTTTGTTTAAGTTAGTATTCATTTCTCATTATTGCTTCTTCATCAAAATATTTCATGAATATTAGGTTAATATCTTTACGGAGGTTCTTAGATCTTAGGCTCGGAATGTGTGTTAGAATACGGACAATTTCAAATTTTTGTTGTTGAATTATCTCTGCAGACAGGCCAGAAATAAGAGTTAGTTGATGTAGTTGAATTAAGCAACTGGTATTTCAACTTCACAAGCGAAAGCGAATTTTGATAATCCTGGTTCGTTCCCCGAAGTCGACGTCACCATCGGGCCCCATCATGTTAAATGGGCAATGATACCAAGAGTGACGTCACCGGCCGACAGACGGGACATCTGCCAGCCTATCCCAGGGTAACTTAATTCCCAAAGCGCATACATTTAGCGTCAGGCTGGTTATTATTACCTCCGCTCCCGTCAGTAAGTTTATGCATTAGTTTGACGAACTAGCCCGGTGTAATTATTTAACATCATTAAAGGACAGCTTTGTAAGTTGAGCCCTAAACATAGAGGAGTTGGACGCTTAAAAATTAAACAATTTAAAGAACCAAATTCATCTGAATAATGATATAACTTGATGCATTATCAATTTAATTGATACATACAACTCCATTAAATGCTATATCTGAGATATTATATAATACGTGAATAGATGAGGTAATATAATGCCCGCAATAGCCTAGTTATTTCATAGTACAAAACTACTGAAGTGGAATAATAGAACAAGGAAAAAGAATTTGTCTTAGTGTAGTAAACCAGTTATAAAGGAATTTATTGATGAATAATGTGACCGTCAACAGTTAGCTAAATTGGAACAATCCCGAGGTTTTCAGGACAATCAGGAAATTAAATCGGCTTATTCATCAACCTCGCTTCAAACTAAAGTTTGCATAACAAAACTAGCTTAACAACAGAAATAAAATATTACTTACCTGAATATTTTACAATTCCAGCACTTTTTACCAAAGTAAAAAGCATTCTGAGAGCTTCGCTGATTTTAGCTTAAAAACATTTAGGAATTAAAATTTCCAATTAATTTATTTTTAAATTATCCCTGCGCATCTCTCTTCTTTTAACATGGTGCTTTTACTTAGTTTTATTTTACTTTAAAATATTTAAGTTTTTAATTCGCCTTTAGACTACTTTAGAATACTTTCTTAGAACTGTTTTAGACTATGCCTTTTCTGGCCTAGCGTTTTAAGGAAATATTACTACTGACATTGTTGGAAAAATGTTTTAGCTACCTATCAGACGTATTTTATCCAATTTTTCCTAGACTGGACTTTTCTTAGAAATGTATTTGTTGCGACTCATATTCATAGTAGGCAGTATAATATTATTTGTTGATTTAGTTAATTAAACAGTTTAATCTAATTAATAAATACTGCTTGTAAATCCTTTATAGTGAATTTGGTAATTTCGATTATCGCTGGAATAGAAATTTTTACTTATAGCCTCGCTAGATAACATCAGTATAAATTTGTTACACCGGTTAGCGGTGAAGTAAAAAATATCCGATGATCATGGCCCTCGGTGAGCAATCGTTGAGCCGGTTACAAGGATGGCAGCTTCACGACCGACAAATTCCGCACACTGTGGCACGGAAATAAATAAATAACCGAACCGAGTCGATACCTTTTCGCCCGTGTACTCTCGATAGGTTCGCGGATTTATGGAACGCGGCCGCGGCCGAACAGTTTCCGCCCTGGGATAATTCCGACCTAAGATAACAGAATTATGCCGTTTGTCCGACAGCGTCTTACATACCGGATTAGCGACGAAGGAGGCAGAAGTTAAGTTAATACGGCCGGTTAATAAGTCATGTCGGGCGACACAGGGAATCGTAAATTAGGAGCAATACAAAGACAAGGGGAATTTGCACTCAAAGCGAAAAGCGGGTCGGGGGGGGGGACTTCGCTAACCGGCAGCGGTCAACTAACTAATTAGTTCCAAATATATCAAAACACTCATTGAAAGTTGTTACTATCAGTATTAGTAATACAGACAAGTATAGCACCAGTAGCAGTCTTAATAGTACCACCAGCGAAGTTATAGTATTTATTAGTAGTAACAATAGGAATCGACCCCCCTCCAATTTGTAGGTCGCATTGTAGGATGAGCGCGAAGAATCTGCTGACGCTGTAGTAGTGTGGAATAGAATAGTCATAATATCAGTAGTAGTGATAATAGCTGCATGATTCTAGTAGTATAAGCAGCAGTAATTTACTATCAGTAGTAGTAGGAGTAATAGTATTTAGTAGTAGTAGTAGTAGTAGTAGGAGTAATAGTATTTAGTAGTAGTAGTAGTAGTAGTAAATCCCGATTTGTAAACGAGACGTTGATATAGGCTGCTAATTGTAATATCGGGTAAGGGCGGAGGGTCGGCCGACAAAGAGCGGTTTATGGGCTCGACTTGACGCCCACTCAACCTGTTGGCCTCTCGCCCCTCTATACACATCCCGCCCACCGCCACTTTATCCGTTACAATTCCCCCGTCCCTTCCCTCCCCTCCAGTTCCTGAATTTTCAAGCCCCGTGTTTATAACCCTGACGACGCTTCTCGCGGTCCACTCCCGAACGCTTTGTTCCCGTCGGCGGTAGTCGTGTCGGACTCGAAGAAAACGTTCGCCCGGTAAACTTTAAGACCTGGCGCCCGTTCCGGCCCGTTGTCCGTCCACTGATGCTCCATTCCCCCGATTTAGTGGTCCCCATTTAGCCATTTATCAAAACTCGAATAATTTTATTTATATATTTTGTTACTTAAAACGCATATTGTTCATAAACTATTACAACACAAGTATAGAAATAGCTACTTTCATAGTTATGAATCACACAATTTATCCAAATATTTGTGTCAATAATTTTTGCAATTATTCAATGTAAGTCAATTGAAATGATACCTAGGTAATGCTATTGTGTACGTGTGTTAAAAAACAAAGATATTATGATGTGAAAAAAACTGCAAAATGATGTTTTTTCGCCATGAAATAGCCGAATAAGGCTGTCCCACCGGAACAAGGTACTCGTTTGAAAATGTTCCGAGGTCGACTTTGAGCGCGATTCGACGTTTTCAAATTACATTGTTAAACACAAAAGGGCCTCTAAATGGCCTGTAATTGGAGTTATAATCGAAAACCGGTAGTGAATTAAAATCTCACGGGCCCCCAAGACCCAGAGTGTAGGGGTAAAGGTCGTGGCTGTGGTGGCCGAGCGACGGCGGTCAGACGTCTGGCTGCTGCAAATAGCGCCTCCCCCCACCCACGCTTCCACGGTTTGTACAGGGAAATGAGCAGATTAAAAATTAACCTGCCTGAAAAGGAAAAGTCCTGTTTCCTTCCTCCCCGCCTTTTTTTTAATCCTACTCACAATTCGAGAGTTTCCGGACTTGCAGGGTCTCTCTCTGTGGTCTCGGCGCCGGTTAATTATTTGCCAAATGTTATATTCGGTTGCCCGGTCTCGGAAAGAGTACACTACAGCGGATTTCACCGTAAAGTCCTCGTGATATAATTGCAGTCTTTTTTCTTTTCTCTCTCCCCCGTTTGGCCAAGATGTCGTTTCTCTTCTTCTGCAGTAGTTCCCCTTTGGGTTGTAACAAAATATTCTACAACGCGGTAATCTTAAAGGAAATAAATCCGATCGGCCATTAATCCTTTAAATCTATTCGCGGTTTTGCTGTATTGTATATTGTGTTGAGAAAACACACAGATTGACTTCACTTCGGTTAGTTTGCAAATTTGGGAGGGAGAAATAAGCACTTGTTATAGAATATTGGCTTACGACGTTTGAGGAAAAGTTAAATCAGAATATGTGCAATAGTGGCGATCTATTATTATTAAATAAAGAACATGAATGTAAATTGAGCGAAGTAGAATTTACTTATCTGCGTATAAAACGGAAACTCTCTATTTTACCGTTCCTGGAATAAAGTATGAGAAGTAATTGAATGAACAGTTTTCAAACCCAGCGTTTATTGGAAGGTTTCCTACAAGGGTCTGCCGACGGTTGTCTTCGATTCCCCGAGCTCGGGAGAAGTAGGGACCGGATTTCGAACCGTAGAGGGAACTTCGACTGCTAGTTCGGAGATGCAATTACAGTTTCAAAGCTTAGTGCATCGCATGCCGAAACGGAGGACTCCGCCCGACTCTCGAGTACCGGCAACGTTCGCCTATCGAAGATTTACCTTTTTTAGATTTCGTTTACGCCAACCGTACCGACAAAAATTACGAAAGTAACATTGAAAAATGTGGTTGGTCCTCAATCCTGATTCCTGCTTGCAAGTTGTCTCAAAAATGACATTGCCCGTAAGGTAACAGTGCGCACTATTGATTGCTTCAGTACTCGATTATAACAAAATAAAATTTGACGAGTAGGATACAATGAAGTAATCGCAGTCTTCAAAGGAGATACGCACAGTAATACTGTATTATTAATAGGATTGCTACTGGCGGTGGCGAGAAGCTGGGCGCTATTTACGCGAGTCGAGGTAGAAAATAGAACGAACGATAATGAAAAAATATTCTGAACATAAACCTTATATAAGAAAGAGCTGACTGGATTTTAATTTTTGGCCGGGTCCTTGAGTGGGGCACCTGAGGGAGGATTCGGTGGGAAGGGACGAGCGAGAAAAATGGCCGTTTTCCAATTCTCCCTAAATCTAACTTAACCCACCTTAATCCAGTGGTTTTCAAAAATTATTGCGCCATTTTTTTTTTTGAAGAATTATCCCGTCCTCAAAACCGCACTATTCATTAAACAGCACAATTTTATTATTTTCCGGAAGTATTTCAGAATTAAAAATACCCAGTGTTTACCCATCGTGAGTCATATAGAAATCACAATATTGAAGCCATAGGAAGATTTTAGGATGTACATTTTATTTCAAAGTGAAATGAACTATTTCAATCGACTTAATTGTCTAATTTCACGTGTAATATTAGGTCAATACTATACATTTGCAGAAAAATTTAAACAAAGCATTAAATATGTAAAATAAAATATTACATCTTTACTGACAAGATAATACTGACAATAGAGATAAGTTATAGACTAATATTAACAAGAGGAAACGGATAATCGCCTAAAAATCGCCAAAAATGCGACTTGTTACAGACTACCACATCTTTCATAATTCCATTTACATTCACAGATCATCATATAACCAATAATTAATAAAAAACGAAACCATAATTAATTTTCGAGAATTTATAAATGTCAGGAAAAAATTTGAATACCACGCCATACAATGACGGTGGACGCGAAAAAAATATAAAAATAGAATGCAATATCTGGTCGGAGGCTGCTTAAAAATGGAAGGGGACAATTCGCGAGGCCCGAACGAACGAGTAGGGAAAATTACCCCAAGTTTGCCACGTTAAGTCCCCGCTAAGTACGCGTCCGTCTCCGTTTCTCATTGCCGCTCGGCTGATATTCCCGTGTATTGTTTTTGGCTAGGTGTGTTGGGACTTTCCAGTCCCCCGTGTACACACAGTTCCCATTGTTCAGCCGGTGACGTCAGCACGTCGCCACAACCGGCGGATTTAAATGTTACAGCCCTCGAGAGAACACGCAATAATAGATAGTTGTAATATAACGTGTTCACCTTTTTATTGGAAAATTTGAATTTGAGGGACGTTCTCTAGAAAATTATGAACAATCGATAGGTTATAATTTACCACGTAGTTATCCCGAAGGTAATATACTGAAAACCAACCGTAATGGGAGGTCGAATGGAGTCATGCAATCGAATGCTGTAAATGCGGAAAAAAGTAATATTTAGAACCGAAAAATTAAACAGAATTTCCATCACTGTCCTAAACCCACTATTGCTAATTTTACTAATAATCGTCTTGTAAGCCTGAGTGATTTGTTGGGAGGATGAATACCTAATAGGACCGTATTTAAAGATCGCCCTTATTCCCGATTCTCTGAATGATTCGCATCCGGTACCGGTTTCTCAACCGAAGTAGGGCAGGAGTTGAGAACGACGTACGTTCGAGTAGATCGGCCCTAAGGAAGGAGACGTTGTACAAGAGAAGAATAATAGTCCGGCCGGGGAGGAAAGGGGGAAGGCGAATGCTGAAACAGGTCTAGATATAGACCTGTTTGACGGAAAGAGAAACGTGGTTAGGTCGGTATAGCAGTATTTACTATTCCTGTGCGGCGCTCCCCGATCCAACGTCAGTTTCGTTGTAAATTTCTCCTTTTTGTTGTCCGCTAGGGAATCGCACGCGTGACTCCTTTTTACGTCAATTGTTCTATTTTATTCCCCTAGTATAGACTCCGGATATAACTGTATCAGACTTTAAATGTAACCTTTATATTTACGATGGCCTTTATATTCATGATATATGAAATATTTTTTCCCTTACGCAATCGGATACAGACTAGGTTATTATCGGATATCGCTTAAAAAATATAAGCGAACTACTCTGTTAAGTTAGTCCGGTCGCAATGTTAATTTATATGCGCGTAACTTTATTTATATTACATTTTTAATCCTTGAAAATTTTAACTACCGTAAGTCGTAAACAGTTCACATCATAACGTGCTAACGGTAAAAACGTTTCTACTGCGATAAATCCAATGATTTAATTCCCAACTGTTGAATTTTGTTTATTTAAGTTGGAAATATGTAACAATAACATATGTTGTAACCCATTAAACGAGAGCGAAAGAAATCGACAAATACAGAAAACATATTCCGGCATATCATGAAGTAAAATATTTAGGAAAATTTATTATAACAAAAGGCAGTCTCAAATGAAATATTTTATTCACTTTCCCTGTATCATCGTCCGGTAAAAGAGAAAATAATATGTTTCAATCATGACATTTGAATTGTTGGTATTGAAATATTATTTACTTCGTAGAACAAAATAATTACTGCGTTCTTGGCAAGTAAATGTTAAAATACTTTGATAAAAATCATTCATCATAATGCAGTGTAATATGATGATGAAAACATGAAGTACTGATCATTTTTTTCAGTTAAAAAAAATTACAAATTGCATATAATTAAATTGTTGGTTGCAAAATGAAGTGCAACGTTCGTAGCAAACTATGAAATATTCGCTGTCTAGTTTTAGTCCAATTTTATTTGTCACGTTTTGGGCACCAGTCCAAAAAAGTAGAAGCCAAACACCGGGAAATTTTCTGATCGTAGTTGAATTATTATAGAATTATTTCACTAAATGCTGGTCGTTCAGGAGAGATGAAATAATTTAAGTGTTACAATATCCAATTAATTAAAAATCAAGGGAAAACAACCCTGTTTTAGTTCGTAATTTCAAGCTACGAAAAATAACGCAATTTTCGGTTTTAGCAGAATTACATTAGCGGAAGTAAAACTTCAATTCCGCGTCTAGGAATCTCATAAAAAACACATCTCGGCATTCCAAGCTCGTTATCCAGTTGGATAAGCGGCGCACGACTGAGCTTACGTAAGTCCCTAAATAAGTTATCGCAACCTTGCAACAGCCTATCTATTGCAGGAACTGATGAAATTTATGAAAGTTGTAAGAAACCAGTTAGTGACAACTTAACCAATATATAACCAGACCCCGCCACTTCCGCTGTCGAAAGGTTCGACAATACCAAAACTGATGTAGCAAACAACGGATCACGATTTATGTCACATCGAAAATTTCTCCACTACATATAATAGAGTAACGAAAAAAATAGATTTCATTACATTGGATTTATACCCTCAGTATTATAAATATTATATCTTCAGTCTGCTGACAGGGCAATTCATCGAGGGCCTTCAGGTGTAAGTACCCAATTGTGTTACTGACGATGGCGAAAACGGCGAAATTGGTTCAGCGAAGGGCCAGACAAGCGTGAGTAAACCGAAATGATAGATGATAAGGTTTTTATGTGCTCATCGAAATATGACCTCGCGCGAAATAGCACTGTTTTGCTGATCCACTGTCCATGAATCGAAACCAGTTAAAAATCAGAGCCTAAGTAGCTGAGTGGATTAATAACGGAATGCGGAAATTAGTCTACTTCAGTATAAAGGGATATTGTCTGCGTGCGGTATTTAATTTCTCTCAAAAAGACAAATAACTGACACTGGCCGTGAAATTCAAGCTTACGATTTGCAATATTATTATAGTTGCGGAACAAAATAAATATGTAAAAAATCGTTCTCGGTCGGCGGGGCGCCTAAAGGCCGCCTTCGGGAAAAACCAAGAGAAAAGAGGGGAAAACAAGTAGGGGCTGCTTTGAATTATTAGCGGTTATCCGATTAATATTCTTTGTTGGGCCGATTTACGTGATGCGCCTCCAAACCAGCCGCCGGGATCGCCCGGCCACACTTCACAGTATAATTCCTTATGCTAAACAGCGACTCCGTCAACGTCCCGGGCCCCACCCGCTAAGCCCCACGGCCGACGTCACAGCATAATATACAACTGCCTACTGTGCAAGGCTGTGGTAGTGCATTGGTCGAAGAAGGATCCGGAGCCCTTTAGCTGGGATTTTGAGGTGCTAGATGGAGGGTGCAATACGAATATGAAAGAGTTCAAAATCTAGAACTGAATACAGGAAACAGGTGGAACCCTCATACGCGACTCAAAAGAACAGATCTCAATCGCAAATTTGGACTGCTGAGACCTCTTTTGAAAAGGACATCAAAACTTTCAATAGACAACAAACTGACAAGATACAAATCCATTTTAAAACCGACATGGACTTACGGAGTAGAACTACGGGGTTCCGCCAAGAAATCCAAGATCGCCCGCATCCAGAGATTCCAGTCAAAAGTCCTTCGTACCATCCTTAATGCTCCCTGGTATGTTTCTAACCTAACAATCCATAATGACCTCAACATACCAACAGTCGACGAAGTCGCAAAATCACGCTTCCTTAAATTCCATTGCCGTCTCATTACCCCCGCGTCGGCTCAAACGCCACTGGCCCAGAGATCTTCTTAGTCCGAAGCCGTAAACTGCTCATGTGAAAAAAGTGCCATCATTGGGTGGTCTCCTTTTATCGAGACATTCACGTGAAAAGAAAACACTCAACATTTATACCAATAACTTTATGTAGTTGATTGTACAAAAATAAAAAAGTTAAAAAAAAAGAATACAGGAATGGGGACAGACCATAAGCCAGTTTTGGAAATAATAAAACTGTAGAATCAATAGCGCTTAACGTAAATTTCTGAAAAGCGCCGAGCCCATTCTAAGCCAAGCCATAAAATATTAAGCGCTCTACTTAATTAACGCGATCATTTTTTCGATTGCTCATGAAATCAATTCACTATTTTACACGCTCATCATTGCAATGACGAGACGCGGGAGAAGCGACTCTCAGGTCTCATCTCTAAAAACGTCTTGCGGAAATTGAAGGAAAGAAAAAAAAAAGGAACTAGAATTAAGTGATTAAAGGAACCAGAGCCTTCGGCTGACAATACCGCCTTCGAACTAAGTACAGAGCAATCAATCACCGCCAAGTATAGAGGCCGATTTATTAATGGTCTCATTAAACCTTGTTTCTAGAAACGTTCAGGAGGTCTGCCCCCTTCCTCTAATTGATGGGAGCCGACTCTTTAATTGTTTGCCGCTTTCGATACGCATCACAAAAACGAAACTCGTGTGGCCGTATAGAGACTTCGACCACATTTAAGTGCACTTAAAAATATGACGCTCTGGAATAGCGTTAGTTACTGGACATATAAAGTAGATATACGTGTTGGCCGAATATACATGTATACTTTGATGTCGATTGAGAAGTTATCAACATAATTAATTTAATAAAGTAAGGTAAATAAGGTGAGACTATTTCTCAATAGTTACGTAATTAATTTTTAAAATTAAAATATCGTATTAAAAAATAAGTTTTCGTTTCTATCTATTCGTAGTATTTGAATGTAATAGAATCATTTTAATTTTTATTATTACTGAACAGTTATTATAAACAGTTTGAATGCAGGCAACTTCATTTTATGTTTTCAAAACCTCTATTTCTAATTCCATTTTCCTTTTAAGATCTGAATACATATTTTCCCGAATTAAATTAGCTACGATCAGTTGATAAAGACATACGTTAATAGGAACTAGAATTGTTAATGTACATGTACGAAGTGAATCGAATTAAATATTACATATTTGTTAGTAAAGGATTTAGATTTTGAACTGAAAAATACGGGAAGTTAGAAGTGGTAGAATGTGAATTTGTATTTGTCTAAACGGTATAATGTCTGCGGCGACAATTCAACAGGAAAGCAACAGGCTTCTCCCCGGCCTGATCACAACTATTTACAAACTTATCACGGATTTCTATTTCTATACTTCTGTTGGTAACTTGAAAATGAAACAATATTATGAAATGTTATCTCGTTCAAAAATGCAATACTTTTTTGTTTCGTTACAATTATCCAAAATCTATCGTTAATAAATCGTTGATTCTTCGCGTGTATTCGGATAATTAACTCGATCCGGTTTACTGAGGTCAACAGCGGTCAAACTAGTAACGTTGATATTCTAGTATTTTTAGGGGGATCGTTAACATCTGACGCAGTGTTACGTACGCAATTACGTAGATGTTGCCATGGAAACAGTCTGCAATGGCGGTACTTACGCAGTGTCCGTAAACGTTAAATAAACAGGTTGCAATTCAACGGTTGGCGAATAATCCGGCAACATTTACCTTCCTCGGTGTTACTCGATGTGTTCAAGAATTCTTCTGATAATTAAAGATTTAAATACGCCAATAGTTTTATTTAAAATCGTTAAAAATGGCCTCCCTGAAAATTCCCGTTCCAGGAATTCAATAAATTCCAACTGTCCCGGCACATATTGCGAACACAGATGTTTCTGGTGCCGCGATCGAACGAACGCATTAAGACATCTGAACGTTAATAAATCTGCATCTGGACGCGAATTGTATTTGCTAATTTCAAATCTACATCTAAACATGAGGAATGTTGTTCTGGCTTGTCGGACAAAGCATGCACGATCACGGCCGGACTCCCATGCATAAATCTAATGGAAGGCGGCCGCCTCAATATAACAGGGTCCAGGATTGGATAAAACCGATTCCTTTCCCTCTGCCAAGTATATTATCAACTTTTTACACTTGACCCCGTTCTTAACGATTCAGTAAATAATGTACATCGTGTTAATGGTAAAGACTGCATAAACTTGAATAATAAAAGGTATTACACTATTTTCCAAATGCAATAATTTACCTGAGTATATACTGGAAAAAATATTTTGATAGCCATGTGAAATAATGATGAAAATGAATTTCCTCTTTCTCAGATTCTATTAAATATTAAAGAATAATTACACTATTTCATTAAAAACTCACTTTTCTTTACGAGTGAATGAATGATCATATTTTCCCCTCTAATGTTTTAGTTTTAGTATTATTCGCATTCCAACGCGAATTTTACATTAAATTATAATGTACATCGCACTGTTAAGTCGAGAAGAGGAAACTCAACTAGAACTTTAAAAAACCAACATCTGAAATTGACCTACGCAAAAAATTAATTAGTTCGTTATTGAGGAAAAACTGAAGAGAGGAACTATGTTAGCTTAAACAAGCGCGATTAAGCAATGGTAAATGTAGCATTCTTATTCAAATAACTAAGAAAAAATATGTAATTATTAAAATATTTTTTTCTACATTAAACTAAATTCTGCATATTATCGATGCATTAAAGTTACCAGTTATTATAAATTTTATGAATTGAGTATGAAAATATTTACAAGTGTCTAAGAGCAAATTCAAAATCTTAGGGTATTTGGTTCTACGGTATACCGGTATGTCTAGTTCTCATCGATTAGGCGTATTGCTAGCGTGGAATGGTACTGACTATTGAGAGAAGCAAAACCGATTTAACTAAGGATCGTCAGGAGAAAAGGAATCCATTTTCCTAAGGGATTGTAAAGGACTTTTCCTTTACCTTTTTCCTTAAAAGGTTTTTTAAACATAAAATAAGTATCTGTATCGCGAAATCTATAATTTAATTTCACTTTGTCTTGAGGCTCGATTCAAAATCGTTAATTTTAATAAAATTCTTAACACCGTGAAATCACGAATTAAAATTAACATGCAAATTATCGTATTCAGTTTGTAGGTTAAGAATGCCTGTAACATCCGTATTATTTTGTGATATTTCATCTTAAGGTATATCGGCTTCGATTAAATTCGTCATCGTACGGGGAGCGATATTATCAAAAAATCATTTATGACCCAGTTATCGACAAAACGTTAAGTACCGGAATTTTAAATGCCGCGAAATTCTGTAAATATTTAATGGCACGAAATTGGGAAACTTTAAAACGCTGTAAAACTTTGAATAATTTTCGTGACCCAACATTATGTGTAGCGGGGCGCGTCGACGCCGGCAGTCGTTAATACAGGGGGGGGGACACGCCCTACAGCGTTCGTCATCGGTCCCCGAAGGACCGGGACCTGGCAAAGTACATTTCAGCCTGAATTTCAAAATTCGTCTAATGCAAACCTTTGAATTCGCCCGAAAGCTGAAATAGAAATATCGCTTTCTCCGTACGTTTATTCGAAGACTAGTCGGAGTGCGATTAATGGTGAAATTTTCGAATTAGCCGAACCTTCAGAATTTCATTAAGAACCATTTATTACCTGATTGATGCGTAAAAATAAAACATTGAAACTACGTACACCGTAATGCGGGTAGACTCTATTTCTCAAAAACTCTTTACATTTCAAATTCCGTATGCGTATGCCGGCCGTCCGGCAAATATTATAACGAAAACTCACAATCGAGTTCTGAAATAGAACGTCCCTCGTCGGCCCGTAAAAAGTTTAAAAACGCCGATAAAAGTTCACAGAACATTTGCAATTTAATCCCGAACGGGAAACAAAATTTGAATTTCGAGGGCGTTCCGCCGGGGCCGTTCCGAGTATCCAGTTTGAAAAAAAAATGAAAACAAAAAAGCGAAAAGAATAACTCTTGGACGGGCGATAACATTTGGGAGGAGCCAGCCAACCGACAATAGAATGCCCAATGAACTGGGGAATCGCGGAAATCGGAGCTGCCGGAATTTCGAAGCCCGGCTGGGGCGTTTTTCGGAAAAGTTAGTTTCCGTTAAAAATTTACGGTCGCCGATTTCACATGATGGCCGATTATACCGGCCCTAGCCACATTCCCCCAGTTACCGGTGTCCCGCCCGAAAATTATTCAATCCCGATTGCAATTAGCATTTTTAAATTAAATCGCCGCACGATCGTCTCGAACGTAATTTCCCCGTTTATACGACCGTAGAAAAGAATGTCTGGGCTCATTCGATTAACCGACCCCCCCACTCGCCAATTGGATTCTAAGGTAACTAGTAATCTGTTTCAAACTACTCGAGTACTCGGAGATATTTACAGGAATTAAGACGATGGATGTTGGAATTATTGACCCCACGCCGGATTTCAATTATGGTAATGCAGTGCGGTACTGAAACATGTAGACCATGATCAAACTGTTTTCAGTTGATCGTCCGGGCAAAGAGGTCTCAAAAAATAACCGAACATTTATGTTAATTACCTTAACATATTAATAAATATATCGTTGGCCCCGTCCAGAAATATGGGCCTAATGTTCAAGACCGAAATAGGGGTATCCTGTTTTCGCTTATCGACATTCGGATCTTAATGGAAATTAGAGGACAAAATAAATTTATTCGGCGTTGTTGGCGAGGACTCCGCGGGACCAAATGAAGATGAATGGCTTGCTTATGCTGAATCCTGTTTATCCTGGATTCGGGGCCCGAGCTATTACTGGCGGCCGAAATCGTTTATCTCGAAACCTCCAATTACTATCAGTCAAAGTTTAAAAAGGAAAAATACTAAATGGATAATAAATACTGAAATAGTATGTATTCCGGAACGTATTAGCGGACTGTTATATAAAAGAATATGTATTGTAATATATGCTGCATGTAATATGGGTATGGTAAGTTCAACACTTTTAAAGAGAAAAACCTAATACGTATATATAAAAATATAGTAATAATACAATTAAAAAAATACATTACGGCCTTTACTACGAAAATTATTCAAAATATGGCATTTACCCAGATGCATAAAAAAAATAAAGAAGCAATTTTGGAATGCAATGAGAATGACGTAAATTTGGATTTAATCTAGTGTGATATGATGATGATGATAAGAAAATAATTAAACATGCAACATACTTTAATTGTTTTATTGGATTATACCTACACTCATTCCTTATAGTGCCACTAATTTTCACATCGTTCGATTGTACTGTAAAATACCGAGATGATCACGAAAAAACCAGTTATATTTATATTGATCTCAAATGCTTGGGGTAATTATATTTATATTATGTATAGTAAATAGGTTCAATTGGAAAAGAGAATAATTTACCAATTGCCGAATAAATGTCGTCGTGTCAAATTTTCTAAATTTGTTCAATTATCTAAGATATCTAAGAATGTAAAAATATATAGATATCGCTTCATTTTTAAATAATTCAGGAGCCGGATCAGTGTCCTGTTCGTTTTTTTGGAATTCTTAATAAACTAAGTAAAACCGCGTATAAATTTTAATAGTAATAGGGTGATAAATCTCCTCGGATAATGCTAGCTGTAAAGTTTTAATAATGAAACACAAGCGGGTACTTAATTATTTGAAAAAAAAATAATTTTACACTCCCCCGTATAGAAGGGATGAAGCACCCCGGGCAGGGTTGGAGGGGGAGAAGTGTTATCAGAATTTAAGCTCATATTAAACCATTACCGAGTGGACGCCAGGGTGGGGGCCGGCAGAGTTCAGATTACTTAACACTCTGGGGGAGGTCGGCTCTGAATTTAGGACATGTCCTATTCGGTTAGGCTGGGTCAGCACTAATAATCCGGCTCCCCGCGCGTTCGCATTGATCCCGCAGAAGGTCCTGATTTAAGCGTTAGGCCGGGCCCATACTTACTTAGTTCTCACACACTTTACTATAATACACTGCACTGATAGCCGGTTTAAAAATAAATTCGACACAAAATAGCGAGATTTGCCACTCCGGCGATAATAATACTAATCGATATAACTTATACCATATAAATTATATTATAAAATGGTTTAGGAGGGAGGTGTGTTGTTTCTGAGAGAGATTGGAATATGCCTGCTGTTTATAAAGCATTCTTAGTGCTCTTATGTATGTTTATGGATTTACTGACGATAACACGAAGCCAAAACCGACCTAGCTTTAGACCAAAAAAATCTGAATTCAGGAGTAAAATTATATAATGACGGGCATTCTATTTGTACTGAATTATAAAGTCCTGGTCTTACAATCTTCCCTTTTTCATAACCTAGATGAAAGAAACTTTCGGTAGGTGTAGACGCAGATCTTGATCTTTTTATTTCTACTACTTAATCGTTATCCGATTTGATCCGGCGAAATTGATCTAATACAGAATGATATTTTTGTGTGCATACATAGACTCAACAAAGGGTACAGCTCCTTAACCGCCAGATAAACAATGCAGGCAATGATTGAACACTACAATAGTGATAACGTATAGGCCACTTTTAAAGTAAAATTTATGTTAGGAAATGTTCATCAGAACACTACACTGTAACTTATAACTTTATATTTGAGAGTTGTTTCGAAACGTAAAATACACTATATTTCATTAATTGAAACTTTTCCAATTGTTAATGAATTTAAATGTTCTTCCCGGTCTTCTATAATTACTTTACTTAATTACTTACTATAATTGGTAAGGAACAAACAAAATATTATATTCGTTTTATTCTGCTTTGATAAAATATCGGGGCTTGGACTCGCATCGAATATAACTGAGAGTCCATATATATTGGTTACATAAAATCGGTAATGTGTATAACGATAATTGATAAATGATAGTGCAGTGACAAATTCGATAATGTACGTAAAACATGTCTAGTGATTTTAACTATTTACAGAGATTTTAACTATTTATAGTGATTTTAACTATTTGTAGTGATTTCAACTCATAGTTAAAGTCATTACGACCGGGGAACGTTATTACAAAGGAGAATCATGTGCAAGAAATGTTCCCTCCTTAGAGTCCAGCCAAATGGTTAGGGAATCTCGTGCAGGGACGCAATCAACAAAATAGGAAAAGAAGTCAATTAACGGGCATAGTGCAATTGCAACAAAGTACGATTTAAGCCCCTCTCCCCAACCATGTCCTTCACTACAGAATTTGCCATTTGCCCAATGCCTTAAAGGAATTAAGCGTCATTGAACTCCTTAGTTGTTCACATCAAAAATACAGATAATTAAAAGGTCCAATTACATTTAAACAAAATACTTCTGTTGTTGTACTGAGAAATATCTAATTATTCGAACAAAATAATAGAATTAAATTTAAAAAAATAAAAATACATCTCTGTTACTTCTTACTGCCGTTCGAGTTAACTAACAACGTTAAAATCTTTAGTACAGGGTGTCATAATTATCATTCCTAATAACAATACATTTTCAAGCGTTACGAAGAGCATACATAGATCGATTTCTAAAACTGTCTTAAGATTTATACATCTGTATCAGATCGTTCACGGCAGTCATCGGATTCAGCAATAATCCTCGTTAAAGTTCCTTGGCTGCTCCTCAGTTTAGCGGGAACGAGCTAACAAGTGAGAAACTCTTTCGAATTTCGACCTATTGCATACCGACAACGTTCTGGTTGGTCCAAATTATCGGATATGTTAAAAAACAGAATAGCAGGACTACGAAATATCTCCAATCTGATTTTAGGCAAAGTGAAATGTCTTGCGCACAGAACCGGATTCGGATGGGCCCCGGTCAGCATGGCTGTTCTATTTCTTTCTCTTCCCTCCCGTACTGTGGACACTAACAGTGCAGACGACGATATTAATAAGTGTGTCAATGGAAAACTCTTCATTTTCCCGAGAAGCCGAAACCGAACCAGTATAAGATGAAATCACTGAGAGTGGATCACATTAATTATTGTCTATAAGAGTTTTTATATTAAAAAATATATCCCGTTTAATCACAAGCTTTGCTTATGGACGTTAGTTTCTTCGGATACGAAGAAATACTATATACTTGATTCACGGAAGGAATAATTTCTGTATAACTATAGGAAGTTACAGTGCAATATATCTATATCATTCTATGATTTCACTAGATAGGAATCGATGGGTCCGTACATATATAAGGGAAGTATTTTTCTGAATACAATAATTCTTAGGCGGCTTTCTTTACGTGTCCAAAATTACTTCAACGGGGTGCGGTCATTCGGTCACACGATCTGTGCTCAAGCACAGGCATTAAAAACTCACTGTTGGGGTTTGAGTTCGGTATCAGCAAGGTGAAGTACGATACCGTGTAGGAATTGAACCGATCGAACCGGGACTTGGCCGGCAGGAAGACCCTAAGTAAAGAGCTACCGGTAGCGGACGTCATACCCAGAAAGGCGTCCCGTTCACGATCCACGGTGCCTTGAAACAGGGAAACTCAAACTTTATTGCCAATTATCAGCGTTTTTATTACTGTCGACAAGTATTTTGATTGGGAATAAAACCCAAAGATTGTCATCCGTATAAGTATGAACCGGAGGGGCTTTGGTTCGGTGGCTTTCAGTGATACGTCTCAGCAATTTCATTTCCAAACGGCCCCCAGCGCTGAAACCATAGCGGTGTCAGTGCTGATAATGTCTGCGGCTACAATTCACAATTTTGACGCGTTCCCGATATGTTGTATGTACTCTGACTCGTATCGAAACGGCTCAATCGTTGAGGCGCATTCGGTATTGATGGATTCCTCGTTCATTCGAGGGCCTATGTTATTGTTGAAAAACAAAACGACGTTATTCCCGCCTAATTATATTTCTATCTCACGATTTTCTAAACCTTTTCTTATTTTCACATGCCCGGTAAGATCACCCATTGCAACACCCTTCGGTTCATTAATTTCGATAATTTAATATCTGTGTGCCTATATTTTAATATTCTAATTTATTTGATTGTAACAGCCCAACCACCTTTTTTCTATTTTCTGAATTGATCTTTATATAGGCTTCACTGTCAGGGATTACGGTGATACATATCGGTTCAATGTGACGTTTCTATTGTCACATCGCTTTTCGGATAGCGCTTCGGTGCAAATCCGAAACCGTATTCACGCGGTAAGTGAATTCGTTCGATCGTAATTGAACGTATCGGGGATAAAAGGAGCAAGTGCTAATAGTAGAAGAGAAAGTGCGGCGAAACTATAGACGTATCAGGCCATTGCTTTTTTCCATGTGCATCTCTTACGATAGTTTACCAATTTTTCCCATTTTAAAATCGATTTTCTTTTAGTAATGAATAATGTCGCTCTATTATTCTAAAAGAAACCCTTACTGGGGATATCAATATAGAATTAGAGACTGTAATATAACACAAATAACATATATCCCCCCCGAATTATTCGATCGGAATCCACCGGGTTGTAGACGATCCTAAGTAAGGTCACTGCAAACGGGCGAATCCTATTCCATTTAGGAACTAATAGCCTTCCTGTCCTGAACCGATATCTATATTCCGCATCTGCATATTTTAACTCATTATTCTCAATACCGTGTTTAATTATTATGTCAATTCTCTTAACTACTTCACATATATTCCGAAATGCATTATGTATTATACGGCACACACTAGTTCGCCTACTTAAAAACTGAAATTTCATGGAAATGGCATTCCAGTCCGATTCGGCTGTACCATTCGTGCGTATCCCCTCGATCGAAAACGACTACGTCACGGAAGAGCCTAAGTACACTGCCTGCGTTCACTGATTTCCGTATGCAGCCTGCATTTTCTTAGTAAACTTGGGACATGGTTGATGTGCACATTATTTTTTAATACATTTATACCCTAATGCAAATAAATGATACGGAATTGGCCAATAGGCTTCGATCGGAACAGACTGGGTCGCGGACGATGCTAAGTAACGAGGGGGACCTTTAATAGCCGATTCCCTTCCAGTTTCAAACCGTTTTCAAACATCTCAGGTTTACATTTTATTTCACAAAATATACATAACTTTTCTCTACTTCCACTTTTTCGTACGAATCACCAAAAACTGTTGGGTATCACACTTTACGAACGTGGGTTACAAATCAGTTCGATCTGATATGACCGGGTCGCGGGCGATTCTAAGTAAAGAGGCGAACGCTAATAGACGAATCCATTTATTATTCCCCCGTATATAACCTACTATCGCTTTAAATATCTCCATATATCTATATCTGCGATAACTTTATATATTTCTCTCAATATAACTGTAAATTACGACCTTTCTTCAAAGAAAATAATTATTCAAGCGTTCAAGAATTACATCCGAGTGCATTAATGTACTAAATAATATATAGCTTAATATACATTCATAACTTTTTAATTTTGGTAACTGGAAAGAAAATGATGATGAAATTCATCAAAACTTAAACGTCGCCTTCGAATCCTATTTTATTATAAATATTCCTAATTACTCTTCTTACAATGACCGTGAATAGTGGTCGAAATTTCTCGATTCATAATAATTATTCTGTCGCGTTAGTGAAATAAGAATATGTACGTAACAGCCATCAAACCCCTAATTAATTAATATAATTCTCTATTTAAAAGATTAATCTAAAGGCGAAGAATCGACAGAAAATCGGTATTGAAATTCTAGGCGATTCAAATGGGCGTCCAAATGTCCGTTATTTCATCTAGAATAATTATTTAGACGCGGTGGTTGCAATATGTCTGTGTTTAAATTATATATTTTCCGTTGAAACGCGTCGAGGAAGTAATAAGGAAAGGCGGTATTGAAATTCTACGCTAACCGAGTAGATGGGGCCCCGGCCTAAGTAAAGGGTTCGCACTGATAAAGGAGTTCTTTGCTTTTTCCGGAAAAAGAAGTTGGGGCCGACCCCCTTCTCCGCCGCCCCTTTCTCATTATCCGGACGTCACTCAGATAACTCGCTAATGAACGAAGCCCCGACTAAGCCGCAGTCCACTCAATCCGAGGGGGGCCCCGCTCTGGTAATAGGGGCGCTGTCCTCCCGACGGTAGGGTTGACACTATTATTAGTGGGGAGGCTGCCGGCCTCCCTCCGAGGAGCTTCCCCTACTGGCGTCGTGATTTGACCGCGTCCGGGCTAGGACCAGACGGTATTTGACCCCGTGACCTCCTAGAACTCCCTCCCCGCTATTATTGTAGGCGCATATCTCATCCCCAACCTTCGTTGTCCCAACACGAATACTACATATTTCATGGCACTGAATTCTTACAATTCTATATAAACTATATTCGGTTAGACATTAATCATTTCTTCCGTCGCTACATCGGGGTCGTGCATACTATTCGATCTACTTATCTACGGACAAATTACATTTAACGAATAGTCACTGGGAGATACTTCTTTGATCTACTTCTATTCAGCTCTAATGTTGCAACATGAAAATATTTACAGAGGGCGATACGAGGACTGGCAAAGGACGATTGATTAATACGTGTCAAATTTATGGAACATAATCTTGTTGTGTAAATATTACGACGTCGAAACATTATAGAAAATTACACCGCACCCATTTCACCGAAACGTTCCTCGGAATTAATTATTAACCGATCACCATTCCGGTAAATTGGTTGCGGCGCATCGGACCCATTAAGAAAATTAATTGCTCGTAAGTCAATTCGAGAGATATTGAAAAAATCGATAAAAACGTCCGAGAGGTAATATTGAGATTTTACTTAATAAAGTCGTTACCCGCGCTTAATCGTAAATAAATATTCAGTTAGATCGTATACAAAGTAGGTATTAATGTTAATGATCCCCGTAACGCGTCCCACGCGAATCGGGAAAGGCGATTAATTACTGGCAATTACTACGCTAACGTTAGGGTCGGCGATAGCCGAATCGAATTTTACGTCGATTCGACCTGGAAACAGGAAGTGCATCGGATAACTGGAGAGAATAAGGGGTCAGGGTTAACAGTCGGTAGAACGCATTATCCGGGGAGAAGACAGACAGACACACACACTATTCAGATTGATTTCTACAGGTGGGGATGGGGTAGAGAGAGACAGCATGCTCCTGTGTGTATATGTGTGTGTGTATACATGTGTCGGTGTGTAGTACGTACGTGAAATTATAGGGGTCCATCGCAGGGTGTACAGCCCTCGACCTCGACCTCTAGCTACCTCTCCCACTCTCTGTCTCTCTCTCTCTCGCTCCCTCTATATCCACCGATAGCCGCGGGTCCGAGCTCCGGGGAACATCGACCCGGCGGGGGGCGGGGGGGACGGGGGCGGAGAGGGCGCCGGAATAAATAAATTAGAAGTCGGTTATCTTATACGAAAGGGGTTTCCGGTCGGAAGGGGAAGGGGGACTGGGACCCGGGACTGCGGAAAGATCGATAAAGGTATACGACGAAAATAAAAAAATAAAAGAAGGAAAATAAAGAAACGGGGAAAAAGTGAGAAGCGGAGGCTCGAGGGGGTGTACCGGCGTATCGACTATCGAAGGAGGGCGGAATGAGAGTGAGACGCGGGCTGTGTGCGGGGAGCCGGCCGCCGGACTGAGGGGGCCCCGACCTCGCGGGGGAGCCTGCGCCAACGACCTACCCCTACACACCCACCCCTCCCCCACCCAACCTACACTACTACTACCCCCGACCTACTACACGCTAAAAGCGTACGCTAAAACAATTTTCCACCGCTCGGCTCTTCGGCAAAAATTCTGAGGGCGCCCGAGGCCTCGACGGCGTCCTCCTTGCCCGGGCGGCCCCTCGCCCTCACCTTCCCGCCCTCCTAGCCCACCCTACCCCCTGGCCTCTAGCCCCTAGTACAACCGTCACCTTCAGATACTACTAGTTACTACTACGCTGATTTCAGACCACTCTCGAGCATATCTCACTGCCCAACCATATACCGACGAATGTAGAATTTCACAAACTTAGAGTCAAAGTTGGCCCTATATACAAACATTGAACATACATACAAATATATACAAATACTCTTACTGGTGTTCCATGTTTTGTGATAATTGAAATATATTCTCCATTGCCATCCTCTGTCATGACTCCCATACTTCCCCCATCTTCGATAGCATTTTGTAGTAAAACAATTTGCACATTATTTTTATTAAACGTATACAGGAAACCGGTTACACTTTCCAAATACAGGTATACGGGTATAGCGACCCGTGGTTCTTGGCCTATTTACAATTATGGTTTAATAATCGGGAATGTGACAATATTGAAAACTGGATTTAATTTACACTCACTGTTACCGAGGCTGTGTGGCCCTTAGACACGTCAGCTACCAATTAAAAATTTCATGCACGTTGTTACTGTTTTGTTTCAGTATTGCAACAATATATAGACTGGAAATGGCAAGAATCATATTATGTTTGGTGCACCCTTCATCTAAAAGCACATAATGCATTCGTACAGTGCGGATTCAGGTAGTGGATATTGGTAAATATATGAAAATGCAGAGAGATTTGATTCATTTGAATCACACACTTTGAAACGATTCGTGCAATAGCAATATGGTCATATGGAAAAAATAAGGTGGTATTCCGTAGCCGACCAGGACGTCTTACGGGTACGTTAATTAATAGATACAGATAATTGTTCCAATTGTTGACATAATATGCCACCTACGTAGCTTAAAGAGAGAACGATAGTGGAAGTAAACACATTGTAAACAATGAATGGGACCATTAATTGTTTATTAGACAAAATGAATACAAACATGTCCAATTATTATGCGTACAAAGAAAAACGTTTTTAACTTTCGTTGAACATATTTTTTGGCGTGTGCAACATTATGTGCATAACTTAATTGTCATGGAAGTCATTCATTCGTTACCCAAATGCGTTCTTCATTATTTACAAAGATTATTGACTAATAACTAAAACTAAACTATAACTATATTTAGTCGGAAAAAATAAATGGCAACGACTCAATCCTTATTAACGCGATTATCATATCAACTTGCTGTGTATGACAGTAATATTTAATTACGCTTTATTACACCCCTAATATTCTCAGTACTCACTACCCCGTAAAACCTTTAAGAACTTTCATTGTTTTTAATTGTTATACATATATTCTTCAGTTTTCTGAAATCCACTCGTAATAATTTCGTGTTTGTAATGAAAACTCCCCATCGAACATTGCAGTGCTTCTACTTTACTTCCATCGGCCGGACCCGAATACCTCTGAAGTACAAGCCTGTAATCAATTGCTCTTTATACCAGGTTTATTCGTATTGTATATGAGCATCGTACCGCTTACAAGGCGACAGCAGAAATAAATTCTATAGATTATATTGGATTTATTTCAGAATCACTCTGGCAGGCTGGGGTGAACGCGGGCTGGAAATTATAATATACTAGCAACTACATAATGCAACTTTTTTAGCACTTGATATCTTGGAAGAATAACAGGCATACTTTAAGATACCTCATTTTGACGTCCGCGAGAGTTTAGAATAGCGTCACTGCCTCCTCGTCAGTTCATATAACAGAGTTGATTTCATACTATCCTGCCCGATCATTGAATAGCGGCACGGGATTATGCGCACTCTAAATATTTGTCCACGCGAGTAAATTAAGATAGGCCGGTAGTGAATTGAAATTCGCGATTCGTCGAAATGTTTCTGCCCGGACGGGTAGGAGCGGTTGTGAGCGGTGGGCGGGGGCGGGGGTGGGCCCTCTTACTGGTCGGGCTACAACAGGGCTGATTAACCGGCGAGCAATTGATTGGAGAGCGGGGCGTCGCCGGTAATCGGGCGGGTCCCATGTGTAAGAGCGCACCTACGTAGATGGTCCGCTCCCGGGATCGATTCCCGGCGTCCGGCCGGAAACTTTTCAAACGTCCAATAATCACGAACTATCATAATCGGCAATAAATCTTATTTATAAACCTAAATATTTAAACCCTTCATTAAATAGTCAAGAGCTCGTCTGTCCCACTGCAGGAGAATTATTTCAACCCACAGGTTTATGACAGGTATATTAAGAAACAATTTTGTAGCACTTAGCAGTCGGTTAGGATCGAACTATCCGCCCGATTTTTTGTTTATTTCTATATGGGCAATTTAACACGGTTGATGGCTCAGTCGTTAGGAGGGCGCACTCCTTACGTACGCTTTCCTTACGACCTAATTGCGGTGACCGGGACTCGAAGCACTATTAGGCCCCCCGCCCCCACAGGAGTAGCAGGACGAAGGGGGGGGGGGCGGGAGGGGTCGTGCCTGCCCCACAACGCAGAATCGATGAGACGTCCTTAAAGAAAGGTGCGCTCCCTCCCCCCCACCTACTCCAGGTTCACCGCCCAAAGAAGACTTACCACCTGGCGGAACCCCCCGCCCGCCCCACGCCGGTTTTATTGCTCCAGTTTTACGCTGGCGAGGGCCGCCCCCGGAGGGGAGCAGTTCTCCCCTTTTTATTTCGAGGAACACTCCGGAGTTCCGGCCCGCCCAAATATTCATGCTCATCCACCCCGCCGCCCACACCGGCCTTACCCGACCATCCCGGTGTAAGGGTAATTAAATTGAAAGTGTGGGGTGGTCGGATCTTTCGGGGTGAGCGGGACGCTCTTCAGTTTATTTTCGTATCTGAACCCTCCCTCCGCCTTTTACCACGCTGCCTCTCGATCTCGGCCCGACCCACTGACCCTGGGAGTTGGGTCGAATGTAAAATTTACAACCTAAAATAAATTATATATCGACGAAGATCTTAACCTAGTGTGCTGGCAGAAAAATTAAAAAACTAACGAAACTAAATTAAATTGGAATTAAATACTTATTTCTCCAATTATCAGAGTCATATTTTCGGCTGACAAATATCCGAATATTTCGCGAATGGTTGTTATTTTAGAAATAAAGTATTCTGAAGTATTAAGGGGTTTATTCCTGAATTTGTTTCAGGTGTGTATAATTTTACATTAACAGAACGCATAAAACTCTTATAGATCGGTTCTTTTCTAACTCACCGCGCCCGGCACAATGGTGGTAGAATGGAGGAACCTCGGCATTAATTAAATATTTCCGTCTGAGATTCTGGCCATTTTGAAGCGAGAGTAAACAGGATTCTGTGTAAGTAAGTCATTCATCTTAATTTGGGGAGCCTCTCCCCCTACCATCTTTGCCGGCATCCCTGAATAAATTTATTTTATCTCTTAATTTCCATTAAGGCACCCTTATCTATAAGCGGAAGGATTACTCATTTTTATAGTCAACAACAGTGCCAATCATTTCTATATTTTATTTTTCCCTTTGAATTCGGTAACGGCCCCGATTGACTCCGGCGGCACCGCCGACTGGTGTTTTATTTCCATTTTATTTTTCTGAAAATACCTTTGTGTACAGAAACATGTAAAAACATCAATAAGGCGATTTATAAATTCGTATTACTCTCAATACTGCACTTGAAGAGCCCGCTGTTATAACCCTGAGAGCTATTATAAGACAGACCATAGTTATTCATGATGAAAACACGTGTAAGACGTCAGTAGTTCATGATATTTGTCGACTGGCGTTCACTTCTAACCCTTGGCATACTATGGCCACATTAAATATAGTTCAGGCCACAGTAATGTTTATGTGACGTGTTTTTTAGCTACCGATAATGGCGAAAAACAGAAACCGGTCGAGCTTAGTTTCAAATAGGAGAGTAGGAAAATTGCGTGGAAATTGCATAATTCTGCGATTACCTTAATCAGCGAAAGAATTTTTTATTATAACGTTCGATCGGACAAGATTTTCTCTCCACCGTCAGTAATAATAAATTAGGTCAGAATGTTTGAGTCGTCAGGTAGTCGACTTAACAAAATAAGAAAAAATCAACAGCCTTTGATGCACAATGTTTCGGATAATTCCCCTGCCTAAATTCCGATTTGTAGAAGAGTATACATTAAACAATACCTTTTTTCATCGCATTCCTTGTTCTACAATTCGTACGGACAGACTTCCTGCCTTAACTGGACAGATATTAGAGAAACAATGGCCCGAGCACCAGGCCGTAGCACCGCGATGGGCCCGATAACCGATAACGGCAATTAATTACAATTTCTGAGGACGAGGAAGGGGCGGTGGCAACGGGCAAAAAATAAACCGACCGGCCCCCCGGAAGAGTGTATCTTTATTAGGGGGACGATATTTATAACTGGCGTTCATATTTTGCTTCCAACGCGGAAAACCCGAGGCCTCAGGGCCGAACGACACGCGGAGGTTTGAAATACGGCTCCGACCGAATTTCATTTATCGATGGCCACCCTGTACACGGGTCTTTGGTCGTTCTGCCGTTTTCTGAAATTGTCCGCATACGGTAAGCTGTTTGTTTCGTTACTATTTAAATAAATTGAAAAATAATATACAAAATGTTGTCATTCGTCGTAGACTGTACTTAAGATAGATCCTCATAATATTATAAAAAAATATATATTTAGTGCAAAGTGTATTCATTCATTTATTCTAAAAATGTCAAATGTCTCAAATATTCATTGATAGTATTTCTTCATATTTTTTAATATGCAGGCATCGAAATTATATTTTCAATTTTTTTTACTCCAGAACCATCGGGACATTGGTCGATACAAGTTGAAATATGATGGGATCAATTGTACTCCAGTCAACATCGGTAACTTCTTTTTTGCGCGATCCCCAGGTTTGTTGCAGCTGCCGGACTCGGACAACTCGAACGGCGAGTTTAATTAATTTACAAGCGGCAAAAAACAGAGGGTGAGGGCAAAACAAAACATAATAATCGCCAGCGGGGAAAAAGTATTGTCGTCGGAACCGGTAGTGAAAAGCTGTGGGTGAGTCCCGAGCGGGTTGTCTGGCCATCCTGATATTGATATCGGCTCAGGCTTATTTCGCGTGGTTGGACCGCCAAAATTTCTCGAAAATGATTTCTAATTTCTGACCCGTGAGCTTTAGCACCGTCCGAAGAAACGGTTAAGGGATTTTCTACTCGCCTTGCAACACTAGGTCAAGTGCATAAATCAGCAAAAAAAAAGTAAACTTTAAAAAGAATTTCGCCAAATAATTTAATTTATTACGTCCGTATTTCATCCTAAATCTTACCCACTAGTTAAATTTACGGCTATTAGTGAAATCTGTTAATGAAAAAAGTTGGATAGGCAACGTCCTATTTATCCGAGTACAAGGGCGGTCTAACAAACTGCAAACAAAATAAGGAGCCGGGGAGGACGCGACGGATTCCGTTTACCGCTAATCCGACAATACTTTTTCTTCCCATCGGATCCCCCCGCCCGGTCGTCTATCTGGGCCACTCGAACCGGCCAATTATACCCGCCCCCCCCCCGCCGCCCCCGCCGGCCACCGACGTTCACCCGAGAGCAATTCCCAGCCTATTGAGTGCCCGGCCTCAATCAGCCCAGAAGTCGAAACCGGACGAGGACTAGGGATATGGGCCGGGGCAGATCTTGCTTTAATTGGAGGAAACCCCACGCCGCCCCCTCCTCCTCCTCGCCCGCTCACCTCAACCTCCGACCACCGACCTGTCCCCCTCCGCTACAATTTCTTTTCAACTGATAGGCCTGATTACACTGAATTACACTGGGTAATTTAAATCCCTAAAAAGAACCCTGCTGCGAAGAAACTACGAGGGTGTGTCAAACATTATCCGGCCTCTGGCTTTAGAATTTTTAAATTTGTCATCTATCATTCCATTTCATCAATGCATCCGCTTTGCTAAGGATATTACTATAGAATTATTGAACCCAGCAGTATTAAAATTACCGGCTTTTGTCAAAATAATACGTCATATATATCTAGCTGACATTGTTCAAGAATACAATCTAACGTAGTTCGGAATTAAACTTTACGCCCCTTCGTATTCAGAATGTAACGCGAGACTAACAATTTGAAAGTAACATTGTTACCGCCCCGTGTTATTTGTCGAGCGCGCTTGACGCGAGCCTGCTACATTATTCACAGTCCAAATGAAACTGACGCGAACCACGTACTCGAATTAGTATGTATGAATTCATTACGGCCAGAAACGCGTATACCTGGACAAACCAATTGGTCGGCAAGACATTTTCAAGGCGCTATGTTCACCACGTGCTATTCCATTTACGAGTCGAAATACTGTTTTCGATCACATTTTTATATTCATTGGAGTGAGATAATTTAAATAATTTCGTAAATTTTTCATAAAATTTCAGACGCAAATGTTAAAATTCAAAATTGGAAGAGTAATAAAACAATCTATATTTATTTGTTTTATTTAAAAATTAAAATGATATAAATGTGCCCAAGGTCCTACTTGAAATATATTTTTCCCACCTATAAAAACTCATCGTCATTGTTACGAACACTTGATTAGCTATTTATATAACTATACCTGATTTCAGACAATTACTCAGTATTCTTGAATGAACCTTTGCATCGTGCTTTTTATATAGTTAATGTAGAAGGACACGACCTAATTGAACAAGGAACAAACACAGAACGGACGGTATACGAAAGTTTAATCAAATATGAATCTAAACTAAAATTCTAACGTCCTAAAATTCTAAAATACTCAAGCAGTATTTAAGAGGGTAACTATTATGTATTTCCTACTTGATGGACAGGGTATTTAATTTATGTGGACTCATTGGAAAAAAGTTATTTGTTTGGGACATGATGAAGAAACTATTTCACAGTTTATGTAATTTCGGGATACTAAATTCTTAAATGGAGTCTGTTATAGTGGGATAATTCCTTTTCATCCTTTCTATATTAATAATGTTTCAAACTTTTTAAGACGAGTCTTAGTGGGACAACATGATAACATTTGGTCAGTGAAACGGGAGACAAATTTCAGCTGATTTTCGACAAGAACCAAACTAATAACAAAGTATTATACCGGAGTTGCTATATAAACTCATAACTAATAACTATACAGATTGGCATATCTGGGTAGATTGTTTATTCCTGCAGAATAATATGGTCTTAGCTAGGGGATTTCATTTGTGAAGACTAAAACTGGAGTTGAGGCGAAATGTTGAGGCCATGAAAGGGCTGTGGGGAGTGTTGTTTAAAATATTATTAATGGTGTGTATTTGTTCTGTATTGTTGTTTTCCTGTTGATCCAAAATTTATTGAGGAAAGTTTATTTTTAGTAATCTAGTTCATTGGTGCAAATGCACCCAATGAACTTTAGTTAAGTACATTTCCGCACCACACTAAGGGGGCGCTATTTTCACAAAACTTGTTCTGTGAGTGCACTTGCACCGATAAACTAACGCCCCCTGAGTGTGGAGTGGAAATGTACTTAACTAAAGTTCGTTGGGTGCACTTGCACAGATAAACTAGCGTCCCCTGAGGGTGGTGCGGAAATAATCTGAACTAAAGTTCATTGGGATCTACAGGAAAACTTTTATGATCGTAAATACACAATACCAGATATTTTTCCTGTCATATATTTGGAAGTCAGAACAAATAGTGGCCATCAGTTCTGTGGTCAAATATATATTGGACCGATAATCCGACAATGACTTAAGCCGATTAACAAAATCCCTCCCAACCCAAATAAGACAAACGACATCCCCCAAAATCACAATAACAAGACCAAAGTGACTAAGTGCCAAAGTGACTAACACCGCTACTGGAGATGGCGTGCACCAGACACCTGTCTAGCAAAAGACCAAACCAGCGATTGGGGAAAGAAACACACGTAATCTATGGTATTCCAACCCATCGCAGACCACAAAACAGGTATTCTAAACTACTATTAGGTAAATTTACATGAAGAAACATGAGGTGCCGGAGTTAACCTTCAGTCCCTCAAATCAAACCATACTCATGTCAATAGGTCAATACCGAAAAATTATTCGTGGGAGATTTAGCCGAACCGGAGAAGCCCCAACCGAAACAGCAAACTGGAAGGGATTGGTAGCTATATTAGGGCGTACAAGGGATGCCGACTTCTCCTGGCGAAGGGAGGATTACAACGTGATTATGCAACGCCTTCCCACTCCTTGCGCCTCGTTAGATTTCTTCTTACGGCAACCGTGAAAACGGCCTGAAAATTGTCCGCAGCCGAGGAGACTATCAATTTTCAAGTGAGAGGGAAATAACCCTGGGCCGACTGTCGAACCTTGTTATCCTTTTCTGAACGTCTATTTGTAGTATAATGGTTATACTGTAGGGTAACAATCCCAGTCGTTTCTCACTGAATATGAATTAGCATATAAAATATTTGTTTAAACTAGTGTTCAATTTTAAAATATTTGTTTTCAAGTTATCATTTCTTCACGGTGTATTGCATTATGTTTTTCTTGCTAGGCAACCTATGGAGTCCTCTAATCCAATTTTTCACCTAATATCTTATCAAAATATTCGATACATTGTTTCCAAAAAAAAGTACCAACGTAGGAGAACCGCCACTTATGTATAAGTACAAACATTATTTTGCGCTAATAAGTGTTTGTTAATAAATCGGTATAAACTGTTTCTCGTTGACACCAGAAACATCGAGCGTTTCTACGCTAAGGTAATATTTGCCAACTTTCCGGAGGAGAAAGTACTGAATATTTAATACTGGGATTTTATTCGAAAAGCGGGAGGATTGAGAGAATGCTATTTTTCGAAAGTGCGCCAATTTACTAAATTCCAGAACCAACATTTAGGGGAATTTATCCGCTTGTTTTTTTCTCCCCCATCCGACGGCGGTCCGGGTGGAGATTTATCGGCCAAAATTATTCCTGAGATTATGCCGCCTTTTGAGGTCGGCCCGTCGATATTTCTTGGAAACCTTCCGATCACGTGTGAGATTTAATTTTGCCGATATTTTCCCACCATGTCGGCAAACACCGGTTACGATCTCTAAAGGTTGGCCGACTTAAAACCGCGAAATCAGTGCGTCATTCAACTTGTTAATTGGATCAAGAGCTTATTCGACCCACTTTATTAGCCCCCAGCAGCTCCTTCAGATTTTTTTTATCGTCATTAATTTTGTCAGCATTATTCCTACCAGATGGTCCAGATAATACATTTAAAATCGTCCGTTTTAAATTATAATTTGTAATATTTTAAGTAAGTAGTGAGTTACATTAATTTCAAACTTATCTTTGAACATTTTCTGTTCTTTAATCTACGCTAGTTTGCATATCTTCTTGTCCTTTTTAGTTTAAACATCATAATCAATTCAGTTTGATATAATAACTGTCCGCTACAATGGATTTGTTATTTCAACAATGCAATTAGGGCATAATAAATGTTGGCCCCGCTTGAAGGTCACCGTTATTAATTGAACTATTCTCCTGTGAATGCGAAGAGGAAGCGTTTCCTTATTAAAACGAATGAATGGCATTTTTCCGCCCAGGCACGTTGCCCGGCCTCCGCTTTCGGCTTTGCTGATATTAGGGCGTTAATGTTCCATCGCGGGGAACATCATTGTCGAACAACGCGCGGTGTGATTTGGCAAGATAATTAGTCCCCCGTCCAACTCTTTATTTGACGAATTGTTCCAATAATAAAAATCATTATATAGTGGAACAGCGTCTGTACACAGATTTGTTTTTAAAGCGGCTCCGTATCGAGACCGATTTATCCTTGGGTGTGGAGAAGGCGGGCGATATTCTCCAATTTCGAAGGCGTATTTCGGCATCCGGGGGTCGAAACAATTCGGGGGACAGAGAAAGGTCTGAGGCACCCGGGGGCCAGGGCCCGGGCCCTTAGTTAAGTCGGATGGAATTTAATATCGGGTAGCAACACACAGTCTGGAAACAGGACAACGCCCCCTGCATCATATTGCCCGGAAACGTGTACGTAATATGAATTAACCGACAGGGCCAAGTGGGACGCCCCAGCGGAGCTTCAATTAAGAATCAACGTGATTTCGTCGTTTTTCGGTGGATTCGTCCGGGTTTAACTCTTTTCGAGAGATTCCAATCGAAAGTCCTTCGAACCACCCTTAACGCTCCCCGGTATGTTACTAATCAAACCATTCACAACGACATCAACATTCCAATAATCGACGAAGTTATAAAATCCCGGTAAAATCTCACTTCTCATCCTAATTTACTCGTTGAATCCCTCTCCTCTTTTACCCATCCATTACTCCCCCCCTCCCATATGGCGGCTTAAACGCATTACTCGGTCTGAGTAATTGGCAGTTTACAAGACAGTTATAAATTGTATTTACCTGGAGCGGATTTCATATTATTTCATAAATCTACAAAAGTAATAACCGCTCACCCTATGGCGGCAAATTAATTTTCATTAATACAAGAGACACTATATTCGAACCATTTGAATTCGCATATATTAGGTAAAATCATTTAACAGTCTGGCGACAGAGGGGGTGGAAGAATCGAAATAATACATAGCTGCAGCCCGGCCGAAGCCCTCCCATTCCAGGAACGATGTAATTGAATGAAAACAATGGAGACGGCCGCGAAAGAGATATTGTTCTTCAATCGGATCGAAATGTCGCGGTGTATCAATCGCCACAAATCGTAGATCTGCTAAAATCCCGGCACGGAGTCCGATCTGGAAGCGAATTCCCGTTTCGTTCTATTCCTAGATTATTCTTCCAATAAAAGAGTGTCATCGAAAGTTGTTCTCGACATATTTGTTTTTTACTGTAGATTTTAAAAACCAAATGAGGCGATCGTAATTCATTTCGAAAACGGCAGAAGATTATTGTGTTGTTATTTCATGTGTTCAAATAAAATTTAAATAATGCTTACAATTCTATATTGTATTTTATAATTTAGCGAGGCTCAAATTTAATAATATATACATATTTATTGTTCCGGTATTGAAGGATACAGTTTTACGTAATATAACCTCATAGAATTTCATTAATTCGAATTATTTGTTCTAATTTTCACCCCCATTATATTATTTTATTCTGATTTTGTCCAAAACATACAAATTTTACATTTTTATTCCTTTGTGGAAATTAGATTGTAGATTGAACACTTTATATATGTATTATTTTGTTTACATTCAGGATTATCGGAATCTACGAAAGGTAGAAATTAAATAAGCTCATGAGACTCCGAAAAACGTTACTCCGCATAATAATCCCACTGTAGTCATGACACTGGGGGCAACATTTAAATATTAATTTGCAGCTAATCTAAGGGATACCGGAGTCGCGGGGCCTGAACCGTTTTCCACCGGGTCCGTTTTATCTCTTTGTTTCTTGCCAGGCGGCTCTCCTCCTCCTCGCCTCGGCCGTCGGCTATCCTCAGGTGGAAACATCAAAGAAGTGACCGGATGGCCCCCATATATTATTAAAATCGAGTCCCCGGGTTATGTGGAGGGCGTGGGAGTGGGGGGGAAGGTCGTGGAAAACTTCTGGTTAACTTCCGGCCCTCATACATTTTGCAGGCCTCATAAAGGTCCGACGCCCCTTCTCTATTATATGAAAAATATAATTCCGAATGAAAATGTCCGGTTTCCTCCACCGGGAATGGGGTCGGATTAAAGTGAAACTAGGCCCTATCGGTTTGGCGCTAAACAGGTGCTCAGTGGAAATTTTCCTATATGAATTTCCTGCCGATCCTGAGAATCGTTTAAGCATATTTCAATAATTTGATGACAGTAACATAGTCGCTCCAGATTAGCCAAATTATGGGGCTATAAAGGATTTACATGTACCATTATTATTGTAATACTCATAAAAAAAAACACGTTTCAATATGAAATGTAAAGTGTGTACATTTCAATCTGCAGGGATCACTAGAACTTGATCTACTTACTAAAGGGCAAACGGGCCTTAAACGGCGGCGCTTTATATTGCTATTTAATGAATTCGGCGATGAAAAAAAATGCATAGAATTAATCGAGGTCGTTTCAATTAACGCTCGATGAATAATAACTTTAAATATTTTCCTTGCAGACCGGGCTCAGTCAATGGCCTCATATTTCGGCCAATAACACCCGGCAAAAATTGCCCCGCCACGGCATTAGAATTGAGTCCTTGATCGAACTTCTAGAGCGGACCTATAAAAATGTACTTGTTTGAATATTCGGTGCCCTACAATGTATATATTTCCATTCAATCTTTTTTCATATTCTTTTCTTCAAGTTCTATGAAATGACTGCCTAAAATGTCTGTTCTTCGTAGTCCCAATCATTTGGCAGACCATTTAGCATATAGAACAATATATCGCATGTCCTGGTCCGCGTATAGCTTCGTGACCGAAAAACGAACGCCCCACCACCTCCCTAACCACTCCTAATTCCCTCCCTCTCACTCTCTCTCTCTCTTGGTCCCATCAGATTAGGGTGGCCCTTATTGCACCTTAACTTCTAATAAGAGGGCTTAGGACCACGCGCAGTCAGAGATTGTACCTTTTCCCTTTTAAACCGGGAAAAGAAAATACAGCCTGTTTTTTCTTTGGGTACACCCACCTTATTGGAATCTCACGTGCCGTTAATATATATACGGAAATTTTATCGCCAGACCCCTTGGACTCGCTTCTTAAATATTTGAAGGGACGGCGGACGACATTAATGCATATCGGAGTCCGGCCAACATTGCTGGAGTATATTTCTCTATATAAATTCATGATAGTGATATCTGTCAATAATTTAACATTATTATTAATTCCTCCGGATCGCTTAAATATTTTTTCACACTATCTTGGGGGAAATGAAATTGACAACCCAAAATATGTCCTCCATGAAAGTGGGCCATATTATTAAAGCTCAACTATCGTAGGCAGCAGTTAAGAGATAAGCCTCGGAATCAAGTGTTCATATTTCCAATTTCCTTTTAATGGTGAAATCTGTAAAATTCAAATAAAAGTTTATTACGACATGTACACGTGGAATAAAAATTCAATATTTTTACGCCGAAAAGAAATATGAGAAAACATAAAATACGGAAGTATTTCAATAGCATACAAGCCTTTCGTCCACTCGCTTAATTATGAGAATACATTGAGAATTCCTGGCGAACACGGTCCGGCCCCGGAATGCTTGTCAGACTGAATCGGTCTGAGGGTAATTTAAGGGTTTCTCCTCAAGACAAGATATAGAGCCACATGTGCAAATTTTGCCAAAATCATTTGGCGATTCGGTATTTAGTGCACAGATACACGAAATGCACTGTCCCCTTGTCCGCAATAAATCATTTATTTATTTGAAAAATGTGCCTATACGAAATGCCATTGTGTAGCATTGCAAGCCACTGTTCGAACTCGGAGGGCCATAATTTGCCCGCTATTGTAGCTCGGAATTTTCATAGCGAATAGGAAGTAGGGCGAGTGTTTTAGAAAGACCCCAGTGGGGCGCGAAACAAGGAGGAAGAAAGCCAGAAGTGGAGTGGGTTGGCGATTGATATATCGCTGGGGAATAACTCAATTGAATAGGGCGTAGGCGGGTGGGGGCGGGTGGGGGCGGGTATCATGATTTACGCCGGGGGCGGCCGGCCGGACAGTCACCGCCCGCCCGGCACCCCGCTACGTGTTGCGCCTCATTCATGTCCCACTCCGGAGGCCCGGACGTCGGCGGCCGAAAAGAGTAGTCGCCTCGGGGCCAGAACGCACTGTATGGCTAAATAATTTCACCTCCAAACGTCGCTCTTCCAAACGTAAGTATGGAACAATCCGCAGGAGTTACGCTAGTTTCAGCACGCTTGCACGGAATGGCGGATGGCCATTCGAATAGCGTTCGATGGAGCTTTGGTAGGCCATCATTCACTGAAGCACACGTTTCATATGAAATACCGAACTGCATTCAGTTATCGACTTGGAGGGCAATACGTGTACTTAGCTAAATTATTATGATTATTGTTAGTTTTATACCACTGGTCTGTTCCAATTATATACGAACCGCAGTCGGAAATGTAGAGTGAAAACCCTCCTTGCCACATATGACTTCGTCGCGTTTTAAACCGAAGCCTAGTAATCTGTGTGTACCCGTTTAGGAAATCGGGCCGGTGTAATTTAACAAAAGATCGGGAATTAGAATGGTCGGTGACATTAAGTCCGCCGGCGGCTTGGATTGATCCAAGAGAGAGAGAAAGACAGAGAGAGAGAGATATCATCTGGGCGGTCCCGCCCGGGGTGTAAATCCTCATTGGGAGCCAGCCGCTCGGAAGCCCTCCCCTCCCCTACCGTAGCATTCAAAGGCCGCCACTTCACTTCCCGCCTTTCCTGTAGTTTTCCGCCCAAATTATATACCCCAACACCTACCGATGCGCCGGTCTCAGAATCCGAACCGGAACTGTCACATATAACCGATTCGGAAACAGCGCTGGGGTTAATCTCCTTGAGAAAGTTCGTCTAACCGAATCAGATCCCGTATAAGAAGTAAATGGTCCCAATATCCTTGCGGTTCGTTGAAAATATAAATTTATTCACGACAGGAAGCCTGAATTGTTGACTGTAATTTGTAAATTTATATATGGTTAGTTACCTCCTGTAAGGTTTTATAGTCATTATATGATTAGACTGCAATTCTGAAATAGTCATTTTTTATTAATGCCTATAATTTTAACTTTAAGTTGAATATGTTGTTTTCTTGTTTTTGTAGAGCCTAGTACAACTTGGCCGCGGTGTTTTATTTTGAAATAATTATATTGACCTAAATCTGGAAAATCCTTTTTTAATGTCTTAAGCGAGTCGCAGTAGGTTTGCAGAACGATGGAGATGGTGATCGTGCTGGCTCTGCTTGTGGGACTGTGCGGGTGCACGCCTAAGAACAATGGTACGGAGAGCGAGACCTGCAGCCTGACCCCCTGCCAAGCGCTCAAGGTGATGCGCGAAGAATTCTCCACCAAATCCAGGTCGAATTCGCAGAAGACTGTGGAAATATTCGTCGACAGCATGAGGATAAGCATGCTCGACAGGAGGATAAGCTCGTTGGAACAGCCCGGTGAGGAATACTGTTTATCCGGTAATGAAATAGAAAGTGTAATCCTCTGAATGTATAAAAAAATTCTACAGAAAATCTACTCCAAATATGGCGCCTCAACAGCGAGCGGGCCCCTCCATTGTTTGCGCCGGATGAAATTCAAAGCCGGCCCCGAAATTCACAAAGGTGCGACTCGGCGGAGCGCAAACACTTCGGGAGAAAACACCAAATTGACTGGCACTTGACACAATTCCAGTTTCCTCCACGGGTCCCAAGGCGGCCCCTTGTAATAATATTCAACCTCGTGCCCCCCCCCCAACCTACCCCCGGCCCTTTCCGGAAAAGAATGGAATGAACTTTGACAATGAGGTTAAATTATTCGAGGAAATATAAATCAGATGTCAACGGGGAAATGGAATCAGTCAATCCCTCATCCCCCTCATCGTGTTGGGGCGTTCGCAATCAGTGTACGTCACTGGCCTAATGGAATTTTCACAGACGAAAATCCATGCATAGAAATTTTCTAGTTCGTCGTTCTAATGAACCAAAATTAAATCTATAAGTGGTGAATACTCCAACTTAATTTCACGCACTCTCAGGATGGCTGTCTGTAAATACAATTCAAATGAGAAATATTTGTAACCATTCTAATTATCAGTTATTGGAATTATACTATCGCGCATAAATATGAATATATTTAATGTAAACCGGAATAGCGATGTTAAAGCAATCTATGTAAGGATACGAAGCCGTACCGTGTCGGTGGATAATTTAGAATAACGTCCAAATAAAAAAAATCGTCGATCGAAAGAGCGCTTTAATTAATTAAAACTCTTCGGACATCTGACAGATTGATTTGTTAGTCGAGCGATCACAGCCCCCCCCCCCAATTGTATGTGTTTCAATATTGTCTAAACCCCAGCTCTGCGTATTCTCGTTCTCTTTGATGTTTGGCACCGCACGGGAAGTTTGTTGAATTAATCCATCGGTCGTGTTTGTAATTGGTTGCAGATCCGGTGAATTATGTGGAGTCGTCATGTAAAAAGTATCGACCAAGAACACCACCACCTCAAATTAACACTCGTTTGATCGCATTCATGTAATGCTAGTGATATTAAAATTCGGTTGCTGGAGGAATCATTACCTCAATAATATAATTACATAAGTTTGGAACGGAGTAGTCCTTTCGCAGTGTTCATTATTTAATTATTTCCTACAATATAAAAGAAAATAAAAACCTGCCATAATTATTTTATTTTAATTACATTGAATTTTAGTGTGGGCCATGACGAAACGGGAAGATCGTTGGTACCGATGCTGCGAAGGACCGTGCAGATGCAGGCCGGAGACCCTCACACTCAGCTGCTGGAAGCATAACTTGGAAGAGCTTCCAAACGCTCAGGTCGTCCCCTCGGATGTGCATACTATGTACGGACTTTCATATAATCATATAATAATATTAATAACTCAGTATGTATCATACACATTCGTCGAATTTTTCATACTTTTTGAATTACTTCGAATGAATTACTAATATATTAGGCACGTGTGATCGTTGTTAATTCTAAAATTGTATCTTTATATAGGCCCGCTAACTTATTTTATAAAGAACAAAATTATAATATTCTGGGGTTTTTTTTTGCAATTGGTTTCAAGGAATAAAAGAAGTTTACCTTCACCAAAAAAAAAAAATATCTCCTGAGTTATGGTGAAAAATCGCCCCGTTCGTGACCAATAATAATAATGGTCGGGTGGTGGGAGGAGCAATATGGGCTCAAATTCATCAACCTTCAACCGCGGATCCAACTATAAATTTCTGGCTCAATCAGTGGCCACTATCGAGGAGATTGTGCTGCCCAACTCTCACGCTTCCCACTCGATCATTTAGGAAATATTTTTTACTTCAAGGAAGGACTAAAACAAATACGAACGGCAAAAAGTAAGGGCGAGTAACTGCAATAACAAGGTGAATGGGAAACATAAATTTCGATTATTGTGAGTTGTGAACTTGACAAGGAATTTGATTAATACAATATAGATAATATTACTGTCAGAATTTCCAAATAACTGTTCAATTTATTTGTTTATTATATTTTATTATATTTCAATCCTAATTTTTTAGATGGCTAAGAGAAGATTTTCTTCCAAATTTTTGAATACATAATTTGTTGACTAAACTGGTACCATTCATTGTGAAAGTTTTTCTATTTTGATGTTTTTCTTGCTAACGACGGTTCCTCTGTAGACATAATTCTTCATCGGTAAAATAATGCCGATCCTACTGAAGTCACAGATAATCGCAGGGCGATTCAACAAAATGGTTTAACAATAATGTTTATCGCATAGTCTATTTCGCATAGTCTATTTCGAATATTTGAGGAATATGGTGTTGAAAAGTTCGGACACCGGGGAATATCAAAAAACCCGTTTTGCCCTGTTCGGTAACGGCCCGGCGGCAGAATGGACGGTTGAGAGAAGGCGATAAGAAAGGAATATTCGGTTGGGGAGGGAGTTGGCTGATAACAGCATACGTCACTTGAATTATGGATAGTTAAAGAGTGCCAGAGCGAAATCGGAAGCGGTCTCCCATCGGCGAAGTCTTATTTACGACTGATCTCCGTCCGATTGTCGGCCCCGGTTCCAGGGGAATCGACCCCCCCCCCAGATACGGGACGGGTTCTAATGGTGTGTACACCGCTGCGTAATACCCGAAGATGTTAGCCTCTCCTTCGCAGAATTAAATAGGGCCCGACATTAAGAAGGCTTCGGTGGGTGCTTATCATCCGCTCACAGGCCCGGGTCGTAACCGACTGACCAGTAGATATTTGCAAGAGCGGGCTTCAGAGTGCACTCTGCAAGGAACTGGCAATAAACCAGTAACACTCATTATCCAGCAACATATCACAGGAATTTTAACAGAAACAGAAGTTATGTCCAATTTCCGAGGTTGTTTAGTTAGAAGGCAGATTTGTTTCGGTTTCTCAAAATTATTAGTAATTTTTTTATATTATGTCGAGTGGAGGATTCATTCTGTTAATACTGTTAAAGCAGTCGTCCGAACCATCTAGGACTGCCTTGCACTTTTTGTTTTTACTCCGGAATATCAGTCGAGTGTATCATACAATTTATTAGAAACATTACATTTTCACGGGATCCCGGGCGTGTCAAATCCCATTCGGAACCGGATGTGCTACAATTAATGCACCGGACGATTCCAAGATCCGACGTCCGTCCGGAGGGGGGAAGTCAAACTGGTCTTTGGCCAAGTTATGCTTTTGAAGCGGGCAACTCGAGCGAGAGCCGACCCCCGGGCCCGGCTCTCGGCGAACGATTTTCACACACCGTTTATTTGATGAGGAGGATTAGCGTCGGCGGCTGTATATCATTCGGCCCCCGCCTTTGGGTACGATTTATAGAAATTACACGGGAGATTTAGAAAAGCGAATATAATTAACGTGCCCCGGCTTAACCTTCCACAACGTCCTTCTGGTTTAGACCCGAAATTAAATTCCCGCCGTGCTACATTCTTTACAGACTAGCACGACTGCTTTTTTTTTAATTTTAGCATCAATAATATTCATTCTTTAGTGATAATTATAAATTATATTATGATAATTGAGCTGTACAATACAGATAATTTTTAATAAATTTCAAAATATATCTCAATGTTTAAGAGCGCTGGGATGTTCCGAAAGGTTGTAGGAAACTATTTGCATTGAGTAATTTTATGGTTGGAATAAAAGTGCCGATAAAAGGAGGATAACAAAAGGCACACAATGATTATTGTAAATTATTTCATATCTACTGTAAATGTTGAGTAAATGTGAAGGTTTTGACCAAAACAGAGCAGTAGGTTAGTTAAATTTTTAAAATCCTGTTTCAGCTGACTAGTGAAATTAAGATTTCGTCTTTTATTAATCGACGGTTTTTTTTGCAGAGATCTGGGGATAAATCAGATAACCTCGCTGAACAAGGACACTTTCGCCGGTCTGGTGAGGCTCGTCGAACTGTAAGTCGGACAATTGCCGTTCGTATTAATTAATTAATTAATAATCGGAAAGCGATCTAAGCGTCGGTGTGCTCAGAAGGAATACGCCGCACCGCCCTCTCGGTCTAATTATCAGTGTCTAACGAGGGGGCGATGGGGGGAGGAAGACTCACCATTCAACTGAGTCTTTGCCTTCGTCAATAGCGACAACTGTATTCAACTGGGCCTCTCCGCTTCCAGAGGATGAAGCAGTTTCTTCGTCCTAATCCGCGCTTTCGGCAACGCGGGAATTCATTCCATTTTGATAATCCCACGGCTGGAACGATCAACCTCCATTAGAATGTATCCGCGGCACTTAGTGGCGGCCGTACAAATTAATTTTCCCCGCTCCCGGTTTAAACGGAGAAATTAATCATACGGTATCATCCCCCAAATTGCTTTCTCCACTGAACTTGCGGATATTTATTTTTAAACTATATTTACGGTATCCTGACTGGTTCTACGCGAAGTATATAACGTGTGTAGTTGTGTAAACAAAGTTTCCGATAGTTTTATGACTAAATACTCTAAGGTTTTAAGGTTCTGTTCGTAGACGTTGGATACCACACCGGTGACAAACCGCGATTACGGAGGGCTACTGTAGATGGTCGGAAGCCAGTGACTCGAAACAGAATATAACCAGAACGATAGAATTTGTTTCATTTAACTTAAAATGCAATCATTTCAAGAGCAGGTGGCAAGAACTATAACATTATTCTGCAATTAGTAATCCATTTTCAAAAATTTCCCAGTTAATTCATCCACCGCGATTGTCGGTTTTGATATTCTCCCGACCCTTGGTGGCGTAAATTCTCAAGTTTACGCCCGCGTCAATTAATTATCATGACGGCATTGTTTTTACTAATAAGTATACAACGTTTCAGATAACTTTTTGAACGCCCGACATAAAAAAAACTGTAGAGCACAATTGCGGTACAGAAAATTGAACTCGATTCGAACATTATCTCCAATTGTGAAAGAAATATAGAGACAGCACTTGTTGGAGAGTAGCAAATTGATGTGTCCACAGGACAAATGAATACGGTGAGCTGAGGGCGCTTAATTAAAAGCATCCGTGATTCGAACGTGCAATGTCCCCGGTGATTTTACATACTGTGTTAGACAAATTGTCAGCGCAAATTAGATTGCTCAAAACGCAGACATACATATATAAAGATATATATTATATATACCCATATGCATCCATATATCTATTTAAAACGTATATTTAGAGCTCATTTTTAATTAGTTCCGTGTTAAAACAAACTGTAGGAGATTGTGGTCGAATATAATTGGGATAGAATTAATATTTCCTAGTTTTCGGGTTGTTATTGAGGACAAAATCAAATGTTTACTGCTTGCCGGTCGGTTGTCAGTATGCAGCAATTCAACTGTAGTGAAAGGGAACACCGTGAAATGAGCTTGTTTAGTTAAAAGAATTAGGCAACCGATTCGTTCGCCCACGCAATTTTACCGATAACGTTTCACTCGGTTGAACATAGTTTGGCGCGTCACTTCTCCTCAGAACGGACACATCCTTTTCCTTTGGAGGACAATTTAAGACCAATTCCCGGCTGAACATATCGAAACGTATTACGAAAGTTGTTTATCCACTTCACTACCTATTACGTTCCCCGCACATTACTGCGTATATACAGTATTGTGTTGACCCACCGAACGAATTTCTGAGTGCTTTGGGTTCAAAGATATGTTTATGCATTTCAAAAATTCATCGCTTATTTCACGTGGATATAATAATTGGAATGATTATTTTATGTTTTCCGTTAGTGGCCGAGGCGTATCACATGGTTCGCGTATTTCAACTCTATATTTCAAGGCTATTTCATTTGAAGGCTTTCACGTGTTCTTTGAACCACTCCTGCATATTTTTACCCGCGTGTATAATGCAGGATTTGTGAGTTATTTTGAACATCCCGCTTTTTTGATATTTTAAACAGGGTCATGCGGAGGTATGCCCGTGTCGGATTATCGCAGGTATGATTTTCTGTCGCCATTCATTTTTTGGCTCCATTGGTAGACACGTTTCGGCATTCGCCACCGTCAGTACGTAAATACAGGTGTTGAATAAAATGAAAGCCCTCAGTGGAATAAAGGACCTTATTGGAGGTAACGATCACATTAATAATATTTTATGAAGTATAAATTATATGACTTTTGGTAAAGAAATTGTTAATTTTCAGTCCTGAGCTAGACCTCGAGTCGTTTCTGCATTTGTAGGTTTCCAACCGTAAATCACGTTATCAAGTAATCAAGTTATGTAAATGTATACAATGGTGAGTGCCACTCGCTGTAATACATTTTATTTCGGACAAAGTTTTCGACTCTTAAAACCCCATCGGGCCGGCAATTTTCACTAGCGCATATGTTACTCTCTTACCGCCGGCAGGAACTAAAAAGAAAGTAGAGCGGAGGGAATAAACCACTTGGAAATGGGAAGCTGATTGCCTCCTACTTAAGAGATAAGGTGGTGGGGCTGGGGGCCCAGTTTATCGGCGGGCATTCAGGCCGCCGCCGGCCGCCAGGAAGGGGGCGGGGGAACGCCGGCAGCGGCGTTTCATCGACTGCGACCTTTTGAAGGTTTTTACGGAGTCCGCTTCCCAATTAAAGTGGGAATCTCCCATTAGGTGGGCGCCGATTCGCAGCGGCCCCGTTTAGTTAAATCGACCGCGGTGAAGCCGTCATACAACGCCAGACTGGGTAACTCATTAGCCAAACAAGCGAGTAAAAGCCTGCAACCCCATTTCCATCAATCCCTAACATTTAGGAATTGGGAATTCGCCCAATTTACAAGGGGTCACTTTTCTAGTTTCATCACGTAAACGACGGCAACATAAAATAAAATTTACTATAAACAATTATTTCCGATAATTATTTGAAAACTTTTAATTAAATTGCAATATATCAAATAAAAATGCCCCCTGTAAAATAATCTGTTTTGTATCAGTTGTTGTATTATTAATATTTAAAAACTAGCTTGAACAGTCACACTCAAGTTACAAGAATAAATGCACGGCAATGCATGAACGTACAGTGGATTCAAAAATAAATCCAAGGAATTCCGCGTTCATGCGAGTTCAAAGAAAACCTCGTCGTTGAATTCTAACGATACGTGATTCCGCGGTACTAAAGTAGACTAACTTTCGGTGGATATTTGTTTTTTTTTTGTATTTTTTAACAATGTCGAAAATTCCTCGTATACCTTGGCGAAAATACGCGGTCGAATTGCCTCATTATTTTATTTGTCGAGACATCCTCCTAAGTTGTCTCTTCTTCTTTCCCCGTAATTGTAAAAGGGAAGGGAAGACGGGAGGGGAGAGTCCCGAGCAAATGCGCTTTTGCGAGCGAGAGTGAGAGAGAAAGAGAGAAAGGAGGAAAACTTTTTAAAAAGTTTTGTAATTTCATAATAAAACAAAATTGGTACTTCTGGACCGTCGTCGGTCCCTTGTGTCTGCCCGTTACAAATATATTTAATAGGCAATTTAAAAACATTTTTAACCCCCACCCCCACCGCTACATAATCCACCCCGTTACTTTCATTTGTCGCATTTGCCCCGGTAAGAAACTCCATGATTCTCGATCGGTAATTAGGACGAAAACATAAATGACACTCAGGAAGATTATCTGATGATAGCAAGGAATCAACATTCCACAGTAATGTCTTCTAAATCAAAAAAAGAAGAAAATAACTAAGCATAGAGTTCACACAAAATCAATTTACGTTGTTGTTTCCGAACATAATCACGTGGAGCACTGGGCGAGTTGAGGCAGAAAAGTCACAATCAACCTGTCTGCCCGACAGTACCCAAAACCAATACGGTTCCCTCGATTTTTAAGATTTGTAAACTAAATATGAAACTAATATATATTTATTATTTTTTTTCAGTGACATCTCTGACAACAAGATCAATTACCTTCCAGCGGTCATATTTGAATCGTTGGACAGCCTACAGCACCTGTGAGTGCATTTATGATTTTGAAAGATTAGTTTTAACTGACATTAAAATAAATTCAAAGAACGAACAAAAAATTTAAGCTTCAAGGCAGAGGGCGGCCGAAAATTCTAAGGATAATTACCGGCGATAAATCCAGTCCGGACTGCCCACTTTTAAAGTAGAATATAATAGGCACGTGCACCGAGAGAATAGAAGCTGGTGAGGATGCTTTTAACATTCAGCTTGTTTGTGCAGGAGACTCCAGAAAAACAGGTTGGAACAACTTCACTCGAAACTTCTCCAAAAGTTGGCACTCCTGGAGACCCTGTAAGGACGCCCAGGCGGGTTGCCCCGTACCTTTGAACAGTTACAGGGAGCTCGTTACAGTTTTCTTTTTAAGAACGCACATTGGTATAAGTGCACGGCCGCACACCCAGCCCGCGGAGAGTATATTTTAAAATGAATTACAGCTTCGGCTCGTTCACATGTCTTCGGCCAAACAAAAAGGACTACCCGCGCGTTAACACGTGGTACGAATTAGCGGCGGACACTTGTCCTGCCTTAGAAAATCCCGTAGCGGATATGGACTAGAAATATGGAGCTGTTTTCTGGTTCATTTTTTCCGGCCCGCTTGTTTGACAAGGTCATTAATTATTTGAGGTTTTTTGTTTCTATTTATTTAGGCCATGTCATCGCCCCTGAGAGCCGCATTTGTCAATACGGCGTGTCACAAACTGTCCATACGCCGTAATACAAATTTTAAATTTGTAATTCCATTTGGGAACACGCTATGCATTTGATGTGGCTAACTTAAGGCAGGAAGAACTTGAGGACAATGCACATTACTGGATTCTTTGAATTAGTGCACTGTTTCACTAATAATAAAAATAAGATAAGGAATAAAACACAAAAGCGCAGGTGTTTGTATAAATTATTTTGGTACCATGTAGACTATTTAAATTGTATATTATATTAAGGTGAACTGTAAAAATAATAAGAACTCTGTCAAACTCGTTCACTTACTGCAACACTTACTATGGCACTTATATTTGATCGATGAACTTGGATTACCCCTTTATTAGTCCCAACACACTGCACCTTTATTTTGGTTCTCAGCTAGCTAGCAGCGAGCTACTTCCTGCCAGGGTTGAGCCATTTTTTGCCAGCGGGATAAGTGGCAAAAGAGTGCCGGTGAATTGGGGCTGTTGAGGAGTTTCTCTCTGCTGGGCAACACGGGGCCGGAAACTGGAAGTTTGTTCCCCCGAGAGAGGAACTGCTTCCACCAATAAACTGCGGCAATAATGTCGCCGTTCCAGTAAAGGTCCCAAGTTTAATGACGAGGCCGAGGGAAAAAGCCGCGGTTACAAAGAGTACCAGGTGCTAGTAGGTCTTGTGTAGCTGTGAAAGGGGTTCGAATCCTAAAGGTTGTCTCTAATCCCAATTTTACTTAAAAAAAAGTCTAGCAGTTGTGTCCACTCTGGGAATTAAAAAATGTCCAAATATTTTCAAGGAAAAAATGTTACCTCGTGGTTTATGGGATCAAAAAGGCACTTATCCCTGTAGAACTAATGAGGAATAATACTATTATCCCGCATAGCAAAAGGTAGCAAAGGGTTTCTTTGCCTCGGACAAACTGAGTAATAATTCACTTATCTTAATTAATGCTTGCGGAAGCTTCTATCTTTCCTAACAAACCCGAACCCGAGGAAACATGAAACGATACGTATTTAATTTTTACACTTTGTACGTTGTTAAAACCACTTCTAGTAGTTAGTATAAAATAATAAAACATTTATAGACGCATAAATGATTTATAACTAACATAAAATACATTATTAGACCATACGGGTACAAGAGGCAGTCACATGAAGGTGTATACCAACGTAGCAAAGCAGGACGCCTGATGGCTTGAATCAGATTTCCCTAACTTCTAAGCCTAAGCGCATGAATCTGTTAGAATATAATGAATGGTGTTATGTTAGCAATACTGTCCAACCTATCTGATAGCCTGCTACTTACCCTGACACAAAGATTGTGCGATGAACCTTTTTCCTGTAAAACCACAACAGGTCCCTTCAAATCCGCAGATTATACTTCGCATGTTTCGAAATTCTTTCCGCACAGCGTGTAAATTACACAATTTGTGTTAGTTTTATGTGTAATTAGCTGATTACGTGTTTTTTATGCGATGTTTTCAATATTCGATTGTAATACCGCAGGCAATACAGATGTTATTCCCAATTGGAGTGAGTAACCGCCAGTGCACAGATACATGGATATATTTTTTCGAAAGGTGCGTTCCGAAAATTGAAACGGATCATATTGCGAAAAATATGTTTTATTTTGTGGATGGCTATAGAAAATAAATCCAGATGCGATTGACTTAATTGATTTGCTCGAAAAGTGAATAACAAATGCGGTTAAGAGTTTAGAAATTTCTCCGTGAGCGAAATCTGAGTGTCCTTTCAGGGCCCTGTTCGAAATCGAGGGCTCGCCATGTTTCGAGTCCCGGTGCTGTGACACGGACAAGCGTTCGAAACGTTCGGCACGCTCGCGTCGATAAATTTATTTCGTATTTATGTTCTTTTTATTTCGTCTCCTCCTTACCCGGATTTACCAAATAAGCGGTCCCTTTCTCGCCTCCTTGTACCCGGTCTTTTTTTGTTTTTGTTTTTTATCACTCCTCGTGCTAACGGACAGGGATTTATCGTCGAACTCGTTGAACTGGTTGCCCGGAGCGCTGCTGAGGGGCTCGCCCAGGCTGGTCGCCCTGAACCTGGCCACCAACTATCTCGAGAACCTCCCCGAGGCCCTCTTCCAGGGACTCTCCAAACTGGAGGAGCTCGACCTCTCCACCAATCAGATACACCAACTCCACACAAACGCCTTCAAGGGCCTAATAAGCATGAGGCGGCTGAAGCTCCAGGACAACCACATTAGCAATATACCTGTCGGTAAGAGCAATAATATTTACGAGTATGTAAATATTGACTTTACTACGATTTTAACGAGTAATTACTCTCAACCTTACTATGGTAAGCGAAACACACATTGTATGAATTGAAACTCCCAATGGAAGTTTCATGTGACTTACAATTAACAAATATTTTTATTGCATTAAATATACAGGATATTTATAACGATAGAGGCATGATAACACACATTTACCATTTGTGTGATTCATTTGCCACTACTATATTCAGAGATAATACCGAATGATTAAGTTAAACACTCATAAATGCTTTCATATAGTAAACAGAGAGCAATCTGATATTGTAAAAGAATATTACCGTGGTAATATATAACTCGCGGACATAACGCGGAGGATAATCTTCATTATCCCAACATCAAAATTAAACGAAAATCGGTTGCCCTTGAGCATATCCTGTGTGTTCAATAATCCTATCGATATATTATAAATTTTGCATGGAATGTGTAGACTGTCAGACCCTAAAAAATATAAGACTGAATAAGCACTAGGAAAATAAGGAACAACAAATTACAATATATAATACTAGTGCAGTGGAATTCTTCATTGGGTCCGGCCGGGTGTTGACTGTGGGTCTCCTAATTGACGAGGGGTCCTCCCACCCGGCCGGTTTCTCTCTCCGGTCTGTTTCCCCTATTAAAGAGGGGCCTAATATACGATTGCAGGTATATTCCGTGACATGGCCCAAATGGACCTACTAGTCCTCAAGAAGAACCGTCTGACTTTCCTCAAGAACGGCCTGTTCGACAATCTCATTCACCTCACTTTCTTGGACATCTCATCGAATTGGATATCCCACGTACGTACATTCCAAAGCTAAAAGCGACCCGTTTTATTCTTATTTCTATGAAATGACCGCTCGAAGGAAATATATTTGATATCTTCAAAGCCGAATTACCGGAAAGCAACTGAACAAATGGTTTCCATCTAGACATCGAATTTAAAATGAGTTTAAAAATACTACTCAGATTTCCCCTTGATTAAAATAAAATTAGCATATTACGAATGATAAATCCATAAAAATGAGAAGTGTTAACAACATTCCAGTTGGAATAAGTTTCGTCGGACAATTACCTCGTTCATGACAAACACTAAAATAGGTGCACTTAATTAATAGATAAATTAAATTAAAATATCTCTGAGCAATGCTTTTCTGTATTTCTTAAAATTACGAATATTTACTGTATTCTATATTAATTTTATAATTTAACAGCAGTAATCCTTGAATTCCTAAAAGATACACGATTTATTAATTTCAGGCTTTTTATAATGAATAAGAGTAAGTTGAAATGGAACTGCCTCGCGTCGCCAATTGAAAATAAGGCGGACGTCTGGAAATTACAAAAATAAAACGAAGACGTTCCATAATAGACTAAGGCCGTGTTTCTGACAGGTTGTCGATAGGAAACGATTTTCTTAATTCTGAAAATTATCTTCTTTATGAAATACATTTTCCCAGCAAATAAGGTTCATTATTTAGTGGAAAATGTTCCTTCAACAAATGGGACACTAATTTTGCTATGATTGCTTTTAGAATAATAGTAGTTAGACAAAATTTCTGCTGTCAGTCCCAAACAAATTTATTGGAAGACTTAATTTATTCATGTGCGGACATTCCTATGAAAAATTGGTGACGAACATCAAAATGGAGTAAAACATATATACCATTTTAAAACGTTTGCTAGACCGGTTTTGGCTGCTCGCCATCTTCAGTAGCCGAGTCAGACAGGAACCCTGGTATTGTGTATTTACGATCATAAACGTTTTCTTGTTGATCCAAAATTTATTGAAAAAAGTTTATTTTCAGTAATCTAGTTAATCGGTGCAAATGCACCCAACGAACATTAGTTAAGCATATTTCCGCACCACACTCAGGGGGGGCGCTAGTTACTCGGTGCAAGTGCATCCAACGAACTTTTGTTCCGGTCTAGCAAAAGACCAAACCAGCGAGAGGAGAAACACACGAAATCTACTGTATTCCAACCCCTAGCAGACCACAAAACAGGTATTTTAAACTTAAGGTTAACATTCAGGGTGTTTTCTCAATTAACTTAACACTTACATAATTGCTGATATGAAACAATTGCGTTAGTCAAATGAAAAAATGGAATATATACGATAGATAAGGCCAAAATGCTATAATATATAGACACGCATGAATGTGACATTCAGGATGATACTAAATGTGTTGGACTCTAACCGTCACAGTCCTTTATAAACCTATCAACTGATGATTCCAATTCTCTTTCAAAAGCTTTCCGGTAAGGAATTCGCCCACCTGAAGTCGGTGACCGAACTCCACTTGGACCAGAACTACCTCGAGAGCATACCCGAGGGCGCGTTCGCGGGAATGGAGTCACTGCAGAGACTTTTCCTCTTCAGCAACAACTTGCAAAAGCTCGACAGCGACACTTTCGTCGGTCTCACCAACCTGAACACACTCATGCTGAACAACAACTTGATAGCGGACGTCGAGGACGAGGTCTTCAAGCCTCTGCCCAACTTAAAGAAACTGTGAGTTCAATAACTATCATCAAATTAACGATTACAATTAAAGGTGACATAAATTAAAAACTGAATTGTTATTCTAAAGTAGATATCAAAATTATAATAAAGTCAAAATTATAATTTTTTTAGAATATTCAAATTTTTTATACAAAAAAGCCTATTTTATTGATAACGATGAAAAGGTGCGCTTAATTACATAAATTAGTCTTCAAAACGGTAAGATATAAGGATGATTTTTCAATTTCTGTTACTCACTTTAGCGGCATAGAAAGTTGTACAATAACGTATGCTTAGTTAATTTGAGTTGTCACTAATTACCGTCGCATTAACGAAACAATACCGGTTGTAAGCGCCCCGTACAGAAACGACAATGCCGCGTTGGCCTCTTCGCATGTAATAGCGGACGTCGTCGGAATTAAATATTAACGAGTCCCCCGAGGCGTCTCCATTGTCCTGCTCAGGAGTCGAAAACAAAAGGGAAAAAATACAAAGAAACACATTTTTCCCGTTTCTAAAGACGGTGTCGGCCCCGGCTAGTTGTCTTAACAAATTCGTGACGCCAAGAATTGGTGATTCGGCCGGCGTCCCGGGACCCCTCGTTAGACGAGGCCTCGATCTCGTGTGAACGGGGTCCTCTTCGGGAGCTATAAACTTTATGAGCCACCGACGAGGCAATATTAATTTGGCCTCACGATTGGACTCACTGGAGGCTAGTCGATGGTGCTTTGGCTTCACAGCTCGCAAGAACGGACCGTGTTGAAACAGAATCTGGACGATAGATCTCAACAAAAAATATACTATTTAAGGGTGAAACGCGAGGTTCCGTAACATTAACACTTTCTCCATTTTCTCTATTCACATAGTTAGTAATCAACTGTACTAAGTTCACCTATCCTATCCTGATAATTTGGTCGAAAGAGCAACATTTATTATTCGATTGTTCTCGGGTGGCTTTTGAGCAGACCCAGCAACAAAAACGGGCACCGTACGTTAAGTTAACTTCTGAGAATTGATTAATTTCGATTTAAAATTATTTTATTAATCGAAATCTATTTTCCCCTCCGACCAAGACCTCAAGACCCCCTCCGGGCGTTGATCAATTTTCCCAAGTCGACTTATAAATAATTTTGCCGTTGAGATACCCTGCGGTAAACTCAGGTGGCAGTGCCGGCTGAGCCGCAGAGAGAGAGAGAGAGAGAGAGAGAGAGAGAGAGAGAGAGAGAGAGAGAGAGAGAGAGAGAGAGAGAGAGAGAGAGAGAGAGAGAGAGAGAGAGAGAGAGAGGGAGGGAGAGAGAGAGAGAGAACATTACCTGAACATGGGTCCAAGTTTATCCCTTTTGCTCGAAATGGACTACCTGGACCCACCAACTATGTAGCCCCCCTAGGCTAATAGTTTGTAAATGGATAGCTTCCCCCCTTTGATTCCGGACGGGCTAAAGGTATTGGGGTTCTCGCAGAAGCTAACCCCAGTACCTATTACAAGCTCCACATGGGTTACGATAAAAAATTCATTTGTACCGCTAGGCATGAATTTTTCACGGAATTTAGTAAATTGTAAACGTGTTAAAATTATAGCGCTCTAACCAAAATACACAAAGAAGTCAAAAAACGCACTACAAATCAAATCACTACAGTGGAATTGATTATTAGGCCAATTAAGTTGAATACGTGTGTTAACTGACACGTGGCTACTGTAATGTATCCGTTTATATCATTTTGCAAGATGCTTGATTAATAGAAGTGCAATTTCTATAAGAGGCAAATAAAATGTACTATGTTTCTCATGGTTTACGGAGTATCCGCTCGTTACTCGATTACTCGCTTCGTTATCCGCCACCCAGTAGAGTTCCGACGATTTTTCTTGTTGGTAAAAGTTGATTACGTTATGAATTATGCGTAAAATTTATGACTTTGTTTACTTCTCAACTGTGTGCTCTTGTCACTCTCTTTAAGTGAGTTTAACAAGTCAAATGAAAAACCAATAGGATAATGGGTTTGACAATGATCTTCAAATTGAGGAATCAATTAAAATATCAGAAAGACAGACGAATGCCGACGTGGTTTTTCATCTCCTTTCTTTAACTGTCCGAAAATCAGAACATCAAATGCACATTAGTAACGCGATAACCATATATGTACGGTTTACAAAAAAATATTGCTGACACTGAAAGCGTAAATAAAAAATATGAACAAAATCACATCGTAAAGAAATCGAAGGAATCAAAGAGTTTCTGACACAGTTCGGTTTGTGAGCCTGATAAAACATCGACAAAATTAGCAATGAAACCAATAAATTTATACAAACCTGGTTCAGATTAGATAAAATTTAATGTTGAGGGTCGAATGACTAAAATCAAGAAAGTCTGACACCGTTGGAGCTCTGGTAGAGCTCTTGGAGTTTTTCCAAGACTCATTAGTAAAAATTATTTATGAATAACGTTTCAGTATATATCTATAAATATGATTTTGTTATTTTATATATATTTATATGTTATTTTCAGGCAACTTGACAGCAACAAGCTCCTTTATCTGCCGACGGATTCTCTCAATTACACGACCCAACTGTCCGCCATCAAGTTGACGAAGAACCCGTGGCACTGCGACTGCGCCGTTTACTATTTATCGACGTAAATATCATAAATTATTTCCAGAGCGCTCGTCAAAGAGAAACGCTTCTTTTTCTCATATTCCTTTTATTTTAAACTTTGCCCCCTCCGCCCCCCGACGATCTCATTGCTTTCGAGCGTTTATTCCCGCATCGTACCAGAAATATACCCTACTGTTCCACGAACATTCAGAAAACAAGCCGCAAAGTTCTAGCAATTCGCAGTAATAGAATTCAATGGGTTAACGCTACTTTCAATATGTCATATCTACGGATGGACATAACATATTTTCTTAATTATTTGCGAAAAACACATCACAAGGTCGATTTAATTTGGGCAGAATTCGAATCTACACTTCCGGGAGAATTATTAACGCTTGAATATCGATTTTAATTCCAGTTTTTTTGTAATCCGACTTGAAAGGGTATTGAAGTAGCATAAACGTTAGTATCATATGGCGTGCATACTAATTGCCTTCGAATTGGTGCATGATGCAACAAACCTTTTCGAGATCCTCAATTCCGATCTGAAGTCATCGCGCTCCGAGATAAGTCCGAAAGGAATTGTGAGCCTGCGCCGGCTAATTCTTAAAAGAAACTCCTTAAAGTATCCCATTTTTTTAAATTACATCCCTCTCCCATTAAGCTCCGGTCAAGTTCAAAATAACACCGGCGAGACAAGTGCCGAAGCAGAATAAATGGGTACGGCTCGGACCGGGAAACCGGTTCATGATTCATGACATGCTATTTTTTGTCGGACCCAAGTATAAGTCTACCGAGAGACGCCAAAACCGATATTAATATTGGCCGCCTAAAAAGGTATTCCCAATTTGCAATAACGATAATGCATTGCTTCCCGACTGCATTCTGAAATAAATAACTTGCCGACACCCAAGACGGAATAGTGGCTTTGCACCGAACAAAATTGCATATTCTGTCCACAATATGATTATTATACTTTCTTTCTTTTTAAACCGCATACTGAAAATAATACATCTTTCAGTTGCACATATTTTTAAGCAATAAATTTTTAAAAACTATGTAGATGGTATGAGCGAAGTAGTATATTAAATAATTAATTGAATAACAGATTGAAATATATCTGAGTTTATAGAGCGACGAATTTGAGGGCATAGTCAACTACGGCGAATTTTGTTAAAATCTGTAAGAAACAAGTTAAAAGGATCACTGACTGGCTTCCGGTGAGATCGCATGGTTTGGAAAAAATATCTGTTGGCCGGGGTTGACCCCTCGCAGTTCATGGATTTTTCCCGTTTTTGGAAACCACCCGAGTGGGCTCCGCTGAATGCGGCCCTCTCGGGTGATCGTTCGGAACTCCTGCTGAAGAAATTGCAATCTGTTTTCAGTTGGCTGAAGGAAAACAGGCAGAAACTGTGGGACATGGAGCCTACGTGCCAGGGCCCCGGTGAGCTGGGCGGGCGGCCCCTCATCCAGATGACCTACTCTGAGTTGTGCGAAGTCCAGTGGACGGCTTTCGACAGCACGCCGATTGAGAGGATCAAGTCGACGAGGGCGCACATCAACAGCAAGGCCTGAAGTGCCACAAAACACCCAACAGTCGTATCTAGGAAATGCGCAAACCTAACTCGAGTAGAAAATTGTCTATGCCTATTGTTATGCTTTACGTAAAAACTATTCTTTTGTGCGTGCCAATTTATCATACTACATCTATACTCTAAGCGTTTAAAGTATTTACTAATTAGCTTTATCGACCTATTAAATATATAGTACACACTTCTATCGAAAAAAATAATATAAATAAACAACACAATGAAACAAAAAGACATATAGCCATATTTAATATTTATGATTTATAATTAATCGTACTTTTATTTCTTACCCAGGCGAATTAAATGCTTTATTATTGTATTAAATGCATGCAAATAAAATTAAATTCAAATTCAGGTAGGTAAATAAATGCTGCGTTCTTGAAGTTATGCAAAATTAGTTTTAGTCAATAACCAGATTGTCATCGTCCAAGGTACGGTTCTGTCTACCGAAAAAACCTCTAAGAACATTAACTGTTTAGCACTGGATTGAATCTCACGACTCAGTTTATGGAAAGCGATCTTTAAAGGGTGTATTTGAAGTGTAGGAATAAATATTTACTGTGTAAATACAAAAATAAATATTGATTGAAAGAAAAAAGAAAGTTTCCTAAGTATCATTTCACTATCATTATGAATTTGTTAATTTAGAAATCGTTTATATGTTTTCATATTATTCTCACCTCATTCTGTTAATAGCGGGAAAAAGTGTATGTGCAGTATGAAACACTCTGATGTATCAGAGATTAAGTTTTTCATTCTGAAAATCTGTATTTCTAGACTTGTGAACTTATATAGAGAAAGCTATTAAATTATATGAAATATATAATTCAATTATAATATAAATATAATTTAAAATATTATAAAATATTAAATTATTATAATTAAAAACTCACTGACCCATTTGAAAATATTAGTGGTCCCCCTGACTAGGCTCTCGATAGAAGTACATCTCAACTGAATCCTGATAACTTCATTTTATAAAACAAGAGTTTTTCCAATCGTTGCGGCGGGGCACATGAGGATCCCCCTCCTAATCGCTTCAACTCATTACCCTATAAAAGCTGAAAACAGAAGATAAAAAAATTGAATTGAAAAAAAGGAATAATAATAAGGAGCCATCGAGCTGATTATCCCCGTAATTCGGCCTCGTCCCACCAATTGGCCGCCCTCGTTTATGCTAATCCCGGTCGCCTATCCTACAAAATCTTTCCCCCATTTTCCCAATTAATTATCATAATAGACTGCCATTATGTAAAATGTTTTAATTGATACCTGAGCCTCGCCGAACGCTCGGAAGATACGTATTACTATTAAAGGAGAAGTTATGATGTATTAATCGCACTCCGAACGCCGAATACTTATTGGTATCGAGAAGGTACCTAAGTACATTAAGCCAATCGCAGTTAACTTCATATGTATTGATATATATTCAGTACATTAGATCGGAGTTGACGTTCTCTCTACTCGTTAACGTCTACGGCGCTCAGAAGCATTGGACAATGGTAGATGCGGGTTCGAATTCCGGTTGCGGATCGAATTTTCATTCAATTACTAATTTGAATTGATCACAAAAGGGACTCGAAAACTCCTGTACACTCATTAGAATTCAGTCGGTAGTAACAACTGCTCCCAATCTAAAGTGCCGTTATAAGCCGACCGCTCTCAATACAAGTGGCTTGATGAGAATAGGTTCCTCGGAAAAGGAGTAATTGAAGTGGAATTCCAGTCACCTGCGATTAAGGTCCGGTAGTAAACGTGTGGACACGGGTTCGAATTCCGGCGGACTGAAATGAATTTGATTCATAATTTGAATCACGAAATGAATTCTAGTCTATAGCATCACCACAATTTGCGATGTACAGAAAAGTTGGGCGCCCACTTGCGCACATGCTACGTTTGTGGGCAAGGATCCAAGGCGAAATCCAATATCTGTTGAAAGAATAATTTGCGAGCTAAATTATGAGAATTTTTGTTTGCTCAGAGGCTCGCGCTACTGCAAACTCAGGGTACAAAAATACCACAACCGGTATTCATCCAACTTTATTGCAGGTACCACATATACATTATATACTAGTAGTGATTTTATAATTTTCATTCCCCATAAAACTTCAGGAAGGGAATACTGCAAATGTCATGACACATTTCATCTGCACTCGGGAGGATAGGCTAATAATTCTCTAGAAGGAGGTAAAATATAAGATTCAGTCTTGACAATCAGATTAAGATCTGAGGACAGTTCTAAATTTATGACAGAAGAATGATTAAGGTACTTAAAGATATTTGTGGGTGGGTCCACGCTAGGATTTTTTGCTTCTGGTTTTTCTATCTAAATTATTCAAATACGCAACACTGTCATCATTCCCCTTATAATTAGTCAAAAGGCATTTGTTCAATAATATTATTTATAATAAATGGACTCGAGCATAATTGTTTGCAGTCGAGAATAAATGGGATTGTTTAACAGTGGAAACATCCCACCATAAGTTTCTTTACCTATCTCACTAATGTGTTTGTACGTGTTCATAAAAAAGCGGCTATAATTTAAAATTGTCCTAAATCGTCATAAATCGAGGAGAATCCGCGCTACTAAAACGGGCGACAATTAACATGGCAATTGCCCCCAAAATCACCGCCGTTTCAACGCCATTAATTATTACCCGACGGTTGATCCTCCGGTGTTCGAATTCCGGCGTTAGACCTACAAGAGATCCCAGCCGTTCCTATGGAAGGGGCGGGGGGTGTAATAAAAAAAAGCGGCCATTAATCAACCCCCCTTTATTCTTGGCTTAAAGGGAGGTCGATCCGAATTTTCTGAATCATTGAAATTCAGCTTCGAAAATAGGGCTGTTGAAATAATGACTTCATTATTCGAACACCTTTTCTTTTTTCCGGCCCACTCCCCCGACCACCCCTCCCCAAGCCCAATACTGGTTTATTGGCCCAATCTTGCCAAAGTCGTTCTGGACTCGAGGAAAATTGTATTAGCGATAGTTTCATAATATGATTGCTTTTCGACTCACGTCGAATTCCACAACGGCGGCTTGTCGGCTTATTGAAATAAAAGACGAGGGACATTCCGTAATAAGGTAGCTCAATTAAATTTTAATTTAACAGGCATTCCTGCGATCTTCCGGTTCGACTGGGTGATGTTTGTCTTGAGCCAAACCGATTTCGGTTTCTCACCAACTGCGCAGTTTTCTCCTCCTCCGGTCAGTGGACTATTTTATTGAAACATACCTTAATTTCTACAACTGTGCATTATACTCCACTTCGTATTTTTAAAACTTAACATAATCTATGAATTAAAATTAGTTATACGGCCCTTCCTATTGTGATGAACGTAATTACGAGAATCTACAACGCGGGTTGAATTTTTCTTTCGACAGTGGACCTTTTTCTAAGCCCCAAATTATTGTGATCCTCCCGATAGAGCGGTTCTTTGCCGAGAACCCTCCGCTGTCCAATTATCGAGACCGATGGCCGCCGCGTGAAGGCGCAGTTTCGACTGGTTGATTACTCTCAATTATCCACCGGGAAATGATCGGTTCCCCGTCCGTTTAATTTGTCAAATAGAAGCCTCCCGGGAAACATTTCTTCCTTTTTTCGACCGGCCATACAGATTGGGTCACGCCCAGACTGATTTCCTGCGAGGAGGCTGACGAATCGACGGCCGAACAAGAATCCGATTTAAAGCCCATTTTATCTCGATTCATTCTGGAAATTATTACTTATCAATGCATAATCTTGTACTGACCTAACAGCTGGTGGTTTTGTTTATTACCTTACAGGCAAAAAACAAGCATGCCTATGAGAATTCCTAATTATTTATTGTGTATTTTAATATAAACAGCACGGGAATATGCCAATAGAGAATTTTGTAGCCTAGGATATCAATTCTTCCCATTCCCGGGTAAGTACGTACAAACGGTTATTCTTACCCATTTCACAACTGCGGATTCTATCCTTTGGCTAGTATCGACCTTCGTTTCGCCGTTAAATAAGCAGAAAGCCAAGCCCGTTTACTTCAAGGGACTTAATGACCGGTATTAAGTATGAAGTTTACTGGCGGCCTCCAGCGGAATAGAAGGCCCGCTATGTTGCATCGGATGCGTCATTAAGATGTCTAAGCACCCTAATATGTCTTCAGTATGGAGCACGTAGAGATTAAAAAAAAAACTGCTTACGTGTTGCGACAGAGGGTCCTTAACCTTTTCCGCACTCCCATTTCAAGTGAAGTTGATTCAGTCCCATCCATATTCAACTGTATAGATACAAATTTATAAGCCTTATTACTTTTAAGTCGCATGTAATCATTTAAACAGTACAATATCGGTTTCGGCTTCTTCCCATCGTCAATATGTTTCCGTTAGGAAATTATTAAGTTATGGCACTTCATGAGGCATCTACAAAACTCAACACAGTAAAATCTAGATAAAATCTACATGTAGAGCTCGTAATCAATAACAGGACTGAGACGATATACGGCAATTTCGGATGGAAAATCGACATGTAACTGTAACCGACGAGGTGAAATCAAAATAGAGAGAAGGAAATTGGAATATAATTAAACTGTGATTTAAAGTTTCTCTTCGTGCTACCTTGTAGCGAGAAGCAGGCGATTGTCGACGCCTACGCGCCCTGAACACAGTCCGCAGCAATTATCTTTCGAAACGTAACATTTCGAATGAAACTGAGCGCGCAATTTGAGATGCCATAAATTTTACATCGATCCGTGGACTTGGCGTTGACAAGAAAACAAGAAGAAAGCTAACCGATTAGCCGAAACCGTTCAAGTAGGAAAGCCGAAGGTCACGGACTTACAGATATGGTCGCCGGACTTAAAACCAGATCCGGATTCTATCGCATTAAGAAACCGATTAGGGGTAATTTTTTGCCTGCACGGAGCGACACTGCCGCTTTCTATCTGGGAAATCAATTCCGACGAACATCCAAATTGGGATCATAACGCAACATTAAAAATGGGAACATCGATTACTGCTAATTTGTAACATGGATCTGATTTCAATTTCGAATCTGAATTATTCATGTATAATTTGTCTCGGGTCGATTTTTTTCTTATTTTATTAATATGGTTTAACATGGACCCCCTGAATCGGCCCACGCACGCCTGTCCCCCGTTCTTCTAGGATCCACATGTAGTGGGATAACTAAGGTTACCTGCTTTGTAGTACAGCATGTCGAGATATAGTTTCTGACTTTATCCATTCTTTGAACTGTGTGTTTGCAATATGGTTAACCAAATATTATACCACTTAATACTTGGCCTAAAGTAAAACAATAGTTCACTTCCGCCACACAGTTGCCAGCACACTACACAGCAAGCATACCACTCGATTAACATACTGTACTTTTATTTTCCGGTCTCTAGTTTGTTTGTCGTGCTTAATTTCTGCACAGACTCGTGAATGGAGTCCCTACACGACGTGCACAAGGTTAGTGGGTCGGGTTTCCAGTTAGCTCCAGATAATAGCACTAGATCACTAGACACGACTAGCGCGTATACTCGAGAGCTGCACATACCCGGTTCTGTCGCCCCCGCACACTCATTTACAAATATAATCCACCCGGCGCCGCCCAAGTATGTTTCCAGTCTCTTTTTTCGCCGATGAATACGTAAATGCGGTTTAATATGGTGATCGTTGGACACACGGTCCGTTACATATGTATTAGAGCGAGCGTGAAAGGAAAGGAGAGAACCGAGCCAGAGACGAACCTCGATTGGCGGCGATTTAAAGGACCGACTCGTCCTCGCACCTGGTTCGCCGATGCGCTCTGCCAAATTTATTATTCGGCCGTATAATTAAATCGTAAACCGATTAAATAAGTCATTTGAATAGCGCCTTTATTTTTACGAATAGAAACATAAAACACCAGACGTCACTATATCAATTAGCAGTCCGCCGGGACTAAACAAAATTAATCTAGATATAAATAATTTAATAAAAGAAATTTATCTGTATTATGTCACACGCAGATTTGGCCTCTGTTACATTAAGAGTGCAGTGACGCTTACTCGCGGTATTTTTATATATTTTGAGAATAATCGGAGATTTAATTATAATCCAGAATCTAGAGCTTCTGTAAATACTTTTATACAATTACGAACCTCTCGCATTACGGTACGCGACCGCCCGGGTCAACGCACTTAGAAAACGGTGTACCGGTCTCACCCCCTTGCAAATGGAGAAACATTGATTGAGAGGTGAGTTCAAAAGGAGGGGATGGGAAGGCGGGGGGGGGGACGAAGCGGTAAGATTGGCCCCAGACATCGGGTTGAGATCCCGCAAATGTATTAAGGGGCCCGGGGGGGGATAAGATTATGAACCTTACAACAGACCTGTCCCGGCATACTTCTGGGCCAAGTTTGAATCTGTTCCAGAAACCAGTTAGAGCTGCTAGAACTTATCTCGGCGGGGTTATAAGCGTGCGGGGGGGATGGGGACGGCTGCTCCCGCTCGCGTTCCCCTCCGTATATCGACGGCGGCGGTTGCGTATTTCGCCGTCGAATAAATTACGCCCGGGCGTTTTATGATTCTAAATATACGGCGCGCATTAAGACCCGTGCCGGAGCGGGTCGGAGGGGGTGGAGAGGTGCACCGCTTTTAAAAGGGGGAGTTGCAAAACCCGGGTCCCAAAGAGCTTTCCAAACGATACCGCTCAGCCCCGCCGAGATAACGGCGTCTATAAGCGGCGTCGAACACGTTTTAACAATTTTACTAAGAGCGCCGGATCATACGAATTGTTTTGATTGGACTGAATTTGAATTAGGCACATATATTAAATATTAAGTTAAACGAAAAACTTAAAAAACAAGAATCAATATTATAAAGACACAATGATAATTTTAAAGAAGATATCCTGCTGTTGGCACGGAAGGAAGAAAGAAGAATTTCGCGGCAAGTCCATTACGATTTACGGTTGGATCAAGTGTTTTAACATTAATAAATAAAATATAATTCCAATAATTGGCCAAAAATCAGTTGGATGTGAAGTCCTTATTTGAACGATGGACTGTTAAAATTTGTCTCATTAAATTATGTCAAAGAAAGGATTTAGATTGGACAGACAAGTTAAAACCTGAAAACAGCATATCGCGTCGGTCCTTAAAATGATGAATACTTAACAGAAGATGAAACAGTTTAGATCCGCACACAAAGTGGTTTAACATATCGGCTCCAAACGGCGGAATATTTATAGCCGGTCGGATCCCCGATTCTGGTTCCCCGGTGCCCAGCTTATGATTTATCCGCTCGTCGACTGCACAAAAAACATTTCGGCGATTCCGTCCCTCCCCCCTGTCCGTTTTCTCGCCGGCCGTTAATTAGACGTGAAAGTATGGGGGGAGGGGAGCGGATTTTTAAATTTTCCTTCTCCACTTTTTTCTCTTAAAAAATTATTGCGCGGACCGACGTTCCGATAAACGGGCGCAAGAAAGAAAAAAAAAACAAGACGGCGTATATAAAATATTAAGACGGGCCGAGTTAATAGCGGCGACTTCCAGTCAAGTAGCCTTTGACCGTCCGCCAAAACGTCGCCGACGACGAATTAATTCATCTCCGCCCTCGGTTGTTGGCGGGGGAGTGGGGACCGAACCCCGGCCGGCCCGGCTTCCGTATTTTTAGATTGATATCTTCTAAAATTAACGGCCTTCTTTTCTATTTTTTTTCTCCTTTCCATTTTGTGTTCCGTCTCTCTTCATCCAAAAAAATTTTTTTTTGTCCACCCCCCCCTCCAGACAAAAGTAGAATACGGGTAAAAACACGTGTCGCTGGTTCGTCACCGGCCCCACTGTTCCCTGGCCGGCAAATGTTCCCATCTGTTGTTGTGCCGAAAGTGTATTATTATTATCCGGAGGTATGTGCATAAGCGGCGAATGTGGGTCGAATCGCTGAGTGCATTCAGAATAACGCTTTCGGGAGGACAGAAATATTAACGTCTAAAAATATTGAGATACTGCGGGAGGAAGACAAGAAAGCAGCTTTCTAATCAAGTTGGTATGATAATGCAGTTGTTAAAAGTGCGATTATACTGTATGTTTTTTAGTTTTGTATTTATTATTGAAACTATGCAACAATACATTATACAGTTTATAATACTATATACTATGTTATATTTTCTTTTATAATAATATTAGTATTTTATCATGATTATTGGGACATTAATCATCCATGCATTTATCTAGTTATTTTTTCTATACTTTAGCAATGTTGGAGCGATTGAATGCGGTCGGACCACTAGAAAATTTATGATATAAAAACTCAGTTTGTTTTCTTTATTTCTTCGATAAAATCCCGGTGTTAAAAATTATAATTAGTACAAAAATAATTCGTTTACTTGTCAAAAGCTGTAGAGTTATTCATTGCAAGGGATAACAGTTCATTATTTTTGCTGTTACGATCAGGGCCTTGTTATGTAACTAGTATTTTGTTGCACAATGAATCCTAGCGTTTACCATTAAAGGAGATTCCGTAATTATGATAATAGACACAGGACGAGTTAATGCACACCGTTATTCTGTCGATTGTAATTCTCACGAACAATGTTGAATATATCAAGGCCCCATTATTGTCGTATATAAGGCAATTATATATGATGTTTCAAATAATTTCAAAATTTACGAAACGTTTCGTAACTAAGAAGTTGTATTAACATCATCTTTGTTGTAATTCTGATGCTTGTCAGCTCGTAGTAATACTGCAATGGAAATCAGGTTTCTCAATACTTGAAAAACGACATTGTTTTCGTCGACGTTAAGCTGTCGGTCAAGATGTCGGTTCCCAATCAATTGGTGTTGCCCAAAATTTACCAAACATTCCGTTCTTGTGAGGGAACTTGCGAAAGGGGAATCTGAAAAGGATAATCGCGTACCTTTATATATATATATATATATATATATATATATATATATATATATATATATAAACTCCATATTTGTATTTACACCGGTTTAAACATTCAGCCGTATCCGTCTACCTCTTCACTCTTTGAATACAGCCTTCAAATTACACGGTTCCCAGATGAACGGCAATTTGCCGACAGAAACGCCTAATCGGAAAACGAAATATCTTCCCTTACGACCTCGGGGGCTCGGCCGACCCTGTTCCAGTGTTATAACGCCGTAAGCGGAGGTCTCTCCCCGCGGCATTCTACAACTCTAGAGCGGCCGTTCCGAAGGGGGAAACGTATTCGGACATCAAAGGGGCCCACCGGCCGCAATAATTCCCCCCGCCAGCCCGACAACGCAATTAAATACACTTGTAATTAGCAAGTACAAGGCACACTCGCGCGCGATACATTTTAAAATCTTCGTCGTCGATTCAAAGTTGCCGCTCTTCTACTGCCCGCTCAGAAAAGAATACAAAACGGCGGGATTGGCTAGACTTCAGATAATACAAACTGTATAATGTTGCTGTTAGAATAATTGAAGTAACAACAAAAAGCGCATGTATTTTAAATGTTTCGATCACCCGAAGTATATATTCTTAATATAGCTGCTTATTTATTTTCTGCCGAAAAATAATTATCGCTACAGTACATATTTCTAATTGTCCTTTACTCATGTACTATCCGCGCAACACCTGCAGTTATAATAGTTTACGAGTATTTGAATTTAAATAATAAATTAAGTAGAAGAAAAAAAGACACTAAAGTCGGAGTTTATTTGTTAATCTCGCAAGATGAGAGATTGGAGGTCGCAAGACGATCACCTCAAGGGAGGATAGTGCTTGTGTACCCATTATTTTATTGCAATATCCTAAAATTATGTGCAAGGAAATTAGTATAGCGTTAAAGAAATAATAGGTTTTGCGGGACAGATGAGCGAAAAAACCTCGCGCAACACAAAACATTCCCGCTCGGTTTCATACACGTGCGGGGGGTATGAAAAAGTGCGAGAAATAAAAAGAAATAGAGGAAATTGCTTCAATTGGCGGAGGGGCCCGACAGCGGTCGCCGAATTACCGGAGAGGCGCTAAAATTAACGAGTGGCCGCGAACTCGGCACTAGGCCCGCGGCCCGCGGCCCGCGCTCCACCGTCCGCATACGATTATCTATCTGGCCTATTTAGCCCTAGAGAAAGTGATAGGGCGGCGGCCCACGCCCCTCTTATTTTAATTTCCCGGCATCATTATACAATACCTCCCATTATCGCCCAGTCTTCGGTAGGCCGGCCCCAAGGATAATGGCTTGTGTTCAATACACGAGCATCGCTCCTTTCTGGCTCTAGTCTCTAAACACGACAAATGTTTCTGTTCAATTTCTATTAATATTTGGACAAATTTAACAAGTGCGGTTCTAAAATAATGTTCGGTAAAAAAGTATATATAGAACACACACATAAATAATTGAATCTTTGACTGTTTGCGATTCTCTCTGCGGTTTTAAAACTACCGTTACCTAGTTGTTTGGATTATGTTAGGTTAATAGATAGATTACGGTTTGGATGGCTTATAATACACTTGGTATCATAATTACACAAAGTATATATTCGGTAAGGAGACATGAAAACTGAACGAATTTGATTTATATATTCCTACAATACCTATCCTGTGTGTTTACGTGTATATTCCACTTCGATGATTGTAGTTTACAGAAATATGAAAAAATAACCGTATCGTTTTTCGAAATAAGACAATACCATCTTTAAAAAAAACTTCTATAGCATTCTTCAAATTAGACAGTTAAATTGCAAATCCGAATACGTATTTTTTGTGAGTAATATATAAACTAGACCAAAAAAATTTCCAGATGAATCATTCAATGTAGGTTAGCACAACGGCATAAGACTAAATGATTAGATAACAATGGTAAAATAATTATCAACGTCATTAAAACTGAATACTGATGCCCCAATTCTTGAACCAATTCGGCTTGACCTATGTCTATTACAGTTTGTTAAAAATGCCCTTGGTGTTGAATATATGACTTTGTGTTTAGAAGACCAGGCAGACGCCAATGCTAAACAGGTTGGCGCCAGTGATTCACCTATGCAGAGTTCTCAGCCGTATTATTCAATCTCGGTACTGTTGAAGCGGAGCCATGACGGGACTGCGAAAACCGTTTAAACGTGTCGTGAATTAAATTGAAAAAAAAAATCGACGTTTCAGGAAATAATTGTGCCTAAATTCTTTGCTACTTTTCTATCGTGAGTATTTCAGCGACTCTGTAAATTTAAATAAGGCTGTTCGAAGCTAAAAAAACTTGTACACAACACGAACATGTACATTGCTGTAATAATAATAACTTTTACTTCAGTATGTATGTAGGTATAGGGAGAGCACCGTGTGTTTAGATTCACTATGAAAAGTGAAATTATTACTTACAAAAATGTCTCAGAAATATATCGTTCTGTGAGAGAGGTGGAGAGACAAACTAGAAAAATAAATGTCGTATTTTTTAAATCGGGCGGTAAGAGGACAGTCGGCACTGTTGGCACAGGTTTTCTTCACTTGCTAATTTGAATTTTAAAACGGTTGGAAATTACCTTCAAATTCCTGAACATTATTACTATTTATATTATTATTATTATATTATTTACAGTATTCTCAATGGAGGCGATACTACCGTTGCCGGAAACATTCTATACACTCGTGGCATATTTCCGAAAAAAGGCTTCACAAAAGACTGGTCTATAGGGAGAGGTTCCTCGGCACCGGGTTAATTGAATTAGCGGGCATAAACTAGCATGAATGAACCGGCGGCCTCATCATCTCACTAGTCAGTTAGTCATATCAGTTCACCGACAGATGTTCACACGGGGGTGTGACACTCTCTCTTCTTTCCTGCCCCGGCAATTGGGAGCTCTTTATAGGGCATGTGCGCCCAATTATACAGTCGGCCCTACACGGACTTGGATCGCCAGAAGATGGCTGTAATAGTAGGTAAGGCTTACCTAGTTCAAATCGCGCCGTCGATGCTAATGCAAAGCAGCTTTGAATTTTAACTATTGTAGAAGCGTGTTGACATATGCAAGTCTCAACATCTTGCAAGAGGGTAAAATCTTCGGGAGATTTCAGGATAATGTAATAAATTGATTCAGTCTGTGAGAAATAGAACAAATATCTCGAAAATGAGACATTTAGAAATCGATTTTTAAAAGAGCAAATCGTTAACTCGCATAGGTGCAATGGTGGATGGGTCCAGCGACCCCACTGCCCTAGTTCACGTTAATTACACACTAGTATATAACTAAACACGTACTAATGCTGTAAACAGGATTGATAATGCTCATCCTCTACGTGCGAGGAATTGTGCCCACGCAACAAAATGTCCGGACGCACCGGATGTGAATATAATGAATATTTAATTTCTTCTTATTGGTCTCCGACCGGAGAACTATAGATCACTATAGAGTGGCTTTACGAGGTGGCATCACATGGTATATTTTACCGCAGGTATCTACAGTAATTGAGTTTAACGATCAGACGTTGTGGGGCGGGTTGCACTCGCTTATTTCAGTTTCGGCTTCTCCTCCATCCCCAGAAGCATTCCTTCTGTAAGTGATTAAAATAAATATTAGTAATTGTCGGATATCGATAAAGCATCCCGTCAGCACTGATCTGTAATAAAATAAAATTTACAAAAGCGCTGAATTGTTTTTGTGTAATTTCATCCATATAGAAATTAAAGGAAGTTGAGAGGAAGTTTAATTTCTTCTTTCTCACAGGAAACGAATAGAAGAATATTCTAGAAATCGATGTAACGAACTTTCATTCCACAAATTACACAGTTTAACAAATGTTAATGACTCTATCCAAAGCTAGTGATTGATAAACGCAAGGAGGCAGGACAACTTCCACATGTTAGTATCGACCAGACGATGTTCCTGTACACCTTGGAGAAACTTTCACTTTAGATTGGGGTTCCTGCATAGGAAAAAACAACCAATTACCTATTCATTCAAACATTTATTTCTATTCAAATGATTTTATTCTAAACCCATGTACATTCTCTCCATGTCATTAAATATAGAGTCATTGAAGTACGTCCTAAGTGATACACAATTACTAATTCGTACGGCATTACAAAACAAATATTTATAATGTATGCTACTTAATAGTCCAAAATATCCGTGCACAGGTATTCCGGTACCCATTTCGTCAGTGACTTAAATATTCTCACCAGCCCGCTTTCTTGGAAATTATCATTATATAGTATATTGAATGCACTTCAACCGTTGCATATTTATCCATAAATATTGAAATTTAAAATTACATACGGAAATATTCAATCGCTTTCACTAAGGAAGTTTTTAAACACTATTTTAGGAAATCGGTGCGCGTCATTAACAAAAAAAATCAAGGTAGATTAGATTGCCTAGCTCCGACCGGTGAGTCTAGGAACTTAAATTGAAGGTTTACGAGCACGATCTGTTTATCTCGAGTTGGGGTTTAGTAGTTCTGAGCCTGTATTTATTCTAAAATGGATTCGGATCAGTCGTACTACCGGATTTACATCAACAAAAAATAATCAGGGACCAAGAGTAGTCGAAAAAGCCTGTCAGGAAACGGGGGTTCGTATGGGAGGAGGAGTCATGTATCATGTATTGGATTTTTTTGTACCGCTCCGAAATTCCGAAATTATAACTCCGACTGCATCGACATTATAGTACACCGAGTTGGCATTTAATATCCGGATAGCAGGCCGTCAATTTTACCCATCAAGCTGGGTAATATAAGTGTAAGGTAATTTACCACAATTTTTTTAAACAAAAATAATGACGCTTTGTATTTTACAGAAACCTGTCTTGAAGAGGGCAATAGACCGTTTGAGGATCGGTTGAGGGTTCTTGACTTAATTGATGGGAATCGAACCCTTGTACGTAGTGGCCGTTGGGCTTACTATCGTATAATACTTTGAATCTGAGGGTCCGTTTCAGTACTTAAACACGACCGTGTCGGTTAGTTGGTTCGTTTCTTCATAGTGCATCGATGCTCTCAAAGCACTTAAATCATACCGCTCTCGTGGATAAACATATTGAAGCCTTAAGAATGTCACATCTTAAACTAAAATTGCTACATCGGCCAATGGGGCGGGGAAGTATGCAATTGACGTGTTATTATAAGCGCTCCCGGGTCTCTACATGTAGGATTAGGTAGTGAGTTCGATTCCAATCGTGGGAAACAGGAGTGCACTGAGGTAACAATCATTCCGCAGAAGAACTTTTCATTAATCGGTAATCGTCTTTCCTTAACAACTTTGAACAAACAAAACTTCAACTAAGTCGCAAGCCTTAACTTCCATGTCGTTGAATAAAATTAATTTCTTTAACGAATTGCTACTGGCGACGTGTAGAGGCCGGAACCGGGCCCGCGTAGGGCGAAATATGCAGGGCAAGGCTGACTGTGGTCCCGAAGACTTTAGGCGTGCGGGGCCGCCGGGAGGTAGCAAACTAGAACGATATAACAGACCTTCATTTACTTACTACGTAGCTCCTTAACAAATCGTACCTAGTTTAGGGCACTAAGTAATTCTACTTTTCGAAAAAATGCATTACCGTCGTTGATGTTAGTTTTGGCTACTCGCCGTCTTCAATAGTATCGCATCGGTAACAATGAAGCGTCAGTGCAAAGAGGACGTCCCACCTGCAACCAAAATTCTTAAGCTAAAACCGGTACCTCATAAAAAATGTTTTATTCTTTTTTCGAAAATCAATATTCAACTTTTATAATCAACGATAATGGTTCGAGGCTCAATAGAGTTTTACACTCCATCGAATGAAATCATATTAAAGACTATTGGACGTGATTGTTCCCAACGACCCCCGTTCGGAATCCTCCGTTTTCATTTCCCTAATCAACGCTCGTTCGGCTCGACAGTAGTGTATAATACAGTGGCGAGCCGCTATTTAATATCGGATTCGAAGAAGAAATTATAAGAGCGTGAGCGGGTACGGTGGGAATGCGGGGTGGCCGAGAAGTGGAGGAGAGCGGGCAAAAACCGGCCGCGTGTCCATCTCGGCTCTGTTAGTCAACATCGGGCACTCGGCCGAGCCACTCTCACGCCGGGTGCGCGTCCCCCCACCCACCCGCCCGTTCACGATACTAACAGCAGTTCGTCCGCTCCTGAATATGCCGACGTCCACTCCCGGAGCACCTCGACTGCGATCGCCCCTGGAAATCAAGGCAGGTGCGTGCTCTGAACAGACTAACCTCCCGCCTTAACCGACCCTTTACACCTTCGACCGGCTTTCTCTTTCTCCCTTTGACTCTCGCGAGATCAGACTCCGAAAAAAATAATTAAGCCATAAATTACTCCCCGGGGAAGGCGTCCGTGAGCTTTTCGTAATCCGGTCGAAAGGATTGCCCAATACGTCGTGCTCTGTCCTCAAACTTTATCAATTTCGGAGTTCAATTTCATTCTAAATGAAGCGCGACGTTTCTTTTCTTCCAGTCCGACGGTTTACTCTATCTAAAGATATATTCTTCCGAATATTCCACACTATGCGTTCATCTCCGGTGAGCACGGTCTAAAACTTGTGCGGATGAAGATATTTTTCCATATTGTAGTTTTTCAAATAGGGACTGTCTTTAAGTGCCTATTTTCTTACTTATCTATACCCGTTCTCATTGCACCGTTTCCAAACAATATTCATAAGCATAAGACCGGTGTAAATTCACACATTCAACAACCCATTAAGACAGAGCAGTTCCTAAATACGCCATACTACCAAGATTATAGCCGGAAGGTGTGCGGTCGTTGAGGTTCCCTAATATGTATTGTGAATATGGCAATTAATTGATTTAGAATCGGACTATGCGAGGAATATTGTCAGCCAAAATGACTCAGAAAGAATATGGAAGAACATTACATTCGGCACGAATAAATTAGCTACTACTTGTACCGCGACTAGTACTAATTTAGGTTATTTAAAGAAATAGTTCGAATTTGTGGTTCTCAATTATAGTTCCGGTCAGGTCTGGCAACGTAGATTACGCAATTTAGAATGGAACATTGTGAAATTATTAAACTTAACATGATTTGTTTTATTATTTATTTCAACGTATTTGAAGATTAGAGAAGTGGCAGAAAAAACAGGAAGGTACATACCTGAACGAGTTGTATGAGTGATATGTCGCACCTAGTTACCTGCATAACAATGACCGACGACAGAAACCGGTCTACTGAATTGTTTGTTCTCTCGACACTTGCTCCTCGGGTTATTTGGGCGGACTCATTAAAAACTGGGCCGGCGATGGAATTTTCGACGTTGAATTCGCCGCTGAACGCGAGTTAATATTTACTGAATACCTTTGATAACTCGAATGTAAACAGCGGAGCAAATTCTGTGCAATTCTGCATTCCTCGAGCGAGTTCGCGTTATAAACTTTAGCCGGCTACGTCTTTTCTAGTTACTGCCACCGATGAAAACGCCGATAATCGGGACCGGCCGGAGGGAAGAAAATATTTATTAGGTTTTTTAAAACCCTATCGCCGATTTCCGATACCGCTGAAATATTGTCCGGACTGTCCTAATAAATTTTACGGTGTCAGAATATAAAAACACAGCGCAGATAACAGTTTTATTACAGCCAAAATATCGGTTCAACGGCTATCGCTTCTACTTACGTAATACAGGACAACTGGAACTTTGATTTTTTGGCACTCGTTCTCAAAAACAATATAAATTTATTATTGGCATCGTACGACTGAGGTTGCTACAAAAGGCAGTATTTATGGGAAATTTAGAGAATTCATATTAAGTAATAACGATAAACTCAAAATCTTCCAGAAGGATTTTTTCTATCTGGCAATATTCACAGACTAACAAATAGAGCATTATTTTTCTGTAAATAAATTCTGTTTTGAATTCTTCCGAGTATATAAACTCTCACTGCAATATCGAGTTCGCACGCCTGTTGCGCAATGAAGGTCGGAAATAACGTTAATCTCATTCAAATTTCGAAACAATTTATTTATTTTATATTTTCGCTCACATTAACCATATGTAATTTTACACCCTCTAGTATATTATTTACAGTCAGATTTATCCTGATGGGAAAAATAAAACGAAAAATTCTAATTTTTTTTCTGTTCTATTATTTATTCATTAATTCCAGATGGCATTACAACTGCTCGATTTATTGCATGGTTTTCATTGCGGTTACTGTGCCATTCTTTAATTTATAACAGATACCTTTCCTGTGGGGTTCTGTGGGGTACAGTCGGAATTGTAGTGGAGGGAAAAAAACGAATTTTAATAGCCCGTTCAAATTAGCGATTTGGAGACTTGGCGGGGGCAAACTGGAGACCGCGTGTATCGGCAATCTTGTCTTTGACCCGGAGTCGTTTGTATGTTGAAGCGACGAAAAAAAATTGGAAACCTTATTCAAACCCAACTATGAATAATGGTCGCGGCATGTCCGTCCTCCATTTCCCTTTGTCGCATTGCGAAGATTCGGGCGGGACACCCGGACAGAATACTTAAGAGTCTTTAATATTCAATTTAAGAATATCTCGCCTCATGAATTGAACCCAATGCCAGGTGGGAGTTATCAACTTTGTAATAATTAAATTGGGAATCACTCTTGAGATATTCTGTGTGCTTATTTGGCCCCAAACCCTTGGTTAAGTCCCCTCGTATTCCTCAGTAGTATTCCGTTAGTAGACCAGTAAGTTGCGATTGCGCATGACCAGAAATTCTTACGCAATGAAATTTAACGCTAAACAAATGATGACGAGATTGCACTTTAATTTTGAGAATGGATATTCGTCATACATTTCTCATGGTGGTTTTAAAAACTTTTTTTGAAAAATTTATGATAAGTTCAATGAAGAGGTAATTAAAAATACCAGCATTTAACAGTTTTATTTCATCCAAGATAGTCTAAGTATAGTCTAAGGACGATTAGAATTGATGTTACGAAGACATTAGTACAAGTTATACTCATTTCTGTGAAAGCCGTGAACATGTTTCTCTCAACAGGACTTTCTTTTACCCTGCTAGAGAGAAAAAAAGGGAAAGGGTACAATGTCATTTCCGGCATTAATTCGATTTCATAAACTCGTTTTTTCTGTTAACAAAGCCCGGACAGGCCATTGCTATTTAGTTAGCGGGCGGTTCGTTGAACGGTCTGTCGGATTGAAGCTAATCCCCAATTTAGAGAATAGGTTCAATCGAGCCCGACAGCCCCGGCCACTCAGCTCAATAGGGTTTTTTTCACTCCGATTCAGACCGCGTTCGGCTTATCATTTCGAACCGGAAACGCCCGGTCGGTATTTCCGGATCTAAATTCGGAGGCTGGCTCACCGCGGCCGAGCACCCCTTCGCGCCTCGGCGCAACAATTTTTATTTTATGAGTGCTTGTAAAACAATTTTCACTGCTAAAAATGAACTATTTACAGCGAACACGGTGACGTTCTTTCAAACTAATCAGCCAGTCATTTATCCAGCGCATGAATCACACGGAAACAATAACACCCATCACCATACTTTCAGGGCCCACTCCTTAGTTTAACCTTCGTAAGTGATAGGTAAACACAATTGCCGGTGGTCTATAGCGCATATAAAATCTGTTGTACCAAATTTACATGCATGTATATATAATTTAACTATCTGAATTTGAATTAGATCTCAAGAACCTCAGTTGGTTCCAGCCACCGTACCATTTAGTAGAAATGTCACACTTCTGACCCCGTTGCCAACTGTAATATAGACAACAACCGGCTGAAATCATAAATTTCATTTTCAATAACCGTTTTAATGATGAAGAAAATCATTTTCATCTTCATAACGAAAGATATGAATTACTTAGTACCTATTTAAGGCCCAACCGATCCCCCAATTGGCTATCTGCCCACTTCCATACTATTTCGGAAACTCGGTCCTATATCGCGCTGTATAACTATTAAACCTACGTACGCCCTCGAAGAATGCCCCTTTCTCATACTTGCCCCTTACCATTAATAACTTTCGCCTCCCGTTAAGCCCGGATAAACCATTTTTCTCCAACGGACGGTGCCGGCCGTTAGTTAAATGACAGAGCCCACTCCCACGCCTCGCTCTCCGCGCTTATCTCTATGTGAATCACCGACCCGGTGCCAAAAACATAATTGGATTGTGTGAACGCCGCCCGCTACGTCTTCTCTGAAATGTCTGCGATTGTTGAACAATTCAATTTATGCTACAAACCGTTTCTGAAGCTTTATTTTAGTTCTGGACGGTGGAATTGCTTTGTAGAATTGGTTTGTTATTCCATTCAGCGGTGGTGGATATATTCCGGAAACGAAGCACATTGTACGATTACTTCCTTCTATCGCTGAATAAAACCATGCACAGTTCCTTGGTTGTGAAATAAGGCATGTTTAAGATATCTATTTTCTATACCTCTGGACTGGCCAGGCCAATTGGACTAGTTCATGTCCAATTAAGATGATTTGTGAAAGCTGACAATGTAGAATTTAATATTCTTTGTTTGTTTTTTAATTATATATCCCGGTGAGAATTAGGGGAGACGTCAGGTATATTTGTTTAATATATTTCACGAATTTATTTCACCTCCCACCACAGAGCGGACGGCCATTTCTACGTGACCCAGAAAGAATGTTGGAAAGAATGACCTCCCCCTATTTGGTTCTCGGGCCGAACGAGGGATCGGTCCGCCGAGTTGAAACTTCGGGAATTTCGTACGCGGCCAAAATAGTTTCCGCTGTAGCCCAGTGTTTTGCAACCTCTATTAGATACTGACGAGAAGCAATAACTTCCCAGTCTTCTTGGATAGAGAGATGTTGGGCCCACTTTAATGCCAAACTAATATATCTTTTAATAATTAATCATATTATAATCGTGAAAAACTGGATAACTTCGGACCAGTATAATAACGATCGAACATAAAATTAATAAAATAGCGGCCTCTCATAAATCAACTTAAATACAACTTAAATAAATCCGGCCTTGGCACTACATCGGACTACAGGGATGGAGTCTACAACGTGTAGATCGTCCAGCCCGAAGTTAGCCAACATGAAAATGTACAGTGTTTCAGAAAAATTGCCTCGACTTAATTTTTCAAGTTATGCGGGTCAATCGTTCGCAAACACATGACAAGCCTAAAGTCATATGGTAAAAGGAACGTTGGCACAGTTGACTCATCAAAGTGTGGGCGTTCGCTCATTGTGCGCCCTGTCTGTTTAAAAATATCACGCACGATTTTTCATTTGTGCATAATGGAATTGCTGAAACTAAACAGTAAATTGTCCAGATTGGGACATTCATCACAACTCCTTATAAACATAGATTGAAATATAATTCTTTTTCAAGATGGTTTTCAGGATACTTCATTTCGGTTTAAGGAATTTGGAAGAATTACACGTGTCGGTTGCTGACGTAGTACCCTGGCTGCTTTATATATGTATTTTGATGTCAGGATCATACATTATACCTCACTATATTTTAATGAATTCTAATGAGTCTACTGGAGTTTAAGAGCTCCTTCTTTTCTTTTCTAATAAGATTGATGTTGGGACAATTGTCATGGGAAGTGTCCCATGATTAGTAATCACCCCTAATATTAATTATATTTGATTCAGTTTTTCATTGCAAAGAATACTGGACAAACGGGCAGGCCGTCGTCACTTAAAAGTTAAATAAAACATAAAGGGAATAAACAATCCTGCCGTACTTTTTCAGTGTGCGGGTGAGATAGACGAACAGCAGAACAATAATGGCAACGAGAGATCTACTGATAGCCACCGTCCTACTGCTCGTGAGTCATGTGAGACATGAAGAAATTTCAGCTTACTCAGACAGCCTTGGACGGGTAAGTAACAAATTAAGTTTCTATTTATACATTTCTTTTTATAATTCGGTCGTCGAACTCCCCGCGTTACGTTCAGTAACGTTCCTCCAATTTTGGAAAAATACATGGGTCAATTTGTGTGTCTGTCGCGTTTGTAGAATCTTGTAACACATATATTGGGTTAAGCATAAAGAGAGCAGAAAATAAATAAACACGATTATATAAGCTATGAAACGCATCGTTTTCGTAATGTAGAATATGTATAAATTATGTATGTTTTATTCATATTGGCGTATGTCTTCTAAATTGAATAAGCTGTAAAACTGATGGACCGATGTTAATGACTAAACAATGCTTGCGTATTCATCATCTTTTATTTTAAAGGTTTACAAGGTTTCTAGGTAGAAACGTCAAGAGAAAAAGGTATTGACAAGCCTTTTTGTTGAAATAGTCGTGTAAAATAATTATGAAACAAACGAAACGAAATTATAATCGATGACAGGCTTGCAGGCCTACTCTTCCTTTTCCTGTTTCGGGATATTTGCATTAGCGGACGAACTGCAAAGCCGTTTAACTCATACCGTCATATCGCTGACTCCATCCACGAGACCAATGCCCTTGTGAGTTTAATTCCTGGGTTAACAATGGTCCGGAAATGTTTTCGCGAAGGACAAGTCTCTTTTTTCGCCAACCCGTTTTCTCGCTCTTATCTAGCCTGGATTTAAAGCGATATCTAAAAAATGCAGTCTCCCCTCCCCCCATGCGTCACAAGTCTTATCGTTGCCAATCAAGGCTATCAGGGACAATACCACATGCCACTGCGATGCGTCCATACGATGTCCAAATATTACGTACCATACAGACATACAATACCTTTTTAAGTGGCTGCAAATTTTATAAAATTGTGTTGCCATTGCTTTGGCAACACATTATTATTTCACGATTATTGAACATGGTTAGCGACAGCCAAAGCGATTAATTCTGAGCACAGTTAATTTTTCTATCAGCCTAAATTTAATCTCCCGTGGAAATCAACTCTATAGTTGTAACTGTACCATCGGGAGAATCCGATCGGTCCGTTCGCGCTGAGTTTTAACTACAGGCCTAACCGCTATATCCAACCGTACTCCGGCCTCTCGGAACGGAAACAGATGCCGCTAGGCGGGGACATTCTTCGAGGCCGGATAATTGCTACCGGTTTTTCTCCTGAACTAGATAGCGAGTCGGCCGCTCGGGAGGTAAAAATGAAGGGGCGGGAAAAAAAATTAAATAAGAAAGAAATAACTTGGCAAATGAAAAAGGCGCGGACTGGAAACTGCGTTCAGGAGCGGGGAAGCTGCCCCGCCCCCCGCCTTCCCTCACTCTCATCACTCCCTAGGCGGGCTTGACCGAGCGCCGGCCTGACATTTACAGAAATAGAGTTTACCGACGGCCGCAATTATGAAGAGTGGTCTCCGGCCTTTTTGGATTCTCCTTCGTGCCATTGCCGTCGTGCGGTGCCGCGATATTTTCTGCATCGGGACTGTCACCGGTCCGCCGCTGCTTATCTAATCGAGCCGAACATCAACGATTTCCCGCAACTTTTAACTTAATAGAATTTCGGAAATTATCGCTAATGCCGCGCCGATCACTCGAGATCTGGGCTTATTGCGTGTACCGTCGTTGTCGGAAATTGCATGCGGGATGCAATAAAAAAGTTCCTAGATGAATTTAAGAATCAGCAAGTAGAGACAGAATCTCATGATTTTGGGAACATTCATGTCATGCTAAACCCTAACAGGTATATTAAAATACTTTATATCAAATGTATTAATGCTCAATGTTAATAGACATTTCTTTTATTCTTGAAATAATACAAAATTGCTGTTATCATTTACTGCTGGTACATACGCTTTTTTGTATCGATTCAATAATCGATGATAAACCCCTGTTCAAACGTTTTATCTGCACATGTCTCAATCGATTCTGTATTTATAATACTATGAAAATAAAATACTACATTTAAACTTCTGAAAGAATAAAACGTGCAGACCAGATGATTCAAATAAACTTATGTAGAGTGCTTACAAGTCAATATTACTGTAGCAATAGGCCCAGGGAAAATTTTACCGCGGTTTGAAAAATTCAGGAAGCGTTCAGTAAAACCCTAGGGCGCACAGGAAGTTGTAACTCTATTAATAGGCGCACGCACTATTCATATGTGTACTGATGATAGTGATGATGAAAAGGGGAAACCTATCTATTCCGAGAACCGACGACGACAGAACACAACCCAGAAATAAAATAAAATTAGCCGGTTAGAGATTTATCATTTACAGAGAAAAATGGAGGAAGTCTGATCTTTAACGCCGGGGAGAAAAATTCTGAAAATAGTGAACGCTAATAATAAATAGAAAATGAAAGAGAACCCCGACGATCTTTATTTTTCTTATGTTTTATTTCTATTCATTGAATAGATCTGTACAGCTTTATTGCAATATAGCCTGGGAACTTGTTCTTTGTGTATGATATAAATATTTAAATTCATAATTTATATATGTTCATAATTTATTCATATAAAATCTAATTAATTTAGGATAAAACATTCTTGAGACAAACAAAAATCAATATTTTTGCTTGAAATTGGCCCATCATTAGTGGGATAATATATTTTTCAACCTGTTCCTATAATATCAAATTGTATTATTCACCTGTACAGTGTTCGAAGGGGAACAAATAGCGGCGACCAATGTTGCAACGACGCTAGGGGCAGGGATTTTGGACGCTTTTAGGGGGCACCTGTAGGGGGCAGCCTGGGGGAAATATTGATTTGAACTTCTACCTTTAGATTCCGACCGGTTAGCTCCTTTTTTACTTGTATCGTTTTAATTATTCGACGCTTCATTCTCGTGGCGAGACTGTTCTCGGGCGTTCTCTTCCAATTTTTATTTATTTTTGCTTCACTTCAGCAGTCTTCTTTCCGCAGAAAACGCAAACATAGGTGTACATCATTTGGATAATAATCTTTCGTTCGATGAAGATTTTATTTTTTTCTTTCTTTCAGTTCAATATAGAAAATATTACATATAAATACAGTGAAATGAATAATAACCTAGAATAATGATTAGACTTTTAGTGAAGTTCTATCAATTATAAATTTTATTTACGGAAGTTGTTAAAATAAATTATATACATTGATATACTCAGATATCGAAGGTTGTTGACCAAACGGATCTTTAGGAAATTGCTTTTATGTAATACATTGGTTTTCAATATTACTCTCACATTTACATATTCCATAATAAACGGGCTTAAACACACCCCTGTCAAAAGCAGGTCTCTTTAAATAAATTGAATTCTATTTACCGTACATAATTAAATTAATTACTATATCAACATTTTACCGGTCATTACTTTCAATATAAAAATGATCAGCGAAATATAATTCTCTGGATCTCCTACTGACTTTATTTTCACTTTATATATTTATTTGGCCGCTTTTAATATCGGTTTCGATTTTTCACAATCGTCTCGTGTAACCCGCCTCCTTGTAGACATTTTCTTTGAAGGGGGCTATAAAAAAAACTTTATCTCTTCCCCCGGCCAAATAACATTGTCTATTATTATCGGTCATAATAAGAAAATGGAGATTAATTTCGTATTTTAAATTTGCAAATACGGAACAAATGCGAGCGATGGAAAATATTTCGGTTTTGCCCTTTTCAAAAAATACCGTTGCGACAATTGTTGCAACGGGACAGGCGCCGGTTCTGAATTCCGTTCTAAAAAAATTGATGGTGCGTAGGATGGGGGTGCCCACGATGAAATTTCACACCGGCGGACCAAAGAAAGAGATTTAGAATGAAAACGGATTAAAGCGAACACCGCGCCAAGGCTTATCCTGGAAACCATTCGTCAAATAACAAAACCAGAAAAAATTCCTGGGAAAATAACAAAAAACGCTTACCGACAAAAGGTGAGAGGACAACGCGGTATTATTTTTTGTGTCCTACGAATACTGCTTATGTACGCCCAGTTGTACATTTTCGGCTCACTGTGAATACAAAATAAAATCATTCCTGCAATAATATTTAAAAATATATGTTGTAATAGTGTGTACTTGTGTCTATCTACCATACAGATAAGACGCAATTTTTTTTTTCGATTCATTCTTTTCGGCTTTCGCCTACGACCGCTCTTCAAGTCCTGTCTAGATATTTATTTTGTGGCTTATAATAATTATATACACTAGTTTAGAATACCTGTTTTGTGGTCTGCGAGGTGTTAGAATACCGTATATTTCGTGTGTTTCCGTCTCCTCTTGCTGGTTTGGTCTTTTGCTACCCTGTCACTGTCACTTGTACTGTGGTGGTTGTCTGTCGTGCGTATATATAATAAAATTTATTGATAAAAGTTTATTTTTAGTAATCTAGTTAATCGGTGCAAGTGCACCCAACGAATTTCTGTTAAGTACATTTCCGCACCACCCACAGGGGGCGCTAGTTTATCGATGCAAGTGCACACAAAAAACTTTAGTTAAGTACATTTCCGCACCACCCTCAGGGGGCGCTAGTTTATCGGTGCTAGTGTACCCAACGAACTTTAGTTAAGTACATTTCCGCACCACCCTCAGGGGGCGCTAGTTTATCGGTGCAAGTGGGCCCAACGAACTTTAGTTAGTATATTTCCGCAACCAACCCTGGGGCGCTAGTTTATCGGTGCTAGTGTACCCAACGAACTTTAGTTAAGTACATTTCCGCACCACCCTCAGGGGGCGCTAGTTTATCGGTGCAAGTGGGCCCAACGAACTTTAGTTAAGTACATTTCCGCACCACCCTCAAGGGGCGCTAGTTTATCGGTGCAAGTGGGCCCAACGAACTTTAGTCAAGTACATTTCCGCAACACACTTAGGGGGGCGCTAGTTTATCTGTGCAAGTGCACCCAACGAACTATAGTTAAGTACATTTCCGCACCACACTTAGGGGGGCGCTAGTTTCACAAAATTCGTTCGTTGAGTGCAAAGATAAACTAGCGCCCCCTGAGGGTGGTGCGAAAATGAACTTAACTAAGTTCGTTGGGTGCACTTGCACCGATTAACTAGATTACTAAAACTAAACATTTTTCTATACATTTTGGATCAACGGGAAAAGTTTTCTGATCATAAATACACAATACCAGATAGGTTTCCTGTCATATATTTGGAAGTCAGGACCTAATAGTTGTGACCAGTTGTGTGTTCAATTTGACCGATATATAAAAGAGAGTAAAAGCACTGTTTAATTATCTGGATATGTTTTGTGAAATGTTTGTCAGTAATTTGCTATTTACCGAATAGGTGTTACAGGAATTACAGAACATACCCTAGATAACGGGGAGGCCACAGTGTTGTTCTACTGGTATCATATACCGTACAAGCGGATCGTCAGTAGTTAGTGACCTGTAGTGGCGCCGCCAGTTTATGAGTCCAGTCTGGTCGCCCGGCCGTACGATTGGAGGGGACGTCGGGTTGGGACGACTCGACCGACAAATGCACCGCTGGGAATTCTGATAAATGAGCTTGTTATGACGCTGGAACCGCCTTCAATTACGAGACAGACGGAGAGAGAAAGAGGGAGGGAGGGAAAGAGAGAGTTTTGAGAGGGAAGGAGTGGCGGCTGCACTTTAATGACAATCAGTCCCCCACTCCGCGAAACGCAAAGTCGAACAATTAATTTATTACATGAGGCACCGCTATCAAACCGACCGAATATTTGGACCCGGTTTCGAAGGGTTCTTAGAATACTCCCGGAAAGTACACAGTGACGGCTACTGTTCTCATTGTCCCACATATATTAATCATGATTATTATTTAAGTATGAACTATAACAGTATTACTATAGCAGTATTAGAATGAGTTTTATGCTTTCTCGTTTTCTGAAAACAATAAAGCATGGAACGAGCTATATCATGGGACAAAAGTACCATTAGTTTGGATTTCCCGGTGGCGGTCTTTAACCGCGCCTGGGCCCCCTTTTAAGGTTTCCTATTCTCGATGCTCCGCCCGAGTCCCTTTTTACAACTCGGATGTTTTTCTTTTCGAACGTGTTAATAGCGAACCGACTCGTCAATTTATGCGCATTGAATTTGCCCGAAAAGGCAAAGTGGGGGAAGCCGGCACCGCCGTATACCTCGAAGCAGTTGACGTTTGAAATTTGATTGGGACCTGTAGTCGGAGGTTGCCCTCCGTCTAAATGTTGGACCAAGTTCAGGAATTACAAAATCAAGGACATTCGCACTCGAAATCGTTTTGATCATTCGGTAAAGATCCGAATTCAGATCACTTGCACCTACCGCTCTCCTGATAGAAGCGATCTGTACATAAGATCTGACTCGACGGTTCCGTTGGCAATGTTTTTTTCTTATAGAAAAGAATTAAACGACTACCCGTGGAGACAGAAAACCTTGAGACGCATTCTGCGCGTGATTAATCTGCGACTTATCTCGCAGGCATTCGGTCAATTACGCAGTGAGGTACTCACCCGTATCAACCTCTCAAAAAACATCCGTTCTATTTCATGTTCGGCAACTAGTCTTCTATCAATTTTGCAAAGGCTCCACTTCCGGGGACGCGAGCATCTTTTAAACCTTCTATAGAATCTTCTACAGATTACTGCTATACATTCTTGAGTTAATTACTATAATAGAGCAGATTGATTTGACCGCTAATTAACAGATTGGATAGAGCTAGTCGAGATAACCACCGACTTGTCACTACTTGACAGACGAGGAAAGCAAAGACAGCGAGACGGACTGAGACGGAGAATGAAACGTGCAAGTGGGAAAGGGACAGAGAGATATGGGGTCTGAATCAATTGCCCCCCTCCCCAAGAACAACTTTCAGAGCGTTTGGCAAACCTATAATTTAAACCTATTATAAATCAATTGAGCGTTTGAAGCCGCTAATTCCAGCGCAGCCCAGGCCTCTGGCTCTGTGCTCCATTAATGCGCCGACAAATAACGAGCCGGCTAGCGTTTTGCAATAAATAAGTAGCCTAAGAAAGGCGTACGGACCGAACGATTTGCAAATTTGGCCTCGATCAGAATTCATGAGCGCTGTCCGCTCGGCAAATACAATTAAAAATACCTCCAAGATTTAAAAATCGTGTATCCTCCCTTATTAAGAAATCTCGAAACGTCCCCTTTTCTGAAAAAGAATTCAAATGCGGTCGCTTTTTGTTGGGCCCGACTCATTTGGGCGTGTGTATAATTTTCCAATTTGGGCGGTCAATTGCCAGTCTCGGAGACCAAACCGCAAAGTCGCTGCCATCGTAAATTACAATTAACATTATTTAGGACGTAGGCATTTTAACTTGTCCCATTAAAAAAATTTCTTGATCGATAATATCATAATTTTCCTGAACAAATAACTGTTAATTCTCGTTAGGCCTAAAATCTGTACTGAGGTCCCATATTTATTGACAACTATCCCCTTTTCAATGTTGTATACCGCTATCTCATTTTATCCATAAACATTAATAACCTCTTTTATGGAAAATCGTTGCGATTCTAATTTCATTTACGCAGGATATTACTACAGCTGGGGACATTTTAGCTCCTTGTCATGATTTCTCTCCTAATGGACATGTAAACAACTCTTATACTTCAATAATTAGCGCGACCCACACTTTGCTCTGCGTTTAAGAACAATGAATAGTGCTATGTTCAAGTATGAAGTTGAAGTAAAACGTTACCTCGGTTGGGTGAAGATAAAACCTGAATTTAAAATTTCAAGCCAGCTGTTTTAATCGCTCTAATCTAATAATCGGATTGTTATAGAAGTGTGGCTTTACGCAGGGAAAGTGACTTGCAGAATCTTCGGGCTGATTGGCCCTCTCCTCCCGTGTTTTATACCGTTCAGTCTCAAACAGCGATTAGGCCCCTCCTCCTTCAAGGGACTAGGCCAAGTTAATCCCTTAACTTAGTTGACTAAGAAATAGTCTCGGGAAGATAATGGGCCCGCCGAAGAGTGAAGGCATTTCCTGTTCAGTCTCCTGCGTGGGAGTGGGCTACGGTCGTGGGCTGAACCGACCGAAATAAATGGAGCCGTTATTTGTCCTGACATTTGTATCGACGGGCCTAAGTAACTGCATTCTGTAGAAGAGTAACAGAAGTAAACCAACATGTTCGCATCGATGTACAAAGCTTTCAGGTTTATTTTGGATGTCCATTGAACAGCGGAGAGGAGCGTGGGCACAGTCAGAATCATTCACAGTAAACAACATTCTTTAATCAGACAAGTGAAGCACACAAGGTGTAACAAATTCTAGCTGCAACTGCATTAAGTATACTACAGAATAATTCAAATTATCCATCCCTACTGAATAAAGCAATTATATGCGAGTAAATGTAATAAAACCTAAGGGCCTTTAAATATATAAAGATTGATACAATATCTGCTAATGGTTTTAAGTGAATTCTTCGGAAGTTCAAAGGCTCCAAATCAATCACTATTACAGATAATGCATCAGTTCCTATTGACTGTGACGTCTGACATCTTAAGAGACCGATCGTATAATAGATGACGACGTAAGTGTTCTAAAAACATACTTCGCGAACAAAAAACAATAAGTATTAATCTCCCGTCAATCTTATTCAAGACGAAGCTTTAATCCGGGACTGCGCAGGTTTGCCCAGTTCACCTTACTTCAATTAACCTAAATAAAGGAAAACTGAAAAGTAAGAGTCTTAAGGCGAGAATTGGCATTAAATTAATGCCACACCAATTACGCACTTTCGAGTAGCAATAAATTGCCTTTTTTTTCACAATAAATAAGTGTTTATGACTGCAGCTTCGAAAAGGGAAAAGGAAGTAAAATAGGAGTACAGTTGTAACAATGGCCCGAAAGGTCAGACTAAAAGTTCCACAAGCTAGGCATCAATCCCTATTAGAGGTAATGCATAACTTTCGAACTCTCGATGGCACCAATATGATCGGGATTTATTTATTCCACTTGTCACCTGACATCTTGACAGGCAGACAGGATAATCGAAGGCTGCATAGACCTTTCCGCGTCTCATTCCGCACAAGAAATAGCTACAATCAATAATCTGTCAATCAATGATAAACAATCAACCAGCCGGGAAAATTATAATTCAGTAATTTCTGAATATCACGATTATTTCAATCTCCAGTTATCAATATCCATCCGTCAACCACAAACCTCAATTTTTTAACTCTCGCCATTGGAATTCTTCTTGGAATTCTTTCGAATTTCAAGGTAATTTTTTTACTTTATTTTCCTACACCACGTACACCGCAGCTCAAAGCCAAATGTTGACGTCGTTCTGGACAATTCCGGGGAGATTTTTTGTTTCTGAAATTTTCGATTTTCAACCCTTCATTCGCACACCACGCGTAGCGAACCCCTGTTCAAGTTCCGGCTCATTCTTGGTCGATCTTAGAGTTTTACACTGAAACACGCTATACTTAGTTCATGAGTGGAAGGCGAAAAACCTTTCTATACCTATTGTGTGCCCGCATATTATAATTTTATATTTTTTATAACCGTTAATTACACTCAGATCTACCTAACAGATGGAGACGGTGTAGCGCTTTCGTATAATATATAATACAGTAGCGAAGAGGAATATTTCGATTATAGTAGTATAAGTATAAAACCGAAATCCACGAAAGCAAGCCACATAAGTAGGTTTCTTGATAAGAAAATTTATTTAATTCGCAAAAATTCAGGTATTTATAATTGGGGGCATTATTTTCACCAAATGCCGTCTCCAATCTTTAATCGCAGAGAATGGCTCGTTATTCCACCTCAAATTGGCAGGATCGCTAATTCAAGTAGAATGCTCACGTGAAACAAAGTGACAGGCTTCTTTTCCTGGCGCCCCAATTAATCGACGTGTCTATCGCCGATGTGAATTCCCGACGCTGGGGTACCGGACTAAAGGGGCGAGGCCTAAATTATTAATCGGGTTCGAGATTAGAGCCGGGCGTCACAGTAGGCCGCCCTGAAAGGGGGAATCTCCCGGAGTGGAGCCAATCCGACCTATTGATAAAACCCCGCTTTAAATATTCAGGGGGGGGGGAGGGGTCCGGTTCCGGTCACTCTCCGATTTCACTCCGCTCAAGCGTGGGGGGGCCCAATTTTTTTTCCCTGCCTCCATTTCCATCCCATCAACCGGCGACACAGTGAAAGCCCGCCGAAACAATTGGTAAACCAAAAAGAAATTCCTTCGTGTTCGTACGTTATTTAGTCTAACTTTTTCGAGATCAACTAGAGAAGCTTCATCCGACTTGAAAGAGTCCCTGAACCGGATTCTGCCGGCGCCACTCTGTCAACTCACGGCATCCGGCTTCCTAGTCAGCCCGGTCTCCCCGCACCTCTTATAAGAGAATCCAAACCCCGTTTTCTTAATTATCTCCCTTGAGCGCACTCCCGTTCACTATGCTGAACATCTCCCCGCCTCCTTTTTGTCATATAGTGGGCGATGACATTCGATCGTGTAATCCGAAGCGTTCCAGGATTTCAAATTTAAATTCCCTGCTTGGCGTCTGAATCTAAATATAACATAGCCGGCGTTTAACTTAAGAACGGCCGAGAAAACTCGTCCAATAAAAAACTCTTATCTTTGTCTGTTCCACTGTAGATCGAAAAATGTTACTGAACTGGGAGAAGTAAACGAATTACTCAAAGGAGATTTTATCGACTTATTAAACGAATTGCACGAAAGTAGCATAATTGCGCGTATCCTTCGGTATCTGTAAAGTCATAAAAAATGTGTTATTGAACGTAATTCAGAGTATTAAATACTAAATATTAGCCGATATGACGAACTTTGGCACGGAATAAGAAGTGTAAATGTTTTATACTTTAATTAATTTAAAAAATAATGCGGGTTCGCCTAAAAAAGTCATACAGGTCCAGCAACTCAACGCTAACAAAAGCTCACATAAACTGCATCCTACGTACAGAACAATTAGACCACCAAAATATAAAATTAAAAAACGCGGACAAGTACAAGCCATCGGCCCCAAGAAGGTGGCAGTCGTTGCCGAGTGTCTGTCTTCTCTAAATGTCTGGCCTTCAGACTCCAAATGTCTGGATTAATGGGCGGCCATAGGCGAATGCCTAGGACAGAATGGAATGAATAAAAAAATCCCTCTCTCACTCTCTCTCTCTCTTTCTCTCCAATCTCTCTCCTCCCTTCCGTTTCGCCAAGTTGCGATGGCAACGACCTGAACGCGGCCTCCCTATCAATAGAGTTATTGTTCTTGTTTGAGGGGGGAGACCGAAGGAGAACCGTCGGTCGGCTGGGACGCCGGAGTTCGACATCATTTTTTGCATCGCTCCCGGGGTCTTTTCCCCGGACCACAAAAGGCCTCTCACCGGCGGCTCCTCCGGCGTATTCGGCCCCTCGGCTCGATATACAACGCCCGCCCGGAGGCTCAGAAAAAAGGATTACGCGCATGACTCAAATTGAAATTGAAAACTGCCTTATTGCAATGAGTTGTATAAAAGTGCTCAATGTTGTGCACTCTCCTTTCCCCATTGATTTCGTATTGTGCTGGACGATTGAAAAGCTAAATAATTGGATTTAGGAGAAAATATGGAGGATTTTTGAAAAAGGACGGACCAACAAACAGGTGTCTTAAAATAAGCGAACAATAAATTCAAATAAATCCTCATGTACCCTGCATGATTATGAGATGTATATTGTCAATACTTTAGCACTCGCGAAGAATGTTGTTTAGTTGTATAGTTGGCGTCTAATATTTTCATCTCTGGACCTTTCAAATCAAATATTTCATTTGAGAGTTTTCTATTTTGATATATACCGGGGTCAAAAATTGATACTTCGGAATTGTAGGGTGTTTTGAAAGTACTCCTTTTCAACCAGCCTTCCGAATGTTAGGCTGCAATGTGTTGTCACGACAGCCGATACAGGCCAAAAGCCGAATCCCCTGATGGGAAACGTTTCCACGAAACCGGTGAACCGCGGCCCTTAAATCGATCGGCATTGACTGTTGAAATAGTTCTTTCAAACTTCGCACCAATTGTTCTTTCTGAAGGCGCCTCGAAATAAACGTGGGGATATATTGGGTCGGCGGTTCGCTCGGAATAAAGTTTATTTTAGCCCCGCATGTTCCTACTATTTTAAACGATTCGTCACTGACAGATTCGGCTTCAAGCATCGCTTATGTATGTATTTTTTAGAGATGTACAGTTGTCATAAGTCTTAAAAAATTATGTCAGTTTACACAACTACAAATATTTACTGACATTTCTGGCCCAAATTCGGACTTGTTCAGAGAATGAAAATAATGGAGAACCAAACGAATACCGGAAGGTACTAGTTAACATTTTGAACGTTTTTCACATTTAGAACTAAATTTATACTCCTTCTGTTTTGGTACTCGTTAATTTATTCTTTTTTACGCATTTATTATTTTATTTCAATATGATAAGAAGAATTTTCGAGTCCAGATGATAGTTGATGGGTTCTTTGACTATTCGCAACTCTACCCATATAATATCTATGCGATTGATATCTCCATCGTATTATTGCGTAATATAGTGCAGGAACATTGATTTCCATCTAATGGGAAATATATAAAAATAACCAAAGCGCAAATTAAGTCGAACTCCTTTACTTTAGCTTTTAAAACACTTCTGACTACTAGAGTGACGAGGACTCACGTTTAATCCATAAGAGTTTATCATCATTAGACTGCTGATAGTTATTTAGTACAGCACTGTTACCCAGAGTTAGGGACTACCACTATAGCCTGGACCCCATCTTGAGTCGAGATCCCCTTTTTAAACCTCGTGATTATCCGGATAATACCTCTGACTTAGTCCACTAAGCCCCCCTGCCGATAATTTAGCCTGCGCCAATATCCGGGTAAGATATCGGCACAAAAATGACTTCTCCCTTTTCTTTTTATTGTTAAATGAAAGTAATGATTATTCAGGGAGGCTTCCAAGTTTTAATTATGAATAAATCTTGATAATGAGATGTCCAATGACTGGATATAGCTAACATTTATTTTTATTAAGACTATGGTTTCAGATTCTTACCAACGGTAGTAGTATTTCTTTACCAAAATATTGAACAACTTACACAGATTGGATAATAATCCAATCGGATTCTTGGATGATAATCCAAAATTAATACAATCCGCATGTCCACTATTATATCAGTCATGCGACTCAGAAGTGCATATGTATATGAAATAGGACTTTGTGGTGAGGTTCGTTGAGTAAGGAACTTACTGACCGAAACGCGGTCCGAGCGCGGACATTAGTATGAGCGGACTTCACCGCTCGGCTATTTTAATGCTAACAAGGAGTTTAGCCCTGTAGAAAGCCGAGCGCAAACTAGGTTATTACTTACAAAATTCGTTACCGACTCTTTTATCATTGAAGTACCCTTTTGTTTCAGAATTACCAACCCGCACGTACCCCACCGGTGACGCACCTGAACAACAGAACGGGTAAGCCGAACCTTTCACTTTAACCTTATTAATGCGTAAAAGTAAAGTTGCGCGGAAATACGTCAATTAGCAGTTCCATTCCGCATCTAAATTTGCCCTGCAGACAAGTATAATGGTTTACCGCTGGTGTATGCCATTAACGCTTCTCATCCCAGTTTTCGAATCCTGGGACCCCCGTCAGAGGTCTGCCCCCTGACCCGTGACAGCCGTAGGTGCTTGAAAATAAAGGATCGCTTTCCGAAGTCACTAAAACCAGATAAATCTGAAAGAATTCCAAACACGTGTCGTGGACGGTGGGCCGGCCATGATTCATGCCCGGCTCTAATGCAGACGCCGCGTCAAATAAATCTCCGGTTGAGTAGGGTCCCCTTCTACCTAGCCCAATCGGAACTTGGCCTCCGGTATTTATTATTGAACCGGCGGCCACAATAAACGGCCCCGTCCATTCCTCATTGTTTCCCATCTTATTCTTACCGTTTCTGATATTCGGTTTCTGTCTTTTTTTTTCTATTTGTTTCCCATATTTTTCAGAATTGGCCGCCCTTCTGTCCGAGGTGTACACCGAGTGGGGCGAGTGGACCAAGTGCCGCTCGAGCGCCGACCTCAGGGTCAGACGGCGATACTGTAAAGTACCCGGAATCTGCGAAAACACTGTCATAACGGTAGTATTAATTTATTATTTTATTTATCTGTTCCATGACAGAAAAAGTGTTAAAATTTAAAGATAACGAATTAAAGCGAAACCTTCCTATTCTAAACCGTAAAATTTGGTACCCGTAAAATAAAATCCCCGTACACGACGGTTTGGAATATTAAATACAATTGAATAAAATTAAATCATTACAGCCATATAGCATTGGGATAATAAGTTTTAAATTATTATTATTAAAAAAACTATAGGAAAATGTTGGCGAATGGTTAAACTACAGACTTTAGGTTATAATTATGATAAACGATCCTAAAAATGTCTTTTCAAAGGCGCATCTTTGAAGAAAATATCAAAGAGCGGAGCCGACAAAAAATATACACAAGCGAAAGATTAAATTAAAATCGAGTAAAAAACTAATGAAAATACATGCGGTGGAAAATTAATTCAACTGTTACAAATTATAATGAAGAAAATGTTGCGACGAAAATTACTCAAACTATTTTTATAAGGTGAGGAAATCGGAGTTCAACCGGAATATGAACAACATAAAACAAGGAACTGGCACAAGATATTATAGACCTATTCCTTCAGATAGATTAGTGCAGAAATTCCATTTTCCCTTATTAATTTCTTTTATTTTCACAAGGAGGAGAAACTATGCAACGAATGCCGAGAAATCCCTTGCGAAGATCACCACAGAAGAAGATACAGACAACGGCAAGAACCCGTCTTTCACGTGGTAAGAATGGTATTTTCATAGAAAGAACAAACGACAATGACATTTTATGTAAATTTTTAATTTCGGGCCATAATCTAAGCCATAGCACCTATTAACAGTTCTAACATGGACAGAGAAACGATTCGAAAAAATCTATATGAACGAATAATTTAAAACCAACAACATCTCTGCTCCGCTTGTTTAACGATACTCCCCTATTAATTTTACGAAACGTTATATTGCTTCTACCTTATGTAGACCCCGAATTCACGAAACCGTTATTTCACTTATACTCAATATTTGTTATCCATTAACAACAGTAAAAGTACTAAAAGCAAACAGACTGTAGAAATTCTCATTCCCAGTCCACCCGTTTCATCGGGGCCTCGAAAAATTTACTTCTAGAGAAACTCAGCATAGGACTCAACGAGAATTACTTATAACTTATAACGGGTTCGACAAATAATTCAAGACGGACAAATCTATATTTGCATAGAGATTAAGTTCTCCGATACCAGCAGAACCGGCACTCTCATCTGCATCTTCACGCCTCCCAATTTATTTCGCATGTAGCTAGCATAAAAAAAAGGAATGTGTTTGGACGCGAACGGAAGTGATCAGTATGCAAAAGCACATCGAGCCGCCGAGTAAAATACGTCGATGATGTTCGTAATTTGTATGTCACATTTCAATTAAAAATCGTGTGAAAAATTATGGCCCATACTCATAGTAAAAATAATACAAGGTTTTCTAAAATTGTGGAATTTAATAAATATAAGAATAATTTATACATAATATTCTATGTAAATAAATGTATATAAAGATGTTATTGATATAATTTACAGATTCAGCTAAACTTTCAAAACAGATTTTAAACCATGTGAATATTTAACATGGTAGTATTAATTATGTTTCATTTTTGCCTAGTTATTTTTTATACTGACTGAAAACTAATGCATGATAAATTAACCACTGAAGGTTGGGGGGAAAAAATGTAAATGCATATATTAGAAACAATTTAAACTAAGCTGTCTGGTAGGTAAGTGATTCTTCTTTAAAATCCATAAAAAGGATTGGAGCAAACTTTAAGGAAGTTCCTGTAGGAAGGAGTGGAGGTGAATTGTTGGAAAATAAAGGAGTTTACAGCAAATGGAGTGTATGGACTGGTTGCACTAGGTCATGTGTCACACAGAGATTCAAGTGAGTACTTATAGATTAAATAATATAATATAATAATAAAAATAATAAATTACAAAATTTAATATAAAATATATATATATATATATATATATATATATATATATATATATATATATATTTTATATATTTATTTTTTATTATTATTTTATTTATTTTTTTTATTTAACATTTATTAAATTTTTTTATGAATAAAATATTAAACATGATATTAATTTCTCAGGTGGTGTTTGAAACCATCAGTTTGTGGAACCGAAGTTATCAAACAAACTGCATATTGCTATGTTGAAGGGAGTTACTGTCAAAAATGGATACATAACAAGGTGTCACACAATTGGGTGAATAAAGGTTAATTGTTCAAATCATTTAAATATAAAATATTGCAGGAATTTAATGAATAACAATCAACATTATTTTCTGAGTGTGGTTGTAGGAATGTCAAAGAATTGTTGAGTAAATTACCTGGAAATCAAAAACATTAATTAATAAATATAATGAAAACTATTTCAAGCAAAAATAAATCATCAGACACATATTTAAATAAATTGTAAAATATATATATATATATATATATATATTTAAATAAATTGTAAAATATATATATATTTTTTGTTTCATACTCCTTATAATTGTGGTTAAAAGAAATTACAACATACATTTTACTTACAGAGGAAAACCCACATAATCCTTCTGTTGGTCAAGAGGTGCCTTCAAACAGACCAGGAGCTGCAGTCGCATTTGAGGGCAAACAGGAAGTGAGAATACCATGTGGTGTCACAGGATATAATGGAACTACATATGTTCCTCCACAATGGAATATGCTGCGAATTATAGGCGGGAGGCCAACTCAGCAAGGCAAATGGCCATGGCAAGTTGCTATCCTCAACAGGTTTAAGGTGCCACTCAAATTTAAATGAATCCTATTCCCCCCCCCCCTTCCAAAACTGGTATGTGGATTTTATGTGAATAATTTGGATGAATCATTTGTTCCAAAACTGCCAATATGGCTCCACCATATGTTAAAAAATAAAAATATGAATTACTGCAAATTTTTATAATGGTTTTTATATCTGATAACTTTATTTATAACTCAACTGGAGTTTTATTTATGAACATATACTAATATTTAAAACATCAGAGTTAGTTGTTTCCAGCAGCTTTAAAATATAAAAATGTATTAAAAATCAATCTATTTGAGCTTCTTAATTTATGTTGGTATATAATATATTTAGGATATTCAATGGATTCAATTCTGATGTCTGGAAATTAAATGAAATTTGTAGTAATTTTTTCCACCAGCACACACTTATTTGCACAAGCATTCTTATTTATTTTATATTTATGATATCTATTTTTGTTAGAAACTGATTCTTCAATAATTCTATATAACTGGTATGTGTATTTTATTGAAACCTAGAAAGTATGAAAGAAAATATAAAATAATTATAATTTATAATTTTAGTTATTACATTTTCAACAATTTAATATCTTGTTTTTTCCTTTTAATATTTCTTGCAATATCAGTGTTTTTTGTTGAAATCATGATACCTATTTTTTCTCTTATATTAACTGAAATAAATTTCACTTATAAAATTTTGAATTTAGTAGCAATGAATGGTATGGAAGTATTCCAAAAAATATTTTATTATTGATTTCATTAATCAATTTACAATTTTTTTTAATTTTATTGTTTTTTGTGTAATCCTCTTATATGTGGTCCAATATGGGCTGAACTTAGAATTTTACATCCATATCATTAAATTAAATTTATTAAATTTGAGTTCAAAAAATCAACACAAAACAACCTACTGGTTATTTTCACTTATATAAACTGGAGATATGAAGTTGAGATAATTATTTTCCAAACAACATTATTAATTCACAGTGAGTTTTGTATTGATTGGCAGGAAGCATTTTGTGGAGGAACTCTGGTGGCACAAAGGTGGGTTTTGACGGCGGCCCATTGTGTCAGAAAACGCCTGTACGTCAGGCTCGGGGAACACGACCTGTCGCGCCGCGAGGGCACCGAACTCCAAATGCGGGTAAACCCTTTCCTCGTTTAAAATAATTACGATTTTAGATTGTCGATCGAAGTTGAACCTCGATTCATTGAGCTCAGTGCATGTGTTGGGCCATAGCCGACGGGGAAATGTCCCGCTAACTTCGTGGACTATCATGAAAGTTCAACCTTCTAACGTACTATAATAGAAAATGCAATTTTTTTCATTTTCAGAAGGGGGGAAAGAAATCATTTGTTCAAATATTTCCACGTACACAATATCCCAGAAAAATGTTCAGATTTTATCTTCGTCAAAAACCAAGTGGTTTCGGTGAAACGTTATTTATAGAGAAGTGTATTACTGATTCCACCGCCGATATGCCCAGGTTTTATCAGTCGAATGAACGCCGTTTATAAATTACAGATAAGGAAGTCTGTCGTCCATCCGGCTTACAACGCCGAGACGGTGGACAACGACGTGGCGCTTCTGAAGCTGCCCCACCCGGTGCCGATGGACGGCCACTTCGGCGTAGCCTGCCTGCCCAAATCGAAGCAGCCGCTGCCCTCACAGCAGCTCTGCACGATCATAGGCTGGGGCAAGAAGAGCCCCGCCGACATGTTCGGCACCGATATACTCCACGAAGCCCAGGCAAGATCAACTCGACGAGACATTGGTCGGTGGGGGAAGATCGGAAGACGTTAAACGTTTCGGTGCAATTTTAAATTTAAGGAAAATTCCGCCCGGCACCGGCATTATTTTGCCACTTAAATTTGCGATTGGTAACCGTAGTTGGCAGTTTTTGTGCCATTAAAACCCAGATCCGATATATTTGCATATGATTTGCATATCTCTGGTCTTTTCATGATTACCTGACCACTGATTTTTCCCCCCTGTTTTTGTTAATATTCAAACTCTACAGGAACCTAAAGAGTGGAAATATTCCTTCTTCTTATCTATATAATTGTACAGAAATTCTGCCCCTCAAGAAGAAATTCCGTTCTGTATATTATCTGAACGCGGTCCAAGCACTCCCTTTCCCGCACTCAACGAATCTGCAGATTCGCATTCTGACATTTCCGTGTTCAATGTTTAATTCGACTCAATTAAATTAATCCTGCGCTTTTGCTCCATATTAGAGTGGCAAATGTTGATTGTTAATTCTATCGACTCGTTGTGCATCCTCAGGTGCCGATAGTGCCGAGCAAAACGTGCCGGGAAGTGTACGAGGAGTACAGAATATCAGCAAACATGTTCTGCGCGGGATACCGCGGCGGCAGGAAGGACTCCTGTTCTGGCGATTCGGGCGGGCCGCTCATGTGCAAGAATCCGGCCGGCAAGTGGACCGTCTACGGCATCACCAGCTTCGGCGAGGGGTGCGGCAAGAAAGGCAAATACGGTATTTACGCAAGGCTATCCAACTACGTACGGTGGATCAAACGCACCATAGGCGCCGGATCCAAAAAGAGGCCAAAACACGTGTAAATTAAGGACTGCTAAAGTTGTACAAATTCTTGTATAAATTATTCGGTATATTTAACAGTTTTTTGAAATATTTATTGTTTTCATTGTCGTCTTTTTTGCATTAAATTTTTGTTACAGTTATCTTTTCTTTCATTTCCCTGCAATCCCTATTAACGTACATATTAATGTCAGGAGAATATACACCTTTTATTTTAATACAGCAGTAATGGAGCCACTGGAGTAATCTACTGAGGAAATGCCACTGACGACGGTAAGAACACGGAACAATTAGAGACAAAGTATCGAATGAGTGGTGATATTTCACCACCAAGCTTCAATTATTAAAATTATGAAGCGTGGGAGTTATTGGTGTTGAAGATATAATAATTACAAAAATAAAATATTTCAAGTTGTTGTATATCTGCTGTAATTAGGATAGGCGCGTTGTTCCCTAGCAGGGGGAGTTTGGCAGTCCCACATCCGTCCGGTGTTCGGAAATCAAACCGCAACATGAAAGTCTTTTACTATTTTAAAGAGTTTACTTTTTAACAATGAACTTCATTTATTGCAATTATCATGAACAAAAATAAACGTTTTATTTCATTAAGTATAATATTATAAATAAAATCATTTTAAATAAATAAACAATGCTCGTTGTATGTCCTCTCGTTTGTGCGGCCCTATACCAAACAAGTGAGATTATGTTACGTAAATGGAAAACGAGTATCAAGATATGCATCACCTTTGTCATTATAGGTGTTAAGAACGTTATGAATATTTAATTTATACATTACGTTATTCGATATGCATATAAATTAAATAGAAAACTGATTAATTGTTTCACTTTCGGGCCCAGTGGTCTCAAATTCATGAGAAAAACATCCCGGGTAAACTCTGTTGAATACGGCCATGGTTGTTTTAAATGCCAGGTCACTGCAGTAATCGGTTCCGTCGCCGTCATACTTCATGAACGTAATGCGACAAGTGAACAGGATATATCCTGCAAATTCGACGGTCAGTCGGTTTATGTGAATCGAACGCTTCAGGTAAACTTTGATCCTTTCCTCGACGAATCTCCCTGCGGAATTGTAACAGTAATGACTTATATTGTGTCTCTGTAAGGTGAATGTTTAAAATAACTATTGGTGCGTAGAGCACCATAGGATCGATTACCTAATCATCTAGATTAGAAGAAGAAAATATTCGTATTCTTCTAATAAACCGTGGTCTTGAGGAGTTTAGATTTTGAAAATCGTGAGAATGTAAAAAAATCCTTAAAGTGAAAGAATTTCAAATAGTCGAAAGATACGGGTTAAGAGTTAAGGAGAGAGGGTTAAGGTTTTTCCTTTTTTCGGTCGCTTGAATAAACAGTATTATTTGTTGGAAACTGCATAACATACTACGTTCACGGGTAGGCTAGAAGTATAATATTGGTTATAATTATGACTGAATTGTCATAATTGGCATGGCGCCACCCGCCCATCCCCCCTCCGGCAAAAGGTTGCTCACGTTAAGTAAACAATTACCGATTAAACCGGTGAGTCTGTTAATTCTGTAATCCAAGACGTTCATGAAGTCGTAGGGGCCGAAATGTAGTACGACATAGGCCATAATTTACTGGGTGGGGCAAAATGTTATCGTAATTCCGAAATTGGCGGCTTAAAATCAGCTGAACGTAGTAGGCGACCCCCCACCACAAGTTCAGCTGTCAGTCTCTCAGCGCAGTCGGCTGGTCTGTTGTGTCTGGTTTTGGCTGCCGGCTGTTCCACCAAGATTTCGGGTAATTTAACTGTTTTTTTTTAATCCATTCACAGATCTCTCTTACTCATCTGCCTTATTCGTTAGCCTCGTTTACAGAACAATGTCGGGCGAATGCTCCCACGACCGGATTTCTGTTTCAATATGTTACGCTGCAGTTCATTCCGTTAACGATTGTCTTGATTTCAGGCCCGACTTTAGGAATATTGCAGTACTCAGTTCTCATTCCGGTATTTTAAGGAACTTCGAATGATAAATAGTGGCGAACATATTCATTCTTGACCGATAATTTTCTGTGGGATACAATGGACTTGAATGAAGCCTCCAGAGAGTCTACCAGCCAGAAATAGTAATTGAACTTTTTATTTTGTGAAAATAATTCCCTGTATCATTCGTTGGAAACTTAAATAGTTAATTTCCGTGTGTTGTATTTATTTGGTTTGTACAATTTTTTAGTCTAATTTGTCCAAAAATGTTTACAATTTAACCAAGAATTTCGGAAGAATATCTTATATATATATATATATATATATATATATATATATATATATATATATATATATATCTTCTTTAATATCTGTATTAAAAATATGACATTTTGTTTAATGTTTTAGTGATCAACTATCAACGCGAGCTGCCTGGCTGCCTAGGAGGTATTTGGTGGCCTTGCTATCATTCTTTGGTTTCGCTAACATATACGCAATGCGAGTCAACCTGAGTGTGGCTATAGTTGCTATGACAAGTAATCAAACCGTTATTACAGCTAATGGATCAAAAGTTGTTGTTAGTACAAAATCATATTTTCTTAATTTGAGTCTTACATATAATTTGCATGATTTACAGGATGGATGTGAGCAGCCACTACAGATTATATACAATTTGATAACTAGAGTCTTCAGTTATAGTTTTTTATGATAACTGTATTAGATAAACATTACTGTTTTCCTGTTGATTTATAACACATTGTGAAATATAATGTAATATTTTCACCACACTATTACAAATGGAATAAACATAATTTGTTTTATGTTTCTAATTCATTGCCAATGAAATAAAAAGAGAAAACTGGATTTATAATTGTAATCTAAATTTTATTTCAGGACCCTGAATTTGACTGGGATAGAGGCATCCAAGGAATTGTTTTGAGTTCTTTCTTTTATGGTTACATCATGACTCAAGTCATTGGAGGATGGTTGGCTTGCAAGTATGGTGGAAAAAATCTGTTTGGGATCGGTGTAGCAGTTACTGCATTGTTTACATTGCTGACTCCTTTACTAGCAAGAATAAGTGTTTATATGCTTGTGATTGGTAGAGTTGTAGAAGGTCTTTTTGAGGTAAGATTGTAAATTCTAAAATAACTATTGGTTTTGTCAAATATTAATTAATATTTATCTTTGTTAATTTATTCTAACAATATTACTTGTTATATTGCATCCCTACTGTATTATTTATTTAACAAATAAGACATTGATTATTTATTTTATTAATTAGTTACAACTTGAAAATTATATTTAAAGTAATAATAATGAGGCCTTCTTGACTACTCTAGAATATTTATCTATTTGAAAAAAATAAATTAAGTATTATAATTGCAATTTATATCAGTTTATTATTGTAAAGTGTTATTTTAATGAAAGCTGAAAAAATTCATTTGGCGAATATTTGTTTGTAATAGTTTTTCTAAAACATATGTAACCCTGCCTGAAAAACTGAGTCCATTTTTCAGTGTTGAATTTATTCATTTCATGAACCTGTAATCCATATTTTGGTATATATAGATATAGGCATTACCACACAAGGAAATCAGATTTTAATAAACAATTATTACTTAAAAAATCAATATTCAATATAGGTTTCCTCATAAGTATAAATTAATCTCTTGCACCACCCTGTTAATAATAAAGAAGCAGTGAAATTATAATCTTACTTATTATTTTCAGGGTGTAACATTTCCTGCTATGCATGGTGTCTGGTCAAAATGGTCACCGCCAGATGAAAGGAGTCGCTTGGTGGCAATCTCCTATTCCGGATGCTATTTTGGGACAGTGGCAGCATTGCCACTCTGTGGTGCTTTGGCAGAACGGCTTGGCTGGCCTTCTATTTTTTATGTCTTTGGTGAGATTCTAATATATATATAATAATATATATATATTTATATATATATATATATATATATATATATATATATATATATACTCTTCCATTTAATATTTATTATAAGCTTAAAGTTTATAAGTTATTTTGCTAAGATTCATAATTTATTTTCATTAGTGATACTCTCCTGGCCTTTTCCTGAAAATTGCTCATAAGAAAAGAAATACTCAATTGACAGTTTATTCATTACCGTCAAACATTATTGATTTGATTAATGACATTTATAAAATTGTATTACATGTATGAAATGTTAATTTAGGTATCATTGGGCTTTTGTGGAGTTTAATATGGTGTGTAATTATAAGTGAAAGTCCAGCAACAGATAAGAGAATCACACTTGCTGAGAGAGAATATGTTGAAGATTCCCTTGGACCCACATCGAAAGCTGTAAGATGATTTGTTTTGTAATGGAGTTAATGCTTTAAACAATGGTTTTAATATTGTTTAAAAATTAACATATTTCATTTGCCTTTTATTTGTAGAAGCTGGATGTTCCTTGGAGGCATATTATGACGTCTCTACCTGTGTGGTCAATTGTTGCTGCCCATTTTGCAGAAAACTGGTTTTTCTACACTCTACTTACTGAGCTGCCTTCATATATGAATGGTAAGTTGTAACTTTGTTTTTTCAAACATTATTCATAGGAACCACTTAAGTGGAATAATTATAGCCACTAAGTACAACACAATACAGAACCACAATCAGTTCTGTTATATCATTCATATTGGATGCTGTTCAAAGATCACTTAATTAATTGTTACTCACCTTTTAAAAACTTGCTTTACATATATGCATAAATATTAATTATGTACATTTAAAACTTAGGGTTTACTTATTAAATGTTATATAATTTTATATTCATAATTCATTCAGTATAATACTATTATAACTTCATGGATTAATATATATTCCATACAGTATATTCCATGTTATTATATATTCTTTACAGTAAGACGCCTGAAAAGGAAGTGGCCACGCGACCTAAATGATTAAATAAAATGTTTAAATAAATAAAATAAAAAAATAAAAAATAATAATATAAAATAAATAAATTAAATTAAATTAAAAATAAAATAAATAAAAAAATAATAAAAAAAAAGGGGGGAACTAGTGGGTTTCTCCTCTAATTGTTGACTATTGTAGCTAGTGCCTTCATAAATGTTGCTTGTTGAATAATTTTACAGTTGTAACAATAAAAGAGTGAAAAAAAATATTCTTTACTGTAATAGTGTTATGGTAATTATTTTTATAATTGATAATCATATTATTAATTTACATTGTTTTAAATTAAACATTATGATTACAGATGTTTTCCATTACAACTTGCAAAAAGCTGGTATACTGACTGCTCTTCCATATCTTGTCATGGGCATAGTTGTCCAGTCCAGTGGCTTTATGGCTGATTGGTTAAGAACCAGTGGCCATCTTTCTACCATGCAGGTGTGGAATTTGATTCAGTATATGTATTATCTAAACTAGACAAGATATATATAAAGCTACAAGTTATTTAAATTTTCCCAGTGTATACAAATATTTTGTTTATGAGTTTTCTGTAATTAATGTGATTTTGTTGTATTTTTTTAGAAATTATAGCTTTCTTATTTTTTATTAAATATTCAAAGCCAATATCTATATATTTAATTAATTGTATGCATTTTTCAGGTACGAAAGTTATTTAACTGTTGTGGTTTCATTATAAGAGCATTGTTCATACTGGCAGCTGCCCATGCCTCTACTCCAATTTCTATTGTTGCTTCCTTAACTGCGGCAGTTGGCTTTGGTGGGCTTGCTTATGCAGGCTTCAGGTTAGTGGAGAACAAATGGTGCTCAGGTCCCAGAGAACTGAAAAATTAAGTTTCTCTCTAATTTGAGTTTTTCTTTTAGCATGAATCATCTAGACATAGCACCCCAGTTTGCGAGTATCCTGATGGGCATATCAAATACTGTTGCAACTTTACCAGGGATTTTGAGCCCTTTGCTTACAGGTCACATTGTTAAATCTAAGGTAAAATATATATATTTTTAAACTAATTGTCCCATTGAATTCTATAATTGTAAAAGAATACAGAATAATTTGATATGCAATGTTTTATTTGAAATATTGATTGTTGAAGTTTTACAGTAAATGCAGTAAATTTTAAAACTAATAAACTAAATTACTAACTAATGTTAAACTAAATTTACAGACTGCTGCTGAATGGCAAACGGTTTTCCACTTATCTGCAATTATTTATGTGATTGGAGCTGTCATTTATGCTTTCTTCGCCTCAGGAAAAGTTCAGAATTGGGCAAGTGTTGGTCAAGAGCAAACATTCCTTTCTGACAATGAACATTCGCAAACTTCAACTGAAGATCTACTTCCAGTCACTCCTCCTCGTTATCAGTCTGTACGTTAATTTTAGCAATCTAGAGTACAAAATATTTTATCATTGATGAGTATACCTTTATATTATCTTATATATCTTCTAAGCGAGACTAGTATATTTCCAGGTGTTTATAAAAATCATTTATAATAGTGGTGAAAAATAGTTGACAAAATGCTATCTTTCTGTGTGGATCACAAATCATTTATGATATTGATAGTCCCTATTATATATGACAGTACAATCTCAGCTAATCATTAAACAAATTAGTAAACTGGTAATGATTTACTTTTCTGTTAGTCACATCATTGATTTAAACAAGTAACCATTGAATTATTTTGCATAATATATGTCATATATTTCAAACTTAAAATATATTTCAATAATGTTCTAAATAAAAGCTAAAAGGAGTTCAAACAAACATAATCATAATTTCAAAGCTCAATATAATGTATAATATAATATACAGTAATAATGTAAAATATAATTACAAATATAATGCTTCAATTTGATTAAATATTAATATGGGAAAACTAGAAAGATTCCAAAAATGAAAATGTTGCTGGATGCCACTATATGCCACTGTTTGACTCCTTAATGCTTGGAATCCTGAAAAATTACCTTAATGAGATTCTATTATTTTTTTTTAATTTCTTGTATTGTCTGTTGAAGGTATATATTTTCATTGATGCGTATAAATCTGTTGCTGGTCATTTTCCTTATTAAAATTTATTTTAATATATTCTGGTACTGTAGCTTTACAGTTCAGTCTTTCAGATAATATTGGCCATCTTTCTGTTGTTACAGGTTTAGTGGTTTATAATATGGATATTTTGAAAATATTTTCTGGCCTATTTTTCATTTCATTTTTTAAATATTTTTAAATTAAATTCTTGTGGTACTGAATTAGGTGTTAGATTTCTAATTTTATACGCAGTTCAACATTTTATGTATATACAGATGGTGATCAACTCTCTTGAGTTATCAGGTTGTTATATTATGAGGTTTAATAATAATTTTTTAATTTTATTATATTTTTAGATTTGGACATTTGGATTATAAATGAATTTATGATTACCTACTTTCAATTTGAGAACCAAATATGTACTTAGTATTACATATAAGACTTTATACATACTTAAACTACATATCTTTATTAATATGGCTTACATTTTTACCAAAAGTATACATTTTGTTAAGTGGTTTTATTTCTCTATGGTGTTAATTATTCTCATAAGAAATTGCATACACTATTTAGTAATATGTGGGTACATTTTTATCATATCGTTATTATATATACAATTGTACATAAGACGTATATATATATATATATGTATATGCATATTTTAATACAAACTTAATGTATATAAATGAATTTTAAACTAATATTAATTTTACAGAATATTTATATAAAATTGCACAAAGTATTTATTTTGCAGTTACTGTCTAGTCTGCTAATCTGTAGTGGTGCTACCACTTTAAAAAAATTTTTTTTCTAAACTTTATTCAAAAATAATGTTTCATTTGTTAATTCATTTTAACTTTTTTTAGTACAATTTTTATTATACCTTGTAAAAGATCACTGACATTAGTTCAGATGATGCTCAAACATTTGGCTGATACTGTATTAAGAGAAAAAATATAATTCATAAGGTTATTGGGAAAAAGAAAAAATAGTGTCAAATGAAACATAACTTTGTACAGATCAACAGTATGAGGTAATTCTTATCCACATCTCATTCATTCATATGTTCATTCAATTGTTACATTTAAATTTTAAAATTGTTTAGAGTTTAATTTAAGAAATTATCCACCTTTAATTTTTAAAGTTTTCATTACCTTGGTCATTATTTATAATCAACAAAATGAAAAAAGAAAACAAAATCGTTTATTGACCGTTTTATTGGTAGTTCATACTTTTTACCTGTGGTGAAACATGTCCACTGAAACCTAGACCAACAAGTTTTAATAAATGTTCAATAAGTTCATTATTGACTTATAAAATATGACATTCTTTATTTATGACAACATTCAATAATTTTTTATTGCATTTTCCAATTTGAATACATTTTAATTTAAGTTTCTCTTAATTATTTCACTCTTTTTGGCAGTATTCACCAATTGGCATCATGCTACTTTTTAATCATAGGGGCCTTCAGTATTATTGTTTTAACTATAAAAATCTAGACCACTATATACTGTACAGTTTTAAAAAATATGGGATAAGTACCTTATTGATAATTGAACCAGGGTTGTATTGTTTTTCTTTTTTATAATATAATATAAGAATTGAAATAATCTATATTTATATTGAATTATTCGTATTTTTAATATGTTAATATGACTGTAATAAAACAATCTAAAAAAAATTCCTTTAATAATTCTACATATAATATGTCAGCTAAAAATTTCTTGCATTTTTTGTCAGATATTTGTGACTATTAGTGATTTTCTGTTTGTTTACTTTATGGAAACAGTTTATATTTTATTAAGTTGTTTTCAAGTCATGCATTCATGTTCCCAATATAGAGATATACACATGGTAACTTGATAATGAGAAATTCATGGCTCCTATGTCGATTGTTTGTAAATATCCCACAGTATTTCCTGTTGATTTTAAATTGTTCTTGAGGACTGCAGATAGAATTTTACAGAACTCTTGTACTATAGATGTACTATATTCATTGTTGGTACATTTTTTCAATGTGAAAATATAAATTATGTTACATTATGCGAAAATTACATTATGTTTGTATACCTAACAGTAAGAAAGTTTGAAATAAGCGTAGTATATTCTAATACATACTTCCAGAAATGTATCCTTTTTAAGCACCTATTGAAATGTATCCAGTTAACCAATTTCAGTAATATGGCCTATATACATTCCAAAACGAATCTGTTTGTTACCCTTAAAATGGCTGTGTTAAGAACTTCCTATATATGTGTATTTAATTAATGTTTTAGTCAGCCTGGTTGTACATGCTGTTTTTGGTTTAAAAAGCCCAATATTTCAATAGGTTTGAGAGTAGTTTATCTAGGTATTACATTTTTTCTTTTGAATTAACATAAATATATTCAGATAAGAACAGTGAATAAAAACTAATTAAAATCTTTTAATATGATAATGGGAAATAGTAAACCCTAAGTTCATAAACAAGTAGTGTTTTATTGCTCTACATAGATTGAGAGGGCTTTATTGTGAAGTAATTTAAATTATTTTATTCTTAAGTGAGTAAATCACTGTAAAGCATAGATCTTTTTAGTATTCATTTTTGTATTAATTGTATTATATATTTTATTTGTAAATGTCTCTTTAATTAATCCCGTAGTTGTTAATAATCTCATTCTACAGACTGTATAATCCAATCCACTCCTTTTAATAGATGCAATAAAATAAACTCTGCATGTATTCATATATTTATAAATATAAAAAAACATTAAATGAAAATGTAACAGTGCTATACAATGCTATATGTTAAGCTAATTGTATGTGTTATACTCCAAAAAATGTTTACAATATTTATTCTGTATAACTAAATGATGACTGAATCTAATTATTTTATTTTGTTTTCTTGGACCTAAAAATCTGGATTTAAATAAATTAATCCTATAATTTGTGTTCAATAGGTTTTAACAGATCCTTCCTTGACATTACAACCCCTTTGGAGCATGAATTCTGTCATAATAATTTTATCCCTCTGATATTAAATAATTGACTCATTTTTCAATGAATATTACGCATTTTAAATTATTTACTTCCTATGTATTTATTGGAATTTGACATTTCTTCATAATAATGAAAAACAAATAAAATTAAATTTTTACCTTAGTGAAAATTTATCATTACTATTTATATTTTTCTTTTTTGTAATATCTACACTAACACTCATAAATAAATATTTAAAAAGAAATTTCATTGAATTTAATATGATTCTCACAACATATATTTGTCACTGACTGTCTGTGACTCTTAATGTGATAGCCTCTCCCTTCTCCCATTTTACATTCATCTAATAATAAATCATGATTAGCACATAAATGTTTTATATATAGGCTCATTAATCATCTATTTGTTAGTATGGTGCAAATGGATGAAAATGACATATTGTCATTATAAATTTTGGTATATGTTGATTTTAAAAAGAAAGAATTATTTTAGTCAATATTTTTATTTGTATTGTTTCTTTATAGGCTTTCTGTGTTCAAATAGTTCATCTGATAATGTTGAAATGATTGTGTTTGTTACATCTTTTAATTATAGTTATGCTATCATGTCTGCCTATCTCATAAATAAAGACAATGTTCAATGATGATTGCAATGGGAAACATTTGAATTTTAATAGTATTACAAATTTTATACTTATATGTTATTCTATTTATTTTTCATTTTCTTTTTTATATCAACCCTTACTTTAGAATCTATGATACTCCTCTGATATATTTCTGTGTGCATTGACATATAAATTAAAAATATACTCATAATAAATGCATTATAGGCTCATGTATTTTGTCATAATTATAATGGTAAATAGATAAGGACCAAACTTCTCATTAATTTGTGTTTTATCAAATTATCTTATTTATCTAACATATTCTATGTTTTTCCAAATAAGTGAGTTGCATATATACATACATTTTTCATTTAAGGTTCTAAAACCATAATTTTTATAACTAAATATTCTTAAAGAATTTCCTCGAGTGACTATTCATTTATGAATCAACATTGGCTCAGAATAATACAGTAAATAATTATAGACCTATTGTTACCCAATACCCTAAATCTAAAGCATTGCTAAAGTGTAAAGGTCTTGATTGGCAGTGCAGCTAACACCCATGCTTGGCAAAACGTCAGTGCATAGTACCCGAATATATGATTGCAATGGTCAAATTAATATATATTTCAATGGAAAGTAGAAAGTAGTAAAGGTGAAAGAAAGAAAGATAATTCCTTATTAGTTCAGTCATAATTAGTATAGTATAGAATTAAAGAAAATTAATTTCTCTGCTAATACCATAACTATTTTTCATAAGTTGTATACCTGATGAGCTGTTTTACAGCTATTGAGTAATTTGCATGATTTTTATCAAATAATTATGTACATATTTTCAGATAACCAAAGCTTAACTTGAGAGGATAATGTTTTTGACTTGGACATAACTTTAAATAACACCAATCGTCCTTCCTTAGTACCAATTCTGATCATGGTAATCAGTCTCAAAAGTGCATTGATTCAGTTCACTTCATGTAGTCTTTTTCATATCTGATGTTCTGAATTCCAAGGTGAGTCACCCACTGTCATTCAAACATTTAAGGAATCTTTTGCACTCTTTCCGGTGTCATTGACATTTTATGGCTGGGTAGCTGCCAGAATAATTCCATTGACATATAATTAAAGATCCCATTTGTTGGCCTTTGTTTCTACCTCCTAGGAATTCATCAATATCTTTTGATTGTTTCCTCAAGTTTAAATGAATTATGATTGAAACTGAACAAATATATATTAGCATAAAAATTTAGTAATTTATATAATACCACTAATAAATTTCCCCTGAGATATGAACTAATTTCTTTTTAACAGTGATAATAAGAAATTACACAAAAGTTTATGCAGACAATGAGTTTCATCTACTTATTAATTAATTATTCACTGTATAAACAAACCTGTGATATATACATACATATGATATATAAATCTATATATAGGATATAACATCCAAAGCAGCAAATTTCTATATAAACATAGAAAAAAATATGTATATATGCAGGTATAAACTTTGTTCCTTCAGGATAATACATTTTATGCTCTTAGGATGTGTGAAAAATTGGTACTGGAAAGATTTGACAACTCCTCATGGGGTTTCCGCTTGACTGGTGGCTTGGATTTCGGAACTCCATTGACTGTTTTAAAGGTTAATTGGTTTTCATAATGTTTTTTTTATATTTATATAGTTTTATGATGTGACTATTTATTTATCTATATTATTAAATTATAAATTTTGAGTGAACCATAATCTATTTTTTAAAATCACTTAGTAAATTATTTAAAGAAATATATTTTTTAAAAGAGACATATTAGTATGTATGTATAAGAGTACAAGTGGTACAAGTATACATTAGTATTGGTGGACTAATGCGTAACACATATATATGTGTACATATATATTTATTTATTTATATTTATATTGAGAAATGTTAATTTAGGTAATAGGTGGGAGTATTGCAGAATTGAGTGGAGTGAAAGTGGGAGATCTGATAGTTGAAATAAACGGAAAATCTGCAAAGAATCTGACACATACTGATGCACAAAATTGTATAATAGAGTCAGGAAATAAACTTACACTTTGTATTATGAGGTTTGTATTATTTTAATTTTTTATAACAAAAATATCTCTATTGCCTTTTATATAATAAACACCATAGAGAATAGGTTGAAGAAACAGTTTTCTCAAGAATGAAAACAAATTTTGTTTTAACTTTGAATATAACATTTTTAGAGGCAGTGAAGTCACGCCTCCGGGATCGACGCCATTACGAGGAATGGTAAGAATGTTTATGGGAATATTTGATTATTTTATATGGCCTTCTCTTAAAATTTTTTGCTTAATTACTTTCTGAGTTATAATTGTTATTTTATTGTATAAATATTCGCTGGTGCAAAGGTTTCATCAAAAGAACAAACTCGATTGATTGTAAAATAAGTATCTGAACTGATTAAGTTTACTGAATTAATGATTATTATTATTGTGCTATGTCTTATTACAAATATATTGACTAAACTATTCTTGCAATGTTGAGACACCATTACATGGAGTGGAGGACTACTTACTGGACAACTTAAGCGACTCCCATAGTATATCGTACGATCAATTGAACGAAAAACTCGAGCATTTTAAAAGAGAGACGAAGACCACATCCTTGGAATCAGGAATCGATTACAGCTTGGAAAGTACCAAAGAATTTCAGTCAGACGAAGTGTCATTTATGGTGGAGAATCAGGAGAAAACTTATTCTGAACGAGGTGACGGAAATTTCTTTGGACTAAAAGGAAAAATATTTTTAGATGATTCGATATTTATTAATGAGATTTTCTTCAGGATTGGATGACGTTTCGGATCTGGAGATAGCGGAATTACTAACTGGAAATGAAGAAGTGCTAGACGAAGGTCTCCTTGGGTGAGTGATTACAATCAATAAAAAGGAAGCAGGAGGGTATGTCTCCTGATGAATTTCCGTAAAGGAGTAATTAATTTGAAGATGTTTTTCTATAAATTCCACAAAGAATGTCTATTTTAGATTATGATTCGTAATCTTTCAGTATTAACTTCAAAAAATATCAGCCCCAAGTAGACTTCATCAGGGAGTCAGAAGTATTTAAGGTAAAAATACTCAGATTGGTTTTTTATTTTATCTTTTTTATTATCGGCCTATCGATAACTTACCGTTTCATTGTTTAATCTTTACCCGCAGCTATTGCAAACAGAAAATACACACAAGGAAATACCGGAACAAGTCCAATTGCAGAAAGACCCCGAGAAGAGATTTTCCACTTTTCTCATGAAACCGAAACCACCGCCAAGTCCTAAACCGACAGGACCCTATTGGCACTACCCGAAAGCGCCCAGGTATCTGCCGAGGGAGAGCGAAAAACCCAAGGAGGACCCCAAAAGAAGGATAATTAGGGAAAAAGTTAGTAATAAGTATTAGTATTTTCATAGGGGCGTTAACTAATACCATAAACAAAATTCACAAAGCGACAATAATCGTATTTATAATACAACTCAAAAATGGTTGGGGCCATTGAAAATGCGGACGTGGTCTCTATCATCCCCGAATAGCCTTATCAGCTGACTTATCGAATGTAAAGCGAACGTGCAGCAGTCTATCGGTGACATTGGAACTTCACCTGAACAATCTGTAACAATTTGTAAAGCTTCTTCATGACCTTTTGTACCAGTGTCACGACACCCTCTTATTCGTCTGTTCACTAATTTTTATCCATAAATATTAAATATTTGAGAATATAACTCAATTTGAAGACGAGAAATAGTGAAGAAGGCAGTTTTCGGTATCAACGCGTTTTCACGATCTTCCCAGTAGTCACATAAGCGGCTTCAAACCAGTACAACGTCGCAGGGAGATTGTATGGAATCCTTCTTCTTACAATAAAGTTTTTCTTTTTGGTACTCTTGTCACGGTAAGTCATTCAGAAAACGAAGTTCTGGGACAGGTCTGACCAGCCCTGTTTATACTATAGGAATGCCTATTTAATAATAACACCTTTAGTAAAAAACATAAGCTATCATCCGGGTTGGGGATGATAATTAAAAGTCGTTACGATCGCACCCATTATCAAGTGATAATTTTGATTTACCGATCAAACATTTGACACTCTGCGATAATTAAACCCAACGGAAACGTACAACAAAATCTTTAATAAACTGTATATAACTTGGAATTCATAATTAACGAGACGAATTAACTGATGGCGAGATGTCAAAATCGGTCTAGCTTAGGACGAAATAAGCGAGTGAGGGGACGAATTAATCCCTAATTCATATTTTGACGTACAATTTTTGTCATTAATGATGTTTATAACTTATTATAAACCTATCGCTATAATACTGTTTTCTTCAAAGGGTCACACCGTGCTCTGGCTCTTCTTGGGGGAGTCCGGAGAGCACGTGATCGACGAGAGGTGGGGGACGCCCGAAGAGGAGAGGATCAACCTGAGCCGCAACGAGAACAGGGAGGAAGGACCAGATGTCCACCTCAAGCCAGAAGGAGGCCGAGACCAAACACCCCAAGATCAAGAAAGTTCCCCCACAATCGTTCTCCCTCGACGAGCCTCAGCCCGGCAGGCAGACCCCTCCTGTACGTCTCACAACTATTACTAGCTTTCCTTTAATTCGAATAAACTACCCGATTAGAATTGGGTGAATTTGGTGGTTTATTAGATAATCAGAACATGGGTTAACATTGCTGGGATGGATACAATAAAACTGGCAATTATTGGACTGGCGTTTTCTCATCACTTTGATGCTGAGCACTGTTATTTTCTTTTCAATATTGCAGCAGAACGGTATCGTAGACACGACAATATTTTACACGATTGCAATGTAAATTATTTTTATTTAATAAAAATGGTACTTACGACTTAGTTTCTTAAAATTACAACCAGGGGGTGTTCATTTAAATTAACAATTTAATGCTTATTAGAATCTTATAGAAATTTGTTGAATTAAAACTCCGATATTCATATTATCGGTAATAAATCTCTGTCCCTTAGAAAACTATAAATTTTTATAATTTCATCGAAATGATTCATATATATGTTTAATTGGTCTTCTTTCCAATGAAATTCAAACAGTGCTGTGATTCAAAATATGCTATAGAATTATGGTCGTCCCGTTTGTAGATTACAAAATGACAATTGTACGCTTTGTTCCAATAAAAGACATTCGGTTTCTATCTAGAAATTCGAAGCTACAGCCTACGTCGAAAACGTGGCCGACGTGAAGAAGCAAGCTTTCAAGACGGCGAAAAAAACGTTCGCGGAAACGGTCGACTACGAGACAAGCGAAGAGGCCGTCGAACAGTCCGGAAGCGTGGAGTTAGTCGATGATGAAGCGGAAGTGGCGGAGGTGAGGGAAGAAGCCGCGGCCAAGGAGAGCGGACAGCAAGTGCAGACCAGGGAGAAAACGGCGATGAGAGAATACACCGACGAGAGCGGGCTCCGTGTCCAGGAGAGCACCTCGACCAGGGAGGACAAGGAACTGGTCAGAAAGGAGGTGCAGACATCGGAGAGGGAAAAGAAGAGGATCATAGAGGAGACGACGAAAGTGACGCAGAAGACAGTGATCAGGGAAGAGTACAGCGGCACACTCGAGGGCCTGGCTAAGATTACCGGTAGGGCCGAACTGAAGGAGGGATTCGAGAGGAAACTGGCCGAAATCCAAGAGCAGATCGACGCACTCAAGGGCGAAGCTCCGAGTGATTTGCAGTCCCAGTTGTTGGAAATCAGAGAGCAGCTTTCGAGGATGGTCCAAATGCAGTCCTCCAGCAAGCACTTGACATCAGTAAGCGATTTCGAAATGAATTCTTAACTTTGAGTAAAACATATTCCTCCATTCATTCTATCCACAATTTTCCCCTTTCTCTCTGTGTTTTCCAAGTTTAATTCATACAAGTCGGTAATGGCCACGTGATTCTCCCTCTTCCTTGCAGGAAGACAACGACACTGTAGAGATCAAAGAGGAATACAGTTCGCAGACGGAAGGCGGGGAATACGGGAAAGAGACCGCCCAAGAGGAGTATAAATACGAAGGAGAAACGGAGGAGGTGGAAGAGGAAGACACGGAAGAGGCCAAAAAACAGGTCCACGAAAACGGTGATTTGGATTACGAAACTGTAACGGAAGAGCATAAAACTGTTATTGAAGAATATGAGGTTAATACTATTACATTCTGAATTATCATAGTTTAACATATATTAAATATATGAACTGTAGACACAAAATGTTTACATATATTTCATTCGCAAAACCGAATTTCACGTTACTTCACACTACTTTAAGACGAGAACAAGGAAAATGTTCATTCGATAAAATACGTTCAATTAATGATTTGAATTAATTTCCAGAACGAAATTAAAATGTTCACTCTTCAGAACCTACTAAGCTTCTGCTGTTGGTTGCTCCGATTAAGATTATATGTCCATTCAAAACACATTGTTATTTAAAGCCTAGTCCATTGAAGGTTCTTGTGGTTAATTAAGGGTCATATTATTTAAAATTTATATCTTCAATCGGCAAGTGCACATTCTGGAAAATTTTATTTCATCGCAGCGGGGTGAGTACGAGCTGTGCGAGGTTCCGGCGCCGCCTCCGTCCTTGGCCCAAGAGCGGAAGAAGAAAGGCAAGCAGCTGTTGACTCCTCAGCCGAGACCGATCGTCCTTCCGGGCGGCCGCATGTGGAGAAGACCAAAGGACGCTGCTTACGACGAGTTCTACCAAGGAGTACTCGTCGAACAGGCCGACGTCCTAGTTGGATCCGACGTCGGGTGAGCGTTTTCACTCAATATGCAATGCGTATCGGTTTTCAAATCAATGAACATTCCTCGAAGAAATCGATTTTTTGGATTGAAAATAACACGACGTCAGTAAATCCCTCAAAACTCACTTCGAAATTGAAAAAATGTGATTAATTTATTCAGTATTTTGCTTCGAACTCCGCGAGAAACATTATAGCCGGCTTCTCCTTACTGGTGACAATCACGTTATCTTTCCGATCGCCCTAATTTTAACCTGCTCAGTTTTATTCTTAAATATTATCCAAGAATATATAGTTTATAATATTTAACACTCGATAATAGCGCAAAGTTATTACTGTCGTATAATTAAAAACTGTTTATTAACTGTTTTTTAATTTTTCATTCCTAAATTCTTTTGCCTTTTTTGACAGAGTGAATTTCCGCAAATACATACCACCGAGGTTTGATCCCCAAAATTCAGCAGTGGCAAGGCTGATCCATGAACTCGAAGAAAAAGCTAAAGGTCATGAAAAAATTGGACCTGAAGACAAATATTATTACACACCGGTGAGATATATTTTAGCAAATAATTGATTTCAAGAAAAGGTTGATTTACATCAACATAAATAAAAAATGATATATAAAAAAAATAAAAAATAAATATTAAAAAAATATAAAATAAAATAAAAAATGACCTGAACAAACTCAGTTGAACATACCTCTTTTCTCATTTATCGTTCTTACATAAAATGATTTTCAATTAAGCTAATTTGTACTTTTAATTAAGGAAATAGTAAAATATAAGGTCACATTAGTAGAATAATTTAATATCTATTTCAGATTAGCAAACGTCACTTTTATGCTGCATCACTTCCACAACCTGTGAGTATTAAAAGTTATACAATAATATTAATAACAAATTATTATTATCTAAAAATTTGTAACAATATATAATTTAATTCATATTTTTTTAGGAACCAAAAGGAATGGTGGAGTTAGAAGATATTGGAACTGATGTATAATCTGTAATTTATTGGAATAAACACTTATCTTGCAGACAGTCTATTGTATTATATGTGATGAACTAAATTCTATTATTATTTATTAGAATTAAAGAATTTAAATTATGAAAACTCTAATAACTTCATTTATTCAAATATAACAGCCTCTAAATGTTTATTATTTAATTATTATTTATTTAATGTTCGTTTAATAAAGATTACATTTTATTTTATTAGATGCAGACAAATCTCTCCTGTTCTATATAACACAAATAGTTCCCTCTGTGATAAATATCTCCTCACTATTTGCATTCACAATATATCAACTTGTCAGGCTGCATGATAAGGCTCTTAGGTTCAGTGCTCATTCTCAGTTTTTGTGGAAAAGTTTTCGTACTGCAATGATGAAAGAGGTAGTTTCCATTTTGATCACAAGATCATCCAAAGATACTCCATGGGGTTTCAGACTAATGGGAGGTATCGATTATGGAAATTCTGTGATGATTAAAAAGGTGATTTTTTGTTTAAACTTTTTGAGAATTATTTCCAGAAAAGTTGAAAATGTACAAATTTGAGTCATGATCTTACAGGTAGTGCAAAAGAGTTTAGCAGAACAGAGTGGTTTGCAAGTGAATGATGTCATTAAATCTGTAAACAGTATTTCATTTGCTTGTGTGAAACTTTTTCAAGCTGAGAGTGTAATAGATAATGCTGATCAATTGCACATCACAATTGAAAGGTAAATTTAATTTTTAATAGAACAATAATTTGTGAAAACAAACCATTGGTTTGTTATGGATAAATCCATAAATTCAAAATGAATGTGCAGAAGAGTAAAAGAAAATTTTGAGTGTAGCAAGATATCCAATATTTATGTACATTTATCTTACTTATAAATAGATTTAGTGATTATAAAAAGTGATTATTACTATTAATTAATGTAAAAAATATAAATGTGAAATAATCCTGTATTATGCTTAAAGTTAAAATAAACTACAGAAAATTCAAAGTATAGTTTTCAATTCACTCATTCTGTAAAGTAACAAATAAAAAATGATGCATGTGTATTCATCTTACAGAATTCTTACAGAAGAAAATTCAGGATCATTTCTTAAAAGGCGTTACCAGATTGCAATTATGTCTTTTATTGGATTCTTTAATATTTATGCAATGAGAGTAAATTTGAGTGTGGCAATAGTTGCAATGACAACCAATCAGACAATTGAAACAGATAATGGAACTCAAATTATTGTAAGATAATTCAATGAAAACATTTCACAGAGTTGTACATTTGTGCCTGAATTATATCTAGTAGACACTTTAATAGTTTAATTATAAATTATTAATTTTTTCATAAGATAGAAGTAAGAAATACTCAAATAAAATTTAATTACAGAAACCTTGCTCAAAGCAGAATTTTTAGCTATTTAAAATTACTTTAGACCGCAGAATTTAACTGGAGCACTAGCACACAAGGACTTATTCTGAGTTCCTTCTTTTATGGCTACATTGCGACACAAATACTTGGTGGATGGTTTGCAACAAAATTTGGTGGAAAAAATATTTATGGGGTTGGTGTTTTCATCACTTCTATTTTTACAATTCTAACACCATGGCTGGCAAGAACTAATGTATATCTCTTGATACTTGCCAGAGTGATTGAAGGTTTTTTTGAAGTAAGTAACTTTAAATAATATTGCCTGAAATGGCTCTACTCTTGATGAAGAGGATGTCTTAAAATAAATGCTGTATGGTATATATTAAAATAGGGTGTGACATATCCAGCGATGCATTGTGTTTGGGGACGTTGGGCACCTCCCCTGGAACGAAGTAAACTTGCCACTTTGGCAATATCCGGAGGCAGTTTTGGTACTGTCATTGCTTTGCCTGTTTGTGGACTGATTGCTGAAATATTTGAATGGCCATCTATATTCTACATTTTTGGTATACACTAAACACTTGACCTAAAAACTAATCTGGCTTTTAATAACTGAAGGATAAATTAATTATATATAATAACTAGAAATAAAAATTTGAACCACAGTCAGTATTATTTGAACAAGTGCAAAAATATTAATCATTTACTTATGGTTAATGGTGCAATAAAAACTAGTTCTACAGTAATAATAATAATAATAATAATAATTAGAATGTAGAAAGCCTTTAGGTAAAATGTAAGAAAAAGAGAACATTCCATATGAAGTTACCTGAAATTTATTTTTATATAATCTTCAGGCAAAAATACAGTTTGTAATTATATTTTATGAGTAGGGACTTTAGGTTTGCTGTGGAGTATTTCCTGGTGCATGTCTGTGGGAGAGTCACCATCTATTGACAGATTTGTATCAGAATCAGAAAAAACATACATTGAAAGCAGTATTGGGAAAAAATATGTCGAAGTAAGTACATAAAAAACTAGTTCAAAGCATTGGTTATATTTTCTTTTTTTACTATAATTATTTTATATTTGGTGATTTATAATTTAGAATTAAAAAAAGATAGTTTTAATTAAAATTTATGATTACTAGCCATCTCTATTAATTATTTTGTATTATAGAAGCTGCAAGTACCTTGGAAAGGGATTCTTACTTCAATACCAGTGTGGGCAATTGTCATTGCAAATTTTTCAGAAAATTGGGGATTTTACACTTTGCTCACTGAATTACCTTCATATATGAACGGTGATCGCAATTGCAATAATTTACCTATACATAATTATGTGAATGCTATTTAAATATACCAATTAACATAACAATTTGACTGTTGCAGACATATTCCATTTTAATATGCACAATACTGGGCTACTCTCCGCTTTGCCCTATCTCACAATGAGTATTACCATTCCTCTGGGCGGATTACTAGCTGATTGGTTAAGAAAAAATGCGATTCTGAACACAACTCAGGTAAAGGAAACATTGTAGTACTTTTATTAACTAGCGCATATAATTCGGTTGTATTCTTTATTTATTATACTGTTTTATAAAGAGCGCCTAATAGTTATACAAAGGTTCATCAAGATTCTAATCTGAAATTTCGGATTCGGAACCAACACGAAGGGCCTTTAACTAGGTAATGCGGGATAGTATCTATGGTGCCGTATTTGTTGTAAAGGGCTGTCCAATCTCTTTTCTGTGTTCATCATTTAATTAGAATAATTAGGGTACTTAAATTAAACATTTTTGAAAGTATAAAATTTTCGATTTTTCAACTTTCTTAAGGGAATATGTTGTTATAGGTCAGAAGAATATTCAACTGTTTGGCGTTTTTGTGCCAGGCTATTTTCCTATTAGTTGTTGCCCACTCGACGTCACCTCTCGTGGTAATCGGTTGTCTCACCATGGCTTTGGGCTTCGGTGGCCTGTCGTTAACCGGATTCGCGTGAGTTCAAAAGGACGTAGGCTAATTCAAAACAAATATGAGTTCTTTATCGGAAATTCGGTAACGGCCTCTTTCTTCAGGGTAAACCACTTGGACCTCGGCCACCAGTATGCTGGAGTCCTCTACGGTATATCGAACACTGCGGGAACGATACCGGGTATACTATCTCCGACTGTAACGGGATTCCTCGTCGAGAATAAAGTAAGTCCATTCAGTTATACAATCAAATATAAAAGTGGATCTTTCTTAGCATTGTTAAAAACAGCTTTATCATAAAATTGTACGCATTTACCCCATCCCTTACAACTTTCCAAATCAAATGCAAGATTTTCCAACTTATTAATGGCTATAGATACACGATTGTAGCTGGTATTGTTATATTATGTATTTCTTCGACCACACTCTGGACCGTAAGGAGACTAATGTATCCGTATTGTTTTTCAGACTCCCGAAGACTGGAAAGTAGTATTTTACATATCCGTGGTGGTGTACGCTATGGGCGGCGTTGCCTATTGGTACATGGCCTCCGGAGAGGCCCAACCTTGGTCCAAGACCGGTAGGGAAAACAGTTTGCTTTCGGGTGAAAGCAAGACTGCTATAAAATTGTCGAAGCGAATACACAACATATAAGTTTTAACGAGTAAAGTTAATAATCGACTAGATCTCATCTGTTGTACCACTGTTTGACATGGATTTCGGACGATTCTCTACTGGCAAGTATCGGTTTTCTGATTTTATCTGAATTCGATATTATACCGACTTAAAACAAAAGGCGATTTGTATTTACTTCGTTGGGAAGCGAAAATAAATGAGGAAACAGTTCTTCAAAAATATTCCGGTCCTTTATTTTAATATTTTATTTCCCACGGGTAATCACCCGACCAGTGAGTTTTTCATGATCGTCCTCGTTTAACACAATCATAAAATTTAGGAAATGTTTCTGAAGAATTTTGTGTTCCTGGGGGATATTTTGATGTCACTTTGTATTAACTATGTCATTTATTAATACACACTGCAACTTATAATTTGAGTGAAGTATAACAAATATTCAATCCGTAGCTCGTTCCTCCATTAAAGCCAAATATAATAATCCACAAAATAATATTATCAGGCTAAATATGGTCAAAAGCAGCGTCCATTCTTCGTATTGCTTTTCATTTGTCGTTGTGTCTGTCTCAGAGGAAGCTGAAATGGTATTGGTTTATTTATTTAACCTCAAAGTATAGTTTAAATTGCGGGATATTAATACAATTAAATATTATATTGATTAATTTGTTACAAATATCGAACAGTAAATAAAACGTTACGTGATAAATGCCGGAGTTATTACTCACCTGGTGGTCTGCGGTAGTCTAGCACGGTACATTCTGGTGTTAGATAGTGGGAAATAAAAATATTGCAATTTTTAGGTTTTAAAAAAATTCTTGTGAACTGCGGCAGAGAAACGGACAGTCCTGCAAAAATATTTGGAATTCTTAAGGCACTTAAAATTTAAAAACCGTAAGAAAACGATTAAAACTATAAAGAGGAAATTATAAACTCGCAATTATGTGTAATATTGTACAACTGCGCAAAAATGGTTTCAAAATAATAAGCGTTCTTTATTTATTCGGGAAAATGTTTAATAAAATGACTGCATTTCAGGGAATTACCTTTCTTGCATTTTTCAAAGTAGATTTCCAACTTAGATGCCCAGGTGCGGGATAAATCATCCTTTACTGCCTAGAATTAAAAGATAAATTGAATGAATTCCTGTTAGTATTAATCAGCATCAGTGATTTGTAATCTCTCGATAAGTAATAATTTGATCAGTTCTCTTACTTTTCTTCTATTTAAACTACACTACAGTCACAATATATACACACAAAAATAACTATACCAAATTATTTGATTTCCTCAAGTCCAGAATCAGTGAAATGGGTTCAATTTTAAAATTCTAGTGTAAGTTACTGTTTGGGGGTGAGGGAGTGTTTGGAATAACACTCTGAAGATCTTCCGTATTCACATCGCCTTTCTGTGGACTTAAGCTAATTTGGTCTTAAGCTAAACCCGCCACTTTGGGCGGGTTCAGAGGGTGTGGTAAAAGTGAAATATCAAACGGTAAATGGTAGTTTACAATAGTAATAATAAATGTCCTGCAGCTACTAAAGCAAGTAATAGATGACAGGTTGCAACGATGATCCCTTTACCCGGACAGCGTAACCGACTGTAGCATCCTGGTGTACTAAAACTTTATTTGTGAACACTTCACCATTGCAATATTCTTTCGAAGACTCCGAGGAAAGCGTATACAGTTCGTAGTCGGGCGGGTCCTGTGCAACAAATATAAATAAATTCAACGCTGTGCCCTTTACAATTCTAATAATTATCCTTTTAAGGAATTTATTATGTGGCATATCTTAAGTGTTAAAAAAAATCAGCATATTTTAATCGTGTACAAAATAAAGGTAGAGACGTTACATTGGCCATATGTATGTATATGTGGAAAACTCTTTCCGGCTCTTCTGTGGAATTCTTGGAGAACACCAAATGAGAATTTACACTCTCGTCTGGGTCCCTCTTCTTGCAGTTCAACGTCCAGGAGCAGTGTTCGACCAGATTTCTAAACTTGTTCAGCTTCATCTGCATCGTCAGATCGAGATAAACACGTTAAAGCTAGGTTTTTCACAAAATGTAAGCAACAAACAGTTGAACCGCATACGTGTAATTCTGAGGCTTTCCCCGGGCCGGCCCAGTTGAAAGGCGGAACTGAGTTCCACAAATAATAGCCCACGCACCAGACGTCTGGCGATAGATCGAAGGACCAGTCGACGGGACGCGATGACACATTCGAGTCAGTACTCAATTCCCTGCATCTGAAACTGCAACAGATCGGACCTGAATAATATTCCCGGCTGAGGGAAAGATCATTCGAGCGGTCGGTACACTTTTTATCTCGCATTCACACAGCTTTTAGAAAGGGAAACGCAGGATTCCTCTACGGGGGTCAGAGAGATGATACTACCAAATATCGCGGACAAACGTCTTAAAGTAGAATTATTCGATATTTGGGTAAAATCGCACCACCCCAATATAACACATTTCGGAGTAACACACGCCGCAATTAATTAAAACCTAATGCGATGCGATTATACGCAATCGCTAGGAATACAATTTAAATATTATTTCGTGGCGCTGCATACGCTGGAGACGAAAAAATAATTACCATTTATATGCAAAAATATGCGCTTATATGTTCATATATGTAAATGTATGCATTGAGAGCATGCTGAAATATCGCTCATGATTGGACTGTCAATCATAACCTCGAAATCTAAGAAGAAATATGATATTCTCTTATATTAATCAGTTTTCTGGTTGCGGGTGCGTTTAAATACAGAATAACTGGTTTACCACTTCGACGCGTTTAAACATTAATTCTAAACATGTAAAATGTAAAAAGTCTTTAATTGCAAATTTCATATTTAAAAATAAACCTAATTAAATTACGTTTATTTACGGTTATTACGAAGTGCATTATATTATATAATAACATTTCGAAATCGACGTTACTTTCTGGCCGATGTATCGTAGGAGAACAGAAGGTAATTCTCGCAGGGCGGTTTACCACGAAGATTACAATTCTCAGAGAGCTTCTCGCTCAAATTTTTCAGTAGATTCCTCAATAAGTCGACTTCGCGATGTTCCTGGAACACGTTGTGATCTGCCGCTACGAATATTCCCAGAATCCAAAGACCGCCTGGCAACATGTAGGTGAGCTAAAAAAAAATACAAAGAAGAATAACGTAAATTTTTTGTTTTATCCTTTTATTGTTTTATTGTATATGGAAGCATCTTACGTTTTTCGCGTGATCGGAGAATGAGTTTACGGTGATTTCTTGAATTTCAGTGATACTATTCTCAATGCAGCCTCTCCTGTTGATGACAAGTGGGATGTAGTCCCTCCCATCAAAATGCTGCGGAAAGTAATGTTAGAAATAACGTGCTCTTGTCTTCACGACCTTTGGGAACAAAATATAAATGAAACGATTTAACAATATGGGGAATACAAATGTGACAAACCTGTCCAATAATGAATCCGATCATCAGTGGTTTATCCTTTGCCCAATCTTGAATTCTCTTCAGTACACCTAGTTGAGCGTGAGCTTTCCTATCGGTCTTAATTGTCGACATTTTGGAAAGCAAACTTTTTTTTGGTTTTTGCGGGAACCTTTGAACAAAATATCACGAACTCGTCACATTTATTGTTATTATTATTAGCATTTATTATTAGAACTTGTTAGACGCTACAAGGAGTAATGAGCGAAATTGTTTTAATTGCGCAGCGATACTAGAGTACAGCTTTCGTATTGCATACTAAACTAAAAAACTGGCAATAATAACTTAAAACTTTTAATTAACTTTAAAATGGACAATATGTACCGGTATAGGTTATGCCCCGATTAAGAATACAAAATATCAGTCTAAGTTAGCAATACAAATGTTATGCGGCCGCATGAAATGCACTGAATATAGAAGCGAATCGTTAAATTTTAGCGATAGTTTGATTGTGTTACCATGACAACACACCGTGCAACAAAAATGAAAACTATCAGGATCTGATTGCGAGTTTACGCACCCAGTCCAAAGAGAATTGATGTGTTATTCCAAATGGAAAAAACGCCACTCAGTTACAAGGTATTAATATTAAATCGTTTCATCATATTATATTTTAATTTTAGATATTAAAAATATAAAAGACTAATATAATTTACATTAAAGCTTATTTGTTATAACCAAACAGTAGTATTTTAAATAAATAAATAGTGTCGTAGATTTATGTGTTTCTGTCTCTTCTCGCTGGGTTGGTCTTCTGCTAGACCGTATGTAATTAAGTGAATTTCCGCACCACACTCAGGGGGGCGCTAGTTTATCGGTGCAAAAAGGGCCCAACGAACTTTAGTTAAGTACATTTCCGCACCACCCTCAGGGGGCGCTAGTTTATCGGTGCAAGTGGACCCAACGAACTTTAGTTAAGTACATTTCCGCACCACCCTCAAGGGGCGCTAGTTTATCGGTGCAAGTGCACTCAACGAACTTTAGTTAAGTACATTTCCGCACCACCCTCAAGGGGCGCTAGTTTATCGGTGCAAGTGGACCCAACGAACTTTAGTTAAGTACATTTCCGCACCACCCTCAAGGGGCGCTAGTTTATCGGTGCAAGTGCACTCAACGAACTTTAGTTAAGTACATTTCCGCACCACCCTCAAGGGGCGCTAGTTTATCGGTGCAAGTGCACCCAACGAACTTTAGTTAAGTACATTTCCGCACCACACTCAGGGGGCGCCAGTTTATCGGTGCAAGTGGGCCCAACGAACTTTAGTTAAGTACATTTCCGCACCACCCTCAGGGGGCGCTAGTTTATCGGTGCAAGTGGACCCAACGAACTTTAGTTAAGTACATTTCCGCACCACCCTCAAGGGGCGCTAGTTTATCGGTGCAAGTCGACCCAACGAACTTTAGTTAAGTACATTTCCGCACCACCCTCAGGGGGCGCTAGTTTAGGGGAGCGCCGTAATAATAAATCAATAATTTATGAAGTAAAATAACTGCGACACTTTCGCTGCAGACAATAAGTATTGGCGCTCACCGGTTTATCCTCGCTCTGTTAAGACTTCCGGATACTTCCGTCTTAAACCATCCGCGCGGAATCGATCGCCCCGTAAGTTGATCCAGCGGAAAGCAGAGCGAGGGCCCCAAGAAAGGGGCAGGGCGTGTACATTTTCTTCAAGAGTTGTCGAAATGAAAAATGCGGCTTCCGTTTCCGGCTGAAGATCTGATTTCAAAACAGTGGGCGGCTACTTTACCAAAGGATATGTTGTGGACCGGTTCAGTTCGCTGCCTGACTGGAAACCACAATAGAAAAAAATTCTGGTTTTCAGAACCATCGTCTTTAGTTCTAACCTTTAATGACTATGACTGTGTTTGTTCCTAGAAATTATCTTATTTCCTCCCCCGTTCTTCATCATGTGTAATTAAGCATTAATGTAATTGACAGCCTCCAGAGTTCAAATTAAGAAAATATTAATATTAATTATTAATATTAGAAATAAAATTAATAAAACTCATCAATCCATCTCGATAAACATTGTTTACTGGACAAAAAATACTTTTACACAATGAGGTGAATCCTTTTGATGAAATAGAGATGTTACGGATTAATAAAGAGAAGGTCCCCCGCCCCTATCCGGAGGAGAAAGCTAGAAAAACCGGTCATTCTACAGTATTTTCAGCTCTCGTGTTTGTTTTAATATTTCAATACATCATATATTCCTAGCGGATTGGTGTCATCTTCTCGGTTTCTCTATATTTCTAACCCATATGTATACTGCATACACGGTACACAGTATCAGACTATAGGGAATTCAGTACAGAGATTTCTAAGTAAGCTATTAGTATGTCATGAGCCAGAAAAACAATGTCTGTGTATTGTACGGAAGGTTCGTCAAAGCATACGTGAAAAATTGTGGTAATATTCAAGCAAACCAATTTTCCAAAGGCTCAGTTTCCGAATGCGAGATTACTGGGAGTGAACGTGAAAGCATAATGTAAGTACGCCTACTGAGTTTTTAATATGGATAGAAAGGAGTAAAAGAAACATATGTAAAAATTTACAGTTCACTTTAATAAGACGTACATAGTACAAAATAATATAAATTTCTAGACAATTCAGAATTTTTCTAATTTGTACTCGTCATTTGTAGATTCTCGTAAAATCACAATTCTTAGAAAATAAATATTAAATAATATTAAATTAATGATATAATTTCATTGAGATTTCATCATAACACATAGACTGGAAAATTTCTTGGCACTTGTGTCTAATCCTAATATAATTCTTAAAGATATTGCGCCCGGAATACTTCTTGTTACTGATTTCAGTAATGATTGAAATCATCGTCAAGGGCAGGGATGTTGTGACGGAAATTCATCCTGCTGTGGAGGTGTTCGAAGGCGGAGCCCTTGAGGCTCGCCCTGGGCCAGCTGTACTTGGGCGGTGTGTGCTGTTCGTAGACCGGCTGGCCCAGAGTGCTGCTAGACCCGATTGCGGAAGCCAGTTGCGGCGACTTGAGCCCTGCGGGATGTATATGGGAGGGCCCGGGGGTGTAAGGGGGCTGCTGAGGATCGGCGCCTGTTGGGGGTAGGAGGGCTGTTCGGGCTGATAGACCGGTTGTTGTGGCTGATAGACCGGTTGTTCGGGCAGATAGACAGGTTGTTCGGGTTGATAGACAGGCTGTTCGGGTTGATAGACAGGCTGTTCGGGCTGATATACAGGCTGTTCGGGCTGATATACAGGCTGTTCGGGCTGATATACAGGCGGCCCAGGGTTGAAGACGGGCTGTTCCGTCGGGAGCGGGACATTGACCAGCGGGGGATAGTAGACCGTTCCAGTCAAGCTGTTCTCAATTGTGACCCTGAAAAAAAATCATTTAGGCTAGTTAATTTTTATTTCCATGCCAATAATGTTCTACCCTGTAAATAGCAGTCCCGCATATTCTTAAGCTTTTATTCCACTCATCCCCATCTCTCTGCTCAATCATACTCCTTGTTTGGTCAATCACATCTGTAATATTCACACGCCTTATATATATTTTATTAAGATTAAAACAGACCTGTATCCGGCTTCGTCGGCCGTGTAGTGTACAATCTTGACGTTTCCGTCCGGTTCCATTAGGCCGTAACTCCCAGTCACTGTTCCGTTCAAATGTCTCTCCTCACGTCTGAACTGAACGTTCCCCGTGACCGGGTCTTCAACATCGTAGCCGAAAGCGTACGTCCCTGGGCCCTGTTTCAATCAGGCTTTTTGTCAACTTATTGGTAAAATATTCTTAGTAGCAGATTTTTATTTTTCTACAGTCCTTTTTAGCCAGATAGGACTAGTATCCGATACGATTGACGAAGAGAAGTCGAAACCAGTATTACCGTAGGCCTAAGACTATGAGAAGAAAATTATTCACAAGTTTCGTAACATTGTAGAACGAGTGTTAAGGAATTATCTAATAAGGGAATTTTACTCGTTCATTTTACTCAAAAACCCGACGTTTTATTGAAGCCTTGTTACATTTTAATTTGGCGAGGATACGGAAAATCATAAAATGTATAATAACTTAAATTTGAAATTATTTAATCGAAATGATATAAATCGGTTTATATATTGCAATTCGATGCTTTCTCAGACGCCGCTGAGTAAGTTCTACGAAAAGTAGTAAAAACGTTTAGCAGTTTGCCCACTGTTTAGTACGAAGGCACTGGGAAGGACATAAACACGATCTGGCGTCCCGCGTACCGTTAAGCCGGTGTACTTAACACGATTGCGATCGTCAGTATCCGCCTCGGGAATTCTTAAGCGCGGGTAGGCGGCGAACGGCGTTTTTTGTACTCATATTCTGATATCTCGGAATCGAGGAAGAGCATCCCTACGAAGAGTGAAGGATGAAGAGGAAATAAATCTGTTCGGATTTAATTTTTAAGAATCAGTCGCCCGGCAGTATGAAAGCCGAGCTTTCGTCTTTCGATGCGAAAAATAAAAATTTACCATGACGTCCCTGTTGTAGTAGGATGCCCATTCGGCCTCAGTGATCCGAGGCTCCAACGGGAGCCCGGACCCTACGACGGCTACCCCGAGCAACCACAACGCTGTCTGCAACAAATAGAAAGTTGTTATTCTATCATCCTAAACTAATATTTTACCAGTAAAAGTATACGATGTTAATTGTACAGATCGCTTTAACTTAAAGTTATAACCTAAAATAAATCTTATATTAAAATTCTTAGCTTGAAATCAGGCTCCAGTGGAGTGAGTTTAAGGTATGGCGGGCTATTAATATTCCAAATTCCAGTATTATCATAGGATCGTTATAAATAACTCTATTATAAAGTAAGTCCTAATATCTATCTATATAACTGTAGAAATGCTTGCGGACCCGTATAAACGTATCAACCCACATTTGTATATGTGGGTGTAGTAAAAATAGTACAATAATTAGAACAAAATTAAAAAAAAGATATTAATTGAAATGTACACGATCAATTTCGGTTCGAAAATGACACCAACCCGATGCGAATTTCTTAAATCCGATAAGAGAGTGTAAATTATACGGGAGGATAAGAATGTAATAAGGTATAAGAAAAAGTATGTTATTTTCGTTTTGTACTGTAATCGCAAAGACCAATTACCCAACTGATATTAGGATCTACCACGCCCAACCTGGAGTCTCCGTACATATTTTTTTTAAACCAGAGTTTACCTGTAAACTAATATTTAATCGATGCAGCTTTATGAATAAAGCGTGAAGGAATTTGATTTATTTTGATATATTCTTGACAGTTACCGCCCTTTCTTCCGTTGTCAGAACGGAAGCGCGTACTAGCGCGTGTTTCGTAATATAAGGCCATGCTTTATTATCAAACTGTTTAAAAAGCAACAGTTAAATGCTACCAATTTCGTACAACTTGAAAGACGAGAGTTTTGAGACCAGCCGTTTGAAGATAGCGCTCACCCACTGAATCACTTACATCCCAATCTTGTCCTCACCATTATTATTTCTTGTCAAAAATTAACTTAAGAAGGTTCAATTGTGAGAATGATCACATTACCTTACTAAAAAATCCCGTCAAGTCTGTTCGCCTCGCGCCTACTTGGACTTGGTCCAAAAGACATCAAGTCCAAATTTAAAAAAAAATAAATTAAAAGTTAAAAAAACAAATATTCTGCGACTGAACTCTCCCCGGTCGAATGACCCCAAAACGTGTTTCTGGGTCACTAACTTCTTCTATCCACTTCGGTCGAAATCACCGCATATTTGAGTTTCATTGCCAAGGTTTTTAATTCGCTACCGATTTAAATTTAATGTGTCCACCTAACTGAACATGAATTGCTGTTCACCCACTATGATTATGTAACGTTTAACCTGAAAGGCTATATTCGCTGTATTATCAAGATTAATCGGATCCTTAGGAATAACTTCATTTTCTATAGTACGCCCTTAGACATTACGTGTTATTCTTCGTGTTGGATACTTCTTTATTTTGAATGTTCCGTATTGTTAGATTTTGGGAATAAAATTTTAAACGTATTTCATCTGGGAAAAGCTATGTAGCAATAAATAAAATAAAACTCACTGCCTGTTAAAAACCCAAAAATTTAACTATTTTGCATAAAAGTCAATATTTCTATACTTCCACACTGAACACAATAAATTATTGTTGTTCGTGAACCTAACTCCGATCAAATCAATCTGAAATTGATTACTTAATATTTAATTTAAAAACGCGGATACGGTAGAGTTGGTTCGTTTTGTAATCACTAGATGCCACGAATTAAATTAATTAATGTCGCGGAACCGCCAATTATTCATTATAACTGGGTTTGGATATTCAGAATGCATTCGACTCCTAAACCGTTTATTATACGTCTCGAATAGCTTTGAATTCAATTATTTACCATAGATTGGATTAACGCTTGTTTGTCTGAAATTTGAGCGAGGATCGATTCATTCTAATTGCAGTTGGTATTAATTTCACAGTGCTGATATAACGCCGGACGCTTCAATGCTTTCCTGTTGAGTTAGTTACATTAAGAAGTTTGATGTTTCTATTTGTTATTATTAAATGAAAAATTGAAGATTTTGTTCGAAGGTCTTTTTTTTAATTTTGTCCTAAACGGATTACGCCGACTGTACAGTTTCAATTTGAGTTTACCGCGCGTGCGACAATTAATTCCGGTTAGAAATTCGCTCTCACCCTGTCCCCGCTGAAGAGAGAAAGAAAGGACTAGTTTTTCAAGGACGACCACGAGGCAATCAAACGGTCATAGAATTTCTTTGGGGCGCTTTCCGATTACTCACCGGAGTCCGAGGTGTAATTCAGCGCCATTAGGGGCCCCAGAGCTGGGCGCGGCCCGGGTTTTTCGGCATCGGAAACGGCGCCAGAAGAAATCGACCCGGATCGTTCACCGTTGTGGGTTTTTTCGGGCGAATATTTTTCGGATCCCCGTGCCCGTAGATTGGGATCAAAGCCTGTCATTAAGGGACCGATCTGCCAACGATCCGTGAAATTTCCCCCGACCCAACGAGACCACATTAGCGCCACCACGAAAGCTTTTAGTGAAAAACTGTTTATAATAAAAAAGTTCATTATTTGATATTTCGGAAATTCTTGTGGAATTCGGTCGATTAAATCGTTAAAAAGGAGATTAAGTTACGTACTCTCATATATTCAAGTTGATACCAGGAATAGGAAATTAGGAATGTGGAGTCACGTTATTAAAAATATTAAAATCTAATGATACTGCAATGAACAAAAACGTTTTCTCTGTGCAAATTACCCAGTAGAACGTAGGAATAATACTGATTGCACAGAATATGAAATTTTACTTTGTTTTCGTACACGACGTATTCAAATAATATACAGGTAACTTTAAATTATGACAATGGTCTATTCAAACACATTAAAATTTTCAGACTTGTTTTAGTGAGTCAGGGAATGTTCGAAATATGATTAGTCTGATTAGTAATGGTACTGAAGATAGCGAAGATGAAGCCGATCTAGCATAAGGCTAAATCGGCGAGTGGAAGCGGGGAATCTCAAGAATAATTACACTTTAACAATTACTTACAGCTTGTTTTAAATATGTATCCAAGTAAATATTTGTCTACCTTAATTCAATAGTTGGAGATAGAATGTTAAAATTACAAAAACAAAATTTGTGTTTCATTTAGGGAAGTGTAATAAGTATAAGTATTTCAGTCGATTACTTTCGATTTTCGCCATTGTGAGTAACAATAGATGACAAGAGTGAGGCACTTAAGCGTCTCGGGTACCGACAGCCGTTCTGTCAGCGCTGTCACTTAATTTTCACTCGGCGAGTAACGGACATAACAAACTGACATGTGTAGTAACGCTAATTCATAATGGCAGGAAGCCGTTACCGATTAATATACTATCAAGTGACTGGAGATAGAAAATAAAAACATTTATGACATCACCCAATAAGATATTAAAAGAAACCGTAAAAATCGAAAAGTAAAATATTTAGAAATCAATAAGCGGAAAACTAGTGGTTATTTAACATTCCAATGACTTCAATCCATTCATCTTATGAAATCCTTAATTCAGCCGATATTAGAGTACTTAAGTGCTCATAATTACTAATGAGGGAGGAAAGCATCTTTAGGGGCTAATTTATGCCACGACCATCGGATAATGATACGCTTTACAGGAAACATAATGCCGGCATCGGAGCTGGCCAATTATTTCTATACGGCAATTACGAAACGGTCGGGTGAAGGAAGGCAATGCGCGTGTTTCACCCCAACTCTTTCGCCCCAATAGCTCTATCCCAAGATCTCCCTCCACCGGGAGATAAATGGTTGCCGAAATCGCCCGAGAGCGAGATCCTCGAATCGGAACTTATACGTGCGTGAACAAAAAAATAAACAATAATGGCTAAGTTTCCTACCTGTACGGCGGCCGGCATGGTAATGACGGGAAGCCGGGTTGCTCTTCTTTGCTATATAGCCCCGGGGGGGGCCTCCCACATGCGGGCTCTATCTAACGGAACATCCGCGAAACAATCCCCCGCCCCGACACCCTTTATTATAAAAACACCAAATACCATCGTAAAACTGGGCGGACCGGTGACGGGGTTTGCTCAATTTTATCCGCAAAGCGATTTATCCACTGTAAAATTTTAATGTTAGCAAAAACGTGATGAATACATCGAATAGTAGAATTCTTTTCTTCGTACTTATTACATTACGTACTTATATGCTATATGTCGCTGAGGAAACTACCCTATCGCGAATTAAACGCGTAATAATAATAATAACAAAAATAATTTAAAATGTTATGTGGTCTACGAGGGTTTGGAATATCGACTTACTCTTAAGCTCTTCCTTCGCGCCATTTAGTTCTATAATAGACACGCGAAGGCACGCCGATATTTTACTTATAGTACAGAACATGGCATCGAAAGTACCACGGCCTAACGTAAGACGGAATATTGAAGATGGTACTAATTTCAGAATCCTATACTAGGAGCGGTCGGTACTTACTTCTACACTCAATTTTTAATTAAATAAGTCCGCCCTGAGATAGACCAAAGTTTTGATTTCGGGCACCGCAGACAAATTCTGAAATATTAAGGGCACTGAATACTGAAAACGTTTGGGAGCCGCTGATTAATCATATTTTAATTGATGTTATAATTTCATAAACACTGGTGGAAACTTGAAACACACCACGTTCCGACATCCAATTAACATAAATTGACGATCAAATTTACCAGGCTATTATCATTTTTAAGGCCTACATAGTGTCAGAAACTGAGGAACGAATTATGTCCACATTTGGAGAAACGAGAGTGACGAAAAATCGAGGGCCGTTTTAAAAGATAATCCATTTAGAATATAGGATAGGCGTAGTTTCGGCGTCGAGAATCAAGTTTTCTATTATTTTCCGTGGGATTTAACAATTAATAAGGAAAAATATTTTTGAAAGCCTATACGCCTGGATCGACGCCGCGTGCAACGCACTATTCCATGTCACATCACGCGATGAAATAATCACAGTTATGCAATGACATAGAGAATCGATTTTATACGGGGTTTTCGTGTGTGTTCCGAACGCGCTCTTTCATGTTTATCGTATAACAAATCGTCAAAAGGAATTTTCGCTCGTTAGTCGGAATGCGGCGCTGTAGAGTCTGCCTCTTTTCAGTTCACAACAATTGTCCTCAAATTATGAAACGCTCACAGAATTATATGAGCAGGTACAGTTGTTATTAAAATATAAGAAACTACCGATGGTGTGAGTAAGAGTGATAACTTGTAGATTAACGATGGAAATGAACATATTTGAAATTTAAAAAAAAATGAATAGTTCTAAAATGAAAAATTCTATCTATTATTCATAAATTGAGTAAATACATATAGGAAACTAATAATTTTGTAAATTGTTTCACATGTTCATTCCTTCAGTGTAAAGTTCCGCACGATGTAGGTGGTTGATTCGGCATTTCGCCCTCCGCCAGATTGACAGCTTCATCAATTCTCCACTGTCAGGACGCAATGGGAAATCAATTAAGTGTGAACCCACCGCACTAGCTTTCGGGTTCGTACGAAGCCAGATTTTTATCATTCATCTCACTCACGTAACCGATGAAGTTTAGCTCGCATTATCATGCCATCTTTTGCACACATGGTTGGCAAAGTACTTGCAATAACCACAACTATATTACGAAACGTTTACAGTGCGAGGACAAGATGGACCGCGTTAAAGACGAAACAGGTCATTCCAATAAAGCCATTCTTGAGTTTTCAAGCCTTACACATCTTAACATCAATTACATTTAACACTACAATACTACAATTTATTCACGAATGTCATGCCACAGAACCTTACCGGCGATATTTAACGCAATAAGTAGTATATAAATATTAGTTCGATAAACTAAAACCATAAGCAAACATTTAAAAACAAAATAACAGTAGCATGTGCGAGGTTACGCCCACACGATACCAGAACTGATATACCGGACCGAAACAGGTCTAGTGCTAGTGGATTCAGACTGATCATTAGGAGTAATCGACAGGGTAGGATTGAGATGAGCGATGAACGCAGTTTTCCATTAGGACTGCGGTCCTCGAGCCCGTCGGGTGGGGCCATCCTTCAGATCGCTCATCCAGTTTATAAATAGTGGGAGCCGGGACAACCGTTTAAAATACCGTCCGATGAAGCCGCGCTCCACGCTCACCGATGATCTTCCGATCTATATTTAGAGGTATACATCATCCGGCAATAATGTCTACCGTTGTCCACCCTTAGCCTTTCTTGGTAGGTACAAATTAAGCAATCTTAATCTTAGGTAATTCTTCATATTAGTGCTGACAAGAACACGCGGAGGACCGCATTTTAAATTTAATTTAAACTTAAAACTTTAAGTCACAACTTTTCTGTAAACCGCTAGTTGTGAGAAAATCACACAGAATTCTCCTTAGAAACAAGGGACTAATTGCGAGTGTTATTAACCGCAAATTGTCTCTTATTTCTTTATAATTACACTACTATATTTTATTATGTGAATCCACTGTATGCGTACTGGCTATTGTACCTATTTATGTAACGCGATATAATTCATATATGAGATTTTGGAAAGCCTTAATTTATGGCTTGAAATTAGTTTCAAATATCTGGCGAAAAGAGAGTTTACCTGTTTAATTATAATATTATAGTATGAACAATTAAAAAAAAACATGATTATAAACCATATTTTCCAATTTTAGACTTCAGTTACTAGATTATTTTTTTCTTTCTTATTCTTGTTTCCTAAAATTCTGTTTTGTGGCAGGAAACATTTTCCGAGCAATAAACGGTCCGTAATGCAATGGATGGTGTTCATATAACTCGGTCTTCTCGCGCCTTCTCCTCCTCAGTGTTCCATGCAAACTTGAGTCGAAGGTAAGAATTCATTTTGTTTGGAGTGTTTCCATAACAACAGTTGGGACGCGATGAAACCCGTCGGAGAGCGGCAGAGAAACCGCTATTCCCCCGCCGATGGGTAAGGTCGGTGACGCTAACGTCAGCCCGAGGCCCGGGCTCGAGGACGCTGCCCTGTCCACTCCCCCGACCTTGTACTTGACACTTGATACACTCTCAAATAGTGGCATTTTGACTGCTGTAGCCGAGCGCATATATAGGAACTAATACAAATGTGTAGTTCAAATTTGCAATTAATCCCGAGAACAGATCATACAAATACAGTAAAACTTGCTAGAAAATAAATAATTATAATTCGACTTGTGAAATTAGGATGAACCATGCTAGCAAGACACCGAACCAGGGAAAGGAGACATACGATCGAAAATATATTGTATGAAAATCAGTATGTAATTAACTGTTAGCAGCTCGGGTTTTGTAGTACTATACCACTATGAAATAGTAGGAGTTTAACTGCTTCGTTTCAGTAGTAATATGGCAGTGTGTTTATTGAATATGTTTTAGTTTTATTAACCAATCGCGTGTGCCGGCTAAACGAATAATCGACTCGGTGCTTATACTAAAGAGGCGTCATAAGACTAAATATAGAAGCAATCGGTGCCTTCATAAATAGAACAGGTAAAGATTAAATGACACTATCGTATATGGCTATTTATCTTCGGAGGGCAATTTAGTATTTTAGGGATAAGTACACTTAATTGGTTTGTAATAAATAAGGGGGGGAATTTGATGTGAGCGAACTCCACGCAATTAAGCCCGAGGCTGTAATATCGAGAACTCATAAACGTAAATCACTATAACTCTTTTATTATTCCGATGATGTCACCGTGTCGCGTACTCATGGGATATTTCTGCGCGGCTAGCCTCCATGGACACTGACCGACATGGCAAATAATTTCTGAGGCCAGCAATCGTAACCAAAACATTATGATGATCACTGTTAAATATCTCTTCAGATCTTCCGTACCTAGTTAATCTTAAGTTGGAGGATGACAAAATTATGTTGTTTTCAACGTGCAATATTAAGCCCATCCTAAACAGTTTGTCTTTTCGTAGATTCCGTGTGTTAACGTTGTCTGTCTTATTTGAGTTGTGAGGGATTTTTTTAATCGGTTTAAGTTTTTGTCGGATTATCGGTCAAATATATATTTGATCACAACTGGTCACAACTATTAGGTTCTGACTTCCAAATACATAACAGCAAACCTATCTGGTAGCGCTAGTTTCACAAAAATCGTTCGTTGAGTGCACTAGCACCGATAAACTAGCGCCCCCCTGAGTGTGGTGCGGAAATGAACGTAATTTCAGTAGCCGAAACCGGTTTAGCAAAAGACCAAACCAGCGAGAGGAGACAAAGACACGAAATCTACGGTATTCCAACCCCTTTGCAGACAGGTATTCTAAAATGGTTTGTCTTTTCATTTTTCGGGCATTTGAGCGCCTCAATCTTCTGAAATGAAATTAATTCATTGGGACCACAGATTTTGAAATTCAGATTGTGCCAAAGCCAGCTCCCTCCCTCCCTCCTCACACCCGGTTGGGGAACCGGTCGCCAGTCCTAATTTAAGAGTCTCTCATTTCCTGGGCCCTGTATAATACCCCACTACTCCTCCTCCTCCTCCTCTATTTAAACTCGCATAATTACGCCGCTGCCCGCAGCGCAATAAATTCGCGCAATAAAGTGCGCGGCACCTCGTCCGCGTTCAACCAAACCCCCCCTCTCCATCTCCCCCCAAATTATTAATCCGGCACGCGCGGAATACGAATCCGGGGCCTGTCGATGGACTAATTGCTACTTCCAGCGGACGTGCGCCTAGTCCGGGATCGTGTAAAATAATCCTTCGGATTTCGAATGTTCGGCCCTGGAATGCGGTTCCCCGGCCCAGCAGTGCTGTTGCGGGGAACTTCATTTATTATCGGTCCGCGTCTACTCGGCTAATCGCTGTGATAATCCCATGGTATCGATTCGCAGATTCTCATACACGTGGCTACCATTATCCTGATCCATCTACGATGAAGCCGTGATAGCAGTAGGCCCGAGACGCTATTAAGGGGGGAGCGCTCGGACAATTCGGAGGAAGGGTTTCCCAGCGATCTCCGGTCAAGTGAATTAAGACTTTCCCTCTTCATAGTGACAGGAGAAATGTATCTCAATGCTCGTTATTAATTCATGGTAGAAAAGGGGGGGAATCCCTATCTATAACCACACTTTCATATTATATTGGAATATTTATTATGTCGTTTTCTGCAAGAGCTTTAAACTTATAGCGGGAACCGGCGGTAATTATTTTATCGTAAATAAAAGCATAAATAATATCATACTGTGTTCCACGGTAGATCAATTACGAAAATTATATGTTGTCGAAGATAGCTAATTGTTTTCTCGTGCCTTAACGATGGATCCCCAAAGTATATTAGCGTGCGTGTTTATTGCCCTGCGGTGGATAATCCGCAAACAATTTGGCTAAAGCTGGTTGATGACCCTGCCGAAGAAGTAAAATAACCTTGGTGGGAGAATGAAGCCGTATAGCGTGAGGACTTGATCCGATGCGGAATCATCAAGGACCAGTCGGGCCGCCTTCCCTTTGCGCCTATCCTACTTTTATTCCCGTTTTCCTCTCCCTCGGGGCTCATCGGTCGCGCCAAGCCGTGATAATAAACCGTAGAGCGCTGTGTAAACCACCCGTAGAGATTAGGCGTCGGGTCTTTTTTAACGACGTCCAATTTCGCCTGTGACCCCGCAGACCCCGCATGGAGCATTTCGCCCAATTAAACCGACGCTTTAATAGTATGTTATTTCACTGCCTGAGGTAAAAAGCCACTTAGTCACTCGCTCGAGACTTGATCTTTGTTTTAGGGATTTAATGCTTACATACTCTATAACTTCAGAACTATAAAAGAACTTATAGAAATAAAATGTGCTTAATAGTCTGCGACTTATGTTTTCTTCTGATATATAACTTCCAGTAATGATATGAGAAATATCCTATGATTTCACTCGTTTATTTACGCCTACGACAATCAAATAAGCCATGATATTTCAAACCCTCACTAACTTCCAAACTGGTATCACGATACTTTTCATTTCTATAAGAAAATGAATACTTCTTCGTATAATGAAGTATATTTACAGGGTGAATTTGAGAACAGAGGTTACAAGGAACGAAAGAAGGCACCGAATATAGGCGGTGCATAAAAGGATTAATGGACCATTTCTTGGACGGAAAACGCGTCGGCGATGATGCGAACGCTGTTTTGAGCGTATAATTTTCCGCTTGTAGTCCGAAAGATACAGGATCGGATAAAGGAAATCGGTTCGTTAACCCGGTCTCCGACCAAACAGGGACGAGAATTTAAAAGTCAATTACTTTCGAGAATACGAACGTTTAATAACACGGCCCCGGTGAAAGAAAAAAAAACCCTCTTATCTGCTGGCTTCCGACTGCTGGCAGATTTCGCAAAAACGCTGCCTGCTTTCGATGGGCGCGACTTTGTTTTTGGCCTATAAATAACGGCCTATGACTTATCCGCCGCGGCGTTACTTCTTCATAATGGCTCTGTCGACTTCAATCTTGGATGATTATGGACGTATGGACAGACGATTGTACATGATTATATATGTCCAGTTCTTTAAAGAAGTCGTCGGAAATCATGTTGGCAGGATAATTCCCGGACTGAAACTACCTATTATGAATGAGTTAATATAGCCGTATGATTAATTACACTGAACCATTTCGGAATTTCTAAACATTTCTGTGGTAACTGCTTCTCTCTTAATAAAAAATAACTGGTATTTTAAAAGTCGGCAGAATTTGGGATGGAAACTAAAATTGATAATTATTGATTATAACGCGCAAAATTATAAATAATTATATATATAATAATTTATATATATATTATATATATATATATATATATATATATATATATATAGGTATAAATGTATTTTATCACATAAATACATATTATATATTATATATATTTATCATATAATATAACTTAAATAATTATTTATATTATTAAATAAGGAACCGGCAACCGTGAATGCAACACGACTCTCCCTGCAATCGCTTTAAAGATAAACTATATCTCTTTGAGTAATCGGTATTCCCATTTTCAGTATGACAGTAATTTTATTCCTTGTAACCGTTTTACTTAATGTGGTCTGACTGAATTTATTTTTTGTGTTCTCTCCTTTATAAAATCATTCATTCGTATTAACGACGACTTAAATTCTATAAAAGAATCTATGGACACGTTCTTTTATGTGTAGTAGATTAGATGAACATTTGTGAGAGGAGAGCTCGCTGCAAAGCTCAGTTATTACTCGAATAAGTGCTTCGGTCTCGTGTAATGTTCAGGGTCAACCGTAAAACGTGGCGTTCGAGGATGATCAAGCGAAACCATTGTGAAAAGAAGCTCCGTCTGCGGGGTCAGCAAATAAAGTGGAAGCCCGTTCAGAATTCAGGTTCACGGTCGCACTCCGGGCTAGACCTCCGAGGACAATATCACTCTTTATTTACAATCTCGAAGTACCAGCAATATTTCGCCGTTCTTCTCTCTTCTCCGGTCGGATTTTTTTTACATCTATTTTAAAGAGATAATTATAAATAGTTCGATTACAAGCGAAAATCCATAATTGATCCCCATCGTATATGCAATAGCCCAGGACCGTACCTAAATTTGGTAAAACGGAGGATGGAGCACGTTCTAATGCAGCATCTATGCGAACATCTAAAAACAGAAAGGGGTCAAGAAACTAGACTTCACAACAACTAGGTTCATCAGAACCTGATGCCAGGCGAATGAAGAAGAAATGCCCCCCTCCCTTCAATTCCGTTTATACCGAATGAAGAAATAATCTAACAAAGACCACACTGTCAAGAATTGAGCCATTTATAGATACCGCAGAAGTTTAGGTGCAGACGTGTGCCGATATGCGCGGAATTTCTTTGAAAACGAACGAAAAAATTCGAGCAGAAAGAAGTACGCCCACATTGGTTTAGAGGTTCGTGTAAGTTTTTATTTCAACGTTTACCAAATTGTCAGCTGATATTAAAAATTATGTTCTAATAACATTTTATCATATTCAATTATTAGTTGAACGTAGTTTTTTAATTTATTATTAACTGAAAATATTTCTATGTATTTTTTCCTGCTTCAGAAAATAGATGTACTGTTACCAATATTTAGAATCTCATTTTATAAATATAATATAAATCATATAAATAAATACAATATAAATGGATAAAAATGGATGTTCCCAGTTTAATTATAATGGATAACAAAATATTTGATTTTTGTTTTAGCTGCTATAGTTTATATTGTACATTGTTACCGGATACGCACCGTACGCATGGACAGCAGCCATAACCGATCAATATTCTGTAGAGGTTGACTCTTCTGATGACTGCGATGCGTTCGCATGACGCCATCCGCGATTCCGATAACTGGACAAAGGAATGCGAGTAGGTAGCTTCGCGTCTCTAGGAGGAATTTCTGCTCCGTTTCTAGAACGGAGAACTATCAGTACAAAATAAGATAATAGAAATTGCAATAAGAATATTTTGAAGCATCATATCCCAAGAGCCAATGACAAATTTTTGAAAAATTCTGGGACATGATTTTCAATTGTCACATCGTTCTTCATGTTTCCAAAAGAACTTCTATCTTTTCCACTTTTATTTTTCGTTAATAAATATTTCATAGCCTTCGTTGAAGTGTGTAACAGGCCTAAGTACGGACGGCCTTGCGAAATTTCTTTTGTCATTTACTATATATTGTAGCAACAGACAAGCGTGCAGAGAGAGAGAGAGAGAGAGAGAGAGAGAAATATCGCAGGAGTGATGTGAATAAAAATTCGCTTATACTTAACCAAGCGAACAGGGTGTACGGCCAGCGGTTTCTGATCCGGGCGTACGATCACGATTACAATTATGAAGGCTGCCAAAGAACTAAATCAGACAGGACGTGATGAAAAACATTAAACAAACATCTGCGAATAAAGCACACCTGTCTTTATATCATTTTAGGCGGCCACGCTACTTTCTTATAGAGCAATCAAATTGTGGATAAATAAAGATACTTAATTAAATATTGTACTTTTCTCGCTCTTCTCTCTGCTCTCGCTGGTTTGCTCTTTTGCAATACCAAATTTGCTAGACCAAACAAGCGAGAGGAGACAGAAGAACGAGAAAAATACTACATTCCAAAATCTCCGAGATCACGAACCAGGTATTCCCAACAATTAAATAACGATTTAATACATGGACTTGATAAAAGTTGCGACACTCCCAGGTTCAATGGTATATCTGTAAATCCGTCCTTGGTATCAAATTTGCAGTTATGCTAAAAGTATACGGCGAAGGTAGCCAAAGTTTTCAAATTGATTCCAGCTCGGCCGTCCCTTCGGGCCAGCAATATCAATTACAGACAGTACCAATAACACCAATCGTACGGGCCATATCAATTGGACTCAAAGCTGGAAATTGCCAATACGGGCGGTCGTTAGGGGCCACGATCAGATTGTAAACTCGTTCTGGTCCGTACACAGTTCCGGCCTTGCTCGGCGATCTTAATTGGATCTCGAATTTGATCCTATTCGAAATGCGAGGCTTCGTTAAAATTAGCCGAGTGACCGCGGACTGGTCGGAAAGCGGCCACGATCGGTCTAGGACAAAACGGGAAATAAAACATCTGCGAAGAAAAAGACGGCGAGTCGGACACCTTGAACTTGATGTAAAATGCCAGTATTTACCCTACAATGTAACACGAAATATAAATTTATGTCACAAAGTATGTGACAGAATATAGGAAGAGTGACTAGCGCTCCAATCCATTTAATTACAGTAGAATGAAACCCATGAAACTACGTTATAAAAAAAAGTAGTCCGTACGGTTTGAAAGGTGTCAACGGCCTATTAGAATTCGTATCATAAAACCGAATGATATTTTCCGCATTCGGGTTCCGGAGCGGTTTTTTTTACGGATTGGGGCTATTTTTCAGGAACGTCAAACGTAATGGTTTATGGTTGCTAAAAAATGAGCGGTAGGAGGGGTGACTTCCAAACACGGGCCAACGATCTTATATTTAATTCGTCTAACGGGATATTTTTCGGCTCTTTATTATTATACTGCTTTTGGTGGGGTAGGGGGACGTGTCGGGCGTATTTATTACCGGCCTCCGAAATACGGAGGGGAATGAGAAGCGGCTGGATAATTTTTTTTGTTTATTTAAACGGGCCAATTTTCGAGCGGGTGACCGTCGGTAAAACGGGTTCCGGGGCCGGTGGCCCACGAGCCGGCCTAGGCCGATATTTCAACGTCCACGCCGACCCGGCCCTATGCAAATTCCGAATTCACCGGAGGCTTCGCCGGTTTTCTTTTTTTCCCGTCCGCGAAAAAAGGATCAGAATAAGAAGTATCGGGCCTTAATAAATCGATCGGGCGAATCGTAGCCCTCCGGCCGTGCCCACGCCCCGTACGCCTCCCTCGCAATTAGCTTTCCGCGTAGTACTTTGAAATCATAATTCTAACTCGCCAATAACAATTTGGCCACGATTATTTATGCCCGTATGCTAAAACGAACCGACGGATCTGCCGGGCAACGACTACTGTACTCATAAACATCATTATATAAACATGGAATGTTTCGATTGAAGAATTTTTGATAAGTTAAGATCAATTGGTCTGTTTAAACTACAATCGTTGAGTAAGAATTTTGTTCATTTAATATACCTGTTTTGTGGTCTGCGAGGGGTTGGAATACTGTAGGTTCGTGATGTTTCTGTCTCCTCTCGCTCCTGTCACTTCCATATGTACTGTGAACACAATACATGTGAAAGTGACAGTGCAGTGAGGATGCCCAAAAAACATCCAAAGTGCTAACAGTGACTAACACCGCTACTGAAGATGGCGAGCAGCCGAAACCGGTCTAGCAAAAGACCAAACCAGCGAGAGGAGACAGAAACATCACGAACCTACAATTTTGTTCATCTTCAAATTTGGTAGACCTCAATTTCAGTTACCTTCTTCACAACACAGGTATGCCAGTTTGACTTTGTATTCTGTATGATAACCAGCACAATGATAGCCGACATTCGACCATGATATTCGACTTCGCCAGCGACCGTTTATCCCCGTTCGTATTCACAGCATGCCCGGACCTAGGCCATCGTTCTCGAGGTACATGAATCACTGCACTGTTAGTAAGATATTCATGTTAGCAATTGAAGGAAAAAGCGTGCCTGAGATGGGGATCGAACACACGAGCTTCACTTGCCTCGTACACGCTAGTTTATCGGCACAAGAAGAACTTTCGTTAAATACATTTCCACACCACCCTCAGGGGGCGCTGGAAATCAGCTCATGGGGGCGGTCCCCTAAAGTAGCGCCCCCTGAGGGTGGTGCGGAAATGTACTTAACTAAAATTCGTTGGGAGCATTAGCACCGATTAACTAGATTACTAAAAATAAATTTTTTTCAATAAATTTTGGATCAACAGTAAAACGTTTATGATTGTAAATACACAATACCAGATATATTTCCTGTCATATATTTGGAAGTCAAAACCTAATAGTCGTGACCAGTTGTGTGATCAAATATATATTTGACTGATAATCCGACAAAGACTTAAACCGATTAACAAAATCCCTCCAAACCCAAATAAGACAAACAACATCCCCCAAAAACACAATAACAAGACACATATATATTAACAAACGACCACCACAGTACAAGTGACAGTGCAGTGAGGATGCCCAAAAAACATCCCAAGTGACTAACACCGAACTGAAGATGGGGCAGCCGAAACCGGTTTAGCAAAAGACCAAATCAGCGGGAGGAGACAGAATCACACGATCTACGGTATTCGAACCCCTCGCAGGCCACAAAACAGGTATTATAAACAACCAAGTTATATCTTCTTCAGTACACTGAAGCGACATAAGAGCCCTTGACCCATGACGAATTGCTGTCAGAGAGGTTTAGTCGAACACGCCCGAAAGAAACAGTTTTTTATGAAAAAGAGTTGTTCAAATCAGCAGCGTACGTCAATTCACATTACCTCACTTCATACATATAACGAAAAAATTACGGGAAAAAATTACAAGCAATATGGTGAAATTAATGAATACACGGCACGCATCATTAATGCTGATCGCTTGACATTATGTGGTATACAGACCGGCAATTAGGCTCCTCTACCGGACCCTAAAAACATGATTCGTCGACGCAAATAGCAATTTATTCTGGATTATTTATGTCCGCATTCTAAACAGGATCGACGCAAGTGGCCGAACCTCAGGCACAGTATTCCTGGTGAATAAATCACGAACGGGTAAGACAGCCATTTTTTCGCGATATAAATTGAGAAAACTCTGTCTATAATAACTGGTAAAAGTTTGTACCAAACAATTTGAGGGATTCAATGAAATCATCTCTAAATTATATTTTTATTATTAATTTTAAAATTTTATATTTTAATTTATAATATTAAAATTAATTTCTCTGTATTTCTTTGTAAGAAACTGAAAAGGATTCAAGCGTTCCCTTTATAGCAAAAAAAGATTCCATACGTGCGATATTTTTCGTTTGTAAGTGTTCCAGTACTCAGAAAGGAAGGAAATACCTTTAAAAATTAAGAAAGAGAAGACATTCTTGTGGACTTTATATCAAGAGTTTTATTCTTCAGTTAGATGTATTAATTACGCAGGAATTTAAATTGTTCACACGTTGCTAATTACAGGACGTGTCCATCAGAAGTTTTAGACACGACACTTCATATTATACGAGGAATTTGCGCTCTCGTTAGCAATTATAATATATTGAGGCAAATTGTAATAGGACGACGCCGATAACGTTTTGCGTCCAATTATTTATGCCCATATGCAAAAGAGTGCTGACGGAAGTGCCCGCAAGCGACTGTCCGTCTGTTAAATAAATCGTGAAGGAGCTACTCTGTAATCTGCAATAATCACTATCTACAGTCAACGTTTGTTAATTGCTGTCATAATTCCATCGAAATCTGTCCAGGAATGAAAACAATTTTCTGCTGACATAAGCAAATAAAACCTAGTTCTAAGAAAAGAAAAGTAATACAAAGAAATATATAATAATAAATTATATTTGTCGGCAGTTGACTGAAAGACATGAGTGAGATAGACAAGTGTTTCCGCAATATATTTTTTGAATATTTTGAATTCAACCGTTCTGTAAAAATCCCAAAAATTGACACGCTTTTCCATTCGCACATTTAAATTAGATGCGATTGGGAATCATGCCATAAGTGTGAATCTACCTGTCCATTCCCGGGGCTTAAATTAAAGGCTGGCTAACGATGCACGCGAACCCCGTTCTGTCACGTAGCCAATCGAATGCAGTGGGCAGTTGGTTGGTTCTCAGCCGACAACTCGGTTTTTGCGACAGTACGTTGTTTCCTTTTTGTCCAATTAAAATTTCCATTTCTTTCGGTCACCGATTTAGAAAAACCCGTGGAACGTTCGCACCGATCCACTGATGCGTCTAACGGTACCGGCCAATTTCTTGCCCGCGGCCGGCAAAAGCACTCGTCAGAAAACGATAAAACCGACCCTCATTTAAACTCGTTTGGGTGTAGTCTTCTAACGTTTTCATGACGGGAGATTTTTATTCGATTTTTGGAGTTTAAATTGTAATTTTCGTTGAAAACCTTGAAAATGTCGTGCCCAAGAAATCGGAGAATCATCAAATACGGAAAACCAATGAAGACATTCTTTCATAAATATACTAACTGAGAAAATTACTTTTTATAATATGTAAAAATGACTATCATCCGTTAGATACAGCAAAATCTGTGGATATCCAAAATTGAAACACCTTTCTATTGATATTAAAATCTGAATTATTGACAAAATCGGCTACTTTCTTTTTTTAAAGAAAGCAATCGTCCCTCCATTTCTCCCCCAGAAAGCTTCGTTGTCGCGGAGAAAGTCCAGTCTTAAAAAATATTTGGTGACTCGACAAAAGAGAAGGTTCCGAATCAGCTTCTGACTTACGGACCATTGTTCAGCTAGCACTTCATTCGTTCACTCCACTGTTGAAATGACCCAAACGACTCGGATTCTCTAGTCCCTTACCCATTCACTTCGTCCAACTATACTTGAATGTAGTATAATATAATGCATAATAATGTGTACGGGTTTTTAACCCGGAATATTTTTTAATTCAATTATAAGTTTAATTAATAATAATTTATAACTAATTTTAGAAAAAATATTTACAAACAATGATTACCACAAGCTGCACTTAGAAAATGTTAGAAAATTAAATATATATTCATGAGGAAACTATGAAAAGAAATTTGCGAAACAACCATCGAGAAATATCCAGTTCCATTCCATATCAGGAAATACAGGAAATGATATTATATATAAATATTTTTGTAAAAATCCAGTACTACGATATATATAAATATTTTTTATAGAATAATAAAGTTAATTTTTCTTTCTTAATTCCAGAGGTATTCCAACCTACAGTAATAACGCCCGATGACAGATAAGTATTCAGTCATAAAGCTGCAACAACCTCCACTCCGGAAATTTTAGATAATTCGATTTATGACCAGGTTTCTGGCATTTCCGACCGAATACCATTCACCGCATCGTAATAGCATTGATCTCCGGGAGAATAAATGGACACCCGGTTAGAAATGTTCGAAGGCTTCAGGAGGGTGCAGAGGATAAAAACCGGTTATTCTTATAAATCGGATTCTGTTCCGGGGCATTTTATTTTGTTTTAAATTGTTTGCATCGCCCGCGCCAAATCTGTCTCCCGCTTCGATTCGGAATGCCGTCCGACCGTTCTCGCAGAATTGAAAATACCTCCATCCTTTCGTTGAAAACGTAGAGAATGAAGTTAGTTTAACACTTCAGTTGAAGTGTTAGAATATCGAGTCGGACCCAGATGACGGTAGCGGTAAGAGTTCCGAAACGTCGGAAGTAGACAACACACGCTCAGGCGGTTTCCAAGTTTAGGAAAAATCCCGGAATAGCACTCAGGGGGGCGCTCCCCTAAACTAGCGCCCCCTGAGGGTGGTGCGGAAATATACTTAACTAGAGTTCCTTGGGAGCACTTCCACCGATTAACTAGCGCCCCACTGAGTCTGGTGCGGAAATGTAATAACTACTTAACTAAAGTTCGTTGGGTGCACTTGCACCGATAAACTAGCGCCCCTGAGGGTGGTGCGGAAATGTACTTAACTAAAGTTCGTTGGGTGCACTTGCACCGATAAACTAGCGCCCCCTGAGGGTGGTGCGGAAATGTACTTAACTAAAGTTCGTTGGGTGCACTTGCACCGATAAACTAGCGCCCCTTAAGGGTGGTGCGGAAATGTACTTAACTAAAGTTCATTGGGAGCACTTCCACCGATTAACTAGCGTCCCACTGAGTCTGGTGCGGAAATGTACTTAACTAAAGTTCGTTGGGTGCACTTGCACCCATAAACTAGCGCCCCCCTGAGTGTGGTGCGGAAATGTACTTAACATTTTAACAGCATAATATCACATATTAATAACTTAATATCACATTCGCCGAACACATAGAAGTTTTATTTTTTCGATTCGTTTCTCCGCGCGTGCTTTTTCCACAGTGGGGTGAGAGAAATAAACGACTCCCGGACTCGGTCCGCTGTTCCGCAAACCGTTTCTTGTCATTTCATATTATTTTGCCGTACGTCAGCCGGACCTTTTTGTTGGAAAAGCGCGCCCATAAATACTCTTTGCCGAATCCATAAATCCACAGCCGGTAATCGGTGGATCACAGTCGGGCCGAGCGCCTCAACGCGGCCATGTATAATTCAACTCCCACCCCAAAGTTGGATGTACGACGGAGGATGTACCGGCCTCTCCGGCTTTACCATAAACCGAGTGCCGCTTCCGACCACCATTAATTTATATTTCTTAGCTCTTCGAGGGGCATCTCGAAGAGGCGGATAAGCAGGCCCCAACACAACCCTCGCTGCAATATCTGCTTCCATGGGATAAGGTAATAATAATCAGAATTCTCAAGAGCTAAGTGGAAACTGATGTTAATAAAATATTGCACACGACCATTTATTTTGACAATATATTGTTTTTCTACTCCACGTCATTGTGAAAACAATATAATTGATAGCAAAATAAATGGAAATAATAAGTTCTAGAAACGTCGGCAAAGTATGGCGTCCATAAAGGACCAAAATAAATATGTGTTCCCAAACGCATTGTTTTAAAGAATTCATTGAAGTGGACATGCTTAAAATGATAAATCGCGCTCTCCTTCTTGTAAAATACCAAAAATGGTTCTCACAATTGCTCCTGCGTTTATCTGACGAGACGGGAAATTGAACGTGGACTCTCGATTGTTAATGTTGGAAAGAGAGCGGGTCGGGGTACTGTTGAGTACAGGAAGAACAAACTGACCCCACTCACAATCATTACGTCATACCAACTTTACTCCCACTCCTAGCTTCGGTACCTTATATTTGTAATAATAGTATTGAATTATATAATAGTACGAGGAATTAAAATGATAATAACTAGTGTATATATTTTTCCGCGTATAAGTATCGGTCAACGAAAGGAATGTGTTAGTATCGAAAAACACTTGCCCAGGGTGAGATGAGTAAATGTTTTATTTTAAATTCCACTTTATATAACATCAAGAGTTACAACGAATATTATTTCTTATTACTGCTACAATGATGTTCTAAATGTCTGGCAGGCAAATCTTCAACACTTTATTTCCAACATCTTACCCTGAAAAGAAGGGTTTGTCCAAATAAACTGTTTACTACCCTTAAATGTTTATGAAATCGGTGGGTTTACAATTTCAAAGTTACCGATTATAAAAGTTAAGACGAAAATGCAAGAGTGGTTTGGGACTGGACGGACCGGGGTCGAGAGGTCGCCGCGATGCTATGCCGCGGGAGCGAGCGCGCAAGCCGCGAACCTGGACGCGCCTTAAAAATGGAAAGTTGTCATCCCGGAGAGCGTTTAACGAGGAGAAATTTCGAACGGACCCCACCGCATTATCTGAAACTAGAAGGAGGGCGGCCAAAGAGGAATGTAAGGTAAAAAGTACGAAATAAGGTATTTCATGAAGCAAATGAGAGGCGACTCAAGGCACCGAATATGTTTTATGGCTTAGAGGGCCGGCCGGTGGCCGCTCCCCTTCTCCCCAGTCTTTCACCGCATCTAACGGTTAATTATAAGTTTGAACGGATGATTTCTTGCCCCGAAGCTCGCGGACCGATACCCCTTCTTGCTACCGTTAATCGCTAATAGTTCCACCGTCGAACATGAAAAAAACTTGTCGCGGAATGGACCGCCCTCCGTGACCCGTATGTAAATTTTGCTGGCATTCATTCCGCAGAACTAAATACAGAGTGTTAACATCAGGGAATTGCTCCCTTTCCTCGTCTGTTCTTCCCCTTTTTCTCTCCCTGAGAATATCATTCCGTACTTTACTGCATGTTTCAGCCCTCGTTATTGTTCCGGAAGAAACAATAATTGAAAACAGAAAATCGGGTAATATTCCAAACCTCTCCCATTTTCATCAACTACTAAAAGATACCTCGAAGACTTGTATTTCTATTTTTTCTATGGATCTAATTCCTCGATTCATTCAGAAATACATGATTCTGCAGTGCAGATGAATTTATATTGAGATTAAAATTTCCTTTTTGCGCCATTAAAATATTAAATTTTTATATAAAAACCTACTAACGCTATTAATAATGAAGCGATAGTGCAGTGAAAAAATGAATGCAAAAAAGAAGGATATGACGTAATAAGACTGATATATTATAACGGGACTGATACTTCGAAGGGAATTAATATTTATCGCATGACGTTGACTTTGACTGGGAGCAGAATGCATTCAATGTTTTAATTGAAATTCCTCCGTATTTTTGCAGGTGTTTAAAAAAGGTAAACGGCCTCGGATAAATTATAGGGTTGGCGTCACCTCCCTTTGAACCGGCCGCTAGGCCCATCGGAAAATGGAAACTGGAGGTGGAGGGCGCTCTTCGCAACCGCTCAATTTGCCCGTGCAAAAAACAATCTCATCCCGCAGGTAATTATGCAGATGGCTCCGCACCACCGGCTATTAATATCCCGCCTTTAATTGTTGTCCTGTCCGAAGTTCGAATTCGGAAATGCCGATTGGAAAAAAAGAAAAAAAGGATGAAATTCAGCGACCCTCCATTTCTTGTTTTAAATCTCGGTCCTGGCGCACAACACGGAAAACCAATTCCGCCGCGGTACTTCGGGGCGAGTACAAAACACGGCGGTTCGGCATTCCGCCAACGTAAAAACCCGGGATCAAGCTTGCTCTTCGCTCAATTTATGCACATTTTAAAAAGTAATTAAACAGGCCGCGACAAACAGGAAGCGGATTTAATATCTTGGAAGCCGCTCATGCGTCCGTTTACGCCGGTGGGAAACATCGCAAAAAAAAAGGAGTTACCCAATGGCCCCATCGGAACGTCAATTAGGGCGTATCGGCTCTATCGGAAAGTCGTTTGTGTCCTATCGGTGGAATGCTCTCTTAAGTCACCGATACCAAAAGAAGAAGACCCGAGAGGCTCTCGAGCGCAAGAATTTCGCCGGCGTTTTAGGAACGGTCACGGCGCAGTCTAAATCTCGATTCAGCGATTCGATCAATAAAAAACCTTTACCCATTATCCATTAATGGCAGACTAATGGGTATACGAATTGAATTATCGAAAGGCAGTTAAAGTAGACCGCACATAACTAGACTATTATTAATTTCATATATTAGATTAATTTTCATAATTGTGTTGTGCAATAAGGGTACAAAAGAGGAACCAAATAGAATAGACCATTGTCTCTATTATGACTCAAAAATAGCGTCAGTCTTAAGCCCGTAGTCTGGAATCAGGAAACATTTCTAAGCTCCTGGAAAGTGGACCGCGTTACCAGTTCTCCTCCGGGCGAAGAAGTGGGCGCGTTACGTCAGACCTCGTTCGTGTGGCGACTGAAAGTGATGTCGCTTTAGCGGCGGCCATTGCCGAGCGGGCAACATGCTTTACGGTTTGGCCCAGGCTCCGAAAACGACTCCAGAAGAAAGTCGGGCCACGATTTCGAGGGACGGTTCTTTAATTGGATCCGTTGGATGAGTTTCAGGTGCCCGCTTTCACCCACGGGAGAGACGTTTCACCCGCCATTCGCCGCCCCCGCCGCCTGCTCGATTCGATGGTGCAATTCATTAATAAGAATCATATCGAAATATGAAAGCCCATTGCGGCCATATCAATGGAACAATTCGCGCAATAAGTGCGCTTTACTAAAGCTTGATTGAATATACCTATTTGGGGGTGTAAATAGATTACTCTTGCTATCTGTATTTATACACACAATATATAAATACTAAATATATATTTTTTTAAACAATTATATAATATACGGAACTTGTTACAGTTATCCCGGCATAGAAATGTTAAATACTTTCTTGCCGTGATTAATGTCCACAATCCCAAAATTAGCACCGATTCCTTTCGCTTGTCCGATGTATCACCTTCATACCATCATCGGTAGTGCGCTGTTAGCACCAGTTAGCTCAAATCAATTTCGTATTATACATATATATATATATATATATATATATATATATATATATATATATATATATATATATAATACTACGTAAATCCAATCATAAAAAACAAAAGATTAATTCCATATATTTCAAATTCTAATGTGCGCTAAAATTTATATTATACCTACCAATGTTAACCCTTTTATTGTTATCATTGATTGGTCTGTTTACCGATTATCGGCTGTGAAGAAACGTCGCGAATAATATTTCTATAAATGAAACGCTGTTCTTTATATAAAAAAAATGTTTATTTAAATATGTTTATATAAAAAATAGAAACATTTTAATGTACAGAAAACATAAAAAGGAGAGGATCAGTCTACGGTGCACTGAACCGCTATCGAATTTCATGGGTTAGGAGGGTTAACTAGGAACATACTGTACAAGGGGTGTACTACTAGAGCGGGGATGAGGAGGGACTGGGGTTAGTTTTCGGGGTGAGTGAGATTGGTGGTGGTGGATACTAGTGGTAGGATAGTTCGGGGGCGGCGTGGTGGTAGGCGGGGGGCGGGCTGGGCGGCGTAGTGGACCTGGGGGTGGATGGCGTGGCCGGTCCTGGTCACCACCGCGTTGAACCCGTTGTGATCGTCGGCCGAGTAGTCGACCGTCCGGGTGGTACCGTCGGGCTCCACCAGGCTGTACTGCCCCTTCACGACGTCCCCGTCTCTTTCTTCCGACTGGTGCTTAATGTCGCCCGTGTGCGAGTCCTTCACTCCGTAGTTGAACGAGTATTTGGGGTGGTCCTGAAACAAATTTACTGCCGGATAAAAAAACAGATTTATAAAAAAAATTGAATCGTGGGACACATACGTTTCTTCCAGAATTAAGCTTCTCGCTAACGTCAGTGAAATTCGGTTGGCTTTACAGTTAAATCTACTGAGCATGTTATATCACTTTTACTCGGTAAGAGTTTATACACATTTTTTTCGATTTTAATACGTCCCTTTTTTTAGTTTTTAGGAGTGCTAACGATCCCAGGTGCCAAAATGTCAGGTTAGCGTAATTTAAGATATAAACATTAGCATCTGTATTGTAATTCGGAAGTGGAAATAGTTTACGAGAGTATATTAACAGTTTATTTAGTGTAGTGAACGTAATACGAACATCCTCCTGAATGTAATAAATAAGGATTGGATTTGCAGAATCGTCTAAAAGAAATATATAATATTATAAAGGGATAAAAGCCCCAGTAGGAGGTTAAGTCCTAGCCAAAGTGCCTCTTTCAGATCAAGGTACATTTTTATCAATTGACTGTCTACATTGTTTCAATAATAGGATTGCCGCTGTACAAATTACAACCATATTTCCAGGGCTGAGATAAAATTAGTTACAAGATACATTTCAATGTTTTTTTAAGATAGAAATTATAATAATTTAAATTCGGGACAGTGAGTTTGGTATACCATCAACATTTTGTCCCATGTTAGTCATCCTGCATCGTCAACGGTCAACCTACGACGGTTTTCTAAGTTTCTCCCGAGGAACGCGAAACACCGGCTATTAGAAGCAGTACTGCCCGGCGTATCTTGGGCCTTAGGGGAGAGGGAGGGGAAGGTGGAAAAATTAATTATCCGGATAACCGGACTGTGGAAAGTGAATCCACATGCAAAAGCGACAGCCTCTGGGTTGCGGGGTGGGGGTGGTCACAGAAGCCGCCCGGTGAAAGTGCTTTCTTCGGCCGGATGTATTCTCGCCCCTAGACCGGTTCGGAGGAGTATCTCGGGGATTTGAGAACCGGAGAGAGAGAAACAGAGAGAGAGAGAGAGAGAGAGAGAGAGAGAGAGAGATGGAGAAAAAATTTATATTTTCGTACGCCCACTCGGTTCCGGACCTGGGCCGGGGAATCGGCTGAAAAGAGGTCTAGACAGGAAGCGCGCTAACCGGTGGGAGAGCGAGCTGTTAAATTATTAGGAAGCCGATCGGGGCCGGTCTATGACTTCCTGACCTAGAGGGGAAAGGATCGAATCGTTAATTTTTTTGCCACCGTTTATCGATTGAATTCGAACGGGGTTGTTGGGTTGTTTACGGCAGATCCGTAGAGAAAAAATATGTACCAAGTGGTATGATTTTTGAAACATTTAACAGATATGCGGAAGGACTATTTCAGATTTGTGGAAACATTCTGTGCATATAAAGACTGATATTTCACCATCCGATGTATGTGCCGTGGAGTGGTCGAATGTGAAAATAATTCTAAATGGCGAAAAATATTTTATCCGAATTTATTGATGAGCGGATGTACTAATTTATTCACTCCCTTCGTGAACTTGCATTAAACAATTAATTTTGAAAAGGATTTGAATATGCCGCAGACAATTTTTACAATTAGATATTTTAAAATGGCAAGGTATTAAGAATTGTATTACTATTAGAAATATTAGTTAGGACAAGACATGCAAATCGATCATGATTCATCTAGCCACCCGACATGAATGTTATTCCCGTGCATATATTAATATTATAAACTCTTCCTCCTGCACGACTATTCCTAGTTTCTTCGAATTTCATAAAATCGGAAGATTGAAAATAGAGAAAATAATAATCCGAAATAAATAAGATATATAGTAATGCTCACATAGTGGTCGATGGGCTCTTGGTGGTAGGCGGCGGCCTGGACTTGGGCCGGGGCGGCGGCGTAGGCGTGTACAGGGTAGTGCTCGTACTCGACCGGGTAGCCGCAGGTAAGCGCCACAACGGCACTTAAAGCGAAAGCAACCTGCAACAAGAGAACGTCCTCTTCACAGTGCGGTGATTACCCGAGGCGGTAAAAGTCTCAATCTGGGCGATAGTAAAAAAAAAGGTGTTTCAAGTTGGAATCCAGAAATTAACGGTTTGAAAGTCAACAAGACCATCGTCTAAAAAAGAATTATATATATATATATATATATATATATATATATATATATATATATATATATCGACGATATTGTGTGCGGCACATATTTTTCAATTATAGAGTTTTCGAGTAAGTCCTCGTGTAAGCACTGATTCGAATTCCAACTTTCACACGGGATGTCAACACCAGTACTCACTTTCAAGAATGCCATTTCTAAAAACGGGAATAAAAAAAATTTAAAATTTCGTCGGTTTTGAAGCCGTCTAACTTTGTAACAGTGGGTCGGCAAGCGTACTGTGAGGAGGCGGCCGCGAGGCCTATATATACGGGGGTTAGGCCCTTTCTCCGGTGGGCCCCCTCCAACACCCCGGAGGGGGAGGGGGGCAGACCTACCACCCCCTACCTCGCCGCCTTTACTCCTGACCAGGGGTCCCGGGCCAAATAATTTAAATAAAGTTCCTGCTCGTCCGTTAACCGAAATCGGCCGACTTTGTCCCAAGCCGAAAAACAACGGGCCTTCTTGAATATACAGTCCTAAAGCTAAGTATTACTAGTCATCAACTCTATAGTTTGTTAAATTGGAGGGAGATCACGTCGTTCCTGCATGACATCATACACTTGGACACTGTCCTCTATATCTTCTCGGAAATTAGATCACTCAGAACGGTTCCGTGGTTCACAATAATGGCCTATCCCATAATCGATCGCAGTTTCCTAAACTTTTCTTGCAATTGAACACTTTACAATTGCTATCATCTTAACGGAACACATTTGTCCACTTTTTAGGTCGGGCGCACGATGAAGGGGAATAAATAAGTTCAGAAGTAAAGGCTAAAGAAACAGTTGCCAGGGAGTATTGAGTTTTATAAAGATCAGAGTCTCATCCTCATGTATACAGCTCTAGTTAATTAATTCTTTGTTCTAATGACCGCTTACAGCAATTAATGTCCATGTAAACAACTGCAGTGTTCAGTACCGGAAAAAATTATCTGCGCTGGCGGAGGTTACATAAGAGGTAGGAGGAAGGCAATGTTGAACGAGGCAAAACTCTGAATTATGCTATTCAGTTAGTAGTAATGGAAAATGCGATTAGAATCAAAAGTGCGAATTACTCAATACGTAGATTCTGTAACAAGAAAGGGGGTGCTACATCTTTACTCTTCTACCATGCACCTTTCCTGACCGATGATGAAAGCTGAGAGCGAGCACAAGAGAAAATAGTCATTCAAAATTGTGTTAAGGGTTTGAAATATTTCGTTGCGCCTGTCGCGCTTACTGAGCATAGAGCAAGTTTAAAATCCGAAATTAAATCATTGTAACACAGTGTCTAGAAATGCTGGAACTAATAGTCCACAATTATAAACAGTTCAAATTACTGTACACTTAATACAACTTATAATAATCGCACAAATCACACTGAGAATTGGTTTCAGTTGTAGTTCGCCCTAATTGCGGCTCCTTTTTCTTTAAGTATTAATATTTTATAAGAGTCCAGTGATTAAATTTTATGGGTGTATTTAATTTGAAAACAAGACATAATTTTATCCTTTATCTGCTGTGCAATCAACAAAATAAATAGCAATTATTATTCCATTAACTGCACTGGACTTTTATTAAGTGAGACCGCCTTTCAGTTGTCGAGCTCTTGATGCGTGACTCCCGTCGGTGATGTGAAAAGCCTGTGCGAAAAACTGAAAATTTCATTTCCCGGCCGGTGAAACAATAAATGGGATAACGCGTAAAACCTTCCCCTTTGTGTAAAAATATCGCTTTGCGTTCTCATTTTGCTAATCCGGGAATGAAAACTGTTTTTTTTTTCACCACAATTCATTGCTTGAAATGCACTTCATTTAATTAAATACATCGTATTTGAATGTATCAACGATATGTACATGAGACATGGAAAACACTGATGTGAAAAACGGACAAAAAGAAAGCGTTTGAACTTGCAGTTTCCTGATTTTTGCCTGAAGCCATTTTACCTTAAAAATGTCGCTTTTTCAAAGGCGGATTTTAACTATACTAAGATTTAACTAGTATTTAATCAAGGATAAATATTATGGCATTAAAGTATTGTTGGTTAAGTGAATAATCCTTTGCTGTTGGGAATACGACTACAAAGACAATGAACCAGAAAGAAGGTCTACTTCTTTAAGAAGTTTACATAAGATGAAAAAAGACGACGAAGAAGATCCTCAAGTGCTCCGCATATTTGCAGTTCGGATCGAGCGTTTCTCCACTACTGAATACGTTCGAGAGCTCACATTTCAAGCAGGTTATTGAAGTGCAGGATGACGGAAAGTGTTTTTATGCATGAAACTCTTCTGTTATAGTACATATCCTGCGTATATATGTATCACCACTTTTTCTTATGTTTTTATCGTTTCGACAAATCTCAGATTGTATGGAAACATATGTTTCCGGTGACGCAAGGAATTGGCTGGGATTTCGGGTACAATTCGAAGGTCCCAAGGGAAATCTACAGCGACACGATTATAAACTAATGTCTCGTGTCTAATATTGTGAAAAAAACAAGAATTCCCAGTATTCTTCGCGTGAGAACGTCTGAGTTATATCTATTTCAGAAAAATATTTTTAAATTCCGATGACTGGAATGAACGCTAAGACGGCAACCAGTCTGCCTGGGTCAAGACCGAAAAATCCCCAGTGGAATTCTTTTTACCTGATATTTAACAGTATCACAATTTTGTTGTGTTAAAGAGTAATTTATTTTTGTTATCATTGCGCAATTACAAAAGGAATAAATGTCAGTTCTCTATTTGTAGACTGAATGACCCAGCAGTCCAAAAGTAATTTATTCAGAGCGGGTAATCGTTCTTACGTAAAAATTACGAGCGCCGTGCGAATTGTTCCAGTTATTCGTGTCTGTGTTTGTGTGTTGGACGCGGTTACTTGGACTAAATGCGTGCGGGTTGTTCTTGTCTTGATTGAAAACTTTCTTGCGGGACGACGGAACGGCCTGTTCCGGTGATGGCGCCCAGCATATCAATGGGCGGCCGGTATCGCGGTACCCTCGAACTGGAGCATTGCACGAGCCCGTCCCCAGTTAAGGGGGATCCTATCCCATTGAGTCCGGAGGCATTCTAAGAACCGGCGTACTCCCAGGTTTGGTACTGATTAGCCATTCTTTTTTTCTTATACCGCTTTTTTGCATACCGGCCGATTCGAATTTCAGAGAGTGAATCTGGCAACCCGGCACCTACATCGATTTTATGACGTCCGTCGAACGTAGTATGCGCGGTTTCGAAATGCCGTTGAGTTTTCGATTTTCCGCCTCTCTCGATTGGACCGAAACAAGTCCAGCAAAAGAGTAGAGACAAGAATAATGGTTTAATTTGAGGTCTAATCTTCACGGAGCCTGAGGCACCCCATCCAATACAGCGCCACTTTCTGATTGTAGAACCTGATTAACCCAACCGTAAAATAACAGAGATTCTAATAAATATTCAATTATTTTCATGAAGTCGAGATATGATTTTCTGATCAATTTCTAATTCTGGAAGTGGTGGAATCAAAATGACATCCCGAATTTGATTGATGATTAGATTGCTCCGTTTCTCCAGTTTTATCTGATAATATTTCCCGAATTCTCGAAATATTACATTTTTATCTGTATAAACTTCTAATATTACGGTACAATATTAAAAATCATTATCATACAATAATTAATATTTTGTTAGACTTTTAATACCTTCGAAATGTATTGCACACTTCAATTGTAAGTTACGTATTGTCCAATGTTGGATGAATTCATAAATATTCTTATGTTATGTGAATAAATTCTTTCGACATTTAAACGTTTTTTTCTCTGCTTCTTCAGACAGAGTTTCACTAACTGTAGAAATTCCGTTTTTTCTCCGTATGTAAAGGAATATATTCACGGTAACAAGTCTCGACTGTTGTATAATTAGTTTTGTCTCCCCTCCCCGCCCTTCACCACCTTCTCATAGGAAGGATGTTGGAATACATCCGAAACTCATGTAAATACACAAGTGAAACGTTCCAATAAGGAAATTCGGAGGAGGAATAGTGAAACCTTTCTCCTCGGTTACCAAAAGTTTTAGTTATCGTGGGAACGCGACTCGAATCGACAATTCGAATGGGGGCCGTCCGTCCAGAGCCATTTGCCAATGGGGCACGGGCCCGGTTCAAAATTAATTTATGAGGAAGTCTGTACCATAGATGCGGTATGCGGTATAGCCGTTTTATGAATGGGAGAGTATCGAAAACTAAGCAGCTTATTTATCGCACAGATTGACCAATTATTTTTAATCCAATTTTGAAGGCTCATTTTTATGTTAATCGGTGCAAGCGCACCCAACGAACTTTAGTTAAGTACATTTCCGCACCACCCTCAGGGGGCGCTAGTTTACCATTGCAAGTGCACCCAACGAACTTTAGTTAAGTACATTTTCGCACCACCCTCAGGGGGCGCTAGTTTATCGGTGCAAGTGCACTCAACGAACTTTAGTTAAGTACATTTCCGCACCACACTCAGGGTGCAAGTGCACCCACGAACTTTACCGCACCACCCTCAGGGGCGCTCAGGGGCGCCAGTTTATCGGTGCAAGTGCACCCAACGAACTTTAGTTAAGTACATTTCCGCACCACCCTCAGGGGGCGCTAGTTTATCGGTGCAAGTGCACCCAACGAACTTTAGTTAAGTACATTTCCGCACCACCCTCAGGGGGCGCCAGTTTATCGGTGCAAGTGCATCCCACGAACTTTAGTTAAGTACATTTCCGCACCAGACTGAGGGGGCGCTAGTTTATCGGTGCAAGTAGGCCCAACGAACTTTAGTTAAGTACATTTCTGCACCACCCCCAGGGGGCGCTAATTTATCGGTGTTTAGGGGATTCTAAACTAGTTCTAGAAAAAGTTTACCAGATGGTCTAGTATTGGGAAAAATAATACCATCCTTTTTTCCGACGGCTATTAATGACCAAAGCTTGAGTTTCTGTTCCCCTTTGTTCCTATAAGTAGGTGGGAAAGCATATAAATTTCGATGAATTGTCAACTGAAAATAATTAAAAACCTGATACTGGTGAAGATTGAGTTGCAGAAACCAGTGTGGAATAGGATTATCAAGCGAGTGGAGACACAAAATCTCACGCCCCCCCTCATAAATATCACAAACGAATTCATATTATAAACCGGTAATTACTGCACTTATAATCGGTTATCTAAGAAACTAATTTTTCATACAAATTAAACTGTCAAGGTACTAATAGACACGGTTCCAGTACGATTAGAAGCAGGAGAAGAAAAACTATAATTCACCTACTTACTTGCCTAGTTTATTATACATAATTAGCCCTATCGCGGGCTAAATTTATTTTCGAATTTATAAGAAAAAAAACAAGGTAAGATCTGTGAACTCCAGGAAACGCTCCCGGAGTCACGATCTCGATCAATTTTTCCGACCTACACCAATTACATTTGAAAAGCCGCGAACCAAATTGCACGTTCTAAAAGTTCACAGGCGTGGCTTGGAAAGATAAGCGACGACGCTGTTCGGAATAGCTAGGATGTTTCAGGCTCCGCCTCGGGCTGGCTGTTACGCCTTCGGCTCCTCTCACACCGTGGGAACACTGTTACCGTATTACTTAACGATAATGATCGGTGAATAGCACAGAGATCTAGTGCAACACTGAGGTGATTCAACGCTTGAAAAGTAGTTAAAAATAGAATTTACTGCATAAACGTTAGGTTCAACGAGATTCGCTATTTATGACGCCGAACCGGGAAGCGCTGAGAATACGTTGACAAGAATGTCTGTAACCTTACACAATTAACTATTCACTTAGTTATTTAATGCATTCGGTCGCTGAAATAAAACATACTGGGTTTACTAAATGTGATATTTTCAAATTATCATATTTACAAGAAAATTACCAATCTACAAGAAACATTTAAAATAAAAAACCACTCATTAACCATTCATTATGGTACTCGAGTATGATATTAGATTATTTTAGCCCTACGAAATTAGATTTTTTTAAATCTAGAAGCGAAGGATGTTCATTTATTCCGACACATTACGCGGTCACGGTATCCACCAACCGCAACACCAGCAGCCGAAGTACCAGGAACAATTGTTGCCAGGAATATTTGAGAATCTACCGTAACGAAATGAATGGGAGGCATTGTCTGCTTTTTCGGCTCCAGACGAAAACGCTTCTACGAGACGGGGAAACAATGAGGTTGTTGTTGGTCAGAAACTTTTCGCCGGTCGTGAGACCGAATACTCTCTCTCTTTTATCGGCGGCAGGTTCCGAGAGTGGTAGAGTGAGAGGGGGCTACGAAAAGGGAAACGGGCGTGAGAGAGACGGCGATAGACAAAGGGGATAATTAAACGCTTTTTGGGAGGGAGGGACCTTCATCTCAAAGTTTCGAATATGCCAAAAACGGCTTTCTCAGCTGTTGTGCCTCGGAGCAAAGAATTTGTTCCCAGATCGTTTTACTTTGCCGCACAAAATGCTGACGACATCGTTCAGGTGCCGAAAAATCGACGGTATAGTGCCTGCTTGCATGCTCCGTAATGACGCGACAGCCCTTATACCGCATAGAATATGGTTCACATTTCATATTTCTTAAGGGAGCAAAACCTATTAATTCGTTCGACATACACTCTATGACGTACTCGACTCAGTTTTGCCAGTTTTTGATACCAACATTATTAAGATTAAATTTGTTTACCATAGTCAAGAGCGCAGGCCCGGTTACTGTTGCTTTCGCCGCCTCTTGCCCGAACGGATCGAAACCTAGATTTCAGTTAAACGTGTGAACAGGAAGTCTTTTCTCGCTGCATTGGTTTTCCGGTTTTCGATTATGAAATACAATTTTCATTATTATGTAACGCGTCGCTGATCCGGGATATCTGAGGGAGCATAACAGGATTTATTTCGGCCGCTTCTGATAAAACACTGAAAACTGATTTGAATATATGACTCCTGTTTCGCAACCGTACCCCGATTAAGAACTGCACATCTGTCGACAAAAATATTCACTCTACACCGGATTATATAGTGCGGCTTGTAGGTTTCATCTTTATTAATTATAAAGTGAGGCATATATGATTATTAATATTTTGAACTAATCCTCTAGAATAATTGGTCTTTCGATGTAATACCCTTAAACTGAACCTGTTCTGTAATTTTATATATAAGATGTTTTAATAAATAAATGAACATGTCATTCATTCCTTATTGGAATTCCTTAAAGTATAAAGTTCTCATTCGATACTTTGTATGCAATGGGGTGCAACGGGCATTGCACTCATTGCAGAAATGTTATCTTATTCATATCACAAAAAAATTATATTTAACAGAAATATTAAATTTGGCTGGATCATTCAGTAACGTGGAGAATTTTTTTTATTGTAAAGGGTAGACACATAAGAAAAAATTCCCGAAAAATAATTACGGAATTAGTTTATGGCAATAATGGTATTAAAATATCACGGTTTAAAAAAATACCATAATGTTTTTAAATACCCATACCGCCAACATTGTAAATCTCGGTTTTCACATCCTGGCCTCATTATCACCTGCGCCCCATCGACGAATTACTGGACGTGTCCCGAATCCCAATCGGGTCTCCTCAAGAGCCCGTCTAGAAGTGAGAGCTGGGCGGCCGAGACGGAAGCGTTCGACCTGCGCGACAACAGAACGCAAATCTACATTCAAGATGCGGAGAAAAGCAGATAATGACCGGTCACTTTTTCGACATTTTGGCTCTGACTTTGGCATTTTTTCACTCCGAGTCGGAACATGCGATTGCGATACAACAAACTGATCGTGGTTCCACAATAGCGCGAAAATCGATTAACGATTATCCATCATGCACCACGATTATCTATGTTGATATCCACGAGGACAAAGAAAACTCCGACTAATTTCTATGCTATAAACTACGAAAAAACTACTGATCGAATTATTATTTTAAAATTTAAAACTTGTGCCTACATTGGTGCATATTTATTTTAATTGATAACAGAAAAGATAACAATTAGTGGCAGAATAAATGTGATAAATAAATTATTGTTACATACAAAAAAATGCTTTCTCGCTTATAAACTTGCAAGTGCACCCTTATAAATTCCTAAAGTATAATTTTAGCGAAATAATAATTTATATAGAATAAGGAATAATAATTTTAATGTATCTATTATTTCATTATCGGGCTTACTATAACAAGTATGCATAGGCCGTTAATACCTAAGGGGAAATTATTTCTTTTGAAGCTAATTTATTTCTAACGAAAATATGGAATGCCATTGGAAAATATCGAAATCTATTACTTTAAACTGCAGCAAAATCGAAATTCTGAATATATTTTTTACTTAAACTATATAGCTATAGTATCCCGAATCTATCACATTATTTACTTTAATAGTAAATATATAGAATTTTAAACGAAAGTAAACGACAAAGCCAATAACAGGCATAGTAGCTAACAAGGCTATGTAAGCAAAGAGAAAACATTATTATTATTAGTAGTATTCTCTCAATGAGTTCATTCTGGCCGAACATACAACGTGAGCAGGATTATTTATGACCCTTCCATTTCCACAGCGCTTAGTTCAATTTTCTGCGGACGCTCCTTCAGAGGAATTGCAGGAAATTGTTATCCACGATAAACGTTTCTGGTTGCATAAACTATACTCCAGACTGGGAGTTAATTGAGGCGATTCGGTCGATGCAAATGACGTGCGGGTCGGACTCCCCCACCGTCGAAAATTTCTAACTTACGCAACTCCGTTTGCTCAGAAATTTGACGGACATCGGCTCTCGAACTGGAGCCCGGCCAGTGGGCTGGGGGAGAGGGAAATATACAGACCCAGAATTCTAATTAACCCATTCGAGTGGAGTCCCCGGAATAGGGGAAATTCCCTCACGCTTCTCGCCCCTCACGGTCCTCTTGAAAGAGCCGATACAACTTTAATGGGCGGACTCATAGGCCAAAGGTCGACAATGGGCTCGGTTTTACTTTCTCGCCTACCGGGTTTAGTTTACATGGAAAAATATACAGAGTACCTAGTTGGGATCCGCCCTGGTTTGAAACGTACACTCCACTCGGTCTTTTCGTCATAGTAAAGTAGACGTACATAACGCCAAATTACGCTATAAAAATACTAAAGAAAAAAAATAGGTCCAAAACATTCCTTGTAACTGGTTTACTAAATCAAACGTGGAATCTCTCTGAATGTTAACACGGACAGTTTTAACCCAACAAACTATTATTTTTAGTTCTGCTGTTTTCTTGCATTGCTGATCGGCGTTGCGAAATCTATAAAGGTAAACTCGAATTACAGCGTTCTCTACTCGTAGTCCGAGTGAAACTTTTAAATTGGATGATTTAGCGATGATGTTGCCTCACTCTCAGGCGAGTTTCCTATCATGATCCAGCTCCATGAGAGTTGACTTTCGAAAAGTGTCCTCTGCTCAAACAACATAACCGTTTGGCCCTCGGAAGAAATAATCGCTAGCCGGTTTCGTTTCTCGAGAAATCTGCACAAGTTGGGACCGAATATAGAAATCGCGATTATTCAGCAATGTTAACACTTTGCTGAATTATTCAGTCTTCAGCTAGTTTTCTGTATTTTGGCTTGTGTATTGTGCCCGTTTGACACTTACCACCGAGAAGAGAGAATTATGTAAAAAAAAGGGGCATTCGCGTTGCCTAATAACGGTGGGAGAAACGCCGCTGAGGAAAGTTTAATCCACTCATCCTTACAGGGTGTAAGGAAAAAGACCCTTCCTGCGAATTACCTGAGCGCTGACAAGTGTTGCTGTAGGAGCATCTCGAGCTTAAAGAGCCTACTGCTATCATCAGGTGTCATCTGGCTTTACCGTAGCACGTGATCGCCTCCTTCCTTTTCCACGCATGCGCACTCACAGCCATCCGATAGGGCCCACCTGTGCACATGTGCATTGACCGACCCGGATAGTTGGAAGCCTGCGAGGTCGCCCGAGGCACAAACTGGTAGTTTATGTCTACACCTGTATACAATTTTTCCCTACTTATGTAAGTGACTCGTTCCTAGACCATTTACGTAACCCGAATTTTACGTAAGTCGGACCCTCTTTTAGGCCATCAGTTACTTTAAATACCCTTTCGAATCCTCGTTCGGCACTCTTTATAATTGTATTTACAGTCAATTTGGTGAAAACTAGTTCACATATGAAAATAAAAAATTAAATTAACCACTACACTTAGAAAGGGGATGTGTTCATGCTGGATTTCAAACTAAGTTTTATGTCAAATCCTTGCACGAGACAACAGTGCAATATTTATATTTCTCATATACCTTTTTAAATCCGTTCTTTTCAGAGGAGCCAGAAATTGTGGCTTTTCACCTCCTCGGAATCATCCCGTCTTAGGCACGTCCGTCAACAACTCGACCTCGAGAAAATTAGCCTGCAAACGTATTTGAACAATGCGATTGCGAGTCTTTTAGCATAATTGCCGCAATTGTTTCCATTCAGCGGGTGTCCCGATTTTATCTGGCCCCCTCAGTGACTCTGCTCGACTGAATGGAAGCCAAAGAGTGCACTTCCTACTGCTGTATTTACCTTTCACCTGCGGCGGCAGTTTACAGAACACCTGCCAGAACCTGTACACCGACGCGAGTACGAATCTCCGTTAACGAATAGATGAAACTTTTTTGACAATATGTAAATATAAACCCAGTTTTTTGACTGCTAAAATTTAAAAGTGCAAGTGAAAATGACCAAGTATAGAAACAAATAAAAAAACAGAAATATTTATGTATCCCTGAACTTGAATAATTGATAGTAATATAGAGGTATTGTATATATAATATTTATTGTGCATTTTTCCTACCAAAGCCTGTCTATATTTATATTATATTAGCGTATATTAACTCCTTCGTTGCAGCCAAAGTTCTTTTCTGGCGGTTCAAGACGACCAAAGATTGAAAAATGGCCGCTTGGGGCTATACCCGCATTCCGGGGTCCGCTGACCCACAACCTCGGCTCAAATCAGTGATGGCTCAGAGCCTGCGGGTAGTGTCCATATGCGGGAAGAAAAAAGCCCAATGCCACATCTATCGAAGGCCACTAGGTCAGAGAAGTGTACCAGCCTGTGAAACCGCTGCTGGTAGTAGTGCAGCAGTAGTGAACTAGAAATGAATCCTCACTATCAGCCAATTTAATTTCTTTTAACAACAATATTCAACATTTATCGATATATATATATATATATATATATATGTGTGTAAATATAGGCTTTTAATATCTACATATAACATGTAATTCCCGTCTAAACACAAAGGCATTGGAACCAGGAGATACTGTTATTTATTGAAGTATTCATCGAAAGTTAAATTCCGCTTTCAGTTTAAGCGGCTAGTAATCGCCGCCTAGCAATTTCAGGCTTTTTTAGTTTTTTATGGTTGCCATTATTAAATACCATGAAAACAGGGTGGGATTCATTCCTAGCATCTTATAGGAAATGAGTCTGCTAGATTATAGGAATGTATACCATTAATTGGCGGCAATTAGAGAGCTTTCCAATCATAGGTGCTCGGTTGCTTATCACACCGCGACAGGAGCAATTAAAACGTTGTCATAGCTCATGGTTGTGTACTTGAGTGAATAACACTCCATACATTGGGTCGGTGCCAATAAAAAATGACATCTCATGCAGGGTGTTATAGTTCCACAAATTTTCTGACGAAATGTTACTGTGAATGAGACACTGTCGATTCAATGTTGAATCGACCATGAACCATAAAAACACCACACGCCACTCGTATTATACCTTCGGTTGAAAGGCAAGGTACGAAAGAAAGTTATTATAAAAAATAAATAACGCCGCTCCCGTCCGGATTTCGAATCATTATTATGCAAGAGATGCATTGGGATCTCCGAGAGAATCCGAGTGATATTATTGCCTTCTGTCGTCGTATCCCCTAAATAAATGCTGTTCATTAGTAATCGCGTTTCGAGAATCGCAATGAGATTGAAGTAGAAAATTCTAGTAGGTGAAATGAAATTAATACCCTCTTGTGCCGATATATGCGAAAGCCCACATAGGCTCGAGTATAAATCAAGGATTGCATTAATTGTAAGTCCTTATGAATTGCCTTTAGCGATACGGGAATGGGATAGACATGTAATGACATCGACATTCCCTCCTCGGCCGAAACCGGTATTTGGGAAATTAAGTGCGGTGTTAGGGAGGTATGTGATTGCAAGGTGCGAATAACGTGTAAAGCATCAAGCTCAAGATAAATGACTCAACAATAAATAATAGTGTATATAAGGGAGTACAGTAAAAGACTGCAGATAAATCTTTCTTACGATGCTCGAACGTTATCTTTCTCTTGTCACAAGTTGTGCCGATTTAGCCAAAGTTTTGCATTAGTTACACCATTACCAATAATTTATGTAAATTACATAATGATTTATGATTTCCGTTAATGTTAAATCTAAATATTTTTAATCTAATTTATATAACGAAACAATAATCAGTATTGTGTAGAATAAAAAGAAGAAATACGTATTGGATTCATTACTGGAAAAGTAAAAGTGATTGTTGGACTCAAGTTTTAATCGATTACAAGCAGAACATGTAAGGAAAACGCCGCAGTAAACGATCCGTCGATTTGACTATTAATTATACATGCACAGTAAAAAAATAATAAACATGCAATCGAACTTCACAACTACTATTAAACAGGGCATTAGTCACACTGCTTGGCTAGAACCGCACTAGACACAGATTGCATTCCAATTAAGCCCTCCTAACACAAATAAATATAATGAAATACGCGCGTAGCAATTATTGTTGAAATTTCCGTTTCCATTCGCTTATTTAGTCTTATGCTAAACCGGTTTCGCCTTCCCTCCATCTTCAGTCGGTCTCCGTCAGGAGATTGCCGGGCCACTTACGCATATCGGTTACCGGTTACTGCACTTTAACAACTTCTTATAATGGCCATTAGCTGTGTTAAATTCTAGACCGGCTTCGCGCGCCGGCATCCCGTTGAATCGTAGTGTACTCACTAATATACTCACCGAATACTACTGACGATGGCGAAACCGACTATGAACCCGACTATGTTTATTTAGACGATCTTATTTCATTTTGTGACTAAACATTACTGTCGATATCGAGCCTGTTTAGTAACTAGTCAAGAGCAAATAATAAAAGTATAAACGGCAGATTTTATGGCCTTTCCGCGTATAAATAAATTGCGCAATTCACTACTTTCATTGTAGATTTCCGCGACAGTCCGACGAGCTCTTCTTGCACAATCACCGAGTTTTGTAGCGCAAGCATCGGCCACTAATTATACTAGGACTTCCTTTTGGGTCGAGCACCCCGTTTAACGACGGGGCTTCTAAAGATGTAACTTAACATTTTTTTTTTAAATAAACGCCTATTTACCACCGTCCGGCCTAGAATCTCCGAGCAATAAGTTCCCGATATGACGTCTTATTCTAGCAAAGTAAAAGTCCGCGAGTTGTTTTCAAGACCGGGGGGGAGGGGTGGTAAGAAATAATTGCAGCGGGTCCATTGTCAGTTAATGAGCCAGAGAAAGTCGGCAGAAGGCAGTTTCCATGAAAGTGGCAACTGTGTACATTTTCCGTACCACTCTGTAGAGTTACCCAACGTCTCATGTTTACAAAAAAATTAACTACGCAAGCAACTGCAGTGACCGCTCCGATTTACAGTTTTCGCCGCTCGACAAGTTTGCGCTAATGTCCACAACTAGGTTTAAACAACAAACTAGAAGACAACAACAATTACGACTTACGGACTTAGGTAAGGCCGAACCATTAATTTTTGGGATTGGCCAAACCGTCGAATATTAACAAAATTCAAACCTTACAGTCCAAAATATTAAGGAATACTATGCCTCCAAGCTCCCGTTTGTCCGCTATAAAAATATAACAAATTTCAATCCCCGAATTACACATCATCCTAATCCAGCGTTCCAAACCCTACTCCCGACATCCCAAACGCTCCATACAGATGCTTGAAAAAGGAAGCGGCCGCGCGTTCTAACCATACCAGGAAGAATTTTAAATGCGGGCTGACGGGTTTATTTTCGGGATTAGTTACAAAATCGCGTTTCTCGCCTTTATTCGCGGACGAATCGAAATCCGGGAGTGGTTGACATTTCTGAAGAAGAGTTGTGAGAGGGCTTAACCAAAGTGGGCCCGGGCGAGAGTGTCGGCGGTGTCGTCCCTGACCCGTTTGCCGACCCCCGCGTGTCGTCCCAACTGGGAGAAAATATTGTAGCACCGATGAAAACCAGTCGGAGTAACACAGATTCGTCTGAACGCAGATGTTTCACCACTACGTTTTATTATTGACTTAGTATCTAATTGGTTGCAGTGTCTGTTCCACCTACTGTATTTACTTTTCCTAGAAATGTTCTTTATTTCACGGTCAAATTAATTTCCTCAAATTATTTTCTGAAAATATTAAAACGGCGCGGAATTAATATGATGAAATGCCGTTTTTTCGGTTTTAAAACGTCAAAAGTATACCACGATAATGTCCCAAAATGTCCGATATAATAGCAACTATATGTTAATTAGATTAATTGGTACATTAAAATAAATTTGTTCATTTAAGATAATACCTAATGCTGAAAAGAACGCTTCCTTTGTTTTCTCTGTCGAATGGAATTGGAAGTAGTTTTTATAACTATGTAAGTACCAGTGTTTGGTCATTGTGAGTCGTCTATTACCCTCGTGACACAACCCTTTTGCTTTATAACTCAATTAATTGCAAAACTAAACTTCTTAATTCCCTCTGTGTCGACCGAATTCAACGGTCGTATTTGTTATAGAAAGAAACGAAAAACTTTGCTGTCAGAAGCTGAGAGAATCGGTATTATATAAGGAACACGTAGAAATGCGTTTCGCGACGGGGGGTTCGACAGGAAGTTACGAAAAGGGTCAGCACGTGGAACTGCACCCCATGGGAATAATATTGACTAAGTTAATACCTTGATCGATGCTAATCGTCATTTAATAATAATAAAAAAATATAAAGTGTAAAGTCAGACATGATGTTTCTAAAGTACAGATATGACTCGTAAATTAACGTGACACCAAAAACCGTCCGGAGATGGAAAGTCAGGTGGTAAATGCAAGTTGAGATGATATGCAAGTGCGCATATTAATAAATCAAAACATAGCGCAGTTGCCGCAATTAAATGAATGTATTACAATTACCGCCCAAAGGAAAAACGGACCGTATCCAGTATCACTTTCGAGTAAGTCACCTAACCGAGTTGAGGGGCTTCCTTCCTACGAAAGTGAACACATATCCCGGCCGTCATAAATCAAAGTACATGCGCATAATACTCGGCGTTGATTGCATTACTTCCAGCCGGGTTCCGGTACATCGCTGTCGATAACGAGGGGAAATAATTTATCATCAATTAGCTGGCATTGTGGCCAGGGTCGCGGACCCTGGGGCGCTGTCTCAACTGACGCTCTCCTCCTTCGTCTCGAGCGCCGCTGTGAATACTTTATAAGTGAAACTCCCTTCCACTCCCCCTCCTACTCGTCGTTAATTGACCGTCCGCTAGATAACATTGTTTACACCCGTATTTATATATTTAGAGTAGATACTACAGTAGAATTCAATCGCTACCGTATATGTTTAATTACAAAATTTGAATTACAAAAAGTGGCAGCACTCAATAGGATTAAACTTATAGATAACATGATTATCAGCTGGTTTTTCAATCCGAACTCATCCGGAACTCGCCTAGATTTTATAGCCGGGATGATGAGGTTTCAAGTTCAATCTTTTTTTTATATACTATTTCCTCATTTAATTCCTTCGCGACAACATGTTCCTTTCTTGAGGCGTCCTGATCCATCAATATGTGGACGGTAACTCGCTTTCGTTTTTAAAGTCTGCAATATCACAAATACAATCCCTTTGGTATCTACCAGAAATTCCTGTCCTTCATCACACTAGTACTATTTTATATTGAATGGGAAGAAATTAAAAGCGTCCGCACCAAAAATAACGAACTCGCTGACGAGCAACCGTGCGAAGATTTATGAACGAAGAGAACCTGTTCTGAAAAATACCGAAGTCTTTTTTTGGTTCCGTTCTCGAGCTCCAAATTATAAAGCCGTCCGTACCTCGCGTTTCGATACGTGACTCTGCCGCCGCCGACCCCTCCTAGGCTTCATTCCGGCGGGCGCGAAAAGATGATTCTGATTGGCGTCCCGGGTGAACACAACAGGTGATGCCGACTGATTAATAACGGTCGTTATGGGTTTAACCCTGTTACACAGCCCGGCTAACGAGATCGGGGCCCACCATCTGCCGCTCAACAGACGCCCAACACCGGTCGTTAGAGCGGATTTCGAACCAATCGTCCAGACGTGGTCACGATACCCGTTTTTAAAAATTGCCGACATGTAGTGTAAAATTCACGCCGGGCTGATGAGTCTATTTCGATTGGATGTAAGGCGTAAAGAAATGGGATTATAGTGGTTATAAAGGGTAATGTCCGCAAAATAATTGTGTTATTTTTTACAACGCCTTCCATTCGTTTGATCCTTGAGCCCGGTCGGGGGGTGAGACCGTCGCGATATGAAATCTCGTTTTACTAGAAATGTAGCTGGAACTACCCGCTTTAGAATTACTGCAGTGGCGATGTAAAATTTATATGGGGAAACCGAGAAATATATATATATATATATATATATATATATATATATAACGATGAAGAGACAGTCTCAGACCAAACAAGAGAAAGGAGTAGCAAGTTTCCTGCAACCGCGAATGTTCCCACTTTTCCTGAGCCCAAACGCACTCGTTTGTTCGTAAAATACAAGTTTTACATAGTCGGTGATATTGATAATATTAAATTTACGATACTTCAATCACTGAACTTTTGTTTATAAACATGCTGTATTGTACCTTGTACAATATGTATCAGTCGAAATCCTGTTTCGTTTCAGTGTAGTCAGACCCGCCGGGAAGTCAACAAACGCTAGTCCATAGTTTTCTCATTTTCACGCCTCGGGTTCAGAAATAACACGGCTCGGTTCCTTAGGCCCCGAATAATTGACTCAGACGAATTTAACACCGGTTCGAATCGGGTTCGCTCTTCGGCGGCCCAGTGAGAGGTTGAAACGTTAAAAAAATAAACGGAGCATCATCTCATAATTGGCCGACATTAATGCCAGCGGGGCTCGGCGATTGCGTAAACTGTCAGGCCGAGGTGACCGCTCGTTTCAAGCCTCGTTAATCTCCCACCCCCACCACCGGTAGGTAGCCAGATTCCCCGCGAGAAATTAAAATCGTTTCATCTCTACTGTTTCTCTTCAGTTGCACAACCGGGACCCGCGGACGGGCACGTTTCAATCCGCGACCTGACAACATCGACGCTCATTATACAGATATAGAATTTCATAAACACTGTCACTCATAGCGCGGCACCGGTAATTCTAATAAGCAGGCTTTATGCGATAAATATTCCCCACTTTTTCTACCCTGGGCCTTATGGGAATAAAACATACCTAATATACACTAAAGCAAAATCACAGAAAACCGACGCATCGAGTGGGCCCTGAAATTATATTTATAATAAAATTTCCAACCAACATGATTCTCTCTATAACTGTTATATATTTAGGTTCGAAATTTGTATATAGAGTGGCTCAATACCGAACGTGACCATCCTGTCTGTAGCGTGATGTTCTCGCGTTTAATTGGTACGAAACTTTCATTTCGGGTGTTGTCCGCATTCTTTTAGCTATACCTGAAAAACCATTGTTCCCGTGGAAATCGAAGAATGAGTCCAAATGAATGCAGAAAGAAAGTCTCTTCGTGCGGAAACGTTTCCCCGCGGAGTTTGAATTGCCGTCCTATTCTTTCTATACTTCTGTAAGCCATTGCACTATAGTGTCATCTGTTCGAGATCCCAGTATGACCAAGTAATCGTAGTATTACTCACGATAACTATAACTGGCGAGGGAGACACATAACATGTCGCCACATTCCAAAATTACCCAATTTAGATATTCCTAAGTTATTGTTTCCACAGTCAACAATTCTATTTTACACAAATAAAGTTCCCCGAAATTTCTAAGGAACTAGGAATTAAATAAAACATTTTTTTCACGTTTTACGTTCATAATGTGTGGATCGATTCCGCAAGTGTTAGGTTACCTCGGAACAAGGTGGTATTATGCACGGACAGGACATAAAAAACAGGGCGCGAGAAAGTCTCCGTAGCAAGTTTTCGATGCGAGTCCGTTTAAAATACGACCCGGTCTGGAAAGGGGTCAAATCGGATGACGGCTTCGATAATGTTGTCGAAAGCCGGGCCGGCGGGCACATTTTTCCCGGCGGCCCCAAATGCAAGAAACCGAGGGCGTTATTAGGGCTCACGCAATCGCCGCATCGGAACCCAATTACTGGCCGAGAGAGGTCCCCCGGTTTGCACAATAGCTGCATTGCGCAATCGGGGAAAGAACCCCAACGTTGAACCAGTTCGCCGCGTACATCCTCCTCCTCCTCCTCCTCCTACTCCTACGCGCTTCAACCCAGATAAGGATTCGCCCGGAATTTTACGCTCTCCCCGTACCGAACGGCCGGAATACTCTCCCCGCTTATTTATAATGGAGTTTTATCCCGCGCATAAGCGGCCCCGTTCCAAATCGCGGTAAGCCGCTATGGAAATTATTCGCGGAACTACATTTCAATTATAATGGTAGCGGCAAGGAGGTTCTCGCCATAAGCTAGACCGGTTTCGTTTTCTCACTTACCATAGTCCGTAGCTCTCAATTACAAGTGTTTATGCCGGCGAAGCGTCCAGCCAGAACTCTCGCCACTCGATAACAGTATTCATCCGAATGAATCTCACTGTTTTCCGATCGGAATTGTACTGAGTAGTGGGAACCCCCAGACTCCTATTTTAAAACCGTGTTTATAGAAACGTTTAAAATATGTGATGGAGAACCCACCAATACTGAATCTGAATCGTAAATCGGGACGTCAATTTGCTGTTGCATACATTTAGTTGTAAATCCTAAGCGTTCCATATAAGATTATACAATACCATGAAAAATTCTTAACAAGCGAACTAAATACGCAATTCCAACAAATATACCGCTGCCACTATATATGGCTCCTGCATGAAGAGATTAACGGGAGGAACGACATTGAAATAAATAATAATGGATGACGTTATATTATACCCAGAATCTCTTAAAAATTAGTTTTTCATGCAAATGAATGTCTTGGCTTGTAAATGAAACTTGAAGGAATACTAAATTAGATTTGAATGTTCATCGGACGTCCTAATCAGGTTGAAAATAAATAACCCCTTTGAAAATAGGTTTTCCTTCAAATAAAGTAAATTAAATGGAATCATTGAACTTTCACTAGTTCAACATAAAACGCAATACATCAATGCACTTATAAATGTAACAGTTGATTGCACAAGGAATAGAACAAAAAAAAGAATCATGGATCTCTCTGATCATTCGTAAGAAGTGGTTCATTCTGCTTTACATACGCAATGTGTTTCTCAGTTGACACATTGTCAACAACCACCATTATCAGCTCGGCAGCTCCTTGCCCTGACGACTTTTCAGCACCGCCCTCAGGGGGCGCTAGTTTATCGGTGCAAGTGCCAAACGAACTTTATTTAAGTACATTTCCGACGTTTATCGGTGCAAGTGCACTCCCGGTTAAGTACATTTCCGCACCACCCTCACTAGTTTATCGGTGACATTTAGTAAGCACACTCCGAACTTTATTTAAGCATTTCCGCACCACCCTCGCACCGCACCCCTCTTTAGTTGACGACTTTTCAGCACCGCCCTCAGGGGGCGCTAGTTTATCGGTGCAAGTGCACTCAACGAACTTTATTTAAGTACATTTCCGCACCACCCTCAAGGGGCGCTAGTTTATCGGTGCAAGTGCACTCAACGAACTTTAGTTAAGTACATTTCCGTACCACCCTCAAGGGGCGCTAGTTTATCGGTGCAAAGTGCACTCACGCACTTTAGTTTACATTTCCGCACCACCCTCAAGGGGCGCTAGTTTATCGGTGCAAGTGCACCAACGAACTTTAGTTAAGTACATTTCCGCACCACCCTCAAGGGGCGCTAGTTTATCGGTGCAAGTGCACTCAACGAACTTTAGTTAAGTACATTTCCGCACCACCCTCAAGGGGCGCTAGTTTATCGGTGCAAGTGCACTCAACGAACTTTAGTTAAGTACATTTCCGCACCACCCTCAAGGGGCGCTAGTTTATCGGTGCAAGTGCACTCAACGAACTTTAGTTAAGTACATTTCCGCACCACCCTCAAGGGGCGCTAGTTTATCGGTGCAAGTGCACTCAACGAACTTTAGTTAAGTACATTTCCGCACCACCCTCAAGGGGCGCTAGTTTATCGGTGCAAGTGGACCCAACGAACTTTAGTTAAGTACATTTCCGCACCACCCTCAAGGGGCGCTAGTTTATCGGTGCAAGTGCACCCAACGAACTTTAGTTAAGTACATTTCCGCACCACCCTGAAGGGGCGCTAGTTTATCGGTGCAAGTGCACCCAACGAACTTTAGTTACGTACATTTCCGCAAGGCACTCAGGGGGCGCTAGTTTACGGGAGCACCCCTAAACGCACGAAACCTACAAAAAAAACGAATTCTACAATAATTATTTATTTATTTCAAATGTCCTTTTCCTGAATTTATTACATCCTCTGTTCACTTAGTTGTAATCGTACACCTTAAAAATGTCTTGTTACTGATGGAACGCTATTGATGACGAAACGGCACTTTAAGGTATAGCTTAGGACAAAAGAGACGAGCTCAGACATGTGATTCTAAAACATATGATTATATCTGATGTTCTATGTAATATTATTATAGATACTTTGTATCCGGACTTACATGTTGCCGTTTGCCTACTAAGCAGACACAGTAAACAGTTACATCCTGTTTTGAAATGTAATTGTGGTGTCTGATGGCCAGTTTACGGTGATTTCGTGAGGCTAGAGTCAACGCCGGATCATATATTCCTATCAGTGTTTTTTGAGGTTGATTATGGATACATCAGACGATGCAATTGGGACAGCAGCTGGTCTGGAAGATAATTATACTCTGTTCTTATTCTCTGATAAAAAATCTTTATTCGGATATTTCAGAATAATGAAAACATATTTTGGAGAGATTATGAAATACCCGTATTTTATTATAATTTAACGTTTATTAACTGTCTATAAATAAGACCACCCACTTCATTGAGTTGTAAATTACTAAAATTTTCTGAAAGTCAAACAAAATATTTTTTAAATTTACATATATTCTGAAGTAATAATAAATCTTCTTCTTCTATGTATATATTCGTAAATGGAGGTAAAGTTATATAATATGCTATTGAGTTTTAAGGTTAGATAATTTTATTTGGTGTTATGAATAGAGCATACTGTAGTAGTGTAAATTTGTATCCCAAATTGCAGAAATGAAAATTAGGTATGGTTTTTTAATACATGGTACATATTTATTTCATAATTACCATTCTGTTATATTAATATGAAATTTATACCTATAAAATTAAAATAGGTGACTTGAATAGCATAGTTCATGTTAATCTGGGCTTTGTTTATAGGATTAAGAAATCTCATAATCTTTTACTTTTCTTTCAAATAAATAATATACTAATATTTTTTTAAGAAATACTCTTTTTCTCAATTATTAATATAGTTGAACATATATTAAACATAATTACTATGTTTATTGTATGTATAATATATAAATATATTTGAATTCTTGAATATTAGACTTTCAAGAACTATTATTAAAATTATTTAATTTGTTTATTATGGCATGTATTTATTGTTGCAAGAACCAGTATTATAAGTATATACCAGTTAACACCTAGTTAACTCTGATGTTAACACATCAGTTAACACTGATTCCTCCAATATTAAAAATGTACACTTGAATGACTAAAATAATAAATATGTTAAACAATGCAAGGTGCTTAAAGATAGTTAACAAAGTTTGTGGTAATATTATTAATAATTTTACTATTATAATACTCATATTACAAACACTAAATTCCATTTCCTGGTCAGTATTTATGGTAATCTCTGAACATTTCCCATATAATATCATGATCTTATGTCAAGTAAATATCTTTAACTGACTAAAAATCCATTAAAATTAATTTCCATATTTAACACACATTCATTATTAATATGCATCATACAGTTGCTAGGTTATTTTTTCAAAATTTATAATACAAATAAATTGTGGGTAAAAATGTTTGTGGGCTAATAGTCAAAATTATTAGTATTCTGCACATCATGTCAAACAAATTTGGTAATAATGACAAAACAGGAAGTAATAAACCATGCCATATTTACCCATATATTATTGAAGACATTCTACATATTTGATATTATTTGATAATTAAAGAATACAAACCTCCAGTTTGCAGAACAATTTCAAGGAGGATATTGCAAGAAACAAATGTGAAGCTAATAACAGGTATTATATTTTCTAATGCACATTTAAACAATTAATTTGTGAATCATTAATTTCCTTTATAGCTTTCATTTCATTACTTATGATATGCATTCACAGCTGCTGTACCTTTCTTCGTAGTCTTTGATTTATTCCTGGAATATTACTTTCATATAGGTATCATTAATTAATCATAGTTATTACACAAGGGTTTAAAAAAATTCTTTACAAAATGAAAGCATGTTTAAAAAAATATGTTATTTTAAAATATAGTTAATAATAATAATATTTATAATAGAGAATACTAGCTTGCAGCTTGCCAGCTCATTCCATGAGCAGGATATCCATGGGGCTTTCAGCTCCCTTTTGGTGTGAATACCACAAGTTTTATAGTTTTTTCTCCTAGTCCAGGTGGGGTCCCAAACAGGTAGCTTAAATTATTAAATTATAATTACCATTTCTTAATAATTGAATAATAACATTTACCATCAAGAATAAATTCAAAGCATTTTTAGTATTACTTGCTGTCGGTGCACTTTATACCGCCATTAGAATTATAACACTGTTGAAATAGTCACTTAAACTGTCATATCTAGTAACTCGTGTCTCTTAAAAATAATCTAGATGCGAGGACCGTGTGGATAGACAAGAGTCCTTCGTGGGAGTGCAAACTCAATAGCTGTAGAGAGCCGATAATAAGCGTTATTAAAATCATAAATCGGAAGAGATGTCGCGCCGTTCGCCCTGTCCGTCGCCGATGGGGCGCTCCTTCGGGAACGTGTCCCAGATAACCGCCATGGACTTCACCCAGGCGAATCCCCACTTCTCGATGATGCCGCCGCCGTCAACGCTGACCGGGAGACGACCCGCGGCCAGGATGATGAGGCGACCCGTCGCAGCCTCCTCCCCGGTGTATCCTTGTTCCCCCGCGTCCTCAGTACCCCGTATACGCTCACCCGACATGATGAATAGGTAAGTATTTTAACCTAAGACATTGTTGTGAACCCAATGACTCGGCTTTTCAGTAAGCCCAATTCCTCCCACAACATTCTGTACATCTTGGGCGCCTTATAAATTAAGTTTTTTGGCATAAATCGCAGGACTCAGTCAAGGTACAGAGACATTCCGAACGTGAGGGCTTATGAGGATCCGTGCTTACCTCCGCCGACGACCAGTCGGAGGAGAGCCGCTAACCGACCATGCCCGGACGTTTCGCGGGCCGGGGCAAACGTCCGTCTCGCCTTCTCGATGCTGGGTCAGACGATGGACACCCCACCGCCTCCCCCACAACCCAGGGTCCGTCGACAACCGAGGTACGTTAAGTCACTTCAATACCGACTACTCAAAAGTACCAGTCACATTCTGTCCTCTCACGCTTATTTGCTGCCAGGTACCAGGTCTTTAATAATCCGTGACCATTATTGTCGACTACTGTCTGATACCGAAGATGCGCTGTCATTGAACTTTTATTGCGCTGGAGCTGCAATTTTTCAATTATCTGACTCCATTCCCCTACTTGGTTGTAAGCTGGCCCGGTCTCGAGAAAATTAATATAGAGGTGTACTCACATCAAATCGCGCTGTCCCTACAGTTTTTGTTTACAGAAATCAAAGTACCACAACTTTCCAAAATATTAGAGTACAAAAAGGGTATATATAAGACGAAAAACGTTAGGAAATGGCATATAAACCAGATAACCCGAAATACCACCGTATTAACAGTGACAGAGCGGATAGCACTGAACCTGCTGGTACTAAACGAAACGATGATTTTTCGGACAGTACATTTTGATAGGAGGCATTTACACGGTCTAAAATTTTTCAATGACTACTTAATTTGGCACAGGGTCCCGTATGTCCCGATCGAAGACATTGAGAACGTTGGGGCAAGGCCGAGGCGCGTACACGACCCCGAAGAGGATTGCGAAGTAGAAGAGAGCCGGCCGATGATGTCGCGTCGGCAGATGCTCGAAATGTGCGACGAGGCGACGAGAGAGTGGCCGGTGACGCCGGGCACCAGGATCGTGCCCAGGTCCCCGAGGAAGAAGTCGGCCGAGAAGCCGCCGTTCCAGATATTCTCGGAATGCGACCGGCCCAGGTACGCCTACAGGCGCGCCCTCGACTTCGGCACCTGTTGGTCGGACGAAGAGTGCTCGCCCGAGTGTACGCCCGAGTACATTGAGGACTACTGCGACCCCGACGAGACGATCGTCTACGGCCAGTGCGAGTCCGAGGAGGAGGAGGACGAGTTCGAGTGCACGCTCCCGATGCCCGTCTGCCCCCAGCCGCGCGGGCAGCCCTTGAACTTCGCCATCTACCAAGACGAAGATGATGAATGCTAATGTGAGTGTCGCACCCAAACGTCGGCATTAGTCCTCACCAATGTCTCTCAACACCAAACCATCAAGCTGATGAAACGCGATTGTTGTTACATAAAGGTTTCAGTGTAAAATATCGTTCACCAAAGAAGTTCGTAATTAATTGAAATATATACTATATATATGATAAAATTAATAATATACGATTATTATATTAACCATAGTCTTTTGGTGCCGTCCCAGTCTTTATTTGCATACCGAACTTTTATTCGTCGTTCGACAATCCCTCCTATTGACTTCAGATTTAATGAGATCCTACGGCTTCGGTTGTTTTTACCCTCGGAACTAATTGACGTTGCTATTTGCTTCTAATCTGCATATGCATATCACATACATTAGCACGCATAAAAGGTATATCGGGTATATGTGAATAACAATATAACAGATAGAAAAATAATTTTATTTGCAATAAAAACAACGCATTAATATTTTTATAAATTATCACTTATTTAATATTACATAACTAAATCACAATAGTCTCAATTGTTTCATAACAATAGCTCTCACTTTTGTTACGAAACGATGGAAGTTGACAAGTGGAACGGTTAAACATTTTTATTGTTATAGTAACTTTTTCTTTACATCTTTTTTTCGGTGCACCTGCATAATTTCGATTGACAGTTATTTCATCAGGACAATCTGCCATACGGACACGTATAGCTCTCTTAATGAGTCTAACGCTACGTATTCTTTTTTTTCATTATTTATATAGCGCAATTTGACTATCGCCGTTATGCGCTTGCTATATATTCTTTATATACCCCAACGAAGTACAAGTACTGCAATATACTGAGGATGGTGAGACACCAAACCGGGCTTGCTTGAGGCCAAGTAGGCACAAGACGCAATATCACAAGAGTCATAATATATAAAACCCTCCCAGCCCCTCAGAAAAATCGCATCTCTTTGTTCTCCAGCATAAAAGCTAATATCGTCGGTATTTAATACTTGAATTGATGAAATTAACATAGTTATGTGTCACCGAAGAAATCAAATTTACAAGGTATTCACAATCCTGGATTTAAATAACAAAATAATTGTTTAATGTTAAACGATAATAACCGTTAGAAATTTGTCCCATCAGTGTCAAACATGCTTGTGAACACCCTGTGATGTATACCGTTTGGGAACTTATCTTTCCGGTAGCCCTCTAAAGGGCTTCCAGTTTTGGATCTAGAAGGAATTGGCTGTGTTAGAATAAGCAGTTGGAGAAGGGGAAGCTTGCTCGTCGTATCTCCTGTACTCCATATCTTGGGAGGAGCCGCTGATGTACTGTCCCTGGGGGTAGGACTCACTACTAGCCCGGCCTCCGTTGTAGCTCGCTGGCCTGTCCCGATTGTACGAAGTTGACCTGGAGCCGAAAAATATATTGAGAAACATACATGCACCACGAACATGCCCGCTTTCCTCCGAAGCCGGAGGGACCTACTGACAGCAGCGGGCGTCGGAACGCTTTCTGATCCCCAGACGTTAATACGGAAACATAATTTATGACATAATGGAAGAGATTCTTTTCTTGACTCATCTTTTCGCAAGGAATAAAACCGGTTGTATATACCTCGAATTAAATGGAAAGGAAAATACCCTCGCTCGCCCCTACTTACAGGGCGCCAATAGAGGCAGAAGGACTTTGCAGAAAGTCTTCTCACAATCCAGATGCAGAACGATATAAAAATCATGTCAATACTTGCCAATAAATTTCCTAGTACAGTAAGGACCGAATATATATCAGTATATTCTATGCTACTGAATATTCAGTGGCTGTTTAATAAACGCTATTATAAATTGTACCTGGACCCGTCATCATAGTCGTAGTAAGCCGGCTGTCCGACCTCCTGGCTGGGCTCCCTGACGCTGTACTGGTGCTGCTGTTTCTGGCTTTGTCGCTCGGACTCCCTCTGTTCGTAGGCGCTCCTGTAGCCAGGTATTGGGGGGGTCTTCTCGATGGTGGCCTGGAATCCGTTGATGGGGTCGGCCGTGTAGTAGACGGTGCGCATCGAGCCGTCGGGGTCGACCACGCTGTACTCACCGGTCACCACGTCCCCGTCCCTGGTCTCTTCGTGCTTCTGGTTGTTTCCGGTTTCCGGATCGTCGACCCCGTAAGCGAAAACGTAGTCGGGCTTGGCCTGAAACATATCGAGAGATCCGATTATCACTTCTCGGTCACTATACGTCAATTTCGGTATATATTTACAAGTCCAATAATAAATATGTGGCCGCCTGTTTGAATCGTATGGTTTGTTCTTTATTTTTGTTTATTATATAATCAATCATTATGGCGATAGGTACAAGAAATGTTTTTATCTGTTTTACGTTACGTTTTGACGCGTGTCCCGGCTACAGACTGAGGAAATTTCTAGACCAGTGGCGTTTAAGCCCTCGATAATGGATGGGTAGCAGAGTAGATGGATTCAACGAGTGAATTAGGACCATTTGGCGAGGATGACCATTTGCGGGTGGACCCGCATAGTTCATTTCCGTACGTCTAGTTGCAATCGCTCTAATTCTCTGATTTTCCGTGTCCCCTCGATAATAGTTATTAATATTTCTAATGTCAAACTCTCGTTTCTTATTTGAATTTGGGTGAGTTACACGCGTGGTTTAATTAATACTTACAACGTAATCGAATGATTTGGCTGCCTCTCCCCTCTCCTGCGGGCCCGCCACTGGCACTTCGGCGGCTTCGCCCGACACCGGCCCAGTGAATGTAGTGTACTGGTAGCCCACCTCTTCTTCACCCCCGAAAACACCCGCGCATAGTAGAGCGCACACAATCTGGGAAATGATAATAATAATAATAATGAATCGAAACCGTTTGAATACAATTTTACATTATATAGTTTATCTCCTGCGATCTCGTTACCTTTACGACGTCGTCTGATCAATTGCGCTAATGAACAAGTGACAGTGAAGCTATGTTGTCATTCCATTTTAAATTAAAACATTCGAAAAAACACCTTTCACCTACTTCATCGACTATATCACATTGAATAACGCAGACGTTTTGTTTTGTTGACAGAACCATTATTACGCTACAATAATAACTTCGCTTTATAAAAATCTGACAAGAAAATAATATTCTTGCAATGAACGCGTCAATGATTATGTCTTCCGACATATTCATCTAGATTAGTTCGAAAATCAGCGCGAGTAGAATAAAATAGTCTTCTTACACATATTGATGATTTCCATTCGTCAATATAATTATTGTTAAAGAGATAGTTGATTAAATACGCCATATGAGCTAAATATATGAACATATGCTATCGGATAATCTGAGTACAGCCAGCTCATTAAAGATTCCGATATTCTCCTGAGAGCTACTATATTTACCTTAAAAAACATCGTATTTGCCTGCATCTGGGACTCGAGTGTCGATCGCACAAGCTCTCGGACTGGACTGAACTGAATCCGCCGTCAGATTTGTTTTATATATAGAGCCGACAGTGAGCCAATAATGGGGAGTGCGTAGAGCCATGACTGATCCCCCTATTTCGTGCTCCACTGATCCCGGGGGCCGGTGGGGACCGCCCGGCGGTGTTATGCGCTCCCTACCTGCCAATCGTAACATATAATGGAGTCTCTCTCTCTCTCTCTCTCTCTCTCTCGCGACGAAGCGTCGTGTGTATCGCGTAAGAAGAAGAAAATCGTTCACGAAGGGAACAATAACGACGCCGCACGTTTCGAACAGAATTGCCGGTGTCTTTATCAGAATGGGGACGATTGGCGAAGCTTGCGTACTCTATCATACGTTCTGTACGCCAGTATAGGCAGTATTGAGAGTAGAACTCATAAATTCTGACCAGAAGAGGGAATGAACAAAAACTAACTTACTCTCGGTTGTAGTGACTACAGCGCATACCGACTGTGAAGTTTGAAAGTGTCGAAGGAATATTCGAAAGAAGCGTCATAAATCATTTATTGAATGCATTGTCAGCCTTACTTCCATAGGAATATCTTTCGCCGACGATACCTCTTTATGTTCTCTCGTTCCATGGTACAGGTTGCCAATTTACTTCCTGATTTACTCCTGAAAGGGAGGATTTTGCTTATACACCGGGTTCAGTTTATCGTCTGCTAGGCCTATGTCTCCTTAACAAATCCTGTATTTTATTTAAAGTATTGCCGTGCGCTTTTATAATTTAAGTCTATTTATTAACCTTTATTTGCCGGACGCATTTCATTTCATTAAATTCTTAACTTAATCCATAACTGAAATCCCGATATACCACAATAAATAGAAACAAACGTCATCGTTTTCTACGTGACGTAACAAATGAAAAATACTTTCTACTCCCAGGTTTGAAATTGCAGGAAGACTTACCGGGATGCGGTTTTAGCGTCATACCGCATGGAGAAGCGGGTAGGAAAAATTACACGTGGCAACCGGGTTTCTTCCTTTCGCGAAGTGTCGCCATAAAAAATTGTCGAATATAACGTTTCTCCCTAAATTATGAAATCCGAAATCTGGGCATTTAGCAAGGCCGATTTCGACACGGGCGGGTCCATAGCCAATGGGGGTTGCATTACACTGCACACTGTTTGTTGGTGACGATTGTTCACGGTGGCAAAACTCACGCTGGGAAACTCTGACAGGTTTTGAAGTCCAATTTCCGATTAGGGGCCCGAGCGGCTTTTCCCGCCCGAGCGTTTAATCGCCGCTCCGTCCTGAAATATAACAATAAACGGTGTTCGGGGGGGAGGCCGACGGGCCGCGACCAAACTGATAGCTCCAAAAAAGTAATTCTCCCTTCGACCACACGGCCCGCCGTTGACCCAATTTACCGTGAAATATGGTTAGTTTTATTGATTTACCTAACCAACCTTCTACGTACGGTTTTTACGTTCGGCGTTTTATTGATGTGGCTTAAACTACGCGTACTTTATATTACATATATATACTTTATATATAAAAGAATAGCTAAATTCTCCAACGCTACAACGCAGTTAAATTACGTCAACGGTTACTGGTCAGTGTCGTCCGCTCTTCGTTTTCTGTCGATTCTTCATGAAGGTCTCAGTTGAATTGACGACCGTTTTTTTCTTTAGTTTACGATATTTACGGGACGTGAGATGTTCAGGGAGAGTTTGGTTCTAACAAACAGAAAGGAGGAAAAACAAGAAAAATCCCGGACTAGCGGAGGGGAATTTTTAGCCCTGCTAACCGAGGTTATTCCACAGTATTACGCGAGCACACCGAAAGTTAGTGATAATTCCTGGTCGCGGACACCTTCGCTCATTTATCAGCCGCTGAAGTTATCTCCGTTCCAATACTTCAGTCGAATATTTTCTTTACTCTGAGCCGTTTTTTTTATGAAACGGGCGTAGGCGAATATCTTTAAAACGGGAGCAGAATAAATTGTGAAACTGAACCGAGTCCCGGGGTAATACAAAACAGGCCATTAGGCGGGACGGAAAAGATTGGTCGGCTCCCGTCTTTTTCTGACACAGATCAGTGGCCCGTTGAGCGGCGGCCGCCCCTTTGCGGTTGGACGGTCCGGGTGGAAATGTTTACGTCTCGAACAGGACGCTTCCTCCCCCGCCGGGCCCGGTATGCCCCGGGGGCGACCGACCGTGAAAAATGTGTCGAAAAAATCGTGAAAAACTTTCCTGGTCCCCAGCATTGCGAGGAAACAATGCACTCCGGCTCGAAGAAATTGAACAACCTCGGATTATGTAAATTGGCAGTGCTCAGTTGCGAATACAAACACAACCTCTCCCTCTTGTTAATCTTAGATTGACCGACAACTGAACGAACAGATATAGGAAGAATATGCGAATTAATCCACTTCTCGTCCCCTCTACAAAAAAAACAACCGGCTGATAAAAGGTTCATCGAGCATGATAGTGCGCTATGTACAACGTGTGTATATGAGGGTGTACCACTGAGTGCCCCCACTGTGTCTAATAACTCAGTGCCTTGCTGAGTACATTGTTAAGAGCGCGAGCGTAGCGATTTTAAGTAATCTATATTTTCCAATGTACATGTACCTAAACGTAAAACCACCAGAGATATGCATCATACATTACTTGTGTGACAAATTAAAAAAAAAACTGCCGAAAAATGTTAATTGTTTAAGGAACTGGTTCAGATACTTAAATTTACGGTATCCCAATGGCCCGACAGCAGAAACTAATGTTTAATTCGTTAACGTTACCAATCACTAAGATCCATTATTTTTGGAATGATATCCATATTGCAAACCATGCCGATTTCCTCGATGACCACCTGCTAAATATTGTGCGAAGATAAATTCGTTTTACGCCTCGTGTTTTGTTGATATTTTTTGTCGCAACTGAACCTTGAGCACGTGGCGTTTACAAAACTGAACGCTTTAACGCAGGCCGGTTTTTTCGAAGAGTGCCTTCGCAACCTGAAAGGTCGCCCCAACTTGAACTGAGCTCTCGTTTTATTCCAGCGTTTTATTCTTCATTCGATAAGGATGTTTCTGCGTGAAATATCTCAGTATAAAAAATTAAAACACGAAGTAAACAACCCATTAAACCAATAGTTCCAGTTCATTAGCTTACGCCCTAGATATAAACACAATTGGAACACTAACAATATATTCACGATTCACTTACACTGGACATATTCACTACGGTTTTAATTGACTTTTTATCTTTCATTGCCATCGAAAACCATTGGCTTCGATTTCCAGAAATTAGAATATATAAATAATAGAAATGATAGCCTTGTGATTGAGAAAAGAACCTTAACTTTTATCTTTCCTTTGGAAATAACCCAAAATGTGACCAATCATTTGTCTGATCCCTCCAACAATTCATTGAATTGTTTCATTCAAATCGCATTTTATTACAGTGGTAATACCGTAAAATGTATTTCTTGAGAACAAAGACCTAAACTAGTTAAGTAATACTCAGTTAAATGCTTTTCAAGTAATAACAGGAATTAATCCTAAAAGATGGTGGAAGAGGGATGATCTTTTTTTAATCATAAGGAAAGCGTTCTTATATTCAAAATTGAACTTTAATCGTAATTTTTTCGATGGATATTTTGAAATATTTTTACTCGGCATCAAAAATTTCCGGAACATAAAACCTGTTAAATAAATTGATAGTGAACCGAAATAATTCCAAAGTATTATTCGTGGGTCTGTTCAGTCGCAAAACATTTTATTATTTAGAACCCCACAAAAAAAAATAACAGCGCAACTTTTGGGTGAAATGACCCAAATCGTGAAATATTAGACCGCCAACAGAGTAGAACATCAAACGGTCCATTGATCAATTCGAAACAGATACATGAGCCAGAGCCCGGAAAATATTTGCGTTCCGATTATAACGTGAAATTATTAATGTCAAGGTTTACTAAGCCATACATATATTATGCCTATAAGCGACTTTAAGTGCCTAGGAGAAACATTAGTGGACAATTAAGCTACTTCCCATTGAGGTGTTCTGAATTAATTTTGTATGCTCACACACAAGCACACTTATTTCTTACTACGACCACGAGCAATTTAAATTTTTCTCAAAAATTCCAGGTCAGTATCACGGGGGCAGTCTATACGAAAACAAGCTGATGTCGCTTTTCTGCTATGAAACGTGCCATCTTCAGCATTATTAAACCGTCAGTTTGGCTAACTAGACTTGTTAAATAACAACCATGTTATCAAACTAACACAATATGAAGGTATCGAAAATAGGAATATGCAACAAAAAATGTACTATTTGTGACATACGTAGTCATTGAACACTCCTAAATTATAGGTACACACACTCCCCAACATTATTAACATCAACATCACAACAGGCCATTTTTGATTGATATACGGGCCAAACTGATATATTTATGGAAGCAAAATATATATTTTTCTTAATTTAGACGTTTGCTACTAGCTGACAATATGCATCAGGCTTTCCTTGTACCTCTATCTAGTGTCGATTATCTAAACTACGCCATGGGCACTTATTGAAAATGTGTACTCCTATAATGTTTATTCGCATAAATATTTTTAACATTATTTCTATTCTATTTAATTCATTATATTATTAACAAACTTATTACTTACTGTTTGACTTTATTAGTAAGAGGATGTATATTACACCAGGAAACTGTTTTGAATACCCGTGCCACAATTAACAGACAACAGCTGAATTGCAGTAATTCTCCTGATTAGTTCATACACCAAGTCAGGCTTATCTCCAGAACAAGTTCAATGTCACAAGTACATAAACACAATTGACTTTCACCTTGTATAACACAATTAAAAACAGAAAAGAAAATTATGGATATCCACAATATTAAAACATATATGCTGCATACATTCTGATTTTTCTATCATTCCTCAAACAATAATTCGATTGAGGAAATCATTATTGCTTATATTCCCTGAGATTTCAAAATAAATTGCAAATGTTCATAGCTGGGGACTTTTTCTACACTTCTTTGTAGTTTTGCACAACCTAATCAATGTCTCAATTTCAGTTGCAAATGTAGGACAAACCGACATTCCTGTTTATCTGGATAAATTCCTTATTTTTTTTTAATGCATTTCTCTTGTACTGTCCAATAGAATAGGCCTCCCCTAATTGTATACAAGAAGCCAGATATTTAAAAAAAATTAAATTCATTTTTAGGGCTTAGTTTTTGTATTTAATAATAAAAACAATTGCACAAGAATTAATCCTTATCCCATGCTCTTTCTTTCAATAGGGAGGTTAAGGATTTCTTCAACACCTAAGCTTAAACATTTCTTCCCCTAAACCTCATTTATCACTGATTTAAAAACAAACCAAAACTATTAAAAATATAATTTTATGTTATTTTAAGAATCAGCTCTATTAACTACAATAAATGAATATCATTTGTATTAATGAAAACAAGTATCAACTTCTTTTATACAGCAAGTGCTGCAAATTCCTGCCAGGCCCCAAAATATGTAAACCTGGCATAAACTCAAGGTTAGAAAGATCTGAAACACATAATCTGCTACAGAATTAGAGCAACTAAAAAGAAATGTTCTTTCCTTTTAATAGATCAGTTGTGCACTAATTGCAGAAAAAAAAAATAAATCAAGAGGCATTTTTAAAAACCAGATCATACAGCAATTAGAAATGTTGAATAATTTCATACTTTATTAATTTTTTCTCATCATTCACATATAATATACATATTTAACAAGTATACTGTATTAAAATTACTAATCCAATTTTACAAAGTGCTACAAATTCAACTGGCAACTGCCTGCTCTTTAGCTGCCCTTATAGCTTCCAGTTGTTTCTTCCCTTCCTCTATATCACTTTGTTTGACAGTTGGTTCAACTCCACAGGCAGATTCTTCTTTCATAATCCATTCGAGAGTTTTTATCTTCTCCTCAAGGAAAGATTCCTTACTGGCATTCAGACTGTCTCTGTATTCAGCTAACTTGCCAGTAACAATGTCCTGGCAATATTGCTTTGTCAGCATTCGTATGGATCTCTTTCTCTCAACTCTCTTGTAGACATCACTATACATGAAACAAAACTGTAAGTGATAGAACTTGTAAAAATAATCAATAAGGACCTAATACAATGTTGTATTGTGTGCTTTTGTGAAACATATATTATAAAAAGAAAAATACAAATATCATTATCTCTCTATAAAAAAAATTAAAATGCAATATGACCAGAATACCTATGACAATTTTTCTACCAAAAATAGTAGAACTTGCAATAAGATTATTGTAACTATGTTTTTACACCATATGATATTGCATTAATAATTCTGAGATAATAAAACTGATGTGAAACAAATTTAATTATCTCAATAAAATAACATAAAGTCACAACATTTTTACCCTAAAAATAATTTAAAATCCTGTTTGCATGTAATAAATAATATAAGGCACACATAGCAACCTTAAAAGTAATATTAATTATATTGAAACAGAACAATTTCAATATTATATTATTTCATTTTGTAACTGCATTTTTTATTTTTAAAAACACCACAATTTTATTTTTAAAAACAACACAAAATTTACTTTCTGTATACTAGCAAAAATAATAATAAAGGAACAATTATTTTAAAAAAGGAAGAGAATAATTGCATTTTTGTAAGTAGTATATGAATTACAAGAAATAAGAAAATTTAGATGGAATCATAGATGGAAATAGGAGATCCTTTAGAGGAAAGCATTTTAAAACTAATAGATTCAAATAGAAATAATAAACCTTCTGTTTACTATATGTATAACTATCAAGTAATATATAGTTATACTTAAAATATAACTTACGGTGGTGGATAAGGTTTGTACACAAGATCCAACTTTTCAAGCACCCATTCAAAACATTTATAATCCCACATTCTTAATTTTTTCAGTAGTCTTTTCCTTTTGTCTATAGTTTCCTTTAGCCTTACTTTAGTCCTTTTATCTGTTGGATTATTTTCCATGAACCTCTGCATGTCCCTTATGTCCACTGTCATTCTTGCAACTAAAATAAACATTAATATTAAATAATATATAAACATGGTTAAATTGTAACATTATGGCAGCTTGAAAAAAGGGAAAAAATCTGTTTCTTCTATTGTTAAATTATGCAAAAATAGAGACTATGACATGCTTTCATGTCTGCAAAGAGCATCACCAAACATCCATCCATTATTACTTATTAATTAGGAATCATACGTCTCACTTCAGCTGAATTTATGTCAAATATGTGCCTTTTAACAGTGTCTACAGAATTGGATCTCATTGTTTCGACTGTCTTCTTGTAGGGTAAAAATTCCAAGGAGAACAGTTTTTTCACGTTTTCATCAGCTCTGAAATTAATAACAAAAATATATGTATATATAAATATATATTACCCTCTTACAGGATTTGAACATATATTAACTTAGTAGATCATATATATTAATAAACATTAAAAATAATAAAATATTAAATATAATTATATCAAATAATATGAAGGTTTAAAAACAGAAATGAATTGGTTAATTCCATAGTACATAGAGTGCCTTCACAGACTTTCATTAGAACAATGGTTCTACATAATATAAATTCAGACAGACTGATCTGTCCTATAAACTTTTTGTTAACTTGGTTCACCAAATAATGCAAAGTAATAATAACTAAGCAAATGATTCAAACTTGTAGAAAAAGAATACCTATACAAGTCAACATATATAAAAACAAACATAAACCCTTCATATAAAATTAACAGTGGATTGAAGTCTACTTTCTGAATATTAAAGAAGCTGTCAATTGTATTCCATTGCTCACGTTTCAAGTTCCTCGAGGTCTCTGAATTCAATTGGAAACTGTGAAGTATCAACCTGCTGCAGAGGCTTCAGATCGCCGCTCTTCTTCGGGTGGATGCAGGATACTTTCTCCGGCCTCACCCACTTTATCGGTATCGGCGACTTCATGGCGTACCACCTCCTGTGGCTCATTTCCGTACATTCCGGCAGCAGGCCCAAGTTGGGAAGCCGTCCCAAGACAAACCTACCGATCTGAAAACAAGTCGACCTACCGGCCATATCTCACCAGTCGAGCATCTAACCTTATCCTGCAAGAAGGTTACAATTGAGTTTATAATTTTCTTGTATTATAACAACTGAGTACCACTGGATTTTTAATTCTGAATTTAAATTTAATACTGACATTCCTTTTTTAAATAAAATTTTAATAATTAATTTACATCGCATTATTTATATTTTGTGACGCTTATAAACGTGTATCTCAGATTCCACTTTCACAAATTATGGAAAACAGAGGAGAACAATTAAATAATAGTTCACAAGAAACAATGTGGCGTTTTGAAAGTATTTTTAAGTTTTTAATTCCTTAAAAAGGTACTGTGCAATGAAACCGTTTCCTTGACTATACATGGAGACGTATCAGATTTTAGTTTTTATTATTTAACAGAGTTTCTGTAGTACAGTTATTAATTATTGCAAGCTATTTTGAAACTTACATATATATTTTATATAATGGCTGATATTATCTACTGTGATACCAAGTTGTAGTGCTAGCACTGGAAGCTACGTGTGCTCCTTCTTGTGTACCGTTGTTAGCTACGTGTAAGGGACGTGTGAGTCGTTCGTTCAGTTGTAAGGGGAGTTGTGTTCGTGTGGCATGAGTATATTCATTCTTTAGGCCGATCTCAGACAAGCAGCAACCAGATATTAGTTCCATCTGAGAGGTCCAGTCACGATTTTGCATCAAAATGGGGAGTAAGTATAACAATTTTGTGTTTTTCCACTAGTGTGTATTCAGCTTGGGTTTATATTTTCTCTGTTCGATCGAATTCTCGAGAGCTTGACGTTCGATCTTGTTCCCAACCTAATCTTGCTTGGCCTTCATTATTTCGGAGTTTTCGTACTCCGTAATAATAATTACATCAAATTTAATTGCCATCGAAAATTTAAGTGCTGTGTCATTTGAATTTTCACTATTAGCAGCTCTAATGGTTTGTGCTATATTTGGTGCATTTCTTCTAACACTCAAAGTGAATTAAACTTGTGCCATACTGTAAATGATTCCTTTAATCTCTAATCCTTAGAGCTATAGATGCCAGAAATAATTTACAATATATTTTTCATCTCTTATATTTTAAATAAAAATTATAGTACTGTATGCATTAAATCTCATAATATTTTGTATCAGATCACTTATTGCAACTATTTTGTTGTTGTACTACAACATGCATGAAATTACTTAAGAAATTATGATGAGAATTATTGTAGAAAAATTACTGGTGAACATTGTCCTATATAAATAAGCCACATAGCAGGAGTTTTACTTGTGACATGGCACTACCTTGTGGAGGTGTAACCTAGTCTACATCTGTTGATATCTTTGAATATCACTGATGAATTTAAAACATTTGTTTTAAAAATTAAACAAATAATGATTATAATCATAAAAAGTCACTTTAGTGTTTATTTTTTCAAGTCCCAAAATAGAATTTCTGTTAATTTACATTAAACCCATTTTTCAACTCCTCTATTATCACTTTAACCTTACTACTAACTTATGAAATAAGTATCAAACTGGGAATTTAATTTTGGAATTTGATTTTTACCTTCTAAAAGCTTATTATTTCCAAATGTTTAAATATTTTGGTTGAAATTTTATGAATTCATTCTCTGAAGTTGTTTGGCTATTAATTTCATTTAGTTTATTAATTGTATATTAATAATTTTGGAAGAAGTAAGTTTTTAGATTTTCAAATGTAATTTTGATTAATTGATGTTGGTATAGGTTTGGTTGTATTATATAATGGTTACTTAATTTCAAGTTATTTATATACACACACACAATCATATATGTATATATATATATATATATATATATATATATATATATATATAAAGAATATATTTATGTTATTATGCTTATAATTTGTGTTATGTTTCAGTTAAATTCCTTGAAGTGATTAAACCTTTCTGCAGTATACTGCCTGAAATTGCAAAACCAGAAAGAAAAGTATGTTCAATTTTATACATTTATATATATCAAAAACTAAAAATTATATTTTGTCATTTAAAAGTGAAGCATAAAATAAATAACATATTTTATGTTGTTCCAGATTCAGTTCAGAGAAAAAGTACTATGGACTGCCATTACACTTTTTATTTTCCTTGTCTGCTGTCAAGTGAGTATTTTAATGTTTAATGTGCCAAAATGTTAACACTGATTAATCACTTCCTAATCTATGCATTTATTGTTGCATTTTTATTGTTTTTATATGTTATTATAAGTTTAAAATTATAATAAATGGAAATCTTAAATGTTTATGGTGCAGTCCTTGTGGGAAGTGGACAGTAGTCTTATTGATACTAACTGGACTTTGAGTTATATATTAAAATTATTTTCATTTTTATTATAAACATAAAAAATGGCTTTCAGTTTTAATTTTAATTTCAAAATAATTTAATGTCACATTACATATAGTTATTTAATTAAAAAGCTAAATCATTGAGTCTAAATATAAATTTAGCATATTTGATCAGGAAAAATTTAATGAAGCCTTATTGATAATTAATTGTAACACTTGGAGTAATTAAAGTAATTTAAATTAAATTTAAACAGTAAGTAATTAAATTCACTATTCAATTTCATTGAATTTCAAATTCATTCTATTCATTTAAAAATTGTAAACAAAATAAAACTGCCAAACAACTTTAACCACATTGTTGTTCTATTTAGAAGTTTGAATCTGATACTGGCTAGAACAAATGAAAATAGTTCAAAATAGGAGAATAGTCTTAATAGGAGGATATTATAGCAACAGTGTAAACATAGACTGTTGGAATTGTAACCTTTTATTATATTTTATTTCATATTAAGAAAATAATTATGTATAATTGATATAAATATTAAGTTTTATTAATGCCTTAAAGAATATTCTCTTTTGCTACCATTGTTATATATTGTAAAGTTTTAATTTATTATTGATGGAGTGGACTATACCTCTCTGATTTTTCTGTATGTATAATTTAATATCAAATAATTAGTAATTAAATTTAGTTATAAATAAAACTATTTAAAATCATTTTTTTCTCAGATTCCACTTTTTGGCATCATGAGTTCAGACTCTGCCGATCCTTTCTACTGGATTCGTGTTATTTTGGCTTCAAACAGAGGTACACTTATGGAGCTGGGTATATCTCCAATTGTAACATCGGGCCTTATCATGCAGCTTTTGGCGGGGGCAAAAATCATTGAAGTTGGTGATACTCCAAAAGACCGTGCACTGTTTAATGGGGCACAGAAATGTAAGGAAGGGTTTTTAACTATTGTTAACGCCTTATCTCTCCTTAATGTTAAGTTTGTATGACTTAATTTAGAAATCATTATAAAACTTATTAACTCAAGTTAAATCTTCAACACACTCCTGAGAGAAAAAATATTTTGAGAGCAAACTTAGAACAATATTTAATCTGTAAAAATTAAGAAGTTGAAAATGGTGTTATCAATATTTACTTGAGTATTTTTTAAACAATATTAAAATGTTTAATGATGTGGAATGTATATGTATTTATTTAAATATTAACGAACATCTTTGTTTATTCTGACCATTTCTGTCCACAGTGTTCGGTATGGTTATTACAGTTGGTCAGGCCATTGTCTACGTAATGACTGGGATGTATGGAGACCCCTCTGAAATCGGAGCTGGTGTCTGCCTCTTGATTATCATTCAGTTGTTTGTCGCTGGTCTCATCGTGTTGCTCCTTGATGAACTCCTCCAGAAGGGCTACGGTCTCGGGTCTGGTATTTCACTCTTCATTGCCACCAACATCTGTGAAACTATTGTGTGGAAGGCATTCAGTCCAGCCACAGTCAATACAGGTCGGTATGGAGGAAATTCCTTCTCCATAAAAGATGTAATCTTAATAACGAATAATAATATTTTTTAATAATAAAATATGAATTCCAATAATTATGTTTCATAGAGGATGCTACCTTTCACTGGCATCTTCAACTGAAATAATGAGTGTATTGTTTTGTAACATAACTTAGATCAAAAAAGTGTTGGCTAAAACACAAAAAAGCTGATTGTAATTAATTTGTTTTATATTAGAAAAATTGTGAGTTTTATTTGTGTTAATATAAATTGTATAGATATATTAAATTAGTGAACTTTTAAAAAATTATTTTACCTATAGTAAATAATGTAAGTATAGAATTTTATGCCATAGTATTACAGTTTTTAGAACAATCTGTCTTGATTATATGCCTCTGCACCAAATTTGAATTGACTTTCTCTTATAAAGGTGAAAGTTTGCCATCAAATATAGCATTGCAATATGGATGGCTGAATAGAAACCAATTTCACTTTTCAGAGTTTTGATCCAGTTAATGGCCTAGGCATTAAGTTGTGACATTGTTTTTATTAAAATAAAAACAAATTAGTAATTGATAAATATTAGATTTAAAAAACATTAGCTACAGTTTTTGTTATCTAATTCACTTTCACTTAATGCTCATTTAATGTTTTCAGGGCGTGGAACAGAATTTGAGGGAGCTGTCATTGCATTATTCCATTTGTTGGCTACTCGTCAGGACAAAGTCAGAGCATTGAGAGAAGCATTTTACAGGCAGAACCTCCCCAACCTCATGAACCTTTTGGCCACTGTCCTCGTGTTTGCAATAGTCATATACTTCCAGGTATGAACAAAATTCAGAAATCTTGTATTAATATTGTAAAATATTATGATTGATACCATGTTTTCAGAAAGTATCCCTCTATTCACATTGAAGAAAATGAATTTGGTTTGAATTGTTTTAATTTTGATATTTAAAGTAATAAGAATATCAACAGTTCATCATGTGTTCTAATTTCTTTTTTTAATTCTTACATAATTTATGTTGTAGGGCTTCAGAGTAGATTTGCCGATAAAGTCAGCCCGTTACCGTGGTCAATACAGCAGTTATCCTATCAAACTGTTCTACACATCCAACATCCCAATTATTTTGCAGTCTGCCTTGGTATCTAATCTTTATGTCATATCTCAGGTATGTGTATATCCTTATTATTATCTTCACTAATATTTATTTATACGTTTGTACTAAATGTTCTATACACAGGAGAGTATAAAATAACCAGTCCTTATAAGAAATCATATTTTTATGAATGTGTTCACGAGGTTTATCTGTTGTGTTGCAGAATTTTCTGCAACAATAATATAGTTAAATTAGTGGTTGTATTTATGAAAAGATTAAGATATATATTGTACCTCATTTCATATTTTTTAAATTTTTTGTTATTTTTGAAATTATATATAAAATATTATTGAATTGTGGGGGGAGAAAAAACACTCACTAACAGTCACAATTATCAGAATTTTATATGTGAAACTGAAAGTAAAATGAAATATTTTGTTGTGTATTTTAATGGATGTTTTCCTATTAACATAACATTATAATTTATTTTTATAGATGTTGGCTGTTAAATTCCATGGAAATATGTTTGTAAATTGGTTGGGAGTCTGGGCCGATGTTGGAGGTGGTGGTCCTGCAAGAGCTTACCCTGTTGGCGGTCTTTGTTACTACCTTTCACCACCTGAAAATCTGGGTCACATACTTGAAGATCCAATTCATGCTGTCCTTTACATCATTTTTATGCTCGGATCCTGTGCTTTCTTCTCAAAAACTTGGATCGAAGTGTCAGGCTCATCTGCTAAAGATGTAAGTTGATGAAATTGGTGGTCATTGTTATAAATTTTATTTGATCCTCTACATTCAATAATTACATGTTTATTATCAAATATTGAAAATAAATAGTTTATCAGATAATTTATTAATAGTTTTATCTAGCTGGCATTCAGTTGCATATCTCAATATGAATAATCACCAGGTGGAATTGTTTCTAAATAAACTCTAATTATTGGGGGTGTAAATATGTACACTTGTACAAATGTACAAGTTCACACATGCACACACACTGTACACTGTACTGTACAGTTCACTGTACATGTTCATTTGTACTTGTATAAATGTTGATAATTAAGCTTATCTGTTTCACCAAAGAATTCTTTATGAAATTTGATTTATTATCAATTACAGTATTCTGAAAAATGTTAATAATAAAATGGAATAAATTATATTAAGTCAATTAATTAAATAACCTATTGTGAATAATGAAAGAAAATGAATAAAAAACAAAAATAATAAAATCAGTTTTATTATAGTTATTAGTGAGGAAATCAAACTTCTGAAGGGCCACATGAGTTATCTTTCATTAGTAATTATTGTCATAATTATTATATACATGTGATATGTGATGTTCAAATATTTTTAAGAGTCCATAGTTTTAAAATGTTTGATACTCATTGTGCAGGTTGCAAAGCAGTTGAAAGAACAGCAAATGGTAATGAGAGGACATCGTGATAACTCGATGATCCACGAATTGAACAGGTATATCCCTACAGCAGCCGCATTTGGTGGTCTCTGTATTGGAGCCTTGTCAGTCTTAGCTGATTTCATGGGAGCCATTGGGTCTGGAACTGGTATCCTGTTGGCCGTCACTATCATCTATCAGTACTTTGAAATATTTGTAAAAGAACAGAGTGAAATGGGTGGAATGAGTACTCTACTTTTCTAAGTTATATAAAAAATTTCCTTTTTTTCATAAAAAAAAAATAAAACGTTTTTATACCTCAACAAAAGAATCATTTCCTGAAAAACAATACCCTAAGATTTTACAGGGGCCTGTTGTTTATTTTCATTTTATTTTTTATGTTGAATTTAAAGCATTTAATAACCATTTTGTACTGAGTAATATATTTTATTTATTTTGTACAAAAAATTTATCAAATGTCCATTTTATGGGGTTTGACAATGGCCGGTTGAGTACTTTTAAAGTTAAGTACCTTAAGTGTATTTCATTGAAAAAATTCTGCAGGAATGTGTACAGTACATTCTTTTGTTTAAGAAAAATCTAATACTGACAATATCAATCGAGCTGTCTGTAAACTTCCAAAATGACACAGTAAGTAAAAGAGTCATCAGTTTTTGTAATATATAAAAATAAAATCTAGTTATAGGTGATAATTATAATTGATAATATTGTTATAAATGAGGTTTATTTATGAGTAAAATTTATATTGTATGTGATTGTTGTTATTTAAATTATGAGTGAAACATGTTTTTCATGGCCGCAAATGTGGCTGTACTAATAGTGGCACAACTGAATGGATACTCTGAATCATATTTCCATTATCATCTTTTCACAATCATTATCATCGTCATTGTCACTGTTGTATTCTATGTTAATAGTAATTATTGTACAATTACTTTTGTACTTTAAATTGACACATAAAACAAATTGTGTCCTGAATACTTCTTTTTGATCTTATACCTAATTCATGTGCAAGCCCGTTTTTAATAAATTAATATTACTAATTCATAGTTTAAGTGACATTTCAGCTTAATGGATTTTCTAAATATGGGTGTTTGTTACGTTTAATGTAGACTAAATTTATAAAATATGTTAATTTTCTTCTTATTCTTTAGAGACCAGCAGTGACTATCAAGAAACTAAATTTTTTTTTCTTGAATACAAATGTAAAATTAATGTCATACTGTTATGTAATTATTGTAGGTATAAGAAGCTTAGGTATTTTAATTTTTAAAATAATGGTGAATCTTTTAATGGTTCATTCTTTTGAGACTTTCTCTCAATACTCTTTTAAGTAATAGTGTACATTTTAATTTTTATAAATATCTATTGTATTCAAATTGTACATAGCAGTTTCTAGTAGTATTTTTTGAGATACATTTGAAGTATTTTTGGTACCTAACCAGATCAACTTTTGAATCATTCAAGTTAAGGGAGGAATTTATAAAAATGCAGAACATATTTCAGTATTTATAGGTTAGTATTATTATAGGTTGTGTTGTGTGACTTATTTTCTTCATTAAATGATAAATAAATAGTCTTAAATATTCAGATATAGACTTCCCTAGTGTGCACAGCTTGCAGATGTAACATGAATAAGTAATACCTTTTTTAATTCAATAAACACCTAATGGTCGTATTTATTATGTCAATTAAGTTGTTTAAAAAGAACAATGTTTAAATGTGGCAAAAAGGCAGGTTTCATATGATTGCAATTGTACTTAAATATTTTTCATATAACAAAGTTCTTAAGACTCAAATTCTATTCAACATTTTGAATTAGAAATGTTCTGTATTAGATGTTTGAGGAGATGAGGAATACAATTCTTGAATACAGTATAGGACGTATTCATGAATATATTGAATGCAGAAAACAGCAGTTATAAATAGTTTGAATAATGGAGTATGAAATCCTGTATGGTTTATACTTTGTTGTTGATAGATATTTCTATGGACTTATGTTTGTAGATTTTATAATGGTTTTTAACTTAGTGAAACTTAAAACTATTTTAAACATTTAACATTAAGATATAAGATAAATTTATAATGTTTTATACAAATTTATAAAATTGAGAATATTAACAGTGCTCTGTTGGAAATTTTATTTTTCACTCTCTTATAAGAATTTGAAAAACCTCCAAGGAATTTTATAAATGTAAATTTTACATTATTAAATAATTATCGAGTAAGTTTCATGTTCATCTAGCACAGCTGTCTGTTCTACATTGCCTGCAATAAATGGAAAGAGGGTATGGTTTTATACTGAAGTGCTTCTGTATAAATATATCTTAAAAACATAGCTGTTAGTATCTTATACTACTATTAAATCCTGTTTCTTATGCCTAATACTTGACACTATATGCATCCGAATTTGATAAATACTTTATTTTACAGTCGAAAGAGAGTAGTATACGAACCAAATATAGTGATTATAAGTTATGTCGTGTACTCGACTGACAGGATGAGTGGGATCGTCTCATCGGAGTACACCCCAGATTCCTGAAACATATTACCCGAAAAATCGCGTGCAATCGTGAAACGGAAGTATAGCTTCCACCGAGAGTGTTTATCGCAGTTTCATCTTGTCTCTGAGTGTCGCTCTTCTTACTAGAGGTCTAAATGTGGTATTTATAAGATATAGCAGATTTCTGATGATGCTTGATAGTCGGCCAGTGTAGTCATAAGATTATTTATAGTTATATTGCTGATTATAGACGCGAGGGGGGGAGTAGAGTCGATTGGTATTTATTATATTTCAAGGAATATTAGACACTGCTGATTTGCAAAATGTTCCATTTTCCCATTGAATACACCGCAAGGGACGCCTGAGTGTATGGGGATTAGCGCCCCCACGGCCCTAGCTCATTTTTACTACACCCCTTCATATCTCACTTACACGAAGCATTACACGATACACAAAGGCATTTCAGTAGATCGGTCAGGGTTACCGTTCGTGACCACCACATTCCACAATTCTATTATTAGTTAGTTAATTATAGTTATAGTTCTACTTCTAGACAATCACCACCGACATTTATTATGTTGAAAGTTGCTGAGTAATCATTATATTCGGTGCGTGTATCAGTACTATTCTATTATAAGCTAGCTAATTGTAGTTATAGATCTATATCCGTATTATCCACCACCGCGTATACTTTGTCGACTATACCAGACAGGAGAGGATCATACTGGAGGTTACTTGTACCAAGTTACGAGTACACGTATCTCCTATCGTAAGAACTTCAGGAAAATTATCCCGCTCAATGATTAAAGTAAAATTCAGAATCCACCGTGAATTTATATCACCCAGTTTTATTTTCTCTGCGAAGTCTACCTTTACGGCAGACCGAGAGAAAGGTAATTATATTATAAGTTACTTAATTATAGTTATAGAACTACATCTGGATTATCCACAACCGACATATATCACGTCAGCAGAACGAGTGAAGGGTAATTCTATTATAAATCAGTTAATTATAGTTATAAGTATATCTAGTATTTGTAGTAATATGTTTAGGATATATATTGGGCCCTATGCTGAATGTACCAGGCCGGACTGGAGAGGATCATACTGGAGATTACGTGTACCAAGTTACGAGTGCGCGTAATTTTAAAAGCCATAAACTTTATAAGCTTTTCAGTTCGTGTCCCGTACACACCAGCCGGTGACCGAAATATATGATAATGCGGGTCGGAGCCGGATGTTGTGGACCTCACGCAGTCAAGGCCTCTCTGCGACTGTTTCGCATTGTTGCAGGGTACGTGGGCGATCATTGTGCCGTGTGGACCAGATGGCCCGGACGTTTCCTCAATGCTCCGCCACTCTCTGCCAGCTTCCTGGTCGATTTTATCATCATAAAAGAGCTATTAAAAAAATAATATATATATATATATACATGTTGACTACCCATATACCAGGCTGTCAACCCTGAGTGTGAACACTAGAGATGACTGATTGAATTAAATAATAAATAATTTGATATACCTGTTTTGTGGTCTGGAGAGGTTGGAATACTGTAGGTTCGTGATGTTTCTGTCTCCTCTCGCTGGTTTGGTCTTTTGCTAGACTCACTGCTGTCTGTACATGACAGTACATGTGAAAGTCACAGTGCAGTGAGGATGCCCAAAAAACATCCGAAGTGCTAACAGTGACTAACTCCGCTACTGAAGATGGCGAGCAGCCGAAACCGGTCCAGCAAAAGACCAAACCAGCGAGAGGAGACCGAAACATCACGAGCCTACAGTAAATAATAAAGAATTCAATTCAAATAAATACTTCCGTCAATTGCGAAGTTAAACGATAAGAATGTCTCGGGAGTATTAATTATCTTGTGGTCGACTGTTTCTAATCGGACTAATTGCGCTTGCATTTTATACAAAAGACGTTTTCAAAATCAGAATCAAAATGTGACCTTTTCTTAAAGGTCTGCAGTTAATCAGCGTTCAAAATCGACTGCAGACAACAGCACGATTAATTTTGACAAAAAGCAGAGACCAGACAGTATTCCACGCTAGAAGCATTATTACTGACTTTCCTTGAGTCTTTTTTCGTGTATGACCCTGTTATAATGGGCATGCAGATTTATAACCGTCAATTATGCAAATATTCTGCACTCTACATTTGCACCTACCTTATAAATGGAAACGTTTAATAACATAGGTCACTAGCTTTGTACGACTGTCATACATTGGGGACTTACTCTCCTCAAAGCTTCTAATCTGCTTTCCCACATGGGAGATTTAAAAATTTTCGGCTTTATTATTTATGCGATGGGCGATGAAATAAGAACTGGAGTTTATTTCCAGCACCAATCTGCAGTGCTCGTTACAACAGCTTAAGTTGGCCATACCTTGGATCCTTTCCAGTTGCAAGTTCCGAGCAAAGAATCATAAACAAATTTCTGGCGTACACTACCAAAACTGCGGTTTGTGACCGAACGTGGGTTTTTTAAGTGGGGAAATCGTTTCCAGGAAGGAAGGACCGCATAGATAATTAACGTTTTCGAGCTCAACCTACAAAAAACGTTGTAGGTAGCCCTAAGGACGCGTTTTGATCGATGAGATTGCTCTCAAGGGCCATCAGAAAAGTTGAAAATGTATGACAGGGAGTAAGAAAACCGTGATCTTTTCAATCTTCAGTTTACGCTCACTGATTTTGTTGATTAACTACTACTGTATTGGTGATAGAATTGTTTCAGATGGTCCTTTACTTTCTTTATACGAATACATTTCTACTCTGCATCTATTTACATCGTTTTCGTTTAATTATATCTATATTGTTCTAAATTTTTTCAGCCGTTACAACCTGAGACCGAGGAGTTAGCTGCACGCATACTCCCGAGAGCGGAAAATATTCCTCAGATAATATTCTGATGTGTTCGCCGAGACGTGTTCGGTTCAGAGGGCCGCCAGGTGGGCTGGGTCCGGCCCACAATGAATGGACAATTAACGGCCGACCGTTATGGCGTTTGCTTAGCGACGGATAAACAATTGAGATCGCTATCTGCAGTATCAGATGTGGCGGAGTTGTGGGGGCGGGATCCGAGGGTATCGACCACAGACTGACCTTATACCACTCGACCGTAAACGCCGGTTTTATGCACAATTGTTTTCTTTATTTAAAGTACGATCTTTTATTAATAAATACTATCAAGCATATAGGAAAAATTTAATTCAGAACAAGAAGAAATAATCTAGTTAGCACACCCTTATCTGGCTAGGTCAGTAAAAATTCACCATTCCCAAATCTAGGATTCGAGTTTTATTTTTTGTAACAAAAATTATTTCTGCGATTAATTTAACGCGGATTTAACATTAATTTAATCACATTTACAGAGCTAAAAGACTCTTAGATTTCTTGATTAACACAGATAATTGAGAAACATCATGAACTTTGAATGTGTTGATAATAATAAATATGATGTTCGGATGTAATAAATGAAAGGTAAACAACTACAGGGCAGACAGTTAGAAAAGAGACAATGCGAGGTAATCACATAGAAGATGTTTATTCTCATATTACAAAATTTGTCAATAAATACAGTCAGAAAATTTTGCAGTGATTATTTTCTTCTTTCGGTGAACGTTAACGTGATTAATATCGCCGAGACTGACGTTGATTTTTAGGGAGATCGAGTGCCGTTTATGGCGGGAAACCGCACAGCGATTAAGGCGGCGGGCTCGATCTAAGAGAGATAAAGCGGAGAAAACAGTCGTTTCTTTCTTTTCAGTAATGATGTTCGGTCGGTGCTCAATTTCGTATCCCTCTTAAGGAAGAAATATGCGGAGAATTACGTTTCTTTTTTTCGTATTTTCACGGTCTCTCCCGCCTTATACAGCCCGCATAACTCGACACAACTCACTGGACCGTCGGGACGCCGAATTGGGTTGAGTTTGACGCAGATAGGTGTAGGGGAGGGGAAACAGTGTTGCTGCCGGGCGGGAGGAAACAACTTACGGACAATACTGTTGTCTGTTCAGGATTTCTTATTTTATTGAATGTTAAGCACCGCGCATTCGATTTTCTGCCTCTAGTCGTTCGCATTTTCGATTTGGAAAGTGCGCACCTCGTCGGGAATCGAACCCGCGGGGGGATCGCACCCGATTGGGCGAACATTCAAACTGAAACCTCGGTGCTAGTCCGGTTAAATTTTTCGATTTAATTTTTATAATATTTCCACGAATAAGAGTCCCGAAATTGACGTAATTATACGAAATGGTAACTTCTATTACTGGCGTCATTAAAATGTTATACTTTAAAATAAGATATCTGTACCTATAACCGTGTCCTCAGTTATCCGATCCAACCGATATAACCTAAAAAAAATCTTAATATTATTATAATCTCTTAAAATTAGTTGTACGCTTATTTATAACGACGATATTCTCAAAAATTAAATTGAACTGGCAGTGATGATTCTAACTCGGGCTCGAAATCAGTCCGAGGGGCGGCAACTTTCTGAGATAAATCTAGAACAGCGGGGTCTTTTTTGGGTTAGGTTATTATAATATCTAATTTTTTTTTATATTTTAAAAATTGTTTTCGCGACATGTGAGGGCGTTATAGGGCTTCGGCTCCTGGGGTGTCCGGGTCTTCTTCTTCGGGCTTGGTCTTCTCGGCCTGGTCGCGGAGAGACTGGAGGAGAGGCGACTCTTTGGAGTTGTAGAAGGGGGTTTGGTAGGGCCTCGGCTGGGTGGACTGGACGATGCCGGCCGGTATGACGGCCTCCGGGGGGCCCCTGTTGCCCAGCTCGTCGGAGTCGTCGAGAGGCGGCTGGTAGAACAGGCTCTGGGGTTGGGCCAACTCCGTGGGGAAGTCGAGCACGGTCACCAACGGCCGCCCGCCCACAGTCATCGTCCCTGCACCGCTACCCGCCTCGGGCTTCTTGTTTACTCCCATCATCAGGTCGGTGATCCTCTTGTCGTCACTGCTAGTGAACGGTCTAGAACAGTAGTGGGCATACACGAGGGTAAAGAGAGCGTACACAGCTGGAATCCAACTCAGTTCATTCGAGAATCCGAGAGTTAAATGAAAAGAAATTACATCGTATTTTGTTAGGATCTGAATATTATGACACTCTATCGCCGTTACCTGAATGGGTATGAGAAGGGGCTGAAGAACGGGTAGCTGAGGTAGAGGGGGGTGGTCGGGACGGCGTATAGTACTCTGACTATGTGCGGCCCGGCCATGGTGTGGACGGGGGCCAGCAGGGCGCCGACGGGCACGGAGATCCTGAGCCCCTCGTGGAAAACGCTGACTTCGGCCGGAAAACCGACAGTCGCCTCGGCACCGTTCACCATCAGAGGACGCTCCAATTCCACTCTCACTGCCGGCGTAGCGTCCTTCCCGACAGAAACAGAATAAACCGTAAGTTAGAATAAAATCAGTACGTGTATTTACGGCGACAGATTTTACAAGAATCCTAAACAAACGGACTCGAAAATCTAAACATTCTAAACACAACGATATAATAAATCGCTGAAATATTTACAAATCTTAGCTCGGTTGAGGTACCTTCTTTGACATTTGTTGTAGTTGTTACATTTACGAGTATTTTAAACTGAGTAATTGCAGGAAGTGATTAGCGATAAAACAGGCCCACATATATAGATAAAAAGAGGACGGACGCGTTAGAAAAATGCAACGGGTCTGTTGAACCGAGCAGGGCGGGGGCATTTCCCGATGGGGGATCCAGTTTTTCCGGCGTGGAGGCCGCCGGCCCCTCCTAACGGAACGCCGCTAGCAAAACGACGAACGAGCTTTTCTTTTTTTTCCGGGCTCCAGAAACCGGCCATTCAAGAGTCCAGAACTGGAGCAACGACTCCAGCTGGAGGTCCCTTCCTTGCGGTGTTATTACTATTGTGCGGCGTTTCCGATCGCGTTTCCCCCCATTGTACATTTCTCAGTCGTGTTTTATTTTCTGTTATTACAGATTTCGTTACAAATTATTCTTTATTATCAATTGGTGCCTAGTATTAAATGCTTCTTACCGCTATATATCCCTTAAAAACATCATTATACTATTGACTACTGCCTGTAGTCAAATTGGAACTATCTACCCGGACAGGACAAATTGCTACAAAGCGTGAAAGTAACATTCCCGCTCATTCATCGTCGGTGGTTGCTCATTTGTTAGCAAACGAAATATATAAATTCAGTCCATCTTATTCGAGTGATTCGACTCACAGTTGTTTTTCGAAAGCGGAAAACGAAGACCGATTCGGTACTGCATTCGAAACCATATCCGAGTGATAATTTGGACAGAAATATGAAACCGGGCGCAAGGAAAGTGCTCCTTCTCTATTGTCTAAGCTCCACGAAATGTACTCGCGGAAACGTGACTTCCGGACACGTTTGGCAAGACCCCTCTTCTCGCTTCCAGTGTTCCAACACGCTGCTGAACCAGTTCCAATTCATCTTAAACAACTGCAAATTGGCCACGTACTGACCGACCGGATACAGTCAGACTATCCGGCCGGAGTCAGCCGAAATCTCGGATTTTAAGACAAGACGTGTGGCCAACTATCGTGTCATTAAATTATATAAACGTTGGGAACATTGGGGGAAAAAATTAATACAAATGGCAATTCTACATTATTCACTCCCCCTAGTGTATTTGCATACAATGAGACACGAACTTAAAATCAAATAAATCAAGTCAATATTACTTGCAATTACAATTAACAATTAGTTAACAATGAATGGATTAATTGGGCCATTCATTATAGCAGTATTTGCTCTCCTATTTTGCCCGGGTTATTTATTTGTCGGTACGGCGTCAGGTAGATTAACCCGCATAGCCTGTAGTGCGGGTCTAGTCTATACCGAGCAGAACGGGGCCATATTTAATCGAATTTTCTCATAGGCATAATGATAAAAGTAATTCATTATTAATGAGAAACAAATAGTTACGCCTTTGGGCTCTTTCTAGACTTGTAACTTGTCGATGGAGCTGACTCCGATACCAACAGGATTTAGAATTTAGGGCTTCTACGAATCATTTACGAGAATGTAATCTAAACATTTTCTAAATCCGTCGCAGGTGAGATATAATAAACAGACTGGATGAAAATTAAGTTATCGTATATTTAGTAGCCGTTTTAAAAATTCTATCCTAATAGTTGAAGTACTTGGAATTGAAGTTTTTAATTTTAATTTTTTAATTTTAATCGAAATTCTACTATAGTTGTTAGTTGCACCTGGAATGCAGGTTATTACTGTTTAACTGGTTACCAGGGTGTACTTGGAGAGCTGGCAAGTGACTACCGGCTGAGTGGGGGATACGGAGCTGATGTGTACGTCGTTGATCATGGTGACCTCCCTCTGGGGCACCAGGATGAGGGGCACTTTGGCCAGGCTGTTGGCCATGTAGAGGGGGCTGTCGGCCAGCACCGCCAGCGGCATCACCTCGCCAACCGCCCCACCGTAGTACAAGTTGCCCCAGGCTCCATCCACCAGTACGCCCAACAGCAGCTGAAACGCAGTAAAATTACACCTTAAATTAGGGCTGATTCCCTACACTTGAGAGACTGACAATATTTGGACCTATAGGGATCAACAAAATGCCGTTTTATTTCAGAAAAATGCAATATTTATAAGAGTATTCGCATCGCTCTCTTGATCTTCTTTCCACCACCAGCAAATTACTGAGTCACTTACGCTTGCGTACAATATATATACAGTATATACAGCATAAAGTACAGTATAAAGTATATATATATATATATATATATATATATATATTAATAGTAACTATATTAATAGTATCAAAAAAATTTTATTCACGATAGCTTTTACGACATGCATCATTCCCTGGTTAATTAAAAACCAACTTTGTAATTAGTGTGGAAGAGGAGTTCTTTCAATCCATCGTCTACGGAAGTGATCGTAAAACGTTAAAAGTAAAATTTAATTAAACAGGCGATTTGGACTGGCTCATAAGATAAATCACTAATGAAACGGATACACGTTGTTAAAACCTGATAAAAAAAGATTTATGAATCTTAAGAAAAGGTATTTCTATTGAATTCATTAATTAAGCATTGTGCGAATGCAAACGCCCTACTGCGGCCTTAATTAACCGGTGTTTTTCGCTCCAAATGCTTTTAACCTTCCTCCGGAGCCCGCCATTGTGCCTTGCCCAATTACGATTTCGTAACCCTTCGTTGAAATCGCATAATTCGGCCGCTGTTTTGAACTCGGGTTTTGGATTTTGACTCAGTTCACGTCTCCATAATTTGATTTCAGGACGACCGAAGCCGGAAATGTGCGTGGATTAATTGGTCGGACCGCGGGCAGGCGACAAATGATCGCGGTCGCCCTTTGTTGAGAAACGGACACACCCGTTTCGAAAATCGCTGCTGACGTCTGTTGAAATGATATAAGAGATCTGGCTTAGGAGCGAACTAAGTGGGCGATGAAGAATGGCCGTCACGCTTTCGAAGTTATATTGAATTTCCATTAGCTCCGTTTGACAGCCAAATATCGATAGGAACGTTTTAATTTATGGCGTATACAATTACACGAATTTCTAGTAACTGGAGGTAATTCAATTCGAGAATTATTAAGACACGTTATAAAGTTTCCACATTTTTTTGTACGCGGGTTTCCCGCCCGGGTCTTGTATTACTTCGGTCAGACTAGAAACGTAATTCAAGACTTCCGTCTCCTGGTTTTATTAGTGCAGAATGTGCTAAAACAATAAGCCGATTAACCGCTAATCCGGAAGGCAAAGAAATTATTCCTTTCTAATAATTATTCCCGAACAGTTAGTGCCAGTTTATGGAGTAATTGCGTTTATATTGTAACGCAGAGGTTCTTAAAACGGTCACGGTTTTCCACGAAATTGTTTAAAAAATTAAATTAATTTTTTATTTATATTAAAATAATTTTAATTTAAAAAATTAAAAAATTGTTCCGGAAAATTAGAAAGAACTGATAATACGAGAAAACGATATGTGCTAAAGAGAAGCCCTCCTAGGGGTCTTGATTAAAAATATTGAAAAACCTTGGCCCAATAAGTAGAATGTAGAAATTTAAAGAAGGAAAGGTATATAGAATGCTGAATCGTTATTTCTTGCTAGCAGTTGTTCCATGCGAGTCGGATGCTGAGGATATGTAGGATAGATTCATACAAGCCACCCTCCATCTCTCCCGTCCCGGGAAGAGAGGCGGTCGACCCAAGTTGAAAGGAATAAATCCCGGCTGGTTGAGAGTAGAAAAAGTTTTGCATGCGATCTCGGATTCAAGTCAGAGGCGTATGTAGTTCGTATTCAGTTAGCGGAGCCGCACCATTCGGCCCCTACCTGTGTGCCCGGCTCTGTTTTACATGCCAGACACAGCCCCCTCCAACACTCCCCACTTTATTCACACTTCTCCATCATCCTTACCAACGGGCTGGATATCGATTTCCGGCCGACGGATCCCAATTCGATCGATAACACCCAGTCGAATTTCTATTTTCAACTTGCTAAATATTTCACATCGAAATTTTTCGTTTTAATCTTTAAAAAATAAACTTTCCACTAACAGCATACATGAAATATTGGACGCCGAGAAACTAACCAGGTATGTTAAACTAACTTCTTAAATAATATTTAGCAATACATTTGTAGTGAAAATCGTAGCTTGAGGATTGAGAGATAATTACCTTCTCGTGAAGTACCAGCGTAAACTAATATATAAATTACTAATAGTTTTAGTTCTAGCGCTAGAAGATAAATTCTAATAGTAGATAAACTAGTGCCCCTGAGGGTGGTGCGGAAATGTACTTAACTAAAGTTCGTTGGGTCCAGTTGTACCGATAAAAGACCAAACCAGCTAGAGGAGACAGAAACACAGGAAATCTACGGTATTCCAACTCCTCGCAGACAAAACAGCTATTCTAAAGTAATTCAATATAATTCCAGGGGACCGTACAATATCAATTGAAATCTTGAATTAAATTTCGAATATACAAGCGGTGGAAGCATCGCGTGTAATAATCTCTTCAAGGTAGAGCGGAATGTTTCGAGAATAAACGGTAATTAAACCGTCGAACGTTCCCACCGTTTAAACGTTACTTCGTTTATGTCCTTTATAATTGGTCGAGTGAACAGAAAACGATGTCCGATAAAGAAATGTGAAATAAACGGAATTTCAAGAACTTTCAAATGGCCATAAAAGTTAACTTTGCGGTTCTTACACGTATACCGTTATTATGACCCAGAAAATGTATATTCCGAACAGAAAATTTCATAGACGACGTGGAAAATAAAAATACAATTTAGCGATTGTGAACTTACTTAGTTGTATTACTTCCGTGTGATATCCACTAGATGGAACAATAAAGGCGAATAAAGAAGATTTCAAAATGCTGATTACAAAAAGAATAAGACAATTTCTGAATCATCTAACGACTTCCTGTCGGCCAGTGTACCCCTGGCAATGAAACATTGACAGGTGAATAAAAAAAATATAAGCAGATATTTTTAGTAAAACTAATTGCAGGCACATTAGCGTCATTCCCGTGGGACCTAATCTGACTTCAGACAGACTTCCGGTCCCCGTCAATTGCTAAATGTTTATTTCTGATTCTATCTCGGTTATTCAGTTAAGCGATTCTGAATCGGATTAAACCCAATCTTCTGGATTCCCCAGGCCGTTTGATGAATTAAGTAAATCAAAATCAGCTAACCGGTTCTTAAGATCTTGATGGGCCTGATCGTCTTCGAGCTCTTGTAGACTGAGTACATTAATACAGGTAATGCATGCTTGGACGAAATAAGGCATTACAAAATGTATATAAATTTGATGAAATTTGAATTAATGAATTACCAGACTTATGAGTACCAGAGTTTTTGCCGGATTGGAGGTTAGATTTTTATCAGTAGGTATCACATGGCATTTAGCCGAGAACGGGCCTCGGGGCGAATCGATTTAACGTTAAAGCAACTGCCATAAATAATTTGGAATTACCGTTTTATTGATTGGGCGAAGGCCGCTGGCTGCCGGGGTTCTCTCCGTGTCCGAAGAGATCGCCGGACTCGGGGTCCGAACACGTCTGTCGATTAACATAAAACCAAGGGCGGCCACCGGTCTCGGGGGTTCGGGGACGAGCTCATTGTACTAATTTGGATCGAACCTGTTTTCCCGCGGGGAATCCGTGTAATTGGGATCGCGGCACAACTAGCATCCTGTTTCTCACCGTAAAAAACGGCGTTTCCTTTTGGTTTTCCTTTATTTTTGCCTACCTACAACTCTTCATCGGCGCAAAGGTCCAGCCACAATAGAGATGGCGAGATCGTTCGAATCTGCCGCCTAACGTCCTGAAATTATATCAACGACTACTAATCAGTGATTACTGCTCGCAGTCTGTAGAAAGGTCATTCAATGTAAAACGATCTCAACGTTTTTTTTCTGAACGGCTTTTTACTACGAGAATACTGTCATTGGCGTTATTTGTTGACACTGTTAGTTGACCGAAAATGCCTCGCGAGAGTATTTTTGTATCACAACACAAGCAATCTTTGGGATGTTTAATTCCCAATCAATATTAATGATATGCAGAGGAGATGTGTGTCCTTAAATGTTATTAAATAAAAGAACTGCGTTCAGACAATCCCAGGATCGGGATAATATATCAAAGTTGGTTGGAGGTCAACCTGCTTGTATGAATCGAACGTAGCCTGATTTATGGGTCACCTAAATATTAATGGACACGCGGTATCGCCGAACACGAATCATCAGTCGCGCGGAATCACACGTTTCCAATCATAATTCGTACCACGTCTAATGTTTTATTTTTTTAATTAATTCTCTCGTCTAGGTGTTTGACTTAAAAGTGCATGGCCGAACTGAAACGCTTTCATAATCTCGGGTTTATTGTTGCCTTTGTTGGTAACTCCCCGGCCATATATTCTTCAGGGGCGGTTTTCCTCGTTTCCGACCGAAACTTTCAATGCTTCACCATTAACCAATGTGCTCAGTGCATGAGTAAATGGTCATGTTCAGCGCCAGATATTGATTTTACTAATCATCCGGACATATTTTGTGACAACTGGTCCCTAAATGGTAGTTTTGTCCGAAGATACTGTAAATTCTATCGGAAGGGTGGGTGGAGGCAGGTCTACTGGTTGTCGGAGGTGGAGGTGGTGGTGGAGTTGGAGATGGATGTGGATGTGGATGTTGTGGATGTGGTTTGGGAGCGGGATGTGCGGCGGCCTTGCGTGTCGGCCTTGCCTCCCCACCTGTTCACCTTGCAGGGGGCCCCCTGCCACTCTACTCCTCCTATTTAGTCCACGCCGCCCTCCCTTACTTAACCGCCTAGCGGTACTCCGCCCTGACATTTACCCGACGCTGTTTGTTTTGGCGGCGAGAAAAAAGAAGCCTCCCCCCAACCCCGCCGTTACAATGAGGAAACGTCGGAGTGCCGGATACGCCTTGTCCGTTACCTCTTTGACGCTGACGACGCCCTCTGAACTGGGATTGAAAAGGATAAAGTGAATCTCGGAATACAGTCGGACCTATATATATATATATATGTCCTTGTATTCCAAAACCAATATAGATGCGGTAATGCGTCTTCCCTTTAAGTTGTGACGTCAACCTTATGAGATCGCGGTGATAGTTGACAGCAGGAAATCCGAACCTCTTCACCTTGATTTACCTCTTAACCAACCTTATTTCAATATATAGTTTTAAGACGTTAAACATAGTCCAAATATTACTGCGAATAAACGCGGAATTGATAATATCGCATTGGCATTTGTAAATTGATGGCTTGGTGGAGACGTAATTCTAAATATTGACTCTGATTCTAAAGAAGACAACTCATGAGTCTAAACTATTAAACAAAATGAATAATATTTTGAAAAGTTTTTGGACCGTATAAATGCAATAGCACCTGAGGTTCCGACGACGAAGAAAATCCCCTAAGGAGGGACCCAACCGAGAATGAGATATTATTAAAGCTCTTCCTTTCTTTCGGTACACGATATTAACATGAGAAGTTTCCTTCTATGGGAGTCGGTTTTAGAGCGGTAAACGCTTTTTTTTTATTTCCCCAATTCAGATTTCCAAGGTGAGACATAATATGGATGCCGGGTTTGAGGACCGCAAACGTTTATTTATGGGCGGCCCACCGACTTAACGATCTGTCTTCTTTTCACAGCGAAGATCGTCAATGATAAATAATTAGCGCTTAATGCAGACATCTCTCATGTAACAAGATAACAACTATGTAAAAATCAGTTAAACTAGATTCGGTATGGGAACTAACACAAAGTTGTGCCAAATATTTCTACCAATATTGTAATAAACTAAAAAGAGCATTCATCTCAGGAATTGGTAATTACATAAGATCCAGTTTAAATCATAAAAATTTAGATTGAATAGAAAAAAGGTGTGTCAATTTATTTTACTGACACTAGAATGTTTATATAATTTGTAATAATTACCGCTGCAATATTCTATATAATTTAAAACAGAGAGACTTATGGGTTTTCAATGGCTAAATAAATTATTTGGCTGTGTGCATTTTTAAAATATTTTAAAGATCGAGCAGTCTCTCTGTTGCTCTGTGGACGCCAAGGGTTCATTAACACGCCTGAGAGAATCAACAAGAAGCTGAATTCGGTTCGCTTGGCCCGAACTTGTATATGGCGGCGTGCGATGCCAACCCTACTAGACCTTTTACACACGGCAGTAAATAGACCGTTTACTGACTCCGGACGAAATACATCACTCTATTTAAATCTTTTAAATTTACGAATAAGAGAAGAAGTAAATTTTCGGCGTCACCACCGATAATAGTATTTTTATCAGTGACTATTCATTTTATTTACTGACATAAGCGCTCCGCTCCAATTTGGCCGTCGAAGTCCCGTTATAGGGTAAATGTCGGCCAAAATAATGTCACGACCGTTCGTGCAGACAACACGCATCGTCCACGTATTACAAGCTGGCTAGAAGCGAGAACTCGGGCACACTTCCAAATGACCGATCGGAGACAGAATACATTAAGAGATTTTTGATGCTCCAGCGGGCAAGTTCGTTAATCCGATTCGATGAATATTCAGACGTGTCTGTCGTTTTGTTCTGACCTCGGGTACGGCAACAATGAAAGCGTTTTTCTCCCGGCCCCAGATCGGGGGGATGCTCCCTGCCCCGAACAATGGGCCACACAGCTGGCTCCTCTGTCACCTCAACATTCAGCACGTGTTTAGCCCGTACAGGATAAGAGATGTTCGGCATTTCCTTCGGAGCTCTTTTTCTTTTCTTTTTGTCGCCATTAGTCAACGTCCGTCAACTCGGGGATGTCTTATTTTATCTCGCATTGCAGCTCACAGCCGAGACACTGGTCGATTGAACGTGTTACTTGTCAACCGCTCAGACATGCACCGATTGAAAAAAAATGAATACTTCACATATATCTTCAACATAATTGATTTGAAACGCTTGAATGTTGGTTGACCTAGCACATAAGGGCCTGAAAATATAATGCTCTATCGGTTTTAAGTTGAGTCATTTGCAATTAATTACTTTGAAGTTTGAAGTCAAAAGGCGTGTAAAATTTACATATTTCCGATACAATTTATGATTTAATTATACCAATATTTTTAACTGAGCAAAAAACGCGCTAAGAATGTATCGTTGAAGTTCGATAAATATTGAAGTCCAAAATATTCCCACGACCTTCCCTCTTCGATTGCATGAAGTACACTTTGGAATCGATTACTGAAATGGTGGACAGGTAACTGCTTCCTAATTGAGACAACCCAAAGAAATGCCGGGAATAAATGTTCCGAAATCGTTCGCTTGCAGGCCTAATTTAACGGGGAATCTTAATCCGTTCTGGAACCAGTTTCTCACGGCCGAATCACCGTGTCACCGATATACATATATATACTCACGAAGAAGCTCTTTAACGGATAACTTGAACGGCTTTCAGACTCACCCGAGTACAGAGAAGTGATGGGACCGCATATTTGCAGTAATTTTCATGTTCGTTAGCAGCATTATTAAATTGACAAAAATCGCATATACATATTCAATTATTCCATTAATATTAAAACCAATATATCGTCTACGTAATGTGACATGTTTCATAAAGAGAAACATGAATAAATAAAAACCTTTCTTCATTCATTGTCAACGATTATAATTTTCTCAGTTATTTGGGAATACATTATTTTAAATCAACCTCAAACGCTGGTAGACTCATCTTTAGGATCGAAGTCGGTGATAATCGAATATAACCCGTTAATAATCGCGAATTCGAACGGACTTATCCCAAGTATCTATATTTGAAACAATTAAATAGACTAATAACGTATTAATATTGACGCAAAAGATTGGCCCAAGTTGACCAGCCGTACTCTTTTAATGCCGGAATCGTTCCCACTCCAAATTCGAATGATTCGGCTTATTTGCTATTTTTTACTTTTTTTTCTGATTTCCACCTTTTAATATTCATAAAATGCAAAACCCCGATTAATTGGGTTGGACACAAGGACACAATTGTAAACGGCGAATGCGTCTAGCTTAATATGGCGTCGGTCACTTTCAACTGCTTCCCACTGAAGCTATGTGGAGTTTCGGGTTTATTTAAATCATTCTCGCTCGCTTCTGTTTTCAAAAATTATGAGATTACCAAGAACTCGCCACATACTTCGTTGAGAAATAAATAGAATAAACGCGGAGTAAAAATTGGCTTCAGAAGACCCCCAGAGTTCAAGAGTGGTAGCAACAGTTCGAACGCAACAGGTTTGGGGCCATTATATCCGAACACAAGTTAAAGCTGTTACACATTCCATCAATGTGCACTCATTGCACTTGACGAAGGATAAACTGGTGTGCAATTCGGGCCTCTTGTCAACCCTGAACTTTTCCTCTTCTCCCCGGGGAGAGCGAGCCAACGGCCATTTTTCTTTCGACCTTTCTTGTCGCGTCGAAAAGCTCAAGTACGTTCTTGAAATCGTTTTTTGCCCGACTTTTTTCGTCATCCCCGGGCCGCCTCCCTAATTAACTCCCGGGACACCCGAGTTCGGTGGGGGAATTTTTCAAATCACGTTTACGGTATTTGTGTCAAAGCCAAGGCTGTGTCCCCCGCGAGAAAGACGCCGGCACCACTGAGCGCTAACGAACCCCGACAAGGGCGTCATACCGGCCGGTACGAATGCCCGACACGTTCCTCCTTTCAGTACATTTTTCATATTTTAGTACTCGAAATGGGGAAAACGACTTTTAAAAACAATCTTTACTCATTGTATAGTTCACCGGCTAAAGACTGTAACAATGAGGAGGCACTAGTTGGAGAGAAGCTTAGAAATACTTCTCGCTGTATGCAGAACGGTGAGCTCAGACTATAGTAGTGGCCTCCTCCAGATCTGCATTTAGGAAGGAGGGCCCTCATCGGGGCTATAAACACGATTCTAATAATATGACAAATAGTGACAATAGAGGTGACGGATTAGAATATATAAATATATTAGGCATCACTTTTTATTTGTAGGTTAGCCGTAGGCCGTCCTCACGGTGCAATATTAAATGTGTCCAACACTGATACTCCGGTAATATCAATATTTTACAGGCACAGTAAATTTAAAATGAGAAGTAAAATTGTTAGCGTGGAGGATTGAATCATTTCTCTTGCAACTCATTCTCGTCTCTGGGAGTGACTCGAGAATTTCGGGAATTCATAATGGGTACCCCGCCAAGGACGTCTACGCGGGATAGTAAACCAGTTCCTTCGGAGGAGGACCGGCGGTGGCTCGACGTCGGACGACGGACAAAAAAGGTGGAGAAACGCCTCTGAATGGAGAGGGAGGAGGGAACACCTGGCCAGCGGGCACAGTTCCAGGGAGCAATGCCTCCGGCAAACATCAGCCCTAAGCCTCGGGCCCCTCTTTATCGCTTATCACCCTACTAAAATATCAATCCGGGTTCAGGGGACACCTCTACTCGAATACAAATCGGATAAAAGGATTTTAACGTGCCAGAACTAACCTGTTACAGATAAAACCACTTTCTTTACTGTTATTACCAGCATCCCGCATACGCTATGTCGTCGGTAAGAAGATTGGAGAATATAAATTTGTAAGATATCCGAGGCCTTTAATATCCATTCGCTTGTTTGGTTCAAAGACCGGTTTCGGCTTCTCCCCTTTCTGCACTTTCGTTCTCACTATTGCTAGCTAATGATTACTGGACTAAGTAGCCAGATCCAAGTTCCTAAAGTTCGCCTCATAAATTGATCCAGAGTAATACTGAATTCTCCTCGAAATACCGAGAATGTGTCACAGAAATAAGTTCGAATTGAAAAGCCGTTCTGCAGCGAGTGACGAATGGAAATTTATTTAAAAATTAGACAATTCGATCCAAGTGTGGGGAATCTCTTTGAAACCGTCGTACTGGTGGCAGGTCGAAATTCAGACATAACTCCTAAACGACAGTTAAAAAGGGGAGACTGAGGTCTCCATTCTTTTTTTCATTTTTCTTGTAATATGCATATAAATTAGGCAACACTGCGTTATCTCGGGCTGGCCATCGGAGACCGATAGGGACGGACTGTTAGCGTCCGCTCATAATTAAAAAGAGGAATAATGGCGTTATTAATATCGGGTTGGGGACCGGAGTTGTGAATTTCTGCACCCGATTAATCCGCTCAGCGGGCGGTCGCCTGACCGGCCCCCGACCCGCTTATCGACCGTCTTGTATTTAACGCCTCACAGAATTAATCGCTCCTGTATTCATATTTTTAATGCCGGTAGTATTCAAGTTATTGCCCCTGTCGGATTAAAGGATATGGGTCCAGTAAACCCCCTTTTATTCCAATGGAACTATTCTCACTCTAGGAATGGTCAATAGTTTAATTTAATTGAAAAACAAATAAAACGCGATAATTTTAGTTTTGACAAAATACGAAACTAAATGACGCAAAATATAATTCTAAACATAAAAATCGCGTCACTACCATTGGGGTAGGAATGAGGACATCTCTTAGAAAAGCGGGTACAGGAACAAATCAAGATTTTTATGCTATTAATTTTTTCTCATAAGCATAGGAAATTTCTTTTTAAAACACCGGTTTAAACATTTAATTGAGATCGATTGATTCGAGTTGATCTTGAACGAATTAACCAACGTTTCTATTACATAAAATATCTTTCTAGGAAATCAATTCGTGACCGTGTATGTCTGCAAAAAATGCAGTCCACTTCAGCTGAAAACCCCGGGTATCTTCAATTTCTCAAATATATATTTAACTGCCGTTGCCCGAAGAACAGTAATCCAATTCTTTGTATTTTAAAACCGCGTCCGGAGAGCGGACGACGCGAGCTAACGACCCGCACTCAAACGCAGTCTAACAGTCGTGAAAAACACATCAACGCGACGTTTATTTTATAGCCGCAGGAAATTGAGCAATAAAAATAATGCGCAACAGTGCATCTTTGGCGTCGTTACACGCCAAGGGTATGTGGGACGGGCGGGATAAGCTTAACGACTTATTTACGGTGGAAAACGTTTCGGGAAACCTTTCCTGGAGGAGCGATGGCTGGATATGGCTAGGGGTGGGGCCGCGTGGGTTTACCGTAGTTTTATTTTTTCGCGGCCAGAGTTTGCGTTACGGAATTTGACTTGTGAGTTCTTGCCGATTCTGGCTGGGAAGTAAGTGCTCGCTGGTGAATATTAACAGCCCCCTCGGACAACACCCATGCCCTGCCATCACTCGGCACTCGCTCACCTACCTACACGCATCAGCATAATTCGAAGGAGTTCATCGGAAGTTGAGTGCCGTTGCCACTGAACCTTAATTCACCCACCCTACAACACCTTGTATGGACTTGTGCCACACGCTATGATATCAGAAAGAAAACACAGAGAATACTGTAGTAATGTGATTTTAAACTAGCGAGTTAAACCACAACAATTAAATTTTGAGGATTATGGTTCTGGTTTATCGCCATGGTCAACTTGTTACGACAATCAGTTTTGAACCGGCGGATACCAAACTAGTCATGATCCAAGAGAAGTAACAAGAGTAGGTAACACAAAAACTGTTCTAACCAAAATAATACTGTTCATAAATGTACAGAATCATTTATGCGAAAATATTTCTCAGGCATCTTGAATAAATCGGTTTTTTGCCATCTTTTATTATTAATTATTATTATTTTAATAAGTTATTATTATAAATCATAAATCTGCACTACACTAGCTATGAGTAATATCACTATTATCATTTAATTGTTCATAAATATGTTTTGAATTATTATGAAAATTATTTGTCATCTAATGAAAGTTCTTGACTAATTTTTACACCCATCTCGTTTGGGGGGCTCGTAACAGGTTCCTTAATCGTCCCGAGTGACAAGACCAATCACAATACTTTGGCCACTGGCCAAGAGCCGTCCATAAAGGTTCCCTCCCTGTTTTCCAAAAAATTACCCACTAGAACCAACTGAACTCTCTTAGCTGATGGAGTTACATTTATCTGACTCTCTGTAAACTATGAAACACGGTGATAAATGATTGCGTTAACCAAAATTCCACATTTATTTTCTGTTTAACATGAAATTTTCGTCTCACATTTAAAAGCTACAGCTGTACACAACGAGTACATATGTCACAAATCAGTAACCGACGATAATGAATTTATTATTTTTGCTAATCGGCTTAAGTCTTTGTCGAATTATCAATCAAATATATATTTGATCACACAACTATTAGGTTCTGTACACTGTTAGGTGTATCGGTGCAAGTGTACCCAACGAACTTTAGTTAAGTACATTTCCGCACCACACTCAGGGGGGCGCTAGTTTATCGGTGCAAGTGCACTCAACGAACTTTAGTTAAGTACATTTCCGCACCACACTCAGGGGGGCGCTAGTTTATCGGTGCAAGTGTACCCAACGAACTTTAGTTAAGTACATTTCCGCACCACACTCAGGGGGGCGCTAGTTTATCGGTGCAAGTGCACTCAACGAACTTTAGTTAAGTACATTTCCGCACCACCCTCAGGGGGCGCTAGTTTATCGGTGCAAGTGTACCCAACGAACTTTAGTTAAGTACATTTCCGCACCACCCTCAGGGGGCGCTAGTTTATCGGTGCAAGTGTACCCAACGAACTTTAGTTAAGTACATTTCCGCACCACACTCAGGGGGGCGCTAGTTTATCGGTGCAAGTGGACTCAACGAACTTTAGTTAAGTACATTCCCGCACCACCCTCAGGGGGGCGCTAGTTTATCGGTCCAAGTGAACTTTAGTTAAGTACATTTCCGCACCACCCTCAGGGGGCGCTAGTTTATCGGTGCAAGTGGACCCAACGAACTTTAGTTAAGTACATTTCCGCACCACCCTCAGGGGGCGCTAGGTTATCGGGGCTAGTGGACCCAACGAACTTTAGTTAAGTAAATTTCCGCACCACTCTCAGGAGGGTGCTAGTTTAACCGAAACCGTTCATTCAGTGCACTTGCACCGATAAACTACAATACAAGGGAGAGTGACTTGTATTCCAACCCCTCGCAGACCACAAAAAAGGTATTCTAAAATTACAGCTTATTTAAACGGCGATTAATCAATTTAATTGAGGTCTACATTACAGTTATTTACATGCTGCTATACAAATCGCTGGTTAAAAGTCCATCGATGCTTTTTTAAATTATTTCCGTCTAAAGAAATTTACCGGCCGCGTCTCGTCGTTAATGGGTATGGAAAAGGCGGGCCAGAGGCGGCCTCTCGGCAGCGAACAATGCCCCCTCTCGTCACAGCGGAGGAGGTCGTTCGATTCCCCGAATAGCAATTCAGCTCAAAGGGGCAACACACGTAGCGACTCCCACAAGATTACGGGTGCGATGTGGGCGCCCAGCGCCCAAGCGGCAGCCAACGCCGGCCTAACTTAAGTAAGACTGAAAGAATACTGTAAAACGGCTTTAGCCGCGTTTAATTATATCCCCCTTAGCTTTCTGTTTAATATCCAATCTATGAAACTGATATTCAGAATTAAAATACGAAGCTACCTTTCGTACTAAAAGGAGGTCCCAGTCGCCAGACGTTTTCTTTGGGTGGGATTTTTTTTTAATTCGTTCTCATTTCGCTGTCAAAACTGCTTTCCCTCGTTTTCGAGCAAAGCACCCAATCCCCCTACATGAAACCTGTACCGAGGAGCACTCGAGATATAAAAATTTAGAACGCAAACAGAAATTACATTAAGACGGTTCAAAAGGCAACCATCGGACGATGGCCGAATTGTCTTATGAGTTCCTCCTTGATTGAAACGTGTACCTCAAGGTATATGAGTGAATGGGATGAACCTTTGAAAACCGATATTGTGGAACTAAGAAAAAGGATTAAATACAGTAAGTAAAAGTTCTGGTTAACATGTCCGGATGCCCCGTTACAAATCCTATTGCCATATCGAGTTCAGTACCGCTTTTAGTTTCCTAACAGGGCAAAGAAAACTACCTCCTGGGTAAACGGGCGTGGAAGAAAAACGCCCACTGACCCGGGAATAATAATTTCAATTGTACTGAGAGCATTAAACGGACGAAATAAAACCTCAAATTTAAACGTTGGGCCGAGCGCAACGGGAGATACGCTCGGGTTCGTACGGCCGTCCCACGCCTTTCCAGGACTCTCGTACGATTTTATTTTAGTGGGCGGCGAATTCGCACGCGATACACAGGCGGCCTGAACCGAGGCCAAATATACGACGGGTGTCGGGACCTAAACTATTTCTCGGCTGCCGCAACATCGTTCTCAAATTTGCCGCAGACAACAAAATACTGCCGAAACACCCCGTCATCTTACTTTTTGATCTTCACCTCTCAAATGCTTCGAATGCCTGCAGATTTTTGTTTTTCAAATGTAAATAAGCCCACTTTCCTGACCGGGACGCCAATTTTATTATTCCAACGGGAATTTTTAATTTGAAAATTAAGTTAAAAATTGGGATTAACATTTGGGGAAAATGTTTTTAAATGATAAAAGTAAGGAGAAATATATATATATTTTATTAAATATTTTTATTTTGAACTTGTAATTGAGGAAAATTGGGTCTGCCACTGGGGAATCGGGCTTTATCCGTTTACGCACCCTATTTGGCGGTGAATTCGGAATTTTCCCGAATTACGAATTCCAACTGATTAAACGAGCGGAGTCCACTAACTGAGTATACTCATTATAATTCAATTTACTAATAGGCCTAGATAAACGGCACAAATGTGAATCTTTTACGATAAAAAATGTAACAGGTTTCTTTCTTATCAATATTATTATTGTTTTTGTAGAATAATTTTGTCACCTTCTAGATATTTCACTGTATAAACATGTGACAGGCGATATTGCAATCAGTTCTTGAAAATGCTCAGTGGTATCTGAATATATTATAGTATTTTCAGAGGGTAATTGACTTCTATGAAACATGAATGAAACTGATGTTTCTAAATCATGGCGTAAATCATTTTTGACCGTTTAACATTACACCGGTATTGAGTTTGAAGTAACCGTTAGTGACTGATACGATTCAGTTTCAGAATTCGGTAAACGGTTCGTGAGTACGAATCTAGAACACTCACGAAAAACGCCTCCGAGCGCCGGTCCATTTGGTTCAAATACATCAGTTTTAATTGAGATGTCGGGATATCTAAAGTGCGTTTTCGTGTTTTCGGACGAGTACAGGAGCCCACCGGCCGAAAGGCATACGGGAAAGGGGTACCGAAATTCAAGAAGCGGTGGGAGTTAAAAACCTTTACGCCCCGAGTATTTCTTGCACGAATGTAGTCGAACGATACGCGAATAATATTTCCTTGAACTTCCAGACAACCTTCGATAAAAACGTCTTTCGGAACATTACGAAAACGATTGAGGAAAAAAAATGTTACGCATTAATTAATTTCTCTGCAGCTTAAAATCGTTAATTGGCGTCGCTCCTCGACAACTTCTCGGGCCCCTTTTTCTCCTTTTTACGGCATAATTTCTCTTCGGCAGATAAAAATCTGAATATTAAATAATTCGCCCGTTATCTAGATCGCGGTCAATCGGCGAAGACGTCATCATGAATAATTACGGGTTCGGTGAAATTATAACGTATCGCGTTAACAGACACTGCGACTGTTTACCGCTTTATTTGCGAGTATGTGCGAGCTTGTCTTTCCTCACCACCGTTATATGAATTATAAGTGTCAATCAGATCTTTTCTAACGGTTATTACGACGAACTCTACAGAACTGAAAAGTAAAACTGAGGTCTTCAGTCGCTCAACAACCACCATTTTATTAAATATAAACTCAATATAATTCATTAAAATACAGTGCGCAATTTGGACACTTAAGTAATTATTTTTGGAGCTTTGAGCATCAAGTTTGTCCTAACGACTATTTTTCATACAACTATCAAGTTTGTAATAACAATATTTTTTCATATACAACGGACAATTAGTTACAAAATTTACCGAATAAACTACTATCGTTAGTAAGACATGTAATAAACTACATTGTTTCTATGCGCTATCAGTTAATATGGAGAGACAATACTGAATTACACTGTTAAATTCTCAAAAATTCAAACATAGAGTTTGTACAAGGAAGATCTGTGTGTTAGTCGAATATACACTTTTAAAAATGTACCGAAGGTGTGGATTACATGAAAAAATACGCGATGAAGCCATATGAAGTTTATTTGCAAGGTGAACGCACCTTGGCGTCGGCGGTCGTCTACACAGTAGAGACCGCAGAGTTTCCGGTGAATGTTCATATCATTAGCTTGTACAGCGGCCAACCTTTCCGGCTCTAATTATAATATAAATGTCATATTTACCGTCTTCATGACTGTTAATTAAAATGGGGAATTAAATGTACAAGGCTTACACTAAATGAACCTGAAGCTATAAAATTAGCGTGCAGTATAAAATGGAGAAACGTTGAATTCTACTCACCAGAAGAGCTCTCATTTTTGGACTCATTTCAAGACTGGAAACTGACGCAATCTCAACGGCCCTGAAATCAAAATTGCTGCCGGTTAATGAAACAATCGCACCTCGTTTACATTAAATTATTACCCCCCGACGAGCGCCCAGGCTTCAATCTTACTCAAAAAAGAGTCTTTCGAGTCTTTTTGTCGCCTAATTCTTGTTTTTCGGCTTTTATTAACACTGCCGTTCGCACTCGGTGCGAGAAACGACCGGCACTTTATCGGGAAACGTGTTTTACACTTGCTTCGGAAAATGTTCAGCATACTTGGGTTCGCATATCGTCAATCGAGTGATGGGAGAAAAAGGATTTTTTTTATCATACCTGTTTTGTGGTTTGCGAGGGGTTGGAATACCGTAGATTTCGTGTGTTTCTGTCTCCTTCGCGCCGAACTGGAGATAGCGAGCAGCCGACACCGGTCTAGCAAAAGACCAAACCAACGAGAGGAGACAGAAACACACGAAATCTACGATTTTTTTATATTTAGTTACGTAATTCATGGAACAGAAAAATAATTGATAGAAGGGATAGAAGGTTGCACAAATTGAATTCCAATTCGTCCCCAATTAGGTATCTTAAAATTAAATAAAACTTATTTTTTTCATAGTTTATTTCGGGAATTCCGTTTGATATATCTTTAAATTAGATATTAACCCTGTCCAAAAATAATCTAAATACTCGCAAAGGTGCACTAAAGCAAACCACTTACTAATGAACCATTATGGCGAAAAGACGAGACACACAAGATACACTTCTCCCGTGATACTGGAATAGCATACAGCTAATTATGAATGGCACAATAAAACAGAATTGAAAAAAGAAGCAGTAGACAAGTAACTGTATTTATGGGACCGCAAATCCATATTGACCTTTGGGCCGTTGTATCCGAATTATAATGTATACGTTGAGCCCGAGCGTAATTATCGCCCAAGGATCTCGCCGATCCTAAGATAGGGGCCCTCGGTATTATTAATAGGGCTTAATTTTAAGGAGCCTTCAACGCCGAAACCGTTGCGTAACCGCCCAACGTCGCCTTTGTTTATCGCGAATACCGTGAACCCGTTTGCTGGACGGAATATTCGTCCAGGACGGCATTCGGCTCCTCCCCAGAGTCAGTAGCATTCCGTTAGTATTAAAAGGGTGTTTTTTATGAGGGTGGGTACTGTCATTCCAAGTTCTTGTATTACTTTTTCACAAACGTATCAACAATCGATAAAAACGTTAGCTATTTTTTCTAATTGAAAATCGGGATTTTCCATATAAGCGATCATGGATGGATTGATTATAATGAATACTGAATATTGAATAGTATAAATTAAAATTTACGTCTGATTTATTGTTTATATGAAACATCATAACTAAGTAAATTAAGTTCAAAGCAACGTAATACTGTTACTCCGTTATTCTTAAAGACTGCGTAAGTGTGCATTAGATATAGTTGTTGTTTCAATCTGTAAAATATGTTACCGTATAAGAAACCCGAAAAATATGTTATTTTACATATTATACGAATACACAATCTATATAGATAAATATTTACAGATTTAGTTCAAAAATTCACGTGGCGAATGTCCGTTGATCATATTTGGTTCTCGTTGTCAGTATTACAAGAATATATTTGCACACAATCGTATCACCGTTTCAATTAATTCCGGACGTCAGAATGGAAATGAGTCACAAGCGATAACTGAATTCTCTCCGGCCGATTCGCCGAACTGTAAATAAAGCGACATCTGAAATTCGACGCTCTATTAATAACTGCTATCCGGTCCGTCCGTAAATTAAAACGGGACGGGCGAAAACAAGACTAAGTGGAGGTCCGACCGCAGTTTAAAACCGAAAATAAAAATCGGGAGCGAAACGAAATCGAAAGCGTCGGCTACAACGTCGAAGTCGGGACCCGGTCAATAATTTATTCCGTGTTCGGGCGCCCGTTCAAGTCTCCCCGTCTCCCGTTTCTTCTTTTTAGCGATTTAAGAGGCGGCGGTTTTTCCGGCTCCCGACCTCCCGGGGATCCCCCGTGGGGTTAATCTGGGTCATAAGCCCCGCCGAACGATCTCCTGTCCCGACCACGAACCGGTACCGGGCCCCGCGGATATACGTTATTTAATAATAAAGGAGGTCGCGGTTCCGGGACGCTCCGGCGCCGCTACGGATGCACCGGACGAAACCGATAGGATCTATAAAAAGGGGTAGAATGCGCCCTCGGCTGACCCGCACAGCCCGTAGAAAATCCCGCATTTAATGCAATCCTAATTTTTTTATTTTTCGTTATTGCAGAATTATAACTTCCGATTTCGAGAATTCAACGTTTTTTATGCAAAAAATTATAAAAGAATAGACACGATTCTTGTCGATAAATGACTTAACCCTTTATCTGAGAACGCAGTGACTGAATTTAACGCTACAAGAGTTGACAGACCTTAATCCACCGTTTGGTAGTTCTAATTGTCCGTTTTTGTTTGTGGACCCCAATTTCGGCTATTCAATATTAAATTTAACCCGTATGTTGATTAACCCCCACTGCGTTATTCTCACGAACTATGTTTAGGGTGTAAATATTTTGAAAGAAATAAGATATCATATATATTCCCGACCGATGGTGGCGGTGGTCAATTCACGCCGTTCGATACTTTGGATTAAAATATTTTTTAATCTGGTACTCGGGGATTACGGTAGTTACGGTAATGTTGGGATGTACAACCTGTGGACAGTGACGGCTGTAGAGTGGACAGAGTAGGCCGTAGAGTGGTTGGCGATAGCGGGAGGCAGCAGGAGCTGAAGTGAGTGACTGAGGAAGCGGGCCCGGCGGTGGGCCGCCACCAAGGCGCACCCCCCCACAATCAGCACACTCCGCAATCCCCACTCTGTCACTCAAATCCTTCTGCACTTTCAAGGACCAACCCCCCCGGTACGCCTATATACCAAATGCATTTATTTTTGTCTTGGGCTAGGTCGGCCAGATGCAATTCGAAAGAGTCGACGGGTCCGGCCGGCATCAGGAGGCCCGGCCGATTTCCTCTTACATTCTGCCGTCTCCATACCCAATCAGAATTGGGTTTAAAAGCTATCGCAGTTAGCTGGGGTGGAGGTTACCGCGATCATAAAGGCGGTTCCTCCGGGGCGAGGCCTTTCCATTGCACTGAGGTTGGGTTGACCCCTGCGCACTATTTTTGGATGTTGTATTGAATAATTTTTACAATGAACGTTCTTTTTATATATATCACGTAACTCCGTTCTTCGAACGGAAACAGGACTAAAAATATATCGGATATTAATATTTTTCTTAATATTTTCTTAACTAATGACATTGTAATATAATTTTTTTCGGAACCATTTCCAGATACATTATTCGAATAATGGAGGCGCCAAGTGAACAAGGCGTTTCCCTCAAGAGGGAAATGACTCGGAGGCTCTAAATAACGGCAAATGAACAAAGGAATCAACAGGGACTACTCTTATTAAGATAGACTAACTTTTATCCGTCCAGACACCCTAAACGATTTAGTATCGATTTAAATTGACATAATGAGTCAGAGCGGGTAAAAGATTGGTGCAGCAATTTTTAAAATTATACGGCGTGAAAATGACTAAAAGTGAATGTCTTCTAGGCTCATATTTTCGATTTAAAAAAGTTGCTCTTTTTGGCCCGCTATTGACCTTAAGGATCATGTTAGAATTTTTTCTTTCTCCGCCCGCCTCTGGAACCGGTCACGTTACACGACCACGTACAGTCGAAATTTTATAACTTTCATCAATAATATTTTATTTTATTTTCATAATAGCGCATAATTTTATGCTGAGGGGGGGGGCAAGAAACTCTTGTAATTTGCTTCCCGGTAGATTCAGCGGGTTGAGGCGGGTCCTCTCTCGCTTAAATGTCTCCTCCCCGGTTGGAAGTCAATCCGCCGGTGCGAGGACAAAGCCCGGCCCAAACAAAAACAAGTCTCCGGACTCGACAAAGACTTGAATAAGTAAGCGGACCTTTGCCTTGCTTCATCATTTGTGCCGCTGTCCAAGAAGAATTCCGCGCGTTTTCCTCATCGCGCTCCTCTCCCATAGAGAGACATGGAAAATACGCATTACAATATATTTTCTTTATGTATCTGCAGAATATTATTCGAAACATGATTGTTGGTGCAACTAAATATGCGGCCAAATAAGTTACATATCTAAATGTAGCATTCCAAAATTTAAAAAAGTCGTAAAGAAACTGGGTTGAGGGGAAAACTGCAGGGAATCCCGTAACGGTGAATGGCGTCCCAACAGCCCGTTAAAGCAACGGTTTCGAATTTTTTCCGGTGACACTCCGCCGGTAATTCCCACTTTGAATCGCATATCAAATTCTACTTGTTCGCCACTTCCCCCGCGCCAATAAAATTTGAGTTATTTCCTTCCCCTGCAAGGACTTCATGACCTAAAAACCGTTAACCTTTATAGTATCGACAGAGTAACAAGTTCTAGAAACAAATAATTCCTACAATAACTCGCTTCAAAATAATGAAATCATCGTGATTTTTTTTAATTCTGCGAGATTTTGCATCTGCCTGCAGTATGACATTATCGTTCTAAGATAGTATTTATTTGTATTTCTCTTGTTCGTCTTTATTTCTTCTTCAATTCTTATTGTACACTGAGACCAAATACACGGGTAGTAATAGATCAATAGGGCGATAACACTAAATCAGAAACTTGTGAAAATGAATCACGGACACCAACGCGTTTACACACAGCCTGGAAACCTTGACTATTTCAGGGGCTTCGAGTCGATAAGCAATCCCGATTTGTACAGGTGTAAGAAAAACGATTTATTCAATTTATTCGGCCAATAAATACTAAATAATCGACGGATACGGTCGAGCTATCGTGTAGGCGGAGAGAAAAACCGATCGGCAATAAAAGACAATTTCAATTAAAAGCTCGTTGGTCGATTTGGCTAATGGTGCGGAACGTGAGCGGCTTTATTAAGCCAATGCGGCGATAATCTGAAATCGCCCGGTTAAGAACAGAGTAATGACATGCTGGGAAAATAACACTTTGGTTTTTAATTTTGTTCGTGCTTCAGAATTGTATGATCTGGATAGGAGGGACTGTTATTTGTCTTATTACTAAACGAGTTAGTAAAGGGTTTCTTGGAGTGAACTGCATTATTTAGAAGTTACACGGTTTCCTATACAGCGAACACAGGACAAACTAAAGAAGGTTGACCACTCATTTTTTAGGACTGTGCGCTCCGGCCGGAAACCGACAAGGGAGGGAACGAAAGTAGGCGACCGACCCGCGTTGTAATTAATATTGATGGGCATTAGCCCGTGACGTTTGGCATTTTGGAAGGGGCCCCCGCTTATTCATTCGGCACGATCCCCAGTCACTCCCCTTATTCCAACGCCGGGTTTGCGAATATCCTCGGCACTTTTCAACTAAGCGTCGAAAATAAGACCTTCAGGATAAGCGGTTTAAATCTCTAAATGTGCTTTGCATACGCAACTTGCATTTTGCGAACAGGCTTCCTGTACGTAGCCATTTCGTTTGCAGGTCCCCTATTTAATTTCTCTTCACCACTCGCATTAATTTTGACGTGATTGAATAACAACGTGGACTAGCATGGCCTTAAAGAAATGCTTGTAGGAGCATTAAAGAAAAATCTATATCTTATAATTTTCTGAGCCAAATCACCAATTTAAATTATTAATCGGAGACTCTCCTGCTGTATATGGGGGCAATCGTTTCTTCACTCAGTCAGCGCTCGGGAACACCTCGTTCTGTTAATGTTAGAAATAGCTTCGTTATAAACGGACTTAGAGGGGAGGGAGTCGCGCCATTTGTTTTTCTAAAAATTACAGATACCGTTACGTTAATGGCTATCGAAAGTAGGTGAGTGCAGCGGGTGGGAAGTTGAGGCCGAACGTTTTGGCGCTATCTAATGGTTTCGAACGCCGGTGTATTTAATCGATCGCGCGCGCCTTCCGAGAACTGGAGACGAGCGAGGCCCCGCCTCTGGAATCCGGAATGGAATTTGGGCGGCCGACACATTCACGGACTTTCATTAGCATTTTTCCATAAGCGAGCGCGCTATAAGTCGCCTTGTACTTGTCACCGGTTGGTGAGGTTAAGGTAGCACCTGCGCCGTACACTCCCTAAAGGATCGCCTCGGCCCACAATATATAACTATACCTGTAGATATAAAAATCCCGTTGACGTATGTTGTCAACAACCCGATTAAGTGTTAATTTGTGCTCAGTCAACATCCTGTTCGGGGTTTACATTAGGGACTTAAAAGCTTTGATATATCCCTGTTGATGTACGGCAAGAATACCTTGGTAGTATGCTACAAAAGAATAATAAATAAGGCCGTTGTAAGAAACATTGAATAAAAGAAATGAATATGATAATAATGTCGAGGTGGTAGTGTTTTGGATGATCCGGGCTTTATCGGGTCGCAAGCATATAAAGTCGATATAAAATATTCAAACAAAAATAAGCGTAATGATAATACCACAATAATAATTCGTTGGGGTGCACTTGCACCGATAAACTAGCGCCCCCTGAGGGTGGTGCGGAAATGTACTTAACTAAAGTTCGTTGGGTCCACTTGCACCGATAAACTAGCGCCCCTGAGGGTGGTGCGGTTCGTTGGGTCCACTTGCACCGATAAACTAGCGCCCCTTGAGGGTGGTGCGGAAATGTACTTAACTAAAGTTCGTTCGGTCCACTTGCACCGATAAACTAGCGCCCCTGAGGGTGGTGCGGAAATGTACTTAACTAAAGTTCGTTGGGTCCACTTGCACCGATAAACTAGCGCCCCCTGAGGGTGGTGCGGAAATGTACTTAACTAAAGTTCGTTGGGTCCACTTGCACCGATAAACTAGCGCCCCCTGAGGGTGGTGCGGAAATGTACTTAACTAAAGTTCGTTGGGTCCACTTGCACCGATAAACTAGCGCCCCCTGAGGGTGGTGCGGAAATGTACTTAACTAAAGTTCGTTGGGTCCACTTGCACCGATAAACTAGCGCCCCTGAGGGTGGTGCGGAAATGTACTTAACTAAAGTTCGTTGGGTCCACTTGCACCGATAAACTAGCGCCCCCTGAGGGTGGTGCGGAAATGTACTTAACTAAAGTTCGTTGGGTCCACTTGCACCGATAAACTAGCGCCCCCTGAGGGTGGTGCGGAAATGTACTTAACTAAAGTTCGTTGGGTCCACTTGCACCGATAAACTAGCGCCCCCTGAGGGTGGTGCGGAAATGTACTTAACTAAAGTTCGTTGGGTCCACTTGCACCGATAAACTAGCGCCCCCCTGAGGGTGGTGCGGAAATGTACTTAACTAACTTAACTTTGTGGGTGTAGCAAAAGACCAAACCAGCGAGAGGAAACAGAAACACACTAAATCTACGATAATATTCATCTTCCGCACCTCGTAAATACCTTATTATATATATGGTATTAATGATCTCATATTATTGTACATGAGGATTTTAGGATGTAGTATGTTGGCGTGATGGGTGGGGGAATCTACTGGCTGATATCTAAACCTTGAAGGAAAATTATATATTAAGCTGTACGAGGTAATGTACAGATGTAAATTCCATTTACGATAGCGCCAGGTGTACGGCACTAAATCTTTACTAATAATTTTAATCTTGACAGTTTTATAACCTTGAATTGTTTGTGCCATTTAAATCATGGCAAAAATATTGTCAATATTAATTTTTTCATCCCACGGAGATATACATATATGTGTATAATATACTCACTTTCCAGGCGTCAGACCTCTTGTGGTATACAGGTGACGTCAATTTAAACTAACTATGACGTTATCTCCGCTCCCGTATGCCCAGTACGTCCTTAACAAATTGCCCGGGCCTAATTCTACGGCCGTCTTTCATTCTGCTACTTGAGTAAGGTCGAACTCATTGTTGGCCGGCTTCTTCATATATTTACTCATATTATATTTATTTAGCCTACAGTATAAATCTGCCGATCAGAATTTGGCTGGACAGAGCAGTTAGTTAATAGGGATTAATGATATCCTCATTGCCGGCCGTTTTCGCTCGCCCAATCTTGTCCCATTATTTATTCTATCCAAACTGTAGTTGACACTATTTGCAGATGAATTCTCTAAATCGTTAGTTGATGCCTCGATAAAATGTATTCCCATATATGATATAGAAGTTTTGGAATATTCTCCAAACATTCGTATAAAGATATCGATTAGTCTTCTATCTATTAGACGTACATTAGCCTGAATGATAATAGATGCCCCAAATTTTGACAATACAAGACTAATAAGAATACTGGAATTAGTGTGCTCCAATCATTACATCAGGAAAAATTTTCTCTTCCTCTAAGGATTAATTGAAAAGGTCCGATGTGATGCGGTGCTAAGGCATTAAACACCGTTTCTATATTTTGAAGAATTCCCAAAACGTAAACGTCCAGCTTTAATTGAAAATTAATTTATTTTCCATTGAGTCCCCTATACATCGTTAGCGCGCCCGACAACAACGAGCAATTTTTATAAATTATAAATGTTTTCAATTACATCTGCGATCAAAACGATCCTCTGGTAAAATGTGTGCAAAGAAATTTATATTCCTAATTTCATCGAAGCTGTAATTTACTTTTTAAAAAGTTCAAGGCCAAAGTTGAATACAGCGTGTACCATTCCTGCAGGATAATTAGGCGGGTCCTCCGGGCTCGAAGCAACAAACGCACGTCTTCAAAACTCTCCTCCGAATTAATATTTCCTAAATTGAATAAACAGAAACGAGCATTATGTCTGTCCATTTTTTTTAGAATTGTGATAAATTTGTGGGACCGTTTTTCCCTTTTTTCATTTACAGTGGAGGCGTAAAATATTTATTGATAAGAAAAACAAGTATATGAAACAAACAAAACGATGGTCTATTTTGGACCATTTACAATATCCGATTGAATTGAATTAATTTTAAAAAATTCAATTTACTTTCAGTTTAATTTTCCCCCGAAAAATGTTCGCACCTTGTTTCCGCCCACTGCTGCATTTCCTCTGAGGCCAATTTTCGACTTTCGGACCCAAACGGTTTTCCCAACAAAAGAAAGAGTAAGTTCCCAAAATTGTACATTCATTCCAGTAATTTATTCAAGATACACTTCGTCCAGGCGGGCAATTGGGATTACCGTTTCGGGAGCCGGCCGGTGTTTAAAATAGAAATCGGGTGGGCGTCAGAAATTTGTTGCCGGCAATTACCGCAAATTAATTTTAATGTCGCGCGATTATCATTCCAATCTCGGTTAAATGCAGGAGGCTAAGAACGCGTTTCGGCATCGATAATTCATGATGGTCCGATTGAAAACTCGCGGGTGATTTTACTTTCCAACGTTCAATTATTTGAATTACTCACTTGTTATTAAACATTTCCCGCAGAATTATTTGAGAAAAAAAATTGTGTAGGCTCATTTCTGATTGAGCCTTCTAGATTGAGTGTAGGACAACCCCCCGATTCTTGCAGATCGGAAAGTTGAACCGAGCCAAAGCGTTTATTTATTATGTATTATGTAAAACGGACCGGCATTGTCACAATTGCACGCGAAAACAGTTTTTTAAATGCCAAACGTTCGTGTATGTCAATAATTCTCGTCGAGAGCCTTAAAAAGGTAGAGCGCTCGCGTTGCCAAGATCAAGTGAGGTCGTAATTTCACCCCGGGCACGACATATGAATTGGACACCACGCTGTTTATGAATCGACAATATAACGATTTCAATTGGGACCAATTTTATGCCCTCTACGGCTGGTCCATACATTTTCGGAAAAACCGTGTTTACCCAGACAACCAGAACCAGTTCATCATTGTATTCGTGATGGGTACGACATCGGAGCCTCAAATAATTGTACATGACCGAAGAAATTAGAACCAGAATGGAACATGGTCTAAAGGTGTAATTCCTAACGAGAAAATGAATTAAACCTAATCTATTCTCATTCTTCTTATATTATTACCGATATTCCGTCCATTTAAAATAAAACAACAGTAATAATTGCTCCTTTCATAAACGTCTGCGGTAAATTATTTTAGGTGAACTAAAAATATGTCATCGAACGGTCGGAGAGTCAAAATGAAATCATCGACCGATCTCGATGTCTCGGACGGAGGAATTTCCGGAGAAAGCCGGCCGGCCGTAAATTGTCAGCGGCGGCGGCAGTCGGTCCCGATTTATATTTTTGTGTACCCGGGTACAAGGTTAAAGTTGGGATTTGTGCGTTATTTATCGGGGGGTGGGGCGGGCGTGGTGGGCCCAGGATCCGGTTGGGCCCCTCTCAGCGGCCTTCGCGTGAATCACACACAGAGCAGGGCCCCAACTTCTGCCGCTCCACTCCACTGGACGTTGGCCCGACAGGCCGCAGGACTTTCACCCTCGCAGCAAAGTCAAATGAAACGACTTGAACCCGGAAAAGACTACTTTTCAATAACTCGTATCTGGAGCCCAATCGACAATTTAGCTATTAGTCCCAGATCCACTCGGTGATTAAACATAAATAGTACTGAGTCCATCCTCTTGATGGCTTGGTCTTTTGCCAGGCCGGTTCCGGCCGCTCGCCATTTTCAGTATGGCGGTAGTCTTCTGAAAGCACAAGACAGGAACCCCCACAAGCATACAATGTACCCCAGAGTACTTCACCCTACTGGCAGACACAACTACTATTACGATATACTAGTTCAGAAAAGACCAAACAGGCGAGAGGAGACAGAAGAGAAGACAAGACCGACAAAAAAATTCAATCGGAACAATCAAATGAAATAACAAAAATACACCCGGTTTATGAATTACACTTTTTCAAATTTGTGATAATAATGTTTGGCGTTTTGAATGAAAATTATTCAGGATAATCCATTAAACGGATTCAATGTGAATGCTCAACGGAGAACGGAAGCTTGACTCGAGTTGTACTGTACCAGTAAAGAAACAATGGAAAGCCCACCTATGGAGAGTTTAATATTCATTGGTTGTAACAATAGTTATCGGCATTGGACAGGAATTCTCCTTTATAGGTATCAAACCTATTCCTATGCATGTTCTTGTCATTCCTTTAACTCTGCTGGTTGCTCGGGAGCAACTCCAGCTAATGGTTAAAGTTTATTTATGGTTTCATTGATATTTATTTAGTTTTATTCTAATACATACTGTCAGTAATATATAGGTTCTTTTGTTTCACCTCCTTAAGCATCCTAAACCGAAATGAAACAAATATTTCAAGAATTCCACAACGAAGAATGGCCAAATTGAGAATTTTTTATTGCCAGTAAACCCCGGAGGACACCGCTGCGGTAACTCTCGGCGGTTTCGGGGCCACAGAAAGACCATGCATTTTACCCGGATCTTTTCCCCCGAAATTGGCAATTAAACTGGGTTTTATAATGAAAAAAAATTAATCACTCAAGGTAAATATCAAAGAAATATTGTTATAATTAGCTCAATGTATCATGATATAAAAACAAGAAAATTAAAACCTATATAACTGAACATGAAAGGTTCCAAACGTTCCAAGAGATTCCAAAATGTTCCTTTAGTGGAATCACTAAATTTCAATAAATGAAAAGCAGTAAAATTGGGTTTGTAAGAAAACCTACTAATCCCTACTTTTGCTGTTTATTTCAAAAGGAAATAAACAGTGGTGTAAAACAATGCTCAATCATTGGTTTACCGAGTTAGATTTAGAATTCCACGCATATCGATATTGCTGTTCGCGTTAACGAGACATCGAAAAAAGACATTTGTACAAGGCTGAGCCCTTTCGTTGTGATGTATTTTGCAATCACTCCAACGGAGCAAATTGGCGGCTCTAGTGTGTATGACGCAATTAGGGAAGAATCTAGTCAAACAGGAACAACAGGGATTGTTTTAGGCGATGCGATGGTAAATCTGGATGTTAGTCGCGTGCCAGAGATAAGATGGCGGTCCGGGTATTCGAGTACTGCACCTCCAGTGAATGCCAGAAGGGGGATATAAATTGCCGAAAGATGTTTGCCCCGAGTGGGGCAATTAATCCGGCCGACGTTTCGGCAGATTGCCGCGGAAGCCAATCCTCCGCTCTGGCCGACACCTCCCTGTGCCGGCATTCATTTCGCTTTTTAAAGTTCAAGGCGACGCGTCCTCGGGGCTAAGCGCCAACCGAAAAACAGCCGTGAACGCTGCCCGGAATAATTTCCTGATTCGGAAAAAGGATTAATCGCTAATTATCGAATTTAAAAAAAAATATGTATCGCTCTTCCGGCAACAATCCTCATAACCTTCGGAAAAGATTTAAACCGACAAATTTGGACTGTTGAGGCCTCTGCTGAAAGGGATTTCAAAACTTACCCAATTTCCAATTCTTGTCAATAAGCCCGAGGTATTCATTTTTATTAAAATTAAGAAGAATTAAACGCTGCAAGAATTGTAATATTTATAAATTCATTTGGAAATAGTGGCCAATTAGCACTAATTGTCAATCTGGCAGATGATCGCGATAACGAATGAACGAATCGCTTCAATTAATTAATTACTTAATAATTCAACTCAACCCACTCCTTATAATCTTGATGTTGGCGTGAGTCTTTCAGAAATTCTCAACCGATAGTATCGGATTTTGAAAGTTTCCCTAGGAGGCGTTAATGGGGATTATTATTTGCTTGCACAAATTTAATTGTTAGGCTATTAAATATTTTACTAGTTTAAAACTTAGCTTCTGCTGTTCCGACCGTGATTGGTATTCCAGGTGTTTCAGTACTTGGAAAAATACATAAAATAAATAATGAGTTAAATAAGCACTTAGTTCGGTTATCGAGTCATGTGTAAGGTCAGAATCTAGAGCCATTCTGCAAGAAATATCCAGAAGAAATTTCAAACGTTGTAAACTTGCTGAGACGAAGAGGGCGGCCCTACGCGTGGTTTCGATTCCCGGCGGAGATAAATTAAAATCTGAATCAATCGCAAACTTGAATAGGACGATAAATCGTTGTATTATTTTTATACAAAGAAACGCATCATTGTTTACCTTCCATTATTATGTAATTATTAGACCCGACGCTGCTTAGATCGGAGATTGGTAGAACGTTCGTGGGAGGACTTTTAAATCGGGATTTCGTTCGCTTCGGCGGAGGGCCAAAGTAGGCAGGCTGGATGAAACCGGCTCCTACTTTGGGGCGGCCTTGAACCCGGATCACGGGGGATGTGTACAAGCCGTTGTTGAACATTGTGTGTTGTCCGAATACAATGTTGAACAGCTGGCATACATCAAGCGCGGAGGCCCGGCTACTTTGTTTTGCTCCGGCCCGCATAAATTCAGCCGCCGCCATTTCTGGTTTGAGTTATTGTGGCTCTTATTGCTTGAGGAATTACGGCCGTTCAAAGGCTCCCGTTCGGCACCGCCTCCGCCGCTTTGAAAACTTGAAAAGTCCGGCCTGAGAACAGCCCTTCGTAACACTAACAATACGTCATCAATGTCACGATAATGCTAATATGTTGCACCTCGGAGTTACAGTCCCAGTGACGGGTTTCGCACGCAAAATGCCAATCTCATCTTCGGTTGTGTTGCCGTGGGACGCCAATAAATCAGATTTAACGAGCCAAACAGAATCGAAAAAATACACAATCTGATTTCATACAGAATAAAATCTCAATATTTTCCATTAATCATAAATTTCAGCTCTCCCTTCTTAAAGTTGCAAGGGTGGAAAAAACCCCTAGATCCAAACCTCCAATCGGACCTTATCTGGGGTTGAAGTAACGCGCATTCCTGAGCATTAGTCCTCTTGTTCTCTCTTTTTATTTTAATACCTCTTCTCCGTCCTTGTTTCTTATTCTTCTTCTTCTTTTTATTCTCCTGCCCGCATCAAAACGGTCCGGAGAATTTCTTCTGACAAGACAACCTTCCGCTTAATTAATCACTGCATTCAACCATTCATTCGTATTCCGCAGCGACGGTTTTTCTCGAGATCTCAGCGTTCTGATACATCCGTAGTACTTCGTACGTACGTTTATTGGGCTGCTGATGCACCCTGTCAGCACTCAATTTTCGTGTCTGCTCTAATTTTTTACCGATGGACATAATTTGTTGGTCTGAAACGAATCTGAAATTCTGAAATTCTGCGTCCGACTCCACTAGCAGAAAGCCTGCAGCCGGGTTGAAGGTATCCCACGGCCGCCGTTGCATCAATGTCAAGGGGAAGGCCGATAATTCCCAATTCGGGAATGGTGAAGGCTGAAGCGGAATTCGTAATCGCCGTTTGAAACGCGGCCGTAGAAAAATAATTCTCCGCCTACGAACATGGCAGTAAAGGTTAATGATCACTGTGGGACTATGGGACCTTGACATCGGAGCGTCCCCTCCAACCTCTCGGTGATTACCATCCATCGTGTTTGTAAATTTAGAATCACTAAAGCTGACGTTTCCATATTTTAATTTTCGTACAACTTTTGTAACTATGTACGTCATTGAGCATTGTTTTGATTCTGACTCATACTCCTATAATAAAAATGAGTAAAACGCACGTATCGTAAACATTTTTACGATACATAAAAGCCAGCTTTTATTAGTATTAGTTCTTCAGATTAAGTTACATTTACTTTTTCTTCTGCTTTATTACAAAGATAAAATTCACACAGACGCCCACAAAAGTTATACAAATGTATTTATTAACCGTATATTTTCCTCGCACAAATACCAGCGAGAATTTTAAAAAATAGAAGAAAACATTCTCAACGACAGTATTTTTAGCTTGTAACCAGTTTATATATTGTACAGGGAGTCTCGATCGACATTAAATTCTAAAATATAATTAATGCCGATACGTTCATTCATTTAACCTATGTATTAGCAGTATATTGTTCGGTTAAGATTTTATGAACTACTTCCTCCGCGATAGAATCACTAATTTTAAAACGCCTTTTTTTTCTAATGTGTGTTGATTTAGCGTGTTGCACACGTTTCAGCGATACTAACACCCGCCGGAGGAATTCAGATGTGCAGGGGTCACGGCGAAAATAAACTCCGAGATACCCGGAACCGGCCAAGTACGGGGGCCGGCGGACCGCAACCAATCAGATAAAACCCGGCAGATAGTACGTGGGACACGACCGCGGCTCCTCTGAAGTCCTCGTTTATAATAAAATCCTATTAAACGAACAACACCGAGGTTAACCGAGGTTCATGCAAACAATTTTAGACCATATAAGGAAATGTAATTTCATCGCAACATTCTACCAGGCACTGCCGGGAAGTACAGTGCTTTGGGTTCCACGCCGGATCTGACCCCAGTTATGCAGGCTTGTTTTATTATCCTTTATTTACTCATTCGTTCACAGTACGAGTGAAGGGGCAATGTGTACAGTGACTACCCATCCTGAACTGAAGACGGCCTGTAGGCAAAATCGGTCTAGCGAAAGACCACACTAAAAACTATGGTATTCAAAACCACAAAACAGGTATACTATTTATTTACATATCGATTCAATTCTTCTACTAGAGTTTCAGTTCGTAGTTCTTGTATATTGTTACCCTAACTTTTTTGCCCCCACAATGACCTAATAAATTCTGATAAAAAAGGATATATTTGGATGAATGTTATTGTGACGAACCAACTTACTATACTCTTATAATGAACAAAAAAATAATAATCTAAAATTATATTGAGTTCGCCACAGAAGATCGAGAAAACTCGAGTGTATTCATTAAAAGATGAATCGTAACAGTGAATGGCCTTCGCGAATTGTTTCCAATTTGTATTCCAATTGGTGGCCGTTATGGCGGACAATGCAATCTGATTTATCGAATCCAACGCAAATAGCCGGGTGCCCCCTTATTTGAAAGAGGACGGCCTTAAGTTGAAAAATGATGGCGGTCTTCGGTGGCCGGGATCGGCGGCGGCGGCGATGGCTTCCGCCGGCGGAGGAAACTCGCGCACAACAACCGGCTAACCTTCCAACACCGTAACCACTATTAACAATTCTCTCGAAGGCCTTGATACCCTGAAATTTCGTCCGTCTCACTCTGTGTTCGCGTACAACTCTGTACGCGTTTATGTTTATCCGGGTGTCGCAATAAAGAAATCGCAGGCCGCCGCTCAACGCTTAAACGGAGGAATGTGAACCGATTTAATGAAACTGGACGCGGATACCACTAAGTGGTTTGAAAATGGAATTGATTCGTACATACATTTTATTATTCAATCCGTATAATATTTACCCTTATTTCACACTCAATTTATAAATTTATGATCTGCCTAATATTAGTATAGAGAGAAAATATTGGTAGACCTATGAGCATAGTTTTTTTACTGGTTCAGTCTCTCGCACACTGTCTGAGCTCTACCATGTTTCAGGTGTACAAAATTCTGTATATTTCTTGATTAAATATTTTTCGCTTTACGGAAATCCGGATACTCATAGTTTATCGAAGAATAAAGGCCGTTCGGAATAAATACGTTCCGGCAGATCATAGGTACCGGGCACACCGGTCTCGCTTGGTCAGAGGCGTTGTTTTTTTTTCCGTCCCGAGTAGCGGTGCCGAAAACAATGAGAGGCACGGCTATGAGTTATAGCGATATTATTCGATGTATTAGAGAAGGCGGTGCATAATAGAATTGGCAGGGAGGAGATGTGGCGTGAAGGCTGCGGCGCCCGCCCCCACGAACCCAACGCGGCCCGATTCGTTCCGATCTCCCTTACTATTTAATGAGCCTCCCCGACCAAATATAAATAGGAAGATAAGTTATTAAAAAAACTCCCTATTCTACAGACGCTGGGGAATAATTGATTTCAAGGGCCGCCGACTCTCGCGCCAACAAAATATCAGAAGGGAAATGTTAAAATTTACATAAGCAGCATTCGGTTGACTTATACGCGTAACGCAGCCTCAAGGTTCGAGGGAGTATTTTTTGTTTAATTTTATTTAGCGATGGTTGGCCTTGGATTATATGGTTTCCGAACAATGGCAGGGAAATTTGGCCAATTTTGTCTGAATATATTCAGTGGAATAGACATTCGGGTATGGAGTTTAAACTGAAAAACTAGATGCGGTTGATTATCCACTATGAATCTACAAACGTATATAAAATTAAATATAAACGACGTTTGTTTACATTTTTAATTGAACCGGAAATTGGCCGAAAGGGCTAAAAACCAGGGTCGAACTTGAAACCGATATTAAAATACAAGTTCACAGGAATAACTGCGTTCCGGTTCATAAAAGAAAGCAAGAGTTTATCGTTGCAAGTGCACTCAACGAACGATTTTTGGTGAAACTAGCACCTCCCGGAGTGTGGGGCGGAAATCTACCTAACTATAATTTGTTGGGTCCACTTGCGCCGATAAACTAGCGCCCCCCTGAGGGTGGTGCGGAAATGTACTCAACTAAAGTTCGTTGGGTACACTAGCACCGATAAACTAGCGCCCCTTGAGGGTGGTGCGGAAATGTACTTAACTAAAGTTCGTTGGGTACACTAGTACCGATAAACTAGCGCCCCCTGAGGGTGGTGCGGAAATGTACTTAACTAAAGTTCGTTGGGTACGCTAGCACCGATAAACTAGCGCCCCTTGAGGGTGGTGCGGAAATGTACTTAACTAAAGTTCGTTGGGTCCAGCTGCACCGATAAACTAGCGCCCCTGAGGGTGGTGCGGAAATGTACTTAACTAAAGTTCGTTGGGTCCAGCTGCACCGATAAACTAGCGCCCCCTGAGGGTGGTGCGGAAATGTACTTAACTAAAGTTCGTTGGGTACACTAGCACCGATAAACTAGCGCCCCTGAGGGTGGTGCGGAAATGTACTTAACTAAAGTTCGTTGGGTACACTAGCACCGATAAACTAGCGCCCCTTGAGGGTGTTGCGGAAATGTACTTAACTAAAGTTCGTTGGGTCCAGCTGCACCGATAAACTAGCGCCCCCTGAGGGTGGTGCGGAAATGTACTTAACTAAAGTTCGTTGGGTACACTAGCACCGAAAAACTAGCGCCCCTTGAGGGTGGTGCGGAAATGTACTTAACTAAAGTTCGTTGGGTCCAGCTGCACCGATAAACTAGCGCCCCTTGAGGGTGGTGCGGAAATGTACTTAACTAAAGTTCGTTGGGTCCAGCTGCACCGATAAACTAGCGCCCCTGAGGGTGGTGCGGAAATGTACTTAACTAAAGTTCGTTGGGTCCACTTACACCGATAAACTAGCGCCCCCTGAGGGTGGTGCGGAAATGTACTTAACTAAAGTTCGTTGGGTACACTTGCACCGATTAACTAGATTACTAAAAATAAACCTTTTTCAATAAATTTTGGATCAACAGTAAAACATTTATAAATAAATACACGTAAATAAATAATACCAGATATATGTATGTATATATATGTATGTATATATATATACTTTTTCCTGCCATATATTTAGAAGTCAAAACCTAATAGAGACTGAAACGCACGAAATCTATGGTATTCCAACTCCTCGCAGGCCACAAAACAAGTATTCTAAATTATGAAAATGTGTTGCGAGATGTCACTTGTAGGAGGAAGTCGGTATGTAGCTCCTGAAGCCCTGAGCAACATGAATTATTCGAAGAACTATTTTTCGCACTTTAAGCAATTTCCCGGTTTTTTTTTCACAGCCAGCAAGTAGAAGGACAAGGGACATATCGCGTTCTTGGGCAGAAAAGAAACAATGAAGCAGGAGCAGAAGGAAGAATAAGTTGAAAAAAGAATATGAAACAGATATGAACCTCAAGGAATCTGAAGGACTGTTTTTTACGCTCAGATCAATTCCGATTAACGGTTTCAACCAATGGGTTTTCAAGAGCTAATTCAAGTGTATAATGTCAGGAAATACTCAGAGAACTCATATCACATAAACCAAGCTATCGAGCTAATAAGTAAATAAATTTATGAATATGAAAAAAATGGAAATTTAAGTTGGAATCAAACCCCCGGTCGCAAGCCAGATGAGGGTTGAGCTGCCCACGCGAATTGTGCACGTTCCATGAGCTTTGTATTTAGTTTAGACTTCGTAGCCTTGTATAACAGCACTTAATTATACGTTTCAGAGGAAAGCAATTAATAAAACAAGACAACTCCTTGTCAGACAAAAATTATCGAAAGAAATATATATATTCATATACCGTCATTATATGAAAGGAGTTTGATTTGAAATGTTTATTTTAGTAACAAGAACGTGTAATCAATATCAAAATTTATAAATTAAAATATATTTCTTTTAGGTTGTATTTATAGTACCGTTTTGTGTCTCCGCTCGCTTATACAATAACAGTGACAGTGCTGACAGGATGCCGTCCAGGAAACCAATATACCCTAGTGATATACCTACATGTTTAATATATATTAGAATATTTAAATGTAAGTATGGATTGGATTTTAAAAAAGTCATATATGTATTGTCTAAAACTCCTGGAATCAGGTTTTCTCAACGAAGAATGTAAAACTGAATAGAGCGTTGGGTGCAAGCTTGCTGCCTCTCAATCGAAACCAGATCGGCCCTGGCAGTTTACCCCTTAAGGCTTTACGATTCTTTAATTTGACATTAATTCGTTTTTTTTAATTTTATTGTTATAAAATAACTCGGGTACCGTCCGTGGTTGCAAGTAAACGACTCACTCCGGGCTCACTTGAACATTCCCCTCAAAGTCAGAAAGAACGCACTCAATTACGTCCTACCCGGTGCCCCGGGCTTTATAAGGATGAGTACGTGTGGGCCACGCTTCCGCCCACTCCGACAATATCCGTCGTCCGGTTTTTTCCGAAATTAAAAAAAATAAATAAGTATAAAAAGGTCTTTTAAAAATTCTAACGACAAATCTGAGAAAACCGCAAGGGTAATCGGCTTCGTCGGCCACCCACTTACGCCCACCACCGGATTGAAGAAAAATATTGAAATATTTTCAAAGCCTCAAAGTTCGTCCTTTATTTTCTCGTATTCTAATTAGGGCGGCCCCAATTGCCCACCGATTAAAGCCTCGCGACCGACGCCGAAGTGTCTATTAAGTTGCACACGAGTCAAGGTGTAGGTTCGTCAATATATAATGCTTCGGCATTTTACCAGCGTTGGCGTGTTCTCCGAGTTGCAATTAAGAGGCGGTTTTGATTTGCGAGATAAGCCGCCGCTGAACCTACACTCCCGGACGGACTTGATGGGCGAAAAAGAGGAGTTCGGCTGAAGCGGTCTTCAACGAGGTACGCTTCATGGTCGGAATCCTCAGACAACAAAAGCGGCTTAAACGCCACTGGTCCAGAGATCTCGGTCTCTATGAAACCATTCCGCAAATGACCAGGTTGAATGTACACTAAATAAAAAGAAACGACGCTTCGGGGTCGAACGATGGCTATCCTCACTTTGATGTAATTGGCAAGAGACAACATCTCCGCTCATCACCGGCATTATCAGACAATCAGTTTTTAATTTCCTCCATATTCCCATTCCGGACTCGATGTTTTAAATCAGAAACAACCTCCAATCTCGATCGGATAGTGCTTATTCGGCAGCCATTTATCTCAACATTCCATAGGGGTCGTTGAGGGCCCACTAATTGGCCCTGGGGGGGCTGGCATAAATTGTTACAATGGCCCACCCAAAACAACCGTACTGAATTTCAATCTTAGCTCTTCCAAGTATTCGGTACAATAATACGAAGAATAAATTATTTTAAACTGTATAATATTACGACGATTATCAGTCAGTAATGCCTTATGCTCGCTCATAAAATACACAGTATAACATTTAGATTTACAAATTGAAATTGCTAAAACATGGACACAATTTAAATGACAACCTCGACCGCTACGATTCATGCGGAACGTTTAAGCGGGTAAATACAAGTTGAATAAATTTGTCAAAACCAAGGATACGGCGAAAAAAGAACTAAGTTGGAGAAATATTCAAATAATTTAAAAGTGACAAATTTCTTTGGAGTCGAAAAAAACTTGTTCAATTCTGGCAGCTTATTTTTAGGTTACTTGTAAGTACCGTGGCAATAAAAAGAACTCGTGCCAACTAGGTTGAAAATTATGAGTCCATTAATATTCGGATAGTGACAATGTAGTTCCGGGACCGCTGTTTTCAAAAACAGCCCGGGACTCTGGCAAAATTATTTTGTCATCGCTCTACGATGGGAACAGAAGAGGTCTCGTGATTTTTCAGCGTCCGGAAAATTCGAAGGAAGACGTTTTTTAAGGCTTTTCACGTTGATTAAAGTATTCAGTAGTTAGCAGGTAAAGTGAACGTCTTTACGGTATGTCGAGGGAATCTCCTGGAAGTTTAATGTAACACCCTCTAATGATCAAACTTTTTAAAGAGCCAGTGGAATAATCTACAGCTCCGTGTTCGGTCATTAAATGGTCTACTGATCTTGAGATTCGCGCGTTAGGAAAATCATTACTGAAGAATCAATTTTCCCGGTTCGCGTGGGACGTATAATTTCAGACTCTCTTGAGGAGCAGCTTAAAAATATTTTTTTAATCCCTCTATCTTCACGGTGAACATCGAGATTGATTACCTCCCCAATTATAAAGCAGTCGTATTCAGAGAAGATTATATATACGCCCCGAACGTCGGATGAAGCATAAAATGAATAGCGTAAACTTGTCCCGCTTTAAACTAGTCGTAATTATTTCTTATAACAATAGTCGGAGAGTAAATTCCGAGCTGAATTATTGTCCGAGACTTTATTTGGAGCTAACTCGCGGGCCCTCGGGATGAGGCATAAATTTCTGCCCACAGTTACTGTTTCTCCTTTTTTTTTTAAATCGGCGTGGGACTCGAGCGCCCGGTGCAAGCGGTCAACTCGGTCAGTTTTCAGATATAAATTTGTCCGAGTAAAACTACCGTACGGCATAAAAACCGAAAAACTAACGCTGGAATAAATACGGGTCTTAAATTCGAAAGAAGAATTCCCAGATTCGATTCCAGACGAGAGAATAAACCGAGGCGAGATATTTCCAAAAACTTGCGCCGCATATCTGCGCTAAAGGTCGGCCGTTCTCAATTCGTTTCCGGATATTTATTGTTTCGCCGAACGCCGGAGAAGAAATATTAGGAACCTGTTCCAGATGGGGGATTAAAACAACTGTTGGACAACAAAGTATGTTTTTATTTAGCCAGGTCCTTGATTTTTATTTTTTTACCGACTTGTCCAGGTGTACCGTCTCGTATTTCCTTCTGGATTTTCCTCGAATTTTTAAATTAGCTTGCGCTCCTCTTTCAGATTCGTATCTCCTGGACGAATCGAGGTTCCTTCCACAGGACCATAACCTGCTGTGAAAAGAGCAAAAGAGACGAAAATGTACTAAAGAAAAGCAGCACTCTTAGATAATGTATCCATGCCTTAAGCCCGTGCCTAGTGCGCGAGCGCCCAAATTAATTATAGTCTAATGACATTCTGAAGTTCCAACTCGCCCACAATTTAAACTTTTAATCGAATGAAAATTTCGCCCGCCCTAATGCCTTCGCACTCAACTATTCTCTTACGGCTACCTATACCAAATTGAGAATTTACAACCGTTACTGTATCCGCATGGGATAACGCACAAAGGCCTTGCCAGATAAGAACACGGTATAGTAGCTCCATTAGGCGTATTTTAGACATATTTTATTCACTCCGCCGGTCCGAATATTTATTCCTTCTAAACTTGGAATAAATAGGGTGCGAAACGGAGTCCTTAATTATGTGATTCAGAAGATCAATGAGCTCAATTATAACAGAATAAATGGCTAGTGTCATGCACAGCAGTCGATTTCAAAATGGGACAGGCTGATAGCCCTCTGTCTGACTGCGACATTTGTTCCAAACTTGGTCCCATTATATTTTAAAGTGCACCGACCCCAATCATAGTGAATGGTGCAGTAAGCCTAAATAGAGTGAGTGTAATTTGAATTCTCCGGTTTGTATTATTGTAACTTTCCCGATCGCCACAAGAACATTGCGAACAATACAAAGTATATCTAGAATTAATAGCCCTGTTGACAAATGAAAAGGGCCGCGGGCTGCTATTCACGTATCAAACAAAATTCGCTGTCGTATACGTTATGCTATTTGTATTTAAAGAAAATAATGTAATTGCAATGTTTATGTATTAGTCAACCGCTGGCTCGGTACGTCGATTGTTATTTGCAGCGTTGAGATGCCATTTATCCCCGTCCGCTTCCTTCGTTCCCGATCGAATCCAGAGCTCCAATTAGCGTCCATTTGAGTCGGACCGATTTCCTCAATATCGGGCGGATATGCCGTGTGTAGTCGCCCAAGGCGAGTTCCCAGTGCACGTTGTGCTCGTATACCCCGGGAGGTTTTAATAACACGGCCAGCGGACGATAAATTTCCTAGCCGTTGCCGGCTCAACCAATTTTCATCGGCCACAAATCATACAGTCTTAAAAATGCAAATTGCGTTTTCGGTAGGGTCTTTCCGGCCGATGTATAAATCTATCTTCGCCCGCGTCCCGCCTCTAAAAACTGTATTAATGCGTCTGGTAATTTCCCGAGGCTCCCCGTACTTTTACTTTTTAATGAGTTTCTTTTCGGCATAATATCGTCCGAGTTATTGCTTATTCGGAAAGTGGGCGTAGGGGCAGACTAAAAAAGTAAAATCTAACCGGCCGATACAGATTATTATAGCAGAATTACCGCAATATACTTTGCATGTAAATGTAAATAATTCGTGTAAAAAATATTCCACGCGTATACCGGCTCTCGGGTTTATGTACAGCAATATTTGGACTTTCGCTTAAAAGAAGTAAATCATTTCTTTCCATGATTGTGAATATTACAAAAACCCGACTACCACTGCTCCTATTCTAGTTTTGCGCGACACTGGACCTCTGTACTCGAATTACGACGACCATACTTATTTAAATAAATGCTTAGAATTGCTATGAATCATAGGAGCACGACAGAAATGCCCTTAATGAGAAGGAACCATCCTTAATGCGTCCCGGTTTGTTTCAAATCACACCGTGTGTTCTCTCGGAACCTCAACTGAACGAGTCTAGCCGACGTTATATTCAATTGTCCTATTGCGACATGATGAATGTCGGTCAGAGGAGCTTAACGAGCTCGGTGTTGACCCCCCGACGGCCAAGGTAAGCGCGGCTCGCCCCTGACCTCAGCCGAGGCCTAGGCCTAGCGGCGTCCGCAAGCCCGCCTATACCTAAGCTTCGAACCACCTTTATTCGGCGTTTATTTATCTTGCCGATCCGAGTGATTTACTCGGGCGCCCTTTACCCGGCTCAACCAACCCCCCACCGTCGCTAAAATTGATGGCTCTATCCGAAAGGCGGCAGGCAAAAAGTCCGAAACAGGAAATTATACCTCGCGACGAAAACAAAAAAAATCGTACCGCCCAGTGCAGCTGCGATTTCGTTACTCCGCCCACGGCATTTATGCAAATGGACCTTTGAAAATGAAAATTCGACACAACCCTATATGTGTATAGCACGACACGTTCACCGCTGTAGATATCAGGCCGAAATAACATTTTTTTTTCATTCATTCCCTCGCCTGGTTGGCCTCAGTGAAAGTCTGAAATAAATTATATTTCCTCCCCGCGAATCTTTGTTAGGAATAATATTCCCCGTTAAAATGGTATAGATCAGAAGTTCTTAACCACCGCCACAAATTAAAACAAAGTTGTGGATACGGAAATGAGACCCACACAAATCAAGGAACAGGAGAAAACATAATGTAACCATTTGGACCAACTTTTTCGACGTTATAGCAGTATATAGCAAGCTATAGTACTCTATAACGTAACATAATATTGGTTTATGTATATGTACATTCATATTTATCGCGATAAATATATAGCACTATGGAATAATTACAAGCTTTACTGTTTAAGTTCGTCAACTCGCCGCTAGATGGCGGACCGTTACGAGAGCCGTTAGGGGCAAAATGTATACTTTGTGCATATTAATTATTAATCTAATACATATTTTAGTTACCAGTGCAAACTCTGAAAGAGCACAAAAGAATTGTACAGTGTTGATTGGAGTCAGAGTCAGCAGGAGCAGTTGGTCTTATCTGCATCGTGGGATTGCACAGTCAAACTGGTATATTTTATTTTAGTAGTATTTTGATTACCATTAAAATCATTAAATAAGTACATTAATCAATCAGTTATTTTATTATATTAAATTTATTTAATGTATAAAGTTCATCTAAGAATAAATGATAAATTACCTGCAAATACCTTAATGGTATGAATAAATTTATTTTAAGAACATTGAAAACCAGCATTTTTGTTACTTATTGGGAAACTCATTTTAAATGTTTCCAATAAGGTATTATTACCAATTTTGCTCATTTTATTAAATAACTGTTTTAAAACTTATTAATTTAATTTCTATCAATTTCCAGTTGGACCCCAATAGTGCATCAGCTACAGTTTTACAAATCACTACATATTTACATTGAGCATAAACAGGATAATTAGTAAATTCGCTTGAAAAGACAAAGTAGGCTTTATGAGTCTTTCAAATTATCATTCAAATTTAAATATGAGGCATTAAAAATGTGGATATTAAATCTATTAGTTCGTAATCTATTATTTCATCCACTGTCATTAAAATACTGAATGCTATGCTTTAAATATTACACTCTAGGATTAATTAATTTATACAAACATTTTATTTTTCAATTATTAGCCTCCTAAATTAGTTCAGTATACAACATTAGTGAGAAAGTCAGGTCCCATAATATTATTGCTCCATTTCATTTAATTCTACATTTTGAACCTCCTTAATACTAGAGAAGGAAATACAGGAATAAAAATATTACCAAAATAACAGTTTAATTATTTTCTTTTTTTCATATTGCAGGTTCAACACAAATCACAGATTAAATAGTGACATTAAAAATTTCATAAGTTTTTCACAAAATAAAACATTTTGGTGTAACAAACAAAAACAAGTCAAATGCAGAAACAAAAATATGCCCAATTGACAATATTTGTGCATTTAATGAAATATTAATATCTGCAGAAAATATGCCATTACCAAATAACACACTGGTAGAAAAGTATTTAAAATTTAGGTACATAAAATAACAAAATGAAAAATCACAACGTTAAATGCCTGTTTACAATGTTTTCATACCTTTTTATTGAGTAGCAAATATTAAATTGCAGATTAAAATACTGTACCCAACTTGTACAAAGTCCAGGGAATATTATTTATAATATGTCACTATAATATGCATAATTTAAGCAGTACTGTACAAATTAAAAATGACTCCATGATACCAGAGAGCTACAGGGAAGATAAATTTCAACCTAGCAAAACTAAATATTCCAATCATATTATGTTACATATATCTACATATTTAAGCAGATTAACATAATATATATTAACAAATTATTCTCTTTTAAGAGAATCAAAATTATTTCAATAATATAGTTTTGTTTAAAGTAAAGAAATAATATTTCTTCACTCCTAAATATAATAGATAAAATGATTTGGTTTCCTTTTACCTTGTTCCAAGAATTGGCACTCTATAATTAAAATTATTACGCTACTTTTTTAAAAGTAGTCCAACATACAGTTTTCAATAATAAAAAATCAGAAAAAGTTTATTATTATTAACATTCATTATTAAAAATACGAAGTGATTTTTACATTATAAAAAAATATACATTAAAACAGTGAAGATCATTTTTTTTCTGATACCTTACTGGAAATATATATAAGGCAGAGAAAAGCCATTATTTTATCAAAGACGAGAGGGAGCGCGGTTTGAAAACGTGAACAAGGGAGTCCCACCCACAGTCCGCCATCTGTCCTTCTACATGATTGCTGAAGTCAAGCCCATAAACGAATTCAGAATGGTGCCTGAATGTCTCTATCGCTTCGGATGAAACCTTGAAGTCCCAAATTCTGAAGCACAAAGCAAACATTATAATTAGCAATAAAAATATAAACGGCAGAAATGAATCCTCCTCACTTCCTCACTGAGAATTAAATACGTTAATATTCTATTTAGATTTGGCTTACCTTGTTGTGAAATCATAAGAAACAGAAGCCAAAACAGAATGGTAATGTGGAGAAAACTGTACTCTCCTCACAGCATACTCACAACCCTGAAAATAATTATTTAAAATTTAATACAAAAATAAGATTTATTATTAAAGGTTATCTGGGGATCTCCAAGCGTTAGTAAAATTAACTAAAATATGAACCCTGTATTTATACTGTAGGCTGTATTTAGATCCAGTCTACCAAAGGACCATAATAGTTGGTGACAAACAGTCATTTCTTTGATAATATTTCTGATATTCATTGTATAAAAAATAATTACTCAACCACTAATTAATAAATACTATCTAAATATCCTGCTCTCTTCATTATCCCAACATCAAACAAAGGACACAGAAATATTCATAAGGAATGACACTCACTACAATAAAAACACTCAAAGGCCTAAACAAATGCTTTAAATTATTATCTTAGGTAGTCAAATTAATGCAGAATATATCAATAAATATAATTTAGTAGACATGTTTCAGATAAATAAATTTAATTATATATTACATTGACTTATATTATTTATATCTTGTAAGCTTTGATGTTTAGAATTCAAATTAAAGAGGTCCCCAATTTTTTCAAATATTGATTAAACCCTTTTTAAATTATTAATTATACTACAAGTATAATTATATGACATACATGTGGATGATATACAAGTGGAATGATAAGGAAGGTTGAACGATATATTTACCCTCAATTCAAATATTGGTGTCGTGAAATTCCTCAGATCCCATCCTTTGATAAGTCCATCGGAGCCTCCTGTTGCCAATATATTTTTATCATATTTACACCAACTGCAGCTCAACACTTCAGCGTCATGAGCCCTCATTGTCATTGATGCCCTGTGAGGAGTCAAGGAATTCCATATCCTCAGAGTCCCATCACCTAAAATAATAGTCTTATTATTATTCTAAACAATAACAATTACACAATAATTAAGGAATAATTTAACAATTTGTTAATCTACAGTGAAAAAGTCAATAACTGATATATCACATAAAAAAAATAGAATCTCCAGCTACATCATTAAATTCTGCTACTAATAACTCAAATCAAAATTCATGAACAGAACTAAATCTTATTATCTTACTCACATAACTACAAAAAATATAATTTTTATAAAAACATTATTACTTTGGATAATTAAATTGCATAATGTGATTATATTATATATTACATATTTAGTATTCAAACAGAATTTACTATATTCAGATCATATATTATTATAGTCCTAGAAGACTTCTAATAACACTGATTCCTATATTTTTTCAGCCAACTTTCACACACAGATATACACAAAACTATTGGAAGTAGAGACCCCCTTATGTTTACATATAAATCAAATATATTGAACTTATAGGTAATTTGACTATATTTTATATAAACGTTTAGGAGGAAAAAGTAATTCTAAAAATCTAATATTTATACCTGACACAGAAGCAAAGCATGAAGGTACATGAGGTGACCACATAGCATTGTAGACTAATTGTGTATGGCCCAAAAATGTAGCTAAAGATGATGCACTATTGGGGTCCCACTGGAAATTGATAGAAATTAAATTAATAAGTTTTACAACAGTTATTTAATAAAAAGAGCAAAATTTGTAATAATACATTATTGGAAACATTTAAAATGAGTTTGCAAATAAGTAACAAAATATATGCTTTCAATGTTCTTATAATAGATTTATTCATACCATTAAGGTATTTGCAGGTAATTTATCATTTTAATATTAAATGAACTTAATACATTAAATAAATTTAATATAATAAAATAACTGATTTAATTCATTATTTTACTCATTTATTGAATTTAATAGTAATAAAAATACAAGTAAAATAAAATATCATACCAGTTTGACTGTGCAATCCCATGAAGCGGATAAAACCAACTGCTCCTGTCGAGTCTGACTCCAATCAACACTGTACACTTCTTTTTTGTGCTCTTTCAGAGTTTGCACTGGTAACTAAAACATGTATTAGTTTAATAATTAATTTGCACAAAGTATAGATTTTCAATGAGAAGGATTGCTATCAACAAAAGATGAGCGTTTGCAATATATTGTGAAACAATCAGATAAGAATTTCTGATATATAATGAAGTTTATTTTATTATCACCTTTATTATTCGTCCTTACTACAATATGAATTCGAAGTTTTAATTATAAGGGTAGTATTGAGATCAGTTTTTGGACATTAAAAGGCATGAGACAAAAATAAAATAATCTTTGGAGATTTATGAAATATAAATTAAAATTTGAGTAATACTGGTTAAGTAAATTCAGTATTACTTAACATTAAACATTATTAGTTGTTTAATAATTTAATTTAGTTAATCACAATGAAGCATTCATTAAAAATTTAAAATAATAATTGCATGTTTATCATTCTGATATATATATATATATATATATATATATATATATATATCCAATATAAGAAAAAATATAGTTATCTCTAGTCATTTATAATAAATGGAACATTTTCATAATCACAACTCTATATGATTATATAACACCTGTTAACTCATAACAAGTTTAAAAAGTTATGGCCTATAACATGATGGGTATTCACATACTGAATAAAAATATCCATACTATAAATATTACTTTCTGGTTAAATCAAGAAGATAATTACAGCACAACAACAAACTGCATACAAATATGCAGATGCAATCCTGAATGTTGATGCCATGTTAACATATAGTCAGTATGTTGTTAGTTAAGTCCTAAATATATTGATTTATACAAACCTAAAACTAAATGAAGAATTGCTTAAAACACATTCATTGGGGCATGCTTATGAAATACAAACATTAAATATGCAGCTCAGGCTAGAAATAAAATAGAAAAAGTAAGATGAGAAGACAATATAATTACCGGAGGACCAGTCAAGTTCCATATATGCAAAATGCCATCTCCACTGGCTGTGACGACCACATTGGGATCGGTTTCACTCCATACCACGTCAAAGAGGCCATCTTGCCAAGGGAATGTGCCTACTTCAACAAGTGCATTGTCCTTTGTTAATTCCAATGAGAACAACGTTCCTCCACCTGAAATAAAATAAGCAGATGATTAACACATTAAAAAACTGAAATATTTTAAATGATAAGGCCACAGCTTCTTGACTCCATCAAGGCAGTCTCCCATATCAAATCAGACAGTAAACAGAAATGGAATTATCTTCGAACTCTTTAAAAACAACAACAACAATAGTCAGACCATGCGATTAACTAAAATGATGTTGGTACAGATATACAAAAAGAATCTTCAATGAATGCCATCATAAATATATAAATAAGTTTAAAACTGAGTACAAACCTGCAAGGCCATAGTACTGCGAGGTTGCACAGACTATCCTTTCAGGATGGAAAGGTGAGAAGCGAACAGAGTATCCATGCCTGTTGGGTGTCAAGTATGTAGGCATATTAACAGCAAGAGTTCTGTGCAACTGCAACAATGTTTTGCCATATTAGAACATAAGTATAATTATTATTCCAACACAGAAACGAATGCACGTAGGTTAATTACGCGGTGCCTCGAATGTGTCATCAAAGGTTTCAAACGATGTATCGGGCATATCGAATAGATAAACTGAAAACACTTGAACAGCAAGGTTAATACAAGGCATCGGGTAGGTTACGGTCGAACAATTGAAAACTTTACCGATTTTCAGCGTCGATTAAAACTATCCATTCTGTTTCTACAATTGTTTTTCATGATGCTTAACTGGAGAGAAATGAAGGGAACACAATCATAAATATAAATTGAAGACAGTCGCAAAGTTCCAACTAAACACGATCATCGGATCAGCTGACGGCGGTAACGCGCACACTCTCCGCGCAAAACCATAAATTTACACCTTGTCTTCATTTAATACGTCTCCAATTAGTGGATTATTAAATTCAATATTTGGATCAACGACAATTTCAACAAATTCCTTCATTCAAAAACAAGATTTTTTTAAATCTAGTGAACAATCTTCTTTAATATATAAATAATGAAACGTTTTATTTCAAATTCTAAACAGGAAAGTTAACTCTGTAGAAAAATAATTTTTGACTACAAATTATTCCATGTCCTATTAGAGGAAGCGACATTTTTATAAAGTTTCTGTTAACCTAATAAAAATATGCTTATATAGATAATTATTTTTTCTCATATATATATATATATATATATATATATATATATATATATATATATGATATATATATATATAAGGTATATAACTAAACAAGTTTACTATACTATTTTATTTTATTTGAAATATTGTATTTTTCAGTTTTCATAATTGCTCCAGGATGCAGTACTAGGAATGCATTACATAATAATATTTTTATTCTTGATACAATATTTGTTTAAATAATATATGAGAAATGTGTGTGTGTAGTGTAAAAATTCATTACACTATAAAAGGGGAAAATAACATGTTCACATGATAGCCTTACTGCTGGTAAGTGTATCATGTCAGTTATCAGTTAAGTATCTTCACTTATTTATTATACTGCCATAACTTGATTTTAATAAATTGGTCAAACACTTATTTCTCTATTTAATATACCATGTTTATATTTTGTGTACATTTACACAATTGCAATGATCTTTTTCAATTTTTATGGACTCATTATTAATTATTAATTCCATTTAAATCTTTACTAGTTTATTTTATTGGCTAATATAACTTATTTCATTTGAGAAATGTAGGAAGACTGCAAAGAAGATATACATTTTCTCTCAACTGTTACATAATGTGTTGATATTGACATACCTTCTACCTTTTTACCCAGTATTAATTGTATACATTTCTGGACCAAAATGAATATTTATCTTAAAAGAAGAAATTCCAGAAAAAGAGCTTACTCTTTTAATTTTGAAATGTTAATACTTAAGCTCTATTAATTTATAATATATAACATTTGCACCTGAGATCCTAATTGATGAATCCCCAATATTTGTATAATAAAAATCATAAATTTCATTATTTAATCCGGCTTCCTTCTCTTGATAAGTTTAATTGTGGATGAGGCATACATTTCAGTAACACTTCATCTAATCATGTAACCAGGTAAAGTATATGGATTATTTATTTCGTTTATTGCTAATGTTCCAAAGTGAAAGGATGGATAAAAGTGAGCAAAGAATAAAACCAAGTCATAAAATGTGGTACCTGCTTATATATACAAATATATATAAACTATGGTGACAAAATTATTAATTTATGAATGACATTACATAACAATGACAAAAACAACGTCCTTCATATATATATATATATATATATATATATATATATATATATATATATATATTGATAGATAGATATCTGAGATGAATTAATGGTGTTATAATTTCCGAGACAGAGTATTATTGTAATGCCATTATAAAAACTGGACATTATAATTAAAAGTTAAATTTACTACTGCAATATTCATGATTACCTATTCCATAGTATGCTCAATGGAAGCTTAGTATATATGTCAAAATGTTTAAATATATCTTGGGTAAATATTTGAGGTGTGTCCCATTGGGTTTATAATTCGACGAAAATAATTTACTTATGTCGTAAGAAATTGTACTTATTTGTATGGTTTCGATAATTCAATTTGTGGATAGGCTGTCCAGTTAGCTAACTAAGAAGCTTTTTTATCGTATTAAGGCGATACGTCACCCCTGTGACGACGCAGAAGCCTATCAAAGTTGGTGTATATAAGGGCCGCCGCCCGAGCTCAGGAACGAACACAAACCAAACACACAGCTTTGGACTCTTTCAATTACTACCAAAACACTCTTCGTACTACTGTAACACTTTCATTAGGTACTGTTTTCATTGAAGACCGCTCTCAGCTCCAACCGAATCTCCAACCGAAGAAACACTTTGAATCAAGCTCAACCGACCAACAAACAGATGAATCCGCTCCTTGTTGCCTACGTCGTTGCCGTCAAGGTTTTCAAGAAAACAACACCTAATGGTAAGCAACAAAAATTTCAAAAGTTGAACTCATAGTTCCTTCAGAACTTTCGATTTTTAGCCAACTCTTCAATTAAAAGACCTATCACTTTGTGGCGAATCCTCAAATCAAATAACTTTTCTTAAATTACAATCTCAAGATTCTTAACTATCCCGGAATGATTTCTTAAGTATTATTGCTCAAATCAGAATTGCAGAATTCATAAATTATTTCGAACTGGTTCACAGGAAAGGTTACAGTATACCTAGGAAAAAGAGACTTCATCGATCACCTCGATCACTGCGACCCGATAGACGGTGTGATTGTCGTCGATAATGACTACCTCAAGGGAAGAAAAGTTTTCGCCCAGGTGAGAAAAATATATAAATATTCATATTTACATATTCCATTAACTTAAAAAGACACGCCAGTTTCCAAGACGTTCCTTTCCTATAGGAACGTTACAGTACAATCGGGTCCGATGGATTCATTAAAAGGAAAGTAGGAATCGTCGCAATTCGGAGAGGATACAATTGTACGGATTTTCAAGTTGTGCCATACCCATGGGGCATTCTCACGGCAATAGTTGCACAGAGAATATTCGTGTCAAAAAGATTTCAGTTGGACGTGCAACACCTACAGATTCGGTTATTTCTCCTCTGCGGGGGCTGAAATATTATTGTAGTTAAATTTCACAAACGTAATAACACCTCTGAATCTGAAACTGTTTCGATATTTCACGAACCAAGCCAAGCGATTTATTCGTGTCAACATCTATCGATAGGCCTTATTTAAAAATGCCGGGTTACGAAACCGTACATGTTCAGGGGGGCTGTTTTAAAACCAGAAGTCGAACCGAACTGCGAACTAAAACGACCGGTATCAATTAGACTGTCACTGGGCTTTAGGCGAGTTAAAATTTGCATTGCAATTACTAAGAAAGTGAGAGGAATTAATATCGAGGAAAAAGTGAAGATACTGATCGGAACGGATGCCGAAATTTCCTTGTGTGAGAGTTCGGGAACATAGGAGATGTAAGAACATATATTTTTCCATTCCAGGAAGGAAACTGAAAAAGCCCGATTATCCTAAATTATTGCAATAATTCTGAAATTTTTTACTATTTTTTAAAAAAGTGCTCTCTTCAACAACCACTTTCACACAGGGCAACCGAGAAAACATGGGACGGCCGACTTATACAATATATCTAAATAAATTTTATAGTTCAGTTTGTTCAATATTTATTATTGATCGTGCTTTATTAATTAAGAATAACAATGAGATCACAAGTTCGGATTTTGGAGCATGAGAAGAACCACCCTGAGACTGTGTCAGCCTACTCGTTATCTAGTTTTCTTAGAATTAGATAGCGAAACATTAATTATAACTCCAGAATAGTTCACTGTAGGGACGTTTCAATCGTAACTCGTTTCAGTATTAAAGAGCAATATTATGTCAGAGTTTTTCATTATTGAATGAATACGGTTGAAGGTAACTGGAGATTCCAGGTATCTGTCCACACTTGAAGTAATGCATAACCAACTGCCTGACTATGATCGAGAATTATCTATTTTCCCGACGCCTAGGTCACCACCACCTACCGATATGGTCGGGAGGAGGACGAGGTCATGGGCCTCAAGTTCAGCAAAGAGATGGTGCTGGCCAGGGAGCAAGTAGTGCCCGGAAAGGAGAAATACGAGCTGAGTCCGATCCAGGAGAAGCTGGTCCGCAAGTTCGGCAAGACCGCCTTCCCTTTCACCTTCCACTTCCCGACCAACTCCCCGTGCTCCGTCACCCTCCAGCCCGGCGAGGACGACCAGGGAAAGCCCCTCGGCGTCGAGTACGTCATCAAGGCCTACGTCGCCGAGAGCCCCGACGATCGCGGACACAAGCGCTCTGCCGTCAATCTGGCCATCAAGAAGGTATAAACCTTAGGAAATATTTAAATCTACATCCGAAAAACTTGGGTATTGTAAGCCCTATACAAAGACGAGAATAACAACGAAAAATTGACGACCAAATCAAAACTTGATCGAAAATAATCAATCGCAATTGATAACAACTGTCGAAGTACTAATTTGCAACTGCAAACTGTTTTATTGATTGGAAAAACGATTTCCCTTCAGGAATGAACAGCACGTGAAATTAATGTTTCATTTATAACACCGGATGTTTTCAGCTGCAATACGCCCCACTGGGAATTGCCAAGCGCCAGCCCAGCTCTTTGGTCAGCAAGGGATTTACATTCTCCCAGGGCAAGATCAACCTCGAAGTGACACTCGACAGGGAGATCTACTACCACGGTGAAAAGATCGCCGCCAACGTTACCATCAGCAATAACTCCAGGAAGTCCGTCCGCAATATCAAGGTAAACTATTAAACGCAATGCCAGAATGAAATGTCCAACGCGAACAAAAAGATTCGGTTCTTTCAAATTATCATGAACACTGTATGAGAAGACTTTCCAAACAATAAACTCACTACTACCGTTAAATTTTGTTCTATAATATTAATAATTATAAAATCATTGTTTGACAATTCATCAAAATTATCGCACCCCTAGGTCCAACAGGACTTTTTTAAGACTTAGGGTTGAGGTTCGGTACCATATTAACACTTTCACTGCAATTTCGAGGGCAAATAACGATGCCCGGATAACATGATAATGTTGCAGGTGTCCGCGGTGCAGCACTGCGAAGTGACCATGGTCAACTCGCAGTTCTCCCGCCACGTCGCCGGACTGGAGACCCGCGAGGGCTGCCCCATCACTCCCGGCGCCTCCTTCTCGAAAGTCTTCTATCTCGTACCACTCGCCTCCAGCAACAAGGACCGTTGGGGTGTCGCTCTTGACGGCCATCTTAAGGTATACACAGAATTGCTTCAACCGACCCCGATTAAAACCGAAACTAATATTGAGTTACACATTGAACCCTAATGGTTATACCTATTCTGACCGGAAGTTGAAATATTTTATCCCTTCAGGATAACTTCAGTTACATCAAATTCATTACTTGACTATTATTTTAATTAAAATCCTGATTAATTCAATAAAAAGTTCAATACTTTTCCCGATTTCGATGTTTTCAAATATCACGGATGATTTTACAGTCGTTAAATTCAATCATTTCATCAGTCAATTCTCATCATAATTCTCAGTAGAAATGAAATCGATTACGAACAGCGCTCTCAATAAGTAAAATATGATTTTACATAATTTCACGCCGTCTGGTTAATTAATTACAATACGGGGGCGGGTTAATAAAACGGTTCTGTTTTTCGATCGATTCAGGACGACGACGTGAATCTGGCATCTTCCACACTTGTCCCCGAGGGCAAGTGCCCGGTGGAGGCCCTAGGTATCGTCATCTCGTACTCGCTCCGCGTCAAAGTCAACTGCGGAACTCTGGGCGGCGAGCTCGTGACCGACGTTCCATTCAAGCTGCTCAACCCGGCCCCAGGTGAGTCATCGCATAATATTATGCGTCGCGGCTCATACAAACACCTCTTGGAATTCGAACGGGGCGTATTATCGCGAGGCGTCTCGGTTTACTGGCACTGCTGACCGCCGCGGTCCACCACCCTACCGGGAATCGACATTGCCGAATCGGCAATTAATTTAGCCAGACCAGACGCTATACTAACTCTCATGGTCATTTTGCTTACGGTGTATTGTATTCCGTTTAGATTAGACAACTCCTTTTAGAATCTCCTGATTTAGCTCTACAGAATTATACAATCGTTGGCATTAGGTACTTGCACATATTATGTTATCAGAATTTTAAACATTGACCAATCTACGAAACTCTGCAATGTTACCTCTTTAAATTTCACGAACTCTTGTACACATTTCATTCATGAGCGATTAATTGTCGGGATCTGCCAAAACTCGATTTTCGCTAAATCCACCCAAAACCCAACTCTTCTAGGCAATACGTGACCCCCGCCAAATTTCGGGGTGAAAACTGCGCGAGTAAAATTGGAATTCAGCCTCGGACGTAACGAACTCGGGCCAAAACTCATTTCCCCTCAAATTAGCCAGCCCGTTTCCCGTAAAAGCGGCCTCCCTTCTGGCCGGCGTCCATCGGTCGTGAACCCGCGAGAGAAACTGCCCGGTCGACGGGCGCTTTCGGCTCAGAAAGCCAAGGCTAACACCACCGAGAAGGCCAAGAGCAAGGCAATCGAAATTACGATTTCCTCTCATTTTTTTCAGTGTTTCGGCCCCATCGATTGGTAATCTGCAGTTTGAACTTCAAAGTAATTTTTACATATTTCAGAATTCCGATGAAAAACTGTTATAAAAGAAACACTGTTCAATAGACAGTCAATCAATTATAAACTACTAACTATCAAAAATTGCATATTTTCTCGGAACATGATACGATCTGAATTGACATTTACCCTCATCCTGAGGCTCCCATTAGTGTGGGCGCGATAATGATGTTGGAGAAAAAGTCGTTTCTCACTGAGTTACTACCCAATCCGGACGGCTTAACTGGTCCTGTTCGCTTTCTGTTACCATCGAACATTATATCGTTTCCTATTTGCGACAGGCTCCATCGCTAAGGATAAGGCAAACGCTCTTAAGAAGGCCAAGAGCATCGAGAGGACCCGCTACGAAAACTCCTGCTACGCCGACGACGACGACAACATCGTCTTCGAAGACTTCGCTCGTCTTCGTCTCAACGAGCCCGATGAGTAGACAATCACCGACCTCCAGAGACCGCTTCACTAATATCTAATCGCCCGACTATATTTTAACGAAAATTATCTCATATTTTATTTAAATCGACATATCGATCGAGTTATTATCGAGCCGCCTCTAGTCTTTATTATCGAGTATGGGGTGCTCCAGATGTGAATTAGAACGTGCCAAATATGATGATAACTATCTTCTTCCTCGTCCTTTGCATGATTACCCTAACCCCCTTGTTTGTGTTCTCTTAGATGTAAACTCCCTTACAATCCGCGATAACAAAATTTATATAACTACCAAAAAATAGCAAAATACCTAAAAAACCCACAATGTCAAATTTTTCTCTATTCGAATTTCATATTCTCTTCGGCTTTTCTTAATTGTAGATGGCGTATGTAATTCTGAATGATTAGTGGCATTATTTAACTATGATAAAGTATGCAATATTTAAATTGAATGTTTATAATTTAAGCTTTAAACCTTGACAATGTGGCTAAAAAAAATTGTAAAAAAATGAAAAGATGAAAAATATCCAAGGATTGTAACTTACTATAACTATTTAGAGATATTGTTTTACTGTAATTAATATTATTATTATTACTACTATCGATTGATACTCTCAGTTATATTTGGACGAAATTGTTTTGTTTGGTAAATTTGAAAACACACTATTTCTGTAGCACCCAATACAGTTATTTAATTTATTTTATCGAATGTATATTTATTTGTGATGCAATATATAATAAATACAGCATTGATGTGAATATTGATTTTCATTTCAAGTAGCCCCAAATAATTTTTTAATATTGTGAGAATAATAAATATATAAATATACTCAAACAAAAATAAATATATTTTATTTAAATATATTTTTAAAAAAACGGAATTATATAAATTCAACAATAATTAATTTATGCCGAAATCAATCGAACCATTTCATTTTATTTATAACTAAGACAATACTGCGGTATTGCGAACAATGCCAACAATAACAATATTAATAAAAACAACTACTACTAAAACATAATATCCCGAACAAGAATAAAAAAGAAACCTATTTACTGAGTGTATAAGTCTACAAATCGACAAATGAAACTTTTATGCCTCTTGAGAGCTGGAAAAAACTTATTCTGCTTCATTCGGTTAATATTTATATATTTTGAAAACAATCCTTTAAGACACTTACTTATTTTTTTAAAATATACTTGGTCTTAAGCCTAATTGCTCTTAAGCAAGACAGGTTTTGGCTTTTCGCTGTAAGCAACATAGGCACTTACGCAGATGAAGTATTCTTTTCATTATAATTGCCTCCATAATCTACACGAGAGTGAGCATAAGACAGAGTCAACGAGTTGTGACAAAAATTATACTCGAAAAACAATATTAAATTTTGGAAACGTGACAAAACGGGGAAAGTTAAACGACGAATGTGCATATACAGGTACTCATTATGCCGAGTTTGGTTCTCGAGGAAGAGGGAATAGAAATTCACGATGATACAAATCGGGGCCCGGTTTTCTCACACTCGGACAAATCAGGTTCGGACACCCGCGAACCCGATGACCTCTGACGGTCCCCCCCCGGACTTAATTCGACCCGACAACCAGTCCACAGCGGAACCGGAAGTACCACATAACCCTTCCCTAAGTCCAGCTTTCTAATTCCGAAATTGCCTAGCGCCGACCGAGAAAAAAAACTGAAATCTCTCTGATATTTATTGAACGAAAACGTTTCTTATCTTTTACGTTCGGACAGTCGCCGGATGGAAAGGGGATTCTCGAAAGGATAATTTGTGAGACCGTAATCCGTGAAGACCTTTACACTCTTAAGCTGGAATTTATAAATTTCTTCTGTCCAATAAGAGAGAGTGAAAACGTTTAGCGGAATTTTGGGAAACATAGAGACAGAGTTTGAAATCGTTAAAGAGGATTAGTACCTAGTAGTAGTAAATTAACCCTCTATGGGCCGAATTTTTATTCTAAAGCCAAAAAAATTGGGGGAACGAAAAATCAGTAATTATAAACCTAGATATGCAAATGAAGAAAATTGATATTGATATTAGTTGTCTTGACAACGTTATAGGATTAAGATTTATGCGCCATCTCACGAAAACAGCTATAATTTGGTAAAATCTCGATGAATTGAAATGTGAACTGAAAGTTATACTGGCCCATAGAGGGTTAATAAGGGTGGCCCGAACAAAAGAAAATAATTTATTAAGTAATAAAATAAATGAAAATATTCCGTATTTCCGCAGACAGACAGTAAATAAGATAAAAATTGGGGCACGTTGGAATGATCGGCACTGAATGGTTTATGCGAAATGAGTCAGCAAATTAGCGGCGTACAGTAGGCCCTTGAAATTTCATTTCGACAATAAAATAAAACGCAGTGACTGGCAGATAATCACAAGGTATGACAGTTTTACAGACACGTAATGCGTTCGGCGTTGCACCATCATGCAATGAACGCACGATAAAAACTTCAGCTGGAATTGGTTTTTGCCACCGCCGTCTTCGATACCGATTTGTCGACCAGCAGCTCCCGGTTGCCCGTTCGACTGAGAAATTGGTGTAATTGTGTTTAAATTATGCAAGGAAAATATAAGAGTTTGGCTTCTTTTTTTTTCATCTCGATCTGGGATTTTATTGCACAATGGCGGTCCGATTTCTTTAGAAAATTGTCGTTTCCTTTTATTGCGGCGTCCCAAGCCGCGCTTTTTGCAAATTTATGTAACCGAGTTTCGGTCCGAGGGATCGATAATTGTTTAGCAGAGTTATTTTTCTAAACTAGATCGATGCAATTAACATCAATTCTTGAGTTTAGTTTTAGTTTTTTTTTTGCAATATGGTTGTAAAATATACTAAATGAAAAGAACACACAGGAAGTGAGTTTCTTCGAAATTGCTTGGATCATAAGTCCAATCATTACTTTATTTTATACAACCAATCCCCTTATTGTGGCGATATTATAAAACAAATCAAATGTTACAGGAAAAACAATACTGGCTCAATTCTTGTTTTTCGTTATTTATCATTGGGAAAGGGAGTTTGATTTTCGGAAGAAACGGCCCGACAAAAACCGAAATCGGCTGCGGTCAAATTTCAAAACTCTCCAATATCAAATTTCTTTAAGTGAGCCCCTCCTCCTCGTTAAACCGGGTCCCCCGCGAATTTCGAAATCACCAAAAATTATTATATAATAGTTATGTAATTAGCGTCAGGAGCGTTTTTCTTTGTAAAATGCTCATTAAAGATACAGTCAAAATAATTCCTAAAATATAGATCGGTATGGTGTACTGTCCCGGAAACCTATGTCCTGTATTATAAACTATAAAGGGGAGAATCATTTATGAACTTCTAATAGATTCGGTAGCCGACCCTCCCAAGACCATAACATAATTTAAATTTGCAGTTGAATGAAAATTTGGTTCGCCCTATGAAATTCCGCTTAATTACACACAACTTCTTTGATATACCTGTTTTGTGGTCTGCGAGGGGTTGGAATACTGTAGGTTCGTGATGTTTCTGTCTCCTCTCGCTGGTTTGGTCTTTTGCTAGACCGGTTTCGTACCGGTGACGGTACTGTCAGTACATGTGAAAGTGAGAGTGCAATGAGGATGCCCAAAAAACATCCAAAGTGCTAACAGTGACTAACACCGCTACTGAAGATGGCGAGCAGCCGAAACCGGTCTAGCAAAAGACCAAACCAGCGAGAGGAGACAGAAACATCACGAACCTACAGTACACACAACTTCCTTACTACGGAGTACACCTGCAATTCAGGATGTAATGAGTGACCTCAAGAAAATTACACTCGCGCTCGATCGAAGGTCAACGTAAAAACTCCCCCTGCAGTCGGAACGACAGATGATGTTCGACAAAAGGGAAATGAACCTGTTGAGATTGATGCACGAGAAACTGATTGGGAGGGGTGAACCACCCCCAGTATCCCAGATTGCCCAATGCCCAGAGGCTATCAGTGGCTCAGAGACTTCGGTACAAGTGAAAGCAGGTGCAGCGTCAGCCTTCTGCACGAATCTATCAAAATATTTCCAGTGGAAATACAGACTTCATTTGGAAGACGAATAAAGTGGCACTTGAGCGATGCATAAAACATATCCACAAAATATTATTTATTCGGACAAATTTCCCACCAAAGAGAACACAGACACTGCACGGCTATTGGATAAATTAGTACATTGTCACCACTAGATAAAATACGACTTGGTTGATTTTTACTATAATCAGAGATCCTACACTATATTTGGCATGTGTCAAAAAAATAAATGGAATTAGGTTTTGTAATACAAATTTTAGAACGAGGACATATATTGTCCAGACTGTACGCTCAGTTCTTAACTTTCATTCATAAATTTAAGTCTTAAATGAAGTCTTTTGGGGTAGTTATATCATTAAGTACCTAAGCATCCTACAAGCAGCCAATAAAGCATAGGTTCGTCGGTTATAATATTATAACTAAACATCGTATTTAAAACTTAAGAAATGTACTGCGACCCCGTGAAAGCGCAAAGTGTCACCTAAATAAGAAACGGCAATATGAACTCACCTGGACGGAAGAGCAGAGTTGGAGCGACTGAATGGTAGTAACCTGCCGAGGTCGAGGCCGAGAGCACAAGTGATATTAGGGGTGGTTTCTTACCCCCGAGGGCTATCAGGAAGGAAGAGTTAAGGGAGGAAGGGAGTGGCCTCGTTGGGGCGCAGAGGGGGAAGGGCCGGCCCACTGCCCGTCACCCGTCACATCAATCAACCGGCCTTATAGTCAACCCCAATCATGTATTATTTATAATTCCAGATATTCCCATGTCCGCGGGTCGAGGTCACCACCCAGTGACCGACAAGGGAAACCAGTCCTCCGACCCACTCGCCGATTTCCTATTCCTATTCCTTGATTACCACGCGGGGACATATTTCCGTTACCCGAATTTAATCCCAGGTAAGGAATAATAACCAAGCTTACTGATTCTTAACATACAATACCATTTACGAATATAGCACGACTGTATATATATATATAGCACTATACATTGTTCATAATACGTTTATATCAAATCACATTAATTTTAGATAAAAGTTTTCGGTGAAAATTTCAAATTGTGAGTGTGGGGGGAAATTATTATATTAATTATCCGATATGGGTTAAATCTATATTGGAATGTAGGTTTTGAAATTCTGTCCATTCGTTCACGCTATTGAATGGTTGTGACCATAGGTAAGTGTCCGCCAGAATGTGTTCCGTATGTCCTCTTGTGACTCCTAAGTCAAAAGCGACAAAACAATAAGATCAGAAGCGTCGAACAAACAATAGTTTACGGTGGTATTAACGGACGAGTACCGCAAACAGAACCAGTTCCTAGCAACAGTATCATAGCGGGCCGAATAAAAGTTAAAACCCGGGCATTGTCCTTCCTTGTTTAGCGTTGTTTAGAATTAAAAGTCACCCCTGGTAATTAATTAAGGAGAGACAAGGGCGGAGGTTCCCATGGCGGGGAGGGAACCAGTTCTGGTCATTTACGCCGGTGGAGATAAATCACGGCGGAGCGGTCATGCACGGGTCACGGGGTCATTGTGTCCGAGAGGCCGAAGAGGGGTAGGCCCCCGATTGTCTCGGAGAGGTAAAGGGGAAAGGCCCCGCTAACCGTTTTTTGCCGGGCCCCATTGTGAGCCGGGCTCCGGGCCCGCCAATTAATGCCGGGGCCCTCGGCTGTTTGTTTGGGCCGGCGCTTGTCTCTGGGGCCCGCTCCAAGGTGGGCGGGTCCCAGTGACCGGTGAAGTGGCTGGGAAGATCCGCGCACTTCCTTCCAATAATAACCCCTACCGCCTGTCCACTGACCTGTGGGACCCGAACGCCAGATTCGTTTCCACGTATACTTCCGTGGCATTTGTTTTAATTATACGGCTTAAAACAACATTTTCAGCCACTGTAAAACAAGATTTCCCAGAACGGGGAAAGTATTCCTATGGACAATTAGAATATTCCATCGATTTTTAACATTTATTTCGCATTAGTGCAATAATATATCAGATCAGCCTATTATCCCACCTAAATCCTATTGGATCTATACCTGAATTACATCGATCATTTCCATAATACAAGCTATATATTAATATTTCATACGAAATCCTGTCATAAGAATCCTGCATATAAGAAACCTGGAATCGCGGATTTTACTTTTCTAATATATTATTTTGCATACAATCTGTAGTAAACCATTAATATGGCAACGACCAAATAATTAATATCATGCATAAAACATGCGGGTGCACTTAATTCGCTTCAAATACGCATCGGATCGATCGGGTTTCAACCCGGTTCCGGAAAGCCCGTTCGGAATTACGTTATAATTAAAAGTCGGGTTTGTTTTTTATACTTTCTCCAGAAGTAATACTATAGAGAAAGTATTGTTTTTTGGAGAGAGCGGCGTAAATTATCGTTCGAAGAGGACCCGTGTCGTTTTCACTGTTTTCTCTGCCGGTTATTCAGTGAACGAGCAGTGTCGGATAATTGTAGTCACCCAGATAAGGGTCGGACAATGATTTTTAAAGTTGAAATGACCGTCATACGTAAGGCGGGTGGTTTTCCGCCGCGGTCACGACAGCCTCGTGTCGTGAGTCCCAGATCAAATGATAATAATCCCTCCGAACGTATCCATTTTTTCATTCATCGAAACGAATACTACGATGCAGTGTCTATTAAACGCATACCACACTGTTACTGAGTGAAATCTGAAAGGACCTATAGGTCGTGACAAATGTTATTCACCGAACGCGACGTGAATACAGATGTACAATGATCGTGACCTATCCAACGTGTAAAATGCGTACTATTCAAATCCGCACTAAGCACTAGGGCAGTAGTGAAAGTCGAAAATCGGAGTAAACAAAATGTTGTAACATTTTTTTTGGAAATCCTTGCGATCTTCTGTCTTTACTCGCCGACTTCGTCCTAAGCTAAATTCGTTTCGGCTTTTTACCACCATGACATTCCGTCAGTAATATAGTCATGTACATACACATGTCGACTGTTTAGAAATTTTATATCAAAATTAATAATAAAAACCCGTATATAAGAAACGCGATATATAATAATTAGCAACGATGGCCGTTAACTTACATCCGAGTAGTTGAGGACAAGATCCCGAACAATGCACATTACAAAACCGAAATTGCTGAGAGAATTTCCAACTAGACACTACTGGAAATCGGCTCAAGGTAGCGCCCCATTTGTTACCGTGTAAAAAACAATACTGAGAATTTCAGAAACAATGAACCGATACAATTTGAAATTTTATGGAAACAGGGATAACTGCGATCCGCTGTCTCCCCTAGGTATAGTCTGGTCCTAATCTTCACGCTACCCCCTAACGGTGGTGACACTAGGAACGGTTTCAAATAGGCGCGTTGATTGTTGGAAATTAGAAAGCTCCGACGGGGCATAAGAGGTATAAAAAAAAGAAAAATAAGGTAACGGCAATAATTTAGTAGCGCGGTGCTAACCTGCCCCCGGGGGGACCGGTCGGTCTAGCCGATTCGAGGACGGAAAGGGAAATTGTGTGAACTTGAAATCTCCGACAGGTTTCATGCCAGCGGAAATGGCCGCTTTCAAAGTTGTCACGGGAGACGGGGAGTTGAGAAAATAGAAAAAAAAAAGCTCGGCCCCTCCGCGTTTTTAATGGTTTGTTGGCATTCCTCAGCCACCTCCTAATCACTTCCTAGCAATTGCCCCAAAGCACACGGTACTTCTTTTTCCTGTCATTGACTTTGAAAGTAAGCTACATTACCCGCTGTTCTAATTTTCTCGCTACTTTAATACGTTATTTCTTTCATGTCTGAGCAATGACTTCTCATTATAGCTTCAGTCTGTCCTGTTCCTCGGTACTGGCAAGCCAAAATACGTTGTTTCCTCGGTGAGTATGATAACGCCTATAACGTACAGTCGCCTTCAGTCTCTAAGAATGACAATTTGGTGGTTGTATAGATGATAAGTTCTTTCTAGAAATTTATACTTTTAATTTATACTTTTAATTTATACTTTTAATTTATACTTTTAATTTATACTTTTAATTTATACTTTGCGCTGATTGAAATCATTAAATACTGTCGATGTACACATTAGTTTGAATCCTACATTCTTTGATAATTGCGGAATACAAAAACTTCCCAAGTCGGAGGAGAAAACCAAAAAATAAGTAGTCCTTCTATTAAGTTAACACCGAGTTAAGTGCCGATGCATTAAGGGGAAAAGTTCAATTTGTTAAACAAGCGACATTTGACGCCATTAACTGCGAATCTGGGTCCTTGACACTTGACCGGACAAAGGCGTGTTGCTCACATTTCTTACGTCATGTCGAATCATTCCAGCCAATAGATCAATCTCGGTAATCGATCGTCTGGGGGATCAATTAAACTTTAACACTGGGTTTCGTGAAAATTAACCTGACATTTAAGAGAGGCGAAGAAATCGCCTTTTTCAGTCGCCGCGTTCGTTGCGGAACTGGGTCATGTCAGTTTTTTTGTTTACGTCATTTACAGCGAAGAGTAATCAAGAAACATTGTTCAACACGCAGGCACTACATTACTGTTCTGTATAGTGGAACAAAACGCTCCGAACGTTCAATTGTATTTCCCTTGGCAATTTCCAATTTATATAATAAGCAAATTATAATAATGGCTATTGGGATCTCTCATTTCCCTGATTTGGTTATATATACCCGCAATTCCTGACACACTTTATCAGACATTCAGTTTTCTACGCAAAAAGTTTCGTAGTGAGCTGTTGTTGAACATTCACCCGCCTCCAGAAAATCGGGCTAATGATATTTTGTTCGTTTATACTACAAACAACGACTAAAAATTTGAATAAAGCATTTAAGTGCATAACTGGTAAATAATCTCCCTCAAAGATTAAGGGAGATAAACACGATATTAAGGAATCGCGATGCGGGTCCGGCGGACGTTCAATACGCTTCGGATAATGTTTTCAACAGTCGCTCGGCGAAGGGATGAGTAAAACGGCGGGTGAAAAACAGACGAGAGATAAGAAAAGGCTAAGTTCAGTTTAGGTCTAGGTGTGAAAGGGGTTTGGTTTGCGGTAGATAATCGGGGAGATAGCCGGGGTAGGAAGGGTCAGGGACAATGGGAGCTAGACCGGGGAGGGCCCGCCCTTTCTCAAGGCCAGTTCGGACAATGGCCCCCCTTTCCTTTCTGTCCAGTCCCTTTTCAGGAAGCGTTTTGTACCGTTCTCCTTAATGTTTATGTTGGCATATAATTTAGGATAGAGAGTTTTTTCGGACTCGGTCAAACCTGTTCCCGGGGTCCGAACGGGGTTTATCCTTGGAGACCCTCCCTCCCATAATGTTTGCGCCCCGTCGCACAATATCATAAATCATAAACAGAGGGGGGGTGACGAACCGCTTCCGGACCGGCCGTCCCTTATCCGCTTCCCGAATTAATAATATTAAAATCTCGATTAACAATAACATTCCTCCCGTTTTAAATAATGCGAATAGTTGAAATAATTAATTTATACTAGCTTGCAGCTTAGCTGCTTGCAGGATAGTCAGCGAGCTTTCAACTCCCTTTTGGTGTGAATGGCAGGGGCCAAAATGTGTTTCTGGCTCAAATTGACAAATTAGTTTATCGCTGCGCTAGTTTATCTGTGCAAGTGGACCCAACGAACTTTAGTTAAGTACATTTCCGGACCACCCTCAGGGGCACTAGTTTCACAAAAATCATTCGTTGAGTTCATTTGCACCGATAAACTAGTGCCCCTGAGGCCGGTGCGGAAAAGTACTTAACTAAAGTTCGTTGGGCAGTGTAAACAATATATATTGATAAAACTGAATATAACTGTTCTTTTTTTTAGAACGTGTTTATTAATGAGGTAAATATTCAATTAGAACAGGCAGTTACCAATGAATTAACCGAGAACTCTAATCGGGAATGGACTGTAGAAATTTCACAAATACACTTTCTACGTTCGTGTACGGGCCTGTGACCACAAAACCGGTATTTAATCGGACACACGCATTGTTCCTCCCCAGACGTCTGCTAATCCCGCCCCAGAAACAGTTCCGGTTTCCGGAGGCCGGACTGTTGAATATATCCGTTGAATACGATTAAACCGCGGTGATGGACCGATGTCTAAAAAAGGGGGCTGGAAGGTCCGAACCTCCCCCCGGCACCGCGGAGTACGTTGGGATAATTGGTTGTTGCCGGCCGGCATTGAGATTCCCCAACTCATAAAGAACGTCCTTTTGCATCAAAGGGTGAAGCTGACCTCTGGGGGGGATCCCTTAATTAGGGTCTCAGCTTACAATAGGCCCCGACCGGCCAACTACCTGGACAACCCACCAACGGGCAGTTCCCACCGCCCCTTCATCCACTTTTAGCATAAATCCATTGAAACCGAGCCATTTAACCCTTCGCCGGTTGAATATGCTCTAATGCGCAGTTGGGGCTACTCTGTCTGACCGAACTATATACCTTCATAAACTCCGACCGAATATTTACTGAGTACGCTTGAATGTTAGCTTCTATCATGACCAACCGACGCGGCTAAGTATATGACGAAATGCGCCGAAATCAGTCTGGCATAGCCTCCTACCAGGTTTCGAATTTTCGACATTTCACCAATGTTTTGACCAATACTTCTTTTTTAATTTCAGATTCGTTCCGATTTACTGTTCGTCTTACAATTTACGATCGGGGACTCCTCCATCCCTGGACACTTCTCCACGTTAACTGAACTCCACATAGAGAACAACACGCCAACATACATATAAAATGCAAACTAAGAAGTCTAATCTAAAATGGTTGATCGGATTGAGATAATTTCTTCTTTGGATGTACAGACAAATCTTCTAAATATATATTTTTTTGTAAGTAACTGTTATACAATACATTGTTAGATTGGGTTTTAGACCCTGTCGAGGGACTGACTGGGAGACACAATGGCCTGGAAAGTTTTTGCCCCCAAGTTTACCGTAACAGGTTGCGGTTCCCCGGTGCAGGGGAGCGTGTCATCGATGCCATTTCACGTCAACCCCAGTCGGCCGCCCTGGCACTCCTTATACTGTTGTATATAAGATTCAACAGTAGGTCAATCGGAGGCATTCTGTCCGTTGCGTTGCTCCAGCATGAATCTCCGCCAGGTACGTCAACAACTTCCCTCTTAACATCGCTTGCTTCGGATATTTTCAGCGTTACCAACACAGCCCGTGTAACGGTTCTAGGCACAGTGTTCAATATGCCTTATCACCGTCCTAACGTATTAGGAAAAATGAAAGGATCGAAAAAAAGTACGCGTTCTGTATAATGTGATTTACAATAAAAATTAGTGCAGGATTCTAAATTTAGGGAAATATAATTACTCATATTGTTAAATATTCGCATACTAATTTTCAGTCTGGTAACTTTGGAGTAATATAAAATAGTCTGTCTGGGTCTGTCATTCCTGTTTCACAAAAGTAATGTTCATGTAAGAAATCATGATTCAAAAAAGTTTCATTACACAGAAATTGAGTGTTTCGTGGAACGTGAGGGTGATGGAGGTAGTGACTGACTGATCGCAGGATTATAATACTTCCAATTCAAAAAGTGCAAGGTGAAAACCCAGTTGATAAGTGAGATAAGGAAAACAAATCCTCCGGATGCCCAGAATAAGTCAAAGAGATCACATAGACGGATCGTTTTTCGTTGCCACTGCCCTTCTAATTCCGTCGGAACACATTTCGTTCAGTTAGCTACAGTTTTCTTATGTTAATTTATTTTATATACTGTGCCGAATTCAGGTCGCTTTCCTGCTATGCACTGTGGGCATAGCCGCTACCGCATCCGAGTTCGATGGACAACAAGGCGATAGGGATGCACCCCTCCAGTTCCGCGGGCAAGGTGATCGTATATACAATATTGCCTCCGTCTATAAATAAGTTTTTCCATTGTAATCGATTTTATACTGAATTAAACCTATCTTAAACATAAAATTTGAACCCTTAGCAACGATACTAGATTCAGAATTCGAGCCAGAAGCTCAAGGATCGGAACAGAACTCGAGGGTCTACGAAGACGCGGGCGACTCCGTGGCGGCGGCCGACAGCCATTATTTCCAGTGAGTAACAAACCAGAGCCAGAAAAGCCGTTAATAAGCTATATCATAAGACTGGAAAATTACAAAGTTTTACAGTAGTCGTAACAAGCGCGGATGCAATGCCAAGTGCATCTATCCGGTGGAACGGTGTGAGCTTCACCTCGCCAGAAAGCAAACACCTTAACTTCAAGACGCGTTTCACGCTCCGTCAATTTCTAATAATGAACTGCGTTCAATTCAGCAACTGTTCCTCCGGTCAGAGCGGTAAAAACGAAGTTCCGAGTATTGCTCAAGTGTATGCTATTCGCATTTTTAACTTTGCCCTATAATTATTAAATCCGAATGTAAATCCGATGCACCAATAGATTTAGAACCTCAACGCGAAGCAAAGGGTAACGAAGCGCTTCGAGTCGCAGAATGAATCGTCCATGTAAGGCGAATATTTTTTGGCGTTAACAATCTATAAAACCCATAACAAATGTAAACTGAACGATTCTTGATTTAATTTGTGTAAAAAGCTGAGAGTTTCTAGAGACCAGTACGTGCTACATTACGGGCCGAGGCAAATAGAGTTCGGTCACGTTGAGGAGGACCAGAACAAATGGGAACAGAGATTCGAGAGGAAAGACCACGACAAGAACCGCCACCAGGGCAAGGTCTAGAATATTATTGGCATGACTATCAGAATTGGCGGTCACGTTTCTTCCCCTTCACGATCTCCGCACCTTCTCGATTTCTCCATTAACGCCCTGTCCAAAGTCGAGCCAGCCGTTGATCCGTAATTGCGTCCGACTGTGTCCCAATAGGGTTGTCAATCTCAAAATGGAGCTAATTTCCAACATTTAAGATTTTAGTCCCAAATAAAATTGCAATATTTCCTTCGATGTAACGAAGAGTTAAGGCAACCACATTTACGACCAATTGAACTTCAATACTATCGTATCTTAACACAAGACTTTGTTAAAACGCTCGCTTGGCTAAAGGTTGATGGAATCCAACATAACGTGTCGCGTACCTGAGATATGACAAATTCAAAAGGGCAGTATATTACTTGGGCTAGAACACAAAATCAGCTCCATTCGATATACGAATAATATTCGGTTAATACAACTGTTACTCTTTCATATTCTGGCAGGTCATATGAGAGCCTTTTCCAGGACTCTCGTCGATTCCGCGAATTTGGCAACCTACTAAAAAATGGATGGTTTCCTTCCCTGGTAGAGGGAAACTGCCAATGCGGAATTATGCGGGCTTTATATTTTTTCCTAATGTGTAAATAAAATAGGACAATACATACCTGGCTCTGACTTTTTACGACGGGAAGTTTCTTGCATTTGGCGCACTGGTGCAGTGACTAATTGCTTCCTCTGCACGAATTCATTCATCTGTCTTTCCATTTTTTCAATTTCATTTCTTCCACCGCTCGTTCAGTTCAATTCCGACCTAGCAAACAATATTTATTATTGGTAATTTTAGATCTACAACTTTTAATCTTTTAATTTATTTAATCTTTGATCTTTTATTGCACTTTTAAAAAAGTTCACAACCAATCAACGACGATATCAAGTGTATGCCAAACTTTCAATAATGCTGGAATTTCGCCATGAGTCTATCTACACTATGAGCTATGAGTCTCGACCACCACACGTGTAATATTAGAATATAAATTCACAGTCAGTGGGTTCACTCATGTCGCTTTTGCTACTTGAACGTTGAAATCTATTCCGTATTAATTGATGGAGTTAATTAAAATTCCCGTTGTTTTCAATTAATTTCCACCAATAATCGCTGGGCTCCCTAAGCTGGAATTGAACTATCGGGTGAGGAGGAGAACTATCGCATGTAGTCTGCATGTACTTTGCCGGCCTTCAGGTACGCTAACAACCCGCACCACGATCACTACGATTTCGGTTACAAGAGGGGCAACCACCATCACCACATCGAGAGGCACGAAAAGGCGCACCCACACGCCGGACACTTCACAACCAAGGTAATGACATCCCCGATAGTAACGGGAATTATTGTTGCAATTCTCCAAACCAGTACCAGTGCTGTTCGTATTCAGGAAAGTTGAGTGTTCTTGAAAGGATAGTCAGTAAGTCCAGAAGCAATGACTAATAATAGGTTAGTCTCCGAAAAATATTAGGTAACGTAAAAATCCCATATGTAAAATAAAATATTCGGGGAGAGAACAAAGCTTCCCTACTCTTCCTGTCGCTCTTCCTATCGCACTTTTTGCTCACTTTAACATCTTTAGTTTTCATTATTAAAGCTCAATTCTCACCCTGGTTGCCCCTCCTGGTCGGATTCTATTCGGTCGACACTGATCACTGCTTGCTTAAAATTCGCTCACACAAATTTCAAAAATAACACGATAAACTAAATAAAATCACTTTTTTGAATAAAGTCGATATTGTTAGTAACATAATTGGCAATAAAAAGTTTATAATTTGCAGGTAATCTGGGGAGACAAAAAAGGAGGACACGGAGAACACTATTGGGACTACAATCACGCCGGGCACGATAAGGTAAACAGCAGGAAGTAATCTTGGCATATATTTCTCTTTATATGCATAGAAAATGTATGAACAGTCGATCTTAAGCAACAACAACAAGTAACAACATGAAATTGAAATGGAACATAATTGTACAGGATATGAACTGAATTATTTTCACTTATGTGACTGAATTGTCCCTATATCCTTCGAGTATTTCGTGCGAGAATGCCAAACGTTATTTTGGAATATCTGAGAATTAAGAAATTCATCTCATTTAAACGCTTCGCACGGCGTGAAAACCAAGCTCGTGTCGCAAACAGAGCTTCCACTGCAATTATTCCAGGCTCTGGACAGTCACTTCCCGATTCGCTTAACTCGCTTGCAATGTCTAAGAAGTGAAGGCGAAGTTAAGAAAAAAAGTAACAACTAAATCTAGCGCTACTAACATCATTTAGCGTTAACACAACCGGAAAATATTACAATAACGATGTCGACAACCGGTCATTTACAATTATTAATAGGCTTAATAGGAATTATCATAAAAGCGTGTCCCCTCATTATTCAAACTATGCTTTACTTAAGATATTAAGAGTAACATTTTTTTAAACATAGTAAATATTCATTTTCTTATGCTTACAGCTATCTAATATTGTGTATTACATAAAAAGAAATTCTTTGGTATTTCATACATATTTACTTTGTACGCCATTGGATTCATGTATTTATAACATATTACTGTTGCTCCACGTTAGCATAATACCTTAGTTATTTGCATTATCACATGTTATGCATTCATGTATTTTACTTATATAACTCCCAATATTATTTCTTTCAGGGTGGCCACCACGATGAGGCCGGTGCTGTAAGTAACAGAACTTGTATTTTCATTATAATTAAATAATGTTCTTACAATAAATCGAAACCTATTGAGAACGGAATCGCCCTGAACGTCAATCGAAGAAAGAGAAAATTAAGGAAAGTATTTAATGCGAATTTAAGCTTTTGAGTGTCAAATTGAAACGGTTACGTAAACGGCGGCTTTAAAAAGGGACTGGTTGCTCCACTCCCAGCGGAGCGGAGGAATAATTTTCTAATTACTTACTTGCCCAGTTCGTTTTGAATGTCATAAAAAACTGTTGCAAAACAAGCCAGCGGGCTGCATAACGCCGGGTCACAATCGGCTAGCTCTCTCACTCCGTGGGTAAAAATCGTCCGAGTGTAAACAACACAGACTTAAAGTATACCATCGAGCCGATTGCCAAGAGGCCCTAGTCTTAGCTCCGCTGAGCTATTCCATACAGCAATCATAATTTTGCAGATGTTTACTAATCTAGTTTAATAATCTAGATGTTACGAAACGACTTTTTACGAAACAGACAAAAGTCTGTCGCGTCCGAAACCTTAACTAGGATTGTGATGGTTCGGAACATCATCCCTCTTGCTTTCGGTTGTCTCTCTCAGCACTCGCGTATTTGGACCTAAATGTGTCCGCATGTTCGGATTACCACTTGACTGTTATCGGGCTGAATTATATTATGAATTTGTTTTATATTGTCCCGAAACACTATTTATGGACAAAATATAGTAAAATCTGCTTTGCCACCGATTTCAGGGAAGTGAAAACGTTCCCCAGTATCGCAGTTACGAATCAGTGAACAATCAAGGACGACTGAAGAGGTTCATCCAGGAGCGTTCGTCGGTCATTTACCTGGCCGAGAACCGAATGTAGAGGACGACACGCGAACCCACCCGAAGACACAATAAAATATATTATTAAAATTGTACAAGATGGAAGACAAATGGAAAGAAAGTGCAATAAATAAATTGAAGTAAAAAACCTTACGTTTGCGTGCTTTCTAAAGTGCATTCTGCTCGAAAAATAAACGACACAAAGACACGCAGAAGGCCGAAAGGCCGTCGAGTGAAGGGCCCACTTTTACCTTTTATCGTGCTCAGCATAGCGAAACCACAAAAAATCGCGGGATTTAGTAAGCTTTTTACTATTTATTAATATTAGGACTCAGGGAAAGTTTATTTCCGCCTTTTTTGGTTACATACAGAATTATTGTTGGTACAACCAATGGCGCACAACCTAGGAATAAACGGGTTGTTTTTTTGCTCATTTTATGAGACGATGGCTGACGCAACTCACTGTAACGAACGTGAAGCGTACGACTTATTTCAACGTCTATTCACATAACCGATATTTCTTTTAAGTATTCACAATAACAATTGAAAGGTAAACGTGACCACTAACTCTTCGTTTTAGACGGAGGGATACAGTCGAATTGTTTAAGAATAACATCTCTTTAAAAGAAATATGGACTTCCTATACACGACCGTTGAGGAAACGTCGTTTTTACGTTGCCGCTTAGCGGACCGTGCTAAACGACGCGGGTAGACATATTTTTTTAAGAAGGAAGAGCCACCGAAGAGAAACATTATACTGCCCTTATGTAAATTTTCAGACATTGTTCCAATCGCTGAGTTCTAGGGTAGGTTTTTCATATTCGATGTGATAGACGTAAAGTAGAATTGTCTAATCCCGTAGAACTGAGGTATGTAAAAATATAGGGACAATAAATAAATATATAGTGAAATAAACAAATCTCAGGCTGTGCAAAGGCTGTGAATTAAATTTACTTACTGTAAAGGTTATTTCCTGCCCGGTGAATATGGAACATTAACGAACACCGGATTACCGAAAGCGGAAATCTCTTTCCTCAGAGGTTCATGGGAAACAGGTGACCTCTAAACTCCTGTCGACCCTTAAGAGCCTTGGGAGCCGGTTACCTGCTGGCCGCTCCTTCTGGTATTCAAATCACCTGTTCGGGTTAACACTCGGGTCACCCGGGGAGGGGCACCTAATGCCCGGTCAAACTGCCACCCGATTCCGATTGGCCCGGTTGCGCAACCCGGCCTTACGCTTGAAAAGTAATAGCGGCAACAGCGACGCAATTTTCTCGAATCGGTTAATTTATATAATCCCTAACGGCTCCTATAATAGCGGCCTTCGTCGGAACGATCGTTATTCAATAGCGCCGGCGCTATTTTCGGACCCACTGTAACGCAATATACCACACATGCATTCGGCTTCAAGTTAGGGCATTTTTTCAAAAATATTTATGAAGCGCCAACTACTCTTTAAACGTGTAAAAGACCATTGGAGAAGTATCGAATCGCGATATTAGTTTTTGAAATTGCGAAAATCGTACAAAATCAATTGTTTCCCGAATTTTCGGTCATGGTACTATGAAACAACGAATAGCAGCTAATGTTATCCCAAGTACCTACCTCAATCCACTATATAGTCATTGTTGGTGATAACACGTTGCCAAGGTGATACCTCAATTACCAACATTCCCAACTATAAAGAGACATTGGAAATCGACTAATTCAATATAATCGAGTCACTCGATATTTTCATCGTCGTCGAAATACCCTTACTGCGAATTGGACTGCGAGAGTTTCGGCCCTCTTCTGGCTTCACCGTCGGTCAAGCAGTCTCAGAGCACGTGATCCAATTGCACAAGCGAGACCGGAAGCCATCGGGGGATTGCTCAAGGCACGGCCAGAATGACCGGCGGGCGGCTAGTTACATGACATGACACAATGCCGGCGGAGGTTGACACTCCTCCCCCGATGGTCCCGCTTTCACTCTCAGAGCGACGCACGCGAAATATTCCATACTAGATGATATTGAGGCTAATATTGAATAACATGACATCAGGGCGCACTGAGCGGATCACTTTCACGTGTTCCGACCTACAGCATCAATATATAAATAGCACTACCATTATGACAAAGGGCACAGTGGCCTTGGCCTCCGTGAAAAGAGTTTTGAGCCTGAAGTTATTCTGAAGGATGATTTTAGCGTTGTTCGGTGGGCCGATTTAACAGTGAGCGTGGAGAGAACATATGCTTATTGATCATGTGGAATGTCGTGTCTGAGAATATATCCTGCGTGTATATTGCTGCGAGAAGAAAGAATGATGAGAATGAAGAAGATTGAGATGAATGAATGAACCGAGTTTTTCCTCGAGTGGATGTCGTAAGGCAGTGCTGATGATTTCTTTTGCTAAATATACAATACTAACATTCAGAGAAAAACTGCGACCTCGGTATCTGATCGGCAGAGGTGACTGTCCGCTAGAAAAAGGTCCGTAAAAAGAGCATCGGCATCGGCGGTCACTGGACATTGTTCTTGTTGGCCGTCACTTGTAAACTTGGTCAGATTGTTTCGCTCCGTTGGTTCTGCACCGGTTACTAAGACGGCAGTCCGTATAAGACAGTTCTACAATCGACCGAGTATTCAATATCTGCAGACGTACCGGCAAAAAATTACCGTAATTCCATCCCGAAAATTGTTTGGCTTGGAACCAAACTGATGTAATCAGCGGTGGCACTACGAAAAAGAGTCGGCGTCGTTGATTCACTTTTGCATTTTTCCTCGCCTTATAAACGATTCACACCGCGTGTGAATTCAGAATACCTCTCTCACGAAAGTATAATTTATAACGATTATACCGAGTGCATTAGTCGCAGTTTTTCACGACTAACAATTAATGTTTAACGAGAATTATTTAATTCTATACATATATTTTTTCTTTCTGCTATCTCTCTCAGAAGAAAAGAGTAGACGGTAGTATTTTCTTTATGAACCCTGAAATTTAGGCATTTTGTATAACCGGATTTTATTACGTAACCGCGTAGAAAAAAGCGGATTGTTCCGCGGCGTTGGAAACAGTTGCTTAACGTTTCCGCCGGAAAGGTGTACAACCTTGAATACAGGCACCGTACAAAATACGGAGATCACAGTGCATAAAAAGAAGAGTGTCACACGATTCTATAACACGGACAATTAGCGATTAGATAATTAAATAATTTCTAAAACTGCGGTCGATTTCGTAAAGTGTTGCATTTAAACTGGTCCGGGCCGCTGGCTCAGTCTGTGGTCACATCCAAACGGGGAATCGACAGTGCGGTTCTAATGGTGCCCGAATTAACGAGAGGCGTTACGAAGAACTATTAGCTGTCCCGACTTACATAAACTTCTTCTGGGAGACCAAAATCTCAAATCACCTCTACGAACCCAGTATAATTGTCCCTACTTCAATCATCGCTCTCGCCCCACAGAAAGATAATTCAGATTTAAGGATGAGTTAAAAATTGCGCGAAACGTGAATCAAAGTTGTTGATTACATGTTAGCCGGTCACGGCCACGAAATACCAAATCGTTTTTTCGAACGTAACTGTCTAAAAAAAAAGAATATATGGTCCTAACATCGGTGCTCGTTACATAAAACATGGAGTTAACAGACTGGATCGTGTTTTATATAATACTTTATTAATGGATTACCGTGACAGAATCACACAAGTGACTGGAGCGTAAAAATAAGCTCCTGTAATAAAGTCAAGCGTTTTAGAACGGATTCTGCAAATTAACTTTATTCGTGGCTAAACGAAATGTCGGAATATTATATTTAAAAAAAACCATTCATTTCGTACTTTTTAACATTTTCTTAAATATATTGTTATTCGATAATTTATACGTTTTGTTAAATATAACACAGATGAGATGACTATTATCACAACTGAGCATAAATTCGAGACATAACCCCCAAACTGTTTTCAATATAAGTAACCTTTCAGAAGACAAGTTCGGAAATATAATTTTTATTCATTTAATAAGTCGGTTCCAAGTCGGAGTTGGGAGAAATCATAAGTTCAAACACTCGTCGTTTAATTCACTATTAAATAAAAATTAGCTTGAATTTTAAAGTGGAGTTGGGACTAAAAAATTCTATAAAGGTGTCGACAGTAAGCTCTGAGAAATACACACATTATGTCGCAACAAAAAATACCCGAAAATACCCAGTTTTGTTCTACAACACTGGGATCCAGCGTTGCAGCCGACGAAGAGGATCAGAAAGACCTTGGCGAGTTTATGCGCCATGACTTTCCACGGGTCGATAGCATAGACTGTTGGCCCAACGGGCCCACCTCCCCAATCTCGGCAATGCACGAACAATTATCAATTATTCAACATTTTAGGCCCGCAAATTTTCACCTGGCGTACGGAAGCGCGATTCGCGTGCTGGCCCCAGCCGAGTCACGCTGTTTGAGCTTGAAAATTGAAATAAAAATAAGCTCACTTTCCTCGCAGTTTTGGCGTGCTTACACCGGTTTGTCGAGATTGGTACTAATTGGAGAACCGGACGAATTCTCAAGAGCCGTGAATTCATTTCACTTTTTATTTCAAACGAAAGTCCGATAGTTTTCGCTCCGCTTACTGATTACAATTATATAGGCCGAAATTAGTTATTTTATATTTTTGTGAAACCTATTATTATAAGAAAATAATTCTTACTGAATACAGTGTTCAGTAGCCGATAGTATTTTAACTGGATTTTATATTAAAATTCTACAGAGAACATAGTTGGAATAGAGGACCACCTCCATTTTATACGATACTTGTTTCTGTACACATGTTGTATTAAAGAATTTCACCAAATCATCTATACAACTGTAATTTTTATTTCACAGACAGTATTACATGATAATGTTTGTATATGTTTTCTTCAGCATGCGGTGCATTCATTATTACATATTTCCAATACTACGTTTATTTAGTATTCGAAACTATTAGAATCTATTCCTGTTTGACGCAAATCATACTTTTACAACAAATAATATACTGTACCTATTTTTATGTTGCAATTGAAGGGTCGAATTCAAAATGATCGATAATTTTGGCCCACAAGAGAGTCCAGTTATGTAACAGACAGAATTTAAATAATTTCAATTCAAAAGCTGACAATTTATTTTCGCAAGGGCGAAATGAAATCTCACTAAATGGACAAGCGGGGCGGTCCAATTGGATAACGATCTCCTGGATAATTTAATAGATTGAAAAATCGAAGTGGACGAGGAAGTGGAACACACTATGAGTTTTATTCCTGTAGTGGATTTTGCAACGCTCGACCGAGTTGGACCGGTTTCGGCGGTGTTCCGCCCTATATACACAATGCCAGCCAATTGCATCGTAATAGCAATATCATATATAAATAACACCGGTGTCGAAAATAAATTTCTGGAGAAATCATTTTATAACAAGAGATGGCAGGCAACAAGAATTATCTGAGGGCAAAAATGATTTCACTATATTATTCAAAGATGCATGTTAGGGGATCAGAGAGGGTGATTATTAGGTAACAGCAAAGTATATTTCTTATTCGTAGAATTTATACCAGTTGTACACACAATACAATAGGGACCATTGTTAAGAGCTTAACTGATATACAGTTTCCATAATTTATTTTGACAATGCCCACGGTATTTCTTATATTTCAACCACGCCTCGTTTTCCTACGTGAAAATCCATCAGATTAATATAAACCTTTTCTAGAGTTATTTTTTAGCCCATTGTTCCTTTTCCCTCGAAGTTGTGATATTAATGTTGGAAAAATAGTGGCGATAAAATCCGAAGCAGTAATATGAACCAAGCCCAGCAAGTCATCCAGGGAACGAATGGCATTATGGCTCTGTCATATTCTGGTGTTAGGGATAATCGTAAACCAAATTCGTGTCACTATTTTTCGGAATATAATCCGTTTGGGGAATGCTCTTAAGACGATCCCGAAAATATTTCCTCGTTTCTCGGAAAAAGTAAGAGTAAATGTCGAATCAAAAGTAGAATATTTTTGAAGAGAGTAAAACCAATTTAGTCTTTCTGCAATTCAGTGAATGAAAGCGCACCTTGAAATTCTCAAACATCAGGGTACTGAGGGTAATCGATAAAACCAACGGAAATGTTAAAAATAATAATATGGTTGACAATAGTGAAAAAAATAGTTACAACTGAACACCTTTGTGAATTTGTAAATATGGGTTTTGTAAAACTTTTTAAGATTACACACACCCGTCACAAATGAACGATCTCTTGATTGCAGCGCTAATCGCAGTCAGACTCCCATGAATGAGTTCATGAAAGAGTAAACTCCTAAGTGATGAAAGGAATAACAATTTTTTTCCTTTATTAAATAGGTTTCCTCTGATAAAATATATGTTTACGAGCCCGGACTCGTACCAATCTACTACAATAAAATTCCACGACAAATGTCGTACATAATTACGATGTCCGTTCGTACCACGGTGTCGGCCGTATTTTCCTATACCGAAATATGCCTGTTCAATGTTGATCGATCTGCTGATCGTAATTCTCGTTTAATATCTGGTCGTTAAATAATAAATTCTTCCTAAACGATATCACGAAAATAGATGTTTCAATGAGCTGTCCGAAGGTGTTATATCCGTAGGTTCTTCACAGAAAAGACGAAACTTCATCAAGTGGAGACAGGAGATCGGAAGAACGATCTCCTTCTGAAGAGATAGACTTGCATTACTGAGAAACCAAACGGGAAGTACATCCTTATGGAGCAATTCTTTCCGAATCCGTTCCAATCGCGTACCTCACTTCCCTCATTCGATGGCCGCTAAACGATGTTCAATTCGAGAAACGCGGAATAAACAGAGCCGGGACACAATGAGAACCCGCCGACTGAGTTTTCCAACAGCCGTAGCGGGGCCGAACAATGAGACCATTGTCGGGGGCGAAGAGATAGCCTTTTTGTCCAGTGGCCGGCTTAATTATGTTCCGAAAGTAAAACGGGAGTTTTCACTCTTTGTGCGTAGGCACGGGGTCCACCAGCCGGTGTGTGGGGGGGACGCGGACGCCGCTACCGCCGCCGCCGGCAGCGGAGTCATCCTAGCGTAACGCCCCTAACTCTTCCACCTTTTATATAAATAGCGCCGCGGCCTCCCCTGCCAGCCAACTTCACTTAGAGTCAGCCGACGGGTCGACACCACAGCCACCATGAAGATAGCCCCAACACCAACCGTAAGTAACAGACTGTCTTCCGCGAGGGTCTCCTAGTGCGATATGTTACTTACCCACAAAATCGGTTCTTGCGATGAAACAAATTGGCAACGCGTTATGTGCAAGTGACCGCTGTACGATTAATGCAGAAAAATTCATTTCCGTGCAATCGTTGTTGTGCATAATAATACATAGTTTGAATAACATAGTCCGGAAATTGTGGTTAGTTGGACCCGAGGGAAAACGGCTTTTCATAAACAACATTTGATGTTGCGGTAGAAATAAATTGCATCACAGGAGTGATATACTCAAGTTCCCAACACCGTCCTCAACATTCGAATGTATTGACCACTTCTTTTTATAGAAACCATTTTTGGTTTGAATTTTTAAAACAATTTTATATTAAGTACAGACGAAGTAGAAAGGTAGATATTTTGGTAAAACTAATATTCAGTGTCCTAAAATCGAGATCGATGTCCAACGCCGGATTGGTAAACTGTCATTGAGACACCGTACATCACTTCGTACTGACCCACCAAACCCCTTCATATTGCAGAACCGGACCTCTCTTCCCCAAACAGCCACTAACTGATCTAATTTAAATCAGAATAACGCCGCTATCGGATTTCACTTTCTGCGGAACAGGCGGTCGATCAAAACATTTCCGGAAGTTGAGCCACTCCGGTTCCGGAGGGTCCGGATAACGGAAGGGGAGAAACGCGGCCTGCCGATAAAACGTGTATTGCAAAGTGGTTGCCCTAATTAATTGCTCTTTGTTTCCCGAAGAATAGCCCCCACTAAACGGTCCGCGTATATCAGAAATGATCTGTTATAAATGTTTAAAACCTTTTGTTCTGCAGGAGAATTGTACAGGCTTTGTGGGTGCAACAGAACTCATTGTATTTATTAATATGCCTATCAGCATTTGTTGGCCGGCCAAAACAATGTTACTTAACGAAGTAAAGAATATATTACTGATATTTTAGTTTCATATTTCAAATTCTCAAAAATATATTGAGTTTGGAACAGTCATGATCAAATTGAAATAACTGATATATTCGATAAATTTTCACTGATATTAATTTATGTGTTATAGGTCCTCCTGTGTTTCGCTCTATTCGCCGTCTTCTCCACGGTCAACGGCGCCGTTCTACCTTACGAAGATGACTACGTAGATTATGGTAAATTTTGTTATCGATTTTTACGTATCGCTTTTAGTTAATTAATATAGAAATGTTGAAACTGGTCCCGTACCTGAACATTTAACTTTTGAACTTTTCATAGATTGTGAACGTAGCATTGTTTTAACTAATCCAACTCCTAGTTAATCGCGTATCGTTTATGTTGAGGGTAGTGATGTAGTCTCTGTAGTTTATGAAAAATACACATAATTCAATACCGAGGGTGGGAGGATATGACTATAATTTGTGTACTCAAACATAAAATTATATTTAAGCTTTCTACTTGCGATTTAAAGGGGAAGTCCGGAAGAGGAATGACTGAGCTAAATCCAAGAAACCAAGGATAGTAGTAATCAATGAGGACACAATGATACTGATCTTAAGATATCTGTTACCACTCTTGCAAAAAGAAGCAAGAAGAGTGATGATACTCCAAACCCCTTGTGCCCCCTCCCCCAATACCAAATTGGTATCTTGATATTTTGAATGCATAATTCTTGAATAAATATTTATTTAGTTGTACTTATCTCTACATTAGACCGTCAGTAATTTAAGTTTGAATTCGTTTGTTTGGCAAACCATCACCAGTGCACATTACGAAAGTACGGTTCGACCGCCGCAGGAAGTTGAGGTTCCGTTTCAGTTTACTTCTTCGCTGACCGATTAAGTAGTCTATTCCGGACGCAATAATTTCTGGGCCGGACTTTGAGCAAAGGCACGCACGAACGGGCAGATTTTGAAATCGCTATTAAGTTAGGCGCGTTGTCGCAGTGGGACTGCAGTTGGAATGCAGGTTAGCGGGTATTGGGTTTGCTGTCTGTCGGCCGGTTGGAAACCATTAGGGCAATACGAGCAAAAAGCACAAATGTGGGTTTTTCTGTTGCGCAATAGGCCGTTCGCGGCCGAGCGTATTGCCTACACTAGGTGGGGACCGGCGCTAAAAAAGCCGGAGTCGCGGTAGTCGGTCAAGTGTAAAAGTAGAAAGCTAGCTCATTAGTGGTTGCCGAGAAAATTAAAGTAAGGTTCAGCATTTATATTTGGGACATTAGATACTTTAAAGAATCGATAAAGAAGAATAATTTAAATATATGAATCGACTAAGTTAATAAAAAATAATTAATGAAGCGAATATCAGTCCGTCAGCATCCTGAAGTTGATAGGATGTTCCATTGGTCTTTAAGTACCTCACAACATACCGACGATGACGATAAACCAGAACTAACTTGAAGGTTTTATTTATTATTCTAATGAAAAGCTCTGTCTGAAATACCTGGATCGATAGGATGGTATCATTGCATTCTATAGATTGTTGATACTTTGATAATGATCTCCCCAACACAATGACTCCATCTTATCGATTCCAGGTATTTCAGAAAGGTCTATTCATTAGAATAATACATGAAACCCTGAAGTTAGTTTATTTGGTCATCCATGTTCTGGTTCATCGTCACCGTCGGTATGTACTGAGGTACTTAAAGACTAATGGAACAACCTACCAACTTCGGGATGCTAACAAGCGGACGGTGTACATAAACCAAACGACAAAATATTTGCCGCTGACATTCAATAAACATTCGATATATTTTTATAAAAACCAGAGGAAATATTTTTACGAATTTTCTGATATTTTAGATATAGCTTATCGCTGTAAGGATGAGGTTATAAAACAAAAGATAAATATGAATTTGTGATATAAAGTTTAAAATTTGTATGTCCGGTAAGTGGTTATTCTAGAATATTTTTCACCTAAGCCGGCGAGTTGAACTTTTTTAACCCGGTTAAGCTCCCAGATCAAACAGGTTTTTATAAGTCGCGCCGAGTTTTTTTAATGTTATAAAAAGTCATAATCGAGTCCCCACATTCATTTAAAATCTCAGCCCTCTAAGTGGCAAAAACTTGTTAAAATCCATCTTAGTAACACGATAGCATTCTGTAGTCTTATTTCCTACAGTTAGGTAAACGAACCGTTTGACTAACCTTCCTTTTATTATAAATAATACGTGGCACAAAGGATGTATCAATATAGAAAGGGTGCCTAACCTGTGCAGTAACTAACTTGAAAATTACTTGCCCAATAAACTTGAAAAAATCTTGCCAACTGACCACCCAACTGACCGAAACAATTCCCACGGAACTAATCAATTTTGGTCTTATTTGACTAACCATCCGTGCTATTAACTGTAACCGCATTGTTCAATTTGTTACCGCGTATTCAGCGAATTTTCCGCGCTGCCAATCAGAGCCCAAATGCGAGATGTCACACTCAGTTCACACTCGGTAAGGTTTGGTGTATTGTTTGCGTTGTAAATTTACCGCTGACAACTTTGTTTCCGTTGCTGATATTTTTTCTGAAACTCCTGGATCGGAACTCTTAGGGGTTCCGTCTAGTGTCATCGTACAAACGACTGTCGCACAAGGTATGAACCCCATCCTCCTAACCTACACACACGGACGTAGAACTGCGGGGTACGATTATCACCGAATACCGGAGATACCGGCTCGGTGTCCGTCCTGTCATAACCAAACCGTATACCCGTTCCGGTAAACTGGAGGGGGTGGGAGGGCGGTTCCGAAATTCCGGATGTGGGAACCGAGAGAACCGAGATATCTCGTAAATCAGGGCGGACAAACGGCCTCGACGGCCTTAGAAAGCGGCCCGAGAAAGTGTAAGAGGCCCGCCCGGAAGCGCCCCTGAGAAAGTTCCGTTTTTACGACCCAACTACCAATTAGGACTTTCCGAGTACAAGATACAAACCACCCGCCTAATATTTCCTTCCGTTTTCGCTACGGGTAGAGTTATTTTTATACATTTTTATAATTATCCCCGTCCTGTAAAATGACTAGATATCTCAATAATGACTAATTTGCTGAAATTCTGTCCTTATTAATGGGAATTCTGTACACCGGGTGTACAGGCTATGTCGTTTAAAGATTATATCGAGCATAATGAACTGATACCACGCCTTAGGTCGTAAAATCCCAGAAAAACGAAATAGTGAATTCGTTGATATTATCACAGAATCTTTTCAAACAGAGTGTATCGTTCAAAGTCAAGGTTTAGTATGTAGCAGCATTATATATTCAAAACTTGAAAAATAAAACGCGTTTATTCAAATGACGCTAAGGATATACACTTTTTCCGAACAATTATTGACTGGAACTCTCGACCTTCGTAAATCGTAAATATGGACCATCTTAAATAAGGTTTTAACAATACCAAGGCAAGCAATGGCCAATTCCAGTTAAATTTGTATATAATTCACGTCACAGCAATAACTGACCAATCATATAAGAATTTCACGAAAAAAAAGAAATGGCATAGTAACCAAAATTGAGCAAATACATTACTTTCAGAATTGTAAGAAGAGTTCTCATCACAGAATCATACAACACTGTCGCGACTCCGTTTTATGAATAAAACGGTCTATTCGTATCTACGGTCAGATACTCAGATTCTTAGTTCTAATGGTTTTATTTAATTTCGTCCAACGATTACTGCCTGATATATTTAAAAATTAAATTCGAAAAAACCTTGGAATTTGGGAGAAAGGATAGGTGACAGATTCTATTATTCCCCAGAGCCTTTGTTGTTCTCCAACAGGACAACAAACGCGATCACGAGAACTCGGCCTTTGGTAAAAGAAAGCTGAAAGGTCCGTTTTTTATAACGCTTTCAGAAGGTTGAACAGTGCACTTCAAAGCCAGACGGTACCCCGCTTTGGCAACGGTTCATGCAATTTGGTCGTGACATAGTCGTTCCGTAGTTTTTCCAATGAAAAACAGTTCCAATGAAACAACAAGGGTATTTCCATCTTCACGAGAGAGTTCAGAATTATAGCGCAGATCGTATTTATTTTCTAAGAATTCTGTTTATAATCGAAATTGTATTCCTACGTCATCTATAAAATTAATATTTTGTATTCAAACCTTTTGGTTGCATAACCTTCTTAAAAATAAGTTCTATGGTGTTAAATTTAATAGATAGTAACATTAAAATTAGTCTAAGCAGGGCGACCGTGATTCATAATTCATTTAGGTCACAAAAAAATTATTTTCTTCTTATTCTTACATCGACTATTTATTGCGGGTATATTATAGAAAATTAATTTCCAATCAATAACATTCAGGTTACCCCCGCCTGTTCTTCCGTATGTGATACGGAATTAGTGACGGAAGTCCTTCTGGAAAAATGTTACGCTTCAAAATGGAGTAGTAATCCAACCATAAAATATGAATAGTGATGCAGAAAGGAGGATACCGGACATAGTCTATTGTTGCTAGTAATTGCTGTAGAACGAACTATCTAATCCGTCGGGGGATAGTTTCAGCGATAACCCGCCTGTAGTGAATATAATTCAGCTTTAAAGTAGAACTCGATTAACCCAAGTAGCTAGATATAATTGACTAGTGGTAGAAATTCGTAGGCGAAGTAGTGTACAGGTAGGGAGGACGATGTGTTTCAGATGAGAGTCAGAGAAGTAACGCGCCCGGAATAGGAGTGGAATCGGGGGCGGTAGACGATCTCGGTAGAGCGGGGGCGTTGGACCAACCGGCGGACTACCTGGTGCCGCCAGCGGAGCTTCCATCGGAGGGCCAACAGGACGCCCAGCCGGTGGGGGCGGTGGTGGAGGGGCAGCCAGGGGCCGCGTCCCCAACTGGCAGCTGGGCTATTCGGCGGACGACCTGCTGGTGCCCCTGATCGCCGTCGCCGACCCTGTCGCCTCCTACAGGACTCTCAAGTCGCTGAGGCCCGCGGACGAGGTCGTACTGGAGGACGAGGCTGTGGCGCTGGCGAGGGCCGGTGCCGTCGTGGTCGGCAAGCACAAGGGCTCCTCCTCGCCGCTGCCCCCCGACCAGCTGCCCCCCGAGGAGCCCCTCACCGCCCCCTCGGAGTGGCACCAGCCCGCCTTCAGACCGGTCTACAGTTTTGTTAAGACCGACAAGCACGGACACTTCAAGTGGGGCGTCAGGTACCACGCGTAAAACTGTTGCCCCGAGTTAAATATTGTACATATCTTGTAAATACGTAATCTTTTGTATCGTAAAGGCTTTGCTTATCGCGAGTAGCGAATACAATGTAATCTGATATTGCCGCTGAAGGTATTTCTATTAAATAACCGGAAGAAGATTATAAAACCAAGTTCAAATATCGGCAATATCGGAAAGTGAGCATTTTCTGTTGTGTGTACATATAATGAGTTAGACAAATTTTAAATTTGTACATACTTGTCCTTTTTATTTATATAAATGTTTTATCGAGATGATTTACTCTAAGTCATTAGTTACCGAAAACACTAGGATAAAACGAAACCTAGAAAAGACATATTTAAAATATCCGAAGTATATAGTTAATTTGTTGGATTAATAAATATATATGCTTATATTTTTTTACTAAACGAATGGTTACGTACTAGATGTACACAATCAAAAAAAAAATTAATGGCGCTTAATTTCTTAAAATTATATAGTTTCTGTAATTTATTTAATTTTTTCCTGTCGCGGCGATATTATCAAGCGAATAATTGTCAAGTATTTATTGGATATTCTGTGAAAATACTTTTCCCGATTGATTCAAATATGTCAATGACTTTTGCCGCTGTGCTAGATCGGTCCCGGTCACAGCAGCATTCCTTTAATTTACTTTAATGTCAGTACTGTCTATTTTCACAACCTACTGTAATACCAACTGCTATGCTACTGACAAAACCGAGAAGCTGAAACCGATCTAGCATAGCGGATAGAAAGAACGACGATGTCGGTATCTAGGTGAATACCCTGTAGATATTTTAAATCGAATTTATATATTCCGCTCTAGTCCCGAACATACGATTTAAATTGTTCCGGTTGTTGTTGCTGTTGTTGAACCGGCTCCCTATTCCCTCCCGAGGGGCCGGGTGACGGAATATTCCGATTTCCCAACGCGTGGTAAAAGATTTGGAAAACAATGGAAGTTTGACTGTCGAAGGGTGGCCTGTGATGGGCGACGAGAGCCATCTGCACGAGACGAGGGTGACTCGGGACGCGGACCACCACCACGGCCACCACCACCACCAGGGCATCACCGGGCCAGTGCACACCTTCGCCAAGACGGACAAACACGCCCATTTCAAGTGGGGCGTCAAACACCACGTTGGCAAACACTACGCCTGATCACCGCCTCATACATCACCCGATCTACATTATTTTCGAATCTCCTAATACCAAATAATAAAACTATCTTTATAATTCCAACGAGTATATTGTTTCTATACCTCTCGTTAAATCGATAGAAAATCGAGGAATGGAGGAAAAATGGAGGAAATTCGGCATGGTGGAGTATAGGCGCAAATTTCAAGCAGATCCAATTGCAGGATCTTGTAGTCCATTCTTTTTTAGTAAGAAATATTTTTTAATTAAATGTATCTAAAAATTCATTACGTGAACTTACTTCAAACATTAAAAGACGTAATTTAACATTACGGCAAAAAAATACATTATAACCTATACGATAGCTGATATCGAATATGGCAAACGCTGCGCCATCTATGTTGGTATTCCTCTAGCAACCCCATCTCTTGGATTTTGAACGAACTATGTCCGGCTGCACGTTCTACATGATTGATCAAGGATTGCGGTTTGCAAGAAAGGCACGCCGGACTTAAATAATATTGATTAATTCGCACTAATCCGAAAGAAGTGCGACTTAAGAGGAATAAAATTTTATTAACGAGTCAGAAAATTTACAAAATTTATCAATTTTAATATAATTAAAATATTACGTAAGTGGTAATTAAAAACTTAAAGATAATAATATCCAAAGCAATCGAAGCAATATTAATCTGAACATATATAGAAGCAGATTGAAGAGCTATAAATAAATTCGTGAAATTATAATTATTTAATATCAAAAAACGAAGTGAAGCAACGAATAAATTCCACATTTCATTGAAATATGTTGTAATTGTACGTTAAATTAAAATATTTAATTAAATAAAAATTGTAATTAAATAATTTTAATATTTTATTTTAAACAACTGTAAAATAATAGCCGGCCTAAGCTAGACCGGTTTTAACTTCTCGCCATCGTCAGTAGCCTGCCTATGGTGTGCCAAAAGGGTATGTGGAGATTGAAGGTGCTTAGACTGATATATAAGACATAGTAACGTTACAGTTTCAAACTTGAGCTGCAGGTAATCAGATACCTGTTCGATACCCGAATCACAATCACTCTCGACGGAGGCACCGAGTCGCTGAAAAGTGAAAGACTTCCCAAGTAAAAGTCCGAACTGAGAGAAGGCCTTATTGGGAAATTTGTATCTACTATCGCCTACTAACAGTCCCAAAATAGGCCAGCTCCGATTCGATCGCATTGTAATTTGTTTCATTAAACAACGGCAGAAATAAAATTGGGATTGCCTCTAATTACGGAATTGCAGCGGGAGTGAAGTGGGTGTTGTGCACCCGATATCGAATCGAACGTCTGATTGGAGACGACGATACTTTCTCTTCGGGATAGGGCCGGTAAAGGAATCCGAAACATTCTTCGACAACCAGCCGTGACTAATTGTTTCGCACAGCGACGCACTTACGTTGGACTGGCAAAGCCCCTACAGATAAGAATGAGGAGAGTTGTGTGCTATTGTTTCACAACTTTTTTAACTGGTTTCACACATGTTCACATACAAAACAAATCCGAATCTGGAAATTCCTGAACGCTCAACATAGTACTGTCCATCTTGAAAAGCGTGGGTTATGGGTTAAGAATTGTTACGCAGTTTTTATTCTCACGGAATTTTTAAGCTTCAATTACTTGAAATTGAATTTGTCTGTCTAACGTAGTGGTAATATAAATAAAAAAATATTCTTTAGAATTTCTTTGTACTGAAAAAATCTGAAAAGAAATACACCAACGGGTGAAATTTGAAAGCACAAAGTAGGAAGTGAGAATACGTGTATTTACCTCGCTAAACAAAACGTAACGCACGATAATGGAGCAAGCGTAACAACAACAATAAGTACTTAATTACGACCCGTTGCTTCCGATAAATTGCGACAGAGACCTGAAATTTTAGGCCCAATTGTTATCGGTCACGCTCGTAGGAAAAAAGAAACAAAATGAGAAGAAACGCGATCCAGACAGGTGAACAACGCGATTCGTGTAAAATGGTTACACGTCAGATTTGACGAGCTTTTTCCCTGTATATATTTCCACATTGGTAACAAATAAAAATAAAATAAATATTTTAAAGGACTCATTAATTTTCATAAACAAAAGAAACCAAAAAAATATGGGACTCTATACAAACGAAAAAACGATCTGCTAAGCAACAGTAAACACGAGATAGATAAAATGCCGATCGAGAAAGAAAATAATAATATTAGAATATTTATTAAGGTCGTTAAACAAATTTATTGATAAAACATACAATTAATTTACATTAATTGATTATTTTAACGAAAGACGTTTGGAATGATTTTGGAGCTTATGCAAAGACGGACCAAGCAAGTTTGGCCACTAGGCCTCCTCACGGCTTTCGTGTCAACATGCCCTATTTCGTAGTACACATGAGGTTTACCAAAAAACTTTTTTTCGGTACCTAGATTTGTTTTAAGCAACCTGTTTTCACTCGAATAACGTTAAATTTTAATAATTTACCAGGCCTTCAACCAAATTATCGCTAATGGAGTCTCTAAAAGGGCAGATAGTTGTAAGGATGCCTGAAGGCAAAAGCTCACATGCAGCGGACCCAACCCTGAATGAACTCCGTAACCGGCTCCGCCTAATCTAAACACTTTTTAATAACATTATACCACTTTCTCTTCGGGAGAGTATTACGGCAGTATGACCGTGGCATATGGCGACGAAATCAGATCGTGAAACCCGGCGCGGAAAGCATCCAGGTGAACCACGCTTTCTAGGTATTGGAAAAATCAGGAGTATTCCACTTGTACTACAATAGAATAATAACATTGTGATTTTCCAGCAACGTGAACGCCACTTATTTTTATTAAGTGAGGGGGTAACAACGATTTTTTTTATTAACTCATTCCAATATTTTTGACCTGTCCTAGGCCTTCACCCTTAGGTGCCGACTGTTAATGCCCAAGAAATATTTTGAAATATTAACCTTACTTTTTGTTCTCTACGAGCGACGATATCATTTACGAATTCGTAGCAATGAATTAAGGAGTTGGGACAACGTTTGCACCACGATTTGCCATCGCGTCCCCCTCACGAAATCCGAGACTGTCCAGGACCGAAGGGTACCGTAAAGTCGGGTGAGAGAGGAATGCGAGCTCTCGGAGGGGGCGTAGCGAGGTCGCGTTACCGGGAATGTAATCGATAGCGTCGCACCCGGCGTTGAATAACCGGCTATTGAATAATAGAGGCGTTCGCTTTGACATATATGGCCGGTGAACCCTGGAGTAGGAGGGCCAGGAGGGCTGTGTATGCTATGTATGTATGTTCCGCGACGCCCACACGTCCCAAGAGAGATAACCTCCTGCACCCACGCCACGTTCAATTGGCAGATCGCTAGACCACGGCCCTCAATGTTACTTTCTCCAAGACTTGTTTATCAATTCATGATCCGGGTTTAATAGTACGTCCGTAATACAATAAATTTTTCATACAGTCGCATAACCGCATATCGTATATTCTTAATTGTTTGCTCAATTGTACAATTGAAACGTCAAAACAGACCAACCGGTGGAACGAGGCCGATATGTTCAGTTTACAAAAATAGCCGTTAATTAAGTAGCCATTTAATTGGTCGCGGTTTAATTCTCCGATTCAGCCGATTTGCATAAAGACCGACGCCGATTTCTCCGTGGTGGAGGAGCAATCGGGGAACGAAGGGAAAGGGAAGAAAGAGAGGAGGGAACTCGGCGGTGATTGAGGGATTGGACACGTCCCACTACGTGCGGGTCCCAGGTTCGTCCTCGGGTTACGAAACGGAACCTAGGCCCTATTAAGGGCCACGGGGCTAGGAAATTACCCGGCGGAGGGCAATCAGTATTTCCCATCTCCTTCATCAAGACAGAAGTGCGCATCAACAGAGAACTACAGAAGGAATAATCTCGAAATTATCGAAACAATTTTCTTTCTCTGAGATTATTCAGACCGCACCTTGCGACACAAATAATGACAACTTTGGCTCACTTCGAAACAACTATTGATAGTATTCTTACAATGTAAAATGTAAAGGAATACATCCGAAACATGGTGGCGCAGTTGATGTAGACACTTGTAAATTTGTACAGTTAAAGAAACAGTTTAATAAACTTGACATACCTGTCGGTCCAGCAGCGCTTCGGTCCCAGCTCACGTTAACTGCAGCCTGCACAGAAAAATTATAGTCGTAATGTAATACAGATAATATTAAACAACAACGTGGTGATAACGTACAGCAATATTAATAATGCAGTGCATTAAGCGCCATAATAAGAACGATTATTAAAAGGTATCATTTGTATTAAAAGAAATTTGTATTATAATTGGAGGAATAAGCTTGGTTTCTTTGAAGAGTATGAAGGACTACTAACGTTGATAGGCACCTGTAAAGACATCTAGCCCAGGCTGGAAGCCGCCCGTGGCTAATAACAGGGCCGAGTCATAAACGTGATTATATCATCCCGATTATAAGGGCTAAGCAATTACCCAGGAGAAATGCGGCCCCCGGCCTCCGGCCTCAAAGCCGAATCAAGGCATTGTGTATAGAGAGCTCGGCGCTCATTTGGTAAAGGTCTTTTTCTGTGCTCTTGTCCCGTCGGTAATAATGATGTAACAACAATGAACGCCAGTCCTTGAGCCTCGACCTCTCACCGGCCCAACTCTCATTCCCTTTCTTCTGGGCCACGATTCACTCTCTCCCCAACCAAAACAGAACAGTTTGCCCACCGCTAACGAAACTACATATCGAATTCAATCTTACAACACTGGAGACATCGAGAAAACATATGAATCCAATTTACCGAATGGACTTGACTCAACACTTCCGGACACTATACAAATACATTTTATTTCACCATTCGCAGGGAACAACTATAACAATTATCCTTCTACCAATATATGCTTATTGTAATTTTTATTTCGATCTCCATCGACAAATACATCTGTCAGAAGAAAACTGTCTACCAGAGCGGAAAACACACCACCGAATGTAATTGACCTGATTCAGAAAACTGTACGGACAATGAGCTAGCGTGCTTTTTAACTGCACTTTTATAGTGCAGTCAATATATATAGTCAATAAGACACAAATCATGTGTGAAAAAAGATTCACGCTGTTTACCAAATATTCCAGCGGGCATAACCGCTGCGCAGTGTATAGGTTGCCAATTTAGACACTTGAACTTGTGGATTCACCACCGATTCATCAAATCTTTGGCAAATAACTACTACTACAAATGTCTTTCATCGTGTATTGTGGTAAGTAAAGGTACTGGTACGCGTTACTCCAGATTTGACAGATCTGTTCTGAAGGAGTACATAATAATTGTTTTCTTTTTTTTCACTCTTTTATTCTTACAACTGTAAAATTATACAACAAGCAACATTGATATAGGCACCAGCTGCAATAGACAACAATTAGAGGAAAAACCATTTTTTTATTACTTATTTTTCTTTTTTTTTCTTTTAATTTTATTTATTTAAACATTTATAAAATCGCGTGGCCACTTCCTTTTCAGGCGTCTGAGTATATAATATAATATATTTATAATTTGAATATCAGGTATTTTCTGCTTCGTTATAGAGAAAGTCATTTTGTAAAATATCGTCCAATTAGAGTGATAATACCGCTTTCTACATTCTTTTTTAATTGTAAACACGCTTCATTAATATTCACATTATCGGAACTGTAACAACGTTTTCAGCGGGATGTATCTTCGAGTATCGGTCAATTTCCTCGGACGGATTCGTTAATATTTTAAATCGAGTATTCAATGGGATTTCAAACTTTTACCATGCGAAATGTCGGTGTTATTTCGAACGGGGGAATGAATGAACCGATAAGTGAGCAACAAGAAAGTCGAAATACCCACGGCGTTTTCTCTCAAAACACTGTGTCAAAATTCTGGTCTTTAATTTGTTCACAAGTTGAGAAAGGGGGTTCGGCAGAAGCGGTGGTGGGACCCAGAGCGGTTGATCATGAGGTCGACAAACCCAAGGTCTAGGGGGGGTCGAAGCGATCACGAGAATAAGAGCGGGCTCATAGAAACAATAGCCACCCGTATTTCACAACATGAAAGCACACTCGTTCTTCAAATTAAAGGTGATCGTTTAGAACGCCGGTTTCAAAGACAACATGTTGCTTAAAACCTGAACGCACAATCACTAGGCAAACAAAACTAGAGGATGGAGTTGCTTCGTTTCAACCCAATTTAACAATAAAGTATCCTGTAGAGAGTAAACCACTTTTTATCAATACTCAGTAGAAAGTTAACCTCTTAATTCCCTATATTTACCATTGAATAAAATTTATGTCCCTGAGTTTTTCATTGTATCATAAAATTGAATCATAAAATTATTTCATCAATGTCTGAAAATGTCACAAATTGGTGTTACGAGGAAGGTGCGTGCAAGGGTTCAGAATCCGCTCGGAGGATTGAAGCAGGAGGACGAGTGAAAGTCTCGAGTCATTCTATTCCCACTTCTCGCTAACCACGCCACAGAAACTGCAGCCTCTCAGGCTAATGTTCTACACTTTTAGAGTTTCGAAACGCACACAGTACAAAGAACATTAATTTGTAGAACTTAAGAACTATCCTGTATACAAGTAAAAATCAAATCGCATTATTTTATAAAATACAATCGCAAATTTATCGTCAACCTTTTTTCCGTATATATTTTACAGAAGAAATATAAATACAATGTGAAAATAAACATTAGGAACAACGATGGCCATAACCCGAAACCTGTCTAGAATACAGCATAGGGTCTATCTTGGATAGAAAGAAATTAAGCTTATTTTTTTCATTTGTGCATTCCTGCCTAGTCTACATAGCAAAACCAATTCCCTAAAGTAGATGGGAATTTCCTAAAAGATTGGAATTATATGAAACTTAAGTATTCACTCAAAAAAGAAACTGGTCAAGTATATACTTTTATAATGGCAAGGGAGGCGGGACAGTTAATTTACGCCGTGATTGCCGAGGAAACTGGAAACAGCGTTACTCCCACAGCGTAATGGTTCCCGCTTCCGCTTCCCCGATTTCAAATGAGCCGTGTACTGGCCACGTGCAAAATTAGGCGAATGCTGCGCTTACAGCCGGCCTAGGCCGCGTACCGGTGTCTGAGAAACAATCGACCGACCGGGGAACTCATTTTAGTTCCCACAGAATGGTTGCGGTATACCTGTTTTTAATAATGTCGAAACCATCACGGCCAAGATAATCAAAGTTCTCAATAGAGGGATGAAGAAATGGATCGGTATCAACGATTATTCGAAATTGCATTTGTTTAAAACAAAATAAACACGTTTTGCGCTTTATATTTACTTCTTATTAAAATTTGAAATTTTATTACGGGAAGATTGGAATATATGCTGACAAATTTAAATAATGTTTTTATAAGCGCTAACGATTTCTTTTTATTATTCGTTAATGACTAACTCCTAGAATTCGAGGTTTATTTTCGGAACCAACGGTGTAGAGTATTTAATAAGAATAAAACTATTTTCTCACAGAGTGAATTAAACGGCGCGCTTATTGCGGACTCGGTCAACGTTTGCCGTGTTAAAAATCCCGTTCTGGTTCAAGGCAGGCGGGGACGACACGCGTTTCCCCTTTTCTGCCGGCAATACCGGAAACGCTAGGTTGGGTGAAGAAAAAAATGTTCCATTTCCGTAGAGGTTAAGTTCGAGGCGAATCGAATCCTATTCAGGCGGGTTTCTTTATTCGTTTTCAGAACGTAGACGACAGTAAATATTTTCATATCGGACCGTCTCCACCTTTCACCGGACTGGAAGGAAGCCGAACCTCGTTAACTCTTTTGCAGGCTCGACTGTAAAACTCGACAGACATATTCAGATATTCTTAAAAGAATATATTTTATGTAATACTTTATCCACAGGCCAATTAAAGCTCTACTTTGCATTATGCGAATTGCATTCCTCTTACAATGCGTGCCCAGCGATTATTACCGAGCGGCGATATTTTTTAATTGAAATAATTCGGATTCCTTGAGATTTCACTGGCTGAATTCTGATTATATACAAAATTATTTCTTTTCAAAATGTAAATACATATACCTACACTTTACAATATATAATATAAAATATATATTACTATATACTATACTACATAAATTCTTTCATTTCGAACAAGTTATTTTATTTGAAATCATAAAAATCACTCATAGAAATCATCTAACGATCAGTTATTTATGTCCCCTTGGATAGTAAATGTAAAATAACATTAAGCTCACTTTTAAAAATAAATAAATCACCCGAAGAGAATTTTTTTTTAATTTTTTACATTAATATTATGTCGCTATTTTTGATTATTAAAACCGGCGAATTTTCAGTCCTAAAAGAAGTTGGGGAACAACAAAATAAGTTTTCAATTCCAAATTTGATAAACGAAAAATTTTTGCCTTTTTAACCAAACCTACTTATTGTATATACATTATTTATCCCTCAGACCAATCCTCAATGCCAAACGAATAGTTTATACTCTAGTCTACAGTCGTTTTCAAAAATCGATCGTGTCTGACATTTAATGAACGGTACGAGTTCTACCGTAGATGATTTCATTTTATTAGAAAGGGGCTTTTATTAGAATGACTTTTACCCAGCTCTGGGGTGGAGCGCACAGACGGCCTTCGGTCACACAGACTCCTTACTGAATCATCAAGCACAAATCACGCTCGCGGACCGTTTTTCAACGTTTCGTAATTTGTAGTGAATTTCAGCGACAATTAAATAAGGGCACGAACTGAACAACGAGATATTTTTAAGAAATGTTGAAAGGTCGTGAGAAAGTCGCCGAACGAGTTTCGGCCATCCGCCATCAACACTAGAAAAACGACCGGGAATATTTTGTCGAAATAAGTTTTACCTCCTGTCAAAAATGTAAGATTAAGACGTTAGCCTAGGTGATACCATCGGTATTATCACATTTCATACATTCTACCTCCTCTCGTTTCGACTAACAGATCAGTTCTTTGCTTCCAATAGAAAATCAATCTAAACGCTACTGGCGAGCAATCGGACATGGACTATCGACGGACTAATTAAAGGAAAGGGAACAGAAAATATTCTGGGTTTTAAATATTGACTGCTACATTGAAAACCCTGACAGAGTTCAGAACTGAGTGGCAATCGCTAATGAAATCTAGAATAAACCAGCCTTTTGTACGAACTGGAAGATACATTTGAAAGATAAAATGTCGGCACGAAATCTTCAATTTTGTCCCTGGAGTTAAAAAATATGAAAACAAAAGAGTGAAATAGGCTCGCCGGTGGAGGGGTCGTGTTGAGGGGCGGGGGCCTCTATATATAAGAGGCGGGAGCCCCTCTCGACCTGTACATTCATTCAAGTCTCCGGCCCGGGCACGAACTCGTCTGAAGCCAGCGCATGTGTTCTCACTTTTAATTAAGTTTGAGCTTAGGAGAAAACAACACACCATGTACAAAGTAAGTACTTGAACGTAATACCCAATTTTGTATTGCGGAGGAGGTCGTCTACGACGTTTAAATATGACCGAGTGTTCCTAATACTGCCGGAATATTAAATATTCACAATGTTATTATCGTCAACGTTAGTAACGTCGTTATCGTACGTTATTAAACATCATTAATGTACGATAACATATTTAATATTAGCGATGAAGGCATATTAAATATAAAGGCCAAGTTTTGGGATTTTCTTTCAGCAGCAGAATCCAAAATTCGGATGTCTACTTTCGTATGCTCTTTGGAAAACGATACCCCTCCATTATCAATAAATGTCCATAATTTCTTAAATGATAATGCACATAATGCATCCAAGGCAGGAAAGCTGTTCCCTGTTCGTCTATCACATGCTATTATTTTTTTATTTACGAATCGTGACTAAAAAAAACACTCTGGGACATTCAGTGAGACTCAGCTGCTCCCGCAGTCAAAAGTAAACATCAAAAAAACAAAGTGTTGCGTATGAATTAAAACACTGCCAACATTTACAATAATTCATAGTTTTCACGATCTTCTGCCTCATCTCGCTGATTTGATTTTTGGCTAAACCGGTTTCGGCTGCTCGCAATCTTCAGTATCTCAAGTACAAGTATCTCAACTGTTATGTACAAGCGAAGTAACCGTGCAGACAGAATGCCCCACACGCATCCCATGAGTCACAGTGATTCACCACCATAATGATACCTACTAGCGAGTAACCGAAGCGAGTCTAACAAAAGACCAAACCACTGAGAGGAGACAGAAGCTACAGAAAACGACGGTACTCCAAACCCTGGAAGCTACATAACAGCTATTCTAAAATAATAATTCATGTATTATTACCAGTTCGAAAGTGGTTACATTTGAAAATTCCAAACGCAATACAAACACCAATGTTTGAGTGGGTCTACTGAATTAAATCCAGAACCCTCATCAGATTTCAATGGCACCTGTATAATAGCCCTACACTTTTTTTAGTTTTTAGTGATATCAGCGGTATTGGGGTATACGTTGGGATACCCAATAACCCAAGAAGAACTGGCTCAGTACGTTGCCCGGCAGCAGACGGCGGGTGCGGGGGGCGGCCTGGGCGGTAGACAGCCCTACCTGCTGCAGGCCCAGCCCAGGCAGGTCTACCAGGGCCATCCCCAGCCACAGCCCCAGCCCCAACCCCAGCTGGTCTACCAGGGCCAACCCCAGGCACCCTCCCATCTCCAGGCACAGCCTCAACCCCAGCCCCAGTACATCCACCAGCCCCAACAGCTCGTACAGCAGATACCGAAGAGGGTCGGACCCCCGCCCCCCAGGCCCCATCTCGCCATCAAGCCCGGTCAGGAAGAACTCGCCGAGCAACAGCCCGAGGACTACGATGTAAGTATCAACCTCGCTTTTATGCTCCACCCCATTTCCGTGTTCCGGCACCACCTCTAAGCCCCTTCCACGTATGAAGTAATGTCGTTAAATTAACACCTAAACTCTTCCATTCCTTTCAGTTATCTACCCAGACCTTAGTCTTTATGGAAGGGATCATATTTACTGTTTCAAAGAGTAATGCTCTACGTCTTGCGATTCTAGCTGACTCACTCAAAAAGTAGCAATTATTGTTGCGGTAAATGTTGTTGTCATTGTCTAATCTAAAAACGTACGGAAATTAAACGGCTCCCTCCGGCAGGTCAACACAGCGATTGTATCCTAATAAGAGCCCAACTATATACATTTATTTTTAAATTGAAATTAAGCAGTTAATTTCATAAAATAGATCGATATAATAAAATAACTGGTATGAATTTAACGATATTGGGACGTGTTAAATGAGGAAAAGTGTTCATCATACTACGCAAATATTACGCAAATTACACCAAAGAATTCCTCCGTATTTTTCATATTTCGTCCTTTATACACCGTTTTTCACACTTCCTCTATTAAAAACAGCCTTTAGAGACCCGCTACGAGAGACCACTTTCATGAGCCAACGATTATGACTTTCTACTCTTTGCGTAAATCTTTGCAGATAATTGGGTAATAAGCATCAAGCCCCCGACAGTAAATATTCCAAATCCAAATTTAATGGCCGAGCATTCATTCAAAGCATGACTTGTATTTCGGAACGGTCTTCTCAGTTTCAATTACATCAGAACTGACCACATCTTAAACTGGAAAATGAAAAACTTGTGTTCGCCTACAAGCGACAGAACTCGTTCGGTCCAATACCGGTGTGTTATTCAACCGCTAACCCCGTTACCGACCCGCACTGCTCTGACCGCGGGCGGCATCAGGTTGTCAGGTTTACTTTCATTTTTGTCATGTCTTTTTTTCCAATTTCCCCACTTTATCGCCCGCTCCTGTCGCCTGAACCCTTTGCTTATCTCCCCAAGTCAGGTGCTTTGCTGTATGCAAAAAAACCTGACTACGCCATAATTGAGTTGCGCAACAAGTGGGCCGCTCCCTTTTTAAAAATTCTTCCGGGGAATTATTAATCACTTTCGAGACCGTTTGAGTGAAAGTCCTCCCTCCTTCTGGTGAATGAACTTAAGTTGCTGCTCCAGCTTCCCAGAGTTGCCTAATCGAATGTTTTCAACTCGCCCAAGCGACCCTCCCTTTCTGCAGTTGACTGTCTACCCGAATGACTCTCCGGGTATAACACAAACCCCAGCGGAATATTGCGACACGAAAAAGATAAGAGTCCAATTGGACATTGTCCCTTCACATATCTTGACGGTAGCGTTCCAGTTCCTTAAAACAAGACAGTAACTCGAATAAGACTACTATATTGATGATATCGCTAACCACAACAATGCGCTGTATTAATTCGTGTAATTATTTTAATATTTTTCCTGTACTTTCCTGTGTAAATAAAATGTTCGATACGGTGCATTTCATTACATTGCGTGGGGTGAAAAATTCAAAACGGAAAACCTTATCTTAGAGATGTCGCATAACTTTGCCCCAAATATTTCATTATTGGAGAATATGCTATTGCATGAATATGCGGTTTAACGAAATCATCATGTCTTTATCTGTCGAAGAAACAAGATAAAACGTGCAACTGATGCTTTAGAAATATGCGAGAAAATGATATATCAATTGCGGACGCTCTAACAATGAAACACTGTCATTTACACATGCAAGTACGTTTGACGTAACTATTTTCCGTACAACTTTTAGAAATGTCTCGCTCTCAGAAATTTTGCATAAAATGCAAGTTCGGATTGAAACTTTCAGACTACTAGAGTGAGCTCAACCAGCTTTCTCCGGTTCGAAAACTCGATCCGGTTACACATAGTCCGGAATAACCTGGTATCGGATAAATTTCTAACTAGAAATTGCAGATCATCACACTGAAACCATTAATAAGAAAGAAACGTTTTGCATTGCATCGTTATCAATCTGTGATGTAATAAACCATAAACTTTTCCAGCATTGTGAGACTCAGCATCTCCCAGGGATAATGCCATTTTTATCATTTATTTCCAGCCTAACCCTCAGTACCAGTTCGCTTTCGACATCAAAGATGACGAATTCACAAACTACCAACAGAGGAAGGAACAGAGGGAAGGAGACAAGATCTCCGGTAGCTACAGTGTTGTCGATGCCGATGGTTACATCAGGACTGTCACTTATACAGCCGACCCTCAAGGAGTAATTATCCAAATTTAGTATCCGCTCACTCATTCTAAGCCTGCAAACCGATATTTTAATAGAAATTTGAAAAAGGGCTTCACTACGCATTATTTTATTGCAGAGCCATTATTCAGCAAGACGCATAATTTAATTCGGCATTTTAAAATTGCAGGGATTCAAAGCCGACGTCACAAGGCAGCCGACCGACATCAAAGTGAAATTCCCTGTTCATCCACAGCCCCCGGAACAGCAGTTGATCCCTCAACAGTTTGGACCCCAACAAGGTCTTGTGGCAAGGAAGCAACAGACCCAACAGTACCTTCAGGTAACAATGGTTTCACTGAATGTCCAAGAAATCATTTCCAGGCTTTATAAAAATGACGGCTGCCAATTCATGTAGTTGTATATAGCCAGCATGAGATTATCGTGCCCAATTTTTGTTCCTTTTTTTGTATACCGCAATTAGATTACATGAGCTTTAGTCCCAATTTGCAAGAAGGACATTTTCTATATTTCTTGTAGGGAATTCATTCTTTAGTGCGACAATCTGTGAGTTTTCTGATACTTCAGAAAACTGATCAGACGTCAATTTGTCACCAAATAGGTTTAATTTGTGTGCAGCTGGGCTTAATTTCAGTAGTCAATTAAAAAACAGCAGAATAAGCACTCCGGTGCTATGTGTTCTCGTAAATGTAACCCATATCTTCTATAAACATCTTAGCTAACTGAGTTGGGCCACTGGGGAAGTTGGCTCCAGACGACATTGTATAAAACATGAGACCCACAGTTGACGAGTCCGAAAATGGTTGGATTTAAAAATGTCAAAAGTAATCCCAACACAAATGGTTGCAGGGAGCTACTGGCGGGCGGCCGCAGTACGTGCAGGCCTACCAGCCGCAGCCGCAGCCGCAGCCTCAGCAGCAGCCCCAGCAGCCGCGACATCTCCCGATCGCCGCCATACCCTACGCAGCGCAGGCAATAGGGGCAACCCCAAAGTCCGTAAAAGCCGCGGCTATTGGTTACGCACAACAGCCGACAGCATCACCTATTTTGTACCAAGCCTACCAACAGTGATCTAGAGTTTAAAATTCCTTTTTAATTCTTTTAATTTTGTTTTTAAACATATTAGACTGTAAGGATAATTTATTTACTACTACTATCTATAGTATAAATCAAAAGTTAAATACCGAATTACGATTTAATTTTATTGAATGAAGGCAACCAACATTCTACTAAACATAACAGTGAAAAATCACAAACAATAGCTAATGTGTTACCATATCTGTCAGAACTTAATATGTATCTGAATGGAGTATGGATGAAATTGTGGCAATAACAGTAATCAAAATGGGTCTCCAATGAGAGTAACATAAAACTGGAATATTAGATGTCTAGATTAATCTACGAAACAAAAATATGTTGTTCCTTTAAAAATTGATTGAACTTAATTTTTAATTTACCACACAAACTTATTAAGGTCTAGAAACTATTTCTGAAATAGGCATCCTTAAGTTAAAATTTACAAAAGTAAATAAATTTAGGGAGATTGCATTTATTGTTCACTGCAAACAATTTTCACTATGGTGTACTAAATTATTAATAAAATAAATCAGCTTTGATACTATTAAAACAATGGTAAATATAAATTACCAATTCTTCCTCCTTTAGTCCACTTCTGGCAAAGTAATAAGTGAATATAAACAGTATCCAATAAACAGATTTCCTTCAATAAAATAGGCATTCAAACAATGTAGCAACTTATCTCAAACAAATATACAGAAAAACAATTACTGTGGACACTGTTAAAAGATTAAATATTCATCTCCCTGAAATGAATTTATGCTTAAATTGTCCCAACTTTGATTTTGATATTAAAACATTTAAAAATATAAATTGGTTATTTTTTGTATCAACTTCAACTTCCGATACAGCCGAATTTTTATACAACCAACTAAATTCCTCACCACCATTCCTAACACGTATTTTAATTCTGGTGATATCTCTGGCTTTTATAACTGCTTTTTCTATTTGATATTTCAGTTCATCTATCCCCTTACTGTTTAAGCATGAAACAAGTAATAAGTCTTCCGAAGATTTGTCCTCAGGGATTTTGTCACATTTATTACCAACAACAACAATATTTTCGATCACGGATGGGCTTAGACTCAAACTTTGTAATGTCGAATGCACATGTTCATTTTGGGCTTTTTCGTCAGGATGACTTATGTCCCTCACGTGAACTATCACATCAGCCTGAAGGGCGTCTTCAAGTGTCACCACAAATGGCTCGAGTAGCTTTGTAGGTATGTCCGATATAAAACCAATAGTATCGACATACAGCACTTTAAGATTGCTGGGCAGATAGCCTTCATGCAAAGTAACATCTAGAGTAGCAAATAATTTATTCTCCGGTCTAAGAGATTCTCCTTGAGTCAGGCATTTGATCAAAGATGTCTTCCCAGCATTGGTATAACCAACAACAGCAACTACAGGAAATTCCAAAATTTTCCTTCTGTTCCTCAAGAGTTCTCTGTTCTTCCTCAAATTGGATATGGATTTTTTTATTTTCTGCTGCCGTAGCATTAATGCATGCGTTCTCCGATCAAGTGAAATTTCTCCCGGCTCATTCAAGTTGAAACCATCATCTTTCAGTCTCGACCAAAGATAAGGTATTTCAGCCATCGCCACCTGCAGTCTCGCTTCTTTGGTCACGGCATGCAACTTGAAAATATTGATGACTATCGTATACCTGTCGAATACGGGAACGTTGAAGATCTCCTCAAGGACAGTGTGCTGTCGACGCCGCAGCATGTTGACATTGAGGAATACAGATGTTATAAGTTTGTTTCTCGCGACTGCCGACTGGAGTTCGGCCAGCTGGCCCCGGTTGAAAAATGATTTTTTATCGAACGAAAGCAAAGAGACAATTTTCTGGCTGACGACTTTCCAACCGGGCAAAGTGGCGACCAGACTGGAGGCCTCCTCAAGCCTGAGTTCGGGCGTCGAGCTATAATTCTTCTTCGGGCCCCACTTTATGTACGGCTGTATCACGAACATCTGGTGCGGCATGCCCGACTGGAGCAAGCTCCTCGGCAGCAGACCGCTGTCGGCCAAGTTATCGTCTAAATTGTTGACGTCGAAATCGTCGTCATCCGGCGAAACCTCCCTGCAATAAGATCTGACCACACGGACTTGTTGGATACGCCAGCGCTGGTTCAATAATTTGGGAAACACTTTTGATAAACCGAAGCCTAATTTCTCCATCATTACGCGTAATTCGACACTATTACTTCGCCCTTAATGCAATGTCGTCCATGATTCGCTCATATCGTCGAGACGATAATAATATCGAAGTATTCTCTTCAATTTAAAACGCTTCAATTACACTGAAAATTGACCAACGATGTTAGGAAAACCAGCAGAAAATAAGAACCTGCCCAGCGTAACCTACCAAATCTTAATTCAGTACCTATCGGACACATTTGTGCGCTAAATTTAAAAAAGGTAATTTACACTTTCTACTCTAAGGAAAAAGGATCTGCTACGGCCTTTTTGCACTTTAAAGAGTAGAAAATGTTCATAATCATATTGGTATATTGGAGGAACAAGATTTCTGAAAATATTATTATTGTTGAGACCGGCGTTGGAGTTCTGATGGCGGATATATAAAATACCTTCGAACAATCCATTAAAATCAACAAAATACATCCGAATTGTAACATTATCCCCAAAAATGCAATTCCCTGTCGATTAGACGCATTAATATATTAAATACAGCTATAACAAACCTGATAATGCAGTTTCAATTTTCAGCCTGCAGAGCGACAAAATCCCGTGTCTTTAGATCACATGATAATACAGTGCTGACACGGGAGGTTGCAAACAAAAACGGACAGTGACCATCATTTTAATATTTTTTTATTATTAGTCGTAGATATTAAATTTAGTGTTGACGAACTAATTCGGACGATGTGTTGTGATGGCTAGTAGGGAGGAATAAAATTCGTAATATATTATCCGAATGAATATCATATCCCTGTTGGTATGTGCGCTAATTGACCATGACTAGTCATACTGATTTATAAGTTTCTTTTACTATACTTTACCCAGTTTTAATGCAAACGTTAAAACAATTAATTTTACTGTATGAAATACCCTTATATAAAATTTCAAAACAATTTAATTCTTTTTAAATTAAAAATTTACATTTTTCATACTTTTATTTATATTACCTGTTTACTTTATAACACTCCAAGATTTACTTGAACACGAACCACATGGGTTCAATTTGTGAGTTGTATCTTAAAAATCCTTGATACTAACCACTATTATGTAGCGGAACCACTGAATGAATACAATTTATGTTAATCAGCCATCCTTATTTATATCTTTGTTATACACATTTTTAATATTCCTTGACTATTATACTTTTTCAGATTCGTACACCTGTGAAGATTTATTCGCAGCGTAACTTCAGATGGGTGTTCAAATTTTGTTCCACTTTATCTGCAGTTTATTGCATTAATGAAAAAGACAATTTAAAAAAGATAGAGGTATTTAAAAGAATAAATTTCTAAATTTGACTGTGTTCCTGACTTTAATTGGAATTTATAACAATGTTACAATACAATTCTTTTATATATATATATATATATATATATATATATATATATATATATTTTGTAAGCTTCCAGAATGGTGCTCAGGTCAATTCTTTTTCAGTTCCAGGATCCACAAAAACTTACTCATGGATACTTGATAAAACAAGCATCAACCATTGCTGTCAATTCTGCTTCACAACTATTGACCCAAACTGTTGTTGCCACCTTGGACATAGGAGAACAGTATAAGTATGGAAAAAAGTAATTTATATAAATTAAAAGTAAGACTCATTTGAAAAGTGAAAGCACTGACCTTCTCATTTTAGGAAAGCACTGCATGATTTGCTGTCCTTAATTGAAGAAAGCAGAAATACATTGAATAGCAGTATGGATCAACAAGAATTTTCAGACATGATGATAGAAGCAAGAGCAAGAGTTAATGACTTAAAGAAACAATTAATGGTCAGTACTTGGTAGTTCAGAATACTACTACTTTCTCTCCAACGACAAGTAATTGATAGTAAATGTTTCTTGGTTTAGGACATGGACTCTCTTCTGGAATACGTTGAAAAAGTAGCTGTCTCAACAGCAGAGGCATCATTTCTTGCTGGAGCTGAATATGTTTCCTCAACTCTTAGTGAAAGACTATATTCGGCACTAGATCAGGTTTTATATTGATTTTATTCATTATGTCCTATATAAAATGAGCAATTTTGACTTCTTTGTATAACAGAAATTCTCATTATTTGATCATGGTGAAAGAAAGAACTTGTAAACTAGTTAATGCTATTAAACTTTTTGAAATTAGAGATTAACTTATGTCTGTGGGAATGATATATATTTTTTGTAACCATTCTTATCTAAATCAAACCTTAACATATTTTAACATTCTTTTTTAATGCTAAAATTGGTATATAATGGCAGCAACATTTCATACAAAAAATAAAATATGCACAATTTTTTTTAATTCATTTTTATGTATTGTATAATTTTAAAAACATTATAAAACTGAACATATTAATAATAAATATAACAAATTAATTTTCAACTATTTCATTCCATTCAATTAAACAGTTTTTAATATTTTTAACACTATACTAAACATCAGTCCTTCAAAATTGTCTTTGAGAGTGCATATTGGTGATAGCAAAATTGCACTGTAGAAATAAAGAAAAAAAATTATCTTTGATGTATGTGATTAATAATTTTTTTTCATATCATTGGACTGTATGCTTCATACTATTATGAAAATTAGGTTAAAGAAGTTAAAAGAGTAATAGCTGAATTAGAAGCAGAATGTTTGGAAATGCAGAAGAAATTTATCATAGAAACAGGTGAAAATGAAAGAAGGAAGAGCAGAAAAAATGGATAAGGTTATCCATAAGGATAGGTTGTTCAATGGAAGGTGATTGATATGTTGTAAGCCAATTTTGTGCATTTATTATGAACGCTTTATGAATAGAATTATTTCATTCACCTCAATAAATTTTCAGGTGGAGTAAAATAATAAAGGAAACAGAAAAAAAGAGGCCCTGATGATCAGCAAGAAAGTATGTCATTATTGTAGATTGCATTACTGTTTGTGTTATTAAAAAGTTAAACCAATAATTTCACTTATTATCTTATCACTTCACATCTTCTGGTTGATAAGGGACAATTAATAAAATCAGTGGACTAGTTTTAACCCCCTAGAAGATACAAACATTCAGCAAAATTCTTGAGAAGAATTATTAAAATATTTAGTATTATAATGAAATTTAATGTTTCTTCTTCCACATTTCAGGTCAGATTCTTATAAGAAAATAGCATTAAAAGTGTTAAAAGTAAAGTTAGTAAGGAATAATGATATAACTTTTTGTTATTCAGATAACTTTTATTATATCAAATTGGTTTCGTTGAATGTTAAAAAGATAGGGCTCTAGATAAACTAACTGTATGCTCTGATTTGGGAATGAATTGTACCTTACAGTTTGATAAATATAAAAAAGAACTTGTATTATTTTAATCTACTATTTTGAACCAATTTTTTGCATATTCACCAATCAATTCTACAAAGTATATAAGTATTTTTTTAAAATAATTTCTGATTTTAAGTGTTACAAAGAAACAAATTAATATCTTAAATAAGAATATTGTGCATGCACAAAATGTAGGTAAAATTAAAATAATGTAATTACACTAAATAAAACATCTTGTTAAAAATGTTTTATTCAACTTATCCTAGGTTAAAAACAATTTTAAAAAGAATGATTGCTTAGTATTCAATTTTTAAGTCCCCCTTACATCATTTTTTCTATGTAATATATCTATATTATTTACACAAATTATAAATGGCTTCTGATATTTCTAATTAAAAGAAAACTTTTTTCATAAAATTATATATAATTATTTATGGATTCTGAAGAACATTAAGTAATAACTTATTACTCTTGTAAAGTGAATGTCCTCTCATTAAAATATGTAAGAAAAAATAATCCCCAATATGCTTTAGCATAGGCAACATAATATGATTACCAGAAAGAAAAAATAAAATCAGATGTCACATTCAATTAAAGATGGTACTACAATATTGTTAAAAATCATTTTTCTCTTCCCAAAAATTGTGACAGCTTATAGTAATTAATGTGTTCCTTTTATGATCTAGTTTATAAAAATAACATAATTTTATTTGCAATCAATTCAAGGCAGCCAAATAACATAACATTAAATTTCTTCGTTTTGTACTATTCTTATAAAAAAAATATACAACATGCGTTTAACATGACAGTTTGGAAAGCAAAATTTGAAATTATGACAGCTGTATCAATAAATACCTTAGAAACACATAACAGTAATAAGAAATAAAATTCGCCTTCTCGAGCAAACTCTGCTCCATTATTGTATTACATTATGTCGAATTTTATTGTATGTATAAAAAATATTTCAATGATTTAAAAGTTTTCAATTGTCTAGCCAAACCATAGACCTTTGGCTCAGTATGTAAAAAAGGGTACATACTTTATTTTCTCAAACTGGCACTTATTATATATTTGATACTGAAATTCTGTATAAGTATTTTTAAATTTACAATATGTAGGTACAATATGCAAATTATCATGGTCACAGTCATGATCCTTATTTTTCTCTAGTTTTAACTTCATCTGAAACTGCCTCTTTTGAGCGATAGCTTTAAGAATGATAATTCTTAAAGTAATCAAATCATATTCACTTATAGTTAATATTTTTTATGTTTGTTGTGTTACTTTTACCAATCTAGTTTATAGACCTTATTCAAGTCCTTCAGTGAAATGTAGAACAATAGTGAAATAATGACATCCAATTTTTTTATCCTTATATTTTCTTAAATAAAAGATATAAGACTATATATTCCCTCGCATTTTATATAAGAAATAATTTCGGATGTTTCATAAATTTCAAATCTCGTTTTCATTTGTCCACATTACAATCACTGATGTCCTCCAACAAATTATAAAATAAAGAGAAATAGTACATTTACAATATAGGTCAGTAAGAGCAGCACCAGTGATTTAATAATCATCGAATAAAGTTCTGCAGTTTAACGTCTGACAATTACACTGAGAGTCGGACAAAACATACATGGTAATTGTAATTGCAATTATATATATTATTTTTCACTGTGGCACATCGGACACTGTTTGTCGCCATGTTGCACTGAACGGAACTTTAAGGATCTTGATTTTTGTTGTTGGAAGAAGAGTCGATAACACTTTCTGAAGCTTTGGCAAAGCCAAAATATCAACCTGAGAGGCACCTCCTCCACCACCGCTTTCCTTGTTCGAACCATCCATGCTCTCTTCAGTTATTGGCTTCAATATTGGTATACTGTCACCCGATCCTTTCTTTGTGCCAGGCACCTGAACCTTACCTTTCTGCCCTTCAACCTGATCTATGAATAGGTCCGTCACTCTCAACAGTTCCAATGTAAGCCCCCAAACAAAGTAGGTCAGTGTACTACTTAATTTGCTTACACCTCCCATGACTACATGGTTTGTTGTCGCTGACTGAAACAATAAGAAACCTTAATATTTGGATATACTCCAACCTGCATAATACATATCAAATTTACTCAATACACAGTGAATATGAAAAAAGGTATTTAAACATACATAAATTATTTTAAATATAATTTCTTACACCACACGGATTATTAATAACCATGCCTAAAATAAGTAATTGTTGTTACAGCAATATAACAAACCTTGATCACTAATAATAATTACCTAAAAAGTGTAACAAGCCAAATATAATTGTTAACACCATTTGACACTTGGAATTATTAATATGAATTGTACTATCAAACACATAAACACTAATAAAACTAATTAAACAAAATTGTTATACCAAGGAAGCCAGCCTGGTACACTATGCGCATAAATATTCCAAACATTTTTAACTTCCACTTTTGTTGTCATAGGTGTCTATTTATGGTGTCGCAACTTCTGTAGTTATTTTTGGGACACTAATATTTAGAAATTGTAATAATAAAATGACGGAAGTAAAATGCATACTATTGTAGATTTCTAACCATTTAATTTCATGAAACATCTATAAAAATTCAATCAAAACTTTGATTAGACACTTTAACATCAATGTGAATTAAATATGAAGAATTCTTTATGCACTCCCTAATGCCCTGTATGTTTGTTTATTTTTCTAGGAATATATCTTTGTTATTATTACTTCTCCCTAACACACGATCGCCTTATCATGTTACAAATACCTTCAATTTCTAGCATGTGAATATTTTTTGTAATTCTATTTAATGAAAGGATCTTATGTATTTTCAATAAATTTATTATAGTAACAAACTGGATTTGTTTGTAAATATAATAAACCTGGTAGCACTTTTATCGTTTGCTGGCAACATTTCACTGTACTGACTGAACCGAAACAATCATCCAGTACAGTACTCAAGTTAAAAAATCACCTCTCTAGACAAACACAAAGTTGTATCGTTATCTTCTATAAACATTTGTAATACATATTTATAAAATGAAACAAAATATAAAAGTTCACTAACTTGGGTGACATATGTTGGAATAATGAGGAGTGTCCTCAAATTAGTGCATTTGGAGAGTGCCCTGTCGAAACCAGGTTTGACATCGAAATTGATGAGTTCAAGCTGGGTGAGATTTGGCAGGGTTGATATAGAGTAGAGCAGCTGCGTGATTGGGCAGCTCGCTCCCGGCCCCTTCTCAAGCCTCAGCTTCTTAAGGTTGGTCAATTTCGGTAATGCCACAGTCGCCACAGCTTCACTCAGTGTTGAACACTCACCAAGTTCTAGCGATTCCAATTTTTCGCATAAAATGTCCTCAATCCCTTCTAAGCTTATAATTGTAGTTAGAGACTGAAATTTTAAAATTGATCAGTTGAACGTTAATATCATATTGGGTCAGAGAAAAATTATAAGCAAGAAATAAAACAAACATTACTTCTTGTATTACTATCTTAACTTGCATTTAATTAACAGACAAAACAGATTTGTTTATAGGAGTCAAGAGTGGGCCAAAGTTAAAAAACCTGATTTTAGTACTTACTTTAACCTATAGATAAAATATCCACATCATGCATATGTTATGGATGTAACAGTACTCATGGTGTGAACCTCCAGCTTTCTGGGTCTTCCAATAATTTTTTAATTTTATTTAACTTGTTCCCCTTACAAATTGGGAATGGCTACATGATTATATATGAATGACTATATGAAATATATATGTACATAAATTAGTGATGAGAGGGATGTAGCCCCCTATCTGGCTGGGCATAAATACTAACTTTTGCCTTTTGGTTTGTTCTAATATCTATTTCATTATATTAACATTCATTTCTATTATTAAAATTTTGATTTTTAAAAAGCAATTACCTTGTTTATATATACATATACATATGCACATAATATAAAAACAATTTAAAGAAAAAAGAAGATAAAATCAACAAGCAGTTAGTTATTGATAATTCTACAATAAAATTAAATGTTACCTACCAGGTGTTTGAGTTCTTTGAGGGTAGATAAAACGGACAAATTTTTAACATCAATTCCTCCAACACTCTTCAACCTTAATTCAGTCAAATTTGTACACTTTGAAATTGGTGTCATATCAAGTTCCATCCCCCTAAAAAAAAACAATTTATCTTTCAAAATGAACCAATTTCTTTAACATCACTATATAATAAACAGTTCGTGAGACATAAATTAATTTGGGGTGGGCCACTAAGTCAGCCAATGATAATCTAGATGCATCTAGTAGGTGTGAAAATATTATTTCATTGTTTCAAGTGAAGAAAACTGACTTTACATTGTATATATTCAAAGCTTATTTTAATGAAAACTAACAAAGAAACTGACGTTGATAAATAAAATTGATGAATACATTACCTTATTGTAAGAGATGTAATAGATTCTAGTTGTGGGCACGATAAGGCAATACTTTCAACAGCCTCAGGCGTACACCGGCCTAGATCCATCTTCCTGAGAGACTTAACCTTTGCAACAGCTTTACTCAATTCCGACCACATCTTTTCTATTCCCTCTTGGCCATCGGGCAATAACATTTTTTTTAAATCTAAATGACGCGTTCCTGAAGAGCTCAAGGCTCTTCCAAAGCCTTCCCAATCGCGAACACGTGAATTCTTCATACGCACTACCTCCCACTGTAAAATACATTTTGATTTTGGATTGGAGTTCTGTTCTGTAATTGACCTAGTAAAATAAAATGGCATGCTTTTGCCTGGTAAAGTTCTCCAATTGTCATTACAAATGAATCTTCAATTGGTTTGACCTTAAATATGAATTCAATAAAATGTTCTTACTAATGAACTGTGAGAAGCTATGTGTTTCCACATATGAGAAACACAGCTTGCCCTTAAAAGTTCATGGACTTTTAAGTACTGGAAAGCATGAAGTAGTGCTATGAACCCTGCATTAAGATTCATCATGAAGTTTTGAATTACAGGATGAGGTCCAGATGGCTGTGTATTTTCTTTAGTTCTTTGTTTCTTTTCTGGTGGAGGTGAAGCTCCATCTACTGGTGAACTGCTACCTCGTTTAACACCATTCGTCCTAAAATAAAGCAAATTATAAATCATTTTAAATTTAATTTTATGTATATATACATATGAAATAACAACAGGAAGTTGTATTCTGATGTCTCTGCTTTCATCCCTTACTGAAATGTCATTTTTAGTTTTTATTTATTGATTAGAAATAATGACCTAACTCAGAATAATCCAATTTGTACTTGTAATACAAATAATATAATTAAAAATAATTTTCAAAAACTCCTTTCTTTTTACATTCTAATCTTATTTATAACTTGAGATTCTTTTTTATTTAACATTACAAAATATGCCTGCTATAAAAGATATGGAAAGGAATCTAGGAATAATATCTGAATTTAGGACAAGTAGTAGGAATTAATAATGATGCATCAGGATGACCTTCAGGAGAGTAAAGTGCAATTTTATGAAGCTGGAATCTGAAAAAAATCAAAGTAATTAATACACCCAATAAATTTAACAATATAATATTTCCCAAGCATGCAACATTCATCAACCATTCCTATGAATGTTTGTCTTATATATATTTTAATTAAACACCAAAATGCAAAATCAATTTTAAACCAAAAGCCAGCCAACAAACATTGTGACATACATTTTACACATATGTATAAACATAGATACATAACATTCATAAAAATGTTTATCAACTCAAATATTACACAACCTTTTCTGCTGCAGTAGGAATAATAAACATTAATATATTTAATTGTGGCATAACAAAATAAAATATAAATATAAAAATATTAAAACATATTTTGTCATAATAATAATTTTAATTTAAATTTCATTAAACTATATTGATTAATCAATGAAAGAGTCAAATACTATGCTTTTGAAGACAAAACTTAATCTAATTTTAATATAACTATTATAAATTCTGTTAATTATTTATATTGAACAGTATTTAAACTGCAATATTAGATTATTATTATTATTATTATTCATTTCTAAGTTAATTTAATTCTTGAAGTACTACACAATAGAATTTTCCTTAATGACAAATACTGATTATATAAAAACTGCTAAATAACAAATTTCAAAGCAAATGTTTTTAAGTAACTAAAAATTACAAATTTTTTACTTTTTTAAATGAGTGATACTTTATGAAGACAACATTTAAATTTTCTATGTTAAACACATTCTTTAAATATTTAATAAAATTTTGAAATAGTTAAAAATGATTGAATAATCTAACACACAACCAACAAAAATATCATATGATCAACAAACTGAAACATTTTTTATATTTTAAGCAATATAAAAATTTAGATTCATACGAAAAATTTCTCATTAAAACAAAATACAAACTCTTTTGGATAATTTTAACATTTTATTACATGTTATTAAATTCAATGATGCGCATATCAATTATAATATACAATTTTGATAGGAGTATATATGGTGGCTGCTATCATTCTTAAAAAATTAGCAGAACTATCGAAAGCCTCCACTACTGACTCCAAAATATATATCATTATTATCCAATGATTCAATTTACATGCACTCCCAAAACCAGAATTAATTCAAATAAAATTACTAAATAAATACCATAAATGCCTAAATTCATTCTAAATTAAATCATTTCAAAATCACACTTTATTTCAGTCAGAATTAAGACTACCAAACTTTGTCAGATTTGGGCATTTATAGTAAAATAAAGATTGAAAGTATACTTTAATATCGATAAATAAAATACTTCGAAGTAATCAAATATTTTTACAGATAAAGGCAAATGTGCAGAATAAAATCAATCTGTTTAAATTCTACATGATATGGACTCACTGAGTAGCGGCAGAATGGGGCACATTGGCCACAGGCTGAGCCGTAACAGCGTTCGACTGCAGAGACCCAGTAGAGTTGTTCATTATCATTAACTGAGCTGCAGTGGGACCCCCTCCATCGCAAGGTAAAGAGGAAAGTGATGACAGTGACGACTGTGAGGATGATGACGAGGAGGTCACTGAGGGAGGTTGGGATGGACAAGGAGGTTGTTGGACGGCAGTGTAAGGGACCAAGAGTACACCGGGAGGACTAGTTATAATCTGAGATTGAGATGAGACTACGAACGTTCCTGGAGCAGTAGGCACTAAATTTGTTACTTGCTGTTCACTCTGGGCCAACGGAGGCAGTGATACAGTGGGAATAGTACAGTTAAGTTGATTAGTAATATTGACAACGTTGTGCTTCGGTACAACTACGTACTGTTTACCATTCATGGAGATAATGGATTGAGGGATGCCCTCTGAAGGGGCTGTAGGAGGGGCGATCTGGGCAGGAACGGGAGGAGCCACTGAAGGGGCCGCCGTCTTTGTTATAGGTTGGGAGACTTGAACGCTGGAGGAGGGTGCCAACCATGTTGTCACTGCACCCACTATAGACAGAGACCTAGGAGGATGGTTCGCTGTTGATTTAGTATCTCCTCGCTTGTGCTGGGATGAAGGCACTGCTGTTTTCAATGGTGTTCTCTGAGTGACACTACTGACGGGAGTTAGAGGCGGTGGAGGCGGCAATCCAGATAAAGTTTTATTTCCTGAATTAGCTTTATTCATTTGGCAGTTCTGAAATAAACAAAACAATGAAATGATACAATTTTGATCTCATTTGTATTTATTAGGTAATTTTTTATTTAAATAAAACCCAATGTAAATCATTTAGGAAAACAAGTAATTGGGGTTCTAAGTTATCAAGTGCTCAACAGGCTAGAGGTATCAACAAGCTCAATAAAGTAAGGCGATAAGCTCTGCAATTTAAAATCATCCTACAAGCTTATGCCTCATTAGACTTTAACAAGCATGCTGCTATGGTGGTGATAACAAATTAAGATAAATATACCATGCATTTGGTCTGGGAAATATCCAATTATAAAATTTATTTTCGGTTTAATTTCGAAGCAAAAAATTACTTTTGGGTTATTTTTTATATGGTTCAATAGGCTGCTGTGGCCTGTTCTGCACGTTGACTGGTTAAAGGTAAAATAAAATACTGCTACTAGAGAACATTGCAGTCTAACTCCCTGACCTATATAAACTAACCTCCATGGGACAGACAGCCCATCTTCTGGCTCTCAATAGGCACGTTCTACACCTGAGCCGCTAATGTCTATAATAATAAACCATACAGTTTTCTGACCCCAATCATTTGTTTGGATTTATAGAGGTGTCTGCTCAACACTAATGTCAGTATTGTTGTTATTTTGTGTTATGGTTGTGCCGATAGGATGATTTTTGCATCCTACATTGATTAATTGATAATTATATGATTTCAGCAGAATACAAACTGATGATGGTGGGATGCTAAAACCAGTTCTTCATATACAATTAATATTTAATTCACTTCTCAATTAATACATGCAACATTGAACTGATAACTTATAATAAATATCAACTTAGGAAGTTAGATAGTAATAATTCATTTTGACAAGATTATCTTAAATACTTATTTATCGTAAACAAGCCTTTATAATAATGGAACATTTTTGTCTAAAATGTTAGTTTTCTAATAGTTTAAAAAGAAGTTACTATACACTGAAAAATAAAGCAATATATATGCTTCTGAATTTTGTTACCTTACAAACGTAGCTGTGAAACTGTCGATGTTTAGCTTCATTGGCACCAACACATTCTGGATGGTAGAGGCAAAGGCAGATGTGGCACTGAAGTGTAGGTATGAGCCCCATAGCAAGCCGACACTCAATAGAACAGACATCACGAGCTGGGCTGCGATAGAGTAGTCACCCTATAGCCTCTAACTTCACTCTCCAAGGACAGAGGGAAAGGGGACTAGGGAAAGGGGATCTGGCTACCAAGTCAATGTGGAGGCTGTCACAACCAGCACTTTACAAGTACAAGTAAGTTATAGAACTCTTCTTAATTTACAGGATTTATCTATAAGAATACCTATCTATTTTCTTAAAACAGAACAAGACAGAAAAAGAAATACTACATTAAAAGAAAATTTTATTTTATTCTCTTTCAAAGAAATATTACCAGTTTTAATACACACTAAGCAATATTCTTCTAGAGTTAACTATGTTTACTAAAAGTCTAACTTTAAACACTAATATTTTACTGAATAGAAAAAAAGGTATGGTGGTACATGGGGATCTCTTCTAAATACATGGAAAGTTACAATTAATGTGAACTGAACTTTTCATAAAGTACTGATCGTCTCACAGTCTCCACACCGTAGAAAAGAATCTCTTTTCAATTATAAATGTTCAAAATAAAATGTTTGTAAATGTGGTAAGGGATATTCGACAATTTTGAATTTTAATTATCACTCCATTATATATATTCCATTATGTACGTCTACTTGGAATTAATAAAAAAATGTGGGAAATATTCTGATTCTTAGTTATAATCAACAGAAACAAATATAAGGATGTGTTCCCCAAATATGAATTCTAAAAATTGATTAAAATGAAATTCTTAATAAAATTAGACATTTTTTTAAAAAACTTACTTTGCTTTTTGCTCTGGACTCCAATCCTCACAATCCATGTCGTCTGGACCAGCAGATTTTCTTTTCTTATCTAAAATACAAAGAAATAAAATTTAAAGTTTCGTTCCACTACACATTAGTACTAATTATTACAAAACAAAATCTGTATAATTCATTTATAACAAATTAATTCATATGAATTTATAGAAGAAATTTTTGGTGGGCCCATTTGATTAAATACAATAACTTTCATTTTCTCCAATGGACTGCAATCATCATTAGTTCAAGTTTTTTATGGGAATTTTTTTATCAATAGATTATTTTGTTAAAATAAGAAACCAACTTATACTTTTTGCAGTTTCAATGGTTCTAAAGGTATACCTTTAGCTACTTAATATCCATTTTTAATTTGAAATTACATCTCAATCAGATCATTAACAATCTATAGATTAATGCCAAACATTTCCAAATTAATTGGCAATCCTATGCCAGTCAGTAAAATACATATTCCAGGGTGATGAAACTAAAATGAATATTGTTAAAATACCTTTAATGCCTAACTTTGATTTCATAGGCAAAGATGTTTTATTTTTTGTAGCTGTATTTCCTTTAAATACCACTCGGGGTGTAAGACTGGTTTTAGGGCTTTGGATATCAGTTGGCGGCGCACCTTTTGGTGAAGCTTTAACAACCACACTAGTAGTTGCTTTCAGCTTTGGAGTAGTAACTCTCTTGATTGGAGTCACAAGGCCATCCTATAAAATATGGTAATAAAATAAAATTGTGATTAGAAACAAGATTATTCTGTTGCAAACTACATGTTAAAAATAATAAATAAAAATCATTTTTACACTTAAAATATTAAATTTTAACTGACTAATAAAACAGTTATTTATCACAACTCTTGCAATTTTCTGTCTCCACCCGCTTATTTGGTTTTCATGCTAGAATTTTAACCACTAGAGTGGTTTTAATTTTTCACCACCAACAGTAACATACCTTAATTTTTCTATAGGTATTAACGAACTATGCATAATATGTTTCAAGCTCAACCTAACATAGTCTCTATCTAAATTAATCTAGACACTCAGCATACAGATTTCTCCATAAGTAAGGTTCACATGCTTGCTATTCTTGAAGCATCCTGCAGTGGTGTCACTGCACATTTATTGTGTAGGCGGTTAATTCTTGGTTATATTAAGGTTACATTCAACAATCTCATAACCTCAGCTTGAAACCAAATCAGGGAGAAAACAGGGAAAAATCACAAAATTGATCATTATTCCAAACTCACGGGACCTGGACAAAAGTAATTCAAAGAATTATTTACCTCACCAAGTTTAGAAACAGGTTTAGCTTTGGCTTCACGTATAATTTCTTTTTCTGGATCACCAATTCCAATAGGTCCTTTGAAAAATGTGAAGTTGTCAACAGAAAGTTCCCCACTCACTGGAAATAGTATTATTTTTGTCAAAATAAGCACACCAGATACTAAATGTATACATACAAACATAAAATAAATGCAATGATACAAAAACAGTAACAGTAATTATATTTTCCTTTTATAAATAAGATTTTCCTAACAAAATATTGGAATAAAAAATTAAATAGTTTATCAAAAATTATAAAAAATTCAACACTAGAAAATGTTTAACATACATAACATTTAAACAGTAATGGATTTCATTAATGGTAATTTTTTCATTAACGAACTTGTTAGCATTCCAGTATGTATAACACTGAATTTTATAACATTCATTATGTACGTACATCATTACACTTGCTTAAAAAACATGCTATAGATTAATGACATCTGAAATATTATTATATGTCCATTAATATTACAAAAATTTGTGAATTTCATTCACAATTATGTGTGAAATAAATATCTTAAAGATTAAATGTATTATTATTATTATGTTCAATTACTAGATAATTTGTTTTTGATGCTCTGATACTACATAATACATGTGGCTGGCATTTATCAAATTCAAATTGTTAACTTAATTCATTCCAACCTTAAATAACATTAGTTCGAAGAAAATAAGAGTTAGAGAGCATTCTTTTAATAAACATGCAGATTCTAAATATTAAATACCAAAAATCCATGTTAATTTACCAATGCATTAGAATACTTGAATTATAAATTATGTTATCTAAAGGAATATGAGAAGCATTTTTTAATAACAGTGCCAAATATATCACCATGCAAAATCATCAGCTCTACAAGATCATAAGCCTACTATCCAAAATTAATTAACAAAATAACTCCCTGCGTCACCATGTATTATTACAGATTTAAAATATGAAACACACGCCTCAGCCTCAATCAAAAAACCCAATGCCAAAAACCTACAATGTACACAATCGCTTCTTGAGCATAATTCACAAACATTCTAAGAATTGTGCACCTAAATTCATACACCAACCAATTTAACATGCCCTATTTCTCCAAACTATAATTATCTCTATTAAAACAATACATGACAACTATTTACAAAAAGCCATCACAACTGATAAACATGCATTATATACCCTCATCAAATAATTTCTGACTCCATGAACCTTTCAATAGCAAAAATGACAAGGAAAGTGATTCCTACCTACTTAAGCCAATAAGATGACAGCAGTACAGTTTTATATACAAATATAACATGAGACATTTACATTCTGTAAATTAGACGCCCTAACAAAACAAAAATGTAAATGACTTATGGCCCTAGAACATTACTTTAATGATCTCTTCAAGGCCACTAACTGAAAAAGAATTCCTCATTATAAAATCAAAACGATCGTCTCTATGATTACAATATGCAACAATTAAACAGCAACCTTAGATCATTAAGTCAATAATTCCCTTTGCCCACTGGATTAGAAGGTACTAGTTTTTGTTTTGTTGGTTTCAATCAAAACAAAAGTAGTATCTGTGAAGTGTACACCTAAAATAAAGACTCTGAATATAAAGATGAATTTGCATTATAATACTTACAATGTTCTGCAACTTCCCTAAAGGAGCGTACTTTCTTGCCTTTGGGAGTAAAATAGTATATATCGGCATTTCTCCTCAAGGTAGAATCACTTGTACTCCGGTACACTAATTCCCTAACCCAACCTGAAAAGAGTTAATATCCTCTTCACTAACTACACAAATTCAAAAATAGGCAAGAAAGAGGATTTTTATATACCATGACAGACCGAATACAGTTCAGAGGGCACTAAAGTAAACACCAAATTGTGAAGGTACGATTTAATGTCTGATATAATTTAATTTTATTTAATACATATAGAAATCCTAATGATCAGGGAAAAATAAATTCCTTCTAGGTTATATGTTCGAAACTCATCATTTATGTTCATGTAAGTTTATATGAATGCCTGAACAAATTAATTGAATTTAAACAAAAATCTAATATTTTGTAATCCAATGTTTAAACGAAAATAAACACTTAGTTTCATTAAATAACAACTTAATAAGTCTATGAGTGCACAAAACCAGTTCTTTCTCCGACTGAAGACCAAATAGTTCACTGAACTTGGAAAAATATATCAAAGTGGTTTCTTCATGCAAGAGTCAAATTTGTTCGCAAATGAATTTCAACTGTTAGAGTTTGCTCGATTTATAAATAATACAAGTACGCTACATAAAACCCAAGTGAGTTTATACTTGGGTTCTTACCATAATCAAATGGTTTCCTGTATTCAGGGTTTGATAAATCCACATTCAGAGTTTTCTTCCAAGCGCGGGGAACTCGCGTTTGAGTCTTCGTACCTGCATCTGAGTCAAGGCTTTCCGGTTCGTCTACAAACATAATCATAATGCTTAAGGAAACCGTCAACCTACATAGAATACATCTTCAAGGATTTTTTTTCAAAAAGACTCCTGTAAGCCCTACAAATCCTGACATTCCACTAAATGTCCCTAATGAAAATAAAAACAAAAACGAACAATAGCTAACAAAAGTAACTAAACAACGAAAGATGCGGTACAAAAAGATTTGTATTGTAGAACTCAAAAGGTTTTTTAAATAAAAAATAGATTTTATATATATATATATATATATATATATATATATATATATAATATTTAATTCAAGTATTATTCACATGCTCAGATCAGAAATTTAACAAAAGAAGTCAATAATACCATGGCTCTTGTGATCTCCTGATTCCACTCTGGTTTGGCCTTTTGCTAGAAAAGTTTTGGCTCCTCGCCATCTTCAGTAGCTTTTCATCAGTAGTTGGAGAGTCACTTAGGCATGTAGGTTGCCTGTGGATCATCCTGTCTCCACTATCACTGCAGTTCATACAATATGTCTAAGTGACTCACTCACTAATCTACTGACCTGAAAGCTACCAAAGATGGTAAGCACCAAAATCCGGCCTAGCGAAAGGCCAAATCAGAGATTGAAGACAAAAGAACACAAGAATCATGAAAATCCAAATCCTCACAGACCACCAAATAGATATTCCAAACCAATAATGGTTACTGATAGGCAGTTTGTAAAAATGTATATGGGGTTTTTAAGGGATTTTTAGTAAATGCTTGATTTTTTCAGAAGAATTTTGATAGAACAACCAAATTTTAGAACTCCGTATTAAAAAACTTGTTTTTTTTTTATTTTGTTTTTAAATAACCAAATTTACATATTCTTATTGAATGCTAATAATTCTTTATTATTCTTCCAGTAATACTTCAACGTGTCCAGTACGTTTAAACAAAATAATAAAGTTAAATTACAATTTATCAAAAGATAATATGTTAACAAATTAATTTAATTTTCTTTAATCAGTACCTTTTTTTCCAATGAATGTTTAAACTGAAAATAAGATAAAAACAAAAAAGAGACTATGACAATGAAGGAATGACGATTATAATGGGATAAGAATTAGTACTTATATAATATAAAGAATTGTGAACAATTTACTGAACAGTTACTAAACTAAAGAGGGAAAATTAAGAACACACCATGTCAAAAAACACCGAAACTCTGAATACTTAAATCAGAGAAACAAATCTCTCAAATTGTTAATTAATTCACCGAGGCATTTTCCTACAAAAAAATACTGAAACTGAGGGCCTGGAGTCAATTGAACCCATAAAATGTATCTATACAAATATTTATTATAACAGCAACTATAGCTGTCCACTAATAAGGAATGAGTTGATAATTTAGGAACACATTGTAACTGAGAAATAAACAGAAACGTTTTTTTAGTAATTGAAGAATTAGACTGAAAATCATTCCATTTGTTATTGATGTGATTAGATTGTAATTTTTTAGTAATACAGTGCAACCTTTATAATTCAAATGTAAAACAGGTGATTTAATACTTAGGATAAAATCAAAAGATACATAAATTAACACCCCAGTAATAAATTGTATAAAAAGCTGAAAATCAGTGTTTAAGCAAAGATAAAATAAAAGGTGTGTGTGAACTCGAAATATAGAGAGAGAGAAAACGAATATAAGTACCTAATCATTTTTTTTTATTTTAGATATCAACTAAGAAAAATATTGACAAAAACAATAATAAAAAAAATTTATCTTCAGTTAATACACTGACTAAATATCAACCTAATATCTTATGTGTAAAATGAATCTGAGTATGAGTTTAGTTTTACTGGTACAGCCGTAAGCAAATAAAACTGAAAAAATTAGGACTGCAAAAAATGTCAATTTTGTTAATTTCATTTGTAAAATCTAACCAATACATGTCCACCACATGTGTATGCTGGAATAACACAAGGTATATCCATAAAAAAGGCTTCAAATACTTAGTTTATTAAAGGATTGGTTAACACCTAGTAAAGATTTGTTATAAAGTGAGCATAATTTGTCATTTAATAAATAATTTTTATAATAATAAATAAATTTTTAAATGAAAAACAATCACGAAAGAAAAAAATTAAACTATAAAAATAAATAAAGAAGGAGAATTGACACTTCAGTTATATCAGATAAAATATCACAAAAGGACATTTAAATAATAAAGATGTGGGGACAAAAAAAAATAGCAAATATGAATAATTGGTTGCAAGCAAACGTAAGAATAAATATTTATATAAATTCGAGGATAAGTGCACAAGTCTCTTATATTACACTTCAGTAATAACAACATAAGTGACGAAATAATTTCCAAAATATATGAACCTAAATTAAAAGATTACACAAAATAGTGTCCAGACATATTTTTGGTTTTCTATAACGAAAGAAAAATTCATTTTTCATATTATATGAAGGAAGATATAATTAGAATATTTCATTGAATAACCATAGAACAACATTTAATAACATGCAATAAAGAACATCAGTTGGAACAAATAGGATGAAAACCATAAATCGCTAGCAAAGTTAACTCCTGGAAACAATTAATTATTTCATGTAATTTATTTATGTCCTGAGTCAAATATATCAAGTTGCTTAAAACAGATATGAAAAGGAAAATTATAGATAAAAATCACCCTTGGAACACCAATCAAATTTTATTTACATTTATTTATGTATGTGTTGATGTAACTTTGAATACTACTATACCTAACTTGTAAAAAAAAATCTCAACTCAGGAACACAGAAGTGAAGAAACCTTCATGACCTAACACACTGAATGTTTAAAAATAGAACTTTATACAGAGAACCCAACTGATTTGCTGCCCCCTTTATAGCTGTTATTCTAGTTCCAATTGAAGAAACAAAACCACATTATGATGCCTTATAATGATCGCATGCCCAAGCCACCAGCTCTTTTAATTTAAACAAGCGGTTCCATAACAATATGCAAAGCTCTGTGAATTTATTATGTTATTTTTGTTAGTGAGAAAACAAAGTTAGGCCAGTATGTCAGAGATTTGAATATAATATTAAACATTATTGCAGTACAAGGCTATATTACTATCTGTGAACAGGCAATGCAGTATCTTAATGAACCCTAATCTATGAGGAGAGATGAGAATTGAGAACTCATCATATTTTACTAATCCATAATCAAATAATAAATAATCAGTTTTTATGAGAAATTAACATGTTTAATAATGACACATAATAATTCCAACTGACTGGTCCTTCCAGTTGTTATATCATAGTACATTACTGTATAAGAATCAATATAATAAATAATTGGATAAGTTTTATATGTATATATAAAACAATTAAATTTGTCCTTCAAGCACAAAAATAAAAAAGAAACATAATTAAATAGCCACCGTTGTTACAGAATAAGCACTTTAAGGCTACAAGTGTAATTGACAAAAACAAGCTGAGGATGAATTCTAATAGTAACTTGCCTCAATACATCTTGGTGCCTACAATCATGCTAGTGAGTTATCTAAATGAATGTCACTAACTTTTCAAATAGCTAAAGGTTAAAAATGGATGGAAACATAATAAGATAATAAAATTAACAATAAGTTTTCTTAAAGCAACATCTTGGGTTAGAACAAAGATGAGAAAATTCAAAGAGATAGACAGATGTTAAATAAAACAGACGCTGACCAGTTGCGAAAGAATGCATCAATAAATAAGACAAGCCAATCCTTTCGAATAAAACATTTCCAAAAAATATTATCGCATTTTTTAAAATGTATTATAAAACCAGACTCACATGTAATTCTTTAAACCTTATTATGAGCACATTATTGAACCACTTGAGGTGTGCTGATAAAGAAAATAGCGTGCAAATTATACTAACACTTACCTATTAACGCTCTAATGAATTCCTCTTTAGAATTATCAGGCATTTCAAATCCCAAAAAGTCTTCATCATCTGACGATCTGCAACTAACACTTTCTTCTGGTTCTCGATCTTCTATTTCTTCTTTCACAAAAACTTTCTCCTGCTGATTTTCACTGGATGTTGACCTCACTCGTTTTCTTGAGGGTTCAACATTTGGTTCCTCCTTAAAAAAATTTGGCAGCTGTAAAAAATTAGAAGACATGTAATACATGATAAGTGAGCGAACGTTTCTGCAACCAAAAATGGAATTATCACTATCTAATTAAAGAGAGAGAGTAAGAAAAGTGGAAGTTGAAATGTGTGAAAAAAATCATACATAAAAAAATAAGGATTAAGTTCATTGAATTGGTGCCTGCCTCAAGTTGTTTATTTTGTCATAAGTTAAACCAGTTTTTCATCATCATCAGTATCTACAGCAAGATAAATTACACGTGTCAACTATATAAATAGATAAAATAAAACTAGGAGAAAACAGTCATCCCCCCATATTAAAAACACATCACAGGTATATGATCACATACTATCATAGCGTGTTTTGTTCCGAATGTATATAAGGTTTTACTCTAGTCAATATAAAGCTACAAAAATATCTGCTATTAAGCACTGTCTAAGATAAGGTTAATGCAATTTAGTCTAGGGACAACAGAAATGTGCAGGTCTGTTAGAGTTTTGGGTTATCATACAGAAAACACCACCTAGCTCACCCACTGTTGTCCTTTACAGCATTTGCAATGCTTTGTTTTCCTTCAATGGATTTAATTTTTTTATAGCCTTAACTCAACATTTAATAACATTCCTTTTAATCTCTAAAAGACCTTCAATTCACATACTTCACAGTTTCATTTTGTTGCCCTAAACTAATGGAGGGCATAGCCCTCCATGGGGGCCCTCCTCTGGAATAGATCCTCCCACAGAGAAATGGGTGTTAGGAAGACCCTATATATCACTTGGATGTTTGTTACTTGCAATGTTATCTGGTATGAATTACAGGCTCTGCACATGACAGGCACAATGTTAAGCACTACACTGACAGGAGATACTTATATGTATAAATGAAGAAAATATATATATATATATATATTTGTATATATAAAAAAATTGTTTACTTCTTCCTCCTTATTTGACAATTCTTCAGTTGACAATTCATTTTCGGCACTGATTTCACTACTTCTTTCTCCACCACCATCATCACCTATTGTTTTCTTATCTTCTTCCTCTTCTTCTTCCTCATCTTCTTCATCCTCTTCATCTTTAAGACTTCCTGTTTTTATGTTGTCTTTTAACAAAGAAAACAAATATAATTTTTTCTCAGTATTTGTATTAGGCGCAATTACAGTTTCCTCATTATGTGCCTGAATATAAATATTTAAACACCAACAAATTCTTAATAAGCCAACTTTTATTTTGCTAGTTATTAATATTGATAAAAATGGATCATTATAAACAGACACCACATTATTACAAGCACCATCATAATGGTGTATGAACAGGTGCATCAAGGTTGGATACACCTTGGATACAGAATTTACATCTGCAACAAGAATCAAAATCACACCACAAGTGATCTTAGAGGTTTGGCACTGAGGAATCACCCCACATTGCAACATTTAATTCAAACTACAATTAATATACATTTTCCTTTAGTAATCTAGCCCAAGATGATCTCTAAATTATGAAATTCTTGTTCAGGTAATTGATAAATTGTTGTTACAAATTAAAATTTTATAATATAAAATATAAGGAAAACAATATTTGAATGAGTTTTTTATTTGGATTGGTTTTATATAAATAAATAAGTGTTCTAATGAGCAACATATAACTAAAGTTTAATTCTCAAACTAATTTTAGGTTGTCAACTAGTCTTAGTAACTAAGACATTTGTTTTAAAATTGTTTCGAAACAGAATTCAAAGTTAACAATAAACCTATATTGTACTGAGAAAATAGATAGAAATACTTGAAGCTCCTGATGAAATATCTTTCATCAGGTTCTTCTCGTGTATCTATTACATGATTACTCGGAACAAAATAATACATCTGAAAGAAAAAAATTTCATCCTGCCTAAAAACTGTTTTACTTTCCAGAATACCTGTTCCATTCGGTAAAGGATCTTTATCTTCTTCTTTTGGTGTTTCTTCTTTTTGGATGTTCTCATCCTCAACTGGGTCAGAGTTAACACCCCTGATTTCTTCCACTTTAAACCCTCTAAACTCTTGAATGTCATCTCCCTGAATATCTTCTGGATCGTCCATCATTTTTAGAATAACGTGATGAGAACTATAAACAAATATCAATATTAACAACTCCAATTCCAAGATGAATATTAGAATGAATGGGTATAGGAAATATATTTCACTTTGTCATAATGGTCAATGAGACTAGCAAGTTCTATGTGAAGTAGCACTCACAAAATAAAATGGGCCTGTATTTTACAACTATGGTACAATTCAATTTATTACAACACCAGTTATTAATTTATTATAATAATTGTTTTCATGCAGTAAATAAAATGCCAGTTTCTATATAAAAGACCCACAAAAATAGGTCTGGGTAAAGTAGTAAGAAGTGAAAAGGCTTGGTATCAGTAGAGTCCGGGCCTGCAACATACAGATGATAAGAGTGTCCACTTCGTATATAATATCATGAGTTTATTTCTCAATGCAGGCACACTTTCCTTTAATCACATATTTGTTGTTGTCTTTTCTTAGCACAAGGAGAAATCACAAATTTGAATAAGGTACAATAAATGTTGAACTTAACTCTCAGTAACTACTTTAATTTTGAATATTACCGAATAGCATGAGATCATGCAAACACAAAACACCATATGAGAGATAGAAAATCACATGGTAAACATGTTTATTATTTTTAGTACATGTCACAAATGAATGACTTACAAAACATAAAAAGTTTCTACAGTATGAAATTGCATTTATTTGTGCTAAGTTGTGATAAACTCATGCCCTGACAATCTCCACAATGCAACCACCAGTCCATTATATTAAACTGACAGATCATTAAAAATGGGATTTTCCTTTCTTTGGTTCAAAGCAATAAGTAGCATAATAATAGAGCTCAAGATGCAGAGTGAAAAAGTCAATTCACCTACATAAAAATATTGACAGATTTTCTCTGAAAAGCTAAAAAGCGTAGAGAAACAAATAAGTCAATCAGAAACCCTGGGTTACCTAATGACATATATGTCTAATTATTTCTAACTTACGTGCTCAATACATATATGGAAATGCTATTCTAATGTAGATATAGTGTTAACAGGTTCTGTTTAATATCTCATTAATAAAATTAACCAAATTCATTATAAAACTACATTTTGATGCAACATAAAATTAAATTATGCATGGTCTAAAGACATGTGACAAATGGATTCATAGATTCTTTAAGCATATTGGCAAAAAGGGAAAAAAATCACTCTGTTCCAACGTAGTGTTCGAACAAGTAGCATACACAGCATTACTCATATGTTTTGTGTGATAATACACTTTTTTGAAATGACCACATGCTGTGTTTATTATAAGAGAGTTCTTTCAATAACCCCTAAAGAAAAAATTTTTCTTCCATCTAACAGATAAGAAACAAAGAATATTGATTTGAGGACAAATAAAGGCGTGTGCAAAGTAATTTGAGTAACAATGTTCCAATCATTATTATAAATTATGAGAATTTGTAATTGCACTCAGTACAATAGAAAAATATTAAGATTGTATTATTTAACAATTATATACCTTAACCAATAATCATAATCTTAGTTGATTGAAATTAGATGTTCTAATATTCAAAATGATTTCAAGTTAATAATATACACAAAAGAAAAGAAAAAATTAATCCTGCATAAATTCAAATCTATACCTAAACTACATAGATTATATGACCACATAATATAATAATAAGAAACTACTAAAAAATGTTTCTTTAAATTTCAACAAATGAGATTTAGTCGTTCACATAAGCCACACATTCGACAGGAAAAACAGGAAAGAAAAATGAAACAGGCAAAATCTCATCCAGAATATCACCTACTCAATCTCAGTTTTATCTGAGATATGTTACAAAAGTATCCATCAAAATAATCAACTGAGCGTTCTGTAAAAATAAAAGAAAACAACACTGCGAAGATATGAACACCAATTCAAAATGGTCACAAAGGCAAGTATGTCCTCGTAACCTTCAATGCAGAGTTTAGTTAATCAACTAATAAAAATATGCAACTGGATAAATATAACAGTAACAGTATATATCCACATTTCTCATCTTAAACGTTGTTTAAATTCCATTCTCATGTAATACAACTCCAATATGGCTACCCAGTGATGTAGAGCTATAATAGTAACTAAAAGTGCATCGTATTAATGGACTTGAACAAGAGAATAAACTGTAAAAATTGATAAAGTAGGTTTTTGTAATGAACATATGAGGTGAATATAATATAAACAGTTGCTTCTATCCACAAAAACACAGACTACAGATATAGATAATATTTTTACAAGGTATTTGATAAATTGAATACAATAAATCACTGAAAACTTCATATTTAAACAAACATAAACTTACACATTTAAAACAAATATAATAGCATAAAAATTCCTCATTTAAACCTGTAACCATATAAAGTAGAGGACTATATTTCTTTTAATTCAAGAAGTATTTTAAGATTTAGAACAGTTACATCTTTTAATGTCTGAAAAATGAAATCACAGTTACATATATTCCAAAGGAAATGGATTTAATGCAACATAAGAAATGAATGTTCAACAATCAAGCATATGAAACCCACTGAATTTTATTCGGAAATACAGGTCAGAATACATATGTAATGCAAGTTGCTTCTATTAGTGGCTTGTTGAAGCCATGAAAGGTTAAAGTAAAAGTAGCTTACTAATCACAATTAAACGTAGCACTGGCTAAAACTTACCAATATTAAAGCATCATTAAATTAGTCTTGTTAGCGGAACAAAATTTCACTGAGGACTTCAATTTGCAACAAATAAAAAACAATTTTCACACATAGAAAAGGCTCGAAGCCGCCAGTCTACCTCTTGTTTTCCCAAACGAGAGAACACTACATTCCAGGGTTGCCACCTTACATTTTTCCGTTAGAATTTATTTTGAATAAAATAAAATGTCAACACGTTAAATTATCCAGTTGGATAATCCAAACATTAATCTACCTTATTACACTATTCTCCCAAAAATGGCGCTACAAACTGAGATTCATTCAAAAAATCAAATGCAGCCTAACGTTCGATGTATAGGTTAACATGAGGACGCCAATACAAGACCGCTGTAGGCTTACTATCGATAGTCATCACATGAACACAGCATTTATTAATAAAAACATTAAAAAGTAACGCAAAATTCGTTCTGGAAAACCATTCCTTATACGTAAGTAACAGGGTTTAAATGAATTAATAAAATTGATATCCTACTAATTACACCTAAATAATAGTTGTTTCTGCCGATATGTACATGAAAATGATCTAAAATAATGTTGACATTATGTCCATAATTAAATGAACTAAGAAGGTTAATGGGTCACATCCAGTCAAGTTGATAAAGTTCGATGAACCGATTCAAGTGTGCATGATGAAGAATTAACAATATTCCATTACTCAAGCCAATTGATAGTTTGTGGTGATAATTTACTAACAAGTGCTACAAAACAAAATTTAATAATTTTTTTTCTAAGGAGTCAATTATTCGCCACATGTCGACAAACCAGGGGCGAAAAGGGATATGAGAACAGTATGGGACATTTTTCCAGAAACTAGGTAGAGACTAGACAGAATCAGCTGTATAAGGTGCAGATATTCACTAGGTATTGCATTGTTCTTAAATAACAGCATTTTCTTAAACATATCTGTTACCAAATTCTTTAAGTACGTTCCCCGTTAAATAGAAGTTCAAAACATAGTAAATGTCAAATTCAAGGAGATTAAAAACCACAATGTAGATTGATTAAAAAACACATTAGTGATTCACTGAAAATATTCGTATCAGGTTTTAGTTGCGTATTAAGGAAAACTGTGAACAAGAGTAAGAAACAATTTTATACACTAGAAATTTCCAGTATCCCAATATCCTATCAATTTTCTTCACTCATTTTTAGAAATATTTCAGTTGTTTCCTTAGTTTGTTTTGTAACTATATATTAGTAATGTATACCATAATAGTGGTAAGTTCCAATCTTCTAATTCTCTAAGGGTTCTTACACACTATTGCAATTACAATATCATTTTTCAATAACATCATTACAATTCATATAGACGTCAACACGAAATTACTTTCAAAACCATTTGCCATCTTTATGAATAAACATTTAAAAAATGTCAAGGCATAAACATGATGAATATTTGTTAGAATATTTAACAAAATTTTCTGAAGATAAACATAACGAAGTAGAACTATATAACTATAGCATCTACATTGTACATGTAATGAAAATTTGTGTTTTAATATCTTATTTTACAGGAGATGTTTCAGCAACTGATAAATCTTGGGATGTAGAAGATTGGTTTGATAAATCTGTAACATTATTAACATTAATTCTTTTAGACTTACTATAAATATTGTGGCGAAAGAGCAGACTATTATAACTGAAAAATATTATGGGTTTGTTCACTTTAATATATGAACCATGTGCTTACCAGACAGTGAAGTTTTACAATCATGCAACAGCTTCATTAAATGTGTAACATTTAAACCTGCATCTGAATCACTTCCACTTTCTGTGTGAATTTCAAAATCACTGCAGCTTGCTTCCCTGTTGGTTAAGTGTTGGGTTAAATTATTTTCATCTTTTTTTGAACCAATTATTTTATTAATCGATAATGGTTCGGTTGCATCCTCATATATTCTTCCAGTTTTCATTAATTTAACGGTTCCTAAGGACATGGTGGGTGTCAGCACTTTGTTTTATTTTTTTTATATCAAATGCCATTCTGTGTGATCCTGAAATGATTTTAACACTTACCTAAATAATCAACATTTAGGGAAGAAGAATAATTATTGGTAGCTTCACCCTGATTAATAATTCTAGGTTTAATCTCTCCACTGCTATAAGAATTAGATGTTGATACAAAGCCCACCTCACCATCCGACATGTTATCCTAGACAAAATATAATTTTAATGAACAATAGAAATTAATTATATTATTCTTAAGTAAAGGTTTTAGCCAAATTAACATTTCTACACATATACATAATGATTGTGCATCCAATTTCTTAAAGCAAATAATTACCGTATCATAATAAGGTACACCTATGACTGGACTATTTTCTGATGACTCAACTGAAGATAGGTCTTCTACTTCAAAATTAACTTCAGTAATACAGTCTATTTTCTTGATATTGTCAATATCATGCACGTTTTGTTTTATTTCTTGACCAAATTGAATGGTACTAGATTTGTACTCTGTTTCATCACAGTCTGACCTAATATTCAGATAGGGAGTGTTTTTATCAGATACCGTGTGGTTTCCTGAAGGTACGGGAAGTAATTGAATACTTACACCTGTTGCTGCCAGATCAGCTGAATTATCAAGATTTGTTCTCACTGAATATTTATCTTGGAACTGACTGGCATTCTCCTCCACCATGACTCCCACATCATTATATGACTTTTTCTGTGGTGGTATATCAAAACTAGAAGTAATTTTCACAAATGATTTTCCAGCTGTATTGCTTTTAGTGTCATTATTTCTAAGGCCTAAAGAATGTTGATGGAGTAATGCATTGGAGTAATGGCATAAATGGACATTGTGTGCGCTTGCACTTGAATTTATTACTTGTGAATTCTGAGTACATGATAGAGTTAAATCACATTTGAGTTCTGTGCCATTTCCTTTCCCATTCATTGGGTTTGATGGTTTTTCACCTGTTACATCTTCACATTTAGTATCATTATTAACACATGTTAACATGTTGTTACATACATTGACAATACAGTCTTCTTTTAATTTATCTTTTGAATTATTAGTCTGCAGTTCTGAACTTCCAGGTAAGGACAAACTAACACATGGTATTATTAAACACTTTAAACCTTTTGTTTCTTGGTTTTTCAGTTCAGTGTTTGAGATCAATGTTTCATTTGCTGACTTGCTGGCCAATGGAATATTTTCTTTATTGTGTTCATTACACTCTGATTTTACAAGATGTTCTTCTTCCCTATTCATATTATCTAAACTATGCGTGAAGTTAGAACTGGGCATAAGAGACTGTTCTTTGGAGGAATTACAGCAAACATGGTGACATATTGGAATTCTACTTTCATACTTTTTAAACACATTATTGAGTTTCTCTTCCACAATATCTTTCAGTATATTTGTAGTAACATGTTCAATTGATTTTGATTCCACCTGAGCTTTATTCAATATATCTTCATTAATAATTTCTGTCATTGTATTTCTGTTACATTTGTCATTAATTTCTTCACCATCTTCATTTCCCACTTGTACAGAGCAGTGAACTAGCTGTGGCAATTTTTTAATAAATTGTTTTTTCTGATTTACTACTAATGACTCACAGTTTCCTTCAGGCACAATAAGTGACAACTTGATCTCGTTGTTGTTATCTGTGTTATGAATTGAAACAACTCCATCAAATTCGTTCAATAACTGTGGTAATCTTATTTCAAATTTTGTTTTTGAATCCTTACTACCCTCCATTTTTCCAGATATTACTTCGTCATTAATTTTATGATTTTCAGATGTCAAATCGGGCCTGTTATTGATTCTTTTATTTAAACAATCATCAATCCTCTCATTGACATATTCTATAATTTTGTTTTCATTTAAACAATTACTCTTTATTTCATCTATTATTTTAGTAAAATTGTCTAACTGAAATATTTGACCAACTTTACCATTATTACTTAGATTATTTGATGAAGAAATATTCCTCATAGTAGAAGAATATTCAACGTCTTGCGATAATGAATTTAAATATGAACCAGTTATCTTCTTAGAATTTTTACAATTCCCTAAGACATCACTGTGAGAAAAAGCATCCAACTCTTTATTATATCTTACCCAGTCAGTGTTACCGACATGAATACTTCTTTTGTCATTTTTGTCCTTTAAAACTGTACTCTGTTTACTTCGAAGTAAAGCACCACTACATTCTCTTACATTCTCTACACTGACTGAGATACTTTCTACAGAAGGTTCAAGTTTCTGTTCATCTTCCATTGAATCAACTGAATTCTTTTTAGAACTGGAAAAACCTGAAATAAATTAATGTTATTAGTAAATGTTACTGATTGGAATATCATAGTTTGAATATAATATTCAAAATACAGGAAGAAATTCCCTTCATATTCTCTTAATAAATCCTCCTAAGGTGTAGTTAATGTTGCAAGCACTAATGCATATTCAACCATGATTACTATTAGAAACCTGAACAGATAGGTAAAATGTAATTTTTATCAGTATATTAATGACTGGTTAATAAACTGGTTTAGCCACAGTTGAAACCTGACAGTGCATCTTAAGGGGGGGAGAGGTAATTTCTGAGCCCCTAACTCCCTCTACAGAATCTCATAAATTCAATTTGGGATTTAGTTTTATAATGAATGCATTTTTTATAAGAAAGATACTTGAAATATCCTATAAAATACAAGATTTTAATTGTTAACACTTACAATATATTTTTTGATGGATTACTCAACTACTGTACCCCAAATAACTTGTACATGCACCTGTGTATAACATTTTGTATTTTAAATGTGGTGTCAAATTACTATATTTTAAATAGTGCACTATACATATTAGAATAGTAAAATCTCATAAAACAAGAATATTACAATTTTTGAGAAATTTAAGTACATAAAATCTGACAAAAGATAACAAATATCCTGATTTTATTGAAAACTGAATTGAAACTTACAATGCCAGTCTGCATATGGCCAAATTTGTTACTTGTAATCCTATTATGTTATTTATGTTCTAATGAATGTTCTGGAATTATGTTCATAATCAGTTCAAATTTTCAGACGTGTGTCTGCACAAATATATATTTAAATACATATGTGCACACATACAAGCACATAAATTAGAAGTGCAAAGTATTATATTGTATTGATCAAGGTAAAAAACCAAATCACCTTCATTTTTTGTCGAGTGACTGGTGCCTTCAGAAACAATGAAGTCTTCATCAGGTTCCCAGTCATCCTCATAATCACTATCTCTCACCTGTAACAAATATTTCGAAACTAAAAGAATTTTTTTTAATACCAGTTTTTGGGAAATATGTAAAATATTTGTATATTAATTCAAAATATTTAACTCCAGTATGTACTCCTGTATTGTGCAATTTTATATTTCACGTTATTTCTATTACTATAAATAACACATTCATAAGGGAAAAGTCAGGACCTCTTTAGTAGTAACTTGGCCACCATCTTTATTTGTAGCTTGTAGTTGTGAATTCACTTCCATTTCAGCCCCATCAATAGGTACACTAAAATAACTTACAAATAACTAAAAGTTTCAAGTTAGTTCTTAATTTACTTATTGCAACTATAAAATAAAAATAGCTTACATATATGTTTCATTTAATTTATTAGAACCAACATTTTCTTGATCCTCATTTTTCAGTATACCACTATTTTGGTGCCTTGCATCCAGTGTCATGGACTTCAGATGGTAATTAATATCACAAACTCTTTCAATCCTCTTCAGTTTCAAGTCGCTAATTGCATTAGGCAGGTCTGACTTTTTTATGGTTTGATTTCCTCCAGGTGTAAGCTCCCTATATGATAGGTACTGTGATTCTGGTTTCTTTATACTGTGTTTGGCATAGCTTTCCCCATTTGAAATTTTTGATCTTATTTCATCGTCAATCACAGTAGATTCTTCATTATTTTTAGGAACATTGGCTTTGCAACGGTTTATCCCAAATTCCTTCAGCTGATGAGCAGCACATGGATTTACACCTTCGGGTCTTTTGTACGTTCTATTCAATTTTGGATGTTGACAACTGTAGGTAGATGGCCTTTTCACAGAGCTTGAATCTATAAAAAACTTAGGATATATTATTCACATACATTTTAAATAAATATCACAAATACTGAAATGCCTAATACACAGAGACAGTATAAACTGCAAAACTACACAAAAAACTATTTTGAAACTTATAAGCACATAGTAAAATGAAGAAAAAGAATACGCAAATAATTTCATCTTAATTTGCTTGTCGAATCTCTCGTCTATAACCATTTAGGTGGCTGAAAAGGCTCAGAGAAAGTTGAAAAAATAACGGATTTCAAATATTGTGCCTGAGAAAAAACCTTTAAATTTAATTTAATCAGAAGTACCAAACTGTATTATTTATGTCAACTTCATTATTGTTTATAAGAAAGTAAGAATATAGTGCCATGGCAATAATTTTACTTTTGCAAGGTAAAAATAAAGAGAAAGTAGATGAGGAAAATAAATGCTTACCAGAATGCATTTTGGAAGAAGAAGGACGTCTCAGGGGATCATCTTTTCTTTGTTCGGTACTACCCATGTTGGTTGACTTTATATCTGATATCAAATGTCTTACTATATTGTTTAGTCTCGGATAATAATCATCGCCATGTCTGCCTTCCTTTTCAATTTCTTCTGCCAACAGTTCTGCCACAAGATTCATCCTGGAAGAAATCTGCGGACCAAAACTATCTCCGTTGCTGAGCTCTCTTAACTGTCTAATCTGAAGAGCGTACATGTCGTGTACGCTCCGAACTAGAGAATCGAGGGCTTCTTTTAAACTGCCCGCGCCCCGATTTTGAACGCTGTTCAGTTTCTCCGATAGTGAAACCGCAGCATCGTGCAAGTGCTTTCCGGCGCCGGTCATCTTTTCTTCGTTGCACTCGGAACAATTCCTGCAGAGACTGCAGGAGCTCATGGAGCTTTTGCTGTCGCCGAGAGACCGAGCGGCCTCACAGGTTTCCTCTTTGCCCGATCCGTCGTTCGCGTAAGAAATATTGTCCGATTCGTTCGGTGGCCCGGTCCCGTGGACTAAGTTGAACAGGGCCACGTTGTTCCTTTCTCGGTTGGCGAACTCTTCCACGGCGGTGGCAATGTTTACACTGGCCCCTAACTGTTTTGTCAATTGGGGACGAATGTTCATTTTGGGAAGGTGCTGCACCTGAATGAGTCTACCAGAATTCAATCTTCCTCCACTATCGCCATTCTTATTGCTCTCGTCCTGGCGAGATACGATCGTTACAATTGCAGTGTTAGGTCTGGGCTTGAACGCGACCTCCGTATTTGTGGCTGCATCGAGTGTTTTTATTTCTGCCGCCTCTTGGTACGTTTTCTTTTCATGCTGACCGATTATTTTGTCAGTACCAGTATCAGGCTGGTTCGTTTCTAGATCCTTCATGGTCAATCCGGACTGAACTTGTTTCTGTAAATTTCGCGGTGTCGGGCAGGCGGCGACCATCGATTTCTGACTGGCCAAGTCCGATCTGTCGTCTTCGATGTACTCTAACAGCAAACTCGAATTTTCATTTTCCTCCTGGGCATTAAATACATTTTTACAATTGGGATTGCTTTTGTTGTTTCCTTTGCATTTTATAACGGCTCCGCAAGATTTGTTTTTAAAGCAACTGCGATCATTGGTTGTATTTTCGGACCCCGCTATACCCTTTAACTGGGCCTGTTTCGTCGGCTTTGGACCGGTTCGGAAAGTAGGAGTTTGTTTCGGCGAATAGTTCCGAGACAGAAAGTCGTTCTGCCTGTCTATAGCAACGACTTTCCTGTTGGAAGCATTTTTACAATGTGTCACTCTTGGATTTTCATTGAACTTAAATTCGCCCGCTTCGTTGGGATGACCGCACATCGGGGACAAGCCCAACTGTTCCTTTCCCCGCACACTGGACTTTTCAGGAACTACGCGTCCAATGTGCCTACATTCGGTAGTAACAGTTCTTTGAAAACCGGTCTCTCCATCGTGCCGATGCTGAGTTCGCTCCCGACACAAATGCGAATATTCTTTCTTCTTACCCTGCGGCATAGAATTTGTCCTTTCCTGACTTTGGGTACCAGGATTCAGAAATGCTTCGCGAACAGGCCCAAGACGGTTCTTCGTGTCTGGCTGTAACAGTGTGTATTGGACTTCGGTTAAACGTGTTAATAAAGCATTTATAGATTAAATCGATCGATATCTCTCATAATTTAAACAAGCATACTTGATTTAAATCAACCACGGTAACAGAGATGTTCATACTGCCACTACTGTTGTTAAGATAATTGCCAAACTACTGTCCGAAGAAACATGTAGATCTTGGACATTATGGGATAACGATTTGAGTAAAACCTTCCTCATAAAAAGGATTTCACTCTTCAAACGCTGAAAAATTAAATATCCTACCTTGGGAAGATCGCATGTCGCCTTATAGAATTCTACTTCAACCAACTTTTCAGTGTAATAATCGCTTTCGCTGAGAACAGGAAATAACGGTTTTATATATAACAACAAAAAAATCCCGAATTTTAGTTCAAGAGGTCAATAGCGTTTTCTTACTTACCTTTCATCGCATTCCGGGACATGTTTCGGAATAAGCTTGTGCTTAAGCAAAGGTACTTCCCATTCAGATTCGGCTCTATTGAGCAAATTGTCGGTTTTCTTTAAGAATTCCCAATTAACCTTCAGGTCGTCTGCATTCTTCGTCGAACTGGGAGGGTCGACCGCTGCGCCTCCTTCGTCAAGGGCCTAAGAGTTTCAACTGATAACAGCACTTAATGCAACCAGACAAGGAGCCAACAGGAATAACCGGAAAGAATTGGTGTCTTCCCAATATTTTAAACTATTATAACTAAATATCAAATATACTGTTTAAACTAGTGCAATATTATAAAGTCACCGGCAGAGTTGCAACTTCAATTCAATAAAAGAACTGAAATCAATTTGATTTGTTTCTATTAATTTCGGTTAAAAATTTAAAATAAAACAGTACCAACTGTAAAAGAATTTATTGCAGTACTTACAGTTACAGTACCGGTCGTCTTCAGATAATGATCTAAAGGATAGGTCCCAGTAGGCCATTCTGGTGTCCTGAAAATTCAAAGAAGTTATTAGACATTACACGAAGATTAGTTCAGTGAACAACATTCAAAACCATAATGTGAGAAAACTCTTAGCTAAATATTTACTACATTATGATATAACGCAGATATGAACGCAACACAAAATGAGATCTGAAATAAATGAATGAAGAATGAAAGTGGGTGGACGGGGCTCCAATAAAGAAACATTCATTTATCTATAAATCAACGAAAAATGGATCATCTATTATTCTTATGTTCTTACAACAGCGATAACGAGATATTCAAATTCCGCTATCCATTCACATTTATTTTCCAAATTCAATTATTGAAACAATTCGCAGCAGCATTAATTCAGGAGTACGATCTACTTCGTGCCAATTGTGACCAATACCACGAAGTCGTCGATAAAGTGAAAATTGGATTCACGCAAGCACCTACGTACACCAAACGTAGCATATTAAAACATGACACTGCCGTTTAATTGAGCATGACAAGTCATTAATTAAAGCAACGAAGTTTAAATTTATACATTTATAAATAGAAACAATTACCGCGGCTATTAATAATTAACGGTCTCTGAGCAGGGACATTCCTAAATGCAACCGGACGGATATTGGCCGGGATCAATAGAGAGCAAGCAGTTCCTTCCCGCTGGGCATACCAAAGGAGCGAAGACTGACGTCATAGATGTGACCCAGGTTAGGACCGTAATTCTCTTCTCTCCCCCTCCGGTTTCCGGCTCTATTACTCTCTCTTTCTCTCGCTTTGTCTACCTGACTCACTCCCCTTCCGCTTCATCAGTCTCCCTTCCTTCTTCTCCCCGCCATCTCACCCTTGCCTAATTGACACAGACGCATCGACCGCCAACGTTCAATGATACATCGCTGCCGTCCACAACTGTTCAGCGTTCAGACAATTCGCAGAGTACGGTTATTTTTCCCAGCGATCCACTATGCACAGATAAATAGGAAGAAGGTTTTCCCTCTAAGAGGTTTGTCCCAGGGCAGAACGAACGCCTCCACGTGGTGGGTCAGGGATAGGGTCGTTTGTTATAAAAAATATAAATATTTTGTTCTATAACTTGAGTTCTACTGGTGATCGCGAAGTAGCTGAAAAACCGTCAAGGAAAGGGTTAAAACGCGAAATGATAGAGAAAACTACAAGGTTTGTATCGTCATGAATTTGAATTTTCAATTCTGCGCAGTCACATTTTTCCCGGATTTCTAAATAGAATAAAGAATTGGAATTTTCTGACGTTTCTAAACTATAGCACGGGGTTTATAAAAGCGCAAATTTTGGAGTTTTTAGCTGTCGGGTGTACATTCAATTTATAGCGCGTGTTATGAATATTCTGTGGAGAATTTTTAATAACTTATCAGGGATATGTGTACGGGAAAGACAAACAGCGGGTTACACCGAGGGAGCGTGCGATAGAGATATGATTAACGTTCGACACTTATTTAATCTGGAGGATGATAACCTATCTTATTCAAATACTCTCTACTTGAAGACGACCAGATAAACAAAGCTTTAGGTAACGCTTTAAATAACCGCGACCTTAGAACACTTCGTAATATATGTTCTACATACCGTAGTTCTTTAGACAAATTAGATGCCCACCCTAAGACAGGGGGCAGTTTCGATACCGCGGTACCATTTAATTCGAAAATAAACGAGTATATACTTCATAAACATATTTTGCTTCAGTTTGAAGACGATGAAGACCAAATAATAATGAGATCCTCGTATATGGTCAGGAGGAGAACTGCAAAGTTCTAGAATCGATCACAATTATTATTTTCACCTAATCACAATTCGCTCAAAAATAAATACATAAATGTTTTCAATGAATGAAACCTACGCATACAGGCTGGAAAACACGAACTGAAAAGAGAAAATATTTTTATGAAATATCAATGGAAATTAAACGTACAAAAGTGAATATTCAAATAATTTCAAATCCTCCCAGTTTGAAAATAATAGCTATTAATTCAAAAATAATTCCAGAAAGTAAAAATTAATAGACATGATTCGTAAGTATAATATATCATATAAATTCTCTTCTGGTTCTATTATTGATAGTGCTTTTGTCATACCAGTATAATAAACATCTACCTTTTTTGTGTAATAGCTGTTTCAAAGTCAAACCCTACAAGTTTGTGATTAGATTTTAAGTTATATTAGTGCTATCTCTGTTGCACCAAATATCATCTCAATAATTAAATGCAACTGCAACCACTCTATGGCATGTACAAATACTTTGTAGTCACAAATTACAATTAGAACAACTGTTCAGATTTAATTTTTGGACTTGGTCAGGGTAATCAGCTACATGGGCTATTATGCACTTTTAGTTTGTAGAAATAATTGTGTAATGTCAATAATGTTTTATCATTCAGGGCTAACAGAAAGACCTATTGACAGTTAGCATACCTGACTATATTATTGACAATGATGAGAACCTGAAATTTGTGTTGCATTGGACTGAATTAGCTAGTGAGGGCAGAAAACTACAAAAATTATAACCAGTAAATACCTATTCCCTTTGCATTACTTGGTACCGACATAGAATACATTCAAATGACAACCAAAGAGATGAACAGGTAAGAAAGGTTTATCAAAAAAAGCAGGTTGTTTATTTCTTTTTTATTAAATGTAACCAAGAAATGAGTTTTGAATTTATTTTGGGTATCTCATTTGTCCAGTGAAGACTACAAAAGCATATAGTGAAAACTGCATTATACAACTGTCTAATAGTCCCAATATATTCCAACAATTCTCAAAATGTACAAAATAACTGGTCAAAATTGTACCCAAGGTACAATATGGGTTATATACCAAACACAGACAATTTGTTTTCTACAGGTTGTTAGCATGATGACAACATACAATTTCTTAAATATATACACTGTTCTGTATAATGAACTCTCATATAACCTTATACTATTCTGGTGTATACAATTTCCTACTTCTATTTTACTGTACAACATATGAGCATATGGCTTAAGCATAAAATATGACCCACCTGTAAACACATATCACAAAAATCATACAGAACCCCAATAAAAGGGGTATTTAGATACATCTGCTAACATTACCAAAATTATATGTACAAACTTTCAACAGTCACAGGTCCACTTTACTAGGCCTAGTTCAACACTATTTAAATTAAGCATGGTTCTTCAGAAGCTAAATTCGATGCAACTTAAAATAAAAATTCATTAGTACATACAGAGAAATACAAAATCATATAATTGTTGATGGTATGGTAAAAACAGCTCTAAACTACTACATTTCCAATATTTAATGGCTATTTCATTTTACAGATGACCCTAACTTCATCATTAAATGCAACAACCATACATTGCCAATTTTATTGCATCATATTCTTGATATGGGGGAGGGTGTTTGGATTATATATGTATATAAAAGCAAATACATATATATTAGTTATAAGGTGTTACTTAATAAACAAGTCAACTAAAAAATAAAAAACTACCTCAAAGGTATATGGTTAATTAGAAACAAGAAATGTTGCTACAACCCCCAAAACTAGTTCATAATCAAGTTACTAATAAGTTTTTTTTAATGATCACAGTGTAATCAGTCAGTTGTATAAACAAGTCAGTAATATAACAAATATATAATAAACATTAATACCCTACAGGTATCTACATATTACCACATAGGCTACAACATGTATAATACCTCTGACACACCATTCCATCAAATGGAGCCCTTGGCCTTTTGTAATTAACAAAAGAATGGGATTAAATATAGCATCCGAGCAAATTGTATTTTTCCAATATCATGTTATATTAATATAGTTTAAGTTTTAGAATAATAGTAATTGTTAACATTTCAGTATTTACAATTTACAGCATTCAAAAACATCACCGACAGGGAAATATGTTACAATTTTTACATATTAACAGTTTAATAGCACTATCAGTAGAAGTAGTAGTACAGTAGAAGTAGCAGTAATAGTAATAGTAGTAGTGTGTCTTTTAAAAGCACTAGAGGAAATAGCTCGCGTTTGAAAATATACCTTAGAGGCTAATTATTTATACATACAAAAGCAAGTTTTAGTGTTGAATTGTTCAACCTAGGCGAGAGAAACACAGCAAGGGTTCTCTTTCAGCGCACGCGAGTTCTGGAGTTCCTTTCTCTGGGACATTTAAGTCCTTACAGTGACTAGGCAAAACTATGTTACACCTTCGCACATAAGTGTTATAATACTATATAAAATATACAGAAATCAAACAAAAGAAGGACATGAGAGGTAGGATAAGGTGCCACAAATTAATAATTACATAACCTTCAGGGAGGCTGATAACTAGTGGTTGAAACATTTACTACAATCAATTCCTTTAATCATTTTTATTGTAAAATTCGGAAAATTTAAAATAGTCGACACATTTCTAAAATGGGGTGAATTTCAACAAAAAATTTCAGGACAAATAAGGAGTCAAGTCGGCCTCGTTTAAAAGTATTCTTATCTGCTCCGGGTATTATCCATCTGACAAGACAAGGTATTAAATAATAGTCTAACTGCAACTAGCACACATTTGCACGAGATAAGATAAAACCTAATATAATAAGCGTAGCAAGAGGATATACTGAGCTAGTTAGACAGTGAAAGACAATTAATTAAACAGTATAAAATTGAAAAATTTGTACACAATCACGCATGGCCAAATTTTTGTACATTATGCGCAGCAAAAATATTTTCATTGACTTTGCTGTTACTAACTACAACATTTATCTCTTATCCATATTTACATTTACAATTAAACAATAATTGAAGTCTTACTTTAAAAGTACAAATAACACAGTACGTTTTGTCCAAAAAAATATATTTACAATTAAAAAAAAGAACAACAATCAAGTAAGGGCAAGGGAAAAGGGCATTAACTTCCAGGTAGATAATAAAAATAAAATGGAATTCAATCACAGAAAATTAGTACAGGAAAGCTGGAAGTGTGATTCCAAGTTTATTACATTAAAATTCCATCCAATCAATCTCTGGTCAGTAAATTAATATATAATACTTCAGAGATCAAAGAGGAGGGGGAGGGCCAATAGAGCTAATGCAAGCTAGCTAAATGCCCACCACCAACTGTAACAATTATAGACACACAGTCCAGTCAGACAGGAGGAGAAAAAGGAATAGGACAGAAGGAGAGGAAGAAGTAAAGAGAAATGGACATTGCGAACATAGACCTAGTGGTCAGTCACCTAACGGTAGAGGTGATGATAATAGGTGTGATGGCAAGGGTGACTGCCATCCCTGATTATACAGATTCAGAGACAGAGACACACTATCCGTGCTCAGCTGATTTATGACCATCATGGCATCCCCCGATAATTTAATAACTATCAGGGTAGCCACTAGCATGTGGCAACCCCACCAAGGGGTAATAGCCACGTGCCAGAGAGTATTTACAAAGAAATACTTTGCACTTCGCAAAAGAAGTCAACAATGGATTCCATCCCTTCCAATAGGGCAAACCTTGGCTCATTTTTAAGTATCCCGTTCCTTCTTAGGCTTGAACTCCTCACCAAGAATAGTTGCAATTTCTCCTTGCATAAATGCCCAAGGAACATTTGAATTTGCCAAAGGACACTTGTCACCACTTGGGCAATATACCTGTAACATCAATGCAATTTATTATTACCCCGTTTATATTACTGTTAGTCCACTACAAAACAAATAGTCAATTTATTTTTTATAATAAGATTATGCTCGCAAAACCCCAGCAAAATAATTTCTTATTTTAAAGAATCATGACAGTGGTTTCATTAAAATTATTTTTCCATGTGTTAAGATAGGAAGAAATTGATACTTTTAATCCCTCTTTTTTGGTTTATTTATCTAATTATGCACTATCCCCCACATTCTTGTATCATCTATTTGCCAATGTTGGTTCCATAATATACACAATTTCATTCATAATGTTACATATTTTAGAATGAAACTTCCAGCAAAAATTGGTTGCACAATGCAATACTGACCTCAGAACCAGCTCCTTGTCTCTTGATGCTGTCTCTCGAACAAGGGAAACAGAACTTGTGCAGAGGTACAGAAGGGCACTGAACAAAGTGGGTATCCTCAAGCCTCTCCTGGCATATGGTGCACTTGAGGATGGTAGTGGGTGGCGGCGGCTGGGCCTGCTGCTGCTGCTGCTGCTGCTGCTGTTGCTGCTGGGCCTGCTGGCCGGGCGGTGCTCCTCCCTGGCCAGCACCGCCACCGGCCCCACCACCCAACTCTGATCCTCCACCCCCAACCCCCTCACCGCCTCCACTATTGGTACCCTCACTCGATGAGACCGTCGTAGAACTCACGTGTCTACTTCCGGATGACCTGCGTCCACTACCACTCGTCGATCCTGCAATAAAACATTTTTATTTTATTTCTCCGCATTTATAGACATAATACTGTCAAACACCCCATTTTGGGTCTGTGATACTGAACAAAAGCCACTGACTATCTCTATAAACTGTATCCCTTAATCTAAACTCTGTATAAACCAGATGCAATATTGAAACCTGCATGAGTTTATACCAATTCATCTAATAATTACACTCTATTAATCTTTTATTTATATCTGGGCCAAAATCATTACTTCATCAGTTACTATAACTAACACAGATAAAAAGAAAATTTGCCATTATAAAAATATATAATTCTGGATAATTATAATAACTGAAATAAATATTCATTTATATTTATAAACACAGTCTGAGACTGTGATAATAATGACACTACCGTGCTTACCAGAGGAGTTGGGTGAATGTTGTGATCCTCTAGAAGCGGATCTAGGAGCTGCAGGGCCTGGTGGACTGCCACCGGCGCTCCTGGGTGAGCCTGGAGGAAGGTTGTCTGCAACTGACATTAATGCAGCCATCGGTGACTGTCCCTGAGAGGTTGTGCTTCCACCTCCACCTCCTCCTGCTCCTACCTGCTCTGGGGGTGAGCTTGTTGTCCTCCCACCTCCCAGGGGTGAACTGCTTCCACCCCCATTGCCACCATTACTTAACCCAGGGCCTGGATAACCTGGTAGCAAGAAATGATTTCTCCTTTAGTGACTTACAATCTCCTTTTTCAAAAGTAACAGATTATACGACCATATATTTTGCCGAATTTAGAAGTCACTAGGTCATGCAAAAGGACAATTTAATTAAATATGAGCTCACAATCAACCCCCATAATAAATAAATCAACCAATATAAACAGACGCGAAATGGTAACTACAGATTATTTAGTAAATGAGACCCTCCGGAGATGTAATAAAACGAATAAATGAGTCGGGAATTCGGCGCATTTTTGCAACCATAGTTCAACAATTTAGGAGCTATCTTAAAGAAGGTTTACCAACATGATATTTTGGGAAATCCCGTAATGCTATTCGAAAAGGTTTTCAAAGGTATAAATTATATTGCTTCGTGTATGTCGATTCCCGGTTTCCTCGGCGGACACCAATAATGTCATTAACAGTATGTCGAGCAGAAACACAACAGTATAGAGGGAAGGGGGACGAGTGGCGTGACGCGACAGACGGACGCACGCACGCACAGGAAAAGAAGGTGGCGTGACGTTGCCAGGGGGCGACGTTGCCGGGCGGCCGGGTGAGGCGCCCCTTCGGCAACAGGGCAGAGGCAGGCGCGCGCGCGCGTGTGTGTGTGTGTGTGTGTGTGCGCGCGGGCCCATGACGTAGTAATGTAGTAGTAGAAGAGGACGCCTGAGGTGAGGACACCGCCAGGGAGCAGCACGGCCCCGGCGGCCACAGCCAACGCGACCAGATTACAGCATTCATACTGTATGGGGGCAGGGGCGGGGGCTGCATTCCACGGCGTGTAGCCGAACTCCGCCGGAGACCGCCGAGCCTGACGTCACGTCCAAAACACCCGCCCCCGAGAGCCATGTCTCGATCGATGTTGCCACGGTGGCTTGCCCTCCCCCACCACCACCACCACACCGACCAACTGTCCACCAACACACCTATATGATATCCCTCCTATTGCGTCCTACTTTCGAAAAACGTAGACAGAGAAGGGGAGGGAAACGATGGAGACCATTCCCGGATGTTTCGAGCAGCCTCCGAGGACCCCACTGTTCGAAAGAGCCGAATCGAACATCGATGGTGCGAGGTTCCAATTTACCGACGAATAAACATTATATCTACAAATGGGAACATCGAAGGACAAGACGAACTAATAACATTTAAGAATCGCGCGTAGCAATATTGACAAAAACTCTCAGAAAGTAATAGTGACATCTCGGCCTCAATAAAATGAGATGTGTATAGGGCGAGAGGTATATGTGACGTCACTAATGGGGTGGGGTGGACCGCTAACTAATCCCCTCCATTGGAGTGCATCCTGCCGGGACACAGTCTCATTACAACACCGCATGCCAACAACGGCAATGACCATTTCGAATTATTTGGACCGACTATCGCGCCCAAGTAATTAAAAGGAATCATAACGGATCCTTCCGGGTCTGAGGAAACTAATTCGTCGATTATATAATAATAATTCGTGGCGCGTCGGTTTACTATAATATAAATTGGAGACAACTCGAGCGAGTGTATATTTTTTCTTAAATCGCGCTACTGACAAAAACAAGGTTTGTAAAGCGATCCAGAAAAGAAGATGGGAGGTCGGAGTATTGACGGTTTTCCTTCGGGAAGGGGACGAGGGTGGGCGCATGTGTATTGGAGACGGTGACGTCAGCCCCAGACCGCTCTACACACGGCCACTTATCGATCCCCAAACGTAAACAGACTTTTTCCTTTCCTTTTTCTTGCTTGGGTGGTAATATTCTATCGGTCATACAGCGGTCCCCACATTTCTATATACAAATATTACCATTAGGCGATGATTCGCTCAATATAATTACGGCGGCCGTATAATTAAATTGTAGATTAGCCGTGAGATTAGGGTGAGATAATGTCAACATTATCCTATTATAATGTTGAAATTATCTCACCCTAATACTCGTAACTTTTAACGAGACGTACGGGGAATAAAGAATTTATATTCTTACCGTTGGGTTTGAATGAGGTAGCCGTATCGAAGGAAGGCGCTCTAATGGGCAGTTTCTGCTCCGTCTTGAAGCTCCTCTCGTAGGGTACCGCTAGGCTGACCGCAGGTAACGAGTCGCCTCGAGTCAGCGGAGGCCTGCCGGGCCCCGGATGTTGCTGCTGTTGTTGGTCTTCCACCGTGACCATCCTTTTCCCCGGCGTTTCGCCGTTGTGAGAGTGGTGAGGGTGATGTTGATCGTCGTCATCGCTGGAAAGGCCCCGTTTGAGGCCGACCGTCTGAGGGGCGAGAGAGCCGGGCCGGGCGTGAGGGGCCTGGGGCACGTGGTGGGCCAGATGGGCCGTCCGGGACCTGGGCATCATTTCGTGCTCGACCACCCCGGCCGCCGACCCCTCGGCCGACAGGGCTCTCGGCAGTTGGCCCCCGGAGGATGTCCTGGGAGGCGGCGGGGCCGTGTATTCGGATAACAGACCTTGCCTGGAATGTAAGGTGGGGTATCCGGCGGCGGCCGCCGCAGCCGCTACCGCTACCGCTTGGTGCAACGCGGTTGGGGGCTGTTGTCCACCCCTGGAATGGGCCGCCGGCGGCACTCCTACCACGTCGAGCCCGGACACTCCGTTCTGGTGTCCCGGCTCGTGACCGCCGCCCCCGCTCGACCTGTGAACGGACGCCCCGGCCCCGGACTTGCCTCCGTGGTGATGACCCGCGGCTCCTGCCGCCGCCGCCACCGCCACCGCCGACCTGCTCTCCTGGAACCCGTGGGCCCTCTTCAACTGTCGGGCCGTATCTATCACCAACTCTATCCTGTCGGCTCCCTCGTAATTCACGCATCCCCTACATACCGGTTCCGAGAAATCGTATAACATGGCCCAAGGCATCCTGGGCAGGTCGCACAGGTAACAGTGTTGCCTCTTCGCCATCTGCATTACGGACATTTTCACCATTTAACGGTAGGGGGCCACGATCGGCACAGAACTCGCCGGGTGGTTCACTCTGACACTGCGACACCGCTGGGCACCATCAAAAGACAGATACACCTATCGAACGGTGCACCATCTCTCTCATTATATATATCGGTCTACCGTTAATATCGACGCGTTCGTCACTTGTCATTACAACGGTCGTTCTATAGAAAAAACACGCGCGAACTACACTCGGGTTAACTAAACACAAATAATCCTGGCGACTGTCGTTAACCGGTGTGCCGGTCGCACTTGGTTCATAAAAGTTATGTAACTAAAACATAAAGCAGTATCTAACATGGATAGAACGCGTTCACTAGAGAACTGGCTAGTGACTGGGTAAGGGGGCGAGATTGGTGGGCCGTGCAACGCCCCACCACCACTACGCCCTCTGCCCCCACCCGCCACCGTCCTCTTCCCCACCAGACCTCTTCCCATCATCATTCAGCTCTCCTGCGCACAATATCCCCGGCCCCACTGCGCACACCACACACACACAGACACACACACACACACACAGCACCAACCAAACCTAACTCTCCCCCAGACATTTTACGTCTGCACGCTGACTATTTTTTATTATGGTCTTCAATCTGCTATAATAACAGTTTGATGTAATTAGTACAGATCACGAGTCCGTCAAAAAGATAAAACTGACAGCTCCAACCGTTATTAAAATAACAGGACTTTCCCAGGCACAAATACCGAAGACAGCTAAGTGGATAGATATTTGTCTATTCTATTGAATTTAGTTCCATTTATTTACTTGTACTGCTGTTTATTTTCACTAGTAAGTCTACTAGAATAATTATCTAACCTCCCTCCAGGGTTTTAATACAGTATATTTATTTTATTTGTAAATACTCGATTGTATGATTAATCGCACAATCTATAATATTATTACCGCATCGTAGGAGGTGCTGCTTTTTTTCTTTAAATGAAGTGATAAAATAAAAAGTACGTGTAGTTAATAATTAATACTCGAATTTTATAGAACATTTTATAATACGGTTTATTATTATTTTAAATCTAGATTCTAAATCCGCTTTAAATATGAAACAGAAATTCGAAATTTCTAAATCATTACATTCAATATCCATCAAGGTAGAAGTAGAAGAAGTACGTAAAGTACGGATATTGGGTTAAAACCCAGAGTTTCAAATGGCAGATCAACATATGTTACTGAAAGCGAGCGAAAATAAAATCTCGGCGTAAAATCGTCCGAGTTGTTCGATAGAATTAAACAAGATGGTACCCAGATGAAGTAATTCTCGTCCTAACACATAACGGCGCTGAGAAATCCTATTTTTGTATAGTGTAGTATTATGGACATATAATCTACAAATAGTTGGAACATATTTTTTGGAATTTGTTGGTGAATTTCTTTACTCGGGTACAGTTCAGAGGCATTTGTTGTATTTATGGGGGTGCCAAACATACCCGAGTATGTTAGGCACAGAAACGGATAAGAACACGGAGCGAGCCAACGACTCCGACCGTACAATTTTAATCTGGGCTCTTGAGACCGCTATTTGGGTGAAATGATGAGAAAGGAGTAGAAAAGGAGGCGGGGTTGAAGAATGGCGGGCTGCCAGAGCTACTATGAATGACCGCCAGAGGACCGAGCAACCCCCTCCCCAACGGGCCAAACCATAATTATTGTTGTTTAGCCTTGAGAGCGAGAGAGAAAGAGGGAAGGAGTGAGGGGAGGAGGAACAGAGTGGGGAGACGAGAAAGGAAGGAAAAAGAGAGACGGAGTGAGAGGGACAGATAGAAAGAGAAGAGGTTGGAGGGGCGGAGGCCAGATACTGTAATGTATGTGGCGATCAAGGGGGCGCCCCCTCCCCCCGGTGACGTCACCAGCCGCCATGTTGCCGGCTCGCCTGGATGTTGCCGACGCGCGTGACGTCATCCCCACTACACCCTGCTCCCATCACATATACAATTCTCGCTACCTAGCCTACATTACAGGCCTTTCCTAGGGTTCTCCGTATACCTCAAAGAACGGAAGGTGCCGAAACTAAGAGTATATTCTGATGGTAGGTTACTCTTACTTGATTTATATAGCGCAATCGCGAATATTCGACCTAATCGGAAACTTTCTAGACATTAATATTTAACACTACACGTTTGTCACTATGCCCACAGAAACGTAATATGTTTCCCCTACGATATCGAACGTAATGAATAATAAAAACGCTCAGCACTAGAAATATCGTGGAGCGGTCTTTACAGTCAAATTGGCTTAATGTTCCTCCGATCCTACGATGCATTTTTGTTATGCACACCAATCATTTCTCCCATAGACATGTCGAATAAGCGAGATTAATGACTCTGAGAACGAACTAAAGCGAGATGAAGTTCCCCGTCAGTAGTATCACTATTACGGGGGGTATTTTTTAGATACTGTCGAAGGCCTCACTTTATTAATAACGGAATGCTACTAAAACCAAAACCATTCTTCGTACGGACCAAATAAGCGAATGGATCAGGTTGTGGTGCGAATGGATGATGGTGATATTCTACACTTTTTCGAACCCATGTATAGAATACCTTAATAATAATAAATATGGCTTTCATATATATGTTATTAATATCAATACCATTTTGAAAACAAGAACAATGGAATCGACACCTTCGACAGGGTAACGAAAAACAAGCAAAGAGGAATTCGAATAAAGTGAAATTCAGTTTTCATTAAGACTTATCGATAGGACGCTATCGATATTGAGTTTACAAATCAACGCTTTATTTAATTCCGTTAGCGTTTAGGTTATTTTTCAAGCGTCATACAATTCCAAAGATGAGGCATAAGAAAGTTAACGGGTTTCTCCGTGGAAAAATAAACGGTACTTTCCCGAAACTATTTGAAACTCTATCAGCCCAGTTCAGTACGAATACGGGTTATTCCTTACATACAATCATTTTTTCATATTACTTTTGTTTGTTTCTTGTCTATGTTCGGTTATGTCGTCCGATATGCATGCCCTAATAATCAATGACTGTTTCGTACTAATAATTATTCATATATTTAATTATTTGAAATTTATCAGTACGGAGAACAAAAATATCTGTAAGATATTTCGCGCCATTTATTCAAGACATACTACATTTCTAACTTGTAGCAAAATAATCTATTTATAGAATAGTCGATGAAAGTAAGAAAATATCTTAATCTGTCGCGCAGATAAACTTTATCTGTTGCGTGAATGTTTATCGTAAAAGTAATAATTCTACAGCGTACACAAGTTCCGATAGTAATAACTCGATGATTTCGCTCGACAGACTGGCGTTTCATATACAGCGAATATGCCGGCTCGAACAGGTAATGAGGTAAATAAAATATGTAGAGAATGAGCGATTTGAAAAACGAAGGCGTTATCGGGCTCAAAAATAAGGAATGAAACGGGGACGACAAAATGAATGAACCCGAAGGTTCCGTTTAGGACGGAACTGCCAACTGTGAGTGGGGGCAGTTTTTGGCAACTAACGACTTCAATTATAATATTTTAAAAATAAGCTCGCCAAAATTATTAAACTAAATTTACACCCGGAATCAGACAGGATGTTCCTGAATGTACATTAATTACTAAAACGTCATCTTAGGTAAATATAAACGCGGGTCCAACATCGACGAAAAGTAACTACTATATTGCGCACATTCCGTAACCTAAGAATTTAGCCCAGAGAAGTTAATATATACTGCTCCATCATACCTGGCCACTAGGTGGGCATGATTTCGGGTTTTAATATAGACGGCTTGGTGTATTCCCAAAACTCGATTCACAATTTGGTTTCCAAAATACATATATTGTATATTATTAGTTTGTTGTTTGTTTTTGTTGTGTGTGTGTGTGTGTGTGTATTCTATGTAGTATTCTGTCCAATTACGGCATTATATCTCTCCAATGAATTACGGCAGCAGTCAGACTGTCCTTGGGTTCGGCCCTAGATACTAAAAAACGTTTTCCCCTCAGATCGAAAAATAAACTTTTGGGCTCTCCTATTCAAAATTGTGCGTGCCCGTTGGCAAAACCGATGAGGAGGGGGGCTACCGTGACAGCGGGGACCCATTCAACAACGCCCATTCAATTTTTTATTGCAAAAAATCGACGTTTTTTTCAATTTCCCAACGCGGTCAATAGATTCGCGTAATGTTGTGGGAAGAAGCTCGGTTGGCGGGGGTTGACCCCGTGCTATTCCGGGATTTTTCCTGGGTTTTGAAACTACCCGAGCGGTCTCTATTGAAGGGTTTTTGCCGTTTCCTTCTGGGCCATCTGGCCCCAGTTTCCGACGTTTCGGAACTCTCGGTTCCATCATCAGTGACCGACCGGAGAGTAGATCGACTTAAGGTGAGGTGCCGAGAATACCCCAGGGATTAAGACTTGTTTGTTCCCGTATTACCGGCCGACCATGCTTCGCTTACATTATACCCTATATCCCTATCAGTTATTTTTTTTATTTATTGCTATTGCCCCCCAGATTGGTGTCACGCGGTTACGCCCGCGCCAACCGAGGTTCCTCCCACAGCATTACGCGATACCAAAGGAAATTAGAGATAAATCTGGCCGCGGAAACCTTCAGTCATTAAACATCACTAGTTTGAATTAATTAAATATCCGATTAACCGAAGAATTATTTATGTGTGTGCGAGCTACTGTCAAATTTCGCCCCCTGTCCACCAAACGTCAAGTTTAAGGAATATATTCCTGGGGGAAATGCCCGTAGTGTGGAATAAAGTAGAGGCGGGGGTGGGGTGGGTCCGGTGCTAATATTACATGGAGGCGTGTGCGCGGTGTCCCTGGGGCTGCCCGCTCCCCTGGAATCCAGTCCTATAATTAGAGGGCTGCGCCAGCCGGGTCCTGGAGAGCACCCCGGCCCCGGTACACAAACCGGTTATCCCGGCCCGCGGGACGGTCACGGCCGCCCCCAGCATGGTCATGACCGCCCGGTCCCCTCTAATTTTCGGCGCACGAATAAAATAAATAAGATTAAAAAAGGAGAAAACGGTAAAAAGAAACCTTCGCGGCGACATTTTGGACTCCCTCAAAAATGCCCGCCACGTGGCCTCTGTCGCCGATAATAAAAACGTGACGGTGGTCAAGCGGGTTCCCCACTCCCCAACCGATATCTTGACTTCTGTATACCGTTAAAACATTCTTTATCCCCCCTCCCCCCTTATAAATACAGTACATTAGAAAATCCCTCAGCTGCCAAAGAACAAATATTACGTAATTGATCCTTAATTTATTTATTTAGTCCACGCGTGTATATTGAAATTGTTCCCGATTATATATCTCATAGTATCGTTTGTTTCATTAATTATCACCTACTTGAACGTGGTTCTTCCTCACGTCTTCACGTATGGTTGACGGAATAAATAGATAACTTACGATATGCGTATGTTTCAATGGAATCTACGTAACCGAGACAAAATTTGGAGGCGCAAAACTAATCCCCATCCGACACCCACGGAAATCAAGATTATTTACGCAATATGTCGTAATTTAGTTACCGGAACCATTTATAGCCACTTCCTTCTTGAACTTCAGATTTCAGCCCCTTACCCACGTCTTTTTCGGTTGTTAAATGCAACGGAAACACCCGTATCAACGACAAAATGCGATATATACATATAATTTCTTTCCGCATCGATAAGATTAGAGCTTGGGCGTAGGAGTAACGAATCTCCCATTCATGTAGGGCTACTTTTTCACGACATGCAATTGTTTAAATTATATTCGAAAGAATTACGAAAGATCACAAAACCTCGTACAACCGATTTCGCTTTTAGAATACTCGACTGAAACCCGGTCCAAGATAACGGCGCTTTCGTCTATAGCGGTCGTCATCCGCCACAGCATTTGTATCATTACCTACATTCGCTCTGCAGCCAAATCCGTTCGCGGCCTTTCTTCTGCTTTATTTCCGTTCCCAATCGCATTCGCCGGAGATGAGAAAGTGAGAAAATGAATGTAGGTTGGCCAAGAATCTAATCAAAGGACGAACCGCTTGAGACTGAGCAGAGTGAACGAATAATTTGCGCAATTTCAATGCAGAAATATAGTTCAAGATGTTCCAGTCCCTGCATTCGAAGTTTTTGCATTGACAGAATATATGTAGTTTTTTTAATTTCTAAAATGTAATAAATAAATGAGGTCGAACGATTATTTAATTAAACGGAAGACCGCCAAACACGGGATTTAATAATACAAAAGCGAGTCCAGAAAAAAGAACGCAACCAATATTACTTTGGCAAAGGGCCACGGATAAGGGACGTGTCCCTTTTCTGGCTTCACAACAAGCACCCATCAGCATTTCGTTTTCATTAAATAGTGGACGTTTTTGTCTTTTAGAATTGTCAAACATTTATTAGATATTATAATAATTAATATATTTTTATTGCGACCACAAAGATAATATTCCGCCCCTGACAGACGTTTCTATAAATATCCTAAACTTTAGTGGTTATTCGTCCAATGCTAATTTATGCTAGTTGGAATTTAATCAGCAACTCTTGGTCCATCTCAAATTTCAGGAGTTTAAGACAAATTAATCCGAAAGGCAACGAATTCCTGGAATAACACCTCACCTTTATATATTAATCTGCGAGAAAAATTGTTTAAAACTAACTGGAAATTAAAACTATTTTCGAAAATCACGCCTAATAGATTAAACTAATAAAAGTACACCAAACTTTGCTTTGGCGGTTTGTTTATTATTATTTATTCATAAATGTGCCCGCCCAGTAAACAAAATATTACCACAGCAAGAGTAGTGCTGTCGCTTGAAGAGCAGACAGCATTATTAACGGAATTCTACTGACGACAGTGAGAAGTCGGATTCTAGCTTGGCACCGAAAAGGTGAGTGGAGAAAGAAAATCGCACGAATGATAGGTATTACACTATAGTTATTGTTGTTATAATCAGTACGCGTTAATAATATATACAGTTAACTTAAAAACGGGTTTTAAACTTGTTATTACCACACGCCACGAACTCTCTTTCCAGTTTTATATCGTCGAAATAAACTCCCTACTTCCATGGAAGGTCGTTAAGCGGCAAGGACCGGTTTATAACGCTAATAACTTATAGTATACCACAGGTCGTCAGGACCTGTTTTAGAACTTAAAAAAACGAACTAAGAGGCAAGAAACAAACTAAAAGGAATGGAATTTGAAAGCAGGACGCGGGAGGGGGGCAAGAAAGAGGGAGGGCCAGATAGAAGCGGGACGCCTAACAGGTACATTGGACAAACAACATCGATTAAGCAACCTGCCGATCAAGAAGTTAATTTACCATCATTTTCAGCTACAAATCCAGTTTTAAAATTTGTTGTAAAATCGGAAATAACCGATAGGATAACGAAATATGTTTTAGGAACGAATGCGCTAGCGTAGACTGATGTACATTATTGCTACACATTATTTCTTACCGACGAAAACAACCAAAGAGGGCCATCAGTAAATACAATGGTCATTTACCTAACTGTCTAAATAAACACAAAAAATGATCTTTGCGCAGTGTAAACGTAAATCAGACGGTCAAGTTTGCCACTTGACCGGCAAACCAGTTTGTTCGTTGAAAGGACGGTTTAGAGATGACATCTTCGTAACATTCTTTTGGGCGCTTTATTACGCATTATTCATCATACTGAGTTAAATTTGAATACACCGAAACAATATATACATATAAACAACAGAAACAACAGAAAATATTTGTTCAAAAGGGTTTGTAATAGTACTCTTCCTACACTCGGTTACCTGTTCCCCAGATAGACCGGTTTCTTCTTTTCACCGTCATCAGTAGCATTTCACCCATTGTACAGCAAGGCATTTATGCATGTTGGCTTCCGATTAAGATGCTATCTGCACTGTTATTGTCGCTGTTGTTGAGTTGAGTTCTGACAGGATGCTTCGTCGATTGCCGATATGAAAAATTATGCTGATGACGAGAGCGAAAGTCGGTCTAGCTTAGGACCGACCGGTCTAGGCTTAGGAATGACCGAGTAGGAACAAGATAGCAAGAGTAAAAATAAACTAGTCTCTTTCTTTTTATGTGATACTGCAGGCTAAATCCAGGGTATTTCAACATGAGAGTTTAAAACTGTATATACCAGTTCAACTTGTGTACACTGTTCTTTGCAGTGTACACACTGATGATTCAAAAATCATTGAAGGAAACGGTCAAACTGGAAGAGCTGTTCTAACACTTTAATATAAACTTGAGATGAAAACTAATTTCACACCGATGGCGGTATAAGCTTATTTAAAAAGAATCAATACAAATTAATTTTTAAACAAAATAATCAGTCGTGTTTTATAATTATTAATTCGAATTATTCCTTCCTGCGGGCCCTAATAGTGTATTGGGTTTCGAATCCAGGCAAAGCCAGAAAGCGAATATGTTTTCTACTTTTTAGTAGTCGGAAATTAGGTTTTTCCAGATCGGATTTCGCCGTAAGACAAGCCGGAAGCTAAGTAGGAACACAAAGTGGGCACGCAATTTTGCGCCAGTTATCTCATAATGAGGGGTATGGGCGCGAGGGGGGGAGAGCGAGTGACGTCACCGCCACCAGAGCGCATCGCAACTGGGTCATGACGTCACGACCAACATGGCCGCCGCCCTCCCCTCCCGGTACGAAACCTCCGTCTTTCTCTTACTCTATCGTCCTCTCTATCCCCCACGTAGTATAGACTTTCACCGCTCCCCACCACCTCCGCGTTCCTCATAATCTACCGTTCTCTCTCTCTCTCGCTAGTATACTTCTCCCCCGTTCTCCGCACCCCTCAGCCCGCTGAAAGGCTGAGGGAGGACGCCGAAGGCCCTTGAGAAGGGTAACGCCGTAGGAAGGGCCCCGCCCAGGTAGCATTACGGGGAATACCTGGCCCCCGGGGTCCGTCCAACGGTAAAACCTAAATCAATGGGGAGTTTAAAGCTCCCCCAACAACGGTAATCCCCGGTACTGATTTGGATTAAAACGATTCAATAGCCAGGTCTCCTTAAGATATGCCAATAAATATTATAGTAGTAATTAGTTAAATACATCATAAACAGTAAAGCAACTAGAGGCCCAGGTAGAATAACTAATAATTTGTTCATTGATGATGGGAACATCACAAGGTATTTACTATTTCCCGCTGCTCATGAGCCTACATTTGAGTATTGGGGCCTTGTCCTTCCGGGTTTCAGTCAACGGTAAAACCTAATTTGTTAAATCTAGCCTTGGAAAAGAGATGAGCCCACATACGGTTTGTCGATAATAGCTTATTTTTCTGAAAATTACTGTTACGAGTAATAATACTCGTTACCTTAAGACGTCCATCGTGAACGTGTTGGGGGTTACAGCCGCATTATTAGTAGGCCGGTGAAGGGAAGAAAGGCACGAACGACGCGGGCTTCCCTTTCCAAAGACCAATTACTTGGATTACAAATGGTTAGAATGTATCGTACGTAGCTCTATAGATGACTATCATTACTTACAGGGATTTATTTTGAAGGCTTTAACTTGGGTCCGGCCGCACGACAATTTCACTCGTTTTATCTATTTACGCAAAAGTTTCACTTTTCGAAAGTTCTGAAAGTGTGAAAAGTAAAGGAGACGGCGGAAGGTTTGCACGATTTAGGCACGATTAGGTGTTTCATTTTCTCTCACAAGAAATATAAACTTCATGCGCCCAGTAAATGAAGAAGTTTTGTGTCTTCTGGAGATTAGTCGACGATTGTTAAAAATTATCTCCAGCCATTCTGGAATATTTTTATTTGTTTATATTCTTATAGAATTCCAATGAATACAAGTGTTGTACCAATACCGTGACCTCCAGGAAGTTGAACTGATGCCAATCTCCTCCACGCGATAACCTAAAATAGACGCTTAAAATTTAAAAATATATGAAAAATTTATTTCAACTCAGCAGGTGCACCGAAGGCACCGGTGCGGCTGCATAATTATATCTCTGTTATCGGTCAGCACTTGTGCATCGGTGTCTTGAGTGCGGAGAAGAATGGGAAATGTTTGACAATCGCGACACACGTTTTTGTAAGTTCCAAGGGTCCAAGAAGTCAGAAGAGTGATGTAACCGAATGACGTATCCGAAAAGGGCATTCTATGTCAAGAATGTGTCGATGCGGGCACTTATATCGGTACGCCGGTTTGCGAAAATCCCCCCAGAGACCTCTCTCTCTCTCTCTCTCTACGGGGCCTTCGTTCAATTTTATCTTCATTTTTTGTTTACTGTCTCATCTGTTCAGTCCTATTATAAACCGGTGGTTGGCTTCTCGCCATCGCCGCCCCGGATACCGCTTGTAGGCTACAAACTGCAGACAACTACAAAATGCGGCGCGGCGTTGTACTTAGGAATGTTGCAGCAAATGGAAGAATGTTGTCGCCAAAGAGCTCAGATCTCAGACCACCAAACAGGTGTTTCGCATATTTTTTCTTACAAAAGCTATCAGCTATAATTTTTCAGATTCGACGAGTCGCTGCATAACAGAGGATGATAAATATAACACGAGATGTGAAAACGTTCTCGCTTTTAATAGCAGTGACGAAGCAATACATTTGATATTGGCAGAGTCGTAATTGTTAAGCTACAATTGGGCCAGTCGCCTACTGACGAACTGAACCCGGAAGCCGGATAGCTCAATGCTCTCAATGAATAATTTGCTATAAATAAAATGTCATAGCATCTTGCGTTTTATTCGCGCATGACCCGTCTTGCAAAACCATTTCAAATATCAATTCAAGCCACTCGGTAATGTGTCAATGTACTTACGAATTATCAATCCGCATTGCTCTAATGACAATGAGCGACACTAAATTTTCGAAATTAATAAAATCAACTCATAGTGGGAATATGTACATGGGAAAATTCCGTACCGTCTGTTTTTACCAAGAGTGAGAATAAGATCATTACAATGTAAATTAAACTTCTGATTAATACATTAAAATTATGAATCTAATTTTGTACACACACACTATAATTTGGGATCACAATACCCTTTAGAAACAGATTTCTTTTTTAATTAATTATCCGTAAAGAAGACCCCGCATGAATAAGTACCTAATACCCCGCTATTTATTTATAGCACAGCGTAATAGAACGACTGCGAAACCTGAACAAAAAAAATAAATAATAATAATCTCGGTTATCGCTCAGACAAGCCGCGACCTCCTGTATACAACAGATATGGAATTATGGATTTACGTAATATTTCGGTTGGGCCATCCAAACATCGTTGATTACATATCTCGCATTAGTAGTCTTAATGTCTTTAAAATAAGGCAGACTATACACAAACACATTGCCAGATTAATATTCTGTTCATAAGTAGAGATTCCCAGTTTGGTTTACAATTTTTTTAATTGTAACATAAATCCAAATTAAAATTTCATTTATAATATCGGTGATCTTAAATTTAAATAACTGAACTATAACTGACTAAAACAACGTTTTCTTCTATCGCAAGAAAAGAAACAAAAAACAAGATTAGTATCTTTACGTCAATTGGCCACAAATAAATAAATATCGGAAATATTTAATTGAACTGAAAAAAAAGATATAGATATCCTGTATAGAAGTATTGCAACATAATGACGAAGACTCGAATTGTGGACATTTGTGTACCGTTGATAACAAATTTACAAAATGATAAAAGGAATGTTCAGACTCAAAATAATATTAATAGCATTAATATGCGAAAGGGAAAATATAAGTGAAACTTATAATACAAAAAAATTAACTTGTGAAACGAAAAACAGAATTTTATAGAGGAACATACTTCATAAACAATTTATTTATTAACTGAGACTAAATTACATTGGCGTACTATTAAGACTAATGCCACGCCGCCCCCGCTTTTATTCTAAAGAGCAGCTAGCTTTAATTCTAAAGCAGGCGATATTAAAAACCGAAATGATTATTTTTAAAACTGTAATTTCATACATCAACAACGCTTCTATCAACAGCCTGTCAACATGGCATTGACCTTTCGAACATTTTTTTAAACCCCAGGGCCAGAAAAGAGATAAATCAGATACAAGGAGCAAAAACTTATAATCAATTAATTTTTAATTAGGGCGAAAGCAAAAAAATATTGTGTTTAATTTATTTACTGATCCTAAGCAAAAAAGTACTTTCTGTCCTTTCTATTTAAATAACGCAATAAAGGTGTAAGAAAAATGGACAATCTATCGGACATATATTAATCCAACATATACTATGGTACTTATCATTTAGTAACCCAAAGACGTATAGTAATCAATCCATATGACTCAGAAAAATTGGAATCTTGGCTGATGGTAATTCACGTCTTAGTACTGGGAGCCAGGATTTGGCAAGCGCGAGTATTTGTACCGAGAACCCAAAAGAGATTTATGGTTTCGGTAGTCTCAACAATCTGGATCTACTGGTCAGGATTTACTGTCACGAAATAAGACATTGTGGACGAAAAAAAGAGAACATGTTCCAGCTTCTAATTATGGCACTCCTATCTCGTTTCTCCACCAGTTCGCTAAGTTCAATTCCGACTAAGTAGTGTGGCCCTTCTCTCGATAGTTAGTTTAACAAATCCGCTATTGTCATCGCACTCACATTTGACTTGAAATCACTTCATATAGCCAAAAAATCATTAGCCGCATGATTGGTGGCCGCACTTCTAAGGTCGTCGGTACTAAGCAGTGCATTGGGACTATCTGGGTTTGGAATTTCGTAGTTTTCTCGATCTTCCGCCTCCTCTCGCCGGTCTTTTACTAGACCGGTTTCGTCTGCTAGCCATCGTCCTGTCTGTAGCATAGTGATATACACAGCTACGGAAGATGAGGAGAAACCGAGACCGGTCTAGCAATTTCTTACCTTCCTCCAAAAATAATCGGGTTCTCCCAGTTATTGGCCGCCGTCAACGAAACACATCCGCTTATACCCCAACGGCGCCACGACGAGTGTCGTTATCCGTTCGTGCAAACAAATATTGATTTCCTGAAAAAAGGCAAATAATCGACCGTTTTATTTCCACGATTCCGACAAACGACATTCGGCCGAAAATAAACGGGACGCCCCGCCCTCGACGGTCTAATCCTGCCGCGTCCTCCACCGTGTTTGCTTTCATTATAAAGACGCTATCTGACGAAATCCTCTCTCAGATACGACGTTTCGAGGGGTTTTTATTTCGAACACGTATGCGCCCACGACACGTACAGGTATGTGCTGGGGATATCGGACGCCGAATCGAATTCACGAACTTCGCGAACGGGCGATATCTCGACATGCGTCTCGAGTCAATTGTTTTCAAGCCAGGTTACGACACAGATAGACTAGGTTTAAAGTACGAGTTGACAGAGATAATGCTGTATGTACGGCCGTGTTAGACGTGCACGACGAAGCGTTCGGATATATTTCTATCGCATCAACTGTGTCGATATATTCCTTTTAGTATTTATATCAGCTAGTTCAGTACCCGAGTAACAAAAGTGCTTGCTTTATAAATCATTATAGAGAGTTTTTATTTTTTTGGTTTAATAAAAGTTTAGCACATTTTAGAGTTGTCTAAAAAGTCGATTAGTTTTTGCTCCCGTCAGTTACCGATTAAATTAAAATTATTGCGATACATCAATTCAGATATTTTTCGCAATATAGAACGTATGGGCTTACTTCTATCAAATATTATCAAATAACAGTACAATTTGTAAACTTTTAAAAATTATGACGTTATTATTTATATTTTAAAGAACTGATGAATATCAACGCTCCTCTGATGCATTGATTCCTTAATTTTATAATGAAAACAAGATATGTTATATTGCCTTAAAATGATATCGAATATTGTAGTGCTCATCATATAATTTAATCTCTAAAATGTCAGCCTTCTTAGAAAACTCGACGCGAACTGGAATTTCATAGAATTGCGAATATAAATAATTAATTCATTTAATATACTAGTGTTTACATAATTACCGGTAAGGAAAGTCCAAAAGACAGCGGATAAGGTTATCGGTTATCAGTCGACGTACGATCTTCAAATTAAATGTAACAAGCCTTTTCGTTATTATTATCGAAGTGGAATTTGAATTAGCGAGCGAGATATTTATAGTCGCGATTGACTGTTAACACCAACTTAAGAAGGGGAATAATATTACAAAAAGGCGAAATCCCTTTTTTTAAACAGCGTAAAAATCTGTTTTTAATTTTGGCGCATATCCGTGTGAACATAATTACGCCCCAAACCATTGAATAAGAACACCTTATTTCGAAGCACGAAGTAATCCAAATTGATTAATTAATATTTCGCCTTTTAAAGAGACAATAACATTTTTAAATGTTTAACCGAGTAATAATGATAATAATAATCCCATGGAGGACCTTTATATACATTCAATATTACTTGAATAGTATTATATTGTCATAGTAACAATAACTTCATCGGCAGCTAGCTTAAGTAAAACTTCACACTACACTTCTGGTTTGCATAATGTAATTATACAGGCAGAGAGTATATTTTTAATTGAAGTGGTAAAATAATTAATAGGAAAACAAATTAACGAGAAAGGAAATTCGTAGGAGGATTACAAACCCTGGAGCAGAAGACATGAATACAACAACCAATGTAAATATTTTGGAGTCTTTTTATACATTATGTAAGCCATAATGCATTTGTAAAACAAAGCATTAATTGTAAATTATTGTTATTGTAAGAGCGTGATTTAATATTTTTCGATATCGCATGTCGAACATGAAAATATTGAACAAGATATCTTGCACTTTAGTCATAAATATCGTATGAGTCAGAAACTTACTGCAAATATCTTAAACTGAGAAATAACGTGATCAGTAAACCCGAGTAGATAACTGAATGATAAAACGTTATAAATTGAACGAACAGCAATTCAAGCATGACAATTACATTTAAATTAGAGATTAAATGAAATTGGTCAAGCGGAGTAGGTATACAGAATGAGGCTAAAGTGGAGGAAAAATCTAATGGGAGCACTTAAGTAAGTCCATAGTAGATATAAAACGCTTCGTTTTCCACTCATTTATGTTTTATGTTAGTAAACTGTAGAACTTCGGTCATTATGATCAGCAGTTACTATAGTTATAGCATACTAAAACAATGAGTAGACATCTTTCAGCACTTTAGATTAAGGTGATTATAATACATTTTTTAGACTAATAATTCTGGTCATAGTCAATCGGAATATTTCGTTTGCTAAAATGGATATTTTAAATATCGGTTTAAATCTAAATTGTTAAATCCGAACGTAACCGTTCGTTAAATAAATTTATCTCGGAATCAAAATAAACGAATTGATCGTGTCGGTCAATATGTGCAAACCTGGCGTGACATTCAATCGCACGTGCACGTATTTTTACCGCACTCCTGTATAATTCATAACGTCGGAAAACATACAAGAGGCTCGGGAGGTCGTTTTACGATTAGTCAATAACGGGGCAAAGAACCGCTAAAACGTTGAAGGTAAACGGTTAATTAAATATAAAACGTACGTATAGGAATCCCCACGACTGGGGCCCGCCGCTTATCGAGCGGGAGTGGAAGTAGCCCGGCTCGTAAGTTGTGGGCGGGGGGCGGGGGCGGCGAAGTACATTGTGCCGGGATATTGATCCCGGCGTCTGCCGGGGGCGGGCGAAGGGTCAGGGTTGGTGCGGGGGCCGTGGGAGCCCGCCGATCAATATTGAGGGTGGCGGCGCGTGGGAGGGCACATAGTGAAGTGGGCTCAATGGGACTCTCGTGTGTCATGTGACCGCCCCCACCACGGCCCGGCCCCCGGCCACGGCCCCCGGCTAGAGCTCTGACTCAACCCCGTCCCGGTTGGCCTCTCTCTCAACGCCCCCTTCATAGCTCCAATCATCATCAACCCCCAGCCCCAGGAAATCACCCGCCCCGGTCCGCTTTCTCCGACGCCCGCTTTATCAAATAAATAAATGGTAGGTTAAAATATACGTTTATGCGAAAGCTGTAATATAACTGTCATTTAATAATATGAAGTCCTTATACAAGAACTTATGCTCCGAATTCAAGATACCAATATTAAAACACTCCACTCTTATTGCTTACAATCGACAAAACCGTTTACGTTTCTAGTACTTCAAAATGAATGCACGTATCAATTCAAACACGCAATCTCTATTACAGTTTAAATCACAAACATATAAACCTATAAGACCCCGCCCCTACATTATTCTCAACATTCGCTATGGGTGTGCCAACTCGGTGGTTTATTGTCTGGACCACAACAGGCGCGAATGTGAATGAGATATGAGAGGTACGAATTATGAGAATTTCGCCATGAATGATGGGACGTATTCCAAATACCTCGGCGGAAGCAACTGGGATAAACTAAGCATCTAGGGTCATATAAAATGTAATTAATATTACATTCATTTTTAACATATATTTGAATTCCCGCTCTTCAGCTACTGTTGCAGTTCCCTTATGGTTTGTATGGGGGGTTGATAAAGAATATGGAATATTGCAACTAATTGTACAAGTGGGGGAACCCTTTTGATTCGGCCAGTTCTCGCGGTTATTTTTTTTTATTTTTCTAGAATATTGTAATATTTCGAAAAATTCAGGGCCCCGTAATTCTGGCGACGTAATTGTCAGGTGAGAAGGACTTCGTTGCTTCATTAATGTATATGTGACATAACAGACAACAGGTATTATGAGTGTTCGTACGTCCGGTGGGCGGCCGACCGTACCACAAAATATCGAATTGGCCGACTGCAAGAAGAGGGTTGAAATTCATAAATGCCTGGTTGGAGTCGGACGATAGAGATTGGAAATGGGGCGGTCGAGGGCCCCGATGCGGGAGCTAGCAGGGGCTAGGCCCGGGCCTCAGGGGCCTCGGAGGAGGGGCTCACCTCCCTCCGGGGCCAGCCCGGAAATTGTCCGGGTCGAACAACATCCCGTTCCTACACAGACGCCGCATTTCAGTTAACACCAAAAGTAAAATAAAAATCGACGCGGTAAAATGAATTTGAAACTGCTTTGAGCTCTGAATGCACCGTTTTCAATGACTGTATTCCTGTATTGGAGGAAAGGAGATATTTCACCTCCAGCCCGGAGCTAAATTCCCGAGGATAAAATTGCTGAACGAAGTGTAGTATAATTTATTAATATTAACCGCAGTAAACAGGTTTACAATGTGATTATTTCAATATATGTAACAGTGATGGGTAATGGAATGCTTTTTAATATTTTATTTATATTTCTGGTACATTTAAGTATATTTCGTTAAACGGCAAGAAAAGGAAGGTACTGCCGAACACTGATCTGGTGTTTCGGTTTTCCACGGGTATCACTCACTCACACCATCTGGACAGGCCCCATACAGTTCTCGCCTCAATAACGGTCTGGAATGGGGGGAGGTCGAAAAAAAAAATTCCATTTCGTATTATAAGGTTATTGATCGCTGCGGGGCTTTGAAGCGTGGAGGAGCCGTTTCACCTTTCAGGTGGGTCAGGTTTTACGATTCTGTTTACGGTTTCGGTTGAGTCACGGAGGGTCGAACGGGGAGGGGGGCGCCTCGAATCGCGTCATCGGCTCGATCATCGAATCCCGAAAAACCACACATCGGAACCTCTGTTTTTTCTTTTTTCTTCTATTCGTAATACTTTAATATTCTCGTTAGTTACCGCATTAACAATTTTAAAGTAATTAAGGGATTATGTAATTTTTGTTTTGAGTATCATTGTACAAACAAAATGTGCAAAGCGTCGAATATTTTCAACTATTTCCAAGTGCATTCCAAGTCCGCAGTCGTTAATTATATTCGATTAGAAAAAGTATAATTTATTCCAGTAGAACCTATAAAAAAAATTCATATTATAATATCTACCAAATTTTTATTTATTTTGTTTGTTAACTGTTTTATTGCCACACTGGAAAATACAATCTATCACTGATGTTCGTTGTCTGTTTCTACTGGTTGAAAAGCCATTAAATTTCGTACAGTTTTTATAATAGTCAATTATTCATTCAAGAGTTATCTATTTTTTTATACTTGTTTTGCTGGTCTATCCGAGTTTTTTAATGAAGCCGCAATGGGAAGAGTTATAAAGCGAATTTAATGCCGTGCCCTTAGGCCATTCTTTAACGCTACGGGGGAAATAATTATTTCCGGGGCCAATTGATAACTCGGTCCGCTACAAACCAAACAGTTTCACCGAATGTAATATCCGACCTTGTGGCAGGCGTTTCATTCGTGGAGGCAGTGCAGGTGCAGTTTAAATAGGTTATAGAGAGGCACTCCTTATAGCGAAGGACTATCCTAATTTGAAATTGCAATCCACCGTGACTGATTCACTGTGATAACAACTCTAAACGATATAATAGTTAACTGGTTAAACTGTTTTCCTTAACAGTTGTGCGAATCCTCTGGATTTGCACGGGGTTAGCCATGTTGCACCTATCACATCCGACAAGGAAGAGGTTCCCCCCATTCGAACGTGCGAGTCGTAGAAAGGGCGGAGACCTCAGCCGCGAGGCGATTCCATTGATTAACTTAACACATGGCACGGAGGAGGAGGAGGAGGAGGAGGAGGAGGCGGGGGCGGCATATTGGGTTACCAGTAGTATCGGTAGTGAGTATAGTGGGAAAGCGGCCCCCCGGGCTGTGCCTGTGTGGATGCGTGTTGACCCGAGTGCGTGCGTGTTTTTGTGTGCGTGTACATGTCAGAATATCGATTGTGCAGACCTGGGGGCGGGGAACGGGGGGCGGGAGTCCGTCGTCATGGACACCACCGTCTGCTGCCGCCTCCGGCTCCGCCACCCCGCCCCCGATCCGGGCCCTCCGAAATTGCCCGGTGTCGGTTCCCAAAGGAAAAATACTTCCCGGTAAATTAAGCATGGGGCTTACCCTTCGAAATTTCCCCAGAAAATTAAATTCAACTGAACGGCAAAATTGGAAAAAAATTACTACGTATAAAATGAATGTTTCCGTCCCTAAAAAAAAATATTCCATAAGAATGTCCACGTGATTCTTCTGTTAAGAAAAAAACATTTTTATGATTCATAAGATACTCAATATACATAAAATATGTCGCAAAAACCACAGGGAATGTAAACGTATCAGCAACATTTCTGCGCTATGATAACACTTTTTGTCAAAATTCAAGATTCTTTATTTTCCCTTCTAGATTGAATTGGGAGTACCGGAAATATACTATTTTCCAGTGGGTTAGAGGGACCAAAAAGGATAGGGAAACGTTTTTTATAGAACCTTTTTAGCGAAACATATAAAAGTGAAACAATATTCATAATCTCGTAAAAGTATTACAAAATTGAAAAAGTTTATAAAATAGAAATTTCAACTATCTTTCCGTAGCATGAGATGGCTAATAAAAAATGTTATAACCTACTAAGCTACTTCATGAAGGGGAACCGAATTTCAGATCGTCTTTCAAAGGCGTTTTTTGAACTCTATACAATCCAGAAATAACAAAATGAGCAACTGATAATCAAATATAAATCAATTCGATACCGACGTCGAACTTAAAACTGGCACTACAAGAGTGGATACTTTATCGAGGAACGGAAAAGGCCATAATTACGAAATCCAGACAGATCGCTATGATCAATTGCCTGGATTTGGCACTGAAATTGGAAATACACAACGAAACGTAATGTTTAAAACGAACCCCTGACGGTACCACAAGGACAAATTGAATAATAGAAATATTCAACTTAATAAACGACGTAACAGCACTTTAATACAATGATGCAATGCAATTACGTGAACGGCGTAACCGCATCCGTACGGCCATTTTTAATGGAACCCAAGCCTTCATAACCATAGAATTTCTCAGATTTGTTACGAACCTCTTTCCTGATAATTTCACCACGCTTGCCTCAGAATCTGCAGACCAGTGCATAAGCTATGCATATATGAACGAACAGCAACGCTGGTCTAATGTCAGTGAGAATTAGATACTTGGAATACCAACTATTTATTTTCTAGACAGAAGAATCGTATTATTAAATCGTATATTATCTTTGTTTTGTTCTCCGCAATATTATCCGGCATAGAATTGGTTCCGACAGTCCAAGAAATCAGGATTTATATCCCATATATTGATTTAAATCCAAACCTACAACTAAATTATTCCTTCGGTTTTACGTCATAAAACATAAAAATGACAGCTCATGGTTTAAATCACAATAAATGGTAGTTCAATCGCGGACTACCAAACTGACATGATGGATCAGGATAAGAGACAATGTTGAAGGTTTGTAAACTGACTGAGAAATAAGAAGAAAACAATTAACAAGAATATGGAATGAAAAGAATGTTTAAGTCTTGAGATTGTTTCCTCATCAATATTCTGTAGCGGTATTCATCAAGATGCGACTGGAGCAGCAGTTTAGTTGTACCGCTCATCTTTATTTATGAACGAATATTTAAACGTAAAATTCAGAGTGGAGCGCATTTTCAAATGTACGCGTCCTTTGTAAAGCGCAATATTGGAAGACAACCGATTTATGCCAAATCCACTAATACGTAAAATATGTTCAATGGTTTACAGTGGTCCTTGCACGCGGGAGACCACTAACTGACCCGAAACTGACCTATCCATTAATGATTCGACGGGAGGGGAGCCATTAGAGGTAGTGGGTGGGGGGAGGGGGGTGTGTGCATCGATTCTAATAAACATGGGGATTCAGTTAAGCGCCCAAGCGGAAGGGGAAACGTTGACCCACGTAACCGGTCATGAATATTCCGGCGAAATTGATCAACGATAATTCCATCAATAAAACCATATCCGGGGGGCGTTCCAATCTTTCCAAACGCTGCCAGTGCTGCAAACTGCTGTTGGAAACAATCGGGATGGAAACAAACAATCGGCGAGATTGATTGAATGAATTGTTGCGAGTGTTCGGTTGGGATTTACAGTTTTTTTTTAGCTTCCCATCATTCTATACAGCTCTTTTGACAATGGTAGTGGTGTCGTTATATTTATAACGAATTAAGAATCAATTTTGGTTTCTTAAATTTTTCAAATCGACCTTCAGATCTTTTCACATTGAAAACAACGGACCAGTCTCCTACACATAGTTTTCGACAGCTCGCCAGAATTATTTAAAATAAGTTTAGAATACCTCAGCTTAGGTAAGCAGTTTCGTTTAGGTTCAATTCAAGCTACAGCTAATTTATGTACACTTATTCAAGAGAAACTGTGGCTTAGACAATACGCCAGGAACGTAATAAACAATTTATAAAATACCTTAAATAGTAAACTTAAAAAGCAAACCTTTTTCATGTAGAGAAAGTTATATTAGAGTTCCAGCGTTAGCTACGTTCTGGTAAACCTAACTTTAAGATTATGCTGCTCCTGAATAGACGATAGAAATCTCCAAAATAATTGTTTAAAGCATTGCTTTAAATGAATGAATAATTGTTGCTATTAAAGCAATGAATATATTACAAACAGTTATTATATACAGGCCATTGGGAACACGGGAACAATTTATGCACTCCATCTTAAATAAAGCAGCGTGTTAATTGGTTAACACTATTGAGAATAATAACGCTCGGATAGGCCAGGGGGTGCGCTGCTGAACGAGCGTGGCCTAGTTTTAATAAATAGTCTATTATATTTGAGATCGCTATCTCGTCTCAGCATCTTTTTAAGCGTTCTAATAATACACTCATCTAGTTTCCAACGATTATCTAACAGCCGGCATACATTCTGTTCTAATTTATTCTAGAAAATATCGAATATTTCTTGGCCGTCAATTATATCGACGTAAAAACAGAACTGAATCCTGATAGATCTTCATCCTTTGGTATCATTGTAAGTTAACGGGAACGGAAAGTTTATTAACCGAAATATTACAATCGGCAAGTACCCATAGGTGAGGGAATAAGTAACTTTCCAAGACTTTTAACACACTAAAATATCACTCAGTAACTACATACACTAACTCTTAAAATATCAGGTTTAAAAGACGAGCATATTCAATAACACATAAGAAGTAATAAACGACATAATTTACAATTTATCCAATCAATAAAAATATAACATGTGATACATGTTATATTTAATAACATATAGTACAAATAATACAATAATACATAATAATATTACATTTTTACATATAATACAATGTTAATCTATGATATAAATAAGGGAATAGGAAATAGGAGATCTAAAAACTATTACACATTAAACATTTAATTACTACTACTGAGACTACTACTACTACTACTACTACATATTAAATCCTGGACTTATTAGATGATGTGTGAACAAAGAGAAATGACCTAATTTTATTTTAAAATTCTATATTAAAAATAATCCTACTAATGTTGCGTACGTTTCATCATGCTATTCGACTAAACCATTTACACCAGTGATCATCCATTGTCGATCTTGTAAAATAAACGTTAATTTAAGATCATGTAAGTAAATACCACATAAAATAGGACAGTGTATTGTAACTTTTGGACCAAGTCAAATAAAATTATATTAAAGAAAAAATTCAACCTTCTAGCATTATTGTATGCAGCACTCAATAGGTATTAACTGATTATATTTAGTGCATAATAGCGGAAGGGGGGTGTATAGAGTTTATTTTTGGAATATATATTTTCTAGTTAAGAAATTATTTCTATACCTTCTCTGTTAATCTGTCCGTCAGTCTATGCCCGCCGATGGCGAAGGGGTAAAATCTGAAACACTCACCTGAAAACAGAAAATAGTGTTTATTAGTATTTCGTTTTTATTATACTCCAGAATTACATAATTAACTAATTTTTCATGATACAATGTTCAGATTATTCTAAAATACCGCACTTGAATCGTATCACTAAACTGTAGATAACAGTTGATTGGGTGAAATGGAAATTTTAAAAACAAAATAGCCATCCCTATGACTAAGGTCCGTTGTTCCGCCGGCTGCTGAAGATGGTAAATTAAAAATGTTACAAAACGCTCCAGGGAGCCGCCGCAATTTATATATTCGCCAATTAATTTAAAGGGGGTGGTATTATGAAGCTTTCAGTTTCAGGCGGTCCCACCGATCCTGTTTCTGACACCTGTCCAACAATACCGAAATGGGGGCGGACTGAGGAGGTTGCCGGAAGGGGCGCGCTCAGAAGGGAGGCTGCGCACTGCCCGGTGGTATGCCCGGGCTTCCCAAACAAGGAGCGGGCCAACGTGGGAAAAATTATGGCGGAAATTATTTCAAAAAGGCGGCGGAATATTTTACTAATGGAAGTGAAAGCAGACGAGACAAATTTAGGTTAAAAAAAAAATATTTTTAAAATAAAAAAATTATAATTATTAAACACGAAGGAATAAACATTCTGTGGCTAAGTGTTAGACTCTGCTACAGTGACGCTATAATTATTTATTTCGTATTGTTTTAAGTGATTTACAGAAAAAAGTGAAATAAAAATTGAAAAAATTACCGACATACTACAATAATATTAATTCAAATAGGACATGGGGTGCTTGTAAGTTTTATCCCGAGAAGTATTAAATTTAAGCATGGAATTTTAAAAAATTTCAAAATTACCAAATAACTATAAGCAAATTTGTAAATGTTTTGTACATTCACAGTGAAAGTGATATCAAATAATAGTGATAATTGTTTTGAAGTTGCAAGATCACGTGGCACGAAGCGCGCGAAAGTTTAAATTAGTAACGAGCCGTAAGGCGGGGCGAAGGACGTGTGCAGGAGAACGAAGCCCGGGCGGATAAAGGACGCGGAGATAGGGAGCGGAGAAAAGAAAAAGAGATAAGCGATAAAGAAGTGTAAGCAGCTTCGGTCGGGGCCGGCGGTTACATAACGCTCGGCCGAGTCCAAGACCCAGCCGAGTGCCAACTGGCTCGGTGACATAACAACAGAGGGCCCCGCAGATAGCGTTATCTGAACGGCCGACTAGCAGAGCGTATTATCTCAAACGACACCGATAAATAGGAAGCCATGTTTATAACCACACAGTCTCTCTCTCTCTCTCTCTCTCTCTTTCCCTGCAATACATCGACCTTTATCACGTGGGCCGCCCTGGAACTTGGACCCGTTTGATTGTACCGCAGAAATTCTCAAAATAAACGCGCTAGTGGCTACGATGCAGAACACTCTTTAAACCAGAAACTAGTTGCAATTTAATCAAATATTTCATTACATTAGATCAATTTTTCTGCATGCGATATCTAGAGTGAGAGTGCGCGAAAATTATAACAGTAACATGTAATTACAGGAAATAAATAAAACGTTTTTACCGCGAAAACAGATATTATCTATCAGACCAGTCTCGTGAGCGGACCGGAGTTGGCAAACTCCATTTTTTAAATCAGTTGAAATTTGCAATTGAAGGCAAATTCGGTTCCGCCACGGGGAGAGTGGACCTCCGAGTCCAATTATGCAGAATGGCACTCGGCCACTGGTGTCGAAAGCGACGGCCTTATCTCGTATCGGCAGTTTTGATGGGAAGCAGTCGGTCAGAAACCCCCCGAACTGAATTCTAACGCGCGGACCGGAATCAATGAATCAGGATTCTGAGTAAACGCGTTGGACAGGAAGTTCGAGTTATCCGAGATTTTATTTTAATTGCACATCTGGGAAACAATTCTTTCGAGCTCCTGTTTCTGTCTATTCATAGACCGGTTTCCGTCCGTCTTTTTTGACCATTCCAACAATGTTTTCGGATCAGTGATACTAGTTTCATGAACCCTTAAAAGAGTTCAATACAATGCAAGTACCAGACATTTCAACATTTCGGTTTAGATTCAGCCTAGCATACCATTTCAGTATATAAACTCAAAATTTTATTTCCTAGTACCTATTAATCTCAACTGCTATGCTGAAGATACTAGTAGTGATTCGTACGCTTCATATTATCCTGTCGGTGTGTCAACCCACAAGGTAGCCCATATTCAGCCGATATTCAAATATTTAAATAAAAAATCTCTCCATTATTAATTCTTCCTCGATTTATTGTACCCACTTTTGGGATTTAGTGAAAACAGTAAAATCGACCCGAACAATTTGGCGGATGATATTATTAAACGAGGCCAGAAGTTATAAGTATCTATTTTTGAGCCCGAGATAAAAATATGAAACCGGGCTCTCTACCTGTCGTACAACTGCCGACGGCTTTATACGCTGGGTGTTTTAATTTTAGATTTTTTCGAAATTCGAGGTCCGGGGATAATGATTATTGTAATCCACCGTGGCCTTAAACTAACGAAAAGTATATTTCTATTTTCATTCCATCTGTATTGAATACGCCCGGTTTTTTACACCAATTAGCCCAAGCTGTGGAAATGCATTTAATAATTTATAGGATTAATTTTTGGTTACTACTCCAGACAAAAATAAGATGACACTAAAACAGTGCTCGTCGCACAGCTACTCAACTAAATCAAAACTAAATTCAACTAAATCTGTTACGTCCACATTAGTTTTATATCGCGAACTGCTTAAACAGCAAAAAGTTACAAAATGTTTCCATAAAAGGAATACTCAAAATGGGGATCGTGAACCCACAAAAAAAAACCTACGAGTCGTTTAAGGGATGTTTGTATTTATATGCGTCCCGTACGGTTGGAGAAAATTAATTTTAGGCACCGACCTAAATTTCGCAGAAGAACCACGTTCGCTTTTTCGGCCGACCTGAAGAACAGGCCGTATTTGGTGACCCGAAGAGCGTCCTTCGGGCATTCCGCAGGCAGGCTACAACAAGCAGACACTGCTATTCTTCAGACTAAAGGACCTCGAACTGGAAGGGCATGACGTCCGAGACGTGAATTCGAATCATTTGCAACAAATCTCTAACAAAGATGCACAAAAAATGTATAAAAATGTAACAATCATAGCGTAAAATAACTTCATTAGAACTGAAGATGAATACAGAAGATAATATGTAGTTTAAGATATATAAGGATATGCCTGCGGAGGAATATCGAAGCCAATAAAATATCAATAGAGTAGTCATCCATTGTTTTATTTACTATTATTTTAGGATTAGGAAACGTCCGAAGGATTAGAATAGAATGAGAAGCGACCTTCAGTGTAGACTGTCCCATATCTGGATCTACGATACACTAGACCCGATTCACATCTTCGTGAATGGCATTTGTTCTTTCTGGCATCAGTTAAAATTTGGTTATCGACAATCTCGTTGCAGTAAAGTGAATAAGACAGTGAGCGGAATAGTGAGAAACGAAGAAAATTCAAAACTGCAGTATAATGATACTTTAGAAGACTCGTATAATGCTATCAGCATAATAGTTACCAGTGAAATTGAATAAGCAAAGTTAAAATCGTCATTTAAAAAGCCAAACAATCGAACTTTAAATAGACACCATCGTTCAAACATCTGTTGGGTCCGTTGATTGAAGGGGGAAAACAGTGAAAATATCTTGTATGCAAACGGGATATGAATCATGGAAAAGTAATCGTCGGAAGCGCCGGCTGTAAAAACAGAACCAGAAGTTTTCAAGACGCTTCTCGAATGCCCACGCGAACCAAAATTTGTTTCGTATTACTAGATCCCCAACATTACAAATACGGGAGACCCGAGCCTTCTAAAATTAGACTAGTCTCGCTCCAGCGCTAGTATTCAGTTCTGGCTGGGATTACGATCTTGTTTAGTATTCTATGTTGTTCGCTGTATATTTCCAGTAAATGTTCTTGGCGGTTTATGGTTTAGGCTGGCCGCGTACAGAAACATCGATGCGCGGATGCGGGAGGCACCCCACCACCGGGACGGACTTCCGTTATACCGCAGTGGGGGAGTCGGTATTATCATGGTAATATAACTGTTATTATTTCACCAGGGAATGTTAAAGGGATGTTACGCTCGAATGGCGGGGAGGGGAAGGACGGCCGGGGAGGACTGTTACCTTGGCGAAGGTTACAAGAGCGTCTATCCGCCCTCTCTCCCACGCGTTAGGCTACACAAATAGCTCTCGGTCTGGCCCCCGCCACTGTGTGCGTGTGAGCGGCACCCCCACCCACCCTTCGGGGGGAGGGCACTGTATAATATAACCTGTTGGTCAGGTCGTGACGTCATAGCAACTCAAACACATACACACACACACAAACACACTGGAGGAACACAGCAAGCCCCGGTCTTTTCACAATATCCCCCACTTCCACTCCATCTGTTCTTCGAATTCTTTTCTTTCTCCCATCGGTAATGGCCGGCCACCTGGCGGCTAGCAGGTCCCGGCCACCACTACAGTTCCTAAGGTCTCGAGTGAATTTAATGGTCGGGTACAACAAATACCGATTATGGCGGACGTTTTTCGATCGGACGGTACCTACTGCTTATACTTAGTAGTACAACTATATATAAAATAAAGGTAGCAGCAATAAATTTCAATTAGGAACAAATACAGAGAGGTGCTGCGAGCTTTCGGATGGCCCCTAATATTCTGGATTCAACAAAACAATCTTCATTTTGTATCATTCGCGTAAGGAGGTTAGAGGAGAATAAGGAAAGGCACGAATGATGATTACACCATGTTTAAATATCACATAAACTATGAAACAGTAATAGTTATATAGCATTAAAATCTAAGAAATAAAATCCTAAGCTCAAATATGATTCACAATGAATTTCTTCCTTGCACTGAATGCGCGATTTTTATTTTTAGGCTCGGTATTTAATATTATTATTCTTTTCACAGAGTGTCAGCGGTAGAATTCCTCCAATACGCTGAAACTGTTTGGGGTTTGAAAAATGAACATAAACATATACAAAATAAAACGTAAGTCAAAATCTAGTCAACTAGAGTATAAATTCTTCTATGGAGAGAAAGAATTAATATGACTATCGCTATCAATAATTCTAACGTAAATTGTAATAATAAAAATGGTAATAAACGCTAGAAACAAATTGTTTGAATTATCAAGAGTTATCATTAAGGTTAAACAATTGCGAAACCCGTGAGTCATTATATGATGTAATATGATACGAATGAACGTATGGAAATTTACCAGTTTCCAGACAGAAATTCAACAAGTGAAAACGCATTAATCATCACTAAGAATTATTTAACCTTGATAATAGTTACAAAAAACCCTGGGGTCACAACTCTCAGTGATCCATTTTTGCTTATCTTGATCCGTTTTATAAAGCCAACGTTCCTGCCTTTCAGTTGTCATTACCTTTCATATTGCAAGGCACAACCCGGCATATCTATGTCTGTTGCGGAAAGAGTACGCTGCACTTTATAGTAGTTTCATCTTATAGTAAATAGCGAGGTAAATCAGTTATTTTTTAAAACTGTGAGTCATAATGTCATATATCAGGTGTGTATAAATGCGTGTGCGTATATTGCAGATGGCCATTTTGTCCACCGACGCTTTTTTCTTGGCGCCATTGACTCACCAGCGCCCATGTTTTCAACCACCTTGCTCTACACATGGCCTCACACTTTCTGTCAACTTACTCTAAATTAATCATGCTGTCTTAGGATGTCGTTAAGACGGGTGAAATTATTGAAACAATAAACGGAAACCTGGATAAAAGGTCTGTAATGTGTATCGGGCCTTTTCAGAATGGTTCGTTTTCGCAACATGTGCCCTAGGACATTTTACACGGCGTTCCTGATTTCATCGAGTTAATTTTGGGAGTAGATTGTGAGTTTTGAGTACAAATTTGAAAGAGTAGACAGAATATCCCCCGTGGATACAGGCGAGGATTCTAAATCTCCAACTTTTCGAACTGTGCCGCCAGGAAACTGACTAACAGTGAATGGAAACAATGAAAACACCCAAATAATTTTGTTTCGCGATTACGCAAGGAGTTGTCGAATACAAAAAGAAGCGGAGAGACCCTCGGACCACCGGTTTCATTCCGTTGAGGCGTCCATACTGCGATCGTCGGTCCCAGATCGTTCCCGAGCGGTGGAAAGAACGATACGGTTAAATAACAGGCGCATGGGCGTTTAGGGGCGCGGGTACTCTCCATGTTGGTAGAGAGGAGGCGGAGGGAGGAGGGAGGAGGGAGGATGGAGGAGTGAGGCTAGGAGCGAGTCAATAAAGGAGCGATCGGGGAGCTATCACTCCTTATTAAGCGAGGCGGGCCCCGGCCGCCGGACCATACTGTCCCACCGGTAGACGGGAGCAGCGGGCGTACATACACACATAACCCACACACGCTCCCCCACACCCTGGAACAGTTGTATAACCACGGCACCGAAATAGGCGGCCACTATAATTAGGTGTAAAAACAATTAGAGAGGACTTTTCATGCCAGGCGGGAGGGGGGAAACGAGAAAGTTGAAAGGGAGTGACGTAACACGTGACATAAGTACTTATGTTATTGTATATAAATAGTGCAAAACGGGGCACAGTAATAACTAAGAATGCGGAGAAACAATTTTACAATACCTATTTTGAATATTATATTTGTTAACTTAAGTATTTTTAAAAGTGTTGGATTCCAATATCGTAAAATCTCCAGTTTACCCAGTCGAAAGGAATATTTCAGTATAATCTGATTTTATGTTGTTTTTGAGGTAAGCATTGTAAAATGAAGAGGGAAGTGAGTATTGTGACACCACAGATATTAATTTTATACGGTATTAAGTTGTGACTACCGATTTATAACATTATTATCCTGTTATTTATCAGTATTAATCAAAAAAAGAACAGCATAATTCGACTGTGCATTTTTCTTGGCTTGGCGGGGACGAAATAAAATCTGCGCTGGCAGTCTTTCAAAACAACTTGTTTACAGTCGGGTCTCGCGCCGCTTTCTTATAAGGAGAATTGAAGTCAAATATAATCGCCGTAAACAGAGAAAAAAAAGGGATAGAAGTTTATAAATTATAGGGAGAGGATTTAATACAGGCGGGTGGTAATATATAGGGGCCGAGTGTGCAAGAGACCCGGGATTAATCGTAGCTTTTCTCCTCTTGATATTTTCCAAACGTTCCGACATCCTCGACGTAACGCGGAGAAGAGTCATCGAACCCGGGCCATTTTCACGTTTCGGGGGGTTTTAATACGGAGGGGGAGACACTAAGCCGGGTCAATCGACTAATGTACGGGGACCCCGATAAAACGGAAACCCGCCCAAGGGATTAAGTCAATGAACCGGGTGAATGACTGTCAATGCTTGAATCCATTGAATATTTTTATGTCCTGCCGGTCAGTCATTCTGGAAAATATCGTTTATCTTACTACAACTCAGCGTTAAAAGAAATAAACGAACCGCGCACATTCATACGTTTATCAATGCTAATTCATCGTTCAACTTTTTTATTACTATCGACTGAATGAACTTATATTGTATTTATATTATATGGCGCTATATTTTAATAATATTAGTTGAGATAATTTATCTGCGTGAATTTAAAATATTGATCATTATGCAGGGCCAAACTATTTACTTGTATTAATAAATAATTACAAAACATATTTAATGAAAAAGGGGCGGGTACTAGCAAAATATGACATTCAAATGTGTCTAGGATTAACCTAGGATGTTTTCCTACTAATATAACTGAAATGATTTTTTTTTAATTCTGACTATTGAATGAAGATGAACGGATGGCATTGAAAATACAAGTTCATCTCCCTCAGATGAATACCGAACTGATTTCGCTACAATTTGTTTCCAACTGTAAGCATACTTATAGAAGTAAGATTGTTGAGACAATTTTTCTAATAAAATATAAAGAGTTACAATTGGGGAAGGGAATTTATTTTTCGTCTACGGGTGGGGGCGTCAGCAACGGTATACACGGACGAAGGAGTGATAATAAAGCGAAACCCGGTCAAATTGTCAGAGCTAATTGCCGGGAATTAATGGAGCGATGTGTGGAGGGAAGGAGAGGCCGCCGGGTCGCCTACCTGACCGAACAGGTACTCGGCAGGTAGGACTACCTGTTCTAAATAGGCCCCCGTGTACCGTTACCCGTCCGGGGCCTAACGTTTTAACATAACACTCCTTTCTCCAGGTATCTTCCACGCCCCAAACTATGCTCGTCTGACCGCATCCTTCTATTTACAGACAGGTTCCTACGTAAAAACTTTTTAAATTGGATTCTTCCTCGAATTTTTTTTATTTCTTTGTAACTGAACTTTATAGTATTGCATAAAAATCCATTGGAGATCCAGTACATGTCGGTATAAATAAAAGATGTGATTATCTATAATAGATATTTATGGGAATTATCAGTATGGCTCTGCGAATTATAACATGGTCATATATGTGGACAGTATTATCCGTTTCAACCTTGTTAAGCTACTGATAAATTTATAGCCTCTTAGTATCGATGCTAGTTACAACTTTCTGAGTGGAGAGCATTCAAAAAATAAAATAAAATGATTTATGCCAAAAACTGGCGGTAATTACAGAACTGAAAAACTATAAAAAAAAAACAAATCGAATTAACGCCGCCTAACTGACGTCAACTCCAAATAAATTACAGAAGAACAACATTACGAGACCACACTTCACCTGCTAAGCTTTTCACAGTAGAAATAGAACAGCTATTAGTTTGAGCAGATAAAATATTATTTCAAAGGCGATAAATTGTGTAACGGCCGCATCACGATACGGTCAACTTTTTGAATAGCTGATGTAAACAATTGCGTCACAAATGGAGATAGAAGAACGAATATTTTTTACGAAAGTTTTTATTTTTTGGTTTTTTGGGTAGTTTTTATTTACGAGAGCGCTATCGCCAGTGAAAACCGGAGCCGTGCGAGCAGGAAGGTGGACCTTAACAGTACGCCCACCGGCCCGGCCGTATTTTTAACTCGGAGTACGCCAATTTACAACACGGCAAGCCGCAATTTCACCGCCGTCCGGGGGCGAGAAAGTGGGCCCCCGCCCCGACCACTCTATCAGATGTACAAGCGACGGATACGCCCCGTTGGCGAGGCGGCCCGATAACCTGACAGCAGCGGCCGGTTAAAGAAATCGGATTATTACAGTTATTACACTCCGTGACAGGATATTAGACCTAATGCCTAATGTGGGGGGAAAACGCTACAAAACTCATATTGTGCGATTTTTTTTCATGCGACTTTTACTGGACTTATATTGTCCATAAATTTCCCACCAACGATTGCTCCTTCCGGGTCTTTAAGAGATACACGTTTTAATATCTGCCCTCTTTCGGGAAATATGTGAATTATTGAGAAAAACGATTTTTCAATGAGAAATTAATAAATAAAAAATCTGATTCTTCTTCCTTTTTATTGATCGTCTTCCAGTCGACAACGTGTTTCTTGTTACTACACAGAGACGCAAGAATGAAACAGACCGGTGAAATAATGTACCGAAAAATTCTTCATTTAATTTCAAATAAACAGTTAAACTGGAAACTGTTAAAATACGAGTATAACGCTCGCTAGGCGTTCCAGAACGCGGACACGGTTTTCATGCAGACAGGGTACTGTAACTGTACACTTAGCCAGAAAAATGTATACATTTTTATCGAGGTACTATCGAAGCTATTTAATAATTCATGGGGGCTGGCTCACGATCAATAAAAAGCTGTTATTAAAAACAACTCGGGAATAACGTGCCATAGGCGCGCTTCAATCAAGCGTGAGTCATTCAAGCCTTCTAAATAAGGAGGCGGACGGGCAGGGGGGTTCTTTCATCGCATTCCCTTTTTAAAAATTGACGCCGGGGACGGGGGATAGGATACTGGGATGGAGTCTATAGCTTCTTAACCTGGACTAGCTGTAAACGAGATTTTATGTTTAGAAAAATAATACAAGAAAAATGGGGGCTAAATATTTGGGGAATAAGAGACGGGGAGAAACTCTCCCCGCGACGTTTCCATTCTTCATTCAGAATTTTCGGATTCAAAAATGAGGGGGCAGCAGTCCGGAAACTATGAGGGTGAGGGAAACAGACCGGAACTAATCGCAACGACCGAATTATATAATTTTAATGCAGTTGCTTAATAAAAATTAACCTTACAAATTAGTTCTTCAAAAACAGTCGCGACGATCAGAGCGTGGTAACTTTGGCAGGAAAGTAAAGCACAAAATTAAACTTGTTAATAATATCAGATAATTCGCCCTTTATTTTTATACTCTATGGTTCTATTTGATGTTTCACTTTTTTAGTTTATTATGAATTATTCCAAATGAATTCCCAGTTGCTAAGTTAAACATTTTTCTGGATATTAAAACAAAATGATAAATCGTTGTGTTTATGATTTTTAAAAAAGACTGCCGACAAGAGCGCTTTCCTCTATCGAATTTCTCTCCAAATCATATTTTCCCTTCAATATTTCATCGCTGCTGATTTCTGGAAACATAGAAAGTATTTTTGGCGTCGTCCCAAGGAATCCACGCAGCCAAATCGCGTTTTGCCAAGGTACTGGGTTTCTTTTTTATTTTTCTAACATATTACAGAATTATTTCTCTTACTACTCTCGCGAATCTCCTTGAAGGAATCGAGAAAGGCAAACGGATAGAATGTCAAAACTTCCTAAACTATCGATAGAACTCTATTTCGTGTTTTCCTCACATTCCTCGCGATCAATCAATACAAAGTAATGAGAGGAGGATTCAATCCGCCAGCGAACTCGAACCCTAAGTCTTTTTACTCTCATTTAATTGCTTACTTTACCTAAACTTACTCTCAATTTCATTACGCAACTTACATTTGGGAAGCAGTTGTTTAAGGACACAACTACCGCACTGATTATATTATGATTTTTTTCTGGGTTTATAACTTTTCTCTCAATTAATAAGTACAAATTTGTCTCCAATTGAAATGTGTACTAAGGAAAGAACCATTTATCCCGCAGCGCCGGTGATAAAATATTAGCATATTATTGTAATTACTGTTGAGAGGGCAGCAGGGTTTCAGAGGAGGTTGGAGGTGGAAAGGGCGAAAACCCCGAGCGACGATTAACTGAAAAGTACCCTAAATAGAACTCACTCCGTATCACCGACTTTGCCAGAAGTCGTAAAGGGAACCGGCGGGGCGACGCAGATATAAATATGTCAGAGTAAAGGTTTAAGTCGGGTTCGCGGTAATACCTCCCCTCGGCCTACAGGAAGCGGTGCTAATTTTATACAACCGGCCGTTCATTATCTCCGTGCCAATAGTCGGGAGTCTAGGGGAGGTGGAAGGTGGGAGGGCTAGGCCGGTGCGAGCGTGCTCCGACCACACGTGGGGCTGCTTAACGGTCAATAAGTCCTTTATTTCGTGCCAAAGAGAAATCGAGACGGGGGCGGGAGCCGGGGCCGGCTACGCGTCCGGAATAATACCGCCCACGTCCCCGCATACTATATGTAGTACGTGACCGGTATAGTCGGTGTACAGACCGGGGGGGCCGGTACAGTCGCGGACCCCCGCCCGCCCCCCTCGCCGGGCGTTACATCATACCCTTTTCAAAATGAAACGCGCTCCGAATGCCACAGCCGTGAGTCCCCGTCCTCCCACCGGACCCCCTCTAAATATATACGATGTCACGGAGCAAAACTCGAGATAAATGAGTCAGTCCCCCCTTTCCTCCCGCCACATATACCCCCGGGAGGTCGGCTTCTAGGAAGACTGTCGGGCCTGGGGACGGGACCGGCTTGGAACACTGACCTTTCCGGCTTTCTCGCTATCTTGATCCAACTTTATTGCCCGACCCTTTTGCCAAGTGTTAAGTACTAAACTTATAACTACAACCGAGTTTTATTTCTGACCTGTACGGGGACTGAGAAATATGAAAATATATATAAATTTTCACTGTCGTCCATATTCCTTCCTTTTTATTTTCGATTCCTCGTCTCGGTTACTAAAAGAATATTCAGCAAAGAAAAAATGCTTCCGGAATTATCAGTACATTATATGTTTTGTAATACGAGCGATTATATTACGCCTAATCAGTTATTTAAGACTAAATAAATAACTATATTAAAATAATACCCGATCATTTCGAAAATTATAAAGGTAAAACACAGAAAATTCATACAACTTTAGAGTTCAATTTATTAATTAATATAGTAGTCCAGCTCGTGATTAGCACACTGTATTTCTTAACGACCTTTCAAAAGAAATAATGCCATAAGTCAACCGAGTTGGTTACGATCCATATGAATCAATATCTAATTTAGCAGGCTTTCGTATAATAAACAAATAAACTAGAATTATGCCAGGGCTAAGTGGAAAAAAGTAAAGATTGTATTAGCTTTCAAGTTATAGGTAAGTAATTTGGTGACCGAATGCAACACACCGTCGGAGAGGACCGCGTCGTCAAGGTGGGAAACTCTCCCCCTAAAGACGGTGACTCATCCGAGACCGTCCTCATGGTGGAGCGCCATAAAGCGATAATAATGGACGGCTCCCTCCCACCAAGCTGGGGCGGCAGGACGCCAAGTACGAAGCGGCGGTCGTATTGACCCCCGCCCCGAATGCCAACTACATACACTCCTCTGCCCATTAGGCATTCGGCAGAGGAAAACTCATTCTGGCAGGCGGTAGACTCACGCAGCCCCGGGCTCCCGCACATACTAATAACGTGTCCCACATAAGACGAGAAAAAGGAATCCCAACACACACACACACACGGAGGATGTTTTTTTTGTTTTCGTACACGGCGTCATACCTGGCCTGGGACTATCCCGAGAAGTGGGTCCACTTGCCAAGAATTTCGTAGGAGAGTGGCCTCCCCCCCGTCTAATTATTTGGCGATAACGGCCCGCCGGTAAGCCGGCCTCCACGGAACTGGGTCACGATCGGCCTACGAGTTAATTTGGGTGAATCCCTCGGCGGCATGAACACATCACTAGCGGTGCACTTACACTTACTACATGGCGATCCAAATTCTCCAATATATATTCTGAACCTATTCAGATATAGTAAGTAAATATCGTACATCGGAATATTGCCAAAAATGATAAAAGAATCCTGAGTGACATCTTCAAATAAGCAGAGAAATGTTCACAAAAAAACTATTTCTCGTTGCAAGAATGCTACTACAGATGGCTAAAAGACAAAACCGATCTGGGGAGAGGAAAGAAAACCAAATGAGTGGCGACATTCCAATCCTGAGGCCTTTGCATAAATATCTGGAAATAACATCATTTTTTATTTTATCTGAGTCAGTATTATTTATGCATTCACCCGTTATATACCACTGGACATATTTCATTCGGAGTAAGAAGGTCGTGAGATGTTGAACAACTGGTTTCAAAGGCCAAGTCAGTCCACCGCGGTTTGGTCGAGGACAGTGAACGTGAAGGTAGATGAACTATCAATCATTAAACACAGAAGAAATGGTCCGAGCGCCACGAACCTGGGAAAGGCGGCTTCAATGCTAAGCCGTACACGCACGTGGATGAATAAGGATCGCGGGACCCAATCTCGGCAGGCACCCTATTTGCTAATACGAATTGCATTTTTGACCTCGTAACGGGGCCGGGCGAACGGTTCCAGATATATTCGGGTCGTCGGCTCTTGTGGAAACGCGCCGCGTACCACCGCGTCGGTAAAAAAAAAATTCGAATTTAAAATCGCGCTATTGGACGACGATCCCGCCTTGGGGTTCAAGGCAGGACGAAAGACAGCATACGCGGTAAGAGTTCAAGGGTGAGGTCATCATCTCTTATACCTCACACATAAGCCTCGCCCCCTCCCGTTGTTTACCCGCTGAATTAGCGCCTCGTTACCGACCGCCCGCAAGGAATGCGAATGAATTCATTATACCGAAGAATTTTACAATCCCTCGTTAATTCGAAAACAGCGTCGAATGTGTGTGACTGCATCAACACACCCAATTTAGGTTTTGGAAAATGTTTTTTTAGTCTGTGTGATCAGCACCTCAAGACTCGTGGTATTCCAACACTCGCATACCACCAAACAGGTATTCCAAATTAAGAATATAAAATGGACAATCTGATCAAATTGGTGGTTGCGCATTTAAATTCCCAGTTAAAAATGTTCAAAAATAGATCTCGGAAAAAGTGAGATAACAAACCCGCTAGTTTTAGTACATAGGCGGTCGTGTACACCAGCCGATTGAAATACCAATACTATCACTTACACTCCGGCATTAATCCAGTTGAAAAATAAGCGATTCGAGTACAACTAGACATCCATTCAACGCGGGATAGAAGAAAAAACAGAAAATCGCGCTAGAGAACATTTTTATAGAATAGAAGCGAAATACCATTTTTCACTTTTTGAAAGAAAGACATAATGTTATTCGTCCAATTTATTTTATTTGGATGACATAGACAACCAATATAAGCATGCAGCCCAGAAGCCTGCAGCCTAACGTGTGTAGTATTTGCAACGGGCTATTGTCAGTTAAACTAAAATATTGTACTTTGGTCGATCCGGGAAATGGGGCATTAAAAAAATATATACAGCCTGGCGTGGCATAGCCCTGCCCCCGTCCACCGACTTAAATTGCTTCCCGGCCGACCCCGGCAACAAATCTCCGCGTTTATCGCCCGATAAGACTCGACAAAGAAGCGCGGTTCGTCAGACAAACAAATTGCGCCCGATGACATCACCCGGGGCATAATCACTACCCGAACAATTTTTAGATCGTTTAACCGACCGCCTTCCATGAAAAGCCGATAACGGGCGAGCCGGAGGAAGTGAGCAACCGGGTGTCAATAAGTAACGCCGGCGGGAGATAAGAGAGACAAATACAAAAAGAATGAAACGCTGTTCCGAATAACTGTCCACCTCGGTTCTAATGGGTCCGACTATTTGAGATGGGCCGAGAGAACGCAGCCGCCACCGGCCTCAAATATAGCTCTGTCTCCTCAAGCTCTATAGTCCTCATCGGTTATAGCTTCTTGCCATTGTCGGTAGAATTACATTTATTATAAAGTGGCGGCACTCCCGGCTCCGGAATCTTCAATTCGCAGCGGACAATCGTAAGTACCCAAATATAATGTCTGCTAGACTCTTACTATGCCGGTGTTAACAGATAACTACTGTTTTGCATGTACGCAACGTGATACATGAACGAATTAAAACCTAATTCAGAAAAAACCGAACAAGGGCAGCGACTGTGTTCGGACACTACATGCCGATGTAAGCGCCCCACTGTTTTATTCTCGGAATTCTATCGGCGATGATACGAAACCGGTCTAGGGCCGGGATCAAACAGGCGGGAAGAGAAAATCGCGTGAGTGATGATATTCTAAAATTCGCAGCCCCTCCGCAAACACTGCGAACAAACGCAACGCCTATTGAACAGGCGCGGACATTGAACAAATTCAAATGAGGCACTCCCCGACAATTAGGCATGAGCGGCGTCTTAAGCGTCCGTCATTCTGTAAATAGTATTTTCCTGAACACTCAGCGTCTGCTTATTCCACTTTATTCTTTCGAATGAACTCTAAACGACAACATCGTATAATCGTACTGAAGTTATTGTTACGAATTGAACGGTAGTTAAATCAACCAACGCAATCTTCACCTAACAATTTAAATTAGACAATGTAATAAATTTGGCATTTATGCATTTAAATTACCAGTGAAAATTTTGGAAAAAGGATGTCAGATGCAGTTAATCACATTAGTGATGGGAGAACAATAGTTTATCGTATTGTCGGTTTTGATTGTTTACATTAAGTTCTATCGTTTCAGGAGAGTTCGTGATATAACGGACATAGGGGTTATATAGTGAGGGGTAATAAGCCCTGTGGGATATTTAAAGCTGATAAAATATTTCCATAAACTCTTAATTCCTTAAATATTTATTTTCAGTACAGAAACCGGAATCCAACTGACAACCGTTTCACCAAAACCGAATAACGATAACGCAGTTCCAGTTCTACAGGACTATATTTATGACACAATTAACTTTTATCATAATTGGCTCAATCACCGCTCATTTCTCTGGGGACAAATTAACTAACGCTATCTCACATCGGCTCTGTTCATTTACAGACGTCAGCACTATTCTTATTGCAGATAAGTTGGTCAGAACGAGTGCGTAATTCAGTTATTTTGATAGTGCTGAAAAGAGAAATAGAAATTTTGAACAGACCGCCTAGCCCCATCCATCATTCAATTCGTCCCGTTTCTAGGTCGGCGAATATCTCATCTGCGCTTATTTCGAGGATCCTCTAAAAATAAAACGGGTCCCGGATTTTAGTTTACCCGCGTGTAAACTTAAAGCGTCGCATATATATATATATATATATATATATATATATATATATATATATATATATATATATATATATATATATATAGTTTCAATTCTTTGTCAAATTTGTGAACCGCTCGCGTTCCGTATCTACAGGTTTGGAAATAATCCCCGCGAGGGTTGCTGACATGCGATCGAAACTTTCCACTGAAAACAACCCACCTTACCGGACGATATACAGAATTGTGTCAATATTATTATACGATATTTGTTCTTCCCACAACCATAATAACAGGGTGTTTTCAATAACGCGTAGACAGAACTCGAACCCAAACAGGAGGCTCAGAATGTATAAGAATTTCTCTCTAGAATTTAAATTTAATGACGAGGAATAGTATTAATCGAGAGCATTAATAATCAATTTAATTAATCAAAAGCAATGAGTCTCCCGAATGTACTTTTCGCAGACAGTTTACTACAAGTCTGGGCATGAAAGCGTATAAAGGGTAGTCGGTAGGCGGCTAGACTTGACAAACCTGACGGGGGCTCTCGGTAACCGAGGCGTACATAGGCCGCCTCGGTCTTATATTACACGTTACGTCATATTACGCTGTATGGTATTACGTCGTGACAGATCGGCGCCCGCGTAAAAACTTGTCCGACTGCAATCGCCGAAGAGGGGGAGAGTAGGACCGTCGGAGAGAAACGTCCACGCCATTCGAGTTCCAACAGGCAGAATATAAAAACCGAATGATCCACAAACTAAAAATATTTACGAAGAAAATTACGAAATCAAAAATGATTATTAACCGGAACGTGGTATTACTATCAGTTCAAGCTTGCCAAGAGTTTGTAGCAAATTCCATGCGATCAGATATAAAAGTTAGAAAATACAATATTGGCGATAACATTTTGTTTTGCACTTCATCGTTTGTAGGCACTTAGCACAATATCACCAAAGAAAAACGAAGATATAATTTATATTTTTTATTCCCTACCATAATCTGCCCCCATTTAACATTCAGAAATTCAGTTTCTCAATCTACTATATTTAAACAATTTATTCAAGGTACAGGGGTTCGTCTGTGGTCTAATTTCGCCATACGATGCAGTTGAGACGATAGTCGATACACTAGTTGCGCACAATGATTTATAATAAGAACAGTCAAATTATTTATACCTCCGTATTTATGTCTGCCATTATAATTATTAACAACTTTGTTTATAGGCCAATTGTTAGAGAGTGAAAATATTTTTCCGATACCAACATATGCTCGATTTCAAGAGCTTTTTCAAATAATTCGAGAATTCTTGGAATTCCGGCCGCATCTATCGGCGATTTCTCCGGAGTCAGGAGGGACGGTGATTCCGGACGGCCGAGCGTTCCTGGCAGAGGCCCGGGGATATTAAGAAAAATTACCATCTGAAATGACGTTGCCACGGTGTTATTTTCCGACTGGCGTGGCAGCGGTGAATTCGGCAAGATGGACGACCGAGATTAGGAAAGCGAGGATTTACACTGCTGCGTTTGTGTATCCTTAATTATACGGCAGGCCTTGAATTTTAATTCCGTTAAACAGACCGGATGATATCAGAAACAATACACTCGGAATATTTTAACAACATTCGCCGATTTCTCAGTTTATGCAACATGAAACGTACACGGACCAAAAAACAATGTTATACTGTAACCCCTAAAAGTACGCCATCCAAGTTTCTGTCTGTGAATTAATATTTTCTCTCCTATAAAATGTAAACCTTCAAGAGTTTTAGCAACAAATGACGCTCAATACGTTGATGATTTCTTCCTTTTCGCCCTCGAATGTCAAAATCGTAGATTGAAGGCGTACACGCTACTCGAGCATTAGAATGAGGAGGCAGGAGCCAGAAGCACTTTCAGTGGAATTATGTGATATTATATCTAGAGATTTATGCAATAAAAATGTTTCCTTTATGACACACAATGAATACATATCAGTATCTATAACCCAAATCGGGTAAACCCAAATACTAAAAAGGGCAAGGAAAATCAGTTTTATATCTGGCGTATGCAGTTGTCAACAGAGGAGAACAATGCGCTGACGTCGGCACTCACTCTTTATCATCAGCTGTTCTCTCCTTTATCGCCGAGCGACAGAATATTTACGCGCCCGATTTCAATTCAGAACCATTTAAACAAGGTCGCGACGTTATATAACGTCGGTTATCGAAAAAGAAAACGGGAAAAATCCGGCAGAAATACACGGGAATACCAGTCGGCGAAACCGTACAGGGGATTGAGAACGGGAATTGAAAATCATATATAATGGAATGTTATCCTGGACCATGGCGCAATGGTATTTACATGTTTTCACAAGGAAAATATCTTGCCCATGACGGTTATCGGGTGACTTTTAATTTAAGATCTTATATTTAAGTTTTTATAGCCCAGGAAAACGCTCGATGAGAATGGCTTTTCGAAAAATTATCGCCAATAATATAGTTTTAGTGAAGCGACCCGATATTTGTATTATTTTAAGTGTTCTTCGATTAAAGTATTTTATAATGCCAGAAAATTTGGTACTGGAACGGAAGTATTAAGGAAAGAATGCACCGACTGTATTAATACACCTTAGACCATCCAGGATTTCTTCTGGGTTTCCCCCACATTGTCACCGCTCCAAGATAGCTCCTGGCGAACCCCTCTGCGCTACCTTCCTACACTACATTTCCAACGCTCATTCTGGACCTATTTCAGTTTACATTGCAATAAGAGAAATTCAATAAAACTGATTTCAATGCCAGCGCGGACAAGTCCAACACATTACCCCAGTAATATAATATAATCTCCTCGCACTAATTAATGTTAATTATATGAATTATAACGATATCAACAATGAACAGGAGGAATAATAGATATGGTCAATATTTCAACGTACGGTCTTTCATCGTGAGAGAAAACAACCGAAATATTCATTTCCATCAAAATGTCGTACTCCAATTATAGTCCAAGGGAGCGAATGGGATTAGACCTTTCAGAGAGTTTATTATCATTTCGAAAACAATACCGCTATGAAGCGCTGCATTATATTTCAAAATCTAATAATTCGATGTTTAAACGAATTTATATATTTGTATTTATATTGTATTTATATATTCAAATAACCCCAACGTGTTCCATTACCGCCGTAATATTCCCCGTGTGCACTAGTCAAAGTCAATGTCAATAAAATAAATTTGCAGTGGTGTCACGCCTACAAATGCAAAAAGCCGCCTGAGCTATAGGATCAAAACAAATTTAAAATAACAATACTGGTTTGGCAACTTTCATCAATATTGATAGATGAATCACATTATTATAATGTGGTCGCTGATTCACCTAACTAGTAATATTCCTGGTTGTTGGGTCGCATTTTTCCAAGATAAGTATGTCTAGAGGAACAGCATTTAAAAAATACATCTTTTCTCCATACATTCGTTTCGTTTTACACTGACTGTATTTGTGCAGATTAAAATGCGGGGGTTCCGATATATCACCATTTGAGAAGGCAGAAGAAATAGCACGAGCGCATAAATAATTATTACTCCTGAAAAAATAATTCAATCCAGGTTTCAAGGAAATATACGACGCGTTTGATAAGTACCGCAGCAGTGATCCACAGTTCCTTGAAGTGACCTTAGTCCTTGAAGTGAGTTTAAACATTAAGGAAAGGTCACACATGAAGACTATGACAAGGTATTACTACTACATTGAAGGCACATTTTATGTACATTTATTATAGGTACTATTATCATTATTGTTTGATGTTATAAAACAATGGTTCATACAACAAATACTAAGTGCGACATTAAACAGACGGGGCCGGGCCACTACGCCAATTGTTTTCAGTACCGAAACAGACGCACCCCACGTGTCGAGGGTATTTCGGTTTGGACTTCAGATCTATAATTTCTTCTTATTATGTCCACATCAGAGTCGTGACCCTCACCACGAACTCATGTAAACAATTACATGGCCTTTTGAGTTTTCGATTCGAATTACACGTTTCTGAGTTCAAAAGGTTCAGAAAAAAAAATGAGATGCCGATGAACAACGAAACTACGAATAAACTACGAGTAACTCCAAATTTAAAAAGAAATTACTGCAATGAAATTCTGAATTTATTACTGCCAATGCAATAGACTAGTTTTAAAATAAATTCGAAGCAAAAAATACACGAATAATCATACTTCAAGACAGGAGTGAACCAATTTCAAATTGCATTGGGGGGCCAATTGCAAATTTGAACCCTTTACAAAAGGATCTCAATTTAGTAAATGGTAATGGTAACTTTCGACCGCATTATTTCCAGTTATTGATTATCTTTTTCCCTAATAATGATAAGAAACAATCAGAAATTATACGAACTGGATAACAATTATCTTTTTTTCTGCTCACACACACGAGCGCCTGATACTCGGCCTCTTTAGCTCAGTGGTAGAGCACTGGTCTCGTAAACCAGGGGTCGTGAGTTCAAACCTCACAGGAGGCACAAACATTGTCTTTTGGGGCAGCGATCGATGAGAGGAAAGCCAGAGCCGGTATTGTTTCGGAGTGGATTCCAACTGACTGGGGGGCTGCTTGCTTGCTGGCTGTGTCCCAGTTTGGGTTAGGCGAGATACGGAGCCCGGCCCAGCTCGAACGGCGAGAACGCTCGCTCCGGGTTCTGAACCCATTTCACGTTTTTCGATTTCACTCAATTGCAAATTTGAATAGTCGATCACGACTGTATCACAAATGCCCTGGGAAAGCTATAAAATATAGAGTTAACATGTGGCCATGCTCATTTCGTAATTTCTGCTACCCTCATCGATATCCGGCTACCAGAAATCTGTAGCCCCAACTGCTTCCCCTTGAGCCTGTAATTAATTTGCATGCAGGAATATTCTGTAAAGCTATAAAATTTGGAGCAGTGGAGTAGCTCGGTGGGAAAAAGGAGGTTAGATTGGGAATCTAATTGCGAATAGGGGAATCGATGCCGAGATGTTATAGACTCGTGCTGTAAAAAGGTGGACCATTTATCTATATTTCTAAAATTAATTAATGTTTCATTAACTGAATAATTAAACAATTCTTGATTTATTAAATAAATTCGTATATTTCTTTCAGGAACGATCGCGATCTAGAAATTACTTAATTTAATTATAAATCATTGAGTGTACCATTGTTCTCCACCTTCCAGATGTCCCAATTGCTCTTGAAATACAATAATGTAAATAATACAATGCATATAAAGTAAGAAATACGAGAGGGAGAGATGGATGCGGTTTCGGTTTTGTTCGGGAGTGATTAGTGGAGTTGCGGTCTCTAAAAATAGGGCGATCATGTTGATATCATGCGAGGTCCACGCACTGCAACGCCCGCGCCATGCTCAATTCAACGGTCGAACAAGTTCAATATCTTCTCAACAGAACCCGGCTCCGATCTCTGGACCGCACGGAAATGTTGGGCAACGTTCGATTATTTCTCTTATCAGCGTTGAACCGGCCGTTTCGATTAAGACGACCAAAGCACAATCTGATATAACTAAGAATCTAGAAGACAATTTTGAGATCGTCCGTTGCAAAGACCCAATTAAAAAGGGTAAACTGAATATAACGCTTAGAGTGAATAGAAGAAAGACCTATTTCTGTGCTATAATAAAATGGTCTAAGAACGTTCGGTCAAGTGAGAATGACGTCATAAAGGGGTTCTAGCTGTGGGGAAGAGCTGGTGGGGATACCCACCGCTTGGCACGCTTTGATCCCCTTTTACTCTCATCTAATATGACATAGATTTACTCATTTACCAAATTATTTTTTTACATATTTCCATAAACATATTTATATAGAATATCTCTCTTGCGCTGTTCTAACTGCAAATGCTGATAACTATAATATTTCTATGCGTAATAGTGTTATATTTCCTCTGGGAACTAATCGCTAGAGACTTTAAATTTTAGTATCATATCCTTTTGATAGCTAGTAATGTTAAAAAACTTACTTTCAGTGCAATTATGTAAGACGGATTGTACAAAAACAATAATTTAAGGAATTAATAGATCTTCAGACAGATTAATATTTCCGCACTTTATAATTCGCGATCAAGCGGCAGAGAGAGAGAGAGAGAGAGAGAGAGAGAGAGAGATTTTTAAATTTCTGTGAGAATCAAAACGTCGACATTTGAATATGAGGCCGGTGCCAAAGCGGTGTAACCTGTTGCCGCTAAAGGAATCCAATAACCTGAAGATTTATATATGGCCGGGAGGTTGGCTCATCGCGAAAAAAGTATGAAATTTAAATGCGAATGTTGGAACACGATTTCAGAATACAGGTACGTGATGATTACTGAATATCGATAACAATCGAGGATGTTGAAGACTGATGAAACGATTACGGAATTCTTGATTCCGATTGAGATTAATTAGCCGCTCAATAGCAATAAAAAAAATTGTTTAAGCAGTAATGACATCGAGTAGGATGTAAAACCTGATATTGTTACAATATTAAACTTTACTTTGATGGTAAAGTAAGGAATTATATTCATACGAAAAGTACTTTCCTTCATTTTTTGCTTAATTAAACATACAATCTTTTGGAATGCAGTCTATAAATCCCATTCTGACAGTAACCTCTACGCCGCCTACGCTTCAGGAAACATGACGACGTCTTGAATGGAACTTTAATTTCTTAAGTGGTCAAAATTAATTAGGAAGTGGATACTTACTAATGTAACGGCATTTTAAATATGTTGTAATTACACGTATCATCATAGACACATTAATTAGGGTTGTAGACGCCACTCTAATCTGACAAGGATAAACTAGACTCGTTTTATAAAACGAGATCTACGTTTGAGATTCACGACTTTCACAAACAGATATGTACCTTACATCATGCTACCTATATTGTGTCGATGTTCAGATGCAAATCTGAAATAAAATTTTCAATTTTCTAATGCAAAGTGTACGAATTAACTAGCAATTAGTTAGGAAACAGAATATTCGCAGGCTGCGATGACTTTATAATAAATAATGATTTTGATTTCACGAATTAAATAGAATAATATTATATGTGGATTCATTTTATCAATGCAGAATATTTCTAGGAATATATCAGACCAAGAAAAAATATAACTGTATAAAAAAATTACACACATGCTACAACTAGAGCTAAATTCGTGATCCTCAATCGATGGAGATAACATTTTCAGTTTAAAGGGAATGTCTACTCTGAATACTGTAGTGGTATGCAGTCTGGCGACACCAATTTATTTTGAATCTAAAAAGTTTTTCAACTCTTAAAAGTTCAAGGCTGGGCAGAGTTGTTTTTAGAATGTTTACAGACAGGGAGCGAGTAGATGCTATTCTGGACAGTTCTGGAAACTCTCCAGGGACCAGCCGGCTCTCTCCTCACGGCTACACCTCACCCATTAACTTAATTATATCCTTCACTATCACTCCACTCGGTATCTTAGCAACGTAAGATAATGACATAGAAATGTCCAGGATATAGAATCTGAAAACGGATACATTTTATAAATATTAATTCCTAAACACAGTTTAAGCAACTATACATGTTTTAGTGCTGTTAGATTTCCTGTATTCTATGAAACGGGCTGAAAGGTCGTATTGAATATTTGATCAACGACTCATTTTGCCCTCGTCTTCCAAATCACTTTGTACATCGCCGACACAATAGGTCCTTCTGTTAATGCCATTTCGGTAGTGTAAGATTCAGGGTCTGGAGCGAAAAGACCGCGGGGCCAAGGGCGCAGAAGCCCCCCCCCTCACTAAATTCGAGGGGCGAATGCCCCCCGTTCAGGCCGGGAGTCAGCCGCGACCCTGAAGTTATTGTAATGCTCGTCAGATTCAATTCTACGGTATAAAGGGGGCCCCGCACAAAAGGGTCGGTACCTGTGTGCGCACGACTCATGTCCGGGATCAGTCAGTTCTCAAGGATTCGAAGTATTCGAAACCGCGAAAGGGACCGACCTTGTGGAAGAAAAAGTTTCAGTTTTCAAATCTGCCGACAGAAATAATTCATTCGCCCTATTTAAGCGTCCAGGGCGTCCTCAATTCTAAAATTTTACTCAGGGCCCGGAATTTGGTGGATCTCCCGTATACAGGCTAACATTTTCTTGTTGATTTCAAAATCGGAACGAATGATGACTGTCAATTGTGTATATAAGATGTTTTGGTTCCTCCATATCTTGGAGGAACTCTCCTCTAGAGAACTAAATTTCATAAAACGAGGTAGATGAGCTGACTTTGAAAAGAAAAGAAAGAGGAAGTCGTCATTAAAAAAGGGAAGAGGATGCGGAAGATTGAGAGGGAAAACGCTAGAGAATATGGTTTTATCATACGGCGCCAATTCCTATTTGCGGGGTTTCTCCTTGAAACAGTGGACTGGGGACCGCTCCCCGGACGGAACCCGGATTCCGAAAGCGCTGTACTGTGGTACGAAAATTATGCCGGGACTTTCTGCTATTGTGCAACGGCAATAGCGACCGGTGATGACGCGCGACTCTGGCACAGGTGCGGGGGGGAATCCTCTTCGGCCCCCACCGCCGCACCTGTTCCTGCGAGACACCTTGCCCGCTCATGCCGACTTCCCTACACCGCAGTCAGTAGAACACCTGACGCCGCGTTATTTCGGAGTGAAAACAGCTGGCCGGCCGGGGCCTCGGTGAGTGAGAGGGCCGGAGATAAGAAAATTGCGGGGCCACCTTTCCTACATAACTTTCGGGCCCGCAGGCACCTGGCTCCATTGTACTGCCGAGCCGAACCTTCGACAGTAATTCTATACCGGGCACTTTTTTTTAAACTCTTATATCTACTGCGAAAACTGCAGACGTGGTTTCTGCAGACGTCTAACAAAATAGGTGATATACAGGCCGCTCGAGTATAGTATTATGGTGTACAAAAACATTATTAGTGTTACCAGTTAATATTTTGTTTGTTTTTACATGAGACATTTATTGTAAGATATGAATCCAAACATTACAACAAAAGTAAAAATAATTAAAACTCATCTTTCCATTGAACTAGCAAAGACGTAGAAAGATTTCATAGAAATAATGACATCCTTAAATTCGGTTTATTCCGTGATATTAAATACGAAAAACGAATTTGTTTCACACCCATAATCGCATCGTAAAGCTATTCGAAACGTGTGGGTGAACCAGTTGTCTCATTCGAAGCGTTTGAAGGACCTGCATTTATTTTATTCAAGGTCTCGACTACAACTCTTAAGATAAGGAGGAACTGAGCCTAAGCCACAGGTAATACAACATTCGTCACTTAAGTAGCTGAGAAATCATCTAGATTCCACCACGGCTGTGTGACTGTATTGTGAATAATATTTGACACGGCAGAGTAATGAAGCGGAGTAGCTATCACGCGGGCAATGTTATTTCACAATTTAAAAAAAATACACACAGCATATGGTTTAACCAATAATTATTAAAAATAAAACCAATATAAGAGTCAGAAGAAAGTAAAATGGCATTCGTTTACGGTCCACACTAAATTTACTGCTATAATTAGACTTAATTGATGTATGTGGGTCATGTCAGTCGGGATGGGGCAGGTGTTACACTTCTTTTCCGCGTCACAATATAGAGCGGTGCGTAAAATAGCCGGCCAAATTGTTTGTGGCCTTTTTTCGCCGCCCACCTAATTTACTGTTAAGTTAATTTGGGAAACGCAAGCACTCGGCCAGACCACTGGAAGTACAGTTGAAACAAACCAATTTCAAGGATGCGGGATTTGAAATAAGGGGGTAGGATGCACAATAAATACAAATAATTTGTGGCCCTTTGACACTGACAACCAAATATATAATTTGCCAAAAGAATTTCCGAGAGAAACTGTCGAACGTCGTATTAATTATATGTTGTTAAAAAAAATTAAGACAATATCTAGATTTTTATTTCCAATAGATCCTCTGTTTTCTGGTAGTTTGGTCCAGAGATTGTTATCCCTACACGGACTGGTCGTCCTTGCCCTCTCTATGTATCGGGTGCGGGGACGTATTGCACAATTAACCCGTTTTAAAGAATCGCTGAATTTTATAACCTCCAGTACACCTGCGACCGGTCCCGAAGTCGGTAGGCCGTGGATCACCCACTTCCTTCTTTCTGTTTTAAAAGCGGAAGTTTTGTGAAATAGATCAAGATTTATAAGCTCTCGAACTGCTCGTCATGGTCACCTTAGGCGTTGACCTAAAACAGGTTTGCTGGTCCATCGGTCACTTCGTACCGAATTCGCTTTGGCCAATTTTCAGCCAGTGATTCCTCATCCGGCTGCAGTTAGTCATTCGTTTATTTTAATATCGGTGAACAGTAGCATACAAATCTAACAGTTGAGGATGCCCGGTGATAATAATGGTTTGGGTTTCGCGGATGTTGAGAAGTGTACACCGGTCGAAGGTCGGTACTCGAACGCCTCAGCCACACGACCTCGATCTTCACGATTTAACTAACTGCGCCATTTCCACTAATAAACTTATTTTAAAGTTCTGGCTACATAGTAATCTTGGTACCCTTGGGTTATTTCGTTCTTATTTCTTCTTCCCTAATACTTTTTTCGATTAATATTTAATATTTCTTGTAGAGCGGCGAGAATAGAGTGGTAGAAATTTTCTCGTCCATAAATTAAAGATGATTGAATGCATTTAGCATAATTGAAACTGTTCCTCCTCGCGGAACTCTATTGCCGGACGGCCTGCAGACGCAAACGTGACAGTTATTACCCTCTTTCCTCGCGAAGTCATCACAAGTTGTAAATTCGGGTCATTTCAATCACATAAACCTCTTAGAAGTGAGGAAAAAATTTGAGAATGGAATAAAAAAGAAATCGCCCAACAGGTGGAATCGAACCACTCTGACGCTAGTCAGCTGCAGGTTTGAAGCCTACACCCCGGACCACCGAGGTTCAGCTGGGCGATAGAAAATATTATCGAGCGGTCTATTGAATGACGCCGAGCGGATTTAGAGCAAACATTAATGACAGTACGTAATTTGTACGAAGCTGCAATCTGCCCAGTGAAGATTACTAAAATTACTTTACGATTATTATACGATATTAATGATAAATTCACACGATCATGATAGGGCTAAACCAAATCAGCGGGTAGAGGCAGCAGATCGTAAGAATTATAGGAAAAAATGAAATATTACAATGCGTTGGTATTAAAACAAAAAAATAACTATATCCTGCGATATTAATCATGGGGTGGGGGGTTTAATCTCATTGCGGTGATGATTAATGGTTTATCAAGGCTTTTATCTTTATTTCCTGTGGGCGGTTTTATTTGGGGAAAAATATTTGTTTGTATTTGTCGGCATATTGCAGTACGCCCGCACCCAGAGCACGGGGTTCTGAAACTTATTACTTCTAACTGGCCTACCCTTTGAACAATGGACATTGGGTTGTTGGGTTGAATCGAGTCTCAAATACAAGCGGAATACGTAGAGCTCTTACAAGAGGAAAAGGGTCTATCAAATTAAACTAAAAGCAGTTATAATGCATAATGACTTGGTGATGTATGGTTAACACTAACCATTTTCGATATTATAGAATGAGATATTTAGAACCCTTAAAATTCTTCATCGGCTTATTTTATTAAATACGAAAAAAGAGAGGTAAGGGTAAGGGTCATTTTTAGGCAGCCTATTGAGACATTCATTTTTTTATTACTTAAATTCTTACTGTAATAATCAACTTGTATGCCGACGGGTGTATTACGCCAATTCCACTAAATACAATCATCAATCTCCAAACTTCCGTTTGCCGCATTTTGTATGCCGACGGGTAATTAATTCGCTACACGTTCGGATGGATTAGTGTCTATATCTTGATTGATGCCTTCATTAACCTATCTGAGGAACCAACCATTAATTTCGAACCGATCACTGACCGGGAAGCTCGTAACTGTGTTGACCTGCAGTGAAAGCGAATAGCTCTTCCAGCGAAAATAGTAGCTCCTGTATTACGTAACGGAATCGAAATGTGCCTGAGAAATGACAGCCACGGAGAAAGTGAATATTCCAAAGTATTGATGTTCTTTCTACGTTGATGTCAGCAACGTTTTTAATTGACGTAACGCCAGCAGCAATAACATTTCATGACGATATATTAATTTTTTAGTTAGCGATGATAACAAATCCAAAATATTTTCGAAGACAAGAACAAATCGGCGCAAATCACAATTTGCGCAAACCAATACTTCGTAAGCGAAGTATAGCTGAAGTGAATTGCTAATTGAAAGTGGCTAGTAATACGAACGTAAACAGTCCTGCTGAAGGAAACCGGCACACGGCATGGGAGTGCCCCCGTACAGAATTGACGATGATTTGACTCGTAAATTGTCCATTTCTGTAATTATTTCAGGGGGCCCATCCCATCTACCAGTTACTCAAGATCAATATAATATATGTAAATAAATTATTATTTCCCAATTATTCAGTGGTGGTGAAACAATTGATTATAATCAATTTCGTCGCGGATCGGAATCACAATGAATTATACGGTCCGCTAAATTGAGAATTAAAATATATCGTTCGACAATTATTATATCGAACACAATAACAGTTATTATGATGAATTGTGTGAAATTAACGATCGTTATCTCAACTGACGACCGTGGAGATTGTGTTTTTTGATCTTGTACGTATTTAATCAATAAAAATAAATACAGCGGAAGCAGTTGTAACGCCCTTCGGTTTTATAACTGTATAGTTTGGACTGAATTGAACGGACGGGCCACCCGGCCCATGTCGTGTGAGACGCCACTATCGGGAACGTGCCTCACATTACCGGGTATTTAATTATTAGTGCCGGTCTGTGGGGGCTGTTGAAACAGGTGCAGACTGAACCCGGCAGACGGACCTCCGCCGCACTGGCAGGTGGCCCGCACCTTCTGCACGCCTCTTTTGTTATATACAGTACTATATTGCCCTATATATGAACATCTTTCAATTTAAATAACTAATTTCCATAGGAATTAATTTCGGAATATATTATTAGTTTCTACAGTTCTGATGTAAGATTGGAATACACAGAATATTGTGTTTGTAAAGTTAACAATTTTTATTCTAGAATTTGCGGGTTCCTCTGTGTCCCACAATACAATTTACTAACCAGCGCATTAAACTACTAGGAATAGTCGAAACTATAAAAAAATGAGCCTTTTTTTAGTCAAGAATCAATAATTACTACTAATGTATAATAGTATAGAGAAATTTGATTTTTCCCTCCAAATAAATTTTGATTTGTCAAAAATAGCACAATCTGATTATTCTAAATAAAAATGTTGACGATTTAAGAAGAGAACATTAGTTTTTGTTATTAATTAGACTCGCAGGAGCACCTGGCATTTTGAAGTCAGGAAAACGACACGTCCAATTACTGGCGGTCGCGTTCGTAACAAATTACACAAGTTCGCGTGGACCAAATAGGAGTACCGGTACGCGAATGTTATTTCAATTACAGCAATTTTCGAATAACAACCGCCGGCCATTCTGTCCGGCGATAACTATGCGGATGACAGTAAATGGGTCAAGGAATTGGAATTAAGCACCACGGTCCGTCCGTATCTGTTTTCGCCGGGAGTCGGAGGTCAAACGGCGGACGGGCGATAGCCCCCGGACGCTGTTGGATTCGTGCCCGGTAAATATCATCTTGTCGAGGAGGCGACAAAACAAGCCATTATCCGCGGCGCTGACATCAGAGCCTCCTTCAAGAAGCGTTATCTAACTTGTGAGTCAGTCGGGTAACAGTCGCTCCGCGGGACCGGGGCTAAGCGCGCCGCCCGCCCGCCGGTTCTGATCGATGGTTCAGACGCGATAATAAACTGACGTCATACCGACTTTCTGGCGCTTTCGTCCGCTTTCTCTCGCGCGTGAAAAACGCAAGCCGGTTGTTATCCGAGCGGAGATTACGAACGTTGAATTTCGCGTGGTCGTAACAAAATCACCGATGACCTCAACGGATTTATCTGCACGCTGTACCTGGAGAAATCGAGGCCTTCGAGACGCCTATGCCACGAATTAAGCGTCGAACATTATATGTTATATTAGCGTTAGAAAAACTGGCAGAATATTCTGCCCAATCCTACAACGGATGAATAAATATGAAAGTACCAATAGTAAGAGGTGCTATCCTCAAATTTTGCCACGGGCCGTAAACCAATTAACCTAAAAATATATCCGGATAGTTGAAATTGAACCATCAGCCTCGGGGGGGGTTCCCATATATGAAGGAAATCTTGCAATAATAAACATACCCATGATATCACCAAACCCGGACAGGTTCCTAAGCAATATCCCTATTTTCGAGTATTTATAATCACATAACATACAAACTACGTAAATAGGATATTTATATAGGCTCAGAATATTAAAATAAATATCAGACGAACATACTAAAGATTACTTTCTGTTATAGTTATGCTTGATATGTCCAACGGATAACAATGAGATACAACACACGATGCTGGTAAAATAAATTATACCCAGTATGATATTTCATTTCATTTTCAATTTATAAAAGTAACGAATAACGGGTAAACAAAGCTTATAGCAATAAACAATTCAACGCTTGTAAATCAGTAGGCTTCAATGGCGCTTTCAGAACGGGCTGAAGCACGGACAAACATTAACCGGCCGTTTATTTCATTGTGGGAATGCCGCACAACGTAACGGTTGAATGTTTTTTTTATGTTTTGTTGCCGCAGCGGTATCAATGATAAATATAACGGCACATTTCTACAATGCAATCATTGCACAGGTATGCGGTGCGGCAGGTAAAGTGTTATTTCCAAGGATAGCGTATATACCAGGCTCTGTTATGCGCTGTGTTCTACCAGTTATAACGTTACAGTTAACCTAGGTTCTTAAATTATTCCAAAATAGTAGTTTAATTATTTTTTCATACGTACTTTTAACATGGATTTTAGAGTGACAGAGATGGAGTCACAGAGTGACGCACTGCAGATCAAGGATGGTGAATCAAGGAACGTGACCATGGTACAAAAGATAATGAAATATGTTTATATGATTAAATTACACACTTCCTTAATATGTCACCACTAATTAAATATTTAATATTATGCTTCAATAACACTCAGACCGCATGTATATTGTATGTACGTTTGAGTTTTGTATGCAGATTCCACGTGATTCCACTGTCTAGCGTGGTCCCGAGTACCGAATTAAATTTCACTCTAATCATTACATACGGTAGTCAAACTCTCCTCTACTAAGTACGATCCTCTGCACCGATAAAATCCTATCCCGCTCAAGTCGAAAAATAGCACCACTACAGTTTTAATTAATTAAGTTGGAGTACTTTTTAAGGAGTTGCATGGGGGTCTGCGATGGTTAGTAGGTTCATGAAAGAAAGGTCTGGTACAACTAGCGCTTATAACATCTGAGAGTAGATACAAAGCGAGAGGATCTCACGACAGGGCGTTATCAAGTCGAACAATCGTTCGACTGCGAGGGATGTGGACCAGAAGAGCGATGGAGTTATTTGAAATCAAAGGGTCTAAAACCGGGCCCGGCCACCGCCTCTGGGTCTGGTCCGGGCTCGGACCGTGGGCGTCAGTCCGCATTCCAAACAGGTCACACTTGAGCTAAAACCACCGCCGAGCCGTGATCGGGTCACCAGTCAGTCGGTCCAAACTACCAGACTCTAATATAAACCGAGGGAATGGCGGTTTGAAGGGAGGGAGAAGGCAATGCGGGAAAAATTAATTTACTTCAAACTTTTTTTGGCTAAGCCGCCATTAAGCACGTTAGCCGCATCCCTGACTCACAGCTAAAGAGATTGGCCTTGTAACGAACATACTGCGAAGGTAAAGTGGCTATGAAAACATGCATGTTACCGTGTGTACTAACTGGATGCACCTTCGGTCGATCTCGAACCCATTGTGCATGATTTACTGAACCTAAAAAAGATTCCTTGAAAGGAGGCAAATATTTCATTTAAAGAAGAAGATAAGAACAGTATGATGAATATAAGAGTACTTGGGTCGACAAGTGCAATAAAAAAAATAAGACAAATGCGAAGAGTGAATCTGTATGAATGAACAGTATAAAAATTATATGTATTTATTTTTATGTAGTCAATTGGATACGAAACTCACTTGTTACTGTTACTCAATTTTCATTCCTCGCAGACACAAATAGAGGAGGTCGGAACGTGGGTGAAAATTTTGAACACGTAATTTGTTGACGGCTATATTCGGCTATACTATTAATACACGGAATGACAAAATTATCCTCCGAAGTGTTACATCACTGTATTATGTAACGCGTGGACGATTGTTTCAGTGAAAAATGTTATTTACCATGATCTCCTACGACATTTCAGAAACAAAGTCTGAATTCAAGGAAGGTCCGATAAGGAAAACGGGGATATAAAGTTTACACAATTATCGTTAGCGAACTCGAACAATAACGGTTACTTTCAGCAGAACGCGACGAGTCAGCCGAATGGGTATCAAATATTTTTTGGCAACGTAAGGCGTGAACTCATAGTTCTTCTGACTTCTAGGCTGGGCTTATCTGCTGTCGTTTATCAGCGTGCGTCAGAATCTCCTATTGTTGCAGTACACAGGTATAGCACAGTGTACCCAACATTTTCGGTCCCATTATCGTTAAAGACCGGCGCTACAAGACGCATAAAAGTTGGAATATTCGGGGGATATTAAATGACAGTCAGGAGTTTTATCTGATAAGTGGGCTAAAGGAACAACATTAAGAACAACAGAGTTAGTTTAAATGAGAGTCTATACTTCAGTGAGGATAATAAAATATCATATATGGGACAATGTATGCTCCTCCTAGTGATTACATATTTGCATCTCAAATGTGTCATATTTTCTTGATGAAAGGATTCCCTACAGTAATAGTGTAGTGATAGTCAGTCGGATTACGCACACTATTTTTTATACAAAAAATTCCCGTCACAATAAATATATAAATAACGGTGCAGTGATACGTCTGACTATCCGTCTTCTGCAGCCGAGCTATTGCCGATAGCGAGATGCCATCACCACCAATGACGCGAGAAGAGAAAAAACAATCGCGAGTCATGTTCAATGAAGTATTGATATTTCTGTATGAATAAGAAGACTGGGATATCGAAATGTCAGTTAACCACGAAAGGAAGTAGGAGGATATCGGAAAAAAACAGGGCGCACAACTTTACCATTATTCCCGTATTTCTATTTTTAGTGAAATATAACAGTACGGTCAAATCACTATAAGCGGGATGAAGAACGTGTCGCAACTACTTAGATACAGTTAATGGCCGTACGTTAAGGAATTGATTAACAGGCGAAGGTGCAATCAATAAGACATGCACGGCACTAATGTTGGCGATATGACGCGAGGACGCCAGAATAGTCCAAGACAGCCAGCATGTCTTCACACTTCACCGACTCTTTGACATTTCATAAAATCAGTATGACTAACAAGGAAATGACTAAACGCAAACTGTACCGCCGGGCCTTTCGCAACGCCAATTAGCATAAATATACAAGCGTACACACCGACACCGGTCTGTAAACCAATTGACAACTGAACCTTCTGCGTTTTGGCAAGCTTCCAGGGTTGGATTGCAAAATAAAAATCTCAATTCAGTTTGCATTTCTGAGAATGCTATATATACAAAGAGGTTGAATTCACTCGTATAAACATGGAGATAACCCCCATTGAACGTTGTAACGAATGGAAAGGCCTACATTTACAATGAATTATCGTTAAGTGAAGATAAACAGTTTGAAGTATTACTTCAACGTTCGCAACCTTTACAGAGATACAGCTCTGTACGTCAAAGCTATTCTGAAATTTCGCAAGTATATATAACAAAAAAAAACTGTCACACTTAATAAATTCCCTGAAAGTGTACAAGGTTGAAAATCGGCAGTCGAGAATTGGCAAAATCGAATCCGCCACCGAAAGAGAGTGCGTTATGTAAATGTATTAGACGGTTTGGCAGGCTGGGCTTTCTGGCCGTGTTTACCACCCGAGAGGGGGCGGCAAGACCTGACCTAGTGCGTCACACAGCCGGGGAAACTATGAATATAGCCGGACGGGAGTTGCCGCCGGAGGGGGATTTTGGTTCTACTCAAGATGGAGGGGGCAACAAGAATGGAGAAGGGGAGGGGGGAAACGGACTATATAAATAGAGATGAGAAAGGGAGAGAGATAGAAAGAGAGAGGGAGACGGGGACAGAGGCCAGAGGTAAACGTCACAGTCGCCGCCACTGCGTTGCCAACTTGGCTGTCTCACAAATTGATTCGGGGGCGCATTGCAAACATCATACCACTTCACACACACACACACACAGGCATATATTAGCTGCAGCCAGGATCTATAAATGGGGTGGGACTGAATCCCAGACTGTTCAAAGAAGCGGTCTGGCCGGCGAAGGATTTGCCAACAAATAAGAATAGACAAATAACAGAGGGTGGGCGAAAGCAATTCTTGTGAGATATAAATATCACAACTTGGACGCGTCCGTCGGGAATAAACCAAGACCTCAAAACGTACGGGCCGAGAGACAGACACAAATACACATAGGAAGCAATATGAGAATTATTCCTCTAATTGTTAAAGAGCGAAAAATATTTTTGTAGAATACACTAAATACCCGCGGCTTCTTTACACCGAATACCCAAGTCCCGTCGTTTGTGGGTTCAGGACACAGGAGATATGGTCTATTTCAGAATTTACTCATTCAATTTGATTGATTATACCGGAGTATATCTTCATTTAAACCTCTGGTTTATTTAGAACGAGTTCTAAAATATACAAAATACAACTTCAGTATTATCGTCAAAATTAGAGAACGTTTTGAAAATAAATGTTGAGGTATACCTAAGTTAAAAAGAAAGGCCTGATTACCCTTGGGGGCATATAAAAGTATACATAGCTCAACAATTAAGCGGTAAATAGATATAAGGAACTTAATTCTCAAATCCAAGAAATTAACTACCAAACTAGCCACGTTTTCTCTTATAAAGTGCAATACAACAAGGTAATGACAGATAGTAATATACCCTCATGAAGAGTGGAAAATGGGCCGTTTTACATATTTTGCAAATTGGATGTAAACTGGCGTATTAGCGATACAAGTTACGATAAAGTCTATTCCTTTTGTCCCTCGTGACCTTTAGAACCAAACAATAGCCGTCAATTTGTTTTGAAAACTGGCTCTGTTCCAACGCTTCTATTAGCTTGGGCTCGGCGTCTAGAATAAGTTTAAGTTTTTCCGCTCTGAGGGCAGGATCGGGCGACGAAATAAGGGAGTTGACGTCACCAGAAGGCGTGCTTTAGCTACGGGGGGGGGGACTTAACTATTCATTAAAAGTACAGAGTTTTGCCTGGGTCCGAGAGTCTGTTTCAGTTGTGAAAACTGCCACAATTAGCCGGAATATTGGCGGCTGTTGAAGTTGTGCCTTGGGATTCAGAGAAACCTCAATGCCATTCGCCGGCATATCCGGGGATTAAAAATAAAAACTCGCGGGAGATAAAAAGAGTGTAAGAAGAACGCCAAATCGCTATTGTGATTATATCAGGTAAAAAAACACTACCGTTTTTCAGCCATGTCTGCCCAATGAAACTTCCTTCTTTTTTCCCTATGTTATTCGCTAACGTTCCTCTAAAGGAATGGATAAAAGTTGGAATACTCCTTCTCTATTATTGTTCAATACTATTTTTGTAAAAATATTCGTTTTAACTTATCCTTGATACTTAATGGCTTTATTACAAAGGCTTAAAAATCTTCAAGCAGTTTTCCAGCACACTCGCATTCAAAAAAATTCCTTCATCCCATTCAAAATGATATCCTGGGTTCAAGCCCCGGTGACGGACCGAAAATTCAGTTAAGACTTCATAATTATTTTTCATAAAAAGCATGCATATTTTCGAATTTACTATAATTCCATTCTGACACCGCAGGTATGACAATGACGTACGTAACAACCACTGATTTAAACTGAAATTTATACTGTGGATAACATTAAATAGGTAAATCTTCGAAGCCAACTTGTTTTTCGTTAAGGGTGTAAGGTATCCAAAAATAAATTAGGCGGCCCCGTCCACAGTACGCGGTGCTTCCTGTTCGCCGATATAGATTTCATAAATCCTCGGGACGTTTTTGGACACTTCTCAAATGTGCCCAGATCTTCTGTAAAGTGGAGTGCCGTTTTTTTCCTAGCGGGGCTAAACTAAAACCGCAGATGCTTCGGGAAGAGTTATTAAAATCCCAATAAACAACCAATGGGGAGGTAGGGCCGCCATTCCCCATGGCTCCGGCGGCGGCAGAAGGATGTCGGCCCGAGTCATGACGTCATGATACCGCTTCACGGAACACGGCGCGCAGCCTGGAATGTGGCGCCGGCTTAGATAACGCACGTTAGCGTCGTCGTTAACGGAAGGTGACTGGAATTGGGCGGCCGATGACGAAATACGAGCACGTCCCCACTAAAAAAAAAAAAGACTGGCTCCTACTTGTGAAACTATGGGCCTGTAAACAAGGTACCAAATTCTAAACAGTGGCTACTGAATTTCATTAGAACATTATCACTTTTCCCGATGTTGTTGGCCCCTACTGTTTACGCAACAAAATTTTCAAGAACACGTTTATTCCTTTCTAACTTTCACACATGCCAACCAGAAGAGAGAATAAACTAAAAAGGTGTATTTCAGTGTATAACTCGCTTCGACTGAATTTTAAAAAATCTTGATTTTTGAGGTTCTCTTCTCGCCGTCCGTAGAACTTAGTCCCATTCTTCCATTTCCTCGCAGGCCCACTCCGACAGGCCACTCGTCTGCAGATGAGCAGTCAGCGATCCGTGTACTTTTACAAGCTCATGCTCCACTCGGGTGGTTTACGTCTCGAGGGTTCGCTCTGGGCGCGGACTGGTAGGTCACCAGTCAGATTATTGAGTCCCTCCACTTTTTAATTTCCTCTTCAATCCTTTTACAGTATTCTACAATAAGAAACTAACGATTGCCACCAGTAAAGGTTAACTTTTACTATTATTATAACCAGAGCTGCTACTTACAATTTAATTCACTAATTACGTTATTTTCATTGTTATTTTTATTTGTTGCCATAAAACAATTACGTTAACTAACGATTACGTCTGGGAGGACGCGGGACGCACATTACTTTCACCGAATAATCAGATAAAAAACCTCTTCGAGTTCAGGGTGATGATGCAAGGCTACACCCGGGGGGGGGGGTATTGACCGCAATGGGAAAAGTCGGGGCAGAGTCACCTGCGAGACAACAGTGAGACATTAATTAAAATTAAAGGCGTAATTATAAGAACTACCCGGCACGCTCTGTTAGCTAACAATAAATATTATGTACGGCCAAGGGGAGCCAGTCACTAATTAGCATTATATTACAACTTCATGGGAAGATGTACGCTGGGGGGGGGGAGTAAGCGTGGGAGTTGCGCTTGACGTCATGGCTCGAGCCCTGCTCTCAACAACTGCCATCAGATGGGGCTGATAGTTATCCTATCCTTGTTTCTCTTTACTAGTGAAATCTAAATTTCTACAAGATATCCGCTATACTAACTTCGATATTAAAATTTAAACAGAAACGTAGTTAATAGGCCATAGTATATACAAGATAATATTTACAATACCGATTGAATGATATCAAAGACTAAATAACACTGTACTCCATAGAGTCCACGCGGTATTTGTCGAACATGAATTGATTGACAACGCCTCAACAATATGTTAAAACTGACCGAAGTATTACATGAATCCAATTAAATATGGAGGATTGAATGCAATTAGCAACCACTTATCTAACCCGATCTTTATTAAACCTATTACACTGATATATACCCAAGTTCTATTATTACGAATGTAGGTCGGACAATATTTAATTCATAATCGCGTCCTTCAGTTCTGAATTAATTCCCCCTACCCACTGTCGATTATGTCACACTTCATCTCCCAAATGCTTTCTCCTTTTCGACTCTCAGAGACGATAATATCCCTCAATTGGTAAACAACATTTTACCAAAAGACAGTCTGCCTATTTTGTCAGAACGCATCCTCCTTACTCATAGTAGTTAGTATTCACTCACTGGCTCACGAACGAATCAGTGGTGTGGCACCGGCCCTTGTACCCTCGCCACTGACCACTGACCCGTGCAAGTTCCACAAGGAGGCACTTTGAAATTATCATTAACATTACCCTATTCATTAAACTAAGAAATTGGTTATGAAAACAGAGCGTGGAAAACTCGTGAAAAAGATTATCTTTGAGAGATAATTCGATGATAACTCCGGTCATCCTGTAAACCGTATAGTTCTTAACTTTTTAAAGGTTTTCGGATATGGTTCCATCTTAAATAACCCTCTCCCATCCCGAACCTTCTCTCACTTTTATCGTCTTTCTAACTCCACTGAACACAAGGTTTACTGCGTAACATAGCAGTTGTCACTTTATCAAAAAGAGTTTCTTTGTGATATTAGATCTTCGCAAAAGACCATCCAGTGAATGTGCTCCAGTTTCACTCTGACATTATTTAGTTTGATTCCAATGAATGGCCTGCCGAAAAACTGCAGCAATGGAGCCATCGCTCCAAATACCAATGACGAAATGTCCATATAAAATGAGACTAGGTCCGGGGTAAGAATTAATTGATTGGAAAGTGGCATCGTTCATATTTAGTCCAGCAGATCGCAAGAGAGAGAGAGTTGAGGAGGTGGTCCTGGTGTCCATGTAGAGTGTTGAGCGAATCTGAATTGGAAAAGAAGATATCTCAATTGATTCTACAATAAGTCAAGTAACATGTTTCAAATAAACATTTGAAATTTATATTAAATACTTCCTCGAAGTATACTACCCAAGCGTCCGGTAGTTGACCGACACAATTTGATTATAGCGTAACAAGATGTGCAAACATAAAACTCTCTGAGTGGAGGATATGACGCAGTACAAGCCATGCCGAAATGAGGAAGTTTCGTAAAGCCAGGAGAAGAGGGAGTAGGGTGGAAAAGCGGGGAAAGTTCCCCCGGCAGAAAAGAAGGGCCGAACGGTTGAGACACTTGTTTCCCAACTTTTGGGAGAAAACAATTTTCTGGGAGCGTTATAGAGGAAATGAAAGGACTGGAAAAATAATTTTGAAACAAGTTATGTCATCGGTGAAAATAGTCTCTGAGCTTTGTTGCCTCTACGCCAACTTTGACTACGACTGGAGACTTATGTATATTATGGCTGGCTGCCAAGAAAAATATATACAATAATTTTTATTTCAAATCTACAGATTTCAATAGTTACAGTATTATAAACAGTGAACAAATATTGAAGAACACAAATTCAAATAATACTGGTTCTACAATATAAACGTCGGTATTAGAAAGATTTCTCCAGGAGTCTATCGAACAGGGTGTCTCCACTGGAATCGGTAGGACTTTAAGCCGGTGTTACTATCGGCCAACTAACGGTGCACACTCGCCGGAGTGGCTGGGACCTCGGGTAAAAAACAAGTCCAGGCCGCAAAACCTCTAAGGGCTTCCAACACCCCTCCCGCCCCCCTTCCCATGTGATGTGGTCTCGTTCCGACCTTGCACGAACGAGTTACCGCTCGCGTTCACAAGAGCCACAATAGGCAGCCACCCGGCGGGCGATCATTACGGGTGAGAAACGTGACGCCGTCAAAGCCTCCGATACACAAAACGGAATTGCCCGAAATCGCCCGAGAACGGCTCACAATGCCACCGACAGGTTGTCCGGGTGGTCACTTACGAACACGACGGTGGACTATGTCTGCATGCATACTGAACAATGTATAGGGGGAACTGCAAGCTGTGTCCGCCTCTCTCAGCCACTTGGAACTGCGATGCAGCAGGATATTGTTACTTTACCAATAATAACAAAGTAGCCAGTTGTCATTAAATTTGTTACTATAATACATTTTTTTGGCGAATAGTCAACACATGTAAAACGTATCTCTCAATCCTTACGGAATTATGAAATTTAAGTCGCGTATTAGTGCTGATTAATATTTCATATTCGTTTATGCTTCTTCGACCGAAACTGAACATTGCAGGCACGTTTACGTAAAAGACTCAGGGGATAGGTTCTGTAGGATGAAAGACAATGGAATTAAAGTAGTTCCGTGCGGGTAGACAACACAATGGAAGCTTAAGCAATTTTCCATTTGGAAAGCGGCCGAACAAGGAATTTTCGACGGTAGGGGACCAATTCGGAGGAAACGGAAGGCCTTGAGGAGCGCAGAGTATAGTGGAAGTTTAGTGTAAGAGTTGGGTATGGTGGGGGAGTGATATATCAGACAGGTATTCCGCGTCCTTGTTTACGGTAGATGTGCTGGATATACAGGCGGAATTAAACCGTCGCAGTGTTTGACCATGCGAGTCGAACATGAACTATGTACTTCCACCGGCGTCGCCAGCACCGTGACCGACTCAGCCGGCATCGCATGACCGCGGTGTTATATCATCGAGAACAAAGATGGCGTGTTCGACTTAACGGTCAAACTCACTTGACTGACTGGGCGAGTTCCCAGGAGCCGCTCGCGCGTAGCGACTCCCCTCGTTCTCCTCTCTCCCTAGGGAAGCACGGAGGTCCACTGGCGTAGGGGCCAACCGACCCCAGTTTACATTCACTGCACACTACCTAATTACTCCAGCAAATGTAAACACCCGTCACTAAACTACTAAATTATCAACAGTACACATCTCAGGGTTACCGTTTCTGAGAAGGATTTTCTCCAGCAGCCGCACAAGATTCATCATTATATGTGTGGTCTTCAAACCACAGAGAAAACAGGATTAAAATTAGAGACTACAGGCGAAAGCCTCAGACACGCCAATCAGTATAACTCTCTCTCTCTACTACTCTCTAACTACCTCCGGACCTTTTTTAAGTAAATTCTCTCGTTTGTGTGACGTGCAAAGCTTTGCACTCAATACTACCTGGCGACTGGTTCTTAAAAATGTACTGTTGAACTAAATTCTTCTTTAGGGGCAGGATTCCTCGTTTCCCAACAAAGTACCCACGGTCAGGGACCACCACGTGGAGGGGTTCGCGATATCTACCGACTTGAGAGGAAGCTAGCAGAGGGAAAGCCGCCTTAATCCACTTGTAAGGAGATAGTGGATCGCTGGGCAAAAACCCCTTGCCGAGAATTATCTGAGCGCCGCAAAGTGCTGGCGCAGGAGTTTCTGGGGCTCGAGGAGCGTCCGTACGTTGGCTGCTGAGACTAGATTCTCTCTCCGAACTATCAACCGTATCAAACACAAATCCAGTTATCTATGATGAATATTCCTATTGCCGAAACCTGTCGATAGATATTATTGGGGCGATAATTTTACATTATGAAGCAAATATTAATTAATCTCTCATCCCTTGTTGTAACTGATCACAACTAAGTTCGTAAATTACATGTTTCTGTCTTGCAAAATAAAGTTTTTAAAATTTAAATCGGCCTTAAAAAGCGAATCACAGCCCGACGTCTTATATTAAAATTATACGTAGAAAAGACATTCATTGATATGCACGATTTTGCTTTTCATATAATGTCCAGCCACAGTCGAACCTTGCCGAATGTTCGCCTGACCAATTCGACCATGAAACCTATGACCTTCTACTTATACCCCTAAAATGCGTGAACCTGGTTAATAAACATTCTATTAAACAATAAAAATACATATTAATTTTTATTCTTATAAAAATAAGAATAAATACGTTGGCGGCATTGGGAATTAACAATACCACAATAGTAACATTCAACAATAAATTCACACAATACATCAGAACAATAGATCTGATCTCCAGTACTCAAAGAAGTACTTTATTTGATCTAAGGTTCTAGAAAACGTAGGAATAAGTAAGATGTTTTCACACTTTTCACTGGTTTCATCTCAGTTAGACACCAGAAGAGAGATCAATTGTAGAGAGACAAGAGAGTTGGAAGGTCACAACAGGCGGCCTTTAACCTTTACGCTTGCTAAACCTGTTTAGACCAGTAGAGGGTGGGGGGGGTACCACCTTTTGGACAATTTTGGAACAACGCGTTAGATGACCCCGCCGAAGGACACATCTGAACTGTTGATGCCAGTTAATACCTGGCGCCACATTTCAATTATTAATACATGAGCACTAGAAAGTAGAATGAAATATATAACGTTATTATCATTCGAACTTCAATATTGACATATGTGCGAATTTTTCCCTTGTAATGCGATTGTCCAACAAATGTTTTAGAATTTTACTCCACTTAGGACTAAACGTCACTGAAAACATGTCAAGATGTATGGTAATTTACTGTAAGATAATTTGTTCCCCCAAAATACCTACAGACATGAATAAAAAATTAAAAGAAGGAAAAAACTCGTTTGTACTCCGTGCGCTAATTTTTTTTATAATAGACTCATATATTAGAAAACTTATTTATGACAGTTGTTCATTAATAAATTCGAGTTACTTATTTATAACTTACTTATGCCTTCATTACATCGAATCAGTACATATTGTGGAATATAATTTCCCTGAAAATAAAGCCATAATAGGGAAAGAAAAATAGCTCAATACGTAACAACCAACGAACATGAGGAAACGTAAATTTTATGTTAAAGTAAACGTGAAATTACGAAATGAGAATTGGTTCGCCCACGATGTTCGCATATGCTTAAAAAATCTTATGAAATGTACTCATATCTACCGCGGAGATCTTGCTTCCTTGACTTTTAGAATAAAACGATAGTGGCAATTGCGACTGTTATTTAATTAACAATTTTTTTAGAAATCAACTCACGAGCTATATAAGTGCAACAATGCTGTTTATTCCCCTCGTCAAATTATTTAACGATGAGATCATAATAGCAAAATCGATGTCTACAGAAAGAGTGGGGAAAAGTGAGGAAGAGAGAGAGAGAGAGAGAGAGAGAGAGAGAGAGAGAGAGAGAGAGAGAGAGAGAGAGAGAGAGAGAGGGGGGGAGACAGATGGAGAGAGGTCACGCTAAATTATTAGAGGACGCCGACGAAGGCGACGTCACGAAAAAGACTAAAAGCGAAACAGCGGTACAGTCGTTGTTGTATAGGCGCGTCACACGTTCTCGCAAGGACGCACACATGTGTACATACACATGCCGGGAGGCGCTAATCACAAACACGCGCTAATACGAGTTCTCGCCGAGGGGGTAATTTGCCAAGTTACGTAAGCCACCTCCTCATTCATATTCAGGCAAATTGTTAAACTGGAGCTTTGCAAAGTGGGACATGGCGCAAAATGGAGGAGAGGGCGGGCTGTTGTTTTCGGCTTGGGCGTAGGCGAAAGAAACCGGTTCTGTTTTAACACCGTAACATCATCAAAGCCCGCTTCAATACTATAAAAACAATATGTACGTATAACTACAAGGCAATGAATTGTTTTTCGATTTTCCAAGGCCTAACCTCTCTTACCGATACAGGAAATAATGGAAATAGATTCATGGAATTGATCAGTTCGTAATTCCATTATTTCAATTTAAAATTACAATTAAAACCTTCGAAACCCGAAAAGTAGGGCTACGGTGGACGCATATGACAACGAGGCATGACAGAGAATAGTTTGTGTTTTATTTGGGATAGAAAATCTCTTTCTAGACTTTGGGAATTATTAAACTTGATCCGCACCTTTGAACTTTTGGCGCGTGGGAAACTATATTTTCCGAACTCATAAAGCATTAACAAGAATTTCACTTAGCACCCTTTATGTTTGTTTTCGAACAGTGGTATCATGATTAGAGATATAAAAATATGCATAATACATACAAAAAGTGATTCCTCCTACACACGTTTTACTACATTACTTTTAAAGTACAAGATTATTTTTGTTTACTGTGCGCAAGTCAACCCGGAGCCTTAAGAAAGACAGTGAGGGTGGTGGAGCGTTTTTTTAAGTGATATAACTATCTAGTGCAATAGGATGTTAAAACACAGACAGAGGGAAAGGGAACTGGTTTCAATAGGCTAGTATTTTAATCTCGGTCTACTCTGAATTAGATAAGCTCGTGTACACTAGTTATCTAATCAACCCTCCCTCGCGATATAAATAAACTTCCTTCCTGGACGAGGGTACCTATCTCCACACCACACGTCTCACGCATACGCACACACTAAAGGTGATAAGCCGATACAACTCCACTGTTCACACTGCCTAATACCCTATCCTCAAACATATTCTTTTAATGATCAAGCCATTCAAATTTGTCTTGAAGGGAAACGGTTTTCGAATTATGTGAACACAAAAAAATTATCTTAGTTATATCGGAATTTTACTTGGTTTATCTACAGCGGTGCTATAAATATATTAACTTCGTATGCCCAGCGATACTCGGATTTTTGATCGGTTGGGCTTTAGTTGAATAAGGATCGTGGGCGCTAAAATTGAGTGGCTGTACATTTAGTGACAGTATTCACAGTAATGAAACATATATGTTTCATTACAGATCCGTAAGAGTGGCTGCAGTACAACTTCATCTTGGTGCAACAAGTAAAAGTAATCCACCTTGTTCTCTTTTGATGCGGTCCATTATGGTGTCGTATACTACAATTTGGTCATCTTTTTAAATCTATAAATTTGAAGTTCTTCCACACCCTTTCAGCTCTTGGATAGAGAATTGAGATGAACAACTGAATCCTAGCATTGTGTTATTTCTTTGGGCTTTGTTCGATTAGTAGCTGGTGTCATAAAACAACATTGTTGGCTAGTTCTGCAATGGCGAACATTACTCGGGCGTAAGTAAAGGTAGGTACATCGTACAATATTTGTTTACGGTGTCGAGGAATGCACACGCCAAATTTTGGGCGGATACGTGGAACGGTATAAAACCTTCAGCAACAACACAAATATACACAGATAAATACATTTGAGTTTTATATCTGTAGGACTTTCTGATTCTATACTCAAAGGTAATCCTTGGCAGGTATTTCTATATCTAGAAGACACAGTTGGTATACGGATTTCTCAGCACGTAAGAAGAAAGTTAAGGACTTTGTGGTAAAATTAAGTATATTACAAGATAAAAAGCATAATTAGTAAAAAAATACCATAATTACTGCAAATATACATTTTTATCAGCCTCCTTAGCTCAGTGGTAGAGCACTGGTCTCGTAAACCAGGGGCCGTGAGTTCAAACCTCACAGGAGGCAGCCATCGTGTTTTGAATGGACTTGATGAGCTTTGGGACCGTGAAACCATAAGGGGAGGAACAAAAATCCTCGTAAAAATGGATAATTGGGAGGCTCCATGACGGTGCTCCATTAGGGATCCCCTAACTGCTAACAAAGCGCAAAAAGATAAGGCACCCTCGGATGGAGAAATCAATAGTGCTTCCGTACGCTGGGAAACTCAGAAAACGAATTTGGTCTACAAAATACGTATAGAGAATAATGTGCCAACGTGGTCTTACAATGTTCCTGGGTTGAGGACGAAGGTACGGAAACAGTACGTACTTCCTGACTGTAGACCTTCAACTATCAATCTAGAAAAACAAGGAGGAAATGTCAAACAGCTAAGTTGTTTGCAGAAGTCAGAGAGGGTTGGGGCATGAAATAGAGGACCAGGAAGGCATTTTACTGTGCAGTTCGTAGTACCTATACCGATTCACGGGCGCTTTATGATTACTGTCCAGGTATAGTGTACAGGGGATTCTGATGCTCATGATTAGCTCGGTCTGCAGGGGAGGGAGCAAAGATGTGCTGCAGGCTTCAATGTAATGTCTTTCACTCGATAGAAAAGTGAGAAATGTGAAGGACTAAAGGGAATAATCAGCAGTGGATAATACTCGAGTGCCAAGTTGGAACTTTCCAAATGGTGTAATCTCAGAATGTACAGGATAACAAGTAATACAGGCGCGAAATAACAATAGGCGCTTCTTCAATACAGTTGCTGGGCGGAATAAGGGGGTGCTGGCTTTGTCGCTACTAAATAGGCAACTGAACTTCAATTTCTACAGTCTTGGCCTATCAACTGACTAAGTAGAGTCAATGAATGGAGTAACTAACCAGTAAAGGTAATAATTACATTATTAAATGCATCCGAAAATATGTACATAACATTCAGTTTTCATCAAATTATTATCAGGTCAAAAGCTTAGGAATTTTAAAGCAACGTTCCAGGGGTTCGTATTGCACGGTTACACCTTACTATTATTTACCCGAACGCGGCGGAAATGTGTCGAGCTGTTACGTAGCCAGCATTTTTACAGAAAATGCAAACGCGCATTAAAACACACGTGGACAGACTTCGTAATACAGAAGGTAATGCGGTATTAAATTACGTTTCGCGAATCTCAGTGGGAAGCGAAATATCGGATGAGCTGGTCAAACTATGAGAACCAGACATCGTGCAGTGGTCATCAGTCGTGACTGGTCAAAAAGGGCCTGATATTTTAACGGTGTTTTTTCCTCTAAGAACCTTTATTTTCTAAAATCTACCTTCCATCTCCCACAATCCATCTTACTTAGTAGACGTAAAAGCCAATCACTCCCTCCAATAACATTACTTCAACATTCATCATAGAATCTATAAAATCCAAATATGCCATAAATATTAATATATACATAGATTTTTCATTAGTTTATTACAAGTAAATAACTCTTTTAATATTTATTGTAAATGATACGTATAGTTTTCTGACGACTGCTCAAAAAAGGTCCCTGCGCATTGTCATTGCAAATACACCATAATAGACAAAAACAATAACCAGTTAAACAACAAACCAGTTAAATGAACGCATCGAAACTAGTAGGGCGTGCACAGGAAACTGCGCAATAACTACTCCATGCCTTTGCTTCCAGATAGCGTTATTGGTTTTCGTGCAATTCGAGCCGTTTTCCACAACTTCATTCTTAAGCTTCGTACGACCCGGAGCATGTAATTGTTTGTATTGAAATCGTTTTATTAAATAGAAATAAGCTAATTTTATAAATAATTGTCTATTTGTTCGTATAAGTGAGTGTAGAGCGAAAAACGGTGGGAAAGAAAAATAAAAAAGAAATCGCCCAACAGGTGGAATCGAACCACTCTGACGCTAGTCAGCTGCAGGTTTGAAGCCTACACCCCGGACCACCGAGGTTCAGCTGGGCAATGTAAAATAAGATTGAGCGGGTTATTAAATGACGCCGGCGGGTATACAGAAAATATACGATCAATTTAAACAAAGTACGCATTCGTTTCAGTGCAAACGTTTTAACATCACAGTTTTTATTAATCTTCTTCAGCTCAGAAATTACGGAAACAGGGAATAGCACATCTAAGGCCTATTAGAGTGGTTCGTATTATTTGAATATACATGCTGTCTTATGATACACTGTTTTCGCGGTGGCAGATAAGAATTGTAAGGCGGTGGTGTGATTCCAGATAGTACCAAAACGCAGAGTCCAAATTAGGTTAATGAATAGGGACTTATTTCTATGATCTGGTCGTAACGTTCGTCCCTGTTATACGACGTGGGAATTACTAAGGCTGGACACAGTCCAGAATTTAAGGACTGACCGATTGACTGAAAATGGTCATTTTTCCCACCATTTAAAAGAGCGAGTGCAGAATGGCGAACCTAGACCAAATTATCACGTGGTTTTCACAGAAACTGATACTGGACCGTCTAAACACCGCCGCTGCGACGAACGGAGCTATTTGGACCGCGCTCTCTCCCCGACTGAGCGGGCCGACACCCGAAACATTTTTATATTTAGAATGGCCGGCCGCCATTTGAGCCGCGGGACGGCTTTCATTTCTTGAGCCGCCGCCGGCCTGGTGGACCGCCAAACGGGTTTCGGTCAGTCGAGAGAGAGTGCCAGATACCACCCCAGAGGCGGAGTTTCACGGCGGAAAGGCCATTCCGATTGCAAAAAAAATATATTGAACCGGCTTTCTCGTACTAGTTCCGAGAGAGAAGCTCGGTAATTATATTTCAAATAATTTTTACAAACTAATTGTGTATCGAGGAATAATTTTGCCCCACATTGAGTCGTTCACGACATGAAAATGCTCCCCAGTCGAGAGAGAACCGGGACGACTCAAAGGCAGTTACTTGCCTCTATATACCTACAGGAATACAAAGTATATACAGTATACAGCAGTACAACGTTAGAGTGAATAGATATATCTTTACGAATTCTGATCGACATTTCAGGAAAGCAGCTTTGTTCAAGACCGACAAAAATTTCAAACCTTCTGAGTCAAACATTAGTCAAAACTATTCCATTTCTCAGCTTTGCGCAAATGAATATTTTCCCTAAATAATTCAATAAACATTTTTTATTGGTCCTGTGGAGGTGAATAATCGTAGATGAGAATATAAGACGAGCTTTTTTTATTGCAAACAGAGTTAAAACCGGCGGAGTAATGACCTGTCGAAAATATTCTTCGCCGAAGAAGCATCATCGGCAGAAGTTATTTTTAATGCGGTCAAATCATTAGTAACAGACTGCACTTCCTATATATAGCTCGTCGGCTGTTTTCGCCCGGCAGTTTAAAAACAGTCGGACTGTAGAGGCGTTTCCCACTCGATTTAGAAGCCCTATTTAGTCATCCGACTATTAATGACTGTTTGGAAAGTGACTAACGGGTGAAGGAGAACTGTTCGAGGACGGAAAAAACGTAATGACGGGCTAAAAAGAAAACAAAATTCTACATAAGGCGGACAAAAATGAGCAGCCGCCCAACAGGTGGGGAGCACCAGGTCAGCTGCTGGTCTAAATCAGCTGGCCACGCACGCTCGCTGATTAAAAATCGGATATTTAAATCACTATGCCAACCGACAACGATATATGGACTCGGACAGCGAGCATCTGCCTCCCATTTGATGGTGCTTATTTCGGGAATAAGCTCCCTCGCCCAAAGGCCCTTACTTCAGGCTTTTCCTTTAATAATCACTACGGGAAAAGTTAATTAGATATTATTCAATAATTTAATATAATTGCATTAAAATCATATTATTTAAAGGGACAAATGTAGTATTTTTCCAATTCAACTCTATATATTAGATTAGTTTACATAAATAGATGGCACAGTAACATTTAAATTTTAAAATGCAAATTAATCAAATTCCTTGGGTGTGATTTTGCAAGCACTCACAATCATCCGATGCCGTACTTGTATACGAGTGGCCAAGTTTTTTTACGTACATGACCGATGTACAGTCATAAGTATGCGCTGATAAATAAATACTTGTCTAAACGCGGTTTCGTTACTCCTTGGTTTAATTTGATAGACCTTTATTCTAGGTTGCTAGGTTCTCGGTTTGCTAGCCTTTTTTGCTAGATCTTTATTGGGAGGAGGGGGGTTCCCTTAAATATAAGGGGGAAAAAGTATTCGGACGGAACGAATGGTTGAATCTCGCAAGGGGGAAACTGTCATTTATCTGCACTGACGCTGTTTACGAGCCTACGTCAATGTTCTCTCGAGATAAAGCGTGTTATCTCGACGAGACGACTCACGCGACCGGCCTGGCGCCCGAAGACGCCATTACTAATACTACTGGGTATGGGACTCGCCCGGGCTAAAAGCAGAAAAAAAAACAAAAACAAGGATATCTGCACGCCTCGGCGGTGAGAAATGAATCTGTTTTTCAAAGTCGAGTGGCGCATGTCAAGAGGCAATATCATTTTGGATTGACATCATCAAAACTTATTCAATTTCCAATCAAGATTTAAAACGCAGAATGCGCGTTATCAATGCGATTATGGACTCAAACAAGCAGGTATAGAATGAATATTTTTATCCTCCTATATAATATTAATATCCGAACCACAAGAGTCATATCCAAGCAAGTTTTATAATCACTTGGGGGATGCTCGAATGCTTACAATGCGGTGACGTCTCCAAGCGGGCGGAATTACTCTCTGGGCCGGTCGCGGAAACGCCGGGGACTGAGTTAGTATGCGAAGGGAGGCGGGTTGTGCACCCCGCTTAGCGGGTCGGTGTAATATGCAAATGCCGGGGGCGAGCGCCCCCGTCCCAACGTCCAGAAGTGGACCCAGCGCTACCCACGATAATGTCGGCACACGACCGGGCATATTTCGGCCCGGATTAGAGTTTTTTTTACCTCTTTTCACTAGTGGCGCTCCAAGAGGGCTGTTGAATATTCAGAGGGCGGCCCCGGAGGCCCGTCAACCGTACTGAAGGGCCGTACCAAGTTCGACTAGCCCTTACTAATTACCGGGTCCCTAATGATCATGTGACCTAAATTACAATTTAATCAATACTAATAATACCAATTCGAGACGATGCGACGATTTATTGGAGATCGTGACCGGTCTCCCCCGGGAGAAAAACAGTGGGAAGACATATCACAAATTGATTCAGTTATAAATTAACTGATTACATATTTAAATTAAATAATATTGATATATATCCTTTGTTCTAAATATAATACGATAACATATGTTGTTTTTTTGCTATATATTTATAATATTACCTAAAGTATTTTTGAGCGTAATAGTAAGAAAATCGAAAATAATCGGAATAAACATTTTTTCGATTGAGTAAATGATTATCATCCCTTAAGTGTCAATAAAAAAGGTACATACGATCCACTGTTATCGTGGGCCAAAATGTATTCAATAAACTGGTAGTTTTAACAGAATTTAATATTTTATATTTCATCGATATCTACTATTACATGTTTTTTTGTTATTGCTGAATAGAACTACCGGGTTGTAGAAAACCGGTGCTGGAATTTCGTGCTTCAAAAAATTCTCAATATTTTATACGTTTGAGATAAATACGAGAATGTTTCCACCGAAAATGTACTTACCGAAAGGTGTAAACAAGTGACGTACGATTGACTTATCTCAACCGACATTTTGCAGTGTTCGAGTAAGTAAATACTCACTGACCAAGAAAACTGCGTCTAAACCGGTTGAAAAATCTACACAAACTAAGGATTTGAGCAGAAAATGGTCCCGGACATCTGTTAACTCCGGCCATTGAAAGGGAGTGGGGTCTGTAATGTTTCGGGGAAAAGCCATAAAAAAGGGGCTGAAACCCACCCGCGATACTCGGCGGTACGGTTTCAAAACTGTTGAAAGACACGAAGTATAACTAAAAAACAAAACAAATGTTTTGCCTAAAAAATCTGTATTTGTAATTTTTGTAAAATTGGTAATTCTCAGAAATTAAGAACATAATTTTACTAAATTTTCCTTTACAATTCACAAAGGGACGTACCATATACTTACTCCAGGAAAAATTTACAGGATTTATTAAATGTTTATTTCATTAAATAAGTACAGGAACAAAATTAAAAATAAAATGCGCACCTAAAACATACTTGTAATACTTGCTTATGTTCGCGACGCTTGTAAGTAATTTACGTTCCATGAAACTACCACTGCCGTTACGAACAGTTGGAACCTGCGGAAAAACCTGTTTCGAAACAAGTCCTCTCGGAAAGGACGCTGCGTCGCCGCAACTACGATCTGGAAAGTATCAACCGGCAATAGCAACGATGTAACGTCAAAAGCGAAGAATGTACGCACCGTGCAAAGTAAATATCCCGTTTCGAATGCGTGGCGACGCCCGGCCGAACGGATAGTTTCAATGCCAGATTCAATTATCAGACAATTCTAATGCTGGGGATACTTGGCGGCCGGAAGTGGAGACCCAGCCTCGACGGTCAATGGGAGAGCCAGAGTGAATTTTACATCTGTACAGGAAATGTATACAAATTCCCGGCGAATTGCGAAAACTAGCTAGCGCGTACTCCACTCCCAGGAATGTACAATCTGTAAATGTGTTTTTTGTACCTTCCAACATTCAAAATCGCGGCCAACTCCCATCCTATAATTTCCTGCGGATTTACATTTTACTGACCAAGTAGTCTTGACAGATAATTTTACCTTACGCACAAAAATTGTATGACTTTTTTATGATTCAAAGACATAAACTGAACTAGTCCCGTAGTTGTCACCAAAAGGTTTAATTACTAGATTTTTATTAAAAAAAAGAATATATTATAATAATATTTCGTTTGTAAGGGGCATACATATAAATAAATAAATAAATAAATATATATATATATATATATATATATATATATATATATATATACACAGACTCACACTGTAGGTTTAGACCCACGAGCAGATGCTTGCCACACCCAACTCCAGTATATATACGTGTTTGTGTGTGTGCTGTATTTTCGTATTACTGGCACATATTTAGATGATGCGCGCGAGGGAGAGACGGCAGTAAAAGTAGAATAAATAGGGGCGGTCCCAGAATAGGAGTATAAGAGGGTAGATAGAGTGTGCACCCCGAAGTGAGGGGTCGCCTAAACAGCCTGTTAAAATGCAATGTGTACCCTCACCCTCTGCCCTTCTTCACCTCCCTCTACAACATTAAACCGGGAAAATCCAGTCAGCTAAGCAGAACGTGTACCGTTTAAACGTAAAAATAAGCAAGGGAGATAATTCATGCGCATGGATTAAAAATTCGCAAAGCAGTAAGAAATTTACTAAGCATTATATTATAAATGTTTCAAAATTAATGCCTTTTATAATATACGTTTCTTATGGCTTATTATGGCTTTATATGAATAAATCAATATACTATGTAAGGTTGAAAGGTGGTAAAATGACTATTTATTTAAAATAAGGCGGTAAGCCAAAGGCAGTCGAGAACTTTTCTAGAATGAATTTATGCAGTTGAAGATTATTGACTCTCGTAGGAAGCAATTATAATTTCTGTTGGAAGTTTAGTGACTTATACAATTTATGTTATTTTCAGTAATGACACTTCTCCCATCCAGCTTCAACAGGAAAAGTCAAAACGGTAAAAAATGTAGAGCGCATTTTAAGAATGAAAGTTGTTACTAACGCACGCGTGCATATTGTAAATATCAGATATTAACGAGTTCGAATGTTTTCTCGAAACTACTTCACGGAGAGAGGTCGAATTAAAAGGTAAGTCGCCACAAAACCATAGTATTTCCGTCCACTCTCCCGGATCTGCTCCGAGAGCGAGAAAGCTGTAATTCGGTTTCGTTACTCGGGGCCCCGTAATTACCTTTTATCACGGTTTCGGTAAGTCATGATATTTCAGTCGGGCACACGACTCACGAGCGGGCACAATATGAGTTATTAGGATGGGGATCTCGGGTTGTTCGGGAGGGGGAGAAGAAACGCCGTCATTGTCAACGGTCCGACGGGCGTCACCCCCCCGGTGCTAAGAGACTGTAACGATAATTGGCCCCCGAGCGACGCCGCCGCCGCCGCCGGCAGACGAACGCCGGGGGAGGAACGCGGCGTCGAACGTGACGACTTTCGTTCGGCCGGGCACGAAGGGAACGAAGACCGGGGGGAGGACACAGAGAGCACGGCTCTCCGGACCCCCATTATCGGATAAATTGCGAGCGGCCGTACGTGAGCGACCTCATAACAACTTCTAAACCGGGAGATGGGGCTAACAATTGGGCAGGCGTAACACTGTTGCATACGAGGCGTAATTCTTTTTCTCGACTCCGCTGCGAAGGGAGATTTCTTTTTCATTCCATTCTGTCTGGTATGTCCCGGACTTTCGCCTGCGGCCGCGCACCGAAGGAATAGAGTGCTTTGCTCGGAAACGACTAAAAGTCCTAACGAACATTCTCTGGGAAGAATGGTGGAACGAAAAAGAAGAGCAAATTTGTTCAGAATTTAAGGTTAAAGAACCAGTCACCAGGCAATTTTAAAAGCAAACATTCACAAATGCTACCCAGAAAAGAGAATGAACTAAAAAAATAGTGCCCTGTGGCCTAAAAATGCTAGTACTATTTAAACCGGCCCACGGGTATGCCCCCTCAAATTTAATTAGAAGTGTATTTTCCGTTCTGGGTTATTTAGATCAGCTCAACGAGCACTACGCTTGGCCGAATCGCCGAGTCGTTTTTGTAGGGCTCACTGTCGAAGGAAAAACCACTGCTCCATAGAAACCGCCATTGCCAATTGAACCCCGACAAACGACAATACGACGGACGAGTGGGTACGAAACAATGTTTGCCCGTCGTCTGTGACGTAACCATTCTACGACCATTCTAGGGACCTTCCTCCTAGTCGTAGCCGCGCATCATACGCGGGTTGAATGTTTTAATGGCGATGACTGCCGATTGGAACGTGTTTACGACCGAGTCTGGTCTGCTTCCTTTTGGAAGTAATGTACATTTTTATAATTGTGCTATGGACGCTCGGTGGTCTGTATTGCGTTCTAGTGGCCTATAAACGCGTTTCGAATCCGTAAGTACAACAGTACGTGAGAAAACAGAAAATTCAGACGCTCCTCCACGCGATTATGATACTTCCTATAATATATTAGTTGATAATTCAAAATTAGAAACAAGTCACAACACACACAAGTTACAAGTTAGTACGCGATAATTTTAGATACTGTCCAGATTATTTGGACCAGAATTCATAACTCATGGATATTGTGATATTGATGGAACTCTTGCAATTTTCTGGATTATATAGGTAAATCTGCGATAAAATACAATCTTTATAATTGATACGGTCGTAGCAGAGACGGCTCTACTCTTCTCCCTTAGTTTGAAAAATATATAGGTCAGATATCTAGAAAAGGATATCACTATTTTATTTAAAACATGTTACCAACATAAATTAAAACAAGATAAAACTTTAAAAAATTATATGTAACCTCCACTTTCGCAAAATGACCCGCATATTTAGAATTCTCTGCGTTTCTATTTCATGGGTGTTATAAATAAAACAGGGGAGTGACGTACATGAATACTACATAGGAATCTGCGGGTGCATTACAGAGAGTTTACGCCTAAGACAAATATTTATACTATTCAACATTAGTTAATTATTTCGATAACAATTAAATTTGGTGGACTACCAAAAACTATATAACTATATGGACTATAAAAACTACTATAAAGTAATTTTCTACCAAAAATACATAAATTATTCTAATTTTACCTAGTTGCTCTCTAACAGTTCTACTCAACAGTTGTCGCGGTTCATTTTAGAGCATTACTTAGAGAATTGAGAACTTCTATTATGAAAATGGGTTTTGGTTTGCTACACTACGCAAGGAATGAGTCACACTGTCCAATACCCGTTTCGGCACAGACAGTTTTTTGCCCACAATGTATCCTTGAGAAGGCCCACAAGCCCACGCGAGACAGGGGTTGGCCATAAGCGGTGTGACAAAAAATTGGTTGTACAAGCCCCATCCTGTCTGGTTCCAGACAGAAGCTACCGGATTAGACAGACTCCTGAGAAACTGCCCTGCAAGATCTAAAAAAGCGATAGACCGGTTTTTCCGGTAGCTCCGTCGGGAAAATATCCGCCGGCAATGCGGGGTCGTCCTTCGAGGTCGATCCTGTGGGAAAACGCGCCCGACGGAACTAGGGGCGGCTGAACCGCAGCCACGACGGGTAGGTGAAGCAATAAGCTTCCACCGGACCAACTTCTATTATCTATCTCCCGGATTCAACTGGCTCCACGGTGTCCTTCACACATAGACCTAAAGAAATGTGTTATACATGTCTCACGCCAACGAGGTTTTAATCCAAAAGACGTTAACGGGTCACTAAATTTGTAAACGTTACAGGATCATAGTCTATTAATTAAGGACTAAGCAATAAAGGTATAAAAGTGGCTGTGAGTTCTACAAGCTTAAAAAACAGGTAGAAGTGGAGAGGACATCTAAAAAATACGTAAAAGGCATCTGAATAAGGTAAAAGCACGGGGCTAAATACACCCACCGGTCTCCTCGTGAACGTTTATAGATAAGTTTCAGATCTCTCATTGTAGCAGGAATTTAATGTGGAGGGGTTCCTGATATGCCAGATGAAAAAACCTATAATAACCAAAAACTGGATTCTGGTTATTTATTTATCACTAGTGGAGGTGATATAGTTATTCTATAAATTCATTGATGGGGAATGTATTTAAAACTCATGAAATATATTTTTGTACCAATGTGAGAAGACTTCATGAATCATGGTTACCAGATGGGTAAAATTTATTTCTGGACCCCCTATTACGAGGCCTTTCTATTCCCAGCCGCCTTCGGATTTTATGTGTCCAACGTCAGCAGGAATTTCGGTGCTTTCCCCACCCGTTTGAAGTGCCGCCCCAAGGCAATCACCGAGTCGTATAATGTCCCGAAAGCCATTGTAATAAAAATAAAAGCCAGACTTTAAGGGTGGCCGTTACCCGAAGGGGAGAGGGAGCGGACAGAGAGGCAGAATGGGCCCGCGGTCATGCGGTAGGGACTTCACCTTGGCCAAGGTCCCCGCTTGATTTCACACACGGGCGCAGTGGACACGCACGCACTCAGGACCGACCGACCGGTCGCCAGCAGGCTTAAAAAGCCGACACACTCGCACACATTTGTATGACAGTGCAACGAAGACGGACAAATGCCGAAACGGGGATTACGTTTTCGAAGTCCGAAGCCCCTCACTGTTTTCTGTAGCCGGTAAACCACTGCACGTGAACACCGACTTACTTATCTTCAAAGTTCTTATTCAAACCACACTTAAACTCATAGTCAAAAGGAACTGGCACACACACACACACACACACACACACACACATATATATATATATATATATATATATATATATATATATATATTGATAATGACACAAATTGGAAGGGGCAAATTTTGAACAATCCCGGCGATTTAGAAATGACTTGTCAATGAAAGGAACCCACAAAACATGTTCCAAACATAATTTTTAAAGCTTAACGTAAGAAGAAAAGAAGTACTTTTGGATGATTTAGGTTAATGTTCAGAATGATGTTATTCAGAAATTAAGAGTTTTAAACATCTCTATAAGTCGTAACAAACAACTAATCAGTTATTTATTAGAAACATTTAAAAGCCCAACATACTAAACATTAAAATATATTGTGATTATGTCTCACGGTTATACTTTCTTTTATTTAGAAAAACAAATAAGGACATTGGGAAAATTAATTCTACGTACAGTGAAATTCGACAGGACAGAGGTAATTAGGGTAAAACAATGCTCGATGTTTAACGTTTTCGGAAGCGGATTTCATAATTTAATTCATAATTCAGAATAACACACGATAGCAATTCTGTGGTAATTACTATAACCAATTGTAATAATCCCATACATTGTAGCACACCTGTAGTGGCTTGGTCGCCGCATTGGTTTACCACATTCTCTACTAGATGTCGCTACATCCTATCTATATAGGCCTATATAATATTTATTTTAAAAATATAATTGGTATGATTTATGAATTAAAGAGGTTAATTAAGACGAATTATTATTATTAACGTTAGACTGTAGGCGGTTTATAGTTAAATTGTAGAGGATATCATAGATTTGCTATTTCTACAGTAGTCGTGTGTATATATATATATATATATATATATATATATATATATATATATATATATATACATCACGGGATTTATTGATATACTAGGGGAGCAAGTGTTATTATTAGGTAGTGACTGTTACAGGCCCCAGACAGTACTTCTACAGGCGTCACAATCGATGTGGGCATTTATAATTGAGCGGTGCGGCCTTCCAGAAGGGAGGGCAGTCGCCAAGGGCGTCACGGGCCGAGGGCCGGAGAGGGCGTCTGACGGCGACAGGGCCGGCCTGAGGTAGACCGACCGGATTTCACCGGGGCTAATTAATTTAACACAGGCCCCGCTAGCTGCGGTGGCACCGGAGGCCACCTTGAACCGACGGTTATCTGGGCCAACAGGTTTTGGCATGTTTTTAAATAGAGCACAATTACCGAGAGCGCTCTCTCCCTCTCTCTCTCTCCTTCTACTTCTCTCTTTTTCCGTCCCGCCGCTCTTTTTGTGGCCCCTGCACCGGTACACACCGCTAATAGTCACCGGCTCTAACAGACCTTTTTGCTCAATTAAACCCGTCTGCGTGCTTTCAAAAACATTTTTAAAAATGTAAGACGAACACCGTTGGGGTAAAAGTATACAGTGTATTCTGCTGGTACTAAAGTAGAAAGCCGTTAACCTGGACTTGGAACGCACCTGTTCCAGATTAGCGAAAGCCGGATTGACCGGGGGATATTTAACAGTTTTTTTAAATTGAAAAGCGGCGGACTTAAAAACTTGATTCCTACCAAAGTAGAAGGAATATGTCAATTAAAAACAAAATCAGGCCACGATGATTGTCATCATAGTAGCCAAAATGACTATTACACATTGCTGCGGTACTAAAGGGGATTGTAAAGACATCATCTTCTATTTATCTAGGTAAGATCTTATCTGGTCTTTAAGTTGTCAGGTCTAGCTCTAGCACGATACAGCAATACTCTGTATGTATTGTCCTACACCTCTTCAATCCCCCGGTGCATTGGTGGACCCAAAGAACCCACGGTTCCGGCGCGCATTAACTGCGTCCTACATACAGAACAATTACACGCCAACACAGTGAACAACACCCCTTACAACTGCTATGCACTCATAACAATAGACAACGGGGTGGGGGGCCTTCGTCAGTTTCTAAATGGGGAAGTTCGTAATAGAATGGTTAAAGACGTCAAGAAATAAAAGAAATAATAGGAAGAGAGACGGGGAAAATCGGCACGTGGGCGGGAATCTGAGGACTATCGTCTCTGAGAAGCGTCTTACCCAGAAAGTAGCATCCCCATTAATAATCTGTTTCTTTATAGAATATGTGATCTTGAGATACTATGAAGACAGAATTGATGATCGGTCATTGGCGAAGGCCTAGGATATACCTAACAATGGTATGAATAAATGAAAACTCTTTATTTTATATACAAATATGCAGGTCTTGCTCAAGGCCCGTATTTGTTTTGGCATCCTGCTACTATCCGTCCTTCTGGCATGACCATACCGTTTATGTTGTCTCTTCCGAATAAGGCGAAATCTATCTTACTGCCGATTGAGATAAACTTGAATATTTTATGAGCACGCAGATTAATGTAGCATTAAACCCGATAAAGATAACCGGAATGACAACGAACGACGCTAAAGCATGCGAATCGTTCTTTCTAGTGAGTGTACGTGACGATTCGTGCATTAAACAATAAATATACTCGTACGAGTATCCCCGCGCAATACTCCACTGAACTGGGATTGTTTAGCCCTAGACTAAAACTGTGTACCCTACCGGACACAAAATTTTGTCTGACGAAACTGGGACCCATGGACCTGTCTGACTTGACCTATGGAAGTAGGGTCTTTTCGAAAAAGCTGTGGAATTCATGTTTCCAGCATTCAGTTTCTCCAAACGTTTGCTGAGAAAATATAATAATAATCAGATAAATGAAAATAATAAGCCATTATCCAGTAATAGCTCGGATCGAAACTAAACACACGAATTTGAAAATCGTGCATCTGAGTAATTTAAAATCTTATTTGATTCAAAACCGTGGCCGGTCGGTTCTCTTGGAGGGGAGAAAGACTGGCACCTAGAGCGGGGAATATGGAGTTCAAGGCCTGGTGAGCCAGCATGCCAGTGTGTTAACTATATATATTTTTTCATGACGTCACTATAGTGGGCCCCCTCTCAGCCCACTTTCAGTGGGTCCGCTCGCTCTGGCCCCGGCTGCAACCTAATGTTACACACCGCCCCAGTCCGCGTTACGTGGCCGCCTCATCGACCTCACGCAACGGCGCCATAAAAAAAAGAAAAGAAGAAAAACTGCCCCGGCTTTTATATTCGGAACGTAATTAAAACTGTAAATTTTAACTAACTCCAAGTTGTGGGTATTTACGAGGAATTCCAGGTTAATGGGGCCGCCCGAATCTGTGTCTTAAGCCGGACACGCTTCCCGTCTGTTGCGCTTACTACTACAACTTACTGTGATATATGCGATCGTTATTTTTCCAACAAGGAAATATATACAACCATGAGAATTTACGGTCTTAGGGCTCGCCTCCCGCTTTGCACACCATACAGAAAAAATAATAACTAGCCGTATATGTCTTATTAGTGCTATAAAAGACCCGAAGAGAGATAATAACAGGAGTAATAGAATAAAGGATCGGTCATTTCCAAAGGACTGATTGCCTTCTGACATACTCCTATAGTAATACGCATATGTGCTCAGTGATTCATACATTAAGTAGCCACTTGGCGTTTCGATACCGCAAACGACGTATTTGTTTGTTGCTTTCGTGTTTTTCAAAATGCCCTTGAAAGCACCAGTTACTCCGTAGCGCGAACATGTTTTTCAACTAGTAGCCTCATAAAAGCTCACCGCCTTCTCAGTTAATTGTTCCTGTATTAATATTAATGTTTAAGAATGCTAGCGACGCAATACATGACAGAAATGTCCTTCGGAATGGAATTTTTTCCTAAAATCATTCCCAAATGGTAAAAAACCGGTATTAATTTTAATGTGTAAAGAACATACATAGAGGGTATCTCGACAAACACTTGAAATCGGTGAATTTCCTAAAAGCATTTCTTATCGATAATATCCTTCCAGTTATCGGTCATCAGCATGGGTCTTGGAAGTAAACGCTATCAATATTTTACATTTTTATTCAGAGTATGATTTTGTACCTTCGTGATAACTGGGTATTATACTTAATGTGAACATTTAAATACACACCACGAACAATAATTTCCACGGAAAATGGCGATGATTTTTTTTACATTTCGAATTATATCTACCCGCAGGGTTTCCCGCCCGCATGTCCGATGCAGAAAGGAGAACCGTTACAAGCATCTCAATGACGCGTAAATCATAACGACGAATTATTATAACCAATATTACTGTAAATGAACACTAGTATTTCAGTTGATTTCAGTTCGATTGAATTACTGAAAACATATGGTAGATCGGTGTAGAGAATATTCAATCTACTTTTTAATGTACGGTATTTTCAATTTCCTGCTCATTGAACCGTCAGTAGCGCTGTACACAACCAATTTAAAGTCATCCAGTAAACAGATTACTGTAACAGTAAAAGTAGCGGGTGTCGGAGCCGACCTACAGCCGGGAGGAAAGCGAACCGCCATCCAGCCATTTATCTATTATCTCATTTCAAGATAACTACGTACCATGCAATGTGATCAAGCTAACCTGGGAATCCGAAAGGAAATTACATAGCTCAGTCCAATAACAGCGCAACGGTACTCTGGGCTTGCACGCCGACAGAAATGAAATTCTACAGATAATTCTACACCTAGACTTGCATTTAAAATTTATTAAAAAGTGGTTTCCGCTATTTACGTTTACACTAAAATAAATTTTAATTTCAGTGTGTGTGATAAACATTAACTGTGATAAACATAATTTATGTAATTTTCTTTAATTATTAAGAAACATTTTTTATATTTTTCAGTTTTGTAATATAATCCAGAGAAACGCTAAAGGAAACCTTCCTCCATATTCAGTTGTATACGGCGCACAAGCGAATAGGCAACTCGGACACTATCGTAAACCGGTGGCAATTAAGAATTTAGAACGACGACCTACCCCGACGGGCGTTTACTATTCAACCGCTATCCGACCGATAAACAAAAATTTCACGCAATATTGAATCAATTTATTTCAATTAGTTCACTGTGAATTTTTCAATCATCTTCAATTTCACGTTCTGAGGGCAATTATTAATACATTATAAATTTAATAGTTATTTTAGATTGTGTTCGGTAAGCAGATGACAAAAGTATACGTACATCTAGCTGTTGTGATTCGTTTGTCAATTTTGTTGGCAACATAAGTAATATTAATAAAATCAAATGTAAATATCATGGTTAGAGGCACATATATAAAACTGCTATGAGTTTCAAGCCTTCGCGTCTTATTCCGATTTAACATCCAGTATCCCACCAGTTTTGGAGAGTTACTTCATTATTCTGTTAACTGAGTGCCACTAAGACAAATAAACATACTGCTTTGTAAGATTAAAAATGTTATACATACACACATATACACTTTTGGCCTTGTTTTTAAACGAGCTATTTATGTGAGGAATGATAGCGATATTTGGGGGTAAGTCTTTCCTGCCTGAAGTTAACGTGTTTGTTATTTCATTGTTTAATGATGTCCAGAACCGGTTAAGAATGACAGAGGCATACTAGGGACATTCGATACTTGAGAATATATAAACCGGCGGGGAGCAGGTGCTTCGTGTGTATTAATGGCGGTGCTCATTGTGCGAAGAGAGCGACCTTGTTGGGCTGTTAGGCCGGTCGGCCGGGCGTTTAGCCCCGGTGGCCGCCGCTTCACGCTCTATAACGCCGCACCTCTTCGGGACCATTGAAACCGTTCCTTGTTCTTCAAAGGATGCAGCAGGCAGAGCAGTATTTGCCTTCACCGCGAGAATATCTGGCGGCCGCTAATTAGATGGGCCACATCCAGACCGGCGACTACTTCCCAGCAGATATGACAAAACTTTAGAAAGGAAAAGAACTTTCGCAATTTTCAGATTACAGTACTACATCCTGATTTTACAAACGCCCTGCGAATCGACCTGTATTCTGTTACCAAAGAAAAGCCTAGTGTTTTTTTTTTATCAAAGCAGGCATAACGAATCAACGAAAATAACTTACGATCAATCAAGTTGAACTATCTGTGTCAATGTAAACTACATATAATTACATAAAGTAAAAATTGATACTTTCAAAAACGGTTAGGGAGTTAAATGTAATTGGTTTTAAATGGAACGCATCGATATTTGCGAACAATTTCGACATAGCGCAATCCGACACTATTGTATTTGAAATGTTGGCATATTTTACTCATCAAACCTTTATATAGGGTTTCACACGTCAACCAGTTAAAATACTTTTAATATATGTTCATTCGACTTTCAAGAATCATTAACTGTGGTACAATTACTTTATAGATACGATGAATTATTATTATTATGTTCAACAAAATTCGGAATATTCTGCTTCTATTTACAGTCAGAATATATAATATGAATAAATCAAATGTTGGCAAAACAAATGATTGAAGAGGGTACAATAATCGTTTTAGTGCTAGTTATAAATTACTTATAAATAACGCGTGTATTTTGTGTCCCAAGCTTAATGGCACATAGTTGTCCAATTCTCTCCGCAGATACTAAAATTTGACGTTTCAAATTTTGTAGAATATGGATTTTAACTCCAACGTGTAGTTCGTTGAAAATATTTAAGTTACATTTTCGCCATGCCGTTGCCGCGCAAATATAAATAACAACTCGTTTTGTTAAAGAGACACAGGGGTTGAGCTTTTAAAATACAAGAAAAGCTCGAACCGTACTTTTTCTTCCATTTTTGTGAACTCAAGAGTATCGAGTTAACAGTTGTCAAATTGGATCAAACAAGCCCCGCCCGGAGTAAATCCATTTTCTACGCCCCGGTTCGTACCACGTTTCGGCCAAGCTCGTGCAAAAGACTGGGCGCACTTTGAGCAAACTAATTAGACTGTATCTTAATCCGTTCTCATTTTAACAAGCAAAAAATTCCCGAAGTTAACGCCCGAACGATCTAAACAATTAGCCATATCTTAATTGCGCAAATTATACAAACCGGTAAGTACGAACGTCACTGCACTACTCGGCCTATTGCAATGTTAAGCCGTTGATTGTTAAATGGGAGAAAGCCATTAATAAAAACCTCTCCTCCCCCGCTATGTAAGGTATAATTTTAAGACGGCAAAATTCACAACCTCAATTAAAACAAAGCCTTCACATATGAGTGCGTGTTTTATGTAGCATCAAGTGTTAATCACTTTGTTAAGGGGTCGAGAAAACCCGCACAGCACGGATGCATTGCGGGCTCATATGTAATTGCCAGGAAGTAAATAGAGCAGTGGTAGCCGGACTTGATAAAAAGAGAGGAATTAACCATTTACAACGTTTTCCTGTCATGTAACAACATTGTTAAATGCTGATTATTACAATGAATAATGACAGCTTTATTAAATTAATCAGTGTTTAGACAAACAAATTAGACGATAGTCGAGAACGAAAATTAATCAGCAATTTTGTCTAACAGCTATTATTCTTCGTAATTAATTGTTTTTTGAAACAGATTAACAATGATCGAAGTTCAGAGACGATGAACAAAGCTGACATACCTACTAACATTAGTGTTTTCATTTAATTCCCATTTTTCATAACTTTTATTTCGATGAACAAGAAATAGTTATTTCTTCTGAAAATATTTCACGAAGCAAATGCTAATATTTGTCAATGTTTGTCAAATATATTTTTTAACCTTAAAATAGTTAAATTAACTGTCGATAAGATTTAAATACACACAGTTGTATTTGTGTGCATATATGCTGATAAATATGCGAACACAGTCTGAGAACTGCACCACTGTGAATTTCACCTCTCGCTAGTCTTGTCGCCCGCGAGACCGGTTTCGGTTGTTTAGTACTATAATACTAACCTAGTAATACACACGGTGAGTAACCGAAACCGGTCAGGTCCCCAGACCGATATGCTAGGAGTGACAGACAGGGTAATTATAATGCGAAACCCCCGGTGTAACACTTCAAGATTATAACGGCTAAAAGTATATTACGCATAAGCACATAACTCTTTTTTTAGTGTGTAAAATAATTCAGAGAGCAAAAATAGATTTTATTTTTGTGAATAAATGGGTGGGGAGGGGTAGATTTTGGAATACCATCATTCCAGCTATTTTACACACTGTTACTCTGCAAGCACCTGGACTACATTCATAACGGAAAACCGGTTATAATTAGGGCTAATGAGAGGGAGCAGAATATGTTGTGATTTTTTTGTTTTATCTGATATTATAAATATTTTTACGTTTTAATTAGTAAAGAAGAATGTGTTTACGTAATGTTCCTGAAAAGAACAATTACCTGTTCAAGAAACGTATATATATATGCACACGACAAATAAGACAACCACCACAGTACAAGTGACAGTGACAGTGCAGTGAGGACCCAAAAAGCATCCAAAGTGTCAAAAGTGACTAACACCGCTACTGAAGATGGCGAGCAGGCAGCAAAAAACCAAACCGGCGAGAGGAGACAGAAACACAATAAATCTACAATTATATTTTGCTATTAATTAATAAATTTATTGAAATGAATGTAGGAAAAACGCGTTGAGACAAAAGGATATTGCACATGCCTAGAGTGTAAGAATTATAATGTGTATTTTAATGACAATTTAAAATTAATTTTTATTAAAAATGGGGGGAATTTATGCTTCTCGCTGCTAATGTTTTTCCGTTGTGAAAACCGATTGGGAAGCCGTGTATTTTAGCACTGCGGGCTGAGAGACACGGTGAGAGCAGCTGTATCCCCCTTAGCTGACATAACTGACATCATCGGAGGTCGTTACACCCCGGGCAACACACCCCCCCTCCCTTTCCCCTCCTTCAACCAGTCCCTTCCCCACCATAACCACTAGCCCCGACACAGAACCAAGGTCACCCTCAATGAGAGGGGGTCACGTGACCGCGCCAGCACGCTCCTCGCGCGGACGCGCACTGCGCCCCCCCCCGCCGCCAAATCAAGCCTGCTCCTCACTCCACCGGCGGGACCAGTTTTTTTTGCCAAACTGCCGAAATGATGTAGAGAGAAAGAGAGAGAGAGCAGAAACCAGTTATTGGCCCACTACCACTCCGTCCCAACCTCCAACGTCATCATCAACAACCTCCGGTTTCGGTGCTCTCTCTTTCTCTCTCTCTCCTCTCCCTCTCTCTCTCTCTCTCTCTCTCTCTCTCTCTCTCTCTCTCTCTCTCTCTCTCTCTCTCTCTCTCTCTCTCTCTCTCTCTCTCTCTCTCTCTATCTCTCTCACTCACTCCCCATCCGCACTTTCTCCTCTGTCCCTTTACTTCCATTACACTACACTCTGTCCTTCCACAAATTCATCTCAATTATTCTATATAAAATAGCCCCTAGTTCATGTACCAGAATAATCTGATGCTAACTTCATACTTTGGTAATGCACAGCTGTGAGCCGCTCAAGTAGACAAGACATTTATCATTATATAATGATATATTTAAAAATCTATGTTAAAATAAAATAATTTAATAATTTAAATAACCTCTTGCAGAGAAAAATATAAATAAACATGATGGTGTGAGGTGGTGATGGGTGAGGACATCCCCTCTATTTTTCAGAGTACTTACTCTGAGACCAACTGTAACGAAAGCAAAAGAGAGTACGATTGCCTGTACGAATATTACGACAGATTTGTGCTAGTACAGAAACAGTGGAATATTAGTAGTAATTACTGTAAAAATGTCAGTACTACAATCAAATCTACCAGGAAAAAAAAATTTCCGTTACCACTGATAGGAATCGTGGAAACCCACGAAGGCTATTAAGGGCAGAAACTTCTCACCCCCCGCGTGTACACGGGTAATCGCGAATTTTTTCGACTCGGCGTGTCGATAAGACAGAGGCCGTTCTAAATAATTAAACACGGTTTAATAATTCTAATTCCTCTACAAAAAGTCCAGTTATTATATATTTATTGTTATGCATGATTCAAACCAGACAAAAGAATGGGAGAGCTAATGTTCACTTTCAAGGCTGGAAATCTCTCTTTGAATTTAATTGCACCGATGTCTGACTGACCCTCGGACGCAGGCTTACGAACAGCTAACTGTTACAGGTGTAATGACCAGCCCTGGCAATACGGCCAATGATGCAATCTACAGCCGACCGGGGATTAAACTTGAGGTCGGTTTAATTTATTAAAAAAAAAATTATTCTTACAAAAATGCCAGGGCCGAAATCCGTTCTCAATTCATCCAGGCAGTCCAGTGCAAGGCGAACCGACTCTGCTGAAAGGGTGCGTGATTTAAAGGAAGGTAAACGAGTGTTCGGAATATCGCTCGCTTTTCACCTATGTTAAACTGTTTTCGGCTGCTTGCCAACGTTCAGTAGCATTCCGTTTCAACCCTCATCTTTTCACCATTATCACTATTCTGTTATCGACCACTTAAGCGGAAGTGGATATTGTTAATCACGTCAAGGGTTAGCTATCAATACAGATGATCGTAGAATAAAAGCCCTTGTTTAATCATTTTTTGGTGAAAAAAAATTTAAGAACATTACGTCCACTTCTAGGAGTCCTCCATATGTGGCATGAGAAGCACGTCCACAGAAAACATTTAATTCTTTAAAAAATCACAATTTACAAGTATATAAATAGATTCATTTATTTAAATACATTCAAAATAAAACTCCAGCCTTGCCAAAATATAAATTCGCCGGAAGAAAAGCGGCCCAGGCCCGGTTCGACCCCGAACTGCGATGGAGGGCTGGCGACGCGGACCTCGCCATAGCGCGATTAGCATAGGGCCCCCGCGCTTCACGCTCGGGCCCCGCATACAAAACAATAATATGATAATAATAACTCGTTTTGGGGGGAAGGGAAGAGTGTACGCGTCGGGACTCCGTGATCGCGTCGTGAAAACGGGCGAGGAGGCGGCTGCCGAGCACCGCTGAATGCAAATGGGGAGGTCCCCCCGGGCCGGGGACGTGCGTGACCAATAAACGGTTCCGTTCTCGCGAAATTAGCGAGCTCCGTGACTGTTAGGCGGAAAAACGCTAGGACACATCGCTCGCACGTAACCAACAAACAATTTTCTCCTAATCCAGCAGGCTAGGTCTTCCTCCAGAGGCAATAACCTCAACCTAATTCGGTCTCAGAGACTGATTTTTTGTTTTCCAACCAATATGTTTGCCTTGTCCTAGGCTTTCGCCTCCCGTCTATCCTGTCTTTGCGGCATCTCGAGATTACACATTTAAACAAATAAATTCTGGACAAAATTCTCCTCAGGGACGGTGTGTACTATTAATACTTTCATGTGTAATTGTTGTATGTTATACCTCTGGTAATACCTTCGAGATCCCCAAAACTGAGTCAAACAAAATGATTCATTGCCAGAATCGCATTCAAAATTAACAATTAAAAACAATAACTAGTGTTCGGAATATCATCACTTATTCGATCGCTCTTTCGATCTCTCTACACATTCTGAGTTCGTTCTACGAAAATAACAAGCAAGAATATCCACACTATACACGAAAATATGTTGCCGAGTATTTCAATGTGTTTAAAACTTTATATAACTATAATTATATGCCATTATAGAAGTCATAAGATGGTTTTAATAAGAGGAAAGCGAAAAAACGCGCCTGGTTTAACTGTAGGAAGAGGCATTTGAATTAGCCCTCAAAGAAAAATAATTTCCGAAAAAATCCGGTACGCAAAAAGAGAACGACAACGGCATCTCGTTTTTTCGAGGGGCGCGAGCGAGAGCCAGCTGCCAGCAAGTTTAATTTTTTTTTTATTTAAGTTATTCAAGAGCGCCGATACAACATTCAACAGGACCTTTAAAAAACCCCCTTTTTCAAAAATATCGCTCATGCGGCACAACAAGGAAAACGCATTTAAAACTGCGGCAGTCAAACGTCCCCAATTCTCACTGTCTCTAATGACAGTTAGCCCACCTAAATTTGGAGCAGGATTGTTAAATATTTTATTAATTTCGATGACACATATTGCCATATAAACCCCCCGGCCCTTGTCAGGGCCACCACGAGCCATCTGGAGTTTTCCGTTGAATTTATTATTATATAAAGGTTTTATTTATATAGTCAGCAAGCTGAAACGAAGAAACACATCAAGTCCTTTAGCACTCTGTTTATTAGCACGATTGGCTACGTTCTCTTTTCAAGAAGTAAACCCGTCTGGGCTCGAACTGTTGTGTTTACGTACGCAAAGACACATGAATGTTAACCCACCTAAATGTGGTGCAGGATTAAATATTTTATTAATTTCGATGACACATATTGCCATATAAGCCCCCCGGCCCTTGTCAGGGCCATCATCGGCCCTTCTTAGGGCCACCACGAGCCATCGGGAGTTTTCTGTTGAATTTATTATTATATGAAGGGTTTTTTATATCATTTTTTTATCATTAGATAATGAATTCGATTTTCGAGTGCGGTATTTATTTACACAGCAAAGCAGCGAACTATTCATGAAAATTCAATTCATTCGGAAATTTTATTTCTGGCACAGAATATTATTTTGGAACATACAGGTCAATCTTATTTTCTATATACTTCAATGTGGGCTGCGGGTGTTATGTACTAAAACTAAAATCATGTAGCACACTCAAATGAATTCAACACCCCCATATGTCATTATGAGTGCAAGCCGCATTATCGGTGCACTACTTGTTGAAGGTAAGCATTAACGGCCTCAAACTGCCTTTTGCAACGTTTTTCACTTTTAACGAAAGATTAAAAAAACATAAGCGATTATTTCTAACCATCTATTTGGCTTAGTTAAATTCTTTTAACGTCATTTTCAAATGTAATCATTTTTTAATTTTCATAGTTTTTGTTCTATGCACTCGGACATACTCTTTAAACTAGAATATAATCAAACATAAAACCAGTACATCATTACGATGCCGGACTTGGTATGAAAGCAATCAAATCAAGTAGGATGTGTATTGCTCATCTCTGAAAGGTTTTTGTCTATTTACTCGAAAACGAAAATACCGGGTATGACAAGGAGAAGAATAGGACGGACGACGGATAACCGAGTACGGTGTAAGGTTATGCGCGAGTCGTGTTCAGCGTCCGTGTCGGAAGATCTGGGTCCGTCTATATATAAAAGACGCAAGGGTTAGCCAACCGTAGAAGAGGTCGAGTGACGTCATCAATAAGATCTATGGTGGAGTGACGTCACCTATCGGGAACTGCAAGGTGTTCTCATTGGCCGAAGAACTTAACTCCATTGTAACATGACGCGCTGTCCGACGGAGACATACAAACTGTATCATATTTCCGACGAATACTCTATAATTCGAAACCTACTCCTCTAGCCGCTGACCCACTGTAGCCCCAATTTATTCTATAAATGTACAAAATGTTTTGTATATACCCATCTAGATTATCTAGAAACCGAAACCAGCTTAGCTAGAGATACTTAACAATACTCCTGATAATAAAATGCAGACAACAGGTTGGTAAAATTTCAAAACAAATTTCAATTGGGAAAATATTTGATTGCCTAGTTATTGTGACGTTCTCTACCAACGTGTTTGGTGAGTTTGCTAATTCTGTCCGTAGTTTGTGGCCTTCTCTCGACCCAAAACACTGAGTAACTGTCGGGCGTTTATGAGAGAGAGAGAGAGAGGGAGGGAGGGAGGGGGTTGCCGTTCGGTGGAGCGAATCGAGGACTCCGGAGGCCCGGCCGGTTTTTCCCACGTGGTTCGAGTTCCCCTCACCGCCTTTCTTTCCGACGCTGTTCGAACGGCGTTGTGCGCTCACCGAAACACTCGCCGACAATGTGCCACCGCCGTGAGAAACACGAAAGAGACTCCTGCATGGCTACAGGCCGAGATCGGGACATTATTTTAAGAAAACGGTCTTTGAAACCCTTGTTTATATTCGCCATATACTGTACATGCGATTTCCTATAATGAGGTGCTTATTATTGATGTACTCTTTGTACCGGTACTATAATCATAGTACAGTGCTTAGTAATAGTGTGGTGGAGAAATTCTACAGAATTTCGGTCTCAACCAAAGGGTAAAATACATGTAAAATCAACAACGATTTTCCAAATCCTACAATCCCTGCAAAACTAATTTAGCAATACTTCCGAACAACAAAAATAACGTAATCTCGCTGTCAGAAGACAAACGACAGTCCGCAGTTTCGAAGAAGGTTAAAAATATCTCAGGAGCGTATTTCTAAAATAAAACATTACAGCCCTCTGAGACATCAATTTTTAATGTCTCCCGCGTAAGTGCACGGCTTTAAATTGAGAATCTCCAGTCTAGCGGAGTCAAAACAATATCGCTTCTCGGAATTAATCCGCGGAGAGTAAACTCTCCCTCCCGCCCGAACGCAGGCTCGATCCAAGAATGGAAACAGGAGCGTAGGATTTCTAGGTCAGACGCACAAAAGAGAAAAGGAAAACAAGTGGACGTGAAAGGACGGGGGAGAAGAGGCATCGCGACGCGAAGGCGGCACGACTGAATTGCAGCGCCTAGTTTTAATTACGCTTAACGCCATGACGAGATAGTTGAATCCATAACTACATAGATATTTACCGCGCGGATAGCGACGTTTTATTAAATAAATTATTTACTTCGTCCTATAAGAACAAAAACGGAGGTAACGTACAAGTGGCGTCAGATGGTAACGGAAATGGTCCCCTTGTGTGCAATCATTAAAATTTGTATTTTCAGATTTATAGTCAAAATTAATTTTCAAGGAAAATTTCGTAATTAAGACATGAGGTAAAAACGGATGACATCATAAAATTGTAGATCGATTCTCATTTTTAAAATTTCAATTAATGGACTGCACGCATATTACATATAACAGGCATTTCAAAACAAACTGAAATAGACACTTTATAATGCCAATTATCCTTAATGTAATGTTTCATATCTGTGTTATCTACCCCCGTGAATGTCCCAATTATACTTGGTTATTTTCTGAAAAAACACAATTAAATCGTGAATAAAGTTTTAATAGTTCCACCACATAACGATGCCCTCCTGGGAGTGTCCTTCAGACAGAATCATTGTTTTATTCCATTCTATTATGCAGTACGACTTTTATATCTTAAATTTAAGCATCAAAACGGTAGCAATTTATTTTTAATTCTGCAATATGAAGTATAATCATTTCATGAAGACTGTTAGTCCTTGAATACTAGGTGTTTTATGCTTACTGAAAACTGACTTATGTAATTCAACATTTATTCTCGCCTAATATAATTTTTTTTTCGTTTATTCGTCTAGAGGCACGATTTTTTAAATCTAATATACAGTACACGTATAAAAAAATATTTGATCACGTGAGTGATATACTATCTCCCGTCAATTGTCCGATCTGATTCTAGACCAGTTTCAGATCTTCACCATAGCGCACGTCGTGTATGTGAAATATTATTTACATGATCTGGTTTCCTTAGCGTTAACGCATTCGTGATGTAAGCATCACGTTGTATTACGCCATAGCACCCATCCGCTATTGCCTCAAGGCTCAGACCGGTCTACTCGCTGGCGAAAGAGGACAGCAATTCACGTGGGCAATAGTGTTCAAAAATATCGCAACAACCTTGCAGAACGTTGTACCGTTTTATCGTTAAATACTTCTGAATGCAGATTGGTTATATTCAAGAATTTTTACAATACACTTTCTCTTACCAATTCCAAAACATAACAGCCACGGTGTATTCTTAATTTTAATGCGATATTACAATCTTCCCCCACAGTCAGGTCGGACTGTACCCCAACTTCGGGCTATTTTTAGATCCGCAGAGTAACTTAAATTTCCCCGTTCCGGGAAACGTTCTGGGTGGGGGGAAAAGGGTCCAAGTCAAAGGGCTGGACCAAACTACCCTCTAAGAGCGGTCCTGGTGTTTACACAGTTCACCTTGGCCTGTCTGGTTCAAGACCGTTGCTCTCAGCCCCTCAAGACAAGCTGAAGGCAAAAGTTCAACTGTGACATTCATTGTCATTACCGACAGGAAATGAGGTAAGCGGAGTACAATCCAATTTATTAAATAAATTAAACAATATTTTAATAATTTTGATTTTGATATGTTAATTCTGGTGTATATCTATTCGATTATTCAATATTCCACTGAAAAATTAATTGTCGGATCTCAAACATAAATTTAGTTAAAGGTTATTTTATAATATATTATATTACGTGAAAAATCAGCGTACACTCAAGTATTTTCAAAACTATTTAAACAGCACATATTTAGATAATAATGTAGAAACGAGATACTACATAAATGGAATTGTGTGATTGCAATTACGGCACGTTCATGAAAGACGTAATAGTAAACTTCTAATGCCGTATTACAATACTTAAAGATATTACTAGCGATATTACTAATAATCAGAATTTCAAAAATTTCTCAATAAAAAATTACCCATATTGTTGTTGTACAATTAATTATTAAACTGAATAATTCCTTTAAAAAATTTATGAGGCTACCGGGGAGTTATCAATAAAGCATGTAGCGCTACCTAGTAGCGAATCAAATAACTCAATTCACAACGGCATGTGTAACGGTTTCTCGATTCAAAAACTCAAGCTATTATTATATAAAACAGGCTTAAATTTCAGGTGCAGTGTACTAATGCAATGTTGATGCGTCAACTATCGTAATTATTTGATCAATTTAACGCGAATAACATAGAAACAATTACAGCAAAGGGAAAGGCCTATATTGGTAAGTGTGAACTCAGAAACGTGAAATTAGAATTACAGCTAGGGAATTCCTAAATCTAACATATCTGAACATTAAATTTAAGCATGAGAAATACATATAATTTATGTCCAGACCACGAATCAACCCCCTCTATGCAAGCCTCCTTAGCTCAGTGGTAGAGCACTGGTCTCGTAAACCAGGGGTCGTGAGTTCAAACCTCACAGGAGGCAGCCATCGAATTTTTGGCCTCTCCACCTGTTGATTGGGAAGCTGTAAACGTCACTAACGAAGCAATAACGTCAAAGTGATAAGTACGAGAAATAATCGGGACCCACGTACAATAAGATGGTATAATATCCTAGAACATTTAGTAACTTTTGATCTTCAATTTCCATTTATGGCAGACATTTTAAACCATATTCAAACTAAACAGCTAAGTTCTAAATTCAAAGTGTAAAGAAACAGAAATACTAACTTTTTACAACCCTACACATTTCGGGGTCCAGCCCCCTACACTGTCATAAAACCCAAACAACCCTAAGCTTAGCCTTCGGGACCTTCCTTAGACTCGTCTTTCCTCGAATTCTTTGATGGTTTATTTCCCAAGAACCCACACTATACAGCCACGCGATTCCAACGGCCAAGTAAACTGTTGAATTATACAAATTACAAATATAAAATTGATGATAAACAAATGCATCCATTCTCGAAGCATAGGTCGTGTTAAAAAAATCGTCGGTCGTCTTTTGAAAATAATTGAGAGGAGCTATAAAATAACAATTTTCCCGTTCTCCGGAGACAGCTGCAATCCAGTATTCCCCATTCTCAGGCCGGCTGCTATTCAGCCCTAATGAATAACAATACAAATTAATCAGGCGCACCCTTCTGTTCGGTCCGTACAATGCAGCGTGTGTGGGGGATGATGAGTGCCGTAGGTGGTCTAGGCGAATGCCCGAGGGGGAGGCTACGCCATATTTCGCAGGCTAAAAATATAATAGGTTTACAGCGATATTAGCAGTCAATCTCAATTGGCGTTAGTTTAAGAACGAATGGGAATTAGAACAGATGCGATGAGCAAATCATTTGAACCAGAAAAAAAGCCCTATCACAAATTATGGGATAAAATAGAATCCATCGTTCCCATAACATGTAATTACGTTTCATATAACGGACATTTTCTTATTCTATCCAAACTCGTGTGATTTTTCGTAGCAAAACAGCGTAGTGCTGCCGAGATGAGATGCTTCATCGGCTACGGTCCTTGCTTTATTACTTACTGAATTCTACTGAAGTAAATAAGAAACCAAAATCGGTCTAGCTTAGAATATCACGTGCAAAGAAGAAATAGTTATTGTTGTAACTCAGTTTTGCTTAGCCTTAGTATGACTAATAACCTACGCATACTGGCAACACACTGGCAATTGCAGTCCCCAGTAGAGAGACACTTTAGAGTTTTAACAGTAATTCTAGACGTTAATGCGAGGGACGCGCAATTTAAAACCCCGCGGAAGGACGCACGTTAATTTCCTTTATGTCCAATACCCGGCTCGAATGAGCGATTTCCTCGAAGCGGGACGGAAAAAGAACTGGCAGATGCGTTCTGTACAATCAATCGGGGAGATAAGATATGGACGGAAGAAGGATAGAAGAAGGAAGTGGGAGGAGCTGCTTACGGTCGGGAATGCGTACAATGGTGTGCAGTTTGGGCGTAATAACAGGGGTCGGGAGGGGGTGCGCAGCTGGGGGCCGCGGAAGAAGTGAACAGCTGGCCGGCACATGAAGTGCCTCCCTCCGCTCCAACGCTTTGTTGTTGTCACAGCCCCAACACCATCACCCACCCCCCTTCATGTCGTTGTGACCTAACTATACCAACCCTATGTTCCTAACCTACTTTTTCCCCATATGGTACGCCCGATATTGTCAGCTTAGCACAACTTCTAATAGAATTTCTTTTCAATCATAAGAACTCTTAAACATTTTGTCAAAACTATATTAAAATATTTATAAAAAAAATGACGCCTGCACGACGAAAGTTTCTTTCTCAGTTATTTGCTTTTCACAATTATGCTAACTGCCGATATGCGCGATTTGTGATAAGCAGCGAGATCCCCTATCACTGCCCCTACTTACAAACCAATGTCCATGGCATACGGGTAAATTTCTGTTCATTTTAATGTTCGCCCCTCATATTTAATATTATATTAATAACCCATCTCGAACATTCGACTTTATAATTTATTAACGAGCAAATTGGAATTAAGCTAAGCGTTAAGCAAAATGTTTTCGCCTAAGAATATCTGTACAATTGAATCCCTCGGTCAACTGTAAACCAGACAACAAAAAAACAGCGAAAGAGTGGAGATTCGCCGCCAAAGGCGAGGGTTTAAGAGATCTGCGTGCCACATGCTTTTTCAGGTACTGACACTTAGAAAGGGCAAGTCCGGTAACCGCTATAAAACATAAGCCCAGGCCAAATACGAAATTGGAAGGTACCGGTCTCCCCTTTCTCGACGTACATTTACAACGCCTCCTCCACTGTTTTTGAACTTCGGCCGCCTTTGTAACTTTTACAACGGATTTTTTTTAAAGAACACCCCTAACTTCAATCCCTTTTAAATATTGAATTGCAGACAGTACTGTACAGTAATTTTTGAAACACGAATTTTGCCATTGTAACGGATGAAATATATCTGCTATATATCACGTGACTGCTTCTAAAAGACTAGTGTAGATGTACTGCAACGGTTATGACGCAATATAATATTTATATGAAATTAAACATCTTACCTTGATTCTTCATTGACTGGACGAACGTCCGCTGCTAGTTCCCGTCGGTCTTCTGTAAGAAAATAATATTTAATTAAAAACAGTAAAAAGATTGTATTATTAGTTCCTGGTAAAGGGCTAGAAGCGATAAAAGGACAAACATGGAGAACCGAATATGTCGTAAACAAACTCTAAAATTACGACGTTCAAACAGAATTCTCTGATGGATAAGGGAACACTGCAACGGGCACCTACATCCAATGAATATTACTTATTCATTTACCGAGTATTAATAATAATTTTCAACTATAAATCTTTTTTTAATTTGTTTGTTAAAAATGTGATTGCCGAAACCCGGGATCGAACCAGGGACCTTTAGATCTTCAGTCTAACGCTCTCCCAACTGAGCTATTTCGGCGGAATGCGTAAATTCTGAATAATGTCAACATATATACCAGATACTCTTCAATACCATGTTGAATGAAAAAAGTTGAGTTGACTGCGTACATAACATTTCCTTATAAGCCAAACATAAAAACAACCTTCTCTCAAAAAATGAGCATTACTAATATACAGACAAAACATGGAATCAGAAATTTCTGATACTTGCACACCTCAAATTATTTATCTTACAAATGAATACACAGTAACAAACTCAATGTCCAAAATGAGTTCGTCTTATTTACGGGTTAGAAGATATAAATGGTTTAGAAAGAAATATTGAATGTGATAACATTTAAAGGCAATTAAAGGCCATATAACTTCATAAATGTTAATTGTATATTAAAATTAATATATAATTATGAATACTGAAATTCTAATCATATGATTTCTCAAAATGTTTGCAATATTTTCAGGCTTGATCCCCAATAAATATGCAGTATCCCAAGTACAACCTTACAAGTGCCATTCAATATGTCAAATAATCAATTGTGGTATAATGAAAAACATTAAAATTTCAGTTTAAAATCATTAAACTATTCATCTAATTTAATGTCACTTGTTTATACCAATATCAAATAATAACACATAAAAGTACTCACAGAAAGAGATACTAAGAAAAGTATGTGGTCAAGAAAAAATACTTGTAAACAGATTGACAAATACTAATTATTGTATGTATACTATTCAGCAATATTAAGACAATTATAATGTTAAGAGTTATAATTATATTATGTTCAAGTAAGCAATTTTCTGTTTTAATTAAGTATGAAATACAAACTTCTGTGACTTACCATCTGGATTCCTGATGGGTGCAATTCTTGAAGATTCATATCTTTCTTCATTCAAGCTGCTATCATTGTTGATTTCACTCTTTGCAGAACTAACCTTTGGATTGGGACACCTCCATTTTTCAATTTCTTTACGTATTGATTCTACAGAGGTTTTATGATCTACAGAAGACTTGCGATTGACCATTCGCATAACTGCCCTGTCATAATTCTCAGCCAAACGGTAGGCTAAATCAGAGAAGTATGAATCTGAATTGTGTGAAGTCTGTTCTCTCAGTAAATCCATCTCCCTGAGCAAACACCTGGCATCATTAACAGTAGCTGTGTAATCTGGTACACTGTACTCCTTTCTATCAGAATTATTGGCTGCATTTGATTTGTCTTCAGGTGGTCTAATTCTATTAGTATTATTTGGTATTCTCTTCTTTTTCATGGTGGATTCAATATTACTAATGTTGATCCTTCTCTTTGGCATAGTGTCCTGGAATGATTTCAACTGTTCTCCAATGTGTGCCAATTCTCGAGACATATTGTCAATATCCTGTAATATAACAACAGAAAATTAATTTTACATTATATTAGGCAACTACTATCACAAATGTGTGAAAATTTTGAAATATTAAGAAACAACCATATAAATGTAAGGTGTAATTGATGGGAGCAACTTTTAGATTTAAATAAAAGTTAAATAATTTCTTAGAACAAAATTATTTTGGAATAAATTCATCAAGCTAAACTCTGAAAATGAGACAAGGAACCACAATAAAATTGCAGACTTATTTTTATTATTTAATCACTATAAGCACAAAACAAAAGTAAATTCTATATAACAGCTTCAATCATTTTGATTGTGAAAAAATTGTAATTACTATATTTTGTTTAATTTTCATGTAAAATATTTAAATAAACCCAAACTGTATTACTAACAATACCAATATTGAATATATCATGAAATGAATTAAGAACAAAGACAAACTAAATGAGCTGGTGATTTAAATGCTGAGATACATATCAATAAAACTATATTTTTATAATTATATGTTTCACACTTTTTTGTTTTCTTATTTTCTACAGGCAATACTTTTTAGTTGAACTTTTCAAGGACAAACTATTAGACACTGCCATCTTCATCAAAAACATTGTATCACAGGCATATATCACTTTTAAAGATGTGTCATTATTTTACATTACTTGAATCATTTTTAAGCAAATGACAATGAGTTTTAAACAAATATATCTAAACTATTATTTTAACTTACTACACTAACCTAAAAAAGTTACAACAATGAACATTTTTCCAATTAACATATGAACTTCAGCCAAATTAATTAAGATTGTTGCCACACTTTATTGTAAATAAACAAAAACAACATAGAAAATATTCTCTTATTGATGTAGGAATCATTTCTGAGCACTAATCATAAAAATAAATTATTTCCCCCCAAAAAAAGAGTACAGAAACTCTAATACAATATTACATGCTTTTTACTTCTAGCTTCTTATCTAAATACTTACTTTAAGCTCAGACTCAATCTTTTTTCCAGTCACATCAGACTGTAATACAACATTTTGTCTCTTTTTATCTCCATTATTACTTGCTTCAGTTTTTTTACTTCTGACGGTACGAAATGTCCTGGAAAATGACCACTTTGTTATTCAATACTCTTCAATCAAACAGGGCAGGCCAATGATAAATAATTGTTGTTAATTCCTACAATATATTTTCTATTTGTTCAAACATATGCATGCTTTAAGCTAGATGATAAATTAAATCGGTAACTAGAAGAAATCAAACATTTTTTGTTGGAACCATGCCATAAGGTGGCACGGTGTTGTCTTCAAATGAGAATTTAGTTACAAGTAAATAAGGTGCAAAACGGGAATAATATCGATGACTTTATGACTGAATATTGCATCTTATTAATGAAATGAAGATTATCAATTACATTCACGCAATTAGTTCTTAATAATAATTACCCTTCTCTTTTTGGTTGAATGATTCTGATGCCGCTTTCTAATTCCAACAAACCATCATTGGGGATGTGCTTTGGGAGACTGAAGGAAGTCATTTTATTCGGTTCAGGCGTACAGTTTTCATGACTATTTTTACAAGTGGAAATGTTAAACGGGCCGCCCGTCTGGAATACACTCCTTTTCATTATTTCAAGCGGAATACTTCGTCCGATAGGAGTGGAAAGCCGGAGACTTTCTGTAGCGACGGGTAGGCGGAACGCAAAATCAAAGCGTGACAATTCCGGAAGAGCGATACTTTCCACGAAAAGAGTATTACCGAAAAAACGTCAAACACAACACAGTAAACAAAACAAGTACAAAACACCCGTTCCCGCGAAACCCAATGCTCACTATATCAACCGATAACTTATGCTACTTATCGATTTGCAGGAAGGTTTACCATAATAGTTTCTACTGTTTCTATAATAATTGCACATGTAATAATCATTAAAAAAATTCATTCTTACAATTTTTCAGGCTATTGAAAATATCTTTTTATATTTCTCTATATTCTACCTAATTAAAAATTAATCTGTAGTGTTGGTACCAACCGCCAGTATAAGTTCAAATTTTGTAATTTGTGCGCCTGAAAATTTGCTGCATTATCTTTTGGGGTAAGTAAACTTTATATTATTTACAATGTAAACTGAAATGATCGTTTCATAACCAATTCGTTTTCTTACTATTTAAACCAAACATATATTCTAAGCAATACAACTCAATATATTGGAATAGATCTTAGATGGCTATTCACTATTACATGGATTTGTACAGACACACACACACACAAAATTTTTTTAACAATCGAACTCAATTGAATGGCATTTTTTAATGTGATCTATTATAAAAGGATTTACTATATAGAATTCTATACAGTGAATTCAGACTTAGTAATTTCTGTTGTCTGTTTGGGATTAAAATTTCCACCTTTCCTAGGACTACAAATTCCAGTTCTTATATCCAGTTTTAATTTTATTTATTCTCACCAACTGAACTTTCTTTTAAAAACAGTAGACAGGTAACCATTTAAATATGAACACTCATGTCTTGATCTTTAGTATTTCTAAAGAGTGAAAGATTATGATTGATGTAGATATTGTAGTATATAGTTGTAGTATGTATTCTTTTTATATTTTTATTGAGTATCAATATCTTTAAAGATTGACATTCTTTATTCCTTTCCTGTTTAAAATTATATGCTGTTCAAGATTGAATGTTCTTTCTTGAACTATTTCTAGTGATGTTAACCTTTATGGCTGGAGCCAATAATGAAATGATTTTATTAGTTCAATTAATAATTATTTATCAAACTGGTACCCAAATTAGTGACAATAAATAGTCTGGTGATGATATTACACTATTCATTGTTTCACGGGCTATAATTTATCAATGCTAGGAAACAATAGTATTGAATTCTTTGGGAATTATCAATTTTGGTATTTGCAATGCAAATTTTCTTTTTAGTTCTGCTTTCAATTTTTTTGAGTACTTAGGATATATCTGAACAGGCTGAAGGTAATTAATAAATCAAACCCAATAGAGTCTATAACACCCATCAATGATTAGAAAGTAAGAGGTAAAACTAAATGTACACTAAAACTTATTATTAATTAGCTTAATGCACATAGTATGCTGCAGTTCATAAAATCATTGCTATGTACTTTTTCTAGCTACTCAGAATTGATGTAACATTCTAAAATAAATTAGGAGAAGAATGCAATATTTGAAAAAAAGGAACAGCATATTTCAAAAATCAGTTTTATATCTACTATACTTCTCAAATATTTTTACAGAAATAAAATAAATCTTTTTTAAAAGGCACAGTGAAAAATCAATGACAAATGGACATTTTAAACTAGTTTATCATTCAGACTTCTTATAAAGTAGTATGATTTGTGGTTCAATACAAACATATTATACACTATGTTATGTTAATATTCAGATAAATATGCACAAATATTAACAAGGCTTAATTATATTGTATACACATTTTATATTTACATATTCAATGATGCAACGGTAATTTATCGCTAGAATCTCGAAATTACATCATGTTTACTTCTAAACAGGTCAACTTTTAGGTATTACAAGTTTAAAATAAAATAAATTCCTAATTTGAGAAAGCTTCAGGAAACATCTGAATTTCCAGACACAACTCTTTGTTGCGGTGTTTCAAAGGGTTGGATCTTACTGGTAATTATCATTTGAGATCTGTTGGGAGTCTTGACAGCCGAATTCGTCGACGGAATCTTATCATATGATCCAGTCGTGCCCTCGAAAAGTACCTGATTAATTTTTAATTTCGCCATTTGAAGTCCATAAGGATTCGAAATTTTCTTCAACTCTTGCTGCACATAGATCGCAAACGCAGCGTATTCATCCTTGACCTCGATCAGAGGTGTCCCGGGTGTCTTCTGCCTCTGTTCAAATTTGAAATCTGTAACTTTTTCGAGGCTCCTTTCGTTCAGCAAGCGTGGACGTTTCAGAGAAGGCTGCCTGAATGATTTTTCACTATCAAACAACCTGTTGTCTTTTTTGAGTGCTGATGTCGATATGTGGTTGTTCGAGATACCCGAATTGTTGCCTGCAGTTTTCAGGCCATGCACAGCATCTCCGTTGTTCACAGGCTCTTCCAGGACTTGGACTATTATTTCAGGTTCATCATGTACAACACATTCTGCAGTTTCATTTGTCAAATCGATCTGACTTGTACTTATCTCACCATTGTCATTTTCCACTTCGACTTCGAAACCGGACCAAGTTGCCTAAAACATATAATGGAAATTAATACAATATATTATGTTACTGACAAATGAAGCATGAAAATCTAGTACTGACTAGAAAATATCAAAGAGTAAACAGTAAAGGTGCACATGGTAATCTATACGTTAAAAATACAATAATGTGTAGGATCGAAAATAATTCCACTTCACTCACCTCTAACGGTTCGGAGCCGAACTTTTGCATAACAGCAAAAAATAAACTGACGCATTAAAAAGTGAAAACGAATATTCAGAATAATCACCGCGAGATGCGAAACTCAGTACTATTAGACCAAGAGTCAACTAAATGGGAGACGATGTGTGTCAACTCGCGAAACCAAACTCATTGGGACCCCGCAAAGAAACCTCCCGTTTTGTAACAGTCCGGTTTCAGTTTTTGGCGTATTTTTAAACCGAGAACTCTGGTTTGGCAATCCGTGATTGTAGGATGTACGGTAAACATATGACTGAAGTCAAATTTTCCTTATGCAACAATTCTTCATATAATATCCATCAATCGCCATAATAATCAACATTTATATGGGGCCTATTTAAGTGATAGCGGAACACACACCAGTTCTGAAAAATTTGAATAAATTGGTCTGTAGTTTTAACGAAGCTTTGTCTACATTTTATTCTTTTAAAAGCTACAGTAAATATAATATGTTATTACTAAAAGAAATATTTAGGTGATCCGAATTATTTTGCGATTTTCCAAGGATGGGGACTATTATAACCATGACTGATAATTCGAGAGTCGAAATAATCCCCAAAAGTTATAATACAGCTGACAGGTTTTTTTAATGGCGAAGAATAATTGTCATTTCTGGAAATTGGAACTATGTTTCGGTAAATAGAAATATACTTATAAAACGAAATTGTGATTCTCTTTGTTTCTCATGGCGATGTAGAATCGTATAGCTCCAGGAATACGATTAAAAAGTCAAATTTTATTGTATTAACGAATAGGTACAATTTTGTTGGGCCAATAAAAGGGAGAAAATCCAAACGGTACAGTTGGCTAGACTGCGTAATCTGCAATTCATTGCTGGCTATACTACGTCGGTTTACCTCTTGGCCCGCGTTTTCCCCAGATTCGTAGTCCCGCATGCCGTCCTCTCTGACTTTGGGCAATCTGGGGTTGATGCACTTGGCGACGAATTCCAACGGTTCGTAGGCAAACCACGTCGGTTTTTGCACTTCCCTCAGTCTACCGTTTAGCAGGACCTGTTTTTGGTACCGCTTGTGCTCCCTGTTAAACTGTGTCCTCAGACCGTGCATTTTCCTTTCGACGTCGTGGACTTCCCTGTTCATTTTGCCGGCGATAGAGATGACAGCTTCGCGTTTTAGCTCCCTGTTCTTGTAGTTGGGATCTTCGAGGTCCCAGAGACAGGTGTTGCGGCAGTAGTGGCCGATCAATGTCAGGACCTCGTCCCTTCTCCAGTCCATTTCTTAATCTGTGTTGAGTTTGTAAACACGCCGCGGCCGCCTCTTCGAAGGGGGATAACGGGCAACTTTTCGGACACAACTCTGTCTGACACAAGTCTAGAAACTGTTGCGCAGAAACACTGCGCACCTGGGATAGTCAAGCACGCTCTTGGGGCATGACTATTTTTAGAGTAACTCTTTTTCTGTTTTGATATATAGTTTTAGACGTTCTCTCCGTGGTTAGCTTGTGGTAGGGATACCGATCAGTCTTTTTATCGAACTACAAACTTTCCAGGGTACTGGCTTATGGTTATGCCGACGCAGTAAGGCCAAGGAGAAGGTCATTATAGTGTGGGGTGGGTTTTATGAGTGCTGCTGGTGTTAGTAAACAGGCCTCTATTAGGAATGATGACGAGTATGAGGACATATTGCGAGACAACTTGGTCAAAAGTGTATCCTATTTAGGAATCAAAGAAATATACAATACAAGACAATACAATACTAAGAAATTATATCAATTTCCCCAACACAGAATCCCACAGAGAATTCCTGAGAAATTGAAAAGTCTGTTCAACTACATAGAAAATTTGAACAAGTTATTACAAAAATGAAATGAAGAGAAATAACCATCAAAGTTTAAACTGTACCATTTTTGTTATTCCTTGTTATAAAAGTACAACCTTATGTACAGTCTCTAATGTAATTAGAGGCAAATACATGAATATTATTTAATCCACCACAACTTAAAAAACTTGTCCATTTCACTATTTTATTTGTTTGGTAACCGTTGTAATTAGTTTAAGGGAAGAAAGTAAATAACTGAGTTATTAATATTATTAAATTATAGATATTTATATTAGTAATTTGGAGAGTTCAAAATATTTGTTGTTTATCATTTTACTGACTGACATAATTTAAACTGCATTGATATAACATGAAATTGATGTTATAGCACATAATAAAAAAGCATTTTGAAATGGAACATTCTTTTATTAATTAGTCATTCTAACAACAGCTATGAGAAATTCTGAATATTACCATTTAACAAGAATATAGATTTGAGGGTTTAATTAATATATATTTAACAAAATAAAATATAGATTTTTGACTTGTTTTACATTATATATATATATATATATATATATATATATATATATATATATATATATATATACATTATTTAATATATACTTAAAGTATATATTAAGTGGGGTAAGGAATGTCACACTGAAAATAATTTACAGTGAATTACAACAAAATGTACATTAATAAAACATAATCAGTTTCATTGTTAACCATATGCAGATATATTTTAAATATAAAATATCACCTACTGAAATTAAGAGAACACTACATTTAACAATATTATTTTCTTCTTAAGTTTTTCTTCTGATTATATTATTGAAAAATGAAGCTTACGTCTTGATTCAGGTATACTAAAATCTATTTAATGTACTATTAGTGTGAAAGTCTACTGCATTTGAGGACTTAATGTTTATACTAATCTCATCATAATACATAATAGCCATTGAAACACTTATACTTCCGAGTCAAGCATGTAAAATTGAAATATCTAAAGTATTAAAATTAAGAGGAAAATACTTCAGTCTCAGAGAAGCCGTAAGTACAGTGTTAACATGTGGTAATACTGCAGTTATAGAAGTGTAATATGTAGGTAAGCCCCACTATATGAGTTTGGCACTAATTTATCATAACTAAAACTTTGCTAGGGTAATTATATTTGAGGAAGTGCACTGAAGTATGTAATTTACAGGATGTCATTCTTTATTGCACAGACAGCACTTCTTTGCCGCTGGGTTAGTTCATGAGGTTGAACTTTACTGGTTATAATAATCTGAGGCCTATTAATAGAAGTTTTGACAGTCGAAATTGAACCCAAAGGCCGATCATAAGTCCCAGTTGTGCCTTCAAAGAGGACCTGATTAATTTTCAACTTTGCCATTTGAAGCCCGTAAGGATTGGAAATTTTTTTCAATTCTTGTTGAACGTACAGTGCAAATGCAGCATACTCATCTTTGACCTCTACCCATGGTGAGCTGCTTTTCAGTTTGAAAAATGGATTCAACCTCTCATCAAATTTGAAGTCGTTTATTTTTTCCAAACTCCTCTCATTGGTAAAACATCGGCGTTTCAATGATGGCTGACAAGTCCTATTGTCCTTCCTATTTGCAGGAGACTGTGGCATAATTATATCAGAAGAGACAGGCATATTGGGTGTGCTGGTGGTGGTAATCACATTTCCATTATCTTGTATCACAGTAGTTACATTATCCGTTTGTTGCTCTTCAAAGCACTGGTCTTCCAAACATTCAACTATGATCTCCCCCGGTTCATCTTTTACATTGCACTCTGAGCTGTCAGTTGTGTATTCTATTTCTGTGGAACTTAAATTGTGGGTAGGATCATTCTTGACTTCAACCTCAAAACCAGTCCAGGATGCCTGAAACAATGCAGAATTAGAAAAAAATATTCACAAAAATTGTTTATGTAACCAGGACAAAAAAATTATTTCTATAATTGTGGAACTAAATCAGCTATAAAGGATTACCTTCATTAATATGAATAAAAATTATTCGTATAATATTAAATTTTGGACAACACTTTTCTATACATATTTCGATATTACCTAAGATTCACCATTTCGTTTACAGGTTTAATAAATAAAATTATTAAAAATTAACACAAAACCTAAACATATTTATAATAATTCTACAACATAAAACGAGCGAGGTAAATGGAAGGAGAGGATTTTAAAACTGTTCCATACGTGATCGCATAACCATTTTAGGACGAACGTAAACAATTTGTGTTTCAACAAAGAATACTCGTTGGTGATATTCTGCGACATGTTTTTAAACAAATAGGGTATGCAGTTTCGTTGTATTGGTCAAACTGTAATCGGCGAGTCGATAGTGCGCATTCCGTTTGTCCGCTAGTAACCGAAAGATAAATTTTGCTAAATACTGGAGAAGAAATGGTACCTCGTTGCTTATATCCTGGCTGATAGTTTCTTGCTGATATGCGCCCAACTCCTCGTACTTAACCTTCGGCAGCCTGGGATTAATGCACTTGGCAACGAATTCCAGTGGTTCGTAAGCGAACCAAGTCGGTTTGGGAATATCCCTGAACCGTCCGTTCAGTATGACCTGTTTCTGGTATCTTTTGTGCTCCCTATTAAACTGTGTTCTGAGACCGTGCATCTTTTTTTCGACGTCGTGAACGTCCCTGTTGAGCACATTCGCGACGTTGTACAAGGCCTCCCGTTTCATTTTTCGATTTTTGTAATTTGGATCTTCCAAATCCCAGAGACAAGTGTTCTGACAGTAGAGCTCTATCAGGGTGAGAACCTCGTCCCGTCTCCAGTCCATTATAATGAAGGCTAGTGTCGGCTAGTTTGTAAACACGAGAAATCCAGCAACTTTTAGACGCGAACAAAGGCTTGAGACATGTCCTGAAACTGTTGCGCAGACGCTCTCCTCACTGCCATCTAGATATCATTTGTCATATTTGTCCAAAGCAGAAAGGCATAAATGATTAGAATAATAATAACAATTGTATAATAATATTGTATGTTGAAATATCAAAACATAATTTTATAATTGTATTGAAGTTTGTAATTTATACAGAAATTATAATTAATAATATACACATCCAAAATGTGCATTTGCCACGATAAATGGTATATCACCGCTTAGAAACATTTTTGGTAAACTTTACTATTTTCATTATCATTTTCAATAAATTAATAATAATATTCTTTATATGATTAAATTATATATGTATATATATATATATATATATATAAAATTTATTTTATTTTGGCATATCAATGGCATGTAGCCATTTCTTACATATCCTTATGGATCTGGAAACTGTTAAAAATGCATGTTGAAGTATAAGTTATTATTTATGAATTTAACCTAGAATTTTTCATGTTAAATTTATTAAAATGGATAATCTGGATATTGTTTCTAGTATAAAACACTTACACACTACTAATCCATAAACATCTTAGCATTATATTTTATTCCTAAAAAGTTTAAATTACTGGGGCATTTAATACTCCAGTTTACATAATATAAACTCCACATATATATTACCCCTACTAATGGCCAGTCTCTATTATTTAAAATAAAACCTTGTTTTCCGACTAATTCAAATATGAGATATCCCTTTTTATCTTGTGCTTGATAAATGAATTTAAAATTAGATATATCTTCAGTTTGTATCTAAATGTACTGAAGCTTTAACATTGTTGCTTACATTGTTGATATGTATAAATTATCATACAACTGTATACAAATTTAGTTCTGAAGCTCCCATATGTACATAGTATTATATTTGTTCATGTAATACAGATTGGTCTTCATATCCAAAATGTGATGCTACCTACCCAGTAATTTTAAATACTCTCAAAACACAAGTGAGATGTAGTGCAATTTATATTTTAAATAAATTTTTATATTTAATTTTATGCCAATATATATAAAATCAATATTGGTTTTATTTACTTATTATGACATTAACATTTACTTAATTATATACATTTATAAATTATACTGTTATAAAGCAAGGAAATATTTTTCACTGTTTGTGAATGAAATGGTGCTACCGAGAAAGAATATTGTTTTAATTCCATTAAAACATCATTTTTGTTTTCTCTAATGTACTAGTTGTACTTTCTATCATATATTTTTTGAATTGATAGTCCGTTGAAATTCTAATTTTATTGTGTGACATTACATGAAAACAAAATTCAAATCATATCAAAAACATTTAACAGTGATCATTTTTGCCATTTTATGTCTCGACTCGCAGGTTTTTCAGAGTGACACTGTTCACATTTATGGCTAGCTCTTGAACTGTGTCTGCCTATGACTCTTCTGAATGGCTTATTGCGGTTTGCTACTATTGGTGCACTTTTTTCTGATCTAGCCATGCTGCAATTACATTCCTATTCCACCTGTCCAATCTGTTAGTTCGGGCAAACAATAAATTACTTATTATATAGTTATTTGTTATATGAAATTCAATTGTAAATACTTTGAAAATTAAAATGATCAGTAGTAAAAGGACTCCTGACCAAAGTTATGAAGTTTAGGTTTATTGTTAGTGACATAATTAATCACAAAATGCAATGTAGAAAACAACGAAAATGGAATATATTAATTAATCACATTCACAAATGTTTGAATGAAGTAAATTAAAAAAATAAAACAACAACATTTTAACTATTATATTAAGGTTTCAAAATAGTTACCAATGTTTTTATCATATAAAGTCTCATAGATCATTTCATATTCTATAATTCCTCAATTTGGAGCCATATATAGGATACTGTGCATCTAATGCACCCTCTCTATTGCACGCCTGGAAAAGCAATAGGAAGTAGTATCAATGTTCATTTTCTTCGATTTTGGTCTATATAGGTTCACATTAAGGGATGTGCTGGAAATTGACGTAAAAGAGAGAAAAAATGCGATAAAACCGGTGCCCTACGGTATAAAAAAGTTGCTTTTGACTTAACCGTGGACGGCGTGTTAAAAAAGGGACAGGGCGGAGAGTTTGCCAAAGCCCCGGGGGCGGATTTTGCCGCGAAATAATTTTTGAAACTGCTCCATTTTGAGTGCGATTCAGAATTTACACTTAGGTAGATTGATAATCAAATCAGTCCATTGCTACGTGCTGGCACTGGTTTGTTACTGTTTATATTATAAAGGATAATTGTAGATCTCGCAAGGACATGTAAGTTGAGTGTGGCGGCCGAAAGTTTATATTTATTTTATGTTTTATGTAACTATTTAAGTTTAAATGACCTTTCTCTTCAATTTTTCGGAACGTGTCACTGCAGATGGCCACTTTGTGACAAATTTGTTACTATTCTCTTTTTTTTTTGGTGCGTCCCAACTTGATTCGGTCGGTTGGGATCTTTTCTTTTCATTGGGGAGGGGAAAAACCAATTTCCTCTGGTGGCGTCCAACCCCCTAATGCTGGCTCTGAAACCTCACCTTTTATCTGGCCTACCCCCGGGGCTTTTGTTCCAGAACAACAACGCCCTGATAACAAGATTAATTCACAATTCTCAATGCTGACCGTTATATTCTTTATACCAGGCCGCAGGAAAAAATAAATCACTTAGACCATACAGATTCGCGACCGGGGCCATGATGAAATGCTGTGGTGCCTCATTAGTGAGATGATAATAATCTTATAAAAATTGTTTCGGGCGTTTAATTGTATTGTAACGAAAGGAAAAATGGAAAAACAATTAGTTTTACGAAGAAAAGTGAAAATACTGGAAATTAAAAACATTTTCAATTTTTATTGGTCCAAAATTCGTGCCCCCTTCTTGATATTTGAGTTATTGATATTTCATTTTTCATGTATCAGAGGCCGCCCGTCGGTATGAGATTAGCCTGTTTTACGTGAAGCAGTATCATTATTGAATAAGAACAAAACCATTTTGAGGATATAAAATTTAAGTCATATTTAAACCCGCTTGAATGTCTTTTCCGATGGTAGTAGCTTCAATATGTTTCTGGTTACTATGAATGGAGTGGCGCCAATATTAAACCAATTGTATCGCATCCGTACAAAGCGTACAAAGAGCGGCTATTCGAGGAAATTTAATATGAACTGAACTTTGAATAGCATTTAGATCACGGAGCTCTATTTCAGGTTCAGCGCCAGCGTAATAGAATTTTGTAATAAAATAATAAATAATGTAATAAATTTTGTAATAGAATTCCCTGCAATTCTATTACAAAATTTATTGTATACGAGTTTTCGTACAATATGTACGAAATCCCTAAATCTGAACAAATTAGAAGTTATTTCTATTGTTATTTCAGTGTACTTGTAAAATTCTCCAGAAGCGAATGTCAACAAGTACTCTGCAAATTTGATACTCTAGCCAAGAAGGATGATTGGTCATTGATTGCTAGGATATAATAAGGAAATTTGACAGCGTTGAAAAAGAACATCCCAGATGGCAGAGTGCTTTAGCTGACTAGTCCCGGGGGAATGAATTGGGGCCATCGAGGAGATCGAATCCTTCAAGGAGAATAAGAATACTAATAACATCCGGAAATATATATTGAATCATTTCTTCATTTTTATCTCTCTTGAAATTTCATATTAATGAAAATTATTCACCTACCACCTCTCGATTTTCTGTCGATTTTCTTGGGAATAGACGTTTTCATGAGACGTAGGACGATGCAGCAGGTATTTTAGGACCTCCTTCACTCTTTTTATTGCCGACTTTTACGGGATGGTGGTCACGTAATGCTCGATTCTGCGTGACTTCAAGCCGGGCTTATTCCCTGCTTTTATTTGGGGGCTTAGGAACTTCTCGGTTGTTAAATTTTTAATTTACTATCTCATTTTCACTGGGAAATAGACCATTACGTGTTTTCAGGTAGTCACAAAAATCTTTTTTTACTGAAAGTTGAAATGAATTAGGTAATAACGCATTGAATTCTTCCACTTACAATTATAAAGCCTTCAGATTCGTATAGTGCTATCAAAATTTATATTTATATTGCCAGCAATATTTTACAAAAATTACATCAGTTATATGCTATATATTATATATTTATTTATTTAAATCAACATTATTAATTATATGCCCAAATAGGCAACTGTTGGTGGGTTCGCCTTAGGTCATGCATTCTCGTGTGCAAAGAATTCCAAACCAGAATTAAAAAAAGGGTCGACACTTCTCTTTTGTTTGACAAGTTTGGTCGGAAGGGAGACGGTCTCCCTTTACACAAAGCATAATGCTGCGTGTTTACCTTCCCTACCTGTTTTATTCATGCTTTCTCCCTTTCACTCGCACTGTCCGCATCTCTTTCGCTCACTCTCCGCGCAAATGAACGTTTGTTTGTGCCGAGATTATTTTTTTTTCCCGGTAAACTTGAATTAAACGCCGGCGGCTAACCGACCGACCATTGTCGACCGTGTAGTTCCGAGAGTTCAGTGGATGTATTTATTTTTAATTACAAATAACTAGACGCGTGTAAACCTATACTTCGCGCGACATGGAGAACAATTACAGTAAGTTGTCACCTTTTCTGTTTGTTTATTAATAGTTGAATTTAATGAGCGACTGATCTAAAATACATCAAAGAGAAATTTCGAATTTTCCTCCAATTAGAATTTGTATCTAATTAACGCTTGCAGATCAAAAACTGAGGAAAAACTTTAATGAATGAACTTTAAAGTGTACATCGGCCCATGTACACTTGATGACAGAATTTACTCCCTGTGGAATATATGTCCTTCAAAATATACAATAAAAATCATTATATATATATAATAATGAAGATTTCAAAATTCAATATACTTACAGTTATTTGAGAATACTGAAAAGATCTAACTTTTATTGTGATTATATTGCAGTTATAAATATACTTTTAATAAAAAAAATTCTTACATTAATTTATGAGTATTCGTAACAGTAGATTAATTTTATTTCAGTAGTATCCTTTTATTCACGTTACAACACGATGGAAGAAAATTTTACTTTATTAAAAATATGAAATGTTTTCATATTACTTTATAACTACAAAGAATTTAATCTAATAAAAGTTTTGGTTGCCCGAATGTATGATTAGTAAGCAAAAAGTTTTTCAATTTCGTTGTATAACATTTGTGAAAACTTTCTTACAATATGTCTTACCCAGAATTTAAATATGTAAAAGGCGTACTTTATTGGTTGGTTTTCATTTATTACTTTTGCGTACGAAATATGCGTTCTCCTTGATAATAATGGATTATATCGTAATTAAATAGAATGACGTAAATCTGAACAATTATAATTGATAACATATATATAACCAAGTATTCCTCGGTCCTATAACACATAGTCATTGTGTAATTGAACTTAATTGGCTTCATGAAAAAACCGTGTTCGGTAAAATATCACTTGCCGAGAACTTATTTTTAAATTTAGCTTCGTGCAATTAATAATGCCACATGTGTGTACTAATTAAATGGATGTCAACTTCAAGACCCACATTTAAACAAACAGGTTTTCAGTGCGGGTGTCACCTTCTGGGTAAGACCCTACTCAGAGAGAGTAGCCCTGAGGCGTGTACTATGAATACCTTAATAATTGTAAGGTGCGTTGTTTGGTATTATTTGTCGGTGGTTCCTGTACCCATACACGAGTGTATCGCTGGTATCCCCTGCTGGGCATAGTTTTAGATTATTCAATTAATTTCGATAATGATGCAGAGAACATAGGAGAAAGGTTAAGAAATATTGTTAATCATATATTACAATTTAATATGATTGAAATTTTCGTGACCTTTGAATAATAAACACTGCGTCTCACGTCCTTGCGCATTTGGCTACTAATGATTATTAATTTTTTTGGAGGGTGAAGACTACGGTATATGAAATAAAAGTCCACCACTCCTGTCGCGTCGAGTAGTTTTCTACGTATGAACTCTTTTGTTATCTTTCGCTGTATTCAGTAGGGTGGGAAAATTTCGCACTGAACCATTAGTTACTGTCGGCCAGGTTGTGCGGATAATCTAAAACGGAAAATGTCGATTTACGGTTCTATATAATCTTGTCGACATCAGTTGATTTACCTTTATATGAAATGTACACACTCTTGTCTTGTGAATGGACTACTTTCTTGACACTATTTTGGCTACTTGTATATGTAAGTACCTTTATTATTAAATTCTGTTGACTTTCCACAGCAATTTCGTTCATATTTTCCTATCACATTTCTGATTATATATGTGGAGACGTGTTCACGCTGCTTTATAACTTTTTTGCCATTCTTGTGATTTATATGCTAGGCTTATAAATCGAATTAATTTAAATTTATTAAACAGTTACGAACGGTCTTGTATCGAATTTAGGTTATACACGAAATGGATTAAAAATTGACAATAATTCGAAATTATGAATAAAAAAATTAACCAATAACATAATAATGAAATTTAGTTTAGAAAACTTTATTTCGTTGAATTTTACCCATTTGAATTTTGCCATATTTCTTTGAATTCTGTCTTATTTCTTCTTCTTGGTGTCCTGCGTTTATTCCTGTATTGCTAAACAGGCATTTCTTTTTTTTGCTGAATTCTTTATTTTCGCCGGTGGGACGAACACAGAAAATCGGAGAAACCTGCGGTGAATACGGAATTTGCATAGTACCTTGCCGGCGGACGTTGAAATATCTGGTTAGGCAGGCCGCTAAGCCAGGTCCTACTGGAACCACGGCTACCACAGAAACCCTTTCCCTGACGGTCACCGGTTCGAAATTGCGCTGTTTAAATAAACAAGAAAATTATCCAGCTCTTCGGAGTTTCCTCCGTGTTTCGGAGGCTGGCAGTAAATACCCCTTAATACTATCGTCTGACTGAAATTAGTGAAAGTTTCGCGTTCGAGACGAAACGACACGAAAGTTCTCTTAGGTCTTCTGTAAGATTGTAAATATTCTCCAATCAAGATCCAATGGAGGTTATCTGTAGCGGATGGGTCTACTTCCAGTCACATGTATTTCCATTCACGGGTATTAACACACTATGGACATCTCTAATAAATAGTTCAACAATTAATTAAAATTCGATTCTATACATTTCATAGGAAATATTGTTATGATTATGTAAAGTCATTTGCGCTTATGACCAATCTATTAGAAATGTCGCAACAAAGTTAACAACAGAACATCGTCCTACATAAACATTGTTTTATATCGCGATTAATTATTGAATCCCTTTTGGGAGTCCAGCTGAATGTTTGAGTTAGTTGTTTTCCAGTGTCCGACGCCCGCTAAATACAACCTGATCGTGGCAACTCTGTTAATTTTTATAAAGTTACTTGTTGACTTAAAATTCCCCTGTTTATACCCAGTGTTTGCCAATAATTAAGCAGCTGGTTTAGAAATTTGTATTTGGAAGTAAAATGAAACGATGAAACATTTAAAGCCCCAGCCCCCGCCTGTGGCTCTCATTAAAGTTCATGTGACCTGAAATATTTGAAAACCGTCGATATTTGATATTACAATATTTGAGTTTCACTCCTTAATGTCTTTTTGTCTTCCAAACTATTTTCACGTTAATTTTGCCGCCAATTACAAGTTCCTGAGAATATAATACATTCAAACATATAACAACAATTTCACTGCGATTGCTTAGTGTCTGCACCAGCGACTTGTTAGAAGTAATAACAACTAATGTTTCATTAAGTGACCTGGTCTACTCCAACTTTTATATTGGTCACATTTTTCACACCGCGAATGTGATTTAAGCCAGTGTATAAATTCTAAGAATTACCTAATATTCCAAGAGAAAGGAATATCGTAGATTTCCACAAAACAGGTATTCTAAACTAGAAAGGAATATGTTCTGAGCTTTTGCTGCAGCTGGCAGTTTCAGTCTGAGTTCAAATTACTAATTCCCAGCTCGGTAAATATTTTCTCAGGAGATTAAATGGTTTCTGTTATCGGGATTATTAATTTTCAATAAAAAAACTTCTATACAGCAAGGCGAAATTGTAGTGTTACTACAATCTTTAAAGTACGCCGTTTACCTCAAATAGTAGTCAAATAGTTATTATGCTTAAACATGTGTTCATATAATTCATAATTAATTGATTAAAATCTTTCCTATTCCAGTTCATATCCAGGTACACGACCTAATTGTTCCTGGCCTTTCAATTGTACCATTACTGAGATCATACCATTGTTGCTGTTAATAGAGACTACAGTGTGGGAATGTCCTTAGGTTGTGTCCAACAGTGCCTGTGTACATATCGCCGTTGTTCAGTCTTGATGAACCAAGCTAATTATCCATTACTGATTGATTTTCGGTCTCTTGTATTGTTGCGGTTTCCTAAACGGTCCACTCACAATGGTCACAACCAATTAACAATGTATAGATTCAGTATCAGCCCAACTTGGAATTTCAGTAAGATTTTGAATTTGCAGAAATATTGGTATCTCGAGGTAAATTATTAACTACTCCTATTATTATGAAGAGGAGTGCTGAAAGATCCGTTCGTAAACAATTCGTGCAGAATATAAATGACTTCACGGTCGGCGCCTACACGGCTGTTTCATGTCTATACCCTACACATTTGTTATTTATTTCTCTTCCACTAGGAACTGGTGCTAATTACTGTGTATTTTCCATTATGAAATATTCTGGATCATTTTATGCGTTGACAATTTCTCAAACAATACATTAATAACAGTAAATCAATTCTAATATTTATATGCTAGGTAAAACATATAATATTATACGGGACGTTGATTCTTTTATTATTCTTAGTCATTAAAATACTGCTGGGAGGAAACATCATTAAATAAATCATAATATATCGACTCTCATGAACCCAGAAGGGCCCCAATTTTCTACGCCGCTTAACTACGGTTATCTAGGAACCGTATTAAACTTGCATTAATCGTTTGTCCTGTGGGAATGCGAATGTTCCAATGGGGTCTTGAGAGTGGTCGAAGGATGGTTAGTCTGGCGGAAATGGACTCTGGGGTCACCGCAAGGGTGGGGGGCTTCAAAAAATGGGCATTGAATGAAAAACACTCCACTGAAAATAATTTATGAAAACCACGAATCCACATTCTAGTTTTTCTTCTCTATAAACTCTCTCGCTGAGGTCTCTAGCTTTATCTGCATATGCATGCATTTATCAACGAACCCAATGTCCGAACGAATGCAGGTACAAATAGGTATTTGAAATGGGAAAATGCCGGCTTAAATAGCGTCCATTTAGGAATACTAATTACGTGTGCGAGGAATACTAAATACTCTTCCTTGGTGCTGCAAAGACTGTGAGCCAATTATAATCCACTGGCCTTTTTCCGATCCGGCCATGTTCGAAATTCCAAACAATGATGCACCGCTAGGGACGTTCACCGTTGACGTTTGGCGCGTTCGACGCGGTTCTGAATCCAACGATCCCTCTCTGAGAGATTTGGAAAAAGACAGAAACAATATCGCCCTTGATATTTCAATCTATCCTCACTCGGAAGTTTTGTGGGTCGCTTATAGGAAGGGCGGAGAAGAATTGGTGGTGGGAAGTCGAATATAGACCTGTCGTCTACAGACGTACCAACTGGGAAACGAACCGAATTGAAGGTTGAAGTTGGACATTGCGTTATTAAAGTTCAACCTTGAAAATAATTTGCCCTCTCCTTTTCTAAATTCCCAGCTACTTGCGGCTCATGAAATTACTTCTACTGTGTGTTCTGGGACGTTTTTCTACAGGTATTCAAATTGTTCAGACCAATTATCTATAGGCCTCATTAATAAAATATACTCAATGCTTTATGTAAGATTTTTTTATTTGATCAACAATATATTTAATTTAGTCCTATTTTATGTTATCATAGCAAATATATACTACTTTTTCATGTGAGTACTAAATTTTCATTTTTTTTAACTGTTTTATTTTTGCACAATCAACTTATACAGGTGCAATTGATACATGTATTTATTTCCGAGTGTTAGTCTTGATTAAGAAACCACCCAGTGATGGCGCCTTTGACATGTTTTAACAACTGCCCGAGGTGATCTCTGGGCCAGTGGCGTTTAAGCCGTCGGGGTGGGGATAGTGGATGGGTAGAAGAGGAAAGGGACTGAACGAGTGGGTCTGGATGTGGAGAGAGGCGGGAGTGGAATTTAAGGAAGCGTGATTTTGCGACTTCGTTGACTGTTGGTATGTTGAGGTCATTATGGATTGTTCGGTTAGAAACATACCAGGGAGCATTAAGGATGGTACGAAGGACTTTTGATTGGAATCTCTGGATGCGGGCGATGTTGGATTTCTTAGCGGAACCCCATAGCTCTATTCCGTAAGTCCATGTCGGTTTTAAAATGGATTTGCATATTGTAAGTTTGTTGTCTACTGTCAGTTTTGATGTCTTTTTCAAAAGAGGTCTCAGCAGTCCAAATTTGCGGCTGAGGTCTATTCTTTTGAGTCGCGTATGGGGGTTCATTTTCTAAGCCTTAACGTTAAATAACATATGAAGGCGCTCTTGATACTAACCGACAGAACAGTAGAGTTATGAGGTATGGTATCAGCGCCGTGTTCTGGTTACTGATCTCGCTAGACTGTATCACATAATGGATTTACGACAAATATTCATAATAGTAATGAAATGTTAATCGAAGTATGACCTATTATAGGAAAAAAATCACTATTTACTTACAATAGTATATTTCCTAAAGTAAATCACATTTATATATGTGTATATATATATATATATATATATATATATATATATATATATATATATGATTTTAATAGTTATCAGAGTAGAGAAGATAGTTTTTGGATTTATTGTCCTTATTGGTAATATCTGGGAAACAATCGGCCGAACTATAATTATTACCGTCTGACATTATGCATAATATATTGAGGAAATCATGAACTTTAAACATTTATTTATGTCCTAATTTTGTTTTCTTGTTGTATTGACTGAAAAATAAGTGTAGTAATATAATAGTAGGTGCTCAATTTTCTCAAGTTTTTTAATCTCTATTTTTTTTCTTTTTCTCTTCCTCTTTTACTTTGTTACTTCTACTTCCTTCCCGGCGCTTCAATTATTATAATGTAGCTCCCAGTCTTTCGTACTCGCAATTCCCTGAGTGAATCTCGCCCAGAGAGATTCAACACGGTCATAACTGAAGACTCGCAGGTATATGAATTTGTGGAATTATATTCTTTGTATTAAACTGGCCAATGTTAGAGGGTAGAATAGATTTTTAATTACATTATATCTTATTGAGGTGTTTAGTAGTATTATAAAATTGTAACGAAAAGCCATTTATTAAAAATATCATTATTAAAAGATATATTTCATCGGCCACCGACATTCGTCCCTATAAAAATAAAAATTTTAGTAATCCTAATTGGCAGCAATATTATCACTTCCAAATGTAGAACCATCAGTGGCTCTGAAGTTGGTATAGTTTAATTTCTCTACTAATTCGTTCTAATGTGTCAATTAAAATTCCAAGAGATTAAAACTTTAATTTTCGGTGATTAAAGTTTGAACCGAGTCGTCCTATGATTATCGCCCAGTCGTAAGAAGTAAAGAACGAGTTTTAAAGTCGTTATTTACGTGAATTGACGGATAATACATAGAATTTATTATTCCTCGAGCTTTCCATTTATTTTCTTCTTACTCGACTGCAGGGGAAAGAAAGAAATTATCCGTAGGCGCGACATGAAAATCAGATTGTATATTATGGAAAATTTGTGGTAGCATTAATTTATATTGGTTATCTATATATAGTGATATGACCATACAATATTTGTACACAAACAAAATAATGCCTTATAGGTTAAATTATAAATAACAGAAGAAGGCGCCCTTGATGTTAACACATTTTCGTACCAACGAAAGGCGTAAGGCGCGGTTGGTTTCCAATGGGATCAGCCCAATCTATATGCGAATTAGTTATATTGCTTATAGAAGGTTCAACATCTTCGTCTTCACTACTGGATAAAATGCGTGTGCCGCGTATGAATGTAATATAAAATAATATGTACATACCGTATTTCCTTCGTTTAACACACTGAAGAAACAGACTGAACTATAAATCAATCGCAGCTTCAGTGAAGCAGTAAGTATCAACGACACGCGAATAAATGACTGATCGAAATACGAGGAATGCAATTAAAACAAGTTACGGTGAAAAATAATTGCCCATCACGACGCGTGGGGCGAATACGCCCCACGATTAAATGAGGGCATCAGCAATAGTATTAAGATGCTATAACTGACTGCATAATGAATTTTTAAAAAATTCTTCATTTTACAATGATAATACCAAATGGCTTGAACGGAAAGTTCAGCGCCCCACGCGGCAGGGAACGTGTTAACCGACCAAACAGGCGAGTTATGAGGGTGTAGTATCAGCGCCGTTTAATGGTTACCATCGCCGCCAGATAGTATTACACTTAAACTCGTCCCCTGCAACGTGCTTTGCCATATCATCCCGGATATAACCAAGGGTCGCTATTCACGGAAAGCTGATTAGAGAGCCTCGCGGCTTTAGAGTAGGCAGATGGTGCATCAACCAAGTAAATACTCTGAGGATTAGGCGCATCATCCCGGAACTGTATACCTCTCCTTATTGACTTCCAGAAACCATTCGGTAGCGCCAACTGATAGAATATCAGCTCGAGCTGGTTCCGTATGTCGATTACTCCCCTCCTGAAGTAACAGTGTTGTGTTAGTGCTCACAGTGTGGGAAAGTGGGAAAATATCAAAACCACCCTAGCATAGGAGTGTTAGAAAAGCGGATATATAGTAATTCATATTCGAATAAATGAGGTTTGATAGTATTTAATATGTAATGCTAAATATATATATATATATATATATATATATATATATATATATATATATATATATATATTATTAGATAGGCTCTGCATACGCAGTGCGCGTCACGCTGCAGAGAGACCCACATTGTGTAATGTGATCATGAGCAAGATCATTAATCATACGCCTCGAATATTAAAATAAGCTATATACATTCATGCATGAACGAAAAATTGATATCTTCGGAAAAATCGAAACCATTATGAATGAGCACAATATAATTTTTTAACGAGAACACTTGGCCTTAGTAATTAAACGTAGTAAACGCGTAGCTTTGAGCTTCGTTGGAGAAAGAAAATCGCAAGACCGCTGACTAGCCTGCTGATCTATAATTCACTTAGGTATTAAGTAACAGTAACTACAATAGATATGACGGCCTCAAAAGCCCATTTAGTGAGCCGCCTAAGTCATTAAATCTAAAATTCAAATTTTGGTTAAATTCAAACATCGGGAGGCGCAAATAATTCTCTCCACTAGCATATTGGTCGCTGAACGTTCCGAAATCTTGCTCAAGCCCCACAACCGTAAGCCTTCTCTAAGTCTCAACTAAACTTTACACAGTCTGATAGTAGCATGCCAGTGGAAATTTCTTGCTGAGATCAAACATGTTACACAAAATTAAAATATTGTGAACTTTTAAATGAAAAACTTGAGGTACCAATGATAACGTGACCAATAAGAACTTTTAGGAGTCCCGGCGTATACTTTTAGTATCCTTTTTTTATCACCTAACGACGCATTAGGCGTTAAAGGATCTTTCTAAAATGTTTCCTAATTTTCCAGTTTTCATTTATCTCAGTCTTATGCTATAATTGTAACTGTTGTGCGTTTATTCAAGGATAAAAATTGATCGCAGATAAAACGGCGCAGATACCGCGCCCGCATAACATTCCGGTTCTCACGCTTAGTATCAAGAACGCCTTGCTCAAGCAAAAATCGCACGAGACAAAATTAGGTCCGAACTGAATCCTTTATATAGTTATGTCCTATTGTGTGTCTCCGCGTTCGACTCACTGAGGGGTATCTCAGCTTAATTAAGCGGAAATTATATATTAGTATAATTATTTCTTTAAAAATATATGTTTGTATATCCAATCAATTGTTACTAATCTAAAGTAGTCAGTTAATGTTGATAGTCTGAAAACTTAGTGCTGAAAAGACCATGGATTGATACAAAGTTAATTCTAAATTGATGGTCAATAGATAGTTGCCAGTTAGAGATGTCCGTTGAAAATCAGGAGTTCCCATTCTTTAGTGGAAAGTTTGGCTCTGCTACCAAACAGTCTTAAGAAAGTTTCAATCCATCCGTTCGCTTCCCGTCCTTTTAGTAGGTGACGCTCTGGCTTTCTTTTTTTTTAAACTTTAAAAACGGAGTAAAAGTCGCGCTTCAGTAATGCACGACCCGTAACGAAGTCCAGTCTGTAAGTTTAATACGACACGTTTGATAAGGACTGATCATATTTTTATTATTACAATCCATATTTATTTACATTTATAATATTGCAGCCACAATGCAATTATGTGATCCGATAGTACAACCTATTCTAATGATAAAACGAGCCAGCCGAGGTTCGTTTAGAGTTAGTTTTCTTTCCACTGCAAAATAACATGTGTCTTGATTCCAGGGCGGTAGCTGAGACATCGCAGGCATGGAAATTGTTTCTTGGCATCCATCTATAAGGTAAAATTTTATTTATTTATTTAGAATTTTATTTACCAATTAAGCTGTAGAACGAAAAACCGTATTACTATTAGCCGTATTTATAGAAATTAAGCCGTCTAATTATTACTTCAAAATCAATTCAAATTACTAAAATATTAAATGTTCACATACAATTATTAATTACAACTGAGTTTATCTCTCTGAAGACGCTGAAATCTTTGATAAACGTGCTCCCCAATCTCATTTTATATGAACGTCTCTTGTCCCTAGTTAAATTGAAATATGGTCCAGGTAAAGGAGGAATTGAACGAAGATTATACTCTTGCATCTTTTAACAGATATCCTATAAAATTTACGTACAGATTTTGTTTATAAATCGCTTAGCTTACGGGTTAGGTATCCGAATTCGATAAAAAGGCTCTGCCCGGGCGAAGGAAAGATTGGATGTGCACGTGATCGAAGTTTTCGCGTCACTTGATTAAATTCAAAAAGTTAAGTATCCGACTCTTTTAAATAGAGCTAAGCATTAGAGAATGTTTCGTCTGAAGGAAAGCGGCGGGGGGGGGAACTCCAACTAGGCGAGCTGAGTGCGGCCAGTCCCGCACTTTGCGACTTGGCCAAACTTATATTAACAAAGTTGGTTTCCCGTTGAACCTCGGTCGGACATTCTTGCGGCCGTTGTTTCTGCTTTGCGATCTGTGCTCATTGAGTGTGCCGAGTGTTGTAGAAGCGTGCACTTCCCAAAAACATCGACGCATGATGAATTATGTGTGTTTGAGAACTTTGTTCATCAAAATACTTATACGGCGCCGTCAAACATTCGTATGTTGCCACATGTTGGTACTACGTGCCCGAGTTGGATCTTTCAGGCCGCGAGTTTTGGCATTAGTAGACTTTTTACCTGTTTCAGAAAGTCAAGAGGCCGTTCTCAACGTGCTTAAATTTTCATCAAAATACATCACTATTTTCATATTCATTATATTGCATACATTAAATGTACTCATTATGAAACATGGCCGTTTCTACTTATTACAATACTACCAAGATATTCTCAAATGTGATGAGGGCTTGAAAATGTCTCGCAATTTGCCGAGGATTGAAAGGGGAATAAGGAATAGCGTCGTTGCCAGTCTGGCTCGTCATGGTCGTCGTGGACGCTTAGGAGGCCCTGGTCGATACCGAGGGTGGGGGAAGGGTCTAATGACGTTCAGTCCCCCCAAGGGACAGATGTACACATTCTCATATTTAAATTCAATTCCGCCTAATTTGCATATTGCCTCATGTATGCGACATCAGTGTCGGCTCGAAGGTTTCGGAGTTTTTTAAAGAAGCAAAATAGTCGGGATCGATTTCATTCCATGTGTGGACAAAATGTATCCGAGTTCAATTTGTTTCATTCAACTTTTCTCCGAATGGTGTGTGTGTGTGTGTGTGCGAGTGTGTGGATCTATGTATGTATAAAATATAAATTAGGAGAATAATTATTATCCATACTAAATGAATAGGGTAGTGAACAAATTCCTGAAATGGCCCTACCATCCAGGCTATTTTGCATGGACGAAAAATAATATGAACCACGAGAGCCCAATTATACACCATACAGCGGGAAACGGCAGTTTGCTTTTCAAACATTGGTGTAATGAGGTAGTGCCGGTATTGTTTTTGTTTCGGTCGACTTGAACAAGACCTCATAGCTTGCCGGGCTTTTTTCGAATTTACCAGAGCTATTCGTTGAGCACCTGTAACAGAGTTGCGAATGGGCAATTGTTTGCATAGAACGAAATTTACATTCGATTCGAACTTAGATTCCATAAAACAATTTCGAAATGTTCTAAAAAAATGTTTTTTTATTGACACGACACAGATTTTCTATTCTAGACACAAAGGCTTAAAATAATATTTAATATTTTGAATATATAATTACGCTAAATATTCTATATATTCTATTAAATTAACTATTGAATAATAATCATGTAACAGTGTTTGAATCTTCTTGAAATTACTGCGTAATTTCTAGTAAACTGGCATTATTTAGCATATACCCAAATCTGAACAAGCAGGAAATACCTGGCCGCATTCTGCTTAAATATCTTCCTTTTTACTGTTTTATTGCTACAACGGTACAATACAGTTAGGGACAGTGATGTTAAACTAGCTCCAGTAGCATATAAAGCGTAATAGAGGTAAACACCACTGGTTTCCCCCTTATATAAACATTCATTTATTTTCTTAAATTTTAAAAACCTTTTTTGATGGTTGAGGAACTGAATTATCCATGTGAATGATTGAAGTGGAGGAAGGTGAACTGGGAACGTTTCACTCGCCTCTAGTGGTTTGGCTTGTAAGCTGAACGGGCGTCTTATGGTTTCACTTGCCGCTCACTGTTTTTGACTGCCCGTCTGAAAGATGAGAGAGAAGGGAAATTGTGGCTGCCGCAGAGTATAATAAGTCCCCTCTTTCTGGGAAGCAAAGTCTCGTTTCGCGATCCCAAAGTGCCCCCACCTCAGAGGTACGTCTTCAACCGACGCATTATGTACCCCCCTGCCCTCCCACACCCCCGCGTATTGTTCCCACTGTATCGCCGTACACCTCACATTTCGGGGAAATTCGTTTCCACCCCAGTAATTTGTGCCGGAGGCTCCGGGTTACGTATTACACCTAAGGAAGTCCCAAATTACGCAAAATAGGGTTGTAACGTGTGCTACATTAGTAAATAACACGCTAGTTTCGTGAAGTGAAAGATTTCATTGTAAGATAACGACATTTTCGCCGGCTCACTTTTTCCGCCCACGCACCTGTAGAATTGAACTAATTATGACTAGAGAAATATTGTCTATTTTTATTGTCTATAATTACTACATTACCTCATTCTCTTTATTTCCTAACAAATATTATAATAATATATAAGACGCCTATAATAGTTTAATATAAATACACAGTTTTCAGACCATCTGCGGACTTGATGCGTTTACATAAAAGAATTAAAAAGAAATTCGTCGTGCAGTTAATAATACTGTAATATTGCATAGTAAAAATTATGGCATACTAGAATAAAGTAGTGGAATGCTATTAGCTGTATTTTCATATACCATATAAAAACAATCAATTCGATGCTTTCTTCAAAACAATGAATAGCAGTGGAATCCAAGTATTCTATTTTGATTGGTCTATGATATCGCGCTTTTTAGTCAATTTCAATTCAGTAAACTCTTTGAGATGTTATATTACAGTCATACGAAGATTAAGAGCCACATCGAATTCGTCTATTAGGTAAATTAATTAGATTGGTCCAGTTTTAATGTGAAGGCTTTAATTAGAATTATAACTGGCAGTGGAATTATAATGAAGCACAAAAAGTGCTAATCGGTACGAACCTGGTTAAACGCTAACAGCTAGAGGGCGCCACCGATTAAATAATGGACAAGGAGGGATAATGGCACCAGGTGCACACCAGGCCTAGACCTCGCCTTATTTGAGTGAACCGCGATCCTCCCAAATAGAATCGTTAGTACTCTGTGAATTATGGACAAAATTGAATTATTACGGCACGGAAATTGAGTTATAACATCTGCATTCATTTATTTACACGTGATAAAAATTAATTTTTCCCCATCAAATTTAACCCTATGTTGAAAGGAAAATTTCGGACCTGACAGCAGTTAATATTTCAGCGATTATAACAGAAATAAATTATTTAATCATTAATTTTGCGAACTTCCCTCTCTATACTTGTGATATTGAGTGCGAGCGTAGTTTCTGCGCTGTTGTAATTGGAGTCCGGAACGAATTGGAGTGTAATTGGACCGAGACATTTCAATTGATTTAAACGGAAACGTTTATATATGGAAATCTTTTCTTTTCATTATTCCACGGGCCCCGCCGTTAATTTCCTCTGACTCTCTACCACTGTGACGCGCTATTTGTGTTCTCAGTATTTATCTCAAACTGTATTTCGTGGAATATTATTTCCATTCGGGGTTGGATTTTCCTACCTTAATTTAATCAAACTTTACAGAATGTTCGGTTATCGTATTGTTCTGTCGGAACATAAAATTGAAAGTCACATACATAGACCATTCGACAATTTAATTTATTAATAACCGAAAACGATAACGCAGTTGTATCTAAATGTAATCTTCACTCTTAATTCCCAACCAAAATTTTAAATATCGTTCTGTTACTAGAAGTTTGAGTAAATTCCATTCATTAATTACAATTATGCCGTTAATATGTACGTATATTGAACACTATTTCCGGCAATAAGTAATTTTGACTAATGGCCGTTCTACAGAATCGACCGGATTTCCAAACAATGACAAAGCATTTTTGTATTTCTAAGTAAATTCCGGCACTCGTAAATCGGCATCTATTCAAATTTTCAGTAGAACGATTTAAAACGGATCACCTTCCCTGTGGGAAATTGACTCCGATTGTCTGAAGAGAAAACCCCGCTGGAAGGGTCCTTTTATAAAAAAAAATCTCGTCTCATTTATACGCTATTGAGTAGGCCGACAATGGACGGTCGATTGAGTTTCAGGAGCCGCAATTAGTTCTTTTAGAATGGCTCCAATTGTGATCGATATTCCCACCGCTCCCTCGGACTATTGTTCGGTTTCAGATACTTGAAATCATCGAGATTCGGTGACTGTTATCTAAGAAATAATAATTTACGGAATTTTCGATTAAGTGTCCGAATTAATTTCTTTTACATGTAAGATATATTTAGTGAAAACATTATCAATGTACAGAATCAAAGTAGTGACTTATGTCAAATTAATGTCAGTTACTCAGAAATCGCACCATTGATAGTTTTCGGACTTGGCTTGCTATTGTGCTCTGGATTCCGCGATAACCTAACCCCTCTAATTGGTTTCATTGTAATACTTACACTAAAATATTATATTCACTATGTGTATTATTAAATTTTATCTTATTTCACTGGTAAGCAAAATTGATTATAGAGGTCCCTTAGCTGATAAATAATATTTTAGTTATATCACAGATGATATTTGATCTTAAATATTTTTAATTTTCTTATAGGGACGAATGTGTGGAGAATTGTTTTTTATTGTTAATACATCGTGCTGATTTGAATATTTCAACAATTTTTAATTACGAATGGTTATGAGGAAATGGCATCACTATAAAATGTGATATGCTATCGTGATGAAGCTATTCTTTATAATAATATCTATACTTTACAATAAAGTCGCTCCGAAGTGACTTCATATCCAGTGTACCTTCCCAGTATGGAAAAGAACTTCCATGATGGCACTGAAACTTTCAACTGATCTATAAAAAATATCCCTGGCCAGATGCGCCGTTCATCTTTTCATCAAGTTTTACACCTGGTTTGATGACAACAATTCAACACTTTCGGAAATTTCGTTGTCTCTGAGGCTGTCTTTAAAATGTCATTTTAGATGGGGCATAAAAATGTAATATTTACGCTAAAAAAACACTTATTTTCTGACGGAGTTTAATTTATATAACCGGTAAAATTTCAACGATAAGTAGGGTTTTTTATGCGGAACAATATAGGTTCGGGGAAAATGTATCTATCAGACTTTTCGATTAAAAAGCGGGTATTAGCGTGCATCGTAGATATCAAAATCTTTATACCGTGGCTGGCTTCCCAGTTCTAGGATTGAAAGCTGCAGCTGTAGCTTTAGATCATTTACTAGGCCACCAACCTTTATTCTGGTAAAATCTAGACATATCCCTCATATTTCACCAATTGCTGATGAGGGCTGGCTTTAATAGGAAATGAAGGTCTGAACTGATCTCAGCCAATTGGAATGCCAGAAGTGACGATATTATTTCGCTATTAAGAGAGGCGATTATTGATGTTCGTCGGGCGGTTTAATTTAAATTTCCGCGAAATAATCCTCCTGCAATCTCATTTCGATTCCAATTAAACGTCTACTCCTTCTAAAATTATCTGTTATTAATCTATTCTCTATTAATGTAATGAATATTACTCTGAATGATACCGCTGGGTAATATATTACAATATTGGACGATGATCGCAGTGTGAGTTAATATTTGTAGATCGTATCGTCTTATTAGCAATGTCTTACTACTTATATCGCAATCAGATCTGAGGCGACTGTGGACATCAAAGATATCTATAAAGCAGGGAAGGTCCCGCAGATATGCCGCCGAATGAGGGGTAATCCGGCCATCCGCCCCTGGCACAGACACAGAAGGCCCTAAGGTTGATTGATAGATGGTTGGGCCCTATCCAAGGGCCTGTAATATGATTAAAGCTCTCGAACGGAGCCGAACCGTCAATTGATCACTGAGGACAGAATTAGCCGTGGGCTCCTCTGATACCGGCTTGACCGAACGGACACCTCAATAGATGCCTGAGATTGCCGGGTATAGATGATGAAGAGGCCGATCCGCCTTGATAAAGCCGGTTGGGCCGAGGCTAATCTACCAGCCCCAATGTCCCCGGTTATTGAACCGGATTACCGAACGAAACATTCATGGAGAAAATCACGTTTGGATAGAGTTCCGATGGAAATGTATCGAGGAATACATATTTCATAAGGTCAACTTGAATAGGAAAGATATAACGGCCAAACTCAAAACCCACAAGCATTTTTAAGTAACATTTTAAACCAGTAGAAATTAGGGCGCAAATTAGAGTCAGAAAGTTAATATGAGCCTACTAAAATTTGTAGATTAGACTGGTTATTTATTGTGGATGTACTACTTCTCCAATAAATTCGTTCACATATTTCCTATCGAAATCGTAATTCGCATAACTAAATCGGTCCGTGATAGCTTTTGCGTCTAGGACAATAATTTTTTTCAGATAATACCGCCCGGTTCCGATCTTACAATAAGATGTACCTGCAATTGTTATCTGGCTTAATTTGAACACAAGCGGAGGAGGAATGAAGAGCTTTCGTCTCTTACTGAGTTATCTTACTGTAAGCAGTTTGTCTGTGGCTTTCGCACCTAGAGAGACGTTTTTGTGAGATTACAATATGCAGTTATTCCAAAGCACAGAGATAGTCTAGAATTCATTGTTTCTGTAAATCCTATTGACCTACTGCAATAGTGGTCGGATTATTTCTCTCGTCCGATAGAAATTAGTCGTACTCAGACTGGTTATTTAGTTTAATTTAATTATTCTTTTATTCCATATATATTTTACCGGAAATCAGTTAAATGCCTATTACATGCGGTATGGCGGAAAAGTCGTATCTTTAATTATGACGAATGGCTTCCGGATTAAGCGGATTACGGGAGGACTAATGTGCCGTTTATTTCAATCCCATTTCAACGTGGATTGAGCTTCGGCCTGCCAGGTTAGGGTAATACAGTTACGAGCGGTCTCATTTGGGAGATAGCCCCAGCCAGCAGCCATTCAGAACGGTTTAACCGCCCTGATAACGCTCAGTATTTTTGGCCGCTAGGTTATACGCCGGGGGTTCTAAAAATGCAAATAGTTTAATTCCTAACGCGAGGGGAGTGTTGGTTATCCAACGACGATTATATTAAACAATTTTTAGTTTCCTTCCTGTACAGCTCTATATTCGATTTTATGTAATTGGACTTGATCAGATTATAATCTATTGTCACGAATAAATAGTTTATTATTTTTAGACAGCTTACTTAAATGTATTATGAAATGAATATTACTTAGTTATGAATATATATGAAATATTCCATAATTTAAATGTTCTTCTGTCATGAAAATATTTTTTATTTGTTTTACAATCCGCTCGTCCAATTGTGTCCTGAGCTAAGCATAATCCGAAATATTACGTTTTATATATACATATATGTGAATTATAAAAGAGACTGCTGTCTTTCTTCTTAATAATGTATTTGATAAGCATAAGTAGGGGTAATATCTTTTTGTGGTGGTTTGATTCACATTTTCTCGCCATAATTCGAACGTATCGCACACCTGTTGACAATCTCTTGCAATCTCGCGGTGTCCTGATTTCTTCTCCAGATATCAACCAACTATATTTATATATTTACCATAATATATTTACCTCAATTAGTATATTTATGGTTAAACAACACATACGATTACGGCCAGCATACGATTACGCCTCGAACTCTTGCAACTATGACTTAGAGTTGTTAGTTTTCAATTCTTCCTAAAGAATAAAATTCTGGTCTGTGAGCGTTTAAGAAGGAAAGTCCGTCTTTTAAGAAATATCTGTCGCATAAGCAATTAAAAAATGTAAATAACGCATACTTGAATTCGGTATTACCTATAAATTCTCACTGTAAACTCGGGATTGAACTGCAAGCTTGAAAATTCTCCGTAGCCCAAGCGATTCCGGGGAGCGATTCTAAGCCTGAAGTTCTATTTACGCTTTTCTTATCGGTGGAGCTGCCGGCTTAAGGTTAAGCCCCTAATCCTACAATTCTTGTCTATGCCCGGTGCTTTTGTTTGAGACTATATGAGTCTAGGGTTCTATAGTGTGTGTATATATACAAAGGACTTGGATTCAATAGTTTTCATTAACAATATTGTATTTCGAAGCGAAATAAAACCACTGATTCCTACAGTGGTGCTTCCTACTAAAACCACATATAGTATTTGCATTAACTTATTATTGTATTACCGCCTATAGCATGTTTAGTGTTACTGTATAAATTTCCTTTTTCTTTCTGCATATCACGTTCTCGTTTTGCATTTTCTGTGTTGGCCTCTTTTATTTCTGTTAAAATTAATATTTATTTTGTGGAATATTTGTATAATAGTAGTCACGAGTAAATTAAAACCAGATATCACAACGCGCTTACATTACTCATTTCTGGCGAATATAGACGTTTAATCAGCAATTCAGTATATTACATAGCCCCTGTAATACTAACCCGCACATCAGATGAGTTGTGCGGACCTAGCATCAGCGCCGTTCCATTCTCGAACAATCCAGATCTAGCATGGCGGGGAACCTATATCAATACTTTCTTTAACAATTAAGTTAAATAGAAACAAGGCATTGCATTTGTTGTGGCATTGCGTTTTACATGTTCTGTGTTGGCCTGTTTTATTTCTGATAAAATTAATAATTTTTTTGCAAATGAAATACCAGCAGAAATGTGTGAACAAAACACCAATCGTACTAAACTGAAATAATTTGAAGAAAGAGTGACGTACATTTCGAGTTGGTTGAATTACTTAGAAGTGGAATATACTGCATTTTACAGCTTTCGATATTTTCAAATATAAAAATATAGCTAGATTCGTAACCAAACTAGCCTCCATTACAATTTCCTAAAGCTTAAACTATCCGTGATTGAATTCTTGTGTTTACTGGAGTTTACGGGCTCCTCACATTTAATAAGTCACCAATTTTAATGGGAGGAAAATGTAATCCACGCTGCGGGATTTTGGAATTCCCCTTCAATTATTCCTTTCCCCGGAACCTACGTTAAATATGGGCATCTCGTCACTTATAAATTCCAAACATTCGTTGAATTATAGAATTCGGTTCAGTAGTTTGTTCCAGACCAACTGCTTGCTACAAGTGCGTCTAATTTTACAGTTGGTTAGTCGCAATTGATTATTGGAGAGATCGTTCTACTATTGAATATAAATACATTGCCAAGTGCAAAATAGTCTAAGAAACTGGCTGCACTACAAAAAAAAATACATTGCCAGAGATTTCTTTTTAACATTTTTCAAAGTAATAATAAAAAGGTAAAGTAAATGTAAACACAAGAAAATGACTAGTAAAAATCAATAAGTAAACTTTAAAAGGCAACAAATCTAATTTCAATATTCAAAATCAGAATAATGTTTTTAACCAAGTCCGGAAACCACAAGTTCCGGTCCTGGTTGAACGCCTAAATCAAGGGGTGTTTGACCTTTCCGCTCTATTGGAAAGATTGGTGGATAATAAAGCCTCCATTGATAATAAAACGTCAATTTAAAAAAAAATCATTATAGTGCTACGTGACGACTATTTGTATCGTGATCTTGCTAGGGATGTGTGTAGTTGGCGATTTTCCGTCCAATTATTAGAATGAAACACTTATTTGTGCCATAATTTTCACGAGTCAATTAAAACCAGATACCACAACGCACATACATTACTCATTTCTGGCGAATATAGACGTTTAATCAGCAATTCAGTATTTTACATAGCCCCTGTAATACTAACCCGCACATCAGATGAGTTGTGCGGGTCTAGCATCAGCGCCGTTCAATTCTCCAGCAATCCAGGTCTAGTAAGGCTGGGCAACCTATATCAATACTTTATTAAACAATTAAGTTAAATAGAAACTAGGCATATTTTAAAAGTAATTTTAATGGAATATCTGAAATTTGAAATTGAATTTGGTTTTGGCAGATGACTTATTTTGAAAAGAATTGCTACATGTGCTACTAAATAAAGATATTATCTTTTTTGCATTTTTTACTAAATTTCAACTGATCGTGAAACAATTTTAAAAAATACATCTTTAATTAATTCTTAGCTTTCGTGTCTTTCTTTTCTCGCAGCTCTAATATTTCCATTTGATATTCGTGAGGAATTTTATAAATTTCTGTACTTGGTATGAAGATGAGAAGATGTCAAGTAATATCTTTTTTTTACGTAAAGAGGAGACTCTTTCTTCGAACTCTGCACATAATTATTCAAAAACATCAACATGTTTTTCTGCTTGGTAAATATTTCAAAGACTCATTAAGTATCGAAAAGGATACGAGGAGTTCGTATTATTTATTTCATTCATCCGTACAACTAGTTTTTTCTCGAAGGCTAAAAGAAAGTAGATCTGTAAAAAGCTCTATGAAAATAGATAATAAATTCTAAGAAGTTGTGAGGAATTGACTCCAGTAAAGCGAGGCAACAAACTTTAATATTATTCCTAGTATTAGCGCAAGCGTTGAATTATTTTCATTTGAAGTACTGGGTTTCGCCGTGGGACCTCTACTATTTCAATAATTCAGCAAATCAATATTTAGCAAACCAGTGAGGGGCTGATAAGACACATTCGCGGGACGGAGGTTTACTTGCCCCTGTCCTCCACGGTTTAATCTTGATCCAAACAGATCGAAACACATATAGTGTCCGCTTATTGAATTATTTAAATATGATTTAAGTTCCCGATGGAGCATTTTGTCGGCGCACTGATTACCGGTCAATGATTCTGGTCTACAGTATTGTAATACTATAGCTTCTGCTTTCTGTAGTACCGCGCAACCACTGTACTGAGACTGCTTGAAATACATTATAAATATCTATAATAAACAGGGTACGGCTGAGACTACGCTCTCTTGAGGCTAGCTGCGGGTTGTGTTCCACTGTGTATTCCTGCGTTATTATTCACTTCGTTGCCCCATATCTTCCTCCAAGAGACACATTCTTAACTTGTACATGTTACAGTCCGTGTGCGTCGAGTGTAAAGAGCATCCGAGATTCGGGGAGGCGGGGGTCCTTAACTAAACCCGGTTGTCTCTGGGGCCTGAGGCTCCACCGCAAAACAAACTATCGGACTTCCGTGGACAACTGCCGGCGGTTTTGAGCATTGACACAACTCCCATCTCTAATCCCCCGTTGGAACTATCCGCGTACCTTCCGCTTTGGTCCACCATCCATTTCCAGCCTCCACCCTGGTTGTTGTAGCGTTGATCGTAACATCGTACTCGACCTTCCACGTGTACCAAGTATTAAAGGAATATTAAGAGAACATAAATTTTTTCAATATTTCATTTTACTATTTGCGCGTTTGTAAGGGGGGTGGTACTACAAAGTATAATATATTAGGCGTGATTTGCGGGTCTACTATCTGCGCCCAGTATCCTCTATAAAAGCGGCACTATGTGTGTTATACTGTAAGTGTGTAAAATGTTATGAAGAAACACGTTTGAACACCTAGGCAAACATCCAGTGAAGAATTAAAGCAACAGATATAACGTATGAATTTGAAATCGTACTCTGTAACATTTATTGTGGCCTCTGTGGCCACTATTGACTTTAACAACTCAAGGCTTAAAATATTCACGTTTGAATATTGACCTCTCCGAAAATAGACGGTGCACACTGCTGTACATTTTGAAAAAACGTGGTTTGAAATATTGTTGATTTAAACCGAAAAATATAAACAGGAGGGAAAATAAATTTTTACGGGTAGAATTCAAATATCAATGAGAGAGAGCCTTTGCCAATTACGATGAATTGACCGATTGAAGGGGATACTTCATAACATTTACTGTAAAGGAAAATGGAATCAGGTTTGAGAGCGCATTTAATTAAATTATTGATGTCTCACTATCGAATATTGACCTTTAATTATGAACAATAATGCTAATTCGGGATCCCAAAATGTATATTTTATATTCTCCTTCTAGATATGAATTCATAGGTAAAATAGGTTCGTTATTAAGCAGTTTTTTACATGCAATATTAAGAAGCATGGGATTAAATAATCCCATATTTTTAAATAGTTTCCTGGGTGATAGAAATTATAATGTGCGGAAATTGTAGTGATACAATAACGTACTTATAAAAACGTGTACGTAAACATCTAATAAGAAGGAAAATAATGTAAGATAACAATGGCTATTTGGGATTTAATAACGCCGTCAAATTTATTACCCTAACTAAGTCTCAATTATAATATTAATTAGCATGCACATAGGGAACTTAACCTTGTGATTTATGGTAGCTTCTCCCTCGAACACTCGGTCTTAGAAACTTAATCGATCTTTGCTTGTTATTTATATCTTCGCTTCGGTATTTTACACAGGTACTTTAAATTTACTGGAAAATGAAAGATTATGAGGGGTAATAATGTCCATAATTATGCCATTTTCCTAGAATATGTCATTTTGGGATACTGCAATAATATCTCTGTTGTTCTACTCAGTTCTCCATTTAAATGTTTCGAAACATCAAAATCTTAGCGCCTAATTGTCACAACTGGCATAATTACAATAGCTATTGCAAGAAAATAGAAACAGTGGATTTGATATGATTTAATATTTAAAGTACACGAATTTATAGACAATGACCAGAGTTAAAACCCCAAATCCATCGAATAAAATTTAAAAAAAACTAATTTCTTTGATTGAATGATGTACGTGAACTAATTTTCGGTTAGTTCGCATTGTGAATATCCTGCGTTAATTTAAATAACAAAAATAAAATGTATACGCTATGAATTTAAATTAAACAGTACTTGAAAATATATTTCTCTGTAGTCTTAATGCCTTAAACGTGAAATTCATTTCGCATAATAAAGGCAGGGAAAAGATGCCGCTCTAATTAATAAGACTAATTGACATCATTCCTCTGGCTGGGTGAAGGCAATTAGACTTTTGTTTTAATTTTAACTTCTTTCATTTTTCCTCTTTTAGAAACTAAAACATTAAATAAGTAACCGGGTTATCGTTTAGAATCGTTAACGATATCCATTTATTGCCTCATTATTACCTGGTTATTCATTATTACCAACTGTAATAGTGTACGGTTTAAAATGTTTTTAGCCGGCTGTTACGGTCCGGTTTTGTATTGCACTGACTTGCTGTGTATTATTGCTACATAATAGAATTTATTCCCGATTTGCTGGTCAAATCTTTTTGAAATATCGCGCGACAAATATTGCTACAGTATGAGGATTATTTACTCTTAATGTAATCAATGTGGACAAAGGGACGATTAGGGGTTATCATTGTTTTCCTATAGTCGTTCCATTTATTTGATGTTGGATCCATCGCCTAATGGTTGATTAAATAAACCGATTAATGGCGATTATTCTCCCGTGTCCTAAATTCCACTTACACTGTTCGTATTTGAACAACTTCATATGTCGAAAGCTGACGATATATAAGTCACGCGCACTTATTCTTACGCTTCCAGCCCAAGAACGTACCAGTATTGCGTAGGAGTATAAAGTGTTGACTGGCATGTTTTCTGGGTTGGATTCCAACTTAACGGTGTTGGGGGATGTGGGTTGATCAGAGGGAGGAAAATCATTCCATTTTTTATTGTGCGTCACGTCCAGTCTATTCGTGTCGTTCGGCTCGTATTCACTCTGAAGAAGAAGATTAAGAGGAAACGAGCGTGCATGTGTGCGGGCGTTGGCCACGCGCTGGTTGGTTGGTGGGTGAGTGTGGGGGTTGGCGAGGGGGTTGGTGAGGGGGTTGGAGGCGGAATACTGACAGACGGGCAGACAGACGGACAGACAGGTAGATAGACTGTGTATTCGGCCCTCTTTTAACGACAAACACGTCTCCTCCCCTCTGTCTCGCTCCCTTTTTCTATCCTACATTCTCTCCATGTCCCGCTCTGGCAGCGGGTTCTCCTCGAGTGTAGCCCCAACAGGAGATTCGGGTCGATAAAGGAGCAACAAATTCTCGAAGCTTAGTTTTTTTTTATTGCGACTTGAATGGTAAGGTGATACCGACGGCTTCGCGACCTGCAAACTTCATTTTCTGTAATTACACGGTTGAAAGATTATGTATTTAAAACTATAATAAAATATTGACATAATGTACACTCACTCGTTAGGGGACGCCATGTAGGAGAATAAAATGCATTACCTTAATTGTACATTTTTAGAACGATAATGAACCTCGCTGGTTATAATATGTGCTTTGTCCGAAGTCAAATTTATATCTGGGTACTTAGGATAGCTTCCGCTGATATTAGCAGTTTTTAAAACTGAACAAAACTGTGCAATTTGAACCAATGTGTTGTGTACATGTTTAACATATCTCTTGTCTGGATCTGATGTTCCGGAATATTTGGCTCAACTACATCTTAGAATATAGGAATGTGTACAAGTAAACTGTAGCTATTATTTTCTGATTACTGAAATGTGAATAAAGCTTATTTTAACACTTGTATTGAAATTCGCCAAGGTAGTCCAGCCTCCGCCGTAGCCCACTGCTATTTACCTGGATATTCGTACGGAGGGTTCGCCAGAATCATCAGTCGTTTGTGATCATTAGTTCCCTATCTCTTATAGACCTTTCGGAAAGATCTTACCAATGTCATCCTACAACGAATGAATATACTATTTGTTTCTCGAGAACAAATTTATTTTAATTTTCGTATACGGCGCTCTAGATACTAACCGGCAAGTCCGTTCAATTATGCGGGCTTGGTATCTACGCCGTGTATTAATCAATCAAATACAATTTGTACATAATCGTTTAATGGTCGTTAAACAGACTGATATATCTTATATATCTTGGGGCTATAGTAAATTTGTGTTTGCAACCCCAGACTTTTAGTATTGTTCCCAGGGTCCTACTTGGAATATCTTCAATATTCAAAATATTCTCTCCTTTCTAACCCAGCCCTGCGGTAGCTATTGTTTCGTTTCCACGGTGCGTTTGCTCCCCATTTGTATTGTCTTGTTGGGACAAAGGCGGTATGTTTCGTTCCTCGGTAATAATCGTTTCGAATTGGCATCCCAGAGAGCAATGTCCGCATATTAATCCTGATTTCCTAGCTTCTAAAAACACCGCCAATCTAAAAAGATTCAATGCAAGCGGAGACATAGGGACCAATTGCATCATAACAGTATATATTATTGTATAATTGTTATTTATGCATATATTATTTATGTATAATTAACATGTAATATTATTAATGTTTAATTAATGTGTATATTAAATTATATATTAATGCAGTTGATAGTTTAAATTTTGTTGATCCTTTCTGTTATTCAATTTACTAATCGTACAGCTATCCTGGTTCGGCGTTGTACAAAGCCTTTTAATTATGGCTAGTTTCATTAGATGAAATTTAATATAAATAAGTCCGTAAAGGGAGGATGGAATAGTGAGTAGGCGAAGGGATATTTAACCGCTCATTTATCGCCCGACTTATTGTCCCCAACGTGGTACAGTAATGCCTCCGATGCCGCTCTAATGTCGACCCCGCGGTGCGACCGTGCCCGCCGAAATGCGGAAATGGAAAGGCCTCCGAAACGTCCACACTCGGTGGAATAAACGGCGGATAATTCCTCACGAAAATGAAACGAATATCGGGCCGACGCTACGGGACATTTAAGGAGGCCCTGGAGAGCGCTCGCACGTACTCCGGAGAGCACGTACTCCGGCCATTCCATGATGGGGAGGGGGGAACTATTTCCGCCGAAGAGAATTCCGACCGTAAGGCCGCAGACCGCGCGCAGTGTAAATCACTGCCCTATACCAGTGGAGGCCCCCCCCCTTGAAGTACGACAAGAGGCCCTCTCTGAAATGTGCCCCATACACCGCATTCAGCTTCTCTGTACATCTATATATGCGTATACGTGGAAACCTTTAATATAGCCATGCGGCGGCATTATAAAAAATCCTATAAGCAAAGCATTTTCTGAGCATCGTCGCAACCTTTCAGGCTTTGAACTGACGGCTGCAATGAATAACAATCCATTAATCAATCTCTCACGCTAACCAGTAGCGGGACAAATTCGAATTAGTAATTGGAGCTCGGCTCGGGAGTTAGCATTGTCACAGTTGGATTTTCGAATAATTAGTTTCTGAATTTCTAAACGAGCAGTGGACCAGACCGTCTGCAGGTGCGGAGCAATAAATTATTGCGTTTCAATTTTAAACTGGTCCTAGTTAGCGTTTTAAATTATTGAAAGTAGTTCTCTGACTATGTAGTAATACCGATTACAAATAGAATTAAGCGTCATAATTTTATAATCCATATAACAACGTTGGATGGAAGGAATTACCACTATTTACGCCTGTCTGTTGCTAAGCGATTATTTATAACCCAATATATATTATAGTGTAATTATTTTTATTTCATTCAAAAAATATGAATGAATACGTCTAAAGGAAAAGATTGTCAATATGAGAAGAATTATCATGAAAGTCTTTTGATTGTATTTTAAATATCGTTCAACATTCAACGACTTCTATAACCTTTTATAAATTATTTTAATTCAAGTATTTTTTATCTTATTTTAATATGGCGTTAATTTTCGTTTTGAAAGAGCCTCGAACTCTGAATCGAAGGTCAAGAAGTATCGATATGTATGCAAAAGGGAGGGGACGAACTTAAAATGAGTGTTGCAGTAGTTAGCGAACCTTCGCGCGATAACACTGCCGGTGACAGTTTTAATTAGGCATGTTCCGTAGCCCAGTTTTTAAATCTGAAAATACTGCCTCTCGCTATGGAGATTCGTAATAAGTAATATCCTGTATAACGAAGGCACGCTTCTTAATTGCAATTGATTGATCCACAATGCACGCGCATTAATGGAGATACTGTACTACCAAATAGGCAAAATTTTATTTGGCCACAAAATACTTGATTTTTCAAACCTTTCTACTTCTATTATTCGTTCAAAACTGGTAGTTATACATTTTTTTTATAATGTAGTCCTCCTGTCTCATAACGAACTACTGTACAATAAATCATATCGTACCAATAGATATGGCGGCAAAAATTATCTAAAATAATTTTGTGAAAATTTGAATCCTTATCACAGCGAGTGCAATATTAGAAATGTACTCGTGCCTATAAGGTGAATGGTGTAATTTAGAGTCACCAGATAATTGTCCCTTATTGAGATAAATTTACGGAATCGTATTTACAACAACTTTAACTGGTCGCAAATGTTTACGAATCCATTAAAACGGAAAATTATTTTTTCGATTATGATTTTTAGAAACTCTGAAACGACCTGGGAATTCGTAATATCGCTTCTGAATAGTCCTCTATTGAGAGTGATTCGGTTTATTCGTGAGAGTGAAAATAATTGACACAATAAAAGAAAATGGCGTCCCGCGGTTATGCATAAACTGGGTCAAATTGAATACAGTCTGAGCTCCTCTTCTCGCCACATCAAGTATGCGCATCTTATTTGCCCGATAGTCCGAGCGACAAAAACCCGTCCGCTCACTCGTTTACCCGGGAATTACCAAAGGGTATACGCCTTTTCTGCACCCAGTCACCGTCCCTTCATTAAGTATACAGTGTATCCAAATATACAATCCTGTTATACAATTACAGTTGACCCATCAATTAATCTTTTTACACCATTTACCGACGGAGCGCTACGTAGGATCATGAAACTGGAGATCAGTGGGAAGATCAAAAGTGTGATGAGAGTAATCCGAATCTTCGCAGATCCTTTCGGTGGATATATCGAATTTATTTTCTAAAAATGCATTTCGGAAAATAATAAAATTCATTTAAACATTTTGAAGACAGTGAAACTGTTATGATGTTATTTCGTAAATTTGTTCACAGAAACTGAGAAGAATAAAGTGAAACAAAAATTATTACTCCTTCATGCATCGGGGACTGTAGAATGTCAGTCATTAAAAAATTGTAAAGTTTATTTAAAACTTTTTTACCACAATAAATGTGTTCATCAACGAGGATATAATAAAATACAATTAAAACGCTTATTTAGAGAGTGGAGAGTAGTGTATGATTTTATACTAACGTCTGCGGTCATGTTCTTATTTCCTTTTGTATGCACTGCAATTTCCGTTCTCGGAAAACGTAATAATAAAGTAGGAACTGAAATTTTTATAAAACAGCCGAAATAGCAATATCACACACGTTTTATATGAAGTATACAGTGTTATCCCGTCATTAACAAACAAAGGTACGATTTATTCAATTATGCCGATTGGTGCTAGGGATAATTTTACGTATGTCGGTTCACACAGGAGGTAGGGCAATGCAAGGTCGCATTAATTGTATCAGCATAAAAGTGCAATGACTGTTCAGACGGAAAAGTAATTAAGTTGCCTTTTCTGTTTCTAATCAAATGTCGAGCAGTCGGCCGGGTAGAATTTCACAGTGGAAAAGGTGACGCCGGCCGATACAGGTAAGCGGAGTAGGAATTTAAAATATTAAAATTTAATACCGAAAAGCTACGGGCCATATTAAAAAAAGGGGATTTAGAAGTGCAAAAATTAGCAATGCTAAATTCATAACCTGAACATGTTCCTGTAATATATTTCACTTCATTTATTTAAATGTGGAATATGAAAGTTTCCCCTTTCGATTTTAAGATTAAAAATTCACCTCGGTAGAAGACGGGTTACCAGGCCACTCACTATCTGCCGCCGGACCGCGATAAATCTGAGATGTTTTTGCCGCTTACGAGTATATCTTGAACTTGGCGATAAGGCAAAGTGGGGACTTCTTTACCCCGGCGCTTCGTGTTTTCGCCAATCATTAAATCAAACCTCGTCCACGATTCTACAATCTTTGAATTTGCATGTAAATTAATTTTCTGCCCCGCCATGTTTATATATACACGCACAGTTTTAATTTTGTCATATTAAACGTTTTGCTCAAATACTGAAACACTCGAGAGAAACCTTAACGTAACTGGGACATATATTTTATTTAAACCGCCATCGAATCGGTCCATAATCATACAACTCATTATCAAGCTTCTATCTATTCATACTCGGTGTGCCGGCGTTTGGATTTTTTAATGTACAATACAGCATTTGTGATGTATTGTACACCTACACGTTGATTGAAAACAAATTAAATAAAACTTATAATATAACCTGAATGGTGTTATGTAAGTTAGAAGAGTTCGTGTAGAGTTTGTATAAATTCAGATGTAAGCACAAGAGAGACACATATCGAAGCCAGACCGTTTACGTAATTACACTGCCAACGCAACCACTCCAACGATTCAAGACCACGTTTTCATGCCGGAGAGATAAACAATTCATTATTTTATCTTATTCATAATATTTTACGGAGCAATAAATTGAAATGATTAGCTTTCAAGGTGGTTACGTATTTAGTGGATAATTTAGATATGCTTATATATTAGTAATGTTAATTGTGTCATGGAGCATTTAAAATATCCACCAGGGATTATGCATTTAACATGTTTATTATTATTAATAATAAATAAATAACATTGGCATGGAGTCCTGCTATACGTATTCATCTAGGATAAATGAAGCCCTTATTCTTATTTAAGGAGGGAATTCAGATATCAACTCTAAAAGGAGCCCCCTCGTCCCCTTTGTTGACTGGTTCTAGGCTTGGAAAGTTCATTCGAAGTTTTGCAGTCCATTTTGATTTATTCGGTTCGGGCCTCGTTGTTTCGTCCTCCCCCAGGGGCAGATAAACAATCTTCGAATTAAGAACAAGTCGTCAAGATGACGAGTCAGTCGGCCGTAACATTATCAGGCTTATTGTTCCTAATTGCCATTGTGACGGGGCCTTGGCACAGATTCAACCGTTTATAGATAACTGGAACAGATTGATAATCCTCATCCTACGGGAGAGGTGTTAAACAAGCCTTTAAACTCTATAAACAAGTCCCTTTTCGAAAATGCCGCTCCAACCCCCGGGTGCGGAATGACATTGGAGGAAATTTGTCCTCCTTGAGCGCTCAATTAATTAAACGACTTAAATAAGTAAAATCCGGGGAATTCGTCTAATGAAATGTCGGACTTCGTAGACTTGAAATTGTAGACGGATTAGTAATTCACTAAAATCAATCGCTCTAAATGTCAAAAGTACGTTGCACATTCTCCCCGATAAAGCGAATGAGACGTTTTATATCGGACAGGTATTTTTAGACTATGTCAATACCTATCTTTTATAAATCGTTGAAGAGGTAGGAACCAGCTAATTGCTGATTGGAGTACTGCTCGTGATGTATAACTTTACATTTTAGTTCTTGTTAGTTTCATTATGTTTCTATTGTGAGCTAAAATCATAAATAATTAAATAAAATTTAAAATTTCTGAAGCTCTTAGTTTGTTATGTAATCAGGAAATGAAATAAAGTATTAAAATTTTCAATATATGATTCATGAAACTAGATATACGGAAATGACCAGTTCCGTTGAATATTAAAAGAAATAAGATATTATAAGAACATTTTTTAAATTGTTGAAACTGGCCAGAGTCGGCGCAATATCGTAATAATAATAATCAAATATTAATAATACATTCTCGGAAAATATTAATATTATCACGTTGTTCGTTGCATTCTCTGAAACATTTAATGCTTTATTGCAACTTATAAACCGGATTGAAGCTCGATAGGTTCCGTTCATTTCTCATTTCCACATCAGTTGGCATTATCCCAGGAACTGTATATTGGACTGTGTTGTATATCGTACAATGGAACATATTTACTAATGGCAATGCTATGGTACTTTTTCCATCATCAGTGGTACTTCTACATCAGTTGCCACTTTTAACACTAAACACAAGGTAACTATTGAGAGGTGATTATTTTGTATTAACGTGTATTTCTTCTGTTTCAAAATTTTTAACTTTATTTTTTAAGTTGAAAAATGTCGGCTTAATTTCGAAACGTGTATTTCATTATAATATTGTTCATTAACAAAAAACATTGGAAGTCCAGTATTTTTCCTGTGCCCTTTATGTCACTAATTACCCGCTTAAGTTAAGTGCTCGGAACTGGCCCTGGTTTAACCGGATTTATGTTCGGCAGGGTGGGCCGCCGCCCCGAGCCCACCAGGTGTAAGCCTCGTACAATATTTCACCGGAATAAAACAATATTACTGGAAATCAGAATTGAACATAAGCTCCAATAAAGAAGTTAAAATGAAATGCGAATATTTTCACTTTGCTCTTTCTAAAAGAAGAATTATACGTGTAATAAATAATTTGTTATATAGCGTGAACTAATATTGAAATTTGCAATAGAATGAAAATTTAGTATGTCACTGGGATTTCCTTAAATTTTTAGTTTAACGTATACCGGATGTATTTTACAGAGAGTTTTCTCTCGTGAGAATTTTCTTATTCGAGAAAGTGTTCGACAAACTACCTTACCCCTTCAGAATCTAGGTCTGCAGGTTTTTCCGCTTCCCTAAAGTGAATTGCTTCAACTGAAAGTGGTTATGAGAAGCGCTTAAATGTAATGCCTCCTTGATACGCGTACAATAAGAGGCCGGGTTCCGGGAAAACGGCTAACGAGATGGAGGCCGCCAAAATAATCGCCGATTTAGATTAGCGATGATGGAGAAATAAACGCAGCGTCAGCACGTCCCCCGTCATCGGGGCCCGATTGAAACTCCCTGATGACGTCTCCGGATTAGTTTTCAAGTCCCGATAATCCCGGCGTTTCAATCACTGGACTTAGCCGTTTTATTTGAGCTATCTCAACCCTGTCGGAGATATTAATACGACCATGAGTTTATAATGTTGCCATTATAAAATTGCACCACGGCTTAAGATAGAGCAGGCTTTGCTACTTACCGATATTAAGCACACTTGTTGTTTAGCTGCCCGTGAATCGTTTTCAGTGCCAAGTGGTTCAGTGAATCCAATATTTAGGTCGAGAACGATTAAGTTATCAAGAAACAAAATATACTTTATATATAATATTTGGTCTTTAGTATATATGACTAATTCTCCTATCTAACAAACGTACAAAGCACAATTCGTTACATAGAACATCACCCCTTAGTTGATTACCTTTGTATATCCTGGGAGCAACCAGAATATCTGAAATATCGATTTCGCCGACCGCATTCCTGATTAAACGATTTTAATATAATCTTGAAATTAATTTTTAAAACAAATTTCATCTGCTCATTTAATTAGGGTTGTTTGCCTGTTTGCATTGTAGTTTGTCGCTCACAAACTAGTCAAATAAAGGGCTAATTTATGCACAATTTCTCTTAGTTGACGAGAACGTATGCATATGACCCATGAATATGCATACATATATAATGCTTTCGGAAATTCTGAATTGATACATCGCAGTGTGGGTTTTGCACAGGAGAAATACTCGATGGTGTGGAATACAATAAACACCCTGGGTTTTTTTTATTGATATTTGACTGGCTATTGCCAACTAATAGAATCCATAATTTTTGTTTTACTACTTTTTGTTTCTAAATCACAAAATAATAAATTACCGCCATTGTATTCATAACTTATAAAATATGGATTGTACAATAAAAATGTTTAAAAAAGCTTAAATTAATTGTTTTGTGAACGAAAGGCGCCTAGTTGCCCTCCCAACACAGCGCCTCGAGTATGCAGGATGAGGTTAGGGATATAGCAGGGTACGTTTGTTATTTTCCTTAATATTTTCGACTGTAATTGTTGTATTTCGTTGATATTTGCTGTTTTGGCCGAACCCCACAGTTCTAGTCCAGCCTTATTATTGACTTACACTCCTGTACGCCAACGAAACTGGCAGGTTTTCAGGTGGGAATATAGGCCTCATTTGTATTCGGGGGCTGGAATTGTCGAAGCGCCCCTGGGACCTGGATATTGAACTAGAAAAGTCACGGGGCGATATATTCAATATGTGTTGATCAAGACGGTGTTCTGCCTTGACCCCGATTCCGTTTCCCTCCCGGACCTTGACAGTATAAACGTAAAAACTGGTGTTTTACTGTCGCGAATTTATACGGCTCCCTCCACTCCTGCGGAATTCGGAATAGGGTTGTTATCTCCCGTTTAATGGCACGCCTGAGACGCCGAACGAGTGGGTGTCTTCGGATCTGGAGAAAAAATAATTCACGACCTGGATAACTGCTCTGGGATCACTTACCCATTTGCAGTCCTCCAATCGGAGTAGAGGGTAGGGTACGTCTGCAAGCAGTAAAAGCTTGTTTTAACGTAGAACGCGACTGTGGAGTCACGGCAATGGAAATTTCATAATCGAAATTAGTGTAGAGCTATAAAATGAACTACTTAAATCAAATTTAATTAAATATCGCTGGCAGTATATATTAATCTACTTTTAGATTATTTTACATTAGTCAACTACTAGTAGTAATCCATTCGGGTTATATTGACTTTGGTTCTCCCGGTAATCTCTGCCCTACCCGAGTTGCCCGTAAAGGATAAGGTCCTCGGTGTCCCGGCACCTTATCTTATTATCCTATCATACGTTATTTATGGTAGGAATCATCACTTATTCCGTGCATATAGCACTTCTAGGAACCTCCATCGCATTATTTGTTTATATACAGCCGCTTTCCTGCAAATCTAATACAATATATATATATATATATATATATATATATATATATATATATATATAATTTATAGTTGGAAAATACAAATAACCTATCGTTTAATCATTCGTCAGTCCAAGAATGAAAGGAAACCTTAAAAAATAACGTCGATATTTCATGCACCGTTACGAGAAGCCTTGGAGTATATTTGGAGTTCAAAATTAGCTTTCTAAACTAATATTCATCTTGTGTGCACAGGGTTGTCACGGGCTCTAGCTAATACCTTATGTATACAGATACCAACACTATTTTGGTTCAGACTTAGTTGTTAGACACTGTCGTTGTAGTTGTTGGCCGGTCTAGAATTTGGCGCGCGGAGAGCGGTGTCAGTGGTGGGGATGGGGGGACGGCATACGGGTGCGCCTGTCAAATAGGCAACCCGCTAACCCCGCTGCCTGTTGCTGGTTTAGTATCAGACCGCCCGCTCCGCCTCTTCTCCCAGTCTTCAACCGGCTGTCGACCGACGTTCTCGACTCCGGGGACGAACACTCTCGAAATCATTCCTCGCCTTTAGCCACTGTCGTAGAACGTAGAAATGAGATTCGCAGCTTGAATTTGGTAAGTTGAAAGGAGGAATTTCTTAATTTGGCCGCCGCGTTCGGGAGTACGAAATAACTGAAAATCACTTCATTCGCACCTGAGTACATTCTGAGTTGTTTATAATATTCGGCAGTTATTAAAGAGAGATAATCGATTTAATACTATGTAATTTTAAAAAAGCGCTAAGTACATTTTGTCACTTTAAATTGCGGTTCTAAAATATTAAACAACAAAAACACGCGAGAAGCCTCTGAAAAATGCTCATCATACTCAATATATCATATATCATGCTAATCATATCAAACTTACAACAGATACGATGCTTTCGATAATATTGGAAGCTTTATTTTACTGGTACGAATGTCTCAATATTAGAAATAGAAATGCAAGATACTAGGACATCACAATTCACAAATCTAATAGCACGTTTCACACGAATAAAATATGGACGTTAATTGAATAAAATATTTCTGCTTCTAACATAAAACGCCGTTATGAATTAACATGTTAATTCACATACTCAGCCGTCTATAATAACATAATGAAAACATTGAATTGATTAATTTCTGAAAGAATACTTTTCACCTTTTAATAATATTTTACAACAAATTACAATAATATGTTTAACCGGTGGGGGCATATCAATTAGTGCTTCTGAAAGTGAATGAGAAAGTAATAAAACGTATTAATTAATCATAAATTGGATCGCTACTTTTAATTCGTGCGATATCTCACCTGTCGGCCTCCGTTATTAGGCACTAAATCACCACATACTCGTTAAGCCGCGTCTTCACGATATTGGTTGGGCTCCGCTATTGTAGATTTAGGAAGTGTAAACACCTCTGGTAAATGAAGATCGCGGTAATTACTTACAGTTTTGGGGATAGATGACAATTATTGCAGTGAAAAATAGAAAAATTTCGTTCCTTTTAAGCTACCATTGGATGAGTTTTGGTCTCTTGTTATAATAGAACATAATATTTCGTCAACAAAGGTTTCGTATTACTGGATTATAAACTACACAAATTATAGCTGAAATTTTATTTTTAAAAACGAGAATTAATCTATATTTCGAGTGAATAGGAGTAAATAGCAATCGAATGTAAAATCCCATTTTACTAAAAATAATATCCATAATGTTATCACATGTGTGAATGTCTGTTAGAAAATACATTCTTCGAAAGATCGCTGCTGATGAGTTTTCAATGACTAATTTTTAAATTAATAAAATTTATTTAAAGAGATAAATTGATATTTTCATGCGATATCAAATTGCATTTTAATCAACTCTTTCCGAAAAAACGTTGCCAGTAGTGCGCTTACGACGGGGATGACTAAAACGAGAATAAAATATATTTAATTACACAGGAGGGGTGGAAATCTTTTACCTACCGCCAGAGCATAATTTAATTTTCCTAGGATTATGAATATTTATTGAACTATTAAATGTTGAAATTTAATGAAATTTTAGAGTCGTATTCCATTTTAATTGGCACATTGCGTTACGCGGGTGTTAATCAAGACGAGTATAAAATATTTTTAATTACTTTTGAAGAAGGGAATCTCGAATTTGACTCTTGACGTAGTAATTTAGAGAGTAATCTTAACAAATATATTTAAGCAATCAAGTTCAACGTTTATGTTTTTAATGTACGGATTTATACATTTTCCAGAGTTAATTATTTAAACTAGCATTTACACAACTACATTCAAAACTGTCGTATCTAGTGTCTAATATATTATGTGCGTATTTTATTTTTTAATAAATAGACACACGCTTGTTATATGACGTTTCTGCGAAATGTCGTTTGAACTTTCCTTTGACGCTCAAGACTTGATATTAAGTAGAAGCCTCTGTGTTAACGACGGAGCCGACAAATCGGATTGGTCGCCGGCGGGCTACGGGCTATATTGGGCCGCTATCATCAGTCCACCCCATCCCCGCTCTAAAACCGCAGAGCAAATATTATACGCTTCAAATTCAATCGATATCCTTCCTGGTACCGATGACAGTTTTTCCTGCCGCTCCTGGCCCTGGCTATCAGGTCCGGTGTTTGCTGGCCCTTATCAAAATTAAATCTACGCCCCACAACCCGAGTGGCTTCTATCGGTGTGATGGATCGTGCTCAGGCAATAAATATTTTGATTCGCCGGTTAAATTGAGCGAGAAGAAAATTTACTGCCCGATGATTTTTCTATCGTTTTTCGAAGAAAGGGTATTTAACAACGAGGTTTTCATTTTTTTTTTCTTCTCTACAAGAAATCGTTCTTACAAGCCTGGAATTTCAGTCTGATGATCCAAATTAGCTTGATAATAATAATATACTTCTAAATGAGAGAAGGTTTACGTGGCTGAAACATGGATTATCACTAGAAAGCGCAGAGGGTAAGAACAGAAACCCTTTCTTCAAAACACAGAAAAAAATCCGGAATAGCAGAGGTCAACCCCTGCTAACCGAGTCATACGCGATCTCATCAGAAGTCAATGATAATAATATTCTTCACTTGTCCACTGACTGGAGTTAAGTTTTCCACTTTTGTATCTTCTGTACAATATATTCCAGCGGAAAGGATTTAGTTCGCGACCTCATTTTTCCTGCAGGGTACTAAGTTTCTTAGTCTCTAACTTCCTACCCGTTTCCAATGGTTTGCTCCAGAGATGGGCTCCTACATTTTCTTTCCGACCAAGAGGGGATTAGAGCGCAGTCCAGTTGTAAGGGACCATTCTGACGATATTAGGAACTTCAAAGTAGGAATTGAACTTGCAATATCTTATTTCAATTACAAAAGAATTTTTTGTACTATTTTTATAGACAACCCCTTACAATGTTAAGTTGAAAGAAATGGATTAGATTAAGAAACAAGTAGTACAGAGGCTGTCATTCTGTCTTCGATGGACGTAGAGACCTTTAGTGTTTCTCGTCGTCATTACTGAATATTACAGGGTCAATAAATCCATGCGTTCATTTAAGTAAATTATAAATTTATTTTTTAATTAATTAATTTCGTTTCAAAAGTTTTTCGGAGCTGCGGAAATCTTTATGCTTCAAGACGGATGATTAATTTTAAATTAAGACCGTGTTTGTGTTTGAATGAAATAATTAAGTAGGGAAATATCGATTCACAATCTAACATTAATAGTAATAACAAGAAATTAAAGGAGGCTGACTGTCGTGCGACTCCATTAAGTAAGGAACCAGCCCTAATGACGTTGAAAACCCTCTCGGGAACCAATTAAATCTACATCGTCTGCATAAATTAAAGTGTGATCGATGAGTTTTCGAAAAAGTATTTAGTCTGGCCGAGTTTTCATAATGCTCCGGTCGAAAGTTTATTCCCCATAACCGATCGATACTTTTTTCCCTATACACTTCCAAACCGCCCCCCCGCTTTATTATCCACGGGCTAATGAATTAAAAGCGACTCCATCGAACAACCTACTCCTCGAGTTGCAATATTCTGTAAAGCGAAACTTCTCCCGACTATTGGAGACTTAACTGTTGGAGGTCCATTTATCCCAGACTAGACCGCCGTCTATAGGTAATTTCCTATTCAGCATTGAAGGCGGATCAGTTTCCCACTACTTTCGTCCCGTTTGACATCAATTACGGTATGGCAATAATTTATTTCCTACCGCCTTATAGTCTACAAGCTGACAAGAGATACAAATTACCATGACCGCCCATAGCTGATAATTTATAACCCTGAATTAACTGAAGACATCTGAGCTCTACGCAAATAACTGGAACCGGACGCAGCTCAAATAAAAAAGGTGGGCCATCATGAAGGGCCCACAGTGGGCCGTAACATTTCAGAGAATATCAAATTTTAATTCCCCTTCAATTACTCCTTTTCCCGGAGTAACTTATTCACTCTAAATATATTTCATTATATATGAGTCAGTTGCCACTTGAATTGAGAGAGGCACTTATAACTGAACTTTAGACGTGAAAGCAGTTGTTCACAACCTGTACTATATTGGATACACTGGAGTCGATAAGCTCGATTAATCAGTAGAAATTTATAATCGAGGACAATTCAACCAGAGAACAGCTAACCTAATATATAATATTAGTTTCTATTTATGCGATGTGAAACAAATTTGCAAGCTTCGGTTGAAGTAAAAAGAATCATTGGAAATTTTGCAATTATGGGAGATTTAGCTACTCATTCAGGATATGTTGAATACTTTTTCTTGTCGGGATATTAAATATTTTTTAATACCTTTTGTGAATAATGTATTCCCTTAGAGATAGTCGTGCGTTTTTTTCTAGTGTCTGAGCGAAGTCGCTTGTAATATCGCGTATTATTACAAATAAAATTTGTTAGAAAAAAATATATAAATGTTTGCTTGGGGTTCCGTGAAGATTTGTAATGCGGTAGTTGGTACGATTAAATGAATTTTATCACTGACGAAAAAATTTATGATATAGGCGAGTGGATATATAAGATCACTAGAATGACTTTGAATTGAAATTCAGCTGAAATTAATTGATTGATTAGTTGATTAATTTCGCGGAATCGTGGGAAATTCAACTTTTAATTGGAACTATCGTTAACCAGAAATTTCTCTCAAACCTTTAAATTTTTTGACTGCCATTCGGAATGTTGCTATTTTAATTAATTTAACGTATTTCATTTTATTCACAACAATTGTAATTTGCTGTAAAAATTTGTGGCGGTTTTATCTCCAAAACGAGCAGGGTTTACGTTCACTTATCCGTTTGCAGTTTGGGATTCCATAAAATACGACGATAACGTAGTCGCAAACGATAGTGCGTCATATAACCGGGCATTGCAAATTTTGCCATGGTCAGGTTCTATAGAACCCTAACTCGTAATGCCAGAGTTGGTTTATTAAGTGGTCTAACCGGGGCTAATAATGTATTCTATTATCAGCGCTTCTGCTGTAGAAATGTTACCCTTTTGCTTCATTGTGTACTAATTTATTTCTACATTCGCATTGTTTATGTTATCAAACATACCGAATTGCCCGTACTTTGATGTTAGAGTATATTTATTCACGTGTGCCATTATACCTTCACGGTTACTACTGCACTCACATTTCATACAAGATGGTCTGCATTTTTTGACTGATATTATAGACGTACGTAAAAGAAATGATAATTACTTCACATAATACGTAATTTGTATTTAAATCAGAAACACTACGGAGCCGCAAATGCTCTGGACTTCATTTCCTGCAAAAGCTGCATTTGATTTGCCAATCGCAGTTTACGCACAGCTCTAAAATAGTCCCATCAGAGTGTCACATCCGGAACATGTAACACCAGTAATAATAACGGTATATTAATTAGCTTAATGAATCGTCCATTAACTTACTATCATACAATCTACCAGGTATTAAGTCCACCTTTATGAATTCTTATATTAATATGAAATACGATGCCATATTTCTGCATGAAATCCATTTAAATGACGAGAGGAATCCCTGGGGCAGAGATTCTCAAAATTTAAGTTTGGGTTTATACCCGCTGGCAAAGTTGTTAGTTTGGGTATATTTTCCTGAGGTAGCATAGTGGGAGTTAATTTTACGTCAGTTTACGATCAGACTTATTTAATTTTATATAGAGCGAACTTTGTGGAGCAGGCACCTGGAAACAAGAACGCTTACTAGGTTTTTTGTCATCGTGTCTGTAGCAAAGGAAGGTCTTATATTGAATCGTACAAATTTCAAACCCTGTTTCTTTACCCAACTTACTTGACTGATGAAAATGAATTATTGCCAGTGTTGTATTTCTCTTATTTATTTCTAATTTGTTTATATTTATTATAAAAAATTATAATAAAGCACTTTTCTCTCACAGAACTGTAAAAATTCGTTTAGCTTTTATTATAATAACACAACTCCTAAATGATTTTATAGATAATATTAGTTGATTATGTTAGTAATGATTAACAGTTATTTCACCCGTTAATTGAGTTAGATTAATTTTCAGTTACTGGTAGTATCATAATTTATCCTTATAGGAAAATGAGTGGATGTATTAAAAATAATTTTGTAGCTTTTAATGCTTTTATGTAAATGTTTTTAATAATCATTTCTGAAGTGCAGAAAATGGAGACTAATTCTATGTAGATGAGTCTTCTATAGAATATCTAATCTTGCTATGTAATGGAATATTTATTTCGTTGATGAGGCTAGTGAATCCAGATTATAAATTAATTAGCCATAATTCGTTGTCCCCGACAAATTAAAAATGTAATTTTATCGTTATTTATCGCTTAATTAAACGAAATCCATTTTCAAACTTATATTTGAGAAGGGTAGAAGACAGTTAAAATTGATGGGGAATAAAACTTTCATAACGCATCGGCTGGCATCATTTGGGAGGATGTCAAAACGTCAGCTCATGGGAGTCCTGCGCTTCTGTCTATATATAATGAAGAATGGATAACATTTTCGGGTCAATTTAAAAAAGTAATTCGAAAAATATTTTTGCTCCGATTCTTCACGAACTATTTTTTATTTTTTCAGACACTGAAAATGATCAGAATTGGATTTAATAATTCAAATCTAATAAATTGTGTGTTTACGGTATTGTTTGTATGAATTCTTGAAACATTGTCGTAATAATTTACCTAGTTTGAGTACATCCATTATTATTTGAGGAATTAAGGCGTTGCGATGGTTTATATAGGAGTTTCGTTTTACAATCCCAACTAATGGCGCTCTTTGACATTCTTGGATTGGGTGACAAACGGTAGTGATTGTGACGATTCGCAACATGAATTTACTGTGAACGAATAATTAAGGCGAATTTAGCGTTTGTATAGCCTCAGTTTAATTCCAGATTTCAATTTTGAATATATACTAAACAATGGGGTATGCGTTAAAAATTAGTTCATTGTAACTATTCTGATTTTTTATTGATAACTTATTAATTTAATTAGCCCGATATATTGCTGGATATTATGCACTATTAGCATCAGCTCTGAAGAAATGAATATTTTCAATTATGCTTTACAAATTTTAAGTGAAAATTACTTCCTTAATTCCAAACAGAGGTTAATAGGCTGTGGAAAGTTGAAGAAGTCTTAAGTTGGAGCCTCCCTCTGCTATTCATTGTAAACTTTTCTTAGCTGGCATTCCGGAGGTAGACCGACTTTTTATTGTCTGGAACAAGGAATTCGTGGCCGAGTTTTAACTGTGGAGGAGGAAATTAAGTGCGGGAAAAATTTCGCTGAATAAAAAAAATTGACTCGGGATCCGAAATCTCTTTTAATTGTCGGGGCCCGCAATCGGAGCTCCATTGCGACATTGAAGTTTACTCATTAGCGCTTTCCGACCCGATGAAAAACAAGAACGCCACAGGCCTCTTCAGCGAAGCCGGTTTCCAATGAAACAAAAGACAAAACAGGAAACAAATAATAACGGAAGAAAAAATGAAGTGCAATCTTTTCATTTTTCCTTGTCCCAATGGAAAATATTCGATTGCGACTGCAGTAGATACTTAGAAGTTTGTCGAGGTCCCGGTAGAACAGTTTAATAGTTTCTCCAATTTGTTTAATTTAGTAAAAAAAATTATACAGAATTAATTACTCTAAGGCATTATTGGTGGCATTCACCGAATCATCCAAAACGTTTTTAAAAAAGATCGGTATTTATTCCATTCCCTTGACTTTGATTTCAACGTACTGACTACTTATTTATGAAACGTCTCAATCAATAACACTATTTACTGTTGGAACGAATATTTCAGGCGTGTTGCCGTGGCTTGAGGTAAGGCCAAATGGTAATGGCCTGTACACGTCGAGTCCTCTTCGGTCCCCTTTTTCCGCCTCGCGCGATAACCCGATAACGTCCTGCAGATTTTTCAATTTGTATTGAAAATGCAATTTTAATAACGCGTCGTCTCTCGGCTCACTCTGAAATCGCTCAGGGCAATGAGGCGATTTTTTCTGTCCACGGAATCTGCGCCAGGACTGCGAATGGAGGTCCATTTAAACGAGTACGTCTTGTTCTTTCTCGTATTCGTTTTATTCATCGTAGAATAAGTTTATTCTGAAAAGTCAAATCTTTTCTGGGAGTCTGTAAAACGTAATTCTGTTCCCGTAAAATGTAACTCAATAATTCAGTATTTGACATTCTTCTGGATTTGGAACATATAATGAAAGAATTGCTCTGAATCTTTAAACTTTGTGCAAAATGGAGATCCCAGAACTGATCAAACCAAATAACCAACTGGAGAGGTGAGGATTTTGTGAGATTCTTGTGAAAATTTATCACTTGATTACGAAAAACCTGTAGAAAGATCGTTTATTTTTTCCCTTGGTTTTAATTTGGATTGACACCTATCACGAGGAAATTCTGCTTTCTGCCTTTCCCGCCTCTCTCGTGAACATTTAATGAAAACCCTTTAAAACTATTGTAATTTCCTCGGCTCTTGGATGGATGCGTGCTGGAATTCAGCCATGCGGATTTTCAGGAAATCGAACCTGCATATTGACGCCAGCCGTAACGCTGTTCTTCCATTTTCCTCGGCTGTAAATTAGAGATCGGTGGCATTCTTTGAGTTTGGGAGTTCAATTAATGTTTGAGATTTTAAGTTTATTATGAGAATAGTATTTTCGGAGGCAAAGTATTTTTTCGTACTTGATATTATTTTTTAAATATCATAAATTACTCATAAATAACAATAAACTACTGAGTATAATGTAAAAATATGCTACGTAATTTTATGTGTTTTACTGATTTGTATTTTTAATTTATTTGTTCATATAAAACCTATAACATTTTTTAATTTTGGCCTGAAGCAGCCTAAGCCCAGTTGAAATTAGGACACGGATATTGACGCAGTGAAAACGTGCTAATGATACTTCCAAATTTGGTGCTACCGATATGGGCAAGTTCTCGTGCCAGGGAATTTCACCCAACGCATCCAACAAGTGGCCACGAGGCTCTTTAGCCTTTCGCCGCACATCGGTTTAGCACGGGTGAGGTAATTAGTTTCCTATGTCAAGATTAATACACTGAAACTGTCGTAGAAGAAAAAAGTCTCCTATGATGAACTGACAGTAGGGATACTTTTCTGACTTTCTTTTTACAAAACTGTATGGAATATTGGAAGTAATTTACAAGTAGACAGTGTAATAAATTTTCGGTGCACTCAATTGGAAACATGTCCTGGGATAAGGTTGTCTTTTGTAATCGAAAATTTCCTTCGACTAGTTTGAAAGGAAGTTTCTCACGCAACTTATATTGTCTTCATATCTGTTCCCCGACCAATGTAACATTAGATCTACTGTGGCCCGACTCTCGAATAAATTTCCCATAGTTCTGCCCCTGAGCTATTGAAGAAGTTTAAAAGCGGAATATTTTACTGCTCCTGGACCTATTTTCCCGGATTGATTTGCATTCCGACCGTTGGTGAATAGTTGTCGGGCCTTTGAAGGAAATACGATTTGTGGAATGTACAAAAGGAAGTGAAAATATTTAGTTTTCGTTTAATCTCGTGAATGGGAGCCAGCGCACTTATTACCTGGTAAACTGTTACCGGCTCGACTAGTAAATTTGGTTAAAATATTCAAATTTCATTTAGTAATGTCGGTATACGTTTGTGTTTTGAATATTCATTTGAAATCTGGCACATTTAGCTCTTTCTGCACATAAAGATGATATATATATATATATATATATATATATATATATATATATATATATATATATATATATATAAGGACTATAAATGGAAATACATGAGGCTAAATTTTGGATTCGTAGCGACTGAGCACGGGCCATTATTAATAAAAGCACACAAACAGTACAGAAAAATAAATCTACCCGAAACGATTCGGGCTTAGTCGGTGCCTCGACAGTTTTTTGAAAATACACGCCAAGCCTTTATTTAATACTGGGAAATATGGTAATTGATCAGACATACCGGACGAGCCACTACATATTCAAGAGGGGCCGATAGAGACGAATGCATCCTCCCTGTGATTTGCCTAAACAATTTTTGTTACCCCTAATCCGTTGCCATAGTGACTGTGAACAAAATAAACATAGTTTCTAACGGAATAGAATTAAACGTAATCATAAGCATCTTTCTATAATATATAATCGTATATATTCTTCATATCTTATTAATAAGCGGATGCAATATTATCAAAATAAGATTAGATCGTAATTTTTTTTCAAAAAATAGTAGTCTCGTGTGTTAAATAGCTATTTGAGATGGATTCATAACCTTGTCCAAAGAAAGACTTGGTATACAATATTTTTATTTCATTAACGGGTGTATTACTCCTGGGATATACGACGCCCAGGGAAACAGAGCAATATTCGGGATTTATTCTGTTATATTTTCGAGAATTAATTACACAGAGATTACTTTCAAACATTAATTACAATTATAATACCCATAGATTTCGGTGAAATTTTCGGAAAACAGGTATTCCGAATTCAATTATAGTCTTCCAAAGTGCCCGAATATTTTGTAGCACAAAACGTACGTTCATCGGAAATAGGAGAAAACGGTGTAAATAATAACAAAACGTACGATACGCTCGTCCACCTAAATTCCACCTAAATACGGTGTATAGCCGGTACCGAGTATCGGTACAGTTGACAAGTCCGGGCCGGCGGCAGGGAGAAAAGATGCAGTGGGCCGAAATAAAATAGCGTTAGGGCGATGGTATAGTCGACTTGCGTCCCACGGCGGCGGTGATAATGGACGGGGGAATTCGGTGAAAATTTAATTAAACGGAGCCCGAACGAGTTAAACATTAATTCTTCGTGCAGACCATTCGACCTCCGGTCCCGTGCGTTCGGTATTTTCCGGGGATGTATTATTTAGTTGCCCCTCCGAGCACGATTTACCCATTCCGCACAACCCCTGTCATACGCCTACACATGTAAACCAGCTTTGAATTCTTTTTTCGGTAGCCGGTTTTTATATATTTTCATTAAAAAGTATTCGCTAAAAATTTAAGACAACAGTCAACATCTGTGCGCATCTGCTGCATAATACGTGTTTAAAAAACTTGACTTTTGTTTCTGACTATTTTCCATTAGTAGAGCTTCCCATTTCCCTTTCCGCCTCAATAGTTATTCCTTTTTCTCGACAGAACACCAACCTCTGTAGTTGTCAAACGCGCTACACTTCTCGGACCGATGAACTTCTCATTTTTCCCAAATAATCTGGTTAAAATATAAGTAAAATTCGATCACCGATTCTACGGTGTAAGAGGAAGAGGTTAGCGCTACAGCTGCTACTTAAGAAATTATGTTGAGATTTAATATTCCGGTAGGTTATATAACAATTCAAATATTAGTACAAAAACAAGTATTATATTCACATTATTCTTTCAACCTGTGGATATAATTTAAGATTTACGATGGGAAGACTCGACAGGGTCAAAGAATGATAAAAAAAAAGATTTTTACTTTTTGTGTGAACAATCCTTGAAAGCTCATTTCCTATGCTACATTGCTTTTGAATTAAGCACAAGAGCTAAGGAATTATAATTCCTTCACTTTTCACCTTCGAATAAATTTCTAAAGGGGTAATTAAGGCTCCCATCTCACTTTCTGATGTTTTTCTAAGGATGTTTCTTTGGCCCCCCGTCCCTTTGCCGGTTCTTAAGACCCCTATCTTATATTTTCATATATGTGTAAATATAGATCTTGTAACCTGATATTATTAACGTACCCAACGTGTCTCACTTTCTTTAACATGCATGCTTGAACAGAATCGGACGTTTTGAAAAATCCCGGGTGACGGAAACAATTTTCGAAAAAAATACGAACTAAAGAAGACAGTATGAATCAGTCTTTTTCCTTGGACGATGAACTATAAAAGCCGGGGTAGCCTTAAATTAACCTCGGGCAACTCTGAGATGAACCTCGGGCTTCGGACAGGCAACTCCTCCGGGGCTCGAAGCCTGTCTCGAAGATCCGAGATCGAAGCGCCGGGTACAATTACGGTTGTTGCCGTAAGGTGTTTAGGATAAAGCAAAACGAGAGGTATCGGCGCCCCCGCTTTGTTGATATTTCTTTTTCGCGAACGGCGCCTCTCTGTTTGTCCGTCGTAGATCACGTCCCGGCCGACGCCCCTTTGTTTGCCCTACCGCGACCAGTACGGCCCAATTCAAACGTTGACCTAGTTAATCTAGGTTTATTTTTTACCAGTCCAACGCCTTCCCGGGCAAGTCCCTTACAGAAAAAATTTAAAGAAGACTTTTAAATTATAGCAATTAGTTGCCCAACTTATGAATAAATAAATCAATGCTTGTTAAATGGATACACGTCAGAAACTGAACATTTTCATTTAAAATTACAGTCGCCGAGGCTTCTCAATGAAACTTATCTTATTTTTTTTGGATACCTTTCTAAGGTTTTGAAGACGTTCACTTAGGAACCTTGTTGCGTCGTCAACAAGGGCGCATTGACTATCTAAAACAATTTCGTTGCGCCCACGAGTACCCAGTTGTAGTTTATCCTGCGGGAATTTAATTTAATTTAATTTTGACGGGGAAAACGGGCTTTATCCGGTGTTTAATTATGTAAATAGGATGTCACATGTTTATTGTTTGTCGACGGTTTAGAAAGGATATATTCAACAGAAATTTTTCAATTCCCAGTACACGGATGATTCAAAAAACGCAAGTGCCCATTTAGGACGATCATAAATAGATAAATAAAAAAATAAATAAATATAAAACCTTATATTTTCGTTTTCTACAATATTACTAGATATCCCCATATCAAATGAAACTATTGGTCGCGGTTATTTAATGTTGTTTTTCCTTCCATTACAAACCACGACGACAGATATTTCAGAGTAATGTGCCCTCAATTTGAAACAAGTACCCAATATTTACAGAAATTGGACCAACAAACGACATCCACGTGGTTTTTTCTCGCGTCTAGTAGGCCACGGAAACGTGCCCAGTTTGTCAATTATTTCGTTATAACCCAGAGTTCGTGATTGGCATTCCTTCGCGCCAATTTCTAAAGCCTGAGCAGGGGCTGGATGTTCCCCATGACTAATTGCTATGAGGTACTAATTGCACACCCATCGGTGCAATGTTTGCACAAACAACAGTCACCGTGACAACAATGTGGCAATTAGAAATACGCCTATCCCTAGTTGTATAAGATACTAAACACTATGACTTATTGTCGTGATCGAATTATTATTTCTTGGGTAATTTTTTTGTGTAAGTTCGCTACAAGAATTTGCAAGTATCACTTACTCATACAATCAATTTTAATTTAATTACATACTCTATTTACGTACTCCGTTTTAAACTATCGGAATATTACGAACGTTAATATCCTCTTTCAATGTCCTCATTCCGTTTATAATCTTAATTTCTGTACCCTATTATAATATAACGATTGTCAATAAAAATAATTCACTGAAAGCTGCCGCCGTTAAATAACTTTATTTTGTCAGCACGACTGTAACCAATTTATACACGTTTTCAACTTGCATATGAAGCATTTGGTCCACAAGTTGATGTGATGTTTGGCTTAGACGGGATAAGTAACCTGAAGGGGTTGGTAGGACTTCCTGTAATGCAATAAAGCTCAAGCAGCCGGGTTTATCAATATTTTATCAAGCCCTTTAGCGGAGAATTCTCACACTGGCCCGGTGCGCCACCGGCATATTTAACACCCCACTGTAATGCCTTCACTTTCGATTCTGTTTCGTCAAAATGGAAGGCCGAGTAGGGTAATTTTTTCGGAACAAATACAGCTTCCTGTGTCGTTATTACGTCACAACGGCAAACAATAAGTACAATTATTAGTTGGTATACTTAAACAGTCAGTAACTGATATGGGTAAAATTTGTCTAAATTAATTATGGGGTTTGGTTTCCACACTTCAACTGGTGAATATGTAAGTCAACACGTTATTTCATTAATAGACGCTGCTTGGTCTCTCAATTTCTAAAGCTAAAAATATCTTGTTTATTGAAAGGAGGGAGTGAGCCTCGAGCAGCGCTCTCTCTCTCTCTCTCTCTCTCTCTCTCTCTCTCTCTCTCTCTCTCTCGTTATAAAATGACATTGTAATTCACTTGTCATTAACCAAGCAGAAACAGTACTTGCTCAGTTATCATGTCCCGGGTTAAAACGAAATCGAACAGAAAAGGACGTTAATTCATTTCTGGTTTGAAGGAATGAATGGACTTCAACTTACTTCTCCGTGTTATGAAGTATAAAACAAAAATCGCAGATATTATTATGACTTCTTCAGCGGAAAATAATTAGTACATGCCACATATAGATTCAATTAAAACTGTTCGTAAACCGAGAGAAGGCCTCACAGATAATATTATTTTGTAGCATTTCGAACCGATTTCTGTTTTCTTAAGTAATTACATTATTAAAGTTAATTCTTGCAACATTAATTATTTATATTATACGGCTAGCGATGCTTTCTAAACTAGCAGATGTCAACAGGAATATTGTAATTCTCTCCAGAATACTATAGCTCTTATTTTTCCCATATAACCTTCCCATTGTAAATGGAAATGCACTCCCTCTTGCATATCGCATTATTTAAATGAGAACGTGTGGCGGAAGACCGCCTTTCATGTTGGTGCATTCATTTCGTATCGCTAATTTAGTCGGACTATTCCTCTTTGTTCGGATCGGCGATTAAACCGGAGACGTCCCGGGTGCTGCCCCCGGGATCGAATTTTGTGGGATTTATCAGCTGGATTAAACCCGATTTTAACCGGTAACGAATATCCCCCAGTTGAAATACGGCTCCCGAATGAACTTATCGGATCATCCAAGGGAGTAATTACGGGCGGTGGACTATAAGGGACAACAGTTAGGATCAGAGGCAAATGACCGTCCGGCGTAATAACGACCCCATTCCTTATACACCCTTTCGAATGTGAGAATATATGTTATACCCACTGCTAATACCAATTTATATCCAAAGACAGCCGTTAACTAGCTTATGTTCAATAATATAAATATTGAGTACTATCCTCAGAGCTAAACACTAATTTATGAATATGACTTTCATTAACAAAGCTCAACAATGAGCTTATATACTTTTGTGAATTTAACACCCATCAACTGTGAGGTATTTTTAGAATTTAGGCACTTAGCTTATATTCGTGATAGCACAAAGTGTGACTTCATGTCCGGAATAAATAGAATTTTAATTCTGGATTTTACCCCCATTAGTCCTTCTTCCCATTTGTTTTTCTTATATAATAGATATATTAAATAATGTCTGTCATAACTGAAGTAATTTACGACGGGCGCAATTAATTAAATAAATAAAAATTCCAGAAACGTAATTAAGATCTCCGTATCAACAGATGTGTCCTGTCGCTTGTTTGTATGTACATACGTCTCTTCGACCTCGATATTATTGGCAAAATCCGGGAATTGAAACATTCTAGGGGACAGACATAACATCAAAGAGTGATTCAAATATTAAATTCCTAATGAAATACTGTATTACTTCCGTCCAGTTGAGTGAACAGAGATTGCGGGGAGGGGGTGGTTTAATTTTCACTTTGTCTCGTAATACCGGCCACGTTCAGGGAATAATAATTTTTATTATTGAAATTGTATTTCGTTTTTCCTTCCTTCTACATGATATATTGTTAATCTTATAACTTGGCGAGATTATAAAACAAATTGCATGTTTCGTAAATAGGAATTCAAATAAATGGAAAACAAATACTTGTCAAGAAGCGCCAGGTCACTATTGGAAATAATGAAGTCCCTTCCTGCGCTTGTTCGAAGCGTCCCCATCTTAAAACTTTTAATTTTTACCCAATCTGATTACCGTTACGTGTTCGGGAAATTTGACCGTGGGCGGCCGGAAAATTAAAATATTCTTTTGATCTTTCCACCGAACACCACTCCCGGGGCTAAAAGTTGGAACCGAACTTCGTATTACATCCGGCCGATAACTTATTGTATTAGTAAAGTTCAACTTAGACAGCGGGCGAACCAATGTATCCCGCATTGATTCGAGTTCAAAGAGTGCTCTCTCCAAGTTCGTGGTAATATCGTACATCCTGTAAGCCATGCCCTCCGGGACAAGAAGAGGGCCCGGAGTTGATTAAATTTCATGGGGGTCTGTACGGGGTTGTATCCGTTATGAGGTGTGCAGGGCCTTAAATATGTGTGCTATAATATATGAAAGCCTTATGTAATTTTCTTTCAGGACATAATTGTTGGCTGACTCGACTGAAATAACGCGTTATTATTTGACCTTTATTATATCCAACACTCGTATCACACTTGTATCATACAACTGGTTTATTTAGCGCCAAGGAGAAATGTTATTTCACCTTATTTTGATTCCGATTTCGTATGCATAATACTTTTTTTATAATTGTACGGCCAAACTGTTATTTCCATTAAGAAATTGCTGCTAGATATTTCTAATGAGTACTGATCATACATCTATGTACTTTCTGAGTTTTATATTTAAAAATTAGGCGCATAACGGGGAGACCATAATTGTACCTTAAAATAAATAGAAAATAAAATAAAAAAAGTATAGTTTATTATAATTTTCATATTTCCAATGTAGTTTTGAGCAAACAACAACATTTTAACAATCAATATAATATAATCCCATATTTGAAATAGTATGGGACAAGCCACCCAGTGATGGCACTTTTTGACGAAATATTACTATTGTGGCTTATAGCGACCATGTATTGTGTTCCGCGTCTTTAATAAACCTCGTTATTAATAAAAGGGCTTATTTTTGGGCCATTGTACGCCACGCGTCCGTGCCCAATTATGCACATATGAGAGGGGCGCGCGCTGCATCGAGGAACCTAATACTATGGGGTAATATAATGGGAACCGCGATAAGGGTGCCCGAGCGACGAGGGCCGGTGACAACTGTGCACCGGCTTTAATTAATTTCAACTGACGCCGGCCCCAGAACAGGCTAATCCCTTCACCCTTTGCGATACCCGGCTCAGAGAGGCCTGCTTCCTTTCCAGTCATTAAATAGGGCGCACTGTTAGCCATTGAACAAAACGAAAACGTAGTTTTGGAATTTTCTTCATGTGAACGATATTAGAGGAGGCGGTCCGGTCTGTTTCGGCTTATCTCCGTCTCCTGAAGCTTTCAGTGGCCGAAACCGGTCTAGCCAAATCGGATCAAATCAGCGAGCGATGTTAGAAGATGATGAAATTCCAAATCCTCGCGGACCCCCTAATAGAGGTCTTAAATCAAATACTTAATGGAGGGTCTACGGTTTTAGGGACCCTCTGTGATATTCAATTTCAAATTTGCAGATGGAATAATGCCATGAACAGGTTTTGTTGCTGTTGACTATGGATTCTACTATTATATTCCTTTATTCAACTATAGTAATTGGAATTGTGAGGGATCGTAATTTTTCCCAATCATAAGGTACCATTATTTAAACATCATTCCGTAATCCTTACACTGCCAAATTTATTCATGTAGGATTGAAATCTCTTCTTCAATTACTGATTAGAAAAGAATGAATAGTAATTTAATCGGGTTATTAACATTCAATGTAAGCGGGTCTTCATTTTCTTTAGATTATTAAGGGTATTAACTTAACTTTCTTCTCTCGCAAGAACATTTAACCTAACTTTTCTTCATCGCCAGCAATTTAAGTTTCCTCTTGGAGAACAATCCTGCACTTCGGACCGCAGCATGTTAACGTTAATTGGCGAGTTTCTCTGCGGATAAGACTAGAATTTCCTCAATTACGTTTTTGCTTTCTCCGTAACTCTGTCATATTATTTATCCGGTAAACATTTGACACTCCAATATAATTCTTCAGTGTTCATATATATATATATATATATATATATATATATATATATATATATATATTCTAACTGCTACTGAAGATGGCGAGCCGCCGAAATCGGTTTCAGAAAAGACCAATCCAGCGAGAGGAGAAGACCGTCAAATGTCTCAATTAGTTAAATACCAATTTTTAACCGAAAGTATAAACCACCATACCTTTTAAATCATGAGTCACTTTTATTCTTGCAGTGAACATATTGGATGTGGAATATATAAATCTATATGAAGCTATCTACTACTAAACACCGTTTTGTTTTAACTGGATCTATTCCCTCTCAAAATCCTGGGTAATTTCTATGCAAAGAGTTCGAAGGAACTGCTGCAAATTCAGCTGTGGAAGGGGCCGTATTGTTTGAGCTAGGGGTTCGTTCTAGGCGACTCTCGGAGGCGTTAACTTTTGGCGGCAATAAAACCGTGTTGATACTGGTCGGCGGTGGTCGGGGGCCTGTACCCTCGAGGGTATTGTCTTTATTAGGGGTCGTGGGGCGGCCTTCCGGCATGGCAAACAACCCGCCAAATCCCCGCCATTCTCGCCGGCTTCCAATAGCCGCTTACTGGAAACAACTCACGTCTTCCATTCCGCCGCCCCCGGCGCCCACATGCCTTCGTTCCCCGGCCCGCCTAGAACGCTCCATGAATTCGGCACACCCATCCCTCCCCCCCTGACAAATATTAAAAATTGTTGCGGAAAATTTGGAAGCCGCATCGGGGTCATTTTAAGTCGTTGAATTAATGTAATTAGTAGCTTGTGACAACGTGTACAATAAAGTTAGGATTAATTTTATTTCACTGGCCAATAAATAGCAACAGAAAGTGTTTCGTATTGATTTTTGGTCCTACAGCACGCCGGTAGGATGTTATACAACTAAGTATTAATAAGTCAGAATCCGAGCTAAACATTATGCTCAATGGACCAATATAGAAATAATGCATAATCAATAATTGTTAAAGTTAAAATGGTCCAAATCTATTCCTACGCCTTTAGGCCTTTATGTGGCCCTGGAGGCATGCAGCTTCCAAATATAAAAAAATGGAGAATGAAAGGATAGAACTGATCCGACACGTTCAACTTTGAATTGCTTAAGATCGTTGCAGAGAGAATTTTTCTTCTCAGATTTCAAATCTCTGAACCAATCGAGCGTCGAGGGCACTGCGGCAGAAAACATAATGGCACGTATGTAGTTTTGAGAAGGGTGGTAAACGTGTTATATAATTGAGAAAATACGCATATTTATGCCATCGAGCATCTGATTCTGAAGAGGACAAAACAAGTGAGCGGTTATTTACCTTGGACACGGGAAGCGTTTTGGAATGAACACAATAAAATCTCTTGGCTAAGCTCTTGGCGATAGGTTTTGAGGCGACAGAGAGGGGCTCTGTTTGAAAAGCGGCCATCAATCATCATCTATCTATGGTCGACTCCGCTGACCTCGACCACTGACGCAAGGTTTTATTTCTTTATTAATATTGATTCCACGCGCCAATTATTCCCCCATCTGTACAGTCCACATAGCCCAGATCTTGGAAAGGAGGCAATTAATAAATCCTTCATTTTTTTATTGGCGTATTAACCTTAACGCGTGTTGTGGTAATTATTTTAAAACACCTATGTTTATAGTTTTCCAATTGTATAAAGAGATTAGTCTGCAAAATAGATTATATGCACGGATGTGATCATATAATATATTAAATATGTGTGTGAGGATTTACATGGAATTAAATACTGCCCGATGTGAATGAAATCCCGTTTTCGAGAAGGCCGTATTTTCACAGAAATTATGCAGAGTAAAAGAGCATTCCGTTCAATAAAATATAAATTCCCTAAGACGGAAATTATTTGTATATTTCATATTTTGTAAAAGCTGTATGGCCTCCGTACTTTCTGAGATACGGAATAGATTGGGCATTTAATCATGAAACGTTGCCCCGCGAGTAATATTGGAACATAATTACGCCCATGTGACTGACGTCCGCTAATAACGCTGGCAATAGTTATGTACCTGTCACGAGACCTCAATTGGCGGTTAGTTTTGAATTTGAAAATCTTAGTAACTCCACCGGAACAATCCTAAATATTGAGTTCCCCGTGCCCACGCTCTTCGGAGTTCAAATGCCAGACGTACGTCATGCGTCCTCCGCCGTTGCCTCAGTATTCAATTCATCTTTCCCCCGTGAAGCGATCCGAGTTCGAGGGTTGGGTAGTCCTTAGAATCGGCCGGAAGCGGAGAATGGATAGTTGCTCCTTTGGCAACCTCTCCAGCCTCCATGAAAGGGCTCCCGCTTTCACCCGCCTCAAAATCGCTCGCATTGTCGTAGTCTCCCGATTCTTGTCCCTTATTCGAGGGGGCAGTTTTTTATTCAATTTCATATAATAATTCTTCTCTATCCTTCAGCTATTTCCCATCTTATTTGTTTGCTTAATAAGTGATTCTATTTTTAAGGTAATCGAACGAAGGTTGTGTCTCCTTTGTTGGGCCGAATGTTTTTCCTGGCATTATTAAATATAAGAAATTATTAACCATAAGAACTCTTTAATTTAAATGTAAGGTAATTTAAGTTAGACAGTTAGACCACCACGCTCCCTAGTAGCGGTCACTAACCCTAACCAACGATAAGAACATGAAGTTGTTATAAGAAGCCTCTTTGCGCCATAAAGGAGAGGGCAGAAATACGTAAACATGGTAATGTGTAATATAAAAAATTGATAAAAAAATTCACAAATTCAGAAAATGCTGGACACTCTAGGAATAACTAACATTATCCCCTTGCCGAATAGTAACGCACCCAAGAATGAAATAAAATTAACCACCCAAAAAAATAAAATATCAAAAAAGAGCGAGGCATTTAATGTTAAGTATTCGTTGGAGGGTCAACGATGGTTTGAAATATCATCCCTCTTGCGATAATGGTAAATGGCTCCACAGGGTAAAATATTTGTTAGTATATCTCTGCCATAATTCTTGAACAAAGAAACCCCGCTTGGCGCGCAGACGTAAACCCAACCCACGCTTTTTACCATGATCAGTAGACATGATTACAAGATGGCCGGCACTAATTGGGTACTCACCGGAGTAATAAGTTGCGAGTGTACCTTGCAAAATTAAACTCCCTTAACCTGAAACCAACCCGCCGTCGGGCCGGTACTTATGTTGATAATTATAACAAACAACCCATTTTTATCGTGATATTCAAAAATGAAATTTTGTTAAAAGCATCGTCATGCACTCGCTGAAGTGAGTTTGACATTAAAATTAAATTAGGACTAATGCCCACTATCTTCTAATAATGGAAACTACACATATTCTATTTTCTAAATATATAGAAAATACATAAATTATACCATAGATTTTCATTTTCATTTATATAGAATGTTCTGTATAAGAACTTGGTTCACTCCTAAGAACTCTGAAAAACGTATTTTGATTTAATTAATATTATCAATGCTGCGATGAACGCGTCAGTTAAATGTAAGGATGTGAACTGTGAACAACGATTCGGGCTGAAAAAATTGCCGCTCGGCCCTGGGTCTGATATTTTCGAAAATTGATACAAATATAATTATCAACCGTGATTTTCTCGCCCCCTTCAGTACCGTGAAACCGGTTCAATGGACGAGAGGTGTACCGCTCTGTTTCCCTCGCTTGGGTTTAATTGAAAACTGAAACCGAATTCGGTGTGTGTGGCGGGGGCGGCACGCCGGGGATGGCTCACAGTGATGAATACTGTAATCCCCCTCCTGGGGTACAAATCTGCAATAAAGCAGCTTCCACAGCCGCCCCCGCAGTCACGGACACTACGTGGAGTTTGTTCGGAAACGAGGAAAAGTATCGCTAACGAAGATTCGCGGAAAGAATGAGGACACGATGGAGAAGGAATAAATTAGTTCGTACCTTAATTTTAATAAACTTTCACAGATTCCAACAAATTTAATATTTTATTGGGTGTGCATTCTATTCAGCTGGTTTCTCGTGCATAAGCTATATTACAGACCGCTTTTTTATGCCTACTTTTATGGGAAAGAGGGAATGGAGGATTTCGCGACCAGAATTAAGTATTCTTTGTGACGGCGCATATTCCCTTTTGTGTTTGAAAGGAAACTGTATCGCCCCGGGGCCCGGGATTGCTTATGAAATCCCTCACCGCATACACAGGCCGCGCCTGTCGCTGGCATTTGTATTCGGGTAATACAAACTCGCCGTGGCGGAAAGTCGAAATGATAATTAGTGGTACTAATTACATGTGATCGAGGTTATTGCCGAAAAGGCGTAGGCGGCTCGCTTGGGCCAGGGCCGTGGGTGTAATGTAGTCCCAAACTTGTTCAAAGCGGATGTATATTGGAAAGAGAAAGAGAGCAGTGTGGGAACTGTAAACAGAGTTTATATTATTGGGCAAATTGTTATACAGGTGTATACTGAAATGAAATATTTGTTTAACGTTATTTACTTATCAATTTATTGTCTAGAATTAACCCTCATTAACCTCATATATCCGCCAAGTCAAAAAAGTAGGTAGAGACAAATTTCAAGAAAATTAAATCCTGAAATTTTCGGTTTTATGGTATGTGAATACAGGTCTTTTTTCACTCATTATTACAGTAATAATAACTAAATATCTTTATCAAATAGGCTTTATCGCATTATATGTTATATTGAACGAATACATAGTTTAAGACAACTGTTGAGCAAATCATAATTATGTAAACCGTAGTCTCGAAATTACAGTATCTTAAAACTTTCTGCCAGCAACAGAGCCCAATTTCATCTGTTGCCAGACGGGATGTCATTTCTAAATACAAGTAGGAAAACTTTGGTTTAGAAAACCCGGCCGAGATATGTTGTTACCTTCTCAACCGTCCGATTTAATATGGGAATATTATATAACCTAATATATTCGCCATATGGTATATGGTTGTAAGAATAGGCATGTTCATTGGCATCTGAGAGTTTTCAACGGCGTATTTTGACCGCGTCCTTTCAGTTAAGTTTGTCCAAGTCTTGACCAATATGTTTCGTATTTTGAACAAAACATAATCACGTATTGAAATGTTCATTCGAAAGTATGAATGATATTTCAGAAGTCCTCACCGGTTTTCATACGAATTCTCTGTGTAAATTCCTGGTTTTCCCTTTCAGGAGTGTCCTATTCCGGCCCAGTCTCACATTAATTGTACACCCTCCATAAGTAAGAATTACACAACATGTTAACACTACTTTCCAGTAGGAAGGAATTAGCAGTACATACCTCAGGGTAACCACTGAGTAGGGCCTTGTCCACAAGGTGGTAGCCGCAATTAAAATCCATTTTGGTTTGAGTGGTCTCAAGACTCTGAGAAATCGGGATTAATGAGCGGCCATAGGAGAAATCCTGGAATACGCTAAACAGAATAAAAAAGTCGCTCTCCTTCTCACCCCCCTCTCACTCCTTCTCTTTCACGTTTAATCGGTGGTACTTAATCACGGTTAATGCCCGGTCCATTTAATTCTCAGTGGAGTCCTTGCGATGCAATTCCTTAATTTAAGCTTAATTATATCACCTTTAATACGCTAATGAAATTAGTTTGGCCCACTTTGTCTATCGCTTTTCCTTCCTGAAATCGAGAGACTGCACTAAAAAAAAGCTTTGTCGATTTGAATTCTATTTGTGAAAATTAAGGTTCTACCAACACTGCATATACCGCAAAATACAATATTTTATCATATCCCAATCTACTTTACAATAAAGGAATATTTATTTAGGTACAGGACCATATAAAGAGCACATGAATTAGAAACACGAGCCCTGGACTATACTTTGCTAGGACACGTACGAAAAACAATTTTATGAGTGAAAGCGCTCCCGGTAATGGGACTAATTCGGTCGTGGTTGTCATGTAAATGCCGTACCTCGTTAGGTATGGCTGGAACCCACACGTGGAAGCTTCACTTTGGTTTAATATTCAGTCGTCCTATTAATACGAGGAAAATTCTTTTTCGGAAATTCCTATGGCGAAGGCAACGTCTATTTAAATTTCTGATATAAATATTCCCCTCTGAATATTACACTTTTTATTCGCTCATAAATCCACACTGTCAAATGAGTATATCTGAATGTAGACTATTTATTAAGTACCAGCTTTCAATACAAAATCCTACATTTTTCTTTTACCTAAGGCAATTTTTTATTACATCTCACACGTTTTCTGCGCTGGTGTTTACATGAAATTTAATAAATATTATTGTCTACAATATTATCTGATTTGCACTTTAATATTGTTCATAAAACTCTCTCCTGCTATGAATGATGTTTAATAGCCACAGTTCATTAAGGATTCATCGCCCAGTGGATATTGCGATGGATTACCATTTTTTCCTTTCATTTTGCTTTAAAGCAGTACACTGTGGATTATTTATTCCATTTTATATGACGTCGGGTCACACGGTCACTCCTTTATATAATACCGTATGAAATTACGCGTAAAAATACTTTCTGCGCTACAGAAGGTTCTGAACCAAGTTCAGTAAAATTAAACTTACGATTTTAAAAGTAAGCCCCTTTCGGATTTTTTGGAATTCCGGCAGAAATGTTGTTCAGCCAAAGTTTTAGGAGAAAGTACATACAGAGGGTGGAAAAGGGTTCTCTTCTGAAGTCAATGAGTTATGACTAACGCTGTTAGTCCCACCGCCCGCCCACTAACCAATGACGTTCTTCAACTACCCAGCGCCAAATTCTACAGTACTCCGTACGCCAAAAATATAAAATAATTTATTTCCAAGTGACCCAAATTCGTTTAGGTGCTTTTAAAAGCGTCGGTGTCCACAGTCTGGACTTTTCCCTCCTCCAAAAGCGGAAGGAGTAAATATGATTTACCTGTAAATATGTGTCCCCGAGCGTATTTATTCCGCTCATCAGGCCGCGTTACTTTGTTCCAGCGAAATTCGTTCCGCGGCGGTAACTCTCAAAGAAATAATGCCATAAGTCCGTTAGGGAATTTCGGGACTTCTCAATTTCTTCGCTTTCTTTCTTGGCCCAACTTCAAAGAAACTTCCAGCCCGGGAAAATTCGTTTCTGATACACGGAACGGGGACACATTGAATTAGCCGCTACTCTGGCAAGGCGGACTGCGCGGAGTTTTAATAACCCTCCAATTAATAACTGATGCTGATACAATTACCCTGAGAAACCAATGACGCAATAAAGATAGATATAGATTTGAGGAGGTGGACCCAACACCGGAAAATTCAATTTTCGACCAATCTCTATCTTGGCACTTGTGTTTTTATTACATTCTTCCTCTGCCCACTCCCGGCATACTTCCAGTATAAATTAGGGAGCCGGTGGATGACAATACTGGGTCCTCGAAGCGGTCAGGGTTTCACGTTTTATGCCTTCATAAGCGCTTAAACTCTGAAGCCTCGGATTTATAACCCTTTCAAGGTTATCTGTTGACAAACAAAGTTAAGTAGGGACAGATAGATAGTAGTCTTTCTCTTTCATAAAACTAATTCTATGATTAAAATGTTGTTAGGTAGGAGGGGATACTCTTACGACCCGTGTGATTTACTGCTACGGTGACCTTTGAGACAATTCTATTTGCGCCGAAGATGTTTTGACCCAACTCTAAGAACTGTGCAAGGAGAGAGAATCGCGGCAATGAAAGCTAGTAAAATAAAGGTGTAAAATGGTAGGTGGTTTGGGTAGAAAATTATTTTTAAAATACTCCACTTATTCTGAATAGTTGTCTAGGGAAAAGTCCGAAGCGGTCCCTCGGTGAAAAGTTAGTCTGGAATTCTACGCTAGTCGTTTCACCGCTGTGACATTAACGATGCCGACGGCGGTAGCGAGAGAACTCCCTCCTGGGGGAAAGTTTATCGCCGGCTTAAACCCGCGAGGGGGGCGGTTGCTAAAGGAGCCCAGGTGAGGAGGCCCATTAACATTTTAATAGGCCGCTGACTCGCTCGCATTACGCCCCGTAAATATAAGTAAGCGCCCCCAGTTGTTCGGCGCCCGCCTCCCAGCCAGCGGGCGGCCCTCCTAATTGAGCCATTTGTGCTGAACCGGGCCCCAGTTTCAAATTGCGCGCTCGGGCCGGTCACGTTGTTAGCAAAAGTCCGGAGCACTCACGGATCACGGATTGCGATATATTATTATATTTCCGCGTATTCACAATTTGACAGTTGGTTTGAAAATTTGGTTTATTTTCCCTCACACTTTCGGTAGAAAACAAAATTCACGAACAGTGTTCTCTGTTAGGCCATTGTAGCCTTTTTTAAATTGAGATCGAGAAACTTAAATCGTTCGTTCTTTTGTCTAGAAGGAATTTAATGTGCCATGATAATTTGAAAATATACGAAGTCATGTAGAAACCAACATGGACGGCATAGAACTATGGGGGACCTCCGAACGATAGACCAAATGTCCTCGGAACGACCTTAAATTATTAATGAGGTTACCAGATATTACTCTGGTATGTTTCAAATCACACCATTCACCACGACGTCGATATAACGTCAGTTGAAGAATCAATAAAATTCTGTTACTCATCTATTATTCCCCCGAACAATAAAATAAATGTTGAATAAATAAATAAAAAGAAAAAACCTTACCTATCGAGTAACGTGGTGACGCATGGGGGTTGCCGATGAAGAATCGGTAATAACAGGACAGTAGCCATGTAGTGGCGAGTTGACAGGGACCGAATAAATATTTATTTAATCAATATATTTATCGTAAAATATTGGGATAAGGGGAACATCAATTTAACGCGTGGTTAATTTGACAAATAGATTCTTCCTTCGGCTGATACTAACGGGGACAGACGGGAATAAACAATCAGCATAAAGTTTGTATACACAATAATTTGTACAAATATTTCATAATTAATTTGAAAATACAATTTTCATAGAAAAAAACAATTTGCTTTGCTGAATGCCACGCGATTTTGTTCTAAATAATCACGGTCTATCACAAGACTGTAATTAATCCGGGCGGAACATATTCTAATTTTCCCCTTGTCTCTGGACGGGATTATGACCGCTGATTACGCGGCTAGGAAGAAATGTGGGGCGTGTAACTGGTTCTACTTTTTTGTGTTTTTTAATTAGTTCGAATGAATCAGGCGGGCAGTGGCGGGAGCCAGCGGTGAAGAAAATGCGAGCCGGATACACTCTGATCAGAGTGAGAGTTCACCGACTGAAAGACTCCCCCCGAACTCTGCTCGTTAGGGACGACCGGCGCCCGGGCCTGGACCTACTCGCTATATTCCCCCCCCCCCTCCCACCACTGCCATTTGCCACCGAAAAATAACCGGCCTGCTTTCAGCCGGGAATTAAAAAAAATAAAGGACCCTCATTTCTGCACAAAGCGCGAACCCCGAACCGTCACATTCCGCGGAGTCATGGCATTAATACCCTCATTTCCCCCTACGGTTTTTTCCGACCTTCGACATACCCTTGCATTGAGCTCGGTTCTTATTTAAATGCATTAATATCGATTCTACGTAAATATTCGATATTTTATTCAGTAGCAGAATAGTATAGACCAAATATCCAAAATAATTACCTCTCGCAGCCAGTGTTTGTCTTCTTCTAGGTCTGGGAAACTATGCTTCATCCTCAAAAAATGTTTGGAGAAAAAAGCAAACTAGTTCTTTCTATAACCGTGGTTTTAACATGAGTTGTACAGAAAATAATTTCATTTTTAATATTCACTTATAATTTAAATTTCTTTCATAAATTAAACTCGTCCTACGCACTATAAAAACTCATACTAATAATAATACAGGTACTCCTTATATTGTTGTTTTTTCTTCAGTTGAATGTAGCTCAATACTATATAATACTAAAATAATAATTTTGATGTTCTGTTACCACTCGCATTCATACTGTTTGTCCCAAGGTAAAAACATACGAGAATCTTTGGAATTCTTCTAAAACTGATTAAATTATATAATATAACATAGAATGTTTCAATGATCTGAGTCATGCAGGTGTATGCAATTGTTTACAAAACTTAATCGTATTACGTCAATCGCAACATTCGATATATCCCGTTCCCATCCGATTAGTTCAAGTGTGCCTATCATGCGTTAAGAAGACACTAGGCATAAATGGGATTTCAACACCCAATTCAGGAATATTAACCCAGGAAATAATACTAGAGTGAACCATCTCATTATGTAATGGAGGTTAATTGCCCGATCAAAGCCGGTGTCCAAATGCCAGTGTAATTCGTCGTATTTTGAAACTGCCCAACGTTCGGTCGCCCAACTGCTGTCGATTTCTGTCGAAATATTCTACCGGTTGTTCACAATTATGGACAGATTACTGTTTTCGGACTCCGTCCAGCTTGGCGGACGGATTTTAATTTTAATAAAATATCTGTCTTATCCGTGTCTGTGTGTATTAGACGAAAAGTGTAGAATTTTAAATATGTTAAATATAAAAAACTATTGTTTATTTCGTTGACAGAAGAAGGACAATTTCTAAATTGTCGGTTTCTGGTATATTATTTAATATTGAGGTATGCAACAAAACTCGATAAGAAAGCAACGTTTTCTCTTTCGCTCAGCTCCTCCCTTTCGACGTTCTTTCAGAAAGATACCATGACATCACATTACATCATGTCGTATTACTCCATATGATCCTCTTAGCCAAATGGTTGGACAGGTGGTGCCTCACTCGCTCTTCTATTTTCCATGGACTTACATATCGGATTTTATTTTCTACGGTTAATCCAATATTCTGCGTGTGTGTCATTGCAATGTTCACGGGTGAATAAATTCAATAATAAATGGACGGCGTTAGATTTATACAAAACATTTGCACGGATCTCTCCGCTTCTACTGAAATATCAGTAAAAAACCTGATATTCGGATTCATTTATTTATTGGGGATTTTTGAATGCAGTATCAGTACCACTATCCGGATTGGGTGTATATATCAGCCCGTGTCGAACGTTATGGAATATAGAATTATTATATTACGGCTGGTGGATTAGGAGGTTTTGTTGATGTTTGTGATGATCTGTGTTATAAACATTAAACTTACTAATGTTTATAAGTAGGAAAAAATGGAGGGCGGTCAATTCGATATTCTAAAATCATCTCCTGTACCTTTCTTCACGGGATCATACTCAGGACGTCATGGGAAGTATCCAGTCTCGGATCATTATAGTGTCCTTGTGACCAGCACTTCCGAAAGTTTTCTCGGCGTGTCGAAACCCCGATTAGTTTCGTAAATTCATAGCCCGCGGGCCCGAGCGCTGATGAGAGGGTTCGAATCCTCAAATTAAGCGACCGGAGCCGATAGTCAAATTATCATTTGGGCCCGATTCAATTTCACGACGAGTCCGGTTGTGTCACCGGCCCCACTTTTCATTACAACATTCCTGCAGTTGGGACAGTTAGACGATTACATTATTTATATATTCATAAATTCGGTCGGCAGCAAGTCCAAAATATATCGACCAAAATACAGAAATAGTAATAATGGATATATTGATATACTGATATTGTGCCAACAGTCTTTTTCGGGATTCGTACTTTTATATTAACCATTATTTAGTATGAAGCGACAGCGTTTCTCAGTAGGTAGAGGGCCAGTTCCGATTGGGCGATATTTAAATATTCGAAATTTAAAAGTCAGTATCCCTGGAGGGCTGGCCAATTTAAATTGCAAAAATCGAGCGAAATCTTACGCCTTTTAAACCGGTCAAATGTAAAAGATAACCTGGTTTTTTTAAAGACTAAAATTAAGAATTCACGGAGGATCGCCGGGGGGGCGGCCTACTTCGGATATTTTCGCCTTCATATCTGCGCTGAAGAGAAGCGGATTTTAATCGGGAAACCGAATTAATCCTTTTGAAAAGGATAAGTTCCATCAAGTGGCCGTCACTAATACCGGGGCTCAGCGTGCGCGCCCCAACTTCCGCGTCCTTCAGGTAATACCTGGGAAATTAATAGTAGCCCCGCTGGTAAAATCCCCGCTTGCGGAGATTCGGTTAAAAATTGCTCCGTTTTTGGGTGATGGGGATTCGCAAAGGGGAAAGCCGATAATTCTTCCAAGTCTTAACACTCAGCCTATCACTCAGCAATCTATATACAGAGAGTTTATTAAGCATCAACTTTATTGAGTTTTCATTGATGTTCCTATGTAGGTCTCAATTTGGAAAAGTAGTCCCAATAATTTTGTTAAAAGCATAAAGGTGCAATATCACTTCAACACTCAGTATTCCATCACAAGGAAAGGTGTGTTTAAGTATCTGATAAAATTAGAACGTCTACATAAATAGGACATTTTTTCTTTCTGTTACCATTTTATCATTGGTTTCATTGTGTCGTCATTTAGTCTAGTTTACTGTTTCTCAGTCGCGGTTTTAGAACAACCGTATTTTTTTCCTTTATAGAAATAAAATATCCGCGAGATATTTTCTTCCATATCGAGTGTTAAAAGCTCTGTCTTCGATTTGTTGCTATTGTTCGCGGCGGCCCCACATTACGCCTCAAGTCAGGTTTTCATCTAGGAATAGAAATCTTGGAATAGTGCAGAGTCCCCTGGAGGAGAGTTCCATTAATACGCTTTTAATATTCCATTTGGGAAGGCCGACAGTTAGAGGAATTGATCTTCCCTCCCCGGTGTTACTCCACCCGAAACTCCCTTTAAATATTCTCCCCACCCCTTTCAACTTTCAGGGAGATCACCCCCTATCTCGACTCGAGTTCGACTTTTCAGTGATCTTCCCCTCCAAACTATTATGAGCCGTCTTCAATTTTTAATCTTGCTTTTCCTCCCGCCGGGATTTTTTCGATCTCCTCTGTTTTAATATCAGCCCCTGATATTATCATCCCCCTTATGTGGATTCAGGTAATATTTCTGAAATATTGTGGTATTATTTTGTGTAATTATTCTTGTATTTCAAATGGACTGAAGTATACTGTACGTCACTCTAATGTAAGCTCTTCGTAGAAGGCAGCGGAGTTGTGTGGATTTTACGAAACTGAAGATTTAAGAATCAACTCCAGAAAAATGTATGGCACCTTATATTTTATGGATTACCTAAGGTCTCTTATGTCCTGTCGGGTTTTCACGGTTATCGGAATATGCGGAGATAGCGTCCATTCATTAAAGGTCTTTGGTTCTACAACGAGATTAACTGTTGGAACAGTAGTACGTTTCTAATGCTCGACGTTTCTTAATCCTTTTATTCATCATATTGCATTCATAATAACATATTTGTATCAGGTCGACGACAATGCCTATGTTAAATAACATTCGCATTCGTTTACCATAAATAATTAACACAAGCTTGCACCTTGTTTACATGTTACAGTGAAGTAATATTTAATATAACCATTAATTTGGCGGTAATTGTGTTGTATAGTATTATTTTCGGCCGAACCCTTTAACCCAATTGGCATGCAATTTATCGCCTCTCGAACCTTTATTAAATTATAATGCGAAACCGTCCATGTATGCTCCATAATAGCGTGGAAGGCCTGTTTGAAGAAACTCACGTTATCCTTGGCATATATGAAGGGTAACTAACACTGTTTCGACACTATTTTTGAAACTAACACACTAAGTATTCCTTATTAATAGCTCAATGTAACTTTTGCTATGCTGAAAAGTTATGCTCAAGTTCACTGCAGTTTTAAAGGTTTGAAACTCAAGTCAGGCGTTGTCTCGGAAACGTAATACCCCGAGTTTCGAAATTCAGTTTACAGGTCTTTATCAATATGCGTACATATTACCGCGGGTTTTGTTGGAATCAGTTTTTAGTTAAAGATCGGAGTAACAATATTTGATATCAGGTTTTTATTAAGTCATGGTTTATCTTCATACATAATATGTCGCTAAAGGAATATCTTTAAACAAATATTAATATTAAACATTATTATTATGGGTTGTCATTAAACTACTTGCAGTAATGACATACATCAGAATCAACAGAAGATGCACTAGACTGCTACTAATATTCAAATTTTATCTTAAAAGGAACATCCTACTGAAGGACTGCTCCCGAAATAACCTGGTTATCCTCCTGGCCATGCTCTTAACTCGCAGCCTGTTCTTTAACTCGATTTAAATCAAATCCACCGTTTCCTTGTTAAATCCTGCTCCTCTTAATCTCGTTAGGTCCTAAACGGGATTATCGTTAATATTTTATTGAATAATGCGGCGCCACAAGAAGCTTTAGGGAATGACGATTTCATTGAATCCGATTCGGTTGCGTCTACCCCTCTTCAAAATGGACACTGGCTGCTGACAGAAGGTCATTAAATTATAGTGAGCTCTTCATTTATTAACTCTTTTGTTACAAATGTTGTTAATTGAAGTGACAGAATTCAAGGTAATTCATAAATAGGAAACACAAGCTTTCTCCTAATTTTATTTACCTTTTTTACAAATTCTGAGCAGCCTTTTATATAAATAAATATTTATATACCAAATACTCAATACAAAGTAGAAAGAATGTGTTACATTAAAAATATTTTATTATTATTTTTTATTCTAAAGTTTTCAAAAATTAGATTAATATCTGAGGATAAATAAACTTGTTACAATAGCAAATAAAAATGTATGATTAGTGTCCATGAGCTTAATTTTATAAGTATACTGAAAGTAAAATTGTAAATATCTTATAAATTCGAATTATTGTAGTCGATATAATTAACAAACATAAAAATGGGAGTGGTGAGTCTTATACTGAAAGTCTGCCCAATTAAGTAAAACTAAGAATATATAAAGGGATTATAATAAGGATTATAGAAAAAATACAAGCATTCGATGCAATTAAAAATAGCAGGGAATTTAAACTGTAATTTTTCGCCCTTCTTGAGAACCTTGGTCGGTTTTATTAGCCCTGATTACTTCTTCCTGTAGATATACAAAGGCATCACACATTGGTCAGCCAAATCCAAAAGGGGAGTTGCATGGAACCAGATGAAATGAAAACCAGGCGCGACATAATTTCATAAACGTTTTTACTTACACTGTGGTTTCATAATATTTTACCGCTCCTATAAATATATAAGTGCACGTATCACCACTTTCCTTTTATTAAAAACATAAAGAATATTCGCAGTAGGATAACATATATAAAACGGCAAGATATGTTTAGTGTTAATAAACTAGAAACTAATAACAGCCTAGTATTTTTATTTTTTTTTACTTTTTACCAATGTAAATTTAAATACGCTCTCCGAATATGGCTAAGATTCGGGTTTATAGGTTTTTTAGGTTCTTTGAGCCAATTCATTTTAAAGGGCCAATTAAGTAAAAGTTTAGTACAAGTGTTGATCTGTTAGTTTTAATGAGCAATCTGGATTTGAAATTAGCGCTAATTAAAATAAACCGTTAATTAAAACATCTTACAGCTTAACGCCTACGAACTTTCATTTGACAAAACAAGCCGAAGTTGAAATACATCAAGTCCAATTAACTTATTTATCTAACTTCGCCTAATCGTACTTCCCATTTGTGAAACGAGTCAAATAGATTTTCTTTAATTGATTTTTTAAATTTTTATTGGAGATTGAAGATTTTATGGAGATCTCCACGTTCACAACCTTTTTAATAATGTTTAATTATTAATGTATTCTATAGGGCATGATTTTTGAGCAATTTTTTTCTCTTCTGTCAATATACAGCAAGTTCTCTCTGGAAATATTTAATCCGAATATTCCCTGCCGATACTAATAATAATGATCGTACCGATGAAAATGTGAGTTGTTTTTTCCTAATCCTTCTGAAGTACGTCCAGGGAAATATTCCTGTGTATTTAATTTCGCCGTTTAAAACTGCTCAAATTTGAACGTTTGAACAGCAAATACACCGTACGAAACCGACATTAACTATTTATTCTGGTTTGCATATACCCGTTTAATGTGAGTACGAAAGCGAACTGAGTTCCTCTGAAAGTTACTCCATTAGGATTTCAGATTTGGAATAAACCTATAGAATTAACGAATCCAAATATGTAACACTCGGCGGCTTAATTCAAATCGCTTCCTCTCAAAAGTCGAAGGATGTATAAATTCCAGATTTTGCCTGTGCAGCTATTTAAGCGGAATTTGTTATTTAAAATACATTATTTCACATCCGGGCACATGTAATATGATTTCATCCTTTTTTTTTATTATACTGATAAATGGAAAAATTATTCACCTTCTGTTTTATATTTCTATAAATTGTATATTGTTTATATATAGTATAAATAAATATATTCTTAAATGAATGATGTGATATATCAAGTTTTGGCCGCGGAAGCCTCCGCTCATTTATAATGCAATATGGTATTCTTATGCATGACGTTCTATGGAGTAATTTTGTCCCAGAAATTTTGTATTACTCTTTCCTTAAAAACTGTAGGATATGTTATTCCCATATAGATGATTACTAATTATGCCTTAAACATTTACAGATCTAGAATAACGGAAGTGAAGAGCTACAAGGAAGGCTGGTGGAGACGTGGGAGGACAAGAGGCGGTGGCGGGGGCGATGGGTAGAGGTAAGTGAAGAGTACGAGGGCGGTGCCCGGGGAGAAGGCCGAACGGAGTTGAAACCTTCGGAGGGAGAGTTGGAGCCCTGGTGGAGCGCAGGGCCCTCAGCAGTGGCCATGGAGCTGAACCAGACGTTCAACTTCAGCCTGAACGAGGCCTACCTGATCTTGCTGGAGCACAAGAAGGCGGACAGGAACCTGGACCCGACCGCCGAGGGTCTCCTCATCGCCGTCTACGGCCTGCTCATGCTGGCCGGCATCAGCGCCAACCTCCTGGTCAGCTTCGTGGTCGCCCGCCGGCCCCAAATGCACACTCCGCGCAACCTCTACATCGTTAACCTGACCGTCTCCGACCTCACCCTCTGTCTTGTCTGCATGCCGTTCACACTGGTTGTCATCCTGAGGCGGCAGTGGAGCCTCGGCCTGGTCCTCTGCAAGTTGGTCCCCGCCCTCCAGGGTACCAACATCATGGTATCCGTCGGCACCATCACCGTCATCGCTCTCGACAGATACTTCACCATTGTTAGGACTCAAGAAAGGCACAACGACAGGCGCAGGGTCATCATATCCATTATACTCGTCTGGTTATTCTCCTTCCTCGCAACATTGCCAGTACTGTTTTACCAAGTAAGTGCTTTCTCCTTCATTTTACTAATACTTAGTTAGGCCTGCTGGAGATAGATGCACAAGGCTTTCCCTTCACAAACGTTGTGATGGCTCATATAACTGCCATAAATGTTGCGTATGAGTGAATTACTTTATTATCTGTGCGTTTTATTCTTATATATTATAAAACCACGCCCTTTTCATCTGATTGTTTACAAAATACGCTTGTCTTATTCCAAAATAGGCATTTAAGTTTTGAAATTTAATATTCGGCGAAATACTTTGTTTGAACAGTCACAACAAAAAATTTGAAGAACACCGGGTTAAATATTGAAAATAGCCAGTTGATTTCAGTATGGAAAGGGGTATACGGTTTTTTTTTACCCTTTTTATATTTTTGTACAATTAACTACATAAAGTTATTGTTACAAGTGTTGAGTGTTGTCTTTTCACGTGAATGTCTCGGTAAAAGAGACCACTCAATGATGGCACTTTTTTCACATGATGGGTATACGGGTGGGCGGGTTTTCTGGGAATTTTATTGTTCCCGTCCGATTATTCGGTATTGTTGGTGAAACTATCTCTGACTGGGGCAAGAATGGGAACGGCGATTAGTGTGATGGCCACCGACGGCGTCAAACCCGTAGACCAATTAAGCTGTCCTCTGGACCTTTGGATTTACATTGGCCCAGCTGGATTGGATCCTCCCGCTCCAGAGCCATTTTCAGGACCGCTCAACGCGATACGCTCTTTATTAAGAGAGCGAACCATAACATGAATGCTTCCCACGCCGCTTTATTCTAACCAGATCGCTCGCTAGTGACTTAGGAACATCCCTAAATTACATATTTTACCCGATTAACGGAATGGAGTTTACTTGCTCTAGTGTATTCTACTAGTATCAGACTTCAGTTAAGTAGTTTGTACTTGAAAAATTCCTTCCAGTCTAAATTCTATTGAACTTCTTGATTATCCCCTTGTTGTATGAGATATTTATACCGAACAAAAATGTTGTAAAATGGAGAAAAAGTGCTATGACAAAAGCTGCAGAGTATTAATTTATCTTTATCTCTTTTAATCATAGTAATTTTCAACTCCGCATTGTTAAGAGGTCCCTTATTCAAAAATTGAACTCCATTGCCGGTGTGGTGGAGATTAAAACTTCGAGCGCCCGGTAAGTCTTGTGGCGTAAAAACTCCAGCTCGCGGTTTATTTAACAAAGGGCCTTCAAAATCCTTCCCTCATTAATTCATGCGAGATTTAGTCCCTGGGTTTGCCTAGGCCCTTCTAGATGGCAGACAGCGAGGCGCGTCCCTTTGTTTTTCCCGCATGTCAGGGGTTGCTCCAGAATACCTTTTTCAAAATGCTATTTGTAAGGAAAAAATGAACAGCAACTCCCGAGGGTTAGCACTGAAATATGTGACTACATAAAAAAAAATCTCTCTGTATGTAACTAACGGTAATTTTACCTTACTGCATAATAATAATAAATACTTACTCATCGCCACATGATAAAAACAGTGGTATGCGAATTTAAGAAATTATCAAATATGAAATCAATGCAATACAAGGCACTGTATGAATGCACTTTTTCCACAAAAATACTGATTGGTCGATATAGAAAAGTATATTTCCTTCTGTAATGCCCATCTTTAGATTGTTAGTGAATATCTAAACTAGAGAATTATTCCTAGTTTGATCCTAGGATTCGCAGAAAATAGCTTGATGCTTAGTCATTGAAAAAGCGGCACATCAAATGTTTGCTCGTCCAAACTTTTAGTCGGGGCTTAATCATAAGAACAAAAATCCAATCGCAACGATAAGTTGATAAAAATAATGAAAAAAGAAATCGTCGCTGAATTCGATTGTGGGAACAGCCGTTCAAAGTCAAGTGAGGAAGGGGTCGGTCTTGTAAACTCCACAGGGCAAAACACTAGACGGGGAAGAGGGGAAGGCAACGTAATCAAAATTGACTTGGAGTTGAACTCTGAGGGCCCATTGTCTAGACAGGGAAATGCCTGATGTGAAATATGATTAGAACTTATTGTTCCTACCTCGCCCCCGTAAATCCCGACTCTCTCTCTCTCTCTCTCTCTCTCTCTCTCTCTCTCTCTCTCTCTCTCTCTCTCTCTCTCTCTCTCTCCCTCCGTTCCTTCTTCCAGGAGCGGACTCGATACCGAAATAGACAGGTTCGGAAAACCTTTTACGGTTGTTTCCAAATTAACATTAGCGTGTAAGTACTACCCCTTATATAACGCGCCACTTTCACAATGCCTGTATTGTGAAATTTTCATCATATTCATTTTCCTCATATTCATATTTGAATGAAAATTTGCTTTTCAAAGCTCACGCCGCGCAGACAGTACTGGTAGTAACGCAAATTGTTGCCGCGCCTGCTGTAAGCAATACCCGACGCTAATAAGTTTCCAAATAATTGAAGATGATATTTGGTGGTCTCATTATGGACATGGGCCCATACTCGCCATCCGGGACCGGCCTGTTTTTCTGGTGGCTAGGTTACATATCGAAGGTTTTTAAAATGCAAATACTTTCATTTTTAGCGGGGGGAATATTGGGTTATGCAACGAATCGACTTCGAATATAATCATTCTGTTCTCGATTTTATAAAATTGGATATGATATAAAGATAACCAATAAACTACGTAAATAACGTAAAATATATACGGAGTCGTAACACTTCGAATAATGCAATTTAATATTCTCCACTTTTTCGCAACATAAAATGGATATTATAAGAGGAGTTTGGAGTTATATTTCAAGTACTCTTATAAATATTAATGCGGTTCAGTCGAGAATTTGAAATAGACCCACAATTAAACATTCCGTCTTATCTGGATTCGTCGGTCAATTTATGGGCGCTATATTTCGTAGAATATTCTGGGTTTGGCGCATATTTATTAATGATCACGTTGATGTCCGATTCAAAGATGAAACGAGAGAAAAAAACCAACACTAGATTCAGAATCTTTATTTTAAGACCCACAATTATACGGCTATTTTGGAAATTATAGTCTTTTTATTTGTCCAGTGAAAACCCCCGAGTTTCAGTTTTATTCAGATCTACATTTATTTGAGTTCCAATAATTCCTGACGTAAAAGGAGGGTTCAACAACGGTGATGCGAGAGTAAGGGCTGCTAGAGGAAGGGCGTATGAATGCAGCGACGACAAGCCCTAGAGGCGGCCGCCTTATGAAATGTTTGAACTTATCTTTGTCAACAGGAAAACATGAAAGCTGTTTACTTCCTCAGGCCACCCAATAGCTTTCCCTTTATGACCAAATTCGATTTAACGGACATAAAATGAAGCACTGAATTATCGAGCCAGGCTTATTAAAACTAAGCACAAGTTATAGTCATTGAATTAATAAATAAAATGTAGAATTGTGATAATAAATGAGTATTCAGTCCATCTAAGAATTGTCATTACGAAATAATGACTTGATGCTTATGTGCCTTGTGGCTATCAATCTACTCACAGGATTGTAAGGTTAGATTAAGCAAATCGACTTTGATAAATAACATCAACTGGAAATAATCAATGTTGCGAAATTTTCTTGCCCTTTATGGCAGGCTGTAATTATTTTCTTTCCAGTGAATGAGGCCTTCGCGGTCGTGAAGAGCTAGCTCTCATTTATTGATCGAGCTTAGCGGCTTTCCCCTCCGGAGACAATGAGAGTTTTTCAATGGGACTTTTTCAAAAAAGAATCTCCTTGTCAAAATAGAGTGGACGGATGGGTTGATGTAAGGATTCCATATAGTAGGAATAATACCTGTGTTCAAACTTCAATCCGAGAATGACTATTCTGTCCGTTTCATCATCAAATCTGAAGAAAATTCGATTAAGGATTACATTTTAATTCGAATGCACTTTAAGACAAATTAAAATTAATAATTTCGATTATTTTCCTGCCTCTTATGGACTGGAGCGTAATTCAACCACCCACGTCTCACCGCTCGAGGTGAGTTTTTGGGCAGGTATTTCCCCCATACATGATGTGGAAGACCTAAAAAAATATTGGGTCCAAAGTGCTGAAGTTAACCTTCTTTCTTAGGGTAACATTGTATCATACCTTCAAAACACATGGATGTTTCAAAATTTAAAAAAAAAATTTCATGTAATTGACTTCCTGGTCAATCGTTAGAGAAGATAATTAAAATAAAAAATAAAAGTTTTTTACTGCTAGTATTGTAATTATTAATAGGAATGAGAGGTAATATAGTATTGCTCTGTAATTCGCCTCGAAATTTTGGTTTGAGAAACTATTTCCAAAAAGTTCAATCAATTAATTCAATGAACAAATTCTCTTTTTCACTTTTCTAGAAACATTTGAACTTGACTAACTTTACACCCTTATCAGTTTCTTCAAATACTGTAAACAAGCAGATGATTCCCGTTCGAAGTTCTCGAATGATTCATTAATTATCTTGACCAATCGAATTCCTAATTCTGTATGCTGTGATCGTTAGCGGACAAAGCGGACAAATCACATACCACGATCAAGCTTCCCATATCGGAAATAACGCATGAACATTAAAAAAACAGGAAATATATATCACACAATCATTCCAGTTTCCAATGTGGCCTTAATTTTTGAGACTATATTTATAAGTACATGCATTGGAAAGAAGTTTTAAAAACACTACCTCCCTCGTAAAGGCATTAACTGACAGTTTCAATCCATAAAAGTTTTCGCAGGTAATAATAGACAAGAACTAACAATCCTACACAGCGTGAAGCACTTAGTGAAAAAAATTATTGTTCGCGTTAGTTTGGGATACAATATCCGCGGATCATTTCTGATCAATTGGTTTCCGGTGATGTAACGCCCTGTTCATTGTGGCGGGCTCCATTTTCCGTTACGCGAAACGAAACCTTGACTGGTCCCTGGGCAGTATGGAATTCGAGAAGGGGCCACGGGGCGAATTTCTAGGACCACGCCACGTTAGGCATCCGCGCAGAAATACCGCCCTCCGGTCACTACACATAACAATTCCATACGCCTATATAAACTTCAAAAGCTCAGCGGATTGAGGGGCTGCGTTAAGCGTACATTCCATCTGTTCATCCTGCTGATGGATTCCCTTGTGGCTTCACAGTTTTATGACGCGATATCTTAAATTTCTCTCCGGGTAGCTTCAAGTCTTAGCCTTAACCATCAGTGTGGAATGGGCAAAAAGATACGATCATGTATCGGTTAATCATCCATACGTAATGTCGCCAGGGTGACGACCACTAATAATTTGATATGGGAATTTTATGCACTGCATTAAAACGTGATACATTTTATAAATATATATGGATTAGATGTATGAGCATATATGTAATCTCCAATGCTCTCGCGGGGCATTCGTGTGTTCGCTGAACTGAAATACAGCGCTCCTGTAATCAATCTCTCCATTAAGTAACTGCTGACCCACTGACCTGGAGATATGGGTTTTGATTAGGGCAGGCACTCCGCAGTTCCATTCCGCGTCCGCAAATCCCGGCAGGATGAACACAGTTTCATCACTACTAAATGAATTTATCGCAAATTCCATAATCGTATACAGAACGCAGAAGAGGTCATTTATTGTCGTTTAAATGTATTGAAACTTTATCTACAGTTCCTGGTTTAAGCAATTATTATTCTCATCGATAAACTTCCCACTCTGTTCCCATGCACTGGTATCTATATAATTTTAATTATTAACGTCTAATGTTAATGAGTTATTCAAATATACGGTATGCAAATACCGGAATATTTACCAAATTTGGGGGCTGGGTCTGGCAGGCTGTGGGATCGTACCAATTTTTGGAACTCGCATGTATAGTCTCAGACAGGACCCTCGTCAGTAGCTTCCCATCATAAATGTCGCCTCCGAATAGAGCGTCCTGTCAGCACTGTTACGCCGCCGTTACTGAGACCCTGTTTTCTTATCCTTTTTCTTTTCACGTCTTGAGTTTGGATTTGGTTGTCATTTTCCTATTATGCAGCATACTTTTTTGTTTATAGGGAAATAGTATATTTATTTATCCGCCTGTGTATGTACATTTTTATACTGAAAAGCGGGAAATTTTCATTGGACATTTTCCACACATCACGGTCTAGTGTAATGCGGCTGGGGAAATTCGAGGCCGTAGCCTAGATAGATGTCGGTGTGCTTTCCCTCTTCTCTCCCCAAATCCTTTACCACGGGAGAAGTCCTCGAGGGGTCGGTAAGGGCAAAGGGCGGGAAGTGGGTTAGATCGATCCTTAAGAAATGGAGCCCTTTTACCGGTCAAATGGAGCGCTCCCTCCTCCCCCCCTCATCCAGAGACGTGCGTCCGTGTGAGCACAGGTACCGACCCCGACCTAAATTGAGGGAAAATACAGACCATCTGTCTCGGTCCCTTCGCCGTCCATTACCTTCACGTTAGGCGGCCTATTCTAATTCCTCCTTCCTTTTCTCTCCAGTGCCATCTCCATTGCCATCTCTCCAGTGTGGCGACGCATGTTCGGATGTCCCGAAGTGTTTAATCAAAACGTATCTGAGAAGGCTTATTCTTAATTACGGCAAATAAGGCTTCATAATGTGTAGTTTATATTTTTTTTCTCTGTTTCACGAGCTATATATTCGATTTGTTGTTAATTTGCGATTGTGTCATTGGGTCCTGTTGGAACTTAAAGAAGTTTGGAGTACTGGCCCTCTTTAAGAGGACTTAAGCCCTGAGCGAACAAAAGAGCTCGCTATGAGAAAAAAGCCCTAAGAACAAGGTGAAAGGTTGACGCCCAGGCGAGAAAAAGAAGTAAGAACAAACCTTGTTTTGAAGTTACTAGGTTTCTTTTTAACTTAAGGCCACCATTGTTTGGCTTATTCATCTGAAAAAACAACCCGTGGGAAACCCCAGTTGCCAAGCTTTGACCTGACGTCGATACCATTATGGTAAAATTTTCACATCCCATGTTACATCTCTTTAACAATTTTTGTACAGGACACTTAATTCCGGTCGAGAGTTTAATATCGCTTTAAGCCGTCTACCGAGCGGAACGTGTTCCCGTCCGCTCTGGAGAGATGCTGCAGGACCATGATGGAATTTCAAATTAGGCTTTTTTTGCCTCCTCCCTTAAAAGGCGTCCATTATTGTGTTTTCATAGTCGGTCTTAGTGTTTTCCTTCTTTCTCAGATTTCTGTCCCCCTTGGGCGATAAATGTTGAAGTGCTAAGATTTGAATGAGTTATAACCTTAATCCGCAAGGCTGTTGGTGACGTTTTGGGATATTGCCATTTTCATAACCTGTTAATAGGTAAAAATCTTGTACACACATTTTGCAAAATAGATGAGTTTACTCTTGTACTGCATTGAAACTGATAAGCTTTTAATTTAATACAAACACTATAGTAGTAATTAAGTTTGAAGGTTTACTTTAAGATATTATAAAGTGTGAGTATGTTTAGTTTATAAAGACTGTCCAAAGTTTGAAGAACTGTTAAATACTCCTAAACTTGTTCAACCACTTCTACAAATAAAAATTTCAAATGACGAGGAGGAAAATTTTCCCCGGAGATTTCTTCAGCAGAATTTCAATCTAAATACTTGAAATATCGTATATATCTATTCTAAAGATTATGCAAATATCATACCATGTTTTTCGAACAGAATTTTAATCAGATTATAATTAGCCATTTATATTCATGTGATTTTGTTGTCTGGGCTTTGGCACCGTGAAAAAATCTGATTACCCTAATAGCCCTTAACCTTTTTCGTCGTGAAGAGGTACAAAAAAGATGTTCCGGGATTACACCTATTTTGTTTTCAAAAAAACCACTTTGCCGTTGAATAGGCCGATGAATGACCCGGTTGATTTCTCTCATTCCTTTGGGGAGGGCATTTTCGAAAATTCACACAATGCAGGTCCTAATTCGGGGCCGATACCTGGTAAAGTGCGGGGTGGCCTAATGCCTGTGAAAAATAAAGTAAATAAAAAGAGGCCAGAAAATCCTGGCTATTACGGGTCGGTTGGCAACCGCCGCGCGACTCTCCCACTCGGCCGGGACCTGCCTTTTTTCCACCGCCATTTTAACAAATAAAATTTACAGTAGAAAGCTTCCATCCTCCATTGTCCAGAATGTTTTATATTCTATATACCCTTTCGGGGTTTTTTCTGAATCGCCATTTTATCCTTTCACCAATAAATCTCTTAAATTCTCCGGAAAAAACATTTTCGTCTTGAACATTTTCCAATATTTATTACACTCAATAGTTTACCTGATGAAAACTAATTTAGTTCCTGTTTATACTATTAAGGTTAATTATTTTCAATTTATAATTTCATCGTAGCAAAACTACAATAGATGGCTTTGCAGAAAAAATTTAATCAGATTGAAAATCCTAAGGTAATAACCTTAGTCCGAATACAATAGTCCGAACTGCTTGGACCTACTAAATTTTCTTACTATTTCTAGTAATATCACTCGCCGAATATTGGGATAATGTGGTTCGTGTTGAAGCAATGTCGACTTTGTGACGAAAGTTTCATTTAATTATTAACCAATGTATTGTTCGGTCTTCTCAAAAATTTATCTTGCTAAATATTCCTGTAACGTTACTTATTTATAAATGTTGATTTTTGGATTATTTCTAGTAAGAAAGTTAGACTATACACTTACTGAAGTATGTTGCTCAAACAGAATTCCCTAAAGTCGCAGTATCCCTTTTGTCAACTCGTTTAAGATTTATAAATATTCCTAATCTTCTACTTCAAATAACTACAACTTTAAATCTTTGTACTTCTGTTCTTCTTTGTGTACTTTGGAAAATCGGAAACCCGGACACCGATATTCAATCTGGCGGGCCTCGTAAACCTAATTTCCTTTTATATTCTCAACTCAAGTCCAATACACCACCGGGCCTTAGTGTAAGGCAACACTTCGCTTTGAGCTTCCAACTACAAAAGGCAAAGGGCCGTAGTGAATGTCGGCTTACCGCATATCCCAGTCTCTAAGATCTGAATGAACTCAAGCGCAGATTTCCGCTTTTTCTTCTCTCTATTCCTACCAATTAAAAACAAATTCCCGTAACTTAAGAAACTTTTTACTCAACTTTTCAGTCGTCTTTTTCCTCATATTTTTGAACCGAGAATATTTAGGATCTTGACCAAGAAAGACGAGCTCGAATATATTATTCAACAATTTAAAAAAATGGTAATTCATACAAAATGATTACGTAATATTTATATAATATTTGTTGAATAAGATTTCACTCATTGTCTATATCCCGTTTTCTCATATTTTCACTAATGCAAAAAGGAATGTTTGCTGACAAAAAAAACAGCGAAATTTATGATTAGTTATACATTAGTTATATATTTTCTCCTTTTATGCACCGATAATTTTCCTGTACAATTAATTTATACCAAATATTTCAACTCCACGACCGGGACTTTTTCTTGTCGTAAACCTGGGTTAAAGACAGCAGTGGTCACAGGCTATTTCGTCATCCTTGATCTCAAACATTTGTCTCGAATGCTGTCTCTGGGTAAACTGCTTTTAATCTGCGCTTTCCCGTCATATTCTCCTGAGAACTGAAGTATTGAAGCGCTGACAGCTCTGTGCCGGTTACTGGGTTAAGGTCGAGAGTAGATAACATTTCACGGGCGCAGATGAGGTCACGGTCCCGTCCCCAACCTTCGCCTCCACACGATTCCACTTTTCTCAAGGATCTCCTCGAGTATCCACTCAATATTTATATCTTGTTCAGTCAACAAATAATAAGATGTCCGTTTATCGGACACGCGGTGGTGCCACGCGATGTTTACCCATCAAAAATACACCATGACGAAGGGCTCGAAGATTGTTATAATATAGCTATGATATCAACGATTGAGATTAATATAATTGCCTTATCGCGACGTTGGGGAAATTCTCCTTTTTGACATTTATTAATGTGACACGACGGGGCGATTTAGTGTGCACCGATACAAGAATATCACACCGTTTGTTCAATAACTATTGTTATTTTTGCATGTAAAAATTAAACAATGGCACAACGATGTTAGGGAAGTGTTTGTGAAAGCTCAGAATATTATCTTTTCTCATACATTGTTATCCTGGAATGGAATGGCTGAGAATTACTTCCACTCTTTCTTGATTTAAATTTGGATCCATCCTATATATATATATATATATATATATATATATATATATATATATATATATATATGTACCTTGGTGGTTATCATGGTACAGAGTAGAGAGAGAGGAGTTAGTAGAGGCTGAGAGAATAACATTTATGGTTGCCGTTTTATTAGACCTCCTCTGGCAATGTTAATGTTTACAGCCTTAGAGGCTGAAAAGGGTAACGCTTATGGTTGCCGCTTTATTAGACCTCGTCTGTCCCGTATCAGGGAGGGGGGTAGTCCCACCAAGCGAAGGTGACCCTTCTCCCGGACTTCTTGGGATAAGATCTGACCATGTATCGTTTGTCTTATTGAATTATATTTGTTTTTTGAAAAAATGTAATAAATTTTGTGAAAGTTGGAAGCTTAAATTAAAATTATTCTTCCATCGCACCTTTTTTAGATTTGGGTCCTTACTGAGATATCGCACCGAGCATTATGGTCAACCGAGTTTCTGGATAAAAATTCTTTTTTCTGTATTGAGTTCTCCAATCCCGTTTAGGGAATTAAAAGATTCCCATTTCACCCCGCATATCCCGCGCGTTTCAAAGGCCGGTCGGAAATGAGAGCTCTTATCAATTGGGAGATTAAAATGTCAAAAAAAGAAGAAGAGAAAAAATGAAATAAAGAGAGGAACAGGGAATATTTGATGCCGCTCCAAAACGACGCCCCCACTCCGAAAGCCAAAACCACACACACTTACACCATATCATTCTTGTGATCTGATGCATCGCTGATTGTGGTCGTATGTTTCGGACTGTCGTTACCTTAATATATTCATTCCGCAATATACTCCTCAGTAATTTATGAGAGATTTCATAAAAACGAATAATTAGTCCGAATTATCTGTTTTAAGTATTATTAATCATGAGGAAGATGTAAAGGAGGAACTGTGAGTCAGGAATTGTAGTGTCATGACTCATTTGTTGTCATATTTTGTGTTTTGCACTTGCCTACTATGCTTCTACTCACGGTGTAACAAAGTTCGGCCATAATTGACTGTAACCGTTATTCATTATGTTAAAGAATTAACATAAAACAAGAAATATTTTTATTTTCGACAATTACGAAACTAGGAGTCTTAAATCTTGCGTTCAAATACCCCTCGCTTTTAATGAAGAGGAAGTTGCTACTTGTCGATTGGCACGAGGTTTCATGCCCAAAAGAAATAGAAATATTTCATTTTATTTTAAATTGCCATTACTGAAGAAGTCCTAGAACTTTTACTGGTGCAGATAAATCGACCATAACCCATAACAATGCAAATTGCGTTGCGTCATTTCAGGGCGCGTGAAACTAAAATGAGTGGTATAGTGAATATGTTGGTGGTGGTAGAGCAATGAGCGAGCGGTCTTCGGAAAGAGCCTAGTTAGTTCTGTTGATTCAAGCTCGCTTTTAGGGCCAATTGAATTCACCGCTCGGCTCACAATTACCCCCGAAATTCCTCTTGGGTAAAATTTATTCGCCAATTGTATTTTTAACAATAGCAGCCCTGGCGAATATGAAGTTTATATTGTTATCAATTCGCCTATGCTTGAGAATGTACACTCAGTGTATTGTAAATGCCAGCCGGTGTGAATCAATACAATTTTCTGGTGCTTCTTCAATATTTCCTTCAACCTAATTTAATACTTTAGGAGCAATAACTGAAATTCCCTTTAAATTTCAATTGTTTATAAAAGATTAAGAAATAATGTACTCGCTCTAATTGCTCAGTGCTTGCATTGCTCCTTTAACTTCTTAGGGTGTCATTGCAAATTGATGGTAGTAGAATGTCTTTAGTAGAATACTGTGTTGAATAATTATTATTGCTATATAATATTATTATATGTTGTACTCGTTTCTGTATATATATATATATATATATATATATATATATATATATAATGCAAAAAAATGTTACTTCTAAGGTAAAAAAGGCCTCAATCCCCTCACAAAAAACCCGAAACCCCCCAACAAGGCACCTCAATGTCACTCAAAAAGAAACGCTTGAGCTTCCCTTTGCAAAACGACGGAGCCACAGCATAAAAAATCATATATTCGGCAACCGTATTCAAAGTGGCAGAGTCAAGTCACAAAAAAATGAATAAGCAAGGATTTGACTCCCCCGATTCTATTATATTTTTTGCATGCGCACGCGTTATAAAATCTTTCCCATCTCAAAACCACGAACAATTGCGTTTACCAGAAGAGCCATTCTTAATATTCACATTATTCTAGATGCCAGCGCGATTATTTTTATATTATTACGGGAATAGAACTGCATCCACAATCCTAATTATCTGACACACTGACAATCGTGTGTGAAAAACAAACACACTGTCAGAAGTGAATGTTATGTCGAGCCGCTCGCTGTTGGCGTAGGCCTCATCAAAAGAGTACAGTATAAATAACACGTTAATCGTGAGTCGGCGGTGTAATTATGACGGCAGAGGTTTACCGACCGAATCCGCAGATCAAACACCGTTGTGGTGGAGCCTGTCGGAAGAGGGTGAAGTGAAGGGTGTGCGGGTGTGGGCCCGTGCATCCTAGCCCTAATGGCCGGCAAACATGTCGCCATGTGGCCCACCGTGCACTGCCTAGCGTGTATATAACGTGTAATGCGTGTAGCCGTATCAAAGTGACGCGCAGGGCGGTGTACTTAGGCCGCAGCCTATACCCCCACACCCATCATAATTAGTTTGATCCCGCATTATGAGAAGGGGACGGGGGCCACACCCATATTGGATTATTATCATTTGATTTAGATCACCCTCCGCCGTCGTCCCCGTTACGCCCCGTTAGACTCCTCCGGGCTGTTTTCTGTAGAAATTGGGTAAATATTGTGTTAACGGGCTTTTAATTATTCCCCGGTCTCCTGTCTTGCGATTTGGGATCGTTAATTACGACCCCCACTTGGGTACTAACTAAAATTATAACGTCCCCTTCGTAGAACCGTTTTAGTTTTATCTAAAATGAAAATGTGTTAAAATGTCACTTTCAATCGAGGTGTTTACGATATTATAAATGAGCGAGTGAGGATTAAATATGGTATCTTTATAAATAAACTTAGGTACTTACAACGCGGGACTAAATAATAGATTTACGATGTATGAAATATAATTAGAGTAAATATTGCGCCGAAAGAAACTTGTGCCTTTCCCGCTCCAATTTACCATGTTGCCTTGTAAGCAGATGACACGTCTTGCAAACCTTATTAAACTGCAAACAAAATAGTAACGCCCCCTTCTCAACCGGTCGACCGCCGTTGGTATCCATGGGAAGGTAAAATCAACAAAAAAAGTATTTTTTTTCTAAGTTCGGTGAATTTCATACTTGCCGATAGCAAATGCGAACACTAAATTAAATCATCAAGTGACACTACAATTGCAGACGATTCATTATGCCATTAAGTAATCAAAATTAATTTTCACGCTAAATTTTATTTCATTCTCTTCTACATTTTTATCTACAAATTTTCATGAAATTCATCCTAGCTCCATTATGCAGCCGGCTTTAGGGATTCAACCGCGTTTAACCCATGTGGTTCTTACGACAAATATGTCGTAGAGAACATAATGTCATCGTCAGCATCATACTCGGAATCATTATTATCAGAATACGATGCGTATTAATGAATGTGCCATTCAATGAGCCATTACCACGTTTTCCACATATGTTTGTTATCGTACAAAATTATAGTTTTATAAGGTAACGAAACATTTTATACGCTCGATTCCAACGCCTAATTGAACGTAAAGCTATCTTTTTCTTTTTGAACGAGCACAAGAATCTTTTCAAGCTTGTGTGGTTTAGTTTCTATCACTAGTTTATCAACCAGAACCCTGGCTTTTGCCCTTGTGTTGTCGGCGCGTGTGAACACTAACGCCCGTCGTCTTTCTCTGTGTGTTCACATTTAAAAAAACGCTCTTCCGTCCGACTCTCGTTAAATTTACGAATCTTGGGTGTAGCCAGGTGCGCTGCCCCGGTCACGAGACGATTTATATGTCCGCCAGAATAATTTATTCTCCATTTTCACTTTTATACCCCTCGAGAACGCATTCTTCACCGTTTCAAAAATATACACGCTTATTGTTCCAAAGGCTCCTTGTTTAAATTGTTAAAAGAGTCGCGCGTTGAGGGCCACAATTATTCAACAAGCCATCTTGGAAATCTGTGTAATTGAATTTTCAACGTGAACATGTTGGGCAGGTACTTCGAAGGAAATGTAATAATGAAACGACTGAAAATGTAATAAGCACTGTATATAAAGTACCAGCTGTTTGGACAGAGACATGGTGCAGCTCAAAAAGATGGCGTTCAACGCGTTAATGAGCCCGTCTAATGAGTAACGTAATGATATAACGAATAATAATATTCCGAGTTGTATAAATCTTGTTTATCCGAGTTCTTTGCTATAAAGTACTCGATATAAAATTTCTTTCCTGATAGGTCATAGGCATCTTGTTAAGGCTTATTAGGGAGGATAAATACAGAGTCACTTAGGGAGTTTATTCTTTCCTTAATAAGGTTTCTGAAAGTTTCTTATGTATTTTGACTATAACCTACCTTACGATTTGGTTTCTTAAGAATTCACTTCTTAAAAAAATAAGTAATACATGTATTTAATTTTATTTTAGTGATAATTTCGCTGAGCAAAAATTCAAGTGAGGAATAAACATATTTTCCGGTCGGCTAAGGCAGCCTCATTTCTCCGAAAAGTGATAACCTCTTAATCCTAAAAAAAACATTATCTACGTGTTTAGCGCTTTGGCCAAATTCGGTTAAATGCATTGGTCAGGGACCTGCAGGTATCTGATAGGGTGGCAATTTTTCGCTCCGACGACTGTTTTACGTCCTGCCCAGTCCACGGAGCGATTACCTCCCGCCGGTGGTCGAGGAGTTCCAGCTACCCCTAATTTCCCGGTTTGTCCGCTGCGACCCTCGTTACCCGAGAACAACCCCACGGGCCTTACCCCATGTAGGGCGGGGGCGACCTCTCGACAAATAACCCCGCAGAAAAAAAAATAGGAGAAGTAGATGAAAGGTCGAAATTGGAACTCTCCTTGAGGAAATCGCCTTGAATTTATGGAGTACTGCTGGGAATAAAGGGTTTGGGCTAATTATTTCTAAATTTGATCGGGTCTATTACTATCGTATTACGATTGAGAAGCTGATGAATGAATTTATAAACTCATTATTTGTAATAATCGTAATACAAAGGGTACATGCCTTGACGTATTTTTAACTTAATTTTCATTACTTAAATTTAAATTACAAACCCGTATGACACTAGAGAGTAATGTTACGGCCTTGAAAAACTCGCGTATAAATGTGTCAGGCTTTTGTGCTAATTCACGCTTTTAATCTCCAATGCTTAACGCTTCGCTGGGCGGTAGGGAATTTACAAGGATGCACCATCATCGCTATTTAATTTGTTCCGGGGGATATTTTCCGGCCGTCTGCAGCATAAAATGTCGACTAACCCTCCTGTGATATTCTCCCCGTCTGCATACTTTCAATATATCGACATTCTCACGCTTTCTTAACTTGTACCCAATCTGGGCGCCCTCGCGACTTTTTATTAGCTCGGATTAGATTTTCGATGGGAATTTTATAGAAAAAGTTCAGAAAATATTTTGGCACAGATCCGAACAACTGTAGTTTAACGTATATTCGGGTTACACTAGAGACGAAATGTTTTCAACATTTTGAAGACGAAACGCTTATCAGAACATTGAATATATTTTGTTACAGCTTCAAGGTGCAGTCTTAGTTTCGATAACATTCGAAGTCACTAATAATAATATATAAACATATAAATCTTCTCTTATTGATCGAACCGTCGCCGTTGACGACTTCGAAGCTCAGACTAGTTTCAATGGATGTTCTTCATTTATTATGAAAGAGGTGAAAGAGATGAAGGAGAGAAACGGCGACCGTGTCTTGTCTGTCTCGCGAAATATCATCCAATACTAAGAAACATAAAAATAGACACTGGAATTCCCCCCGCCACTGTCTCCTAGATTTGTATCATTATTCCATAAGGGGTACAACTTATTACATGTTAAAAACCTTCATTTTAAATGCAATTACCCAATCCCTAGAACAAGTTCAGTTGTATGGATTTTCCTCCCTGGACGTTTCCGAGGGGTTAGGTCGAGTTTGGTTCCTAGTTCACTTTAGCGGGGCAGTGAACAGCGAAGAACCCATAAATATTTATAGGCGATTACCAATTTTGAACAGACGGGTCCTTCATTCCCCAATTTTTGTTCACATCAATTAGCAGTTCCGAATGTACGGAATACTGAAATAAGCCAATTATACAATTCAATACAAACGATTCGATATAAGATTGTTCCGGCGAAAGTAATTTTTTCCTCCTGTCAATTTCCTTTGACAGTCACAGTAGCGAGCTTAAGAAATGAATTTAAATTCTGAATCTTTAATATAATTCCATTCAATGAAAATATGACTGGAATATTTCCTGATATTTTCAAAGAGATTGTTTGAAAATACAAATATAACATTTTCTATAGAAAAGTACACGTATAAATAAATTTAGAAATTTCCCCTTGTTTTGTTTCTTAGGTTTTTTTTGGTTTGTTAGAGGGAAGATTAACGTCTAAGATTAAATGTTTTATGCTGTATATTAAATTGGAGGAAGATTTTTATTGTTACATTAATCAAACAAACGTCCTAGCGCATAGAATAATATTTATTTGTTTTATTATATGTAATACATTTTATGAAATTGAGGTTTGTTTATTTATAAGTAATTAGTAGGGTCCTTACTTTCAAGTCTTGTCTCTTGATCTCCGCCCTTCGTTTTCTTGATTCTTGATAAGGTCCTTAGTGACGCTGCTTTCCACATGTCTGCCACGTTTAACTTACCTTTTACCTTTAACTTGCCGGGATATTTTACCGGTACATCATGTAGGATTCATTATACCTGTTTGGTATTTCTGTAGCACAGTATTACAACATACCCGTGTATAGTTATTAGCTGTGACGTGGTGCTCGTGTAGTTTTGTCTCCTTTGTTAGTTCATATTAAATTAAAGGGGGGAATTTCCATATTCCGGAATATGCGTGTGTTGAACGCGTCTATTCCAGGTAATGGCGTACCTTCCAGGGAATTTTCCTGTCGCACATTCAGTTTGTCGAAATCCCGCCATTATCGCATTTCGGTTAAATTTCACAGCTTCTGTTAGGGGGAACAATCCAATTCCCTTCGTCTAAGGTTTGCAGACGAAGATAATTGGTGTTGCTTGCCCCTTCAATTGCACTGCTGCCAGTTCCACCTTAGATTTTGGCGCAGTTATATTGATATTGATTGCCACTCCTAATATTAATTAATATCGAAACTCCGTGTCCGGTTGTGTCTCTGTCGTTACTCTAGGTAGTAAATGTTGACAGAAACGATGGAGCTTCGTCTCGGAGATGGGTTGTGTCCTTTTAAAGATTTTTAGTCATAGTTTTCCTGCAAAATATAAGTATTTCTTTTAGATTGTACATTAAATTCAAACAAAACCGAAAGCTCGATTCATTCGAAATCCGAATGAATGCAAAAGTTAAACACTGGCGCTCTATCGTCATTATCCAACTAGAAAAAGACATCCCTTTTCTTGTTTAACTCTTCCCGTTTTGAAACAGATTTGAGAGTTATCAATAATGGATTTTTAATTCCAACTAAATGAAACAAGTCATTCGGGGAAGAATAGTCAAATAACAAAAAACAACAAATGCAAACGAAGTGATAAATTCAACGGGAAGATTGAAATGGGATGTCGTTCGGAAGCCGAAGAAATGAGCGAGTCGAAGATAAACGAAAATTGAAGCTCAGTTGTCGTTCCCCTTCTTAAAAAAGTCATTAGAAATATTAATTGGACCCGTGTCAACAAATTCGCCCTTCAAGAGAACGAAACTATAGATTTCCCATCATACACAAATCGTACAAAACGAACACAATTCTAAGGGTTAAATCAAAAGGGTTAAATTAAAAGTTTTCCTTCACCGATTTCTGCCCTGGTGAAAAATATCAAGAGTGGGGGGAAACGAGAAAACTTCCGATGTGGGTCGTAAGTTATTCAGGAAAATCCAATCACCGAAAGTGGCCGTAAAAAGCGAATCTAAGGCATAGGTAGACTATATTCATAAGGCACCGGAAGACGGGGGCGTTTTGAGCGGCAAAATTATTTATGAGGTAGCACACTGGTCGGGTCGACGGACCCAGTGCTGCTGCTGCATTTTATCTTCGGCGGAAAGGTAGTTTCCATTAGAAAATCCTTTCAGCCCTTCATAACGTACCTCGAGACTTATCTTCCAAAAAAATCAGAGATAAATTCTCCAATTTTAGTAATTTACCAATATGGACTCAAGTAGTACGCAAGAAATGCTGGTCCTACCATAGTGATGGAGGAGCCGATAAGGAACATGACCGAGGATTCGGGGCCCTTCTTCTGGAACAATGGCCCTTTTCAGGATACACGGAAGATCTGCTACTGACCATCCGAGCGGTCACCTGGAATTGGAGAGTGAGCCAATTGCCGGCGAGAAGATCTGGGCAAATTCCTAGAAATCTCAAGACCGCAATCGTGCGGGTTGCCGCTCAAAGGACATCTTTCGAAGGCCCGCCCCTCTCATTTGAAGGGGCAAAGTTCGAACGGGGACAGGAGATATCTTGGGAGTTACTGAAGGCTCCGGACAACCGCCGAAACTTTGAGCGGGCGAGCCAGCCAAGTTGAGATGCCCTGAGAGGAAACCTATGTGATTGGGGCCTGAACCGAAGGTTTTGCGTAACACTAAACGACGTACACAGCGTCCGTATTCGCTAACAATCCACAATATAAGATCCATTTATAAGATCTGGAAAACGAAAAACTAAACTTCAGTTAAATATTTTACCAGTGTCATCATCGCCTTCTTGAGAAAAGGAACCAATTTTCTTAAAAGGAACTGGCTCGACTTCTTTAAGAAAGAAATACACATTCTAGAGCTTAACACTATCGCGGGAAGGGGTTTTCCATGAAATTTCTGTCGTAGTTTATATTACAAAAATTATATAATATTATTAATTAATTAATGATTAATGGTACGTTACAACCACTTTTGTTTACATTTCAGAAATGATAAAGTACGTGGCTCCAATTTTTTTGTATATCCAAACAATAAAATATGAAAAAATGAGATAAAGTAATATTATTCTAGAGCGAAGAACCAATATATTCTGGTAAGTACCATCGTATTGCGAGAAGTTTTTGTAGGTAATATTTTATTACCCTTATTGGAAAACTTTTTCCACGTTCATGAAACCCCCCGTGGAGTGAATGGAAAATAGCTCCCGTGTACCAAGCTCACGGTAAACTGTTGTTTCCCCCCGTGGGTTAGTCCAGTTTTTCATCTCATTTGAAATGTAGCAAAAATTGAATGTAAACAACGATTCGGTGTACCGGTGGCCCGAGGATATTTTTGTGTATTAACATAAAGATTATTTTCACGCTTCTGCACGTTCCGAATAAACATGTAAATTTGTTTTTGATTCTCGTGCTTAATTGAGAACAATTTCGATCCCCTATTACTCCTTTCCATTTTATCAAATATTGTTTTTGATTGAACCAATCGATTTAAAAATGAAACAAACATACCGATACACTAATAGTCCAAATTGGACCCTTCAACGAAAGAGGTCGAAGGAAACATTTTAGAAAAGTTCGAATATTTCTACGGCAAGTGAGTTGAAATTACAACCCCTATATTGCGACAGGGCCCTCCATCGGCTAAAATAATGCTATTGACCAGGGAGAAACCGAAATAGTTCTGAGACTGGATCAATCAAAGAGAGGGGGCAGAATATTTCTCTGACTGCAAGAATCTCAATTTTTCTTTGATCTTCTATTGTTTTCCGATTGTTCCGCTTCCTTTTATTAAAGTTTGAAGGGTTTGGTGAAGTAAGAATCTTATATATTGTCACTTTGTGATTTATACTGTTATTTCTGTTCCATTCCAAATTTCAATTTTGTTTAAAATGTATGTATTTATAACTTATAACTTTACCTCGCTGAAAATTTTGTTTTCCAGGAATTTCTACTTAAAATACTACAATTAAAGAAACAGTTAAAGAACTAGGTACAAATTATTTGAGTGGTAGCGGTAGGCGTTACAAATCATATTTTAGTGACTGCTACAATAGGAAATCATTTTTCTATTACGGCAGTTACATTTTAATAATGTTGAGTTTCCCAACATCTGGCGGGGGATTGGAAAAGTTTCGGGAAAATATTTTCGCCCGGACCGTAATTTATTTTACATCATTCCCCCTCATGTTCTACCCAAGTTACTCAGTTGAATTTAAATGCACCGTTAAAATGGTTCCTTTCGTGCAAATATCCACACTTCCCACTATTACGTGAACGCAATAACATCTCTGGAATGGTGCTTCTGCTTAAAAACTTTAGATAATTACATAATTGGAGCAGTCCTTTAAGCAGAACTTTGTTGCACATAACAATTTCGTCAGTCCCTGGTCGAATAAATGTTCTGTCTTAGCCCTGACTTGACGAATGTAATTCGACTACATTGTTCTCTTGGCCCTCCAATAAATTACACAGAACGAAAATAAAATTGATAAACATTCTGTTAAAAACGTTTTCTTTCTTGTCTTCTTGCAGTCATAAAATAATGTTCGACCCAAAAATTGGGGAGTAGATTGTTACATTTCAATCAATTGTAAAAATTGATTTAATAATTCATAAAAAGATTTTGCATTCTGCCAGGGTCTCATTGTATTGGTTCTCAGTTTATTCACCAATATTATTATAATAAATGTATACTATTTATTAAAAGTATTTATTAAAATACACTAATCATAAAAACTAAATATTTAAAAAGGAAATTATAACTGGCTGAATAGTACTGGCAAGCGCTACCTGTCCCTTCTCGCTGGTCGCTGAACACCAGACCCAACCTAGTCCAGTTTATGAACCTGCGCCTTAAACTAGTACAGTGTCGAGTTAAATTGTCAATATCAGGAACGCCGAGTGCGGGCGAAAGTCTTTTTGAGACCTTATCCCGAAAATAAGCTTTTGTTCCCGGAAGGTGTGTTAAGGCCGTGGGGATGGGGGAGGACGTGTGGGGATCCAAATTTCATTTGTTAGCCCTGCCCAGGAAGATGGCCTGGGACAATTGAAGGTGGGGGAATCGTTGCTGTTAACACCTGCTCAGAGCCCTATTGGAGTAGAGCCGGACATTGCTGCCCATGTAACCAGCTGAGAATATCAAAGTATCTGAGCCATCTGAGCTATTGATCTTAATTGCGTTGCGCATTTGAATTGCTATAATATACGTAATATACAGGAATCCCTCGATTGGTGCGGTCAGTAGGTCCTTGAGATACAGCACAAATCAAACCTATTAAGAAATGGAAATAATTATGATGGATCCTGAAAACAAACATTATTCAAAATGTACCTAGATATACTACACAGACATGCTACACCTAGATATACATATAACACGAATTTTTACCGTCTTAAATTTTTATAATTTTAATATCTGTGCAACTAATCTGTTGACGCGAAAAACCTTAGAACAAGCGCTATTCAAAACGTGCGGGTTTCGGGCAGAAAAGCGTATTTCGGTGAGCTCGAATAAGTCGTCCTCAAGTTACATAAATTGGGAATAACTTTGCCTCTTTAGACAGACTGTGGCGAAACTGGGTTTGCCAACCCGCATTGGGGCCAGCGATTGTTTAACGTATTTGAAATTCAAATTTTGTGACGGCATTTAAAACTGAAAATTGGACCGGGTTACGGGCCCGTCTGAGTACCGCGAAGCAATGACAAGCTGTAATCAAATGGCTCCATTCCCGTGGGGCCTAATAAAATGCTCGTTTCTCATTGGGCGTGGAATGGTTTTATTCATTTCCGCAAATTTTGAGATGACAATAATTAAATAAAAAAATGCATTTCTTAAATCTACGCTGTTTTAAAGATATTTAAGCAAACTGAAAAGACGGAATCGTTCTTGCTTATGATCGAATAGAGGAGTGGAGTCCCGAATTACTACTTCACTTTATAACGAATTATTCAACATGCAACCCCTTACATCATAGCGACATACTCTGTTTCATCTTGGTTCCATTTATAACGTTTTATAAATCCCAAATCTGAGTCCCAGTGCATACAACTTCAGTTATTGTACAATTTAAAATTTGATTTAACTAACTGCTCGAAATACATCTAAGACAAAAAATAAACCTTTAGATGTCTGGATGGTGCTCGGCGTCGGAGAAGCTTTAATCCGCATCCGCGACAAATGGGAGGTAGCGGGGACTTTTTGATCCATCAGCTTAAACGCGGAAAGTCACGGAGGGAAAGGAAAAATTGTGGCTTTCATACTGTTGGATATCAGAAAATGCGACATACAGCTCCGGTATTTTCCGAGCTGAAGTCCACCAGAAATTACTTTTATAGAACCGGTCGGTCCAGCACTTACTCTCCATTAGTTTCTTTTTTCCCAATCGACAATAAAAATAATAATACGTTAATTTCTTATATCCAATTTATTTAGACTTCTCTTGTCGCACGTTATGCCGCGTTTTTAAAATACGTACATGGTAAAAAAATTCCATTTACAGATAAAAACATTACATCGACATGTGAAAAACATTTAGAAACAAAAAAAATCGATTGTTCGTTTATATGAAATAAAGTTTGATTAGTGTACAATCCAATCAGATAATTTGCATTAATTTGTATACTGAAAAGTATAATGTGTGGACATAAAAACAGTACTCTTTCTTTTTGTCCCACTGTATATTATTTAATTGATTTATTTAGCGCGGGAGCGTGTTTTGAGTTCGTATTATGGGTTTTACGCTTTGTGTTCCCTGAACATAAGGAAATATAATTATATTATGTTGTACCATTAAAATCTTTTATAAATAATATTATAGAGTTTCATGAATAGCCTGCCCAGAATGGCGTCACATAAAAATACCATCTATAGGAATACTACCCTTTCGGCAGTACCCGCTATACCGATAGCAATGATTTGATAATTCAACAGTCATGGTGCGCACACATGTATTTATATGTGTGTGTTCTATGGGTGCATGAAAAGTAATTCATTTATAGCCATTCCAAGTTTGAATAAAGGTTGGAATGGACAATGGATTTCGTCTTCCCAATCCAAAAAGATAAATGAGACGGAGGGATGAATTTTGTTCATGTTTGTTTCTCTTCGGTGAATAAAAACAAAAACCTTACTTGCCGATCCCTGCTAATTCAACAAAACTGTTGGACAAAGGGTTAGCCTGCCAAGGCTAGTGGGTTTTTCAAAGGTATAATTGTCAGTCACAACTCGCGTTTTTGGTGGACCAGTTTTAGTGACTTGTGGTCATACAAACGCACCACGATACACACCTCGAGGCACTAAAAAAACCAGTCGATTTATAAATATTTTATATAGTGTTTAGACTAAGGCACATTAATCGTTTTGTGAACGAAATTTACCCCTTCAGCGCGCCGCCCCCGGTTAGCGTAGACTTTTATTTTATTTCCTAAATGTATTTTGGTACTGACGATATTCATTGAATGGGCGTCAGGGCGATAGATAAGAAGGGGAGGTTCCCAAGGGTCAAGAAACTCATAAAAACCAATATCTGATCATTGACCGTTTCTCAAAATGGGGAAAAGCTAAAGGAAGCACCTGCAAAATTGCTTCACTTTATTAAGGACATTTATTTCGGTCGATGACATTAATATTTCGTTTAAAGCAAGTTTTCTTCCACAAAACCTCACAAAATATGAACTAATATTGATCAAAAATTTTATTTTGTAATACTCAAATATAACTGTAACCCATCATCCACTTCCGTCTATTAAACATAGCCCCTAGTAACCAACAGTTTTTCGATAGTTTACATTCACAGACAAATACTTTATAGTAAAAACAATTCGTGGAAATATATATGGGTTAATATTATTTTGTTCTCATTTTTCCAAACTCTGCTTATCTACCGCCTTTGAAGCAGAATTATTCGAGGGAAAAACTGAATCACTGGATTGTCGGTGTTTCGTTGATTTGGGAATTAACAGGGCACTCTGCCGGCGGTTAGTGTTGGGAATGGACAGTTGAACTCGGAGGGCGAAAGGTCGGTGGAAGACGAGGTCAGATCAAAGTCCGAGGTTATTGTGGCCAGGTTCAATTCCGCTCCGGGGGCCTCCACGACTCGAGATGAGCCGATGAGAGGTCACACTGGACTTCACCAGAGTTCAACCGGGATTAACCTTTGCCCGGGCGGCCTCGAACTCGAAAAACAATGAGACAGACGTCAATTTATACGTCACCTTTTCAACGTATTCTATCGATAATATTATGTCGGTATTTGTTAGGGAGCCGGCGAGGGTCTGGAATTTCATTTATATATGCTTCATATAATTTAAGATGTTCTCATATCCGTTCGAATAATCACTACATTAGTATGAAAGTAGCACTAGGATGGAGCTGATCCCAAGAGTGTATTCCAAACTCTCGCCCATACAGGTTCATGGAGCAATAGGCTGTTTCGTTTTTACTGTACTTTAAGCCATAGACCACTATCTTCGTAATTATAGTTATTATAGATGCAATAAATAGGCGTCAACCTTATTTTATCGCAGGTGGTGGAGCCGTTCACGTTCCAGAGGCTGGTTCTGTACGAGACCTGCATCGAGCGTTGGCCATCCCGCGAACTGAAGATCAGCTACGCGGTGTGCCTCCTCCTGGTCCAGGCAGTTATACCCGCACTCGTCGTGGCCACCGTCCACGCCCGGATCGCCTCCCACCTGAACAAGCACGCCAAGACACAGACCGACTCGAGGCGCGCCGATAGGGAGCTCCACCGCAACAGGAGGACCACCATACTCCTCTCAGGTAAGTACCCCAGCTTTTCTAACTAATATTAAGCGACCAGAACTTGAATTATCACAAGTTCCAGTGAGTTCGCGTAATACTGTGGGAAAAATTTCGGTTAGCAGGGGTTGATTCCATGCTAGAGAGAGCTCCGATGTAATGGTTTTTACCCTTTTCGAATTGGAGACCCTCTCAGAGTTTTTATAATAATGAAAGAACCATCTGTAATCACCAAATATTGATTAATTATTAAGTTAAATTAGGGTTTATGCATCTAATCATAATGCTAATGCAGAAACTTACTGCATTTCACCTTCGAGGTAATAGGAAAAACCCGACCCTGCCTCCTGGGAAATTTTCTACTTTGGTCACTGAATGGAAGGGGAAATTGAATGGTTTTCTTGGGATCTGCTTTCTGGAATGAGTCCGCATAATTGCGCGCCCCAAGTCCTGAAAGGAGCAAGACAGGGGGTGGCGCTCTCTCATAACTCTATTACTGCTCGAGGGCCAACAATGATGATGAATGATCTTTCAACTCTGTCCGTAGAAATGGAAATGACTTATTCGGTGCATTAATAACACGGAAATAATGTAATTCTGCGAAAATATGAAGATGTTGCGTTAGTTGTTCTCTTTATATAGTATAGTATCTTATATGTGCCGTGTTTTATTTGTATATTTTCAGTTACTGATTCGGATTAATAATTCGGAAGTAATAAAAACTCTCTTCTATGAAGAATGTTGTTGTTTTAGTTTTAATCGCTTACATAGCATAAAATTTAAATTTGTAAATCCAATTTTGATTTGTCTTGTTCAGTAACTTGAAAAAACTTCACTCTTACGTATATATTTTTACTTGCAATATATTTATTATATACGGTTACTTGAAGGCGGTATAGTTATGGGGTCGAGGACTCCACTTGGTAAAGTTCAGATTTATTTAAAATTTAGGGAACACAGTTGCAAACTTAAATTCTTTTATATAATCCCTTTTATCTTCAAATTTAAAATATTTCATAAAATCAAACCATTTATTATTCAATAGACTGAACGATCGCATTTCGTATTCACCGGTAGGAATATAATCTCAGTGACGTTTTCGTGCAACTAATCCCTGAATATCGATGGTTTCCTAAATTAGCACTTTACTGACAGCCTGGAGGGTCCACATGCGTTAGTTTGATGAGATTTTAGATTATAAAAACTTCATTAGCTTACATTCTGTCGAAAACAGGAAAAGAAGGTGAAAACGTCATGTGGGTGTGTTTACTAACGTTTTATGTTTTTATTTTAAAAAATAAGCTAACTGATAAGTTGTCCTTTTTTAATTGTTAGGACCTACTCACTTAATCCTGAAAAAGACCAAAATATTAGCGGGAGACCGTAACTTTTTAAAACTTTTTTAGCCATTGTGAGAATATGAATTTAGTATGGGAACAAATGGATTTTCCCTGTTAAATTCCTGGCTAAAAATTAAAAACAAATAATTTATCTAGTTTAAACAAAATTTACTAACTTATATTTAGTGTCTGAAGCTTTTGTACGACCTAGGAATGCGGAATATCGATTACAGCCCGGGAACTGTATTTAATTTGATAGCACTCCAAATTGCGTCAAGTAATCATGAATATTCGCGATAGAGAAATGAACGCTCACCGGTGGCCGGATGCATAATAATGCATAACAATTAGCGGGTATATTGAATCTCCTTTGAATGTTGGGGAGACGCGGAAAACATCCAATGAACTTATCTCAATTCTAGGAAGTGGACTTATTCACTAAGGCGTTTCTGCTTATTTGTATTTCTCCTCCCTATAAATGTGAAAATAATGACATCAATTTAGCTAATTTTTGCTAAGTAAGATGCCGTTTTTCACAGCTGTAGATTTTACTCATGCATAAGAACTCAAAACTCTGAGGTGTTTGGAAAACATGGAATTTCACTTTATCTTTTACACTTTATCTATATATAGAAGCGAAAATCGAAATGAATTAATATACGTTTAACATATTCACGGGGCAATCCATATTTGTTCCTAATCTATACTTCTTTTTTTTTGAGGCGTTGCGTTAATAATATATGGACATACCTAACGTACGGGAAGCACCATGTCTGAACTTACTTATTTGTGATGTTAGATTATTGGATTATGAATATTTATTCTGAATTCATTTCACGGATGCTTGTTTTATACCTGCGTGACAGCCTTGTATAGCGGAATCAGCACTGAATTCTCGATCTTGACATTGCTAACGAACACTAGGGAGGAGTCGGCGTGGCTAAGGCCAATTTGAAACTTCAGTGCAGTCGGGCTTATAAATTCGGGCGAGGGCGAAATTATAAATGAGGCCTTTCCAAAATCTTCAAGAAGTATAAATAAGAAGTAAAGAAAAAAATGGAACGGATTTTTCCGAATGAAAAAGGTGGCTTTCGGAAAAAGTTTGTCCCCCCCACCGTAATTGCTCCCGGTCGTCGCTTTCCTCCTCGCAGAGGTCAGAAGAAACGAGCTACAGGACGCCGCTCTCGGAGGCATTTTTTTTTCAAACACAAATCTGAACTCAATTGGCCGCTTTTCTGGGGGAAAAAATAAATGTTCTTCTTAATTCCGAGAAACAAGAAACCGGGGGGGGGGGGGGGGCTTGAAAACCGGCTCTCGCCGGTGATTGGGGCGGCCCCCGGACTTTAACTTACTTAAAACGGCTTCTGATTGACGTCCATTCAATTTGAATTGTGTCCCCTCCTGTCCAATTACCGCGAAGGGGAGAGTACATCGTCGTCCACAGGCCAACGTACCAAATGTCCCCATACGGGCTGAAAAAAATTAGGCTGGATGACGTTCATTAATTTACAATTAATAAAGCTCTCGGTTTTTTCATCGTAACCACTGTAACTTTTATATATATATATACATCGAGATACTATTCGGGATACATTGGAAAAATTCAAACAAAACTAAAGTGCAGGTATATCAACAAATTTTAGGGCATTGAATTAACTCTAATGGAAATGACATTTTCCCTAATTGGACGGATTCTTGTTCCGCTTGCCCTTATCGCGCGTAAACCTTGTCCTAGTGTCGTCGGTTCAGGACTGTTTAGGAAGCGTATGTAGATTAGCAGCTTGTCCGGCGATGTTAACATGCTTTCACTCTGGCAGTCAGTTCTATTGCACTAATCGTGGAGGCTGGTAATTGTGTACATCAGGGATTCCTCACTTCAATCGCATCTATCAGCTATATGTAACCCAATATATAAACCATCTACACCAAAATTTGCCTTTTTTAAAGTTCAACATGAAATGTACATAATTATTCAGTAGTAATGAATGCAGATCCCAGTGTGATTCTTATAGAAGTATTTTTATTTTATACTCTAAGGATTCCACAGTTCCGAGTATATCGTCTATGTTGCGATCTTCTGCCTCCAATTGCTGATTTGGTCCTATGCTTGACCAGAGTCATGTTTTCGCCATAGTCAGTGGCATTCGCTCAATAAAATAGTCTGCCATTTACGCATGTCATTAACGACAATCTAATAGAAGAAATGTTCCGCGAGCGTAACACCATTTCCAGTCCATCACTGCATTACTCGAAAAAACTAATCGGCCCATTATTATTTGTAAGGTTCGGTTTACAGTTGCTATCGGCATATTGTTGCTGTTGTTGAAATAGAGGGTATATACTGGGTGGTGAGGCCCTTTTGTCCCACTTGGCCAAATGTTTGGATTCACTGTTCCCACCGCTCCTCTCTAGGCCCGGAATGTTTGCCCAGAAAACACTCTGGTACACACAGACGCTTCCTCTCGTCAAAAATATCTTAAACTATTGCCATCGTCATGTATAGGTCGCAATAGAAATCCATTCCCTGAGGGACTACTAACTATATTTTATATTTTACCGAAGGAAAGTAGAGATTTTTACTCTGCGTTATATTAAAAACCGCTGTGTGGCCTGAGGCTTAATGACCTGAAATAAGTTTCTGTTTTTAGATTAGTAGGAACCGTCACTGTCTTTTCATTATGTCAGTTAATAACATGTCGAAAAAGTTGTTCGAAAAATGTTGAACATCGCCTTTCCTTAATTATCCAGTAAACTTTTTCCAATACGTGTAAACTACACTTTGCACACAATAAATCATTTATTAATAAGAAAACATAATTAAAATGCCGAATCGGAATAGAATGCTTTTTATTCCCGAATTATTAATAATTCAATTATATTTTAAGCGATCCGAAAGAATAAAAAATGTACGGTATTTAATTCCCTCCATTTAAAAATTCCCCGTTTTCTTTTTTTTTAATTACCGGCAAAATATTTCTCGCCGAAGATGAGTGGGTCCGGACCGAACGGCTGGAGTGCTCTCGGGAACAGTTTCTGAAAGTAATAATCGCCTCAAGTGACGACGCTGCATACCGGGAAATAAGAATCGGGCCAAGTTTTATAGAGTATGGCACTCACCGGGCCTTTTGAAGCCTTCAAAAACTTTCTCCGGGCCGCCGCGGCAAGAAGCCGCCCAGTTGAAAATCTTCAATCAATAGACACAGCGACTTTGAGCCAAACTACTCTGATCCGATTAAATCCTGACATTGGTAAAGTACGGACTTGGGATAGTTGGAGGCGGAACTCCCGTTCTACTTTTTCTTTGGTCAAACTCGCAATTATAAATTGAATCTGAATACAGGGCGGAATTAATCGGATTAGTTGACTTGTGGCCGGAAGGGAAATATTGTCCAGGGGCTCAACTCAATAGGAAGATTGGGTCCCTTCCATAAATTCATGAATCTCGGAGATACTACCGAGCTTTTCATATACTTAAGGGACAATATTGAGTGTTTTCATTTTATTATTCCACGACCTAGTTACTTATATCGAGCAATCAAACGATGACCTGAATTTTAATGCGAAACACTAATTTTTTTCCACAAGAATCAATGTAAAATACATTTCATTTTGAAAAGAAATACTCAAAGAAATGTATAATAAAGTAATTTATTTTATAATAACTCCTTTATTATAAAAAAGAGTTGGAGACATGTACTGGACTATGCTTCAAAATTTGGCCAAAATGAGACACAGCATCATACTCAGCATCATAATATTGTCTTACTTGGGGGATGTTTCTGAACACACGATTTCGCATGCTTTTAGCATCGCCCTTATTTCACTGGAAGGCTGTTACTCTGCTGAGGCTGTTATCTCTCCACAACTTCTTCCATTAAATATGTTACAGAGAGACGCCAGCCAAACGAGCGGTGAACTCAGACTGATGCAGGCGAAATTCTGCACGTGACGTCACGATGCCTCTCGTTACTTGTTCTGCGAAACATAGCAAGTTAAAGGAGTTTTATTTCGTTTTGCTCGTTAGGCGAGGTTTGACTGCAACAAATCGGGTTGCTGGGCTCATCGTCCAGCGTGAAGTCAATATCTCGGACTATATATCTTGGTCTCACTTATGAAATACGAAGAATAATATACAAACCCCTAGCGTCATTCCGGCCCTAGAATATCATCGTGGAATTTCCCCCTTGACTAGATATTTTTAAGACCTCAGAGTCATGAGTTTGTTTAGACGGCAAGTTTCCCACCCCCACGACATTTAAACGCTGTTCCGCCCCAAATAACCCGTAGAACCGGAACACATCCTAAATCCCCCAATTGCCATACAAAGGGCATTGCCGCCGATGAAACGGAAACCGGTAAGCCGGGATCACAGATCTATTTCCGGTTGATATCGATTACCGCCGCTGTCCGATACCCCACTTTATAAGTATAATCACCTAGCTTAAATGAACTTAAACGCACATTTAAAGTGTCTACTGCTAACGCTTTATTATGTTTAACTATATTATAATGATAGACTACATTTGCAATGGCTAAGGGAACAGACATTCTTTAGAAAGGCTTCCGCAATTATACTTGCGACATTTTATTTAATTTGTGAAAAATTCGTGAAGAATTTGTCTTTAGCATTCAATAGTGTTGATTAGTTGGCTTCAATAGCCAACTCTGAAATGGTAGAATCATCACTCTAGTTCGGCGGATTGATTTGTTTCGCCCCAGAGAGGGGCACTGCCTGCGATAGTGGTATATATATATATATATATATATATATATATATATATATATATATAAAACAAAAGATGCACTTTTCCCATACAACTTTGGCAATATTTCATACGGCTATTTTCCTCCTGTCTCCTGCGTGACGTCGAATTCCCCGATATTTCTTTCCAAACGGCCTTATAAAAAGACCCTGAAGATTCAGAAGATATAAAAAGATATTGATCCTTTAGGTGCCACTTCAAAGTGCGCGTCCCTTTTGCAAGTACTCAGAATATCGGAATATTATCACTCTTGTAAGAGTGAAATGGAAGTGCCGACAAGATAATTCATCTTCTAGCCAGCACAAATAAGTACCTCACTGTAAAATTAATTAAAGTACCTGCTTAAAATTAAATATTAAACCGGAAAAATTCGTTTCGGACGCAGTGAATCCAGTTCAATATCACCATCAACATTACTGAATATTTAAAAAAAAAACTTTAATTCGCTCTCTTAATTGCGAATTAATTTTCTCCCACTTGGCAACTTAATCAGCTAGTTTCGGAGTTTGAGTTTTCCTCAAGTACCGTTAATCGAAGCGGTATTAATTAACAGAACCCCCGTGTTAAGGACGAGTGAAGGTAAATATTCGCTTCGCTCTGCTAAATGAAGAGTATAAAATAAGAGCGCTCAGAATGTCGGTTTCCGGATGTTTGTCCTGGCGAATCATTACCGACGGACGGCGGGCCGCCGGTCGACGTTGTTTGACCGATTTGGTTATTTGCACTGTCGGCGGCTTAGCTCATCTGCGGTGGAGTTATTGGCCCAATTTGGATCCGGAATATATTCGAATGAGGACGGTATCGCCTCAAACAAACAGCTGGGCTCCGACGATAGCGCTTCGTTTATTTTTACAGCGGTTTATGCGAGCCACGCCCCCTTCCTCCCCCCACACAGTAGTTAAGTCTCAGTATTTTGCAGCCACTAAGACCAGCGTGAACTCTTACTATATATAATGCAATTCCGGTCATACTCTTTGCCCGGGCGCTTTGTACTAGTGAAGTATCAGATAAGCAATGTGGGAAGGACATCGGTTGGCAGCGGTTGATCTCCTGCTGTTCCGGGATTTTCCGAGCGTTTGGAAATTGGCTGAGCGGGCCCTGAAGATGGAAGAGTTCCGAAACATCGGAAGCAAATAACAACCGAGTTGGCTCCAGAAGGAAAGGGTAAGAATCCTTCCAATGGAGCCCGCTCAGGTGAGTCAACACCTGCCAACCGAAGTTCATCCCACAGTATTACGCGGTCCTACCGGCAGTTAGTAAAACCTTCTTCATGTATCTAAACGGACATTCATCGAACTGAGTGAAAACGACATTACATTTTAACAGACGTAGTCTAATGTCACTAGGAAACAACTATTGCGCCCCTTTGTACCCCCCATCGTACCCCACATTTCAATTCAGGGAGCACAGAGTATTCATCGCGTAATGTGGACTACAGATGCAAAATTTGATGCCGCACTGAGGTATTATGATGATGGTCTCACAGGCCGGCGGTGGTTTGATACGAGAATGGAGTGTGAATGAGGGATTGTTACATTCTTGATGGTTAAGAATAGCTCTCATCAGTCTGAGTGGAAGGAGTCGACAAAACCAGCTCCCGGCAGATGGGGGTTGGCGAATCGGTTCTATTGTCAGCTACTGTATTGAAGCAATGACACGTAGTACAAGTTATGGGGGCTCCGGTCCGCTGTTAGAACGCGGATTTTTAGAGAACGTGAGGCGAAGCTGAAGCTGATAACAAAACCGAACGGGCTAAAAGGTATTCCTTCGACAAATCATCGACCGGAGTCAGAGAGATTGAGAGAGAGAGAGTGACACAAGGGCTAGGACGAGTCTATATTTCAGCCGTCATTCAGCGTCGGATCGAACCCGATAAAGCAGGAAATTTTACCTGTGGGGAGTCATCGATGGGACAACTATGAACCAAGATCACAGCAGATAATTTTCACCTCCTTCATACAGGTAACAGTGCTGTCACACTGACACTGTAGTTACAGTAATTAGACGTTTCAATAAATTTCTTGTTAAAAATAATAAGAATTGGGTATTATTACATTCATTCTTTTTATGCGATATATTCTACTGCTCGCAAAATCTGCGCCGCTTCTCTCAGTTTGTCGATTTAGTTCGGGCGAAATTCAATCCAAAGAACACGTACCACGTACAACAAACAGAACAGTGCAAATTACAGAGCCATTTACCAGTGGGGCTGTGCAATCAGAATCCGTTCGTGGTATGGGATCAGAGTTTTAAGGCCACCTGCACTAGGGTCAGTTTCAAAATCAGGTTTAGTGGAAAAGTGCCGATTCGCCCCAGTTGGTCTGAGTGGGGGAAGTGGGTAGAACATACGATCATCCCCCAAGTGCGGCCCAAGTTTCGGCCGGTGCTCCTGTAGCCCCGTCTTATTATATTAGTTGTTATTAGGACATCCTTGCTGTTGGCGGGGTTCAGAACTTAACTCATTCCCGTTTAACGTCGTATTAGGATATTTCATAATAGATGAACTACCATACCGAATTAGGACACGGAAATTTGAACCAATTTCATTAGTTTGAACTCATCTGCTCATTTCGTCATGTTCATAGAACAAATTATTTAATGCCAAAATTGAATAGATAGCCCACTCATCATTTTCTCGTCCTACTCGTGCAACTATTTGTGCTCGCTAAACATTTTTAATTAACTACAGTCGGTGTTGTTTTATTCTGAACTCTGCAAGTACAGTACTCTGTAATTAGAACTCTGACATAGCCCCAAGTAAGTTAGCATATATTGGAAATAGTAATGATTCAGTCCCGGTTATAGAAACATGCGTTTAATTGAAATCAGGACACATTAGTCCTACCAGAATTTAGAGAATCAAAAAATTACTGAATCAATAAGAGAGTGTGTAATCAACGCTCATTGACATAAAAATAATTACCAAAAATTTTGGCATTTGCTAAACGGAATAATTGCATCATTTTGATCCATATTAGTAGAGTAAGATAGGGTTATCATGCTTACCTCAAAAGGATGATTCAATATATGTACTAGAATTTTTCTTTGAGGAAAACATGTGGGGTCACATAGTACTAGTCGAAACTGACCACTTCGTGGAAACGTGCGGTTGCTACTCCAGTTTATTGAGTTCAGTTGAGTCACTACTTTCAGTACTGAAATTTTCATTTGTCCCGGAATGTATTTTCGAACTTTGCATCTCTGGTTTTTTCATCTAGACAATTTTTAACGCCCTCTTTATTCTATAAATTACAAACGAATTCACAAGCGATGATTCTCCGCAAAAACAATACGGTTCAGTAATCAGTTATTCCTGACATTTCCATATTTTTATTTATTTATATTTCACCGTTCTTTTTGAAGCATCATAAATTTGAGCTGTTCTATGTAAAGGGTTTTTACATTCGCGGGTTTCTTAATTAATTTCTCGGTGCGCTGAATAGTTCTCGTAGCCGGAAGGTTTAATTTTGAATATTCATCGCTTCTGCGGGATGTGGAAAAAAAGAAGACACTTCCGCCCTTTTATAAATGTAAGCGTTTTATAAAAATATGAAATTTAGATCAGATTTTTAATTATTATACAGAGATTACATCGGGATGTTGTTCTTCCCGCTCTTTTACAAATTCGGCCAACTTTTGACAGATTCAGGAGAGGACTTAAGTCGCGTTTCGCTCGAATTACGTCAGACCGAACACCGGTGCCTCCAACATTGACAGACGGACCGAGTTATGCAACTCAATACCGTCATGTGTCAACTGCAATATTGGATGTAATGCCAATATAAACAAACAGCTAAATTGGTTGATTAGTTTTGGCGTCGGGGACGGGCAGGCCTCGCGGGATCGTCCCGCACTGATTTGATCCGGCGCCACTTAGCTGGCTACCGCAGGGAATGCCCATAGCCAACAGCCCAACGGTAATGCACTGACAATGCAGCCACGTTACATTGCGTTATCATTATACGAACAATGGTTTCCGATTCGCGTTGCAAACCGAACTTACGACGGGAGACGTTTGAAGTACGCTCGGTGGGTTTCTGCCTTGGGGGTCCGCCAACTTTATTGCGCAGATGAACAGAAATAAAACTGAATTACGGCGGAGAACTCCTGGGAAAAGTGCCGGAAGAATGGGGAAAAGAAACGTGGAACCCACGCGCAGTAAACATATGGGACATACTCTTCCAGTCTCCAATAACCCCGCGGGTAAACGCCAAATGTCTGGGGTCTAACAGGAATAGAACATAGCCAATAATAGATTGTTATGGTCCAATGGAGTAACCGTTGACAAAGGGAATTAAATTAATCGGCTCAATAATAAATGAACGGAGGTTTCCGCGACCAGTTCGGAGACTGACTGAGCGGACTCCAGTGAATAGGTGTTTGCACATTTTCCCTGGGGTCCACCCCCGTGATAAACAAGTCATAATTCAAAGAGGATTAACGAAACCCCGCCTACATAGAGTGTATATAGAGCCACATTGATATACTCTTCAGTCGAACCACGATGAATCAGTTAAGAAACCCGAAGAAACTGAGGCCTTTCCGCAGTATTACGCGATCCAACCTGAAGTTTAGTTAGCGGCTTAATTAATAACAGTTATCATACAAATAAATTAATATATTACTCTTAGTAATTACTTCTTGCCCCTTGGTAGACCCGGTTTCTGCTTAACGCCATCGTCAGCACCTAAATTCCGGGACTAACTAATCCCTGTATTTAGGTACTGACCGAATATTGCAAGGGTCCGGGATTGAACAGACGTAAGCCTCCGTATCCTTTGGATCCCGCGAAAGTCCAAGCTCGGGCAGTGCGTTGGACCGATAGTTGGTCAACCTAGGGCGCACAAACGCACGGGCGCGCGGGCACAAAAATCGGGAAAGGAATTCCGGAAGGTTTGGCGGTTTCGGCGGAACATGATACAGCAACCGTCCTAGTTATTTTTCCCTGCCCTACTGCCGAACATTCCACCGCGAGATCAAAGGAACTGCCGGGAAGTTGACCGCACATATTGCGGACTTCTCTCGAACATATGTAATAAAACTATATATACGTGGACGTTATTTTGCCCCGTTGCATCAGGCGCCCGACGCTCAAATAAAACAGCAATCGTTAGTTTAACTATTCTACCAAGTTAATATGTTGCAGACGAAAATAAGCGGTAATGAAATCGTTATTCCCTGATCTCTGAATAGGCATACCGAAGTCTGGAAAAAACATCGAGGAAAGGGCTCGGTCTTTCAGTCGGGGCATGCATCATGAGCAGGGTTTTTAATAAATTAAAACCCTAGTGGTTTTTGCCTGTCTCTCTGAGCACGCTTCCGGAATGAATGACCCAGAATTCTGTACATCAAAAGATACACAGAATTGTGTCGGGCTTACGAATCCGCAAACCGTTTTTGGATATCTTGCGACCGCGTTAATAAATTGAATTTATGTCCGTTTGAGTTTATGTCTGTGAATATTAACGATGGTAACAGGCTAGGTTTTAAATGATTATTATTTTGTTTTGACGTGTAATTTGAACTGAGTGTGTTGGATCGCTCATTGCAGTTTTGGGGCCGTTCGGTTACCGATAACTAACAATGAGGGCCGATGTATAGCGCCGTCCTGTGAATTGGCCGTAAATACATCGGTTTAACAGATGAACCCGGCCTAACCTCAGATGTTACTGTTACCGGGCTAATCCCGCGAATGGCTTTCGCCATACATTCTACGCACCGTGCGTTTATCGGGGCGGCCTACACAATAAGGGCAGCGCATGACTGCTTCCAACGTCGACGGACAATCCTAATTCTACCCCGAGTTGCAATCTGCACGGCCAGGCACCTGCACAACCTCAGTCAGGCATCTGATGTAAAGTTATCCGCGCGGTAAGTGCCGCACGTTAATAGCTTTTAAGCACCTGTTAAAATTTATTTAGAAAATAATTTTTTTGGGAACGACAGGTTCTTTAATATTTTCAAAACATGCTCGAATAAATTAGTAAGCGGTAAGGGATAAATCGGATTTTAGATTTACCCTCTGAATCAGGGATTTTATTTAAATAAATAAATGAATATGTTGAATACTGTTGTTTGGTAACGGTCCCGAGGGTTCCAGAAGTCAGCCGGTTTTTGAGTGTTTAAATTTGATGTTTTGCTAATAATAATTCCGAAATTATTTAATTAATTAAATATTAATATGTTAAATACATTAATGAATTATTTAATATTCAAATAAAGTTATGAGTATAAAACAGTACATTCTGGGACAGTTTGACGAAAACTATCTTTTATAGGACGAAAATGCCCCTAAATCAATGTCGCTAGTAATTCCCCGAAGCAATAAACTCGACTAGCGCAATTTTCGCGTCCCCGATATCGCCGGGCTCCGTTTGCTGCCGATGACAGAATGTCAACGAGTTTCTGAATGTAACTTTCAAAAAAATGTAAATCTTTCAAAACGGCCACTTGAAAAAGTTTTCACGAATTATTCGGCTTGGTTATTGACGAAGCTTTCACATTTCCATGCTCTTATTTAAATATTACAGATGTTCGCATTCAGATGAAAGGTCTCTAAAAAAATTAATTCTTTGGAATCCCGTAATTCTTGCGGATGTTATCATATTACAGACCATCTTAAAGGACATTTGGAGTTGAATACGTTTTTTAAATTAAAAAGTAACTCATTCATAGCATTGTACGCGTAGGAGCCGGAAGATTCCATTCATAAGTACAGATTGGAATGTCTAAATAATCCGCCGATCACGTATTTGGCTCACTTATCAAAAATTATCTCACATACGAAGTACATATTCGGTCCTTATTTAAAAATGTGTTGTCACCAATAGGTATCCTATCAGCATTGTCCACTCTACTATTCTTGATAGGATAGTTGCGTCGGCACTATACTACCGATGGATTACTACAAACAACGGCGATAAACGATAATAATCGCAACGGACTTAAAGTAATTGAGGAATAAGAGGCGGAGGATCGCAAGAGTGGGATGATATTTCAAACCGGGGAGACGAATCATATTATTTAATGAGTTTAGAACGCTCAGTCTAGTATCCGTAAAGCTTTTCCGGAACATCACTTCTCTTCATATTTGAAAATAAATTTAAATCTCTCTCTCCACTAGAGTGCACATTTAATCTTATAATAGGATTTCAGATATTTCGCATCATATTGTAGAATAGATCAAATTATTTATTGGAGTTAAATTCGCATCCTTTGTCGCAAGTTAAATCTATATTAATAGTTGCTATTAAAAAAGGAATTATATTTTCATATTCCTTGGGAAGGAATTGAATGTATATTTCTAAAATGTAGACTTTTTGGAAATCGTGCGGGTGATAACAATACTTGAATAAATGTGAAGCTGCTCCTACTAAAAATATAACTTGTTATCTCCTAATGGACAATTAAACTTTTATTACGATTTAGCATAAATACATAAAATCTGTATTCAATTTTAGAAGTGAGTTAGGCACTTGCCCGAAAAGAATTATGTGAAAAATGTGTACTTTGCTCCCTTTTAATTATACCGTTATGGGATTGCTCGCAGTATTAATTCGAGACTGTTTTTCAAAGGAAGCCCGCCCGAGGCTGGAAAAAACAAATCGGGCCACGAAAATATTTAAAAAATCTCGGCGATAGGGGCCACCTAAAGAATAAAGAAAAAATCAATGTCCGTTCGTTCATCCTGTTATGAAAGCGGGGTAGTTTTAATCCTTTTCAGCGGTGTTTGTGAGCGTTTCGTTAATCGATTTATATGGCAGGCTTTTCCATAGTATCGAAGGGACTCGTATTGTTCATCATGTCGAGTACAGTGGCCTTATTACAATGCCTTTCGGTAAGTTTATGTACACATACAAACAGTCACACACAGCGGATTGCTCAGAGACGCCGAAATTTGAGCTCGGATTATTTAGGCCAGTTTGTATTTAGTATGTTTGTATGTGTATGAGAATATATTAAGAATTCATAAATTAAAATTAGTTTTATTTGCAACCAACTAATATGGAATCATTGGAATTGAACAATTGGACGGTTGACATTGGGTATATAGTCTTTTTCCGAATCTTGCATTAAATGTACTGGACTAAATCATTGCATTATTACCAACCTCATGCCGGACTCATCATTTTCGAGGTGTATTCGTTTATTTAGCCTAACTAATCAAGCTTACTAAAATGATTTATTTGTATACTCTCTGATATAATAAAATTAATAGAAATGGGTCCACTAAAAGGCGATTATAACTAACTGTTTTATAAGGCGCACGTGTGGAATATTTTCAATAATCGACCGACATTCAATTATACCTCCTGGACTAAGCTCTCCAGGTCTTTTGATGCTTACTTGAGGAAACGCTTTTGTGACTCGAGTGCATACGTTTGTGTAGATTGGAGCAGTAAGCGGACAGAGATCCGGTATACACGTCGCGACCCAGAATTTCGAAAATGGGAATTCTCCCGTTCATGCACAATTTCGCTATCCCTCCAAATATCCGCTATTTACTCCGAGCAGGAAGCTCCCTGCCGTTCCTCAAACCTGCCCGTGTTCACATTTACTTATGGATGTTTGTTTTAGCCGCTCGATACATCCGACGCCTGGGGTCTCATCAAGGGGAATACTATATCTTGGTTATAACCCATTAACTGACTACATTTCACCTTCCTCGCCTTGTCTAACTTGGATACAACGTTATCAAACACGTCTGATGATTTAAAATTATGTGGAGTTGTCACAACTCAAGACCGTGTTTTCATAAGGTTTATCAATTTAATATAAAGCCTCATGGCGCAGTTAAAAAATCAAATAATTAATATATCCGTATTTTGAATAATCAAAAACGGAAACAACGCCGTTGCTGTGAAATTGAACTGCGAACATTACTCCATTTACCTTACGAGCGAATTTTTAGAAAATGAATGTATCTCATCGATTTTATGTAGGTATTATAGTACTTAAGTACTGTTAGGGGAGTTATACAATTTTAATTTGATCTGAGTTCTTATACGGTATTCCTTAATATTCTCCTTAATATTCAAGCAAGTGAATAATTAATTCTGAAAGCATTATACCGGTTTATCCTCCTCCTCAAATCTGTACAAATGGGTCGTGCTTTCGAAGTATTTAATTTTATGTGTATTCCTGCTAATTGCGGAATCGAGTCCATAATAGACGTACATGAAGGAAGCACGTGAGTTAATAATACGGATTAGTTCACCGTCGAAACGTTGTAATGGCTATACGCGTTATTCTCTTCATGAGGCCAAAGCAGTCGTATACAAATATTTAAATATATTTATATTTATAAATAAATATCAAATATTTACTTTAAATTTAATTTTTAAATCGTCAGTCTGTCGATCTGGCTCGATCGGATATGGCGTCCAACAGAATCCTGTCTCTCAATGAACGGCTGGAGAACAGGTGGTACGTCCGCGTGGACAAAGCCCTAGGGAAGTCAGTGATTATACGGCGTCTCGGTACAGACAATATGGATAGTTCTCGGGAGAGCACCCGGAGATACAATGGGAGCCAAATGGCCGTTCTTGGTTTTAAGTCCGCGGCGGGTCCCATTGTTGAAAAATAGCCCATTGTTGGACCTACGCAATAAACGGGTCCAGTTTCTCCACTTGGGCCAAACCTTAGCTATCTCTTATCTATTATATCGAGCCTGCAGATCTTACCAAAATCAATAATTACTTATTTAATCGTTACGACTCTCAGGTTTGGCTCTCAGTCTTAAGCCAGACTGATCTCTTCTGGTTTGCTCTCAATACTGCTAATAATATCACTGATACGAACGTAACATTTAGGTCATTTCCATTTAACGTACATCATACATGAGAAGCTCGCTAATAGTCCCCACTTGATATTATAATACGATGACAATAACACGGAATGTTAACAGAAGTGAATAAAGTGACTCGCTCTGCATGTATATGAAGGAGGCCAACCGACGACTCTAGCTTTGGAATAATGTTAGGTCGGGGTAATTCAATGGGAAATTATAAGCCGGGGGTGAAAGCACCATTTCGCATATTGCCCGCGGAGTGCTTTCCGGATTATTTAGTACAATTTCCCACATTGTTAATTAGAGAATTAATGGTGGTTGAACGTTTACTTTTAAAATAATCTACTTTCAGCAGAGGGATGTTAATGTTTCGGTGGTTTCGTACGTTGGTATCGCACGCTGCGCCTTGCTGATAACGCGGGTTAAAATGAACCTTATTACCCTTACTATTCATAGTTGGTTTGATGGAAAACAGTTGATTAATTGAATATTGCCTTCAGTGTTATCAGTGCATGATTTATCAGCCATTCCGGCTAATAACCTAATTAGCATTATTCTATAGCGAAGTTTCTATTGTCTGTAGTAAGTTTATAATACCTGAGCGTTATTACTCTGATTATTGTGATACTCTCCACTCGCAATAACTGTAATATTGTAATATTTGTGCACTTAAGAACAGCCAAAAAATATTGTTAGCACTTCCCGATGTTTTACCTGTCGGGGGCGACGGCTCCCCAAACTGGATTTGTCTACTTTCGAAGCGATCTGCATTTGTTCGGCCAACGTAAACAAGGCTAGGTCTGTTCCAATTAAAACGGGTATCCCGCTGAATCCAATAAAATCGAAAGGGACTGGAAAGGATTATGAATTTTGATCTGATGTTTTATTTGGTAGCTCCGAACGATATTGATTATTTCCTAGTGAATTCTGATAGAATTGTGATTTGCATTTGCTAATTTCCTTCGTAACGCATTTTGTTTAAATATATCGTAATATTATATTTATTACGTAAAGCAAATCTTATATCGCCACCAACTCGTACTGGGACTCCTTCAGGGTGGGATAACTTAAAATGGTGAATTATTATTAGAAAATTATTTATACTCGAACAAATAATATGATGTATATAAAAATTCCTCACCTCCGTAACAAGGTGTTACAAAAGATTAATTTTTGTACTCAAAAACAGGAACATTTTGAGCACAATGTTTGGTATTAACATTATATGGAAATTAGTAAATTTGAAATTTATGAAATAAAATCTTAGAACAAAACATTTTCAGAATAAGTCAGTGGGGAGCTAGCTGCAAGGCCCGAATTGTCAAAGGCCTCTGTCGTCGACCCCTCAACTTCATCCTGAAATATTCGTTTGTTTTATAATTAGACGGCATCGCAGTCTGGGCCCAGTTTGATTTAGTAATGGAGACTTGGCATCAATTTGAGCGCAGGCTTTGGGGCTTTTGGAGGACCTGCAGCGGGTAAACACTGACCCGGCCGGGTTGCTTAAATGCCGGTTCACTGAACTTCTCTTTAACAGGGAGGCTGTAATTTCCCATTACAAATTACGCTTATTACATTATTGGCCGCGTAATATGTAACAGTTCCAGGAAAATGTTGAGGGGAAACCTTAAATAGTATTATTAATATTCTCTTCGGGTGTTCTGGGGCTAATTGAAGTATCTAAATGTAATTCCACAGCGCTCGTGGATAATTAATTCTATTAACCGCGGGTTAATATAAAACGAGTTTTGGACCTTTTCGGTTGTCCACGAGGGACAACTGTTTTTCTAATGGGCTTTATATACTGTTAATGAAATATGGAGGAGTTTCCGAAAAAACATGTCCGCCTTCGAGTTTTTTTAAATATAACTTTATCGAATTTGTACTATTAATATGTAAAAGGGCTGCGATGGGTAGAGGTTCAACCGTCACAGGGTGTTCTACTGCACGAGGCCAGCAACCTGCGTAGAACCAGCCCCATATCCAGTAAACGGGGCACTGTACATTAAGAATGGCGGGGTGCGGGGTTGTTTAAAGTGGGAAGTCGGGGGCTGTGGAGTCGTAACTGGGGCAAAAGCGTGGCCGCCACCGGACGGAGTTAGTGGGCCGAACGCAGGGCCACTCCATCATCATAAAGTCAGCGCGTCCTTTTCCAGTGTGCGACCCACTTACCGAACGCCGGGTGTGCCACGTTCCCTGAATTCCGCGGAAGAGGCCTCCGCCCAAAGTAAATTACCGAGGCCTCCGGTGAACTAGCAGGGGCGACAGGTGTTCAATATTTCGCGTGCTCGGACGATTGTTTCGTTAAAGATCAGTTACTGATCGCAGCACCGTACGGGTATTCTACACTATTCTCTTTTTATTTATAAATATTACTCTGAATACTATATAAAATCGTAGATTGCGTTTTTTGGGCATCCTCTTTAGTAGGATTAGCATCTTTAGTAGGATTGAATTCGATAAAATCAATTAAGGTATTGGAATTTATATAAAATTAGGGCAAAGACAATCTAAAATATATTTGATCACGCAACTATTTGGTTCTGAATTCGAAATATCTGACAGGAAACCTATCTGGTATTGTGTATTTACGATCATAAAAGATTTCCTGTTGATCCAAAATTTATTGAAAAATATTTATTTTTAGTAATCTAGTTAATCGGTGCAGGTGCACCCAACGAACTTTCGAAGTACATTTTCGCACCACCCTCAGATGGCGCTAGTTGACGAACGATTTTTGTGAACCTAGTGCCCCCCCCTGAGGGTGGTGCGGAAATGTACTGAACTGAAGTTCGTTGCACCGATCAACTAGATTACTAAATCTTTTTAAAGCCCAAAAAACATCCAAAGTGCCAAAGTGACTAACACCGCTACTGAATATGGCGAGCAGCCGAAACCGGTCTAGCAAAAGACCAAGCCAGCGAGAGGAGACAGAAAGCCACGAAATCTACGGTAAACCGATAGTGGTTGTCATTTCGTATTTCCATAAACCTGTCATCTATTATTAGTTATTTTCAAAGAATTATTTTTTCGAAATAATTATTGAACTTACTTTAAGTTACTTTCTTTTAATTCAGCGGGACAATCGAAGGTAAATATGTTGAAAAAAATATAAAAATATTTTCAACGTTATATTTGAAGTGTGCCGAGGGGCAGCTGGCGTGCGGCCCAGGGTTGTAGAACGAGCAATGGGCACTTCTCCTAATGTGGGGCAATAAGTCAGGTGTACGGGCAGCCCACTAACCCTCGACTAGCTGGAAAAAGTTTAACCGGCAGTTTCGATTAAGCCGAGAACACCACTGGCATTACAAAGCCACAATGGACACTGCAATATGCCCCAGCCATCCTGAGTAAGACGCTGCTGACGTACGACATGATGCTTATCGCATAACATACTTATCTCGACTCAATTTTATCATTTTACCGGTTTTATTTATCGATGATCGAGTTAATGGCCTCAAGTTGGGAACATGTGTCAATGATTTATAGTATTCGTCTTATCTTCATGATTATTATTATTTTATATTTACATTTTTAAATTTGCATTATCATGTATTCTCGAACAATCGGTTTGCCCCCTTGTTTGGAGCACACTTCCGAATTTCTCCTTACAATTATTAGCCTGATAAAGTTTTCAACTTTCCTGGCAGCTATACCATAAGAAACCGTATTTTTGTTCTAATAAATGGCTCCTCGGGGTGGGGTGTAGGATTATGAAATATTGCTTTCAACGGTGACACCGGGTAGAGATTGATAACTTGTCGAAGATTGGAGTCAGCGCCCACTCTATGCCAATTTTACCTTCCAACCTCCATCCCTCTGTCCTGTTTCGCCCTTCTGTTGCTCGCTCCTCTCGCCTTTGAGCTTCAATTGTACCCCCTTAAAGCATCACGGGGAGTGATAGTGCAATACTGGGGAAAAATAAGAACATTCGGCGCATTATAAGACGTTGATAACAAAGGGAAAGCTTTTCGTCATGCAACGATTAATATCAATCTATGTTTCAACTTACGTTTATATATTATCTTGAAGTTAGTACAATAACATCACTATCATCAAGTGATACAATAACACTACTATCAAGTAGTGATTAGAAATTGCTTTGTCCTTAAATTTGAAAATAAGATAACTTTTATATATGTGGTTTACCCATCAATATTATAATAGCTCAGTGCCAAGAAGGAATATATGAATCACTTTAAGAATTATAGTTTAATTGATTAATGACATCAGCTGGGGGACCCCAGGGGAACAGGGCAGAAACATTTCCATTGGAGCTCGTTTCATAGGGTGGTTTCCGAAAACAGGAAAAATCCCGGACGAGGTTCTTCCCACAGTATCACCCGATCCCATTAGTTGGTCAAGTTCTGGTCTCAGAAAGCTTCGCTCACTTACACGGCAAATAGTTCAGGTCGGAATATGGTTTTATAAACTCTCAGATCTTAAATGTCTCCTTTCTTTTACAGGAATCGCGGTGCTGTTCGCTGTGAGTTGGCTGCCGCTGGGGGCGTTCTCGTTGTGGGCGGACATGATGTTCTCCGCGGACGAGGACGAAGAGGGCGTGGTGGCGCTGAGCGCCGACATGGAGGAGGGAAGAGGGGGCGGCGGGGGCGGAGCCAGCATCTCCCCCAGGAGCCTCTACCTGGCACTGGCCGCCTGCCACGTGACCGCAATGAGCTCCGCCGTCTCCAACCCGGTCGTCTACGGGTTCCTCAACTCGAACATCCGGCGCGAGCTCTGCCAGCTGTTGCCGTTCTCCGGGGGCCCGGCGGGCTGGTGCCACCACCGCCCCCACCCGCACCGCCCCCGCGACGGCAACCTGGACGAGGGACCGGCCGCCCCAGCACGCACCGCACCACGCTCGTACCCGCCCCCGGACAGTCCTCCCTACTCCTCCCCCAGGCCTCTCACAACGGCCACGGTACTCATATCGAGCCCTCCATCGTACTACAACTAACACCATCGCCCTCACCTCCTCCAACGCTTGCACTCAACTCTAATGTGGAATATATATATATATATATATATATATATATATATATATATATAATGAGGATAATACGTTCTGTCCCCTTGTTTTTGGAATTCTATAATTTCCCAAAGGAGAGATTCCGAAATTATTTTATTCCTCCAGTTTTGAAATAATCTTGGAAAATCGCCTCTACCGTTTAAACTATGTTCAAAAATAACTGTCTCCTTGTTAATTGTATGAATTTGATGCTCTCTAACGGGAACGGGCAATAACTGAAGACGGATCGGTGTTCGGACCGTTCGGAAAACACCGAAGACAAACGAGGGTCGCTTACCGTCGGGCAGGCTAAACAGCGCCAATTTCCTCTGTTTACTTTTCTACTAAAGTAAGCATCGGTTCCTCCTTGTGGCTGTCCGCCACTGCAATTAGACAAGTCAGCCGGAGCGGGACAGAAGGTCGGGCCTCCAATTTGCACTTCATTACCGCATGGAGACATCCAAGTTGTTGCCAATTTAAACCACTCGGGCATCCGTAGAATAGCGCGTACGTAATTTTTTTATTTCATCATACAAATTCTTCGTTTATTTGTACGGATCACCACCTAGAAAACGATATTGCATTACCTTCCTTATCGTCGTAAATTAAGAAAGTAATTAAACGAACGCCAATTAGGCTGTATACTCCGCCAACAACGAGTTGTAATATATTTTACAACGATTATCATATAATTAGATAACCAATTCAAGATTCTAATTTTGACAGATACGCTCTGCATCTTTTCTGTTGTAAATAGAATATTCTTCTACTCCTTTAGTAGTAGGTGATCATTATCGTCAAGTTCATCTGTGTAGTAGTAAGTTGGTGTTCGTTGTCTAGAAAGTTCATTTGTACATGTTGTAACAATATCTAATGTAATTAGTAACATTTATTCTGCAAATTCTTCGAAATATGCCAAATATGGCAAAATATACATGTTTTTTTATAGAGTGATGCAAGGACTGTTATTAATACTAACGAATATTGATTGTAAGTAAGTTTATTGGAGGACTAGTAAAATTTTAAATTTCTTACTATCTTATCAGTGTTAGGCTTAGTCGTCAACTCGTCAGTACATACGTGTTTCGGTGTATATATGTGTTTATCTATTGTCGTTTACTGGTTATATTGTGTGCATATTTTTAAATGTGTCAGCATAGCTGTAGTTTAATTAGCAATATATCACAGTTTAGCGATAGCGATAGTGATAGTTATAGCGGTAGATACTTTTTATCAGCTTTAGTACTTACTATCAGACGAGACTGGGACTTGCCAACGACACGGGACCGACTGCATCGACAGAGACCGAATATAACTAGCGACATTTATAACTATCCGAGCTGTTATAACTTGAAGTTATAACGAGGGATAAGAGGTCCAGAGGCCGGCGGATATTCGCTTGTGTTAGTCCGACGAGTGAAGTGCGAGCCCACACTTCTCGGGCGGGCGTTCGTCCGTACGGCCAACGGCGTTCTCTACAATCCAAAATTCATTCATCTTCGACTGTTTTTATGACTTTTAATTGTTTAGAAATCATGTTTTATGGTGGGCCGGTGATGAGAATAGATTTTAAACGCGTTGTTACCGCACCTACATCGACGCCCTCGATAAATGTGTCCCTCCCCCCAAAGGTGGAATGCGTCTAGAAAAATTGATCGCAGGAATTAAAGAATCGAATATGTTCAAATGTATATATTATAAAAATGTATAAGTTACGATTTATTGGATGTAAATTTAGAAATAAACGTTTGACCTATCTTTATGAACTGCTTTCATGAAAAATTCCTTGAACGTAACAATATCGTTGAAGTAACATTTTAAATACAATCGTCATTATTTTAGGACTACGACTGATTACATAATCTCACAAACTACAACAAATCAACATATTATTGCACTTGTATTTACTACTCTAATTAGTTTCTTAATTCATTTAAATAACCAAGACTTTAGAGCTGGTACTATTATAGATGGATCTTAACATAATCCCCATGAAACTTACTATATTCTGTATCAATTATTTGGCTCCTGTTTTAGACCTGTTTATGCTTCCCGATATCGTCATTTGCATTCCATTAATAAATTATTGAGACACCTACGCCGCCTGTGGAGTTAGCCGGATTAGCATAGGACCAACTCAGCGGCTAGGGAGATGTTTGCAACACTGACGATAGATAAATATATATTTCCAGAAATGTATACTCAAAATATAGATCTTAATATTATAAATATGCGTGTTTATACGTGTACTTCTGATCTATGAATTAATATGCTATAACACTAATAGCTAGGACATACACTGGTCATTTTATACGTGTAATTATTATTTAGCTGTATGATGAATCGATACATTACAACAATAAATTACTGTAATGCTGTTAACAGGTCATGATACTGCAATCTCCGGACACAACACTGCAATGGAACTAATTGAACACTCCGTACATTGGCGATGTATAAGCGAAGTATAAGAGGGGGTTCTGTTCACAACATTACAGGGGTTTCTCGGCCAGAACTTGAATGATGAAAAATGACAATTCAACATTCAGAAACGTCATTATAGGTACAATAATATAACACTAACGAAAATTAATTTTTTTACGCAAAAAAGTATATTTTTTTGAAGTCAATATTGCCGATGGCCGATAAAAAAATCCTTATTAAGTTCAATTAATTGTTCATTTGACGGTTTTATTAATATTGTTGGAACAGCACTACACTGGTAGTTGAAAATTCTCGAGTACCATAAAGTCGAAGTTAATTTTTTGTTTATAGGAGTTCTTAAAGCGGAATAAATGAATTAGTACCGATTTGATTGTTCGGATTGTTATTTCACGTAATAAACTATATACACTTTCTCCACCGGTCGGCCCGAGACGTGGAATTAAAAATAGATTTCAATCCCAAAGACAAATGGCGCCGAATGAGCGCTCCCGTTTTAATTTAATTGCTCGATAAATTTAAATTGCCCGTTTAATTCGGAATTATTGGCCGGGGTCTCACCTGGGATCTACAATTAATTAACTGACTCCGACAGGCGGTACCAATATAATCCTGTCCTGAGGAAAGTCGCAGCCAGCGATGAATAGGCTAATTGGCCTCGGGATTTTCATTGGGCCGGGCCCGGATTTAATACTCGCTTTGTTAGCGCCCGAGGATTCAATAATCGGTCCGGAACACCGAGTAATGGCCCCCAATAAAGACCTTCTGTCGCATTTATATTCGGGACAACCCTCCGCCCGAGCCCACCCCTGGGGCCTTCACCCCTGAGAAATGTTTTTAGACGGTCTGCATTACTGCAAGAAATGAATCATCCTAAAGATATTCGTTCGCTCCGGTGCCTGATGAATTCGTTTCCGGAAATAGAGCCCTCTAAAGTACACTGTTCCAAATTCAATATTACCACGGTAACAGGTTTCTTAATAATACTACCAGTATACTCTCCTAAAGCCCATTTGAGCATATTAATTTCTTCTTAAGAAGAATCAGGGATTCCTCCTTTTTTTTTATTTATTTTTATTTCTATGCATGTTTAGGCCACTGGGTATTCGTTCAACATTAGGGTGAGATTGGTAGACATAGTATTGTGCTTCGGTTATTTTCCTTAATAATTTCAACTGCAATTACAATATTAAACGGCGATATTAAACGGCAATTACAACTAAAAACTTATACAATATCCGTTCGGCCTTCTGTAATTTCAGCCCGGCAATCGGATCTCCCCCTCTAAACAATAACCGCTTCTCCTTCTCGGTCCACCGTTTGTTCGAAAACCCCCGCTAGGGGTGGAAAAAGTCGCAGTAATAAAGGTTCGGCAACCGAAAATACACAATCGGCGAAGCTCCGCTTTTTAGAGAAAGTGCCGCCCAGAAGGGGAGAGCGCTCGAGGGGGGGGGGTATTAATTAAACGGCCGAACTGCGAGTGCATTGGGCGGATCGGACCGCATTAGGCCAATATTGGGTTTCCGACGGGCTGACCCAGCCCCAGTTATTTGCCTCGGGATGACGATTCGGCATCTCGCCCACCCTCGGCGGTCCCGAACAAATGGGACGCGAGCGCCGATCTGGAAAAACACAAATAGCTCGCCCCCATTACGATTCCGCTCGGATTTCATTTTCGAGAAAAGGCTTATCGTCAAATTGATACCGTGTAAAAAATACGGGGCGGGTTTAAAACGGGTTTGGCCATTGTGTAGACATAATAAAGAGTACATTTTCGTTTGTACGCTTCAACAGTATGAGCCGAATTAAGGTTATAGTAACACACACCTCCTGTATTGACTTGTCTCTTATTTACATATTATTGTTTACGCGACAATGTCGTCTCTGCAATGCTATAAAAGCAGTCTAGCTTATTTACTATATATCTGATATTAAAAAAACACAAATATACGTAGGAAAGATGAAAGTAGACAGTATGTGAACATTTTTTAATATATAGACGATTATCGAGGCAGAAACGTGATTCGCGCAAAAAATTATGTTATCGTTTCGTGAAATTAATTTTTTTCAGCACCCGAGTCTACCCGACCCTGTGGAACATAAATTGCCACCTTAGTAGCGGACATTAATTAGCGGGCAATTAAGGGGCATAATTTAATGGCGTCGAGGTGGAGCTTCGCCTTCTATCTACGAAATCTGCAACCAGGGGGACAGTTATGTTAAACAGGCGTCTCAGCCCTAGGCGGAAGGCCATGTGTGCTGTTCAACAGCTTAATGGGTTCGGTTGTTTACGTCATTATTAGCATGTTTATGGGGCAATCATAATTACGAAATTAATTGCACGTCACAGGTGGCAGATTAGATTGTGACATTAATATTTTAATGCACGCGAGTTACCCGCTAATTGCTTCGTTATATTTTATTGTCCTTTATTGCTCCTTATGACGAAATCGTAAAAGATTTCCCGTTGACCCAAAATTTATTGAACAATATTTATTTGTAGTAATCTAGTTAATCGGTGCAAATGCACCCAATGAACATTAGTTAAATACATTTCCGCACCACCCTCAGGGGGGCGCTAGTTTATCGGTTCAAGTGGACCCAACGAACTTTAGTTAAATACATTTCCGCACCACCCTCAGGGGGCGCTAGTTTATCGGTGCGAGTGCATCCAACGAAATTTAGTTTAGTACATTTCCGCACCATACTCAGGGGGAGCACTAGCTTTACAAAAATCGTTCGTCAACTAGTCCTCTGAGAGCGGAAATTTACTTAAATAAAGTTCGTTGGGTGCACTTGTACCGATTAACTAGATTACTAAATTACTAAAAATAAACATTTTTCAATAAATTTTTAATCGACAGGAAATCTTTTATGATCGGAAATACACAATACCAGCTAGGTTTCCTGTCATATATTTCGAAGTCAGAACCTAATAGTTCTGACCAGTTGCGTGATCAAATATATTTTAGATTGTCTTTCCTCTATTTTTATCATATCTGCAATTTTATATAAATTCCGATCCCTTAATTGATTTTATCGAATTCAATCCTACTAAACCTACAAAAGACCAAAGGAGCGAGAGGAGACAGAAACACACGAAATCCACGGTGTTGTAATTATACACGCAGGCGTTCAATGACCCCATTCATCATGGTTCGTGAGAGCAATAAGTTAAGTTAAAATTTCTCCGAATTGATTGATTTTAAAAGCAATTCCATCGACCAAGGTCGCTGGCCGTCCCGTGGTCCAACGAGGCCAGAAGGCGGCATTTCCTTGACAGGTTAGTGCTCTCAAGCAGAGAAAAATTGGAGATCGCTGACCAGAACCTTGAAGCAGTTCTCTAAGTAGCGACTGGTCTAATAAAACCGATGATTGTTGGGCGAGCATAAATATGGTGAGGCGGGTTTGGCACTATAAATCAATCGAGGGGAACAATGCCAACTCCGATTAAATAACCGCGAACGGGCAATCAGGATCCAGACCATGAGCAGCATGAAGAGAAAGACTTGTCAGTTATTCAAATCGTGGTCTGATTTATATTTGAATCGTCGCAGTTTTTAGGTTTTGTCCAACTGAAAATGACAGCCGTCCTCCGGCGGTTTGGAATTAATTACTCTTCTATTTTTAGTTATGAAGGTTCCGAAGAAGTGTTTAATCACGGAATAATACGACTGAAATTAGAATCGGAGCACGACTGTCGACTGTGCTAATGTACCCAGAGTGTCGTTTAAAACTGTCTGCTCATTTATTTCCTTATCTTTTTATACATTATAATACAATAGGGGGAGCTGTTCCTTTCGTCCTTTGGGCTGGACTAAATTAATCATAATCAGCCATAAGAAATATATATTAGTATTCCCAACCGCTGTAGACTATCTAAAATTTATCGTAAATTGGATTACATGTATGCATATGTATTATTTATCACAAACATAATATTGGCACGCGTCATATCGGACACAAAAACGATAGAATCTTATCGTTATATAGACCACAGTCTATCTGAATGCTAGGTTAATTAGTTGTTTGGATATCGTTTGAGGATCACAATATCCTTTCGGCCGATTCAAAATTTATTCATTGAATCGCATTGGAATCGTTGCGATTTGACCTGGGTTTCCGGCTCTGCAGTGGATCCGAAGGCGAGACAACTTACAGCTGAGCAGTATTATACCCAGCCAAGGACCCAGCCAATTTCGAACTCTGACTTGCAAAATTTCCAGCTCAAACCGAAAAAACATTTAAATATATTGTAATTATTTCATATATAAAAGTCACAAGTATATAAATTTCACATATAAAGTTTTAGATTATTACGGCGCCACTACTTCTGACAGGAAAAAATAGAGAGAACACTTGAATTAAGTGCACATTATCATTTAGCACTTTGTCGCCATTGTGACTGCACTGTTGAAATTTGGCGATTATAATTTGAGGAACGATATCATATATTAATCTGAACAATTCAATTCTGAATCCATTTAAGAAGGTCGTAAGTGTTTATCCGTATTTGTAAATCTAAGAAGGGAATTCCTGTTTTTCCTCTGTTTCGATAATCTTATCGGCGATGTTTTCTGATGCAATGATAACGCAACGGTTTTTTCCAATTTCTTAAAGAGGGGCAGATTATGTCGACTCAATATTAGGTACCAATGTCAACAATAATTAAAGAACTAATACACGCCAATATAACAACAGAATATCGCCAGTTGGAAGTATTGAACGGCAAACCAATTTCAGCGACAATTTTAACAATGAAATATAAATTTCTTTTTGGGAATTTTAAAAATTATTCTCCGTCTGTATCTTTTAAGTGCTGTCCTTAAATCTAGTCTCTCAGACCGGTTGAAGGTTGGAATGACGTCATGCATGAAGTGAACGCGGTACACCGATGACGTCATAGTGCCGAAATAACGTCAGGCGGTCGGGACTCCGAATCCCAGAGGTTTCTAAGGTCGGAAAATTCAATTTTGATTCCCGCTCAAAAGTTCACTCCCAGGTTTTTTTTTCAACCGGTGACTATTCTCAGAACTGCGGAGGCGGGAGATTCGATTTCACATAAAGCGGGCACATCTCACAGAATGAACCAGTACCTGAGCGTAGATACTTTATTAAAACTTGAGTAAATAATAATACAGGCCCTGTTAAAGGTTAGGGACTGCCGATTTACAATTCGCGCTACCTGTTTCAAGTAATTAATATATTCGGCTTTATTAATTCATTCGGTGAAAGCTCAGAATGGAGCTTTATTAATTCACGCATTTCATTTCATATAATCCTCCGGTCGGGATGTTTACTTCGGGGTCCGATTCAGCGGGATTTAATGTATGTTTAGAGTGGTTTAGGCATCTAGACGGAGTCAGTAGCGTCTCATTAGTGATATTCCGAGGTAGACTGTTCGGGACCTTATTTACAGTGATAAGGCCTCATAAGTAACCACAACAGGGCTGTAAGCAGTTCCTTTTCTTTTAAAACTTTCTCACATTAGAAGGTAATTAGTTAGGCTCAGCAGATTGAGAAAGTCTAGAACTGGACTTTTGACATTTGGTATTTGGGGCGTCTGTGTGCGTTTAGCCTTTAATTTGAGGGAAACTTGTGCTTTTCCAGGTGGGAAGCTTGACATTTGGCCGGGTCCCTTTGGACGACCCTTTTCTTTTTTGTTTTCCATCGACTCTGAAACGCCTCCTGACCTTCTGAACGACGGCCTCAGTCTCCGAGGCTAATAGCTGGGCGAGAGCGCGTCGGTCACGAACGGCCTGGGGATGACGGCATCCGGCCGGAAATCGAACTAATCGTGTCCCAGGTATCAATATTTGGGCTGAGATCACCGGTTCAATCACCGCTGTGTTCACGGCGATAAGCTTCTAGACCGCAATCTTCTGTTAATCTTCGCTAACTCACTTCCGAGGTATGTCACAGTGTCGTAATTGAGTTCCCGGAACGACTGAGAACAGAAATTGACTGAACCTACAGTTAAGGCGTACTTTATTACAGACCGCTTAACACGGTACATTGATTTGCCCATTAATAACAATATTTTGCACCTGTGTATTACGCTGTACCAACGGTGTGGAGCGTTGTTCCCTCACATTGATCACCTACCGACTAATTTATTTAATTCTTCGTAGTGAAAATTAATGACTACTCGAATGACGAACGTTTCACTTGTGAGGGAAATAATAATAATCACTTTTACAATAAAAACAATCTTTATTATAAGACGTTTTACATGTCGTTACGTGTAATAGTTACATTCGTAACGTACACCCTACTTTTAAAAAATGAGTTTTTCTGCAATCGAATAAACATCGGCCCGGCCGGAATTTAACGAGTAGTATTGGAATTAGTGAATTCTATTTCTGTTTCCACTCATCGATCTGGTCTTACACTACACCATCGTCAGTAGAATTTCGGCATTAATTTAATGGAATACGTAGGCATGTCGGGTGCCAGTGACGCAACCCGGCGCTCTAACCTAAGTTGTGTTTTTATTTGTCGATTTCGAAATTTCCTTATTTAAAATTACCAATGCAAGGTTGGTAAAACAGGGCCCTCCTTGGACACTCGAAGATATTTCAAGGAATACATTACCGTCAATGGAATCCGCTCCGTAATAGATCCAGGTCTTAAAAATCGAATTCCATGACGAGGCTGAATTTAATCTCATTTCAAATTCCCTTCGAGTTTAACCCTCCCCGCCCCTCTTCTCGCGTCCCTCCGAAACCCCTCCGGGAAAATTTCATTGTATATCTGTCGGGACGAACGCTTTTCCGAACGACTAAAAAGTCTAACAGAATGTCAGACAATTCCAGGTGCGGCCGCTCACGGTGGCTAATGCGCCCACGTCGCTTTGCGAATTAAGGGTTTCATTCGGAAAAAAATTCGTACGCGAAATTTTTTCGTCCTATTTGGGGGGGGAGGCCGACAGCAGCCGTCAGGCCCCCTTCCACCGGTAATTAATTAAGGACATGAAAAATTGCCTGCCGACATAAGCGTATAGGGGGTCAAGCTGCCAACTAGCGGGCATACGCTATAAGCGGCCGACAGGCCTATAGAAATATATCTGGGCCCGCATGGAGAGTGTTTTAGCAATTAAACATATTCCGTGGAGGAAACTAAACTTTATGGAATTAAACATTTCGTCAAATTTTTTAGATATAAAAAATATTATAAAATAAATGCATATCGACTGAACAGAGTTTCGCGCAATTATTTGAGCTCAGCTGCTTTGGCAAGTTGATTTCTATTGATGTAAATAGTTGCGAGGGCAGGACAATTGCGGTGGCAGTGTTAGCGCTACATTGGGCGTTACAAATTTCGCCTATACCAACCGGGCATGAATGACTCGAAGAAAAATGCCTTCATTATTTGAATCGCCGTACGGAAATAATGATGAGGGATCAATTCGAAATATAATGCTGAAATGCTTCCGGCCTCAAGAAATGACTTCGGCTTTTTCCCAACGGAAAAATCTTGGCGGACGAGAATTCGGACTTTATCTACTTTGTGCCGGGGCAGGCCCGGAACGAGATGGAGGGTGTCTCCCCGCCCGTCCCAAATCGCATTTGGAGCTGGCACCAAAACAGAAAAATGTGACCGACATAATTGGATGTCCGGGTCCGGGCTTCGGGGCTGACACTCGCAGAATTTCCGATAAATCACGTCCTCACGGTCAGACGCCGACTCCTCACGATCATTAGGGGATCATCACATCTCATGTCCGCCTGAAATTCAAAGCAGGAGTCTCCCCTTTTGACTCAGTCAATTCAGTCCTATTCTTTATTTGCCTTTGGCTCTAGAAAGCAGGCTGGCTGAATATTACAGGAATATTAATTGTTGGACAGAAAGAACGTCATTTTAACGATTCTACCGTATCCATTCATCTCGTATCCATTCTGATTTACGCTTCCAAAGACTGGGATTTCAAATAATGAAAGCGATCCGGGAAGTGTTCAAGTGCGTCATGTCCTATCTGCCGAGCTTCCAAGATTTTATTAATAAATAGAATAAATCATTGAAATGGATATTAAATGTTACGCTATATACTCTGAGTATATTATTATATTCTGCGATCGTATATTGGCTTGGAATAATGTGAAACTGAAAATCGATGCCTGGTCAGAATTGAAGGTGTGGAAATGCATAAAGGGGGCACGTGGGCCCCCTCGATGCCGGTTGGGCATATATTGCACGGATATTGCCAACTGATTATATTTCCAAGGCGGCCTTCTCAGCGTATTTCGCTTGTCAGTGGCAAGGCGGCGTTTAAATTTATTCCGTCCCAGTATTCTTTCGGCGAATAACGCTTAACGTATCGTCAGTAATTTGGAAGAAAGCGGAGCTGCTTGCACAATGTTTACCGGTTGGTGCCTCAGTGACATATCAATCCAAATATGGTATACTAAATCAGATTTAGTAATCAGATTTTTATTAATAAATAATAAATGTACATACATTAACATAATAAATTTGATATACTATCAAATGATTGTTCTTGAATGTACGTAAATATAAATGAATGGTTAATTATCGGGTATAAGTACTCTATTATAAATTACACTGTGTACACAGAGTTAGGTGTCTTTTTCAGTTAAAAAAAAACTACCGTCCAATTATTCGTTGCGGGGTCCGAGCTTGGACAATTCCAATTAAATATTCTGACTTCCCATTTATTTAACGTTTCAATTGAAATTGCGATTTACTGAACGCTACATTTGTTTCTGTACTGAGACGCGTAGATTTCTCCACATTTTCAATCTTCGAAGGGTTTAATATTGTAGGCCTCAATTTTATTTGGCATAATAAAACAGCTGATAAACAGCTGATAAACAGCTGATAAACAGCTGATAAACAGCTGATAAACAGCTGATAAACAGCTGATAAACAGCTGATAAACAGCTGATAAACAGCTGATAAACAGCTGATAAACAGCTGATAAACAGCTGATAAACAGCTGATAAACAGCTGATAAACAGCTGATAAACAGCTGATAAACAGCTGATAAACAGCTGATAAACAGCTGATAAACAGCTGATAAACAGCTGATAAACAGCTGATAAACAGCTGATAAACAGCTGATAAACAGCTGATAAACAGCTGATAAATAGCTGATAAACAGCTGATATGGCACGATTAGCCATTGAAGATCGGCCATTCAAGACTTCTTAAGACGAGAGGCGAAGGCGGGAGAAGACTTGGAGGAATTATTTGTTTTCAGTTCAAAGATTGAGGATAGGGTGAAGAGTTTTTCCACTCTCGAAAGTGTTCAGCAGGTGAGCTTTGAAATTTCAGTTCACAATTGTACACGATCCTAAAATCCAATTAGGAGATTCGTTTATGTCTAGTTTTAGAGATTTAATAATTTTACTCAAACCAAATCCACTCATTGATATTGTGGGGGGAGGGGTGCATTGAGGGTGAAGGGCCAAAACGTTGATGTTGGGCGGAATTGATCAGCGCGATAAACCCGGCCATTATCCGTTCAGATTAATTAGCCGGCGACGCTCGTTTTGGAGCCCACCCACACAGGCACCCTTCATATAATTAATGTCAACATTTGTCGGGCGATACCTGCGGTCACCGGCTGATTACCCAAATAATAGTCCGCCCAACGTTAATGCGGGACAGCCGTTTGATGTGTCAATTGCGATGATGCAACAAGATCGAGTTTATGCCTACGTCCGTCCAAACCGGAACCGGACGGTGGGCTGCTAAAGAGAATCAGTCCAGGCTAGACTGAAAGCAGGATAACTGCGCAAAACAAAAATTAAATCGAAACTAATAAACAAGACAAATAAACGAAACCGGAATATTCAGTACTACTGATAGGGGTAGAAGGAGGGACAGAAGAGCATTATTTCCAGTAGGAGTTTTTCAGAAGGGTTTTCAGTTATTTTTCCAGATCATTCCTTATTCTGGGTTTTATCAATGACTGCTCGCCATCTATAGTAGCGGTGTTAGTCACTATTGGCACTTGTACTGTACAATACAAACAGACAACCACGACAGTACAAGTGACAGCGACAGTGCAGTAAGGATGCCCGAAAAACATCCAAAGTGCCAATAGTGATTAACACCGCTACTGAAGATGGCGAGTAGCCGAAACCGGTCTAGCAAAAGATCAAACCAGCGAGAGGAGACAGAAACATAACAAATCTACGAAAACTAGAATTCTATATTTAAAAAACTCGATGAATCAAATGAATCGATAGGAACGAAATAATTCAATACAAATATAGACGAAACCGCGTAAAACAAGAACTAATTACACGATGAAACTATGAAACCCTTCAGAAATCGTTAGTTAATTAATTGAATAAACTATAATGAAACAGAAGCCCTCAGACCCACTTACATTGTTAAACTAAAGGGAAATGTTTCTAGATAAAGTATAGAATTTCGTCCTAAAATTTAAAATAACTATTTAACTAGCCCTTGTTCATAAGCTTCGTGAGAACCTTCGAGCGATCCTTCAAGAATGCTTCGGCTAGTAATTAGACGCTAATTGAATCTTCTATAAGCGATTTTAATAATACCCTATTGCTGAAAAACTTGATTGCTTCGCAGATTTTCCGCCTAAACAATTTCCCAGCTCACCGATTTCCGAAGAGGAAGTTGTTCGCAATTTCTAAATCCTTCAGCTTTGATAACTTCCGATATACCAAGCCCGCAATATTTTCATAGGAGTCCCTACAGGTTATAATATTTCCTTCTTCTTTTGTTGAATAGCTCGGTTGCCGAACAATTGTGCGGACAGCAGTATACACTGTTAATTTAACAATAAAAGTTGGCAATGTCGCTAATTAGAAGGGTGGCATACGGCCGACTACTTAGTGCACCGCGTCCAAATGGGGCGTGATCTCTCTGTGATTCTGTTCTGAACATAATAAACGAGCTCCTCTCACTTCACATATGTCCATAAGTGGTTGCCATTGTTCTGTTAACCTCGCCGGGCCAAGCCTCTTACCGTCCTCGGTTATTTGCTAATTTACAGGGAGGCTTTAGTCCGCCGCCACTAATTACAGCACTGTTGAAAGTTCGGAGGTTCCAAATTAATTATAATTACGACAGGGGAAAATAAATTAAAACAAGTCGCGGCAGTTCAGTTTTTCACTTTAATTATCGGTCTCCCCTTGAGAAAATGTTTTTTCTATTTTTTTTTCATATCCGTATTTATAAATCAGGCGCTTTTATAAAATACAGTTGATGGGAGAGTTTATATTTTTTGCAGCCGCCGGTTTCCATCAGGACCGACCAATTCCACGGGCAATACAGTTGGGAACGAATTGGAATTTTTTCATACTGCGACTATACACAATGACATGGCATTTTATAAGATGTGCGTGCACTAATGAAATTGAATTGTGTGTATTTTAAAAATTATTTTATTACTAAAACTAGCTATACTGATGTTCGAGAAGCGCTATTAATGAGTAGAAAACAAAGGAGGAGAAACCCACTGGCTTTTTCGTTTTCTTAATACTATGTACTTACCTTTAATTTTATATTTTATTTCAATAATCTGAAAACAGATTGGGCGGTTTCGTTTGCCATCGAGTAGCGAACTTTTAACCTTTAATATGAAAAATTAATTTTGTACATTTATTTCTTTTAACAAACTTTCACTTTATGATATTTTCGTTTCCTTCAACTTTAAAGTACCGATCCTACTAAAAGTCAGTTAGCACGTCAAATACTATAATTCTCGCGATATTCTCCAGTCAATTTGGCATTGACTGATATTTCGGTGACAGAGGAAAAAAAATGGTTTTCGTGATTAGAGGTCCAGTTTTATTGTGTCGTAACGCTGAAACCTTTTTCATCGACAAAGCCGCTTTAAGAAGATATAAAAATATAGGATCAATTAATGTTTTATTGAAAATTAGTTGTCAATGATTCGCTGTATATTACATGTGATCACGTTTCGATGCCAATAGTCGATCCACGGAGGACGTTTAGTTTGCTTTATTTTCGCCTAATATCATTCTAGATTACCGTTCGGAGGATGCATTTGAGGCGTTATATCTGGTCTACCGCACAGGTGTCTGGAGTTACATCGGCCGCAGCGAAAATGGGTCAATGGAAGGCGTCGGGTTTTTATTGCATCAAAAATGAGGTAGCAGGTTGAAACGATGTAGGAGAAACTGTTATTTGACCTAACTGCCAAACTGAATAAGAGAGAACTAGAGCACACAAATTCTTGGACCCCTCCTTAGGGATACTATAACGTATGGTTGCCACTGTTGTAAAATGCCCATAACAGTTTTTCAATGTAGAAACAATAGAATTAGAAATTTCAATGGTGAACGGCAAATATTATGACAAAACTTGTCCACCACTTTCATGACTGTCATAGCATTGCATTCATTTCTTCCGTTTTTATTGTCAAACATATTATTGTCGAAAATATATTTCGGACCATAAACTTCATGTGCCAATAGCAAATCGTTGGAATTGTGCCAGTATGTGGAGCTGAAAATTAAATCCTTCTGAGGTAAGAGGGGCCAAATCTTTTTTATATGGCAGGCAAGATCCGGTTTTCGGTCTTCAGCCACCGTAGTAGCATTCGGTCAGTAATACGACTTAGTAAACCAATTGAGGTCACATTATACTTCATATTTATGTTGATATGTGACAGATGGTTAATTAACGATATTCATATATAACTGTTTACAGAATAGTATTTCATTAATGCGGTTACGTTTTGATACCGTCTTATACGTTATTATATTTGAATTTTATTTACGTCCCTATTTTCCATATATTCGTCTCATACCTTATGTTTTATTTACAGACAATATATGAATATATTGTGGGCGAAATCCCTTTTTTATATCACATCAACGTAGAAAGGTCGGCTAGTGAGCTCGGATTACAACGGTTGCCTTTTAAAAAGTGCTTCTCTAGAAACGTTTTACGTCCATATATAATCGTAAAAAAGGTAACATTTTCCACCGCGTAAGTCCCGCGACTTTTCGAGTCGGTCGACTAGACTTTTATTTATTCAGGAACATTTAAATGTTAGAGGGAGAAGTGAGATCTGGCCCCCAACAGTGTTGTACTCAGCCGCCGCTTATTCCCACAGGTTATAAGCAGTTTAGTAACACTGTAAGAGTAAAACAGTAAGAGAGTAACAGCACAATGCAAACAAGTACCAGTTTTATAGTACTGACTGAATTGTACTGAAGGTGAACAGAAGCCGAAAGGGGACTCTGAAAACTTTTCGGATTTTCAGGATTAGCATTCGAATCAGAATTTGTCTTTCCATACATTTCACTAATTGTTTTAAGATAGAGTCTTTCGTTTTAATTAAATGTCCTGTGTAGTTTTCGGTTTTAGCAATAAGCAGAGCGATGGGGTTGTAGAGCCTCCTACTGTGGGAGGGGGGGGTGTACAATCATTTAACGCTCTACCCGAACAATTGCTCTCATCCAATTTCCCAACTAAGTCCGGCAGTTAAACTAAATTCGGATATTCGACAGGCAACTGCGCAGAGATAAATTGATTTATAATCCTTTTTGTAGAAACCATTTCCTCTTTATCGTCGGTTTCAAGGGATGATAAATAATGAAGTTAAAGTGTGAATAATCGACTGTGTTCTCTGTAGAATAACATTTTTTTTTATTAATTTGTATAAATTAATTCTATAAATTTGATCACTCAGGCTTTCCGGAAAATCTAAGAAATGCGACTGTAGTTTTTCCCCCACATGGGGTAAACAGTAGACAAAGGGAATATTTTATAGTCTACGAAAGAGTCTCTTTGTCACTGAGGGTTGCGATGAACTTGTCTGTATGTGTGCACAGAGCAAATAGTTTCTTTTTTTTCAGTCTATTAATAGTCAGCTCCGATATTTCGGTTATTCGGCGCCCACCAACAGGAAGTGGCCCAACAAAGGGTAGCGCATAATTACTCCGCCGCTATTAGAGGATTTATTACCCCTCTTAGTCTAACAAATGAGGGAAAACTGATACCGCCTGAGGTCCAGATAAATTTGCGATTTTCAAAATATCAGCATCTGGCCGATTTGGACCCTCGAACTTGATGAAATAGGAAATTTTAATGCGATCAGTTCCCTGAAAGTGTGCACGCTAAGTTCTAAGTTCTAAGTAGATACAGATATATATTCTAACAATTTAACGAAATTAAGGCGTTTAACATAGGAAAATTGAACCAGGAGCCTTATTCTCTGGTGTAGGACACAATTTTCTCTCACGACCTCCAATATATTAGTTATATATATTGTCAATATGATTGATCATTATTATTAATCTTTAATATCTACTGTATTCACACGGCGCGGTTATGTGTCCTTCAATGGCCGCATTGGCAGTACGCAGTACGTTTAGGGCACGATGAAAGTCGGGTGTACTTAGCGCGTGGCCCGGAAGAAGAAGAAGTTTCTCGAGATCCGAGTCAACACGAATGGTACAAGATGGCGAGGATCCCAATTAACGCCGGCACTCTCATACATTTAACATGAGCCGAAATCCGTTTCAGGAAGGACGAGTTAATTTAATATTTGATCAGGAAAGGAGGTCAGCCGCTAGCCCACTTTGCTCGGCGCTCTGTTTACCGTGGGGGGCTGAACTGGATTTTAGCTGAATGGAGTAGCAAACAGCGGGGCGTGTTTCCCGGCTCGGGGCCCGGCGTTGGTAACTCCATATGAAAAGAACTGCACCCGGCTTTAAGGGACGACGAAATGTGGAAGATCCTACGGCGCAGAGTGGACTCGCAGAAAGGGAGGAACTAACTAAAAAGTAAAACTTATTTACCGACGACAATATGAATGATACACGGACATTTCTTGAAATTCGTATGAGCGCCTGTGCAGCAGGGAGTGTGGTTTAGGTTCGCGTTACGGCGTGAATAAGGAACGAGGCTGATATTGGTCTGGGAAGGGGGGCGGGGGAGGGAAAAAAATTACCGCATCTTCGGAGGTAGCCTCCGATATGCGGTCGATATAACGCCCGGTTCGGTGAGCTCAAATCGGCCGTAACGCTGTAACTTGCATCGCGACCCCGTGTCTCCAGGGACGTACCCGTTCGGTTACAAGTTTCGGTTCAAAGTTACAAACAATCGTGAAATGGCAATTGATGTTTCGTTTTAACGGTTTACTGTTAAATAAATCAGTCAAGTAATCACTTTTTTAAAATACAATAAGCGGCATTGATGTTCGACTAGAAAAACCAACTGACTGTCCCACTTTTTCTAATACTTTATTCATTTATTTTTCTATTTTTCTGGCTCATTTAGATCAAGTGGCCACATCCCTTTCAGTTGTCTGTACGAATCGTTTGGTCCATTTTCGACTGTGTGGTTTGGATTTTGTTTTTCGCTTTAACCAAACCTACTATAATGTATTTGTATGATATTTCTATAGTTCCTGTAAAGGGCATGGGAAGGTAACATCTCGGAGATGGAGAGTATAAGGATTTTGACTTTATACGGGGAATAAATCCCGATTCCGAATTCAAACCGATATCTCACATTTCAACCACCGGACATATCTCCGACCATTCAGCGTAAGTAAGGCAGAAAATAAGGGTTATAATATACTTTAGCCGAGTGAAGGTTACCGCTTGGATCTCTCCATTTCCTTTTTGGTTTGATGGAAGGCACGCCCGGTTGCACTCCGCAATCTTCATCCGGCAGCGGTATAAATGTCTCAGTGGACCTTCATACCACTGTGGGTGGTACTCAAGGGGCGAGGGCTTAAATCCTCCCTAAAAAGCGTTATTTCGGCCTGCCCAAGACTTCCGCTCGGCGTAATCTTACTAACAAATCAAAGTGAAGCCAACTACTCAAGGAAGGCTCAACATCAACTCCGTGTAGCCCACGCTTTGAAAAGTCGTTCTGCACAATTTCTGCACGACAAAAAATTTATTGTTGCGTAATTCCTTTAAATTATATATTTTGATTCCACTCGTTTATTTTTTTCCCCCTCCGTAAACACAAAAATTAACGTTATAGCTTGGCGGTGCACAACACTTGTCTTGTGATTAAACTCGCCTTTTGCGGCGAACCTACTTTTTATTCGTCCTTGCGTTACCGGGACCGAAGTCTCTCGATACTTCGTTCCGGTTTATAATCCCAACGGCCGTGTCGACCTTTCGGCGATTACCGACGTGTTATATACTTCACCGCATTTCAATAAGCTGACAGCTTTATCCGTTATCTTTGTTATTGATATACCTATTTCTTGTGACCGGGGCATAGCTTAGAAACAAATAGGCGAGTAGAGGTGGAAAATCGCACGATTGATGTTTCAAATTAGCGCGAACAATTATAATTTCGAATAACAATAATAATACGTTCGTACCGACAATAATATATTTACATCATTCCTATTAAATGTACACTTTAACTATTTTTAGACTTTATTATTATAGAAATTGTTTCTCATGTGTCGTCAGTAAGAATCCGACCTGTCTAGTGGAATTGATTCACTTCCACTCGTAAGCCCAGCGACTCAATTTCCTTTATAGTACGCCTTCTGCTCGAAATTCGGTGCCGGAGTGAGGGAATATTGCAATATGTGGGTCCGACCGGCATAAACTCAGTTCTGGTTAAGGAAAGTGTCGGCGCCTTCACACTGGCCCTATAGTTAAACTGGCAGGCTCCGTGTGGGCGTACGGTGAGCACTATTCCACACGTCCCACTGATCGTTCCCGGTTAAAACTCGGGTAAACACCGAACCAGTGTTCGGAGTTCGGTTAAGGGGAGTTAGGCGCAGTTCAACTTGCGGCCCCCCCGATCGCCGGCATTATTGAGACTCGACGCTTTTCTGAGTTTTCCCGCAAAACGTCCGATCCAATTTCGGAGCCGAACGAAACGAGAGTTTGCTCACTTCCTGCGAGGCCTCTGGACCGACTCTGGATCTGGCCGATCGCCTAGCGTTTAACAATAGACCGTAAAGTATGCTCTATGCGAAAAACATTTTTAGGAGTTATCTACTTTTCGCCATTGACAGTAGTAGTACAACATGCCAATTTACAATTTATAAAATATAATATTGAAATTTTTTTTACGCGTCAATTATATTTCATACCGTTGTTTTCACTTGGAGTACACAAAAAAATGACATTGTAGATTTGTAGTGTTTCTGTCTCCTCTCGCTGCTTTGGTCTTTTGCTAGACCGGTTTCGACTGCTCGCAATCTTCAGTAGCTTTGTTAGTCACTTTTGGCACTGTGTATGTTTATTGGGCATCCTCACTGCACTGTTATCACTTTACTGTAGTTGTATATATAATATATATATATATATATATATATATATATATATATATATATATTCCTGTCCAAAACCCCTCGCAGACCACAAACTGGTATTTTAAAAATGACATTGATTTCTTATCAAACATTGATAACACACAGAAACGTTGATTTCTTAACCAAATATAGTTACATATAACTTTTATACCGTTTTTTGTATAGACGGTTTAGATTATTCAATATTTATTCTCTCTAGTTGCGGTTCGATTATGACTTTTATTAAAGAATCCTGTACAAATGGAACGAATCGAAACGGAATTGAGTTGAAGAACTTATTTACTGCGGATAACGGCAATTATGCACGGAAGTATTGCTGTCTAACCGTTGGCCAGAACCAATACCGCTATCTGTAAGTTAAATGTAGCGGGGAATAGTTAGATCGCTGTGTTGCGATTTTATATATATATATATATATATATATATATATATATATATATATGGAGCTTTTAACTGGACCCTTTGATCGGGCCTCGCGTTTGTTTACACGACATTCTTGCGCCGCTGTTGTCCACAGTAAAATGAGAACAGTGTCCGCGTGTCCAAATCCAATTCGGCGTCCTTATTTTATGGGCTAATGTCCTGTATGGGCGCAATTTGAATACGGTCCCGGTCAGGTGTGGGCCGAGAGAAATTAAATTGAACTGGTTTTACAGTGGAATTCGTCCCGGTTCAAATCATCGTACCGTTAATCAAATTCGCGGCACAATTTTAAGGAGGGTACAGCGATACGCATAGGAATAATTAACTTACAACTAAAAAATACATAAAAGGTAACTTAATATGCAACATAAGTTAACATTAATCATTAATTAATAATAACTTAGGCGATTGAACTAGTTTATAACTAATATTTGCGTATTGCAGCACAAAACGACACGATCATTTATTTATTACCACACGCCATTAATTATATTTTCTATCATATATCGACCAGTATGTATTTATAATCATGTTCTTAATTGGAGGTCACGCGACAATATTACATGAAAGAGACGGATTTTTAAACTTAGACGGTATAATAACAGGCGTTAGATGAATATATTCGTTTTTGACTATGATTTAATGCACGGTCTTGAATATTTTCATGGTTCATTGAGTTTCCAAGCATGAAGGCATACTCCGTAATTGCACAACAAGAGTAGCCACGAAACTCCCGCTTACCGAAGTTCAGGCCCCGAAGTCCAGAACTTTCGCCCAGACTCCAAAAATAACTATTTCACTTGCAACCAAACAAGCCAGAAACGGTTTGCATTATAAAACAGAATTGTTATTTATTTATCAAGTGGCCGAAAGATAATATTTCCTAAATACTTTATCAATGCAATTGTAAATATTTCGCTTTACCAATAATACCAACTACTTATATTTGACGTTGTATTGTGATTTATTGACAGGGGTTGTCGAGTCCACATTGAGCTTCTTTGAATAAAGTATATCCAATTTAAACTTGGATTATAGTTTATAAATCACAAGGATCAGGGGTAGAAATCATAAACGCGCATTAATGGGAAACATTTAAATATAAACAGGAAATATAACTTTTTTTTATTGAAATTACTGTAATAACACAGTTCGTAGTACAACAGTTTTTTTTTGATACACGGATATATCTCATAAAAACTGATTTGACATTCGATCCTTATAATAAATAAATCTCATGTGTAACCTAAATAAATCTCATTCCCGTCAGTACAATATATACGGGCGCGGACATAAAACTATCACAAATTATTATCTTTATGGAATGCACTCCGATTACGTCTCCCCAAAGACCAGGACGAATAACAGTGCCTTGGAATGTGGGGATTGTTTCGGAATGCCGGGCACAGCCTGGCCGCCGACCCCAGTTGTTTACTGGTCGGTTTGAACTAAAGTAAACGGCTCTTTCTTTTTTTATTTCTAAAAAATAATAAAACAAACTATCGGTAACAGAATTGACGTTCATTAGGTGATCGTCCGAAAAGCATTAAGTAGCTAACAACAATACAAATCTCTCAATTTGCACAACAATAACAACGCGCTACACTTTCGCGTTTTGATCACAAAAATATTTGAAAAAATAAAAACGGTATTTTCACTAAGGTAACTTCGATCGAGGCACCAGTATAAATACAAAATCAGTGTAGGTGTTCAAATTTAACCGGACTTGTCTCTCGCATGGTAAAGAGGGTTACACAAACTGAATATTGAAATACACAAGTTGGTCGGGGGTCGCTATCGTCGCCTCTTCACAAGAGCGGGACCCGGGGCATTTAGGTTCGTTAGCAACTTGGTGAACTTAAATTCGGCCGGTCGTCAAAGTCCGTTGGTGATCTCGTCGTTGTATCTGGTTATGTAGTAGATGACGACCGTGCCCAACATCATGCCCACGTTCTGGAGCAACAGAGCAAGGAAAGCCTTGCACCTGCTTTTCTCCAGTTCTTCCTTCAGCATCCCCTGCAGTTCTGGCACCTGCACGAAGAAAAATGTCGACCAGATAAATACAGAATCTATGTGAATAGTTTATATAGGACAAGGAAATAGAAGAGGAGAGGTTTGGTCGACGGTCGTGCTCCGAGGAATATTTCTCTGTATACTCAGCTATAACGGTCCCTTCTTCGAGACCTTTCGTAACTTAAATACAAAAAGAGAAGATTAATTAAGTCCAAGCCGCCGAGTAAAACCGGAATATGCAGATTCGCAAGTTGTAAGTAGATTGATTTGAAAACTGTATTCAGTTCTGCCTCCGTCCGGTGAAAAACAAGCGCACTTTTATTTACGCGATATTAAAGCGATTCGTACGTTACAACATATCCTTCGCGCTTTTTCAAAGTGACTGCCTCGAGATTGGCGTCGCGGGCCGAAACATTTCTTCGGCGCGTAAATTGAATACATTCCACCCTCGTGAGAAATATAAAGGCGCACATTCTCTATCCAGATCCGTCTCGAGATTCGGTCTCCCTTCCGAGCGGCCAACGTCGGAATTTCGTATTTCTCGGTTCAATTCACTGATACACGCTCTCCAGAATCTTCCGATATGTTTGCTCCGCTACTAATTAGTTCGAATGAAAATTTGGTTTCGTCTCCGGGATTCTTCCTGGAACGGAAGTCACCTCTGTACTTTAATAATAAACATAGCTAGGATAAGCGACAAGGTCCATCAGGACATTTCATTAATGTTTTGACTATGGCTAACTGGAAATATATTGATTTATAATTTTAGTTTATTAATAATTAAATGAGCATGAAAACTGCATATTTAGCTATTCCAGACTCAAATCACCGGTGACGAGTAATTCGAATGAAATTCAGTCAGTGAAACCTAATTTTACTAATTTAAACTGAACTCGGGAGAAGCTCATAAACTCCGGTCAACTCATTAACAATATATTCTTGTTTCAATCAACATAACTCGAATATTCCAATGCCCATTTATCAATTTTCTGTTTTCGAAATGTCAACCGGTTTGTTGAAAAAGGTTAACCGGGTTCAGATTGGAACCAATTAAAAGCGGAAAAGTCTGGCCTGACGCTTTTACTGTTCAATTCCTCTCGCGGCCTTCGATCGTCTCACGTTTCCTTCCGCCGCCTGGACACGACCAGAAATTCCTACCGGTCTTACGCCTAATGATACCTTGAAGAATGACTGTAAACAGAAACGACGCAAATCATTTCCAGCCTCGGCCGGGGTCGCCAGTGTTCATGAAACACGAGTTTGCAATTAACGACTGGGGGACGATTTTTTTTCGGTTTCGCCCTTATAAATATTTTTCCATTAACGGCTCCAAGCGCGCGACAATGGCGTAATTAGGACACCTTAATTACCGCAGCCTTGCAGCATTCGTAAGTCTATTTTATAAAATCCACATTCATAGCCGTAAGATATGAGAGCACAGCGATGCAGTAGTAATTTCACTACCTTGTTATATATTTTCATTCATATTATTCGGCGTATATTGCCGTTTGACGTCAGCAAAAGTAATATTACCAAGTTCGCCGCGGCACATGCCTTTCATCGTAAAGGGGCTGATGCGAATATATTGCCACAATATATACTGCTTCGACTCAACAAGTTGCCAGATTATTATCTCGCTGAATTATGTCGGCTGTAAAACGGGAGAAAATTTGAACATTTTTTGTGAATAAATTACATTAATCTTTTTTTACCTGTGAGGTTTCTTCTAGGGAACAAGTAAATATTATTTAATAATAGGAACATCTTTTTCTTGTATCAAAATTACACCTTTCCGTTGGAGAAAATGAAGTTGCTTCAGCATCAAATTTACATTCTTCATGAAAAACTAAGAATTTTCCAGTGACCTCAGTTTTCGAGAAATACCGTCGGTCCACTTCAGTTAGACCGCCCCGTGCGATTGTACGGATATTATTCGTGAAACGAGTTAAAGTTAGAGCAATGGCTGGGTACATACCAAGTGGGTGAGAGAGATGTAGAGGAATAGACCGCCGGCGAAAGCGAATATGAAGTTGGCCCCCTGGAGCTGGCCCAGCCAGAGGCCCACTGCTAGACCCGCGTACGCGGTGCAAGCCGAAAGGAAGTTGTACATCAGGGCACGCTTGATGCTCATACCCGATTGGACCAGGATAGCGAAGTCGCCTTTAACACAATACCATTAAGATTGCATGATTACAACATACAGTTAGTTGATTAGGAGACGTTGATCGAAATTTGGACGACGATATCGCTTCGGGTTTCGAATTATCTATTATGAAACGTATTGGTACATAAAACAAAGAACCCCATAATCGTAGACATTTATTGGCGAAATTTGGAACTGGAGTTGAAACCGACCGTTTGAGTGTTGCCTTTACTGTGGATACAGGAAGGGACAAAAGGAGCTTTTCTCGCGGAACACGGAACAAAGATGATGCAAATGGTTGAATTACATCAACTCCGAAAGAAGCCTCGAATACTAAGACGCTTCCTGAAATATTTAGTGAGAGAAGACTGACGGCCTATCTCAACATTATCCAGGAAGTGGCATCAGAGGTCCGTGTAATGACAGAGGCCGAACTTAAAAGCTATTGTTTCCTCATGCGCATAATATATATTTATACTGATTACAATTTATTCGCCATTCGATGGAATTTAAAATTTCTCTTTATTCCTTTAAATCATACATCGCATCATACAAACTCGCACAACACGCGTACAACAAGCGTGGTTGTCCTGGTGTAACTGAGTAGCGGACGGCGGATGATCGGGTCGGTTTAAGATTTACTACCTAAAATCTAACGTTGTGCGACGGTCAGTTTTTGGAGTCTCCTACGTTATCCGTCTGTTTTCTCCGCATTTGTTCAGTGCAGTCTGTCAATAATTCAGCGCTGCCCTGTTACGACGAACTGGGCGCGATAACGCCTCTTTAAACAGTCGGTTTATTTAGACTTTTCCCCGAGCGTCTCTGTCACACTGATTTGTTATCGGCCTCTGCTCTCTATCTCTAGCGCATAACCAATGCCCAAATATACGATTTATGAATACGGCGAAGAGCGTGGTGGGGAAAAATTGATTTACTATATATGAGATCAGGTTACTTGATCCCCCATAATCCATACACTATAAATTTTTCGGCTACAGTCAGTTTTGAAGACGTTTTCAGTAACAGTCGAAATTTGCTGTTTCTTGTTTATGTATTACAACATTAATCACGCCATATCTTTCAAGTTTATATAAAAAGGTTATTACGCAAAATTTATTAAGTCGGAAGTGGTCTGGGTGTGCGTAGCTTACCCAATTCGTGCGGAAACTCTTCGCAGATAATTGCCAAGCTGAGCCCAAGTCCCGTCGCTATGCTCTGAGAGAAGCCGGCCCCTATCGACATGCCGTCGATGAAGTTGTGTACGCCGTCACCGAATATTATCATCCAGGCAACTCCGGCCACCCTTTTCTTCGGCGCCTTGTCCTCCTCCTCGTCCTCCTCCTCTCCCTAAGGAACAACAGGAATAACGTCCGCCGTGTTATCAGGGAATTTTATAAATTACAGGCAGCGCAGTCTGAATCCGGACCGTTGCATTAACGCATTCGCAATAATTGAGTCCGAAATATTTAGCAACCTAGAAGCGGAATTAATTATTTCTCCCTTCCGGTTGTAAAATGTATTGCAGTAACATGGGTAGCGAAAACGCGCCCGCCTTTTCGGCAACAGGCACTTGCACTCTCTTCGCTGCCAAGAGAAGTCACATTTATTCGAGAATATCCCAAAAATATTTCGAAAATTTCGAAATCTTAAATTTCATCGCTCAGAGAGGTGAAAACTGAAATAAAAAAGATCAGTTGAAACGGCGATTGCTTCCAGAACATTTTCGAGTGGAAAGGATTACATTATACCAATCCGGTGTCCAACGATATAAAAGTTTCAAACGAACATCTCAGAAATGATAGTCGGTAAAAGAGGGAGCATAATCGCTTAGAGAGAACTGTCCCACTCCAACAAGTTCCAGTTGTTCTATAATGACTTTGAAAGTAGACGCCTGTGTTGACGGCATAAATTGTGGCCCCAGCGCCACACTGTTCAAAGTAGAGTTTTAACCCTAAAAGATATTGCTCGGCTGCCAGGAAATGAGTGGGGATCTTAGAGCTCGACGAGTTGCTATAAGCCGACTGCAATCAGCGATTAGATCATTCAACATAATTCTAATCAGCTAAATGATAAGGCGGCAAATATGCCGGTCAAGTTCTAGACCTCCCCTCATTCAAACAGACCCCTCAGGGTGCTTCAAGTTACGAGAAATTAAACCTCATAGAAAATGTTTTCTTGTCGCTAGTTTTTTTAAACATTTCCTACTACTGATCTAGTGAAAATCAGTTTTGAGAACATTATTTAAATTAAATCGGGAGCCCTCCATCATTACAGTTCATTTTACGGCCGGGTTGGTCGGTGGTAAATAACTCAAGGTCTGAGAATAGTCGGAACAAACACCAGTTTTTTGTCATTAGTAAAACAGAGTAGCCTAGTTTTGTTGGGCGGCCCTCCGCTCGGCTCTGTCATGTTTATGGTACCGTTTTATTACGCCCCTATATCCCGCACCTTTTATCTCCTTATTCACCTTAGCCTCGGACATATCGAAAGGCATCTCTTCTCTACGTAAGTTTTATTGTATTCTATATTGTTCTGTCGTTCGCCAGTCGGCCCAGGAATTTTGAATGGTTACGATCAGCGAAGTGTTACACCGGGTTGAGGTTGTAACGTAACAGACAGGTGGCCGTGTCAATGGCTGGATAACTGTGCCAAGTTTAAGGTGAGGATGAAGTGACCGCAAGCCTTTCAGGTCACCAACCGAGACGGACCGTCGGGTAAGTTTCTATTATTATTTTGTTTAGCACCGGTAGTCACAACTTTAGTATTTGTGCTTCCTTTTTTATTAACCGTTCTTGATAAGAGAGCAAAATGCTGATTATTGCAGAAAATATGATTTTTTTTTCATTATTCTCCGGGCGTTGGATGGGATACTTGCACATGCGATGGATTTCATTTTACTCCGTGAAACGGGAATACACTAAACCTCCCGGCTAATGCAGGGTTGAATTTATAGCAGAATAATGCTAATACACTATCCCGAGTAGAACTATCGGTAGTCCGATCAGTAGTAGATAAGAATGCCTTCAATATGAGATTTTATATTCTCCAGCAGAAATTGCTCGGGAGCTGAACTCTTCAAAGAATATACGGTCGGATGGCAAGAAGAAATTTAAAGGATCGTTCCAAAAGGAATAGGGATTTTCTTATGTATAGTTGGCCTCTTTCGGGAATTATAAATGGAATGAAAAGCGCGAAAGGCCTTAAAAGGATCTCTAGAATATTAATAGATAATAATATAATTTAAAGAATATTGCACTCGTGTTGAAGGGATAGAAAAGAATTGTGTGAACCTACCAGGCCCGTTTGTATGGCTCCCTTGCTCACTATCAAGTTGTTGCTCTCCAAGTCCATTATTATGTGACCCGATTTCAATCCATCCTTGGGGGCCGCCGACTCCAGATGCTTATCCTGAAAAAGAGGAAGTCAATATAAAAAGAGCAATATTTCGCGTCGCCGTGGGATAAAATGCAGAAGGCTGTAAGGCCAGGCCACACGGAATGGATGAGTGCGGTCTTTCTCATCCTGCCCCGCTTTATATATATATTTATATAAAGCAATTCCTTGGTAGCTGGATTTTTATTAGAAATTACTTTTAAGGAATTTCGAGAATGACCCAGAAATGTGTATCCGGCTAGTTATTTAAAATAAACTGAAAAAAAATTAACGCCCTCGTTATATTTTCAGTGCTAAATAATTCGCGAAAATATTTTACATCGAAACTTCAACATAGCATTCCTTTAGGAACTAAAACAGGGATTATACATTGTTTTTTTTTATTGAGGCAAGGTTTTTAATAAGGCTCGTTAATCCTGATTTTATTAAAGTGTCTCAAGACCACGCGTCCAAAGAAGGATTTTCAGTGCGGCCTTCGGACACACGACCATTCTCAGTAACTCTGAGGCATACAATATCAATGTATTAGCATTTGTGTGCGGTATTGTTTAGTGTCGTATTTTTTGCGCTTAATCGTTCTGTATTCAGGTCAATACCGGGTTACCGGGACCATACTTCAGGGTTCCCTGCGGGGAGTGAGAGAGAGAGAGAGTGGGAGAGAGAGTGAGGGAGGATGTAGTTAGTGATTGATCAAGCGGCTGAGGGTTTTCTCGAGTCCGGGGTTTGTGGACAGTGGAAAAAACGTTAAGCCCCCCCGGGGTGACGGGGGGGGGGGTTTACAGAACGCAAGAGGCAAAAAACGCCCGACAGTTAGACATCTCGATGAAAATATTTTATCGAGATACCGGTGAGAATTCAACACCGGCGTCCGAACACGTGGAAAAAACTGGGAGGGCTGTCTATATTACGCGTGGGAGGAAAAGTTTTACATCCAGAGCCAGTCAGTTGAAATTCAGACAAAATGATCTAGTCGTGGACTTCATAAAGTAAAGCTTATCTATTCGTAAATCCAACTGCGCCTGCTCGCAAAATCCCAATATAATAACACCCCATGTTAGTGTTGGAAGGACCTCTGTAAGATGGACTCTTATGGAGGGTAATATGCGCGCTTAATTTATTATATAATCGAACATTTTATTTATTAAACGCGAACTACAGAATTAATAAAGTGGGTGTACTTACGCGCTTCCTGAAGATGATTTTCGACAGAGCTTCGATGACAAATATCAACCAGACGCTGAGCCAGGAGAACAACGCTGTGGTTAGGTAATGGCTGCCGCCGCCGGGGCTGTCCACGACGGCAACTCCGAACCCCTGGAGTTGGCAAACGCTCGAATAAGCGGCATTCATTTAGGGGAAAGTTTCGCGTTCGAAGAACAACGAATCGCGGACGGAATACAATAATATTTTCGGCGGCGCTATTAGCCGTCGGCTTTCGCCCATCGCCGCTCGACCCAATTTGTCACGTGAATATATGTGAATTTAACGACGCTATACTGACCTCCGGTATGAGTTGGAAGAGCGCCGTGGACGTTAGTGAACCGACGGCCAATCCTATCAGCGCCTTCATGAGATGGTTATAGGCCCTGGTGTGCATAAGCGGCCAGAGGCAGGCACCGAACACACCCGACAGGCTCACTATACCAACAGACAGAGCTCCCATTCCCCATCCTATCGACAATAAGTATATTATAACAAAATATATAGATAAAATATTAAACATGAAAACGGAGAGTGCGTTATTTCTGCGTCGCAATTGAATTATATAATCGAATAATTTTGTCCAAACATCTTTTTTTTCTCCGCTCGAATTTTAGAGTGGCCCTAATCACTTGGCCGAAACTGAGTGGATTCAAAAGTACATGCATCGCTCATATGATTTTTTAATAACCTATCAACAATAAATATGATATTAATCGTGGAGGCTAAATACTGCTTTTATTAAAGCTAAATTAGGTATCTACGGTGAGCAGCGTCTAATTTGGACTAGTGCTATTAGGGAAAATGATCTTTTAATGGCAAAACATTATAGAATGTTTTCTCCGCTAGATAACTGCATGCACCGTTTTATCGCCCGGCAACTAATTGAAGGCTCCGTAAAATGTTATCGGTCGATTAGTTGGGCAATAATAGTCCCAAACAATATCTTCTTCAGAAATCCCCTTCAAACGAGTTCTTCCTGTTCTTTAGTATTACGTGGGACGAACTGAAGTACGATATATTTTCTACTTGTCTTCAAATCTGCAGGCAAATTGAAGAATCCTTTCTAATATTGTTTTCCTTCTTTTCAATTCATTTTTAACGGCGCCCCTTCCCTCTTTATGGAATATATTTTATGTGTTAAAACTAGAAATGGTTTTTTTATGAATAAAAATCAATGAGGACTCACTCTCCAACGTGGTCGGCTTGGCCGGTACGACGGGAATTTCGCCGACAATTATATCCTTGTTCGGCGGAACGGACACCACCACGACGCAACCCTCAGAGTCCTTGCGCCCACTACACTTTAATGGGAAAAAGAAAAGAAGACACCATTAATAAAAAAGGAACGCAGGTTAACGTTAACTTAATTATTTAATATCGGAAAGAACATCTATGGCACTCTTTTATCGGCCAACACCAAAACCGACCAAATTGAGGTTTTTTGTATCGATTGTGAACATCATTCATAAACACCATTTGGAAAATAAATTGATATCAAATGTAAGTGATTTTCCGGTTTCTAAATTCATAATTTCATTTTATAGTCAAATTAAATGTGTCGACTTAGAACATAGATAGGGCCATACTACATTGGGAACCGGTGTATTGAGTTTAAATTAAGCTGAAATTGGAAAGAAAAACGTTTAATTTTTGTTCCACGCTTGCAGGTTTCTTCGTAGGCCCCCAGAAGGGAGGGTCGTTATGCCCGACAACGAAAACACATTTTCCCAACCGCAATATTGATGTTTAATTTAATAACGGCCTGTTAGGGCCAGATGGGCGCTGTTTTGCCGGACACCGATCCTCTGTTGTAATAAATTTATTAATTTCGAATATCGGCCAGCCGACAGAACGGAATTAGCGGACGCGGCCGGCCGGCGGACCACTTAAACCGGGCCCCCCGCTTTATACAGGCTAAATTAAATTAAATCCAACTCGAATATGGGGACAAATTAACCGGGATTTAATATCGGGGCTGACCGTAATAATATTCGAGGTCCTACGCACAAGGCCCTACAGCAAAACAATGCCTTATAATCGACATAATCGTTCGTTTTTATTATTGATATAACGTTTAACGCCACTGAGTAAAATTTTAATTGTACCAACGTATAAGGACTATAGACGACAGTTTGTTTGGGATAAGGAGCAATTTGAAAACTGTCACGGAGTCGCTAGTAATTCTGGCCTGAAATTTACCTAGAATAACAGTTTCAATGGAATGCGAGTAGTGCTCATAGTACTCACTCGTTGGAATGTCAGTAGAATATAGACTTTAGGTTCGGACGTTAGGAATTTAGGTCTGAACGGTCTCCTCACCCATCTTCCTCTTGTCACTGCACTGTTAACCAGGTGAATTGTCTCAGCCGAAAAGTTGCCTCTTCGACTTTCAAAAATGTTCCAAACGGTTATATAAATACCCTGACGCCCGTGACATTTCTATACCAGCGTATATTTCTGGTATTCACTTTGCCAGAAATAAAAGCAATATCCGACTACCCTCTTTCATTAAAAGCTGCCCACACCATACACTACTCCCCCCTCGTCCGTGAAAAACATTTTTTTTCTTCCCTTATATCTCGCCAATAATAATTGAATCCCACAGGTTCAAATAAATTGCATTTTTCAACACTGAAAATAACTTGCGACCAAATTTAACTTCCCCGAATGTATTTCTGAGCGGAAAACAATCCGTGAATTAAGCAACACATTTATAATTCTGGTATCTAATTATTTTTTTATATTTTAAGTAACTTGCGTCTGAAATGCACAGGTGTCGGCTTAAACTAGAATCTCAACTCGGTTTATGCTTGGAACGATTTGAGCAGTAGAAGCACCCGTCCTTGAAATTTCCGTTAAAACTTCCCGCTTTACTGTTCCAGAAAATTATGCTGTTGGAGAAATGGTTTATTGCCCCCTCGGGAGCGGTTTATTGGCAAGCAATTTGCCATTTGTCATTCTATCTGTCCTATTTTTCCGAACTATAAAATCCTACGTAACAGTTTCAATTGTTTAAAAATAGCGGTCTCGCGGATAAAATTAATATTTCACCCGTAATTTATAAAATTAAAAATTTGTAACTCGAGTTTACACTTGACCACTGTACATGAGAGCTGTCGTGGCGACTGACCTCTTCCGAAACGCGAAATGTATTTCCATCACTCGGAACACCTGCAGCAGGGAAATCTGAGTGGATAAAATCGGTTTACAGGAACAGAGTTTCCAGAAAATATTATGTCACAAGAAAATGTCGCAATCGATTGCCTCTTTCATGCTCCTTTAAATCAGTGAGGCGTTTCAGCTATAGTGGAAAGTTGACTTTCTTCGATGCGGCCTTGACCGACTTCTTCGTTGGCATTTCCGGAGAATTCTTCCCCGCCGCCGCTTTCTGCCCCGTTAACCGGAAGCCGGTTAAGTACCATATTATATTTCGAAAGGAACCCCTGCGCAGGAGATTGATGATACTTCAAATCCCCGCGGACCCAGCAACAAATAACTTATTACAACAATCTTATTCGATGGGGCTTTCGATACTCTTTATTAATGACCAGGGTTATATAATATAATCGGGAGGAGTATTAATAAGTAGGAGCGACGAATAGACATTTACAAACGTAATTATTGCGAACATTATTCGGTCGTAGTGAGCACTATATGCTGTTAAAACCCGTTGATTTGGTTTTATGTTAGCCCAACTAACTACTACTCGCCACCCTCAGTAGCGTACGGTCACTTAAGCATATATTAGCGTATAAAAATTTATAAATTTACATATCCTGAGTGTTTAAATTATCTTTAGAATACGGATGTGGTGGTTGTCTGTTTGTCCTGTGTATATATATGTGTCTTGTTATTGTGTTTTTCAGGATTGTTGTTTATCTTCTTTGGGTTGGGAGGGATTTTATTAATCGGCTTAGGTCTTTGTCGGATTATCGGTCAATTGTGTATTTGATCACACAACTGGTCACAACTATTTGGTTCTGACTTCCAAATATATGACAGGAAACCTATCTGGTATTGTGTATTTACGATCATAAAAGTTTTCCTGTTGATCCAAAATGTATTGAAAGAAATTTATTTTTAGTAAACAACTTAATCGGTTCAAGTGGACCCAACGAACTTTAGTTAAGTACATTTCCGCACCACCCTCAAGGGGCGCTAGTTTATCGGTCCAAGCGGACCCAACGAACTTTAGTTAAGTACATTTCCGCACCACCCTCAAGGGGGCGCTAGTTTATCGGTCCAAGCGGACCCAACGAACTTTAGTTAAGTACATTTCCGCACCACCCTCAAGGGGCGCTAGTTTATCGGTGCAAGCGGACCCAACGAACTTTAGTTAAGTACATTTCCGCACCACCCTCAAGGGGCGCTAGTTTATCGGTCCAAGCGGACCCAATGAACTTTAGTTAAGTACATTTCCGCACCACCCTCAGGGGGCGCTAGTTTATCGGTCCAAGTGGACCCAACGAACTTTAGTTAAGTACATTTCCGCACCACCCTCAAGGGGGCGCTAGTTTATCGGTGCAAGTGGACCCAACGAACTTTAGTTAAGTACATTTCCGCACCACCCTCAAGGGGGCGCTAGTTTATCGGTGCAAGTGGACCCAACGAACTTTAGTTAAGTACATTTCCGCACCACCCTCAGGGGGCGCTAGTTTATCGGTCCAAGTGAACTTTAGTTAAGTACATTTCCGCACCACCCTCAGGGGGCGCTAGTTTCACCAAAATCGTTCGTCAACTAGCGCCCTCTGAGGGTGGTGCGGAAATGTACTTAACTAATGTTCGTTGGGTGCATTTGTACGGATTACCGAGATTACTAAAAATAAACATTTTACATATTTTATAAACATTCAATAAATTTTGGATCAACAGGAAATCTTTTATGATCGTAAATACACAATACCAGGTTTCCTGTCATATATTTGGAAGTTAGAACCTAATAGTTATGACCAGTTGTGTGTTCAATTATATTTTAGATGTCCTCTAATTTTATCGTATCTGCAATTTTATATATATTCCTATCCCTTAATTGATTTATACGAATTCAAAACAAATTATTCCAACCAATTATTTTTCAACTCTGAAGGATTCCGAAGGCTCCATTTGGAAATAAATCACACTTTATGTGTGAAGAAGACGAATACTCTTTTCTTCATTTTTCTAAAGCCTGACATTCGTCCATTTTTTATTTTCCTGTTTCAGCCTCCGGAAAAATAAATCGGTATATTTTTGCCCACACAACCCGCACTCTTTGGCGTAGCTCAATGCAAAGAATTATATGGAAACACACGGACACGTCATCGGCCGATGAATACATGGCACTGACGTTATTCCAGGTCCAGGAGCTGATGAAAGACCAAATGATGAAATCTACTATAGTCAAGAGGGAACATTAGAACCAATTGAGTAATACATTTTTAAATATTCATTTACTCTACTTTATTTTTGTTAGTCGAAAATTAAAACGTACCAATTGCATTTTAAAGTTCTTTAAATGAATTCAATAAATGATCAACTTAACAATTTATGAGAACACATGACCGATTTAATATAAACTATTCGGAGATGATATAAATCGCATACCGAGTTGTAACATCCGACCTTGACCGACCAGTAGGTCAAGTAGGTCAGCTTGCGGTCAGTTTTCGTCTTCCGGTAAACCGAGTCTGGATGACAAGACCCAGACCTAGAAAGTGGAGAGACCTATATAAAGCAGTTACCACTGTCTAGGGTGTGTGGGGTGTAGTGACAACTATCACGACTATTTTAATACCAAAAACTACTGACGTCTGGTCCCAAAAGGTCCGGAGGGGGCGGGAAAACTGCATGTGTGATAAACGGCGAATAATAGATGAGATAATTGTCTATTACCGCTCGTGTTTTTGGTCCATCGGTAAGCCGGTTTTGGCGTACTGTTAGTAGCGAGGCCGTAAATCCTGCTAACCCCGGCAGAACCCCGCCTAGCCCTTAAAAATAATAATTCCCCCACAAGGGGAAGTTCGAATGTGGAGCCGAAACTGAGCTTTGGAAGCCGATATTAGCGGTTGAATAAAGTGAGCGGAGGCCACACAGATTAATGCCGATACAATTATTATGGGCGATACAAGTGGGGGATTCGTACTATAGACTTTTGTTCCCTTTATGTTAAGCCGCGGCCCGCGTTTTGTCGGTACCGTCATATTTCAGCTTTAAACACAGCATTAGCGCTTCCATTAGGCTAATCCAAGAGCGGACGGTTTGAAAACGTTATTCAACTGGGGCCGAATCAGCAACGCAAATGGAGCCGGCAAAACATCGGGCCGGTTGGGACAACAGTTCAGGTCGAGTGATAATTCTTTCTATAATTCGCGCTCATTAATACGAATCGGAGCTAAATTTGGCTCAACGCGTTCCCCGTCAGTCCAGCCCACTGAAGAAGGAATTTCATCCATCTACTGCAGCCATCTGCATACAGACAAAGCAACATTTCCGCGGGATCGCTATGAAAAAAGATTAAATAAAATGATTGGCATAGGATTGACCGACGAACGTTTATTTGCTGGCCTAATGTCAATACTAATCGATTTAGATTAGATAAACGAATATTGATGCATCGAACTCTCGTATCGGGCTCATATCAGTTTGATGGAATATAACTACTAATTTGATTTCTCTTCCCTGTCATCCAATCTCTCGGTAACTCATCGCACATATACGGTTTTTTTTCCAATCTTAAAATCGCCGTATCTTTAATTTATCTCCAATCTACACAGCCCGTGTTTTCAGCCACGCCTGACTATTAAATAATTAATTTAAATTTGGGATCAGGCCAACCACCATTAAATCTCCATCGTCCTTATTTCATAAGTGTTACAAACGGATCGGAATCGAGTTTTAAAAATTTGTTTTAAGTAAGACAATAAACGACTTTAGTAAACCTGTAGTAAATATTTTATTCAGCGTCACGTGCGTTAGTTATATTCACGACGGACGATAACACGTGTGCCGTTGACGGTTAGGAACGTGTCAGTTTTGCCGTCTCGACGTACCCCACTACGTCCATACCCGCACTATCTCGTCCATTCACCACACAAACGTACAGGAAATACATCGAGGAACGATTGATTTTCAACTCTGAAAATTGAGAATTGCTTTATGGGCGCCTGTTCTATTGTCGGGTAGGTTGAAGGTGAGGCAAAACGGTATAGGGCGAAACAGTCTAACGCCTGTTTAACGGTACACAGAGCGGAAACGGCTCAGCGTTCCCGACCTTGGGAGGCACCGGCAAGAACGGTAAAGCCGTCGCCGACCGAAAGCCCCTTTCTCTTTCGGAGCCCGAAGAACGAATGTCATTATTTGATCCAGAACTTGGAAGGAAAGTTTCGCGCACGGACCGTCTGATAAACCGCAGATGAAAAAATTTTAATGCGGGGAAAAGTGCCTGTACGGGACAACAATTTTTTTCTTCCCTATCGCGCGGCCAAATTATAACCTTGCGACCGGCCGTTAAAAAGAACAAAGAGACCGACGATAGCAAATGTAGATTGGAGAAAGGGTGAAAAAGGTGTACACAAATTTACGACCTTTTCGAAGGTCCTCCACAGGGTTTTTAAATTTAACCTTTTTGCCATTCGGTACTATTCATTTAAGCACTCGAGCAATTTTTACTGCAGTAGCAAAGTTACTGGCTAATGACAATGGCGAGAAGCCAGCTAGCGCCAAATCAGCGTCTTTCTGTTCCTGCAGACATCCTGATTAACGGTCAAACAATACAGTCACTATATATTACTATAATTGCAATAATTAATTATTGAATATTCACATTTAATTAATTGGTGATCAACGAGTGTATGGAATACCACCATCGCTCTTGTAATCTCCCGTACCCTCTCGGTGATTTGGTCTCGTTGCAATCGTCAAGAAAATTAAAATCAATGAAAATAACACTTGAAATTTACCGGTATCTTACGTGCCTCACTGTTTTTTTATTGAATGCTACGAACGACGACGTGGAACCGGACCCGCTAATTTATTGATTTTGATTTTTGATGATATTGAAGATGGCGGGCAGCCGAAACTAGTAAAAGACCAAACCGTTGAGAGGAGACAACAAGAATTTAAATTGGTTCCTGTTACTAACATATTTTAATTTAAATATCTTAATATTCGTTTCTTATTAGCCTTGGACAAACCCTTGACATTTATAGACTCAGCCCGCAATTAAATATACGGTGGCGGAGAGGGTCATTGAATTCATTCATTATTTCGATAGCGCCTGTTCGGAGATATCATTTCAATAATATTAATTGGACTGAAGTCTCAGATTGTCGATATCTACTTTCAGAGAAGTCGGCGAATTTCTGTTTAACCTCAGTCGCGACCCCACGGCCGGACGCCGGCTCCCGTTCTTGTATCCTCGTACCGTTGCGAGCGTTAGAAAACAAAATTCAAAGTAAAATTGCAGTTCAATTGGGAAAAACGTGCTCGAAGTTCTCGATATTGTGCCGAAACCAATAACACAAAATAACACTGTCACTATGCCAAGATCGGAAAAGGACTATGAGGTGTCTCGGAGGAATCATTTTCAATGTCTCTTCCGAAATTTGTATGAGCTTCCTCAACGTTGAATTAAGCGTTGCAGTGAAAGCGTTTCGGGGCTGGTTGTGTGTAATGAGAGACAAGAATGGTCTGCACGTGTCAGTCGGTCAAAACCCGTAGATATAAAACCGATGCGTGGAGTAAACTATTCAGCGAAAGTAGAAATCATTTGCTGATGATTCGATTTAAAATTTCATCTGTCAGCAATAAAATAGATTCGAACCATACTCAAGATGATCTGCGCGCTTTATCATTCTCCGAATGGGCCGCACCAGCAAATTTGCAAATAATGTAAACTGCTATGTTAATAATGTTCCGCTCTCAACTCGTTCCGATACTTGGTTTTCGTGACATGCCTCAATTCCGGTTTAGCCTACTGTTTCATCAATGTCAAATGAATTACTTGTTTAAATAATAAAATATCGACAGAATGTTTTTTCAACTTAAAACTTTCTGTACTTATGCAGTAATCTTTGTAATAGGGCGATAATTGGTTTCAATGTTCAATGTCAATGTTCAATGACTAACGACCGTTACTGTCAGTCGTTATCAACGGGCAAATTCTCAATCACAATCGACACGTCATCAACAGATTTTCAAGATTCGTAGGCCGTAACTTTCCGTCTAACCGTCTTTCGTACTGTGATCAGAGGAACCATCCGAAATTCCCCAATAATATGATGTAACATGTCACGTAATGGGAAATCAATTTCAATTAATCCACGATATTTATGAGGAGGTCTAGAAAGGTTCGGATCATCACTCATGCGATACCGTTAATATCGGTGGCACGAGATAGCGCCGACAAGATGCTTCATCGACAACAGTTTACGTGAATATAAATTAAAAATGCCCTCGCACTGGAATATTAATGTTTTCGGTTATGTTTTCTGGACTAAATTTCAATTTAACATCAATACAGGCCCTCAATCAAACCCAATATTTGCTATTATCAACAAGTGTGCTAATGTTAAACAGAATGACTAATATATGTATTCCTATTATAATTTTGATCCGTTATTTATTATCCCTTATTCTAGCCCTTGGGCCGTCATTAATACAAACAGTTTCCGCCGACCGCCATCATTAATTTCTCTGGCCCGGCGTCGGCCTCGGGATAGCAAAAGTTTTGCACGCTGATTTATGATTTTATATAACGTTCCGGTTAATTTATTAACTGCAAGTATGCAACCCCGCAAACAGTCGCAGTTATAGCGCTAATCGAGTCAGCGGTTCATCCTTGCAACTGTGATACTGATAGTAGTGCCCCTTATACATCTACCCATAACCTGCATTTACAAACGTAAATTACAAAGTAAACAGCGGGTGAGGAATACACGAAAATATTACGTATGTTAAATACTGTCACTGTATTTTCCAAGTAGTTTTTTAAAATATTTTGAAATTGAGGTTATGAATTCCTTCTTTCCAACTAGTCGCCTGTTTCATCATCCGTATCGACCTATGGTATAGGAATCAATGGACGAACCCTTGCGGTTAACCATTATATTTGCGGAACCTTATATTCGGTCAATAGCCCGTCCGTGTGTAAATACAGTATTCTAACTAATGCCAACATACAGAATGGAAGAGCTAACTGTAATGAAACATTCCTATACAAATATCTTCACGTAACCAGGGTAACATTGATTTATTCGATACGAATGTATATCGACTGAACAAATACTTTGAATTACACATTTTTTCGTCATAATATAATTGATAATATCTTTCTTTTGTCTGCATTTGCTGAAATTTGAATATTTCACAACTGCAGTCTCTCACTCCAGGCATTCAAGGCTTGCCTCTTATTGACGATGACAGCTCGTGGAATACAATTTCGCCGGTGCATCCGGAAATAACTTAAACGCGTATATATAAGACTTTCGACTGTACAGCTGAGTGCGTTGGTTGGTTTGTTGGGCCACTTGCAGGGGAAAGGTAAGCGAGGCGGTGGGCCGAGAGAGAGAGAGAGAGAGAGAGAGACTAACTGAGAGACCTTGCCCCCTTCACAAACCTCAAGACTATATTGAGTCGAGTTACGCTGAGTAAATCACGTACGTGTAATCCGGTTCAATAGGGTTTCTGAGTTGAAAGCCACTCGAATTCGATTACCTCTCGAAAACTAAATAATATAACGGCCCCTGTCAAAATAAAATAAATTCGTATACGAATTTCGGCACAATAAATTGTCAGGACAGAAAATATACTAAAAGCACTAGGTAACTCAGCTTAAATTGCGTATATTCCAGCATATATTTTGTTTTACTAGGCAATTGTCCACAGCCAATTTGCGCTCGTTCATTTTTTCGAGTTTTTTCGATTGGGATTATTTTTTTTTTCAATTTTATTAATTTTAACAACACTATCATGTTGTACACAGTTTATTTGACCAGTTGAAATAACAGTATTCACAAACGGTCTCGGGATGTTATAGCCAAGTAATTTTACTAAAAATTTCTTCTACCGTCGGCAAGTTTTAAAGCTGTGGCCCCGATTGATTATCGGCGGTGACCTTCCGAACAGTTTCAGAATCGGACCGGCCTTCCGATTCCAGAGTAAAAACTTCGCTCGGACTGTAAGAAGTTGTGGCAAGGCCACCGGTGCGTAGGAGGCGGGGCCCGGTCGTTTCCCCCGCGAGGCTCATTTCTCCTACGGACGTTTGATCGAGGAGAGTCAAGAGAATAGCACCGACCGTCGTTACGACGGATGTCGTAAATAACACGAAGAAAAATACGCGGAAATAGGAGGATCGCCTCGTAAAGGGGGCGGATTTTTGCGGGGTATCTGTCCGCCCAATCGATTTCACTCGCTTAGGGCCGTTTTTAGATTACAGAGAGAAGTTGCTCTTGTAAACTGTAAAGTGTAAACTTTCCGATTCCTTGAACTGGAGTTAATTTGATACCGGATCTCAACTTATGAACTTAGAGACTTCGGCTCTCTTTGTATTTAATCTCGCATTTCAAAGAAAATTACATTGCGCTATATTTTAAGGGGTATTGTTTAACTCCCTTTCCGGCTTATTAGAGGGGCCGGCGTTTTGACAATGAACTCGGGAGGGAGAGAGAGAGAGAGAGGACTACATCTAATTTACAAATTTGGCCCTCTAGCTAACTTCAGACAACATACGTTAACGGTGGGAATGAATTCTCTGCTCGAAGCGTGGAAAATACCGATGAGAATAAGCTGAGTCACTGGAAGCTCTGCGAATGTTTAGAATCGTTAAATCCATATGTCCGGGGATCGACGGTAAAAAATTACCCTTCCTGCGCTTATTCTGTGCTTATCTGAGCGCTGAAAAGTGCTGAGCAGAGAGTCTCGGGCTCGGACGGGCGGAAATCGCCGATGACCTCGGAGTGCGGGATGGATTAAAGCAAAAGGAGATACACCGGCCGATGTAGTAGCTCATGCGTTATGCAGTAAGGCTTACTTACAGCGGGACTATCGCTGCACTGTTACTACTAGGCCCGGCTTAATGCAAAAGTTGAGTTTTTTTTAGTTATCAAAGGCAAGTTTACTGGTCGCAAAATGCTGTGAAAGTTTATGTTCGAAACAATTTTACTATTTCCTCGGCAAGTATCGGCCATTTTTTTTTTATATTGAATTGAAAACTTCGCAACAATTCGTAAATATACGGTAAATCGAGGCCTGGAAATATTGGAGGTAAATGAGATTCGGTCGGAGTTTGGACTCGACTAAGGAATTGAAATCTAGGACCTGGAGCCAATCTCCGCCGGCTAGTCTAATTAGCCCTAATAGCGGGATCATCCCCGCAGTGCTTCCAACCAACCCTTACCAAACTCTCAAACAGTAACAGCCAGTCTCCCAACCAATAAATTATCGAAAAATGTCCTGTACATTTTACTTTTATTTAAGTTCATCTTATTTTATTCAATCGGTCATTATTTGTAACATATTCATATAAAAAATAATCAGTGTAATCAATCTCCTGTAGGTCGATAAATTATTAATAAAGTCATTCGTCCTACGAACGTGATAATTGTGGCCTCAAATTATACACTCACGCAAATGTTTATTCACGTTAGGGTAAAACGAACTAAATCTACGGTATAGTTTTAATGATTACAGCAATATACTAATTTCGTTTCGAGCTATATGTTTTCAAATGCTATCAATTTTAAAATGATCAATTCTGCGAAAAAATAGCAACTATGTTTTTTATCTTAAACGTTATTAATATAGAATTTCTGCTTGGTGGTCGGTAATGTCTAGCAAAGGACAAAATCTACAAGTAGAGACAAGAATCATTATTTTATATCTTAGTACAAAATACGCGGAAAATTGTATCTCTTGATAGAGGATTTGCTTGAGTACGGAATGTTTATATGAAAAAAAATACTGCAAAAATGTTTTGTGTCGCAAACTTTCCTATAACTTCCAAGAAAGAATAAAGAGCTCTTTAATATTTATAACAATTATTATTTTTCTTTACTGCTACATTTCATTGGAAACCCAGCAAATCAATTCAATCTGATAATTTCTACATACAATTACCTTGAATTATACCTTGAATTTTTAATCGCTCATAGCGTCGATGATATGTTTTGTTCATAATGCCGCGTTTAAATTCCCTTCTTCCAACTGACATTTTGTTCAGACACTGAATCTAAGAATCCTAAATCCTAAAGAATGTTACAGTGCGGTTACAGACCGATAATGAAATAATAATGCCACGGGCTCAAAGCGTTCTCCGAGATATAGGAAATAAGTCGAGGCTGGCTGGCACCTTGGAGTCTCCTCTTTCGGAAAGAACCTCTTCCGCGATCCAGATTTTATTATTGTCACTTTTATTACTGTGGCCCTCGCATTTGAAACCTCAATTCCACCTCTCGTCGCGGTTCCCTACCTGCCTGCAGTTTAATCTCAATATTCCTCTATATTTTGACCCATTTTGACATCGGTGACACTTCGCGACACAGCCAGAGGTTACTGAGGCTTAATACTATAGCTTAATACTATTGGCAATCGAGAGACTCTAGTCGATCGAGTACCAAAATCAGTCTAATAGTCTAATACAATCGCTTGTTTGTTTTTAGGAGTATTTTGGTCATATTTTTAGGATCAATCGGACTGATGAAAAAAAAAACGAAAAAATGCTCTTATTTCGAAAACGCTCAGGGAGTGAGATAGAGAGAGCGGCTGCCAGGCGTTTAGATTGGAGGCGGAGCATTGAGGTAGGCATTAACAGTGGGGCAGATAGCGTGGGGGGACGGCCGCCCCCCTTAATTAACCCGTAGCTCCTAATTTTAGATTGTGCCTTTACAAAGCCCCACCGATACGGATAACGACCGCCCCCCCACCCCCGAATTCCATTCACAATGAGACGACTCGGCAAACGAGAGCTGAACCAGATCTGTTTACAGGAGTTAACAGGCCGGCAGAACAAAACAACCTTAGCTCTCTCTCGGTTCGCCCCCAAGACTAACTGCAGCTAAGTGAGTCCCGGACCTATTGAAAGAACTGAGGGGATATTCGCCTGTCGGGCCAGTCACTTAATTAAAAAAAGCAGTTCTGCAGAATATTGCATTATTAGGCCATACACAATTTAAAAAATTAACTGGAATCGTTAAATCATAACTAGTTTCTCGTGTATGGTACACTTCGTATAGTTGGACAAGATACGTGAAACTCCGTTTTTATACCCTAGATTTCATGTGTTTCTGTCTCCTCTCGCTGGTTTGGTCTTTTCCTAGACCGGTTTTGGCTGCTCGCCATCTTCAGTAGCGGTGTTAATCACTTTGGTACTTTGGATATGTTTGGGCAACCACACTGCACTGTCACTGTCATTTGCATTGTGGTGGCTGCATGTTTGTCGTGTGTATATATGTGAGTCTTGTTATTGTGTTTTTAGGGGATGTTTTTCTTCATTGTTATCATATACTCCTGTCCAAATATATGACACGAAACCTATCTGGTACTGTGTTTTTACGATCATAAGCATTTTCCTGTAGATCCAACATTTATTGAAAAAAGTTTTAGTAATCTAGTTAGTCTATGCAAGTGGACCCAACAAACTTTAGTTAAGTACATTTCCGCACCATCCTCAGGGGCGCTAGTTTATCGGTGCAAGTGAACCCAACGAACTTTAGTTAAGTACATCGCACCACCCTCCGCACCCAACGAACTTTAGTTAAGTACATTTCCGCACCACCTCAGGGGCGCTAGTTTATCGGTCAAGTGGACCCAACGAACTTTAGTTAAGTACATTTCCGCACCACCCTCAGGGGCGTAGTTTATCGGTGCAAGTGGACCCAACGAACTTTAGTTAAGTACATTTCCGCACCACCCTCAAGGGGCGCTAGTTTATCGGTGCAAGTGGACCCAACGAACTTTAGTTAAGTACATTTCCGCACCACCCTCAGGGGGCGCTAGTTTATCGGTTCAAGTGGACCCAACGAACTTTAGTTAAGTACATTTCCGCACCACCCTCAAGGGGCACTAGTTTATCGGTGCAAGTGACCCAACGAATTTTAGATAAGTACATTTCCGCACCACCCTCAGGGGGCGCTAGTTTATCGGTGCAAGTGAACCGTGCAACCCCTCGGAGACCACAAAACAGGTATTTTAAATCAGCTTTTATAGTTCCAATTTTTGGACTAGTCACTGGGGCAAGGACAGACCTCAAAACAACGTTTCCCAACAAACATTCCAACCTTAGCGTTCGGCGGATTTGCATTTTAATGCCTGCTTTTCCTTCACAATTTCTTGTTCACGTCGTTATCAGGCAAATTCGAAAAACTTAAAAGGCGTTTAGTGAAATGTGCACAAATGCGTCATTTAGTTTTATTGGCTGTGTACTCGTGAGTCATTTATGTGAATAATGAGAGTTAAATGTATTTGCATAACTGGGATTCATAACAACATTAAACAAATTATTGATTACATAATGAAGATAATGCAGACATGATTAATATCTTATCAACTACTCAATGAATCCTCATTTTTATACGGTAATGATTAAATATTGCAATATTCCTTTTTAAGTACTTTTCCTCCTAAATAATGTCAACCTAGTTAAGCAATTTTTCAATTTTTAATTTTTTTGGCAGGACAGGATGGATAAATTGATTCGGAGGTTAATTTAAAAAAAAGACGGTCGCTAGGGAGTATAAAATGCAAAAGAGCACGTATCGTCCAGACGAGTGAATGAATTAAAAAATAAATACAACGTACGCCAGTACACCTCCAGTGAACCCTGTAGGGGTTGTCGACATAGTGTCGCCAATTTAAAATAATAATTACCCTTCATTTCCGCCGGCCGGTACGCGAGGATCTCATTATTGCCCGTGGAAATGAAGAATAGGCCAAAGGAAACATTCGCAAATAACACCCATTAAATTAAGAGCAACAGACTGGCAAATTAGTGCGGCGTTGGGGGTATCTGAAAATGTTTGGAGCCCACTCGGGAGGTGTATAGAGAGAGGGGTTGGGTAATGGCGCGGGCTTTGATGAATTAAGTCCGGTACAGGATTTGTGTCGATTATGAAATAAGCACGGGAGAAACGTCAGAGTACTTCGGTTTCTGGGAAAGGGGCGGGTAAAACCAGAAGGCCGGCCAGTGCTCGCCCACTCTGCCTACAGCCCAACCAAGGTCCCTTCTGTTTCAGGACCGGTTTCACAATTTAGATACCAGGATTCGTTTTGTTGTCTCCTTTTTTATTTATAAAAACCGGGAGCCTTACTTCTAATTGGTAAAGCGGCAATTACCGGTACAATAAAACGCTGTTACGAAGTCGGTCGGAATAAATTGCAGCTACCGACATTGTTCTATTTGAACACCGGGTGTTATTTCCTAGGGAATCGTTTTACATACATAAACGATGAGCGACCGCGAATACATAGGTACACTGCAAGTACTTAGGGTTCTTTCCTTGTAACGGCCCATTTATTCCTGAATTAGCCCGGTTTTTCCCAGGATCGATAATTGTTTTCATTAGTAATGCAGCGAGGTACTCGAAAAAACGAGGCGAATGGAAAATTTAAAAAAGCGTTATTGTTACATTTCCCCCCTGTTAATAGGCTCCCTTTAATGAGTTGGCAGTCCCATATAATTCTCATACTGAATTCGCCTTTTCAATTCGCTTGAGTCAATTTATCGGGAGCGTCTGCCCCATTGCCCTTTACTGACGACAGTTCCCGGTGAAAATTTTATTGTGTTTTGCCTGTGTTTGGCGAAAACTATGTTTGGTGAAAAACAATACTCTAATCATCGAATGGATTGAAAATAATCGAATTCAAATGCGCCCTTATCTCGTTGATTTCGAAACACGTCTCGTTATCTCCTGAAAGACGATTGAGTCAGACAACTGAATCATCACCTGGCCTAGAAATCTGTAAGGGACGTGAATTTTGCCCACATGTCGAGAGCTGCGGTTTATTGCCTTCAAGTTTACACGATTAATGACCTCTAAATTATTTTAAATATTCATACACTGAGGGTAACCGGGTTTCTCCACCTTGTCATCGGAGTACACGTACAAAACTGCATGTAACTGACGTATATGTTAAGTTAAGAGACGCAGGATAAATAAACCTAATTACTCTGGTACGGTTATTGCCCGCATTATTATACACTTGTCAACAAAAAGAAAGATAAACTTTGAAAGATTTATAAGAATCGATATTGGATTTAGTTAAGGTCAGTGTCAGATTATTTCATTTATTAGACCGAAATGACTACATATCACTCCAAATGTATCAAAATAAAAAGGTATCAATGCCTGTTTTCCGGACCGTCACGGTCTTAAAAAATAGTCTCAATCTAAATAATAACGTCGATCGAAATCGTATCTTGAAACCGCTCGCTGTTATCTAGAACAAGTATTTGATTAAACTCGAGAATTAAAAGCGTAGGAATTACACAATCCGCTCTGCACTATGCCACTTTTTTGTTTTTTTCGGTTCAGTCTCGTCTGGTTGGCATCGGTGTTAAGTTTTACTCACCTATCCCCGAATCCTTTCCTCGCTATTCAAAAACAACCAATTTCAAAATTGAAAATATGCTGTTTTTCATTTTGAGCGTGGAGTCTTAATTACAAATGATCCATTTTATATAGTGTTAACATTAAGAAAAGAACCAAAAAATATTTTCAGAGGAAACCTAATTTTTTAGGTTAAAAAAGTTTGGGTCACTGGTGGCCGGTGACAATCCAGTAAGCCATAGGGCGCGCGTAATGTGAGACCTACTATCCCATTGTAATACGTGTACACCGACAGGCAAATACCAGTTCTTAAAACATTTTCTTAAGGATGTGAGGGGTAACGTTCACATTCGAGAGTTTCCACAAAAAATTATAGGCCAAAGATCTCGAAGCCTAACTACTAAGTTATGGAACATTCCTTTTCCAGTTGGGTTCTTCAAAGAGGTTCTTGTCTAGTCCCAAATTCCAAAATGCCCACAGCAAAATTGCCGACACCTTGACCTTCATTCAACCTTCTTCAGATAGTTGACATCGATCAAATGCGTAAAACTGGATTCCCGCGAATTGAATTAAAGACAATTACCTTTCCGGCTCGGCTTCTGGAATTTGTTAACTTGAAATTCCCGTGTCCCCTTACATTAAGAAACACTTTCCTTCTTCGAATGTCTCTGTCGAGGAAACCTTTCGGTATAAATATATAAATAGGATTCTGCCCGACATTCGCGGAACACTAGGAATTCCATACTCGGAATAGGAATAAATCGAGGCATTTTACCGGACATTACTCGCTAAAATTAGACAGAGTTGTTTGCATTTACGCATGTTTACGTAAATGTTGTTTTGTATTAGGCATTCGTCGTTTACATTACGCTCTTTCTTCTGTAAAATGAGCAGAACGGCTCATCAGACGGACCACATCTGCCACGCTTTCGTGTCAATGAATTATTGCTTTCTCAGTAGCATTCTGTTAGCACTTTAACTTAGGTACTTAGCAGGTTTTCAAACTAAATGTTAACGTATTCTGTTGTTGCTGCATTATTTTTCTCGTCCTGCCCCCCAGTTATAAAAGTTGCCTGTTGGCAAAAGTTATATTTTTAAATACTTTTTACGAAGTATTTCAAAGGCATTTTCGTCGCGGAGAACTGATACTGAATGAAAAAAAAAACAACAACATATTTTCAATTTAACGAGCATGTTGTATACGCAGTACAACTTTGTCATTAAGACACGGAGGACGAACCAAATGTAGGTTAAACGTCTCGGTTAAATATCTATTGTCTAATAGATGGTGGTATAATACATAATAGTTCCCGTTGAAAATAAAATTGGAACTAGGTCAGGATCTGTGCCAGCGAGAGAGAGAGAGAGAGAGAGAGATGCGGCTCGGCGCCCTTGGAGTTAGACGGAAAGTCACCGCCGTTTAACCCGGCCGCCACGGTTGGTTAACAGAGATTTTTGTCCTTTGAGGGCCCAACACTGTATTTATAAACTGGTTTCATTTTAAAATCCCTCAACATCTCTGTTCTCCTCTCTACTAGAATTAAACAGTTTTTCAATCAAACGAGGAGTACACTACGAACGGTACAACTGCCATCGACCAACGATTCCTTCTACGATAAATTTTCTTTTGGCCGCAATATTCGACATTGAAGTGTCGCGTGGATCGTGTTGAGGAATTGAATGTCCCAATATATGACCGGTCAATATATAAACACATCGGTGCACGTATAACTTGATCTACATTGTAATTTTGACGATTCAAAACGCAATACCGACGAAATAAAATTTAAGTTATAATTATATTACCGTCGATACCTGTTGACTGGGTGTAGGCTTCCACATTAAATCGGTAACCGTCGCTTGTCTGATGAAGTCGGATGGGATTTGATAATGTGGGGCATCGTTTGGGCCGAGGCACCTCGCTGTTGGGCACTAATAAAGAGGAGGAAGCGGAAGGATGAAGAATAGAGTTTTTGTTTGAAGTCGGCGCGAAGTCGAGGACTTCTATTTCCGAAAAGTTATTCCAGCCTTCGACTTCAACCATTTCTAAGACGCACATTTGCCACGCTTTCGTGTCAATGAATTATTGCTTTCTCAGTAGCATTCTGTTAGCACTTTAACTTAGGTACGCTGGTTTTCAAAACTAAATGTTAACCTATTCTGTAAATGACGCAGTTGGGATCAGGCTGATAAGGTGTCTAATCGTCAGTTGACATGCGTAAATACCCAACTTCTATCACTGAACGACAGAATATCTGATATTACAATAATCGTAATAGCTGATTGAATACACTGCACACTGCACAAAAAATTGATTTTTTTAATAGTCTACAAAATATTCGTCAAATATAGGGAATCGATTTCAAAATTTCGTATCTCACAATAATTCCAAACTGAAGCGTACTGAAAAATAGCATTGACATGACTGAGAAATATGCTTACAAAATTTCATTTGATGGAAGGACTTCGTAAAGAATTTCGTTTTGTGGAACTTTCTAATAAAACAGTCTAAATAAGTAAATACATTTTCTGGGCACCGTTGAAACTTTGATGGCCAAAACAGTGGACGTCCAGTAGCGTAGCGTTAATACCAAAATTGAACTATAAACTGAAGCTCGGCTATAAGGAAGCGGCCCAGTTTATTCTCGGCGAGCGGAAGGCGTGGGCCGAAGACAGGACTCGTCATACGAAACAGACAACAAAAGATAAAAAGGGCGTCAGCGTCACAAAGAAACCGCGCGTCTCGGACTTCTTTTGAAATATTCAACAGGTAATGACAATGTGGGGGGGAGGATGAGGCCTGTGATCCTTCACTCAGTGAGCATCAACCCGAAGCCCCTATTCCCCGTCAGTTCGCCCTAGGCCAAAGTAGAACTTCGGACGGGTAATAAACACCATGGAATAATATGTTCGTACGAAATATGAAGAAAAAACCGTTGATAATGCAGAAGCGATACCGAAACTTTTTTCCACTCGGCTAAGTGGATTTCTGGCGATTACCATAAGCAACTTTAAATATGATAACGCGGAATTTATTATCGCTTCAATGGAAAAAAATTGCCGCCACTTAGGATTATTTTTTTAGGAATATAAACCAATAGTTATAAGACCAGTTTTATAAATAAAAAGTAGTCTAAATGATAAAGACTTGGGTTAGATCAATTTAATCCCATTTCATTTATTCCCCTTTATTGTCATTATTATGTGCTCTATTGCATATAAACACGAAGACATATATTAAATAAATCAAAGGCACTCGATGAACAATAAACTAAAAATTCAACTCGAAAGAGAACATGAGGCAAAAATTTTTCCTCATCCCGCATACGTTTTTAGCTGTTATTTTCCCTTTTATAATTTAAATACGTCACCGGCATAAATAACAAACAACCTAACGACATACTATCTGTAAGAAATAGAAAAGCTTCTTTTCCAATGAAACCGACTGCGTTCGGCTCCTATAATTGACTTGTATCAATTACCATTTCACATGAATTACTTAAACTTGAATAGTTAGACCAATTAATTCAGGCCTTAATAGAGTGTTCTTCCAGTAATGATCCGAATAAATTATTTGGAAAAAATACCCCTAATTAAAAGCACAAGCGGTCTGTTATAGAATGACGAACATAAGTGATGGACATATGTATCAAGCCATCAATCAACATATAAATGTAATTTTACAACTGAACGCTTTCAGCTGAAGTGGTTTTGAAGCTATTATTATAAAATATATCGTTTTAATTTTTATTTACTGATACAGCGTTTACTTCGTCACTTCATTGTCATCATAAAATAATCATTAAATCAGTTTTTGTCTCTTGATTCCGTTTAATAAAAGGCCGAGAGTTAAGCAATCGGCCAAGTATTTATTTTGCTATATTGTACCTGATTAAGTTATCGAATATTCAGATATCGAAAAATTGGAATAATAGCCAATTGATTAAACTAGGTCAAATCGTCGGGTTGATAAATGATGGAGACAAATGGATAAATGAGGGTAATAAATGGTAAAATGATGGAGACAGACAAAACGAGTTATTTTCTACATATTATACTATTAATAAATGTGGCATCGTTAAATAGTATTGTTAAGTGGAAAAATTGCTTTTGAAACGAATCGGGGAACAAAATATTTTCGTCACAGTGGAGTCGATTCACATTCGGCAACGCTTATCCTAACGGTCATCACACGCACGTGACTAGAAAGTAGCATTCTTTACATCGACGTCCAAGCCAGAAGTCTTCTGTAGAAGACTACAGAATCCTCCAAAATCCGAGACATACGGTCAAATAAATATAGTGAAAACTGTGAATCCAATATTTGAAATAAGAACAAATTGATAGTGTTCAAATTTTACAAGAGAAGCGAGAGTGCTTTTGTGACGGCGTGAAGCCGGTTTTCAGATTCCCGGTAAGACCTTGCCCCCGTTTGAAGGACTCATCAGGTCCGTTTATCGTTCCGGTTTCGTGAAAAAGAGAAGGTTTTTATACAAATATCAACATTTGGATTTCATCGTAAACAATTTCCGATTAACGATCAATTTAAAAATATTTACACGGACGATTTATAATTCCCTTATATTTAGGACTATTCTAGGCAGATTTCAGAGAGAATCGAATAGTTGCAAAAGCCGCAGTTTTAGTATACCAGAATTATTGAGTAATGACATATTGATTACTTAAACCGCATCCGAAGTAATTAACACTAAGTTTGACCGGGTAATGATTAGGTAGTAGACTTACGTTGTTCTTGGATATGCAGAGCTGGGTTGTGATTCCCGGGAACTGTTGGCAAGGCGGTGCAGCGGAGCAGAGGAGCTCTATGGGGCCGGGCCTACCTGCGCCCACTTCCGCCCTGACCAGCCAACCCCCGGCATGGGCCACCACCAGCACCGCCAACGGCACCAGTTCCCACCGGCACGCTCTCCTCATCTTCCCTCGGCTATTGCTATCGCACGGGCACTGGGTCCAATCTAGTAGTAACTAAATCGTGCGGCACAGTGCCGCTCCGTCCACTGGGGCACCTTACTTAATAATTTTCCCTCTCTTCTCCCCTCCCTTCCTATCACTCTCTCTCTCTCTCTCTCCCTCTTTCTCGCTCCCTCTCTCTTTCACTCCCTCCTCGCCGAGTTTTTCGCTCCCCCGGCACACCTGTACGGAGCTGGTTAAAGGTCGCGCGCGCTGTCAACTCCAGACGACAGCTGGCCCCGCCGTTTCAAATTCGCGCCGTCTCTACTCTCGGCCGTCACCGTCCTTCTCAGGGTAACGAATCGTCAATAACCGAGAACGTGTTCTGCTCCCGCGGCTGTTATTTGTATACTAGGCGCTCGGTAGAGATAAAGTAACGACTGGTTGAATGGGGCTCCCCTACTCTGGGCCGATTATTCCCGCCGATAGCGGTGCTAATCTCTGTTGGGCCGCGGGTGGGAGAACTGGTGTGCGGAAGCCCGGTGTCTGAGTCGGTGCCCCCACTAGAATTGGTCACTGCCACTCGTCACCGGTGACCCGAACCGGCGGTGGGCCCTCTCTAATCGGTGACCCCGGGTCACGGCCCCGTCCCTCCCTGCCGGCTGACCCGCAGAGGCCGACCCTAGCCTACCCTTTCCATAAAATACGCCACCGCTGCCTCCGTCTGTCTCTTTGTTGTTTAACGAGTCCGTTGTAATAAAATGCTTCTCAATAACGACATACTATCTGTAAGAAATAGAAAAGTTTCTTTTCCAATGAAACCGACTGCGTTCGGCTCCTATAATTGACTTGTATCAATTACCATTTCACATGAATTACTTAAACTTGAATAGGTAGACCAATTAATTCAGGCCTCTATTCAGGCCTTAATAGAGTGCTCTTCCAGTAATGATCCGAATAAATTATTTGGAAAAAATATCCCTAATTAAAAGCACAAGCGGTCTGTTATAGAAAGACGAACATAAGTGATGGACATATGTATCAAGCCATCAATCAACATATAAATGTAATTTTACAACTGAACGCTTTCAGCTGAAGTGGTTTTGAAGGTATTATTATAAAATATATCGTTTTAATTTTTATTTACTGATACATCGTTTACTCATCATAAAATAATCATTAAATCAGTTTTTGTCTCTTGATTCCGTTTAATAAAAGGCCGAGAGTTAAGCAATCGGCCAAGTATTTATTTTGCTATATTGTACCTGATTAAGTTATCGAGTATTCAGATATCGAAAAATTGGAATAATAACCAATTGATTAAACTTGGTCAAATCGTCGGGTTGATAAATGATGGAGACAAATTGATAAATAAGAAAATGAAATACGCCACCGCTGCCTCCGTCTGTCTCTTTGTTGTTTAACGAGTCCGTTGTAATAAAATGCTTCTCAATTTCGGGGTAGTTTTAACGTGTGGTAGATCCCCACAACTCGATTCCGTAGGGCCACTTCGGTTTCAAAATACCGTTGTAAATTAATTTGTACGTGAGTGATAGTTGTAATCTTTTTGTAACATCGCTTCCTGTTTCCATCCATGTGTACTCCCAAGTACCGTCAAGTATTGTAATATGACTGAAAAAAAAATAAAAGAAAACAAATATTTTCCCTCGCCCTTCCCCTTACAGTTTCTATGAACCAACCTTAAATGTGGTCCGTTAAAGGGCGTTGCCCCTCTATTCTTCAGTATCATGGCGCACATAAAAATCCGCCAGGGGAGATGGCGGTCAACTGCAAATTAATAAAACTGCTACATCTACGGCCGGCAATGAATCTCGTACTGCGCTTCTAATTCCCGGATCCCATATCTCTCGCCGGGACGACCCAATTGGGAGAAACGGCCCGGAGCCGAGAAAATGGGTCGGACACCAGTATTTGCCGTAGCATTCGTTCTCTATATTCCGCACTGTTTACAGTGGGTCTTGGTACATTTAAATGGCCGTAGGATTGGCAAGGTCGATATTTCGGCAGATTTAACATCTCAATACGATTGCTCGGCTGATGTCTCGAGTTAGGGGCCGACTCGTACTTAACGCCAGCTCAAATATTCTTCTATATTCTCACCGCACCGTAGAAAGTGCAGTCAGGATACAGTTTCACTAATTTACAGACGTTTTGCTACTATGACGTATGTTTTTTACGCATTAGTTAAGTATACTGAAAATCAAGTAGATTATGTCGAAAATGAAATAATGTCGGTTATAAACAAACGTATTTTTTGTAAATCGCCCGAAAAATGCGCGGAATGTTGAATACTATAACGAATTTCCCTGCATTCTTTATTGCGAGTATCAGATTATCCCTAAGGCCGTCGGATAGGGTTTAATTTTAAGCTTTTGATGGCACCTTTCTTAAAATAGCCCAGAATCTTTCAGCCCTACAGTTCACGACACCGGTGTTACTTGTGGATTAGCAGTCGGTTACAGCGATGCGAGCGGTCAATAAACACTGCATTCGAAAAATGTTAAAACCAAAACTATAAATTCCAATCTTCCTGAGTTGCAAAACGCGGTCGGAATTTCAATGCAATCGGCCCATTTGCGGTCACGATAGGGCCGAAACCAATAAGAAAATAGTAGACTTTTCCTTCACACGTAATCATACTGATTTGTGCCCATGTTTAATCCCCTTGGCGCTCAACACACACTTCTCTTTACTTCCTGCCACTTTTTCCACGCCACTGGTTTTTTAAATAATCGAAATGTAGGTTTGCAGAAACGATTAGCCGTACAGGCGGCTGGGCAGTCCATTATTGATGTTGAATGTTAAATGTTGCGAGGAATGACCTCCAGAGAGGGGCCGAGAGACCCCAATGCTACTGTCGTGCTACTCGGTCAGTGGCTCTGACCACAGCACTGTCAAACGGACCGATAATAGGAATGACTAACAGATAGAGTTGTTGTAGAATTTATTCCCCAGTATTTTCAGAGAAAATAATAAATAAAAAAATGAACTGCAAAATCTAACAATAATGATTTTCAGTTGTGTCAAAAGTTCAATTGTACTAAAACCACAGACGCCATTTAGAACAGCAGTAATTATTATGGTTTCCTCTACAGTTGTGCAAGTTTCAACACTATCCTCTTATTAGTCTGTAGCCACTTTTGTGGATCAGTGAAATTACTGGCTCTTCGAGAGGAAGCGTTATATAGGGCCGTCCAGTGGGTTTATATTAGATATTGTATCGCAATACTCGTTACAATTAGAATTTCTTCGTTTCTTTTTTATAACTAATCATGTAGAAACCGCCTATTTATAAAGCATAACTACTTTCTGGGACTGCCGCATTCAATCTCTTGTACTACAAGGTCTTGTATAGCGGATGGAATGTAAATACGCCTGACCGAAATTAAAACTTGCGACAGAGGCTCGCGCTCTTACAAAATTCAAATATTGCGCGATCCCAAAAGAAACCGGCCGGTGTATAATCAAAATTGATGCTGCATTATGCCGCTAACGGGAAAGTCCTACCGCCAATACGAACTGAGGCCGGCAATTTACCCCACAATCTTCCGCATAATGACGGGTTGACAGAATGTCACCTTCCCTTTTTCAATTCCTGTTCGGTTCGTCGCCTTAACCTCAAATCTAAGGGTTGCAAAATACGACCATAGTTGATTTGATCATAATTATGTGGAGTTAATTGGTCCAGCCTGCAATTCTGAACAGCCCGAATTATAGCTCAGAACATTAATCGCCATATCGATTGACCGATTCCCTTTTAGACTGTTTTGAAAGAAAGTTGAAAAACGAAAATTATACTCTTTCAAACATTTTCCCCGATTGGTCCCATACTCCGTCAACAGTCCCACACTTTATAGGCGCCTGAAAATGCTACAACCCACAAAACACGTGCACCACGACTCTAGCACGCCGCAGAGGGTGGCGCGGGGATGCACTCAACTAAAGTTCGTTGGCTGCACGAGCAGCTCGACGCTAGCGCCCCTTATAGGGTGGCGCGGAAATGAACTTAATTAAAGTTCGTTGGGTCCACTTGCACAGATAAACTAGCGCCCCTTGAGGGTGGTGCGGAAATGTACTTAACTAAAGTTCATTTGGTGCTCTTACACCGATGAACTAGCGCCCCCTGAGGGTGGTGCGGAAATGTACTTAACTAAAGTTCACTTGGACCGATAAACTAGCGCCCCCTGAGGGTGGTGCGGAAATGTACTTAACTAAAGTTCACTTGGACCGATAAACTAGCGCCCCCTGAGGGTGGTGCGGAAATGTACTTAACTAAAGTTCGTTAGGTCCACTTGCACCGATAAACTAGCGCCCCCCTGAGGGTGGTGCGGGAATGTACTTAACTAAAGTTCGTTGGGTCCACTTGCACAGATAAACTAGCGCCCCTTGAGGGTGGTGCGGAAATGTACTTAACTAAAGTTCATTTGGTGCTCTTACACCGATGAACTAGCGCCCCCTGAGGGTGGTGCGGAAATGTACTTAACTAAAGTTCACTTGGACCGATAAACTAGCGCCCCCTGAGGGTGGTGCGGAAATGTACTTAACTAAAGTTCGTTGGGTCCACTTGCACCGATAAACTAGCGCCCCCCTGAGGGTGGTGCGGAAATGTACTTAACTAAAGTTCGTTGAGTCCACTTGGACCGATAAACTAGCGCCCCCTGAGGGTGGTGCGGAAATGTACTTAACTAAAGTTCACTTGGACCGATAAACTAGCGCTCCCTGAGGGTGGTGCGGAAATGTACTTAACTAAAGTTCATTTGCTGCACTTGGACTGATAAACTAGCGCCCCCCAAAGGGTGGCGTGGGGATGCACTTAACTGAATTTCGACATATTAATGATCGAAAAAATTTCACTGAAAAATTATTTTAATTAAATATCACAGTAGACTCAAAAAATTGAAGGCAGCAGAAATATTTTGAAATATATTATTATAATTACCTCATTCCTGTGTAAATCCCTGAAAATGCTACAGAAGCCAATAAAACACTAACCATACAAAAACACAAAAATCTAAATGTTTGAAACTGCTACAAACCCCAAAAACCCATTTAAGAACACAAATGTTAAAAAGGGTGAAACATGCATTAGCATATTTTACAAGTCAATATTACTTAAACACTGGGTAAGGAAAAAATTATAGCTTTAGAGATCTTTATTTCACAAATAATTTTGAAATATGACATACATAAAACAGAAATCATAACAATGTAAAAATCTGCGAACATAAGCAAATTCCTTTTCCTCATTTTAATACATATCCAAAAACAATTTGTAATCACAAAAGAATTAGTAATTTAAAAACAATTGATTCTTTCAGTGTATGACTGAAATTAATAAACACAATAATATATTGATTCTGTATTGAAATTAAAATACCTTTATATTTAATTTTAAAAAGTAATGAAAATTAACAGAATTGAGTTTGTTATACTTCGGTAAAACACTTATTTATTGGGTAGATAGGTACATACATTACCAACATGAATAAACTAACAGGAATATAACTTATGAATTCATGGACAGGTTAAACAATGTGCTAAGGGATATTGTCATGCAACTACACACTAAACTTGATAAGTACAACCATTTATTTGCTTTAACCAAATGGTGCATATATATATATATATATATATATATATATATATATATATATATATATATATATACACAAGTGTGTGTGTGTGTGTGTATGAGTGTCTGTATGTAATACATAAAAACTGGAGACAATAAAATTTTTTTTTCAGTGTTCATATTAAATATTTGGTAATCATTTAATTACCAATTAATATAAATAATTAAACAAAGCATAAATATTATTCATTTGAACTCTATAAATGTTATCAAAACATAAAAGTTAAGTTTTGGTTGGTGTCCATGTCAACTGATCTTTGGTAGGTAACATCGTTTGTGAATGATCAAATTCACAACCCCAGTTTGAGCACTTGAGGCCAAACTTACAGAACTGAAAATAACAAATATTTAGTGATGTAAACCATCCTAATATTTATTTAATTAAATTATAGTTAGTACCAAATATTTTACCATAATATTATAGTACAGTATCATAGTACAGTTTCAATTTACCCACCTTCTTCGGATGTTGGTAACGACATAGTTTATTCGTGCAGTTGGGATAGTAGACACACTGTTCAGTTCGAGGAAGGGAAAGTGGTAAAGGTGTCTTTGCTAGAACAATAAAGTGAATTCATGGTTAGGTGGTTAAATTATAATATAGTAACACATTTCATATTTCTGACGTAAACAAGTAAACACAAACAACAAAAAATGCACCAAGTCCTCAGAAAAATAGTTAATGCAATATTAAAAAATCTTTAATTTAAAATTAATTATATATCCATTACTACAAAATGGTAAATATAAATGTATATTACCTTTCCTAGCTACACCATATGTGTGCATGTACGGACAGTTCACATTCAGGCATTTGTCATCAAATTTGCAAGGTGGATGAACATAATTGCACTGATCTCCATACTTGCAATTTGGGAAGGCCCTAAAAATATTGTTAATATCTTTAGCAATATTTGGAATCTAATCAGTTATTTCAGGAGATTTAACAATAAACATATCCTTATGAAATCTAGTTTTTGCCATCTTTCAGAAGGTAACATTTATCAAAGGAATGGAAGAAGCATAATAGATACATTGAACAAGGAAGAATTATACCTGCAAACCACCTCCGGGTGATGAAATAGACATTTCTCTCCAGCAGTACAATTAGGCCAATATTTGCACCTCTTGGGTGCTTTCAATTGCATGACTTTACTTGCTGCAGTAGTATCCATATCAATTGCAATACCATCTATTTCAGCTATTCTCTCAGTTACACCTTGTTAGGGTACAATAAATAATTAATTAATAAGTAATTTATTTGCTTCAACATTTGAGAAGAAACCCATTAATCCAGAGTAGATATGTCACTAAATAGTGAAAGGATGATATGAACTAGAATGCAATCCAATAGACCAATTTTTTTACATTTCAAACAATAATATTTTTAACTACCTTTATGGATTGGATACAACCTCTTTATATATGCAGTTTTCATATGACATATACATTTCACTTAAGACCACCCATGCTTATTAATGTATAATACAATTTGCAAAAAGAAATTTACATATACCAGTTTAGTTTGAAAAATTAGAATCTTTCCCATGACAAAAATCAGTTCAGTCACCAGCAATACAGAATATTTGGATCACATTATATGACAAACAGTTTCATTCAGTTTATTTCATAATTAGGAAATATTCTAGCTATAATTAATTATAATGGGCCTAAAATAAAATAAAGTCCCAAGCATTTTATTGACTGAATCTCTGGGTTTACTTTATCACATATTCTTCCAATAGAATAAAATAAATTTCATACTTTTCTGTAAAGGTCGAACTGCTGCAACTACTGGTGGAGGGCCTAGTCTACTTCTGTTGAATGGTTGTTTGGAGCTGACTACCCTTTCCGGCTCATTGCTGTCAGTCTCAATAGAATCAGTTAAAATCTGTCTTGGTCCTGCAACTTTTTTGCATAATTCGGCATCCTCCCAATCAAGATCCGCATCATTATATAAGTCACTAGTATAATTACCTAAAGTGATTAGAAACTGAGGTTCAATTTCATTAGCTCTGAAAAACACAAGAAACACAAAATCAGTTCATGGCCCAATGAACATTAATAAGGATCAATATGGCAAATAATCATATCTTTTATGTTCTTTTAGAATAGTCAGTTTGATAATAACTGCTGCAATTATGCTAACATTACACCATTTATAGTAGTAGTGCTGAGGAGTAGCAGTAATTACAATGCTAACCAAGCTTCAAACTTGGTTCTTTATAACAACTTTATAACATTATAGAAAATACGATTAGTGTTTCATTCAGCAAATATGAAAAATACCTACAGTTCCTTAATTTATTAAAATAATTTCTAAGGAATGATGAAGATTATTCAACTAAGCAGATGACTAAATTATTACCTGGAAGTAGAGTCAGAAGTCATCAGTTGAGTACTTGCCTCAGTTTGCGGCCAAGAATCCGAAGGCTTGAAGGCTTCATTTTCTAAAATATTTCACCCCTTTTTAATTGTATAAGCAGCAAAAATATAATTATATAACATAATTATTATGAATCATATGATTACCTAGTCTTTGAGATGTTCCATCTTCATTTGTAATTATAGGAATACTATCCTGCTCTTCATCTGTTGTTTTGTAAGACATTTCTGACTGTTCCTTCTGTGTTTCTGAGAATATTTAAAAATTAATTAATGGGCTATAAATATTCAATTCAAAAATATTTCACTTAGAGAAAATAAAAACAAGTTAAACACATACTACTTACCTAATGAAGAAGAAACACAGTCATTAGATAATGTAACCGATATCTTAGCTGGAGGAACATAGACGGAGAACTCATTTCTTCTGGATTTTCTTTCAGGAGATTTCTAAAATCGTAGACACTTTTAGAAAATGAATCACTGAATACATTACACAAGACATTCTCCTGTGGATACATTGTGATGGTGAATTTAAAATAGGTGAATTTGCATGCCTAAATTTTGCCATGCAATTCATAAAATAAATGTAGTTTGTTACCATTAAAGTAAATGAATCTACTGAAGCTATTTTGCAACATCAAACATAGACAGAAATTATGAGGCACCAAATGATCAAGTTGTAATATGTATGAACATATTTGAAAAAAACTAACTTGAGTAACTATATAAGCCTATAATAATGTTTAAAAATTAACATATTTAGGATTAATTGATATCACCAAATATTAGCAATACAACAATTGTCAATAATTACAATAAAATGATACTAACAGCTGGAAAAATACTTCAGTCTGCCTGATGTGTTTCAATAAAAAAGTAAATAAAAAACATGGTTTGTACAAAAATTCTGTTGTTTGTAATTATTTATTCAGATATTAGATGAAGGTTTTAAAGTAATATTATACTTTCTTATAAATGACTTTTTTCATTAAGGTGATAATTTCCTTAAAAAGATGATTTTTAATTATGGACATACTAAGGACAATTATGACTACAAAATGAGAGCACTGTTTCCAAAAATATCATATCAATAAGATGATGAAAATGCATCATTAAAACATCACCATTATGAAGATGCTTATGAATGATTATTGTTGAAGAGAAATATATTATTAAATATATTTATATCTTGAACAAAATAACATCAGATATTTTGTAACAATAAAAACTTAAAAATATAATAGGGCTGATAGAAAAGAACCAACCCCTATTCAGCTAGTTTCAGGTTTAAGGATTTAGCAGAGACCTTTTTGTTTTTAGCCTAAGAGTTTACCATATGAAGTGATTTCATCAAATCCTTTTTAATACTTCTGATATTTCATTTGTAGTTTTAAAATATAAAATTATATTTAAATTGTCCCAATCAACAATTTTCACCTGAGTTGATACAAAGGATAAAAAGTTTGCAACATTTTTTTTGTGAGGTGAGAATGAAATCAACCAATGATTTCAATGGATAAAAGTAGAGTTATAATAACACATATTCCGATTATTTATTTGTTACTGAGTAAATACACTCAAGGATATGTTTTTTATCAATAAAAGGTAAGGTAGAATACGAACATAAGACATAATTATTTACAAATAGTTATACAGCATAATCAATAATAAAAGTAAAAATACTTGAGGTTCTCTTCCACACCAAATCGTTCATATTCATCTTGGCATAGTATTTTAATTAAGTACTTTAATTTTTTCACGTTAATTTATATAGCACAATGAGGCAAGGAAGTTATTTTGTTATAATTGTTTAAATTTAAATACTAAATGAATGTTGAGGCGCACTCTGGTAATACCAAACAGTATTGAAGAGGAATTTGTCATAAAATATTTTCATGTTATAGCATTAAAATATTAATTCCATGAAAAGTGCTTCAAAATGTTTCACACAAACTGTTCCCTTTAATAAAAAATACATTATATACCAATATATTATTGGTACAATTTTGTGAATGAGATAAAATCAATCATAACATCTATTGGATTTAATATTTGATATAATGAACATGTTATTTGGATTAATTTTAAATGCAATATAAAAATATAAATAAATAAAGAAAGAAAGAAAAAATAACATTTATATATATTACATTAAGAAATAAATAACTATATCACAAGATAGAAATGTTTGTAAAGTTTTAATAGAAATCATAAACTAAACCAGGTGATTAAAAGCTTGCTACAATTTCATAAACTGCTATCCTCATTAGCAGCTAATTCTATTTCAAGTTTCCATTCTTTTAACAGTTCAATATCATTTTTTGATCTAGTTTTCTGTTCCTTAAAATATGAAATAACTGTGCCTAATGCATATGCAGCATCAGAGTGTGATATAGACAAATGTTCTTTCACAGCACCCCTCCTTCCATCTTCAATGCTTCGTTCATCCTGCATACCAGATAATTACGATTTATCCAAAACAAATTTCATTGATACTTTCAGATTAACTGTATAAATTAAAATTTAAAGTGTTTAAAATAAGAACATTTTATGAAAAGAACCACTGAGGTATAACAGACCAATAAGTGCTACTACAGTGCTACTCCTAAAACCCAACATCACGAAACCCATAACCAGCATGCATCAATCAACATAATCAAATACTGAAGATGAACATAACATACTGAATACTATTATTCAACACAGATCTGCTTAAAGTATACACACCAATTTGCAGGTATTTTTTGAGATGGCTACAGACTTTTCAGCATCAGCAACAGCTTTTAGAATGAGATTACAGTTTGCCTGAATTCCTGGTCTTCTGACTGGTCGTGGTGTCACTTTCACTAGACTTGGCAGTGCCACTTCAACTGTTTTTTCTGGAACCCGTTCATTTATTACCACTTTTGAAACTGAAGACAAGTGCTTCTTTTTCTGTAAAATAAGAAGATAAACTTTACCTACATACATGACAATTGCTATATTATTTGTCATCTACTCTCAGAATTTGCAGTATTATATGTATTGTGTGTTATTTCTTGCATTATGTATGTTGTATTAACAATGAATTAAACAGGAATAACATTACAAAAATAAGAACTAGAGTAGTTTGGTATTGTGTAGATAACATAACAGGGCAAATCAACAGGAAATTAGATGCATTAACATGTTTTGCACTAACATGATGCATTAATAAGTTTTTAATTTTAATTGTAATAAATAATAATTGAAGCTTCATTTCATATTATTATACCATACAAATTACCTTTTCTGATTCATGTTCACCTTCTTTACCCTTCTCGGGCCTTTCTGGGGAAGCCTTTCTATCTAAACTTCTCTTACTGCTATTGGTCTTCTGTTTAATTATATCTCTTGCATCATATATGATTGGTCTCTTGCTGACTGAGTCATCATTTGCATGCCATTGTATCTTTTCCCTTACACTAGACTTGCTCTGTAATCTTTCCTGTTCTCTGGACCTAGATTGCCTTTCTGAATTGCTTCTCTCTTTGATGTCATTTAATGACCTGGACCTCTCTGTAATGTGTGATTCTCGTTCACTACTTCTTCTCCTGATCCTCTGTTTATCTTGAGACTTGTTGCTAGATCGGGAATTAGAGTCTTGCATTTCACCATCCAGATTGTTGATTTTATCATTTGATTTGGTTTCACAATCCCACGTGATTTTAACTCTTTCTTTCGATCTCTCTGATGATTTACTCTTTTTATCTTTGTTCTCTTCTGAATAGGCCTTCTCTTTTTGTTCACTTGATTTTTTATCTTCATGGCTGACAGCCTCCTCTATTTGCCCGGGAGGAATATCTTTTGATTCTACACATTTTTCAGATTCCAAAGGCTGATGACTTATCTCCATTTCACAAGAATTCTCTGCACCTCCTCCAATTTCTTAAATATAAAAAATACGCCACCATAAACATTAAAGAAAATAACAAAGTAAGTATTATTAGTCAAAATGTCGTCCTGCTGAGCAATTCTAATCTAAATCAACCTATAATTCACTTTAAAACTAACCTGCATCCATTTCAGCCCTTAAGTTTACATAATCATTCTCATCATCTGTTATTGGCTCAGGTTCTTTCTTAACTGGAAAATAGCAGATTGTGTTATTTTAGACAGAATCTAAAATTAAACAAATATCAAAAAAAAAATTAATCAAGTGATTTCATTTAGAAGTGCATTAATGATGAAATATTAATTTAGTTTACTTATTTATATAAATTTAAAATCTAAGGAGTATTTCATGTAAATGCCAAGAGTATACCATAAGTATGCCATAAGTTAAATTAAAATTATCAAAATTGCTTAATAAATACATTAAAAATATATACGGCAGATTTAAAACAATTTACTTGATTGTAATGGTTCAAAAGATGTCTCATTATCCATTAAAATTTCTTCCTTTGCTTGATTCTTTGTTTTTTCTTGAGATTTCATTTTCTTTGGAGGGTTGTTCTTTACATCATCTTCACCTAATTCAGTGTCTGTAGAATGCCTCTTTGATTTTGATTTTTTTTCCTCTGATTTCTTTTTCAGGCCTGGAAATACCATTTTATACATGGAGTAAATAGCTATATTTTTAAATTAAATGTCTGCATTACTTTACCACGAATTTTATTTATATTTTACATTATTATGTTTTAAATGTATTAAAGCTTGTCTTTAATCTTTGTGTTAATGTTTTATGCAAATTATGAATTTATAAAATCCTGTTTTCTAAAGTTAACAATTAATTGTACTCCTATATTTGTTTGTTGTGCACTGCATAAATCTGTGTTGTCAAACCATTCCTGCTCACATACCTGATATGTACAAATATGTCACTCACAGAAATAAGGAATCATTCAATTGGAACTAAGCAACAGATATGAATACCAAATAAATACAGTGAACAAAAAATGTGAAAAAAGTGAACAATTATGAAAAAATGTAGGTTTATACCTTTAGAAGAAACTGTAACCTGTTCAAGCCTTTTCAGTACATTGTGCAGCCATGTTGTAAATATGATTGTGCTTGATCCAAGGAACAGTTGCAGATCTTGTTCCATCTGTTTCTGACTTTTTTTATTGGCAACCAGAACCATGACATAATCAGGTAGCTCATTGTCTGAAACAAGAATGTATTAGAAAATAAATATGAATCTAATAAATGAAAAACATTCAAGACCATATACAGCAATAGCTTACAACAGTTATACAATTACAAGTGAACCTTCATATGAGATAGGATTTATACCTACCATCAAATTTAATAAAATGCTATTGTGCTGTACATGGTTTTCAATATAAATATTTTATAAGCTCAAAGCTTGTAGGCTTGGTGGTTCCAAAGTAATGTAGCTCACCGTTTGCACGGTGTGGAGATATAAAGTTAATTGTATCCTGCCAGAAATTAATGTAACAAATTAAAAAATTAATAATAATGTATCAAAAAACAAAATTATTTAGAACCACCAGACATCTCCAAAATGTCCTCTGATCAATTAAAGATTCTTATAAACATATATATTGCTCTGTTTAATAAGAAAGATAGTCCAAGCCTCTTGTACTCTGATTGGTAATGGCTGTCTTGAGCAGAATTAAAGACTACTGCATTCACCATGTTATTAAGTCCTTCAAGAATGGCACATAGTTGTAGGTTTAGACTCATGGATCAAATTCTTCAATAGAATGCTGCATGTTTGTTTTTTCAGCCATTACTTTCCAGCTGGTGCACCAGCAAAGATCCTTTGTCACATTTTTCCTAGTGACAATTTTAGGCAGAATCAGGTATAATATGTATTCTTAAAAATTTAATTTAAATAATATTAAAATAGTTAATCCTGTATATAGAAGCATAATATACGGATTACAAATTATATTTTATTTTGTTATAGTGCCAGCCCTCGGCCTCATAACTGAGTATAAAGAATATGCTGCAGTTTACAAACATGATTCATTCATAAGTTTCAATTCAGCTATTTATTAAGGTGCACAAGTATGCCTAATACCAAAGTGAGTATGAGGCACATTATATAAAAATAGTAGTTTGTTAACTGTAATACTCACCCATATGAATCCCCAACTCCATTAGTTTCGCTCTTACAGCAGACTAAAATAGGAAAATCAGACATTAGAAGTATTAGAGCATACTGTAATACTAATCATATTAACTAAAGATAATCCCAGATAAACATGGGAAAAATAATTCCATCATTATAATAATGCATGAATAATCAATAAATATTATATAATTCATTTTAATGTATTAAGTTCAGTGGAAGAGATATTTTGTAATAATAAGTCAAATGTAACAGAATAATACACATCAAATAATATCAATAATAAATTAGATCAATATTAAATGGCATCAAATATGGTTATCAGTTTAGATATTGTTTATCACTGACGACTCATAAACAGTTGACTCGATATATCTGTTTCTTTGAAGTATTTAACAGTTGAGCAATAAAACAGTAAAAAGTGACTGGATAATTGCGTCTCACAATTTTGATCAGTTATTATTTTTCGTGTAATTAATAGAGCTTAAAAGGAACTGCTGTGCATCATTATGAGGAGCCTTTAAGTGATAGGTTATTGGATACATCAAAACTAACCTAAAATGACCATAGAGATGAACTCATTTAAAATTAGACCGTCTGAAAATCAGGGTCACATTGGCAGATAGATATTCAGGTGAGTTACAATTAAGTACAGTTACCTCATTTAATGATAGAATTAAATAATATTAATGGATTCAAGAGTAATATAATAGCGTTTCAAGTGATACAAATTGAGGATACATTTTCAAATACAGACCTGTCACTTAATGGTTAAATACAAATACGCTTTGGTATTACAATGAATAGATATATTACAATAAATACACTTGACATAAATTCCAAACTATAAACCCGAATTTTAACAGCTACTACACACCTAATTTACAAAATAATCTCGTATAAAAATTCAAACTTTAAAAAATTGCAAAAACGCCGTAGTTGGCGTGAACAAATTATAAATGGATACTTGCTTTAATTTTTTGGCTCACTTCTTCTCCCAACCTTCCCATTTTTCTCTAGTTTTGACAGTGACGGAGCCGTTACTAATTCCAAATAATAATCGGTGTATGTAGAAAACGCGAATTACAATAAAACTAATTAATTCATAGACAATATTTCGATAACATGTCTTCGTAATCTCGTAGCCTCAAGTCGTATAACCTCCTTGTTATTATTCGATTAATCAGTTGGGCCAACATCTTTTTCTTTCGTTAATTATCCAAGTTATATATCTGTTTATGATATAAAAAATTCATACTAAGTTTTATATTTAATTCTATCGCAATCTATTTATTATATTGTAATGTATCGTAATTTATTGCTCTATTTCTAATAACCTCATAGAACCGTATATTCATTATATTATTAAAGCACTGTTAATTGAAAGTCAATATCTGTGATTGAAGAACGTAAATAATTTGTTTATATTACTTGTTTACAGAATAACTTCGGGCCGCGTTACAACTTGTAACGAAATTGGATTTCACACTCTAGAAGCTTGTTATCGTCAGTAGGTCAGTATTGAAAAAACATTTATACAAATATCTTTCGACTTCATATTTTTGAATGTCCTATAAATTTTCTGAATGAGTAGTTAATTTCTTGTTAGTAATCAGGGTTTTTATCATATTTAATACTGCATATATACACTGAATACATAATATCTGTCAATCAATTTTTGACTCCGTATAATAAAAAACAAGACAATTTGTAATGCTGACACTAGCTTCCCTTTTAAAGTACCGAAAATTTGTTTTAGGGTTTTTTAAAAATTTAAATGGATATTTTCTGTATGACTTATTATCGACTTTAAGCTTAGGTATAATGGTTGTCAGAAAAAGGAAATAAAATTGTAGCTTCATTAAACAGAGTAATGTCTTATTGAAGAAATGAGAATATGGACATCGAATTTTAGATAATCGCTCATTTGGAAGGGTTATTCTTTTACGCGGAGTAAGAGATTAAATTCATTTTCGAATAGTATACTGAAATGGCACTGCAATGTGAAATATTAAAGGCGGTCGTTCTGCGGTAATAGCATCTAGGTTATCCAGCGGTTGGATTCGCAACTCCTACTTTGTGTTTACCCTATAACCCCGTTCAAGTGGACTTGTCTGTACCATTTTTGGAAAATGCAGTAACATTTTGAGTAGGGCGAAGGGTCGGCCGTGACGTGAGTGCGTGCGCCGCGCAGGACTGGTGAAGCTGTGCTCCGCTCCTGCGATGACGTCATCGGGCCGGGCACCGGGATCAATATATTTTATACAAGATTTTCACCGGTGGACATTGAACGTCCGCCGCTCTTAGTCTTTGCCCAGTCATAGAATTGTCGGTCGGATAGCGTGCATCCAGAGGGTCTCCGCCTCGTCCACCGCCTGCATTCTGCCACTAGCCCAATAACAGTAACAGGACACCTGCACAGCAGTAGACGTTCGGCACCCCCACACAGCGGATCCGTCTATTCACCTATTGCATATTGTCAAGTGTTGTAACCTACTGACCCCCTCATACTGGTTTTCTATTCTCCTTCCTGGGACTCTTTATATTCTGCGGATTTAATGAAATCCTGGATGTACGAATTATGCGTTTACTGTTGGAGTCATCGATGAGTCGACCGATGTAAGCCCACTTTATTTTAATTTTTCGATTTTTATTCGAATCCCTATTCTATGGATTATTCTCTAAATAATTCGTTATACTTTTGTTCGTAGTGGTAGCATTAAATAGAGTCGATACTTTTTATGACTTACCGTAAGCAATTTATTACAGGTAATTATTAGCCAATTTGTCCGACAAGACACAGAACTGGGCCAGATCCGAAATGAAGGTCTGCACGATAAATAACTATTATTATTAATATTTTCGAGCTTTCACTTCACCAATATTTACCACTATTCGGGATGCTCTCCTCCAGAATGTCTCACGATGTCATAACTAATAATGAGAAATTGATTCACGATTTTTAAATGTCAAATAAGCACATTTATCAGTTTCACAACAAATTGCAATTGCTATACTATATGTCTAATCATGAAACAAATCAGAAGGTTCAATACTAGTAATAGCAGTAATTTTATAAACGAGAACATTTGTCAGAAAAACGATATTATATCCATTATATGCATTTAATTTTGGTAATAGCTTCACATAAATCCCCTCTCTGTAGTAAATGAAGACAATTCTTTTCTGTCATTTTTTTTATTTTCCCACCTAAATAAAATAAAGCATATCATTACTGCAGTATAACTGTACTAATATTTTTAACAGGTTCACTGCCAAGCATGGCCTTGAATGATGCAATTCGTGTATAAAAATTGTATATATTTTGTGGTATTTGTAGCACATGTTTTGCTTTGTTTATTCAATATATACTATCATTAAGGAACCTTATACGCAAACATTTTTTTTCACAAATTTGATTTTATTATTCACAGATTTGGAGTTAGAATCTGGTTTTAATAGTACCATTATTCCCTCGGGACGTATTCCGGTACTGGGATTTGTTTAATTATTTGCGGTCATTGGGTTGGTCGAATATAGGTAGACGCAGAAGCTGTGGCATGGAGGGAGCCCCCCCCCTCGCCATCCTTCATGTTCCTCCCCTCCTTTCTTCTATCTCTCCCACCCTCCCTCCCTCCTTCCCTCTCACTCCAGTGTTATTGACATCGTCCGACACCACCCAATTACAATCTTTCTGTGTCAAGACTTTCGAGTCGTAACAACCCCCCAACATAGTACTACAAAATACGAGTCCTCCTCCTTCATTTTTGTCCTGCCCTTTGTCTAATGAAGAAACACTCCAGGCTCTTCACTTTTTATTATATTCGTTTAGGGGTTAGACGACCCCGAAAAGTTATGATGTCTCGTACGGGAACAGAATTATAAATATCCAAGTACTCGCAAAACTGAGTATGAGGTGGAGTACTGAATTGCAGTATTGATTTCTAAACCAGCCAAGTCAAATAGCAACGAAAAGATATGTGTTTCGCGTTATTTTATAATACGATAATAATATAGTGATCTCCGCTAGATATTTAAATTGTACATTGTAGTATAGGTACAGCACGTATAAACCAAACAAAACACTATAGAATATCATATTACCAGACTTAAAGAATTTTAGAATTAGAACTACCCGATCTAATTCTCCCTGACGTGCTCAGGACAGCTGTTTGCCAACATAAACTGTCTTATTCATAATATAACCTAATTAACGCTTTATATTAATACAATAAGGGAGAATTTTTCGGTACGGGCAATATTCATTAATAATTAGAATCACTACCGCTTATAGGTGTAATATTAGCGCTTATTTCTAAATCAAATTCGTAGCATGGAATTCTATAATTCTCGACGACTCGGGTTATTTTATTTCAGGAATTTTATATTTATTAGATCGTTTTTTGTATTGCAGATGTCTCGATAAATTAGTATTAGAATATGCTGAAAATAACAAAAGGTCTCAAGAAAAAGAAAAAGGGGAAAAAGAGCAAACATAAGGAGGAAGAACTCTTCGACTCGGCCGAGTTAGAACAGTACCGGAGGGAACACCAGAGGTCGTCGGAAGAGAACGCCGACGATTCGAAAGAGAGCGAGGAATGGCAGAAGTTTAAGGCGCTCACCTCGGGGGTAGATGACATACTAAAGAAGACACAGGGAGACCTCGACCGGATCAAATCGACAAGCTTCTTCCAAAAGAAACAACCGGGCACAAGCGAACAACCGGCCGAAAAAGCCCCAGAATCCGAGAAGCTACCACCGCCGAAGGAGAAAAAATGGGTGGACTTTGAGAGCGAAGGTGTAGAGGAGGAGAACGACACTAAAGCGGGCGAAGGAGAAGAACAGAAGGAGCCCAAACAGCCGGAACAGACCCACCGGGAAGAGGAACGCAGGCAAGAGCAACAAGTCCCCGAAAGCGAAGAAGAGACAGAAGAAGATGACGAGCCCGAGGACGACGACCTGTTTGATACCTCTTACGTGGATGTGGTAGCCAGCGGTCAAGTCAAACTAGCCTTCATACCCGAGAGTCCCACCCTAGAGGAGACCAGTTTCGACCCCTTCGACACGTCCATAGTCGACAAGGTAATCAAACCGGAAGACCAGAACGAAAAGAAAAAGCCCGTGGTGAGTCTCGGCTGCGCCGTACAAGTACTGACCGGCCAGGTCGACAGGGCATCCCCCGCCGGCGACACCAAGTCCTCAAAGAGGCGAAGGCAACTCAAACGGGACCTTCTGCTAGGCAGTTTCGATGAAGACACCAAATTCGAGGACGAAAGCCAAATCAAATCCGCCGACTCCCCTCCCAAGTCGATTCTAGATCAGGATCCCGTGTTTGATGCGGACAACATCGTATTAGCACCGGTCACACCACTCTTAGAAACCGGCACCGTCACCTTTCCCGAGGAGGATACCACCAAACTACTGACCACAGATGTTCTCCAGTCTTCTAGGGAGCTCATAGAAGAATTCGAGCCGTCGGTATCGAATCCAATCGCGGAACTAGAAGAGGTCGAAAAAGGACACTGTTCGGATGAGGATTTGGACGACGAATTCACCGCGTTAGCCACCGAATCCATAACTAAGGAGGTCAAACACACGGAGGAAAAAGGTAAACCTCAGAGGCCGCCCGTACCTCAACTGCCGCCCTCACTAATCGAGACATCGGCCGCTTTACTCTCGTCAGAATTAAGCGATCGACCGTCGGAGGAAGAGGAAGGAGATGACCCGTTCGATACTTCATTCGCCACCAAGGTATTGCCTGGAAAATTCGAATTAAAGATAATAGAACGAGAAATCCTTAACGACGACCCACTGCCCGAACCGAGGCGCACCGTTGATATTGACGTTCGAGAGAAGATAAATATCGTCTTGAACGCGGCCGAAGAAGGACCGGCGGAGAATTTGTTCCGAGAAGAATTGATAGAGGACAGTCCACAGCGTTTAAATTTCAAGCACAGAGACTTACTGGGAGGAAGCACCACCGATCTATCGAAAATCGGTCACACCCCCATCAAACCGGCGGAATCGTTAATTACAGAACCCAAGACAGAAGAACCCGTACCTGTAGACAGCGATCCTTTCGACACTTCGGCCGTTGAAATTCTCGCGGCGCCCGGCAAAACAGAACTGAAATATCTCGAGGAAGAATTACTACAACAACAGGTAGAGCAAGTTTCGCTGAAAGTAGACGTCGAAGTAGATAATGATTTCGACCCGAGAGCCGAAGAAGCTACTGCCGTAACCCCGAAGCCCAACAGACCGGACAAGCTTCAATTGGAGGATAAGAAATTCTTAATTCCGAAAGTGGTAGCTTTCGATATTAAATCGCCGTCGAATCTTCCGGATTTATTAGCGGTCGGAAAAGAAGAGGTGTCGAAAATCAGCGGCAAACCTCTCACTCCCTATTATCCGGACACTAAAGTTCTGGAAGAAAAATCCAGTTTCGAGACACAAGAGGCCGATCCGTTCGACACATCATTTGTGACGAATTGTCCCGGTAAAATCGAACTTAAGTTATTGGAAAACGAACTGGTAGGCGGAGAACTCAAACACAGTCTATCAGATCCTGATTTCAATCCGAGAGACGAAGGAGCCGAGGTCAATCCGGTTTTCGATACTCCTTTCCAGATAAATCCTCCAGCCACTTCGGAAGGAGCTAGCTATTTTAGAGCCGAAACACAGGGTACGGAGCTTTCCGATCAATTCGGGAACGAATTTCAAACTACCGTCGATCCGTTCGACACATCAATAGTCGATAATTTGTTGAACACCGAACAAACTTTATTCGCACCCAAATCGTCGTCAGGAAGCAATATATCCGACCCGGCAAGTTCGAATCTGTTCGCGGACGATAGAAAAGACAGTATACCGACAGGTGATGATTTGTACGAAAGCGACGAAAATATAACCGCCAAGCCGTTGACTCCACTCGTCGCGAGATCATCGATCGTCATTCCAGAAGAGGACATAGACCCCTTCGATACGTCTATCGTCGGTGAAATAGTACCGGGAAAGACCGAATTGAAGTTATTGGAATCAGAACTGATGTCTAATTAAGTTCTAAAACGATTGGAAGTTATAAACCACTAATTTCAAATAAAAGCCTGTAATTTATAAGCGTTTCTTTAGACAATTCAACATGGCGAATCCGTTTTTGATGAGCGAATCCGATATCGGAGATACTCAGGTATCTAACGGAAATTCGCATTTCAATCCCTTTTTGGCTCCTTCAGAGTATACCAGCCCGGGGTTCGATAACCCTTTCATGAGCGGGGCGTTGAATACGGCCATGACCGACGACGCCTTCGCAGGAACCGGCAACAGCGCCTCCACCAATCCCTTCGTATTCGGTACCGACTTGGAACCCGCCACTACGGATATATTTACTGGCGGTCAGGCGGAACAAAATGAAAGCGCCGAAATCAATTACGATAATATATTCTCTTCTCCGCCCCAGAGTAAGGCATCCTCTATATTTAACGCTTACGAACCCGAAGAGGAAACGAAACCGGAGACGGCGAGCACGATCGAGGGCATTACAGGTAACGTATTTTCTGGACGCCAGTCGGCGGGCGAAGATCTAATGGGGGTAAACTGCGGGGCGAAGCCGACGGGGGCGGCGCCCAAAGGACCTCCCAAGCGACCGCCCCCGCCTCGGCCGGTCCCACCCAAGGAAACCAAGGACCTGATATTGAGCGTGACCGGAGCCATGGAAGCCACTTCTTCCCACCTGCTGGACCGACTGCAGGCGACCAGGACCCCCAGCCCGACCCCCATCAGGGACCTCCACTCGCCGAGCCCCACCCAGTTCGGCGACCTGTTGGACGTGGACGATCAGATCACCTGTTCGGCCGGGCCCCCCGCCCCCTCCGAGGAGAACCTACCTCCCCAAGACCTCCTCAGCGATTTGGACTTCATGGGCATCGAAAGCGTCGTCTTCTCGGCTTCCGTTGAGACTCAACAGGACGCGGCTCCTGCCGCATCTGCGACCCGTGCCGACGACTTGGAAACGATGCTCGGAGCAGGGGACGAGGGCGAGCCCGCCTCGTTCGCGGAGGACGAAGACCTGATGGGGACGACTTTGGAGAAGGCGCCGTCCCCGGTGGAGCCAGCGGGTAAAGTGCCGCCGGTGGGGCGGCCGCCACCCCCGCCCCTAGCGCCCGGTCGCCCTCCCCCGCCTCAGCAACCGGCCCGACCTCCGCCCCCGCTCAACCCCCATCCCCGATACCGAACCCATACCCATCGTCGAAAACCCTCCCGAGGTGCCCGTCGGCCCGTCGACCTTACCCGACGAAAACCGGAGCCCCGATTTCGCCGACGTGTTTGGAACCGACGTGAAAGAGTCGCCGGAAGTGGCTAAAGAGGAAATCGCCGCTTTCGACATGTCATCCAGCTGTTTTCTGGAACGGGACGTAATGTCCGGTCAGACGATAATGGAAGAAACGACGGAAGAAGCGGGCGCCGATACCGCTTCGTTCGACGAAATCGTGACGAGGGCCGAGACCGGGGGATTTCCTCCGTCGTCGATCGGGTTCGATACCGGGTTCGAGAGTACCACCGCCTCGGAACCGGCGCGAGACGCATTCGGTCTGTTCGATAGCCCTCCCGTTCTCGCCCCTGCCGCCCCCGCTGCCCCCACTGCCCCCGCGGACATCTTCCCGGAGAAAGGTTCTGTACTGAACGAAGACGAGTTCGATGCCTTCGCCGCCAAATTTGAGAGCGCCGCCGCCGTCAACGAGGGCAAAATCAAAATGGGGCCTTCCGATCCGTTCGACCCTTTCGCGTCTTCCCCTTTCGGACCTACAGGCGCCGCGCCGACAGGTAAAATGAATACAGATTTAAAACTGTTTTGGGACATGAATATAAAATATTTCATCTTGGCGCATTCCTTATTTACGGATTGACGTATTTAAGGTTATTTTATTTCAGATGAAAACGTAGGATTCGAAACGGATGGAAATTTCGATTCGTTCCTAGCGTTGAGGGAGCCTCCACCGGTACCCCAAGGGACACCGGCTCGAAGGATCAGTCGAGGCGAATCCGCCGACTCGGAAACGGGCAACGATTTTAACATATTTATCAAGTAAGTTTCAGATTCTTTCAAATCTTTTAATGTTAAGAATGTGTTTTATTATAATAATGAATAACGGAACTGATCACTATTTGAATGCTTGCGAATTGTGAATTTGATAAGAGTGGATCCGGAAGGAACTATTTTCCGAAATAGTGCAGAAATTATACCGTGGCATAGAAATATTTATTGTAAATATAGAAAGACTTATGATGTAAAAAGTTAAAGAATAAATGATACGCAAATCTAACGTGTTTTATTTTAATTATTCATTTCTTACATTAAATTTTTCTTTAATCGATTAACAGATCTATTAGAAATGATGTTTTAGAGTAATTGAATTCCCCAATTAAGAAATATACTAGTTCTAACGAATTTGGGCGTTTGATACTCGTCCCTCAATACAGTTCAGTTTCGCGGGTTTGCCTACTTAAGGCGCCGTCTATTTATGAACGGCCCGCACTACCCGACATTACGGCAGCACAACATTGCAAACTATGTCGTTAATGAAGAAGTTTCCTTTTATTATAATTAAATTAATGATTGATAATAATGTAATTAATTAATTATTAATAATAAGTTATTAATAATTAATTAGGGCACATTAATGTATGAAACATGAACGTTACTTCACATATCACAAGTTTAAATAAGAAGGAAATGAAAACCTATTTCTTGGTTGGACACTAGACATTTATGTAGTTTGAAATCTCTGATAATTTCTGACAATATGAGGATAATTCATCGCCTGCCTGTTTAGACAACTATCGATTAATTTGCTTGTAATTTTGATCGGAATTAATTTTACCAGTTTTGAAACTTTTCTAGATTTGACCACAATGCTTCTACGATTTGTGTTCTAATTCTTAATTTATAGGCCTAAGACCGACGAAGAGATAAAATCCGCGGCGGTGGACAATGGGCTGTTCGCGGCGCTGGCACCACCCCCGCCTAAGAGCCCCGTCCAGCCGCCGCCGGCCACCCTCCAGGACTCCAGCCCGAGGTTCAACCCCTTCGATAACACCCAGCAGGAAATGCCCATACCGGCCGCCGAAACTGCCACATTCGCCGAAAGTAAGGAATTCTAGTGCCATAAATATTCGACCGTATATTCATTTGTTTCCGGAATGATTTGCGGCTAATTCCTCTTTTTCCAAACCCGCAAATAAGTATACCTGGAAGCAATATATTTGTCACAGTTAAAATTATCGTAACACTAAATATTGCACAATCGTTGCTGTATTTTGAAATAAATCTTGGCTTAGAATTTTTATTCAATTCAATAGTAATATCAATTAGAAAATTATAGTAAACCTATAGTTGATCACACCAATTGTTGACCAAACAGTCAGGTCCGAGATGGCCGATACGGGCGGGCCCCAGATGGAGAGGACGGACTCCCACGAAACCCCGCCCACTCCCCTATTCGACGAAGACGTCTCCCAGCCCCTGGAAGACTTCCCGAGGATCAGTTACGAAGGTGCCGGCTGGGAAATGCAGCTGAGGCAGCCGAACAAAAAGAAGATTACAGGACAGAGGTAAACATCGCACAATTGAATAAGACTACTATTAGCGCATATATATATATATATATATATATATATATATATATGGGTATAATTAAATCTTTCAGATTGTATACCATTACGAGTGATGGGTGGAAATCAATTTTAACTATTATCACTTGTAAGCATAGCGTAATGCTGCAGTAAGAACCTCGGTTAGTAGGGTTTGCCCCACCTCCAGGTATATAGAGGACCCCGAGTTGATCTACTATTTAGTCGTACCCTAATGATGGAAGGAGTAAAATTTCGAAATGTCGAAATTAACCGAAGTTCTTCCGACGGCATTACGCTATCCCGCCGGAAATGAGTTAGTGAAAATTCAATTTCCGGTCGCGGAAACCCCAGCTCATTAATTTTAATTATTATTGTGCTCGAAGGTTTTGGAAGAAAATATTCCTCCGCTTGGTCTACCAGGGCGAGAACCCGGTTCTTCAACTGTTCAACAATAAGGACGATAAGGACCCGTTCCAGGAATTGCCCCTTCAGCCGTGCTACTCAGTTTCCGAAATCGGTAATTGGTGCTTACATACATATATATCACATCCCTGGCTTTTGAGCTTACGATTAACTTCGTCAAATGAGAAAGTACTGTGAACGCAGAGAGCATACACGCATCGGCATTAAACAAGCAGTTAAATTCAAATGTTTTCGATTTACAAATTCGAATACATATTTCGGTTATGCCTGAAACTCTGCAGAGCATTTCATAGAATGCCCTACAAGTTGAACAACTAATCTGGTTGGACCTGAAACACAAAAGTGGGTTCGAACCAAAACATAATGGACGATTTTTCTGTCTTTTGGCTGTTGTTTTCCATTAAAATTACAGTCGATACCTCCCACAATGTTTGAACTCAAATTGACGACTTGAATTATTGATAATTCGCAGGAGCCCAACAGTACGACCAGTACGGGAAAATATTCACGGTGAAATTGCAGTTCATATTCTACAAGGAGAGGCCCGGCGTCAGGCCTGGACAGGTGACGAAGGCCGAAAGGATCACCAACAAGCTGAGTCAGTTCGCCGCCTACGCTATACAGGGCGATTACCAGGGGGTCAAGGAGTTCGGCAGCGATCTCAAAAAACTCGGTCTACCAGTGGAGCACGCACCACAGGTCGACATCATTATTATACACAGATTAGACGATTATTCTCTTTAAAAACGTTACTTAGTTAATTTTAAAAGTTTCAACTGTACAGTACAATCAGCGATATTGATGTTAATTAAAACAGCACCAATAAGAAATAGAAAATGATGGGGTCAGCTCCACTGGCTTGCTCCCTCTATTTATTTTTTTTTTATTTGTACAAATCAATTATAACATAATTGTGTGTACAAGTGTTGAGTGTATGTTTCTCACTTGAATGGCTTGACAAAAGAAACCATCCAATGACGGCACTTTTCACAAAGCATGAAATAATTTATGGCTTGGTATAGCGATTCTACGGGCTAAGAAGATCTCTAGGCCAGCGGCGTTTAAGCCGACGCGGGGGGGTTAATGGATGGGTAAGAGAGGAGAGGGACTGAACGAGTGGATTGGGATGAGGAGAAAGGCGGGAGTGGAACTTCAGGAACCGGGATTTTGCGGCTTCGTCGACTGTTTGTATGTTGAGGTCATGGTGGATTGTCTGGTTAGAAACCTACCAGGGAGCATTAAGGATGGTGCGAAGGACTTTTGATTGGAAGCTCTGAATGCGAGCGATGTTGGATGTCTTGGTTGGCTCAATTCCATATGTCCATGTCGGTTTCAGTATTGCTTTGTATATAGTTAGTTTGTTGCTTAAGATCAATTTCGATGTCCGTTTTAGTAATGACCTTAAGAGTCCACATTTTCTGTCAAGTCGGTTCTTTGGTGAAGGTCGGGTAGACGTGGGGGATGTCGCCTGCACAGGGATTGGATGTTGGATACGTGTTCCTGAAGGTTGGTAGTTATAGTTGCAGGATTTAGATCGGATGTAAGAATGCATGTGTCGTCAGCAAACGTGGCAAGGACTGTGGAAGGATGTGCAGGGATATCGGCGGTGTAAATTGTATATAGGAGTGGACCTAGGACACTACCTTGTGGTACAGACGCTCCGACTGGGCAGTAGTCGGATAGTGTCTCCCTCTATTTAAGAGACATTTTGATTTACGCTAAGTTGTAAATTTCACATACTAATTATATTTTGTCACTGTTAAAATATTACTTTATACAATAACTCACGTTTTACTATTCAGTCATAAGATATTTTTTTTTCTATGCCTGAATCTCGGCAGATCTCGCAACTGTTCAAAATTGGGTCGCACAGCTACGAGGACATGAAACAGTTCAGCATGTGCGTTGAGGAGGCGCTGTTCAGGCTGTCGGCGCACAGGGACAGGGCACTCAACTACAAAATGGAAGAGGTTCAGATAACGGCCGTCGACGAGCTCTACGTCGAACAGAATGCGACGGGAGGCGTTGAAAAGCAGATCGCCAGAGTCCGATTATTTTTCCTTGGCTTTCTCTCAGGTATCGCCGTACCCTTACTTTCAATACATATAAATAATATATTCGAATACGTAGATAAAATTAAAATATGCTCTCCGATCGCCGACAAAAATATAAACAATAATTAATTTCCTTAATGCATTCGAAGCCAAGAGTACCAATTATTTGAAATTAATTCAATTTTATTAATTAAGAAAATAAAAAACCCCATAATTTGAAATTATTCTGTTCACAACATAAATTCAAATCCTGACAATGCCTGTGTACTTTATATTATATCACGGATCATATATCGAGTAATTTAAAATGCGAATATTATATTATTATGCTATTAAAAAGTGTTAAATTTGAGACTATTACGATGCCAGTTATTTGTGGTTATGCATAATTATGACAAGAATTACAAAATGCGTGTGTGAATATGTATTTATATAGGTGAGTAACATAATTAAAATACTGATAATTAAGTCGTTAAAATCTTACATTAATCAGTGAGAACAAAACGAGTTCGGTGTTAAAAATCGGCTGGTGGGATGCACGGCGCTTCTGATACTAAACGCACGACGGTCATGCGGGTTTGCCGACTCTGCTGCCATTGCATATTAACGAACAGAAATAATATAACCGTTCATTCATTATTTCGAAGCGTTATTCTTCGCGCGGATTTTAATTGTTTAAACTTTAATAATAAAAATATCTGGCCTTTTTTGTTATAACCCAGACCGGTTCGGCTATTCGTAGCCTCGTAATTAAAAAAAAATTATGGCTTCTCTTAATGTGTCTGACTTTCGCGACGGTTCATAATGTGAACACATTTTTCTCTCTGACAACGGCACAAAGGGCAGTTTGTAGAATATTCTGTTCCTCAGAGAAAATGGTAGCCTCCCACAGAATGGTTATCTCACGTTAAGCGTCCGTAGTCAATGGACGATTGTGAAGTGAAATAAAGTGAAAATATGAATCGACAGACCCAACTGAACGATTTCGCCTTTTATTATTTCAGGGATGCCGGACGTTGAGCTGGGCGTTAACGACCTGGTGAGGCAGGGCAAGGAAGTGGTCGGCCGGCACGATATCATACCGGTCGTCACCGAAGAGTGGATCAGGCTCGAGTGCGTCGAATTCCACAGTTGCGTACAGCAGGATGAATACGAGAAGACGAGGACCATAAGGTTGGGGCTCTGCGGGATAATTCAATTTTATTTCAAGATTTAGTATGAAATTCCAATCCTAGATAGTCCGTTTAAGTAAGATTTTCTCATCGAGGCTCAATTTTCGCGGTACACGTGTCCGGTTTATTTATAAGAAATAAAATAATATATATTTATTTATTACCATCTTATTATTTATTATGATAAATAGGTTCAAACCGCCCGACGCTTGTTATATCGAACTGATGAGATTCAGAATAAGACCTCCCCGAAACCGAGAACTGCCTCTGCAGCTGAAGTGTTCGATGTGCGTGACTGGAAACAAGGTAATTCAAACAAATGGCTTCACAGTTGATCGCGCCTATCTAAGCTCGTATACGAGCGGTATTTCAGGAATCTAACTGGTTATCTGTTAGGTGGAGATACACACGGACATACTCGTCCCGGGGTTCACGAGCAGGAAACTAGGCCAGATCCCCTGCGAGGACGTCATGGTACGAATCCCGATACCCGAATGTTGGATATACCTGTTTCGAGTCGAAAAACACTTCCGGTACGGATCGGTGAAATCAGCGCATCGAAGGTACACATCCAATAAGTTCACGTTTTATGGCCTTTTGTATAGTTGAAACTCAGTATAGTCTAGGTATACAAGGAATTAAACAATTGCAAGTGAAAGGGAACAGAAATATTAGTAAGGAGTAATTTTATTCTCCAATCTAGTTCTTCTCTAGAATAACATGTTTGGTTAAATAGAAATTAGTTATTTTTCTAGATTCTCACGTGAGAAACAATGAAACATGTTTCTTTCCGGATCAGAAACTTAATTCCTTCATTGTATCCGCTGGTTTTGTACTCAATGAATATTTTTGCACTAAGGACGGGAAAAATTAAAGGCATCGAGAGAATCCTGGGAGCGGTAGATAATCTGGAAACTTCGCTGATGGAAGTGACATCTGGCCAAGCCAAGTACGAGCACCAGCACCGCTCCATTGTGTGGCGTATGCCCAGGCTACCCAAAGAAGGACAAGGTGAAGGGATACATTTAGATCATCTAATTATAATACGAAACTATTTTAAACGCTGTTCTAAAATCATTAAGCCTCAATTATTAGCTTTATCTCTGCTTTAATTATGGAGGCCATTACGGATAAAACATTAAATCGATGTAATACCATACAAAATAAACAATCGTCACATTTTTAATAATAATCGTCATTTGAACAGATTTTGGAAACAAAAGACAAATCGACAACTCAGAAAGTGCACAAATTCCAATATTCAAGACGACGCAAGTGTCGTTTTATCACTTGCGCGTATCCCGAAACTGTTCACCGATTGGCAGTTTCCAACATTTTAAATCAATTTACGATCGGTCTAGTCATAGAGAAGCTATTTATGTTTTCAAACGGCTGGAAATTCATTTTGAATATATTTAAAGTGGTTTATTCCGATATGCTAGATTTTCAAAGGCATTTTCACTGATTCAATAGAGTGTAAATATTTGGCCTGCCCCTCCAACTAATGGCATAAAGTCGGGACGCTTTGATCTCCGGCTCAGATTGTCGGGGATCTAATTTTCGATTAAATTAAATTTCGGCCCGGCGAGCGGAATCGGGTGAATTAAATTGATTTTCAGGAGCGTACACGACACACAATTTGGTCTGCCGGCTGGGGCTGACCTCGTTCGACCAGATCCCCGACGAGTTGGCCAAGTACTGCTACGTCGAGTTCACAATGCCGGCCACAACTGTCTCGCACACCACTGTCAGGTCCGTATCTATAGCCAACAGCGACAGCGACTCACCGCCGGAGAAATACGTACGACAGCTGTCGCGCCACGAGTACAGGTACGTTACTGTAACACTCCAGAACCTAATCTCCACTATACATATTGAGAATTATCGCTATTCATATTGAACACATTAAAATGTTCGTATTGCACGAAATCGCCTCGGAATTTTAAGTCGATTCTCGAAACAATCGAAAGATACCTTTAAATGTTTCATACACAAGTTGTGAATGTGGTTCTTGGAAGATGATGTGGGGTCACCTTGTTATACCGGCCCGGCTATACAGGCGGCGATCGATTCGCTATTCGAATGTAGGGACTGTATATACCTCCTCCGATATAATATGAGAAGCTCGGTCGATCCGAAAATTTATCGATCCCGCCCCGAACCCGTCGAAACGAAACGAAAATAGTCGACAGGAAAGGTATACGCGTGCGTACGCCGGGAAGAATTCGCTGCTGCACTCCAACGCTGTTAAGTATTTAGCGGCCGTCTCCAACGCCGGTACTTGACCCAGACGCTTTGACCTCACGCTCGAGTCTGCCGCCATTACTAGACCGAAGAGTGGTACAATAACCGCAATTAAAAAAAAATCCTAATATCTCTAATAATATTGTAAAAGTCGAAATGGGTTAACCGCAAAGTATTTCTTTTCCAAATTCCATGAGAGCTCTATTAAAAAATAGGATTACCTTACTAATAACTAATCCAGTAGGAATTTCCAGTGAACTGCCATTTTGCCATTTGAATCAACCAGGATAAAAGACAAATTTTATGATTTCTGAATTTATTATCACAAATGTTAATAAAATCATAAAAAATTTTGAGCATAATTTAGTTTGGAATACCGGTCTTGTGGTCTGCTAGAGGTTGGAATACCGTAGGTTTTGCGTTCTTCTGTCTCCTCTCGCCGGTTTGGTCTTTTGCTAAACCGATTTCGGCCGTTCGGTTTAGTCGTGCTTCTCGTGACTTGATTTTACTTGAACAGAAACCGAAAGGGCACTAAATAAACGCGATCACCCACCAGCTATTGATGTGCTTAATTTTTCGACCTCCTCAAGCCTCCTTGAGCCAACTCTGTCCAGTACTTCACTCCGGGGACCTCACTGCAACGGTTGCAACATACTTTCTGAAACTGTCTTTTACCAACAGCTGTACTGTTTCTAGACGCTTTAATACACGGTCGGTACAGTGTTTCACGTCTTCTCTTATCCGTTTTAGAGTTGAAATCGAGCACACTCAGGGCGAAGGGCCTTCCGACTATATAGCGGCGACAGTTTCAAAACCGGCTCCGGCTCCGGCTCCAATCCCAGAACAAGTGACTTCGCAAACACCCGGCGAATCAGACAGCGATTCTTCAGCCTAAACAAACCGCAATATTAGATGAAAGATCGCGCTGAGAGCAGAAGAATGTATTTCTAATAGTGGCAAACAAAAACTATTAATCATTACACAAATCTATTATATTATGCGTGTAAACAAATAATCTACATCGTAAAAAGAAAACGATATCAAGGTACTTAATGTATAATTATTAATTTAATGTTCAAACAATATAGTTATAAGTTATTGTATAGGCGAGGAGATATATACTCATATATCGAGTCATCAACAAGTGTTTCTAATGTAATGAACTCGGGGACAAAAATATGTGAGACGTCGGTAATATAATGCAAATGTATAGGATAGGAGGGTTGGTTATCTGGCATAAAATAGACAATATTAAATGTAATTACTGTTAGGAATAGATAGAACCTATAACCTTTATATATGTTATTGTTGATGTGAGGGTTCCCGGACCAAACGGTAGAGTATTCGGTTATCACAAATAGCACAAATTGAGACTGTTTATACGGTGTGTTATATTGCATACTAAGGCTTGAAATCACTAATAAATTAGAGATGGTACGATATCTGTAATAAAATAATATTAACTTAGGGATTATTAATCTATATAATAGCGGTATCTTTGCAACGGTAACGCGTCATTCGCTCTAACGAGTATACCCTAACACGGCCCATTCACATAGCTGTCTAGTCGATCATAAGTAACTTAAAATGTGATGGATTAGACTTAAGCATAGACAATACAATTTTATATTGAACGTATTCCCGTTTAACACTGTCATACATTTCACGTACAATGTATATTAATTTGGTGACAATTAATACGTATTATAAAACTGCAATATTTGTGTATGTTTGAAGTTGTATATGTAAATAGTCGAGCGAACCAGTCTCTATCGGACATTGAACAAGTGTACTTGCAATTCACGTCGGTTTTATATGGTAAAAAATAAATGAACGTCTGCTGGGTTAAAGAGCATAATGTGTAAACTGTGTTTAAACATACAAATCCATTGATGATGTTACTGGCAGTTATTCACAAGAGATAGAAATGAGCCAATACCACATTTCAAAGATATATATACATTTTTATGAAAATTGTGAGCTTGGTTTTTAAATTGATTGCATGTGGCCTGGGTTAAGCTGTTTGTTCGCTGTAAGCTAATTTAGTTACACAATGCAAATATCACTTCACTATTTGTATATGTGAATTATGTATATAAGTATATAAGTAACATGGAAGAAATAAAAAAAATACAGGAAACCTCAATGTCTTGGCGTGCTAAATAAATGTATTCTTTTATATTGTTTCATTTAAATTATATTTTTGAATCAAAAATTATTTAAATTGAAATTAATTAATTTAAAGCCATCTTAACTATTTCTGTTTCCTTACATAATGTATCGTGAATAAATTTTAAGGTTGACAAAAATAATTTTAATTGTGAGTATAGTATTGTTGATTTAAAAACAAAAATGCATGGGTATGGTTCTTTTGTTATTCCTTGCCCAATAAATTATGCTAGAAAATAAATATAATACGTATTTACTGTTGTTTTGTTTAAAAGAGTTTATTGTTCTGTTAAAATAGTTATTTTGTGCATTACAGCTTTAGAATCTAGGCGTACCATTTGCATTTCTTACAATTTAATATGTGTAGGTGTAAGCCTAAGAAGAACTATCCCTGAGTCAGCTTCATTGTAAGATTTGTTGTATATGTATATATATGTGTGTGAGTAATTCCAGATAACTGTAGGAGCTTAACAAATTATATATATGTACATTTTTTGGGTGTATGGAAGTGAGCATTCGAAATTTGAGTATGATAATTTAAATCTGTGTAATCTGTTACAGCGCTATTGTTGAGGATAAATATAACCCAAGATATGCTAGCCATATATGGCTCCCATAATTCAAAATCAGTGTTTCCTATCAGTGTTTTACCTAAATATCATAGTTATATATTATAGTGATGTTTTAGAAAGTAACTAATTTTCGTATTCATATATATATATATAATTATAATTATATCAATGGCAGAGTTCAATTGTGGAGAAAAGTTACCTTACAAAGGTTGTATAGGAATATAATTTCCTCAATAAACCAATATGTAGCCCTAGATGCCTGTATTTAGATATTGACTGGTACATGTAAACATTAAATTCTACTATTTGTTACTTTGTTCATTAATTGCATCGGCAGCAGCACTAATATTTACCGAATTGCCAGACTTCAAATTACTCCATTTGCTGAAATGGAATAATAAAACCAATTTATATATTTCTTAATATCAATAACATGCTTTTGAACTTGAAACACATGTCCTTTAACCAATTTAGAATGCTGCTATATTTTGTGGTAAATCTGATTTACATCAGAATGAACAGGAGCTTGTACAAATATCATATGCAAAACATTTTGCGTTAGTCAATAAACTGGAACTATTTGAGCCCACATTTTTTTATTTTATGTCATATTTCACTGTAGAAGATTAATTTAGTATAATCAAAGTCCTTAAGAAATTTGTACATAAGAATTGAAGACTATATTTAAGAAAATATTTTATTGATATTTTGTAAATGAAATGAGTTGTACAAAAACAAAGTCGAACAATTTATGTTTTCTTGATGGGATTGTGCTAAATAACAATTGTAAAATTTGGTGTAAATTATATGTATAATTATAAATGCAATATTATTATTATTTCAAGCTGCAACAGTGTTTGATAAGCACACATTAGGCATTAGGTGTAAATGTAGGAATATCTTTTAATAGGGCCAACCCCGGCATAAGGAAAATTCCATGGCAGAATATTTGTTGAGATCATATTTTTCATTTCTTGTAATAAATTTTGTTGTTCACTAAACAAAAATTGTATTTCCCAAACTTTCAAAGTAAGAATTAAATTGTTCTCATAATGTATTGTCATTGTAGTTATCATTCCAAGCTTATTACTTAAAATTCTCACAAAAAAATTTGCTTTTTTATTAGGTTAATCTTCCGTTTTAATATGTATAATTGTTGCAAATGAGGACTGCCTCATTTCTTTCCTCAATCTGTAACTAGCGAGGTTGGCCAACTCTGTTAATAACCCCCCACACTGTATGTAAACTGGCCCCATGTATTTAATTGTATTGTAAATTAGTTTTAATGACATTTATGTTTATAATTAAAAAATTATTATTTCCACTGTTGTGATCTCCGTAATAAAGGAGTAGAGTGCTATCTAGTCAAAGAATACCAATACAATTGTTGTGGTTATGTAGTATCTAAATAAAGTAAACCGAACTTGTGATTTGTACTTTAATTTAAATATTTATCCCAGCCATTTACATTTAATCCGTCATATATATATATATATATATATATATATATATATATATATATATATATATACCTAAATTGGCGGCTCCGCAAATCCTTCACAATTTTAAAAAATTTACGCAATCATCATTGACGTTTAATTTAAATCGTGCAACGAGGAAAAAATCTGGGAACACATAAGATCATCCAAGAACATTATCGGCTGTAGAATTTATTTGAATGAACTTTTAGAAATACAAAAACTTCATTTTTCTCCTTTCTTTTCAAGAAACTTTCGTCCTCGAAGAAGATGATGAGCGATGCATTCGTGGACAAACTGTATTGGAAAGCAAGGCGGCTGTCGAAAAAATATGTATTTGCCTTTTATAAAATTTGTACAGATATACAGTGGGCAACGTAAGAAAGGTTAAACCCGTCTAGCTTAAGACTGAATACGACATTAATTAATACCAACATTTTTTATCCAATCAATATAAAAAAGAATTTCTTTACTGTCAATCTGTTCTGATGGTAACCTGGAAATGTTGTACTGTACCTGATGAGTATAGGTAGACTTAAGGTTTATTTCTATGCATTAACTGAATCACAAGCTTTATTTCTTTAGATTAAACATCGCGCCTTCTCGCTGGCTCGCCTTCCTACGTTTGTGTTAAACGATTTTGTTATTCCACCCTAATTTATGTACAATTTTTAGTTTTCTGTTGGGGAAAGTGTTTACAAAAGAAATCCTGACAGCGTGTAGTACTTCGAAAGAGTCCGACAGAAGTAAACCAGGCTAAACCTATTATAGGGGTTCCTTAATTCGATTAAACTTAGAGAGGGGTGACTGACGGCACGCGCTCCCCCATCGCGGTTTCGAAAACAGTGTATTATTGTTTACGGGGGGCCCGGTACTCCCCCAAACGAACGACGTCCATAAATTTATGTGTATATAAACGAGTTATTTGCTGTTAGGCGCACGAGGAATTCGACTATAGCCCAGAAATGACATGAACGGTTGGACAGTCGACCTACCATCGGACGCAAATGGCGAAAGGTAATCGATTGTTGAATTACCTTTGTATTTTTCCATTGCTCTATCCAGGAGTCCATAAAACGGTAATAACGCCGGTAATTACCCGGTAACTCAGGGATCAGCATCGCAGGCTGAAAGGGCCGTACAGTACAAGCCAACATTGCATATAATATGGCTTCAAATCCTTTTTCTGTCTGTAAATTTAAGCGCAAATATTTTAAGTGTATAGAAAAGCGCAAGAGTGGCGGTATGCATTATTATAAAGCAGACTGTAAAGCGGTCTACCGTAAATATCGGCATAATGGAAGTATTCCATTATTAGTATGGTGTACATTAAATCCCATATGGCTTTCCTGCATGAATAAAGAGCTCCTCGATCGTTGAGCATTCTACAAGTACAAAGTACTTTTTTCTCACCATACCATAAATTCAATTTAACGAACAATCGATGTTCTATTTATTTACAAGAGAAACAATCTTGCAGTCGCATTTGTAGCGATCGAAAATAAAAATGTCTGAGTATGTTGAGTCGATCTATTGTTCTGAGGGGCTTTGTCTAACCTGGCGTGTGCTCCAGAAATAGTACTGAACAAATCCCGTTCATACGAGAACGGCAGAGTGCTCGAGTTTATATAATTCATCGCTTTACGTGAAAAAGTGCAGCTAATTGAATAGCCGATATATTATGTCCAATATGGGGAAAAAATACCGTTACTGTTAATGAGAACCACTGCGAATTGGTCCCCCGACCCGAGACAAGTCATTACGTCATTTCATTATCTCGCTCTCGCTCTGCGTTCGGGTAACCGCAACCGCTCTCGAAAAAACATGCGTTCGTTCACTTTTAATAATTTATTTTCAGTAATATTAACGTGTTGAAAGAAAACTTATACGGCTATTTCGCATAAAACCAAAACTTAAGAATTCTAATCAAGAAAACTTCATTCAATCAAAACTTTGAATTATACCTACAAATTAAGAATCTGAAAGGATACGAACGTTTCCGTCTATTATTTATTTTTGCCGTTTGCGTAAGTCACGACAGAAGGTTCAAATGATTTATTACAACACACATCCAATTGGATTTGATCAGACTGCAAGACGTGAGTGTGTTTCAGGGACGTTTGAGGTCACGGGCAATAAATAGGTCAAATGTCAAATGAAGCGACGCATCGATTCATCGCTCGTATCTGTTACAATTGTCAAGATAACGGGCCAAACCTGAATACCAATTTTGACGGTTAGCGCACACAAAGGAGCGCAGACAACTGTTTTGAGTACGAACGGATGGATTAATTTTTCAAACAGCGTTCGACAATTCGTTTCAAAACTCGAATTCGTGCGCCTGTAGAATGGAAATTGAACTTTCTTGCAGATATTGTCAAATCTGCCTTTTGTTATATCCGGAGTTCCCAGATTGACTCGAAAATTGGCGTAAGAAAATATACTGGTCCACAGGATACGTTTTACAACGAAAAGTGGGCCGTTTGTAGTATTCCGAAGAATCATTTAAGCTACGTGATTTCTCTATCATTTTAGATTAATTAATAATGGAATTTTTCTATAGGAGCCAAGTCTTTGGGTTTGAGGTATCAAGCACGATTTTTTAAAGGGGAAGAAAACACTACAAATCTCTTCTTGACAATAGTCAAGACCATTAATAGGGGAAATATAAAATGGCTTTTTTGATGAAACGCGGGGGTGATATGTCAATAATTATAATAATAATTGACTGTGAGACGAATCACAACACGGCCTCCCGTATAGGCGCCATAATTGTGGTAAGGGCAGAACGCGAATTTCGTAGTTTTATATATTTTTAAACTGAGATTATGACACTCGAACACAATTTAATGCTTGTCGGCTGCTTACTCGGCAGCCGATGAAAGGTGGCAAACTCAGGGAGCGTCGATATGCGGAAAATGTTCGTCTCGAGACAGGTTCGATTTGCGTCCAAACAATTAAACGTTCGTCGCTTTCCAGGTATCTCGGGGAAAGGGTCGCGGGGTGGGGCCCGGACGTAACCTCACCCCTCCCCCTTCTCTAAAGACAATAGCTGATTCCCCACTCGTGCCAAGATGAAGTTTCGAAACATTCGCATTTCTCGACTCCCAGGACCTCGTGTTTTACGCCCCGGCCGGACAGACACGTCGGGCTTTCCACATTCGGGCTTCCGGTGGGAACCGTGATAAAACAAATTTCATTTATCCAATCTGTTTAGTTTTTTCTGCAATATTTTATTTTTTGTCAATGCGATATTCAGTATATTTTCGGCAGTCAGAAGGGTACGCAGACTGGCGACAAGCCACCAAGAAGCGGAGTTTATTCCTACTGTTATAATCTGAAGTTATAATTAATAAATTTATTTCTTAATAAAAATATTCGCCGACTCTGCACAATGTACAATATCGAGTGTGCGATATACGATTGGGAATTATAAACATGAAATATGTCAGGATAAGCTGGGTTCGGCACAGTATCGATGACCTGCCAAACCCGTCGTGTTATCCGGGTCAAGATACGAAATACTACACAATTACTGTATACAATTGAATACATTCTAGTCGAACGTATATACATTTTGTCGGTAATCACGATTCCGGACTGAAATGCAGGTTAAATTTTTATAATTATATGATATCAAGAAAATGGATTTAACAATGCGAATGCAACAATAAGACCTGATCCAAAAACATAATACAGCCCAGAGGTACAGTAGATTTCGTGTGTTTCTGTCTCTCGCTGGTTTGGTTTTTTGCTAGACCGATTTCGGCTTCTCGCCATCTTCAGTAGCGGTGTTAGTCACTTTGGCACTTTAGATGTTTTGTGCAACTCACTGCACCGTAACTGTTACTTTTACTGTTTGTCTGTTTGTCGTGTATATATATATATATGTGTGTGTGTGTGTGTGTGTGTGTGTGTGTGTGTGTGTGTGTGTGTGTGTGTATGTGTGTCTTGTAATTGTGTTTTTGGGGATGTTGTTTGTCTTATTTCGGTAGGGAGGGATTTTGTTAATCGGCATAAGTGTTTGTCGGATTATCGGTCAAATATATATTTTATCACACAACTGGTCACAACTATTAGGTTCTGACTTCCAAATATATAACCTAGGAAACCTAGCTGGTACTGTTTATCTACGATCATAAATGTTTTCTTGTTGATCTAAAATTTATTGAAAAAAGTTAAAAATAAACTAATAATCTAAAACTAGTAATCAATTTAATCGGTGCAACTGGACCCAACGAACTTTATTTAAGTACATTTCCGCACCACCCTCACCGGGCGCTAGTTTATCGGTGCAAGTGCACTCAACGAACTTTAGTTAAGTACATTTCCGCATCACCCTCAGCGGGCGCTAGTTTACCGGTACAAGTGCACTAAACGAACTTTAGTTAAGTACATTTCCGCACCACCCTCAGCGGGCGCTAGTTTACCGGTACAAGTGCACTCAACGAACTTTAGTTAAGTACATTTCCGCACCACCCTCAGCGGGCGCTAGTTTATCGGTGCAAGTGCACTCAACGAACTTTAGTTAAGTACATTTCCGCACCACCCTCAGCGGGCGCTAGTTTACCGGTACAAGTGCACTCAACGAACTTTAGTTAAGTACATTTCCGCACCACCCTCAGGGGGCGCTAGTTTACCGGTACAAGTGCACTCAACGAACTTTAGTTAAGTACATTTCCGCACCACCCTCAGCGGGCGCTAGTTTATCGGTGCAAGTGCACTCAACGAACTTTAGTTAAGTACATTTCCGCACCACCCTCAGCGGGCGCTAGTTTACCGGTACAAGTGCACTCAACGAACTTTAGTTAAGTACATTTCCGCACCACCCTCAGGGGGGCGCTAGTTTCAGTTAAATCGTTTGTTGGGTGCACTTGCACCGATAAACTAGCGCCCCCTGAGGGTGGTGCGGAAATGTACTTAACTAAATTCCGTTGATTTTCTGATCTCGTTGTATAAATTAATCGTTATTTGTTATTTGATCCATTATTATTTCTCACTACTCATAGATGTTTTTCCTGTAGGTAACGAGCCCAGAGAATGTTCGGAGAAAACCACTGGGGGTGATTCGTAGTAGCGTGTAAATTGAAGTTTAATTTTTAATCTATATTGACACCGTCAAGTGGCCACTTAGGCTCCTGCCTTCTATGAAACCGAATGAGGGGTTATCGTCGGAGACCTTCGAAGCATTAATGATTAAACTTTGAATATTTGACTGTTCATACGTACGTGTTTCCGTGCTATTGTAAATGAGTAATTTTGTTTTCATTTGCCAATTCCTATTGTGTGAATCTCCGTTTGTGCGGAATTTTATAGTTGAGAAAATATTGTAGGCACCGGAAGTTTTAGTTGCGAATACGAATTCAGAGGACCGTTACGGAATTTTAAAAAGACGCTAGACAGATTTAGATCCAAAATTGTATCTATTCATATTTTAAACTTAATAAACGCCCGATTTCACGCAGCTTTCCACGCCACTTTCATTTCCTTAGATGCACAGAAGACGGTAGACGCCTAATAAGACTATCAAAGTGGTAATTGAAGTTAATTATTTTTGTTTTATTTTGATATAAGCAATCGGATACGAGAGTAACATCCAGTGGAACCGATTCATGTTTGGGTTCGGAAATTGACGTAGGGTAGAATTAATGAAGTGTCGAAAGCGTTACAGGAAGGTGGAATCGAATTAAACAGAACTTTAGGAACCGGGATCGGGTTATTCGCGCGATCGATAAATTTAGTATTACTATTTAAACTTTATCGGATGAGAAGAATGGAAGAGCGGCGGGATTAGGAGTGATGGTCGGAACGGTTATTTCTCTCGGTTATTAAACGGGTGGTCAAATCTAATGGAATAGGTGCGAGGGGACAGTTTTACGGTCGTGGGGCGGTCGGGGGGCGAGTGACAGTGGGAGAAAAAGAGCGGGGCGGGCAGAGTGGGCCGGGCTTGCGTACGGGTATCGATCCCCGGGCCCGGCCCGCACCTAGGGCATCTGGCGGTAGACTGGCGAATCGATAGGCGGCGGCCGGGTGGGGGGAAAACCTCTCTTGAAGAAGAGTATCGAGTAGTACGAGGGGTGGATGTGATCCCGCCAAAGCCGGAGGCCGGCCATGTTAGCAGCGCCCGGCCGCCCCTAACCTCGTCCCAATCCCCCGCCACACAAGGTAAGTGGACCGCACCCCGCACGCCTTCTCCAACTAACTAAATACCGAATAATCTCCAAAGCTCGTCCGGTTTTCACGATCGCCACCGCCACTCCCCGCTAAAACGAAACGGCCCTTTGATACTTTAAAACCGGCCCCGATCCCAATTTTTGTTTATATCGGGTTCCGTTCGTCTTGGCGTCGTTTTTGCCTTAATGCCGGCCCCGAAGTCGGCATTCCGACTTCTTCCGGTTGACACGACGGCTTTCCGAGTTATATGCCCGATCTGGGCAACCCGGAGGGGGGACATCGATAACTCGTATTGTCGTCGAAAGAATGGACGTGTTTTCCTCACTCCGCTCGATTTTTATATTTATTGTTCGATTTCTTTAACTAATAGATAGTCCCGGCTTAGAGGAACGCGATGCGAAATAATGACATTTCACTTTTCGTTGTATGCTTTCGCAGGAATTTTTCTTTTATCTCGAATTGACCGCACGGCGCTGAATAATACACCCCTCCTCTCCCAAACGTCGTCGTTTCTCACGTTCACAGTAAACACCGTTTGATCGATCCCAGGGACGGATCCGTCCGTTCGGCCGTTTATTCCGCCCCGGCCGGATCGATCGCGCCCCCGAAATCGATTTCCTTTGAAAAATTCCGAAAGGCGATTCCCGAAACGACGCCGGTCCGCATTTCAAACAGGTGGTGTCCATTTCGGGCTGAACGCAAACAATTGTGCGAGAGCACTAAGTGATGGTGAGTGTTTCGAGGGTGGGGGGCTAAGAGTTGGCTGACCAAAGGGCTTTTTCAATTTTCGTGAAAACCATTAAGAGACGGACCGTAATGTATATAGTTTTGTCGGTGAAAATTCAACACGAACTTGAGTATAATGAGACAGAAACTTGATAAATGCTGGAACAGTTTTTTAATTATTCGAGTACTTAATTCTCAGTGAGCGACCCTTTCTTCTTTTCTATTCAATAGGACAAACCTCTAATCGATCCTTTCTGTATGATAAATAATTTAAACCATGTTACCCCAACCTCGATTCCTCCCGAGGTCAGTTTCAGTATACTTCCGAAAATACCCTCCCGGATTTTGTATTTATACAATGTACCGTGCTCATTTTAGACTGTACGATGAGGCTCTACGGCTTGAATTGATTGTAAACTCGCATGTTGTAATCTCCTCAGACTGCAACTCTTGCTAAATCTGATTACTTCTCTCGCTGGACCGAGTCGTGGTGAACTGTAATACAGTAGTGCTGACAGGATGCTCCACTGGCGGCCTACGGGGTGAGAATTGAACGGGTATGGGAGAAATCCACTACTGTCTCGAGACAGTAGTTCATCCTGCCATTATTTAGTAATTAATCGATACTTAAATTATACATTCAATCTTCAAATAGCTCGGTAGCTCTTTCATCGGTTTATGTCGTGTCAGAACGGCGATACTACAATTGACCCGTGAAAACCGACTGGCCCAAAGGCTAGTAGGGAATGTGGCTATTAGGTCAGCAGGAACTGTTGGGAATAGCCGCTGAAATACAGTAATTTAATCGACGCGGTTTGAAGTCACGGGCGTCCGTTAGGCGGCTTTAATTGTAGCTGTCTGGCATTACACGCACACACAGGAAGAGCTAACAAGCAGGTGGTGATAACATGGCCGATCCTCGCCGTATCACATTGTCGTTGGTCAGGTATTCTCGGTCACCTGCTAGGGGGGAGATCTGATATCCTATACACTGACGGAATTATCTCAATTTAAACCATTGTACCTACAATGCTATATCCCTACATTCTGCTGTAGTCCTCCCTTATGTGGGTGATTTCGGTATCTCTTTAATTTCATTTTGACAAAGCGCAGTTAATAAACATCGGTGGACATACGTTAGGGACATACTCTTTTATAACGAAAATTCCCCTATTTCCAAATTTTACTACGAATGCCGAATACATTGAAATCGGTCCGAATCATATATAATCAATGATGAATTATCATATTTTTGGTCTTCGAGACCTATTTCTCTGTTCGATTTGCCTGTGTACTAAAGGCTAAATGTGAAATATCGCTGTTCAGCATCAATAGGCACTCGGTAGCGGGTGCCAAGATACGTTTGGCCGACAGTTGAAAACTGGACGTGGGGAAAAATATTTACAGAAAAACCAGACTCCACAGGCACTCAGGGCGAGGAATGCAAAACGCCCCTGTTTATATCCTCCCGCTTGGAGGTGGCCGAGATCGTTCGCACGCAAACCACGCCTACAAATTACCGAACGGCTCGAACCTTGTTTCTCCCTTGAACTCGGGTGAGAAAAATCCGAAGCACACCCGGAAACTCCCGGAATTTCGAAATTCGACGGCCGGAAAATTATATTTAAAAATAACATTAAAAACGTATTTTGCTCCGCAATATTATCTCTCTTAATCTATTTTTCAATATGTATTCAGCCGAATCCACAATTCTTAGTAAATAGGCCACTAAAAGACTACTTAAATCTATTATGCCTCAATGCAATGGAAATCAACTCATTTTCGTTAGTTTTATCTGTAACTTTTTAGATGTATCGCCATGACTACCAAATCATGGATGCTCCGCTAGCCGTGTTCGAAACTGACCTGTTGTTGCTGCTTATCTCGAATTTCGTACTCATTTTTCGATCTCGGACAGAGCGACTTGGAACAGAGTTTTGGGTATCGACACTTCCGTTTCCTGTTCACGCTAGAATAGAATTATTGAGCACATTTCAAATCCGATTATTTAATCGGGGACGACTTTGGCGATAACTATACCAAAGGTGGTGGCCAAAAAGGTAGTTGCAGTATGTTCTAGAACTAGGTTTAAACAATTCGGGAATTTTCGGTTCTCGAAAACAACTGTAGAATATTGTTGGACTCTGATTCTTTTCATCGCGCTTTGTTTTTATACGCTTGTGTAATTCAATGGGCTTAAGGCAGGTGTAAGCTCATAATTTGAAAATATGCCCCAACTAACCACCAGTTTTAAACTACCAGTTTTAAATAAGCGACGTCGGAAAACATCGGCAGGTCGTAACACATTAATATATCCCGGATTCAGTGACTAATTGAGGAATCGCTATAACCTCTATAACTGATTTGAATAGGCATGAATATGCCTGAATTCATATCTGGGGGCAACAGTTTTCTTTAACTTCGCCGTTCGCGGACGGAACGTGGACTTAGGCCACTGAACGCGAGACGGTTCCGATGAATTTTTAAATGGTTCGGGGCCGGTGACTGACCTAGACTGTGCTGGCCCGCTTTATGGGGCAACGTAATAAAAAAAAGGAAAGTTCGCCCGCGGCTTTTACAACTTCCTCCGACTTGTCCCTGCCTACTATAGACCGGATTCGGGCTTTTACAGTTACAGGGTGGCACGCTTCACTATAGCTCCAGACAAGCAAGAGGAGACTGCACGACACATCAGCGATAGTTTATACAGTCCCGTCACCATTATTTTTAATCATTAAGAATTATTGGCGTAAATATTGGAACTAAAATACACAGAAATAAAAACAGACCTGTTTTATGCAAGAAACATAACGACAGAAGATAATTTATTTTACCCCCAATAGTCACAATAAATGATATGTTAATTGTGATTTAATTACAAACGTACAATTTGATTACTATTAGACCTGCGTGCGGAAATATTTTACTCGGTCAGGGGAGTAAAGTGTTGTTGACCGGGGCGCGAGACGAGGATTCGAAATAACGAGAGGAACAGTCGTAGAGGGTAAAGCGCATTTAAAAAAAGAGGAGGGCCCTCGAAAAAAGTGGCGCCTGTTATACCCCTTTGGCCTTTCTCGGACCACCGGACTTGTTGCCTTTGGTCCCTTTTCAGGGGGGAGATTTTTCGTCAAAGAGCGGCCGTTAAACAACACGGGAAGAAGTAGGCCCCGGGCCCCCGGAGGCACAGCGGTACGGTTTTAACATATCCCCGACTCTCCACCGTCCTCCCTAGTTCCAGGCCTAGCGCCAACTAAACTGTTTCCCTGAACACAATCCAACGATTAAATACCTCTCCGGATTGAGGATGGACACGCGAGCGAGACTATCCGTTTGATGATGCTTTTAAGTTAATTCAATTTTTTTTTTAGGAGTACCCCGGAATATCCGCTTGCGCGGAATATCGCGGCTCGTATTTCTGGTTCTTCCAGCTTTTTCTATACTACGGAAGTTTAAAGTGGTAGTACCAGTATATTTTATCAGTTTTACTAACTAAATACTGCAGGACCCAGCTGAATAGATATGATTCCGCATGATATTATAATCAACATTATTGCTGTAGTAGAACCCCTAATAATATATAATGAATTTTTTATTAAATCATACATATAAATTATGCGTTACTACTATAACCAGTTCGTCCTTGAATGTCCACTGCGCAATATCGGTAAAGTTGAATGTACTTTTTACAACTTTGGGCGAACTAAATGGCTTTCGGTAAAATCCCCTTTTAATGGGGGGCCCTTCCCACGCCACAAGTGTACACTTCTGTATGCATTACGCTCCAATATCTGTATACGAAAATAAAAAAGAAAAAAAACTGGGGTGTACTACCGAAACAATTATTAATGGGCCGACAGACCGTTACGGGCTTTCCACTGGGTGTGTGCACTCCGCCTATAAATAACCGGACGCCTCAGTTGAGCGGGACCGACGCCGCCGTTAACCAATGGGAAAAAATAGAGCATACCAGATGGTAAACTGTTACTCGCAAATCGTTAAATAAGAATGGGTTTTTATACATACAATAAGAGCCGAATATTATCAGCTGGGAATTATCGGGGACGAGTTTTGTTTTCCCATTATGGGGCTGAGAAGGGGGTAAATTTCACTTCCATAATGCGTTTGTAGTACTAATCAAGTACAGAGTAAGTAATAATATAGGCTATGTATTAGTCATGTATATGACTAATCGATAGTCGATATGGACCGTTAGTTACGGAGGCAAATGAATTATGAACTATGATTCTTTTTTGACAAAATTTCGTCTAGAATTAGAGGAAAGTAGGGGGATGAAATAGAATTCGATCTTCCTATTCCCGTTGGTAAAGTATTTACTTTGATAAACATGGTAGTGTGACACATTATCAACCGTTAATAAATGGCCCGAGGAAGAATAAATTTCAGATGCTGTTCCTTGAAATTTTTTACATTGCGGACTGTGGCGAAAAGCAGAAACGAATTTGTGGATGCCGACCGAACACGCGAACCCTGACAGCTAATCGACCCAGCGAAAAGAAAAAAATATGTTGACCCATTTGATTCAGTTTCGTTCAAATGGAAAAGTAACGATCACTGCTTAGAAGTAATGAATAAGTAACTTAGAAAGCTAACTACAGGAGGTATAAGTAAATTTTACGTCAGTTAATACATACCTAATAAAAAATCAATTTGTTTTTTCACAGTCAATTTGTTTTATTAACGTTATAAAATGATTTATCGTTATTCGACTTGCATCATGTCACAGCTTGATAACAACTATTAATAAATTAAATTCTTTATTCCATTAGTGTATTAGATTTAGTTTATTAATTCACAAAACTGAAATACTTTCTGCAATAGAAGAAATACATTTGATAAAAATAATGCGGTACGGCGTGGTAAGGAATAAATTAGAAATGAGACGGCGCCGTCTGATACTAATCCCGCGTTACGCGAGCGTAATGCTGGCTTGCATCTGGCGACGCCGTATTCTCTGATTATGAATTACTGTCCATAATAACAGTAGTTTCATATCCTTCATATTACGAGGGATTTTAATTTTTTAATTTTTTTCTATTCTCAGTGTTATTGAAAGTGTTAATCTTGATTAGACGAATAGGGATAGAATAATGCATTTTTCGGTTTTTTAACCATCTTAATTCGATGCAGCATGTATTAAAAAACGTCGGAACATTTTTCCAGTCAGAAAATTGTGGTAGAAAACTTACTTTTAAGGTGCTATTATTTTTCTTAGCATCTCAGACAGCGGGCGCAGCTGGGTTGTGTTGAATGCATAATGCCTGAGAGATCTATCATCCAGCTTATAGACCATCACTCGCTCATTCTGGTTTTCGACCGAAGTAGAATATTGCGATCGCAATTACTACTCCCATGAAACAAAAAACATTTAATTCTTGTGATACAATTACATCCGGTGCCTTGGACTTTCAATTTCCTCTCGTTTACTCTGTCCTTGGTTTAGACCGGCATTTCACAGCCGGCGGGTAGCATCCGGTTCTTCTATTCAGATAATGAAATCAAATTTACTCTGTTCAAAACAAGGGTAATGAACAAATAAGCGACGTGGTCTCATTGTAATTAAGGTAGACCGGTTTCAGCTTCTCGCCGTCCGTAGTAGCATAAAAAGGAAAGCAACCTGTTAGAACTGTCGCTACACTGTCAGTGTCCGCAGTTAGAATCTCACCTGTTACTGAAGGAATGCTAATATTATGCAAAGCCGTTTTTACTCTATCCTCTCTCGACAGATGATAAACGTTCGGATTTCCTCGGTGGGGCGCGAAATGGAAATCGAGAAGAATTATTAAATTCAAATTTCCTCCCTACTTCCGTTCATGACAGGACGTTTCAGTTAAATCAACTTTTAATTGAAAAATAAATCTCAGCTCCGATCAAAATAATTAAATCGTTAAATACTGAAATTGAGGTGTTATTATGAGTGCTACAGCCTTCACCGGTCGCGTGCTTGGGCTGAAGTCCGGTATTATCGAACTACACGTGAACACATTAAGTTATGAAAAATCGGTTAAAATTAATATAGAACGTATATCATCAATTTTATACCATCATCACGTGTTCGAAACGAGTTCATGACGAGTGTGAGTTTCGATTAATTGGTTGTAACTTCTTTCGGTTTCTTGCATCCGCCAGAAATGTTCTTCTGTTAAACGTTTCGAAAAATTAATAACCCTTTTAAATTGTACAGAGTCAATTTTTATGGCATTTCGGACATTCAGTCGGATTCCCCACAACGGAAATAACCGAGGATTTTGATTAACGGCCAGAGGCTTATTATTTATATCGACTGAATTCTTACCTCCTGAGCGAATTTCACTCTCATGAGCTGGCTAACTAATCTGTGGATTAGTTTCCAACTGTCGGCGGACTCCATCATGATGTCCCAACTCTCTGGGAGACTAAATGCTGTCTACCTTGAAAAGACCATCTGTTGTTTCTCCCCCCAGGCAAATGGACCGGAAACAACAGCGGAACAACAAGGGGCTGGCACCGTTTGCCTCGGTCGAAGATTTGAGCGACGACAGTCCTCCGGACGACAAGTGCCGGCTGACGCTGCCCGGCATCAGGGAGGACGGGGCCGGGGCCGGCACCGGGGGCGGCCTCACGACCCCGGCCCACAGGGCCATAGCGCCCAGGATTGACATCTCGAGGGCCAGCAGCTCTTCCCACCACGACGACAGCAGCCCCGAAAGAGAACTGTTCGGTAAATAGAATAGCCCCACAACGCTATATCCAGAGACCGTTACCCTGCTCCCATATACTAAATGTCGTAATCCGCTATAATTATGTCAATACAAGCCATAAGAGCATGAGCGGTTCGGTCAGGCCGTTTCAAGGGAGTCAACTTCAAGAGATTTTGACCGTTTTATGGCGTTTAAGCCGCCGTGGAGTGGATAATGAATGGATAACAGAGTTTTTCTTGTGCCACGTTACGCTTGAAATTAAATTAATACAGACACCAGTAATCGTCCTATCAATATTATAACAGAAAATGCTCGTAAAACTACTTTCCTATCCCTATAAAATAACAAAACATTAAACAGAATTTCGTGACTTATTTCTGTTAAAGGTGGAACAGATGGAGCCAACCTAGGAACGAAATACGATTTAGGTTTCAGCGAGGAAATGGCCCTCGAATTAAGGAGCAGTACAGAAGAGCTTGACTTCCAAGACCCGACGGAAAACGAGACTAAAGCGAGGAGAAAAAAGCTTCAGCAGCAGCAGGCTGTAAGTCAAATGCACTCCCATGCAAGTAATTTAAATTCTTAATGGGACGTTTAATTTAGACTCGTCGCTTATTCGATAAAAACAAGAAGTTACCCTTTAAACAAGTTTAAAGAACGTTTTGCGAATATTAACGAATTGTGTTTATTACCTGGTTAAAAAGAATGGCTATTATTACAGTAATTAGAATTATTTCGTTCTACTTCCAGTTATTTATGACATTATTTACTGTTAAATAAAAGGGAGGGGTTAACGTCAAATTAAAATGATTTAGATCAAACCGTAAATATATTCTGGGCTTTTTTCACATTGAGTGCTATTATCGGCGTCAAATATACACGATTGGCTCCTCTACACGATAATATACTGTGATTACCCAGAATCAAATTCTGTTATCTCTTCCTTCCTTAAATTGCGGTCTGAGTCTAATGGTTTAGACAAACTAAGTCGAAATAGATTCCACTTAAATAATAAAATTTCCGCCCTTGTGTTGAAATAACATTTTCGCAGGCATAACGGGCTAGTGAAGAGGAGATCGGTTCTGTACAATGAATAGAATCGCGACATCGGAAAATGAAAAGTAGATAATGAACGGAAAATAGAACTCTGCCAATTGTTAGATTTGACCGACAACTGAATAAATTGGGAAGAAGCCAAACGCCATAGGTCGGTACAGTGTTTTTGGCCCGCGGCTCCACTATAACAGCCCAAGAAAAGCCACTTAAAACAAAAGGAACGACTGTTTCTCCACCCAATTCTCTTTCTGTCTATTGCCTTAAGATAAAGTTTTCGGTTTTAGTGTAAGCGGGAAAGAAAATAGAATACTGTCTTCGTTAGGAGTGCTTTTAACAGCATTCACCCCGAATAAATAACGCAACGTGCAAATTAAAAATAAATCGGTTCCCGGATACGTCTAAATTGATACGTATATCCTATTCTATTATATAAATGAGGAAAGGCTTCCGTCACCGTCGTGTTAGATCGAGTAATACATCCGACTTACATGAAGTAACACATCGACCCGGCCCCGAGCGGAGCTGCCACTCACCACTCGAAGCTGAGCCTCGTACAAACCGGTACCCAGCCTAACTCTGCAACTGGTCCAAACTCGACGTTTCGGAACGTGTACTCGTTCCGCCTTCAGAGGTTAGACTGTTCGATCGGCCCTTTATACTCTCCGGCACAACTGGAGGACTAGCAGCCTGCACAGTCTAATTGTTATTAATCCGGGTCAAAATTAAATACATAATGTGTTTAACCGTTGTGCAGGTAACGAAATACGAGTTGGAGGCTCAAAGCGAGAAGGAGGTGAACGAGCGTAAGGACTCCGGGTGCAGCGAAGGCGGGCTGCTGTTGTCGATCAGCGGCCGTACCAGCAGGCTGTCGTCGATAGGGTCGGCGGCCTCCGGCGGCTCGGCTGCATCCCACGGCTCGGCACAGTCACACCTCTCGGCAATGTCACACCTATCCGGCGCATCCCACCTCTCGGCAGTATCCAACTACTCCAAGGCCTCGCGCTGTTCCTCACCCCACAGGATGATGCTCGAGACCTCCTTCTGCGGCCCCAAGCCCATCCCGACGGTGAGCCTGGAGGCCGAGTACCCGCCCAAGGAGAGCGTCGAGGCGGCGCTACTGGCCCGCAAGTCGGACCCCACGGGGGCCGTCCTCCCGCCCGAAGAGTCCATCAACATAACGCGGCACAACAGCACCAAGATATACGGCGGCAAGTCGACCCTGGACGTCAAGCCCAAGCCGGAAACGAAGCCGAGGTCCGGCTCCGAGCGGATCTCCAGGTCCGAAGCACAAAACAGGAGCGGGGCCGCCGAGAGCAAGCACCGGTCGAGGGCCCGCGACCGCGAAGACGAGCTCGTCAGGATAATTCCCCTGCACGGCTCACTGGACGAGCCGGAGGAAGTGGTCGAACGGAGGCCTTCCCCGTCGCCCCCTATCGACGGCATCTACATACCTTTGAAGGGGCCCGAAGTCGACCCCCGGACCGTCGGCACCGAGTACGCCCCCGTCCAGGAGAGCGACCTCGTCAAGTTCATCTCGCTCCACGGGGACGACGACGACCCCGTCACCCGCAAGAGCCCCCTAGAACCCTCTCAGCCCAACTGTAGAAACAGTCACACGGTTCATTTTAAACACTTGCCGCAACATGAAAAGAATCGTGCGCACACCGGCAGGGATAAACACGCTGTAAATAAATCCAAGACCGGCGATTCGGAAGGTAAGGCCACTTACTTATACGCTTATGAGTAAAACTGCTCATTCACTCTGTTTTGGGCCACAGAGACGTTGCATTCGTAATTGCATAAAGTAACTTTTAGACGAGGATCTGAAAGGTTCGTGTAAAAGACCCTCCTTCACTCTAAGTACGCGTTTGGGTTTTATTTATGCCAAAATCTCACTCTTTATTCCGTCTCGTATAATCCGTGAATGTAATTTTGGTGCTGTGTTCGTTTGATTATTTTCCTCGGAAAAAGCGGAGAGTGCATGGAGCAAACAAAATGAAAAAATGTGAGTTTCGAAGTGTAGAGGTATTGCCAAGTTTTACATGCAACCTTGAAGCCGCCTATTTCCGAATAATATTTCATTTAAATGTCCGTATATCGCTCGGCATATATAATCGAGTAATTTTCGTTCTGCGCTATTCGTGACTGCACAATTCCGCAAGTTTGGGTGCAATTAAAGGGAAAATATTTAAAAGCGTTTGTACAGTTTAATTTCTACTTACAGGTTCAGGGGAGACGAAGACCAAAAAAGAAAGTAAGAACAAGTCCGTGTTTACTTCTCTGTTCAAGAAAACCCCCAAAGAAAAGGAGTCGCACGCGCAAAAGTGTCCGGAAAAGGTTACTTACGATTCGAAAATTACAAATGTGGAATTCAAGTTTAAGCAAGAGGTATGAACGTCAAATAATATACTTAGTAATAGACTAGTAGACTTAGTGACATATTGTCCAAGATAAGAGCCTGTTCGAATTTTTGCCATCGTCAGTAGCATTCCGTCAGTAACAGTGCAACTATATGTGTATATGCCTTATTACATTACTGACGGATAGCTACTGACAATTGTGAAAGGCGCGTGGACACAAATTATTCTAAGAGTTATGACATTATTCTTACCGAGCTGGCAGTAGGCTGACACACTATTATGTCTGTGGTTTTCAATTAGTAACCTAGAAATGGCATAAATAAGGAACAACCATTTTGTTATCGATGTCATCAAAATAAAAGGCCCAAAATAATGACAGGTATTTAAACAGTGTTTTAATATGTTACCATTGTTCCTTCCAACAATAATTTTGTGCAAAAATAATCCATTAGATTGAAGAAATCATGTGTAATAAATTTAATTCTGTATTGAATTAATGAATTTTATTAATATATATATAAATAAAACAAGTAGTGACCAGCAACATTAAACATTCTCGACCCTTCCTCATAGTATCATGGCGCATGAAATAATATTTATAATTCGTTTTTCAAAGACACCCCGGCGTTGAAAAGATCTTGACAGCTTCTAAAAAATATGACCTAACTATTTGTCGTTTGAAATTCTCCGTGGCAAGTAAATGTCTCTTAATATGACCCTAGAGATATATTCGATAGCAAAGAAATACGGGCAGTTCATAGTAAACAGAGAGTTAGTGCGGCCCGATTTCCCTGGAAATCGATATTCGTTCCTAATAAGAAGACGTTTTAAAAACCAATCGCGGTGTTGTTCACTGTGTTGAACAGTACCCGATTTTGGAAAACAAGCACACGATGAGTCAACGTGCGACTTAATTGCTAAGGGCAATTCCTATATACGAATCTCTTTCGTACATAAAGGCCTTAGTAGGCCTTAGTAAATTTTCCCCCATTACCTTCACGAGGGATCTGAAGGTCCGTTTTAAAGTTGTATTTTACGTTTCAGGTGGTACCGATAGATAAAGACACCATTATTATTCCCCTTCATTCCCCAGATAGTATAATTGAACCGCTGGATTTAAATTATAAGCAGGAAGAAAGCGAAACAAAGAATAAAGACCAGCCGATTGAACCTCCTCCAATGGTTAATCGGACGGAAACACAAGGTAGAGTAGTTTATCATTACGGACAAACATTTTCACGATACAGTCAAATTATTTCATTCTCCAACAGTACACTAAAAATTTGCTTTAAAATCAATATTCGACGGCGGAAGTTCTAATAAATCCGATTTAGTGTTTATTTATAAGCCAAACAAACTTGTTCTAAATGTTTCTTCTAGTCGATTGCATTCGTGATAATTGTATAAAAGGAAACATTTGTCCAATGTGTTTACATATATATACAGATACAATTAAAAATTAAGTACACCGAATATTCTCCACATATAGAACCTTCTTTTGCAGCAACAAAAAATAAATTGGTGCCACAAAGCTTAGAAAAGAATGTTGTTATAGTAGATGTAATTAACGAGGATAATAAAGAATCGAGTTCGACGAAAGTCGAACGGCACCCAATGGTAAGCTCACCGATACAAAACGAGCTCAAGCTCGAACATTTCGAAACCGAGCCGAAAGTCCTTAAGTCGGTCAGTAGCACTACGACGACTACTGAAGGCGCCTCGGTGGAGATGGACGCGGACTCGAGCTTTGGCGAGCCGCCACCGCCGCCGCCGCCGCCGGTCGAGCACATCCCAGAGAGACCCCCCCAGGAGGAAGAACTTGAGATGAAAGGGACGAACCGACGGGTTGTCGAAAGTAATACCGGCGGCGTCGAACAGGAGACGCATCGATCCTCCGAATCTGAAGTCGATTCGGAAATCGGACAGGTGGGAGGGGCTGCCAACAACGCGGAAGAAGGCGAAGAGGAAGACGATTACGAAAGAAAAGGATTATTCCACCAAACAGATTCTATCGAAGAAGAACTGCCTTATGTCCCGACTACATTACCCCAAGAGAGGTATTACCCTAGCCAAATAATGAATACGAAACATTTTTATTTCTTAATATTTTTATTTTCATTCTCGCCTTATTTCGAGTTTGTACACCTCACTAAATTTTGTTTTTAACGACACGAGTTTCATCTTTTCTTTCCGATCATTTCTCATTTAGCACAAGTAATTAAACACCCCTTTCGCTCAATTTTGAATTGACGCAAAGACGATGAGTCTAACCGCCGAACCGATGTTTCAGATCAGTAGCAGTACCGATAGTACCTGTCCGAGAGCGCTTAGCTCAAGTTAAAACTTGTCCTATAGAAAGGCCGAGATCTACAACTCCAATTAATCCTTCTACCCTTGATAAGTACGCAGCCTCCCATGATGACCCATCCACCCAGCTTTCTCAATCCGAAAAGATGCAAATAACACTCCCGAGGTAAGTTTCCGAACTCGCCCCACCGTATTAACTTGGCTTACATAGTTTCATGACCTCTTGTGTTCCTTTTGCACTCGTCCGTTGTTACCAACGCCATTTGCAACATCGGTACCGAAGTGTTTTTCTACAAGAGAGTGTAATAATATTACAATATATCCGTACTGAAGAAAATTTGTTTTCTAAATTCTGAACCTTAAAACTCTAGCTTGAACAGTCTATCTGATAATCGTCAGGTTTCTCCATACGAGTGAATGTTGGGGCCGGAATAAAAATCGATCGTTACCGGCAGCGTACTACTTGCCGAGGTAGTACTGACTCAGCGAAAATGAGGGAGGGGCTTACGTTTTTAGGATGTCCATTTTGATAGCCACGCATTCTACGCCCCCGCAGACGTCTTTTGTGTCGGCCTCAGGAATGGAACGCGCCTCAAAAATCAATTCCTCGGCCCCCGCCATTCCAGCTAATAAAAGCCCCGGACTCCTTTTCATTCGGGGAGCTCAAAAATAATGCATTAGGCGTACGCCCGATTCCAATTTTCAATCGATCCTCCACAAGGTGAAGTTAACAATAATCATTCCCTGTTTTATCGTACACCAATTTACGCTGGTCTTAAACTGTAAAAAATTTATTCTCAGAATACCTTTAATAGAATGCCAATTCTATGAAGGAGCTCTATAGGGGACTTCATTAACCCGTTAATGGCTTACTCTGGGTTTACCTAAGAACCCAACCAACCACTAGCAGCGTGCAGTCCATTGAAAGGGGTTTCACTTAGGCGTCAAAAGTGATGTAATAAATGAGGTATAATATTATCAGCATCGCAATCAGTTGCTAGACTTTAGTAATGCGTAACCTCGTTATTAGAGAAAGATGATATAACTTTTGAGAATAGACGTAACAAGTACAAGCGGGGGCTTCGAAATAAATTCCCAGACTCTTATGAATCACATTCTTCAATCTGAATTTTATGAAAAGTTCGAATACTAGGCATTCGATTTTCTGTTCAAGTAAATCAGTAACTTTCCTATATTTCCTATAATATCCTACGTTGTTATACACAAACTGTTGAATGAATTCCACACGTCATACGTCATACAATGGTTTACGGCAAGTACCCTGTAGATAATTGTGTTTTACAGAAGTGATTCAATCGGCAAATCGAAAAGCCCCGGTCGGTCCAAACAGCCGTGGATGCAGTTCGCGGAGCAATGCTTGCAGAGCCCGAAGGAAGGGAGAAAAATGAGGCCGCCGTCTCCGAGCTCGACGACGCCGCCCCCGCTTCCCCCCAGGGGCGCCACCCCCCAAACGACCACCTGGGTCAGCTTCGACGAACTTCCAGAGAGAAAAAGAGCCCCCAAAAGAATTACAACGCTTCCCATAAGGCCTTCCCAACACCAGCTAGCTTCAAACATTGTCTACAGTTATGTCAACCCCGAAGAATGTAGTTGTGAATGCCACGAAAATCAAGGAAAGCTGAACAACTCTCATTGTCAAAGTGATAAAGGACATTGTTCGTATAGTCAACAGGACGGAAGGACAGAAAGAGAGAAACATTTCAGGAGTTAGTCCTTTACACTTAAGTTGAATGTTAAATGCCTTTGTGTCCTTAGTCTTTTAGGATTAAATTAATAAAATCGATTATAAACTTGAAATGTAAATACGTTATATGTATAATATATATATATATACATTTATATATGTATACATATATATATATATAAATTTATTCTTTTATATTTAAATTTAAAATTGTAACCTAAAAAACTGGCTGGAAAAAATGTCGCTGTCAATCTCCATAGCTAAGACATTTTGCATTTGAAATGTATGACACAAATTAAAAAGAATTAATCCAAAATACATTTATGCCTGTGTCTGAATTTACAGTACACTGTTAATGTGAGCCTATGCTAGACAGGTGATTTTACATATACTATTAAAGGTTAAACATTGATGTATAATAATTTCATTACCCAGAATTCGTACATTTTAGTTTTATGGATAAAAAAGTATTATGACAAAATAAATCCCACTTAGTTAGAACAAGAAATACTTGTTACAGAAATTTATAATTTTACACCATTTCTAAATTTATATGCCTCAACTGTGCTTCTGAACCAACACTTTTTCTATTTGAAGCACTGACAAGAATTGATAACTATTTTTTACTTTTTAAATTATAACTGAAAGAATATAACTAATAAAGACCTCTTTATTGCTTTCAAATAATTTTTGTAGTGCTAAGAATAAATCATAATTCAAAGATTTGCTTCCATTTGATATTTTATAATTTATAGGGTAATGAAATTTTAATAAATGCGATTGTTAAATTCAGTACCTAACCGTACAGCCTAGAAATAATGTTTAATTATATTTTTAAGTACTATAATTAATTCCCACAGTGTTGTTTCATATATAACAAAAAAGAAGAGAAATAGAAATAAATAAAAAAATTCCTGAATTTTTATGTGGTGACATCAATTAAATGTTGATACAGTGATTTGGATTAAAATAGAATCCTTTTGACTCCATTTCCTTTAATTACAAATTCTGCATATGATTAAGGGTAAACTGAATTGAATGTACTATCTCATTTTTTTCAGGGACAGCATTATCTTTCTTGTATAATGCAGTTTTAAAATTCTTAATTGTTAAACTCTGTTGTAAGTATATGTCATTTTGTTATAAATTTCTGTCTCTGAACATATTTACATTTTCACAACATATATAATTCAGAATGAATTTAACCATAATAAGTTATTTGATTACCTTTATCTCACTGAATAATAATAATCTGTATCATCTAATCCATGATTTAAGAAAAGGAATAACTTGAGGAATGCATTTGTCTGAAACATATTTAAAAATTTCAGTTTTAGTGATCATGCTTTATAAGTACTCTTCAATGTATGTGAACTTTTTAATAGGTTTTAAGGATCTACCTATTCGTCATCTTAACATTGTGTCAAATGTACTTGAATACATTTTCAATAGTTATTCCACTCAACAAGCCTTAAAACCATATCTTAATCTTGGTTTATTCCTTTCCAACATCTTTGAATATTATGAACGATTTTAAGTGTTTAAAAATTAAAGTATGTGTTTCTTTTATAATTTCTAAGTGTCTCCACAATAATGCATAAATAAGAATGTACAATTAGGCGTTTTTTATATTTAATTAAATGTTTTCTATTTCCCAAGTATTTTCAATTAGATTTCTTAATTATTAAAACCATTCCCAACAAGTCTGAACTATTTTGTTCATTACAAAACCGATAAAATAACGATCATGTAGTTGATTTGAATTCTGGGCGTGGTTTCGTTGAAACAATCTACTTACGTTCCTACCTCCATGGTCTGAAAACCACGAAGTTAACTTCTGCCTAAGGTTATACGACGCCTCAATTCATTTCTGAGTTACACAACGTTGGACATGTTCAAGTTATGTCAGTTTTTCACGACGAAGTAGAAATAGAGGACTTCGAGTACGACGAAGACGAAGAGACCTATTACTATCCGTGTCCTTGCGGAGACAAGTTTCAGATTACCAAGGTTTGTCTTTAACTGTACTGCGGCATGGTGCAAGTGTCACTAGAAAAATGATTATCGTGCTTTTTCTCTAGAATCGATTACCAGTTTTTCGGTAAGATTAATTTTATTAACCTCATACAACTTATCGTGATAATGCCAGTGTATTATTCCCCTTACAGGAAGAACTGGCCGCCGGTGAGGAAATAGCGACATGCCCAAGTTGTTCACTGATTATTAAAGTGATTTATGATCTTGTAAGCAGTTTTGATTTTTGAAATTTACATTAACCTAAAATTATTACAAATACTGTAGTTCCACTAATTGTAGCTTGATGATTTTGATATAACCAGGAGGTTATATTGGGGCCTTCTGCACTGGGTCTTGGAGTAAGGTCTCCCACTCTGTTTTCTAAATAAGGACTTTAGCAAACTACTCTAGAATAAATTGTTTGATGTCTCACCACATATCTTTTATCATATTTGTGTGTTATTGTCTGCAACTAAGTGCAAGGAGTAATATATTTATTACTAGCTGATTCCCAGTTTACACACCCAGACCTGGTTAGGTTATATAAAATATTACTAATATGACAGTTGTTTTCAGTGTTATTTACAGTGTTAGTTACAGTTATTTACAGTGTTCTTCTGCTATTTTCCTCCCTACCCTTATGGTTTTTAGGGGGGGGGATTGATTAGGAATATGAATCAAAACTAGATGTGGAAGTAGGGAACCCTTGATGCATTAACTGTAATTTCACCTTTATTGCTTATGATCAAGTTTTAAATTAAATAATTTATTTCATTATTCATATTTGTAAATGACCTTTACATATAATTTTTGTTATCAGAAGTTTAAAATGATTTAATCACTATCATTAGTTTTAATCATTCATCACAATACTTCTAAGTCCAATGGTGCCTTTATTATTTAAATAAAGTTACTCAGTGCATTGTACAAACCAATAATTTAAGGAAACATGACAAAAATTTGTCATTGTCTGATGTAATTATTATCACATTTATTGAAGACTGTAATGTTAATGTTTTATCTTTATTCTGATTTGATATAACATGTGTTCTTTTTTTGTGTAGGACAAATTTTTAGCTGAAGAAGAAGAAGTTAAAAACACTAGCCAGAAAGAAACTATTAAAAGTTAATAATGGGAGGGAGAGGCAGAGGAAGGGGAAGGGGTGGCCGTGCAGGGCTATCATTTAATGTTGAAGCCCTCGGTATAGCGAAGGGTGATGCCCTCCCTGAACCCGTGCTTCAGCCTCCTCCCATATACCCTCCCTTAGAGTTCCACCCGGCTCCTATGGACTACACCAATACCGAACAGCTCAGATATAGGGAAGAGCTAATCAACCATTGGGCAAAGACTCGGGAGGCTCTGGCACCTCCACCACCCAAAACCTTGGTCGACTATAAAAGTGATTCGAATGAGCTTGAACAGGCACCAAAACACAATTTTCAGTTTCAATGGTACAAGTTCCCTTCGGAACTAAGGCCTTCAACGAGGAAGAGGAAGAATTCCCAGTCAACATCAAAGTCTAAAGTGGCCAAGAAAAAATCTAACATCACTAACATAGAAGATCTGTAAGTGTTTATAATTAATTTGAAATAATTTTAATTTATTATAATTAAAAAAATATTTTTTTTAATTTGTAATTTTTTCCTTGTTTTATAAGGTATGGTGCTTTACACAATGCATTAAGATATTTTTGTTTTAAGCTTGGCACAATTAGAGAAGAGTGAACACATGGAAATTAAAACAGAGGTAGAGGACGAGGAAGAAGACAAACAGGAAAATAAAGAAGAACACGGTGAAGATGAAGAAAGAGAATATGAGGATGATGAGGATATAGATGAAGAAATGGATGAGGGAACAGACTACAACCAGAATTATTTTGACAACGGCGAAAGTTATCTTGATGAAGATGATGATCTTGATGATGGACCTATTTATTGAAATTTGTAAAATTATAAATGTTACCAATGAAAATGTTTTTAATTTCACAGTACTCAAACTAAAGCTTATTCAATGAAAACTACTAAAAATGACTAGACAAAACTTGTTTAGCATATGACAAAATTTTATGGAGATAGGGAATTCCACAAAGAGGTTACTGGGGAATGATCTGATTTGGCATTTAAATTTATATAATATGTCTAGAATGAGCCTCAGTACTCAGATTATGAGGATTTTTGGGAATTATTCTAAAATACCATAGAAAAAGGAGAATGCCAATGAAATAGTACAAATCCTTAATGGTTGTCACTATATTTTTATAAAACTGCTCTTTACATAGGTTTTCATGTGGGTGAAAGCAACAAACAATTTATTTACAATTTTCAATTTCTTCTAATGATCAAGAATCCTCAGGTTACCAGAGACTATTTTGTTCTCCAAGAGAGCTCCAGAAGGAACATCAATTCGGTCACCGTGGTTAGCAATTATAATTACAGTTCCCTGCAATAAAAGGAATCTTAATAAATAAAATACACTTAATTATATTAATATTACACTACTACCAACAAAGATATACTGGTGATTTTTAAAATTGATCTGATATCAATCAGTAACTGTTATTATAAGAACAAACCTTTAGTATAACATTCCTTCCAAATGTAACATCACCGGAAACAGTTAGATGATCCAATTCTAAAATATCTGGGATGTTTGCAAACCTCGACAAAAATTCACTGACCTGCAAAAATTATTGAATAAATTGGTTTATTTACTATTCCCATTGCAACATAAAATATATTTAAACATACTCATATATTATAACTTATCAAAAAAAACGAACTGATTTCTAAAGGACAGGGCAGAGTAACAGCTGCAGTATTTGAAACTTTGAAGGACTGAAGTCCTTTTGAACCTATATAGCTTGATAAAGCTCAGTTAACCTGATTAAATTGGAGTTGAAATGATAACTCCAAAGGGAGAAAGATACCTTCGAGAAGTGATGATCTCCAAGCTTGACTAGTGGTGTTGTTGGGAACATGCGCTGTGGGCTCATGACAAGTGAGCCTTTGTTTAGGCCGTATAAATTGCTCATTACAAGAAACAGGTCAGAAGTTTTCTTAACTGGCAAAAAGCGGCTACGAGGCACATTGATACCTAGAAAAAAATATATTTATTCCATAACAATATCATAGACATAATAGGTAAATTGGACAAATTGAATAAAAATGAATTTTTTTTTGTGAAGTGTATGTAACACTTGCAACATACCTAAGCAACCATTGAATGATTTCATTGCAGCTCCTACAGCTGTTTCCAACTGGATTATATTGAGGTTTTTCCTTATTGTTTTGTGGTTAACTATAATTTCCATGTTAAGTGATCCTTCATTCAGAACCCTGCTTATGGCTAAAACAATAAATTATTAATATAAATAAAATTATAACTTGGCAAAATATATTGAAACACTCACAAAAATTGAACCCGTATAAAATATTGATGCACATGTATTAAATAAGAACTAAATATGAACATATTTTATGAAATTAGAATAAAAAATTAAAATATATAATTAATACTATTATTTTTTTGTACATAGAATTTGAACATTATAACTAAATAATAGTTTTATTTAGTTAATCAAGTTTCATTTAGAGAATATATCATACCATCCAGCTTGGCCCATAAGTTATTTGTATTGAAGTATTTGAATGTTTTAATGGATTTAAAATCTTCAACATGTTCTTTAGGCACTTGGGCAATTTCAAGGAGTCTCAGTTTGTCTTCATATTGTATAAGAGTACCACCCTGAAAAAAAAAACAATTTTTAATACTATATTACACAATATTGTAAAAAATATATAAAAATAATATACTATTGATTAAAAAAGTATGTTCACAGACCTTCACATCTGCCTTGGTTTTATCTGTTACTTCCATAACAAATTCAGGTGGAGGTCCAGTCGGGTTGTTCAACAACAGGTTTAAAATATTCAAATCAACAGTAGCTCCCAAATTGTCAATGTTTGAGATGAAACAATATTCTCTACCCTAAATTAAAACAATAATTTATAAATTAATGTTCTTAAATAATATAAAATTTGCATAGTTACTCTAAGAGTAAATTATAACTAACACTTTATATTTTTACCTGATTCAAAAGCCTATCAAGCAGTCCTGATCTCTTTATGCTTTCATAAAAATCGCCGTGACCAGGTGGATACCATCTGTAAAACACCGAAATATCCAAATTTTAATGGCTTCAGAACATGCTCCAAATTCAAAATTATTATTCTTCAATTACTCTGAATTCTCTCTACAAGTGATAAAAAATTCACTTACGCATCAGGATCATTGCCAACATCGCAATCTTTAGCCACTGGTAACAAAGTATCTTTACTTATGCGGGGATAACAACTTTGATTGAATGTGTATATTTCAACTTGGAGACCTTCATACTTCCGAATGATTTTTTGAGTATCTTCATCAGTGTTAAACGAATTCATCAAAACCAATGGTACGTTGGCATTGTACGTTTTGTTTAAATGCTATGAAGTGCACCAAAATAAAATTTATAATGTGTTTAGTTTAGACAAAATTTTAAACATGATATTACTTTGCACACCAAATAACTAAATAAGTAGAAAAAATCTGCAAACATTTTACAGGTTCAAGATAAAAGACAATATTGTATTAATTTCTAATTTTTATATGACCTAATAACACCAAAGGATTTCTCAGAAGAATGTACTCATTTAATTACAGCTTCAGTTTATGGGTAATTTTTAATACAAAGAATATATTAAATTGTACAAGCAATTAACAAAATTAAAACTTTCCAGACTATGGATAGTTAATTAAAATTGTCACAAGGTGAGTACCTGTATCTGTTGAACTGTTAAATCCAAGAAACTGAAATCATTTCGGACAGCTATGACAGACTTTGGACCGTGACAACCCATGCTAGTACCTAGGCCACCATTGAGCTTCACCACCACTAGTTTGTCTAGCATCTCACGCACCGATTCCGGTTTAGGAACACCCAGCGTATCATAATCACGTATCTGAAAAAATAAAAGAATAAAATTAGTCTTGGCTAAATAAAATATTCTTTATTTAAGAAGCAGAGTGGAAGCTTAGTTCTAAGAACCAAGAACACTCAGTTAAATGCGCTAAATCTCAGAAGAAAATGGATCTTCTAACCTGCACAATAGTTTATAATAGGGTTTAGTGTAAAAATACACAAGCGTTAATTTTATGAACTGATCAGATTGTTAACATGGCTATGATTGAAAACAAACTCACAGCACCGTGAGGAAGCTTCTCTATTTTATTCCAGTCGACGGAGGGGCCTGTTTCTCTGAGAAATCTATCAAAGAGCTTGGCAAAGCTCGAAAGTTCCTTCTGGACATCGGACTGTTTGGATTCCTGAGGGAATTGGCTGGTGGAAACCAGTCGGTCAAGCTCCTGTTGAAGCCTCGCTTGAGCATCTCGTTTTGTCACTTCATGGAATTCCTGAGATCCTGAAGGCACTCTCTGGTGTCCCCTGACCTGAGGCTACGGATATTAAAATATTAATATACATATTATTATTCACAACAATAGTTTTCCCTTAATAATGGAAAATTAATCTTAATTCTATAGTCTATATCTTAATTTTAATCTCTCATGTCTAATTGTAACAATCCACTGAAGGAACAATGATTGTCCTCTATGCTGGATATGACCTGAACACTGCACAAGAGTATTTCTATTTTTAGAATGAACCAACAATCAACATTTCCTGGCCGAATAGTAATCCTGGTAAATGTGGTAAATAAATATGAGATATAAACAATATAGGCATAAATATGATGCATGAGGGATAAATATAGACTGAGGTTTGTTCGTAGAGGGGTATACAAAATATTCCTTTTTTCAAAAGTCATCCACGTTTAATTTTAAATGTTTTCGTTGAATTTATTTATAAAAAAACTTATTTTCCAATACCAGCAACTGGTATGGATGGGAATTTGTGTATTTTTCTCTACCAACAGCGAGTTTTAATCACTTATACTTTGCAGTTGAACTGGAAAAGTACGAAAACAAAATCGTATATCCCGAACTCTGCGTATATTGACAATTGCGAATTTCTGTATTAGACTTCGAAACTGGATATCCACGGATAAAGAACCTGATACTATTTGCCGATTTTGATAACCTATTATGAAGATAGTGATTTACGCACACTAAAAAAGCAGCCGATAACGTAATCTAATCAAGTGAAAAAGAACTGATCCATCCTGGAGTTGTGTAAATTATTGAGAAACCCAATTCGAATTATGCGAGAATCTGGCCCAATAAATAATTTGCTCATCACATTCGGCGAAATTACTACAAGATATATTACATTGAAGGAATTAGGCGAACCGACATTAAAGCACTGTCTACAAATGTATTAATGAAACGGAAATTGAGATCTATAAATATCACTGCAGGATAATTTATTTCCGATGTTCCTGTATCTCAAGTAGTTTTACCACTTCACAAGGGTCTGTACAACTTCAGTAACGGAAATGATAATTATTTAGGAACAATGGCGGATTTCCGCCTCGTTCATATATCTAAAAGATCGTAATCGCTCCTCCATTTCGAAGGAATTAACAAGTCCGTCACATTTAATTTTGACCATAAAAGGCGGTCTCTAGCATCATGTGATGTTTAGAGTAAAACATACCAATTTCAAACGTGCATAAAATAGGTTTTTTTCACGCCTGAAAATTCGGAATCCGGTTGGACATATAAAAATAGTATAAATTTCAAAACTGTTCAACAGGGAAAACGCAGAGTAGTTTCAAACCGTTCTTTCATCAACGTGACTCTTGGCCGCGACCCGGCAGGCGCAGAATGTGTAATTAACATCGGACGACTCGTTGATATCAGCGGGTGAATCATTGGCCAATTAAAATGGATGACGGACAGAGCCAGATGTGAATAGTGCGGAGTGAAGAAGGCGAGATGATGCTGTCTAGGCGGATCAGCCTTGATTTGTCCTTCGGACCAGTTATTAAGTTTGTGTCGACGGTGGCTCAAAAGGGAACACGTTACAGCCGTTCCTGATATGTTAGTCTCATGTCAGACAGACATGTCCCGGAAATAAGCTTCAAGATTAGACTGCCAGAGTAGAATGTTAAAAGAATGGTTTATTCCATATTAAAGTATAATCAATAAACGACACAAATTGTGTTGCTTCTAACCACAATTAAAATTACGACGTGGTCCAAACAAACATAAATTAGGAGAAATTGTAGAAAACAAAAACAAACATGAGCATTGAATTACACTTTATGCATACTTTCACTAGGCGACTTTTCCGTCATTGTAATTTCATCTTTAGAAATTATTAACAATTCAACGTTAATATTTGTAATTTATGTAAAATGTATGTAATCAGATCGAAAATGAAAATAACATGCTGTACATGGATTGTCGAAACGATTACACATATATCATAGACAAATTTAGTTACTCAAATTCTTCCTCCCCCTCATCAAAATTTGTCAAGTTAAAATCATGACGTTGCACGATTCGTTGTTGGCAATTCTTGAACTGACTCTTTAACTGTCAAAACAGGAACACCGGTTACGGTTAGATAAGCTTGCGGTTTTTAAACGAAACGTTGTTTGTAAAAACAACCGCAAATAGAAGACTGTGAGATAAACGCGTGAATCCTCAGGTGTATGGTATAATATAGTTGCCCCAATTTTATAATCTTTTTATTTCATTTATCCACCGACAGAAGGTAGTGAAGGGAGAAGGTACAAACGCGATTGAATAATGAACTTTCGGGGATCGCTCGCCCCACGAATTCATTAAACATTAATGGCATTTTAACAGGGTCGTTCGCATCTTAATGAGCGGTCGATGTCCCCGCGCCATCCGAAATTCGAGACGATTCTGAAAATGAGGCGATACATCGTCCGGACAATACCGGTCGGACGTCTTCTCCCCTCGGACCTCGTCCTTTATTTATTTATTCAAAACGTAACGGCGTTGCCCTCGCGCGTACAAAAAAGGGGGGACGGGACTGTCAAACGCCGACTCCAACAAAAACCCGGGTTTTTCCCGGAATTATAAAGGGACCAATTAGACGGTCGGTCTCATTTAAGGCAACACTGGCGACATCTGAGGGACATAACACGTGCGAAAAATTATAGACCAGGGCAGAGAGCAGAATACGAACCTTGTCTACAGTCGATACGGACACCTGCCTTTTATTATTGTAATTAATATCATCGCCCGCTCACAACCAGCTAAGGTATACGTGCAACATATCTGATCGTGTACTGAATTAATTGGCACACATATTGATCGTTTTAAGAGTAATATGTGCGTAGTAGATTTCATGCGTATGACATGGCTCTTATGAAGGATCTTCCACGTCCCCCGATAAATCAGGCACTACACTCCATCGTGATAAAAATATGTTATCCACTTATAATAAATATAATGTCCTGTACAGCTTCTTATCACGGCCCACTTGTTGATCTTACGGTGGAAACGTAAAACAAGACTGGGAGGCGGGACCCGCATTCGGGCCTGCTGCGTACGAGGAATATATTTCTTTGAATTTCATGAAATACTCGATAATAATATTCTGCCACAATTTAAATAACGGTCGGGAAACAATCGTTTTTATAAGGAAATGCCCAGTTGACTACAAAGCGGGCGATGAATTAGCAGCCGTTCCACGGAGGTCAACCATCGGTCCATTTCATTCTTTTTGATGACCCTCACATACGCACTAATATATTGGCGGAGCGGACGGTCTTTAAACGGGAGAAATAAAAGCGGCAATGGCGACCCTGAAATAACGCTGCCTTATTATTAATGTAAATACGAGCTTACAAGCAAACACGGCTTTCCGATTCAATCGGATGCAAATTGTACAAATCAGAGTTAAGTCACGAGCCGTTATACGGGGATGTAACAATACCAGTCATATGCCCATGCCACCCTTGACGATGTATGTCTTCTGGTGTAATGGAAATCCATGCTAGGTTTTAGGAGGATCTAATGAAGAGGGGGGAGAGTCCCGAAGCAATGGAAATTAAGACCCAACTACAGGTGAGAGGATGGAGTCCAGCACCAATTGGAAACAGTTTAATTATTTTCAAAAAGTTGTCCTATCAACATTTTCGGTCATCCAACAATACCGTTGTTGAGAATTGTTGGGTGAACACAATTAAAACCAGGAGAGTTATTTATTTCAGGTTTGTTTCCCGGTATCGCCGCCATACCTGTGTGGGGGAAAAAAGGAAATGCCAATCCAAATTCGAATGACCTTCCTGGCATTTTAGCGTCCGTAATTATCTTTCCATTATCTGAAACGAGAATTAGTCTCCGTAAGGTGTTCTAGGTTAATAAGGCCAAGAGATATTTTCAGCAATAATCATCAGACTAAGTGCCCTCAACTAGAAAACAATATATTGACGGCACAAGTATAAATAGTTTGTCACGTAAAATTAATAATTCCGAACGTTCACCCTATCAAATATTAATCTAATATTTAATTGGCGCTGTTATCGCGAGAGAATGAAACAAACAAATAGACACGACCGAGGAGACAAAATAAATGTAAATAACAATTCATGCGGTACGGGCTCATAAATTACCTCGCCCCAATTACACTCGGAGATTGCGTAACGAATGATTGGTACAGAAATCATGGAAAACAATAAATAATTTTTAAATACCGTTTTCAACTTACCTAGCATTTATGTATATTTTAAGGAGGGGTTATTTTTAAATTTTGGCCTTCGGTCAAAAATAACTTACAAAATCCATTGAAGAGGGATACCCTCTTTAAAAAATTAATATATCACTGTCGCACTGAAGTATTCAATAAGGCTAAATCGTAAAAAAAATTATTTTGACGTTACGAATATCAACTTTCCATTCGCATTCATCTTTGCGCTCTTAACATTTTGAGTAAACAGGCACAATGAAAACAGAATAGTTGGTTAGTGAACAACGTATTATGACTTGAAAAATCTCGTGCATAATTTCCCTTCAGCTCGCATTTCAGTATTTTTCACGGTACGTTAATTTTTATAAATACGTTCAGAATCATTGACAAATGTGAACGAGTAAAATTAATGTATTCAAGAATTCGGTAAGTTAGTAATTTACGTACCGACGCGTCCATTCAATGATTTTCATTCGCACCGTATATAAGCGAGAATTATTCCACCGGTTCTAACAACAAAGTTGATTCCTTCAAAGTCAATTGGCTTAAAACAATATAGGACGGTACGCAATAAACTGAATAGTGCAAGACCTGACCATTGATCTTGACCTCCAAACGAGAGGAAAGGCCACTCGATTATAAATAACACCTTTACACGGGAATCGCTGTGTGTAAATCACACTGGTGCAAGAATCGTTCGGTAAGCTCCGAGAAATTTACTTAACGACTAAAAAAAGTTTGTTAAAACTTAAATTGAACAGGAAGTGATGGCATGCTTGATGCTTTCCTTAAGATTACTCGGATCGACATAAGTTTTCTCGTAAAGTCAGATTATGAACCTATCTGAGGTGGTTTAAACCTGTTTTAAAACGTAGATGGCCTCGGGAAAACAGTTCAAAAATGTATGAAAATAATCACCGAATAGTTTGGCCAGTGGGACAGGATGCGTGAATAAATTGTAGCATGACGCAGCTCTATGCTACATGCCATAACGTGACAGGAAAGGGACCATGACTAAAACCCATATTTAGTACCTGTATTAATTCAAGATATTTATTTTTGTATAGCCCTCAACTAGTATTCACGAGGGTCATACGCGTCCTTAAAGACAAATTATACTACAGCACTTTTCACAGAACAATTTCTACGTTTGGGTCCGAAAAAGCTCGTAGCCGCACAGACCATATTTGCCAGGTGCTGTTGTCACACATCTGGCCCGGGACCCGGCAAGCGTTTTCCAACAGACGCGCAAACAAAAACCGAAATAACCTCTCCGCTTCCTAACGAAGTCAATAAAAATTTATGGTATTTCCATAGAAAAATTACTGCGAGTCACTCGTCGGAAGGACCACGTGATTGCCAGGATTGGAAGAAAAAATAACGAAAGGTTAGATTCGACAAAATTCGGTTATATACTGGATGGAGTTAGGCAATTCGTGTCGCGATGATGAATCACTGAACTGTATTGTGAAGAGTACTGGACTGTACAGCAATGCTACTGAGGATTATGAGAAGCCGAAACCAGCCTAGGGCAAAAGCAAACGATCGGAGCCTAAACTACAAAACTATATCTGTTGAAACTGAGAGCATGGTTAACACACTTGATTCTGTCTTCTTTATCTATAATACTAAAATACTGTAAAAATTAAGTTTTTTTTTAAATGTAGTCTAGGACTCACATTGTCCGACCTGAGGTTGATGCCCCTCCAGGAGTGTTGGTCGGCGTGCTGGTCCATCGGCTTGAGAGCGGCCCCTCCCGACAACACCGACGGCTGGTGACTAAAAACGCTAACCGGCCGGTCAGCCTTCCACGGGGCTTTATCACCGCGTCACTGATAACGCCCTCCCTCCCACCATCCCTCCCACTCGGCACTCTCCCACTCCGGAAAAAATCTCTTACAGCCGAGACAACAATAGGCCTAAGGCCGGACCCATCACAAAAGACCAGCTCCGGGACCATTTCAAAACCGATTCTCCCGCCCGGTTACCGGACAAATTATCTTCGACACTCTAGAGGAAAAAGGGTATTTTAGTATTAGCCGCAATGGCGAATACATACAAACCAGAAACGAAAAAACTGAAAAGAAAAATCTTAGAAAAAATACTAGGAAACAACGGACAGACTAATAGACCAGCTATTAGTCTGGTTCATCAATACTAACAATGGACATATAAAAAATAAGAGCGCATAACAGGTCATAAAGTATCTCCTTGCACTATAGAAAACAAAGAAAAACAAACAACATTGGTGAAAATGGTCATCGATTACCTCATTTGAGGCTTGATTTAGTCTGCAGATCATCCCCCCGACATGGTCGTCCGTGTTTTTTATTACGCCTTTTTAGCGTCCCCAGATGCGTTCTATATTTCTGTGTGTGAGCACCAGATTGTTCTAGTTCTTCGGTCAATTAAATGTCATTAAAGGTCACTTCATTCCAGTTCATAATGCCGGTTAATCCCCCAGCCGCATTCGGCTAATACGAAAATAAGCGTTTTCCTTCAATTAAAATTTGTCACAAACGTTAGCACTCATTAACTTCTGTCAACTCGGTATAATTCAGTTCGGAGATTTACTGTTGCCCATAAAAAATAGTATCCGTACCTGCATAGAGGCGAATCAAGACTGGATGGGCATTGAAGCATGTAAACGACAGATGAGTGTCTAAGCGCTACTTAAGAAAACTGCACAACATATCCCGTTTCTCAATATAGTGTGCCGTAACTCCCATAATAATTGTCCCAACACTACCTCTTATACTGGATAAAAAATAATAATAAGACGGCTTTTTCCACATGAGTAAAAATAGAAAATAATATACAACCGGAACGGATTTTTGTAGTAAATCAAATGGTTTACTTACATAATAATTATGTAAGTAAATGGCGTCCCCCCCAATAATGTAAATCATTGTGCATTACAAATGCGACTATTGTGTGAGCAAGTGACAACAATATTCCGGGTTACCGATCATATGGCTGGACAGTTTTAAAGATCTCACACATGATCTCTATTATACAAGGAGGGAACCAATAAGAGCTTATAAATTAATAACACTTAACCAATTAATCGAGGACTGATTTACAATAAAGAAAAAAAGAGATATCCGGTAAAAAAAGATTAGAGCGGAAATGAAATTTGTTGCTTTTACATTAATGACCGGCCGATTTCAACAAAACTGTGAATAACCTCGGCCTAAGTAGCGCCACACGGCCGTAAGCAAACAGGCCGTGGTGAACCACGGTCTGCAAAAAAATGATACGCCACTCCTCCAAACAATCTATATACTGAAATTCAGATGAGTTTATCATTTAAAAGAAAATCATACTTCGAGGTAATAACATTTCAAAAATCACGCCGGAAAAACTTACTCCAAATGTAACTACTTTCTTCAGGAGCGAAGAGCACACTAAATATTGCAGAACATTGTGCAATACTAACAAGCAGTTCCTGTTCCGCTTCTAGAATTTCGCTACTTGCACTTCCCACTAATTTTACGTGAACATTTATTTGAAGGATTCATACAAATGTGTCCAATGAATACTATAGTACAAGGCAGTAGAAACCGCCATTATCAACTTTCTGACTCAGCTTGATGCCTATTACCTAACCCCAGTGATTCATTGCGATTGTTCTAGTGGTCTCGGCAATAAGTGTGAGGAATAGATACTGTTCATCAGAGACGAGAATAGTTAAATTGGCAACAACTGTTCACTGAAAAAAATTCGAACGATTGACCAGACAAACGTATGAAACAATCTTCAAGGCTTTCAAGGAGTGCTCCTAACGAGGATTCGCGGGCAGAAACCAACGGCGGGCGTGAGCCCACGATGAGGAGGAACGAATTGATTCAGAACGTAAGGTTAATGAACCAGTCAACAGGCAGTCTTGAGTGAAAAACACGTGCCAACCAGAATAGAGAATGGACCGAAAAAACTACCTGCACTATTCTCATACAGTCACCTGTGTCAGAAATGTACCCGTGTATGCTCTGTATACAACAGTAGGATGACATACACCTACCTGTGAACGTTTTATATAAACCAACTATTCAGTGTCTGAGCCTGAGCCTCGGTAAGGCAATCTGTCCCATTAAGACGCGTAAAAATAACTTACTCCAAGGTTCGAACAAAAATCTTAAAATAGGCGCCCTTTCAACGTTGACCTTTAGGGTTTGGTTTTGGGAAGTTTCGGCAAAAATGTCCGCCGCCAGGCCTTCTCTGTTGGGCCTACGACGAAAAATTAATAACGCCGCGCTTTCGGCCGATGGCTCGTCCCGCACGGTTTGCCTTCGATGCGTACGAACGGGGTTAAGGCCACCGAGAGACTGACTTCACGGGTAGCGATGCCACAGACTGATGCAATAATGATGCCATGTCGGAATAACAAAACGCGTTTCTCGTTACAATAATATAAAAAGTGATCTATACAAAATATTATCGTGTTTTAAGCAGTCCCAACACAATGTATCCATGGAAATGAGTTTGATGGATTTGTGGGGGCACGAATGTCGTTTCGATTGTTCGATTTGGTATCTTCAAAGCGGGAATTCGTTTATGTTCTCAAATGACGTTAAACCTAACGTTGAAAATAAACTGCCTCGCATCCCTCGCTAATTTGAAGAAAGGGCTAAAGATTTTAAAGGAGATACCCAATACTGACAATCTCTAACTGAGAATAGGGATTTTCGCTTAATATTGGTTGTTGGAGTACGTTTTACAAGAAGAATCAGGATGATTTCAACTCGGGTCGAAGAAGACAGTTATAAACGTCTGGTCATTAATTCATGAACTGTATCAAGATTCGACCTCCTTCGACGCTCTTCTCTGTTATACCGGAGACGGTGGCCAAACTGGCGCCAGCGATTGAAAATATTCAGGACTCGGATTATTGATCATTGGAGAAGGCCAGTGTCCCAGGGGAGGAAAAGGTCAGGGCGGGCTCAGACCGGTGGAATGATTTACTTACGGGTTAAAGCGAACGCAATCAATAAGCTCTCTACTTTCATAATCGAATGCACGGTGATGGCATTGCGATTGCAGAAAAAAAACTAGGCCCTGTTGTAAGTGAGCCAGGTTTCATAACATGCGCGATTTTTCTGAGGTAATTTTAATTGCATTTTAAAACAGTCAGATAATCAATGATTACAAAACGGGATTGGATATGTCGCCTAAATTGCGGTGTTCTCCTTATCAAAACCTCTCTCTTCTTTTAATATGTATCGCATTTTTGCCCATTAATAATCTTTAAAGAAATCAATAAACAGACATTTAATAAGGACGAATCACTCCAAGACATGTAAACAGTATCACGCTAGTTAGATATTAGACTGATTTATTTTTATTTAAAAGTTTATAATAAATATATTAGTACGCGTTTTATATTAATTAGGGTACTAAGATTAATTAACCACAATGATTGTTTTTCGAAATATTTTCCTCCGGTGTGATGGAGTGAGAGAGCCTATAATTAAAAGTTGATACGGGACACTTATTCCATTCGAAATCATTTCCTGTAATAGGTACACCAACCTCGTATATTAGAAAAATAGGAAACTTCGGGAACTAATAGAACACAAAAGAAAGTGTTGCTGAAGTCTTTTTAACTTTTTCAAACATTATACCGATATCACTGCTCCTCTTGAACCGGTGGACAGGAAATTCTTGTATAGATAGTGGTTTCGATTAAAAAAATGAGGTACTCGTTTCGCCGGAATGAACGCGTATGTAGGGCACGCATTCATTTTACCCTAAAACCAATTATTTCCATTAGCGATTTTTTTATTAACCGAAGTACTTAAGCGAAAATGAACTGAGTCAGAGACGTTTTAAGCCATTAAGGAAGTGACAAAACATTGCTCTAACATCAATATTCCCTCTAAAATGCAAGCAAGTTCAGAGAATCGTGGGATATAACTGTGTGCACAATATGATATTAAGGAAGCCAACTTCCCATAACAAGGGGAATGATCAGAGTAGTAATGAAAAAAAATGACTAAGGGAAAGTATGACCCTTTAATTTAAAATAACTTTTTAATATGTCATACAAACGAATTAAATAAAAACACGTAAACAAATTAATTCAAATGACTTTTCTATTTTCTGAGCTGAACTGAACCATTAAATATGGGCTAGTGTTGAATACGAAATTGATCAAAACGCAGGCGATATGTTCTGTTGACAATGATATCGGTAAGCCAGATTAGCTGCCGGAAGCTATAGTAATCGATGGTGGACCCGGAAATGGGGGAACTTTGGTAATATCAAACTTTTTCAAAAATAAAACCAACTCAAGTTGTATTTACGGTACATGTTTCATGGATAGAATATTTTGATTTAGACCCAAATCAAATTAAGTGCATGACTCCCCACCCATAATACATAAGCTCAATACATTACTACTTAATGAAACATTAATGAGCTATAAATAGTTGTTTCCCACTTAATTAATACGAGAAGACTTTAACACAGACGTTAAAATTGTGATATTTTTTAATTGACAACATATAATAAAAAAGGTGATTGATTGAATTAATTTACCGTTAAGAGGTACGACTCGTAGGAGAAACTAATTATTTCGCAAAAGGATATTGAACCTAAGGCTATTGACTGCAAATTTTTTTAACCGCTTGGTCAAAGAATATCAAAGCAGAAAACAAACAAAAAAAATCCTAATCTAATTGAACGTACTGTTTAGATAAACAGAAAAATACGACTCATAGAAAAATCTCATTAAATGGGTGAGATATCGAAATTAACTTGGTCCCAATTTACTGAGTAATCAATGGCTTTTTGGAGTCGCTTATCTTAACTGAATAATTACTTAAATTATATAACTGCATACAATGATTTCTAATCGATAGTCTTTAAAAAAAAATTCGCATACATTTGAGAGAAAATTTCGTTGAAACCTAGGTGTCTGTAGTTTGTACATTTTTACTTTTAAAAGGGTTTTTAAAAGGGTAAGAGGCGGTGTTAACAGTTCATTAAATGGTGTACAATTTACAACAGTTGTTAGATGCACTATAATTTTTACATTGCCTATGAGTATGGAGCGTTAATACGGGTTCGAGGCAAACGACTTTCATACCATGGCAGAGGAATGTGTTTAGCTAAAAAAAAAAGCTGAAATGCAGGTGAAAAACGAGATATGCGTATAAACGAGATAAAAAAACTAAAATCAATGCAATTACTATATGTTAACTTTAAATTTAAAGTGTTTGTGGGTCCTAAAATCCTAAGATGGACTGTTTTCGACTTTTTAATATTGTCAGTAGCATTTCTTGAGTACAATATATTTCAGCACTCGCGGATCACTCCACAAATAACTTTAACAGTACAAATATTGCCAACCTGAATACCTCATTATGCAATTTACGATGGCAAAATGAAGTCTAGGTTAACACCAAACGGAGAACATAAGATCGCGATAATGACGATACGTTAAAATATTATCCAGGCATATTCATTCTGTTCTGTTAATGCTTTCATGTTGAATATTATAAATTACATAATGCATCAATGAAATAAATTTGTATTATCATGCTGTTAGAAATAATAGTAACCCCGTCACTGTATTATTATTATCCCTACAGAAAATCCTGAGTATCAAACAGCGGAAGCGGTCTTATCTCTCAATTCTAGAAAATGTCTAACGAAAAATCAGTTGCTTTACATTTTTCAAGTTTACACTAGCGAACTCCAAGAACCAAAAACGAGGACTGACCTTGACCAAAAGAATGTTATTTCGTCCCAAAAAATTGGACCTGGGCCATACAATTATAAGGTAGCCTAGCAATGAAATAATATTAACTTCAAAATAATGGATTTTTATAAATTTAAACCTCGAGCTATAAATATGTTTACCTAAGTGTAATACATGTTAATATTATTTTTTAAATGAAAAAAAATTATTTAATTACGAATCCTTAATGTACTGATTTGCTCATTTTAATTTGAATGCTAAACTAAACTGCCTCCTGCCACACACAGTACAACCAAAAATAATTTGTCACGAACTTGCTAATCAGAAGTTGCTGATGCAACTTCATTGTAAATATAATACTTCTTAAATAAAATAAAAAATATTGAATCTTTTCTTTTTTCTAAAATTATCAATTTAAGTAATTCTTTTACTGGTTAAATTTTCCAGCCAGTGTTATTGTGCATTATTACACAATAATGTGAAACAATTTAAATTTCCTGAAAATGTAATCAATGCAAATACATCTACAGCAATAATATTTCAAAATATATGTAAATTGAATTGAGCCTCTTTACAAAAGAATAGAGGCACAAAATACCCACAACAGATATTTCTGAAATATCTTCTTGATGTTGTTTCAAGGTGATTGTCAAGGGTGACAACATACCAGCCTCGGTAACGTGTGAATGAACAATGAATTCCATATGAATGAAAACAACAAGTGCATTCCTATTTATTATTTTTGGAGCATGCATTAAAATAGTATCATTATTGACATTACCTCAACACATTCCAGAATGTACAAAGTAATGACATAATGGATAAAAGTTCAGACATATGTAGACTTTTATAATGGTTTTTGTATACTTTTTAGCTTCCAAAAATAAATAGGAATTGTAATGTAATAAACACTTTTAACCTGGCTTAAATATTGTAAAAATAAAGCTGTGAGGATGCAACACAAAATTTTCTTTTCGGAGGGTTTTTTACAATTTCCCTATCAGTTAAAATTATAAATATCTTGTTATGTTGTGCATGACAACAAAATACATTCAATTTATGTTATTACATACATATGAATTGTATATCCAATATTAAAAAAGAAATTATTTCATCACTCTCAAATTATATCTAATTTGTCAGAATAAAAACAAAGATGAATGCAATACAGAAGCACTTTGGTAACAATGGTTTTTTACTGACAAATAATTAATATTTATCTAACAGGTAGATGTATTTTCACAAGTGGGTGCACAAGTTTTGTGTCAATTCCAAATATACAACAATATCTGGAAACACTTTATGAAGCATCCGAATAGCCTAATTGCATAAAAAAAAAGTTATAACTTATAAGCCACCGGCTACAATACCGATCAAACTTTTTTGAAGTTTCTTTAAGAAATTCTGTTGAGGAAATCCGATGTTAACACACACGAGTCAAATTGCCAAGTAAACCAAGGCAGAATATGGTACAATATTATTATGCGTCAATAGCAGTTCAATAAATCTTCGGAATTAAACAAAAAATACAAAACGTCCGGCGTAACGGAGGTTACATAACAGAACTAACCTTCTTATCGCTCTGACCCAAAAGGCCGCCGTGTGAAACTACGTTCATCATTTTTCACAGCGGCGCAAAAAGGCACAGTCGTCTCACTTTATTGAAGGGACACGGCGAAGAACCGACGCGAAATGAAACCGGGCCCGCCCGAGTAACCTTGGAAGGAGGGTAACATTTTTCCTTGCAATAAGATTGAAACCGAACGTAGCTAGGAGGACGGGGGAGGGGCGACGTCCCCACGTCCGCCACAAAGTTCAAATTCAAAATAACAATCGACACAGTCGGCTGAAGAAAGCCCAAATATTAGGTAGTATGATTAAAAAACTGTATATATTACTGGTGATAAAAATAACCCCCTTAGTTCTGATGAATTGATAAGAAAATTCCAATAAATATGGAATATACCTAAAATTAATGGATAATTTTGACATTATACAAACCATACATTATAAAATATTATTATATACAGTTAATGTCGTCTTTAATTTTAGTCTTTTCAACATAATTACAAAGTTTACTAATGTTATGAATCATTAACAGAATCCAAGATTCATAACTCTATCCCTATATTTTAAATTGTCCACATGTACTCAATAAATATTTTTTCTAAAACATATTAAATAATGCATAATTTTTTTAACCAATCACAAGGCATTAACTACTAAATATAAAATAGTTTTTTGTGATGTTTCTGAATAATTAGGAGAAATTAAAGTGGGATGCCATTTCATTTTTGCTATTATTAACAGTGCCTCTTTGAGATTGATTCATCAAAACTGACCTCTGACAAACCAATATAAACCCTAGTACTCTAAACGGACATTTAATTGATTTTTATTATGGTCTACACTATGTAACATGTATCCTTGAAGAGAAAAAATAATATAAACATTTTCTATCCTTTTACAGTGTTCATTCAATTGTAGAGTGTATATAATCAACTAATATTGAAAATCCCAAAACAAAATCTATATTAGAAGTTATTTATATTAAAATTCTTAGGCTGTAATCCCTTAATCATTGACTGATTATTTTTGTAACAATCAGAAGACTGTGCAGTTTGATATTAGGGCCACATAGGAAAAAAGTGTTTATTAGACACAGGAGTACCCTACTGTCCCAAAGTTATTTTCTAAAATAAAATTATTTCCTCTCTTAATTTAAGTTTAATGCAAATATCAATGATCTTACCTACAGTGTAAAATGAAAAATTTGAGATCTGGAAATACATCAAGGGAAAGTTTATTACCTTCAGGCTCTGCTTATTCCAGAAATTATGTCTTCCACCTCTTAAATTATTTTTACAGTTTTCCCAAATGATTATCCTTACTGTTAAGAGACTACAAAACATGAATCAACCTTTTACTCAAAGTGATCTTTAACACTTCTTGTTAACTGAATCATATGATACTTGATTCTTTATTGTCATCCAATTACTTTAATATGTGCTAATAATGAGCATTATATCAAGTTGCTTTTGGCTACATAATATTCACTTAACAATGGAAAATACTATTTAAGACATCAATTTTAAAATTACTAATTATTTTGTCTTCCTAAACTGTATACATTTAATTGTTTTAATACTATATGTATTCAACTAGTCCAAAAAAAATACCTTTTAAGAGCTACATAGCATGTTATGTACTAACATATAATCAATATGCAAAAAGTAATACAATTCAAAATTTATTATGAACTTTTGACAAACAAATAATGAGTCATATACACATTAATTACACTAAACATTTAATGATCAAAATACTGTAATATGCAAAATGTAGTTATTTGTGCAAAACTTAGGTAAACTATATGATTAGTTGATTTTTTTACAATTCCTACAATTAATATAATAATCGTTTAAAATTAATAATTACCAAGAAAGAACACAATTTTTTCATTTATTTATAAATTATTACTTAGTTCTCTACAAATACAAAATATTACAACATACTTATTTGCAGAGAACAATACATATGAAACACATTATAATATTAATACAGTTTACTTCTTACAGATTCTGATAATATGTACCATTATCAACCCCAATGTTCACAACATGTTTTAATGTTCTTAATACTTCTAGTGACACAATTGGAATGCCGATTTTGACATTAAAGCATTACAGAATGTCAGATACCTTTGGAAAGCAAGAGAAATAGAGGTTAAAAACAGTGATGAATTATTCGGTTGGTGAAATGTTTTGTGCTGCAGACAACAGCAAGTCATGAACTTCTTTTGCATAGCTGACCTGTGCTCTCACTGTTGCTAAATACTGTGGATATGAGAGGGACCCCATTTCTTGAGGGTTTGGCATCGCATCTGTCCTTGTCTGTGCAACAGTTAGGGACAAGTAACGTTGGCTGCTTGTGTGCTGGTTCAAACATTCGATGGAGGTTTTCTATAAATATAAAAACACTTGTTACACAAGTAAAAACAATAGATACAAAAATACAAATAACACTTCAAAATAAATTTAAATATATTGCAGAAAGAAATGAGAAATCTTACCAACTGAAGTTCAATTTGGTCACAAATTGAATAAAATTCCTCCATGCTCTTATCGAAACGAGGAAGCTGGTCTACTCCCTTCCTGCAATTTAAAGTTGCCATTAAATTATACTATCTTCTTCATGAATTTCATCTGTTATCTGTAATAATATTTTGTTGTCAGAATACAGTTTAGCACTTACAGGGATCCATTATCAACTAAGCTGTTTTGATGAAGTGTGTGAGCAGCAGTTTTCAATGTAATCTGAAACATAAATAATAAGATAAGTACAAAAATAAATGTTTGTAGTAAATTTAAAAATTTAGCTCACACCTAATGTACTTTCCCTCATGATATTATTTATTTGGATTAGTATTAAAAAATATGTACAGACTGCTTGAACTTTGTTATTGTGAAAATTAAATTAGTTTTGCTAGGTATAGCATGAAACATATAATAATGATGCAGACATTATGTCATTTTTGTGGAATCAATTGGTAAGTATGAATGTGTCTTCACCACCATCAGTAACATTCTGTATTACAGAAAACAGTAACAGTGTAGTGACAGTGACAGTGTTTTCAGCAATTGAGATGTGTATGTACTTTAACTTCATTACAGATCTACCATTGATAAAATGAATGATGCAATCAAAAAATATACTTCATACCGAAATTTAATAATGCATAAACTGAGTTAATAGCCACAAATATAGCAAATGTCTCTAGTTATTTTTGACTGTACAAATCTCATGTGAAAACCAATAATCAAATGACCCAAGTTGAAGAAAATGGAATGATAACTACCGATAATGAGTCTCTAAGTTGACTGATTAAGCTTTTGACTTTGGAAATATTGTCCAATTTTTCTTGGGGTTGTTGCGGCATTTGTCCCGGCATGACGGGGCCCTGCTGGCCCTGGGGTGTACCCGGCTGTTGGGGCATTACCTGGGGCATTCCAGGCCCCTGTTGCATCGGTGGCATATTCATCCTAAACTGCTCGCAATTACTAGAGAAATACTTAAGCCTTGATAACTGTTTTGCAACAGGTTTATTTTTTAACAATAACACTCCAATTGCAAGAGAGAGCTTTGCAACTAAGAACAATAACAGAACCTACACTAAGATAACCAGCAGAAACCTCTCCTAGATATATTTTATCCTACAAACATTTAAAACATACAAAAATATTTCATGAAACTATTTTTTTAACTGTACCTCATTTACGGATAACTAATTATATTATATTTTAAAAATGATAAATTTACGTTTACTTGTAAATAAGGATACTTCGAATAGGTTGGTATCCATGTAACAGTAAGATGCCACTTTATATAAATGGTCAAACTACTAGAGAATATCGATGTTAACTAAGCAAACAACAAAAGCCCACAAATTGAATTATTGATAAATTACCCCTCTATTCTTAATTATGTCAAATAACAACGAAGCCCACAACCTAAAAGCCACTCTTTTGAAAAGGGAAGAGGCTGAAAAGGCTATCGAAGATGAACACAGTCGACTTAAAAAAAAACTTGAGGAAATGAAGGAGTCTTACCAAAAAGGTTTTTTATTATATTCTGAAATTAACCGAATATTTTTATCATTAATAGCGTGAATAACTGGCTCACTGTTTCACTTTGTATATTGCTGTCATGAATATAATTTATATATAACAAAATTTGTATTGTATATCAAAAATAATTACTTTTCAATTTGAGTAATATTTCATTAAAAAAAGAATGCTTTTTATACCATAAAATAAAAGAATACAATACAATTATAATGTATATAATATGTAATAATAGAAATGTTTTTTTTAATAAAAAACAATTTAATTTAGGTATGAAAAGAATAGAAATGCTCAAAGAAGAAAGTTTGATTCTTAGTCATAGAAGTGTGTCATTATCAGCAGAGACCAATCTGTTAAAGATTAAATTAGACAACATCCAAGAAGAAATAGTGGTAAACAAAGTATTTTACAATGATTATTTTATATTTTTTACCACTATTCATTACTAGTGTGTCCTGTTTCAGGATATTGAAAGAGAGATAGACATAATACAATCAAAAACATCACAAGGGGATGTAGTAAAAGAGAAAGAAATGAGAATTCTAGAATTGTATTATAAAGAAATGAAAACAAGGGCAAATCTTTTAAATGAATTCTGTGAGTTTTGGTAAATATATTGTTAACTTAATGTAATATTGTGCCCTAAAAAATAAATAAGGAAAAATGTAATATTACACTATCAATCAGTATTTCCTGCTTTTAACAATTTATTACTATATTATGAATTTCATCATTAACTATTATTTTATTAATAACAAGAAGCTTTTATGATGTATGTCAATTCACTATGGCTGAGAATACTCAAATTAAAACAAATTATTTTTTCTTAGTACATAAGTTTGAACCTGTAAAGACCCCTTTTATGAAATAAAACATGGATTGAAAAAACAAACTTCAACATTTTAGTAATTCAATGCTGAACTTCATTACAGAAGCATATATAAATATTAAATATTGAATTAGAATGAATATACCATATTTATCAAATTATTAAAAGTATTAAACAATAAAACAATACATCTGTCCTCTAGGGAATAGAGAACTCAATGAAGAGAGGATACATACAAAGGAAAATTTTAAAATGGAACTTCTGGAACAGAAAAGGCAGATTGAACTTGAAGTGGAACAGAAAAAGAAAAGGATTGAAGAAAACATGAGCAAATTAACCCAAGAAACAACTATACTTAAGGTTCTCATTTTATATAAGAAATAAGAATTTATTTTATTCAGTAACTTCATTGCTGCATTCTGTATGCAGCATTTAATGTAAAAAAATAATAGTTTTTATTTGTTTTTAATGTTCTTATATAGCGGATTGAGGGTGCTGTTATGCGCTTCAGTAATATATTTAAATTCAACAAAGATATATAAATAGTTAATTACAGTATGTATATATATATATATATACACATATACATATAACTAGTAGATATTGACATTAGATGTCATCATTCACAAATAAATTATAAAAGCAACAACAAATGAATGGTATACATTCCTATGAAATAGTCTCTGAATTCTAAATTAAGCATAAATAACATCAACAGACAATAAAAATAAATTAAATACTGATAAACAAGCATCATATAGTAATTTAAATTAAACATGAATTGATTAAAACAGAAAATAAAAAAACTAAATGTGAGAAATAGAATAACAGTCAATAGAGTATCAACAAATATGAGAGTTAACATGACTGCAACTCTAAATGAAGTATGTCATTAACATCTTCTCACAAGTTGCACACAAAAGAAAACAAACCTACCAAAACAGATTATTAATACTTACAAAAATAATTTGTAAATAAGGTTATTTTTAACGTATTAAAACTTATACATGAAAGTATTTTGTCAGGGGAAAACAAAAGAAGAAAATCTAATAATACATGACGAGTTAACACTATTCATCACTTAACGGTGAATTTGTACTTTGAAGTTCCATCAGATCTTTAGCTTCTTCATACATGCACATGAATGTACTGTACTTCTGAATGAGATTTAAATTTCTAAATATTTGGCAGTCCTGATTTCCCTGACTGTCATAGCTGATGTCGGTGGCATTGTTTTGGAGAACTTCCCAGTATGTACGCATCCAGATTAAACACGAAGTCAAATCCAAATCATCACCAGGACATATTCTGATAGGAAGGGCTAAACATGTCAACTGGAGGCAAGTAGCCGCCAAGGCCCTGTAGGAAAACTGGAGGCACTGAACATCCAACATAGAAAGGTCTAGGAGACGGGTTACAAGTGAAAATTTCTCCTGGTCCATTTTCTCACCCGTCATGTGGAGATAAAGACAAAGCCATCGATTCGCTGTCCACATAGTTTGAGTCCAATTCAATGTCTCTAGGACATGTCTTTCCGTCATAATTACTTCCTCAAACGTAACAGAGTTGTCGGTCATATACAAAAGGTCTGCCAAAGGTATGGGTTTGACCTCTTCCATTTTAGAAGCCACCATCAGACAAGTGATGCCCAACTGCTGCAGCTTATCTCTCGAGTAGTTATCGATAGTGCTCAGATACCTGTCCAGATAGTCAATCGTCAGATAAAATGTGTCCCTGGTCGTTGAGTATATATCACATACTTCAATCAGCCAGTCTAGCAGTATGGCCCTGTGGTGGGGTAGCAAATTTGGATGATGGTCAAAATAGGTTGGATCAACGCGCTCCATTACCTTCAGATCGGCCAAACACATCTCAGCCCAGACTTCTTCAGTCAGGGTCATGCAGCAAGCCAGGTTTTTGAAATAAACAAACATGTTACAGTCTGTACTCTCATCGCTGTCTGAGTTCTTGCTGCTCTCTGTCGAACCACCACTTGTACATTCAGTCAAGTTAGAGTTGCTTCCGCACACTGCAGTTTGAAATTTTTGGCTTGTGAGCAATGTTGTATTGCTGTTACAAATATCAACGTTGACAGTAACATTCATCAGAGGAAGTCTGGTGCTTACGACTTTTGAAAATTTTTTTGTAGGTGGAGAAATATTTTCTGAGACTTCACTGCTGGAATTCTCAATACTTACATTCTTAAATTCACCACTCCTCTTTCTTCCATTACAAACGTTTACTGAATTCATGTCAAAAAGTTTGCTTGGGGTGTAAACTGTAAAATAAATTAGAAAGTACCAAAAAAAATATTTAATCTAATTAAAAAAATAAATTCGTTTTAAAAGTAAATAATTTGGCATTAAAATAAGTAAAATATAAGATAACAATGCCCAATTACATACCGAATGAAAACTTTAATTCTAACTTCAAAAAAATTGTGCAGTACTGTCTACCTAATATAAAAAAAAAAGAAAATCCCTCCAGCAAACTGAATTGACCGGAACGTCATAAATGAAATAGGCGCTTAAAGGAAATAGTCAACGGGGAAAGTGACAATTCAAAGTTAAGAACTCTAATATATTTTCTATCCCATATTTTCGTTGCTGATATTTTAATCCTAATTTGAATTACCATTCTCTATTAGTACCAAAAGAACTGCATTCCGATAGTTCACATTGACAATATAAAATATATGAATACTTCAGTTCTTGTTTGGAAGATGATAAATTTAATTAAACTTCAGTAAAATAAGTTGTATTAATAAAGCTTTATATTTTGGTGAACTTTCATTAGTGATAGTTTTAGTACTTGATACTAATACCAGCAAGATCAAAAAAGTACTTGGATCATCAGGCGCTACTGTACCTAGCTTCGGATTAACGAGCGACAGTATCGCATTCCATATATTCTCACTGGACGTTGCGAATAAGGTTCTAGAAGTCAGATAAATGTATAAATAAATACTATCGGATGCAACCTCATAATCTCATTATTATCGCGAAAACGGAAATTTCTATACGGCACCGCTATTGTTGCACAGTATTTTCATTAGTTCAAAATAAATCATTCAAAACTGCTACTAGTTTGTTTTAAACCAAACGGTATTTAATAAACAGCTCAGCAGTCACTACATTGGTTTGTATGAGACACTGGTATGTTAGAAGTTCTTTTTTTTTATCAGTATAATCAAGAACATTGAAACTGTATTCCAATTGGGTTCTGATATTATACTCAAGGGAATAACCTTATTTTTTCAAATTTATTTTTCAGCTATATTTATATAGGCCAGTGGTTTACACTGTTATTGAAGCTTTAACTGATACCCAAAAAAGGTAGAAGAAAACCAATAATTGTAATGATTCAGTTTTAAAAAAGCAGTATATTCCCTAGATGTGGGCTAATTTTAAAAAACAATAATATATCAACTTATTTTTCATTTAAAAGTATAAAAACAATATATTTCAAATATAGGATACTTAGAAATAGGCATATTTTTCAACCATGTAATGTGAACTTGAAGAAAAAGATAACTTCTAAGATAAACTAGATGATGATCGGATATAATTAGTAATAAAGCACACAGTTGTAGCACAATTATGCTATAAAAATAAAGTACAGAAGAAAAATTACTATTGATTTTATATCATCTTTACTACTAACATACTATAGAATATAGTTTTTATTTTATCTTCTTATATGGGAACACTATTATGGAATCACTGAAAAACATTGATAATTTGAGCTTAGTTATTAATAATTCTAATTATTGATTAATACCAATGTGGTCTAATTTTTTTTCAGAAAAGAAATGCAGCCCACTTAAAACGTTTGGGTCAACAAGTATGTATTTTAGAAGACCAAATAAGGGAGAGAAAGGAATATCTATCACAACTGGAAGAAATTAAACAATAAAATTAATCTTGTTTCTTCATATTTTATAGTTTGTTTAATTAAAGCCAACATAATAAATTATTTCATATAACAAAAAGTTATTTAAATTACTTACAATAATTATAACTCTAAAATAAAGTATGATGTAATTTAATGGTTCAATCAAATTAATCCATCACTTAATTTAGACAATACTAAAATAAATGAATGTTAAATATAATCAGTTTTCCTTATGACCAGAATAATAATGCTAAATAGCCACAGAATGCTAGTGCTAGTACTAGTAGTAGTTGCAGTAACAGCAGCAGGAATGGTATTTGCTTTCAGCATATTCAGCCAATACAGTGCAGATGTTAGGTTTAACTTTAGTTACCACTATTTACAACAATCATATATTATGTACACAGTCAAATAATGCATGACCATTGATTCTTCATTGAGAAAATTCAGTACAGTCTGATCTGAAAAAAAGTCAAACCTAAATAAATTTCACAGTTTGTACAAAAAATACAAAAATTCAGAACTAACTTGGTAGAAAAAATGAAATTAGAAGTTAATGATCTCACTTTTTACCAAAATCAAAACATGAAACTTACTCATTCAACAGAATCAACGAGATGCAATGGATGTGAGACTACTTGGGCCTGAATTGAGGCTAAGCCTATCGATCTCATCATCTGTTTGATTGTTCTTAAGTTCCTGAAGTGTTACCAACAATTTATTCCATTCATCATGCCGAGGCTGACCCAACTGAAAATAAACACAGTTGAAAAACTAACACATAAAATACTGCATACACTATTAATTATATTTATTTCACATTATGCATTTAACACAAGAAAAGGTATTAATTAAAACATCTAAACTTATGATTTTTTTTACATTATTATATTGTACTTACTTCACCAACATCATACAGATAAATCTTTCCAGTATCATCACCAACAGTGACATGAGTTCCTGTTGGAGTCCATGATACCCTGTTTAGGGCAGGGCATGCATCTACCATGACAGAAGCTGTCGGCACTTCTGTATCGGCATTCAGGTTCCATAAGTCCAGTCTTCCAGAACCATCAGCAGCAGCAAACAGAGCCGGATGTGTTGGTGACCATGCCACATCGTAAACGTAATCACCATTGTCTTCAAAGGAATATAATGGTTTTGTTTCCTATAATACAAAAAACTTCAAGTAACAACAAGTGCTTCTTTATGTAATAAAAATAAGGTTAAATTATCAGCCTAAGTCCATTATCCAAACAACTATATCTTAATGTCAAATTTAGTTTTAAAACACATATAACAATGTCAAATTTTAATGTCTCCTAGTAATAGGATGTTTCGGCAATTCTTTGGAATGTTATTACTAACCTAGCTTAAACTAACACATGGTATGAGGTTTTTTAAATCAGCAAGGAGAATGAAATGCACTCCAGTAGCAGTGTCAATGTTTCAAGAGACAAACCTTTAGCCTCACCTCCATTATAATATTAAAATATTATTCAGATAATTTCAATAAAATGGCTTACTTTTAAATTCCATAATTTGACAGTCCAATCAAAAGACGAAGTAAGGAAGAGATGAGAATAATCAACTGGTCCCTGAACTTTGTGTGTATTTATTCCTGTGATTGGGCCCTGATGTCCTTCATATGTGTCAGTAACTCCTGCCTTTGTGCCATGACGGCAAGCTAGAAAACAGAACACATATAGACATGTGAAAGCAAAACTGGATTAACAATTAATGCAATTAATTCATCAATAATTTTCCAGAATAAAAAATACATTTGAAGGAGGGTCTTTATAAAGAATATAGTTGAATTCCATTATCTGGATCTGATCAATTGATCCATTAATAATTAAAAATAAATGTAAGACATGTGTTTTAATGAACTAAGCATACTTTTTTATGAATTGTGCATTTTTAAAAACATGAAGAATCTCAACCATTTTTATATTTCAGCAGGGATAAATTAATTCAAGTTTGCAAGTTGTAACCACACAAACAGTTTTCATCCAAACAATGGACAATTCAATGCACATAGTAAAATAAAATACGTACCAGAATAAACAGCGCCTTCTTCACTGCCAAGGACAAAGTTATTAACATCATTATGTGGAAATGCCAAAGAAGTAACAGCAACAGCTTTACTTTGCCTGTGCTGCAATTCAAGTATCTCCTGTGGTTGTGACAACATGTCTAAACTCCAGGAACAGAGTCGCCCATCGGTAGAAACACTAATCAAGTTGTGAGCATTCTGGGTCCCAACAACACTCATACAGTACACAGGATGCTGTTAAATCATAAAACAATTATTTACTTATCTTATTTATGAAAAATTGAAAAAAACGAACTATTTTTTGTATCTTACAGTGTGTGCTGATGCCGAAAGTGGAGTGCGTTGAACAGGTGTGCGTTTCTGAACTCTGTTATCCCACAAAACAACTTGCCCCGAGTAAGTACCTCCCAGTATTAAGTTAGGATGAAATCTGGAAACGACACATGCGGGTATAATTACAACATGTATTAAACTATATGAACATAGTAACACAGAGTAGCAAGGTTCTGTCAATCATAACAACATTACATGAAAAGATAAATAGAATAGAATAGACATGATATACTTCCAAATTTACAAGGCACTATTTCTAAACTAAAATGCTATACCTTAGTATAAAATATTTGCCATTACTGTGACTAAGGCTTTATTGAAGATATTTATTTGCCACTATATGATAGCTGAAGAACCTTACGAGTTACTTAAAATAAAAAATGTCTAAATAAAACTATTTCTTAAAGAAACAGTGTCAATTCCCGACTCAAATACCTAATTACCACCAACCAAAAAATCTTCAAGCTAATAATTATTATTGTTTAATGTTAATTTATATGTAAATCAAGATTTGGTTTAATAAAAAGTTCATAGTCCTTTTCATAAATTAAATTATAAAATAGTATCAAGTAGTATAAGGAAATTGTTTCATAATTCTTTCTAGAAATGTTTACTTTGCAAATGTAGCCACAAGAACTGTAGACTGGCAATGAAAGACATATTCAGGAGTAGTTTTCTTGAACTTTGTGTTCCATACAAGGCAAACCCCGTCAGGGTCATGAGCACTGTCTGTACTGTTATGATAGCCTGCCAGTAACAGCTCGGGAAACTGTGGAGACCAGTCAAGAGATGTTACACATCGGCTGCGTGACCACCTCTCATCGCTGAACCATCGAGTTAGATTCAGTCTTCCACCTGAGTTTTCATCCCTGAAACAATTTGCCAGATGTCAAGCATGATCGCGTCAACAAAAGGCAAACACCTGTAGATTGGTCTGTATGATCTGCTGAAACAAATGATCTAAAGACATACCCAAGATCTTCATTATCAGCTGTTCCTGTATAGTCTGTGTAGATGTCAACAGACTCTGAGAGAGCTCGTTCCATTATGCGACCTGTCTTGTCAATGAACCGCTGAAAGTCTTCAGATAGCACGATCATCATTTTCTCATCTTCACTTAGTTCCCGTACTAATTAACAGAAAATAAAATTTTGTCTGCATCCATTTTTCGGTAAAATATTAATTAAAACACTTCCTTGAACTTCAGAAATATAAAAGTGTATATTACTACATAAAATAAATATTTTGCAGGTGGCCCCAACTTATTACCATGTTACAAGGTCATTCAGGAACCATATCTTGAAATATTTTAAAACTAGAAATATCTTGTATTCATTATATAGCAATGGTGATCAGCTAATTAATGATCATGTATAGAATCAATAGTTTTGCATTTACCATAGAGGTACAAAAAAATAAAAAATAATGTCTGCTGAAATCTGATTAGTGGTCAGGATTTAATTAATATCCACTCATTCCAACAATTTACAGAAGTGCACTATTCTGTTAATTGTAGCACAGTGTACCCAGTACACAGTCCAAAACCACCAAAATACAATAATCCTGACCAGATGAACCAACTCAGAATGTTTTAATACCATTTATTTTGGGTCAAAAAACTTAACAGCAACCATCTATTTTTTAATAATGAACTCTTTCATTACTTACTGGTCTTAACCTCTTTCTTTGCTTCTGTTTCCACATTGGTGATAGCGGGTTCCATTTCCTTAACTTTGGGCAGACCATGGGGTAGTATGCCAGGTGGTAGCTTGCTCTGGAAACCATCCAGGTGTGGCAAAGAGCTCTCTTCATCTTCCGCTTGCGGGTCGTCATACGTCAGAACTGTCGGTAAGTGAGCCAGTCGATCCAACCCTTGTACAATTAACTTACCCCACCCCCCAAGAAATCTAATCTACAACCGCATTTAATTTTGAATATCACAAATAAGCTAAGCTGCCTTTAAATTTCTGGTTCAGAATAAATAAAATATTTAAAATAAATTAATCGATAGAAGCGTACAAAATGACAATTTATATTAAGTGCAATAAAATTCAAATTATTAATCTAAAATCCTTGTATTATATGGTAGGATAAATTTATAAAACTTCATTCCCTTATTCAATGTGACAAAAATATTTAAAATGCATTTCTTTCGTACACACACCCATAACATTCGTTAAAATACAATTAAAAAATATTTATATATAAATAAAGAAAATTATAGAGATCTTCATCCATCAAAACTGGTCAGTGAAATAACTGAAGTCATTAATTATGAATGTTTGTTATTAGCAATTATTTAAATTATTAGCAATTGTTTAAATTGCAATTAATATATCTCAAAGCTAACAAACAGTAATATACTCAGTCTACTTAGACTTTTAACAAAACTGACATTTTCCTGGAACAAGTAAAGAAATATGAATTGTCATTCACTGGCCAGTATTGAGTAATTATAATTCAAATTTGAAAATTAAAGGTTAAAAAATAAAAGATAAAGAACCATAGAATTCAAAACTACTAGATCAATTTAAGATTATCTTAAAATAATTACCAAATTGTAATGAGAAAAATTAAATTTTAATACTTATTTATATACACAAAAAACAAATTTACAAATGAAAGAATGTACATAGTGCTATAAAGAGTATTATTAAAGTAAATTTTAAAGTTGTTAAGAAAAAAATAAAAGACAAAAGTAAACTATTTTAGGGGATAACATTCAAAAGAGATATGAAGCAAAACATCAAATTACATTAATGAAAACTCAGAAAATAAAATGTAAGTTCCATTAACTAAATGGTCTTACAAATGCTAAAGAATAACAACTAAAACAGTGCAGTGAATTGTAATTATGCAGTCTATTTATGAAGAGAGAATAAAAGCCAGAAGGAATAATTTAATTTCCTATCCGTAATTTAATCAAATTGGCTAATAGAAAAAGTATTTTTGGAAAAAAAACGTAAAAACAAATTAACGCATCCTCCAATAAGGTGATCCTTACCTGTAAACTCGTCTTCCCATTCTAAACCAGGATTTAGATTGTACTCGTCTTGAAAGAGAACAGACAAATCAACAATCACCAACTGTCCAATAAGACTGGGCCATAACCAATACAATAAGAATTGCCAGCATACACGGTACAATAAATCATAAATGAAAATGTTTGCATTGCCATGAATATGCTTCAATGAAATGAATGAAGTTCATAATTTTTTTATCTAATAATTGACATATGACCCCAGATATTAATGGCTCAAATAATCAATTGTCATTTTGTCTGTTATGATGATACAAAAATTTTGTCCTGTGTATGCATACAATTCTATACAATCAATTTTAGTTATTAATTAAAATGTACAAGTTAAATTCGGGTAAGGATACAGTTATCTGCAGCAACTAAGCAAGTGAACATGCATTTATATGAGGTCTAAGTGAGACATTTAGTGCTATACCCTGACCAACATTAATGAAACTATAATATTCTAAAACAAACCTAGGTGCATGGAAAATATATTTTAAAATACTAATGAATAATCGATTCTCCAGAAAATAATTGAGGCTATGCAGCACAAATATGACAGATTACCTTTTAATGTACTACGTTTGAAAATATTTTCAATATAAATCACAAGCATACGTCATTGGAATAAGACAAATTATAACAAAATTGTGCTTTATTAATGACAATTTATAGGCAGTCATGCTTCGTTGAACAGCACAGATACACAACTAAGTTACAGTTCATCAAAGTCATCTACTTTCATTAGTTCAATTTTAAAGATCATAATTTAACTACTTATAAGATTTACAAGCAGAAACTACTAATTTCAATACCACTGACAAAAGTAAAAGTTGGTCACGACTACAAAACAGCATGCCACAATGATCAGAACATGAAGATAGATTTATTTTGAATTCCAAAGACAATAAATGTTGTTAACACCAGCAAATAATTTTCCCTTCAATTACAGAAGGAAAGGAAATAGCTCTTGTTTCTAACAATACCACAGTTAACAATACAAACTATTCAAAGCAAACCAGATGATAACAACATTAAACGTAGCAACAGAAAGAAGACAAGGACATTAACAAAGAAGGGTGCAAAGCTGGGCACAAATGACAGTGTACGAGAGATAAGCTTTACAAACATTATAATATATTAGGGAAGGGTGAAAACCACTGAGGGTGCGTCAATTTGTTTTTATACAACACCTGAGGCCTACGTCTACTCTATCACAAACCATAATGCAATACAATTTAATCAAAAAAGTATTTTCGACAATTAAAAAGAAACAAAAATAATTTGGAGATTTTAATTACCCCAATGCGATAAAGGGTACTGAACCTTACTTTTTCGGATATATCTTTTTCAATAAGTTAAATTTTTTTGACAGTGGAAAAAATATACTTGGGAAATGCAAAGCACTTTAGTACATGCCGAAAGTGAAGTTTTACACAAAAAATATAACAGACTGCATGGCTGTCAGAATAGCGTGTTTCTATAATAATGATTTTATATGAATAAAAGGGTAAATGAGGGGAATTATAACTTACCGTAATAGCCAAATGCCTGGGCTGCATCCACCATACAGAAACAGAAAAAAACCACATGTCAAAGTTAGTCACATAGTTATTAACAAGATAGAGATGCAATGAACATAGAGCATTGCTGAGTAGTTAGGAGATATCTGACACTATAGAAGTCCTGCAAAATTATTTTTTGATCTAATTATTCTTACTCCAATTTAACCTAATTAATTTACAACAAAAATTTAGGTTTAACACATTTATCAAATTATTCATGGACTGCAGTAATGTAACAATTTTATTGTTTCATTAATTTTTATTTCAACAAAGCATGCAACAGACAGTTAATTCTTTTTTTTTAGAAAATAACCCATTTCAATGTTAATAATCATTTTCATTATCATTCAGGAAGCATAAGAGAAAAAATGTTATCCTCATATTTCATGTCACTTAAAATCTGGAGAACCGACTACACAAAAACATATTTGTTGAAGTAACAGAAGAGTTAGCCACTATAACTTCACAAGACCTTCCACTTATTAAAATCTCAAGATTCACTGAAACTTCTTAGCATGCTAATATTTAATTCCATTCATGCTTAGGTGAATATGAAGGAAGAGAATACCCACAACAAATTAGTTGACAAAACTACAGTTATTCATGCGAAGGAATATGATAGAACAATTCTAGGAAATTTAATTTGACAGCTACCTGAATTAGATAAGAAACATTTAAGTATTAACCATGTTTTTTCTATTGGAAAATATGCCACTGCTTACATAACTTACTATAATTGAGCTTTTGTTCTCACTGTCCAAGGTAAAATCTGGTAGCTGACAAATTACTTTAGGGACAATTTGTTAGTAACGCACCTTTCCTTGGCCGGAACCAGTCCTCAAAGTAGCCTTTCAGTGGGGAAGAAGAATCAGATCCTTTTAAGTAACACTCCAATCAATGCAACAATCATAAGATACACAATGAATTTATAATAAAGGTACATTAATAAAAAATTAAATAGTCCCAGAAGGACGAAATATTGATAGTAAGTAACATACTTAATCTTATGATTGGATTACTGATATAAATTTGAACTTTTATTTATTTCCCAGCAAACATGAAATACTAAATTTTCTGTTTGTAATTTCTATAACTTAATTGAATTGAAATATCTCTCACTAAATACATACATTTTGTTGTATTAATGTAAAATACTAAACCAGAAATTATTTACTATCATTGCAAACAGAAATTCACCCACTGCTTGTTAATTATATATAGTACTTGGGATTTAGAGAAACTGAAAGTAACTAAGCAGTTGACCCCTGTGCAAGTAATACAGCCCAATCCAGTTCAAACATACACATTAGATAATGCAACTTTGACCAAACAGTTATGACAAATAATTACAGTGTGGCACTAAGAAATGCAAGAAATATTTTTGATGAATTAAAATTCATTCAAATACAAAAGTGTTCACTTTTTAATCTGGTGTATTATTATTACCACCTAGAATAAAATTATTTAAATTTCACTTGATAAAATCAGTTAACACACAAAAAAAACCACAACTCATTACAACTTGATTGATACAATGCTTTATTTAAGTTATAAAATAATTCAATTTCAACAGTGAGGATATCCACATCCACTGAACACATGCAAATTTACTGAACAACCTTTTCCTATTAATAATAATCATAAAGTAATAAATATTTAGAAAAGCTTCATGACCTGAATAAATAATAAGGGGACAACACTTTAAAGCATTCAAAATATTACAGTCAGTTATTTGCATTTCAAGTAGGAAAAACCCATAAAATTACAAGGGACCAACATTATAAAGTGCAAATGAATGTACAAATATGTTTGCTACTAAATATAAAAAGAAAAGCAAATTTATAACAATATGGTCTACACAGATAAAAAAGGAATAGCTCTAGTCTTCATTCAATATTGAAACAAGAGAGCTATATATTTGCATATATACCCAACAGCTTGCATATGCTTTTTCATAACATTCTGAATTCTCAAATCTAACATATTCCTACATGATGGCCTACTACATTGCAAACAAATATTTGAATAGAAAAATTTCGAAGTGTGAAAATTGTGCAAACATTTATTTAATAGTAAAAAAAACAATAGATTGACAATATGTGGATTGTTCAGTAAATTTATCCTACATGACAAAGCACTATTTCCTTCGTCATTTATGCATAATGCACAATGGTGCAATCCTTAGGGAAGCAGTATAAAAGTGCATTTCAGTGCATGTATTCAGCCATTTACTGACACTTGTGACACAGAAAATATACCTGAACCACGGCAAACTGGAGTAACAAAAAAAAGTTGATATCCAAGTTAAAACAATATTAATAATTATATGGCTATTTCTTAGCTGATTTACTGTTTCCATTTTACAACAGAACAATATAAACAATCATATTATGCTATAGTTTCTTTCAATTAATAAAAAAAATATCAAAGAATGCCCTAAATTATTGAAACCTTTAAAAAGCATAAGCTTGTTTAAATACCAACATTTAAATTATTTGTGGTGGAAGAAAAATTAAGACACAACCATTCTGGTTCTTTTTTACATATTTTTCTTGAAAAACCAATTTCAGAATTACTTAAAAGCTTAGCTTACTTTCTTATTAGTTTATGCAATCATAATTTTGATTAAGTACCACAGAAAAGGTGTGTGTACATGTATCTGTGTGTATGTATATACATATCATTATTTATTGACAATGAACATAATATGATGCTAGTTTAATCATCAGAAAATTGTTTTTGTTAGTTTTTAAGCAATCATTTCACACCTACCAAAGCCCAGGTACATCCCCCATAAATAAGAGCACAGCAAACCAACCAAAATTGTTTAAGGCAAGCCAATTAAATATAAGGCCGATTAACAAACATTTTATTATATATATTTATTTATAATTTAATATTTATATCTATATTATAATTAAAAGTAAAATTATTTGAATAACTGTAGCATCCAAAATGTATTATAAACAAAATTAAATGTTGTCTACACTTTGAATTAAACTAAAATATTGTTTAAATATTTTAATTTCACTGTGACCAATTGAAAATTACTGCAGGATCCAAGAGGCTAAAATTTACTATTAGAAAAACAAAATCCTTACCGTCTCTCTCTGTAGTTGTATGCGCAGTTTGTGTCTGCTTTGTATAGACCACTATTTCTTTCGGTGGAATACTTGTAGACTGTACACTGACAACACTCAGTTGTGGTGTTTTCTTTTTCCTAAAGCATAAACAATGTATTTATTGAAATTAATTTACACTTCAATTATAAACAGATGAAAATATATGAAAAAGCAATACAGCAATGTGTCTGTGAAAAGGTATTGTGCAATAATTCAACTGTCAATCAATGATGCTAGATATACAATATAAATTAGACAAAATAGGTAGCATATCTTTTTCATATTCTTTTATTATAATATTTAAATCAACTAGAAAAAAATTAATTAATTGTAAAAATATGGTTTATTTTTATTTATGCAAGTAGTTTATTGAGTGAAATATGTGCAATTGCTTTCTTGCTGAATATAATACTCTAGATTAAGTATTCACAAAACAAAACTCCAACATTAAACCTTTTATTTTATTTTAAAACTCTATAGCTCAATAAATATACATTTGATTTTCAAACAATTAATTGTGTCTAGATAAAATTACTAATCATGATAATCCATTTTACCCAGAAACTGATGAAGCAGATTGAAGGCTAGTATCTGGAGTACAATTGGAACTCCCACCTTCCGGTGTTAAAGATGGAGCAGTAGAGAGATTGGACAACACATCTACAAAAAAAAATCATTTTCAATAATTCTTGAACAACTTGAGGGAAAAAACATATGAGGACTGTTGACGCGTTAAATTAAATTGGTAAATATGATAAATAACGTAATGCATATCCCAGTTTCAAAATAACATATAAACCAACCTGATACAGGAGCTATTCCAAATGACAGAAGCATTTCATCCACTTTTCTTTGCTCCTTGTCCGGATTAGGCTTCCGCAATGCTGCTTCCTCAGCCTTATATATTTAGACACCATTATTAATAAAATAAATTCATGGAACAAATAGTAATCAAAATTTAAGTATACTATAATTTATTCTTACATCACGTTGTTCCTTTTCTCGTCTTCTTCTTTCTTTTTCCTCCCTAATTGCTTGCAACTTTGCTTTTTTCTTCTCCAACTCTGCTTTACGGTCTGACACTGTCGAACTCATGGTTGCTGCTGGAAAATTAATTTTAATAACAAAATCTGAAATATATATTCAACTAATTGTACACCACTAATCAAAAATTAACCTAATGAAATTAGAACTAATTGTGAATACATTTTAACTCGCAATTTTAGCCTATTTCCATGTCATTACTCATAACCTAAATGGAATGCATTATTAGTGCAATGGTTTCAATGGTACATGTAGCGCACTACTGATATAATTCAGATTTTCTGAACCAATTCTACAAAATTTAATAACAATGTTACTAATATTACTCATTGCATAGTCTAAATAATTAGTAAAAGTCATGACTACGTCAATAAAAGTGAATATTTTACAGAATAATATTGGTGTCAATTATCAATGTCTAAATTAAAATGAGTATTCTTTAGCTTACCTGTTTCAAAAGAAATTAAAGGTATTTACTTCAATTCAATCATTTATTGCATAAAGAAATGTTATAAGAATTCACCTTACTAACATCAGACTCAGAACGGAACTCCGTACAGGACGTCAACTGAACACTGCTGCCAATAATCAATTAAACTTTACAATCCTGAATTAAGTATACAATATTTTTGTAAGTAATTTTTTATTTTCTAATATTTAGATTTATTAGACTTTAAATTACTGTTAAATGACTTAAGGAAAAGGGAAATTATAATAGAAATCTATTCCTTCGCACTGATGTATGCAGGAATTCCATGCCAACAATTTTTATTCCGGTTGCATTCAAATTATTTAGAATTTCAAATAATTAAAACACTAATATTTCAAAAGTTTTAAATTTATTACTATTTTTTCTACGGTAAAACAGTGTAATATTTAATGTGGAGTGGTATCTATTGATCGTAAGAGCCCAAGTTAGTATTGATCAGGCCGTAGGTATATTCGCCATCACAGTTTCTCCTGAGAAGTGAACTTGGGCTGATCTCGAGTGAAACTTGTTTAGCAATTTCAGGACAGGTGAGTTGAGTAATATTTTCCAATACCACCAGATTCGACTTATTTGTTTGAATACTAATGTATAGTCTTTACCATGTTCAAAATCACAATTTAGCAGTTTAATTTTTAATTGTTCTATTTATCAAATACGTTGTTCGTTTTCTGGGGTATTTGGAGACGTCCGTTATTTAATCGGTTCTGACGAATTTGGGAAGCTCTAAACTTACTCTTGGTTGAGAATACCGTTAGCCTTTTTTTCGTAGCTTTGGAAAGCGTTGGTTTTGTTCAGTTCTGTTGAAAGTTGTCTTTGTGGTACTATGCGTATCGATTATGTTCGCCTCCTACTGTTCAGCCATGAACTTAGCACATATTGTTTTAGGTCATTCCTCTTCTGAAATCATAACAGCAATAAAACCAGATCTAATTGAATACTCTTAACAAGTGAATAGGTATTTATAGAATTTATGTAATATAACTATATATACAACTTTTTAATCCTTGAGAATGAGTAATATACATAAAATTAGTGGTATTTTCCATTGACGTATTTTATTGTGTAATTAAAACTCATTTGGCAAACTTGTAATATTTCTTTGCCAACAATTTTTTTTCAGCTTTTTATTTTTCATAAGCTGTTCATATTGAATTATATTTAACTGTAAAGTTCTCAATTTAAATTTTGAATTAATAACTCTACTAGCAAAAAAGGAAGATATGTAGTTCTCTAAATATACAATTGATTAAAAGCAGTTAACACCCAAGGCCAACTGCTCTACTATCCAATGTAAAAAAGTATGCAGGAACTATTCTGAACTTCCACACTTCAGCTTGCATCAAATGTTGTAATTTTGTTGTTTGAAGTAATGCATTCATAATTTTGTGGGTTTTAATTAAATGTGATGAATTGTGGAACATGTAACATAGTCTTTTTACATGATAAAATAAGGTGGAATGAAATTTATAAGTTATAAATTTTGTTCATTTGCAGGAACACAACAGTCTGTTCCATTAAAACCCTTATATCCTTAAACATATAATATCAGTTCATATTATTTTATTTTTCCCATAGATTAACAATTTTTAAATAGATATTTAATTTAATTAGTCAAGCAATTATTTTGTAAATAATTTTTTGTAAATTTTGTTTTTTATAAATCCAGTATGTCATTAACTAAACTGTAATGTTCATGATTTATAAAACATGTGTTGAAATGTTTGTTAGAATAATATGATCAATATCCTGCCAGAACAACAATTATTTATTAAAATAACAATTGTATCTATAACTTTAAACAATTAACATAAATTAATAGAAGCAATGTAGATGATACAGAAAATATTTTTTGCAATTAGTGTTTAGTGGGAGTTATGGGATTGTGACAGGCAGAAAATAAGGTTAGAAAATTATTGAAGTAAGGTCAAATTATATACCTTTTTAACCATACTCTTTAGTTTGTGTAGTGCTTCTTTGATTACCTTTTGGGTATGAGATATTAGTGGAAAATTAATTAATTGAATTTTTAAAATATTTATTCAAATTCATATATAATTTTAATAGATTATTCAATTGCATGGCATAAAATATAGTTAAAAAAAATTAATTGCATTTATATCATATAACATGTATTTGTAGATCCAGCTGGGTCATAAAAAATAGATTTACTTATTAAAATTACATATGTGACATTTGTGTTAATAAAACGAATATTTCCAAATTGTTTACAGAAGATGCAGATCTTTGTGAAGACCCTCACTGGAAAGACAATAACACTAGAGGTAGAGCCCTCTGATACCATAGAAAATGTGAAGGCCAAAATCCAAGATAAAGAGGGAATTCCACCAGATCAGCAGAGATTGATTTTTGCTGGCAAACAACTGGAAGATGGCCGCACCCTTTCAGATTACAATATCCAGAAGGAATCAACCCTTCACCTGGTACTCAGGCTTCGAGGTGGAATGCAAATATTTGTCAAAACACTTACTGGTAAAACTATCACCTTGGAAGTAGAGCCTTCTGACACAATAGAGAATGTAAAGGCCAAAATCCAAGACAAGGAAGGTATTCCTCCTGATCAACAACGATTGATTTTTGCTGGAAAACAGTTAGAAGATGGGCGAACATTGTCAGATTACAACATTCAGAAGGAATCTACTCTTCATTTGGTTCTCAGGCTTAGAGGTGGCATGCAAATATTTGTTAAAACTCTTACAGGAAAGACCATCACATTAGAGGTTGAGCCATCTGATACAATTGAAAATGTAAAAGCAAAAATTCAAGATAAAGAAGGTATTCCCCCTGACCAGCAAAGGCTGATCTTTGCAGGTAAACAATTGGAAGATGGTCGCACCCTTTCAGATTACAACATTCAGAAGGAATCTACTCTTCATTTAGTTCTCAGGCTTCGAGGTGGAATGCAAATATTTGTTAAAACTCTTACTGGTAAAACTATCACCTTGGAAGTAGAGCCTTCTGACACAATAGAAAATGTGAAGGCTAAAATCCAAGATAAAGAGGGAATTCCACCAGATCAGCAGAGATTGATTTTTGCGGGAAAACAGTTGGAAGATGGCCGAACTCTGTCAGATTACAATATCCAGAAGGAATCTACTCTTCATTTGGTTCTCAGGCTTCGAGGTGGCATGCAAATATTTGTTAAAACTCTTACAGGAAAAACCATCACATTAGAGGTTGAGCCATCTGATACAATTGAAAATGTAAAAGCAAAAATTCAAGATAAAGAAGGTATTCCCCCTGACCAGCAAAGGCTGATCTTTGCAGGTAAACAATTGGAAGATGGTCGCACCCTGTCAGATTACAACATCCAGAAAGAGTCTACCCTTCATTTGGTTCTTAGGCTTCGTGGTGGTATGCAGATATTTGTTAAAACACTTACTGGTAAAACTATCACCTTGGAAGTAGAGCCTTCTGATACGATAGAAAATGTTAAAGCAAAGATCCAGGATAAAGAAGGCATTCCTCCAGACCAGCAAAGATTAATCTTTGCAGGTAAACAACTGGAAGATGGCCGCACCCTTTCAGATTACAATATCCAGAAGGAATCAACCCTTCACTTGGTACTCAGACTTCGAGGTGGAATGCAAATATTTGTTAAAACACTTACTGGTAAAACTATCACCTTGGAAGTAGAGCCTTCTGACACAATAGAGAATGTAAAGGCCAAAATCCAAGACAAGGAAGGTATTCCTCCTGACCAACAAAGATTGATTTTTGCTGGAAAACAGTTAGAAGATGGGCGAACATTGTCAGATTACAACATTCAGAAGGAATCTACTCTTCATTTGGTTCTCAGGCTTAGAGGTGGCATGCAAATATTTGTTAAAACTCTTACAGGAAAGACCATCACATTAGAGGTTGAGCCATCTGATACAATTGAAAATGTAAAAGCAAAAATTCAAGATAAAGAAGGCATTCCCCCAGACCAGCAAAGATTAATCTTTGCAGGTAAACAACTGGAAGATGGTCGTACCCTCTCAGATTACAACATTCAGAAGGAATCTACTCTTCATCTAGTTCTCAGGCTTCGTGGTGGTATGCAAATATTTGTTAAAACTCTTACTGGTAAAACTATTACCTTGGAAGTAGAGCCTTCTGATACGATAGAAAATGTTAAAGCGAAGATCCAGGATAAAGAAGGCATTCCTCCAGACCAGCAGAGATTAATCTTTGCAGGCAAACAACTGGAAGATGGCCGCACCCTTTCAGACTATAACATTCAGAAAGAATCTACTCTTCATCTAGTTCTCAGGCTTCGTGGTGGTATGCAAATCTTTGTTAAAACTCTTACAGGAAAAACCATCACATTAGAGGTTGAGCCATCTGATACAATTGAAAATGTAAAAGCAAAAATTCAAGATAAGGAAGGTATTCCTCCAGACCAGCAGAGGTTGATTTTTGCTGGTAAACAATTGGAAGATGGTCGCACTCTGTCTGACTACAACATACAGAAGGAGTCAACCTTACATCTTGTTCTGAGACTTCGAGGAGGGTTTTAAACCTTATTTTTAATCTACCGGTTTCTCTGTTATATTCCTTATATTTACTGGCTTAATACTTCACAGCGTAACTATATATTGTATTATTTACATTGCAAAAAATTAAATGTAAAATTATAAATTGTTTGTATTCTTGTTTATTCTTTTTAGTGATTTATAATTTCTAACTTGGCTAATAAAAGCAATTTTTTATCCATATCAAATAACTTATGAATAATCCTATCCTTTAACTTATCCATTATTTTTTATATTGGTCACACTAACTTCTGTAGTAAATACATTTTTTAAACGATGTCAGCAATTTAATAGAAAAAGTTAAATGCAGATTAAATAAAATAAAATTAAGTAAATTAATAAGTTGTTATTCCATTTCATCAGAATGGAATTTTTTCAGTACATGGTACTGTAAGTAGTTCATATTTTATAATTCAGCAGTGTTAACTAATTTTTTTATTCTGGTAAGTCTGTTATACTATTGTTCTGGCCTCCATAAGTTCTGTAAACTATTTGGCCCAAGAGACAAGAATTCTTGAACATAATGAGTTTGAATCTAAGCCATATGTTACTGTGGCATTAGTCCAGACTTTAAATTATTGGCATATATTTTGATTCGTCATTTGGCTGTGTGAAGTGGCCTATCACTATTAAAAAATTAAAATAGCATCTAAAAGAATTAAATATAAACTCTTATTTGTGAGAATTTAGTGATAAGCAGCAACTGATGAATTTTATTAGGGAGAATAGAACGCACGTTTTCAGTTAACTTTTTAGTTAGTTCTAAACTAGATTCCTTAGCATATTTTCAGATTGCAGAAAGTGATTTTGAAAACTGTTATATGTTGAAATTCTGATGCATCATATAACTTAAAGCGATAAATAAATAAAGTCAAAAAAATATTTCTGACTAGGAAATTAAGTTGTAAAATTTTAACAATGTGTAAATAATATAAGGAAAGGGAGTGTATAAATAAAATAATATGGTAACTAAAATACTTTTTGTGATAAGAGTTGGTGAATATTTATGGAAATATAGAATATTCCTGATTTCCTTTTGTTTTTCCTTTTTTGTACTTAGCTAAATTTCTTGTTATTTGCCAATAAATTGGCTGATAAATTATAATGATTCATTCAGCTTAATGTTCAGTTACTAATTTCATTAAATCAAAAAATGGATTTTTGAAGATTCGAATGTTAAATTTGTGGTAGCTGAGGGGCTGTTGTCGGAAAAATTATGTTGTTTAGGAAATTTGTGGATTATACAACAAATGGCAGCAAGGTGTAGCAGGCAAAATAAAGAGCCAAAGGGATTTAATGTTACTTAGAGAAAATTGTAAGACAGAAAATTTAGGTAATTATTTCCTACATAAGTTTATATTTATCTGATTTTATTTTGTGTAATAACACGAAGTTTACAAAAAATGGTTACTATGGTAACTGTTATCATGGTTTAGGCTTCACATTCAGACATTTCAACTCGACATTTTGATGTTTCGCCCCACAGGTATGTATAGAATTATTAGTTAAACTAATTAGAGTTAAACTGTTTTCTTTAATTTGTATTTATTGACGTTTACATGAGATGTTTTATATATTTAAAAGTTGCTTAGATTGTAGACCATGGCTTGTCTATTATTTCTTTCTACTGATAAGTTAAAATGATTCCAGAGTCTAAAATGTCGAGTGAAAGCGGAATCTACGAAAGGTGTCCCGTACCATTCACTGTCAAAGGCCCTCGATCATTCAGCCTTTGCAGTAACCTTACAAGTCACAACGGTTGTTCTATACTGGATATCTCATTCGCTTCGCCCTCTACAATCGGCGAAGTCGTTTTCCGCAATTATTATACCTCTCAGATCTCAATACTGGTCAAGTACGGGACAAGGGGGGCATCAGGACCAGGTCCCGTCCCAGCATGGGAGGTCTCCGTACCGAACAAGCTTCTCATGGCCTCTCCCCATCTCGAAGAGGGAAGCCATGACCACTTCTCCGTACCGGCTATTGAGAGCCTCGTCGAATGGACCAATGTCAAAATTATGAGGTTAATACTTCGGCAGCCAGCCCGTCAGTGGAAGAACTTCCACATAGAAGACATCAATGTCTACAGTGATTTGCCCCGTCTCTCGCCCAAACCTCTCGGTCCCTATTACGGTAACGACTTGGACGAAGCTCAAGCCGACGGTGATAAGCTTATCACTTTACTTAAACGGCAGACCGAAGCTGCCCTCAACTGGGATCCCAAGGTGGATGCACGGTCGGTCTCTTCCCAGAACGTTCAAGGGGAAAAGATTCAGAAAGGTCCTTGCGGCTATGAAATTACCAAGCTCCCTCAGTCCTAATATGTTATTCATCTCGACCAATAAAGGCCTTGATGAATTTATGGCCTTGTAGAGGAAACATAATCTTGTCCCGATGTTTCATATTATTAAAAATATATTTTACTTTTAAAATTAGTTCGTGTTTTTGGAGGTAAACTTTTTATATTTCCTATCTCTTTGAAAAACTATTTAAAAGTAATTGTCATTTTGACTCACTAAGTAATCCTGAGCATATTTTTGATTAAATTTAGGGCATTATTTTAAGTTATATAAATTAAAGTTGTAACATGTGTTTATAACACCATTATATTGATTTTTTATTTGACTTTTTTCATTAGTAAAAAAATACACAGAAATAATGTTGCACGAAATTGTATGTCAAATACTATTAATAAAACTTTTTTATATTCAATATTTTGATATTAATATTGTTTTAAGATACATAACTATCATATACCATTACCTTGATCGTGTTGAAATAACGAGTTTGTAATATGTAAGTCTTTTGGGTGGAAAAACTATGATTCCCAATACATTATTGTATTTTCAGAAAAAGTAATTTAAATAAGGAATACTTTTATGTAATGTATATATTAGCATATACATACACTGAAACGACAGGGATAATTCTTCCTTTGTTGGTACTACTCGTGCCAGGTTATACACTTATCTGTTATTTGTATTATTTTGTAAAATGAATAAAAGAGAATCTGAACCTCAAGTTGAACTAGAAAGTCAATTTATACTTCGATTACCCGTGGTAAAAATGTTTTCCCATTCTGTTTAAATTCGTCCGTGTATTATTTATACTACACTTTCTTATGTGTTACCCTTTTAGGAACCTGCCAAAGTTTTGAGAGAGTTATTGCGGAGTGGAGTTACAAGTTTGAAAGACAGATTTTCAATAAGACTTGAAAATGATGTCAGATATGGTGAAGTTCGAATTGATCAATGGCTTCTGCATGCTAAGGTATTCATAATTTCGGTGAAATCAATTTATTATGAAATGATTTATAAATATCAATGTAATTATGATCGTTTTTATTTATGTGTAATAATGAAATTATTATTGTAAATTTAATATAAATTTATTTTTGTGTTTCATGGTTCTGTTGTAGGTTGTCGATCTACCGACTATTATTGAGTCCCTCAAAACTATTGATAACAAAAGTTTTTATAAAACAGCGGATATATGCCAGGTAAGGATGGAGCTAAGTAGGCTATTGTTGTATTTGTTTGTTTGTTTTTTTGTTACTTTCATTAAGGTTTGATTTACTCTGATATTATTGTCTAGATGATGATTTGCAAAGAAGAAGATGACCAGACAACAACTGACGAGGAGTCTCCTTCAAAACACAAAAAAAAAGATCCAAACAAGGTGGACAAAAAATTTTTATGGCCTCATGGAGTCACGCCTCCACTGAAAAATGTTCGTAAGAGAAGGTTCAGAAAAACACTGAAAAAGAAATATGTTGAAGCACCTGAAATAGAGAAGGAGGTTGGCTATTTCTTTGTCCCCATATTTCTGTTATAATTTATGAATGTGTAGTGTTTTCTTCTAGTTACCATTCACTTTTTGCAGGTTAAAAGATTATTGAGGGGTGACAATGATGCTGTAAGTGTCAAATGGGAGGTTATAACAGAGGAAGATGAAAAGAAATCATTGAGTGGTTTAGTCAGTATCAAAGAGGAGCCTCAAACTGAGGACACATCAATGGGCAATACTCAACAAAGTGTGGATGTCGGTATGTAACTTGTTTCATTCACTTCAATTAATTTTAACAGCTTTCATTTCATAATAAGATCCATAAGCTCCTGTATGATCTGTTGCAGCTCATATGATTTAAAAGCTTATAAAATGTTTGTTTTTATTAGCCGAGCATGATATCTTTGGTGAACCTGTAAGTGATTCGGATGAAGAAGAGCCGCATATAAATATTATGGAAATTGAAGAAAATAGCCGGATTTCAGCTGATGACAGCAGAATTTCAGATTCAACATCATTAATTGTAAGCTATTGATTGTATTTCATTGTAGAGGCAAGCAGAATTATAATATAGATTTTTAAACCATGCAAACTCATGAATATTCATGTATTCATTTTTTCAGGGTACACAGATGTCTGAACAAAATGTAGATGCAGGACTTGTAACTCAGTTCAGTAAAGAAATGTTCAACCCTTCATCAAGAATCAAGGCTGAGGCTTCTGAATTTGGCAGTTCTTTTAAAAGGGAGAGGTCTCCCATGATTGATAGCCCTCCTGGCCAGATGTCTGAAAGTAAGTGTCAGTAAAATTATTTACATGTAATTTCACAAAGCTCATTGCAACAAGGCTGTTGTTCAATGTAAATAATGAACATACTGTATTGTTGCATGTAAGATATTATTGCATTAAAATGTTTACAATTTTTTTACTGTAATCATAAAAAGTATTTCTTCATAGTAGTTCAAATTGAACAGATGTTATGAAAGTATTGCATATTCTGTCATTTGATAAATAAAGTTTATGACATTGGGGGATTGCATACATGAATTGATGCTATAAATCAGAATTCATCTTGTCATGTTGAACATGTTTTTCCACAATAAGATGGAGATCACTCAATAATGTAACTTGTAGGTGATATTCGGCTTCGAATGGGACATCTCCAAAAAGACTTGTCAGAATTAAGAGTGAGGAGGCACCAACAGGAGTTAGAAGTAGCCAATATAGAGAACTATGCTCTCAGGCAAAGATTTCAAGATATACTGGACAGCCTTATTCAAGAGCAACTTGAAAAAGAACAAGAAGTAAGATATAACTTTTCATCTTCTAGTATTATCGATCACATACAATGTTTACATTATTTAATATTTTTATTTATTATTTAAAAGCGTAACATTTTCTTGAATCCTTATTAAATGTATTTAATCTGTGACCAACAACCTAAGCATTTAGTAGCTTGCATTTATAATACTACTTTTAAATAAAAATATATAATAAAAAATAATTTTTACACTCCACCATACCTATTTTAATTTCATCATTGTGGCCTGTGACTTGCCAAAATCATTTGGGTTTAATGTTTTAAATTTACTGTGTTTTAACAGTTATAATTATAATTGAATGTTATTTTTATAATAATAGCAAAAGTGGTATTAAAAAAGGTATTTTGAAAGAATTAATTTTTAAAAATTCATTTGTCTGTATTCATTTTAGTCAAATAAGTTTACGAAATGAATTATGTACTTAATGTTGTCATCACTATATTTTCTATTTTAAAATAATCAGCTTTAAAATCTGTGTAATAATCGCCTGAAATTTCAGTTTCAGGAATTATCTGAGCTACTGTTGCAGTGACCTATGAAGTCATGATAAGAAGAAAAGGTTTATTCTCCTGTAAATTAAATTTATTTGCTTCTATATTATTTGTATTCTAATAAAATAAAAGAACAAATATTCTAAATATGAACACCATTATCTATATACTCTTAATATATGTAACGGTTTACAATGCACATAGCATATAAATGTTTCGTTATTATGCATCTAAAATAAACAAGAATAGTTTAATTACCCCAGCATAAAAGGGAGTAAGAAAGTGGTATAGTGTTCCGTGGCCTCAGCCAATCTTGAATCTATTTCAGGTAATTCTATAAAGCCAGATTTAATATGGGATAGAATTAGTAAACGTTTTTTGGATAAACTCGTTGCTAACTGTGAGATGTTTGATTGCAGAGCAATGCACTTGTCAATTTCGGCTTTTACAATTCTCCTCAAAGCTATGTCTGCTATATGAATATTACTTTGAGAATAGTTTTTTGGTTCCATTACACTTTGTTTTATAGGATTCTTCAGTGCCTCCAATATGAAGTCAGTTAGTACTTTCATAAATTTAATGCTGAAATTGTTTATCTCCAGTGTTCTTTCTTCCCAGATGAATTTATCACTGTTAGGTTCTTCCAATTTTTCAGCCATCCGCTCAATTATTTCATCAGGAACAGGATTATCCCGGATAGAATTCATTTCTAATACTTTCTCTTTAGTAGCTCTCATATAAATCTGACAGTAGCTGCACTCAAATTTTCGAGCCAGTTTGTAGTATTCATATCTCATGCTCCTATAATACATATTGTCATCCAATATTATTAATGAAGCGGTATTATTGGTTTCTGGTTTCTTGTCTTGAATCAACTTTTCAAATATGTTTTCTACTTTGAGATACACACATTTACGTTTGTCTTTCCATGTTATTTCATCCCCTATATCTCGCCAATCTATTAAGTCATCATAAATCACTGGTACCACTTTGACATTATCATACAAGGGAACAAGAGATCTGTCCCCAGAAAAATATTTGATTAAACTCTTGACTAAAGTCGTTTTACCACTGGCTGGCAATCCAATTAAACAAATCAAACATATACACATTTTTAATGTTTATTTTTTAGAAAACAATTTATTATCCACTAAATATTTTCTATCTGCTTTAAGAAACTCAGGCTGGAGAAGAAACTTGAGCCGGTAACTGTTCAGAAGATACTTCATTCTGTTGCACTTGTGAATTCACTTCTGTTGAACTTGCCGATGCAGAAGCTGCCATTGCTTCTTGCATCTTGTTAACTTCATCTATTCTCTTCTGCACTATTTCGGGTTGCACTTCTACAAATACTTCCATAACTTTATGGTTCAATTCAAGATATTTCTTCACACATTTGTCCAGGCAACTTATCTACAACAAAACCAAAACATAAATACATTTATATTTGAGGTACCTATGTACATACCTTTCTTACAAATAATTAAAGTTCAATATTTGAATATCCTACAGTCAAATCACAACAGTCACAATCAATCCAATGCAATAATTGTTAGATACAGAATACTTGGAACACTCACAAGCAAGGGTCATAACAAATATAATGTTTGTACAAAATAAATCTTAATATTTTTTACTATTTTAATTTGATTGAGAGGGTAGAATTTATTTAGTAAATATATGAAAAGATGTGAACTGGTTGTGCACTGAAAAATTATAAAATTTAAAATGTTATTACAGAAGAAATTAACAAAACATATACACCTCTTCATCAGTTGTTTTCCTATCGACAAAAGTATTTACGCAGTGTTGGAAACAGGTTTCAGCTACAGTGTTGAATATCTGAAGAAAGTCTCTCATCTGAAACAAAGAAAGGTAAATAACTAAAGAAAGATTTGGTAAAACTTCGGTCATAAAGGTGCTTCAATGTTAGATTTAAACACCGAATCACTTTTTAAATGATTATAAATGATAGCTTAATGATATATTTGTGTGTATATGTATATATATATATATATATACACATAATATTTAAATGTTATTAACTATGAAAGAAAAAACATTCAGAAACATAAAGCTTTTTTAAAAAATTTTTAAAAAACCAGACCTGACGAATATTCGGATCATTCATCTTAGCTGAAAAGGTAGGTAGATCAGATTCGGATGGAAAACCAGTAACAAATTATCACAAGCATTAACTTTACTTAAGTGTAACCTCTTTCTGAGTAAAATGATGATGGTAGCACGATATATAACTCAAGTGTGTGGATGCGTGCGGGTTCAGTACACATACAACGAAATACTTGTATAAAAAATCGTAATTATTATATGATCGACTGAAAATTACGTTTTAAAATAATTCTTGACCGCTTTTACTTTTCTGACATTAATTCAAGAAATATTAATATTAAAATTTATATTAATATTACTTGGATTGAAATTTATTTGTCTCGTATTTAATAAAAATAATGTTATATTGAAAGATGTTTAATAAAATAATATAGTCATTACAATTAATTAGCAAGTAGAATATCTTGCAAGTAACAATAAGAACGTCTTAACAATCTGCATTTCATTAAGTTGAAACTTTTAATGAAGCATTAATTTTTGTCATTAATCCATTCTTACCTGGTTAAAGGAAACTCTGCTCTGCGTTTTATCCATAAATTTTTTTCAATTTGTTCTTTAAACAACTCCAGTAGCTTGAGGTCAATAACCCATTGACATAATTTACCACTTTTTCAAACATCTAATATTATGACAACTTTCCCATCAGCTGACAGTGTGAGAGACTTGTTTAAAGGCAATTTCTTTACCTTAAATATCTATGGGAAATTAAATACCAAAATTTTTATTCTTCTTTATGGCTGACTTCCAGTTTAACATTCCCAAGCTGTGGTTACATTAATGAGTAATTCCATTCTTATAGAATTAATGGAGTTATTTAGGTTACTTTTTGTGTTATCGTATATTAAATTATATTGTCACATAATATTTGTGAGAGTATAAAACTTTCCTTTCCAAGTTGTTTTCAAATTCTTTATTTTTATTTCAATCCAGAAATAAACAAAGCATTCAGAACACAGAAAGCATATTTACATTTTATCTAATAAAGAAACTAATGAAAAAGTAATATTTTTCAGCTTAAAAATATAGCGATTTTTAATGTATATAAAATATTGGAGATCAAAGGGGACAGAATAAGAATTTAACACGAATTTATTTGTGTTTTTACAAATAACTGATGCAATTCAGAATACATGACTATATACAATAACAGTGAATGTGGCTGATTTTAATTTGTACTTTAATTGGCATTATCTGCCTGGTCAGTGAATGAAAAAATGAATAATGATAGGAACGCCATGAGTAAAAATATCCAAGCATCTATTCACTAACAAAGAATAATATTTTAACAATATAAAAAAATGAGAAATAATTATCACATATACCCTCCCACTCGATGTTTACACAATGCACAATTTCAATATATGAAGTAGGTATCAAACTGCAGGGCCGTTTAAGTTGCTGTTCGCTGACCCATTGTTGTTATCGTCGTCTTCATTCATTTCAACATCCGTCACTTCCTGAGTATTAGTAGGTGTAGGACGGGTACTCTGTTCAATTCTTGACTGAATAACAGTGGCTATGTTCCTGGTCATGTCCTTAGAAGGGGGTTGCCAGAGGACAAGAGCTGTAGAAGGCCTCTCATACTTCTCTATCAGGGATTTGGGCAGTATCGGCTCTATAGAGTTTTGCAATGCCCTAATCTCATCGCAGACAAGTAGTGAAGGGAGACAACCCTCCCCGTCCAATTTACTTTTGATACATTCGTCCAGTTCTATTTCCCTGGCCGTCGGAGCTCCGTGAGTAGTATAGTCATTGCTTAGATGTATTCCCTTCAACTGTGAGACCATTTTCTCCTCGGTTATGTGCATCTTCGCCGGCGGCATTTCCATGTCCGGCTCGGGCTTCCTCTTGTGCTGCAGGGGACCCAGATAGACCGAGCCCAAGGGCCTGTAGGTAGTTGTCGTTGGACACCACATGCTGGTATTGAAATTACTCGGCGATTCCAAACAGTTGAAACGTACCATTCAATACGGTCGTGTGGCCGACTTGGGGACATAAAACGATCGGCGAATTAGAGAAACAATTCGTCTTTATAAGGTAAAATATATCATATCACGGAGACGTTTCGGTAGTCGCACAGCAGTCTTGCGAGGTAAACAAGCAAGCCGTCAGTCTAGAAAGTTCTGGCAAACCTTCCGACCATCGTCGCTATACTGAGACTCAATTATACGTTGAACGAATATCATCAAATTCTTAACAGCTAGATTACCTAAATTCATCGGCGAATTATTTGGATATGTGACACAGTAAGTGTTCTTATTTTACGGATACACATATTTTCATGATTGTAAACCTTTATGATTGATAGGTGGAATTTTAAGGTGGACGCTATTCAGTCGGCACTGATCGACAAGATGTCGGTGTGGGCTGTTTGACTTAATCCGGTTGACGTTGATCGTTTGTGGAGTGTTTAGTTAGTAAACAACTTATAAACGACTGTACGCTAATAATTCGAGACCGAGTTTCGTCCAAATATATTGTTAGTGGAAGGCAAGCGAATGTATTACCTCTAAATATTTCATTACCTCCGCACACTCGTGACCGTAATACCACTCGACTTTTGGGCCCGCTTCGAATTTGTTTCGTTTTTTCTTGCATGATGCCAAGAACCTCCGATCGTTTATAACCTTGTTATTCGAGTTATATTCCTTGCCGTTTAATTCGTTCCAGTGTGATACCGAGAGTTAAAGATTCCTCGGTGGTGTTCAAGTAGTGCCACATTTAGCGGTTCTATTTTAACCTATTTCTTGGGAAACCTTGTAGATTGTTACTTTCGACAAAAGTGTGAACATGAACGAAGTCAGCAAAACTATACACGGGGGCATGGAAACTCCACAGCAGAGATCTGGTAGTATTCAACATCCCACATCTTTGCCCCTGACAAATACTGCTAGTGTGTATTGACTTAAATATCCTCTGATGTATTTAATTAAGTTAAAAAATTGTTGTTTTATTTTGTTTGTTACTTGTATTATAGTTCCACTATGCAAATATTTCAGCTCCTGCGAGCCCCTCTAGCCCTAGTCAGAATGGTGACTCTCAGATTGTCAAATCTCAGGCATCTAAAATTGAAACAATAAAAAACTGGAGTATTTCAACTTATAAATGTACAAAGCAACTTATGTTTGAGAAATTAGGAAAAACATCGAGAACTGTTGATACAGGTATACTTAGGCAGTACATTTCAAAGAATCCTGTTTCTATTGATTTAATTATGTACCTATATATACATTTCTTTACATTTCAGAATTGGAGACTCAAATCGAATTGTTGAGGGATACTCAACGGAAATACTCGAATATATTGCGTTTATCAAGGGCATTGACTAGTCACTTTTATCATGTTGTTCAAACTCAGGTAATTAACATAAATGAAAATATATTTTAGTTCATACCATTCTGACATATCTACTGAAGAAGATTTTCAATTTGTTTCACAGTAATTAATTAGGTAATTTTGTTTCATTATATATGAATTCAAATTTCAAATGTTCTGGATGCTATTTACAGATTAATGGTTGATAAACAGTGGCACATTGTATGGCATGTTTGAGTCTGATTTAAATGTAATAAGTGACATTGCACCAAATGTTTTATGTTGTTATATAGTTTCAATATTTTGCACTTATATTTGCATATTTTGTGAATCAAAGTATATAAAATAATATAAAATCATTAATAACATTTTTAATATTTAATTTTATTGTTTTAAATTATTTTCAAATTGGTTTAGCTTTAATCTCATTGTTTTGAGTACATATTTTCTTGTTTTATTTCTCATACATGTTTTGTGGTATAAATGCATTTATTTATTCTTCAGATGGTATATACTTGCTAAATGATTGCCCTTAAGAGCATTCCTATGTTTGATGTTATGAATACCACACCCCTAAGAGATTTTTTCAGCTCCTAAAATGTTCCAAGTAAAACATAATTTATCATAAAAATATTCTGAAATTGTATAGTTCTGTGAAAGATGAGTATTTTCATAGTATTCTTTTGTTCATATATTAACTAATAACAAATTTTATTTTTTATTAAAAGAAATATTTCCATACTACCTAAGAAATATTTTGTTGTTTAATGAACTGAATAAATATTATATTTAATAACAAAAATTACAAATATTAAATAAATATAATAGTAATGTAATTATTTTTTGATATTATCGACATCTGCTTTTCAACCCTTATGAGGAGATTTCAGGGAGACTCATAAGTGTGTATTAATGGGGAATCTTTGATTGTTGAAAAATCCCAAACTTATGAAGGGCAAATATTAATTTATTTGCCCTTCAATCTTTTGTTCTTGTTTTAACCTCTCTTTTTGAGCACAGGTACAATACATGAAATGAATCCATAAATTAAGGCAAATGAAAATTATTTTTGTGAGGTACCTTAAAAGTTTGTACCATAATTCCTTCCATGTTTCTTAAATAATCACAATTATGGGAAATTATTGCAGTTAATCATTTGTATATTACAATATTTATTTAATTACTAACATTACAGTAATTAAGTTTTGAAAGTTGGATATTATTTTATCATTTCAAAATTTTCTATTTCTTGTATGATACAAGTTTAATTTGTAAGTGTTATATACATTTACTGGAACTAAAGAGGTAAATAATTTCTGATTTTAATTTTTAGGCCTTCTCTGAGTATGGAATATGTCGTACAAGTCTCTTTTTGGGTTGTCCCATGAGGGTTGTTCATTAATGCAAAGTGAATAAACATTTTATGCACAATGAGTTGTAAAAATATGAAATAAATAAATAGATTTTCTTAAAGGATAGATCCTTTTACCCCACTCTTAGTAGTGCATTGCTTTTCGCTCATGTTCCCATTTCTTCACCAACCTGAGAATTCATATACAGTACATTATTTAATACAGTGATTTTATGCTTTGTGAGTTATGAATTTCAGCCTGCTTTATATACATATCACTTACAATATGAAGATTTTCAGATCCCCCAACAGTGAGGCGTATTCCATTTCTTTTGTATTCAAATATTGTTTCTATCATCTTCAGCACGCATTGGGAGAGGCCTTTTCGGATTTGGCCCAGAAATCCCCTGAACTCCAGGAGGAATTCCTGTACAACTCTGAAACACAGCGCAATTTGACTAGGAACGGTGAGACTCTACTCAGCGCTCTCAATTTTTTTGTTTCATCTGTCAACACCCTGTGCAACAAGACAATAGAGGACACTCTTCTCACCATAAGACAGTACGAGGCAGCTAGGTATGGCATCTGATTCATTGTTTTCCTAATTAAAAACAAAACAATTAATGAATTAGATATATTAATAGACAGAAAGCTATTCTTCAGTTCAAAGAAATATCTGCTAATTCTAAGTTTACTTTATTTCTCCAGTGTAATAATTCAGAAATTATTATTAATTTTCATGAGTCTATTGTACTATTGGCCAGTCATAATTATTCTGTTATATTCATTTATTTTCAATTGTAATATGAAATAATAATAATAATAATAGGAAAAATGTTCTATTATAATATCCTATTATAATAATTAAATGGGAAAAATATTTTGATTGGTGTAGAAATGTAAAATTTCTTGTTTGTAGAGAAATTTTATAACGATTGCATGACTATTGCTTTAAGAAATTTGTACTTCAGTACAGTTTTGAATTCTACCGTGAATTTGCTTCAGGAACATTGTTTTTAATTATTTTGTAGTATTTTTTTATAATGAGAAATAAGTTGTCAACAAATCTGTGTAGATTTAAAAAAAATATATTTATGTTTCTATTGGTTTAGTAACAATCATCTTCTATGAACAGGATAGAGTACGATGCGTACAGGACTGATCTTGAGGTTCTGATGCAAGCTCCTCGTAATGAAACAACAGCAACAAGGCTTGAAGAAGCCCAGCAAAGCTTTGAGCGTCACAAAACAACTTTTGAAAAGCTGCGTTCCGATCTCACTGTCAAACTTAAGTTCCTTGATGAAAACAGGGTAAATTTTCTTAAATAATGAACATAAATTAATTATGAAATGGTCATGTAAATTTCTAAGTATGTTATAACCAAGATATTATAATAAGTGCTATAATGCATAAAGATAGTTCTTTTATTATTTCACTCTTTATTATTAATGATTGTAAGTAATGGTATAGGTTGGTTTATTTAAATAAATTAAATGATCATATGCTTTAACTTTTGCCAGCAACATTCTGAGAGCAATTTAGTGAACTATATTGATGGCCATTCAGGAATGATCTCAGCATTAACACCTGTTAACAATCAGTTCATTTTTTTCACTTCTATTTTATTAGTTTATATGTTGTATTTTCATATAAGTTTTTAACTGTAATTATTTTTGGACATTGTAATATATCTCTCTCTTATTTTCTGAACTGTGCTTAAAATTTTCAGATAAAAGTGATGCACAAGCAGTTATTGTTATTTCACAATGCTGTGTCAGCATATTTCTCTGGGAACCAACAGGCTTTGGAAGCTACTCTTAAACAGTTCAATATCAAAGTGAAGTCACCGAACTCATCGATTCCATCCTGGTTAGAACAGTAGCATTCCTTTGCCTTACAATCTACCACTCATGTGTATCCTTGATTACAAAAAAAAAACTAAAACGTAACACAAAACCACCATTTTGATTGTTTAGATCAATATTTTCCTTTTATATTATTTGTATATTGCTGAACATTCCACTCTGGACATGTCTGAATCAATTTGTTACACGCAGGATTCACCTAAAGTATTCATGGAAAAGTTATGTGTCAGAATCAGTGTTGTTTGGCTTTGAAGGCTTTTGCTTGTCACACGAAACAGACATGCCCAGGCTACTGTATGTATATATTAACTGTTTGTGACTAGCATCTCAGAAGTGATACACTATTTTCGTAAGGACTTAACTTCAGAGCATACAAATTGGTTTGGTCTTTTTATTTTGTGATTTTATTGGAAGTTAAGTGCTTTATAAACAAATAGATTGTTGTTCGGCTCAAGCTGTTTTGTATAGTTTATTATATACACAGTAGACCATGGGGTTATTCAGTCACTGTTATGCTTCGCAGAATGTTTAAAAATACATGCTACTGTGTGAGCAAATACTTATTTATTGTATCATATTCACACATCTTACTTATCGCTTATTATAATTTTTTATAATCACTATTTATTTTCAATGAAATGTTAAATCATTGGCAAGCTACTTACATTTAGTGCAATGTATCTTTTTTCTCTTATATTAATATTGGAATAATAGAGCTAGTCACGGGTTAGGAGTGTTTTTATATGTAGAACAAAAGAAACAAAATTATAAATATTTATTACAAAGGACATAAAAGTTAACTAAATTAAAGAAAAGTCTAGTCATTTTTTAAATTTATTTTTTTAAGTTTATTTTAGCTATTTTAAGTAGGAATGACTAAATTAATTCAAAAACTGTATAATTTTTCTAGTGAATATACTTTTATTTATTTGTGTAAAATTTCTATGTTATAAACAGTTGGTTCTTCTGTTTATTTGAATACATATTTTTATTGATATAAATCTGTATTATATTCATTGATATTATGGAGAAATTAATTTAATTAATTAATTTTGTGTGAACTTCACATTAAAAACTACTTATTTCATACATTTATATATATATATATATATATATATATATATATATATATATATATAATATAATATAAAATGTTTATCTTTGTTCAAATACTTATAACAAAAATGTTTGGAATACAAAATATAATCAGTGTTTGGCTTTAATTGAATTTGAAATTATTTATAAATATATTTTGATCTGTGGATGTTATTATTTATGGAATGGTTAATGCTTTTAACCAGCTTAATGGAGATCTGATTACTCTTTATGATTTTGAGACACAGTTGTTAATGTAACAATATTTTTTCTGTTTGTTTGGTGTATTAAAACCAAATATATTTTATGACAATTATGCCAGTTATTACACATTGCAGAGTACCATGTTGTATTCTTACTCAGTGAAATTGTTTTTATGTTGCTGGTACTTAACTTGTTTATGTATTGAGTTTCATTTAATGGAATATTGTGCTTAACACATATCTAATATTTTTACAGTCAATTTAACAGAGTGATAAACTTAGTTTTAGAACTCAGACAATATTTTTGTTTTATTGGTTTTTACTGAAAATAATCTGTGCCTTGCATAGATTTCCAATGGTTGTGGTAGAAGTAGTTGTTGTTTCCTAACAATTCTTTAACAAATTTAAAAAACTATTTTGAAATAATAGTTCTGTATTCTTTTTTAAGCTTTGTTTATGTATATTTTGAATGTAAAGATGAAAGAGCTTAATCTTGAATGACAGGGTTATAACATGTGTACATTTTAATTCATTTTTAAGTCATGTATAAGCTTTAGTTTCATTATTAGTAGATTGCATTACCATTCCAATAACTTAAGAGTTAAACTACAATTAAACTACAGTTGTCATTCCCTACATTAGGAAATGAGAGACTATTTGAGCTGGTTTTATAATTTGGGATTATTTTTTAAACTTGTGTTAATTAAATAATTTCTCTTTAGTGTGTTTTTGGAACTTTCTGTTTGTGTTACTTTGATTATGATACAATTTCTTTAAACAATTGAGAAAATATTGAAACTTACTGTCTATAAGTACAATGCCTCATTTATAATATATAGTCATTTGAATATTATTTTGTGGAAAATTTTTCATGGGAGAATATTCAACATTAACAAAATTTGAGGATTATTTAGTTATTTTAATTTGCATGCAATACTGTTTGTATTATTATTACAAAAAATAAAAAATAAGCTCATAATGAACTAAAAGTTTCTTCAGAACAAACAGAAACATTAAAATAATTATTTTGCTTAATTGAAGATATGAAGTTTTTAATTTATTGTATGTACCAAAAAGTAAAGCAACACAAAATCATAGTAATAAAATTGGAAAATAAATAGTTAAGTAATATGTATAAGTTTTATTACTTTGGAAACAATTATATCTACCTAATTTTTAAATATAATTGTTATTTGATTTTGGTTTTAATTTATATTTTATATCCTTCCCCATACAATTTTATTCTGATTGGTAATGCATTTTATGAGTTTTGATATTCTTTAAAAATAAGTGTACTAAGTGTAAAAATATATTATGAATTATGTAAATAAGTATCAAAATGTAAAAGAAACAAAGAAACATTATTATTTACTAATGTTGTTTTGTGATGAAATATTGTACAGTGGTCAGCTCCTTGAAAATGATTCAATTCTGTTTAGAATTATTGATGATATTTGAAAATGTTTTTGTCCCTATTCAGTAAATAATATTATAAACTTTATGCAATCAACTCTTATTTGCCCAATTGTGTTATGTAAGCGAAAGATAAAAATCTTTTTGTTGAGCACCTTATAGATGAAATATGTAATGAACATTCAGAAGTTGCAACTTGGGATATAATATCTATTGCAATGTACCATAAAATTAATATATGTAATTTGTTGTGTTTGCATCAAAATTTGTCCACAAATTCTATAAAATTTACATATGAGATATTAACTTAATAGTAAAATTACTGTGTAATAACTTCCTGTAAGATGAACCCCTATTTGAAGGTGGTCATAACTGTTTTTGGAGAACACTTGAGCCAGTTCCACTAGAAAGGTTTATTCTCTTTCAGAACAATTACTAGTTCTATTATCAGGATCTGACTGAAGATTTTGATCAACTTGGGGGTCTATATATACCAGACTATGGGGTCCCTCATAATCCTCTGGATTTAGGACACAGTCCCATATCACTGCAAGCCATACTTTAATAATGTTACACCTCTATTAACGAAATTTCAGAAATAAGTTCTTAGAAGAATATAAGGACATCAGCAAATGTCTCAGATGTAACTTATTCCTCGAAGTCCTCATTACCTAGGAAAAGAGAAGTGCAGTGACTCATTTACCACTGTCCCAATCTTAATGAAGGGGGTAGATTTTTATTCTCTGCACTGGAGACTTTATAGAGACCAATCTGTCCAAAAATGTATATAGTATCTAGAACAAGTATTTGTCCGCGCAATGAAGGTACAAAAAATTCAGGTAGGCTAGTAAATGTGCACACTGGATTATACACTGAAAATCCAACATTTTTGATATTTCAAGAATGTTTGCCGATTTGTCTGCTACTTGCCCTATAAAGGTTTATGATTATTCACAAATTCATGCGAATACACAGATGTTTTGGTTGTTATAAAATATTTATTAAAATCGTAAAAAACTGTTCTCATATTTTTCATCATCTCAGATAAAACCATTTGAATTCGTATCCTTTTAACCTGTTCATCAGCTTTTCCGTTTCCTCTTTCGGCGTCCCTTCCGAGTCCAACTCGAACAGCGTGATGTTGGGCTGATATCCGAATTCGTTGGCGACGTACTTGACGTCGCGGCCGAAGCCGTCGCGCCCGTTGAAGAAATAGCCGCCCTCCTTGTTGCCGGCCCTGTCGCCGGTCTCGTGGTGCCCGTGGAACGTGAGCGTGTAGTTGAACTTGTAGAGTATTCCCATCAGGTCTTCGATCTTCATTTTCCCGGGTGTTTTCGCCGGACCTCCTCTCGACGCCGGCGACTCGGTCCCGGAACCGGGTCCCGTGGGGAAGAGTGCGTTCTCGTTTTTGACTGTCGACGGCTTCATTCTGCCAGTGTCCGGCGCGACCGTAGGGCCGAACTTCGGGCTCGGCTGTCCGAAGCGGACGTCTATTTGCGGATCCTTCCTGGGGCCGGTGGTGGTGGCGCCGACTGCCGCGCCCGGACTTCGGGATACCTCCGATCCCCTTTCCGGAGTGGCGGTCGTCGGTATGAGGCAACCGCTGCATCCGCTCACTCCGCTCAGTGTGTTCATCACTTTTTCCACCTTCTCTTTTGCGGGAGGCGGGTTGATCGCTGGTACTCCGGGAATCGTCGTCATTAATTTGTCCATGGCTGTAAATTATGCATAAATCTTTCGATTAGATCGAGGGTTCGGCCAGCCACCATATAAAGACTTTACCGGAATTAATAAAATTATAAAATAATTCGATTAAACAAATAATCAATTCGTTATTTATGAAATTTATAAATGTATTAAAAAAATTAATTTAATTAAAACACGTAGTAATTAATTATTTATTATTAGCAACAAACTTAAACAACAAAAGCATTACTTCTTTCAAATATTTCTACTTAAGTAGTCGTTTTATTAATGTTGTAGTTAGGTTTCATTTCAGTAGGGCTTTGAACCATAGCAGTTAGTCTTACATTACTGAATTAAATTTTGGTTTTTTTAAACACGGCAATCGGTATTTGAAGTGTTAATATTTTAACAAACGATGTTTTATATTCACCGTCACTTTTAACCTTGGAAAACTGCATATTATTATTTTGAGAAATTGTAATTTCGAAGGTTGTGGAAGCCCATTATTTACGGACATATATGAAAAAATAATTAAAATTTATTTTTGAACATTACGGAAAGATTTATTTGACGATTTGGCCGGGAGACTTTTCTTCTGGCATTCCTGTTAGTATACGTTGTCAGCGTTCTGAGTATTCATTAAATATTCGAAACGAGATGCGAATTATTCAAAATAAATAAGTAACCGTCGTGGGAACTTGTAGGGCGACGACGGCAAGAAGCCGAAAACAGTTTGCGAAGCCTCAAGAATCATGGTATATTAGTAATACTCACGTAGGCCGATCTTAATGTTTTTCATCTTCAATATCTTGAAATCTCCGTTCTCATCGGTCGCGTACACTGTCAGGTGGTAGACTCCGTCCGCAGTTATGAATCCGAACTCGCCCATGATTATGCCCTTTTCATCTGAAACGGACGTGTGTTTATTATAATAATAAGATAATAAACGTTATCAGACTCCTATTGAAGCCCACTCGGGTGGTTTCCAAAAACAGGAAAAATTCCGGAACAGCGGGGGGTCAACCCCGGCTAACCAATATTTTTCCCAATCCAGTCAGTGATACCAGTTACAATTCAATTTCCGTTACAAACCTTCCGCGATTAAACAGTTAATAATTTGTTTTGTACCATCAGTCTGTTTACTCTATGAACGTAATGAAAAAAGGAGTACCTGATCATCGTACCTTTCTCCTCATAGCGGTGCTGGTATCCCTCAATATTGAAGCCGAATTTGTAAGGCCTGTTCTCGTCGGTGAACCCGTCGTCGGATTGGCCATAGCATCTCAACACGCTAGCTACTGCCATCCACAGATATATCTGTAATCGACGACCCAATTATACTAAGATTATATCTGCAACAGAGGTGTCACACTGAACAAAATTAGTTTAATACGCTCCATTTTATTTTTAAAATTCAGCCGACAAGTGTAAGTATCTCACGAAATCAATAGCGTATAGTGTGTAGGGTCGAGTTGTGTGATGTGGGGTCGCTAGACCCACATACCGGTACATCTCTGGCGCCCTGTGCGGGGCCAGTGAAGGTATATGTTTAACCGAAATCGGATATGTTAATTGCTATTGTGAAACAGGTTGGAGCTGGTGGTCGTGACTGGAGAGCTACCGCGGCGGCAGAAGCGCGACCCTTGCCTAACCATAAAATCAGCCGCGGGTCACTGCTTCATTCAATTATCGATTCCATGGGAGCGGGCTATGAATAAATATCGCTTGAAATCGAATGGAATGGGCGTCTTTTGTTCCTGTTTGGACCTCTTCAGACCGCTGAACTGCAGGCGTTTCCTATGTTGGAAACTCATAATCTCCAAGACGTTTCTGGAAGATTTTCGTCGATTTGACCATTTTTTGGACGTCTAGAGAATCCTAATTTTCGGATGAAAAAATCCGTATCCATTTTTCGAAACGTTACAGTCTCCAACTTGTAATTTTTACACCTGTACTCGAGGTTCTTCCCACAGTATTACGCGATCTCACCGGAAGTTACTTAGCGATAATGTAAGAACACATTGTTTCATTGTACGCTTTTAATGAACGTCTACACGCTGTTTCCAATATTTGGTATTGGATTGATTAGAGCACCTTTTTTGCATTATTGAAGAAGGACCCACTTGTGTTCACACTTATGTACCACACACCCAGCGAGTTTCTCAATATATTAGAAAGCATCGGACAGCTGGGCTTCTCCTCCTCCTCCTCCAACGTATTAATACCTGTCGCAGCCGCCTAGTCATAGGAGGATCGTAAACACGAGTGAGCCCAAGCAAAATTGTGTAACCGTTACGAGAATTCCGCATTGACTATTCCTAAACATCCAACTGTGGAAATTTCGACAGTAAAAAAGCTCATTGAATAAATTAAATATAAAAGTTATTTTAAAATGCGATTGGGAACTAAAGTCGTACTCGAGTATTTCTCCTAGATGCAGTGCGACATGGGAAACCGCCGAATACTTAAAGACTAATTAACTTCAGTTAATTTCTTCCGTTTCTATGAATTAACGCGTATGCGAAAATATAATAAACTGTGCTCTCGAACCTAAGAATTTATCTCGGTTTTGAAGATGCCACTGGGCTGAGCACGAGAGTGAAAATCGGTCTTATGTAAGGAAGAGACCCAAGCGAAGTCGGCAATCGGCAGCTAATCGCGAAGTGTGTTGTTTTACAGGCAAAGGTCCTCTTGGAAGAATGGTGAAAGTGCCGGCCACTATAATTCCACTTCGGCGGTTATATTTATAATGTCCTAATCAGAATTGAAGACGGCGAGGACGTCGTCGTATCTAAATTGAATTCACCAGGCGGGATATTTATGGTCTTGTTATCACGATGTCTCTGAATGTATGTAAATTTTCGAATAAAAAAATAAAAACAAACAGTTTATTGAATATTAATGAGAGAAGTAGGCTGTTGTGGTGTTCACTTGGCCTTAGTGGTTTCCAGGACGTACCGTATAAGTCCGTCGAGAGGGATAGCGACTCATAGTGCTCCTATGAGCGAATATTCAGAATATTCGCTATAGAAGTTGAAAATTAGACTGTAAATTTGGATTCTGAATTATTTAGAATGCATGCCCGAATCGTTGCGTCAAATAAACTGAAGACGCGGTTTGAATTCTGCTTCAAATCGTGAATTTGCCGTCTGATTTATAACACTTCTCGGATCTTCATTCGGATTTTTTACGAAAATTCGAGTATTACTCTAAACCCCCCTTCCATGGATCCTAATGGAATCCACGACTCGAATGCCACTAACCGGATTTACTAAAAGGGGAATTTTTTATTTATTTTTTTTTCCCGGGCGTAGAAGCTGACTTATTTCTTTTTTCCATCCTCACGGCGGACACGGACGAAACCGTTGAGATAATCGCTATTTGAGACTGGGGGGTAGCCTTGTAATTTAGACGGGGATCTTACTTCCGCAGCCATTGTTTACCAATAATTCAACCGCTCCTCTGGAGGAAGAACCTGCCAAACACCCAGTTCTTGTTACCGTCCGACCTTGCGGTCAGGTAAGGTTACTTTATCAGAGTGGTATTTCAATTGCGGAAAACGAAGCGTATTGCGTACAATAATTGAAGAGAAACTTAAATCGTGAATAGCACACTACGCATTAGGTCGGTATGTAAATGCCATTATTTCTATAATATTAGATTGTTGCACAAATAAGAACAGACAGAGAGAATAAGCAATGTTGCTTATATCTCTTATCGTATATATCGTGTTAATGTCAAGGTAATAAATTTCGAACCTAACACTCAAAATCTTGTATTATTTTTGGCCACAACCTAACGTTCAGGACCGAGAGTTGTATTCCCGTGAACAACGTGGGCCCTATTGTCACTTGGTATCATAAAGATACCAACGGGCTCTAGAAAAAAAAATATATTTTTGACCTTGCAAAAAATCAAGTAAATTAACTGTGAATCACACCGACGTTTTCGGCGATAATCAGAATGAACGACAGCGCTTCCACAATATTCTACTATTGATAGTTTATACGACCTTTTGAACTGATCTTACATATAAACTAGAATATGCGAGATTTATTATTAATATCAAGTAGGAGTTTGAGTCAGACCAGTAGGAACAAAAAATAGAAAGAGGACATGCGGGGAACACTCGCTAAGAAAATAGTTTCTTATATAAAATCTCAATTCATTGTTTACTGAAATAGATGCAGAGTCGCTCTAGGTATATTATGCAAACACCTAACTAACCCGGTGCCGGTCGGTGTCTTCGATATGTTGCAACTTGCTCGGCCTAACATTTTCTGAAACTGACTGCCGGTTTATGCAATAGGCGTATGTTTATATTTGTTTCCTTTGCCCTTTCGCCCAAGGCTCGTGCCGGTATACCCCGGTGTCTTTTGCCCCCTCACTCTCGCCCAACCAACCCCCAGGATAGGAACAGAGGTATATTGCTACGAAACGTTTAGCAATTATTATAAAACTTCTTTTATAAAAACTCTAATTAGCCGCTGGAAATGAACTCTCGACATATAGACAGATGATTCGTCGTAGGTTCAATTAGAAGGAATACTATAGCTTTCAATTTGAGAGTAGTATGCGGTTTTATCAGTCAGTTTAAATATCATGTCCGCAATCTTTATACGGTTACCGAGTAAAAATAATATTTCAAAATCACCAAATGTTTGAAAAAAACCTTATTCAAAACGTACCTAGATATATTGCAATGCATAATTCTTGAATTTTTAAAAGATATAGGTACTAAAAAAAGGGCAACCAAGATGCGATGTACTTCATTACTGCGGTGGTGCTAATAAAGGGGGCAACTGAAAACTGAAACCGATCTAGGACCGAGAGGTGATACTCGCACGAGTCACGGTATACTAATGTATGTTATTGAAATTTCTGTAGACAATTTTGAACCGAACAGAGGATATGTGCTGAAGAAGATTGCATAATGATTCGGCCGACCGCCAACGAGCCGTCGTGATAGTACAGAGGGACACGTAACGCCAGGTATTCAATTTCCTCTTCCTTCTAATGGTCTGACATTGATTTCAGGGTGTATGGGTAGTTTTCACAGTTTTTATTATTAATGATTGTTTCCTTAAAAATAAAAAAATTAATTCTGCTCGTAGCAAAAGGTATAATAGGATTCTTGTAGGGGTAGTATATTGTTGTGGTACACCTCTATACTTTATGCAATTGAATGTTATGGTCAGTGCAAATCGATCCTAGTGCCCCAATGGAGTAGTCTATTCTCAGTATGGTTTTATTCTAGCTAGTAAAATTAAGCGGTAATTTTATGACCATATTTAGCTTTCTGCATAAAAGGATTCTCTCCTCTCCAGATAATAATCAATTAAGATGGAAAAGGCTACGTTCACGCTACCACAGTAGGGAAAATGAATCAATTTCAGGGAGACACTCCACAACAAATTCTTCTTGAGCAGTTTTAATCGTGAATAAAACGAAAAAAAATTACGAATATATTGCACATAGCCTTGAAAGCTGATCTCTCTACTCAGAGTTCTAATCACCGAATGGAAAATAATAAAACTTTGACATGTCGCACTGTTACACTGGCTTGTATATACACAGGTATCAACGAACTTTGGTAAACTCAGAAAATGCACTACTGCGGTCCATTTTTCCAAAATGTCCTTTATATAAAAGTCTATTTTTGTATACAGGTCATACAAGTATACAAGTTTTTGGCGATTATTATAGTTTGTGATGTCATACTTAAGCTTGTCGGTTGCCAATTGGGCATCCTGTACGCTGAATTAACTGTCAGATATTAGAAGTGAGAGGACGTGTCCAATATTTTTTAGCGAAAATAAGATTAAGAATTTATAATGCACAGTTTTTTTTATAATTGCATATGTTTTTGTTTCCGATATTTTAGATTATGAGATATCGTTTTATGACATAGCATATTCTGCTGTTACTGGCAGTCCAGTCTATTAATGCCGAAAGCTAGAAGCCGAGTAAATGTCACGTGCGATTAATTATTACTGCCAGCAGGCATTCTGGTATGTAATCATATTCACATACGACAGTATTTAATTGCATAATGATTAATTGAATAATTTAAATTTAAAAAAAAAAATAAAAACAAATGGGACATGACCGGTTCACGCGCACAGTCGCTTCCCATTTACTTTCACTGGGGGTGGCCCGCTCTCTGCCTACTCCCGAAACGCACAACAGGGCATTAACGATATGTAAAGCTACAACGACGTTTTCAAATGTGATACGCACCCGTATCCCGACGTTCATGTCTGGGCGTGAAGCGGTACAATGGACACAAGCGAGACGGCAGGCGTCCCCTCACCGACTGGTAACGCTTCTCTCGCGTTCGTGACCTTTTATAATTGTTTACGAACCGCCCGCTTCCCCACCGGGAGGAGCCTACCGCGGTCCAGACCCACCTGGGGGGAAGATTTTGGACGCCGTCCTCTCACCAGCTTCGTGGGAGGAGGGGTCAGCGCCGAATCGGAAATTTATTTGGGAAGGGGTAAATTCCGAGGCCACCAGTTTTATGAGTTATATACCTTCATTAAATGATTACAGTATTTTGTGTGAATTTTACATAATTGATTTTATACGTTTTCTGGCTCGCCTAAACGTTTAGGAATCATGCTATTACGATCTCGAACCTCTGATACCCTTACACCCACACACACACACACCATACGAATATGTTATTAGTCATCTACAATTATCTTTTTTCTTGATTTTTTAGGAACATTCTAGGAAGTTTTAGGTAGATATAGACTTTAGTTCAGTAAATTTCCGCACCACCCTCTGGGGGTGCTAGTTTATCGGTGCAAGTGGACCAAACGAACTTTAGTTAAGTACATAGTCGCAACACCCTCAGGGGGGCGCTAGTTTATCGGTGCAAGTGGACCCAACGAACTTTAGTTAAGTACATTTCCGCACCACCCTCAGGGGGCGCTAGTTTATCGGTTCATGTGCACCGAACGAACTTTAGTTAAGTACATTTCCGCACCACCCTCAAGGGGCGCTAGTTTATCGGTTCATGTGCACCGAACGAACTTTAGTTAAGTACATTTCCGTACCACCCTCAAGGGGCGCTAGTTTATCGGTTCAAGTGGACCCAACGAACTTTAGTTAAGTACATTTCCGCACCACCCTCAGGGGGGCGCTAGTATATCGGTGCAAGTGTACACAACGAACTTTAGTTAAGTACATTTCCGCACCACCCTCAGGGGGCGCTAGTTTATCGGTTCAAGTGGACCCAACGAACTTTAGTTAAGTACATTTCCGCACCACCCTCAGGGGGGCGCTAGTTACTCGGTGCAAGTGTACACAACGAACGTTAGTTAAATACATTTCCGCACCACACTCAGGGGGCGCTAGTTTCACAAAAATCGTTCGTTGGGTTAGTTTCACTCGTACGTTCCAACGTTTAGGGCGGTTTAGCATGATTCATCTTGGACGATCCGGCCGACGCATGAAATCGATAGACTGTAAATAAATAGTTTTCCCGAAGAAGACGCTGGATACAGCTGCAGGTATCAGCGCCGGCTCACTAATAAGGAATGCTTGAGTGTACCTCCGATACATTATTCAAGAGGCCGTCCGGCGAACCTTGAAGACTCGATGGGTAAAGCGGTATTCCGCAACATCCCGGCTATAGGTAATCCGTTCGATAAAGCAGTCGGGAAAATTGATCGATGCAGGTCTCCTTTCTGTTGTACAACAAGTCTCGGCAATTAGGTAATTGGTTTTAACATTGAAATGGATCTATGAAAGTGATAATAACTCAACAGGTCTATCCTTTCAGTATTACAAGCTGTTAAATTACGGACGAAGCCGCGGGTCGGCAAGAAGACCGATGACCGGGACTGTTCTAGGAATACAAGCGTTAAATAATGCCTTGACATATCGGATTTTTTATCGTCAGGTATGTCACTACAATATTACCATGCTTGAGGTTTTGTTTATTGTTGTTCCAAAAGTCAAGGAGTTTGAGTTGGAGGTAGGTACGTCATCGCGCGTCCCGGCGTTCCCAGCTCACAATAATTGCAACCTACCCCCAGTGTATTACAGTTTCGTAACTGAATATTAGGACTTCGTAAGTACCAAGGCAGTAGTAGGTACAAGCCTCCGGTACAAAAGTCCTTGAGAAGGATGTTACCCAGAATGTGGAATTCGCGCTGAAAATCCTTTCTCCTTTAGGAGTGTGGTCTTGGGGAGCATAGAAATCAGAATTAATGAGTGGCCGCAGGCGAAATACTAGAACACGTCAAAAATAATTGAATGTATAAAATCTGTTACTGCAATCTCTAATTCATGATAGGGCTTTAGTATAAGCAGGTTCATATTCCAAGTTCAATATTACTTGTATGTATCTATGTATAGTTCTTTTCTCAATGTTAAGGTTTGTATGACAGCAAAAAACTGTTATGTCAACCGGCCGAATGCATATTCGATTCAGGGTTGCTGTTGAAGTTGAATGAGCCGTTCCATGGCAGATATCCAAGACGCGAAATGTTTCCAAATCGATAAGAACAATTTGTCTTAAGGGAGTTGGTATGCGCCGTACGCCTTGGAATCATCCACTCGTACAAACGGTTAATCGCTAAGCGGTTAATATGGTAATTAACAACCGTTCGGAGATCCTGTATGATATCGTGACGAAACAATTTCTTCGAAACATATAAGAACTAAGGAATTGTTAATGGAAGTAATACAAGTAGTAAAGAAACGTTACAGAGAAGTCTACTTTTTCAAATCTACTTTTTTCCTGGCGCTTGTTTGGTCTGTGTCCAAATCAAATTCCTCTATAACAATAGCCAAGCTCCGGTACACTCATGTGACAAAAATTATGTATCACACTGATCAACCGTCCAGTATTAACAATTTTAGAAAGCTAAAAATAGTGTAATTTCACTCTAACGGTCTCAAATTAAATCAAGCCCTTTTCAGCTTTCCTGATTGTACGGGATTTATTGCGTACCAAAAAATTAATTAGTTCTACCTAGTTGAACCTGAACTAGGATAAGGAATTGTAGTGATGGGTGTCCTCAATCACTATCAATGAATAAATCCGGTTTCGAAACTGATGATGCTTTACGGTCAACGGTCAATGCAATGTCTAGGTTAGTCAGAACAAAAATTCAACTTTGGTAAGTGCTTACTCAATGCTTTAATTGGCGTTTACCGCATACTATAAACCACGCTGTGTTTTGCCCGGCAGCGCTCGTATGAATATACATTCAGTTCGACGGAACGGTTAACTCCTGCCGAAACATCCTGCCAATTCTAATTTCCCCCGGGAGCAACCCTTAAGGCGCAGAAAGCGGCGAATACATTATTAATGAAGGCCAGGTTGGGATCGTATCGAAAAATTCGAAGCTCGGCTATTTTTAAAATTTCCTAAATCGGGCCCGGTAATTGTCGGGTTCGGCCGGGATGCGGTTTCGCGGTTGTATTAGGAAGCCTAACCCGGTGACCCCGGCGTCATATATTACGGACGGCAGGGCGGTTGCGTCACCCCGGGGGGGGGGGCGGAGGCCTCATCGGCCAGAACCTTCACTATCCCCGGTGTTTCCTCTATCATCACCTGCGTCGACCTCCGCGCTATCGGAAATTCACATGATTCCGCCGGTACCTGACTTTCAGTGAAATCGAGTGTTCGAGTAAGAATGGGGACGTTCAATCAAGTGTCTTGCCCTATTATGCTAGCGTCGATGGTGAGAAGGCGAAATCAATCTTACTTAAAAGTTGGAACAAGATAAATCAGCGTGCGCAACAAGATTTGACAGTTTAAATAAGCGGATATCGGTGTTTTGTTTAAAGAACAAAAGGTTTTTGATGAATGTGCAAGAATGGTGATTGGTGGACCTAGGCTGGGTTTTTCCTGAAGGTTTCGGTCTTCTGAATGGGAGGATATCCCCCCTGCATAAAGAGAAGAAGATACAAAGTGGATCACTGATGATGGAACCGGTATGAGTTCGGAAACATCGGAAGCAGGCAACACCCAAGACCCGGGGTGTCAACCCCGGCCAACCGATATTTTTCCCATATCGCGCGATCTCACCGGACGCCAGTCAGTGACAAAAACAATAGGATTTACTGTATTGCTTTAGTAGAGGTTATTCGTTAACAGAATTACGAGGAACATTCTTCCTTCGCTTTCTACGAATTTTTCCACGAACAATCTAAACATTCGTTAAAATCTATTACGTCAGGTCTGGACTAACCCTTCAGCGATTGTCAATATTCGTGATTTTCCGATGAGTCTAATTACGGCGATTTTTATAACCATGATATATTCTTCACCCTTCTCCCCATTCATGCGAAAGTTGTTATTAATTTTTTTTTCTTAAACGAGACAACTTAGATCCTTAGGCTTTTGGCCGGAGACCAGAATAATTCACCGATAAGTGGTTGATGATCACTCGTTAATTATAATACAACGTTAAATGCCCGCATCGGTTGTCATGGCGTTCACTTATAATAATTTCAAGGGACAGTGAACACTATCAACAATAATTATGATGGAAAATGAATGCATGAATATATAAACTTATACGCTTTTATATTTCGGGTTGACTTCTAAATTAAATTGAAAAAATGCTCCAAAAAACAAAAATTGGTAAATCGTGTGTTTAGAATGTGCTATCAGATCATGTTTCTGTGGAGTTTGTCGAGGCATTTCGGGAGTGTTCTTTCTGCTTCGTCTGCTTAGTAAAAGAATTTTCTTTTACTAGAACTCAGTTTCCTAATATAGTTCTAACTTTATTGCAAGAGCTGTCAGCGATTTAATGAATCCTGTTGTAGACAGGTGTACACAAATATTTTCCTTTCGAAAACAACGGAACTTTACAGCGGGGAAAGGTGCTGGGAGTCAATTTGAATTAAGTTTCCTATCGGTGTTCGGAGCCAGTGAGTGAGACAAACTTGTTAATTGCAAATAGCGTAGGGGGCGAACAATTTCCTACAGATTTGAACAAAGAGGATGACGATACCATCTGGGCAGCCTTGCCGTTGAGTTATAAATTACTTCGGTCTTCACTGTGTCTGTTGAAAGGTTAAAATAACCCACGATTGTGCTATTTGTGTGAAATATTTGAGGCTGGACACAGCGAGAAAGCTGCTTCAGTGTATGCCGAAGGAAATAGACTTTTATTTTTATTGAATGTGTTAACGGAGAGATTGATTTTACCCCACAGGATTGGAATAGATAACCTTTGCAACATAAAATGTCAACCGATATTGGAATATGTACGATCCGAATACGATACTGTTTAAACTTAAATTTAAACTAGTTTAGAATTCTTGTTTTTTGGTCTGCTCGCCATTTTCAGTAACGGTGTTAGTCACTTTGGCATTTAGGATGTTTTTAGGGCATCTTGTCACTGTCACTTGTACTGTGGTGTTGTCTGTTTTCGTTATATATATATGTCTTGTTATTGCGTTTTTGTATTGTTTTTGTCTTGTTATTGTATTGAAGAAGTTTTCCTGTTGATCTTGTTGATGTTAAGTTTTTATTTGTCTATGAAAATTTTACCTTTTCATTAAAAAACATTATTAGATATAGATAAACTAGCGCCCCCTGAGGGTGTTGCGGAAATGTACTTAACTAAAGTTCGTTGGGTCCACTTGCCCCGATATACTAGCGCCCCTCTGAGGGTGGTGCGGAAATGTACTTAACTAAAGTTCGTTGGGTCCACTTGCACCGATATACTAGCGCCCCCCTGAGGGTGGTGCGGAAATGTACTTAACTAAAGTTCGTTTGGTCCACTTGCACCGATATACTAGCGCCCCCCTGAGGGTGGTGCGGAAATGTACTTAACTAAAGTTCGTTGTGTACACTTGCACCGATATACTAGCGCCCCCCTGAGGGTGGTGCGGAAATGTACTTAACTAAAGTTCGTTGGGTCCACTTGCACCGATATACTAGCGCCCCCTGAGGGTGGTGCGGAAATGTACTTAACTAAAGTTCGTTGGGTCCACTTGCACCGATATACTAGCGCCCCCCTGAGGGTGGTGCGGAAATGTACTTAACTAAAGTTCGTTGGGCCACTTGCCGATAAACTAGCGCCCCCTGAGGGTGGTGCGGAAATGTATAACTAAAGTTCGTTGGGTCCACTTGCACCGATATACTAGCGTCCCCCTGAGGGTGGTGCGGAAATGTACTTAACTAAAGTTCGTTTGGTCCACTTGCACCGATAAACTAGCGCTCCCCTGAGGGTGGTGGTCTTTATGTGGGTGAAGGATAGATGGCGTGGTAAGGCACAAACGGTCGTTGTATTAGTTTATTACAAATTATTTATTTATAAATATTATAAAATAACTACAAAAGTTTCCTGAACCGGAAATTAATTCCGTGTGTTCAATCGGGGAAATCACACGTAACTCTCTAAATGATGAACTAAGGATGACAATATACACAATGCAATTTTAAATACGCAATTAAAATGTTGTGTTTGATTATTGTTTGGATGGCAAATTATAGTTAAATAAATGATATGTGGATATGTGCGATAATGGTTATTAAGTATGGTGCTTAGTTAGTATCAGCCGATGAGTGACGAAAGGGCTGCTTCTCCAATACGGAAGGATAGTCCGTCGTCATCGTCCGGTTTGTCTGAAATATAATTTAAATTCCCCGTATTAATTACTCATCTATTTATTTAAACTGTATAGGACATGTTGGGAAGAAAATTAACGAGATACGTTAATACATTCACATTTCTTTAAAGCTACAGCTTTAAAGAAATATATTAACATAATAATACAATAATAAATACATTATTATAAACATATCATGCATTATAGATATTTTGCATATTCTATAATAGGCTCACCTTTCGGAGCCTGTGTACTGCTGTCGTAAGATTCGGGCAACTCGTTTCGATCTCCGCCACTCAGGGGCTCTGTAATTAGAATTAAAATTGGTGAAATGAAATTTTTCATTTCTAACCTATTTTTATTTATTGCGCAGCCCCTTCAAGTTGTACGACATTGATAATCGGAAGCGGTATTTTTGAAATAGAAACTTTTCATTAACTTACTTTCTTCGGCCTGGGCGTTGTAGTTCTGAAAATTCGGCAGGATGCTTCGGTCGGCGTCGGTGAAGGTTTCTGTAAAATAAGAAGAGGAAGAGGTTTCAAATTAATTGCTACGGTTCAACATTAACGACGTGTCGAGTTAGGGGCCATTAGCCAGTCTCCCATTAGTAGTTTCAGGCCAAACAGTCGCTATCGACGACCACCATCGCGCCTTGAGAACGGACTTTTCCAAGTCATCGCACTCTGGGCCGATTAAACGCGAACGCTGTCCGGACGTTAGCCGGATGTTTTCCGAACCAGTAACGAGTATTTTTAATTGGAACCAGCTACCCTTTCATTCCTCCGCGGTTTTCAGGCCAAACCTTGGGTCACCGTGCTGTTGAGCACGTCGGCGCCCACTCTACAGTTGTGTATATATAGACATAAATAATGACCTCTTCAACCTACCATAACTGCTCCAGTTTAAAGTTATATGAAATGTAAACCTTTGCTCCTTAGTTGTGCTTATTCCACACGTTCAAAAGATACAAACATTCGTTTTCATAGTGATTTGGAAAGTTAATTCCGCATAGGATCTGGAGAATTTAATCTATTGAATAGGAGAACCTATAGAAATAGCTCGTGAATTATCTCTAGATAGAAGATTGAATTTTCATAGCAATCTTCATTAATTGTGACGTAATGGAGTCGTCGACTGATGTGTTTTATCTCAAATTTATCCTATCAAAATGTACAGAATATAACCATATAATGATCATTTTGAAACACGGCTGGATTTTATGTACCAATAATTAAATCGGTTCATCTCAACACGATTGGCCTTTCCTCTTATTCCTAATTATTATTGTAAGTAGAGTTCACAGTTTGGCATATTCAAAATGGAAGGAAATTTTGCGTATAGTATTAGAAATCGCACTTATGTTGATATTGAAATATTTAATGTACGCATATGTATTAATATAAAATAATAAATGTCTTGCGGTGTATTAGGATTTGTATAGAATTGTTTGTAAATATTGCTGAAATACCACTCGCAAACAGCGAACGGTCACGATCATTATTTGTTACGTCACACTCTGAGTAGGTCGTGTTGCAGGCTTGGCGACCGATCCTAGGAGAAAACTATCGTCGTCTTCGCGGCAAATGATATAAAATGCCTTTCCTTAAATGCGTACAGTCGAAGCGAAGGTTTGTAGAAGAACGAAAGTGGTTGTTCATCACAAAAATCGAAACAGATTTCACAGAACGGATAAGGGGGGAGGTTTCTATTCCTGGACAATACCCAACATTTTCGGTCGCATTTCATTCCAACTGGCTCAATACGATTCATATATGTAGTATTTATACATAGTAAGCATCATACTTTCTTATGAGAACATTGTTCTTTCTACAGCCGCGGTCCACAGCCCCGAGTTTATTTACAAGGCCGTCGTGAAATCGAATATGAATGGAACCTGTCTTATGGCTCAATAAGGCGTTGGGATATTCAGCATTTGTAAGAAATCCGTTCGGTCAGACCTACTTTTTATTCAACGAAAGGGTTCAATCCAAATCGGTCAGTAGCGTCGTCGAACCAAGAGACAATTTGCTCATGACATATTTCCTGAACCTTCTCATTCGGGAGACTTGTGTCCTTTATTGCAATGATTGATGGGCACATGGCCATTTTGATCATGATGTCTTCCAACTCGATGGAGATTTGTGGAACCTTTCAGGAGGTTTTCCATCGTCTGTGCTACAGTGGTTATTATCATCGAACGACAGAAATCCATGACAAAGGTCTTTGGAGTCGTTTTTTAAAATGAGCAGAAAAGAATGATATAAAAGCTCGAGTAGTATAAATCGCAGATTGCCCTTCACCAAGTGACTGGTGATTGGTCTCGTTCTGGCGGAGGACAAGTTTTGAAAGTAGAAGCATAACTGCGTCGCTACGCCCTTCCTCAGCATTTTACCGATTGCCCAACCCGGTTTTAATATTGTAGAACGTTCTAGCTTTCAGCTTAACTTTCGTCGACGCCGCGTCGGCGGCCAGTGATAAATAATTAGAGCCCGGGGCGAGACTCCAGTTTCGATTCCGGATATTTCCTAACTGTTGGCGGTTTCTGCGAACCGTTTCGCCAGCCCATAATTATCGTCCGGAATAATTTTCCAGGAAGCTTGAAATTTTAAGCGCCGATTCCGGTTAGAAAAGACTCCGCGAGGGGTCACTTTGATATAATCATTCATAAGTGGGCTCGATCGGTTGGAATAACAATGATGCATGCTGGCGTCTTTTCTTCGAATGCAACGGTCGCACTGAGACTTCGCCAAATGAATAAAGTTGTCACACCTGTTCTGCAAGGACCATATAAAACGTTATTTTTTCAGAACGCACTCGCAGACAAGTGTAAAACTGCTCATTATAAGTAGGTCATTGGTTACGTAATATTATGTCGGCGGGCTTGGTCCAGAACCGGAACTTTGTTCGGCCAATTGGTGCTGATTCTCCAGGCACCTCGAACACAGTTTCTTTGACAAATAGCCAAGAGCCCAAATTTATATCTCGAGTATTCAGCCTGCATTATTTTGAATAACGGCCGTAAATTAAACTCCTTTAACCTTTAACTCCTCGCAAGGGCACAGAGAACTTGACGCGCGACAAAATTTCTCGGTTCCCAGACGTGCAAATTAGTACCGCGTTTCCCGAAATTGAGCGAACAAACAACGGCGAAAACAAACATCCCTTATGCGTCTAGCGTCAACGGGCTCGTTATTTCTTAAAGAGCCGTCTGTTTATTTGAAGCCTACTATAAATAAGATTCTCTCGGTCCATTCAAGGTTCGTACGTGACTCTAACCTGCTTGCAACATGGTTAGATCCAAATACTACATATATGTTTTGGTAGATCTGGCCGAATTCTACAGTTTGATTATAATTATATCCCATTGCATTTGTTGTCATCAATATCAAAAGAGCGTAATATAGAAAATGTTGGCTTCTAGAAAATAAATCAATTTGAAATTATTTTATCCTGCCGTATTTACGAACGTGTACGAAATTAGAGTTTTCTGAACGGAAATGCGGGCTCCCCTTTATCAGCAGTCGGCGGTTTTGTCGTTTGAGCGGTTTTGTCGATGTTCGGCTCACTTCGGCCGAGAGAAAAAGGGAATTGCATCTGGGCGATCTCGGGAGGGTCTCACGAGGAGAGGGAAAGTGAATTTGCCCCCGTTTCTCAATTCCGGTCCACCTTGTCTCAGGACATTGTCTCTGCACGACCTGAACGGCGGCAATTTACCGAAGATAAAAGGAAAATAAAAACCTCCGCGGAATTATGTTTTTTTAACCCTACGGATATTCCATTATATCGACAACAAATGACACGCGATCAGTTCTATGGACGTTATTGATGCATGATGAAGGATAATTCAGTCGCTAATAATACATTTTAACCTACAGCGTTGTGCATAATAAGAGAGTTAGCTGACGTTTTTTTACCCGTTTTAACTATGTCACCGGAAGGATTTCGAAAGATTGATCCAACAACACGTAGCGTACGCCTCGTTGCCAATGCAACGGCAATCGGGTATGTCAATCGCGGCAATCAGTATAATGACATGGTAAATTGTACTTTATGGACATCACTATAACTTTTAATGACAGGCTTGATTTCCCTGTTTTTAGTTGTTTTTTTTTGCCGAAGCAAATCGGAGAGTACGTTGCGAGGGCCAAGAGGAAGTTCGGGGTTAATTATTAACACTGAAGGAAGTTGACGCGAAGGTCTTCAACTCTGAACTGTAACCTTATGCCCGGATAAACAGCCACGAAGATATTATCTGGTTTGATATTTTCGACCAGAAAAATTATAAAGTTACGAAATATTTCAAAATTTTGTTTATTTTCGTTTTGTTTCCCGGCCAAGGCCGGCCGGAATTGCCGCGCCCGTTCTCAATATTCGATTTTGTCCTGTCAACGATGTAACGCGTCAATTGAAATGGAAAGCTATAATTACAGTCAAGAATGATTGTTCGTACATTCGTAACCGCATGACCCACAGTGGCTCATCACCAACCTCATTATGCACTAATCCAGTGTCTTTTTCAGTTGTAACGTTGCATTTATGGCTTCGTGTGCCACTAGATAGAACGAATGGATATAGTATATCCAATACTCAACCGATTTCGTCCACCTGTTGTTAGCTGGAGGTTAGTACGCATTTTACTGCTGGAATCTAACCAAGGGGCGTTGAATATATTAAGCCGAAGTTTAATTGATTATCTTCTCCCGTGTTACACTTTCATTGCCAATTCTGTGATTAACAAATAGGGAACTCTCGTTGATTCTCGTTGGCATTAAGGAAAATGTAAAAATAGACTCCAAGCCAAGGCTGCGATTTGCATGATTATCAACTGACATCAAATAGAGTGCCAAAAGTACTCGTTTATATTGTAGCGGTGTCGTCATTTTCTTGTCCATAAAAGGGGGGAGGGCGTATACAACCGTTTAATAGTTAGTGGACACGACTAAAATCCAATTTTTCGGCCGAAATAAACAAAAGTAATTATGACAATCGATTTTCAAGTAATAAATAATTTGCGTACACTTTATTTTTCCTGGCAAGCCTAGAGAAACGTAAAATTTCTTCGAGCTTTTACTTATTTAAAGTGCTACTAACCTGTTGTCCTGAATCCCTTGTTGTCTGCCAGATAGTAGAGGGTGTGTATTTTTCCGGCCTGTGTAAGGGAGGTGACAGATCCGCGGACTACCCACACTCCCTGAACCATACCTCCCTTTTCCACGCGCAATGAACCGTCAGCAGCAACGTACCTTTAACAAAAATTGCGCTAATTTTAGTTACCACTGACGGGGCATCTTCTGTAGACCTCTGAGCCACCTATTTTTTGTTGAGAATCAAAAAAACACCCTCCTGTGAACCTGTTTCGATTCGTGTGTGACATTATGTTTCGGTTTATTTCCGGGTGGGAGGAGATTGAATTATGAGATTTTGTTTAACTTCCTCAAGCAGTATATCTTTTAAGTGTTTATTAACCATCGACCGAAAATATATGTAGGCTAAAGACTGGACTCGCCCTCCTAAGGGACCTTGGAGTCCTTCGGAAATATCCTGTAGAAGTTCAATGTCGTCAGCTGTTCTTGAATGGTGCTTGAACCCAGACAGTTACGTCTAGTGGTAATTCGCTCACATGTCTGTCTTTCTTTGTTTGACAGCCACGACAATAGTCCGACGGGGGCCTGACCTTATCTCTATACGAGATAATTAATCGAGTCCATATTTCAGAATGCGGACTTGAAATGGGATTGCCCGTTGTATTTTTCGAGGGTGCCGTGAGCGGAGGCGTGTAGCGGAGGGGTAGGGCCCCGGCTGCAGCCTTGTACCTGTTACCGACAGTTGTCTCCTTCCTTTTTCCACCGAACTCCGAGTCATGTCTGACCCGCAGATAACATCAGACCGATATTTAATAACCGTATATTTGCCGAGGCGGTACCACCCACGCGCCAAGTCCTAGGGGCGAACGAGGTACCGGTATTTTGGTAAGTTCCGGAATATCACAATGCTTGTTATACTTGTAACATTGCAGGCAGGATGCCACACCTGCAAACGACGCGCGTAAGTGATCGCTGGGGAGGATTTTTTTAATGATTATTATTTGGTGTCCTGAAAAAAACCTAAGCCACCCAGGTGTAGTGCGAACGCGTGTTAGATACGAACATCCTTTGAGCCATATCTTCTACTGTTACTCTGTAATTTGTTGGTCAAAAACTAGACAGCCAGCCCTGAAGTAATGACAGCAATGACAAGACGAGTGTTAGTAAATTTACATTGTCTGTAATAATTTAAAGGCGAAATGGCTTTAAGAAAATTCAGTACGAGTATTGGCGAAAACAGAAGCGGATTTCCTGCTCCGATAATACACGTTGAGCCTACGGCGCTTTTTATCTGCGATAGACCAGTTTACAATTTACAAACGACCTTGCCGACAGTACCGGCTCCTGTTACGCGTTACGCCGACCCAATCGAGCGCGATGAGCCGCTAATTTTCAACCTTCGACTATTTCAGTCCGAGCAGTTCGGGAAAGTCCCCGTTATGTTGAGAAAGTGATTTAAACAACTCGTTGGATGGGCGCTTTCCGAGTACGCCGTCTGGCTTGAGCAACGAACTTTGATTAATTCCCTATTGTATGCATCTAGGCCGACCGGTCGGCTGTATTGTATTAAATAGGCCCTATTTATACTAACGCAATTCGACGCCTACTGGCAAAAATGTACGCGCCCAATTCGTTTAGCAATTCCGATCGTAAACCCGATTGAAAAATTATAGCTTTTAATTTGTCGGAATAAAAACTGCGCATTTGGTTAGACGAGAAAGCTTTTTTCTGCTAGTTCAACAATTATATAGCCTTAAATAGAAATGAAGGAAAAAGCAACCGCAATGTGAAAGCATGACTTGAACCGTTGCACCAACTAGTATTAATGTTTCTAGAATAATTAATAGTTTTAACTATTACAAAAGAATGTACAGTTTTTTCTTCCAAAGTTCCCCCGAAGATTCGTAAAATAATATTTCTATTTAAACGACACGGTTGAATAACATTAACTCAGATAGTTAGCCAAACCAAAAAAAAGAACAATTATGCACTCCGTTTTCTAAGGTAATTGTCGGAACTGACTATAAGATATGAAAGAAACAACGAAAAAAGAATGGGTCTTCGGAGCAATTTAAGGGGGTTTTTTTAACGAATTTTTTTTAGACTGTTGGAAAATCGTGAACAGGTCCTTAGCCCTCGTTCCGCGTGAATTATTATTGGGCCGATGAACTACAATTTATTGTGGCTTTATTGAACTCTCTTCTGGGAAACGGAGCCGCCGACATTCCCGATGGAACGGTATCGGTTTTATTTCAAAGGCGGGACCCGGACACACCCCGCTCGCTCCGTTTGCCACTACCTGTCTAATAATTGCCCCGCTCACCCGCTTGCCGAAACAGTTTTCACATATCGGTCACATGCATTGCGTATTGGTTCAAGCATTTAAATTATATAGTTTAAGGTTGAAACGGGGCGGCCGGTGTTCCGTGAAAGTTCGGAATGTCCGTCCCTCGAGCGATTTTCGAGTAATAAAAGTCAGTTTCGCGTACGATGCATATATAAACGTTAAAGAGCCCATTTACGAATTGAAGTGTACAAGCGAATTCATCAAGCGACGTGCGTAATAGATCGCATTTACGACGGTATTACATTTATGAAGTAATTTTAGTTAATTTAATTATTATTTTCAATTATTGTACTCATCAGCTGGGGAAGCTTTAAATTAGAGTTTGTAATTTCGTTCCGATAAATGTCTGTGCAAAGAACTTATAAAGCTCGTACTAAAATCGCGAACGCTTCTCGAGCATTCGGGTTCGTTTGATTCTGTCCCGTGACAGAACGGCTTCAGCACCGGCGGTCCGGATTGCACAACGGTTTCCCAGCGCTCGGGTTTCCTGACACCGGATAGTCGGACAGCAGAACGGAGCAGTTGGAAATGGTATGAATTTCATGGAGAAGTCCTCCCAACTTCGGGGGGTGGGAGGGCGTCGGCGGTTGCGATACTCGCCCCAACAGAGCCGGCCTCAAATTGACGGGGCTTAATGCACCCCAAAGCAACTTTCTAATTCGAGCATTGACTTATGCGAATGCCTTCGAATGCGATAGAGGTGCCATTCCGAATCTGCTAAGTACATTTACCTCCCGATTTCACAATCGAAAGGATTCATAAATTTAGAACTTCCATACTCTAAGTAAAGAATATAGCTTTAAATTTTATCGTACTTGTATTACGTTTCTGAATTGTAAATTGACATTTTCATTGTTTTTATTTACTCATGCTATCCGACCGCGTTGGTTTTTATTTTGTTACGATTTTTTTCTTCCCAATAATTCGCCGTTCGAAGAGAATTTCGGTCTGTTGCCCTGTACCCTGATTATGGCTGGTCGTTTAATCTGAATTATGTTAACACGGTAACATACGTCATAAGATTCCAATATACTCACTGGAGGTTGTATCCGTCGGCCCCTCTGTTGTCCTGGATCCTCTTCACGTCGCTGAAACCGTTCGGACGCTGGTACTCCCTTACGGCAGGGGGAGCGCTCAGGGCGTTCCTCGCCACTCCCAGTATCAGCAACAACGACAAGCTGCTCATAGCGGACATCTGCCGGCAGAACAAAAGATTATAAACGTTCGAAGCTTCTCAATAGGCGTTCAAAAGATAATGACATTTTTACTTTAAATCAGAAACTGTGGATGCAGCCGCCACTAGGCAATATTTTTATTTTCATTTATTTTTAATGACATGTTTTTAACTTGTGCCATTTATGATTTCCGATCTTTCTTCGTTCTTTCTGTGACTACTTAGTGAATTCGATCAATTAAAATGAAGTTTTGTATTTAATTATTGAAATTTCCCACTTTATTTTATCATATACAATATTCGTATCATATAACCAATTATATATATTTCCGGATAATAATTTAATGGTAAATGATGGAAATAAAAAAAACCTCAAAAAAATATTAACCCGCCCCCGTGTTATTATTATTGTTTAATAAATATATATAAAAACGAATTATTCCAAATTCCCTAATAAAAAATGTTTATACCGTTTCAATGTTTTAATCAGGAGCAAAAATATTAAGTTGTACCAACGAACCTATATTGCACGAATAACTCATAAATCGTAACTTTCTCTTATAGGCGTAACTAAGAGTGCATTTAAGAAAAAATTAAAAGCGGCGGTAAAAAATAAATAGGCGATTTCCTACCTTGGGGTCTGTGGGCGGGTCTAGATCGTCACTGTACGGGCGCCGGAGGAGGTTTGACGGGGATAAGTCGATCGGCCGCGGCAAATATAGGGGACTTTCGCCCGGACCCGCTGCCCACATCCTTAACTGGAAGAGATCAGTCAGCGGCCCCGCCCGGGGTTTCGGACCGGTGGGCCCGTGCCGGCTAGCGGGAGGGGGCTCACGAACTTTACCGTTCAACGGCGGTATTACCCGGGGTACATCCGCGATACGGCCGTTGGGCTATTTTTAGGACCTGCGCTCAGTCCGTTTTTCCTCCCCCGCACTAAAAAAACCTCAAGACAAATGATATTTCCCTCCTTTCTCGATCGGAATATTTCCTACACCAAATAGATTATAGTACGGTTACGCTATTAGTGGCTACTGTCATACTCACACAACAGAAAAATATATTGAATCCGAAAAAAGGAAATATTTATTCCATTAACAACTATTGAAACGTGCGTCCTAAATTTGATTAAAAGCGTTGTAGTATCAAACACTTGTTCGAAACTTTATATAAATGGACCCTTAAAATAAATATAGAAGTAGCTATATCCACCATCAGAGATTCTAATTTTCTAGAAGTATATATAAATATTCCTTTCTTGTTGAGCCTAGCATTGGGTGAGGGGGTAAGGCTCACGAACTTAGAGTTTAGCGCCGGTATTACCCGGCTATATCCGCGATGCCCTGGCCTCCCCCCAGATAAACGTATACCTGATTCACCCCGGCCGTAAGTCTATTTTCAGGACCTGCGGTCAGTCCGTTTTACTTCCCTCGCTGCCCGCTGCAATTACGACTGGTTCAAAACCCGTTTACTTTTCTCCTTTTTTCGGTACTACTTTTTTTCGACTTTCGGCATATCCTTCTACCATGTCAACTGAATGTCAAAACACGAGCGCAAGAAGCAGAAAATGCTCAACTCCCACTGCGTGATTTAATGCTACTAAACAATATTTCATTTTGTTACCCCAAAATAACCCCATATTTTCATTTTTGTGTAGAAAACTTGTAGTATGGAACAAACTTGAAATTAGATAGCTGATGGATATACTGTAGTCAGTGAACCCCATTTTTATAATCAGTTAAAATTTAAATAGAGAATTGAATTGATGACATTCGTCATATGTCTACACTCATTTTATAATCTTATAATTCATTAATCGAATAGTATGCGCTGTAGGATTGTCGGTCCCCGAACGATAATTCCAAGTTTCTTTCATGTCCTACTGCTTACTGTATATATAAATGCCCCTATAAATAATACAAAACCAGCTGATAAATTATTTATACTTAATTTATGAGAGCATTGTGAAAATTCATTTAACGGTTCGTTGTCATAATGGCTGATCACATCCTGTAGTGAATGGAATTCTATGATTATTGCTTGGCAAAATCATTATTCTGAATTTACAATATTATAAGAACAAATATATAAATAATTCTATAATACAAAAAAATCCATAAGTCAGTCTTAAAAATTAAATATTTGAACTGAACAACATTTTTAACTGACAACAATTTATACTATACTATTTATTGAATTTTATATTGTTGTATCTGTACCTTTTTGATGTACAACCATTAAGGGGGTATATATATATATATATATATATATATATATATATATATATATATATAGCGTTGTCCGTCAATGGGAAATAACTCGACCTATACTTGTCCAGTAATTCCCCTAAGAAGACTTAATGGTGCCGTCATGAATATACCACGGGAACAGGATTTGAATAGTTTGTTGCACCACATCAGATACAAGTGAGAATCGAACGAGGAAAGGAAAAAATACAATACAAAAATAAAAATATTGAATGTAAAAAAAAGTCCAGAAAAAACGTTTAATGATATATTTTCCTATTGCTTTCATCTAATGGAGTTTCTTTAATTGTTATTAATGCTAGTCACCTTCAAGCGGTCAAAATAGAAGGACCTTGATGTAAATCAATTGCGAACATAAAAGTATACATGCTATGAGTTACAACAAACCTTCGAAGTAAATGTGTATAAAATATGGATATGTGTATAGTACTATAGACATACATATTTAATACAATGCTTTGGTGAGGTTATTTCCCTATTCTATGTTGGATTATATATTTTATCAGTCCCTATTCCAGTTTCTGTCAATGCCTTTCCCACGTAAGTTAATAAAATCATCCATTCACGCTTCAGAAGGAAGGTTCAACATAAGCCAGTTGTCAAAGCAAATAAAAATAAAACAGGGAATAAAACACTACTGGTCCGCAACGAGTATACTCTAGTTAGTGAACTCCATTCGCTTATGTTATATAAGGCCCTCCGCTCTCAGTACCAGTGGCGAAATGTCCATCTATAATGGCAGTAGGTTAGGAATGAGGAGTAATTGACAGAGAATTCCGAAGCCGCCGGCGTTAGTTGTCTTTGATACTTCTCAGTGGATAGAGAGAGATATAGTGTAAGACCAATTACCCAGAGTTTGATATTTTCCTCAATTAGGCACTTCGACTGAAAACACTGAACTGAGAACAATAAAATATGAATTATATTCTCGTTTGCCTTTGATCGCCCCACTTAATATAATGCTTGCTATGTTTGCTTAGACACACTGTTAAGTTATAACAGCTGTAGGCCCGCCGTGAAAAGGTTGTCGGCCGCTGTACGGAGAAAGGCGGAAAATGCAGGCCGTCGAATTGCAACCGGTCTCAATAACTTAAGAAACAGAGTGATTCTATCTTGGGTGCCTTATAGTACTATAAAAAAAAATTCCAACATAAATACAGTGACCGAGTATAAAATACTGGCGTGTTTTACATGGTATTAGTTCCTAATATTTCTTGGCGGTACTTTAAATCGGATAGTGTATATCCCAAATTGTCGCGATACATCCGGTTTCTGATTGGTTATATACATTCTTGTCCAGAAAATGGCAGGTGCGTACGCTGCCGCGTCGCGGAAGGTAAAATGTATTTTTAAACTTGTGCTTATTGAACAAAGACTGACATTGTCGATAATAAGTTCCCTCCGTCTTTCTGTTTCTTCCTCATCCGTACTGTTCTTCCGCATTCCTTTTAATTTTCCATACAAAAATGGGAGAATTTTTTTTTATCCAATATGAGTAGTCATACTTTTGCAGATAAAAAGTCGATCCGATGGTGGTATAAGGAACCAAATTTGGAACTGGAATATCGTGGGAATGCTTTTACTCACTTGTGAAAAATCTCCTCTAGCGTTTTTAAGAAATTAATGGTAATTCTAGGGATTGTATAATATAATACCAGGTAATAAAATAATAATACAGCGTAAATTGCGATTATATGATATGACTGTTACGATGGCATCTGGGATTATTTTAGGGCTGAAAATTAAGGCAGACGGACTTCGGGATGTTTCCCGCCATTCCCTCGCATCTATCGGAAATTAATATGCTATCGAACAACATAAAATAAAGCTGAGTGTCATAAAATCAAGGAAATTAATGTGTTTAATAGGGTTTGTACAATACTGTACAGGACACATACAGGTTGTCTTTGCGGAACACCGATGGAAAGGTCAGTGGCTCATATTTGACAATGAGTCCAGGATATGAATAGCCCGAATTAATGACCACCGTATTGGAGGCCTGCGACATTACCTTCGTGTCTAAATATGAGGGGCGCCCGTAAATTCGTTTCTGAGAAACGAGTACACGAAAAGCTTTGTAGTCTCAATATCACTTTCTTCGAAATGCTATTCGTTGTCATTCAATATTAATTTCAAACCCATGATGTCGGATGTAAAATTTGTGGATAGGTCGAAAATAAAATGTGAAGGTATGAAACTAAATTCATTTAATTGTCTCAATGTAGTGTTGTGCTATGCATACCGAAATGTAAAATTCGAATATTATTTTACCGCAGATTTCGTGTGTTTCAGTCTCCTGTCGCGAGTTTGGTCTTTTGCTAGACCGGTTTGGATGTTCGCCATCTTCAGTAGCGGTGTTAGTCACTTTGGCACTTAGGATGTTTTTTGGGCATTCTGTCACTGTCACTTGTACTGTGGTGGTCGTCTGTTTTTCGTGTTTATATATATCTGTCATGTTATTGTGATTTTCCGGACGTTGTTTGTCCAGAAAAGCTACAAAACAGATACGCTAAACGAATATTATTTTATTATATATTTTTAAAATATTATTAAACATAAGTTAGCGTATTTCTAATCAATGGGAATAAACAGAAGCAATTTACACTTGATTAATATGCACTTTATTATAAATTTTCATTTATTGTTTTTCATTTTGACAAAAATAAAAATTACATTCGGACTATACATTATACAGAATGGTAAAGTACAATAAACAAAAGTATATGTGCATAAAGTATATGAACATTATCAAAAAATATAATGTAATATTAAAAATATAGATTACAGGTTTAATATATTAAGTTGAAAACATTTGTATTACATTTTTATCTCACATGCAACAATTACATATATACAACAATAGGAAATAATTGTAAAATACTCTAATTTTAATAATATAATATTGTCTACAACATTTTCTGCCTCCTCTTGCATGTATGATTTTTGGGCCAGACTGATTGTGTTAGGGTGGCATCTTACCACCATAAGAACTGGTACAGTAATTATAGAAAATATTTAAGGAATAATGAATGGCTACATAAACAGCAATAAAAATATTAGTATTTGCATATATTAGTGAAATTATGAATCAATACTATCCAATGAGAAAGAGGAGACAGCAAAATGGAACAAAATCTTTGGATACTGCTATAAAACTAAGTATTAAATAAAATAAAGAAAAGGGGTTAAGAATAAATCAGATGAGAAAAATTCACAATAAAATAATGTTACGTTTTTATAAAATAATGTCAATTATAAAAGTATTGACATATTTTGAGCAAACAATGAATTCAGTCTTGAATATAATTACTATCAGGTTATTATACTCATAACTATATTATAAAAATAAAATCCTTAAATATTCTGTATACTGTATTCATTTCATTGAATGTTTCCAAATATTTTACTATTTCAATATTAGTAAAATATTTATTTATTATTTCGATAATGTTGAGGTATTTTCAAATATTTCGCGATTTTTATTTATTTAACAGTTCATTATGTTATTTCATTTTATCATATCAAAAATATTTTGGAATTGAAATTATTTAAAATAGAAATATTAATATAACTGAACTTTGGTTCAGTGGAAAAATTGGTGTATTTTACCATTTAAAGAATACCTTGAAATTAATTACAAATTTATCTGGACTATTGCTCAGCTTTTTTACCATAAGATAATAATTTGGAATACTGAAATGATTGCATTGTTTTTATGATGTAAAATAAATCAGTACCATTTTAATAACACTAATAATAATAACTTTTCTTTTCTTAGAAAATAATTAAAAAATATTTTTTTTTAATTAAAAAATCAATATTAAAACAATAATAAATTTTCAACAATCTTAGATTCAACATACTGATACACCTTGTGCAATACAATTTTAGAGTCGTTTTATTAAGACATATTGAATGGCTTTGGAAGTTTCAATGTGTACATTTTTCTAATACTAATTGAATACACACTGAAAACAGTCATTAGTGATAAATATATGTTATTAATTTGTTGAATGAGTATTGTAAATACAATGAGTAATGACAGCATTGGAATGCGAAATAAATTTAATTTCTTCACAATTTCCGGAAATATGTCCAGAAATAGGCCTAAAAATATTAGTATATTGTCCAGACCATTGATGACATTTGGTAAAATGTTCAAAAAAATGGAAAAAGCTCGAATTACAACAAGCATACCAGTTAGAATTATGTTTACTCCTTTTACAATATTCAGTGCTATCCACCCTATTGAATCAAAAACTCTAACAAAAAATATTATTGTATTTATAAGTGCATTGACAAGTTTTGCTATTGAATCTATTAACTTCAACAAAACTGAAACAACTCTTACTGCTGCATTAAAAGCCTTGTTAATGTTTTCAATAAGAATAACTATTTTTTTCAACATTTTGGCTATTTGAAAAATATTTTTTTTCCAATATTCCTTACTTTAGAGTGCACTTTTCCATATCAACATAACTACTAATTGATATAAATCCATCAATGTATTAGTAAAATTTAACTAAGTAAATATATTCTTATATTGAGGAAATAACTTTTCAACTATTATTATCCTAGAACAACAGGCTCCTTATCAATGGTGGTTGTGTAGTTAGAACTGGATAAATATCAAGATGCTTTTATGCTGTGAATGAGGTTGACATTCATACTTTCAATTACAAAGAGCATAAAATTGGGTTGAAATGATTTTGTCCGCAGATAACTGCAGATATCTGTAAATAAATAGTTCCTTTAAATTGTATACAAAATTAAATATGTATAAACATATATTAAAAATATATAAATATTAATTGAACATACAGTTTTAAGTTCTGACTGGAAGTTTAGAAAAGGTATGCCACTATCAAAACACTAGAGTACTATCAGCTACAAGGTACTGGTCATACAAATTTTTCCAAAATGTTATCATAATTATTGATAAGTCAGTTACTCATTTTCAAGTAACTGTGCAAACAACCTTTACAATGCACAGGCTATGAACCTTTACTTTGATATTGTTTTATATTTGTTGTAGTTTCATGATAGTACTATAAAATAAAATTTATTTTTTTTTATAAATTTTAAAAAATTAAATCAAATCTATTCAAATTATTAAATGTTAGTTTTTAAATATGAAAGTAATAATTTAATACATTTTATCTATATATTAAGGCTTTCTTTCGTCAGATAGTGGAAACTGCTTTTTAGTACACGATTAAATTTGTACCACGCTTTATTCGCGCATTGATTATTTAATATTTATAATTACAAAATATTTGACTTTGTGTACGCACAAATAGTCAATTCGGTAAAATTCGGAAAAATAAATTTACTTTGATGTTCGAAAGGATATAAAAAATTCTGGAAACTCGAAGTAATTAACTTGAATTAATCTGTCGAAGGATGGATCGAAAGAACGAGAGGTGAGTGGCAGGTTAATGACGATATTGTGGACGGTAAATGTGCTAATAACCGATTTCAAAAACACTCCTGGGGCACTTACGTTTTGAATTTAAGTGCGGCGACGGAAGCCTCGGCCGCCGTCAGATCTGCCAGCCAACTCGCTTTCCTGGACGGCGGCGGCGGCGGCGGCGGCGCTCTCCTACCGTAAAGTTTGACGTCACTAAAACAAGTCAACATCACTATTTTTTGTCCCAATTTTTTCCCTACTGGTTTTCCTCGGCCCGGTTTTTATATAACAAGGACAAACGCTTCGATCGAGCCCGGCCGAGCGGCGATTAACTGGGCCCGCCGCTGTTACCTGTTGCCGGCGATAATCGACTAATTGACCGTCAATTTTCACCGGCTCTTGTAGCCTCGCCTTCTACACTCACTGCGCCCAAACGCGTCCGCTTATTCACCGAGTCATTCATTACTTATTCAACCGACACGGGCAAAATGCCCGGGAGGTCGTATTATTGAATATATTAATTAATTGAATCCGACGTTAATTGTTTGTAGGGGAACTGGGTGCGCGTTTATTCTGATAAACGTACGTTTCCTTGTTTTCATAATCTACATTCATTATGAGAGAATCCGCTAGATATTATTTTCCTCAAATTAATACTAGGTTTTTATGAGAGAAACACTTCAACTATACAGGAAAGAATGGCACATTATTATTCGTTATATTTTGCTATTTACTTTCAATTATCGTTATGTTGGTCTGAATATTCTAAATCTACCTGTATCGCTATGCACTGTGGAAAACCAACTTTTATGTTGATATTATTTTTTGAATAGAAAATAGCGGTATTTATTATTCAATAGGATGTAAATATGATAGCCATTATTGACAAATTATTATTCATCCGGTAAGAGCTGTTCGAGATCATGCTCTGTTCTATGAATTACTCCGAATCTATTAAAAGAAAAAAATTGCGATTAATGTTTTATCTGTCTTACTGAGTTGTTTACAACCGAACGCGCCGTCCGTTCCTCTGGTATTTGGCTAACCTATTCGATCATCTTATTAATCCGTGTGATAGTACTGATCAACAGTTTAACTACGTGTTGATAAGAGATACCATTATAATTGACTGGCTCGGAATAATCCCCCCTTTTGTGAAAAAACATCGTAAATTTCGGACCAATAACCCGGAATATTTTCAACACAAATTATTTTATTGAACGTATGAAATAATAATGTTCCGTGACCGGATCTAGCACTCGGTAAAATTTATATGCAGCCCAATCTGTGCCGAAACATTTATTCGATTTATTTTTATACAAAACATGTAGGTAGATTCTGAAGGCTGGTGGGGTAGTCTAAAAGAGGGTGGGATGATATAAAGTAATTTAATATTAAATTACTTAATTAATTTAATTTACATTGACATTAATAATTAATTTACACTAGAGAATTTAATCAAATTATCTTGGTGGTATAGGTTTTTATTTTAGTTTATTAAAACACGGTAACTCTACTATGTTACATTGTACTATATTTCGCCGTTAGATACTACACCGCCGAACTTGCCGGTTATGCGGGTTAGTATCACGTATTATAAATAGAAGAGCAAACGGCGCTCGCCAATTATTACAAAAATATTACATTTTATTATTTTTTTATTTTAATAATGAAAAAATAGAGGTGATATCTTTGAAATTGTTGTTCATAATAAATTACAATAAAATTAGAGTATGTTTGTTACCGGTTCATTCAGAATAGCGGTGAATGAACCGCATCGTTCGTGTGATTTTCTTTTCGCTCTCGCTTTTTCGGTCCATTTTCTCACCACCAAAAAAAATTCTCGTTTAATAGTCTAGTTCGGTAATTAAGCAGACATTAGTTTAAAATTGACGGATCCTATCATATTCGGCCAATAAAGAGTCATTGGCATCGTAGTGGCTCTTAGCATACATGTAGTGCATAAACATGTCGGCTGCTATAATATGATTTATCATTGAACGAAAAATGGATTACACTTCCCTGTGTGTACGGTACAGTCTACATACTGGAAATTTCGAACAAAATTAAGGATCAATTTACATTACTTTTTGCGACTGAGTCCTTTAGTAAGCTGTGATAGGAAGACTTGTTCTTTTTCCGTTACTTATTTATGGTTTAATTTAACCAAAAATTGCCGTATACGATACATAGATTTTATTGGTATTAGTCCCTTTGAAATGTATTAGTGTTGTAAGTTAAGTGGAAAAGAAAATTTATCACTAGATCAGATATTTACATTTGAACAGTAAAGGGCAATGGCTCAAATCTTTATCCAAGGTACTATAACAGGTAGGTTTTAGGGGTATATGGACGGAGCAATTCAAAAGGCGTAAATTTAATAAATATATAAAAAAATGTGTTTATTGAATACGAACTAAATGAATGGGAGGGGTAGGAAGATTTAGACGGATATAGGTGAGGCGATCAGCCGAAGTTGGGCCTCGGGGCGGATTGTATGGGGAAGCCGTTGTCGTCGTACTGCTGGGGCTGGGAGTTGATGAACTCGAGGGCCTTCCTAATGGCCTCGGGTATGGGCGGGGGCGTCGGGAGGTGGGCACCCTCCACCCTGAAACCGCCCTCGTCGGCCACGTAGTTCAGGCTGATCGGGGAGCCGTCGGGGGCCGTGTAACTCACCGAGCCTTCGGCCACCTGAGCCTCGTCGGCCGTGCCCGCATTCTTCAAGTAGCCGCTCTCCCTGCCGTTGATACCATTGCCGGTCGAGTAGCTGACCGAAAGATTCGAACGATTAATTTAAAACGATCAATTTCGAAGAGCCAATTTCTAAAAATAATAAAATTACGCAACCGGAATGTATTCACGAAACAATCCTTCCATGAAGATCCTGTATTCACGATTTAGGTTCTACACAGAAAATCACTTTTCTATGTGTGTTAGGTTATAAAGTAAGAGCAGGAAATAAGTGCTACCTGTACTGGTAGGAACCGTCCGGGTTGGGGCCGTCCTGAGACTGCTGCACTATTGGCACCGGGGTCGTGTACTGGAGTTGCTGTTGCCCGAACTGCGGTGCCCCAATCGCGGCTCCGGCCAGCATTCCCAATAATATCTGCAATCGTTAAACCAGGGCGTACGGTAGGATCGATTTTTTATTACGTATATAAGAATTAAGGCCGATAGAACACTCTTTTAGCGAGGATATTCGAAGGACACTAAACCACCCGAATGCAAATCAACGTTCGGTCGAACTATTGGGAATCTCTCTCTTTCTCTCTGAAATTTCTCATAGCACAAAATCACAGTCCTTCATGAATGTAACGAACAATAATAATTAGCTGTAATATTCCTTATGCGATTAATGGACTTGTGATTTATTCTCCCCGCGGCACTTTTATTAATTTTCCTGTGTTTATTTGTAAACTGATTGATTTGTCCGAACCTGTCGGGTCTCTAATTGAGTGGGGCCGAAGAAAGGAAAGTGGGCCCAAAGTGGGACGGCTAATTAGCGCTAACGAGGGACCGTAATTTGTCTTTATTTTCACGTGTGAACCTCTTTAGCCGCTAGCGGCGCTCCCCCATTGTCGGCCTGACCCCGTCCCGCCGGTTGGCCAATCTCCGAGTCTTCCGTCCCCAGAATAGGAAATTTCTTTTCCTTCTTCACTGGGCGTCAACCTAACTCTTAAATGAGCAAATATTTGAACACTTCGGCTGTGGCCTCCAACTTCCGAGCTGAGTGACAGTAACTATATCGTCGGGGCAATTCCAAGCCGGCATCCAACATGCTACAAGCACTGAAGAAGGCCTAGTGAAGATGGCGAGAAGCCGAAACCGGTCTAGCATAAGATCGAATCAGAGGGAGCTATGTGATTCTTTACTATAATCGAGAATATGGGTGAGTCTATTTCACTTGTAGGCTATAACGCATGATAGTATAATAATAGATTATATCTTCCTGCAGTGTTATGGATAAGTATTTAGGTTAGTGTAGATGGAGCGTTTTGACACAGCGCTCTGACGAAACTGAAAAGAAAACTGAATTGTCGAATCTCTCGCTAAATTGATATCTACTATTATTTACTGCCATATTTAGACGAAGTATTTTTAAGTTTTAATATTGAGGTTAATATTTTTCGTAGCATTACGCAGTGAAGTTACCGCACGTCTTGTGTCATAAATAAACCTAAACTACAGACAGAAGCGGAAAGCGTTCTAACTGAGGATCTAATAGCAAGAATAATAGAAGAAAAACAGGAGCGATAAGATTCAAAACATTGGCGCGTCTCCTAAGAAATAAACCGAAATTGACTGCAAATATAGTCAAAATCGTTACGGTATTAAGCCCACTACTGCACATGCCGCCGGTTATGTTACAGGAGTACGTGGACGTTAATTCGCCTAATAATTCGTTTAATACCTTCCATTCCAGAATTTCGAACGCATTTAAAATATAAAAAGAATATAAATCCTACTTCGTCCCGTGCTAATTGCGACCTATCTATGCTAGACCGGTAGAATAACTGAGAACTGAAACATGCCGGTTGCCATTTAACCATGCATCGTCGCTGAACTGTTGCTGTCAATAACCCGAATCTACTGACGAGTCTACCGAAGGTGGCGGGAAGGCGAAACCGGTCTAGCAGAATAATGTAAGAATTGACGGTTTTCCAAACAAAAATTTAGTTTATAGGGGCAGCGGACATACTGGCACCGAGGAATGAATGGTATCGGACGAAATTCAACCGGAATTGACCCGAAACACGAATACTGTTGGCGACGTGGTTCCGATCGAATAATCGACCGTTCTGAATACTCACGGTGGTCAAGTGGTGCATCTTGATAGTCGGTTCGGTCTTCTGTCGGTCTGTCCAGGTTGGATAATGAATCGGTCCCGCCTCTTATATATATATATAGAGGCGTGGGCCCCACCACCACCACCACCACTACGAGGCTGTTCTCCACCGGGCCCGGACGTCCCCCCACAAAACGCTTGACCTTTGCACAAGTCACAGCCCGCCCGCTGTTATACAACTCGTTTCTAAGGCGAGGCGCTCCGAATTGGAAGACAGACGGTAGTCATGCCCACCCTGTTAACTTGGGGGGGTTTCAATGCAGTTCAGATACTGAAATGAAGTTGGTTGTTAGGTTAAACGCGAGTATTAGCAAGTTATAATAACGCAATAGTTTTAACAATTTGTATTAAAATGTAGGAAAATCGTGAAATATATATCTCTAAACGCGATTCTGAATTCAATCGTGCAGACCTGAGCCAACTTCGTTGTTAAAATTAATTAATAACGTTTCTATTAATAATGGAACAATTTATATGTTAACTAAATATAATATTCTGAGACTTTGGTGCAGATCCAGTTTGAAATTTTTAGTTATATTAGTTATTATCTATTTAATTTATGTAATAACTGCTTTACTTACCGTTGAAGTAAGAGTGAAATGGGAACAGCAGTAATTTTACCCGTTGTTTGTAAGCTAGAATTACGATATATATAAAAGTTATACTTTCAATAGACTAATAGTTTATTATCTGAGTAAGGGGTACTTTGGTATACTGTATATTTTGGTTATTTAGTTTTAGAGTATTAATTGCCTAAGGCACATGTATAACCTCTCCTGCAATTAAAATTGCGCTTTCATACTAAATTAACATATTGTCGACATGTCCCAAGTAATCCCTCACCCCCACCCTCCTTCAAAGTCCTGTTCTCAGCCGAATTTTCTCAAGCGCGTACTTTTACGCGAGTGAACGACACGAGTCAATTTTCCGTTTGCAATCTAAGTCTAAAAAATAAGACCTTGTGTAATTTCTAACACGTTTATTATGCGTGTTGCAACAACGAACGCGCGTTATGAATTGGTTTCATGTGACCGCTTCAGCTGTGGGTACGTTCCCTCAATTTAAGCCCAATCTACTTGCCGATTCCGGAAGTTGTATAAAGTTGAAGGCAGATGAATTCATGAATGGCTGAATTAATTTGTTTTCGTCTTAGCTGAAGACTTGACTATATATTTGTTACCATAGTCTCCCCTTAACTTTGAAAAATAAATAATAATTATTTTTTTCATAATAGTTTAGTATTCAATTTAAAGATAATAACATTCACCTCAATATATAATAAAGTAGAATAGAAAACAGGAAAAGAAAAAATAAGTGATTTGAGTAGAAATAAGAAAATTCTTTATCTACATATATATTATATTGTAACAAAAGTTTTCTTGTGTATACTATTCCTTAATATTAGGAACTTTCCCTAGTGAACTACCTATTTCTTGGCTGAACCCCTTTTTTCCCGAAACCGGTCTGGGGTTTCACCATTGGGCCGACGACAGTCCAGAAACAAGATATGTCACAAGATTTATGAAATAATCGAAATATCTTTTTTAATTGGAGATAGTCCCCTTCGTAATAGGGCGATTTCAAGATTGTGAAATGCGCAATTTGTACTTTGTAATTTCCTTGAAACACATTGTACATTTTAAGTATTTAACTTAATTCAATGAAAAATGGTGTGCTGGCGCATCCAAATAAATGTATTTATGTCGGATATAAGTAAATACAAAGAAGAATACAGTACTTAAGAAATGAGAACCACTGTTTTCTGAGAAACATAAATTTTCTTAAATTCACTCAGTCGTCAGTTATCAAGATTTTATGTGTCTATTAAAAGGAAACGTTTCTGTACGGACGGGGAACACATTTCTTTGTTCGGCTGAGAAACGTTCGGCTATAAAACAGTTTGGCCTACAGTGTTCAATGCCTATGTCGTCACGGACAGTTTGCCGAAAATGTTAAAAGTGCCAATTTAACTTTCGAAGTTTTTTTAAAGAACCGTTTCAGTTGTAAACCGCAGACAACGCGTTTCGCATGCAGTGTCGACTCAAGCGTGTGAACTCAGGACAATTCATTATGTTTAAGTACGGTTTGATAATGTTTGTTGACAAAAGGGTGTAGAATTGATGCACTGGGACTGGAGGAGCGCACAATAGTCATTCGCGAGGAACTTACCTTACATTTTGGTCAGGAATATTAAATCGGCATTAACCGTCGAATCATTTTTGACTTATGTTAAGGTAAGCCCATTTTCAATCCTATGACCTTTTCAATAATCGCTTCAATTATTATTTATGGAACTAACAATGAAAAGTAATAGTTGATAACTGTGCATTTGTTTAAGTTTTACAGATTTTTTTTCAAAACCGAAGTGATGGGGGAATATCTAATATATTATCAACTGCACAACTCCTGAAAAATAATCTACTTCTATTATAAGACTATAATTGCTTTAAATTTCAATGTTTCGTTCTTTAATACAAGCTCAGATTTTTTACGAACCTCGCTTAACGAATAGAATGAATTACCCAATCGTCTGTCTTAGGCGGAACCTGTTCTGGACTAGGATCTTGTTGCGGCGTCCTTTCTCTGGTGAATGACGAAAACAGATTCCGTAGATTTCGTGTGTTTCTGTTTCCTCTCGCTGGTTTAGTCTTTTACTAGACCGGTTTCCGCTGCTCGACATCTTCAGTAGCGGTGTTAGTCATTTGGCAATTTGGATTTTTTTTGGGTAACCTCACTCCACTGTCACTGCCACTGTACTGTGGTGGTTGTGGTGTGTATATGTGTCTTGTTATTGTGTTTTTGGAGGCTGGTGTTTAGGTTCTGATTTCCAAATATATGACAGGAAACCTATCTGGTATTGTGTACTTGTGTAATGTTTTCCTGTTGATCCATAATTTATTGAAAAAGGTTTATTTTTAGTGCAAGTGCACCCAACGAACTTTAGTTAAGTGCATTTCCACACCACCCTCAGGGGGCGCTACGAACGATTTTTGTGAAACTAGCGCCCTCCTGAGGGTGGTGCGGAAATGTACTTAACTAAGGTTCGTTCGGTGCACATGGACCGATAAACTAGCGCCCCCTGAGGGTGGTGCGGAAATGTACTTAACTAAAGTTCGTTCGGTGCACATGAACCGATAAACTAGCGCCCCCCTGAGTGTAATGCGGAAATGTACTTAACTAAAGTTCGTTCGGTGCACATGGACCGATAAACTAGCGCCCCCTGAGGGTGGTGCGGAAATGTACTTAACTAAAGTTCGTTCGGTGCACATGAACCGATAAACTAGCGCCCCTGAGTGTATGCGGAAATGTACTTAACTAAAGTTCGTTCGGTGCACATGGACCGATAAACTAGCGCCCCCTGAGGGTGGTGCGGAAATGTACTTAACTAAAGTTCGTTCGGTGCACATGAACCGATAAACTAGCGCCCCCTGAGTGTAATGCGGAAATGTACTTAACTAAAGTTCGTTCGGTGCACATGGACCGATAAACTAGCGCCCCCTGAGGGTGGTGCGGAAATGTACTTAACTAAAGTTCGTTCGGTGCACATGAACCGATAAACTAGCGCCCCCCTGAGTGTAATGCGGAAATGTACTTAACTAAAGTTCATTGGTGCACATGGACCGATAAACTAGCGCACCCTGAGGGTGGTACGGAAATGTACTTAACTATAGTTCATTGTGCACTTGGACCGATAAACTAGCAGCTCTTATATAACGCATATATGTGTATATATATATATATATATATATATATATATATATATATATATATATATAAGAGATCGCAAAAGCTTGTTTTAATATTCTACATTTAATACCCTTTTTTTAACCCCATTACAAATTCAACAGTTTTCCTACGATTAAAATTCAAATATTTGGAACATCTAATAACCACAAAGAATCATACTGGCCGTATTTGCTATTAATATTAAATTACTCTGATTATAACTAAAATCCAATACGAACGATTAAATAAAATTATATAATAATGTTTTTACAAATGATAGGGGGCGTTGGTTCGAGGTTAACGAAGAACAGACAGCTTGGCAAAACGGATTGAATCATCAGTGAATACAATCTCGGCGGATCATTTACATCACGAATCGTTCGTGATTAATGGTCGCCAGTTCAAGGCGTTCGATCACAACTTAATGAGGGCACTGGCGACTATTGCCAACTTCCTCCAACAGCTCTTATGGCGAGAGTATTTAAATTTAAAAATTGTTGGCGGCAGGAGAAAGGAAAATCTTTTGGGCACCTGAGAAAATACCTTAAATTAATTTATTGAGTCCTTACTAACCTCACTACTCGTTTAAATCAGACATCCAAACATTTGGTGTATCAATTATTTTTTTCGATAGGTACTAAGAAGAATTTATATTTCTACATTTTTATATTTCACGCAGTGTTTTTTTATAACCTGCTCAGTTATTAAGTCAACAATCAATGAAGTGTTTAATATTCTAATTCTGAATAAGATATGTTCATACTGACAATATGTTCTGCGTTAATGGGATCGCGACAATTATTCTTATTTGTATTTCCCGACTCCCAGACATTATTGTGTTATTTGTATAACACCCCGTGAACTGATAACTTTAGTGTTTTCGACTAGTTCACATTGGAATAGGAGACATTCTAAATCAGAAGAGTGTTTCATTTTTAAGGCCCAAAATGTCGTAATTGGAGATTTCAGGGCGTTCTTCGCTTCGGTTGATATTTGAAATGTGCGATGATCGCATAGGTCAAAGCACAGGCTATACCGTTTTGGAAATGCTAATCTTCGTTCACGGAATAGTGGTTTGCGTAAACTAAGGTAGGTATTTCCGGCCCCGACTGCAAGCATCCGCGGACGGAACGCGACCTTTACTAGAGTTTCCATTCGGCCGGAGCTTCCAAGACGTATTTTTCGCACCCCCGGACATTATTCGAGAGTTGCATCTCAGTTCTGAGCAAATCTGATCCTAACAAGAATTAAGAATTAAACAAACAAACAAAACTCATGGAGAGAACATAGGAAGACCCATAGGAAGGATTTGAACGCTAGACCAACTTTTTCGAATCACATTTTCCTCAAAGGCCAAGTTTACATTCTGCAAGGTTTATTCAAGGAAAACCAAATTCATAGGACTCAAGCTAATATTTGAGTTTGAAATAAAAAGAGACCTTGGCTCAGAACCGCTGCTTCCTTTCCTTTTTTCCAAACGGTGCTTCACTTCGATTTACCTCTAAGGTGACCAATTAAAACTCTGACCTATGTTAATCACTATAAATTCTCTTATCAGCTCTTTAATGTTAATCAATATTCAGTTAAAAGTTAGGTAACATAAAGTAAGTCGGGATTATTCATCGCACTATATTACGTGCCGACGTTATTTTTAATAATTGTTTTATTCGTTGATTAATTTCTCAGTATATGTTCGAATTTTCGATTTTATAAAGAAACATTTACCTAAAATACAGTATTGCAATAATAACATTAATTACTATATTGTTTTGAAGTATGTGTTTGTGTTTATCGTGATTATATATTTTCATGTTATATACCTGATGGGTAGGACAACTAGCGATATTGATTCTTCTTTTTCAGTAATGGGAAAATATCTCGTCGGTTTTTTTATTTCTTGTTGTCCGAGGCAAGTGCGATAAAATTGGTCGGGACCGTTGTTACAGTCGGACAAGGTTGCTGGGACAACGCGTTTTCATATAATGAAGTAATTTCACGCCGGCAATTAGATTAATTTCAGTCGGGTCCTTGGCGGGTCTCCCAGTTATAGTTAGTTATAATACAATTGTTATAGTGGCGGGCAATGTTTGACTTGTGTTGTAAACTGAGGGCAAGCTCGGCTGTGTGCCTCGGCCGGAGCCCCAGTTCCCAGGGGCTTGCCACCTTCATTACCGCCTCTTATCGATAACGATTACAGTTTAATCGTTTCCCCTGTCTGGGTTTTCAAAAACATCTGAATCTGAAACTGTCGAAGCCTAAAACAGCTATAAACTCTAAGCCTAAACGAGGTGGAAAGTACCTACCACTCCGTAGAAGTGTTTCCAATTTAAAAAAAATTGATAGAAAAATACTCCAAGTATGTCGCACAATATAGCGCATCATGGACAGAATTGTGTAGTTTATAAACTTTACAGCTATAGATTTTCTTCAATAAAAATTGTCAAGTGGTTGAATAAGTGGAGCTCACTAACTCCATTACATATTGAGTTTTTTCCGATATAGGTGGGAAATATGAAGAAATGAACTCAGGTTTGGCTAGTTTTGAATGTCGCTCTTTCAGTTCGAGTAATTACGCTAACAAAGAGGGCCGGGTTCCGATAAGGGGCGTCGAGCCGTCCGCTTAATTCGGTTCGGTTGCCCCATACGGCCGTTTCATTCCCTCAACGGCGGCGATCTTTCGCACAAGATAACCTTCCTGCCGAACGGCGGGCGGGAAATTTTTTCGGCCTCGCAATTAGCGGCCCGGCCGCGACTTTCCCGAACCGCGAAAGCCCTCGAAACACACTCCGGGCGTGTTGCCTCAGTGGTCGTTCCCCACCTTTCAGTCGGGCGAAGCATCGTGTCTGAATTCAACGCTATTCCTAAAAATCGGTTTATAATTTGCAGGGAGGTTTCGGAATTCGGACACGCGCTCCCTCGTGCCGGTTTAGGAATTTAATTTCACAGGCCCTTCTGGAATTTTAAGTATTCTGGAAATCACAATTTCACTACTATCATTTGGCACATGCCATCGAAAAGATAATGACGAGTGGAACTGCGAACTAAACTCCACCAGTTATTTGACTTTTAAACGCAGTTCCTCAGTTGCTGTCGTGCCAAATTTTTTTGCTAAAATACATCGCCCATTGGAGCACCGTCGGACCTGCTCGGGAGCCGCCACTTCCTCGTGCCATTATGTGGGTCGTTACTCAACGTGGCATAAATACTTGGGCACGGAATAAGAAAAAAAAGTACAGTAGCGATCGGCGTGACCTTTAGCAGGTGCAGCGTTCCCGGCTTCCAGGGGTCGGTAGAAACGCCTCTCGGACGTTGGTGGTTTGCCGAAAATTCGCTATGCGGTGCTGGCCGGATTCCTCGGCGACGTGCTCTGACTCGAACCCGATAAATCGAAGGCTAAATTCTTAGGTATATTTCTACGAGTTCTCTACTTCAGCTAAATAATTACCCTTAATATGTAACACCATTAAATGTTATAAATTTTAATATAAAATATTTTAATGGGAAGTAGTGACTCTTGTCGGAAAATGTCGAACAACAGTTCGACATTGGGGTTCAATAAGTCCATATGCCGGCGACGGTATACTTCGTCGACATGCATGAAATGTGTCCAAGTGGAACTCTACCGACAATGGCGAGAAAGCGGAATTACGAAGGGTCAAAGAGGGTGATGACATTCTGAAATCTCGATCGCTACCCCCATAAAGCCGAAAGTTGTCTGACTTTGGATCAAACAAACAAGAGAAACTAACGCAATTCCTGACGGACCCCCCCACAAATATCCTAGTCTATTCTATTGTTGTGATTGGTTAGAATACAAACAACTTTAAATCGCAGTTACATTGTATTGAAAAAACTGTTGCTGATGACGATGACACGCATTCGTCCAGTTAAGCAATTTCATTGCTCGTCAAAGTTACAGCACTAACCGGGCATTGCCGAGTCATTGACAGCGATTTAGGGTCGCGAAGTGAACGTTTTTTTAATAAAAAAAGGACTTCGAGCCCTTTTCAAAGGCCACCGCTCCTCTTTCCGAGTCACAGTAAGGCGTGAAAATTTATGGTGTATTTCGAAATGGGATCCGTGGAAGCCGAGACCGGCCAGATATGACCTGTAATTTATAATTTAACCTTTCTCCTGTTGGTCTGACCCCCGGCCAGATTCCCGCGAGACATCCCACTTTACGCAACGCCTACGTTCGGCCTCGTGTAAGCCCCGGCGCTTTATTTCGTGCTTTGATCTCGCGTTTTCAATTATCGATGAAATAAATATCCGGTTCGGCATCGAATATATTAATTCCCGAACACGGTAAAATTAAATTACAACTTGAATTTAAAAAGGTTTGGTGGTCCGCGAGGATTTGGAACACTTATCACTGTACCGATCTTCCGTCTCCACTCGCTGCGTTCCATGCTAACCCAGTCGCGTCTGGTTTACTTCTCAAAAATTCATGGAAATATAAATATTTTTTTACCCGCTAAAAGCGTCTCAACGAAAGGAAACTGGTGATACTAAGAGACGTCTGACATAGAAAAATAACGGAGAGAGTAATTCCTGCAAAAGCATTTCACACGCTTACTTGGGGGGGAACCTTGGCGTCCTAGGACCGTTTCAGAATTTTGAGCATCGCCGTAATATCGAAGGCCGTCGTATCGTCGTCGGCGTAGCTATTCATCAACCGTCCGACCCTGACATTATGGACGTGCAGTGGCTCGAAACACACACGCTTCGCCCGCTCATTACTCAACAAATATGGGACGTCGAGTCCCGTTGTTCGGACTCTGTGTTGGCAAGGTTTTTCTGAATTTGGAAAAAATCGAAACGCTCAATTTTTTAATTCTTCGGAAAATCGTAATCTCAGTCCTGCGAATATTTCTTCGGGGATACTGAAAAGTGCTGTTGCAGGAGTGTCTCTGGAGTGTCCTGACGCGAGCTGTTATTTCGAGATCTTATCTGGTGAAATTCCTACGCGAGATTCCGCGCGAGCATCCTGTCTGCACTGTTAAAGCAACAGAGGTATTGATTCCATAACTGCCACCGAACTGATCTCACTGCTTTGGGAGTGGTAAAATACAGTACGTTACGATGTTGTGTTACGCCTGTTGTGGGAGAGCACTCGAAAAATTTACTTGAGAGAATGGGAGAGATGAGAGGCGTGTTTGGTGAGAATAGGCGAATGTTTGAACCTCCAAATAGGATGCCGGGCGGCGAAAGCGAGAATCCCGGCCGTATTTCACGGGACAGCCTCGGTTAATGCCTCACACATCAAAGGGAAAGGTCGAGTGCGCAACACAGCCAATTTCGTTACCCGCTTCGCTGTTTATTTGTTTCGGGTTCGAACTCCTCTGTGAACGAAGTAACGGTAATTAATTTGAACAATATGGTCAACTATTCGGCATTCAAGGTTCCTACGATCAACGCGGCATTAAAACTCAATTATTCTTTTACCAATTACTTTTCTTCCCATTTAAATAAATTTTTTCACAGTAATGATATTGGTTTCCGTTGTATAAATGTCCGCGAGAATCTCGCGAGGATCGCACAGAGCCTAGCGTATGTGCATCCGCATTGAAAGGTCAGAAGCAACCTCTGTAATAGGACACCGAGAATAAAATTTATGTTTATTGCCATCGTAAAGTTTCTACCTGTTTGCATAAGAATTTGTAGGGTACTCTTTCCGATATGCTCGTTTTGTTGGCCTTATTTGAAATATCTAAAGTAATGGTGTAGTATTTTCGCTCTGAAATTAGTTTCTCATAAGATCTAGCCCGGGAAAAAACGCTGTCTGTAATTAATGGTGAGGACAGCGCGCTTATGTCGTATTGATGGAAACATAGGCGTTGTTCGGCGAAAGAGAAACTGTGAGGATTGCAAAATCCGAGGAGAGGAATGCCATTACTCATCCTGTTTTTCAGCCGGGTGCATCCAGTTTGATAAAGTACAACACGGTCTCTTGAGTAATGTAGTTTATATAACATCGAGGGACTTACGCGCTTTGCTGGTTTACCAGCATGGTCTACTCCTATATATTAATTACCGGTACCGAATTTCTGAAATGTTTATCAATCCTTAGTCATATAGCACATTTTTAAAAATTTGTAAAATCAAGTTGGATGAGTTCACAAGGAAAAGAAGATGTGGCCTTAAGGCAGAATTCATCATTACATTATTTTATATATTCAGATTCACGTTTATACTTCTATTTTCAACTTTATTTATGAACCCAATCTCAGGTTGTGTGGGACATGATCAATAATTAAGTGTCGAGTCAATCAATGGTAAACTGTAGGGGGATTAAATAAACAATCCAGCTTAATCCGCCTTAATCCACCTTAATCCACGCCCTAAATTAATTTAATATATCATATTCCACCTTTAAAAGCAAAACCGTCCTTGAAAGTAATTGGAAAAGACGAGTAATCCATGTTAAAGGAGTGATGATATTCCAAATCTTATTATGGTGATTAATAAGTAGAATTATAATTTGTAAATAATGATAGTATTATTGCTTAGAATATGACTAAAAACAATAGGAGTTACAACACAAATAATATTAAATTTATGTATGTCATTGGACATAGACTGCGCCTTCTCCGTACCATGCTACTAGCCGTCGATGCACATCTGTTGTGCGGGTTAGTATCAAGCGGTGCGCGGCGAAATAAGATCGTTGGTAATGATGTTACTCATTACAAACTGCGAACGGTATTTATATCTACATAGTACGTACTTTCATCGGTTTTTTGATTAATTTCAAAATGATTTCATTAAAAATTTTCATGTATATTATTAGAATTCTGTTACCGGAACGATCTCGACTTGTTCTAATACACTGAATGAATCCCCACTGAAGAGGAGTATAAAATGTAACAATATTGTGGTAAAATTCATTATTCACTACATTAAAAAAAATATTAGGTAATTAAGATAATATTAGGTAAGAAAAATGTTTTGAAGGAAGCATTTGCATCCCTACCGGATGAAATAGGAATCAATAGGATGCAATAGGAGTACATTAAGATTTAGATTACTTAAAGCAGTTCCTTTTTCACGAAAAAATATATTTGTTAAAACAATATAAAATCGTACACATTTACATTGATGTATACATATTGGTTATCAAACGGTAACGCTATAGTAATATCTGAATACATATAAAAAAAATTAAGATGGCATCTATTTCTGCTGCCCCGGGCGACGTCCGTCCAGTATTTTCGCTCGGCGGGTAGACAGTGTTTTTGAGCAATATTTTTTTCCTTTTTCTTCAAGATCTAAAGGTGCGAATGTGGCGGTTGGGGTCGGAGGGTTGGGGAGTGGTATCAGTAGGCGGGCCTGTTGGCGAAGGATGGCTGGGGCGCCGAGCCCTGGCCGTCCTCCTCCGGGTGGGCCTTGATGTACTCGAGGGCCTTGAGGATGGCCTCGGGGATGGGCGGCGGCGTCGGCAGGTGGTCGCCCTGGGGCACGAACCCGTTCTCGTCGGCGACGTACGTCAGGGTGATCCTGGAGCCGTCAGGCGCCGTGTACGAGTAGGAGCCCTCGGCCACCTGGGTCTCCTGTTCGGGCTGTCCCAAGTTCTTCACGTATCCTTTCTCTTCGGCCACTATCTCGTTTCCGGTTTCGTAACTTTAACAAGAGGAATGTAGAGTTCGCGACGGTCAATCATAAACATGGTGTTTATAGTGAAAAACAAGAAAAAAGATCCTGTAACGCGACGAAGTATATGCTGAATTTCTTAGGGGATTCATCATATAAGCAATTATCACCTACTGGTTATTAAGTTTCACCGTTTCCAACATGTGACAGGGTATTGAAATAAGAAAAAATATAAATTTATAATTGCTTCCAAACTGTGAAATTAAAAATACTTAAATGATAGATAATAGACAGATACTGTATTAATTACACAGTATCGCTTTTGTCACGATGTTGTTGGAGTTCATCTGCAGCAGTCATACGTGAATAATACTAACTGAATACCACTGGCAGTTATGAACAATCCGAAACCACCCTAGGTTTCGAATCATTACGACGGGCGATGGAACTAAAAATATCTTTGAAATATGTGTGAAAAATACTGCCGCTACTCTTAAAATTGCTTAATTTTTTTATATATTATACAATAATATTCGTAACCCCGTTCGCCTTCACCTCACGGTTTACCCAATTGGCTAGTTGGGCAACTCATATATACAAATAATGGTGATGATATTTAGCCAGGCGTTGGGCGTTGGGCAACGGCTCGAGGAGATGAAGCCCCGTCTAGTGAGCTATAAAACAATTACTAACAACTTATGATTTTTCTTATAAGTTTCCCAAATTATTAATAAAAACTCGCTATGTTGTTTTGTTCCACGGATGATTTATTACATAGACTGTACCCATAAAGTTTTACTTTTGAAAATATATTGACTTCTATGAAGGTTTTGACCAACTTCTATCTTTTCTATCTTAACGAGCTCTGAACGCTGATGAATGTTCGGGGCTTTCTTAACATCCACTCCCGATCAAATTAAATCGGATATTCTTCCCTACCGGATTTTTCCTGTCAACAAAGAACTGAGGTAAGCCTCAGGCCCTAAGGGGCGACAAATTATCAAACTGCTTGCGTTAAAACCCAAATATACTGTCAACTTCAGCCTCTTGGCCCTTCTGAGCGGAGGTAGTGTTGTAGGCCATCGCCATATTATAACGGACGAATGCAAACTCCTGGTACTTGGGAGATAAGGTCAGCCAGAAGGGGGAAACGGCGTCGGGTTGCGAAGCTCCACGTTGCGCAAAAAGGTTTAAAACCCTGTCCGCTTTGAGCCGTACAACGTCTGCGCTATCATTTTTTTCGGTTTAATGGCTTCAATTTGAAATATTTTAAGGCAAATGTAGGGAATGTCGGGTGGTATAAATTCAACGCCCCACAGTAGATTATTTTTTATACGAAATATAGAAGGACCCAGGTTGTCGATTTTCTTCCTATCCTCATAATTTAATTATGCGTTGGGATAATTTTGATTCCTTACCCACAGTTCGGTACCAACTGTGCTAGATTCAATTAATTTCGAATCGCGGGAGTATTCGTTCGGAATGGTTAATCTGAGGATAAAGCAGTGAACTAGGCGTACATACCTCCACTTGTAGGATCCATCGTGGTTGACTCCTTCGTTCTCGTACCTAAGTATGGGGATGGGTGAGGTCTGGGGTCCCTGGGGTCCCTGTGGTGCTCCCAGTACCACCGCGCAGACGAAAGCCAAAACTGACAATACCTGCGAAAGAAATGTAGAGATTAATAATAAAAAATACCGATGTAATTAGGGTGCTGCGTTCCTTAGACGAATCACGAACGCAAATTTACATGGTGAAGCATTTTAATTCCGCAGACCAGCTGAGTGATGAAATACTTTCGTTTCTTTTGTTACCCGCGTTGCTCCTTTCTTCCCTTAGGGGCTGCGACGGAGGCCACGAAACAAAGGATAGAGACGGCCCATCGCCGGCCAACAATTTGACCGGGGAGTTCACACACCGCCGTCCATGGGAAATGGGAATGGCCGACGCCCGGAGAATAATGCCGCTTCTTTTAATTAAAAGATAGTTTAATTGACATACAACAATTAGAGGAGGATCCACCGTGGGTAAGGTCGGCCGGCGGGAGGGTGTCAGGGCCATAAAAGTCACCTACGTTTCGCAATGCCCGCAAACAAATGTCGCGCATTATTTCCTCCTCTCCCGGCCGCCGGTACCGTAATTAATCGACAATTTGAAAGGTCCTCGTTGCGACATTGTCCCATCCCCGAGGGACCCCGTTTGTTTTACTGACGCAAGTTTTGTGTACGCCCGCACCTTTTTGTGAAGCGAAAGGTTCTAACTGATGCAACTTGTGTAAAAAAGGGGTCTCTCCACCCAAACCCGTAGGTTTGCGCAATGACCCGTTCTTCACTAATTAGTCGCCCTCTTAGAAACGGATATTTGTTCTTTTTTTGATTTCTCTTCGGCTATTTTCTACTGTATGAATTATTCACCAGGTTGACACGATGCTCACCTCGTCGTTTAATGAGGTGGACGCATATAACAGCGAATGTTTCATCAGTAGCTAAATATCGCTGCATCCGTTTATTTTCCTCAAGAAATAACCGAACTGTCCGAACCACCTGCAGAAACCGAATCGAACCATTCAACCTACTCAATTATCATGAAAATCTCGGCTCGGTATGGGGACTTTGGCGAACTTAGATATAAAACACCGGTCGAATTATAAATTTCATATTACTCTCTGCCAGACGATGGTAATTGGAGTTATTGGACTGTGCCAGTGGTTGGTATCGGCATTCCCGATCAGGCCTACTCTCATCAATTGCATATTTTTGAATAGCATGTCCCATTCCTCGGGAGCGTAGGTAACCGTTGGCGCTCAAACAACAATCCATTAGAATTATTGCTATTTAAAATTGCTTATTTCTTTATTCCAACTGTTGTTTTAAGTACATAGAGACTAATAGAACTAACTACTCTTTAAGGATAAAAAATTTACCATAACACGTCTAACATATCGAGAATATTTGACCTTGAGTTTGTTTTCGTTTTTAACCACATTCTGAATATCGTATATTCATTAATTAGTTTTGAATATATTTTGTTGTAAATAGAACAAGTTGGATTGTTGAATCCAAAGTATTGTGTTCTGTTAAATCTCCGTTGATAATGGTATCTTTTTAAGACCTCAGATCAGTTCAGGTAAGATTTGACTTGAATCGCTCAAGTTTAGAGTTTTTTTTGGCTTATTCCGTCTCGGTCTCTCTGCGACTACTTTAAACCGAAGCCCAATCGCGACAGCCCAGGTCGGACGTTGATGGATAGTCGAGGACTAGTGGCATCGTTTCTTGGTTGAAGATAGGGAGTGGGGGAGTGAGGCAACGTCTGTTTTCGGCGGTAGGAAGCGATCGGCCGCCGGCTAATGCTTTCTCCCGGCCTTAAAGCACTCCATTAGTCCCTGTTACCAGTCACCATTCAGATTACCGCTTCCCCTCTACCACCCACTCACGAGGAATTTCAATTCTGGCAATCCAGAATAGACATTTAATTCACTCGAACAGCGGTTCATTTGACGACGTTCAAACAGTATTGGCATAGTTCGAAGTAATCAGGCTTTCAGTGAAATGAATTTGAACGGATCCAAAACCCACTCCGGCATATTAACGGGAAATATTACTCAAAAAAAACATATTCAAACGAAAAATATCTTTTGAGAAACTTAAACTTTTAAATTTAAACTGCGATCGGTATTTCCATTATATGCGCCTCTTGAATGACTGCAGTAGAGTTCATATTGGGTCAGTACTATGAGATTACATTTGAAGTTACGTACGATTACGCGCGATAAAATCGCCGGTAAACACGGCCCGTCCGAGATACGCCATTGAGTTCGCGGCTTGTTGAAATTTATAGTTTCTCCGAGTTGCGTAACCCGCGAGTGAAATGGGCGTGTGAGAGATGTAGGAAATTAGCGCCAAGGCATATATTTCCACCCACGCGATGATTCTACACAGACCTTCTCGGAATTCGCCGGAAGCGATAATGATTCAACTGGGAATCGAATTATTAGAGTTGGCCTCTGGTTTGATTACCGTTGGCTCAAAAATGTTTTCGAATTATTTGATAATTTCAGCCGTTATCTAGTATATATAGTATCTCCTGAACATTTAAATAGGTAACCTACTTATGCTACAAAAAATACCACAACGTGTATTGTCCGAATCGGTAAGAGCGAAATCAATACCGGAAGGTGCACTTAATTGATTAATGAATATTTGAAAAATTTGTCATAATTTCACAGTGAAATATAATTGAGTTCAGATTTGGCCTCTTTCTCAGCGTTTTTGTTTCCGATAACACTTTCTCAACGTCCCAACTCATGACTCTCTCAGCAGAGAGTTTGGAAACGCCCGGGACCCAAATCCGAGGCATCTTTTTTTTCCCAATCGTACACAATATCTGGTTTACGACACTGGCCTATAATGAATTTATAAAATTAGTGATCCGTGCCTTAATCGGTAGAAACGAGTTTTCTAGAATTCCTTCCACTAGCGGAGATGTCAACAACATTCCTTTCTCTGAATGCATTTCTATTTTGTTCACGCGTATTTGACTTGGCATAGATGTCAGCAGGAAAAGTGATCAAGCCGTCAATTGAAGGTAGAATTATTTCTTCATTAATTCCTTTTATAATTGTTAACTCAGTAAAATAAATAATGATTTGCCTACACGATAAGTTACTGCAAAATGACTTCATGTATTACTCATGATACCCGTGTAAGGGGGTATCGATGTGATGTACACATATGCCCCTTCGATATGCTGGATTATTATTGTACGCCTAATTATTTATTAAAGGGTGGATGCGCTACTTGAGCATGTATTGGGTAATGAATGTTGTATAAGAATGAATTAAATATACCAGAATTAATGTGTTTAAGAAGGACTAAAGGATGCTGCATATAGAACTGTTGAGTACGACCTTTGCCCCCCTTTTTTGAATGCATGTTTACAGCACGTGTTGGGGATGGAGACGCGGAAAAGGAAAATTCGGCTGATCCCGCCGGCCGTATCTGGGAATTTAGAAAGTATTATTTCCTTCGTTTGAACCTAGCTCCGGTGTTATGACCCTTTCTCCCGCCCCTGTTATATAACGCGCGAACTTCAAACTTCGAAAGTCTTCGAAAGCTAATTCTCTTCATCAAGAAACATAGCAGCAATAGACCCGAATTCGGAGGTTCATTCGTAAGATTCGATAAAGCTAAATCCGGCACCGGTTTTGACACCAGCTCATTTGGATTTCTACTTATCACAATATACAGAAAATTACGATTAATCAATTATTATTGCTCCTGTCAATCATTAATTTTCCTAGTATTATGTAAGAGCTAAATCGCTGTTAACAATATTGAGAAATCATGACACTACAATATATACGAATATAAATTGTATGTATACAGTAAATTTGAAGAGGTTAACATCAAAGATAATATTTAAAGGGTTTACATTTAAAATAGTTTTTCAGTAGTCTGATATGGTCCTCTTTTAAGCGGTTAAAATTTTAATTTTAGGTATTTTTTCGAGGGAACCTAGAACTTTTGGAATATCCAGGACCCACAAACTAAAAATCAAATATGCGAGGTGAGTTGGAAAATTGCAAGCGTGGTGATATTACGGTATATTTTAGTATATAGATTTGAGATAATAAAACTAATTTTGTTTCTTCTGGTTATAATACTCCTGAATCATCGCCTGGATGCAATCATATAGCTGAAATTATCGTTATCTGCTCCCTTATAATTATTTTAAGAGTTTATATATATATATATATATATATATATATATATATATATATATATAAAATGAACTTTGAAAATTATTTCAACCATGAGTAAAAATTCAGCTAAATCTAACAATAAAAGATAGGAAATTATTATATTCAGTACTACAGAATATAATAATTTTCTTGCATTTCAACGGTCTATAGATATTACAGGTTTGTTTTTTAAGAAATTCATAACTGTTAGAACCATCAGGATGAAACACGAAAAATTGTCAAGAGTTCGTCCACATAAATCGGAAGTTAGAATGCCCTTTTATTTGAGGTACATCCGCGGAAGCATTCTTGATGTAACCCCCCTGCATGGGGTAGGAATTATTCAAATGCCTTGGCGGTACAAGTCGGATTAAATATTTTATTGAGTATACTGGCATTCTATGGAATTCTATAGGGGGTGGTAGAAACAACCCTCAATTGGAAATTTCAAACGAGAACAGAGATTGATATGATTATAGTCATGCTAATGGAGAGACATTCCTGACTATGGAATTGTACATATACTACGTATGGATGGTTAGCAACTGGAAGATAGAAAATTTCTGCCGATAGTCGGCGCCCTCCCTGAAGTTAAGAACATTTCAAACGTTACCGCAGCGTATCCTCGCATCGAGAATAAGAGTATCTCCCTTACCTTGTACATGGTGAGGGTGGGTTGGAGTGTCTCTTGATGTTGGTTACTCTGTCGACGGTGAGAGGAGCCGGGTAGTTGGGTTTATATAGCGGCTCGAGTGGGCGCCCCACCACAACTATCACCGCCGACGACGTCTCAAACGGCCCCCCCTTACGCTTTTCTATAGTTTGCATTGTCCCAATCCCCCGTATCCGTTGTTAGTTTAAAATAGTCATACACGAATCCGCGATGGTACCGCAATATATACCGCTTACGTGCGGTTAACGCGCCGGCAGCCGAGACCCGCTGTTTATTTTCAATCGACTGTTTCGGATGCTAGACCAGTAGTGCGTTCCGATATTAATTTACTGAATTCAAGATATCGGTTGGGGTCGGAAACTTTACTCTTCGCCATCGGCGGTAGCGACCCTTACTTCGTGAGGCAACCGCGAATGTCTCGACGGCCTGCAATTTTTTTACAGACCGAATAAATTAATGATCCCCAAAATTTCGGACTGTGATACGCGAATATTTCGGGATAAACGCGGATAATCCCGGTAGTGCGAAACCCGAAGCCGATCCAACATGGAACGAAATCAAGGCAGATGTGATAATATTGTATATTGGAGTAGTTTAAAACATTGTGAAGCGGGTGATCTACGCAGGCTCATGGGATATATTACCTGCATGAGCTTTTAAGCGTCCCATCGGCGTTATCGTTATCGCCGTCTTTTTTGTCTTCTACCGCTGTTGCTACTCTCGTTTATATGCGTTTCCCGAAAAAAGGAAACTTAGCTTTCGGGAAAAACGGTGCAATGACAAAAAACCGAAAATACGCTTAGAGTTCAATGAACCAAACACCGGATATAGCGTTGACAGGATCACCACCGATTTGAGTAAGTAGTAGCTATATTATGAAAGGAGGACAAAATTCGTTCAGTGTAGAACCGCAAATACGTTACTACAGAGGCTTGTATTGATGATACAGGTGCAGGGTGACTTAGTGCTTTAGAATCGATTAAAAATATATTCTGGATAACCGATTTATTCGCTATGACAACTTCGAGCAAATTAAATAGTAATAATATTCAATAGGATTGTTATTCCATTACATTTTACTATAATTATAATATAATAATTTATATAATTTCTTGTGGATCCTTGCTAGTTATATCACAACACTCTTATTTCGTCTTAAGCCCTAACAATGCAACAACAGTGCTAACACGGATGCTTTATCTGTTTAGTACAGTGCTAACAATACCGGGAAGCCTAAACCGGTCTAATATTGTAATACTAAAATATATAGGTTATAGGTACGGCCGTGTATTTATTTGAAAAATACAAAACAGGTGTACAAAAAACAGTAAATGTTACTTTATCTTACAAAGTTTAATGCGAGTATGTTCAATGATTACTTAATAGAGAATGATATTTACTGCTCAATTACACAACGCAGGTAATACGCTCGTTAAGTAGACCTTTGTCACTTTTAGCATGACCTAATAATAAGTTACGGTGAAGGAAAAAGTTAACTGATTATGGGGATTTCATTTAACGCACGGTGTCAGCAAGCTAAATTAAAGACACTAAACTACTTTATTAAGCGGCTAACTTGCTATCCTGTCTTCAAAGATAACTACAATTAAGTACAATTGACTCTATTGTCTAAAGAAGTTGAAACGACCAAACAGGTAAGTAAGTAACACAAACTTTGAGATAACACATTTCTGGTTTTTGTGCTAAACGCGACAGTGGCAATGAAAATCCCGAACGCAGAACTTCCGAATGCCAAGAGAGTAAGTCTAATGTTTTCAAATCAGTTTTCCTTCGAAACTCCATGTGTTTCTGAATGAGGATCAACATTGTTTAGTTCGCATGGTTCGTTTTTCATAAATTAGTACTGTTAAAATTTAATGCGAAATGAACAAACCACTCTTCAGACGCACTGATTAAGTCATTATGAATATTGTAATTTAGTATAATTTCCTTCCACGTACTCACTGTATTATTGATGAATGATCATTCCTAAAGGTACAAAGAAATAAAATTAATTTTCATCTTTTAATTTCACTTTAATTTAACTTTTAATTTTTATCTTAATAAATACATTTTAAAGTCTAAGGAAAATACGAATGTTGAAATAAATAAGGTTTCTATATTTCTACTTTTTATACGTATATATCATGAATACATTATGTTCTTTCATGTTCATATAATAAAAGATTTTACTATTAATTGTTCAGTTGTTTTCCCATACTCCGCCCTCCATGAAATATGAAACAAGTATAATTTTACCTTAATTGTAACCTGTCTTTTCCCGTTGTTATTTAACCTATTGTCCGCCGTCGTATTTTGAATGTTAAATATTTATTCGACTACACTCAGAAGAGTCACTGGCGACATCTATCCGAATTTATGGACTTTTTTCGACGTCTTAAATTTGACATAAAACCCGTTGAGGAATACGAAATTAAAACGTTAGAAAGTTCAACCTTTCAGCGACGAAGGCCGAAAACGGTCCTTGACCCTCGGTATTCATTTGCGTAATTTCGACTAATAATTCAATAAACGCTCTTCGTTGTTTTGCACTCAAATTATATCGCAATACGGCTAACGCGCGCATATTCTTCATATTTAAATATTTCGAATTAATTAAAACGCAATTACAGTTTCGTATTGAATATTAATTTACATTTACAGCCAAGGTTGATGATCTGTGGCCATTGAATTGTACACAATTAGCGGCCAAATTTGAAGATAATCATTTTGGATCTACCTAAATGGTAGTGTTAAAACTAGTTTGAAATATTTGGTTTTCACAATCAAAGTTACGACTGTAGCAGTATCTTTTTAAGTTATGAAAACAAATTGTATCACAAAGATTTACGGCATCAATAGTCAGGGATATGATTATTATTAAGAAAGGCAAATAATAATACAAAAATATATTCGATTTGGATCGTATTTTACAGAGGTAATCTTTAGTATGGTTAGTAAAGAAAACAATTCAAACCTAAAATGCAGAGAGGAAATGTTTTGGGGCTGAGAAAGCTGCTTGGATGCCGGAAAACAGGCCTCGCAAAAACCCACACGAGACACCGGGGCTTTGAATATGTGGTGTTGACTAAGCACCATCGTAATTTCACAGTAAGCCGTCGCGCCGGCTGAGTTACAGTATCTCGAATCGTTTTAGAGGAACGATTTTATTTTTTTTTAAAGAAAAATGTTCCTTAAAAACGCGTCGATGTCCTAAATATCGGCACGAGAATTGCGCAGCAGTTGCCGTTTGATTTCGCAAAGGATGATCTCGTTATACTTTGATACGGCGGATAAATTTCGATGATTCAGTCTCGGACTACGGGATAAGCCTTATATTTCTTATGGTATTGCCACCGCGCAAATACGTGTCGTGGGGAAATGGGGATAAGAACGGTATCGCTCGTAAAAGATCATTCCAAGGGGACTGTAGTTCTGAGACGCATATTCCTTTGTATTTTTGAGGTCCGTTAATTGCTCTGTGTGTAACACGCAGTTAACATACAGCTGGACCCCATCTGGAGTTTACCGCCTGGGAAGAGAAACCCACCTTAGAGTTTACCCGAGTGGGCTCGCGACTTACTCTTCTTCTCCGTGAGAAGACATTGGCATTTTGTCCGGCCGGTAAATTACCGGGGCTTCGGATTGTTCAGTAGGTAACTTTGTCAAGGACATAGGAGTTTTGTTTCACGAAGCTATTACCGGCACGAGGCTATTAGAAACGGAGGGAAGCCCCCGAGTCTTGTGTACATTTGAAGCCTGAAATACTTGATTGGCCCGATGAAATTAAAATTGTATGATGTTGCCAAAGTATATTTTCACTTCAAAAAGCTCAACTGCTTTACTGACGATGGCCAAATAGCACGTCGCTGAGGAATTATATATTTTTTAAACTATATAGTTTTAAGTCAATATTAAACGTCGTATGAGTAGCCATAACTACACCAAATATAATTGAATCATGTCGTCGCTAATAAAAGAAAGTACCATCGATATCGTTAATAATCTAACTTGTTGAAGTTGCAGATCAGCGACGCAGAAATATCGACGCCAGACGTGAACCTAGTCAAATTTAAATTTCACAGTCACGCAGCTCGATCTGTCTTAGCGGTTTTCATGGTTCTGCATGAACGGGGGCGAATGGGAGGAGGAGGAGGAGGAGGTGCATGCGTGACTGCCAGGAGGAGAGTGTATTTTATTTCTATTGTAATCCATGCACCATATGTAAACCAGTTGACCGCCGGCCAACACCGGCCCCACTCGGTGATCGGTCCTGCATGCGACTCGACAGCCAAGGTCTTCCCCCGACGGGGAATCGTTCCGTCTCTAACTTAGCAGACGTCGCTGTATCGTAATTTTGTGCCGCGAAGGGACGTTTCGGTTTTTTCTTTTTTAAAATAAAAACAAATTCGGCCATCGTCGAAGTTACTGCGTAACAAGTAAACCAGTAATTACGAAATATCTACTGGTGATGAATTATAAAGAAGCAAAAAGGTAAGAGGGTCGTCTAACTGGTACAAAGTTTCAGCCACCAAGGCAATGAAGAGCGCATAAATTATTTTGTTTAACATTTAATTAAATTTTAAAAAGCATGATGGGTATATTCTCACGGATGAAAGGAAAGTCAAACAGAATTTTGTAACATTTTATATACACAGTGATTGCAGTGATGTTACTGAAATATACGGAAAGCAAGCTGTCCAAAGACGTTAAATCGCATGTTGGTGAATCACGTGCACTCTCCTGTCCTTATTATTCCAGACAGATTGTCCTCGCCAGCATACCGACGAACGGTGCTACGATTGGCTATCAATTTTTAAAAAGGAAGAGAGAAAAATCTGAATGCCTTCTGTGTTTCAAACTGGCACATAACATAAACAAATAATGAATTTGGCGCTTTGTCCAAAGCAGAAAAACTTTTTTCTTAATTTTATACGGAGATTCAACATAAGGCCAATTTCCCAGAATCTGTGTTATCATTTATTTTTATAATGCAGACAGCGGAGAATATAAGGTCTTTTCTGCTTCAGGTATTTGTGCATTAGTTTGTGCATTAAAATTGTTGGCGATATTCCCAACCCTCTCACCCGCACCTATAAAAAATCAATAAAAGTCAGATGAGTGACAATCAATAAATGTTACACGACGCCTTTGACATAGCGCTTGGCGAATTGTAATGAAAATAATATTGTCAAAACAATTCGGCTTACGTTATCGCTGAATCGAATATACATAATTTATATTTAAGGTTCCTCAGCACTCTGTATGCGCACTATAGGGAGAATGCTGAACGGGGCTGGTTATTATTTTCCCTTTAATAACAACCTGGATTGTTGGGCATTTACTGAGGCCAAATAATTTGGAACGACTGAATATTAGAGGACTCTTTAAAGTTTAGAATCGGGGTAGAAATGGTTAATAGTAAAAATAACAGAAATGCATAGAAATGTTTTGTTACTGAAGTACCCTTGGCCGACAATTTTCAGCGGTTATAACCAGAATTAATTTAATACATAAACAAAAAAAAGCATAAAATAAGGTTAGGCGTTTCGCGACAGTATGGAATACCAAATTCTGCAGTAGCATTCATCAATAAATTATAGCGAATATTCTGCACTATAAATAATATTTATTGGTGAATATATTGACTCCACAATTACAAAATATTCCGCTCGAATGATGTGTATTTTTAATAAATGGTACTCGAGGCTCTGATTGCCCAACGGTACCGAAATTAGCATGGTAACGTTGCTGCTCCTCCACCCCCCGCCCGCCCAACATTGTCCGCCTTGCTCGGCCCCTGCTACTCGCCTCGTGCCGGAGAGTTACCTAATTCGGCCGCGAGCAACATCAATCAGCCCGACAATACCCGACAATCAATTTATTGCGAACGCCGGTAATAATAAATGGCCCGCGCTCTCCGGGAGCCGTCACCGGTACCGTCGCCGGCTTTACGGTTCCCACGCACCGCCCGCGAAATGAAACGCTTCACCGCGCACTAAGACTTCGCGAATTACAAACGCTCAATTCCTTCAAATATACTTAGGATACAGTAGGCAAAAGAAAGAAAATAAAAATTCGAGAGCTCGAACTTCGCGACTTATTCTCCATTGAAACTTAGATTCCTGAACGCGTCTTATTCGCTGTAGCAGACGGAAGATGATTTCTCCGTAGTGTTCGGCGACGCCATTCCTTGAACTCGTCAACTATCATATGCGGCAGCTGTTTGAATTAATTATCATTAGTTCCTCCGGCCACATTCTTTGTTTCTGTTACTCGGTTTCCGTCAACCCCACTTTGTTCGCATTGACGCCTGAATTAGAAGAATTACAGCATTATTATAAAATGGCCAGTTTTATTGTATCTAATCGTCAATTTGTTGAAGGGTTTCAAGAATGAGCGGTAAAAGGAATGCAATATTTTTTCTTCGATGTTTTATTTCACCATTTCACATCTGTACGACTAGGTTTGAATAGCGGATAGCGTGACGGCGGCAGGATGACGCCAGGAGCTGTCTGAATATTCATGCCCGGCACATTATATTTGCGCATCAGCAAACTTTATTATGGTTAATGGAGTATTTAATTTAATAATTGCACCTTCCAATCTCCCTAATTTCGCGTGCGACTGCGAATGCTCAAATTGCTTATTGGTGTAATGTTGAGATCATACTAAATTAAGACGCGAACTTTTGACCCGTTCGTTGCCCAATCATTTTTTTATTTCGACTCAAGATGAATTATTTTATGTGTATATTCTCAGGCAGGGATATGGTATATAATCCCTCTTACAAAGTTTCATCTCCACTCGCCCTTTTGGTCTTAGTGCCAAATCCAGACTAAGCTAGACCAATATTCTGTACAAAACTGGGTGCTTACTGAAATGTTTACAATATTGTTAAAAATAACCGTAAATGATAATAATAATAATTGATTGCTTTTTTAACGTTTGACAAAACTGAAAGACATTAGGTCCATGCATATTTGTATTCAAACTGAAGAAAAATGGCATAAAACAATACAAACCTAAAAAAAGATATGTCGTGCAGACAGGTAAAATGCATTGAATACAAATCGAGTGAATGCAATATGTTTTCCACTCTAGTTGTTTTCTTATTTTATTATTTATTAAATCAATTCTGCTTCGGGTTCTTACATTGATTCCGCACATATAACGAATACATATTTTTCTAGCCCAAATGTTTTTCCTGCCAGGTCATTTTTACCGGTTTATAGCATATTTCGTTTCCTGGTTAATGCATTCATTAGCCGATCGTGTTCTGAATGTTCATCTCTCGTCCAGATTAATTGGCCCAATTAAGAGATCATGGGGGAATGTTCCGTATATATAATTCTGTTACACGATGCCAGTGATAGTCGTGTGGGCCTAAGTTATAGTTATGCCCTGTTGTTTTTCAATTCTTCAAACCAATCGTCAGCAGAGCGGTTGCTTGCCGCTGTGCCGGTTTCCACCCGGGACACTAACCCTTTCCTTCGCGCATTATCAACGTTTATATTCTCCATGTAATTGCATGTTGTAAAGTTCGATTCTTCGATTTAAGAAGAGGTGTAGCTAGCGGTTTATTTAACGACATCGCGCCAGGCGTGTCAATGAAGGCCCTAGGATAATTGCCGGTTGGATGGCGGCGATTGGCCAACGCCGGGGGGGGCAGGCTCGCAGGAAATTCCACACGTGTTGTGTGGAGCCCCGGCTGTTTCGCAAATTTTCAGTTTTTACGGCCTTAAATATAAATCCAGCCGGTGTCGTCCGGGCAAGTGGCGCGAAGGTCGTCCGGCTTCGGAGTGTTCCGAGCGGGGGACGACGACAACGATAATTGATTCCGAAGGACAGTCGGACAACAGAGCCCGCCGGAGTCAGAAGAGAAGCACACAGAATGCACTATGCATAATGCAACTTACACCGGGTTACGGCTCCGCCATGTGCACACTGCAAACCTCCATTTCCGACGTTCCGTCTTCCTCTACACAGAAAATACGAACTACGTAAATTAGGAATTTTTTCCCCGCATTTCGTGATAGGTCGGTACAGACTAGACTCTACCTTACAATATAAGGCAATAATATTGCAACACATATTAGTCTATCGGTAATAGCAGTATATTCAAACGAGCAGTTACTAAATATTAGCAATATTTACTGAAGATTGTGTAATAAACAAGGGGTGGGCAAATGCGGCTCTTCATTGAGTGCGGCTCCCATTGAAAATGTAAATCAGTTTCTTTTTATTATTTCAGAATTTTTTTAGCGTAATCTAAATATACACACTTGAATTTCAATTGTTGGTACAACATATTGCTGTGAAGCTTTATTCACGCACAATGAAGCCGAAATATCGTTCAAAGTTGACCAATGATCATTTCACAGAATTGCTGCCCAGAACCCCCTATAAAATCCGGATATCCATTCAATCCGTATCTATTAGCCGTTTATGATATTCGTTCGGTGATAAAAATAAATTTAGCAGCAATATTTATTATTCCTAACCAAGTATCGATTGAAAATTCTAGTCGCTGTCTGAATTTATATACACCGTAAATATACCTGTTTTGTATTCATGTACTGGTATTTTAACGGCCGTGCCAGTACTTCTTATGACGCGCATAAGATCGCATAATCGAAGTAAGCGCACGGAGTACGGTCGTAAAAACGGACTCGAGGCGTAAACCGGTTGCATCAGAGGGCGAATTTCGGCCCCTTTGTGCCACAATTTCTGGGCGTGCCTTGCCAGGCGTCTTCTTCAACCTCCCCCGCGAGTCTTCACCTTTGACTTTACCGCTCTTGAAACATCCCCACGTTTCACAATACCGCCGGCTACGACAATAGGCGGGATTTATACGGCGTTTTCACTTAGGCCGCTTAGAGGAGAGAGAGAGAGAGAGAGAGAGAACCAACTGGGAAAGGTCGAAGATGCCGCGGAATCGTGAGACCGGGGGGAGAGGGGGGCAATTTTCCATTCTTCCGCGGGTATAATATTGGGAGACGTGTGCACGTAAAGGATGGCGCCGAAGCATCCTTACAAGCAGTAGGTTACACACCTTCGCTATTAGGGAACCTTGTTATCTGCCTTATTCCGTCGAACTAAATGTCGACCGAGTCTACGACAATTGGAATAGATTATCAGGCGTAGTATTAAACTAGATCAAACGTGCTGAAACTATTCATCAAAATATAGTGCCATAATAATTTCATAAAATACGCGAAATTTCAGTCCAGTTTCTGACATAATATTATTCTATACGAATTTGAGTTTAATCAATTTTTCGCTTGTTCATAAAAGTAAATGATAGGAATCATTTGAAGTGTCTATAAACGTATACTGCACTCGTGTAGTCAACTTTCAAATATAAAATAGCGAAAAACATTTTCATTAGTGTTGAAGATAAGTTTATGAATGACGGTAATAAAAGACAGAGTGTACCGTGGGTTTTTAACGGCGGTACAGGAGAGTTCCCGACCTACTCGTTGCCGGGGGAAAGCGAGTACTTCTTGGGCTTATTGTATAACTGTTCGCCAGAAGAGTTGCGACCCAAAGAATGAAATTCCATTACAGATAGCACACTTCCTCTCCGCCGCGACATGGCTGGGGTCAAGTTAAAAGTTGTTAACGTTTTCCCCGTAGGCGGTACGTCACTGTCTGCGAATTCGGCGAAGACCGAGAAGGAAAACGTCTATTGCAGGGGGGGGGGAATTTCGAACCACAATACGGGGACGACAATATGAATATAAATGGTAATTTTAAAATTCAATCAGGATACTGTGATTTCATCGCAACATTCGGAAATTTCCCAGGCGTATTCGTTTTGTTTTAAGAATGTTAGTCGGAGCATTTGTATTTGTACAGCATGTTAATTTGCGTATAATATTATTACGATGAAATTCACGCTGGTTTATTTCAATTATAAATTTTTAATTTTTATGGACGCATGTACAGTAGAAAATCTCTCGACTGACATTTGTAATATGACTTCTTACATAATAGCCTAGTCATCCTCATGCCTGTTTGGCCTCCTTCGTACGTGGCCGCTTTTGGAAAACGTTTATTTGCTGGTCTTACTATTGTTTTATTATATATATATATATATATATATATATATATATATATATATATACATCATGTTCGTTAGTTGGCCGATAGAGCCGATATAGGTAATCAATCACTGCCGGGTGTATTGGGCCTAAAACTCTTATCACTGTTCAATGGGTATCTAACGAACTAGGAGGAGCCGGCAGGAGGTCTATTATTGTCCCAGAATGTCACGAATCGCAGTGATGCCTTTAAAGAGTAAAAAAACTTGATACTCATTGCGGTCGAGCGAATACAGAACCCGCCGCTTCCGCGTCTGATAGAGAAAAGATTATTTTCAGATCGGAGCCGTTCTCACTTTACGAGCGTAACGACATTTGAGCAACTGAGCTTCCTCGTTCTCCGTTTGGTTTGGAGTATTGCCTGTTTATTATTAAACATTTTCAGGCTGTAAATTCAAAATGTTAGATTCTATATATAAGTCTAGATTCTATATATAATATATATGATCGGATGTTACATGCGTTCATCTCAAGACAAAAAATTCCACTTTACTAAATCTCAACAAATCGTCCCATTTATTTTGTACACCATCGCATGTTGACTTGTTCATTTATTATATTGTTTTCTAACAATGAAAATAGGGGATGGAATGCGACAGCAATTATATTTTTCCGAGAGAGTAAAACCCATTTGGCTCTGCTATGGGTGCTGAAATTTGTCGAGAAGCTTACTCACAATTTTATTACGCTATATATCTTGAAGCACAGATGGGAAAATAAACGCTAAAGATGGATTATGGTTATGCAGAATGCTAAAGAATAATTACAGACTGACATATAACAGTGTTCCCAAGTACCGAGGCTTTTAAATTAGAAACCTAATAATAATGAGTAAGGCGCTTACGTATGCTGGTTGCCGGTGGGAAATCCTATCTGCACTATTACTGCGCTCTTACTCGTAAAACCCAAACAACAATAAAGTAAGGAAAATAGAAGAATGCCGCAATTAATGTCTAAAACCAAAACCAGTTAGGTGTTCAATTGAACAACAATGTATTATTGTCCGAACGCTGTTCAAATATATACATTCATTCTTATATCAATTTTGAAGAATTGCCGAATTTTTGGTTAGTGCAGTTCCCACGGTAGAGTTTAGATTCGATCAATGCAGACAAATAGCTGTAAGTGTGGCAGAAACGCGGCTTAAGAAATGAGGTCTGTTGCAACGGCCTGAACAACTTCAGGTAACGAAAATCAGTTAACGGAATGGGGAAATCGGGGTTGACCCTATTTGGAAGTCCGTTTTTTCAACTTTTATTTTCTCATGTTTCCATCCAAAAAGCGCTGATAGCACGGTTACGAAAAAATGTCTTATTCGGACTCGTTTTCGCCGGAGAAATGCCTGGGTGTCTTTAATTTCACATTTTTCAGAGTGGCAACGCATCGCCCCGTTGGCTGAGTTCTGGATAACCTTGCCCCGGGGCGTTCTGGGGAGAAAAAATGCATGTTTTATTCATTGAAACGACTGAAGGTGAACGTCCAACGGTCCGGACTTGTCTCGTGCAATAATCCGTAATATTTTTCTGAGCGTGAGCCGGTAGTGTGCCGGCGAGTACGGAAACACTTAGTCGGGGTGAGAGTGAGTGCAAGAGAGAGAGAGAGAGAGAAAAGAGGTAGGGAGAGTGAGAGTGAGAGTGAGAGAGAGAGTGAGAGAGGGAGGGAGAGAGGTCAGTGGGGCTGCGACGACGGATCGAGCCAACAGGGCAAGGACGCGGCCTTCCCTGCTCCCGTTCTAACGCCCAGGTCATTACCTTTCAGTCGTTGCCCTCTCTGTTGTTCTTGTATTCGAAAGTTTTATTCCACAAGTATATTAAACAATAGATCGGACTTAGCAAGCTAAACAATTAGTTGTGCCCACAAAAATATTCAGTAGCCCCCAGGGGATGGGGGCATATTGAGTGTTTTCATTACTTATAAAACATTAAGTAATAATGTTAATGTTCCTTAATGTTTCATTTTAATAATGAAATAAAAACTAATTTGAATTTTAGTGAAAAAAATAATTAATGTTTTAAAAAGTTTTAAAAGACGAAAAATTCAATGTGAATGATGTTTTTTGTTATCCAAACCGGCGTTTATTACTGTATAAGAGTGCGATTTCGAAGTGAGAGAAGATCTATCCGCGGACATTGAATGACTCTGTGTTTATGTGCCATTGCCGTGCACTAACGTACGCAAGAGAATAAAAAACTGATCACAATTCATGGCAACAATGGGCCATTCAACCGTTTGCCTATTGGAATGACGGATGAAATTAACGTGATTGGAGAAAACGGTAAATAAATGATCGTAGTTAATTAATAAGCGTCCTTAACGTCTTCGGAATTAATGTAGCGTGCCTAATTTGTTATTATTGTATCAGAAGAGTAATTAGCATTTGGTATGAATTTTGTGGACGGGAATCTGTTTAATTAAACTCGCAAGGGATGGTGATGTTACCGACACAAGTCAATCAATTTCTTTAGAACCTCAATCCGTCCGATTTGAGATTTATCCCCGTTATTTATCTATCGGAAATCGTTTAATACGGGGAAATATATGCAGGATGTGTGATTGGCGTGTCGATGTTGAAAAATTCTGTCGTAACCAACGGATAAGGCCGCGGTTGCGAGATATCGCCGAGTAGAATTTATTTTTCGCCGCGTTTAATTTTTATATTTACAAACAACCGTACACCGTTTTTAATGTTGTGTAACAATTAGGCTTGTGGCGCCCTTTCACCGGTCCTGTCCTTGACCCTGTAACGTGCAGCCTCCCCCCCCCATCCTCCCTCGGCCCTCTCCTTTGAAGAAGACACTTTCACCCCCGGTGACTGAGAGAGAGACTTGCGCAACTTGCGCGGTTTAATTGCAACTTGGGAACACGTTACACCTTTGTCTCTATCTCTCCTTCTCTCTCTCTCTCTCTCTTTCAGTGTAGCACGCTCCCAACCTACCGCACTTACCGCGGAATATTCGGTGGCCACGATACCGCTGTCGTGACATTTCAATTCATTGTGTACAGAGAGATTACCGCAAGGAAAAAAAAGGCTTAGATTAGCCTTTTTAGAGTGTCGTTATTTCATCGCTACGTGACGTGGTGCAAATAATTCGCAGTTAAAACAACTGGGACACGCTAATAATGTCTATGACATATAATCATTTTCCACGCTTAAATGTCCAACACGAGTGCAATACGAAACATCTTTGATGATTATATTCCAAAATAATTTAAATACTTATATTTTAAACTAAATCAAAAACATGTATTTTGAAGGTGGTTCTTACTGGACTAACAGAACGAAGAAAGGCCGTAAATAGACGTATTTCTTTATTATAAATATGGTGGTGATTGTTAGACTTAATTTTCCATTTCAATTCATCCATTATGCCAGTATTTCCATAATTCTTGTCACATGTTCATTACTTTTTGCTTATCAAGAAAACTGGGGAAATTGAGATTTTGTATAATTGCACCTAAACCCTAAAAAAGAGCGGAATGACCTTATCATAATTAAATCTTAATTAAACTGATAATAATTTCCTTTTACCAGGCCCGGGGTACACTCTTCTAGATGTTGAGATCATCTCGATAAAGACGATAAGCACTACTAAACGGTTGGAAAAACTGTTTATTAAAACAGTATTGTTATTCGAGGAGAACATACTTCTAATGCCCTACTTCAAATCTTGAAAGCTATGTCCCTAGGCAACAAAGTTACAAAGCAGAACATTTCCCAATTGTTGAAATTACATGTAGCAGCACTTTTTTAAAACTAATTTATGTTGATGTTGATTTCTTATTCACTCAGTCTTCGGGTTGTCTTATGTCAACCTTCCAACCGGGACCGTTCTAACTGACAATTCTCTTGTCTTAATATTTTAACCGATTCCGTCCGCGTTCCGCGATCGTTCCTGAATATTAATTGTCCCACTGAATAGTTTCCGAAATGTACCGAGTCAGGATTTTGCGTGGATTTACTTTCATGAATTTTATCTTGAATTCCAACTGGAAATCTCGAACTGTACAAGCTTGGCGCTTATGCGTTGGACGAATCGACGAGTTCTAATTTAGTCTCCCATGGCGCCGTTGTATAACTCTACGGGTGCAGTCCTGCATAAGAAATAATGTTTGTCTTATCCATACTAGCCGGTGTTCAATCGTGTAAACATTCGTCCCGAGTGTAAAATTTATTTGTTTATTTTGTTTTTACTGAGAGATATCCTAGTTATAAAATTGAGCAGGCCTAATTTTCTATCATACATAATAAAATGCTACAGTCTCTGCAGGCACAGCTGTTTCTGATTTCACGTCAATAACTCATATCTCAGATCTAAAATCCGATGTAGTGGACAAGCAGTTCTCAGTGTAAATTGAACGTGTTCATTTTTTGGCAATTGAATCAAATCCTCCATTTCTAAATTACGATTATTGTTCCAACATTCAGGAAACGGGTTGGAATGTCTTTACGTGCGGTATACGTGTCTTCTGAGTTGTTCAGACGTCACTCTGCCATAGCTTCGCCTTGGTTCACTACGCCATTCAAAACCAATAAGCCGCACAGCCTTTAACCCCTTAAGAGTGGGAGAGGGGGAGCTTCCCCTCCAGCCCTCGGCGCGGGTTGGGCAACCGTAGGTTAATTACTGGGATGCTGCCTTTGCCGGCAGCGTCGGCAGTCGTCTTCGGGTGCGGGGGCAGCGCCTCGGCCTCCGGTTGGGCAACAGAGTGAAAGCGGGAGCCCCGCCACTCTTCTCAAACAAAGGAAAAACTCGCACCCGGGTGAAATCTGAAGCCTCCGCCAGTCGGGCCGCTACGTCTGCCATGCGACATTACCGGTTGCCCACGATTTAACACCTATTGCATACAAAGACTTGAATGAAACCTTGCCCGCTTGAGTTCGGAATACCTTTGTTCTTCCCATCATCCGTCTCCACTAGTTGATTTTGTACTATACTGTACCGATTTTGTATTATGTGTCGTTGAGATGTTATCCGACGTGCGCAGTTGCCTCATTTCTAACCTAATAATTCTCGTAATGGAAAACACCGAAATAGGTCTATTATAGCATCAAATCATCGAGTGGAAATAGAAAATATATCGAAGAGGTATTACACGGTAGAAACTAGATTTGAAATAAAATATTTATATAACTCTCAGTATCAATTTTGTCAATATAAACCTATATTCTTCGAAAATTATTGCATGATCAACTATACTCTGACACTTCGTATTTTCGGTTTTCTTTGTGCAAATATCGGACGGCATCATACGTTAAATTCACCATTATATTAATGCCAGGATCTATGCTTAAAGAGCGTAAAAAGATTGTTGGTAATTATCCTTAGGTATTTTTACTAAATCTTCCTCAGACTGTAGGTCTATTGTAGCGTTATCGCCTATTTTTATTAAACTTCTGACGATTTAAATTGTATTTCTGTAGCCCAAACTAAACACTTTAACTAATACTGAGAAGAGTGATTCAAATAGGTCCGTGCAATTACGTAAGGACGCTGGGAGCCTCGCTAAGGGATAATACACCCGGCGGGAACTGACGGGGTGTAAAACCGTTAGAACGGAAAAGGTCAGTCGCACAATGGGTGACTCCTGGGGCTCGCTCGGTCTGCACAATAGGTCAGACTGTCCCTTACTATTTGAAAATCTTTCAAATAGAATTGATATCCCCGCGTCTGTCGGGTAATTATTCATTGTCACTTGGGTTCGGGTTTCTCGCGCCCGGTTTCCGCACCTCGAGTGACTCGCAACAGTCATCTCTTGAGTAACGCTCTTATTCACTCCTTCGAGAACGTATGTTATTTTTTAATGAGCCGGTATAAATCAATGACGCCTACTCGAACAGAAAGTCCACGACAATGTATTAACTATTTCAGGAACTGACTTCTCTGATAATTGGAGGAAATATATTTAAATAATTGTTATTTATAAATAATTATCGATATTTAATGAATTTACTACAGTTAATTAGCTCAAATAATTAACTAATAAAAATTAATAATTATACGAAATTATAATGGAACACATATTTTAGAATACCTGTTTTGTGGTCTGCGAGGGATTGCAATACCGTAGATTTCGTGCGTTTCTGTCTCCTCTCGCTGGTTCGATCTTTTGCTAGACCGGTTTAGTTAAAAAACGAACATTAGTTAAGTACATTTCCGCACCACCCTCAGGGGGCGCTAGTTTATCAGTTCAAGTGCACCCAACGAACTTTAGTTAAGTACATTTCCGTATCACACTCAGGGGGGCGCTAGTATCACAAAAACCGTTCGTTGGGTGCACTTACACCGATAAACTAGCGCCCCCTGAGGGTGGTACGGAAATGTACTTAAGTAAAGTTGGTTGGCCGCACTTACACTGGTAAACTAGATTACTAAAAATAAACTGTTTTCAATACATTTTGGATCAACAGGAAAACGTTTATCGAATCGAATAAAAAATCAGAAAAGAATAATAATCGGCCATCACTTGGTAAAACAGAATTTCTTATTATTAATATTTTAATAATTTTCTATCTTATCTATACTAAATTGGTGTTATGCAAGTATAGACAACGTGTTTTATTCTCATATAAAGTTAAAGTTAACAATGTTAATAATAATAATTTAATAAAGTATAATTAGTTCCCCGGGCTAATAGAAATATAGAATGAGAGGAAATTATCCACACTGCATCAATAATTATATCTCATCATTAAAATAAAACATGAAACCTATCGTTCGGGCTGAGTTATTAAGTACTCTGTCCGCTTGGAACAGGTCTATTGCGCCTATAAGAGGTATTTTCATTCGCATTTAATCTCCGTTTTTAATAATCTATCGATTCATTTTTATTGCTCACTATAAATACCGTCCACGTGCAGCGATGGGTGCGAGACTACATAACCGGATAAAATCAACGACCATTTACGCTGTTATTCGTTTGGATAAGTGTGTCTGCGGTTGATATTTCCTTACAACTTGGCATTTCTGTAGAAAAAGGTCAATTACTATAATGATAGGCACAGCCATTTGAACTTTCTTCATTCTTGGGTTCGAAACTCAGAATAGAGTCGAACTGTTGTGACAGTTACGTGGTAAGGAGATTGATAATTTGCGAATTGTGTCGGTCTCTGCTCAGCGCGCTTCGGTCAGGAAAATAAATTGCGAAATTTAACACAATAGATTACGAATCGCGGTGTTGACATTTACCGAAGAGCTGTTTACAGGAATCGAATAGGATGTCCGTATAAGAGAATGCTTGGAGAATACGGCCGTTTCATTGCCATCTTTGGATTACAATCTTGTGTCCAATTACACACAATATAAATTCCAAATTACCTCCAAAAAGACATAAAACACTGGAATGTTCAAAGGAAATCCATGCAAGTGACAATGGATAAAACCTTAGTAGAAATCTTGGAGCTTTAATTTCCGTAGAGAAACATTTATACAATGCTAGACATTTAATAAAGCATGTCCTTCGTGTAAACATCATAGATAAATAATTAGGCGATAGCGAAACCCGAATAAGTTCTTGACTACTCAGGTGGGAAGACGCTATTCGTATAGAACAATTAACAATTTCTCTCAAGCAATACTAATACTCAATTTTTCATTCATATATTAATAACGTAAAGCACTACTGCAATATTTTGTAGAAGTGTCATAGGCGTTGTACCGGACCGTAAGTAAATTCCGATGGAATTCAACCAAACCGCAAATTACAGTGAACCGTAGTTACCGAAAATATCCTTCTAATGTTAACCGAAACAACTTTTCGGGCGCCCATCACACGTCAGAGTGCAATGCAACACTGCCGATTTCGGTTTTGAGGTTTTACATATGTCAGGGCCCGCATTGCACAGTCGATTTACAATTCCAAACACTTGCTCGTCTATTATCATCCTTGGACGGCTGAGTCACCGCCGGAACCGGTACTCGCAATGTAATCGGTGAGTACGCACTACCCAACTTATTTATTTCTGCTGATGACGCGAGGAAGACGAAATCAATCCTAATCCACACCCGGCCGTTCTGAAAATCACCGTCTTCAGTATAAGCATAGGGCCTCGTGAAAAAATTATGTATGCTAATTTCTTAAATATAAGATTTATTCAGCGGTAAAGCACACGCACAACGTATATCTATATATGCACATTATAACATTTTTATATAATGTATGTATGAATTGATGAAATAATACTAATATTGGAGCCCTGGATTACCAATTAATTATTAATGGCTGGATTCTGGTTCTGAGTTTTTCTCCAGATTCGTTAAATACTATTCTAATTTTTCTTTGATTCTGAACCTGTTAGATCGCATTTTATTCTTGTGCATTTAGTTTGTTAGTTTTATTTCTTTATGCAGTAGACAAACTAATCCTGGTGTTAAACTATAAATTTAACGGATAAAAAATTATTTAATTACATAATTCTCCGGCGTAACAGATGTGGGTAGTCGCAAATTTTCTGACGGCACAGTATTGAAAACGGCGATAAGATAGCACCGGCTACAATTAAATGATTTTCAGGAAACAAGTCTCAACAGACGGTAAATTCACAGGTGTGCAGTTGAGATTAGATTTTACTACTCAATAGTGGCTATATACTTACATCTTGGCATGGGACCAAATGGGCGTCTGGAGGCAGAAGATCGGAAGAGTGGCTGTAGTTTTTTTCTGGTTATTTTGGCGACAGTGAAAGTTTAGCCCTCGTACTTTGAAAACTAAGGTCTGAACTAATTTATTTCCCCTTCATCGTGGGCTCATTATGCCCCCGAATCATCGTTACTGGGATACCTTTCCTAGTTCCCCGGTGGGAGAAACATCGCAGAAGGAAAGCCCTGACAGAAGCGTTATAATTGTCTGTACCTCTCACGTATCGTGCCTACTCGTTCGGGCTAATCTGGCATCTCCATCCTTGCGGCATTCTCGGGATTTTTTCGGTCTGAAAAAAAGTAATAGACCACTGCGAGGCGTCTTTTATTCGCGCTGCGAGCCCCGACGGTTTTTCGCCGTGTACATCCGTTTGGCCCTCTCGCCAGGGTCGCCGCGGCCTCCAAACCGCTCGAATAGTTTCCCGACGTTAGCCCTCAACATATAAATCGTTTACCCGTCTTGAATTCGAAACCAGGCTTCGTCCCGCTCATCGCCCGCGCATCGTTCGGGGCTTGCACAACCGGTTGGGGCGATTGCGAAGAGAAAGCATTTTATCATATTTTAAACGTATTTCTTATCATGTCTCGCGGCTGTAAGAACACTGTCATAGGCATTTCTAGGTGAATTACTGCTTTTGCCGACAGGTCCGCCTCTTCGTTCTAATCGGTTGACAGCAGGTGATCATTAAATCCCCAACGAGCCTCACGACTCCGGCTTTACGATTTATCTTCCGTCCAGTATGAATTCGAGAGGGTTTTTTCATTTGTTTGACAACTCTTAAGGATAACAATAATTTATTTAGCAATAATGCAGTACACATGCAGCGCGATTACCATCGACGCCCACTTCTGGCATTAATTCATCCAAACAGGGTCCCCATATATTTATAACTAAATGTGATATTTATTACTTAATAATAGTTGTTGACAGCAGATTTAAAAATATACATCTGTTTAAAACGAGATGAACAACACTGGTGAGTGAAATATGAATGGGAAAAATGAGATTTCAAAACTTTTCATAAAAAACAAAGACGTTGGGTAATTTTATTAATTGACCATTTCATATTAGTTATACATATGCTATGAACTGAAAGTGAGTTCTGTATAGGGTTCACTGACAGTATAAACTATACACAGGCACTATTTCTACGTGAGATCATTCTTGACCTAGGTTATAAGAATGCAAATATATAAAATCCGGTTCTACGTCCGAGACGAGAGAGGCTATGTTCAAAACAGGAACCGAGTAGTTTGGTTTTAGTTCATTCACTCTGGTTGGCATCAGTGAAAGTTTTTCACCGAGTAAACCTGCATACACTTAGTAAACCCGATAAGGTAAAACTACTTTCATCAAGTATGGGAAGAGAACGGCGAATATCGCGCGGACTTAATCATTTTTTGGTTGGGAACAATAACAAATTGATTCTGCGCTTATTCCTTTCGATGAAATGTAAATCGCAGTAATGTCAAGGAACGTTTGGGATCCAAATCGAAAAAGAAGCCAGCCGCACCGGGGTCATGGGCGATTAATTGCCCTCCGGGGGGTGGAGGAACGAATAATATTTCAGCCTGCATTATTATTCAGTCGCACTCAAATTATCGGTTCTGCACTCTGATATTAGCCTGCGAAAATATCATACCCGAGAGACAGGTGACATCATTCCGACCGGATAGATAGCGTCCTAATATATTTGGGGAATCGAGAAACGGAGGCCTACTTCAATATTCAATCTTTAAACAGCTCGTTAGAATGAAACCCTTATTTCTGCCAGGATCCACCATCTATGTTGAGATTTATGGGTCCAATATATTCAATAGTCAATTGATTCAATTAGAACATATTGGGTATTAACAGTAATTCCAGAAACAATTATGGTTCCTATGGGTTAGTCTGTGTGGGACGAGCATGGGACGATAACTCAAACCCTATACACAGAACAATTACATACCATCTTATAATACTAAATCTACCCCGATAGAAGCACAATGCTTTAACAATACATACCCAGGGCTGTCATCCTTGAGAAAGTCCCACTAAGTTTAAATGTGTGGTCTTGAGACGCTGAGATAACAGGATTGATGGGCGGCTAAGTAGAATAGAATGATTTAAGAAAATCTCATAGCCGGGTTTGTATTGCTTCCATCCCCGACCTATTTTTTTAACCACGGAGGATCTGGCAAATGTATATTCAATCAATTTCCACGTTAAAATATAAGTTAAATCTGCTTTATAATATAACTCGATGACGGAATATGCGGAGGCCCTTGGCGATAGGCGACAATGAAGTTATCGACGGGAAAGTCAGTGGGTCATTAAAATAATCCATATTGGGCGAAACGGGCCCCAGGTAATGAACGCTGACCGCCGGGTTCTCAGCCTAGAGATATCTAACAAAGGTGGGCCCGTGGGGCAATTAAAATGCCGCCGCTGTTGCCTAAATACCGCAGGAGGCGGCCCACAGCCGCTTGCCGGCGGGTGGAAGCCCGAGCGGCCGGCGTCACAGGCGGGTTCACACACCGACCCGTTCTATGCAAATATCGCGCGGCGTACTTCGTGGAAATAAATGAGAAAATTAAATGGCGAACGGAGCGCACTGGAGAATTTCTCTCACGTAGCCCACAGCCGCCAAGGTGGCCATCCGAGCCTAATTGCTAGCAACATCCTAAATTGCCTAGTTCTCATCACTCAATTTTCTGTATTGGCCCTACGTAATTGTTCAGTTAAATGTCGCCTAAAAACTACTGATTCCTCTATCTTCGAATTCGAGTGAAGATTAATTAGAAAAGAGGTCCCCATGTTAGCAGTAGCCATCATGAGTCTGCTAAGCGGACATGACACACGAAGAGAATGTTGCAAATTTGCAATTGAGAATCTCAGATACCCAAGCCGCATTACTCTGACCACTGAACTATCTAGAAATTATATTAGTTTAGTCTCACCGATTTTATATTACTTTCGCTCGAATAAAAATGTTAATTTATTTAATATTTAAGTATTCTTCGAAACCGGTCAAATTTGGCTGGCTGACAGGGAAAGATAAATAGTCTCCTTACGCGGACCTGACCCGCCTATTAACTTGTCACTTCTCTTGGCACGAGTGGAGATCTCGGCCGGTTAAATTCGAAGGAAATTAGCGATTCGAAATGAAGTCATTCTTCGAGAAAGTCTGAAGGTTTGCCACCGTCCGAGCAAGGACGTTCCGACAGGCCACACTCGGTCCACACTATGAAACACCATTCCCTAGCGTTAAATAAATAAATTAAATTAGTTTACTTTAGAATTTTCTTTGTAATTTAATGAAACTGAAGATACTCTTTCGTTACATGATTTGTAGGATGTGAAAAGAAAAAAATATTACATAAAATGTTTATGAAGTAAGGAGGAGTTTGTCACCTAATTTTCCAGACAGGAATTTTCTCAGTGGTAGTATATTCCGGTATAGCGCGATAGCTTTGAGATTTTAAATTTTAGAACTCCCCGCGAATTCACACAATCCCGTATTGAAATAGCGCCGAGGTTGGAAACGTTTAAACGTCAGACCAACAGCATAATGATGCGTCGGAGTAGCATGTAAAAGCGTTTTTGCTCTATCACGGTTTTCTTGTGAAACTTCACCTTTCCTGCGTAACGGCTTTAAATTCAAATGACTCTCGATATCTTCTTCGTCTTCTTCTTCTTCTTGGGCGTTTCACAATGGGAAAATCTTTCAGAAGCGTTCGACCCGAATTCCAGCCGGCGTCGAAATACGGAAGGTTCAGGGTTCACATGATTCCCCCCGGAGAATTTATGGCCTGAGAAAATCCGAATCACAAGATTTGGTAATATAGTAATACAATAATATATTTAACAGTACGATATCCAGGTATAGAACAGTGACACCGTCATCTCACAGTTATCCAAAACTCTTCCTTTCTGCAAATAATTCATTTGATTACCAATCATGCACGAAAAAGAGATATCAGCCTTATGTCATTATGGTATAATTAATGGTGCATCCTGTGCACGTAACGAGCTTATAAATCAGAATTAAAATGTCCACTGAAAAATGATTAAAACTAGGATATGAAATTCAGGCCTCGATTTATTGTCAGGCTAATTTAAGATTGTGCAGCATCCCGATAGTAAGTGAGTGACGGTGGCATTTAGAATTTCCACACTTGCTCAAATGTAAATTGTGCTCGGTGAGCTTGCATATTAACAGATCATGAGATACCGCCAATGCACTTTCAGCCGGTGCCAATGCAACACCTTTCTGCCATCACCGTTTAAAACCGTCGTTTTATAACACCGATAATTGCATTTACATAATAACGGATATAGATATAGGCTCAATCATCCAAACGCTAATGAGTATTGATGAACAAGTCAATCAGACTTCCTCGGTCTCTCAGTAATGTCGCACTGCACATTGAATCAATACTCAATCCAAATTTGGTAAATCATAGTTTACTTCAGAGTCTATAGGGAATACTTAGCATGACAAAAATCGACATGCATGCGGGAATAAATAAAATCTTGAGGTTAAAGAACCGGGCAGTATTGAGAGCAAAAATTTCACAAATGCCACCCGGAAAAGGGAATGAACTAATGGTCTTCCACCCTGATAGTGATTTCAGTCAACGAGATCTGGTCCGAGGTTTCGTCTAGTGGGCCTTGCATCGGTTTGACGCTCGCGAGAGTTTTCGACCTTTAAGTGAGAAATAAATGCCTCGGCATATAATTGGGAGTCGATTTAATGGCGAGGGGGATCTTCTCCCCGAGGGGCTGGAATCGCGGCGAATGCATCTGGGTTCGTGCCAGCTGGTGCCGTGCTAACCGGCCACGACCCGCATAGCTTTCCATGGAAATCTCCAGTCGAACAAGTCCTAGTGTTCTTAAACTATTTTAAATGCCGTCGAACAAAGGTAAAACTCTCGATTCCAGTCGATAGTCGATCGGAGATGATCACTCCGGAGGAGTTAGAACTTGGTCGGGAATATTTTAACTATTTACTATATTATCAATATAAAGCATAGCATTCGTTTATTGCTTTATGTGTTTCTTGGCAGGCGAATTTATATTTGGTGTTCATTCTGAAAAATGCGAACCGTTTAATATTTATGTACTGAACAAAAATCTATTCGATATTGTATTTTCAAATAAAACATTTATTTTTTGTGTTATGCAATAAAATAACCACAACTTACCAGGTTTATATTTTAGGATAGTCAATGCTCTCGCTATATTTATAAATTTATTTATAACTAACTTTATTCATTTATTAATCTTGTACAGTTTGGCTCATCAGGCTGCTATAGGAAAATCCGCTGATAAAGGAGTTATTACACTGATTCGAATTAAAACGCCGTCGAGATGAGAAAATACAATGATTTTAAATTTGAGCTCACTATTGTAAAGCATTTCTGACCGATATTACTGTCGGGCTTAGGTCAGTTTAAGAATTTGGAAATAAAAAATGGCTTTTCCTTATGGAATTGCAAAAACGCTGTACGTTTGAATTAAACTGTGATTTCCAGAATTTGAATTGAATATTGATTCAGTCGGCAGTACGACATTAATGAGAGAGCGAAGAAATTAAATTTGCGACGGGTTCATCAATACTGAGAGTTTCAGCCCTTCTCCCAACAGAGCGGGTAAGCGTCTGCATATCGGAATACGCCGCGTGACGTCTGATGTTACAACAAACAAATTGAATTGTATTAAATCGACAATCAATACAATTGTATTGTCGATCATGTATGGACATAAAAAACACATTCTTCGTTGAGCCATAATTTAGCAAGTTGCATTTCATGATCGCCGGTTCGCGCTATGGAATATGATGGGGGAACAATTTTAAGATCATTTTAAAATTAATCGCTTTTATAAGATTTTCGTCGTAAATTTCAATTTGTTTCCAATTTGCGGAGCAAAAGTGTACATGATACAGCGCTATTCCAGTCTGTTTTGTCTCCGCACGATTTGTTTTTCCGAAGAGCTGCTGCCGCGTCATTAGTGCCAATAAAATATAGGAATTGTCTGATTATGTAAATTGAATACTGAAATTTGCTGTAGAACCCGGATCTTCCGATAATAATTTATTCTAATCCCAACGTATATGCGTACTTCGATCAATCCTGCCGGGAAATGTTCTCGTATAATATTGACTACTGTACAGTAACTAAATTTCATTCGTGTACAACAACCTCGTGTGTTTGGTACAGAAATAAATATCTTTTGTAAAGAGTCAGCGTTGTCTCAAATTCAGTGTTTCTGTGTCAAAATGCATATTCAGCATTTCAGCACATTAGAAATGAAATTAAGGGATGCTTAGAAAGGCGACATTCTATTTATACAAAGGATTAAGGCAAAGTAATTTAAAAACTATACCAACAGATCTGTCGACATCAATGATTTAGTGTCTATATGTTGTACGCTCTTAAGAAAGACAAAAGAGGGAATTATTTCATCTCCGAGCGGGCTATCTCTTGATCTTCAGGAGAAATTATTTACCGTTCAATGCCAATAGAACGGTGATACGAAAGGCGGATTCCAAGCACGTCCTTTAATGCCTCATTAAGTTTCCAGTCAAGCCTGATCGATTAGCATTACCGCTTCTTAGCGGAAGTCAAATCGCCTTTTATTTCAAGTTCTCATTAGAGCTGTTTTGTCAGCTTATTCAAATTCTTTCATTCATCTTATTGAATACTGTCGTCATACTGAGATCGAAATTGAACACGTCATCAACATGTCCACGAAGCGGTTTCCTTCAATTAATCTATCGTGGTAGAGGCGTAAGAGGAAATGTGGGTGTTTTCTAAAACATACCGACAATATTAAAAACCCTCGACGCAGCTCTGTATTTACCACCCCTAATGTGGCTTAACAAAATATTGTGGGATACTGCCAGTCTCTTACATGTCTCCCTACAAAACAGTACATTTTTGTTAATACTTGTTCAGATTCCTACGAAATTAAAGGATAAAATGGAAATGCGGATTTGTGTTTGGTAGTTGAGGCTGTGACATATAAGAAATGAATTATTTCGAGAGATTCGGAAAACGCTAAAGTGTAAATTGCAGTGTTGAGTTTTAGTGACGGAGCGAATTCGCAATTTGATGTGAAAACAAGTATACCTGTTACAACCGACTAATATTAATATGTGGTATAAAATACAACCGTGCGTGTTGCATTATGATCGGTGAAAGCCGAATTTTGGGTAGAGAAATCGGGAAGTCGCCTTCAGCGGGTCTGAGTTCGTAGGATCAGGAATTCGAAGGGAATAAAAATATGTGATTGTTGAAACAAGAATCTTCTACGGTAAGGATTTTGAAATTTTAATGAAATAGAAGTAAACTTCTAAACCGTATAAATGTTTAGCGTTAGTTAAAAATTTTAATTTTATGTTATTGCATCTATTTATCAATAACAGTATGTTATGTTTCTCTCTCTGTAATGTTTTACTCGGTCAGCAGAGTGCAAGTAGGGAATTCTCACGTGCGTAAACCTTTATATTGAACACATTGAACGTGGAATTTGTTATGTTTCTATTAAGCATTGCATAATTAATAACGTTCGGGAAACTTCGGACAGGGTTAATAACAACTCCTTTTATTATAACATTTTTATTAAGTTTATTTATTTAAATTAATGACACTAAAGAGTTCGGGATTTATACAACGTGGTTGCGCCCCGCTTTCTGTTTTATTTCTGTAGGTGGTTCCTTAAGGATTGTCCTTTGTCTGTTAGTGTGTAACGTGTTTTTTGTGAGTCCGATGGCGCTTTTGTTGAGCTGCTCGCGGCGACTCGAAGTTGACGAGTCGGAATAAATAGAGTTGACGAGCCGGCCCATTTCTGGATTGTGACTCGCAAATTGAAAATAAAATCGCTTTAGTTTCGGCCTATTGGGGTCGTTCAACGCCTGAACCGCCGGTTGGGGGCGGGTTCGCTCGGGTAATTCGCGGACTCCTGTTGGGTCTTCTCGAACTGCTTTTCCTTCGAGTCCTTCTCCTGAAAACAGATTGAGAATGTAGTATTTTCCCATTAATCGAATATCAACAATTTTTTTATGTTTGGATGAATAACTTTTAAGCGAATACCCCCATAAAATAAGTGGTGAACCTTCTTGTGAAAGTCACAGAAAAAGGAGTAATTATATTTATTTATTTATTGAAACCACATAGTATTATACGTACGAATAATGGATTGAGGCTTAGTGATCCAATGTATGAAAATCTAAAACTTTAATAATATTGCCCCTTGTTATATTTGTCAGTATTAAAAAAAGTTTTACGAAATTAAATAAGAAAGCGTACTACACTATTTGTCCGATATAATATCGATATGTAAGGGGCAGTTGACACCCGAGAGACCAGCATAAGAGAAGTGTGTTACGGGATAGTCTAACTTGCGCCAGCAAGGCGCTGCACTAGAACTCTTCTTCGTCTAATTACGGACTGTTCCCAATCAATAATTTAGAACTATAACTTCTTGAATTAGTACTTACTTGATCTCAATAATAGTGCTTCTTGTTTATGATAAGCTAATAATTGGTTCATCGTATTAATTTATTTTGACCATTTGATCGATTAATTATTAGAACATCGTGTGAAATAAATTCTTAACCTTCATTATTGGTCAATTATGAAAAAATGTATTCATTAAAGCCCATTGATAAAATCTAGGGATATAATGTACACATTTTATATTGAAGGTAATTTTTCGTAAGGAGGATGAAAATTATTGATACAGAGATCGTTCTGTAAAAGTACAATCGTTGATTTCAAGATAACTCAAATTTGGTTTACTAATGACTGAAAGTATTTAATTGATGAATTTATATTTTTTGTGCAAAACAATGCACACCTATAACTTTCTTAATTTCTGTATAATTAGAGTGATAATTGACTAAGTTTCTATGAAATAAAAATTCGATACTCACGGCCTGGATCCTGATCTGTTCGAAGATGATGTCGAGTCCCCTTTGGATCTCTTCAGGGATTGGGGGCGGTGTTGGAAGGTGGGCGCCTTCGGGTCTGAAGCCACCCTCGTCGGCGGTGTAAGTGACAGTGATGACGTTGCCGTCCGGGTCAGTGTAGGTGTACGAGCCGTGCTGGACGAGGGCCTCCTCGTTCTCGACGCCGACGTTCTTCAGGAAACCGGTCTCTTCGGCGATTATATTGTTGCCGGTCTCGTAGCTAGACACAAGACCTCTCTATCAAACATTCTCTCTCCTAATACATCTAGCCAGCTTGTCTCGTAACGATTTCGAGTTTTTTTTATTTTAACTGTTTCATTACCACAACAAATATAGCGTAATAACAAATAGAGCGTAATGGAAGGGAAACTGAATTGACTCCTTTTTTACAATTTATTTATTTTCCTTGTTCCACTAAACCAGGCACGATGATATTTAAGCGAAACCATTTCAGTGGCCATCGTAAATTCCAGCATTTGGCGAATGAACTGGCAAGAGAAGACTTTCACTTAGAGGAGTTTTATTATGGCCTCAAGAGGCCAGAGGTCACCACCACAGATTATAGTAGTAAATCCTCGAGACTCCTAAACGATTTTCGAGCTTTATGCCCGATTAAAAAGTTCAAAATGTTTAGACATATCGTCTCCCGCTTCGCTCGGTTTCAAAGTACTTATATTTGTATTATAGCAGCAAATTATAATTAAATTTATATTCAATTTATTTTTAAACAAAGGAAAAGAATAGAAATTTACCAAAATTGACAAGTATTGATTGTTCCATTAGTTTAGTAAAGGAATGCTACAGACGACGTCGGGATAGCGAAACTGGTCTAGCAAGAAGATTAAGCTTCATGGATAAATACGATGAATATGTCAATTTTCCTATATAAATACAAAATAAACTGTGGAATAACGCAGCATAAGAGGTTCACATGTGTGCTATGCAAACAAGCGATTGCTGTTGCTCACGAGTGTGGGACATCTTAAGGTTGTTCGGAGTGAGTGGTCGGGGAGGACCTTTAGAGGCGCAACACAACCGGGCTGTTGCGACACCCGCACCTCATCTCCATCTCCCCCTCGCTTATTTCTTTCTCACACTCGCTCCTGTTGCCCAACAGCGCATCACTCCCTCCCGCCCTATAGGCAGAAAACCTTTCCTTTCGTGCGTGGGTCCTTCCGTAATATCTACAGACCGATGCGCCTACCATATTATCCAGCCCTAGTTTTCACTCCATCGGTTAATAATGTTTATTTAATATTACGTAAATTTATTATTCTTTTTAAAATATATATTTATAAATTTAATCAAATATTTCGAATTTGTTTCCCCAGGTATAATGTCCATCCAGACAAAGGCTTTCTGTACCTATCATAAGATACATAGCTGTTTTACATGATATAGAAAATTTAACTTCTATAAGGTGTGCTCACCTAGTTTTGTAGCTGCCGTCAATAGCCTGTTGCTTGTCGAGCCTGATGATCGGTATGGGCGTCTTGTATTCTCCCCTCAGTTCTGGCTGGGGCGTGGGCTGGGGCTGGGTGTGGGGCGTGGGCTGTGGCTGGGGGCGGTGCTGCTGCTGGAGGCGGGGTAGGCCGCTGGGTGTTGGCACCGGGGGCAGTTCGGCCCCGCCCTCGATCGCCTCCTGGTTGAAGTCCGTCGGCAGGAGGAATCCGGAGGGCACGGGCCTGGGCCTGTGGGCCCTCTGTCCCAGACTTGCCGTACTGCAGCCCAGTACTAAAATACTCACAACCTGAACAAAAACACCATAAAAATATACAATATAACCTGCTTCAAATATTTCCTTTATTAACACAACTGCTCCTTCATTGTCAGTATAATTTTTATTATAATTCAACAAGAAAATTTGTTGAAAAAACGGGAACAAAAAATCAGTAGAGGGAAACGGTACAAACGATAATGAATTCATGTTCTCGCTCATCTATATTCGATATAATTGACTCAATTTTCCACTATAAATTATTTAAAGAAACACATAATCTGTTATTTAATAATGTCAGATAGTTGATGTTCACCGCGGTATAGAGAAAGGGAGCGTGCCTGTTTTGACACGCGGAGTATTCGAATCACGTAGCGGCCATTAGGTCGCCGCTCAGACGTTACTTTCTACGAATCGATTTGAACGCCTCCCTAACAAGCGGGACATACCAGGTGTGTGTGTGTGTGTGTGTGTGTGTGTGTGTGTGTGCAGCATCTCCACTGCGCTTCGGCCCCTCCAATCGACTTCCTCGACGAAATGGGCATGAATGAAACTCTTGGGGGCGTTGAAGGTATTACAGAAATATCGAGCCGAGCGAAGCGATCATCCTACTTCGAGGAATTCCTCCCCGAAATTCATTCGACATTATATTTTCTAAATTCTGACAGGCCCGAAAAGCAATTTTTTCCTAAGTAGGAATTGGAATATTTCCCGGGTGACAGTATGTATTTAGGTCTGATAAGGTGGAGGAGGACCCAATTCAACACAAAATTCCCTGAAAAATCCTTTATTCGGCAGTTTGATCATGACATTGCCGTCTTCTTATGTCAACTCAAATGACATCCACATATTAGCGGAAAAACGAGCTTCGGGATCTTTCAGAAACCTAAGGCTACGGAAGATGGCGCATGTCCGATACCGATAATTGTAATTAATTTTTAATTAATTATAATTGAACAGGGGAATGTAATCATTTGAACGAAAGCGAACGTCAAACCAATACCGTCTTTCTGGTATACTTTCACTGGGAAATGAGAAACTCGAAAACTCGTCCGGTCGGCTTTCATTCGCGGTGAAATGTTCTGCTATGAATTAGAAATGTTATTTGCGGTTAATCTGCGCGGTCTTGTATTAAGAAAACATGTCGTCCGCTAAACAATGGGGTTTGCACTAGAACATAAATAATATGTGGTTAGGCACTAATTGTCGGCGGGACTATTAAATGGCGTCATTAAAATTAATGGCACGAGTTCACCGGTTAATAATTGCCCCGTTGGCATTTCAGTGCGTCACGATGCCGCGAATCCAAAATGAAAGGGCCCCGTCCCGGGTTTTAATAGGGGCGCCATTGTTATCCCAGAACAAATTTTACGCTTTAACTGACAGTTTCTCGGTGGGTTCTGAATGAAAATATTTATTCTGATCATGGGATATTTGCTTCTTACTTTGAGTGTAACTTTTGCTTATTTTTAAATTGCTAATAATTGTAATAAATTTACATAAAGTTTGAAGGTAGCCCAAGATATTCAGTAATACCTACTCTTGTACTTTCGAAATGAATTCTAACGGGTGATGAGCTTCAGAAAAAGAGCAAACAGTGAAAGTACCTGACCACGCTCATCCTCAAGGCTGTGAAAGGACGAACGAGAAAGGATTGAAAATAATTGGAAAACAAACTTTAAACAAAATTTTAAAAGTAACAATTTAATCTAACTTTCTACATTTTCTTGTACAAATCCAACATTGTACGGCTACTGGGGTTTCATGAGGAGATATGCTTTTACAGAAAAACATTCTACCGGCCGCCATATGTCTGCAGGAATGAATCGATTTCGAATGTTTCTGAAATTTAGGCGTAAATTGCAGGTTGAATGCAAACTGAAAGAAAGGGCGCTCGAGGCTAGGTTATCGTGAACCCGATGGGCTCTTCAGAAAATAATAATTTCAATGATGTTCGTGGACCTTTAGAAGACGTTTGATTCTGGATGATCATCACCTTCATTCATCTTGGTGAAATTTAATAGTTTAAATCTCAAACAATTTTCAGACTGGTCTCAACGTGAATTATTTTGTCCTCCTACTTTCTACAGAATATTCGTGGTAAGACTCCAATTTGCTGCGAAATTATTAATTATGTACATCAGAAAAATGTAGAATAACAGAGGCGACAAATATAATTTTCAGCATAGAAGAATAGAAGCCTTAAATGCGTTTTATTAATAGAAGTAATGGGGCTCTATGTGAGTCCAACTGCTCGAATAAAATATTTTTAAAAATAGACACAATTTTTACAATATGTTCATGCAATAACCTTTTTTTATGGTTTAATGAAAATATAAAATTCGATTCTGAATAAAACTGCCCCACGGCTGCGGACTGAAGTTCTAATCGCTAATTTGAAAACATATGGATGTTAACCAGAATTTGATTGTTTGCTTGAGGGGATCATCCCTTGGGATACTTCGAGATTGTCTGGAAGAAACCTATTTTCGTATTGGCTTATTAATGAACAGAATTGTATACTCACGAAGAGGTTGACCATGGTGGCGATGGATTGAGGATCTGAGGTGCAATGCGCCGGCGTACTATCATCACCCGTATATATACCCGGCCAGTGACTTCGTTTACGGTACAACTGACGGCCCACCCTCCTCTCTCCCATTTCCTTCTCACTCTCTCTCTCTCTCCCTCTTTCTCTTTCTCTCTCCCCCTTACTCACCGCCGTTCTTACTTACTGGGTCATCTTCTTCTCAATCGGACCCCTTTTACACTTTCCGTCTCTCTCTCTCTCTCTCTCTAAACGGCCGACCAGAAGAAAGGATGCCGAAAAAAGTGGTTTCCCGAAAACTGGAAGCGTCCTTGGCAAGGGGACCCGTTAGATTCCCATTTTTGTTAAATATAAGAATTATACGATTCAATCCCTCGTTTTCCCCTTCGTGCAAGAGAAAACCAGGCTTATTCATGCTGTAATCCATTTACTCTTAATTTTTTTCGATCGTAAACGGTTTATTTAATTTATAAATTCCTTTCGGGTATTAATCCTGAGTAATGAGTGAAAGAGGATGAATTATGATTTCGGGATGCTGCAAGATAATATGCAGTTTGTAATTAGCGATCTCCTTAAAAGAGTATTTTCTAAAAAAATTGCGTTTATTTTCAAAATTGATGTTAAAGGAATATTATAGCTAGGCAAAATATTTTTCGATTAATAATATTCCTGAAGCAATCCTACATAAATAATTCCTGACAATTTTCAGAAAGTTGTTTAATTTTGTTCAATACTGAGAGAGTGTCAAAGCGGGCACGCACACATATTTATATAAAAATGGCATTACTAATAATAGTTCATGATGCAATTCATGTTCACCTTTTCTCCTGTCCACTTCTCTGTCTTCCTTCTAGAAAGCTCTGAAACTTTTCATTACACGTTCGTCTGATTACAGTTAACGGCTGTATCCCGACATCATGATCATCCTTTTCATTTTCCCCTTTGTTTCACTTTTTCCTTTAATACACTTTTTTACTTTCTTCTGTCTCAGCTGTAATCAACTGCAGTTTTATTTCACATAAATTGGCTACAATTTAAAAGTTGCGCAATAGAAAAAAGGTAAAATAGTTGAAAATAAGAACAGAAAAATATATTTTTAATCCTAAAAATAAATAAAAGGAATGTAAATCGCATTCTTGGGACATAAGACTTCTTGTTGTATTTCATTAATTAATGCAAATAATTAGGCAGTTGTATTAATTTTGTTAGAATAATGTTTTCCAGATAATTTTCCAGACCTTTCAGCTGTTTTCGCAAAAGCCGTTGACCTATAAAAAAAAAGAAGCAGCGTTAGAATAGACAATATATCCGATGCAAATATTCTACTTGTTATTTCGAGCGGGTTAGGGAGGGAGGATGAAACCAGTTTCACTTTCTTGACGAGGCCGCCGCCGCCCCACTCATTTAGTCGAGAGCCCACTTTAAAATGTCGTTTATTCAACTCTGAATATTGTTCAGATCGCTGAGTGTGTCTTATAGTATGACTATTTCCTTTGAATAGAGTCATCAAACGTAGCGAAACGAAAAATACGCACCTTTATTACTTTCGGGTACTTATTCAAAAGGCGCATTCGTTATGTTTCAAAATTGAGGAAGAAATCGGCTATTGGGCAAGAACAGATAGAAATCATGAATTACAGCCCCGGTGGTGCCTTTCGAAAGAGTAAAGGTCCATTTCTGAAGAGATGGCCGCATCCCGTCACACGTGTCCAAAACATGAAAACACTATACCGTAGATTTCATGTGTTTCTATCTCCTCTCGCTGGTTTGGTCTTTTGCTAGACCGGTTTCGACTGCTCGCAATCTTCAGTAGCTGGATGTTGTTTGGGCATCCTGACTGCACTGTATTTAGTTAAGTACATTTCCGCACCACCCTCAGGGAGGCGCTAGTTTATCGGTGAAAGTGGACCCAACGAACTTTAGTTAAGTACATTTCCGCACCACCCTCAGGGGGCGCTAGTTTATCGGTGCAGCTGGACCCAACGAACTTTAGTTAAGTACATTTCCGCACCACCCTCAGGGGGCGCTAGTTTATCGGTGCAGCTGGACCCAACGAACTTTAGTTAAGTACATTTCCGCACCACCCTCAGGGGGCGCTAGTTTATCGGTGCAGCTGGACCCAACGAACTTTAGTTAAGTACATTTCCGCACCACCCTCAGGGGGCGCTAGTTTATCGGTGCAGCTGGACCCAACGAACTTTAGTTAAGTACATTTCCGCACCACCCTCAGGGGGCGCTAGTTTATCGGTGCAGCTGGACCCAACGAACTTTAGTTAAGTACATTTCCGCACCACCCTCAGGGGGCGCTAGTTTATCGGTTCAGCTGGACCCAATGAACTTTAGTTAAGTACATTTCCGCACCACACTCAGGGGGGCGCTAGTTTCACAAAAATCGTAATTAATCGAGTAATTGCGAGAGAAGAGAAACTTTAGTTTGACCACTGACAGACGTTTAAAATAATGAGAGTGCAATCGCATTCAATGTTCCATACGAGAATTACATTCGTTAGAAAAGAAATCTCGATGGATGTGCTTGAGTCCCTTTTTGAACCAACGGTCAGATCTGAATGCGCAAAACTTTAATTATAATCATAGTTAATTATTATCATAGAATCTCATTTTTCCAATCCAAATCTAATAGAGGATACAAAAAGGCTATTTAAATAATTTAAAACTTGGATTGTATGATTTCAAGATGAAGCGAAACAGTACTTGTAATTTCTTTGTTGATTATAGATTTCAGCTAACAAATGATGTCATAAATAATAACCTAATAAAATAGTAGGTGCAATCACACGTCTCGTTTTCAGCTGTCAGGCGGTTAGCGAGACAAAATAAAATTTAATTTCGCGGTCCTTAAAGTCGCCCGAATTTGAACAGAATAAGTTTGAAAAGTCCAAAGTTGAAAGTTCAAGCACGTCACGCGTGACTTGGTTAATAAACGTCATCGGTGGTTCAGCCGGCCGGGCGATAACCAATCGGCGGTACTTCCTAAATGAAAGTATCCCAACGGTGGCTAATATGATTAGACCCTCGGGACAAGTATAATGTTATTATATTCGCGTTGCGCAACCTAAAGCCCCGACGTTCTGTCGCCTTTTGTAATTTCTAAATGAAGCTTTCTTCCGCGAGTCTTAGACAAAGGACATGGGTCATTTACATAATATTTCATTTTAAATTAGCAGATAAAAAAAATAGTATTATCCTTCTATGATATACTTGTTCAGATATTTTATTACCACATTCTGAAACTAGGGAACAATTTATCCCAATTAGGAAACTGATTAAACCTTAAATTATCAATCAATGCTCTGTTATATATATTTGCGAGTAAAATTTGGATAGTATTAGATTCCGAAAATTGCCGTTCGGGAAAGGCAACCCTGAGCTGTATCCTGTAATGCCTTAGTTGTCGTGAGGGATGTTCTTTAGCGTTGTTGCCTACTTGTTCTGTTGTAGCTTGTAGTCAGTACGACCTTGGACCGTCGACCCCCGCTCTAATGGGAGATGATTTTTACCGCTGGGATACATTTCTCCACTGACTTCTATTTTTAATGCAATATGCATTAATCCTAATTTTGTTGCAATTACGTTGGTCTAATTCACTATTTGCAAGAAATATCTGCACATCTTAGTGCGAAAAGAATTACTGAAATGTAGCGTATTCAGGAGTAATCGGAATCCGTTCGATATCTAACAATATTAGAAATCAAATTTTTTGGCGTCAGCAATCAAAACTTTTCCATGTATCGGGTGAAGCTCGGTTAAGTCACTACATTTTCTTCAATATCATAATGTTAATTGTCTTCAACTTAGTTGTTAAACTAGGATTTATACGGAATGACTAATTGCAATGAATTTTACAATTATTCCACATCAGTTTGGAGAATATCGGAGTGGTAGATGGATGGGAGTCCTGTTCCTCGGATGGCCAACTGGCGGCTGAGGCCGAAGAATGCTCAGTCGCTTGCATCAGCCCCCATTGTGGAATGCTGGTCGCCGTGACGGGACCTTCGGTATAACACGTCCCTGTACCCAACCGGAGCTCCCTATCTATATTTAACCTCTCCACGATCTGGAATTGTACATAATACCAAGGCGGTGGAACCTACGTTTCGTAAATTCGAAGATATTCCCCCTCCCCCTCAGTTCATTTCCGTTCCCCGGACGAATCATCCGTGAAGTCTGTGGGCCCAACAGACTCGCACGTATCAAGTTAAATTCTCGAATACTCATGCGTTTTACCTGTATCATTATACCTCGACAGATGATACTACAAACAATTGTAAATCTGGAATGATATAGAGTGTACAGAAATAATGACTAGAATTATTTTTCTGAAACTGACTACAATAGAGCACTTACCGACAAATAAAAATTGCATAATTTATTAAACACAGCCTGAATATAAAGTTATATGCAAAAAGCCGAAACCGGTGAGTGGAGGCGGAATATGTTACGTAATAAAATGTAATACTTAGCAATTACTGTTATATAAAATACTCATTTGCGTTGCAAGGTGTATAAATATGTGCCGATAAACAGAAAATATAAATATACGAGAAATATAAGTACCACGCATTATCTTTCTCCTACGGAAATTATTTCGCTCCAATATAAATAAGTGAGCAGTATTGAGAATAAAACGTAAGAAGGCAGAGCGGTTGCTAAAGAGTGAATAGATATTTCACTACACAAAGGGAATTAGATGATCGAAAACAGCCCATATGATACTCGACAATTGTATTAGTTGTAAGGAGGTTTAATAATGAATGCGAGGACAGAATAAAGTGGTGTGGCGGGTCGTAATTTGTTTCACCTTGTCGGCGTCCCACCGGAGCTCATCTTTTCCTACTCCGTTGCCTTTTTCAAACGGTGAAAGTCCGAAGAATTATCATATTTCGCTTACTCTTACGCAAGCGATTCGTCTCCCGGACCCGAAAGGGACGACGTAACGGACTGGGGGATAGATGCATTATTCCTTAGGGATGGCCGATTAGCGAGCGGCGGCTCGATTACGTACAAAATGACGGGAGAAAGAATGCAGTATGAATTTGATTTTGACTGTTTTCAATTAACTCACCGGAACAAAATGAGAGATAACAACGAGAAATTCTCAATGTGCGGCAATACATCATAATGTTATTGCAAATATAAATGACAATTATGAATAAAATCTTCAGGTCATCCCCACGGTAATGTTAAGGGTCACGTAATAGTTGTTTTAGCAAAATGAGCAGTACTAAACTACCCGTAATTTTATTTAGTACAAATACATGTTTCATTTTTGTGGGATTATTGGATTTAGCATAATTATAACACTATTAGTTTAGAACTACTATAGTGTAGCTGTAATTTACACTTATAAGATTGCTACTTACTCTTTTCAATGTGCAAAAAATGTTACAATTGGTAGTAAAAATTGGTTAAAGCATTATTGATCAAAATTCTCGAGGAGGAATATAATTTAGGATAGTGCTTGATAAAATAAGCGAATTGAAACTGAAAATCGGTAGTGATTTGCCATCCCCATTAAAATGCATTCATAGCACTTTCTGACTGAAATTTTGTTTCTTCCAACTTTTGAGGGAGGGTTTCGCAATTGTCCGGTTTCCTCTTGGATGCGTAAATGTGGTATTAAAGCGGGAGCTGACACGTCCTTGGTTGGCGTGTCGTGAGTATCCTGGACGGGTCGGTGGGCATCTGGTTTGGCGCTCGTGGAAAGGTCAACCCTCATAACGGCGCCGCAACATGCAACGACCTTCTCGACCGGGCGATGTCATACCCAGCTTGGGTATTGGGTCCGAGAACGGTCCCGCACCCCAAAATTCGGTACCTCCAACTGTTCTAACTCTCTTCAGGGCTCCCTATTTTAATACTTTCAGTTAGGCACTTAAGGTGTTGATATGAAACAGTTTATTCGAATGAAGTATTCCTTAATGATCGGTACCGAAGATAGTTTAAATTTCATAAAAATCCGAAAATGAGAATAGGTTCACAGGCGATGGGCAAACTAAGAAGGAAATGCAGTACGATATGCGTATAGGTTTGCATTACCGTTGAATATGACACCTGGTTGAAATGAAATATATTATTTTCCCGGCCATACTCATTTTTTTAGTAAATATGTTAAAATAGAACAAATAAAATAAGCCTTAGGCCTCAGAAACGGTATATGTGCAATTATTTATTATACAAAAACAAAAAATATGTCAATTCAAAAATGATTATTTTAAATTATAAAAAGCATATTTTAATTGTTAGTGTGGCAAGGAATATAATTTGCCTTCAATTGTAACTTGGAATTGTTTTTGTATTTCGGCTCATGACCAAGAAAAACAAAGTTCTAAGCGGTATTATTTTGTGTTAATCTGTGGTGTATCACTGGTATATAGATCGGTACTGAGAGTCAAAGAAAATAAAAATATATGTTTTGTTTCATTGTTTGATTTCACGATTGATTACGTCAAACATGAGACGCGTCGAAGACGGCGACGATCTTCCGGTGTTAATCGACAATACATATAATACATGTAGTATAATGTAATGTACATGTTCCATTTTTAGCATAATTGTAATACTATTGTCACCGAGTAAGAGTGCTTTTCAATTTCTATAGTGATATATTAAGATTAATAGTTATATTAAGAAAAACCGCAATCGTTCTCATTTACACATATAAGATTGATACTTCCTATTTTCAAAATGCAGAAAATGTTAGAATTCGCAGTAAAAATAATAAGAAGATGCTTCCTCGTTATTATCCCACTGACGGAATGCATTACTGATCGAGTGCTACTGACAACGGATTTCATGATTGATTACCTCGGGCCGGAGACGTTGGCGCGTCACCCTTGGTCGGGACGGACGAGGATCTTCCGGAGTAGGACGAGAAGACTATGGGGACGAGGCGACCGGTGGCCGCCGGTGCGACACCTCCTCACGGCGGCCCCGCCAAGGACGATCACGACCCAAAGGTCGCCTGGGGGTTGCCAATTAAACGAGCGGAACTTTCGCGAAAATCGCTTTAACATTTCGTGCCGGCTATATTGCGCTATCGGGACGGATTTTAATGGCGCCCCCGTTCTGCTGCCCTGTTTAGAATATTCAGTTAACGCCTCGGATCAGAGTTCGAAAGAAAAGGGACCGGAGTTACAAGAAATTCGATTCAAGACATTTGTGGGTGAAAGTGAAACCCCGAATTTCCAAGAGAACGCTGCAGCCGGTAATTAGGATTCGAGCGTTGTGACCCGACTAGTTCTCTTTCGAAACAGTTGTTATACCAGGTTCTTAAACCTATGACATTGACTGCTCATAATTTTTATAATCGTTATTAGTCTATAAATCTCATTCGTATTGTTGAAGGATTTTATATCTCCTGATTATTATGTATTACCACCAATCTACACGATCACCACTTTAAAAAAATACAATTATCTTTTTATTTATTTACATTCCACATTTAATTGAGCACACACTAACATTTTGAGGAAGGTTTATCATAATTTGTGTGATTTTCTGTATTATCGCCACAGAAAAGCTAACCACAAATTACACAAGGGTAGTATCCTGGAAATGTGTCTAGAATGAAATTTAAATATCAAAGAGGAACTTATTTATATAACCGTTACTACTATGACTAGTTGACTCCAAAGTAGACAGTTTTCGGTTCTTCGCCATCATTCTGTTAGTATATAGCTTCTTACAGAAGTAACCTGCAGAGAAATGAATATCGGAATATAGACCGTTACCATTAGTCCTCGATCCATTACTAAGATAACACATCGCTCGATTGGTTTTATATCGCCTCTTTTTACATCACTACCCACATTTGTGAGTAAGAGTGTAGTAAGTGTGCTGATAGTGTTCAACTTGAAATATTTTCCAACTCGAGAAGGGAGCAGGGTTCAAATGCAATTGCTCCCGTATGGAACAGAAGCCGACGTGCTCCACGACCTGGACCTTTCAGGCGGCGGCCCGGGGGGGGGAATCTGCGAAATAGTTTCGCATTATTTTGCCTTTTGAACAGCCCCCAATTATTTTTATCGTTCGTACAATTTAAACTTGAAGCGGCATCTGAACACACAGAAAGGTACAATGGAATGAAAATTTATCGCAGAAACGAATCCGACCGCAAATTGGTTGTCACAAAGCATGCGACTTTCGTCATTCATCTTTCGTCCTTCGGTTCTGTTATTTTACCAGCTACGGCGGGTAGTTTCCCGCGACCTTAGACACTGTTTTAAATGGAAAACAGGCTCTTCCTTAGATCATTTCCCTTAATTAACGACCTACGACAGGAGTGACATGCATGTACTTAAAGCCTCGATGAAGTCATACCTTTACGCGGTGATATGATTTTGCATTTCTGTTGTCATCGAATAAACAGTGTTGTATTCAGCAGGGATAAATTATCGGATGCATCATCCTGTATTCTGCTACGCACAAGATCGGTCAATAAAACCATTTCACGCAATGTATAATTTATGTACTCCCGCATAAATTTCAATACGCCCCACTGCAAATATTTATTTTAGGAATAAATTTGTTACACTGTAGTTTTTTGTCCTCTAGACATTATTCCTATACATTGAATTGTTCAGATGAAATCGCATATATTCGGGAACGTTCAACGTCCAACTGCACGGGTTTTTGGTCAGTCTAAGAAAACGAAGCACAAATTACGGTTCTTACATAAAAATCAAGAGATTTCCTAACGATCCCATAAATAAATATAAAATTATGAGCGGTCCAACAGGGTCTACATGAGCTTCCCATTCGTCAATGCCTCATTTTTTAACCTATAGAAAAGGACGGCAAAGTAGTTTCGACACGGCGTCACGACGCCCGACGTCAAATCCACATCTATTCTTTCGCAACCCGAAGATGGCACTGTTTAACATAGGAATGCCGTCGCCGGGCTATGAATAATTCTCTATTTATTCAAGCGCGGAGTTAGATTTACAGGCGGGATAATTCAAGGGGGAGTTTATATTCCAAGTTTACAAAACGGAACGGTCTCCAGCCAAGTCCCGAACGTCGGCGTACCGTTAGGCCGAGGCGTTCGAGTTGAGACCGTTCCAACGCGATTAATTCGTGGCCCTTTCGATTCAAGGCGAAAAATAGAATGCGACGCAAATTAAGTTTTTCCGCCGCCTCCGCGCCGATAATTAAATGTCGAAACGCCGGTGAAAATAAACTGTGGACGTTAAATGAGAGAAAAAAAAGTTTTTCTAACGGTCACCCTTGAACTGAAGACGAGTCCGAACCCTGGTCTAGCCTTGACAATTCACGAGGAGCTCGTGGCCGGCCCGAGCACAACAATCTCGCCTCTTGCTAATATCTTATCTGTAAAAGAAGCTTAACCCTTTGAAAGGTTAAGAATACCGGAGACCGGGTGATTCACCTATTCGAGGCGCTACATTGTATTTCCACGTAAATTGTTCTACAACTAAAGGTCTTGCATTCAGAAAAAAAGAGAAAACTAGAAATGACGCTTATTGAAAAGGCCGATTAAATAATTAAACCATAATGAACATTATGTTCATGTTAACTATGCTTTTTATAGACAAATAAGTTAAAAAAGGTAAAACCAAATCAACGAGTGCAAACAGAATATCCCATAAAATGGAATAATCCAAACCTCGATCGATAAAATAGTATTCTATTATAATTTTAAAGGTTATAGCCATATAAGTATAATACCTTTTTTTTATTGTTATGCTGTTTTTTAGTATAATTTGGTATTAAATGTTGTCAATTTTGCTGGGATAACAACCCTTCTACGAAACCTATTAAAGTTTCGCCAAATAAATTTTAAAATAAGAGAAAACAACTAATGCCAAGGTCGGTGAAGTTATAATACGTGTGTTTGTCGCAATTGGAAAGGTGTGTATATTAAAAACCATAATGCTAGAACAGAACATAAATATCCGCTGATGTAGAAGAGATACTACACTAAATCGCTGGGACATAAATCAGTGAGATGTGCCTCAATTCAAGGTTGCGGTCGAGGTTCATTCGTTCTCTGACTCCTGAAGGTCCGGTTAGAAAAGTTTTTGTGGCTACGAAAAAAACACTACCTACGGTAATACTGAATCGAAGTAATCACAATAGTACCGAACAGTTTCATTTCTTTTCCTGAGCTATACTGTGGGAAACTCAGAAGAGACAGCTTGGATCCTTACTTTCAACTTTTCTAAACGTTTTAAGGTGGTTTGTATCTAAAAGAACCGCTTTCTGTTAAAGATTGCAGGTATGCCGGCCATATTCGGTCTATATGGTTGGATACCCATAAATAATGAGAGTAGTTTCGGGTTTGGAGAAATCTGGTTAATACAGTTAATACTCAAACATATTCGTTTTTAGGTGTTAAAGTATCCAGTAGAGGCGCCATTCCGTAGACCATCATGCCGAAGACCTATGATGAAGAAGTGAAGGAGCCGTTTTCAGCAGCTCATCCTAGAACGTATCTAAATGAAGGAATATTGTTTTTTTCTTCTTTACTCCTTTTTATTTAGTTTGCACACACAATGTGTGTATGATTGTTTACTCATCCCCGGATATTTGGGCATAAAATGCATCATGGTTATACACAGTCGCATAATTTAAAAACTTCTATAAGAGCACGCTGAAAGGCCTATGACATTAACACTTACGTAAGTGTTCGTACTCTGGTTCCTTATTTTAGCGGTCGAATTTAAAATGTTCTCAAACGCCCCCGCTCCACTCAGTATGCATAATGCAAAAGGAAAAGGCTCATTTGGCCGACCGAGCGTCCGACCAGACGCCGATACATATATATATATATAGGGGATCGGTTAATTTCCAATCGGGGAGCCATTGAATGTAAATCGCTCGCAATTCCTTCAGGCCTCGGCGACAATGGGACTTTCCCTGAGTGGCTTGCAAGACTTTCTAATTAGGGGGTCATGGGTCAAAAGGCCGGTGCAATATAGCACACTCACGCACGGTGCCGCACTTACTTCCTCGATGCGAAAAATATAATAATTCAGTGTAATTTTGTCTTACTTCATAACCGGTCAACGTTACATGTTTTATATGCAGGACATACGCCCAACTGAAAATGAGAAAATAAAACTAGTAATTACTTCGTGAATCCTGTCGGTACTTTATACTTGTTATTGCTTTAAAGAAATGTCAATTTTCAAAAGTAAATTCATTCTATTTTTTAAGTAGGTAAATTAAATTAGATTAGATTACACTTCCTAAAATCAAATATAATTCAGTAACACAAATGATACAAGGTCAGATCTTAATACGAGAAACCTGGAGAAGAGTCCAGTGGTTTATCCCCCTCTCGACAAGGGGTGGAAATATAAATTTTCCTCTTTCAGTCTCTTCTAAATTATGTATAGTAATAGTACTCTATATTTGTGTAGATGACGGAACCAGTGGAAACAGTGGGTTGACCCATTATCTCGGTCGGAAGCACCTTTCCTTTGATCGCTGCGAAAATGCAATAGTAATACTGCTGGGCGAAAATCTTGAAATTTCACCACTGGGTTTCTTGAAATTTTAAACACAAGTAGAGTGTTCCAGGGGGGCTCAGCGAACAACAATAAACTCAAAAATAAAATTTCATTGAGTGAAACCGTCCGACGTTAAACTAAAAAGTAATTTTCCCGAAATACCATTAAGTTAAGCTGTAATAACTGCACGGCCCGTTGGAATAATGAGTATTCGTCGCTGACAATAAAATACGGCTAATTCCGACCCGACCGGAACGCAGGGTATGGTAATAAGCCGAAGCGCATAACTGCCGCCATTTCAATTTCTAAAAGCCCGTCAACGTGAAAGCGACGGGTGCGTCCCCTCAGAAGTGTACCCGTCAGCGATTGCTCAACAAACGTACAGCGTACACACGTACTTGAGAATTTAAGTACTTAATCGTACAATGTGTGTCTTCCATTAAGATTTAATTTCCCAACACGTTATGCGAAAATATCTCTAGTTTCAAAACCTTTCCATTTTATATCCATACGCTTTCTATTATATAATGTTTATAGGTATTGTTTAAAGTGCGAGCAATACAAAGGAAGGAATAATGTTGTCCGTCCCCTACACCTTGCTTCATGTTTAAAGACCAAGACAGTAGCCTAAATTATTCTTCTTCATTTACACAATGATTTACACATTTCTACAATACTGTCTTGCAACTGTATTTGATAAAATGATCAGGAGGGTGTTTAGTTGTATTTAACGTACCCACTATTGTGGGTCTTATGTTCTGTTACTTACCCTACTATTAATATTAATTCGGAATATAATTTAATCTGTATCAAGAATGTATTGTATTCTTTAGTTTCGAATAGTAATGACCAAGAGGGACGATAATTGTGAATAGTACGATTTTTATTTGCACTCGGGGAACAATTGAATGTGGACAGGGCAGGGTACGGAGGGTGCTGTGGGCGGGAAAGGCGGAGTGATCTTCATGGTTATCATCTCCGGGACCGGGTAGGGTGGCGGGGGCGGCGGCGGCGGCCCCCTGGGGCTCACCGTCGGCTTGATGAACGCGTTTCCCTTCCTGACGCCCTCTATCGGCGGGTCGATCCCCGGGGGGCACTCGGGCAGCGGCTGGGAGAGGCACTCGGGCCGTCCGCCGCAGTCCCAGCGCCGGCAGTCGTCCTGAAGACCGTTCTTCTTCCAGCACTCGCACCCCGAGTACAGTACACCGCCTCTCAGTTCGTTGCTGGCGTATCGAGGCCTGAACCACGGCGGCACTCTCTAAAAAATACGTCATAACATTTTAATGGGATCGTAAGAACGTCTACTACGATCAGCGTTATTAACGCTTTATGTCATGTCTAATTAAAAGTAGTAAAATAAACCTTGGGAAGTACTACCGAAAGGCGACACTACCAGCGAGAGGGAGACAGAAACCCAATAAACCTACGTTAAGGAGAAACTATTTTTCAATAGGACTATTCGCACAGGACGATTTCCTGAAATTCCTAAATGATTTAGTAATATTACTACTAGTAATGATTAGATTGAAATATTAAAACGTGTTACTTTAGAAAATATATCCTATAACATTCGACTGATTTTGTCCCTTCATCTGGAGCCAACAAGCTTAAGAAACATGTAACATGTTTTAAAGAATATATATACGACAAACAACCGCCACAGTACAAGTAGCAGTGACAGTGCAGTGAGGATGCCCAAAAAACATCGAAAGTGCCAAAAATGACTAACACCGCTACTGAAGATGGCGAGCAGCCGAAACCGGTCTAGTAAAAGACCAAACCAGCGAGAGGAGACAGAAACACGCGAAATCTACGGTGTGTCGTTATGTTTCAGCATTCAGTTTTTTCTAATACATTAACAACCGGAACCGGAATGCATTGGAGTCGGTGTCGATAAAACGAGGAGGGGCGCCACCGAGTAAATAAATGACCGTCAACGACTGAATTACACATAGATGAATAATAAAACATTGTCTGAAATTGCGAAACATGATGGAAATAAAGAAGAAGGAAAAATGTAATTCCACCAAGGTAATTTCCTAATCGGAATTAATTTACTAAATAACGAAGTCTTATAGCGCCTCGCCAAGACTTGTTACGTTTCATCGGTTCCTGCAGCCAGTTACATTGACACTCACAAAGTAATCTATTATATAATACATTAGAATTTCGTAACCATAAGCGATATATTGTTTTAATAGTTATAAAGGTCAATCCTATACTAATAGGGTTAACCTAATTAGGGGTTCGGTGGGAGAATGAAATCCACAATTCTTGCGACCTTCCGTCTCCATTCCCTGATTTGGCCCTATGCTTCGCCGGTTTCGGTTAAGTTGATATTACGGAATTGTATTACTACAGAATGTTATATTCGATTTAATACTCCCGATAAAGAAGCCGCCGTGATGTCAATTCTTACTGTTGAAGTTTAAATTATATTAAATATTCAAAAAGGGAAGAGACAGGACCAATTTACCAGCGGGGGGTTGTCGAAGTAGAATACCCTCGGTTGGAACGGTTCGGCGAGGCGTCCGTCCACGGTGACTTTAACGTTTATCCTTCTGGCCCTAGGCCTCGATTCGAGGACCTCGTTCGGAATGTACGGGTGGGCCACGTCCCGCGGCGGTGGAGGCTCGTCAGGGGAACACATCGGCACGCTTTTCTTTGGATAACATTCCATTTCCGGCGGACTGCATTGAAAATAAATCATTGAATGTTTTCATAAGAAGAAGGCGACGAAGAAGGACGAGAGGAATAGGGCTGAATGATAGAGGGCTGGACTAGTTTTTCGCCATCCCTCCCCCAAAATGCCCAAGGCAATTCTGATTTGCTAGTTTCCTAGAATTTTGCAATTTGTTTTCCTGGTTTTAGTTCCTGAGTACATTGACTCCATTGAGTATATTGACTATTCCTGCGTATGACGTCAGTTCGTATTGCAGAATTCCATTCACATATGCTACGATGTAGTCAATAGATAATTAATTATCGCGCATAACGCCTACAAACGCATAATTGCGCAAAAAATACTTTAACCCAGAATATAGATGTATATATTTTCGTTAGCGAAAAAGGTGCTTTCCTTACGGATTCTTTAGCTCTTCGAGCAGTTCGTTGATCCTAAATAGTAGATCCTCGCGCTCGTCGAATATCCCGTAGTGATCGCAGCCTTCCATGGTCCCCATTTGTGTCCGGTATATTTTGTCAAGTGGGATGCGTGTGCAACTTAAAATTTGGAAAAATATGGCAGTGAAAAATGTTGAATGGAGTCCGGACGAATTTTCGCTATGGTTCCTTGTAACCGGATGATATTTGTGTTCATTGTTGTTTGTTTTTTAACACATGATTTTTCGATTTCATTTTTCGGATTTATTATGTTCAGATGTTTCAGAGTGGTTACATTACAAGCGAGACTATTAAAGTTCTGACATTGATAGCTTTAATGCGGCGTAAAAAATAACGCGACCTTCACAAGTAAAGAGTGGAATTAATTGTTGTTGAATTCTTTCCAAGTGCAAGTTTCCACTCGGTTAGCCAGTAGACGGAAATTGTATTCCAGCTTGGGAGATTTTCTCAATGACGATGGACGTCAACATTTTGTCTCTAAAGAGCCTAAACTTTTAGAAAAATGAGAGGCACAGGTGGAACAAAGTCCGGCCTAAAGCCTCACGAATGCTTCCAGCTTAGTTTCTAACCCCAGTCGATTTTCGTAGCTATTATCCGAACTCTCCCTACTCCTATAAATAAATATACATATAAATATAATTATATATTTAATGTTATTATATATATATATATATATATATATATATATATATATAATATATATATTAAGGTAACCGATAATTATTTTTTGAAACGGGTCAATCGAACAATTCCCAACAGCGAGTGTCTTAATATTTTTGTTGTATTTATTTTGCCATGAGAGCTTGGAATTAATATAATGAGATACTTACTGAGGTTGATGAAGCACCCTGATAGCACTTTAGTATTGCTGTATGATTACCAGTAGTGAGATTCAGCCGGTTAGGTAAAATACGTGCATATTAGGATGGTAAGGAATAAAACATATTTTTTACATAATTCTATTTATTATATCTCAGTATTTACAATAATGGATTGTCAGATTACGTAAATTATTTTCCCATTGGGTTTAACTGTGACTGTAATCAGTTTTTAGAAACTTTTCTCTGAAAATCTTGAACTCATGTGTCGCAACAAAATTTCAAGTGCGTATTCGCGCTGCTAACACGGATAGTTGAAGCGCGGGAACATAATTTTCTTGAGAACCCATAACCACGACCTAATCACAGCCTGCTTGTGTCAAATGTGAGAGTATTGCACTGTAGGGAAGGCACATTTGCCATTTAAGAAATTTTAAATGTTTTTTTTCTATATTATTCTTTATCCAATCGAATACAACATATAATAAGCACATCAACTCGTCTAGCCAGTAATGCCTACCTCCATTCCTTTCCAATGTCCGCGTTTCTCAATTTCTCATTCGTTGGAGAATTTTTACCAATTTCATATTTTAAATCGTTTTATAAAGTTGAAATATTTTTTAATTATTTGGAAGAACGTACATTTTAGTATATGTTTTAGTATATGTGTAGTATGTTTCAATACTTTTTTGAACGTGTGCAATGTTAGGTGATAATCAGCGTACAAAAGTTTCTTTAATTTATACTATATAATATATTCAAAGACGATCATTAATAATCTTAGATTTTAATGGAAAAAATTAATCTAGAGAACCGTTTTCTCTTCAAATTTAACATAACTCTTTTAATAAACCATTTAGTACGATTACTCATAATAATATTACTGTTAATCTAAAAGAAAGTTACGTGACCATTGCGAAAATTATAAATCGAGGTACCGCAAAATATTCCTGGAACTACCAGTGTTTTTTAGTTCGTTACGGGTGGTTCGTTAGTGTATGGTTGGTGCCTCTCCACTGGCAACGCGAATGATCCGACAAATTTAGTTCACAGTGATTTTGAAGTATCGAAAAGTCGTGTTTCGCACTTCTTTCATCATTGACATTTCCCTTTAACTACGAACGGTGCAGGCACACAATGTAATGCAAACTGTTTTCAATGGAATTTTGATTATTTGAAAAACGCGCCTCAATTCCTGTTAGGTCTGAGGTCGTGGCAGGGACTCTTCAACGGTCGCGGAAGGGAAGGTATCATATACCATATATCGTATGTTTAGATGCTATCGCAAATTTTGGGCTTATACGGCGATAACCTTGTTTCTCGGCGGAGTGATCATTGTTGCTGGGACTGAAGCTGGGCCTGGGGCTGGGGCTGGTGGGACTCTTCCTTCGGGGGCGGGGCCGTCGCCAGGTACTCGAGGCTGCGCAGGATGGCCTCTGGTATGGGCGGCGGCTGGGGGAGGTGCTCGCCCTCGGCGTGGTATCCTGTCTCGTCGGCGACGTACTTCACGCTGTAGGTCTTCCCGTCGTCCCCGACGTACGAGTAGGAGCCGCTGGACACTTCGCCGGCGTCCTCACCGATAGTCCTCAGTTGGCCCTCCTGTTCGGCTTTGGTACCGTCACCTCCCTCGTAGCTGCAATGAGGATTAGGATTTATCCTAATTGTTGGGTTGTACTGGTGGAATGAGCTCCACTCGTTTAATCCGTCGCATTTTATAATTAATAAAAATTAGGTCAGCCGTAATAAATCCCCGTTTATAATGTTTTCTACCTGGGACAAGGACCAATTGAAAGATCAGTTGCCCAGTGTCAGATAGCAATATAGTTGTTAGAGTTGTCCCGCAGTTATTGAATTTGTCCCTTAGACGATGCACGTGTGGCGTGAGTGTTCCAGATGGCGGAACACTATTAGATACGTGACACAGGGTATCACGCTCCTTACGCGGCCTTACCCTTGCGATAACGTTCAAATATTATTAATTTGGCTCGAATAACCTGATTCATTGATCATCGATTTAACAATCCCAGATGGTTGGAATAGTAACGGAGGACATATCGATAATTTTGATGAAAACACAAATAGTAACGCTAATTATACTTGTTGATCGAAATATTAAAATAAAATAGGCCACGCTTTGTACGTATCATAATTTCAATATCTTAATTATGATATTTTATCTATTAAAAGTAAGGATGCTTAAAAACTCATGAATGAAAGGTTCCGGTTCTACTACTTCGAATTAAATACGTCTTCGGTTTAAATCCAAGAGAATACTCGTCTTAGACGTCAACATCGTGTTAGCTCTAGAACATACAAGGTAAAATAATACCTGATCTGAGATTACATACCTGTATCTGTAGGAACCATCGTGGTTGACAGTATTGTCAAGGGAGACAATCGGTACCGGTGGCTGTGTCGCCTTCAGAGGTACCTGCTGGTGTTGGGGCTCCTGAAGTGACTGCTGCTGCGGGTAGGCCAGAGCTCCCAGCAAGCAGCTCAACAAAACGAGTGCCTGAATATTATTGACAATATTTTATTCATTTATTCCTGATTTATGTTCAATAGTGCTTTGCCGAACTAGGTTGTGCTGCCTATGTCTCACTAATGTTATTGAATCACGGTTCAAATCATTAAATTAAATATTTATGACTTTAAGGGAAAATTTAAAGAAATAAAGTAACATCGTCGGTTTTTATATTTAATTAATACGAGTCTGAAAGGTGCAATCTTCGCTGGTACTATTTAAGTGCGCTTTCACGTTTGAAGGGAGATACACTATGAATGTAACGGGCTGTGTAACAGTCGGTCGGTGTGGGCGGGTCGCGGGGATTCTGCGACCCGGCCGGTTACATAAGTTTACTGGGTCATACTCCCGAGATGTTGTTACTTTTACTTCCATCATAACCTCGTGACGTCTCCGGGCGTTCGAGTCATGACCCGAGCTTCGAGATCGAACGGTCTGTTCCACGTTAAATTGCGAGGTTGCGGTTACACTTCTACGCTTATTTAAAACACGCTCACTCTCTCAAACATAAGTAAATATACACAAATATGTAGGTGACCCATTTAAACGTCCCAGTGGCCAATGTATCGTGAGGTATACAAGAGGCAAATGGCCAAATCAATGTTATTTCCTTATATAAATTAAATCTCCCCGCTACACCCATATTATTCTACACACATTTGAATTTAAGACACACTTATACCTATAGTACCTATATATTCATTTTCTGTTTTTAATGAATTCCCATTCTACCTTTTCCCCCTAAACATGTCTGCTCCTATTCTATTTTTTACTTGGTAAAAAATAGAAATTTATTTATATAGGTAATGTGCTGGATGTCCCTAATGTTCTGTAGCCTTTTTAAATTTAATATTAATTAATTATAATTTTGATACATCACCGAAACAATTTAACCTATAAAAATATCCATAAATTTAGTTGCAACAAATTTCCCGAACAATAATCTTGGAGTTTATGGTCTCCGAGACCAAATAACTGAACGATCTCTATCCTGCCATTCAATGCTACTAAGCAAAGGATCGAATTTAAAAATATACCTCAATGATATGTTGGTTATTATTAATGTTTTTTATATTTGTATATGTGCTACATTATCGGCATACATCGATGGGCCCCGAAGTTGTTTCAATTCCTGTTAAGGAAAGAATAAGAAGTCGGTTAAGAATACTTAACGGATCCTAGCCAATGTTTAAATTAATGTTAGTGCGCGTAAGAACTATTTCGTGTAGTATTTCTTAGGTAGGTTTAGACAATAAATGTCTTCGGGGACAATAAGTTGTAAAAAGAAAAAATTTAAATAAAATTATGAAAATATTAGGTCCAAAACGGGATATACCCGAATTAGGGTTTCGGTGGGTGTCCACTTACCGGTTTCATGACGTCGGTCGATACAAGAGCGGTAGTGAACTGGGCGAGAGCTGTACTGGGGTGAGTGACTGAGAGATGGTGCGGTTATATAGGGTGGGCTTGGGCCGGCACCTAGGGTGGGGCACGGGCTGCACCGCGGCCGCCCGCCCAACTGGATTAGGCCGCCGCCGAGAAAGCCCGATCGGCCCCCCGCGCTCACACTGGCAATTTGTAACGCCGACCGAGTTTGGGACGCTGCCGAGCACGCCCGGTAAAGGTTAGCCGGTCCTGGAAATACGAATCTGTGGAAAATTGTACGACGAGTTTTTCAACCCGAGATGACAGGGAGTACTTTCACCGGTGAGACGCTGCGGTGCAATTACCGTCATAAACAGCTGTTCGGGTTCATTTCGCACAACTGGGATAGCTTGCGGGAGTGTTTGGAACATAACTCGTGCAAATTTCTGTCTCTATAACAGTTAAATTATGCGTGTCGAGTACCGATAACCTTGCAGTTCGTAATCCGTCGACAATTTAGCGGACCAATTCAAATTGATTGATTTCATTATACAACATAATCAGTTTAAGCTAATGCCACTACTGCGGTAGTCCATACGGCCTATGCAAACTGAACCCATGTAAGTAGGGATCCATCTAAAATCGTAACTTTTTTCTAATGAAAGCTTAATTTACATTCTTTTAGAGTCATGCATTTTATCTACGTAATGCGGAATGTGGGACGTTCGAGTAGAAACACCACATAATAATCAAGAAAAGTTAAATCCTGTCTTTAATTCTTTAATATGATCGATGCTATTCTTGCCTTAAATAAAATCATGCGATTGAGGTCAGAATATTCATTGGTGAAACACTAGGAACGAAATTTGTTAACTTAGATTTCCCCGGACAGACAATTACCGTTCACTTTGCCTTAGGAATTAGCGGGTGGACCGTAATCGGGAAAAACCGTACGGGCGAGCATAATTCAGAGATGAGCAAATGTAGAGAAAGCTGGGTCACCACACATGCTCATTTTCACTTTCGCACCCCATACCTAGTTGGAGCGGGCCTGGGGAAAGTGCAACGGCGCCGCTAAATTGAGTTGATGCACATACTGGGGTCATGGAAAAGCATCTCTCTATCCGCGCGTATTTAATTACAGCCGTCGGCAACCGACTGAAAGTTTACCAAGCCGTATTGACGACTGCAGGTCGTCGATATGTTCGCAGAATTATGTGTTACATGCACAATCTCGAAATTAAAGTATGTCAAAAACTCCCTCCTAAAAGAAAAAGAAATTAAAAACTAATAAAATTAAGAAAGTCTGGGTAAAAGTTGAGATTCGTAAGTTTGAAAATGGCTTCGTTCTATTACAATTTGGAATATAAACTTTTCTAACCCTAAATAATAAAACTGCCTAATTTAAAATAAAATTGTTTATAAAACATAATTAAAAAATAGGATAATTTCAGGAAATATTGACTAAATTATAAGTGCTGGTGAAGAAAATAGACCGCATGGAGAATGCAGTTATTGATGTTTTAATGATAAATAATATTTTTGGAGTGCGATAATTATCGTGTAGCTTGTCATAATCTTGGGGGAGACTGTTTCCCTTTTTGCTCTGCAGGGCGAGTGACTTTCCCTCGTTTGATAAGCCCTTGGGGCCATGTTCCCAGCCCGGTGTTTCGCAACTCTTCCTAGTTTCGGTTTCAATAGCTTCGGGTCACGACTCGAATCGAACATTCGGCAAAAAGCTCGACTTCGGGTCGTGTAGCGTGAATTTCTCAAATTCATTTCGTATTTTCAATGCGGGCGTTACGTTCAATTCAATGAATAATTGAAGAACTACTATGCACTGTGCCGTTTCGTTCGATGCTCTACGCGTTTCAGATTATTTATTGGCATTCGATAATTTATTGTTGTGAGTGGAAATTACAGGGATGCTTAACCACAGGGATATGGAACATATCATTTAATTCTATTCAAATATGAAACGAATAAATTTATTAACGGTTGATTATTACAAATACAAACACAAATATACATTGAACAAAGTATTAAGAAATACAAATTATGTAATATGATTTTCTTCAGCCTGAAAATATTCGAATTTAAAATTTTTTTTTATTCAATATTATTATAATTAGTAGAAACTAATCACTAAAACTTAGCTTCATATGAAAGTAAAATTCCTAGAATTTTTTTCATGTTCAGGACTGATATTGGAAGATTAGGAACTGGTTATGGACATTAAGTGGTGATACTTTATATTCAATTTAGACTGGACCAGTGATTTACCTGACGGTGATATTCTGCACTATTTAGCCGCCCCGAAAGTGGGTCTCCTGTCGACTCAATTGGCCTTTCATAAAGTCCCAATGTATTCAGCGTTGAGCGTCGGGGGTAGCCCCAACCCGTGTCACGGCCCACGAGTGGTGGACGGGGGGGAGCGGGACGATGCACCAGAAACCGGTTTTACAGGAAGCGACCGGGCCCCCCGACGAAACAGACGACTGGGACAAATGTTAGCGGTGCATATATGGGGGGTAATTTCGCCCGTTGTGCGTCCCACATGGTTGGGGGACCCAATATTTGGCACTCTTTCTGCTTAGGCGTTTTTTGAGAAGTAGATTAATGCTAAGAATTCTGGACGTCTACATTTTTCATACGGCTAACGTACGAACTATCGTTATTGTCGGATCCGCGTTGTTTTTTGAACCGTGCGATTTTGAGATGTCTCAAAGAATAAACTGTAATTTAAGTTAAATTCTCCGGATGATGTAAAAACTAGCCGCTTTTTTAAAAAAAAAGCTGTTTTCGTTTTATGTTTTTCTCATCGGTTGACTGATATAAACGAAATGTGAAAATAGGTAATAAGAGCATGTAACTTATAACTCTGTCAGTTTCAGAGACGTTAAAGTAAATGTGAACCTAACTCTGTTTCACAATCTCACGGTGGCGGGCCCTCCAAAAACCTTTCCGAGAACTCATCCTAATGGGCGAGAAAGTCGAAGGACAAGGCGACTGGCGGTGGATCTCCTTCTCTCGACCTTATTCTTTTTTTTTTACTTTTTTCTGTGTAAAACATGGAATCCGAGCACGCCTACCCGGCGGTAAGTGGACCCCCGGTGTGTGTTTGTGTGTGGAGCGGGCGTTGCTCAAGAGCTTCGGTCCACCGGAGCGCCCATTATCCGTTAATGGGGCTGCTATTGTTCTGTGGGTCCAGACGTGAGGGAAAGCAAGTTATATCACTGCCCATCCCATCTTCCTCCTTCCCGGCAGCGTTACGCCGACGACCGTCACGCGAGGTCAACCGGTGGGGAAGTGACGATCCCATATTCACCGATCCGAGAGGAAAGCGTGTTCCGTTTAATCAGAGTCCCATTTGAAATAGTTTATTGTAATAAAATGCACTGTCGTTTTGATCGCACTTCCAAAAATATTAACAGTAACTTTGAAATATTTAGCAGAGTATTTTCCTAGAATTTTCTACTAAGAACTTTGAGTATTGGCACCCTAAAGATTGAGTTAATTGATAACTATAGCAAGTGTCCATTATTGTTTTTAATCTGTCTGTTAACTTTTCAGGATAAACATTAGTCAAAGAAGCGAGCCTTGATTGATGTTGTTAATAAATAAAATAATCTGTCCGATCAGGTTTCAGGCTGGGGGGAACGAAGCGTGCTATAGAAGTGGTATTTCCAGTCGTGTTCAGTAAACGCCGCGCTGGAGGTAATTGGCTGGGGCCTAGTGTTTAGCTGTCTCTGAAGGAAGGTCTACTACTCTATCCAATGTTATTCACCAGTCTATTATCGTGTCTCACAGTCGATTTTTTTAACAGTAAGGCATATTGAAAATATCATGGGTTATATGAAAAGTAAGACGGATAAAATACTGTTTTCCACAAATACGGCAATAAAATCTGATAATGTTATGGCATTCAGGTATGAAAAGGAATATTGATGATCGTCAATGAATTTTTAACTTCAAAGGCTGGTTTCCGTTATTACTTTCACACATTCATTCATTCATTTCATAATTTTAAATGCTACAATCAAAGGTTTTCAAACGTTGACAGTTAATTACTATTTCATACTTGTTTCCAGCGTGTTACTGTGACTCCCCATAAAGCTGTTTGAAACAATCCGAATAATATACTGGAATGATTGTTGAATTCACTGGTCCAACGCTCTCCAGTTCTAGAATTCAGTTTGTTAGAGCTTCTTATTGGGCGTTGCTACTGGGAATATTGAAATAACGTTTACCGTACGCTCAATTAATTGGGTATTTGGGATAAGAAGTTATCGTGCGGGGCGAGGAACGCGTGAAAGCGCGAGGCCGGGCCGTGCCCTACTGCACTATCAGGTAAAGCCAGATTGGCCTGAACGTCACCTGAGAAAGGGTCGCATTAGCATAGGGCGGTTGTGACACGTAGGTGTCGCCGCCCCCTCTCAAATTTCGGTCTGGCATTTGGTCCCGGTCTCACGCCCGGAAGGAAATAGCGTTTGTCTGAACAGACGGCGACCTTTTATGAACTATTTTCCACGCAGTCCAGTGTATATGTACAATAATCGGCTATTTTGCAGTTTCCACAGCAACTAGAACAGGTTTTATGATTCGGTGACAGCCAATGATCATCGCCGTTATTTGTCTCTGGCATGTTGATTTCGGGCAAGAAACTAGAAATCATTAAGTGATCTATTTGAGAAACAAAGACAGACATGAGTATCGACATTCCGAATTCACTTTCCTTCAACACCGTTTTATACTCAATTCCCATTCTTATATCGATTGGAGGAGAGTCTCCCATAGTCATCATAATTGTACCGATTCCTTCCTCCTTTTCATCTGCATCCCCGGGTCGTTAGACGTTTCTAGTCTAGTAGGAAGACGCCCTCCTGGCAAATCGGAGGTGAAAGCCGACGACACGTTGCCGTTCAAGTGAGTCATACTCCAGACCACTTAACTACCGTGATACAGCGCTAACGGGCGCATTCAGACATTGAACCTTCTTCGTCTATAAAAATATGGTAAAATTCGAACCCAGAATTACTTATTATAGTCATTACCACCTGAGCCACAGGCTCATAATTATCAATTTGGAATAACTTCACTTGCCATTACCTTAAATAATAATTTTTAATTGGAATTTGTAACTAATATAATTCTTCAATAGTATGAATATTTTGTATTTAACAATAAATAATTAGCGAGCTACTCGTTCTCCTCATTAACAACTTAACAAATTCAAGCTCCCGAAAGTGGCAGCACTTATTTAAAATATATTTGTAGCATATCTAAAAATAATTAAATATTGGCTCGTATTATAAAATTATCTTGTAAAGTAGCCTTTTCCAGTATGCCCTAGCATTGATACAAAAATAGCTCCGGAACTTCCCACGCGCTTTCGTTCCTGGACTGAATATTCAGGAACACAGAGTTGCGCCACGAAAGTTTCCAACACTTATTAGCGTGCCATATCCACGTCCGACTAACGACCCGCGTAACGATTGTTTCAATGGGGGAGTTCGCACGGGATTGGCTCCAACCGGGATTCCGTTCTCTCCAATTCGTCGGGACGAAAAATGGATGGAACTGTCGACATGAACCCCTACGCACTTCCTCAAAGCTCAGCTTCCCATCCCCCCTATAAGAGTAAGTATAAGTAAGTCCCCCCGACAAGAGAAGATTAAAATAAATTTTCTTCTGAAAAGGCGTCACATAAATCATCTGCGATTGCTTGGTCTTGAGACGCTGGAATTGCCGAATTAGTCATTGGAATTAATAAAAAAAAAATTTTCAGATTATAAAGGTACTACTGTTATATGTACTATACGAAAATGTGTTCAATTCAAAGGGTTTGATTTATTCAGAAGCCAACATAATTGTACCTGTCAATGCGAATTGCCTAGCACAGCCAATTTATATTTAGAATAATGTCGCGCTTTTGAGCCTAGCAAATTGTATCTTTAAAAACTAAATTTTTTCCGATATAATAAAAAATCTCGCCAATTATCAGGTTAAATAGATAATAAATTTTGTACTTCAGTTTATACCTTAAAAAAATGTTTAAACATAGTGTACATTTTTTCAATTACTGTTCAAATTCAGCAATTAAACCTATTAACTGATTACACTTTTTGTAGTCAACAATATTGTAGACTTTATGAATTAAAATGTTGGTGCAACTGAAATTTTTAATCTGGTATATTACACTAATTATAATAATGTGTCTGAACTTATGTCATTTTCATGCAATTCCAAAGGAGACAATCAATGTATCTGAGAATATCCTTATAATAAATTATTAAATTCCTGTCAGATTCTTGGTAAGAAGAGGTAAAATTTATTTATTGATTTAGAATATGAATGGAATATATAACGAAATAGTAAAGTATAATGAAGAAATAATTGCCTTGTTCCATAAATGCAATCCAAAGAAGCTTTAATACATCTTTTATGATAGCAATTAAACAGGGAATATCTTGTAAGTTTTCTATCCTTGCAAAATGACATTTGACTTTTATGATGTGGTTACGATTTTGTCATTGAATAAATGAGTGTAAAACTATACATATGCCGTATTGAAAAGTTTACTTTGTAATGACATTTCAGAATTCATGAATAAAACATCGAAATTGTTTTTTCTACATATGACATTATTTTGGTCTTAAAAAGTTTTTATTTAGTATATTCAGGATTGGGTATGTTATTTTAATATTTGAACAGTTAATCAATTTTTAAAAATAAGTTGATGAAATCAAAAAGATATTTATCACCTCATGTTTGTTCCTTAAATATTTTTAGTAACTACAAAATGATAATATATTATGGCAAAAATTAATTTTATCAAATTCTATAATATTTTGAAATTAACTATTAAATTGACTATTTAAGTATAATATAAGTATATTTTTAATTGATCCATGCTTGCTACTTTTCATATCACACAAATAAACTAATCTAGAATAGGTTCTAGCACAATAATGTGAGTACTACATTTGCAAATAAATTTTACTACTACTATAACTAAATTTGTTCCTTACAAAGACATCAGAAATATACAAGAAGAAGTAATGCTATCCTTAAATGGCCAAATGAAATTTTGTGCTATTCCTTATAGCTATTGATATTATTTTATACTTAACAAAAAGTTTATAAGCTGTCCATTTAAAATAAAATTACAAACTTCATTATATTAACTACTTTACAGTGAATAACAGAAAAGATAAATGGAATTCATTATTACTTTTCCTGATAAAATTAATGTTAATTATATTTATACAGCACTACAAATTATGTATTGAAAAATAAATTGAACAATAATTTGTATGAATCATTAAATTTTATATATTGCATTACGCTGTATTTTTTAGGAAAAAAATATTAAACTTATTTATTTATTCATGGTTGCACCTTGTAATATATATATATATATATATATATATATATATATATATATATATATATATATTTTTTTTCAAACTTTTTCCACTAAGAATTTGCATTATTTGATGGTTTTTTTCTGCAGACATTATTTTCGTTTAGATATACATATTAAGTATTTTCAAAAGACGTGAATAACTACATATTCGTGAGTTATTTGCCTTAGTTTAATTGGTAGGCTTAGCAATGGGTAGAGAGCCTATATTATTTAGACTATAAAGATAGTTTCCAGAGGTAATAATAAATAGCACAGATAATACCTTTAATTCTCCTGACTTTTATGGTTAATCTAACATAACATGCACTTAGTGTCAAACTTATACACGCAATCCAAAGGAATATATGTTTCTACCGAGCCCGAGAAATTATGAGGATGTCGTGGATTCGTTCATCACCTCCTTGGCACACATTAATGGTTGGCGCTAGTTTGAATATTACATAAGTTCCCTGTTTCCTGAAAAGGACATCTCCGGCAGAAACCGTGCCGATTAAGGAATGATGTACAATATGTATATAAAGATGTTCAATAGGTAGGGGATGGAAAATAGCCAACTACGAGAAGCGGTTGGGGCCCCGTTTAATTGTGTTAAGAGTTTCAACCTTGACCCTGAGAGTTGGGGCACGTGTTCTTTGAGGCCGGTTGAAAAGTCTTGGCAGGACGCGATCTGTTTTACGCTCGGGGCTAGCAGCAACCGGCCTGTTAAGTAACAACAGGTTTATTACCATAATTCCAGTCTTCGGTTTTTTAGTTTTATCTTCCGTAAGCCATGCAGCTTACTATCGACGCAAACGCAATAGATGGGTTGCCCCCGGTACACGTGACTTGGACTAGGCGAAGCCCTTGATGGACAATTGACTTCCAATAATTATAAGTCGCCGCGTCCTTCAGACTTCCGCGATGTGGAAAACAAACGTAACGGCAACATATCAGCAAAGGTCCTTAGTTTTATGGAATTATTACCTAAAAGGCTTCCTGGAAATAATTCTGAGAATCTACAAAAATAATTTCGAGATGGAACAAATAATTGACAGAATTTCTCTTCAGTTCTAAATTTCCTCTGTTTAGAACCGTTTTTACACCGTTTAACTACGTACTGTGTTGGATTTGAACATGTCATACCGTGTCGTGAAGGATAATCATAGTTTTGATTATCTCTTCTTAATATGTTATCGAGACAAACCATTAATCAAATAATCAAAAATAATGACGTATCCTTCTTCTTCTTCCTTCCCGCTTCAGACATGCCCTTGGCCCAAACACTCGTTCTGTGGTAGCAGAAATAAAATTTAAACCGTGTCATATTCTATCTCCACTCATAGATTTGGCCTTTAAGCTACAATCATGTAGATTATAAACATTAAGCCGATTTTTGTTTTCTTTTTCGGAAACATTGCTCCAGCTTGAAAGTTTTGATATATCCCGCGATTACTGCTATATACGTTCTATTGTTCCCTTTCTATCCATTGGAATGACTGAATATTTTTGTCATTTTTACACACTTCCACTTCTTTCTCACATTTATGATTACTATATTTTTTCCTTTTTTTTTGGGTTAAAGTATATTAACCCAAGTTTATCAATGAGTAGCTTGCATGAACGAAGCGTAACGTCAAGAGTTTCCATGGACATTAAAAGAAACGCAATGTACTTGCGAAATACACGCATTTTCAAATACTCATTCCCCATTCAAAAATCATTCTTACGCCATGCTCAGTCCAGTGGGGCTGCAAACGACGCAGTCCCGTATCTTAATTTTTTATTTTCCATTTGTAAATTGCCATATTTTTTCCACGGAGTTTTACAAGTCTGTTTGATATTTGTACGTTGAATCAATCTGCAGCCTGTTATATAAGCTGCGGGCTGTAAGTGGGAGAGCTGCACTTAATAAACGCGCGGCCTCGAACAAGTGCAATTATCGATTACGCCGGTTCTTGAAAAATAATCCTCGTTAGCACCCATCCGCAAATCATCATTGGGGGCATAATACTACTATTTGTATGGATGCTTCGACAGAATTCTTCAGTTAACAACAATTTCTTTTCCCAGACTTGGTGTCACTGCACCCTTCGAACGTCAGAACCGACCAATGGCACGGATAGTTTTTTTGGTCGTTAACAAGATCTTTTTTTCATTAAACCGTGATTTTTTATTTTAAATTGTATGGTGTTATAGGCAGGGGGCAAGATATTGCAATATATACTTACAAAAATCGTCTTGACAAAAAGTATTTGCTTCAGGATAATTTAAAGAAGAAGAGGAATCTTTCATCTTTCTTCTTTCTTGTTTGATAAAATACATATTTATGTTGTTCGATCAATATTATGTAATAAAAATGTAAATCTTTGGATCCGAAGCATGGTTTGGTGTTTGCAGTTGCCTATTTTTTAAAAATAAATCTGATATATAGTTTAAACCCGTTTAACGAATAGACGTGGTTGTTACAGATATAGACACTGTTCCGCATAGACAAGACAATTTTGGTATATTAACTGAAATCGTCCAGTAGATTAAGGAAATATATTATTGGTTCTGGCAATAGTTCTGGAATTCTTAAAAGTTCCCCCGTCTATCATAATTTGTTTTTGTAAATACTAAAATATCATGTCTAAAACATGAAATTGTACGAAATAAATAGATTATTTCTGTGTGAGAGTTAAGTTTAGAAATGGCAAGAAATTTATAATCATGGATATATAGTGGGGAAATAATTAAAAACAATCAGATAAAAAATATACAAGAGTTCGATATATTAACAATAGATAATACAATAGATTATATATATAACAGGGAGCGTACAGTACCAATAACCAAGTATTCAGCGGCCGTACATAGTAGCGTCATAGGAGGACGGGGCTCGGAATGAGTCCCCGGTTAAGCGTCGGATAACGAAGAAGTCGATATAAGGCGTAAGATCGGGGGGGAAGGGGGGTGAGTTGGACTGGGATCAACCCCTGGGGGTCTCCGGGGTGGAGGGCAGGGTGGCCAGGTAGTCGAGGGCCTTCTGTATGGCGGCCGGGATGGGGGGTGGAGTCGGCAGGTGGGCGCCCTGCGGCTGGAACCCTCCGACGTCGTCGGCGACGTACCGGATTTCGAAGTGGTTGCCGTCCTTGTCGGTGTAGGCGAACCCGCCCTGGGCGACAACAACGTTTCCGTCGGTGGGGTCGATGGCCTGCTTCAGTGTTCCCGTCTCGTCCGCCTTGATACCGTTCGCCGTCTCGTAGCTGAAATTTATGAATTTTAATTAATTTCGAAGATTATCGCTCAGTTAAGGGATGAAATTCTGGAGAAAGTACTCCTCCTTAAGCTCTTAAGGTAGTAAGGGATGAATTGTTTCGCTATTATTTTCCACCGAGTGTCTATAAACGTTCAAAAACACCTGGCTAAGAATAAGGCAGCTGTGTGTCTCCTGACGAAGGGGTATTTCGTCATTTTACGGCGCGATGCAAAATGTCAAAGATAACCGGATAGTAAATACATTTAACGATCCACAGTAGTGAGGATGTGAAAGGGCCGTTTGCGCCTCTTGAAACAATTGGTGTCTTTGCTATTGGAAAATGAGTAGGTAATTGTGCTACCGTTGGTATAAGTCTATCATTGAATGCAAGATAACATCGGCTTATCGGCAGTTTGCAGTTCAAAAGTACTGATAGACAGTGATAAGCGTCATTATACTAGAATATAATACATCGTTAATGTAACATTTCTACAGTTCGGATTCGTGAAAAACTGATTTCTTGAGTGATCCCGCTTATTTTAAACACGATTTGAACTTGGCTACGATTACAAGGAAAAATGTCTCTGAAATTACAAGGAAGATCAGAGGGACATTACCGATGGGTCGGTCGTAGGCATCATTGTTCATAATATGTAGAAGCGCGCATGACTCTGTACTCCAAAGGACGGACCTTGACTCGGACGATCCACGATCTATCGAGAGATCGTTAATTTATAGCATCTACAGTTATTCTATGCGGGACAATTTTATTCAGCCCGTCATCCCGCACGTTGCGACAACATTCCCCGTCGGAGGGGAGTCAGGTCATTTCCAAACATAGCGCTAATCCTCCTTTCTTCAATCTTAAAGGTCATTCACGGCACAAATTAGGAACTCGCCGTCCCGCCGATTCGAAGGAAATTTGCGGTCAAAAGCGAATGAATTTACAATTTAAAAGCCAAATGAAGCCGAACAAACGGTCTCTTAAATGTTGAAACAGAGTCCAGGGTAGCGGGCTCAGCGGTGTTTTAACGGTCTGCCTACTTTTCGGTTTTTCAGGGGCAATACTCTCATTCCTCAGTCTGCACCTATCGATTTTATTCTTAAAAATCAACTCACTGAATATTCATATATTAAGATTTGTTCTATTAGAATGTGTTGGACCACCTTTTTTGGGATTACCTTTATGGAGAATCGTACACGCGTAATTATTATTGGAGTATTCTTTCACCTTTGTCCATTTCAGTATTTGTCACTTGACAGAAATAATTTTATGATATTTTAATATATAATTTTACCTCCACTGATATGATCCGTCGGCATTGTGTTCTGAGGTCTGGCTGACTATAGCGATGGGCTCACCTTGCCTGGGCGCTTGAGGAGCGGCCGCCGCCAACCCCAACAACAAGGCTAAACTCAATCCTACGAGCTGAAAACAAAATTCGAACAAAAAAATTGAGACGATCAGATGTTAAGTGTCCAAAAAATAGTTGGGCAACCGGGTCTGGGTGTTGGTTAGGAGGAGGGCTGTAATTAGCCGGGCCGGTGAAAGTGTGGAGAGGACCCGGGTATGAGGCAATTTTGGCGGCTCCTTTAATTTTGTTAGGGCAGCTGCCGAACATTTCAATAAAGGCCGTCGGAGCGAAGTCCGGCGGGGGCCGGGGTCATCTTAGGGACGCTGAACGGGGAGAGAGAGAGAGAAAGAGAAGATTCACCTCGGGTACCTGACATATGCGCAGAGGCAGCTCTGTCGCAACTCCTAATGCAACATCTAGTTAGTCCCCCCCCCGGACCCACACTCATCTAATAAATGCGGTACCGCGGGCACACCTATACCTGACGTATTCTAACGAAATGTTCAAACAATTAGCGTGGTCTTACTTTCGCTTCATTCCTCTAAGCATTACAGGCGGATAGAATTAGGACATACAGTTATTATTTATGAAACGACTTATCAGCGGGACCGCGATTAGCTCAAGGATGTTATAGTCGTTTGCTTCGGACACAGTTTCTGACGTCTGCGGACGCCTTCCCCGGAAAATATTTAATATTGAATCAAATATACTACTAATAATTTGAGCATAATCCGGAATGAAACTGATAGATAGTGGACCAGAATTATATTTAAGAGGAGGTAAAAGTCAAAAAGTCAAAAGAGAACGTTACGCACATTATTCGCATTACGCCTTGTAATTCTCGGCCTGTATTTCTCTATAATAATAGAAAAATGTAAGGAATTTTACGGAGATATGTTTATGACTTGAAACGGTATTAATATTGATGTTGCGTTAATAAAACTTTTACTCCTGTCTGTACGCGACACCGTTTTCGCGGAAACCCGATTCGATCGCTACCAACCCGGAATTCTAAACTGCTCTCGCCGGTCAAATTTGAATAGAGCTCGGGATTCAGGAAACCTGGGCGTTCTTGAAACGCGGTGCCTTCAGAAGCGGCGTGAGTATTCAGAAGTGTTGAGTATTCAGGAGACGGCCGCCCGGAGAATGCGGTTGACATGCAGAGCGGCCGGCGCCGCTACCGCTCACGTACGAGTTTTAGTTTTAGTACCGGAGAGTATCTCCGCCTCCACGCCAATTTCGCGCACCGACTAAAATGTGAATCTAGCCATAAATTTCTACATTATTAAACCTTCGAAGGTATATATATTTAGACACGTCCGGTATAATTAATACAAGGGGTGATCTACGCGCTATGCGTTCGATTTTTAATTCCCGCATTATTATCCCATAAATATACGAACAATAAATTTTTATTTACGGTGAGATAATGATGTTTTTCTTAATATGTTATTCTCTACTATCCGCGTGTGGACCGTAAGAATCGCGATATGAATTCTCTAAATGGAGGGTCTAAGCGGCAATAAAATATATATATATATATATATCTGTGTGAGTGTATTGAAATTGATGTTAAAGTGGGCAATAAAATTGAGAAAAATAATGTTGCCTTAATAGAAATAAGGGGACATATGTGTCCTGTGGGGTTGGTAAAGAGTCAGTCCGGAGGCTTGATAATTCATTAAGCGAGAATTATTATTACCTTAACGGCCTTATGCTATTAGGAAAATATTCGAATTAAATTGATCGAAATCGTAGGGGCTTAAGATATATTAAGATTTTTTCTACCGAAAGTAAAATGGAGAATTCGAAGGGGCAGACGGTTTTTTCATGGGTATACTCACAGTGTTCATGATGTGTGTTCTTGTCCGTCGGTCGTTGTAAACGTCGCCACGAGACTGAAGTGGCAAGAGCCGTACCTCCCCTATATATAGGTGGAGGCTGGGATCCCGCCGCTTACCCGGGCCCCCGCCCCCGCCCCCGCCCCATCGTCGTCCCCAGTCGCGTCCCCCGTCACACCGCCCGCTCGTCTCATACCGCAATTATTTACATAGCCGGCGTCGCTATTGGGTTTAGCTCCCGGCGTATCGAACACGGCGGCGGCCAGTTTCTCCGAGGATTCGGTGACGGTCGGGCGGTACGCCGTTCCGCGAGAGTGAATTTATTTTATCCAGTGTTCCGACGAACGATGTCGATACGGCAAATCGTCTAGTATCTCATGAACACGATAGTACGGGAGTCAATACGAGCCCTAGGCATTCACTAATGTAGCCGGTTTATGATCGTTATTGGAATAGCTGCAGAGGGTGGACAGATTTTCAATTGCAATTAGTTGCAATATATCGGTAGATGATCACACACTTTTCCAGTGTTACGTAAATAATGTTCGTACAAGACAAAGCCGAGTGTTTCATGAAAACGGTGGGTTATCGACTACCTTCAGAAGTCAATAGTATGGGATATTATTCGTTAAATCATAGTGGAATGAGGTTTAATCCGCCCAATAATATGTCAGGAACCGGTTGTCCCGTATTTTAGTAGTAGCAGTAGCAGTCGAATTAGTAATTTGCTCGATTGGGGAGGATGTAACGTAAACATTTATTATGGGTAACGGGAACAGAAATAATATTTTGAAAGTGAAAGATGAGTGAAAATATTTCGGCGATGCTTCCGACCATTACCAAAGTCAAGACAAATAAGTCTGATCATTGAGTTCCGGCTCTTCTGCTCACACTGTATTAATTTAGAATCGTCAATATTATGCTGGTTGCGTTCTGTGCGTTTGACCATAAGGAATATTTAAAATGGTTAACTTAAACCAGTCTGGATCAAAGCGATACTCAACGAGATAACAACTCGGATTATGGTTTCATTATTTTACATCATTATTAATCTTTTCTTGTGGATTGGTTTGTTGGCTGAGAAACGATTCGAAGCGTCAAAATGAATTTATCATCGTTGCAATCGTGCCCAATTCGACAGTGTAATAGCGCATATTTGTACCCATTACAAATCACTTTTGGAATCCGCACGCTTTGAGTCACCCCGAGCCCCCGGCCCCGACCGAGGCAACTCTCAGACATTAGGAACGGTATTGTGTTTCGTGACTCCGAACACTTTCGGAGTTTATCGGATTTCCAGTAGTCCAGAGTTTCTGATCAAGACGGTCCGATATCGATCCCAAGCGCTTCGGTTAACGCGTACCTCAGGCCGAAGGATCAATGCACCTGACCTTTTTAGCTACTCGGATGTAATAACTTTCCATAAACCTTCGGGGTATGCATTCTCACCGACCTTTCTACGGTCGAATCTTGAAATTCAGATATTATATTGCAGTTAATCCTTTCCAGTTTGATATCGTAGAGGTGTATTGCAATTTTATTCTCAATTCTCATGGAAAAATTATTTAGAATCGTTAGTATATTTTGAGCCCATATGCATAGCAGTGTATAAATCCAGAACAGTGTACCGTTTGATCTTGTATATATTTTTTTCAATAAATTAACAATGGAACAACTTACTTTTAATATCCTATATGTGTTTATTCTGATGGTCAACATCCTATTCCTATAACTTATTACTTAACGGTATTATACAAAAATATGATAACCGTTTACAACATCATGAATTATAGATTTACAATGTGAACATATTTCTGTTATTTATTATGGAACATTGGATGAACATGAATTAATTTGGATTGCGAAAATATTTTTTTTATATCGTTCAGATCATGTTCAGCATTCTTTTCAGTAGTAATCAAATCCTCGACGCCCTGACTACAAAAGCACTTAAGGGACAATTTACGTTGAATGCATTCGAAGTGGAATATTTCCTTTCGCGTCTTCCAGAATATAAAATGGAACGAATTTAACGAAAGAAGCAGCTGAAATGTGAGCACGCTCAACGCTTATTGATGGCAGTTTTTGAATTTCGGCCAACTTCGGAAACCATTATTTTATGGAATATTCATTCCATGACACTATATTTATTCTCAACAACATAAGTTGGTTGGACGCCAAAAATTTGTAATCATAATCAATTGTAAGTTTAATTTTTTCATACGAAGAAAAATCAGTACAAATTGCCAAACGTTAATTCATAGTTTAGCTGAGGAACGTCCTTCAGTTTTAAGAAACAAAAAAAAAATTGGAAGGACAACAATACAAATGGCCGCTAAATTTTCGGCCATAATTCCGCTGGGGTTTACCATCTTTCTAATACAAATTCCGAAAGGCTCTCTTACCGAAAGGTAAGAGCGAAAAACGTGTTGATAACTATATTTAAGGCTAATTTCAGAGCTTATACAGTCCATTAGGGACTGCTCATTAGGGATGCAAGAATTTTCAGCAACGGCGAACAAGTCACGCTACTAAGCGTCCATTATTACTAACGGGTAGAACAATCCAATGCACATCCTAGAGTCCTAGTATTTTATCAGAACAACAGGCAGACGAAAATCCAATGAGGCGTCTGGAAACAATGTCTATGTGACGAAATTTGTTGAGAAAATATTCGGAGGTTCGCCGTTGTTAGGGCCGCGTGTCGCCCAAGATTAAAGGCCAATATTTCACTAATGTCAAGCCGATGATATACGTCACGTCAGAGAAAGGGAGAATGATATTTACACGAAGGTATTTAGTTGTTTCAAGGTACTGAATTTTAAGTTGGAGATTAAGAAATAAAACTAAAACTATTCGAAATTTTAATTATTTTTTCAAATACACGATTATAGACCGTAAGAATAAAAGTTAATATTGTAATTTACTTATTAAAATATGTTGAGATTGTCAAACATTTACGATTAGAGCAGATATTTACAATGAAACATCTAGTTAGCATTACAGTCAGTGACAGAGCAGAAAGGCGAAGATAATGTATGTATTATGTTCTATATTAATTAGTGAACTTGAACATAATACACGCTAGTAATGGTTTATAGAACATAACTAGTACTTTAGTGAAAGCACGTCCAGTCCATGCATGTCACAGAAAGCACTTGCTGAGCAATACTTTTCTCCCTTGTTTTGACCTCAGGAAAATTTTGAGGAGTCCGTAACTTGAAACGGGTCATGAACGGACGGGTTGAATGAAGCCGACAATCTAGTTTCGATCGTGTACCGGTTACAAGAGGCCCATTGTTTTTCGTCCAGGCTTGTTCAACTGGAAAATGCCGTATCGTCTCATCTGTGCTTTCCCATTACTCACCGGAAAATATCTCACCGCAAGGACACATTCAATTTTGAACATTGAATTGTTCTACATAAAAATTTCGACCTTTTGACGATAATTCAGAAATTATGTAATAGAAACATAAGGTTGGTATTCCAGCTGGAGGCTAGTTCCCGAACCCGGGCGTACCTTCTGCTGTGTTCATATATAAGAAATCAAATTGAAAATCGAGGAAATGACTGGGTCCAATCGTTTTACGCGGCATCTCTCTACGACAGTCTCTATCGCATTTTCATGTTAATGTGTGTGAATGTTGGGTGACTTGGATATTTCGTAGTCGCCGCCGTTAGAGGTCCCAATTTCAACTGATTAAATTAGGAGTTTACCAACTTAAGAAAGTGTTGTTATGCAAGGTGAAACTACTTAATTTCCACAGCGGATGGAAAAATATGCGCGATCCTGCTTAATGCCAATACTGACCGGCTCATCATTTCAATTTAGAATCTATTTGTTTATCATTCAGATCCGGCAATCGCGGAATTTATTTCCGAGCTGTAATTTTTGAGTTGCCATTTTCTCTATTCCATCGATTATGAGCGGCCAAAAATTTAAATTGTATAACGGGCGGCCTAGGCATGGATGGCGAAGGTCTGGTTCGCGGATGGCGCATCTCCCCGACCTTTCTCCCGAGCCGGCCATCGGTGTAATCGCATCGCGTTACCGTACGTGTATAAAGGTCGCGCGTTTTCACGAATCCAGCATTATCTCCGGGCGTAATAACTTCTTCTTTATTACGGGGCCTGAATTATTATTCCCCCCTCCCACCCCTCTTGAATATTGGCGACGTCCTTCCGACGGGACAACGGGTACAGTTAGCCGAAGCTACCGCTCTCGGCGACCGGCAACATAATGATAAACGGGATTGGAATAATAGAAGGCCGCCGGGAGTCATCAATATGTATGCGGACCGCAATTGGATCTCGCATTCCGGGTTGAATCCCCCGGCGTCTGGAATTACACAAGCGGAATGCCGCTTTGAGATGCTCCGTATTTAATTTTTTTACGCCGACACGCGGCGGGTGAAACACACGTGATTACGCGATGAGTTGGGTCAATGGGAATTGCGGTAGTCCGATGGACGGGGCACATTGAAACATCAATTTAAAATTTCTGTTCATCATTCGACCTAAAATCAAGATTAAAATACCACCTTAGAGATACACTATCTGTGAAATTGCAGTTGAAAATTTACAAGCGCTGAAAAATTTACTGGCGCTGTTCTTAATCTTCAAAATTGCATTAATTCATGGACCAACATAGTCATCATATATTAAATGTAATTTGGCGTACGCGAACGATTTACTTGATAGCCTTAAAACGTCTAACCGTTCATCGGATCAACATGCATGTTACGTGTTAACCCCAAACAAATGAATTATTCAATTCGCGCCGACTCCGGCGTATGAATTTCGAATTTTAAGATATATAAATTTAATTAATGGAAATTAAGGTCACCTTTAAGTTTTGCAACATTTATTTGCAATTGTCATTTCACCTTACCCTTGCATGAATTTGTATAATCATTGCGCCTGCTTTTTTCCCTTTTAATTTACTACTGCCCCGTTGCTTTCATGAGTCATTTCTAAGAGCGTTTCGAACTAATTGGTATTCCCTTTTTGAGTGGGCCGAGTTTGGCAGGAGCGTTGAATCGGTTCCAAAAATTTAGGTAACATGAATATATTTTAAAGCGGTTTCCCTAATTGTTGATTTTTGTAAGATTTAAATGTTCGGTGTAGCGCAGTGAAGTATCGATGACGAAAGAATGAGATTAAACCCATCTACCTCTATTATTGTCTTCATTAGAGTGAGATAAGGCGATGGGAAATTGTGCAACACTTAGGAGTATGATTTTATCTAGTATATTTAGTATCTATGAAATAAAAAGGTATACCCTTTGTTATGTTTCCAGAGATGGCTATTTGGAACTAACAAGCTATCTATTTGTAGGGTTATTTTACTTCCATAAACTGATTTTCAAAGATATACTGTTGTATTAATGGAATTTAAGTTTAATTTAAAGTCCGTGGGCAGAGTTCATATCCTTGAATTTGCTGATATAATAATCAAATTGAGATTGTTGATTATTGATTTCAATTTGCCTATCCAATTAACTTTCAGTTAATTGAATTTCACGTTCAAGGATTTGTACTCTATTTAAGTTTGGGCGTATTCGAAATCATCTGTATCTTTTCATGCCACCACTATCGATAACAGAGTTATTTTATTTATTTAATTTTTCAATTTTCGCCAAATAGCATTTATCGATTGGCGAGACCGTGATTTATGTCGCCAATTACGTAAGTAATCTCAACCTTTATTTGACCTTTGTATAGTGCCAAAGAGGAGGGAGATTTTCACTTTCCCTAGTCGCTATACAGTGAAAATAATAATGACGTTCATAATAACAATAATGAATAATGCTAATGGGAACGATTAAGAGTCGATTCTAAACTTCGTTGTCATAAATGACTTTCAAGTATCGAATACGGTCGGAAATGAATAACCATAGATTGACAATTAACGTCCGATAGGCGGCCATAAATTGCCAATAAGGTAATCCGAAGAAATATTGCGTACATTAATTAGTGAGTGACTTACCATATATCAGTGTTGAAATAATAGTAGCAGCGAGGAATAATCAAGTGATTATTAAAAAAATTATTTTTCGTAATTTTCTCTTATTGTTCAAGTAATTTCATTGTGAATTCAATTCCAAATCACACATGGAAGTTTATTAATTATTTATGCACTTATTTTGACCCTGGATTATGAGTTATGAGATTATGACCATATTATTATCACTAAAACGTCTATTCTAGTTTTATTAAATATGTGCCTGTGTTCATTTTATCTGTTAAATTAGTGTTAAATATTTACACAATTCTGCAGGGCGATTATGCATTTCCATTTAGGCGGTGGATGTCTAGCGCAATTAACGAAAACGATTCCTTCGCAATAAACTTGCGTTGTGCAACGATTGGGGCTCAGATTTTTTTTTCGCCTAAGTGTGTTCAAACATTTAGCAAAAATGAATGTCAATTTTAATACAGAAACCGGTCACGATTGCGACAGCGAGTTCTGTTAATTATAAACGTAATCTGAAATTTGTAGGCGGAATCCTTGTTCTCTTTTGCCAACAGTTGGTAGAAAAAGGAAATCATCATGGTGTTTAACATCATGTTTAATTAACATGAATTTTTTGTAGGAGTTGGGGTATAGAATCTCTAGAACCTCATGGCATATTTTATCCTCAATTTATACACTTATTTACACATTAATTAAAATACATCTGGAATATTGCAACGGGCAATGCAGAAAAAATACAAAAAATTAATAACTGCCATTTTAGTCACCATTACTTTCCATGAAATCCCAAACTAGAAAGGTATCTTTATGCGATTGTTTTCTGTTTTATATTCGTATTTTTACATTTATGTTATTCATAAGTGCACCTTCGATAGCCCTTATTCTAAGAGTTTAACAGATCCTGGTGCTTAAGGGGGGAGAATAATAATAGAAGAGATTAATTCATTTTTAACTGCCTGCTTGAGGATTTCGGACACCCGCTGAAATCCTCCATCTCCGCGTGTTCTGAGTTTTAACAGCTGACAAACAATGGACAGAATTCTACCGGAATGGCGAGAAGAAGTGACAATGGAATATAATTAGGGTGAAATGAAGCAATGTTGACAGGGCCGAGCGAAGACTACGAACGCGGCCGCTGGCTCATCCCACTGGAATCTGTCACAAATGCGAGGTCAAAACACACCCTCAGATGAACCGATTCTGGGCCCGTTGTTGTCTCCACAGCTTCTTGGCGTCGGGCTGTCAGCTTGCTTCAGTTAAACTAGAGCGCGGCACGAATATGGCATAAATATTCTCGTGTGGTTTCCTCCATTATTCCATTAAAGCATATTATAGGCACATACAAACATATTTATTATACTGTTACCCGTGTAGTAATACATATGTGATATTATGCTTCAATATGAGCGAGCACATATTAATAACGGAATTGTATCGATGTCGGCCAGAGGGTACTTGAGACCTGCGTCGAGGTATACCTCTCGCTAAGCATGTTATTAATTTCTGTTAGCCACAAGTGGGGAAAACCCATTCTCGCATAAATCTTGGATAATTGCAAAAAAAACCAATCATCGAAGCGATAGATACTTTTACTTGGTAGTGGATATTGAACTACACGGAGATAACATTGAATAACCGAAAGGTTTGTCAAACTCCCCTATAATGTATAAAGACAAAATAGACAGAATTCATTTCTTAACGTAATACATAAATACAGTATAAAATGCTGGACAGGTTTTTGTTTTTCGCCAATTTAGTAACTGGTGTGAATTCTGTCGAAATCATGTCGCCTCATATCTATCTGCACATTTTCAATACTGCCTGTCGAACGGTTCCTAAAAATGAACGATTTCTTTTTAATAGAAAGAAATATTTTAAATACAAATAATAATAAATTATTATCCTTCGTTCGCCACCCCAGCGGAAGCGTTGGCGTTGTCTACTGTCTGTGGGAGGAGCCTCGTATTTGGAAGACCTTCTGACCGGAGTTAGTGTCAATCTGGGAACCAATCCTTCCTGCAGTTCATCGTAGACAGTCCATAGCGGCATTCTTGAAGTTAAGACACTGGCGATGATAGAGGCCTTCACGCCTCGGTTCCGCCGAGGATTTACATACCGTTAACAAATCGTCGAACCCGTTTTTCCGCTTTTGATACATAAAAAAAAATTCCGAGTTACAGTTAACGGCATTTATACCGCTTCAAACTCGCGGTCCGCTGATTGACATTTGGCACGCGAACGGTGGAAAGACAGAGGCGTCTGGGGGAGCGTCTGGCGCCGCTTCTGACGCAACCCCTACCCGAGCTTCGGGCGAAAAAAAATATATACAGAACCGTTCTCCGGCAACCGAGATTTGAAATAAGGCCTTGTAGGGACTGTGAGGGGAGAATTGGCCAATATCTCGAGTTAACGCGTTGATTAATTGTGGGATCCCGTCCCCCATTTAAAGGTCCTGTCGGTTTGAAGTTTAGACATCCAAAAACTTCTGAACTGAAATTGTACAGTCGTACGCGAAGTGGAAGGTCATCACCCGAAGGAGAATGTGTTTAGGGTATCTGAAAACACACTGCTTTCTCCATTGAATCCCAGTCGATCTCCCCATCAGTTATTAGCCCGTTTCAAATTTACGGAAATTGGCAATCGCATAATCCGAATTATACAAGTATTCACAAGGGAATAATTGGACTACTAATTATCTGAGTCAATTCGCGCTGAAAATGTTTTGTTTCCAAATTTTTGAAATCAATCTTGTATTAATTTAAACGGGTATATGCTGAAGGTCTGCAAGCTTTCCCGACTAATTCTGTGCATATTCGCCGCATTTAAACAATAGAATTGTTTCAGCCGGTTTATCCTCTCCAATTGATGCGTTCTCCTTATGAAACAATTTTAAAACTCACTATTGAAATTATTCAAATAGATTTCCGAGAAAAATGTACACTCGGGTAAGCCCGAGCTTAATTATCGAGGTGTGAAAACCATCATCATTACCTTACCCCTTAATTTCACGAGTAGAACATGATTTCCAACCGGTGTTATATAACGTACTTCGTATGATGTTTTGAATGATGTTTTTTATAAAGGAGATACAAATTATCTTGATTCTTAATACAGCGCATAATCGATGGCAGACAGAAAATATGTAGCCGTAACGAAAAATAAAGTTAAAACTAGTCATTGTAAAATTTCAAAAACATTACTGATAATGGTAATGGCCACAGCAACGACGTACTCGACAAATTGTAATACGGTTGCGGCTGCAGCTACTTTCTTGTACATCTGCGCGGACGTAAAATAGCTGTAATTATTACTGCGGATCGGTGTTAATTTATCACGCAGAGGCTGATGAACCATCTTGGGCTTATGAAGGAAAAGGGGGCCAGTTTGAATTTCGTCACGAAAGCGGGTGAGACCGGCGGCCCCGCTACCCGCATCATGACAAACACCGGCGTACGATTTACAAGCTATTGCTAGTCAAACAGCAATTAAGAAGATTATTCGCGGACGGAGGAATGTTACGGTGCAGAGATGAACACTCTACACCGGTGTAGTTGACACACCTTTTTTGCGCCGCGTATAATCAGAAATTTGTTCGGCAGATTTAAAAATTTCACGATTTTGCAGTGAGTAACCCCACATTAACTTCCACGCATCTACATCCATAAGACCAATAGAAGACTTTGGTTGAACTAAAACCTCATTCAACTTATCTATAATAATATTTTTCCCTATAAATTCTTCGACCGGAGTCTATTACGACCGGTTGACCTCACTGTTTCGCTTAAATGGCGAAACTCTGTTATTATCGGGCACATGAGGGAATTACCATAAGTAATTAAAGGGGGGGATGTTCGGCCTGACGTATAATAAAAAGCCGCTTCAATCATTCAAACAAACGCTCCTCTGGCATTTATGGCCCTGTCCCGTGCGGTTTTTGCACAGCGCGGACCTATTACTCGAATAAAGATATTTATTTTTATTTCGCAACAGATTGTCGGCGCCCCCCTTGCAGGTCGGGGGAGGAGGGATAGGAGGCGTTTAAATATTTATAACACGACTTTAACGGGTGCTTTAGGTTGGCCCGGTGGAACGGCCACAACATCGCTCGGTGGAGCAAAAATTAACGGCTCAGTTGAAGGAAGGGGGGGACTAGAAAAGGTTCATTTGATATTCATGGCTGTGTGGAGAGGGAGGGGGGATCGAGGCGGAGGTGATGCGCTGTTACAACCTATTAGGCGGTGAGTGGGACACTTCCCCCAAATGCCAAGGTGATACTGCAAGCTATCCCCGGCGTTGTCCCATCTGAATCGCGCTTCTTTTGTGTCCTCTATTCCTCTATTATATTATGTCCTCAAATCCGAAAGATTTTCATTAGCGTGAGCCGTACCGGTCGTTAAAAGGAATGAGGAAAAGTTTCTCTTCTGCATTAATTGTACAGCAGGTGTCCCAGTAGGTTAGAACAAAGCTGTTGTAATACAACTGTAATAAAACAGTGTATATAAAAGTTTTTGAATGGGTACTGTGTTCAAGATTTTGAAATACTGTAAATCCATCTAATTTAACATTATTAGGGGATTAGAAGATAATATTGTCATGAAATAGAGAGCTGCCTATTAATAAACTTATTAATGTTTTCAGTGAATATTTGTTGGTACGAACTATTATACCAAACTAGAAGCGGTCTAGAAAATTACCGTGAAGCTACAGAAATTTTAACAATGCGCTGAATTATACCATCTGATTTCGCTGAGTTAGTTGAAAAATCTGATAAGGTGTAGGATTTGGACTACATTACCTCGACTGTTTGCTCTTCCAGGGCAGAACATGTAGGAAATGCAACGCGACAGAGGTCGTACTCGGCCGGTGAAATAAACTAGGAAAATAAAAGAGAGAACGGAGACGGGAAAATGCGGAAAACGACATCGGGGTTTCTGATAGGGAGCCAAGTGTTGTGCATTGGAATGAGAGTGTGCCCGGGGCTCGGTGACAATGGCTCGTTACACGGCGTTTGTTGAGCTCTCGCGACGCGGCCGACCCCGCTTCCCTAAACGGCGTTTGGGAAGCCGACGAAGGGGACCGAATTGCAGCCTACAGCCTACCCGCCTCCCCATGGGCTCCCATAAAACCTTAAAATACATCTTCGACGTAGCCAACATGGAAGAACTTTCACTTTCGCATCAGGAAATATATTTTGTATTAAACGTCTTGGCGACGGGTCCGGCAGGACGATTCTGATAATGGGATTGAACTGAAAACCTTCTGTCCTAAATTTTTAAAGTAAAAATGATTAATTTATGATACATTGCTAGTAATCTCGAGCGTTTGAAATTCCATAATTCGTGCGATTTCCGTGTGTTGTCACTAAATAAATTTAATACTTACACACCAGCATAGTGAAAACCACATTTAAACCCTGATTTGCGGTGAAAATCCGCTTATTAGACTTGATGACGAGGCTACGACTATTGTAAATCGTATTTTCTCCGTTATAATTATATTTTATTATATTTAGTAATCGTTTAAGAAAATGTGCCACCTGCCATTTAACGTGATATGGCATGCGTATTAGATATACTGTACCTCTGTAGTTAGTTAATGATAAAAACTTGAACCGAACATTTGAAAGAAACAGAGATAGGCCCCCTGAGCAACTGACGTAGGAGTCCGAGGATGTTAGAAGCCGATAAGAAGACATGTGCAACTTTTAACCAATGGAAATTTTATCGTTTATATTATTTATAACCGATTGAGATTTCTCGCCGGGGTGGCGTCATCGGCATTGACACAGTAGTTGAGCAAGCCTGGGACGTAACATCAATATTTATATTGGAATTGATTTATATTGCGAAGATTATAATGATTCATCGATGATTGGGCAGTTTTTTTTAGTTCATTCTATCGTCTAGAACAGACACTACTGAAAGTGAAAGTTCTGCTTTCAAACCGCCCGTCGGCGTTTGGAAAGAATGAATGCGAATGTACGAGTCAGAGAATTGTGCTGAAAGGCCAGAAATTAAAGGAAGAATCTATTGAAATTCCCTGCATTACCGTAATAATGTATTGCCTGTAGACTTATATAATAATTACTTTTGTTCAATAACTTAATTTTGCGTTATCTGGATGTCTAGTCAAATGATTAGGCAGGTTTGTGTCTGTCTAGTATATGAAAAAATCAGTGTGTGGTAGCAGATCACAAGAATGATTAAAATAAAAAGAAAAATTATAAATCAGCGAGCAACAAAATAATTAAAGATTGATCAATCCTACGTCAATAAATGATAAATCAATAAAGATTATACAGACATATGTGAAAAGTTCTGAAATGATATAATTAGTTTATATCTTTTACGGTTTTGACATATTTGTTCCCACATTTTTCACCCGCGTACATCGTTGTACGGCGCCGCTAATACTAAACCCGCGTGACTGGTATGAATTGCGTGTAGTATCTCTAATCGTATGGAAACCTCAGCATTAAGAGGTTCCGCTCTCTGTCGATGGATTCTTGAACCACTTGATGTATTCTTTCTGAAATTAAAATAATTTCAGAACTAAATGAAATTAAATAAATAAAATATTATTGCTACGATCTTAAAAATATATACACTTTCACATTCTTTTCTAAAATTAGAATTCCTGTCAGTTCATATTTCAGCAATGCAAATAAACTAATATGCAATTTCAGTAATTTAACTTGCCCAACATGCTTATTGCCTGCTGTAGTAATTTTAGCTTTGCACGTTTTCCATAAAGAAATATCACGTTTATGAATACTGGTTATTTTGAAGGACTCAAATAATTCAAACAATAATAACTACCTCGAATCGTATATTATTCTTTCAGAGAATAATAAATCTTACTTTATGATGTTCTTATGGTTAAATACAAGAAGAGAAATTATATTTGAAATAATAATATTTTTATTTAATTATCTTCTATTTTCATATATTTTATACCTGTTCATATAAAAGGTGATTTCCCTACGAGTGATAAGTGACAATAGAATTTGTTGGTTGCATTCTGTTTCAAATGTATGCAATATGTATGCTGAATTGTGTAAGGAGCATTCTATAATAAAACCTGCTAAATATAATTTCATGGTGGTTATTATTTCTTTTTACTCTGATGATAAACGTGATTCACGATCCCACCGACAAAAGCCATTGGAGATGGCAGCTCAAGCCACAGACAGAAGAAAAACTACGATTTTCTAATACATTAGTAGAGGTTTTTATTTTATTTTATTTCATGCAATGTTCGCAATATTTATCCCTGCTTATCTATAGTTATAAACATTTTTAACCACTGAGTTGAGAGTGCTCCGAACCTTAGGGGAGCTACAGAGAAATTCCTTACATTCACCATGATGACGTCTGTAGATGGTGGCGTAGGTAAATGGATACTCAAGTTGAGGCATAAGCCGAGAGTAATGGGATTCGACCACTCCCGGACTAAATTATAAGGCAATTAATCCTATCGAGGAGGGCCGTATTCCGATAGTCAATTACCTTTTTACGACTGACCGTAAACCCTTTGCCGGCCGAGGAGGCGCGAAAGCTTTCAGGACGAAGACCAGTAGTGGTAATTACGGAGCGAATGGTATAAACGTAAAATTGTAAGCCCAACGGGATAATAGATCTGGAACTTTTTACCCTACCGCCCTTTTGTACCGTCCTTTCTTTTTTAACTGATCATTATGGTTATTATTATGGTTACAAATTATCCCGACGGGATTGTGAAACCGTCCCGGACTTGAAAGAGGAACGTTTCTCGGACAGGAAAAAATGCCGTCTCTAATCTGAGACCAATTTGAACCTAAATGTACAATTATTTTCGATGCCCAGAGCGATTACGGTCGGCTCCCCTTGCAGCGGACTGCATAATCGATGCCGCTTTAGTTAATCAATATTATGAGCTAAAATAGATCCAGATGAAAACCACTCGGTTTGAAACTTCTTTTACTTTCTCCCATGACGTTCTTCGATACCGCTTTATCTAAAAATCAAGTAGTCGTTTAAATCGCCAATTTCATCTTGCATTAATTTTGATACAAGTTACTAAAAATTCGAATTTAATTTATTTGTATTGCAAAACACGGATTATTGATACTAGGGGGATACTGGAGACAGTACACATGCGGTCTCAATTTTTTCTCCATATTTATTTATATATTCCGTTACACGCAAATACTGCGAATTCGAAGGCGAGTACTCTTTTCAGAAACGTAAAAATAAAAAATTATTGTATTAAACATCGAAATTGGTCTGATATTATGAAAATGTACTGACATGGGACGACGTATACGGGGAAGAATGGGACGAGAACGAAATTGATTTCGGTCGGCATAAATCAACAAAATGTCGGTGAAACAAGAAATAACCATCGGGCGCCACTGTAGTTGCGGTCGACTGAAATTCGCCTTTAATTGCGTAACGGCGCCTAATCTCGAGCCGTTATTGATTCTGACGAATGCCAGGGCCGAAATGCCACCGGCCAGATTACAGCCAATCGCCGGGCAAATTGCATTGGACCAGTCCGACAATTTTCGGCACACTGCGGACCTTGCTTCGGAGCTAGAAAGGGATCGATTGACGGCCTCACGTTGAACATGCTAACCAAGAAACCGCGTACATGAAACATGGTTTCTCAATTACGCACCGAGACTTCACAAATAAATAGCATTACCAGTAATTGTACTGTGCAGAAAAAGAAACATTGATACAATCTTTCAAACGGATAATTATAAATATAGGACACACGTCAACTTAATATTAGCAATTATTTTCCAGCATAAAATTGTACGGAGAAAATAACTGTTGAACAGTGCGATGTTTCCTCTCTCCTGTTTGGTTCTAGCTGTACCCATTTCGGCTTGTCGCCATCTTAAATATTATTTCTGGACGCTACACAACTATTGAAAAAGTGGTGAAATTTAAAAGAATTTCGTTTACCGAAAGTACCATACGTAATAGACCATTAGAGTGTTTCAAAACCTGGTATTAGGATAACTATCACCCGCTTGAAGGTCCCATATTCCAATGGGCGCCCATAAATTGTGATTCGAATCGAACGTTTTACATACAGTTCTCATAACAATCCTCTCCTTTGAGAGGTGTCAGTGTTCGAGTCCGTCTCACTCCTAAAGGAAAATAATTCTGATTTAAAATATCCTTTTTAAAATATTAATTTTAATAGCTATTCAGAACTTTACAGGGCCCGGATATCGGTTTCACATTTCGCGGTGGAAAGCGGCTGCTCCAAAGTTAAGGCACGAGAATATTATTCATTCATTGCTGTTAATCACTTTTTAATATATGTAAATTGTATGCATGAGCTTCGAAGCTTAATTTAGTGAAGACGAAATGGAATTAACGAATTCCGCACCTCACACAGTAACAAATGTATTCCGGTTGTAGTCTGCTCTTCGTGACGAGAAAAATTATACGAAGTGAAACATTTGAGGCAATTCGTTACAATATTTAAATTCCTTACAAAAAGTAAGAAAGCGTCAGCTAATACTTTACCGTATTTATTTTTTTAATGTCGCATAAGTTATAAATTCACTTAATAATAGGCATAACATTCGGATTCGACCGAAAGAAGCGAATGCAAATTCGGGGACAAATTTATGGAGACGGGTCCGTCCTGAGTGTTTCGTCAGTAACAGTAAATTTCGGTATTAGTGTCAGTAATCGTGTGAAGACCTTAACACGGTTAATTGTATTATGTGTACAAGTTGGCAATTCATTATGGAAATAAATCCTTCATTATTTTTATACTTAAAAATGCTAGTTTCGAGTGGACGCCGGATGGAGGGAGAATGAAATGGAGGATATTAAAATAACAATTTATAACGACAATCTAATCTTTTCAAGACTAGTGGGAGTCTCTCTTATCTATCTAGCTGACGGGTCGATCAATCCTTGCCTGGTGTGTGCCAATTTTCGCCCATTGTTTCGCAAACTGAACGGGGCTTTTGCCATTGAAAAATGGGGCTGGGGCCGGCGGCGTAGAACGAGACAAATGTAGGCAGAGTTCCGTGGGCCCCTGGTATACCGAGTATACTCAGAACCGATGAAGTACGAGCGTAACAAACGCGAGAGGATGTACAATATTACTATTTACATAATTCCACAAACTTCACATCGTACACCCCCGCTTCTATTAAGTGTAGACTGGGTACAGAACAATTACATGCCAAATTATAGCACAAGTAGGAACACCATCCAAAGTGAGGTACAAATATTTAAACTCAATTTATACATTACTTTTGAAGAAATACGGTTCTGAAGAATTTCGATTGAATACAATATTTGTTTTACTCAATTTTACAAAGCGTTTGTTATAATATAGTCGACGGGAAAGTAGTAGGGATTTTCAACAAGGTTGCTCAGTGAAGCACGCGCCCAGCTCATCCCCCAAGATAATTCCGGTTGACCACGTTAGAAAATTATTATTATTAAATTCCCGACTCCGGTTCACGGTTTCTTCTGGCAGTTTTGCAACCGGCGAACGGTCCACGGGTGCTCGGTTGGCATTTCTCGATCTAATAGCCCCCTGCCCGAGCCCTCCGCGAGCCGTCCGAGGGGAGTCGGCGTCTAGAGGTCGCGTTTTGTGTGAAAGGACGACAGGGGCAAAGGTTAGAGCCGCCAAGGTGGCGGGTCTTCCTCCCCCTTTCGGTCTCCTTTGCAAACCTCTGCATATCAATTCGTATATTCATTCGCCGACTGTGATTATATCGGGCCGAGAGGTTGAGCAACTCTAGTCGTGATGGCTCCGGTAATGACCCGTCCTTTTTTGCCGGCTTTCCGAGAATCGTCCGTTCGTGATGAGTCTTCGGGGATGAAGGGTCACTTCATCGCTCGTCGCGTCCGGCCATGATCGCTGGATATCCGTTTTGAAAAATTGACAAAGATTGATATTACAAAATAGGAATTACCAAGACCTACGTAGAGACGTAATGGCGTAAAAAGCTACCCTATAGGCGATTTTAATTATCGAAAATAGTTCTTATAAATATATAAGATGTATAATAATTCTTAATGGAAATTTAAATTTTCTTTCCAAAGTAACTGAAATATTCGTACCTACAACATACGGATATGCGATTAAAAAAATTGTGTAATCACTGCTCTGCGCATTTTTTAACTATTTATTGGCTATTAATAGCTCGGCGTACGTGATAGGAAGACACGAAGTCCTGCCTAACGCCATAGACTAGAATATCTGAAAATATTATCGCTATAAGGATGGACCGTGCCGAATGATAATTATTATAAATTAAAGGAACTGGCATTTGAGTTATCATACAAATATTTATGCGTCATTAGAAACTAATGTTAATATGGTCAAATATGTCATATTTTTGTTGCGCCAACATGAAAATCATATTGCAAATATATGGTGTATAGTAAATATATTGTTTTCATATTTTTCTATTTCGCACACCCTTAACTATTGGGATTGGCAGAAATGAGTAAATATTATGTTTATCGGATACATCTTTGGTATTTAGTTGGCGGATATATCGAAGTTAAACTTATCTGTAGAGATTTAAATGGGGTGAAATGTGATCAGTTGACGAGACATTTTTTTGGTACTATACAGTTTTATTAGAAAACAACATACACACAACACATAATACACAAAAAGAGACGAGGATAAAAATACATAAAGGTATTGTATTTACATATCCTAAGTGGTAATCGACATTATGGGTATGTGCAAGAGGGGGCGGTTATCGGTTATACGGTGTCGGGTCTAGAACTGTTGGCTTTCCTTGCTCGGCGGTAGCGACCTGATGTATTCGAGGGCCCTGGCTATCGCCTCGGGGACCGGCGGCGGGGTGGGTATGGCAGCGCCCTCGGCCCTGAAACCGCCCTCGTCGGCCACGTAGGTGATGGCGATCGGAGTGCCGTCGGGGGCAGTGAACGCGAACTGCCCCGAGATGGCCTGCCCGAACTCGTTGCCAACGGGCTTCAGCTGGCCGTTAGCCTGGGCCGAAATTCCGTTTTCGGTCTCGTAACTGTCAACAGATAGAAACCATAAATACTCCGATTGAATGACGAGTATGTTATCAACTTGTATTCCACCCCCAACTTCTTACATGACTTATATAACTGAAAAATGTCTTATTAAACTGCATTTTCATAAGATAGATAAAAATATTGTCCTTATTATTCAAAGATATTTTTTCTCTTTCATTCTAACTCGCGTTTCTATTGCAGCGAAATCGTTACTGAGAGTTTAAAAATCGACGTCATTCCAGAAATAGTACCGTAGTCTCAGCCTAGTCATTTCTAACGGGATACTGAAAATATGATTTAGTCGTAACTCTTATCAAATACTACGTTGGCGAGAATCCAAAACCGGTCTAGCATCGGACGAAATGATCAAAGGGGGGAAAGAGTCACGATGACCAGGCGAGCATAGATCATCGAGTCGCCCTTTCGAATTATCGTGATAAACCGTTTATTTAATTATTATTCGGTTGTTAAATATTTAGATATTTTCAATTGGGAATAGGATTGAATAGAGAAAAATTTATACTCTTAGCTGTTGCGGCTATAGCCGAAACCGGTTATTGGACAAAATCCAAGATATTACAAACACTCGCGGTTTAATAGAATGTTTCAAACTTGAAGTAAATCCCAATTTATCGGGCTTTTGACGACAGAGATATTATGCTGAATATACTTACGCGTAGTTGAATTGGCCGTCGTATTGGACGTCCTGATCGAGTCTGAGGATCTTTGCCTGGGCGTCGGCAGAATGGCTCTGGGGCCTGGGAGCGGCTGGGGCCGGCTGGGGCCTCGCAGGGGGCCTGCCGAACTGGGGCGCAGCCACTGCGCACCCTACTACAGCAAGTACAACTACCTGCAAGCGAAATTCACATTTCAATCCGTTTCTTCGTCTCCGGTAGTCAATCTATACGATATCTCATTCAATTTTTGTCATTTGACTCTCGGGGCCTGTTATTAGCTTCCTGAACGACCTCAATATATTCTTAAATCTAGAATCATCACTGTGCGATCTTCAAAATGTATCCAACAGCAAAATCGACCTCGTCATGCAACTGAGTCAATATTACGATATATTGACTGAATGATTATTTATAGTTATTTTCTGTGGTGAATGATTAAGTTGATACATCATGGGTCGAGATTTGAGGATAATTGTTAATTTTTAGATAAAATTAAAAAAACAAGTCTCGATTAATTCTCAAACGAAGAAACCGAATACAGAATCTAATTTCTGCACAGTATTGCTCACTTTCTGACCGGCAGAATTACCAAACCCAGCGTTATGAGTTATATAATCCCTTGTCTGAAGGATTTAAATTTAATCGCATCTCAGGCGACTCACTCAAATCAGCTTTCTCCACAGTGGTCAACGTGTACATCGACCAATGTCGAAGTGAAGCAATAGGGGGATAGAAGCGCGGCTGAGCGAGCGAAAAATTCACCAGCAATGTAAAGGACCGGTCTCTCGGGACGGGATCTCGTCCCACTGCATGTCCGTTTGCATTCCTCGCTACGCATCTGCTGCATTCGCGGCCACCACTCTACAATATCACTATATAATAATTCATGAGGAAGCCCTAAGCGGTACGTATGCTTTTAAATCCGCCCTGTTAGAGTATTTTCATATTTTATTTGAAAAGTAAACGCGAATAAATACATTCTACAATTTAACTTATTTCGAAACAACAACATTGCTGGATATCAAGGGTCCAATATTTTATTTTCCAACTTTTAAATTTAACGCTCACTGTTATTTATGGAAGTGTAAAGAATACTTTTATAACAGGATTTAAGAACATGAAAACAATTTCGCGTCCTTCAGTTGGAAAAACTGTCCAGAATGGCTAAATTTGATAGTGTAGTGCTGGAATCCAGTCTTCTTGTTGAACATTTCGGTTAACAATTAGAATACCGCAGCGAATTCCGATTCGTTCATTTGATAATAAATGAACCGGTAAATTCCGAATTGGCTCTATCGTTAGCAGGGTTACAGAACGGGCTCGAACAATGTGAATCCTTGCCACATGGAGCAAGTGCAAAACAATAGACCGACGCTGGCGGCGGGGTTGAGCCGTTCTCGCGGCCCTATGAATGGGCGAAAGTGAATTGAACGTGCCCCGGCGGCATCGGGACGGCGGCTTCTTTCGGTTTTCGTCCCGAGCGACACTGGGAATAGGGATCGTGACCGGAATCTGCAGGTGGTCGTCTGCTTGCCGATGCGGGACCAGTCGCCACGCTGGACATATTTCCTGCGTACAGAACGGTCATGGGACGGCGGAACTATAAATCGCTTTCGGGAGTTATTCCGGCCGTACTGGGGGAGCAGGCTGCCGAAAATGCAGGATTTCATTTCGGCAACCAATTTAAAACTAAAACGCCGTTACTAAAACGTTTAACCGGCAGAAAAGGGGTAATGTAATGACAGGCTGTTCGAAGGTGAACAAAAATTGGCGAGTGGACGACTAAATTTATCTCTGTCGGCCCTCCCATTTAACCAATATTTATCTACATTCTGCCTAAAACGCACTATGTAAATTTAACGGGCTATGTTTTGAATAATATGTTTATCATAAATAATCTGAACGTCTTTGGGTATAAAATACAATTTCTCAGGTAAGCGTACCTCCCCTTAAAAGTTACCAAGACCGATTGAAATTTTGGACCACTGGAAATCTCAGACGAATTGAATCCCTGGCAAAGTCTAAGGCGAAAATGAAAGCACTTACCAAAGTGTTCATGATGCACACGCCGAATTGTCAGATGTGGGAATGATGCCTGAGCCCTGCGGATGGTTCATATTTATATGGGGGCCGGTGGTGCCCCGGGTGCGGGGTGGGTCCGCCGTGGTGGGGGCTTCCCACAAAGGTTATCCCGCCACTCTCTCACTCTCTCCCTCGTCGTTCTCCCCGGGCTTCTTTCACGCCCGGCTCCCTCTCTTTCTCTCGGGAACCGCCGCCGGGAACAGGTGGAATCCCTCCCGACAGGTCTTCACCGGCCGGACGGAGTTCGCCTTCGGTATACCGCCCTCGCTTCGTTCCCCACAACCGAGACTTTGGACTTAGCTCGTCGATGAAGAATCGCTTCACTACCCCTCTCAGCGTCAGCGTTCAGGATCGTTCCTACGATTCGTGGAATAACTGAATGGAAAGTCACCGACGAGAAAGGTCCGGAATAGATCAGTGGTTAGACCCGATTCTACGGTGACGGGCCGAATATTCCTTCGATTAAAAATTTAAATTGTTCATAACGGTATTCCACAATGTACAACTCTATATATTTAATTCCCCCCCTTTACGAAGTGTGCTTTGATATACGGAATATTTTTTGAAAGTGTGAAGTATTACTTATTAAAATATTTTTTTTTTAAATACTCGAATCTTAAATTCGTCAATACAAATCAGGTCATATTTTGAACGTTGTAGCGGTGTAAATGACACAATATAATTCTATAACGTTAGTCGAATAGCGGAGTTACAGGTTCGCCTCTGTTATAGACATTACTTTCGAAATATAAGCGCTATTTCAGTTTTAATGGAATTAGATTATAGTGAACTGGTGTCTAATGAATACAGCTATCCGAGGGGCATAGTTGTTATTTTTAAATGAGGTCAATATTTTGCGATATATCACATCTTAGCGGCTATAACATGCACGATTAAAATGCAAGGTCGTAAAATGTAGAAATAATTGAAGTTTTTGTGTACTTTACTGATACTTGCTGTAATTTATGCTGCTTTTTTCGGCACTATTCTCCTGAGTTTTATTCGACTTAATATGCTTTTGTTCATAAGTATTAATCCTTTTTTAATACCTCATTCAATTGTATTTCGTTCTATAGACCGCTTTGGTCATCTTGTCAGATCTATAAGGAACACCGGCAGCATATAAGTATCAGGTTATCAATGTCATTAAAGTATTACGTATTCAGAATATGTTCACTTGTGCAATCTTCCTTATTGCCAGTAATTATAACATTAATATTTTACCCAATGTAAGCAGTCATTTCAATGAATGAGTCAGTACTACGAATACTGATTTACTAATTCCCTGCTACTTACTATGTGTGTTCACAATACTACACTCAATTCCATAGACATCGTTATTAATTTTAATTTACACGTTAATCAACTCATTCTGATTAGGACCAAGGGCGGAAAAATTGTGAGATAAAGCCAATAAATGGTCGCAATAAATTGTTGGAACGAATCAAGTGGATAGATTTTGAAAGGATCCGATGAACGGGTGTTTGCGCGAGTGTAAATCAGTGTGGAACCTTATAATTTGAATTGTGGGCCGCGACAGGGTTCACGGCCGTTTGGAACGGCGGCGGGCGAATAAAAGACCCCCCACGAAACCCATTAGGTACAATTAACCTACCGATTATTTCATTTTGTTCGATTCGATGCGTCCAATAGACACTGACAAATGTACAAGCGCTAACAATTACCATTCGTCATGTGCCCGCCGAACCTGTATATTTTCACTCGGTCCCGTCTGCCTTTCTTCTCCTCGTCGATCATAACCCTAAATAGAATTTTCAGTTCCTGCAACTTTCGGTACTGCCTTGAGAACACAAATGAAGGCAATATTATTTAGCGAAAAAATGTTCCATTCATATTATAAGAATAAATAGTAGTAAAATCGATAGTTCCGCTTCACTTTTTCCAAGTACCATTAACGTGCCAAATTTAATTAATTAATTTTATTGCATATGGGATCGAATCGTTTGTCAGGTGCTGGAGTATTTTAACATTAGAGTCGCTCGAAGCGCATATACTCTAAATTTGAAATTCTTCACACGTTGGGACGGACCCACGCCCAGTGCGAGGTCCGAAACGATAGCAATCGTCTTGGATCGCATTCAAGACTTTAAGCGGGTGGTTAAAAAAAATGTATTTTTATTTTGATTAGATTAATTAAGAAGATACCTAATCGATTGTGCGACCTTGCGATTGGGACAATATTTTTATTTTTTTTCTTTGCTTCCCTTTTTTTTGTTCTTTGTATTTTGGCCAGTGAATGGAACACGGGAGGTTCTTTTCAAAACGCAGACTCTAAGGAAATACTGACCATTCAGTGGAGAGAAGTGTTTCCGTGAGATCTGATACTGGTACAAGAGCTGTATCGTTAGTATAACGTGGTTTTACTACTCCCATTAATATTAATCTAAACTTATGGAGTTGATCTAATGTCAGTCCTAACTTATACTAAATTATTCTAACATCCATGGGCAGATGGGGTAGATGGTTTAAACCGTCTACCTTTGGTTTCAAAAGCGACGCTGAGGTCCCTTTATTCTATTTTATTTTGGCGGATAAATTAATCCCTTCAGAATTTCCACTATAATTTTGCGGTTTCTTGGATATATAATATATCCTGGATGTTATCTTCTACTTAAAATTTTTATTTTTCAAATGGACACCTCTATCTATAATCCTCGAAAGCCCTGCACGGCGTTCAAGTAATAATAAGATATTAACGGCCATTAAATCCTATTAAGAGGTGGAATTGATTTGTCCTGATGTTGGCTTGAAGCCGGTGCAAGCGGCGCGCTCTCTGTTGTTTTGCCCCCCTTTGACAGGCGTCTTTACTATGATGCATCGTTTTCCAGCCCCGTTACGTAAGTAACCGGCAGCGTTTCGGACCTTTGGCGGTAGTTCCGAAGCCAAGAAAAAAAAGAATTCCCCTCATGAGACCACCGTCGGATGGTCAGCTTAACTGGACGGCTGTAATTTTAACTGGGGGCCCTTTCGCCGTATTAAATTTCATGTTCAGAAGTGAGTTCCTCGGAACAGGTTCCGTCCCGGCCGGGCATCTGTTTCGGTTCCGCCTTCCATTAGATTATATTAGATCGTGCGATCGCTCATTTATCATATTTCGGGTGAAATTCCCACGACAAATACTAAACTTATGCCAAGGGTGTAAGGGGGAGCTTATATTTGAAAGTATTTTGGTTTCGGAAAAACGCCTTTTAATTCTTTCGTTATCTACAAATTTCTATTTTAAACTCGAGGAGATACAATGTTGTGTAAGCGCCCGTAGTAATTGGAGGTCGAATTATGGTTGAAACACAAAAACTATATTTCCGTATGTGCCAATCGTTGAGACAGCCATGACATTTTCATTGTGTCAGCATACTATTGCATATGCAGCGTCTCGTTCGGTTTTATCTATGCACTATATGCCGTGTGTTGACATTCTAAACGCGTATGTATAACTTTCAACTACAACGGAGCCTACTGAGACGCCTTGAAATTATGTTCGTATCAGTGGGAAAGCAGATTTCGTTGTGAAAATTACAAATAATTTTCCCACTGAGAAAAAACTGGATAATAATAACATGCTATCATTTTGTATCAAATCTATCCAAGTAATCGGTTGCTGTTAGAAAATTAAGCTGTGTATGAACGAGATGTTATTTTTAAAGAATAGAAGCTAAGGAAGGAGGACAATTGTTCTTAGAGGTGGGTATGATACCCACCTGTACGTGCCATCCAGCACGCAAATCCTCAAGAGGCCTTTCTTCTGAAAGGAAATCCATAAACATTCCCACGTACGCATCATCGTCGCCGATACCGCACTTAAGCACGCACACAGCAAATCTTAACCCACATTGGCCACGTTAATTGGAGGCGTGCGTGCTCCGAAGCTACCATTCGAGAGGTAGAGACTTCAATGCAACACCATTCGCAAAGGAGATTATCGGCGCTCCATGATGCTATAAATTCGAAAAAGAAAAGCGCTATACAACACAAATGAAAATTTCTGTCTTGTGCTGACAAAGGATTTATAATTTAATAAATTAAATTATAAATGAACATCCTTGTTTGAATTATACAGCTAATGAAGAATTCAGGAATCGTCAAATATTCCCATTACAGCCGAGCTTATGAATAACGGTTAGTATGAATATGAAATATATTTTTTAAATGTTTGATCCTAATTTGTACAATCCTTATCCTTCCAATGAATTCAATTCAATTTAGATGTTTTAACTACTTCGTACCATATATTTAGGATGAATTTATATACGAGAGAGAAACACATAAAACAGGTGTGCAGACCGATGCTATGGGTACTGTAATGAATGTTTCATTAAATAGCAAAACAAACCGCAAAAAGAAAACTGAGCATTCATGAACAGTAACATAGCATAGTTGTATCTTGACATTAAAAAGACCTTCGCAAAAAAAATATCGATGGTAACCAATTCATATGTGCGTTTGAAAGGATGTTTGGAAACGCTAGAAAGAAAATTTTCATTCCCTTTCGTAACTAAATATTAGTTAGTGACTAACACTGCGCAAAAATACAAATTAGAGGGTTTAAAATCCTATACTTAGCAGTGAACTCTGCTGAGATAAAGAGATACGCACGGAGCGAGTTCAAATGTTGAAACATGTGAAAATGTTGTACTCTTAGTCTACAAGGATAGCGGAGAGGTTTCAGATTTCCCAATAAACGGCGCACTTGAAGAAGAACGGCAGCGTGGCTGTTTCGTACGTCGAAACACATGACGAATTGATTAATTTGGAGAGCCACATTTCCAGACGGAATGACGAAATGGGAATTAATCCGGACACGCGGGACTAACTTAACCTTTCAAATTAATACTCCCCGGGCATTTCCATAATGCAACCCGCTCCGGCTCATCCTTGTCCTTAGGGTATCGCCTAAAATCCCAGTTCCGTGATGAAAGAACCTTTGTTTTATCCAGCGGTTGTAAGCTTCGCAGTAAACGTGCAAATATTTATCCTCGCGGGAGGATTCGACAGCGCGCCTACCGCATAATGAGCCCCATCCTGCTTTTACATTCGCATTCAGTTTGTAGGAACCACGGGCCAAAAACGCGTCGGACTTTATGAGGAATGGCGACGGCCACGATACCGCTCGGCGGAATGCCACTCGCTTTTACAACAAGGTCTCTTTTATAAAATGCTAAAAAAAATAAATAATTTCGAAAAAAGAAAGTGGTTCCAGAGGAGTACCTTGGAGTCGGATGAATTATAATAAAGTATGTTTTCGGTCCCGGCTTATTTATTGACCGAATATAAGAAAAAAAACATTGTTTTCAAATACTCTTTCCCGTTGAATTAATAAGGAAATTAAGATTACGATCTGTGATTGGGTACGCAATACAACCGCTATTTATTAGACTGACCAGTGTCTACAATTTTTATTAGCAAGTTTTGACAATTTCGCGGCTGCGGTCTGAATGAGTGTGATCACTCAGTTAAATAGAACGCGAGTAACAGTTGTTGACCCTACCGTAACTGTTAAAACTAATTTTCAGAATGTTCCTGTGGTATGTACAATTTGATTGTACGGATTCATGAAAAACCAAAAAATAAGGATTAAGAATTTATTTATTTTCAACTGGTGTTCAACATCTTTCTCCACAACTTCCAATCCATTACCACGGCCTCCACCTTGGCACTCCCATGCTTTGAAGTTCATAAGTTTTTGTTAAACCCATTTAATAGAATTACAATGTTAGATATCAGGAAATCAGTTTGTCATTCCTCAGTCTTAATAAGCACTGGCAAGCGTTGAACATTTTATCCGACGGTTTAGCATAGCAACAGCGGTATATATTTTTTCCTATCAGTTAGATAAGTGGCCAATTACATTAACGGTACGGTCTCCATTTGAAAATTTTTCCACGACTTTCATCATTTTCAAATTGATGCCCGTATAAAAACAAATGTTCAAATTGCTCCACAGTAAAGCGCGAGATCTACTAGGAATAGTGTAAGTCACCTTGATTAATCCTGTCTTCTCAGCGTCGGCGATTTCCGATTTTCAAATCGGTTCAATTCGGATTGTAATTCTATATTCGGTGTCGCGATCGAAAGTGTTCGCATCTCGTTGTGAAAATGTTACCGAACTCGGGACAGCACCTTTGGTTAATATATTCGCTCGAATTTGCATCGAATGAAAGGAATGAAGGATTTCATAAAGTCCGGTGTTTCAGCTGTCTACGCGGGTACGAAAGAGATTGAGTTCGGATAGTTTCCCAGCCTATTTCTAATTCTATTTCCCAATTTCCTCGTTACCAACGACATGCCAATTATTTAGTCCGGAATTCGACGAATTAGAATCTCGGAATTCGTATTTTCCTTAAACATATGAGCCAAGAAGTGTATTGCGGTATTGTTGCTGTTTGGAATATTCCATGTAAAATACAAATAGGGTAAATGAGCCTACCGGAAAACATAATCCATAAGAAGGTGGGCATAGGACCCGATCTTCCAGCCACAAGGAATTATGGCCGGGGGAATTGTGAGATCTGTAACATCTTCAGAATGTAATTATGCCGTAACGTTTATCAATCTTGTAGGGGGTTAGGTAATACCGGCAGGACGGAATGCCCAAACGTACCGCTTACTTCCCGACGAGATCATTCTTTCCACAGAATCGGCACAAGCCCCGGGATTACCCGTTTCGACAATGGAAACAAACGGGCCATCATTTACGTAATTCCAAGGTCTCCATTGCTAGGTAATTAAAATTTCTCTCTTCTTGGAAAGCTCAGGATTAAAGGTAAAACTTTATTCTTAGAAGTACAATCATTGAACATTATTAATACGATTAATTTGACTGTTTGATTAATAATGTTGACCCAATATTCCGTACTTCGTTTAAATATAAAAATTTATTTAGTTATTGACTTAAAACAGCCTGATGTCATACAATCGAATATTTTCATGGAAATTTGAGCACTGAACAAATACATTTCGAATATCTATGAGCTTACTGATAGAATAATACTATCCGTAACTTATTACGGAACTTATTCTAAATTTGAAGTGTATTCAAAACAGAAATTTCAGTGGCGCGTCCGTAGATAATTTATAACGAAACGAGTTCGAGGACGTGAGTGTAATTTGTTTGATAAATTGTCGGCGTGTTTTCCCTCGGATCGATATACTTGTTTTACCTTGTAATGAAACGGACGTGATGTTTGTATTTCTGTAGCCCGGCGGGGCTATTAAATCGAACATCGCCCGTTTAATTAGGACCGGGGAAAAAAAGCTCATATAAATCTGTCGCCGCGTTCGGAGCGTTCGTGTTCTTCGGCACTAAATAAAGCCGGTCCCATAATTCTCTCCGGGGCGATGCGGAGGCGTGGACTCGTCGGGAGGGAAGATTCGGTTTCAAGTTTTTCAACTAATCACTTCCGAACGAATTCAGCTCACTTCAATTGTGTTTCCACCTAAATTGGGCTCGACTGTAGGCCCTCGATATTTTTAATTAAGATGGAAAAATTCTAATGAAATCGAAATAATAAGCACTTCAGTTAACGGAGGGTGTATAACACACTTTAGCATAAAATGATATTGGTTTTAAATGTAATGAAAGATTCAGGAAATAAGATATGTAAATTGTGGAGTAAAAACTTAGAAAATAGCTATTTTTCTTGAATAAAATTCATAGATAGTGCGGTCGGAATGTACATGTTAGAAACTGATTTATCCCTACAGCTGCATGCTGGACATAAGACTGGGGCACACCTCCACAAAAGGAGAGATTCTCCGAAATTTAGTTTCCTCACCCTCATCAATAACTGACTGCGGTCCGAGTCGGTTAATGACAATCTTGTCCCTAAGTTTGAGAGGGCAATTTGAGCGGGCGAGAAGCAGTTAAGAAACCCCGCATTAGTCAACAACCTGCTTCTTGTTTCATCGGCCGCCGACGACGAAAATCCCCGACCCTGTTTCATTCATCCCAACGGGATTTTCGGGATAGTCAAAGCGTCAGCACCGTCCTGTCATCATTTCTAACTTTGTAAGTTCCAGAACGATACTGTTTATAAAATTGTGCTCCTGTTTCAGTCAATGAAATGTTTTATAAATAATTCGTTACAACGTTAAAAATATGAAAGGGAAATGTGACATTGATAATCGGGTTTTACATCGATGTTATTACTTATTGACTTCGTTTAGAACTTATTCTCTTAAGAAATTAACACTTTAAGGTTTCGGCTGCTTGCCGTCTTCAATAGCCTTCAGTTAGTAGGTTGGTGAGTTATAAAACGGATAGTAGGTAACCATGAGACAAGTAGCACTATGTTTCAAACAGATATTCCTGATTTATTTTTCTCTTAATTTTTATTTGTCTGTGCCGTTATACGCTTCATTCCAGATTTAGTTTACTATAGAAATTAACAATATAGGAAATACTTAAAGCGATTTGATACTTTGCTTATTCAATACATGATCACTGGTTTACGTTCCCGTGATTGTATTCTTCTGGTTTACTTAAAATTACCTTATAAATTCATGCTTGATATATTCAGATTATCAAATTTCAGAAGTACATCACGCGTTAATTTGACTCCGTAAATATGTTTAAATGGAACTCTAATGAGTAAATATAGGGAGAAAAATGATAAGAATCTGGATCGCCTGTTTCATTCAATTGCTGAGAGTTCTTTGGACTTCGGAGTTAAGTTCAAGGTACTCGGTTTGAACTCGTGCTAAAGAACAGGTTCCCGATTACTTTTATCGAACTTGGAGTCCTTGCCCACCGCCTCATAGATTTATTCGATAGTTCCCAGAAGATAAACAATATCGGATCTCCATATTTCATGCTTGATTCAAAGCAATTGAATAAGAACTTATTATGGAATAGAACTTGGATTTAATTTGTTATTAGTTTACTCATTGTAATAGATATTTCACGGGTGTTTTCATCGTTTCTGCATATTTATTGTATCTGCAGGTTTAAATATAACCAGCATAAGGTATTTTTGTACCACTTGTTCACACTTTCAAATGCGCCAAGAAGATAGTGGTCTTTTAAAGGGCCAAAGGAGCAAAAGAGAAAAGGACCACACAGGTTCGGCCGCGTTTCGAATATAAATGGGATGTCTAACTTTGAAATCATTTCGCACGTCTCAGTCGTGTACAATTTTCATCGTTAACAACCGAGCAATTGTGGATAACGCTTTTTTTAGGTCAACGGGTAATCCTCTAGTAATTACACAAACGATGAGAAAATTACAGATTCTAGCCGGAGGATATTAAGCCAGGATTTTCGATGGTCTAAGCCCAAATTGACCCGCGGCGCTCGTACATTTTCCCGAAAAGGTCAAACGGAATCCGCGAGTTCTTTATCAGCGCCATTAATCACATTTTGGGATTTTAAACGGCCCGGCACGCATCTCTCTATTCGGACTGAGAATGCTAATTGCACTCGGATCGCTCGCATACTGTTCGTATAAGTACAATACCGAAGTGTACGCGGTTCATCCGGATAAGCCAACACAGTCACAATATCTAATCGCAAGCCATCAGCTTATTTCGTAACGAAATACAGATTAACAACCATAATAAATAAGCACGACTGTGCGACGAAAGCGACTGTGTTCAAATTAATCATTTATTTCTGAATCTCCCTCTCATTTAGCACCGCTGCTCGGGTTCTTTGACCGAAGCGAATATCTTCGGAGTTCAAGAGACCTCGTCTCTTTCGACCTCTTTGTCTTATTGGAACCGATTATGAAACTGGACTGGCGGGATTATTATTGCACTCGTTAATGGACTGAAACGGGCTTCAGGGAGTTGGAACCCAGAAAGAAATATCAACAAAACTTCTTGAAAGATTAATGCCGCCTTGAAATTTAATGTGTCGATTACATTTAGACAGTTGGGGCGGAGGATATTTACTTTTTCTTAATTAGCAATTCACCTTGCTACGTTGCCCCATGTCTCACCTTACAGACTTTTGTATAAAATATACCTATGAAATCATTTTTGGCAGTATGTTCGTCGAGAAAACCCACGATTGGTATATCTGCCGGTATTTCAATTGCAGCAGTAAATCAATCTGCTGTCAGGTCTACTCAATAATTAAGAAATTTAAGCTTTACACCGTTGGAATAAAACACTCCCGTAATAAACCCGTGGATGATTTAATCGTACTAATTGCACGTGGGATAGCAATTTTAATTAAGTTTCAGTAATTCCTAACTGAACATCGTCTACACGACTGAGACCTATCGGGTATAGCACGTGGGCTATAATTATAATGAATGGTTACTAAATTTTTCCTTCCAACGCTACCGCTGGCTCCTGATTTATATGTCTGCCAAATTTCATACATCTATTATTGCAAGAATTCCTATATCCGCAATTTTTATGACATAGAATTGCATGTTCAAAGCTTACGATGATCTATAATACTAGGCTATTCCTGTTATCACTTATAATAACCATTAGTGTTTTAGCTAATTTGAAAATTGAACGAATTGATACTTATGCATTGATTCCATTGTATGAGGTATGATGTTTGTATCCTAGATAGAAATGGCAACCATGCGTTTTTAGTCACACTCGACGCCTGAGTGCATAGCATTAACATTGTCGATAGTATTAAGCTAAAATAAAATTTTACTTAAATTTGATTTATTCGAGGGGTAAAATTAAAGGAAATATTTAAATAAAACATTTAAATTTCAGTAATCATTTATGATCTTGATTAGTGAAAAATGCAGCTTATGAATATGTAGACGAATAGAATATAATACTAATAATTTTCCTTATTTACTTCGATGTACGTTTTATACTCTCAAAGTAAAAGTTCATCCTTAAAAATCTCATCGGGTATTATAGACGATGACGATGATATAACTAACTTCAAATGCTGCCAGCTGCTGACGGTTACAGTTCATCGAAACTAGCCTTAAGCTAACATTTTAAGAAATGCGGGCTGCCTGCCACGCGTACCGAATCGTGAGCCCACACTCGTCGACTTAGCGATTGTATAGGCGATATTTATACCTCAGTTGCGTCAAATATTCAGAATGTCTGGGTGGCGAGACCGAACGGCGTGCCGATTCCCTTCCAGCCCCTTTCCACGGTCACCAGCGGAAAGGTCATTCCGATTTTATAAATTTTCCAACATTTCAAGCGATGTTTTAATAATTGATTCGACCGATGTTTAAACGAGCGTTCGGTTTAAAGTTGAAGGATTAAAATTCCTACTTAGGAAGGTGGATAATGACAGAAGGGTTAGAATACACTCATGACTTGATGTCACACGTGACTAACATCTGGGGAAATTTTAGCAGAAAAATTGGAAAATCTTTGATAAAAAACCGTTAATCGGGATGGAAAAAAAATATATTTTCATGAACCTCATTCCTCTCATACATTGAATATTCAAGTAATATTTACTTATTTATCAGTAGGGAGAGTACCGAATTAAATATTTGTTCCCAGTTAAACTCAATCAACATTTCATCGAATTTAAGCATGGCCATTTATTTTTTCATATCGCTTTTAAAATTTATTCTTATTTATCGGTTTATGCTATTGAAGATGCTTAAACCTTTGATTTATCACATGGACCCTATCGCTCGTTTCGGCATAGTGACAAGGCTGTCTTATTCCAGCCTTAAACATAATTTATCGGTGGCGGTCAATTTTGATTAACGATTCGGCCTTCCATAAATCAATGGTTCGAGAGCGGCGCCATCGCTTTATTGAATTATAAAAAAAAGTCCGTTCGCGACCGGCCAACATCGGTGCGGACCAGGCGGCTTAGGTGTCGGGAGTGGAGACTTCTTTATGGCACACTCTCGCTTTATTTTACCGATTTTCACTTTTGCTTTGTTTTTCAATCCTGCAGCTTTTCCTGGTTTGCGTGGACTCGGCCTTGAACTTTAGCCGTAGGATGGGTACGCGCATTACAGTATCGCCTTATCCGGTCAGTGGGGAGGCCGCCGCTCTCTTCTCCCTTTACTGACACACCTGCAATACAAAAATATGCGCCCGGCTGCCAGCTTTCCCAACTTTTTTCTCAAAGAAAACCCGTTTTAGCTTTTCCATTTTTATATATCCCCGCTTTTCTATTTATATACAAGTGAATACCTGATACAATCAGAAAAGATACAGAATTTTACAATCTAATTTTTCGAATCGGACAAAATAATAATTTTATGAATGTCTATAACAATTTGCTATTGAATAATTAATTGTTTTTGTTATTGCAGAGAAATATCATGGTTGATAGTCTCAATACAATTAAATTGCTAACTTACAGCTGCTCGAATTATATATAATGAGGTTAAGGTAGGTCGAAAACGGATACAAACATTGGTGCTAGTTTAATACGTCCGATTTTCTTCCAATTTCCAACATTTTGGATTATCAAAATAGGATAAATAAGTTACAGTGTGGTATCGTATTATTGGATATATTACTTTATTTATAATGATCAAAGGTGTCGAAGAATCCAAAATTTCATTATTTAATACGAAGGTAAAATTCATCAGTGAATTTTATAACAGCGTGTTGAATTTCAACGGCATATTTATATTAACTATGTCGTGCGGCCTATCAGGCCATAGAAATTAGTGCATTAATGACGTAAAGACAATAACGAACGATTGTCGTTCGTAACAGCAGGTTATGCAAAAGATTAAGTTGTTAGAGTTGATTAACATATCAATTATATTGAAATACGGGAGTACGAGAGTCTGATGGAAACAAATAATTAGAAGTGGTCTATAGTATTAATGTAATTTATTCATCACGAAATCCTTCCTTCTTGCCGAATGGCGAAATCAGTCGTCTGACGAATCGTCGTGGCGTGGTGGGGATGTGGGGGGGCCCTAATGTCACTAACTTCACGAGCGCGCGGGAGGCCACTTTCATGAACGAGAGGAATTCCCGCAACGGGGAGTCAGATCGGGGTCGGGTCAGCCAGGGAAGGAGTGGGAGTCCTTACCGGCGCGTCCTTACCAGGAATCCAGGACGGCGAGCCTTCACCCGGCATTCGCACTGTCGACCGAGAAAGTCACGGATAGAGCCGCCGATAATGACTAGTGTGATCGCGGATACACTTTTCTGAATACGTTCGGCCGGCGGTCGAATCACTTTCACCTGCGAAATTCCAAGGTGCACTACGAAATTATCGCCCGATATGCGCTAGAGTGACGCGTTCATAAAAATATCTGTACGGCGTTAAAGTAAATCCGTTATATCGTAGATTTCGTGTGTTTCTGCCTCCTCTCGCTGGTTTGATCTTTTGCTAGACCGGTTTCGGCTGCTCGCCATCTTAAGTAGCGGTGTTAGTCACTTTTGGCCATCCTCACTGTGAGAAACATCCAAGTGCCAACAGTGGCTAACTACTGAAGATGGCGAACGGCCGCAACCGGTCTAGCAAAGGTCGAAACAGCGAGAGGAGACGGAAACACACGAAATCTACGGTATTCCAACCCCTCGCAGACCACAAAACAGGTATTCTAAACTAAATCTGTTAAATATTAATAGGCTTCATTAGTGTGATCAGTATTCGCGTACGCAATTAAATTTCGAGCTCTGCAGATACGGCTAAAATAATTGGGCTACAAATTGTACCGGTGATATCTCTGGAGAGGATCAGAAATAAAATTCAACTATACAGTTGTACAAGGTCCTCTGGAATGGCCGAAGAGAGGTGTCCCCACAGCTCCGACAACTTGAGGCGGCACGCTACCCGACTGTGAAAAACAACGCGGTGACACCGGTTCGAATCTGCACGCGGGGTAATATCGATAAATGCCAACCGCCTCATAAAGGACGTGTACATTCATTTACACAGTTGTCATATAACTTCGGCTAAGTTTTCACGAAACGACTGTGTTCCTGTTCAGGCTTTAATTGCGGAGAGAGTTGTACCGCGAGGAAAGTTTAAAAATCCCGACAATCAATCATGTCGGGAAACTGTAGACACTAACACTTGTTGGGTAATTCCAACGGTTAATATTTCAGACAAATGGGGATTATGAACATTAATTTACTTTCGACAAGACAATGCTCTGAATGTTTCGATAGCTTGGAAGTGTGATCTCATCTACAACAATGCTCTAGATTCTTCAATATATTTTAATTAACAAGCGCTCGTTATTATACATTATTATTTTTATATTTTTATAGCATCGCTAAAAGACTGTAGACACCGTCATACGCTCATAAGCTATAAATGTTTCAAATAACATCTACGAATCTAAATCAAAATAAAACTAAAACTTTTATTTATTCACCAGATGATGTACATACATGTTATGACCAAGAAGAGAGCACAGGTCTGCAGAGAATAATGATGACCCGAGCAAATGCCAAGAGTATCTCGTGATAGAAACAAATAGTAGTGTAAGTTCACGCGAAAGAGATCATCTCCTGCGCCCGAAGCTTTTTATGCGGTTGCGCAAGTTTCCGAGAACGCGGGGCCGGCGGCACAGGCCGGGGAATGCTAGACATTCGCCCAGTGGTCTCGGGACGATTGGACCGGGGTTGGATTTATGTGGGAGCGGTTTAAGAGAGATGGGAATCCGCCGGCGTAAGCAGATTGGAGAGACGTCCGAAGGAATTGGAAGGAACGACTCCCGGGAATGTCCAATTGTGTACGGCTAAGCCAAGCGAGATTGATCTCCCTCAACTCGAAGCCTGCGGCAGTTTCAAAATAAACCGTGGAACGAACTTCCTTCCATTCTACATTAAATATTCGTAGCATACATTAAATATAATGTCACTACTCTTTATTATTTTCCAATTATGGATTAATTTTTCCCGATTCGAAGTGAGAAAACTTTTGCTGCACTCCTTGCTGAATAATGCACACCATTCTACAGAAATAGAAATAAACCGTACCTGATTCAACCTTCCAATATACACACGTTAATATAAGTTCATAAATTGGTTATTCTATAATGTATAGTTTAATTGTGCAATGATTGAAAACGAAATGATTTGGAAAAAAGTATAAACGTGTAAAAGTAAAACTGTGGCACAAGCCAGCGGGTAATGAAAATTTACTCATGGGATATAGCTTATACATTAAAATTCATACTAATAGATAAAAATTAATTCATCGATAATAAATTAGGGAGCCTGATGTCAAGGTTCCTTTTAGAAAGCAAAAATTTTGCAATAAGTGAGGAACGTTTTCCTGAAACGCGTATTGCGTATTCGTGGCAATATTAAGGTACTTTTAAAAGGAGTTCGGGAAAAAAATAAGATTCGCATGGATTATTAACTATTTTAATTTGTACACACAAAATATTTATACAACAACATACTTATACAACAGTATATAAAAGAAAGTTTGAAAAGTGTTTAAACCGAGGTGGCGAATATTCTGACTTCTGGTGGCTTAGGGAGGTGGTCCCCTTCGGCGTGGAAGCCAGTGTCGTCCGCGTACCAGTTGGTAGTGATCCGCTTTCCTTCGGGCGAGACGTAGGTATAGGAGCCGGAGGCCACGTGCGTCTCATCCTCGGTACCTTGGTTCCTCACCAGTCCCTTAGACTCAACGGCTATTCCGTTCTCCGATTCAAACCTAACGGAACAATTGAAAGTTGAAAGTTTGTACTTAGGTAAAGAATTTGATCTTCATCCATTAGAAAAGCTTAGAACATAATAGGAATAGCGCTGTTGCATGCCCACACGATTTATGTCAATCAGATTTCCGTATAAAATAAAAATTTCAGTCCGATTGTAAAATACAAGAATATTTATGTCGGAAAATATTGGGGAAATCTGGTATTCTTACGAAATCTCCTGAATATCATATAATATACTTTTCGAGGCTCAGTAGCGAATGATGCCACGCAGGAGGTAGGTAAGTATAAAGTTTAAGTAATAAAATATAAACCAGAGATTCTAAGCTTATTTGAAAATAAATAAGCAAATGGCTTTCAATCCAGATTATGGACAAAGTCCGTAGTGGTGGGTGTCGGTTTCATAACATAACAAATAGGAGGCGCCATCCAAACAGATTAGGTGATGGTATTTGGTTAAAGTCAGAGCAGGTACTGTCCATTAAACGGCCGTTTATTTGTTCGGCCGATGAAAACAGCTGGCGTCGAATTCCTGGGCGCGGTAAGCCCGGGCGTCGGGCGCTCGATTGAGAGGCGGGTCTCGCCCTCGACGAAAAAGTCTTTGAGCCGAATGCCGATGATAGCTACCGGCTTATTGTGATGCGCGGTAGACACGACCGCGTGGGATGAAACCTCCCCCCTTATATGAATCGTAAATCGTTGGCTAAATACCATTCCTTCCGACGCATCTTCTTCTGCTGTTTTAAAATCAAAGACAAGCGAGATGGGGTCATGGGGCCGACCGTGGGATTAGTGGTCTACGAATGGTGTATTATTTTCACAACGAGATTTTATTCTACATGACAATATTCGTAGTGTTAGTACTGCTAACGAATGGGGATGAGTTTCATCCGTAGGTATTATAAAATAAGACATAAAATATCTGTGTGGTTTCCATTATGACTCACTTTCATTTCCTAAATTTTTATTTTCTTAATGCATTAAACAGTAAACACGACCCCGAGGACTTTCAGTGATATTCTAATGCTTGCCCTTTTATGAAATTAAGCCGTTTAGACTAATGTTTCTGTATAACACCTGTACTAATTGACGGGACTTGAATCCACTGGAAATTGAATATGACGGCCGCAGATGGCTTAGTTCATTTACAGAAAGTGGAACAGTTGATTATGCTTGGGAACTTGCTTCTATTAATGACTTTCGAAAATCTTTCATACCCGTAGCTGTAGGTGCCGTCGTAGTTGACGTCCTGCGTCATCCTGAGGATGGCGATCGGCTTCGGCGATGGGAACTGCCTGACGGGCACTTTCTGAACGGAAACGGGAAACGTCTTGATCGGAGTCCTGTACGGGAAGAACGACTGCTGGGGGAGGCCGGCGCTCAGGCCTACCAAAACTAGTCCTACTATCTGAAACCAAAGACGAACAGAACCTTAAATAATAGTTAGATGGATTTCCTCGCTGTATTAGATGTGTGTAAATCATCTTTTTCAGTGTATAAACGTAAATATCGGTTATCTAAAATACTTATGGAATGCAAATGACGATTGTGAGAAATTATTCCTGGTGTAGCTTAGAACCGTTAGCTTGGATGAATGGTTGTTTCGTATAGAGAAGACGGTTATTACTTTCTCATTATCATTTAGATTATCATCAGAGAAATAAAATGTTTCTGTCATTATAATATAATAATTCATTTGACAAAACCGGCGTCTATCTAAATAGGATTGTTAATCCACCGACTGCACTGGGGATAACTCTATTAATGTAATGAGCTACGGGCATCCTTGCCGGAAAGTAAAAGGTGTAGCACGAAGACGGTTCCGTGAGCGGGGAATGACAAAAAACGGATATGGCGGTTGACTTTTAAAGGCTATTTTTAATGCTATTCAGCTATTCCACTCAAGGGAGAACAAACCGGAGTTCAAAAGCGGATGCTTATTACGGTAATGAAAACTACCAGCAATTATATTCTCACCGGGACCGTTAGAGGATAGGTTTATTTGCATTTTATGGTTATGGACTGCTAACGACAGTCCCGACGTGGTATAGGCAGATCGGGGATAGGCCCGGCATGCAGTTTAGAATAGGTTTGAAGTTGGCGGCGTAAGAAATGAACGGGGAAGAGTGGGCCCACCGGGTCGTTTGTTGGCGACTTACCAGGGTCTGCATTGTGTATGTCGGTCGTCGGTTGTCGGGCGACGAATGCTTGGAGCCAGATCGCTCCGCCGGCTATTTATATGTAACGGGGGACGCCGGCGGACAGTTTGGCACACGGCGATGGACAACGGGCGATTGTAATTGGTCCGGATCAAGGGTGTGGGTGTGGCCTGTCCCCCCGCGGATCCGGTTCATCCCCGAATCGGGAACTCGCTATCCGGACGGCCTTCTTTCGGGGTGTCCGATGGCAAATAATAAATCCCGAAAAAGAAGAAAACTGGCGTCGACCTCAAGCGATTACATTCGGCATGTACTTGTTGCGCGGACGATTCCTGCTTGAGAGGAATTGAATGGACTCCCTTGTCCGCGGTGGTCGTCCTTCGCGCCCACTTTACGACCGATTACAACAATCACTCGGAGCTCATAAAGTTCCCCAGACAGATCGCCGGTATGCGAAGATCAGTAACCGTCGGAACCGGGATGAAATACGGTATTTCGAGTAGTTTATTATCCGATGGGTCAAGAATCATTTTGGATTTATTCCAACGTTCGATAGGATGAATTCAAGGATACTTTAACTCTTAAATAAAAATTGAAGCAAAATACACCGATTCGAGTAGCGTGCTTACATAAGGTCTATTTTCCTTTGGCTTCGCCCTTAAGCCCCCAAGAAGCGAATGTGTGACTTCCTATCGCCAATACATTGCACTATGTTTATATTCATTTCACTGGATTCACCCAGTGTTAATAACTTTGAAAATTTAAAATAATCGATTATTGAGTTTCATTTTTCAATTAGAATAATATAAAAACGATCATCAATTTTTTTATACCGTGCCAGTACTTATAAAAACATAGTTCACCGTCTGTTTACAGTTGAAGAAGCGGCATTCACTGGGGCCGGCCTATGAGGCTCGCGGTAGCAAGGTCTGACGTTAATTTACTTTCATGGGACGGGCGAGAACATCGAATTCTTCCCTGTTGAATCCTAATGGACGCGCCCTTGACATTTGTCCTGTCGCGCGCTGGCCAGACGACGTGGAACGTCTTCCGATTCATAACAGTTAATTATGCGACGACAACGGAGATATGGTCAACGGAGGAAAAATATGACAACCCTGGATGCTGGCTAAAATAGAAGCTTCCTGGAATTATGGGACGGGTTTACCGATGGCGAATCGTTAAACCGAAATTACCATTACGCCTGTCGACCTTTCCTGTGACAGTTTTAATATTCTGCACGCGAGTGCGGCATGCCTGATTATTCGGTAGTGATTTAATGGAATTAGGAGAGGAATTTTTAATTTCTGGATTGTCGTTATTATTCCAATCGATAGACAGAGTTTGAGACACTAGAGTACGCAAAGGGATTGCGTTATAGATAACCAGCACTGATTTCAGCATAAAGAAAAACGCTGATGAATATATGATGCATTTATTCCATTGTGAGCCCTCATTTGTGGAATATATTCACGGACGAGTTATAATCGAACAATTTAAAAAATATTTCCTATTTATTGACATATACAGCGTAAGCTGTTGTCCAAGTAATATTATAGAATAATTATAGAAGTTCCAAAAACATTATGTATCCAAAACTGTGGGAAGTACACCATTAAAACAATCTACGTACGAGAAGAGCATGGCGAATAAGGGGACTCGGGCCCATTTAATATTGAATAAATTAATAAATCTGATCCCCGCTAGATGAATATCTGGCTCCTGTGCTAGCCCTGCACGACGGTTAATCACCCAGCTAAATCAATCAGGGGTTGGGGACGGTCCACCCGTGACAGTCTAATGGTCGCAACGAAGGCCAACCAAGTAAGCCCGGGGCCCAACCAGTGCCAACCTATTATTACCGCTTTCGGTCGTTTATCAAAAACCAGAGATGATTTTCGGTGAAGAAAATGATATTCAGTCGGCGCCCTTTTATTTTTGTCGCCGATGTTCGGCGGCAGAACAATGAGCGCCGCTCGGCACGACTTGGACATAAATCCCGGACGGTCCCGGAGTGGCCGCACCGGGAATTATAAGGCGGATTTTAGCCAGATTTAAAACAGTCGATGATGATCGGATCTGAAACCCTTCATTTTGGGCATAAACGACTGGTATTGTAACTTATAAGCATAGTTTATGAGGTTTTAAACAAGAATTCAAAGTTCAGACTACGAAGAACCAATCAAACCAATAAACCAGTTCACATTACTCAAACACAAACTACATTTAATAAATAACATATCTGATGCAAAAACTAGTTTACTTGAAAATACTATTTACTATGAACTCTTGTATAGTAACCCAACTAGGTTTTTCGGGAATTAAATGAACTTGTGAAGGATAACGTGGTCATTGGAAAAGTTCGAGAGAATTCGATCAGTCGACATTTTATACTTGGAAAAATTGAGAATTATCTGAAAAGGTAATATTAATAACCTTCTTTAGTTTAACAGGTTTAAGGATTCTTGTTCCTGGTGTTAAATTTAAGTTAATGAATATTTATAAATTGACATCCTTCACGACGCTTAATTTCTTATACTCGATAATGATCAACAAATTTATGACGGCGGGTTTAAAACAAAGTGCGGCCTCATAAATGATTCTTAATAGGCTTGATAATCAGACAGGTCTGGAGAAGAGTCGTTTACGAGGCGAATTGGACGCCGGCCAAGAAAGACGAGTCGTCAAAATACGACTGGGAACCGAAATTCGCGGTGTTGGTCTTATTTCGTCTTCGTCCTTAAGCTTCCACCATTAAAATTGTCGAAAAAAAAGAGGTGAGATGATACGGCCGCTGTTGTTTGTTTTTTTTTGTTATCTTACTTACTTTTGGTTTTGTTTCGATAAACCGGGTTCTCGCCTTCGGCGGAGGTCAGAGACGGGTGGAAGGTCACGCCGGAGCGTTAACGGAACTCCTGGACAATATCTTTTTAAAAGGGGATTCTTACTTTTTCTTGTTGTAAAAACCCCACTTTCTCATCCCGGGGAAGATCGGTCTTGGCCAGGAGCGTGCAGTAAATATGTCCGCAGCAAATTTATGAACCACAATCAGAAATTTCAATTCTGTCGAACTGAGACCTTTCAGTATACTCTTCTTGTATATAATTCTGGATATATTCCATGTATTTTTTTACTGTGATCAGTTATTTTACATACATATCTGTACAAATGAAATTTCAATATTGGGAATTATAAATAACTCCTGTTATCGTAATCGCTGTTCCAGAACGTGAACAACACTGCTATATTTATTACATTTTAGACTTACAAATAGATCGAACAATGGACAGTGCTCAAATACGATTTCATCTGTATTTACTATCTCAATTATAAACTGATATAGAGTTCTCCTATCAACGTTAATCGTTCATGAAACTGTAGCTGATTAACCTTCTGAAAAATTACGTTAATTACATTCTAGACGGCTCTTTTTTAAATCGACGCGTCTTTCTTCCATGTTAAATTGTGTCCACTGGAATCAAATCGTGTCCACATCTATTTCTCGGATGGGGGCCGGTGCCGGTTCCGGTTCTTCCATCAGTTCGATATGTCGGATCCTCGATACCTCCGCTTCATCGTACCTAGACAAAATGATGACCTTCTATGAATTTTAAAGTATAAATTACATTATGAAATATATCATGTACTCTGTCCTATTATTATATATACATATATATTTCCGCGAGGATACCGGGGGTCTAGTTTAATTGTGCCCTAAATACAGGACAATGACGCACCAAAATATAGCATGCTATACTCTCTGAGTGTAAGTTACTCACATCGGCGGGGGTGGATACAGATACTGTCCTCGAGCTTGGAGCGCTACAGCCAGCAATACAACGTACACAATTATCTGAAACATTAAAATAGACAACGCGTAATAACAGTGTTGATAATAAAAGGTTTATCGGAACAGAAAAGAAGAGCCGATTTATTCCATATTGAATTTGACATTAAATCTAGCTGAGTAATACGGAAAAATAAAGTTAAACGCATTAACATGTCGGGTCAATTTTGGCTCGTTTCTACGAGGTTATTGTGTTGGCCGTTCCACAATTTGGGAGTTTCGTCTTATTGCCAAGGTTTCTAAGCTGGCACGACGTCCATTGCAGAAATAATAAAGGTATAAGTTGAAATTCTTACCTTAAAGCCTGCCATGGCGAAAACTGCACAGGTCTGTCTGTCCACCGGCGTCCATTTCACTTCGCTTTATAACCCAGGTCTTTATTGCGATAGGCGTTTAAAATTTTTTTTTTGCGGCAATTGTTCAAAACAGAAACAATGCGATAAAGCCCGGCCCATGTCGAGGACATGGTCAATGCGCCGCTGCAATCGCGTTAATTGAGCAAAAAATAATATAAACCTTTGGCTGATAAAGCAACATTTATCATTGTTTTCGTCTAGGTGTTTTTTTCTGCGGACCAGAATTATTTTATTTCCTACTCTTTTTGTGTTAATAAAGTATGTGAAATTTCGTCATTATTTACTCATAAAAAATTTAAAGTGTTATTTCATTGAATTACTAGAGTCATATAGAAGAAAGTGGACTTACATGGAAATAGATTGCTTTGTATCATACCGGTATAAGTAAAACATAGTCAACGGCAATCAGGGAAATATTTCTTCAGCGGGATATTAGACGTTTAATCGTTCCTTATTTTAAGTAACCACTAGTTAACTCAACAGTCCTATGTGAGCCTTACATGCGGAAAAGAGCATATTTTCGTCACCGTGTTATTAATATCTCCTTTCCCATTTTCACAGGAATACCTGCCAGAACTGTTGTGTGAATGAAATAATCACGTATTAATATGTTATTTTGTTCGGAGGTTTCCATCTTCAATATTAAATTTCCATCAATGGAACATTGAACTCCAACGAACTTTATATATCTAAAGACAAAAATTAGGAAACATTTCTATTGTTACAAATTTTTTCTGTAATTAATTTTCAATTTTCTTATGACAAAAAATATAACATAACGAAGAATTAAGAATAACAGATTATTGCTCGCAAACGTAAGAAAATATGTCAATATCATCCAGGTGACGCGATAAACAGACCGTTCAATGTTACTGGGTTAACATTTACCAATGTAAAGAAATATCTTTAAGTATTTCCGAGGTCAAATGTTAAAATTTACAATTTTCGACGGCAGGACATTAGAAATGTCTTTAAACAAACAATTGAAGGACGAATGTCAAGTGTCAATTACATTCTCAAATAATTCTGCCTGCCGGAATTTCGAAACTTGAAAAATCCTTCAAATTACCCGAAACCGGAAATGTTGGCGAAAGAGAAATTTCAGTTGTAAAATCTTTGTTGTCTTTCCTTTGTCCGAAATAATACCTCGAGGTCTTGTACAGCTGTGATGCGGTAGTATACGTTGCAGACAATTTATATCGATAGGTAATTTTAAAAATGTTTTATGAATTACGTACGCCGGTATAGTCGATATTGAGAATGGCTCACTTTATTTACATATAACAGGGTTATTTTTTGATATTTTTCTTTATTACAACATTTCTAATCATACAATTAAACGATGGTTTCCGCATCAGTTCTAAAAGCCTATCCCTCGTCGCCTATTGGAATTATTAAATCTTCATTCTTCGAAACGCCCGCACCCGAAAATACAGGGATTGTTTGTACGACTGTATCACGGATTGCTGAGCTTGATGCCTGTACTGTTGCCCGCGTTCTGGAGACTAATAGTGACCCAACAGTTGATGGGCGTCCCAGTCGGAAGTGTGAAAGTGCCGGAACCAGCTGCAGCGGTACGCATCTCGGCAGTAGGATCACCGACAGAGCGAACTGTCACATTCCGACTGAAATCAATAAATTTAAATTATATATCGATATAATAATAAACAAATATTGATAATTCAACAGTAACAGTGGGTTCAGTCATATTTCAGATGTCGATTCATCGGTTCTTTACACTCACTTTTTGCAATAAACATTTCGATATTTTTTATAATAATAATGATTATTAAGTTAAACAAAGCATGCTTTGGGCAGACATACCATTTGCCCGACCTCCTCCCCATTGCACCCATCAAGCCAATGATCAGGAAAATCGTTATCTGAAAAAAAGGATTGTGCGTTCCTTTAAGTCGAAATATATATTTCGAGGCTGTAATACAATCTGTTAATAATAATTTATAGTTACGATTCCTCATATGATTCCAATATAAAGTAGGATTTCTTAAATACGAGAACTTTTTTAAATTACGGAATAAATACATTTTATTATATGAATTACTGAGTACTTTTGGATATATATAAATACATTTAATGCAACTTACGAGCCGCTTCATGTCCGAGTTGGAAAACACCGTTGAAGTGACCAATTTACGCGCGGAACATTTATATATAACGTTCTGAAATCATTCGAGATAACTATAATAGAGCTGTTACATGCGTTCCAAGAAACTATGCAGAATAATACAGATAAAATAGGTTTGATATGTATAGGGCCTGTGTTGCAATATCATTTGCGTATCGTAATGACACTACTCGGCTCTGAGTAGTCTATTATTACGTGTATTCCTAGCCGAAAAAAAAATATTTCCGCCTTTTATGCAAACAAGCTACCATTTTTTTATTCCGTTAACAGATTAAGGGAAGGCATATTTCATGGGGAACTATCCTGAATGATTTTAATGGGTATAGAGATGAAGGTATGTTGTAAAAATTAGCCAATAAGTAAGTAATTAGGTAGTATTTTATTTTGAAAGAAAGAAATATACAAAAGCCGGTTCAGTCTCAGTAGAATGCCACTTATTTCGAGTAAACATCCTTGGAGGGTGGCAGAGATCGGATGTATTCGAGGGACCTGGCGATGGCTTCTGGGATGGGCGGAGGGGTGGGCAGGTGGGAGCCCTCGGCTCTGAATCCGAACTCATCGGCAACCCAGTTGGTGTGGATTGGAGTGCCATCGGGGGCAGTGTAGCTGTAGGTGCCCTGCATCACCTGGGCTTCGTCCTTCGTGCCGGGGTTCTTCAGCTGGCCGTTGGCCCTAGCGCTGATTCCGTTCTCGCCCTCAAAACTGTAACGTCACAATTCCCCAATAGAAAATAATCGTCAGTTGAACTGAATTATTTCCGTACAAATTATCGATATTTATGTTTTATACTCACTCGTAGTTGAAGCTTCCGTCGAAGTTAACATTGCTGGCGCTCCTGAGGATGGCGATCGGGACGAAACGCTGCTGGGCGGCCGTAAGTCCCAGGAGGACAACTGCTACTACGATCTAGAATTGTGGAAATATTTTTTTAGTTCCTCCCACTATCATTTATTAAAATGGGTCACATTTTCTAGAATCATTCAGACATTTAAATCTGACTCTTCCGTTTATCGATAAAAACTTCAGTAGACCTTTGTGAACCACAGCGGTTGAAGATGCGACACGAATCCGCGATAGTTCTGGTTGGCGAGTCTAATAACTGAACCGTAAATCGAAATGGTGGAGGTCAGAGTGAGTTATGCGACCTTTCCCCCGTCGAAATATTCCTCCCGAAGAAACGGTGCTATTGGTAAAAGTGTAGTAAGAGTGTGGACGTGACTTTCATCGAGACCAAACAAGCTTAAATGCCACTGTTTATGGACGGAATGCGATAAAAAATTTATTATAAATTATCATTATAATGACCTAATTTTTTCTTCATCAAAATTAATGCATGGTGAACAGAACAATCCTAACTAATGGAAATATGTAGCTAGTAATCTGTAAAAGAAGGACTTACCAGAGATTTCATTTTGGTTGGGATCTGATGTGATACTGAACCGTGTCTGTGGTCGTCTTTGGGATGCCGGTATATATAGTCGGGCAGAGGGCAATTGGGCCTTGAGCGTTGGGTGGGAGGTTGGAGATGACCCGCCCCTTGGATGCTGGTCTTAGTACCAATATAATGGTTTCCTTCCCACGGATCCCTTCAAATTCCACAAATACCTAATCATCGGTGCGTGAATCTTGAATGCCAATGTTGCCAAATTATGTTCATACCTCGCTCTTTGAACCCTATCAGTAATTGATTTTACTTGCTCTTTTTGGGACGTATGGAGTGCTAATCAGTAATTTATTTAGTTTACGCTTAGTGTGCAATTTTCCGACACTTTTCTACTTAGTGAACTTTGAAACTTTCTAGGCACTATAGTAGCGTAAAGTTTTAAATAAAAATATTAGAGGAAATAATCTACAATGATAGATGATAATGGGAAATAAATATCAAGGAACGCGATACGCCATATGGAAATGGTTACTATTATAACCCTCCATACGATAGGTTTAGTACTTAGAGTATTTAACTTTATTATAAATTAATAAAATTCTTTTATATTATTTTTTGATGTTCAAACACATTAATTGCAACTACGTTCTATTACAAACGAATAATTTAAAAATTAACTAATTAAAACAAATTAATCATATCAATTTTGAAAAATTGTTTCAAATAAGGCCGCTTAATTACAATATGCATAAAACCCGTAAGCAGCTATTTATTATTTAATATTAACTGTTTTGAAATTTCATATGTCAAGCTTCTTTTATTGTAAACTCCTGTTATATATTAAAAATGTAGCAATAATTGCAAAATGTTACAGTGGGAGCGCGGAAATAATGTTGGTTATTCCAATATCTCATGTTCTTTTTTTGTACTGGCTGTAATCGTTGTTAGCTACGTTACCCCCAACAGGATAAGTGTCGGTCGAGTATTGACCAAATGCTGGATTTATAAATCAATATTTTATTTACAATACTATGTTCAGAGTTTCAGTTTAACATGCATAAAATTAAATCACTCTTATTCTTGATATTGGCTCCTATATGTATCCTTCTGATATAAATGTTTCCGACGAGCTCTTGGTAACAGCTGCACTCATTCATCATATACGTAATCCTTTTTTACATGATATTTGGAGTATTTCATACAGTATGAGTTTTTGTGAAAGGTGTCTTCCTCCGCGTCACCAAGAAGCTGTTGCAGTGAAAAAATTTCGTCACGAAGTTTTGGATCTTCACAATCAATAGTATCGGTATGAAATTCGACATTTAGTTGATTTGGACCATTTTTTAATATATCTTTTATCTCTTCATTTTAGTTGAATTGTCCTCACAGTTGTTTTTTATAGCATAGCATTATTGCTGGAATAATACCTTTTCCTGTAGTTAGGATCCAACGAACCGCTTTGTTACGGAGGATTATATATCGACATAAAATGTATTAAAATTTGGCAGATTTAATATCTCAACCAATTTTATCTCACCTATATTTACTGGAGAAAACTCCAAGTGTCATAGCACTTAGCACTCAGTGCTCATTAGGCTGGAAGCGGAAAATAATATGTATCGAGAGCAAAACTTTTACTGAGAAAACTGTATAACCATATCAATTTTTCATAATTTTAATGGTATCAATTGTTTGTTAATATGTACATGAAGGCCAAATACCGCAATGGTTCACATTTGCGGACGTACGTATTGTAAATATAAGCTATACTAACTATATTATAAAAAATACATCGAAAATGATGACATTTATTTCTGTTATAAATGGGCTAACTATAAAATATTATGGCAGAGGTTTAGGCACTCATCTGAAGATGAGTCTGAGATCTGATTTTTCTGTGGCTAGGTTTTGATTGCAACCCTGCAATGTGGAGGCTTTCATGCGACCCCAGTCGTGTGAATTCACGACGATTCAGTTCGTATGAATTCGTATTGAATCCACTCCATTTCTATTCCAAATTGTAGTCGAGAGGAGAGGGAGGTTTAGGTTAGTAATGGACTAGAAGAATATTCTTTCTTATTACGTTGCTGCAACGAATGACAGGAAAGGTCCTAAAAGTTAAGTTGGTTTTTTAAAAAAAGGAAGGAAAGTCATAATAAATTAGAAAGTATTTTATTTTATAAGAAATAAATATACAAAAGCCGGTTCAGTCTACGTAGAATTCCTTTCATTTCGAGTAAACATCCTTGGAGGGCGGTAGAGATCGGATGTATTCGAGGGACCTGGCGATGGCTTCTGGGATGGGCGGAGGGGTGGGCAGGTGGGAGCCCTCGGCTCTGAACCCGAACTCATCGGCAACCCAGTTGGTGTGGATTGGAGTGCCATCGGGGGCAGTGTAGCTGTAGGTGCCCTGCATCACCTGGGCTTCGTCCTTCGTGCCGGGGTTCTTCAGCTGGCCGTTGGCCCTAGCGCTGATTCCGTTCTCGCCCTCAAAACTGTAACGTCACAATTCCCCAATAGAAAATAATCGTCAGTTGAACTGAATTATTTCCGTACAAATTATCGATATTTATGTTTTATACTCACTCGTAGTTGAAGCTTCCGTCGAAGTTAACATTGCTGGCGCTCCTGAGGATAGCGATTGGGACGAAACGCTGCTGGGCGGCTGTAAGTCCCAGGAGTACAACTGCTACGATCTAGAAAATATTTTTTAATCACTCGTAAACATTTTAACTAAATACATTTATCTTATTTTTAAAACGATAGTCGTGACTGAAATTCGGATTATATTTATATTATTACTCGTGACTTTGTGCATATATCGTTCATTATAGATTTTAACTTACATTCCTGTCTACCAATTTTTTTTTAAGGAACGTTAGACCCGAAGGTGAACTAACGGTTCCTGAACAGTGAACCGATATCGGCAATAGTACTGGTTGGTGAGTACAAAAAATGAACCGGGATCCAAAAGGGCGGAGGTCATAATGAGTTATGTGACCTATTCTGATCGGAAAGTTTCCAGCTAAGGACTGATGGGATTGGTAACAGTTTAGTGATGACTTTGAAGATAATATTTTAGCAATAAGTGATAAATAATATGGTATAAGTACGCTAAGACAGCCGCGGTTCCAATCTAACGTGGAAATATGGTCTGTAGTCTGTAATAGAGGGGCTTACCAGAGATTTCATTTTGGTTGGGATCAGATGTGATACTGGACCGTGTCTGCGCTCTGGGTTTGGGATGCTCATATATATATGGGCGGGCAGAGGGCAATTGGGCCTTGAGCGTTGGGTGGGAGGTTGGAGATGACCCGCCCCTTAGTGGATCCTGCACTTAGTAGCACTACAATCCTTACCCTTCCTAGTGACCCCTTCAAATTCCACAAATGCCTAAGCATCAATCCCCGCATCTCGAAAGTCATATAGCCGAGTTAAATCCAATTCATCCAGTTTCAGTAGTTGACATCCATTTTTTTTTGGTGAAATATGTCTTTTGTACCTGACATCTTCTTTGTACTGTTCTAGGCCGGGAAGACTTTATGTTAAAATTTACAAATATTTTATTTCATAGAATGAATTTATTCGGCATCATACCTATTAATTATTTTCCGTATTTTAGAAATTTAATATCACATTTGCATGTATGTATATATTTAATTTATCAGGACATCAAGAATTTTATTATACCACAAGATTAAAATCAGTATACTTGAAAAATGTTTATGTTCTTATAAAACGAAGTATGAGATTGATATCAGAGGAAGTAATTTGGAAACTGTTCCATATTGTACTAGAAATAGAAATTATTTAATTATTTTCCGTTGAATTATCATAATAAGGTTCAGGTTCTGAATAGCGTACACAATTTTCGTCTATTTTAAATGTAATTCTTTAAGTAGATATTACGATCCTTGTGCGATGATTTTCGGAATATTATTTTGATAGTAAAATTATCCGTATTTGAATTGCAGTTATTCCATCTATTAACACTATCTGAGTATACCGCGGAACGAGCATTAGAAAGTTGCTACCTGGTCGTCAGCCAGGTTGATAAAATGGCAATAAAATTGAAAAAAAAGGAAACGTATGTTATAGGATTTCCTAGGTTGCACAAGAAATAATTCATTCTTCATTAATTCAGACTGGTAGTACTGTCCGGTGTTGTGTTATGTAACACTAAATGAATGGAGAACTCTAAGACCAGTTCTATGTAGGTGGCTAAAGGTCACTACTCTCAGTCGGTTTAACGACACAAGTATTTGAACTAGCAATCTCGCCGATATAATTCATGATCTCACAAATAAATTTCACTAGGTTTTGCCATAGTAATTAATTCTGTTATATCAGTAATACTATTTAAATTTAATTGACCAATTGTACACGATATAAGTACAGTAAAATTTTGTACACAAATTTAAATTTGTATTTGAGTGATACATAAAACTGTTTAAAGAACCAAAACGATATTGGGTGATCTATTTTTTTGGATCACAGATTTCTTAACCTTAAATATTGTACAGTGTCGAGCCGACCAGACTGATTCTGTAATAATTGTAGCCGACGACAATTAGTTTCCAAGAGCATTATAATGACTACGTAAAAGCGGTGGGGTTTCTTAAAAGTAGAAACGTATCAAATCTGTGTAGTTCCACCTGTAAAGGTAGTGTAAAATACGTGGATTAGATCGTATAATATTTGATGTAGATATGTAGATGTACATTAATAACTTCGGTTTCGGGTAATGTCCGTTCCGAAGCTATATGATTTTTCTAATTCAATGCTGGAGCAGGTCGACAATGATGTTTTAACGGGGTTAGTAGAAGTTGACTGCACGCTTCGACCCGACATTGTTATCGAGTCAGTTCATGAGGTCATCAATCGACATAGAGAGCTCCTCCTTTCTATTTCATGGCTATATTCCCATGGCAGTGTATAAAAAGAGAATATACTTAATATTCAGAATTTGTTACCAACTCTCAGTTTTAATAATATATATTATCTGACTGGGCTCCACCAAATATGAATGATGACCTACTGACACATTCGAATTAATACTTTATGTCATAGTCTGACTGGATAAACTTTAAAACTATTGGACATCCACGGCAGTCCGTGGTTTAGATAACTGTATATAAACTTCTTTTGCTTTCTCTTACCATATCGACCAGTAATTGGAATTAAATTAGGTTGTAAAGCAGGCTTACAGTATCGAAACAAACTAAGACGTTTATTGTACAGAAATTATTTATTTATTATATAGTACAAAACAAATTTACAAATGCCATTTCAAACGGTATTGCAGTACGATTCGTGGGAATTTCATTTCGAGTAGACCTCCTTGGACGGCGGAAGTGAGCGGATGTACTGGAGGGACCTGGCGATGGCTTCTGGGATGGGCGGAGGGGTGGGCAGGTGGGAGCCCTCGGCTCTGAACCCGAACTCATCGGCAACCCAGTTGGTGTGGATTGGAGTGCCATCGGGGGCAGTGTAGCTGTAAGTTCCCTGCATCACCTGGGCTTCGTCCTTGCTGCCGAAGTTCTTCACCTGGCCGTTGGCTCTAGCGGTGATTCCGTTGCCGGTCTCGAAACTGAATCAGCGATCGACAAATTCGTCAACCAATTGCATTGGTAGTAATTTGTAAATTTTGTAATTTATAATATAAATCGAAAGTTCTTAGAAAATACTTCACTGATGTACAAGAATAACATTTCAGTGATCATTGGCCACAGTCAATTTACTTGGATTTGGGACCTCAGAAAAAATATCCTACGCGAGAACGTAGAAATTAGGTAGTCTATGCCGGAAAATGGTCCTTAGTTAAACAACGGTCATTTTCTACTTAATTCACAAATGACAGTCGGTGAAACTCACTCGTAATTGAAGCTGCCGTCGAAGTTGACATTGCTGGCACTCTTGACTATCGGGATGGGTACGTAGCGTTGCCTGGGCTCTACGTAGGCTACGGTCGGCTGTACCAATTTGACCGACGGCTGGACGTACTGGAACTGTTGATGGAAGGGTACAGCGGGCGCGAATGTTTGAGCTGCCGCGACGCCCAACACCGCTACGGCTACGATCTTCAAAAACAGAAATGTAATAATCAGATTACTTTGTTATATATTACAGGTAGTGTTTTTTAAAAAGACGACTACACTATGAAAATATCAATATATAAATTCATCGTTGCTTCGTATTTTCCAGTCAATGAAAAACGAAAAAAAGGTAAGACTAACGGGTCACTGAAAACTTGGGGAAGTACCCGAAGAGTTCTGTTTGTGGAGGCTGATCATTCAAGCAGGATACTGAAGGTCGGAGGTCAGGCTAATTTTTGTGACCTGTTATTATTAGGAGGATGATTTATGTTCATCTCGAGGTCAGGTGGTGTGAGGGCGATTTTTCTTGGAGCGTAAATGTCATGTTCCGGTATGTACGTACATGTGAGTAATATTGAATCATAAATGTATAATTGTAATATTACCCAAACAACTATTAGAGTGATCCCATAAACTAATAGCTCTCAATATTTGTGCGAAATCCTAGTGTAGAAAAAGAAAATTAGAATTCGACCTAATCCAAAGATGATAGAGACACGCGACAACATTCGGCCCTTTATAGTGTCCAGATGGAGTTAGATGATCTAATGATGGCTTCGCATAGTAAAGGTACAGTGTTCCGGCATAGACTGGAGAACCCGCCCGAGCCTTCAACGGAGGGACTTACCAGAGAATTCATTCTTGAGCTGTGTCGGTCTGGATACAGAAACTCAGTGTGCACGCCCAATCGGAGATCCACATTTATATAGGCGGTTTCTGGACAAGTGGGCCTTGAGCCTTCGGGTGGGAGGTCAGAGAAGACGACCCGCCTCATATCCTGGAGTTGGGGGCAGTATAATTCTTTATGTCCTGACCGGGCCCCTTCAAATTCCTTAACTGGCCGAGCAGCCAACAACGCCTACAACTTAAAAGTCATGAGAAAGAAAAAACTGAATAAAACTTGGATGTTAAAATTTTCAACACACCGACAGCCAACGGAACATCATACTGTTTTTTTGGCTTAGGAATCGTGGTTGTTTTAGAAGGTGAGATGGCTATATTTCATTACCTTCTACTATTCCCATATTTTATCGCACCACTTCCCCATACATATATTAAAATAAGCAGGTACGTTTAATTGTACACTTTACAAATTCAAATCAGACAAAAGTTTTACATAATCAAAGCTTATTTAAAGACGAACTTCAAAGGCGAACCTACGGTTTGTAAAATGAGTGAAAACTGTTTAAATTATAACCAATTTTATGTATGTCATAGTGATTGAATACTGTTAAATTCTTTTTTTATCAATTTTCCATAGGCACTTATGAATTTTAAGGTATTTATTTGGTAAACAAGCAATGTTTTTTTAAATGATCAAATCCGCCTCTTCCACTCATATTTCCCTGTGTGCTAGCCATATATTTTAAGTTAAATTCGGCTTTGGGTTATTACCATAAGCAGTAACATTCTGTGACTGATACAATGAGGTAATTACTCGGTTGTTGAGGTTATATAAAATTACATTCTGGTTTCATGCCTGGGTTCATTAATATTGTATTTTTTTCCATTGTTAAAAACAGTGAATATAAACTACATTATTAATTCATATTGACCGTCCTAACACAAAGGCCCAGTGCAACTACACCCTGGCCAGACAATTGACGAAGTGGCCCAATATTTTCCAAAGTTTTGTTTCTTTGAAATTAATTAATTTATTAATTTTAATATTTTAATTCGTAACATAAATTACCTTCTTATTTATTACCTATTTATTCGTCTGATAAATATTTTCGTTGTAGTCAATAAACCTGCTTATATCAGAAATCTAAATATTATACGGCTTTAATGAAAGGAGGACAAATTTCAGGCAGAATTCCTGAATCCAGAAATTCCGGATACCGTAATTTTTTATTTTATATTACTCTTATATTTTCTATTATTTCTCTTATTGGTTTGGCGCAAATCTAATTTATGTTTCTGGCGCCGTAATATACTACACAATTCCTCGCTGGCCCCATTCCCCTCAAAAGCACTAAACGATATGTTTTATCGGAATTAATGCTTAGGGTTCAATCTTCTCTGTACGTCACACTACCAGACGATAGAATGATGAATCATCATAGCCGAGAGAGAGAAAGGAGTGAATTCGTGAAGACTACTACCGTACAGTCAGATCCGAAGTATGCAGCGTAACGAAACGTATTAGCACTTATGCTCATGTATCCGCCTTCTCATCGTCAAAGTAGCATATTGAAAATACTTTGCAGTGCTCGTAAATCCTGATATTCCTTCTTTCTTTTGTTTATTGCTTTTCACATTTTTCCGCGTAGGTGAAATTTGAAAACCTTAGTTCCCTCTACACGTTGAAATTGCACTTGCCATTTAAACATCTACAGACCCCAATAAATATCGCCTTAAGTATCCTCGTCAATATAAAATGTTATAAATAAAGACAAGAAAATAACAAGAAGAAACAAAATACCCAAGAATAATTTTCTACAATCTGCGTTTCAATATAAAAATAACCGCAATGCAATAATAAATGTATTGACATGTAAGAGGGTATCGTCAACTGTATTCTAGTTCAAGATTTTATGTTATGATTTAATTTAATACATTAAATGGCATGAGGCTTGATGGTTATCCATGTAACCTCTAATTTAGCGAAGTATTTAATAGTTTACTTAGTTTGGTAAAACTTAATTAATAGTTCACTATTGTGTTATATCTGTGGGTGAATGGGGATAAAAATTAATTTAAAAAACAACTTCTTGGATTTCCTTGTTCATTCTAAAATATAAACGGGCGTGGTTCTGAAATTGAACTAAATTTTAATCGGTCATTACGTTGTATGAGAGTTACATTCAAGACGGGTTTAAAGCTGTTTGCTTACAATATCGCTGTGAATAGCGGTTATAAATGTTACAAATGTGTGTTTGTGTGTGATGTCACTTAGCTCTACAGGACGCCGAAATACGGCGGAAGGATGCAACGTTCACTCAGGTCGTGTTATACTCAGGAAGTTAAAATAGAAGAATAAATATTTTAGAAAGAATTTATTATACAGTACAAGATACAAGTATTTATAGTACAAGAGAAATTTACAAATGACATCAAATACGAGTAAAAATTCAATGCGCCTTTCATTTTCTGTACACTCGGTCCTCCTTGGAGGGTGGCAGGGAGCGGATGTATTCGAGGGACCTGGCGATGGCTTCCGGGATGGGCGGAGGAGTGGGCAGGTGGGCGCCTTCCGCTCTGAATCCGAACTCATCGGCAACCCAGTTGGTTGTAATGGGAGTGCCATCGGGGGCAGTGTAGGTGTAGGTGCCCTGCATCACCTGGGCTTCCTCCTTCGTGCCGGGGTTCTTCACCAGGCCGTTGGCCCTAGCGCTAATTCCGTTTTCGGTCTCGAAACTGTTAACAGGATTCATTAATTTTTTTTAAAACCGAGAAATGAAAACCTAGAGTTGATAAAATATTCTATTTACCCAATACGGTATTGAACTTTTACATATTTAACTTTAATAATATTTAACACTCACTCGTAATTAAAGGATCCGTCGTAGTTGACGTCGCTTGCGCTCCTTAGGATGGCGATGGGGGCGTAGCGTGGCCTAGGCTCGACGTGGTGTACGTCCTGGACGTACTTGACCTGAGGCTGTACGTACGTGGCCGTGGGCAGAGTGTACTGATACTGATTGTAAGAAGGCACAGCGGGGCCCAACCTCTGCCCTGCCGAGAGCCCCAACAGAGTTACTGCTACGATCTGCCAAAAGCAAATTATAATCATAATAAGGGAGTTAGTCTAGAGGTCTACATTTCTGTTATTGAAATACTAAGTCGAACTTCAAAAGTTACTGATTATAGAGCTAATGGGGGGAAAAATTTCATTTTCTATTTAGTTTAGTCCTACAGTATTGGAAAATTTTGGATTATAAGCATATTAAAACAGTGCCATTGATAATAGTCGCAACAAATTGGGTGGATAAGCAAAAGCCAACTATTTCCTTTGTGCCTATAACTCTACCTTTTATAAGACATGAAGCATAAACACATTTTTAGATAATTACCAACCAATTGCGTTAAAGTGCTGGAAAATTGCTTACCAGCATTATTGGACATAGAGGAAATTGAGGCTTCCAACTTTTGGTAATGGAAGGAAGAGAAACATTAAAATTAAATTTGGGAAATCTACGAAAATAATGTCTGTTCAGTAATAGTATCCCCTTAAATGTTGGCCATATTAATTACCAGTCACAAATATTAATGATTCGATTTTTCTTTTTGCAGGTGTAATCGATTATTCGGTAACTCGATAGCGGCCCAAGTAGGACCGGGGTCAGACCCGGTAAAGTAAGAAAATATTTCACGAGATTCCGGATGAGTCGAGGCCGAGCAACGTTAGCTGAACGTTCGAACTCTATAAAGGTGGACGTACGTCATAGCGAAAATATATCAGCTTATTTGCAGAAGCGGATACGAAAGAGTTTATGTATATTCAGAATGGGCTGAATTTATTTTCAACGTGACTGCAACTGCAGAAACGATCCCCCCAGCTGTAAGGTAAACCGAATATTTGAAAAAAATTGTTTGATTATAAAGCAATCCGTAATTTTTAATTGTCGATAAGCACATGTTATCTAATCATCAAATTGAAGAAGTTTTAGCTGTCAATTAATTGATAATAAATTGGATAAATATTCCCTTGTAAATGATTCTTCCTAGTAAAGTACGGATCGGTGCCAATTATCTATTGGAACTACAAAAATATCGCGAACAGTTATAAGGAGAAAATACATATTCAAGGAAATTGAAGATTAGTAACTTTAAAGCACTAGTTTCATAATTAATAAAAGGGGCAAAGAATCACTGCTTTATGTAGCCGCACTACTGAAAAAGCGTTTTATGAGCAAAAGTCAAACACTAAAAAAACTCATCGAGTTTTACCCCGAGGTGGAATCAGTGAGAATGTTCCTGAATATGAGAAAGTACGAAACAATACCCTTCATAAATATTCCCGAATTCACCGGTTAGTAAACTCTATCACAAAAACCATCAATCACCTCACCGAACTCATCCCACTCACAGGTGTGAAATATAAAATGGACTCACCAGAGAATTCATATCGAATGGAGCTGTTCGGTCTACTGGGACTGTGTCTGCCGACTGTGGTTTAGATCCATTTATATATAGGAGGTTGCAGGGCGAGTGGGCCTTGAGTGTTGGGTGGGAGACGACCCGCCTCGTATCCTGGACGGGGCCCATCCTATATTTCTTCCTTTTCCTGACAGTCCCCCTTCAAATTCCACGGATGGGCATCAACGCCTACGGATACATATTCAGACGAAATTCGAATTATGAAACTCCACCAATTCCGGTTGTAGTATTTACAAATCATTTTTCGCATTGAGTTTTCCCAAGTTATGTACTATATAGCTTATAAATTACAACCTAATGCTAATAGGTACTTAGGTAATAAACGGGCCACAGTGTAAGCCCGTTTAATTAATTATTAAACCTAATATATCCAAAACTATAGTATTATGACTTTATACTAAGGTGATTCCCACCACAACGGCAAGCTTTCGTGTCAATAATTAATATCTCGGTCTACCACATTATTAGCATTCTAGTAAATTAGCTGTCTCCTACCTGAAATGTGTCTCAGAACATTTGCGCTAATCTCAGTCTAGTGACAGGGGCTCAAAAGCACTACAATCCTAAATTGGAGAAAAATTTCCTGCGCTTAATGACCCAACCAGAATTCAATGGAACAATAAATCCGCCGGCGCATCTTAAGCGAAACCTCCAGAATATATGAATACCATTTGTAACCTGGAACACGTAGTCCTTGTACAGGAATTAAGGAGAGACGCTATTTATACATCGGACTGAATCATCCTTTACTTATTGATCATCCTACTTTCAACGCCTGGACGATAAACATAAAAATTCCCGTCCCTAATATAATATTTGCTGCACCGGTATATTTCAGTCCGTTTTTTTGGCAAGCCACCATTACTGAAACGTCCGGACCGCCTGAAAATTGATTTTCTCAAGCCAGTTCTCGAAGGCCGAATATTTAGAAATTATGTTATTTCGAAGACCGAAGGTTTTAAAATAAAATTTTTTTTTGAATATTATAATATACTTGCATCTAAAGTGACAGCAATAACAATAATTAATGTAATGATGAAAGGTATTTATAATATATTGAACATGAGGAGAAATCAAAATTAGGCACTATGAGCTATGATTTTAGTTATTTCATGTCTTCATAGTTTTCATTGCTAACATTTATATACGCAGCTGGGAGTGTCTTCTGGGAGTTCAGAGCGCGGAGAGTTACGGCGGACAGCACATAAGGCTAGCATGATGGACGAAGTCCAGCATATCAAACAGAGGAGGGACGTTCCTTTGCCAAACGTCGAAAGTGGGGATTGAGTTTAATTACAGCTGGGTGTGTCGATGACAATTGGGATGTAAGTAATGTCGAGTCTGGACACCTTATCGTAGCAAACTGAAGGACGCTGTGGGTAAGATGACATTTAGTAGAGGCCGATAACACCCAGGAGCGTTAATTAAATGAATATCATGAATTTAAAAACACTTTATTGGCATCAATTCGCGCATAGTGAACCAAATTTTTATAGTTAAGCAAATAACAGCACGCACATAAATATCCGAGTTAACTATCATAAAGTATACGGCAGAATATTTGAAATTTGATCTCGCGTATTCTAAATGTCCCTGGCCTAGTTCACTTTTCAGAATCAAGTGAGTAAATGCACGTTCTGTTTAATATATTTTTTCAGCACCCTTCCCGGAATTGGACGATTACGAAATTTAATTTTATAATAGGGAAATTGCAATGCGAAATCGAATATAAATTGCGCAATAAACGGATACGGGAGATGCCGTTGGTGGTTGTGGAATTTCCTGTGTTCTTCACCTCAGTTCGTCACGATCTTCTGAATGAATCACACTTCTGTGTGCGATATTTTTCCTCTTCACAAAACACAGCGCTCATTACCAACTACCGTGCTCGGTAATGTAGTAATGCTTTTAAAAAGATCCCATTCATTTTTAACTCTGACAACATCACAGGCTGACTTTTGGAAGATGGGCGCATTGTTGCATTGTTTTCAAGTGAAGGCCAGCCGGTAATATAGGGTCTTAGTCACTTTCGGTGTTTACCGTAGCGAAATCGCTATTTTATGACACTTCATACGTTTCCAGCCCATATGGATTTTCTTGCAACTGTAGTCACTAATTAATTTATGCTTATCTAAAGTAAATATCTTTCGTGTATTCATAACAATTTTAAAAATCAGAATGATAACTTTCCAGTATACAATGATGCAACAAAGCATCGTTATTAAATAACTGACATGAACGGACCTTGGTATAAAAATACCAATATACCGTACACTTCACATTATTCAGTAAAGAGGAATTTCATTTCACTTTCTAAAGTATGTTCTTTCTCAGATAAATCAGTAATAAAATAGATTTTAAAAAAGAACCTTAAAGTTAAGTAGCAACTTTAGGAATTAATGAATATGCTATTACTGTCCTTTAAATTCATTGCTCTGGAAGAAAATGTCAAAGAAATTCTAATGCTTCATTGTAAATTTTGTATTCGACCCATTAGTAGCTGATAAGCAACTTAAGCAAATATGTTTTATAATATTGTACATTTACATTGTATTATTATATTTCATTTTTCGTAAATTGTTCATTCTTTTTGAAAAGATAACGAGGCCTTAAAAACATAAGATTGGTGACGTAGACTTAATTCTATATCAACTGAAAGTTAAGTAAACATGGGTGCCAATGACGCAATATTTGCCCATTTAGTAAATTTAGTGGAATGAATATACTACTGGACTACAAAAATAGAAAACACTTCCTGACAAGCGCGGCTTCCATTTGATTCATAATAAATTAACCACTCTTTTCGTAGTAGAGAAGGGAAGGGAGCAACCCGGGTCATCCGGCCGGATTATACCTATGATTTGTTGTTTCTTGTTTGAGGCTTACATAATTGAAATGCTACAGTCCCGCCTTTCACCCATCCCCCCAACATAATAACACACATGGGCGATAGTTCGGGGCCCGTTGTAGCTCAGAATTAAGAGGGGTCGGCCTACCAAGATGATACATCTGTTAAACGGACAAGGACAGAACTAGAAGACAACCGTCGGCCTAATATCATAAGAGGCTTAGCAAAGGGATAATCTGACGGGACCTACACGTGGCCTTCTGGCTTCACCGACGGGGATCACATCTCAAGTCCCTCCACTCAGACGTCTTCAGAAAGAGAAAAATACAGACACAGCTGAATTTAAATAAAACAAATACAGTGATAAACATAAGAACAAACTCTACAAACCATTTACTTGAAACATCCAAGAGTGTACCCCATTGTTCTAACGAAGTAAACCTACGTTATTAGTGTTTCGTAAAAGAAAAAGGGATATTGCGTGCCACCTGTACAGTTCATTCTACTGTTCTTCAGGCGGGTAGAATGCGTCTTAAGAAAGTATTCTTTAGAATATTGTAAATGTACATTGTATTTTTAATCAGTAAATCGTTCATCCTTTTTGTCAAGATAACGAGGCCTTAAGAACTCAAGAATATATAAAATTCTTGTAACTAATTAATTATTAGTTTACCCTATAAAAAACATTATTAGCTGTATTGTACTAGTAACAGCGGTAAGACCTTTCTTCAAATGCGGGACATAGTGCTCTGAAACATCAATTGCTTCTGTTCATAGTGTGGGGGTCGTAACCAAGATATTGTCAAGAATTTTGTAGGCTTTAAACTAAGAAAGGCATTGCACAACGGCTCCGTGTTACGCTGGGGGAGTTTTAGGACCAACAAAAATGTGGTCTTGATCGACACAGGTAGACTACATTAAGTGTTTTCTCCTAATGGTTCCCTCTGCCTCTCACGCTCGAGCAATTCGTGAAGATTTCATTCTTCCGACGAGTTAAGTGACCGCAAGGTATCTAATCATTAATATCTAAAATGTTTTTCATCCCATATATTGGTCAACTCTCCTAAGCGGTACCATTTGCCGCATTAGTTATTTCTAGTATAAGTCGAAGATTCGGGATTCAGTTTCTGGGAATAAAATTGCGTATTTATTTTGCCATACTTTTATTTTAATCACACATTAACACTGTACAAAATATTCACTGTACAGAACATTTAGAGGAGACAACAGAATTAACAATAATTACAGATAAACAATATTAGGACATGGAAGAGGTGAATATTTTAATTGGACTCGACGAATTTGGCAGGCGGAAGGGAGCGGATGTATTCGAGGGACCTGGCGATGGCTTCCGGGATGGGCGGAGGGTGGGCAGGTGGGCTCCTTCGGCTCTGAAGCCGTTCTCATCAGCGACCCAGTTAACGCTGATTGGTACACCGTCCGGGTCCGTGTAGCTGTAGCTGCCCTGCATCACTTGGGCTTCCTCCTTGGTGCCGGCGTTCTTCACCAATCCGCTGGCCCTGGCGTTGATGCCGTTCTGGGTCTCGAAGCTGAAATCGACGAAGATAGCGAGTTTTAACGAGGCCGATTGGCGAAACGTGCCTCCAAATTTCATAACGAAGTGTTTTGAATTGGTCGTCCAACTGGCTTAAGCCTGATTTATGATCTCGTCATCGTTAAATCCGATGACTAATGGGCTTCCTACATTCTCGAATATTTTACCGAATCTCCGACGCATGACGTCAGGTGTGACCATAGTAATGACATCAAGATGAGAGGAGCATGAATATCATCGCCCGAACTGCGTATAAATTATTGCAATGAAACCGAAATAAAAGTGTGGAGGGTGTCAGAAATTTGCGGTTGATATTCCAGAAATTCTTTCAAAATGCGCAGATTTCTGCGCTATGTACCCCATGACGCGATTTCCAAGAATGGCGGCCGATTTTTCATTGCTTATTATCTTACGCCGTATAATTGACATAACGCCGAACGAAGTTTTGATACCGGAAAGTCTTGATACTCACTCGTAGTTGAAGTTACCGTCGAAGTTGAAGTCGCTGGAGTGCCTGACTATAGCGATGGGGGCTTTCTTGATCAGCGGCTGGGCGGGCTGGACGTACTGGGCCGTGGTCGGGTAGAATTCAGCCGGATAGGCCATGCACGTGGCCAGAAAAGCCAAAGCTACGATCTGAAATACATTAAAATCGATGTCCTAATGATATCAAATTGTTAATAAAAATTTTATTCGTGGAGGGTTATAACAAAGAAGGTTTTGAAATAACCCAAAACCGTGAAATGTCTGTGGCCTGTCATTCTCTAAACTACTTAGTACAGAATGTACCGTCAGTAACTTCGTTTAGACGCATTTGGATTATTTAGAAATTTTAGCCTTTTATTCGAGTCTTTCTGTTACTTCTCGTGTAATAGAAGAAACAATGAAATCAATTTAATTTTTAATTTATACACATCCATTGCAGTTTCAGTCAAATATACTCAGTCAAATAAGTGCCGACATTTTATTAATAATATATTCTGGATGAATACGGCTACGATCAAGTTTACTTTTCTTTTCAAAATGTAGAATGGCTCGTTTGAAGAGGATTTCGAGAGAAGCAAGATATTTCAATAAAAGGGGCGTACGATTAAGTCTTCTTTTTCCTTTTGATAATCTCAAAGTTGAGATTGACGCATATAAAATAAAATTGCTGGGCCGACAATAGAAGGGCCGTCATTGAGTGAGCCAGCGTTCAGTCACAGGGGAACAGAATAGACTCGGATGCTTGGGAATGATGACTTGGGGTAAGAACGCTTTCGGACGCCGGTCAGAGCGATGACTCGAGTGAACTATGAATGCTAGCGCTAACAGGTGGGTAAGTGGGGCCCAAACGGGTTTTCGGGACGGGCTCACGTTTCCCCAATTCATAAACTTAAGCGCACCTGATCCTATCTCAATTATGCATCGGAGTATAAACTAACGAGGCGGTTTTTCGGTTCGCCTCCGGACATGGACTCCGGGAATTAATATTAGCCCTCGGCCAGACTGTGCTTTAGTATTTAGAAGAAAATGAGTAGTCTTTGAAATTTGACCGCTTTTTCATTCTTAGATACCTCCCTTTCTTTTCGGATAATATTAGACAGATTATAGACTATCCATCAAGTACGATAGTATCGATATTCGACTAATAATGAATTAAAAGTATTCTTCTAATAATTTTATAGTTAGGAGGGGATCTTGTGTCTACTGAGAAGCTGTTTTACTAATATATTTTATATAGTATTGGTTGGTGAACGGAAGCTGCCCAGTAGTTGCACCGACGGATCGTTCCCGGTAAGCAAAAACGCTTATATATTCTGAGTAACCCCCGTATTCAGGCGTGATACCGAAACCGTTATACCAATGGACCAAAAACGCGAGTGGTGACAATAATATCTTTAATTATTATTGTATTATGGAAAACTAATTTCATTGGTATTAGGCACGAGAGGTCTAGCAACTGTTCACGTAATATGAATCTTTACTACACAAAAATAATTTTCTGGCTACCTAATATTCAAGCAGCGACAATTTAATAATTCTTGAGGTCTTCCGTGGAATTGGATCCGGAAAAATAGAACGTGAGCGACCCAGCGAGCCTCGTAAAGTGTTTTCTTGGGGGGAGAGAAACGACCGGGAGTGTTGTAAACTCACCTTGTACATGGCGAAGCGATGTATCTCGGAAGTTGTTTGATGTCGAACTGTGTGGCTAAGGTTTGGGTCCCGGGTCTTTATATACGGATGGGCGAGGCGGGCCTCTCAGGGTCACGGGCTCACGGCAGGGCCAGGGCCCGCCACTTTTAATGAGACGCGTATTAAAATAAATATGCCACCCGTGGACGTCCCGGCTCCCTTTCCAAACGGGTTTATCGGGGTGTATTCCACGATTTTTTCCTTCTGTTTGGAGGAATATTTTTTTTATTTTCCCTCCTCGAAGATGTTCGCTCTATTGAACATCTTTACGGCGCCGGCCGCTTGGATTTCTGATCTTGCATAACGGAATATTTTATTGGGACCGGTCGCGGAGATTCTCAACCAAAAGTCGACATTTGAAACTTAAAAATCATTTCATAAATGGGGTAAATATTCATTGTCTTTAATTTATTCTTTTGGCACCGAATTCTGGTTATGTATTGCAGCGGAGAAGATAAAATTTGAATTTTTCCCTTGAATTTTGAAATGATGGTTTCGAATATAATCTCTCGTGTCTTCTCTCGCTCGCTTCATAGTAGGCTATTCCATGATTGGTTTCTTACTGTAGTCAGCAGCATCCGATTATTACTACAATGACATTCTAACGCACACAAGCTTCAAATGAACCAATCTGTCAATTGGATCACTAGATTTTTCTTAGATTTCATCATTGGTTAAACTGGGGTTTAGTCAATGGATATTTGTATTCCAAGGAAACTTCCACTGGAGAGCCGCACTTTCCACCAACAAATTTAATTAAATTAATCAAATTTAATTAGATTAATTAAATCCACTTAATTACGATTAGTACCTTAAATCATTTCTATCAATGGAACGAAAAACTCATGTATAATGATACAAGAACGAAATTTCTAGATTGTTGTTACTAACTCAATTATATGTTTATGGACGTGTAAAATACTATAAAACTGGGGCAATGCTGAAGGACAAAATCATTACTGACTTCCTGACCCTGAAAAACATTTGTTTTCCAGAGAAATGCATCCACAGGAACTTCCGCTTAGCCGAATAGCTATGCCTTTTCGCAACACCAATGAAGTTTCACTTCTATTAAATTTACTTGTCCATGGAGTGAAAGTCATTTAGATTTATCTTCTTATTTTACAGAACAGTAAAAATTTATTGTCGAAACAACATTTTAAAACAATTTATAATTGTTTGAACAAACCTTAAGCGATTAAACGCGACGATAGAAGCAGTGTGCTAACATGAAGATCCAGAATGTCAATTTCGGTGGTGGGCCGAATTTTAGTTCTAATAAAGTTTGTAACAGCTTAAAGGGGAAGAGCTCGAAAACTCCAGTATATCCACAAGTGACGATATTTAATTTTATTAATCCTCAAAATAATTCGTGCTAACAAACAATTAATGTTTAGAACATGGACAGTGTTCTATGTGAAAATACACCAGTCGAAAAATTGCGTTGGCCATTCACCGTGTTACAATAGTGGTGTACAAATTTAACGCGATTAAACGATGAGCAATATGGCTATAAACAGTCTTTATTAATATAAGATATTAGTTATGCAGCGAGCAACTTCACGATAGGTTACGACCCTCTACTTTGTATGTGGCACGCGGACTCACTGTTCCTCAGATTATTATCCAGTATCGTGCACGCTATAGTAATTAGAGAAAGTGAAAATTTGTTTTTAGCGCTGCGATTTGGTGTTCGTTACATTTCATCAAGTCTCGTTTCAAATGTCAATAATAATTATTTCGATGAGGTTATTTATCAATAAATAAATTAAAATGGAATTCCAAAGGATGTTCGCCGCGAAGATCTAAATCGACGAATACCTTGGCGTCGGAGCCCGCATGTGTCGACGTTAGGAAATTTCAGAAATCGCGGCTAGCATTAATGAGCAACTGATTAGCAGATATAAGCGAGAATGAGTGGCAGTTTTTTGAGTGCGAAGTTATGCTTAAAACAGCTTTCGTTTCAGGATGAGCGATTTTTATATTCACACGAGAAATGCTGTCGAGGCACCGCTGGCAAAAATAAATACCTTCAACACTTTTAAATTTTAATGCACAGCAATAAAACACTTTTCTATTGACCGTACTCCGGATTATTACCTTATTTTATGTTCAACTTAGTCAGTTAGAGTCATTAATCAGTTGCTCAGACAGTTGCTCTTGTTCCACTTTCATGGGTCTCAATGGCGGTCACCATGGCTTCTATACAATATACTAAATATCTTGGTTGTGAATAAATATCACATAAAAACTGAGATTCTTTAACGCAGACGAGAAGACAGTCCTATGTAGACAGTGTCTAGTACAAGTTAGATTATACAAGGACAGCTAAGTACTTATATTACTTGAAAAAGTCATCGAATCATTTTTTCTAATTCATTAATAAGAATAATATTGCGATCTTAACGAAAAATGTTTGTAAAATTTGCATAGCTGTTTAGTGCATGCGTAGTATTGCACAATATTCCCATCGTAAACCAAATTCATGTCTTCCACTGTTCTTTGGGACAATCATTAGTATTCAATTGTACTAAGTATGCACTACGTAGTTACCGATTCTACAGCCATCCAAACGATTTGAAGTTAAACAGAGGACAATATGTTAAAGGACATGAGGGCAACATAAGATTAGATTTTGTACAGTATTCTAATTTATTGAATGAAATTCGCGTGAACAAAACAACGGAATTGAACAAGGAGGACAGGATAGACTAACGGGGAGCTTAATTACAGAAAGAAATTATCAGTCACATTAATTACACTTTGCGAAATTTTAATTATGGGTTCTTAGGCGGATTCTACAACAGTCTGGCTGGGGTGGGCCTTGTTGTATTCGAGGGACCTGGCGATGGCTTCTGGGATGGGCGGAGGGGTGGGCAGGTGAGCGCCCTCGGCTCTGAATCCGAACTCATCGGCAACCCAGTTGGTGCTGATGGGGATTCCTTCGGGGGAGGTGTAGCTGTAGCTGCCCTCCATCACCTGGGCTTCGTCCTTGCTTCCGAAGTTCTTCACTGAACCAGCGGCCCTGGCGAGAATTCCGTTCTGGGTCTCGTAACTGGAATGCAAATATGGTTTTAACACCGTGCCTTATGTTAAGATGTGATCATAAAATTTATGATGAATATAGTCTGTATAGAATATAACTGCCCCCAATATATATTCAAATGTAGTTGAAACGGCTCATACTATTTGGAAAAGTTTACAATTTTATAATGTATGATTCAGACGCATTTGAACATCTTTTCCCAGTTCGTGAAAGTTGAACAAATTCATGTTTGCCCACGAACATTTGGACAAAATATTCTTTTCTAAATTATAGGAAATTGTAGGAACTGTTCAGAGTACCAGATGAGGGGCTGACTGGATAAATTCACTTACTCGTAACTGAAGCTACCTCCGATGCCCGATTCGGCGGAATGCCTGACGATGGCGATGGGGGCAGTGCGGGCGGTGGCGACATGTTGGGGCTCGACGTACTTGGGCTGGACATACTGGACCTGGGCGTAGGGCTGGAAGTGGCGGTAGTGGAAGTTCTGCGGGTAGTGGAAGTTGTGCGGGTAGTGGGCCGCCGGGTAGAATTGGACGGGGTGGTGCAGGTAGTTCAGAGGGTGCTTCGGCACTTCGGTGGCTCCCAGGGCGCCCGCCACCAGAGCTAAAGCTACGATCTGGAATGAAACATTCAAATGTATGTAACGTATCCAAGATTAATAATTTGTACAACCGCCAGATAGTTGTGAAATATTTAATTATCAAACACATTTAACATTTAAATTTAAAACATTTAATTATCAAAATCTGATCATAACGACCAACGGGGGTAGTTGATGGAGAAGTTGAAATCGAAATTTATAGAGCCTTTAAATTTATATCAGACAGTTGAGCGAGTCTTCAAAAAAGTTAAAAATTCTTTTCAAGTGTTATTGTTTTACATCTTTTACCATCTCTGACATGGTTTTCGAAAAGTGCAAGTGCACACGCATAGCGTTCTGATTTTACTCAGTACAACCACTGAGGTATTGTGGGAAGCCAATACGGGAAACAGAATAACAATTATTCATGGAACAAGACTAATTATAGGAGAACAAAATAGTAGGGCAACGCAATAGCTTACAATAGCTCTCATGCCTATTTGATCATATCAAGACATACTTAATTCTAATGACTGAAATTTTCTTTAACTTACAAGGGTGTTCATGGTGTCGGACGTTGTTCGAACTCGGTTCTCAACTGTGCCAAAATGTCGAGCGGGGCGAATATATATAGGGCGTGGGGTCGGGCATCCTCAGGGTCAGCAAGACACTTCGGGTCGCTTCTAAACGGGTCGGTGGGATTCTACCGGTATTTTAATATGGCTCCGGGTCCATAAATAATCCTGGATGCTGCCGCCTTGGACCGTCAATTTATCGAGCATTGTCGCGGTCGGGATCAAACCCGGGGATGACACTGAGAGCAAAAAAGATGCCGCCGCATGCCGTGCGATATTTTTTTATATAACAATACATTGTAAAGCTATAAAAGGTATCTATACTCTTCATTATGTAAAAAAAAGCTTCACTTTTATAAACCGCGATGTTAGTTTCTCGACAATGTACCCGCTGGTGTAGATTATTGAAAATGATTATTTTGAGTTATATACAGATCTCGATAAATATGGGAATTTAATAAACGAAAAAATGGAATTATAATTACATTAAAAATGTGTCCACTTGGAATGTCATTTAACCAATTTCACTACTTATTGGGGTTTTAAGAAACTATAGTATCTTTCATTTGTTTTATCATTAAATAAAAGTTTAATAAATCTGCTAGATAGAATTGAACACCATCGCCTTTATCCCGTTCCAATTCGCCTATGGCCTGCGCTAATTCAACGGTTTTGGCTTTTTCATTTTCGCCAGTGAGTGAAGCGCTGTCTAACAATCGTCCTGTAAGAATTCTAGCGAGTCTGCTGATATGGCAGTAGTTTTTTCGTATTTGCGTATGGTCATTTTTTATTATAGTCCGTAAATAACAGGGGTTTAATTGATCGTTAATAGCTTTGAGTTTATGCTTGACTATCATCATGTTTTATGTAATACATATTTAATTACCCTGGAGTATTAATTAGAATGTTTTTTGCTTTCCGCATGCTGCCTGAGGTGAATTATGTCACCGAGAATTATTTATAAATATTGATATTTTTTGTACATTTACATACATAGTATACATTTGGTGTACTACATTTTTTGTTTACGAAATTTACATTTAGAATATTATACAGAATAATCTTTCTATAGTATTAATTATTATTACATAATTAAATAAGATATATTTAAAATATACCTTGGTAAAATTCATTTAACTTTTTAATGCTGAAACAACGTTAATAGGACTGTTTTTAAGTGTATCTTTTTTCTATAAGTCAAAGGGGGCACACTTATTTAATCTGGACGCGGAAATAGCATCCACAAGGTCGGCCCATTGAAACTCCTTAATAGGACAACTTTCAGGCAAAACTCGTCTTTGCTATAATTATTTTCATCTTTGTTTCTTATCATGTGCTAGCATTTGTATTCTTTGTATTTATATATTTGTAACACTGAAAACGTTTACTACGGATAAATGTAAGCGTTCCCATGTGTATCGTACCCGCTTAACTTCCTAAATTACCATAGAGTATCATAGCACAATAAATTGATGGTATTACAAAAAATGAAACGTCAACGGGTGTGTCGTTACAATAAAACAGGCCGTGTTATGTACGTATTGAACAGCTATAATTTCTTTAAATATGAAAAGCAATGAATCCTTGATTTCAGAAAATTGTTAAAAGGTCTAGGGCTACTTTCGACACTTTCGTAAAATTTTAGATCTTGTTATAAATTTAAAATATATTTAGTACCTATTTTCATCATAATATTAACGGAACTTAATAACGACAATATTTATTATACTTTCTTTACAATTTAATCGAAATACAAATTTAATTTTCAATAGTAAACTCTAGAGATTTTTACCAATTAAATCAGGCGTATAATAATAGTCTGAATGAAACGATCCACAACAGACCAGTAGTGCTATACTTTTTACAAGTATGTTACATAAGGTATGATAAATTATTTGGTATTTTTTCTGAATCCATTTAATTCCGAAGTAAAAATAGCGAGATAAGGAATTATGATATATTAGGTATCAGTAGGTAAATAATAAACGGAGGTTTGCATTAGACTTCATTTTATTTAATTAAACTAAACAGAACAACATTATGCTACAAGAAAGACATTAATATTTCGATTGCAGGAAAATATATTCGGTACACATTTATTTATTCCGGGAATTAGGCGGAATCGATAGCGTCTTCTTCAGGATGCGCTCTGTTGTATTCGAGGGACCTGGCGATGGCTTCTGGGATGGGCGGAGGGGTGGGCAGGTGGGCGCCCTCGGCTCTGAACCCGAACTCATCGGCAACCCAGTTGGTGTTGACGGGAACGCCTTCGGGGGATGTGTAGCTGTAGCTGCCCTCCATCGCCTGGACCTCGTCCTTGCTGCCGAGGTTCTTCACGGCACCGGCGGCCCTAGCGGCAATTCCGTTCTGGGTCTCGTAACTGAAACGCAATCCTGGCTTTAATAACTGCTCTTATTTTACAAAACTTGTAACAACAAAATAAACAATAAGAATGTCGAATGAATGGTATAATATTATCCTTACTCGTAGTTGAAGGTTCCACCGATACCGGACTCAGAAGCGTGCCTGACTATGGCGATGGGGGCCCCACGTACTGCAGGTACTTGGGGGTGGACGTAGTTAGGCTGGAGGTACTGGAAGTGGGCGTAGGGTTGGTAGTGAAGGTTGTGAGGGTAGTGGGCTGCCGGGTAGAACTGGACGGGTTGGTGCAGGTAGTTCAGGGGATATTTCGGCACTTCGGTGGCTCCCAGAACGCTCGCCACCAGAGCTACAGCTACGATCTGAAATCGCGTTATAATATAAATAACGTAATGTGTAACGTAATTAGAACAAAGTATGGATGAAGAGCGATGAGCCTATCTCCCGAAGAATGTATCAGAATTATTCTGATATATTCTATTGTTGGGACTTACCAGAGACTTCATGGTGTTTTCGCCCGTTGGTGTTTCTTCTCAACTGTGCCAAAATATTGACCGGGGCGGTCTTATATAGTTCTGAGCGGGCAGTTTCGTCAGGCGGGTGGGAGCACTGCTCAGGGTCACCAACACCCCCCTGTCCGGAAAAACGCTCCAATAAGTATGGAATTGGACCAGTATTTTAATGCCGCTTCCCGGTCATATGCTGGGACTGAAGTCGTTTTTTTATATTTTATCTAAATCCGGTTGTCATTCGCTGTGACCAATCCCAGCAAAGAGGTGGTCGATGCGTGATGTGATATATCTGAAATTGTGTTAGGTACATACTTTTACTGATTATAAATTAGTTCGCTTCAACGGGTATAAATAATTTCGGAAACAGCATTGTTCGTTATAAGAATCACAATAATTATTCGCATGCAGGCGAGTGGATATCAAATGACATTTGTGCAGAATAATCTAGCTAAAATGGTATTTCCGGGTTAAGAATATTATTTCTGTGGCTACGATGATATTAGATTACTTAATGTCATCTGTAAAACTTAATTATTACTTAGCTAGCAGTTAATAAATTATAACTAAATCGAATATAATATTTCCAGGTTTTAAAGTGTCGAGTCTCTCCCACAGATTGAATTTGTTTCATATCATTAATAGCAATAATTTTAATTCGTAACAGTAAATTCCCATCAGTGTTACTTGTGGTGATGAAATTTGTGTTCTCATTGGAATAAATACTACTGCGATTGAAACTTGAGCAAATACATACCAGATTGCCTGCTATTTCTTGATATTTCAAGTTTTGAATTTTCAACCTGTACACTCCAATCGCAATCGATCAAATTTTCTGGGAAGCTCGTAAGAATAAATCGGAAGGGTATGGCGACATCCACTACAGAAAGATGTACCGATCATGAATTAAAGACGAAGGTGACATTTAACATTGTTTCAAAGATTAAATCCAAATATGGACGGCCCTAAAAATCTATAAACTGTAGGTGAAAAGATGAAGGGAGTCAAGTGCTACGAAACTGCTTCCTCTATGAAGAAGACAGGTTCTAATTGATATAGACATCAGGAATATATATCTTTTTTTTATTATTTATTTCGAAAATACATTCAAATATTAAGCCTGAATTACAATAGGATATACAAGGATTGATATCTATAGATCTGAGTAAATATGCGAAGTCCTGGTTAGGTTAATTCTCGTATAGATCACACGTTTCTCTGGGTGACCTCCGACGTTCCCCTGTTAGCTCGACATATCCGCAAATTCACGAAATTCTCCGAATTTCCTGGATGTCCGGCAGTTTCCTCATAGCCAGTAACACTCTGTTGTTCGATAGGTCGGCCACGTTGAAGTGTCAACACGACTGTAATATAATCATTTGTTGCATTCAAACAAGTTCGATTCTTATTGCCATACCAATGAATATATCCATTTAGCCCACGGTTTACGGACGTTTCTTATTTGTTAATTTGATGCATACCGTAGAGATAGGTGTACCCACATAGGAAATTTCAAAATTACTAATCTCCGATGTATATCCCCCCCCCACAAAAGGATGACAGTCAGCACCAGAGGTTAACAGATTCTAAGGGTTTCTGTAATGTTCCTACTGAAATTCGAAATGCGTCACTTTGACGCATCAGGTAAACCTGGTGTTAATATATGAGACCTCTTTATAACATTCTATTACTTAAGACTAATATGGGCATCCTTCGGTCATGTATGAATAGTCCAATAATGGAATGGAATGATGGCGCAGAAGAAATAAACACCACATATGATTTCTTAAGTGGGGGCTGTTTTTTCGATATAATAAAAGAATTACTCTTTACTCTCAATTAAGTATTGTCTTATATCAGCAGGTAAATAAAAAGATAAGTTTTTAATATGCATTATTTCATTTATTTAAACTTAACACAACGGAATTACTTAAGGAAACAGAATTCATTTACAAGAAATATCTTCAACATATTAATTACAAGAAACAATATTCGGAAAAGATCCCAAGGCGAAAAATTAGGCAGAGTCGATAGCGTCTTCTTCAGGATGTGCTCTGTTGTACTCGAGGGACCTGGCGATGGCTTCTGGGATGGGCGGAGGAGTGGGCAGGTGGGCGCCCTCGGCTCTGAACCCGAACTCATCGGCAACCCAGTTGGTGTTGATGGGAATTCCTTCTGGAGAGGTGTAGCTGTAGCTGCCCTGCATCACCTGGGCCTCGTCCTTGCTGCCCAAATTCTTCACGGCACCGGCTGCCCTGGCGGCAATGCCGTTCTGGGTCTCGTAACTGAAAGGTAAACCTGGCTTTAATAACTGTTCTTATTTTACAAAACTTGTAACAACAAAATTAACAATAAGAATGTCGAATGATTGAGGTCAGCAAAACATGGTATTATCCTTACTCGTAGTTGAAGGTTCCACCGATACCGGACTCAGAAGCGTGCCTGACTATGGCGATGGGGGCCCCACGTACTGCAGGTACTTGGGGGTGGACGTAGTTAGGCTGGAGGTACTGGAAGTGGGCGTAGGGTTGGTAGTGAAGGTTGTGAGGGTAGTGGGCTGCCGGGTAGAACTGGACGGGTTGGTGCAGGTAGTTCAGGGGATGTTTCGGCACTACGGTGGCTCCCAGGGCGCTCGCCACCAGAGCTACAGCTACGATCTGAAAAGGAAACTTCAAATATAGGTAACAGTTCCATGATTTACGGATCGGCGAAGTAGTTTTATGCTATCCATAGTGTTAAGAATTTCTAGAATATATCTGTCATCTGAACCGGACACGGGTAGTTCATAGTGGAATTTACCCTACTTTATCGCCATAAGAGAAGGCCGAAACAAAATGTTATCCAAAGCAATATTACTTTGACTTACCAGGCACTTCATGTTAACGGCTGTTTAAGTTTCAGCTGAACTGTGCCGAAAGGTCGGTCGCAGTGGTTTTATATAGTGCAGAATATGGGCGGGTGGGAGCCGTCCTCAGGGTCAACAACGCCCTTGACTCCGCTTGGTCCGGAAAAACGTTCGAATTGGACCAGTATTTTAATGAAGATCCGCGTTCATAAATTATACGGGATGAGCCCTCGTATTTAGCAATTTATTCTGTGATGAAGCGAGGGACGTGGGAGGACTGCCAATTTGGTCAGGCATTAATTCGTTAAACAGATAATAAAAAATTAAATTGAAAAGCAAATATTAAAACGCTTATTTAAAGTCTTATATCTGCGACGATTTCGTAACAAAATTGTATCATTCTATTAATTTACTTTTATCAGGAAAAATGAAATACTGAAACTGGAACTTTTTTGCGTTTATCATTTACTTTAGTCTGTATTTGGAGTTTATTATCATTTATCGGTGTACATATAGTGAATTGCCTGATATTGAAACATAAAGTAAAGATATTCTTTATTCAGTATATATTAAAAATTTATTAAACCATGGGTCTCATAAATTATATCAATAATTCCATAAAATATTAAAAATGTTGCAACTTTTATGGATTTAATTAACAATGGAGGAGGAATGAAAAATGTCATATTGAAATTGTTTTGTTGAAAATTTTATGTAGCCGATTTACTTTAATAAGAAACAAGGATTTCATGACAAGTAATGACAAAATCGGTTTTTTTATTAATAAATCACATATTATTCAATTCATATCACAATATGTTTCGACCACTCTTGGTCCATCGAATTACCAGCTTATTTGCCATCGAATTACGTATTTTGAAATTAATTGTCTTTATTGATGCCGAAACCGGTCTAGCGTATCAAATCAGTAGATGGCGACATAAGATGAAGGGAATCATTTTGATCATTATAACAACGGTTAGAAGTAGAGTATAGTGCCGAATGTCATTAATAGACAATTATCTCGCAGTACCCAATTACACCCGTAATTCCCATCATTAATTTAAAATTACATAGGGTTATTTTGACATGGACCATATAATTTCGAGAAACTTAAGCTATCCAAATTTAATATCTGAATAATTATGTATAATATTAACTCTAACGAGTTTAGTTATATATTCTCGATTTTGTACTACTTAAATCATTATGGTTTAATATGAAAACTGAGCTATAGAAAATGAGATAAATAAGAAAAAAATTAAGTTTTTAATTCTTTAACAACAAATTATGCATGCTTAAAATAGTAGATGAATTAGTACCAAAAATGAATGCCTTGACAACAGAAATTATAAATAGGGTGGTATACTAATCTTTTGCGATTAGTATACCAATAGAATTTCATCATCTAATAAGAATTTATTTATTCGTATTGACATTTAGGAATGACTTTGTCTGCATTGAAATAATTCAATTCTGCATAAATGCTGGATTCTATGGCCGTAGCATATGCGGTCCGAGCTTTTCGTATATATTACGAGTCGTTATTTGTGTATAGCGCTCTAAATTTTCTTACTATTTCCTCAAGTTGGAATATTCCTTTTATAATTTGTGCGATTTTCTGTTTACACTCTGTGATTTGATCCGGTGTTATACTTGTTTAGAATTTAACTAAATTTGTGCTTAACTTTCACTAATATACAGAATCATGCGTTAATAATATTTGGATCACTGGTATATATTAGGGAAGATTAAAAGTAATGTTTATTATAGAAACACCTGTGAGCACCCTGTCTAACTATTCTAATCTATCTCATCATTGATATTTAGAACCATTAAGTCATTAAGACTACTTGAAGTATAAGTAAGGTATACTTAGTATGGTGTACTTAATTAGTATTTGTCTTTAAGTTAGAAAATTACACGTCCCGTTTATTCCAAACACACTATCATAATCTAACTAATCTTCATTTATTTACATAATCATTCATTAACAATAAACGAGATAAAAGTAGATGTCATAACACTAATGGTTCCGACTGAAATTAAAATTAATTCAAGTAAGTTCATCATTTATATTCCACATGTCTCGAAGGGGTAAGGAGGGTAATAAACACGTTTTAAGAATGTATTGTGCTATGTTATATTTAATCAAATTAAACTGAACAAAACAAGAATATTGTACAAAAAGAACACAGAAATATTAATTACAAGAAGGAATTACATTTTGCTAACAGTTAAATCCGTTGTTTGGAGGCTTAGGCGGATTCTACAGCGACGACAGAGCTCGGATGCGCCCTGTTGTACTGGAGGGACCTGGCGATGGCTTCTGGGATGGGCGGAGGGGTGGGCAGGTGGGAGCCCTCGGCTCTGAATCCGAACTCATCGGCAACCCAGTTGGTGTGGATTGGAGTGCCATCGGGGGCAGTGTAGCTGTAGGCGCCCTGCATCACCTGGGCTTCGTCCTTGCTGCCGAAGTTCTTCACTGAGCCAGCGGCCCTGGCGAGAATTCCGTTCTGGGTCTCGTAACTGGAATGAAAATACGGCTTCAATAGCGTACCTTATTTTACGAAACTTGTGTGTATCACAGATACAAAGAAAACGTTACTGTATTGAAGTATTGTAACAAACAGGAGTTACCTAACCCTACTATACATTGAACCATTTTAGTTCTCTAACTTTTTTCGGATAAATAATAAAAGAGACGATAAGTACGTATGGATAATACAGAAGAATGTATTAATAATATTATTCTTACTCGTAGTTAAAGCTACCGTCGATGCCCGATTCGGCTGCATGCCTGACGATAGCGATGGGGGCCGCGCGGGCGGTGGCCACCTGGGGTACGGCGTACTTGGGTTGGATATAGTCGGGCTGGATGTAGTGTACGTTGCCGTAGGGGGTGTACTGGCGGTAGTAGAAGTTCTGGGGGTAGTGGGCTGCCGGATAGAACTGAAGCGGTTGGTGCAGGTAGCCGACGGGCTGTTTCAGCAGGTCCTTGCTGACCGTCTTGTGCACCTCGGTGGCCGCCAGGGCACTCGCCGCAACAGCAACAAATACGATCTGAAAGGTGAATGCAATAATTGAATACGCTTCGAGTGTAATAAAGCTGCGGCTGCAGAACTCGACGTAAATGTGCCTTTTGAATTTGTGGAAATACGATATGCTTAGATTTTAAATGTAAGCGAGGAAGAAGTAAGGAACATTTAGAGGAAAATAATTTTTTAAATGAACTAGACTTTAATCGAATGGTGGACTAATGCTAGACATTCCGTGGAAAAAGATCATTGCAGAGCTAATTTTAATATATTTTTATATTTCAATTCTACTAACAAATGAATTTGAATATGTTCCCTTGTATTTGATTTAAACCTATCAGAATTTATCCCAGTTGAGTTACAAGCGGGAAGTTAAAACCGTGGGAGTAACTCATAGAATGTTTAACTCACCAGATACTTCATGGTGTAGACGGTTGTCGACGTTTCGAACTCGAGTGTGCCGAAAAATTGACCCGAGCGGACTATATATAGTGCAGGGGAGCAGTTGGATGGAGGGGCGGGTGGTACCCAGCCCGATGTCCTCAGGGTCAACACCACTCCTGGGCTAGTTGGGGCCGGTCTGGAAAAACGATCCGGGAAGGAGCCGACCAAGGAGCGACGGCGGGTATTTTAATAACGCCCACCGATCGTAAGTTAACCGGGGTGCGGCATCCTTGCGCGGAACGATTTATTGGGTATTGTTCACCTGTGGATAAACTCGAGACGGTTCCGACTGCAAAAAAGTTGTCTCCGAATTATAAGCGTCGGTGAATTAGCTTAGTACTTGACCGATGTTTCGGTCATATTGAATGTCATTTAATTTTGGATTAGTAGAATCAATTCTGTGCGTTTCGGGAATTCGGGGTGGAATTCCGACTAGGAATACATTTTTTATTGAAATATCAATGCGTACTGCGGAACGAAGAATCTTTTTAATCTGAGTACACGGACTTAAATTTGGCTAGTATCCTTCTTATAATAACCGCGGTGAATCACTCGTTTGAGTCACGCGGTGCATTGTTCCTCCGAATCAGGCGTCTAATTTGATTAGCCCCCTCATAAATAACAAGCCTATAATTAATAGTCGTTCGTCCGCTGCTTAAATATTAATGAGCCCTCCTCCATTCGGGAATCGGCCAATTAACTTCCACAGTACTTTGCAGATGGCATAGACTAAGCTAACTGAATGCAGTGCTAACAGATCGTCTTTTTTATTGTTCATTTCAACTTATAACAGGAAAGAGCAGTATAGAAAAATATATTCGTGCAAAAGATAAACGTAAAAATTTCCCCACTTCACATGACTCAAGACGAATACGAACGTCTGTCGAGGACACTGTTGAAATTTGAGACCGCATGCAAGTACTTATTACAGAGATGTACACGTTTGACTCGCTAATGAGTACAATTCTTATGGAAACGTGTATTTGGAAGCGTATGAAGAAAACGTACGTAATTTTTCAAGTAACGAACAAACGTGACGTGTGTTTAATCATCGACAAATTAGCTTTCGAAAAAAAAAACATAGCCGTTTGTCATCCTTCGAAAGTTTACTTTTAACTTTTCGCCGCGTTATTAATAGATTGCGTTGTTTTACGTTCGAAGCCAATTTTTTTTATATATATTAATTAATCGATTTCACGCAGACCGGCGGACATTTATGGATGTTTGGCTTGTTCGATTTTTTTGTGCCGAAGAAGCACAACCGGTTTCGAGATGGTTCCCTGTGCGGCATCGTTATTGGCGAGATCGTCCGCAGAATGCGGTCTTAATGGGGCCCGGCCAAGGTCGGGTCGACGGGAGACCATCAGATCCTTTCTTCGACACTATGGTCCAATTTAAATGCTAATTAAAAATTATCTTTTTTCTCTCGACCGCCTCTCGGGTTATTTTTAAATTGAATAATTGTATTCCTCAGCTGCTTCCCCATATCGGTGTCCCTGAATTTAACGCCAGTCCAAATATTAATTTCGGAATAATTGGGCACGACGATATCTGAAGGAATGTGCACCGCTCTGAAACGTTAATTTGTGTTATTTGTGTGCGGGCCGGCGTGGATGTGGAGCGTCATATTTCGCCAACTTCTGTTTCCTTATTTGGTCCCAAACCGGTTGGAGCGCTTCGTCAGTGAATAAACTTCGGTAATATTATCGTCACCTACTACTACTCAGACGACAGAACGTCAGAAAACAGATCTAATTAAAGAAAGTAGGAAATTGGTGATATCCTAAACGGTTGAGGAGAGAAACAAAACCTTAAATAACATAAATAACATACGTTTGGGCAATCGAACTGCGACATATTGGATAACAAACGTACAGATTAATAAAGAACGTAATTAACTATGATACCAAATAACGGAGTGTAATTACTGAAGGAATCTTAATCACAGGAGTTTCGCCTGACTGAATATTGAGTTATTTTAAATATTTTACAGTGTGGATTAAATTAAAAAATTAATCGACATCTTTTCTTTAGGAGCTATTCCCTAGTTCTTAGGGAATAATTTGATAATTTTCCCAGTGCAATTGCCGGTTTTAATGTTCTCCTGACTGCCAGTTAATAATTCCCCATTCATAAACAGTGATTTTCATTCTCCCCAAATACTTCATTGATAGCTTCAATAATAACCGCTTTTCTTGAACTTTTTGAACTCACTACATATGATAAAGTAGAATTTAGTAAAAATTTAGTAAAGTAGATATCGTCCTCCGTTCGGGTCAGTCAAAGGACCTTGGCCATAAAACGTCCTTGAAAGTGAGAGTGACCGGCAGGAGTGGCGTGGCAGGAGGACGAGTCGATAAATTAACGAGGAGGATCCCGGTCCAGTTTTTGCGGTTATTATCTCGGTTTTTATTTTTATTTTTGGACATCTTTGCGGGGCGTCCCGCCTGGGCCGGAACTCTGTCGACCCCAACACCGGTTTTCAAGCCCCGGCCTTTAGTGCCCTACGACCGCCCCCATAAAACGAAAAAAAAGAAAGAACAGACAATATCTTTTATCTGGCGTCTGAAAAGCGCGTATTTTACGGCGCTCGGTTGTATAAAAGAAGATTGCCCTCTGTCCGTCCATAAAAAGACACTCAGAAGCAGGTTTTGGTAGTACCGTTCAAGATTTGGATTTCACCGGCTCAATTTACTTTTTACTGTACACGCACAGTACGGATTGATGACTGGAATGGCTTTTATTCCGGGTAAATGAAATCGCAAAAATTATCCCCGAAAATATATCCGAATCTCCGGGCAAGTTAAAAAAATACGCCGATAATAAGACAAAGGATATTGGATTAAAATGTTCTTTTCACTCTGAAGAAAAAGGATTATTTCGGAAATCCCACGCCTTCGTATGACTTATCTGGCCCGGCCAAAGACGGGAAAATGAACTGCAATAATTAAGGTGGTGACAATTCTATGCTAATGACGGTGGAAAATAACCAAATTGGTCTAGAAAAATATAAAATAATTATGCGCACGCATAATATCAAAAGAGTGAAGCATAAGGCACTCCCACTTATCGAAACCAGTCAGCGAAATCTGAAGATTTATAATCAGGCGTTTGATACTAAACCCGCATTACTCTTCGGTCGTGCGGGCCTGTTGAGTATACGCCGGCAGTTACGGCGTACTTATACGCGTATTCATATCTCGTACTCACTATCATGCACGTTTCCAGGCATTATCACTGTACGTAACATAAACATTAACGTTTTTTGAAAAATCATTCACACACCAATGTACAAGCAAGACAATATATGGCAGATAAGTGATGAGTGAAAATTCCATTATGGGTATAATAACGGAAACAAATTCTTCGTCGTATTTTTATTATTGTCCTAATTTCAAAGAAGTTTAATGGAAAATTTACTGTGCTTGCAGTTTTCGTTTTAGTGACCGAACAAAAACGGTTCCTCTTGCACTATCCATATGGAAGGAAAGTGACACTGCAAAATAACTGTGATGCTTCGTATCACGGAAAATGTAAATACGGAAATTACAAACGACGAACTCAATTGCCTCTGACAATTTTATCGAAAAGAAATTTCCTTGTGGTGCAGTGGAAACTGAACGATATCACTTGCTGAAATGGTTACTAACATACTTATTGACAAATATGAACGGTGGGCGAGAAAAACCGTTTTCAGCCATTCCCAGACATCTGGTCTTCGCACGAACATATTACGTCGAGGAACCTGAGCGGCTGATTAGAGCTCGAAAATAATACAGCCGGTAATTAGAAAGCAACCAATTGTTATGGGATATGGCAAGGTTGTACAACTGAATCAACATCGGTTGATCCTATAGCAAATAAAGTAAGTCGTATAACCAACTTTAATTTTATATAAACCATTAATTCTTCGCAGTCACTGTGTCCGTTATTATATTGCATCGCTGTAAATTTAGCTCGATGTAGCTTTAGGAACTGAAGGTGTGTGATTGACAGAACAAAATCGTACATCATACTTAAAAAGTGTACAGGGTCATGAACATTCTGCAATCATGTGAAAAAACAATTATGTGAAGTTATACGACTCTTAATAACTTAGAAAATACGACTGTCTTAGATAACTCTTATTTCGGGCTGTTATTAACAATATTTGATAGTTTTTTCGGGATGTACTGTACGTATGAACTAATTATCGTCGTCTGTGTAGACCAACGCGATGGGCAGTCCGTCGGGGTCCGAATCAAAGGCGCTCTGGACATCCGGAGACCCTTCACTGGGGTAGTTAAGAAGCTCCCGCTCCTCCGCATCGAAACCGTCTCCCGTTACAGCTCTGAGAATCAGAAAAAAATTCTGGATAAGTAGAATTACTTCTGGAAAACGATTTAAAAAAATAACAATTAAAGGAACACCAATTAAAAATAATCTATAAGACGAATTTAGCTTTCATTTTACAAACATCCATTGTCAATCGCTAACATATAAATGACTCACTCCCGATGAAGGCGCTGTCCTTTGGTTTGGAGCGCCACAGCCATCAAAACAACGATCATAATTATCTGCAACGAAAAAATATGCCACAACACCTAATTATAACGCTAATAATACAAGGTTTTATTAACCGAACCTTTGTTTGTTTTCATAAATATTGGATTACAAATTGATATACTTAAATGAATAAATATTATTATTATTAAATGAATATCTTAATAAAAATCATAAAAAAAAGCTAATTTCAAACCCTTGCTCGAGGTTATGGATTAACCATTCTATCATTGTGGACTCTTAAGTTTTGTTTTATTGCCCAGATTTTTCTGCTGGAACGATGTTCCGTCAATTGCAAAAATTGAGCACGAACTTAAACACCTTTACACGAAAAATGTATATATAACCAAAAATTCTCGAAACGTGAACCTACAGGCATCAATTGTAAACCTTACCTTATAGTGTGCCATGACAAAAAAGCTCACAAACTGAACTGTCCACTGTAGTCCATTTCACTTCTCTTTATAAATTGAATTTTTCCGGAAATCCCTCCATGATAAGCGTTTAACTTTTTCGTGGACAATTATTCAAAAAAAAACATCCAGAAAACAAAGACATTACTGCAAGGCCATGCGAAAATTCGATATAATTATATCGTTTCTAATTTTTAGCAGTCAGCATTGATATTATTTGTATTAAACAATGAGCGATAAAGCAACATTTGTGATTAAGTGCGTCGCGGCGTTTCTTATTCTATGAACGATAATTCTTTAATTTTGCATTCCTGATTTACATATTCCGACAGTATTGTTCAAGGACTGGTGTTTGTGAGTTTCAAAATCCTTATTACATTTGTGAACAAAAGCAACCGCAACAAGCGTCATATTCGCAAAGCCATCACATTTTAGTGTGGTTGTAGTAACTATGTTGTTTATGTTTTCACTTCAAAATGAGAGGCGGCTGTTTATTAATAGAATGAGAAACCGTTATTCACAGGAAACTGATCGAGGAAATTACACACGCTGGGTGCTTTTTGGTGGCATGATTGATTATAAAATTCATCGAATGTCCCGCATAATTATTATTTAATTTTGCATGAAACCAATATTCAGCAATATTTTGACATCGTTAAGTACCCCATATAAATGGATCACAATCGAAATTCTCCGGTGACAAACCGAATATTCTTGATCAACCGTTCGACTGTGAATTTGAATCGTTATACAATATAATTAATTGGTTATTATTAGTAAATGGTCATTGAGATCGTATAAATATCTATTTGGGGTTGGAACACCGTAAATTTCGTGCGTTTCCGTCTCCTCTCGCTGGTTTGGTCTTTGGCTAGACCGGTTTCGGCTCCTCGCCTTCTTCAGTAGCGTTGTTAATGACTTTGGCGCTATGGATGTTTTTTGGGCATCCTCACTGCACTGTCAAAAACGCGCTCAGGACGCTACTGAAGATGGCGAGCAGCCGAAACCGGTCTAGCAAAAGAGCAAACCAGCGAGAGGAGACAAGCCACAAAGCAGGTACTCTAAACTATTTATTGGCCTATAATAAGACAAATTGGGGTTGATAGAAATGTTGGCGACGGGTTAATTTTTATACAAAATATTTATTAAGCATTCAGTGGTACAAACTTAACCGAGGTTACGGACTGGAGTGTTGGGTGACTGTGAGTGAGTGTGTGTGTGTGTGTGTGTTTGTGGGGTTGATTGATTGGCAAGTGTCCGGGGTGTGGGGGCGGGGTGGGGTCGGTTTAGAACCGCCTGTTGGGCTGTTGGGGGTTCTCCGGGGGGAGGGTGGCCAGGTAGTCGAGGGCCCTCTGTATTGCCGGCGGGATGGGCGGCGGGGTCGGCAGGTGGTCGCCCTGGGGCACGAACCCGTTCTCGTCGGCGGTGTATACCAGCCTGATTTGCTGGCCGTCCGGCGCCGTGTAGCTGTACTGACCGTTGGCGCTCTGCGCCTCCAGCTCCTTCTGGCCAGGGTTCTTAAGCTGTCCCTGCTCCTCCGCCTTGATACCGTTGCCAGTTTCATAACTGAGAATCGGAAAATAATTTTCGATAAGTATACTATCTAGTGGAACTACTTATGGATGAAGAATCGGGGAGGAAATATTGAAATCTGAATAATTATTAACAGGTTAAACATACATGTTTTGTGGTCTGGTCTCCTCTCGCTGGTTTGGTCTTTTTTGCTGGACCTAGCAAAAGACCAAACCGGCGAGAGGAGACGGAAACACACGAAATCTACGGAATTATTAACAGAAACAAATACCTGCTAAAAGTAATAAGACAAATGTATTCCTCATTTTATAAATATCTTTGTTGTATAATAAATTCTATATATAAATGATTCACAACCCCTTTTGTATCCATTAAAACAGAAAATAATTTTGGATAAGTAATGTACTAAGAGGAATTACTTGTTGGTAACTATTTAAGGGACGGTTACAGTCCTCTTCTGAATAATTTCATATTTATTATATGTTTCACAAATTATGAAATGTATACTTGTCCTATACCAACACATCCTCGATCCCTTATTTCAGAAACGAAGGGTGGGCTCCTTCCTTCCTCCTTTATACCGCGCACATTTGTGCAAACTAAGTTGCGCCCGATAATGCATTGTTTTGACAATGCACGGGGAGAAAGCAGCACTGAGCGGGCGATTTGTTGTATTACTCGCAAAAATTGGACATAATACTGTTTTTTCAAAAATTGTAACAAAATTAATGTACCTCGGATAGTTTTAACGGTATAATTATTTAAATTGCCACGGGCGGTTGGCAGAAATCAGCCCCATACTACCGTACTATGTGTATGTACTGACGGTGAGAATAACCGCTTTGAATCATGAAAATGTGCCGTTATTGCAATAAGAAAGAATCATTTAATTCAGGTATTAGACGATGGAGGCGATCAAACTTGGATGCGGTGTGAGCATTTAATTGTTGCCAAGAAGAAATCAAAGTAATTAGCCGCGGTCCTGAACTTGGGGAACGTGTTACGCAACCGTCGGATAGTCGCAATTACGTGGCCAACAATTGAATATTTCTGCGGTGAGGAGACAGCAGTGAATCTGCTCCGAGTAGACCGGTTATCGAATTTGGAACTGTTTATGGTTATACATTTAATAATTTCGTAGGTGCATAAATCTAATACACACCGTAAGTTGTCTGTTAATGTTGTATTCTGTTGTATAATTTAGATCATTGTATTAGCAGTTTAATTGCGAATTGCGTAAGGTTCATAAAATCCACGTCAGCCTGTTGTTGACAGCGAGTCACCCGCCGTGAGCTCAGTGCGAAGTTACGACTTAGGTGACGAAATGGAAGTTATTCAACAACCCGGAGCAGTCACATTACCATTTACGAGTCGTACCTCATAAAATGAGTTATTATAAATGTGAATCCGTTGGAATCGATCCACAAGAGGTATGGCGATTCGAACGGGACCTGCACACTGTCATTGTTTTCAGAGCCGTCTCCATAAAACGACTTTTAGGCCCTCGGAAGTCTCTTGTCGGATTGTAAAAGCGACGCAACGTTAAAATACCACCAACCGGACGGACAAATTGCGTCCTTGAAAAACAGGAAGTCTATAATCAGCGGATTTGTCCATTAGCTCTTGCAAGAGTAGTCTTGTAGAGAGACAGGATCGAGTTCCTGTTACGGTCCGATCTTAACCTGAACAGCCACAGATAAGGAAATATGTTACTGACCTGAATATCTCCATAATTAAAACTATGTTTCTGTTCCTCACCAACTAATAAACGGCCGGAATATAAAATCAGCATTTCATTTTCTTGGTTTAATACCTTGGGAAAGAAATTTGGAATATTCAACTGTAATTATGTGATAATCTAATGGGTCGTGAAAAAACTGTCGGGATTTTAGAAAAAGTACAATTATACATAAATTTCAGTTGACCTGACAATAAATGTCAGTTTCATTTACTTCTTTTCACCTAATAACTGCTGAATTATAGTCCTCATTTATCTAACTATAGTAACAACCTCTTTGTAGAGAGTCGACAATCCTAAAAGGATTTCCGATCCCGTCCTGTTTTGAAGGTGACATTCTAAGCGTTTCCAATAGCGAAAGATGTTTTCCGTTCTAAGAAATGAACTTCTGTGATTATTTTATGGCATTCCTCTTGTTACCCATCCGGAATAATGAATCTGTTTGTAGACACTTTGATCTCGGTACGGCCAGAAGGAAAACGCGTGCCGGGGAACTCAATTGGCTTTATGCTGAAACTTTAATTATAGACCGACGCAATCGAGAATCTTGGCAAAGAGCGACCTGACGGAAATTGCACGTACCCATGAAATGGGACCGTTAGTATGCCCGTAAGTAACATTTTATTTGCCGAATAGTTGTTAGTGACATTTCCAGACGACGGTAGGGTTTCCGCTCGATGTCAACTCTAGACGCGATTAACGGTCGACGATTTTCTCAATCAAGATTTGCTGCCTAGGACAGATCCCGCGGCTGATAGTGTCTGACTTACATAATAGCTTCCGACAATATAATTTTCCTTTGTTCCTAATTTTACGCATCTCGGTTACTTCAACATCTATATTTCCGCCACCCGTTATCAAGTTGTTTCCCGATCTAGCAAAACTTAAGCATATGTAAAAATATATCCGATATTTTGAACATACGGGATCGACAATGCTTACTGATTATAAACACGCACCCGCGTTGTAACCGTAGTTCGATTCTCCGATGACAGACCGATATGCAATTTTTTGAATTCATAACGTACCGAATTCAGAATTCCGAAATATGTTGTATATATTACTCTTCGGCGATCAGTAATCGTATATAAAATTTTAATTTATATTTTGAAATCCAATCTTTAAAAATACACCGCTCGCCGGAATGTCGCCCATTGAATTGCAAATAGGACCGAGTAAATACGCCAGGAATGTCTAGGCTTTTCTACACAGCCTCTAAAACAGCATTATAAACCGAGGATGGAGATCGAATTCCGCCCAACGTGCCAAGTCAATCGTTGCCATGAAACGGCCGAAGGTTAACTTTCCTACTTAATTAATAAATTAATAATCTTACAATAATCTTTTTGTCGTATTCCATTTTATGAAAATTAAACCGCACTGGGGGAAAAGTTAATTTAAATCGGAAATAATTAACTACTAATTCTTATTAACACCAAAATAGAATATTTTTCAAGTCTGTAAATCCTGTCTAATGAGTGGATCTGATTTGTAAAAGGAATTCACTAATCTAGCCCCACAGTTCTCATACTAGCTGGGTGTAGAACTGAATATTCATATTTTTACCAGCATTTGTATAATGGTTTCATAATTTTTTCTCATATAAAAGATTTTTAGTAAGTCTCGAAATAGATATCTGTGTTAAAAATCTCAGAGTATTTTTCTGGGGTGGAATTATCCGTTTTACTTTAGTTTGGGTTCGTACTGTGAGCAATCGAAATGACGACCGACCGAAGGCCGGTTCAACTGAGGTGTAATAAAAATTACAGGCATCGTGAATATGAAATAATGACTGCGTAATCGATACGGAAAGGGTCAACTGGACGAAGCGCCAGCATTCTACTACTTTCACCGAGCGGAGGGCTGAACTTTAGCGTTAATATCAGAGCCGAAGACGCGGGGATGAGACGACCCCACTCATGTTCGTCACATTAGCACGGCGTGTTATACTAATGCCGCTGCCTGTTGCCCAATCTTGCCCATTAGGCATTTTCCCGGAATACGATCGTTTTACTTGAACTAGGGAAATTTTAAGTCTGCTCTATAGCGGTAGCAGGACTTACTTAAAATCAAATCCATTCAATACAGTCGCTGTGGAAGGAAATTGTATATTTTGTGGTTCTCCGGTAAATATCCGTGACCATGTCCTATACGATTTAGAAGCAGTAACGTTTTAGCGGCAATTTTGAATGAGGAAAAACATATGGAAATAAAATAAAGAATAATAATGGAAATAAAGGCAAACCTTTAACCGATAAAAACTTTTCGAAATGGCTAACTTTCTAATTCGTGTTTGATTATTCATGATGAAATATTCTAATAATGGCGAAACAGGGCCTATCGTAGCCCTGGCGCTAAGGCTTGATTATATTAAGGAACTTGGATTTAAGACATACTTTCTAACGATATCTATTGGTATTTAAAATTTAAACGCGCCCTTTCTCACGGGAAATCAATTAGAAAGCTGAAATGATTACACTTATTCTCACGTCTCCTGAAATTTAAATTGGGGCTCATACGCACTCTACAAATTGACCCACATTGCCGTTCACATAGTTAACTCTAGACGTAACCGCCCGCAAATATTAACACATTTTGTAACATTGATCCCCCACATTGTCCTCGTTAATAATTAAATTTATTTTTCAAAATTCAACGGACAAAATTATAAACCAACAAACTAAAAAATTACGACTTTACGTTAGAGGACGTGAAAGTACATTCTGATGGTAATAGTAGTATTTGTGTAATTATGGAAAATTTAGATGTGTGCGAGGGTTTCCGCGAAGGTTGAAAATATCATCACGCTCATACATTTCTTCGGAAATAATTGGACGGTTGAAAATTTGATACTGCCAAAACTCAACCCAGAGTTTTATTACCGCAGCATGAGATTATAAGGGAAGCTGATTCAGGAGTCAGTCGTGACCGGATAACTTTTAATAGAGACGGTACCTCAAACGCTCAGACGACGGTTTCAGACGGGGGAACGCGGGGGGGGTCCAAGCACTTAGGCGGTGATTCATGGCCAAGAACCAGCTCTCAACCAGCCACCCTATCTGTCGCCATTATCTAAGCATTCTTCGTCGCAAGTCTAACGGACATTCAGGCTTAAACTTACGTTTCGCTATCCTTCTATTAGAATTATTATTAAGCTTTATTCAAGTTTGAATTTTGTGAAAATATCAATTCAATATCTTTCCAGATATTTCTTGGGAGGGTTGAGGATGTGACACCCTCATCTTTCCTATTAATCCCTATACTCAAGAGTCATATATCGCCTTACTGGAACTATCGCTATATGGCCGAAGGAAACAAAGCCCAATGGAGCGAGAGAAGACAAAACATGTTAGATACAGAGACCACTATGCTTCACAATGTATTTCCTCAACGTTATCATAGTCTCAAAATGATTATTGACGAAAAGTAAAGTGAAATGTCAATTATTTTTCCAACATTACTTAGGGGACAGTTATCCGAATGTTGGCGGCCGAAATAATACTTACGCCCATCGGTAGGATCCATCGAAGTTGACTTCGTTGACGTAGTTGAGTATAGGGATCGGTTCGGTGACCGGTCCTTGGGGTGCGCCCATCACTGCTCCTAGGACGAGCAATGACGCGATCTGAAACATCGATATAAAATTTATTGAAATTATTCTCCATATTCTGGCCGTGAAATGTCTTAATTTCCAGGTTCCGTGATCGAATAGAACGAAATAATCTTAACTATGAGAGCGGTGATACAATGCGATATTTCGAGGATTAATTCGAAAAAAATTTACTATAAGAGGAAGGCCTTATCAGAGATAGAAGTATTAACTGAGTTATTTCTTTTTCTATAGAACGTATATATTCGTTCTGTAGAATTTGTATCCAAGAAGAATTTAAAGGATTATTTTCATAGATATCTTCACCGGCCTTGAGGCCTGTACCTTTACAAGCAATTTTGTGTGTAGGAGCTTTTAGAGATAATGAGCGGTTTTACAAGACAATCGGGTTTTGCGATCCCTCTACGAAATTTTACGCTCACCGAGAGTTGTTTTAGAAACCCAGGTTTTCGGCACTCCGCTCATCGCGTCACTTCCCCCATACCGATACTGCTTACTCTTGCAAGATTTAATAAAATACAGTTCGACTATCGAAATAAAAAATCGATAAAATGAGCGGAGATTTACGATAATATAATTGTCAGACGCTAGGGGTTCGGTTAAAATCCTTATATTCTCCCAGTAAAAGAATCCACCGGATGAGAAGCTAATTGCATTTAATGAAGTGGTGTGTCCGGTGCATTTTCCTATTATAGACTGTGATACCCAAATATATGGATTTACTGCACAATTTCTGGTGAACGCCCAAGTACATTAACAGGAAGATACGATGCATTCAAAACACTAGATTGTCTTGATAATGAACAGTTATAAATTTAATGAAATGACTGTAGACCGCGTTCATTATATTTAAAATAACAAACAATTTTTATACATCTATCAACCCCTTTGAATGAAAATCACCTGATATCCAAGCATGATGACTCTCGGAAAGATTGCGGTTGTCAGGATATGTTGGCACGTAGTGAAACACAATGAAGTGAAGTTCTGTCGGTTTACCTGTGGGTTGTTCTCCGGGCCCCGGAGTATATATACAGGAGGTCCTGTGTGCTCTCCCCCCACCGCCAGAGTTGGCACACCGCGGCGGGCAAAAGGTCGCAGCGATAGGGGGGCGCCTACCCCGTCCGTCCCAGTGGCTCCCGCATGTCCGACAGGAATACAGCCTACACCGGCCACCGGCATCCCCCTACGCTCAGTTTTTTCATCCCCTTCCGCCGGGGCGAAGAATGATCCCTACGACGCCGAAAGTTGACACTTCAGAGGGTCTACTCACCGTCCAGAACTTAAGAAGTTTGCGCGGTGTGTTCCTAAGTGCGATATTTGTTGAAAGTGCGGTGTTTTCAAGTTTTTCTAGTGGGGACAGCATTAGAAGAAAAATGTTTAAACTATAATAATTTAATACATAATAGGCTTCAAAAAATTTAAAATCGGATGTTGATTGTAGTATCTAATATCATTTATTAATGTACACACATACAAGTTATAAAAAATGTTCATTTCACTTCTAATTTCTGATATGGTGATCCTAATTCCTTTCCATATTTGTCCTGTGATACATTAGTAATTAACATATACTATTTCTTCCTCGCGAAACTCTTGCTCTACTAGTTTATCGGAACAAATGACCTTGACATTGATTAGTAAGGAAACAAGTAATAAATTTCAGCGGAATTTATTTCGATTTATTTATTTTTCAAAATATATATTCACGGGTATGCGAGGCTACACGAATTAGTTCAATCATTTTTTGTGGGATATTCTGCCGTTGTATCTAAATTGTTTAGGGGTAAGTAGCTTAATGTAGGTATACATGTTAGTACTATTTACTTATTTGTTATTGACTCGAATTGTGTCGATAGATGATTTCATAAAAACTGACAAATTAGACGAACCATGATATTTTAAAAGGGCGAAAGTATATGTGGAAAACACTTTGAACTGAAGAAAATAAACATTGTGCGGTTATATATATGTAGGGTGAATAAATATGTAATCTCTCTCTCGAGGGAGATTGGAATTACAAATACATGAAGTAAGTATAGAAATTTGTAATATGATGAAATATTCATGTTCGATCTTCCTCAAACGCTTGCATGTGCCAACCAATATGTGAGTGAAGAGATCGAAAGAACTACTGTATTAGCGTAAAGCGTAATTTTACGCTATGAATTTTTTAATTATACTATTACTTACGTTTTCTTAAGTGTATAATTGTGTTCCATTTCATTTTATTTTCTATATTTGCCAACATGATGACATATTTTGACATTATAACCACTTACTTGTTATTTCCAGTGATTATATGCTATATTGATCAGTAGAAATTGGAGTGCATAACTGGCCGTAAGCTAATAATGAAAATCAAATAATAGCCCATTAAATAAGTCTGTAAAATCGGCTCGAATTCATTACGCTACCAACTGTTATTGCAATCTAGCTGCAATTCATTTCAAGGCGAGGTCGAGCTTGCCATTAACGAGAATTCTGGGCATTATTCTAATTGGACGAGCTTCTGTAATTCAATCCTCCCATTGAATGCTCCTATGTAGTGTCAAATATTTCTGTACCAAATATGGCTGATTCCGAAACACAATGAACTATTAGTTATACATGATCACTGCCCTTTCTCTTATATCCCGGAGGAATAAACCAAATTTACTCGCCGCATTTATTTTATCATATTTAATAATATATCAATGCATAAAATTGTAATCATAATGTATTATTTTAAGGTAAATGAATTTAATCCAAGTCCAAGCAGTGGTAGAGAACATACTGTTACATAATTCAGTAGTATTAAGCCCCGTTTAAAAGTTTTAATATTTTTTTTAACTTAAAAGTAGCCAAGATCCAGACAGAAAACGTCAATTGGGGAATTCTTCCCTGAAACCGTGATTGGCAGAGCTCTGTTATGTTCAGTTTGTTAAGTAGCACATTGTCCCAAGAAAAGACTACAAATGAGAAAGGTCTACGAAAAAGACATTACATAAGCCAGTTTTGGCAACCCCAACGCTGTTGGAGAGAACGACGAAAGAACTATAGTGTACGCCGACGTACTTTCTATAGCATTGAGACAGTTCGGGGCCGTACCCGTGGGGCTTCCGTGTAATTAGTCTAGAAATTTAGTTTAGACCGATATCGGTTTTAAAATGGGCAGGAGGCATAGTAACCGAGTCAACATGTTCTAGAGCAAGAATGGTATTTTTCGGGAAACCTGATGGGGTGTTAGCGAGGGTTGAATATCGACACTTGTTGCCTTCAGTCTCTTAGAAGAAAATGACTATTGTCATAACATAGTATAATTTACACAGGTAGAACCCACTTATTTTTTTACGGAACTCTAACCGATACTGCTGATAAACCATGTAAGACAACTGATAACTCCATAACATATAGGAATGATAATAACATTATACATAAACATGTATTTGTTCTATTGCTTAACACCATGTTGAATAGAATGATTACATAATATTATCTGGATGCTATTATTTCATACTGGAAAATATTATAATGCGTGTCCCTAAATTACACCCATCAAAGTTTCTCAATGTTTTTACGGTCAATTACAGATTATCGCGGCCCGATTGAAACTGAATATTTTGATATTTCGGTGTAAGTTTTTCGTTATATACATAATATATTAAATTCATGTCGGAAGCTATAAAGGTAGAATAATGAATAGGAAATATGTATTATATTTCAGGTTTTTGGACTGGTTTTGGATCTGTTCAATTTCCGAGCAATTACTCGGCGTACGCGAAACGCCCGGCACTTTTTTCGCATCGCAATTACCGACACTTTTTCTTATTCTTGGTGGTGGTTCTCGAATTTTTCACTTTGCAATCGGCCCCATCAAGGATGAGGGAACTATAATCATGCTAATCCCACTGCGCGCGGGCGGGTTAGCATTCGATAGATCGGCTCTGAAAAGAAATACGAAAAAAATTCAGGACAATTTAATTATTCCGGTTACAAATATCAGCGAGGGCCTACGGCAAGGTCTCGCCCAAACTTCATCATTCATCGTATTAACCGATTCCGGTAATTAAACAGGAATTGTGTCTTTCGCATATGCCTTATATAAGTCCAAGACTTCTTAACTTTGGCGGTATATGGTATCTGACTCCGAAGCAGGCGACTATTTGAGATAGTTTTAGTCTGAATTGAAACTATATAATTGGGGCCAATACAAACATTTTATAAATTATTTATCTTTTAGAAAGTAAAAAAAAGGAAATGTGAAATTGTAAAAAGAAATTGTGAGTGACCTGTTTTTTTTAGAGAGAAAACGTATTTCTGATTTCATTTTCTTTCTGTACCGGATACTGAAATTACGATCTATAAGTAAATCGAGGTACGAAACTCGGGGAAATTTTTTAACTTTTGATGTATGGCTACACATTCACTTCCATACCTTCAGCAAGATCATTCTGCCTCCATTTGCTGATTTGGTCTTATTCTAGACCGGTTATCTCTCAGGACTCGCGTTCTGTCTCTAATCTATAGACATAAAAAAGCCGTAAATAAAATTACGGTTCCTAGAAATATTAATAATCTCGTTAGCACTCGTTAGTTAGATCTCAAAATCACGGACCTCCAAACCGAAAGCCAGTTATTAAACTATGCGAGGCCGGATCATACAAATCTACCAATCACCGATTCCTCTCATATTGATTTATAACTCGTCGGGTTCGATACCGGGACAGATTCGGTAATAGATCCGCCGTCTCGATTTCAGAAAATTAATTTATGGCTTCATCCGAAACATTTTCGTTAATTTATGGCACGTTCACCGGACCTGCTTGCGGTCCCCCGCCGGAGCAATTAGAAGCGTGATATTGCACATCTGAAAACTTTTTCAAAGGTCCGCTCAGATCGCTAGAGATTTGCGCAACGTCGCAGAATAAAAATACGATCCTGACTTCATAGGAGGCCCAATGGGGAAAAGGTGCGAATTGTTAAAACATCGTTTGGGTTATATAAGACTGAAATAGGGACCCTCTCCCCCCTATACTCCCTGAATTATACTGGTGCCGGAACGGACATTTCGATTTATATAAAGCCTTATTTGGTAGGGAATGTCATTAACTTCAGATCTGTATGGGGAGTACACTTGAGCTTTCTCCCGCAGTCATGTAGTTATGCAGGTAACTATAGCACGCCCACTGTCAAAGAATATTTCAGAAATAATAAATGACTGAAATTCGGAAAAGTGTATACTCTGAATAAACGTAGATTTTTTATACAACTCACGTAATAGAACTCCTGTTAGACTGAATTCTAGCATAGATGCCATAACAATATAATATTTTTTCCTATACCGCAATATACAAATAAAATTGAAGCTACAGTGTAAATATTTTCTATAGAGGAGTTTACTCAGTTTAATAGCGGTCGTCCGTTTTACGATTCAACTGACATTTAACATACTGTATGTGGTAATTTCATTTATTCGACAACCAAATATACATCCTTGACCATTATCCCATATCATTCTTCTTCTTGTTACAACAAATAAAAAAAATAATGAGTAGTTAGTAAATTTAAATTGCCCATTTTAAAACAAAAAAACCGCTGGAAATAACATATTTACAATAATTGCGTAAAAAGCTCGTGGTAACTAGGCAAGCAGTGGATTATGTGGACCGGTTGAGCTAGTTTGAAAATTAATGCGAGATTTCTCGCATGGTATTACAAGCGGTATGAAAGACTATGTAAGACCAATTAGTTCGATGCAATTTCGTCCATGAGAGTGTCGAGATAGTGTCGGATATTCGAACATAAAAGTTTTGGACGTTGATTCGAAAATGGTTTCTTAAGTAAAATATTTGAGTGAAATTTAACCAATTCATCTATGGATTTTTTCTCGCACAATTATTAATTAATCAGACAGATAAGCACAAACAGATTAATTACTGTACATAATATAGTTTACTACATTTTATTGAAATTAAAGGTCGTAATGTAATTTGTTGTTAACAGAATAACAAAATAAATTATTTCCATGAAGATAGAACGAAGGACAAAAGCGGATGAATGAAAAGCGATTCGGTTGAAAATTTAATTAACACTTGAAATTACTATTTAACCTGCCCGGACAGTCGTTCATTCATTACGGATGATGCCGTCCGAGTTACGCAATGCCCTTGCGCAAAAATTGCATTCGTCTGGAAAACAGCAATGAGTAAACAGTGAAAATTGTTAGGCACCGTGTTTGCTTTACCATTTACATAAACTCTCCTGTTGCCAACTGTTCGCAATATGCGACGTCTTACATTTCCTCGGTAATTTCATTATTTGATTTCATGTGCATTGATAAAAGATTCTATTCTTGTAGTCTAGATTGTATGCTGGCATTTCGATTAAAAATTGACTATAACCTTATATCGCCAACAAACCTATACAACCTAGGTAGGTTAACGTTATTAAGACTTCAATTGATATATATGAACACATTGGCCTACTTATAAATCTTCTAATGAACAAAATGGAGGGATTATTTTCAATTTTAAATGGAAGGTGAAACTGAAGGAATAAAAACTACCCTCATACGTGGCCTTCATTTACAGAATTCATTCTAAGTGTTCATTTATCAATTGAAAGTGCCGCGTCACCGGCTTTCTAGGCAAGGAGGCAAGAAGGCAGTGAAATGGGCCGCAAATGGCCGGGCCGTGGGGGCTCGACATACTCGTATGTCGAAACTTCCCGTACACCGCTCCGCGGGAAAAACATAGTTAATCAATCTTCCGCGCAACACAGTTGTTATGTGCCCTGTGAAATTTCACTTTCGGGGTTTATTTTTATAACAAGAGGGTTACACTTTCCCGCCGGATCCTTGATCTCGAATAAGGAGATCAACATTAGCTGTATCTTGTCAGCCGCAAATGTCATGTGATTAACTTGTGCATAAGTCACGGAAGAAATGCAATTTTATCCTTCTGCCGTCTTTAGTTAAGGGAGAGAGACCAGAATTTACGATGCTACGCCGTGGGGCATCTAATTTTATTATAATATGACACTGGCTAAGTATTGTCTAATGGATTAGATAGAGACCGGTCTAGGTTAGGTAGCCGTAAATAAAGAATAGCCGAACAAATTTTTTGACTAGTCACCTTCAGGCTGATGTAAAAATGTTATTGTTTGTTATTCGTATCCGCTAAATAGGAAAACAATAATTACCCCAGCTGTTTCTGGACAATTACCAGCCGTGGGCATTCATTACTTGCTAATAACTGCTGAGGAGTGATTATCAGGCCTCAACATGGGATTTCCGACTTTATGTTAGGATTTAATATGTTTGGACAAACAGAATTGCGTTAGGTCTATATAATATAGACCTAGAAGTTTTCTGATCTCATTAGTGCTAAATTGTTATTATTATCCTGTAACTTTTATAAGGGTCCTACACGTAGGAAGGTATACATATTGTGGTAGTGTCTATTTAGATTATGGGTAGTAATAGCTTATTTAAATATAAATTACATTTTAAAATCCTAAATACGCCTTAAGAATAACATTTTGTATCTATAGTTAATGAAGACACTATATATTTTTCAGGCATCAACTGTTTATAGGGTCTGATGTTTCAATCGGCAATAGCATTGTAATAACAAATTGGTCATATCAATTTTCGGGGTAGGACGGACGAAACGTGACAGAAAGGCGGAATTACTAATTAAGATTAATAAAAGCTCTCTAAAGATCTAAAATCACATTCTTTGAAACACAAATTGGCATTAGAATGCTGCGGTCCGTCCGGTTATTCAAATATATTCCTGCCGGATACGGCCGAAAGCGCGAGCTCTTCGCTATCCCGACCGAGCAGCGACTGCGAATTGCTCATTTTTGAGACAGTCGGCGTTTTTTTCTGTCTTCGCGTTCTTCTCTTTGTATCGAAATCAATTTTCCTATTTTTTAATCGAGCTCGAAGCCGGACTACAACGACGGCGGCCGAAACGTGATCTCAAGAGTCTTCTGAAAGTTCAATTCTCTTATGTCAGAGACGAATTGGAAAGGGTAAACGATGCGAAGTGTGCGGAATTGAAATATTTGGACGTCGAAAAAAGAGACAAAGAAATTCTACGTAATTTACCGATTGGCGCCTGAAATTTGAGTCTTTATTTTTTTTTTATTGGAAGGCTCCCTAACTGTGTTCTGATTGAAGTTCTACCTGATAGACTGTGCCTCCGAGCTCAGAAATATTGTAAAGTTCCGACCATAATCCAGTTGCCTTCCTCAGACACGTGTGCACCTTTGCCTACAGGTGATATGGATAGATCAGGTATAGACATTCCACAATGAGGTTATCAGCAAATTGCCTACACCATCTGTCTTAAACCCAACGGTAGAAATTACCAATACATATATATTGAGGATATTGTGTAGAGTAATACATTTTTTAACAAATTTTTTCTCGCTTTGGAAATAGTATAATTAAAGACTTATAACTAATAGCAAAATACAGTCGCATTACTAATATTACTAAGCAAAATTTATGTCCTTACAGTAGTAAAATTGCACAACGGTCCTGAGACATTCTATCAGACTCGGGCATTAATATTAAAATTTATTAATGAAATCAAAGTTTTACAATGGGGTATTGTCATAGATCACGACGAAATGCTGTGTGTTTCAGGGTCATGGAACCGCTTCACAATTTCGCCATTGACATTCACGTCAACCGAATCCACGTAACAACATATCTCAATTCCGGGAATGAATTAAACATGTTCGGACGCCCGGGGAGCCGAATCAGAAATCGAAAGGCTGCCAAAATTGTTCACGGTGAAATACCCCCAAAGAATTTCGGGGCTTCTGGCCCACTCTCGCGCTTGAATCCAATAACCCATTTTCAGTTTCTAGTTCGAAAGAATTATCAAATCGAATAGTGAAATGTTACTGTCTCTATTTCAAATTATATTCTCTCGGTTAGTGAAGCCTACTTCATTTTTTTCTCAATTGCCAGAAAATCCAATGAAGCCGAATAAAAAAAATTGATACAATTTTATCGAGAGATGAATTTTTGTACAGAAATATCGCCGGTTCCTGGCAGTCTACATTTTACCGAAATAGGAACCAAAATAAGAGATAATGGTTTCGACAATGAAAATAACTTTCACCGATCGAACATACGAGCACGCGGGAACGGCGAGAAAGCGGCTCAGTTATGATGCAGGACGAGAGACTCCTGTGTTAGGGGCCTTGAACTATGTGCCCCGAGGGTACTGTTTATGAACAACTAGCGTCCATCCGAACTTGCTTCCCACAGATCCGCTTGCTTCCCAGCCGTCGATACCATCTCTCTATTAACAAACCAAACGTGAATTACAACCGGTAATTTTTCATTTCTTCTTTTATTGCGGTCCGCCTAAACCGTCCCTCGAGTTCCGCTTGGGTCGGATATTGAATACAGATTCGTAATTTTAACTGCCAAATGCGCCTAACAGCGATTTGATCACCCAGCGATACGCTTTCCCAGAAAACCCATCTTTTTTGTAATTACTGCGTTAATTGTATAAACACTGGCTTACTGATTACAATAAGTTTACAAAAATTGGCAAATTTCTATTGATCCTTTCTGTGCTAAACATTGGGTCAAATTAATCTTAGAAATATTAGTATTGCTAGGAAAAAATAATGCTACGAAAGATAATTAGAATTATGAAGCATTTTAACAGAATTTTCAATAAACTATTAATTTAAAGCCGGAGTAAACAGTATGTCAAAAAGGTCCACACAGGCATAGTCAACTTTTAACAAAATCATTCAGGATAATTATGAATTTATTATGTAAGAGAAACCATTAAACCGGTGGAGACGCCGAGATCGAGCATCTGATGGTTGCCCGGATTGAAGCCTGTTCTCAGTATAGTTGCCGTCCGTATCCCGCGATAACGAAGCGTTTCTAAACTCGTTAAGACAGGATTGTTAACCGCTTTCCGCTTCCTATTTCTCGAAGCGAGATTAAATAATAATAAATCAGATTTCGTGTTAACGCTGTCGCCGTCATTGCCGCCTTCGGAGGTTGCGCAATATATCTGACTGTATTTAAATGGCGCCATTTTCGTATAAATTCAATAGGCGATCGGGGGCAGCGTTAATATATGGTTCTGAAATTTCAGATTGTTGCCGAACTGTCTTATTAACCTTTAACAAGGCTAGGAGCCCGTGGTGGGCTATAGCTTAATTTTATAAATCTTCGTTTCAACGGTTTAATTGAATTCTAATATAATAGGATAGTAAAGGCAGGGAAAATAATGAGGAGTAGAAAAAGCGCCATCCTAATCAAAACCTGTGGATTCCAATAGTTTTATGCGTGAAATTGTATGCTGGTACCGCCATGATTGAGCGTATTGTGTTGAGGGCAACTATGTTCGATGCTCTTTTAGGCAGAATGTTTCAGCGGCAAAGGTCCATGTATCTCGAACGATACAATACCGTGAAACGGTGTATTAAGACGCTACAATTTAAATGGACGTCCATAGCGATAAGTAACCGGCTGCACTTACTGGAAGCGCAAGATACTTCCCAAGTTACTGTAAGTCGGTTGCAATAGACCCGATGTGCTATGTGGCTGACGGTGGTTAAATGTCACGGGCCGATTTCTCGCCGATACAAACTGCCGAAGCTGCAACCGTCCGAAGACGTCGTTTCCCGTTAACATATTGCCGTTGTGCAACAGCCAAATACCGTCTCGGGTAAATGACTTGACACACTTAAGTGAGGGAGGTGTGCAGACAAAAAGGGGGGAAAGATCGCATCCCATTTAGTAAGAACGGTCGGTGAACAATGCGAATCTTATAACCGACGGAGTACAATGATTACAGTTAACAAGTCTGTATTCTGGGCTTATAGATCATGAAAGTATCGTGGACGAGGTTTGGGTATTCATTATTTAGTCGATGCTCACTTGCTACATTTCTTCAGAAATGATACTCATAAATCATAACTTATGGGGTTCTATTATCGTAGGGAACATTAATAAATGATATTGTAAATTTTAAATGCCAATTGCACGCTCTCCACCTATCACAGTTCATTTATGAAGAGGTTGCTAAGTTCATTATTATTACGATATTTTTTATTACTATATATCTATTTCGGCTCATACAGTGAGAAATGTCAGGATGCCTTAATTATCCGGTACTATTCGAACGGTAGTATTTTCGTCCGAATGACAAATGCCAACGAAATTGACAACCGTATATATTTTCCCACAGAAGGCCGCAGGAGCAGGAAATTGATACATATGAATAATTACGTGAAACATTGCGCGTGTAAATCACCGTGGTAAAGCAAACATTCCCCCGCACGTTCAATTAACTCGTCGATAATTATTATGCTGTTAGTCTGTCGGGGCTGGACTAATATATTATTAGACCACACAGCGGAAGGTCGGTCGCCGATCTCGAACTGACCGCACGCCTGGCTCTAACGGTCAATTTCGTTTTACGGCCTGAGATTAAGCTTTATTAAAATAGTTGGTGGAGTTGGTGGACATGACAAGGCATGATAACTGTTACAAGATTGTCAAAAAATTTCATATAAATATAAATATATAAGAAATTACATATATTTTTTAAAGATCTACATTCGCGCGAAGAAATGAATACGATGAATTTTTTTTAGTTTAAAATAGTTAAATATATGTACGTGGAGTGTTAATAAATAATGTATACATAATCTGACGATATAGGAGCAATGATTTTAACGTTAAATTTGTTATTACATCAAAACCATTTGAGTATTTTTACATGCGTCGTTTATATAAATAACGGAAAATTATTTCTGTCCCCACGGTTTCGTGCCAAATGACTTTCACTATATACCACGAAACCTATTACCGTTATTTATGGGAATCGCGCCACTTGTCCACATAGCTGAACTTTTTAGATGAGAAGCGGTTGTTCAGTAACAATCTAAATGAATTCCAGTGAGTATGAGGTGAAATTTTTGCAAATTTCGACTCCAGTAATCTCACTACAATTGGCCCTCCACAGAAGTTTTGTCAGTTTTTAGCTCATAGCTAATTGATCACAGTGAGGATACCGGTTTGTAATAATATAAAGTCCAGCATGATATTATTTCTGGGTTAATAATTTCTTTTTCGTCGACGTCGAAGGCCTTCGAGCTCGGCCCCCCCCCCGGACGAAGAGAAACGTCTCGGCTGAGGAAGATTTATCGGTTCAGGGAAGAGTCCGTTTTTGTCCAATTATATTGCCCGAGTCTCTCACTACTGTTTGCCGAGGAGCAGCGAGTGGCTGCCGCTCCAAGTATGCGCCAGATGTTGTTTCTGGCCGGGGACAATAAATAATCGGCTGGAATTGTCCCAACAAAAGAGCGGCCATTGTCATTCCTGGAACCGCGAGGCGGGGGGGGGGCCTCCCTCGCCGTTCGCAGCGGGGGATCTCTGAAAAAAATAAAATTGTGTCGCAACCGGCCCGCCTTCGACCTTCGCCGTTATAATTTCGCATTGACTCCGAGTACGTAAATGTACCGTACTGAATTTTACATAAGGCGCCCCCCCCCCGCCGCAGATGTTTATAGAGTTTCGCGTTCCGAAATAAATGGATGAACGCTGATTCAGGGCCGGCGTCTTCCCATTGTTTACATTCTTTTTTTTTAATTACATACGGCCTCGAAATAATAAACTTTCGAAAAATATCGCCAACGTCCCAAGCGAGACATGTTTCGGCTTCCCGGCATCGAGAGCAGTATTCTAGAGTAACGAAAATATCTTAAATTCCTCTAAGACCAAAGGTTTTAGCCATCTCCTATAAAATACTGGTATAAACTTCTGCGCAGAGAGCCAGTGCTTCAAGCCATTACGGTTAGTCATTTATTTGTACAATAATAAGAAGCTGTTTTCCGTGAGATGACTTTGCGTTTAATGTGATTTTAATTTCATTGAGAAAACTAACAACGCCAATGACGAATGACTATCCCCGGAATGATTCGACAAATCCGACTGCATTGTAACACAAAAAAAATTATAGCCGTTAAATTTGCTTGCCGAATTATTTTACAAATATTTTTTACTTTACTTCTAATTAAAAATTAGTTTGTTCGCTTGAAAGGAATTTGGTGCTTATTCCTTTAAGAACCTTCAAAATTAAGACTTAAATCTTGAGCTATCAAGCCAATTCACTTTCACAGCCTAAACCATTAGAGACAAACTTTCCTGCCTGATGGAAACCAGGATAATTGCTATTGCATTATACCGCGGCACAATATAATTGATTGCTAATACCTATGATTATAGATCGTATTCTAAATTGGCACTGACATTTATGATATCAATAAATCTTTCGCATGAAATGGTTGTTTGTGTAAGATTTACTATGTTTCTATAATCACCCAGTCAGTGAAAAGAACAGCGACTATGAAATTATTGGTTATTAAGACCACAAAACTGTAAGACTCATATTTAATTACTTTCCTAGAGTCTGACAAATTATACTGCGTTTACTATATTATGAGAAATTTCCATTACTTTGGATAAAAAAAAGAGAAAAAACGGGCAGGAGTTCGAGCTTGATCCTCCAGGTGGCAGCAGAGTGCACACACGACTTGGAACAGGACCGGGGAATGACAAACGTAAATACGACCCTCACTTTTACCATTTATTCTGTTATAATAATTTAATGTCCAGTTCCTTAACGAAGACCCTATTAAAAGGGGTAAGAACAAGTTTGAACTTAATTTTCATTTAATAATTTTGCAATAACTTCGTGCTAACGTGGTTAGAGAATATGCGCTGCCGTTATCATGTATATGGGTATGAATAAGCTGGGATAATGTATACGTTCTCAAATAATCTGAAAATAAATTATAATTTCGCAGTTTATACAAATTTTACATTTCTTTTAGAAAAATGCATACTAATGCTATAGCTTCAACTACGGGTACAGGATTTGTTCGTACTTCATATCATTCATTAGGTTGGCAGAATTAAATTGTTTAGATTTGAAAAATGTACGTTAAATTCTATATTGAAATTTTCAGCATCTCTTTATGATTTTCTGAAAGCCGAAGAAATGTTTTCCGAATGATTTTCTGTTAGGCGGGAGAATATCGGCGGCCTCGATATGACCCTTAACCGAGTCATTGGTCTGGTTAGTGGCCTCAATGCCAGGGTCGCGGCCATTCCCTCCTCCGCCCCTTCCACCGGGCTCCTCCACTTCGCCAGTCGGGGTTGGTTTTTGTCTTCTTTCTCTTAAGCGAAATTCCCTTAGGAAATGATTAGCTCTCTGAACCGACTAACTGTTCGGGCCCCCTTCCCTTGACATTTAAGGAGGATCTTCAATTCGGCTGCGGCAGTGCCCACTCGGGCCTCCCCGCCATCGCCAACTGCCTACACTATAATTAGGGAAGCTCCACGGCACGTCTCACTGCCCTCGTGGCAGTTTGTTCACGTTATCATGATTTCCCTTTCGTCGTAGCTGTAGATTTTATTTTTTGCACGGGCCCCAATCTCTCGTTACGATCCGAGTAATTTTAGTTTCATTATAATTTCGCTCAGCGATATTTATTCTATTTGTTATAATTTTCATGCATCCGAAAACCATTTTTCCCGAAGGCACACTTATGACAACATCAGTCTGATCAGTACATTATCAATACGATTTTTGTTGCTTTATGTTTCTATTGTATTTTAAATGTCTCCGTTATGGAGATAAACAATTGCGGATCGTATCTTTGAAGTAACTGTACAAGTGTCGTCCTTTGGCCTGTCCTCGGTGGCCGGATCTGCCGTGTAGGCAGGTGGAACAGATGGAATGTCGAGTGCCTCATCTTAATACAGCCGGAATTTCGATGATTTTCTTTATTAAATGCAAAGAATGACTGGAAAGAAAACTTTTTCCAAGAACTCATCGTAGAATGGGGGAAAAAATTTCGATTTAATATTTTCCCTTGTAATTATTGGCTATTTACAAGATTTTAAGATGCATTCCTGCTCAGACCGGCCGGTGGGAACTGATTTTTTGACATTCTCGAAGTATTTCTTTTCCAAAATAACGAATACGATACCAATAAAGACGAGAGGGAATGGGCGCAATTTACAGGAATATTTGTGGTATTATGAAATGCATGTTGAGGTGAACATATAGAATAAATACAGCAAGAGATTTAACAGTCAAATATCATATTATATAAATATAAAGTATTAGTTTTATTACTTGGGTGAAAATCGTAGTAGTGACTACTAGCTTCGCAGCTGATAATGTAAAGTTTATTTATTCTATTTGTGTTTAATATGTATAACACAATGCTGGACATGTTCTGGCTAATGGATACACTTCACCACGTAACTCAGGGGGGCCACAAAAGTAGAATGAAATTCGGTGCTTCACTCAGACAGGCTCTCAATCTCAGGAAACGAGGTATATGCTCGTCCCTGCGGTGGTTTTGAAGGAGCGGTTTTATAAATTGCTTATACCTCTCGGCTCTGACACACTCGTACGGTAGAACCCCAAGGCCCTGGAGATAAAGTTCAAAAACTGAATATCGGCCGTCGGCCTTAGCCCAGATGGGTTACCGGTAAAAACTTTCGGTTGCGACACGGTGTCGATAATTTACGCCTGGCCAGTGTGTCAGGCCTAAACAGACGGCAGACCTCCAGCAGAGGAATGGGAAAAAATTATGTTCCAACAAGCGTGACAACTAACACCCGACTTAAAGCTATCATTGACACACTTCTGCAGTAATTAAATTACGAATTATTTTTTATATTTTTGAATTATGTTTCTTTTACAATAACATTTCCACCTCGATGTTGAATATCTGACCCCGAAGTCAAAGCGAACGAGATTAATCAAACTAACTTTATTTTGTTTAAGGTTTGAAGGTGATCCTTTCTTACGGTATCCATATTGAGATTCGGAATTTCGGAATACGTACGTCTAGCACAAATCAAGAGAGCGGACTGAAACCAAAGAAGTAATGATATTAATGAACAATGAAGTGACAGTGCAAGAATGCTGATAAATATTATTTTCAAAATCGCGATTCCATTAACGGACTGAATTTTCTTTTAAAATTAACAAAAATTTACTCTATTTTATTATGAACAAAGTAATTGAGCGCTGGTAATACTTTTTAAGATAGAATAAGTAGTATTCTTGAATTAAGGGAAATTCTCTAATTACGCATCTGCGAGTACTAACTACCTAAATGAAATTACCGATCTGAAGAGATTGTACGCCGATTCTATATCTAGAAGAAATCTAAATAAACAAAAAACGCACTCAAACGGAATAAACTATCCCTAATATGCCTTATCTAGCTGCATTAGAGTTGTAACATCCTCGGCATCAACATCGCTTTCAACATTTCATGGACGCGGTCCTTCTATATGAATACAATTCCCGGCAATGCAAGCGACCTTATTTCGTACATTGTTTTCAGACCGGAGCCTCGGCGATGGGGATTTCCTCCCGGCGTTTTGAAACACTTGTAACTCGTAGCGCGGCCCCCATTTGCGTCGTTACACTTGACCTGCCAGAATCAGATATGGGACAGATACGCGGCAACCTGTATTTGCAAACTGTTTTTGGAGTCGATTGAATGAGGAACTCGGCCTTAAGTTATAGGCGTATTTGTCACTATTTATAGTGTGAATGTCACTTATTTCAATTTACAGTTAAACATTTTATAGTAACGTATAAATACCTCTGAAACAAATATTACGACGAGATGAAAAACAAATAAGAATATACTAAATTAAATTATACCAAAATAGAAATGATTAATGTACAACTCTTGCGACCTTCGTTGCGTAACCCACCGGCGAAGAAAGTGAGAAACTTGCGAAATCTCAGTGTGTAAAGATCGGCTTCTGGCCGGGACACAATGAGGCTCCGTTTCGGGAAAGCGAAAATGGTACCCGGTGACATTTGGCTTTAAGAGGGTCTAATAATGGGCCTACTGGAAAATAGAGAAACTAAAGAGCCTGGGCAACGAGATATAAAGTTTGCCCCGTAAGTCCTCTTAAGTGCCGGGTTGAGTGTAAAACATAGTCTACTCCAGCCTCACTAGATAAAAGTAACTTATTGAAATATACGAGGTAGGCTGTTATTTAATCGGCAAATACCGCTTGCTTTTTACTTTGCTCTCTCAAAGATAGGAGACGAAAGCAATTGTTCTTTTTATTACGTTTTTCTTGCGACACCTGATTAAAAATATGTTGTACCTATAAATATAAAGTTATTTGTTTTCCCTTTTCACTTATACGCATATTAACGTGTATCACATAATTTACTGATATAACATGTTATATCATCAAGATAAGCTGACGGAGGATGCAGGCTATATTGTAACCAAATATAAATCTTAAACGAGGTCTCCTGCTCTTATTCAATGCGCGGACGCGCATGGTATATGCATATCGAAATCTTCGAGTATTTATGCTATAGTTATAATTTAATACAATATAAATAATAATTTTTATTATTCCATTTTTATTATTGTTTTATAACTAAATAACTTGATAACCTTAATGATTCTTTCCTGAATTTTTGTGTATTTTACATAATTCTTGCCTTCCTGGTATTTCTTTATTAACGGAGTTTCACTTAATCTGCCCACTGAAGGCCAAGGCAGTATACATGGAAATAAACAAGATGTTGTACATACATCGGAATAAACTTTATTTATCATTATTTCTAATACATCTGTAGTGGTAAAATACAAATTTTGAGTGTTATTAGGGACTATTATACTTTTTCAATGTTTATCTTTTAATGATCTACTAAAATTATAATTCAGTAAACGCAAACGCATATAATGATTTACAGGATACGTTCCTTTTAAGATTCAGTTAAGCTTCGGTACACCTTTTAATAGTCTTGACGGTAATGTCTTGGTTTTTTCTTGTCCCGCTTTATCGGACCTGCTGTCCAGTAGAACGTCGTTCAGATCGCAATCTCTTCCCCCCCCCCGCCGGAGAGATTGAAAATTCTGTCATAAAGAAAAAAAATCTAATGTCATCTGGCTTTTGAAACGGTAAAATCGCGATTGGGGAAACCTTGGCCAAGGTCGGGCAAGTTATGTAAGACGTCTTGCGGGACATCTTCCCACATTGGCGCCGAATTAAAACTAGCTGGATGATTATGTTATTCGCGTTAGTGCCCAACGGACGATGGCTGGTTTACGATCACTGAAAGACTGTTCAATAAATTTTATGGCTTCCATCTTCTCCTAATGGAATCTTCATCTGGAATAGCCTTCTTGTTCTTAATAGTTTACTTTGTAATAATCCGTCGGTAATATACTGGTTACGCATTTCGGCTTAAACACCTACTAGAACACCCAGTATAACTTTCTGTGTATCGTGGCCATTATTAATGTATTACCCCCTAAATATAATACGTAAAACTACACACGGTATATTTAAAAACAAAAATTATATATGCTCAAAAATAAATAGTTTTATTAAAAGTAAACGATAGTATTTATCCTTATCAGCAGAGGAAAAAACCATACCGGACGTTGAAAAGTAGTTAACAATTGTGTTACGATTCTTGAATTATTAGAGATGAAATTTTCGAAAGGAAATTCTCCTAACCCTAAGGGTAATTTCTATTACGGCAACGGCGGTACGGAGAAAGTGAGAGTTATAGGGGGGCACTCGTGCCTCCAATTAATTAACCAGGCCGATTATCTGTTCGAAAAATAATTGAGGGTGGAATATTCCTCCTTTGAGACGGGTGGCCCCCGGCGGGAGTTGGAGAGCGGGTTACATAACGCGTAGTATAGGATGAGGATGAGGATGAGGAGTAGGATGAGGAGTAGGAGTAGGAGGAACGGCGGTAGTTTGACCTTGGCGGCGAGACTACTTTCACTGAAGACGATTGCGACACCCAGCTCATCTGCTTGACCTTCCCAGCTCCAGGTCTCCTTCCCAGACCGCCAGAGGGCACCTCCTACCGAACCCCACTTTGTCAACACTCAAATTTAACTCGTTTTTCCTTTATATTCCACTTATCCTTGAACACATTTATTTACATAAAACAGATATTTTATCTACCACGTACAACTAATAACTATTAATTTAAAAATTATTAAACCATATTAAAAATATTAAAATAAAAATAAAAGTATTCAATGTTAAACAACAATTAGTAATTCACACAGCGAGAATATATTGCCACAACAATTAAAATGTTAAACATTCCTGACCTCCACATTCCAGGTTCAATTATTTGAGCATGTATACGCTAACGACGGTCGCTGGACAAACACAATATATCACTCACGAGCACTAATAATTATGACACGTTGATAAATGAGTCACGACAAAATTGTTAACGATCCAGAGAAAACTGTATAACTGTTCAGCGTATGGAGCGGTCACGCTTCACTGACTTCGATACCTGCATGCAAAGTCCCCTTCTTCCCTGCAGTAAACAAACAACGAAACTTTACTAATATTTGAATCAATTAAATCGTATCTACTTCTCTTATAATTAGAATGAATTTTAATTTCCCCTACGCTTTGCGATGTTTTCATAGGAAAAACCAGAAGGCATAATTTTTATGGCGCTGTTTTCGGTGTAAAAGAAGCGTGAAGAGCGCGGCTGTGGCATTGAAGTCGGTGACGTTAGTTGGGATCTATGCATGAATAAATGAATCCAAAATCGCCTCTTAAAAAACGTGAGCCGTCCGCGTTTGGAAATCGCTTCTCGATTACAATATACCTCGAGTACGGGGACCTGGATAATAGAACGGTACCTGCCCAGGTTTACCCAAATTTTCATTCCGACAAATTGGCTAAATCGGTTCGAAAAATATTTTTAATTGTCGTCGTCCTTCAGCTGACTGTTGTTTTCGATAACTCGCCACTTGAGTATCATGCCGAGTATATGACTTTAATAATCTAGGAATGATTGTTAAATGAAGCGTTCGAGAGAGTAGAAACGCTAATGTAACTTATTTGTCATGTCGCTCTAATGTTTTTCATCAGACATTTTACATCAAAGACAATGTTAACAAAATAATAACTAAATCCTGTACACATTTCCAGTACTGCCATATTAGCAGACTGTATATTTTAATAATATTTTATAGAATTACAGGAAAGGAAGCCATACATGCTGTATTTGAAGCCATGAATTGGATCTCCGATGAATATTTAAGGTTTAAAGTTAGGACGACACGAGAAGTTCGACAAAAATCTACCGCAATACCGATTTTGTCATTTAGAATTCTTCGGATGAGCCGAGGTAAAGATCATTTTTACATTGTAACGATTCCTCCACCCGTTGGCTGTAATCGGAATGCCGTTATGGGCGGTTCGGGGGGAAACAAGAAAAGCAAGAAAAAAGTACGTCACGTTCGGGAGATGACTGCCATCACTTTTGTAATGTTTTCGAGACCCGAGCATGCCGGGGAACGGACTTCGGAATGGACACGAAAATTTTGTAGGAAAATAACATAGTTCATAGTCCTAGTGTTGCGATGATCCAACCGTGGCATTTCAAAAGAATTAAAAAAGAAAAGTAATTCCTATTTTTAAGAAACTCACTTATCCTCTGTTTTTGTTGAACAGCAAAATTATTAATGTATTAGAATTTTAGTATTAGAAAACAAATTTTCAACCGATTATTATTATACACCAGAAGCTGTATTTAACCTGAAAAAGAACTACGTCGAAATTCTTCCTCTTAGGCATTAGGAATAGGAATTTTAAACATACCTGGAATATCTCCCTATCTATAAGACGTTACGTATAAATAGTTTAACGTTTTCTACAAGTCTATGATCAGATCGATACAATTTTGAACCGATGGGTAATATGGACCTAATTGTAACGTATAAATCTCTTATGTACTTCAGTGTTCTATTCAACACCAATATGTACAGCTGTACATGTTCAATAATTGTCCGTCGTATCGTATTTTCTGATTTTACTTATTAACTTACTATTCGTTTTATAATATAACGGGAATGTCAGTTGAAAGGAGTTGAGTGAGGTTTTATCTGAATGTGACCATCCAGATATGAATGAGGATCATATGAATTCAAAAGTGCCGTTAGTGCAATTCGGAACGCCTAACGATGGGTCTAACTTATAAAAGGGGGAGATGAAATTACCTCCTAATCTTTATTTCCTGAGCCGTTCAATGGAATGGGCTAAACAGTGAACAGGTCATCAGCCTACTCTAATGGCATAGTCTTAGACACAACTGTTCCTAATGATAGGACTGAATGAGTGGGTTAGCGTCACCGTTCGTTACAGCACCTGCAAAATATAACGGAGGTCTTTGTATATTTATATGCAGTTTAGACAAAAATTTACTTCTTCGTTTATTACTATTATTATTGCTGATTCGATTGATTAATAAGATAATTACTATTATGCATATTTTTAGTATTTTAGGCTTTTAAAATGTTATTTCTCAACAAAGTTTAATAACAAAGATTGTTCTTTGATTTAAACAAGATCCATCCCGTAAATATCTAAATTTAAGCGCCGACTCAGCACCGTTATTTGCATAAATCATTTGTCGGTAGAGCGCAGATTGGTAAGGTAAGCGCGTCATCTTAGACCTCCCCCCCCCTCACCACCTCATCCCTCACCATTATCGAAGGCTGTTGCGACAGATCCGTCGAGTTTCAATCTCTGTCTCGCTCGCACCAACGGGAATCTCCGATCGCCCCTTCTCTTTTGGGCCGGGGCCGGTGAAAGTGTCGGAGATGGCCCGGTGACCTCGACACTCGGCCGGTATATATATAACCAGTCTAGCTCCGGCTGGCGTTCTCTTCGCTTTTCGACACCGTGGGAAGCTCCTATGTCGTTTTACCAGCCGTACGGTCCGACTTATAAAATAACAATAAGGAGGAGAGGAAAAAATTAATTTAATTTATAACAAAGAGGCTGGAAGAGATGTCTCAAAAATATTAAATATTTATTTTAAAAACTATTATATAAATTGCCTTCAATTTTCAAAAGTCTAATATGGTTGCCTCCATCGCCAGTAATGTAAAATTTGTTATATATATTGTACTTTACGAACGAATAATTTAGTTGAATATAAATTAGAATTATTACACAGTACATTTAATAAATTGGTTATATTCTTTGAGAATTACTGTACATTAATTCCCGTCAGCGTTTATTGACGCACATAACACTCAGAGCTGCAACGCATCTTTAATATTTGTTTAATTTTAAACATTTAGAGGATTCCGTAATGGGAACGGCCGACTGGTGGCCCGTCCCTGTTGCGTTATAGTGGACCTTTCACCCGCGGGTTGAAGAAAGTTCAAAAGCTCACGGCCCCGAAGCGGCGGTGCATCGTCTCCTAATGGGTCTTTCCCCATAATGCAATACTGCGACGCTCCCTCCCGTACCGTTCTCTCAACGGGCCCGACATCCTAGAACCGGTGCCCCGGCCGATTGATTTCGACACGAGGATAACTGCCCTCTTCGACCAACTGACTGTCCTATTTAGGACTGTAACGACTCTAAGACAGGAGCTCTACCACGATTATTTTATTCAATAATAGTAAACTTCAAATACAATAGATATCTTATCAAGCGATGAAATACAGAACATATTTTTGAGGGATAATAGGTATGATACGTTGGTTTGACTGCGGTTCGGTTTAATCTTTTCTTTTTTTAACTATTTTATTGCCACAAATGTAAGAATACAATAAGCGACATTGATGTTCAAGTAGCACTAGTAACAAATTTTATTTCTTATAAATAAAATTTGTATATTTTAATACCTTTTAATAAGAGACCCTAAATAGCCTTCGGTTTTGACAAAAGTTGTCCATAATATCGTCGAGCCATGTCATACTAATAAAACTGTAAAAACATATGATTGAAAATCAACAGGAATTGAAGGGAACAATTATAATTAATTTATTTTATTTATATTCTTCTCTCTAGAAAGAATTCCAGTGTTAATTTAAGTGCGCGTTTTATATATTTTAATCGAGGTTAAATTGTACTGCAGCAACGAATAACATATCGTTCTGTGATTATTAAATAACCTTATTTCGTATTTGAAAATACAATCTCATTTTATTTGCTACTAGTACTATTTTCTTAAATATAACCCGAAATGAAACATATCGGTTGACAAAATTTAAGAGAAATAGGAGTAGCATGAATGAATCAGTACATTTCATACTTTGTGAACACTGTCGGATAAAAAAACGATGTAAAAACGCCCTGATAGTTTCGTGTAGGCTAAACCCGTACGGACGAGAAATGGGAAGAATGGTGGGGACGGGTAGTGGGGGAGATGTGGGAATGAGATAAGGGCCGGTGTCGATGTTAATGAACGGCAACGTCATTTCTGTGCGGCCGATGGAGGGATTTTAAGAGGGCGAGGAGGAGGAGAAGGAGGAGGAGGAGGGCCTCCTCAACTCTTGTGTAACCCGCCGACCGGTTCTAGGTGCCTAGGAGATCCCATCGGCGGGGCCGGCTAGCCCCTTTTTATTTTTAACACTTTTATTCTTATTTCCCCACCCAAGTTCCTCTTCTTCCCTGTTCTTATGTAAGAAAATCGCCGCGAAGGTGGAGTACAGCGTCCCATCCTCGAGAGTAGGACTTGCGCAACTCGAGACTTGAGAAGGGCTCGACCAGTCTTGTTACGTTTGCAGATCACATAGAAAGATGTCCGTGACTGTTCCAATTTCCTCAAATTTGTAATTTCGATGTTTAACAACCAAAATTTGCTATAATGACTGTTGTTATTATTATATTGTATCATCACTTGCGGCTTAATATAACATACACGATTATACGCCAATGAGCTTAATAAGTTCCAGACGATGAGCCGATTGTGTTTTACATTCTCAACGTTCTGTAGTATTGTGTAGCAGTTTTATGAGTTCGTTATCCGTAAGAGAGTGATGTCCCCCAAACACGACTCAAAAGAACCGATCTCAACCGCAAATTTGGACTGCTGAAACCTCTTTTGAAAAGGACATCAAAACTTTCAATAGACAACAAACTGACAATATACAAATCCATTTTAAAACCGACATGGACTTACATAATAGAACTATAGGGTTCCGCCAAGAAATCCAACATCGCCCGCATCCAGAGATTCCAGTCAAAAGTCCTTCGTACCATCCTTAATGCTCCCTGGTATGTTTCTTACCTAACAATCCATAATGACCTCAACATACCAACAGTCGACGAAGTCGCAAAATCACGCTTCCTTAAATTCCATTGCCGTCTCATTCCCCCCGCGTCGGCTCAAACGCCACTGGCCCGGAGATCTTCTTAGTCCGAAGCCGTAAACTGCTCATGTGAAAAAAGTGCCATCATTGGGTGGTCTCTTTTATCGAGACATTCACGTGAAAAGAAAACACTCAACAATTGTACCAATAACTTTATGTAGTTGATTGTATAAAAAGAAAAAGGTTAAAAAAATAAGAGAGTGATGTGTAAATTTGTTGAAACGGGTTATTTCTTAATAAAAATAAACTCTAGTCTGTTTGAGCACGGTTGATAATACAGAATCATATTAATGGTTTAATTACACCTTACGGAAAATCTGTTTGAAAGACTAAAATGGTGACTCAATACATAAATACTTCCTATATATATACAGGGTGTATAGAAAATCATCAATGGAGTTTACAATTTATTTAAACTTATGGTACTGTTTGTAAATAGCGCTCCGGATGGATGGAACAACTCAAAATTGTTATATATGAAAGTATTATATAAATGCAATGCTCCGTAATTCGGAGTCGCAGTAATTTGTCCATACAAGTAGTGTGTATACGCTCTTTTCAAGTGAATCTAACCTCACGATGATGATTTCCTTACAGATATATGAATATAGGCCTGTAGTTGAGTGCCAATTCCTGGGTTTCGTATGTTTGGATTTGTTGATATTAAATGTTATTGGGTCGCTTGGTCCACTATACTTTTTTTGCCTCAACACACAAAAATATTAAGTTACTCGGTGTATTACCAACGGAATGCTACAGGCCATTGAGAAAAGCTGAAATCTTAGCTTAGGACCCAAGAAGCCAGTGAAAACAGACAACATTTATAGAATTATATATTCCAATATGTTGCTCGCGTTACAACAAAATCTTAAATTGCACGTGATAATTCCAGATAAGATGGTGATAAATTAGTTATATTTACCTTATATACGTGTAATTTCTAGGATTATTTATTTATTTTTATTATTATTTTATTCAATTTTAGGTTTTAGTAGGTTTAATTTAGAGAAGGACAATTGTTATTATTAGATGTTTGGATTATTATTAGATTTGACGAGGGAAATCTCACCACCATATATTTAAAAAGAAAATCTATGAGTTGAAAATAAGATATGAAGTAGTTTATACTCAATTCTAGGTTAAAAGTCGAATAAATAGCATAATTTTTAATATTTTATTAAAAAATAACAGATTGTTAGTCAATTACAGTGCATTTTGAATGGATACAACAAAATACAATGCTTTTCCGGTAATTAATATACATTCATGTTTCTATGATTGCTCGACATTAGACAATATTCGGGGCGAAGAATATAACGTAAAAATTAAATTCTCGTTAATAATTATGGCACGTGGAATTAGGGTAGTAATTATTACTGATTAAATATTTGTACAACATACACAGCTCAGGAATGGGAACCATGGCTTTATTTCTTATTCGTTTCCTGCCTTCTTTAAAAAAAGAAATTCGTATACGGAAACCGTATTAGAGATAATAATTTTAATATTATGGGTAAAAATTGAGTCTGGGAGGGAAGACACAGCCTACGAGAGTACGGAGAAAGCAAAAATCATGAGGCCCGGCGGTGTATATCTGGTATGAAATTAATCTCCCGTATCTCTAATTTGAAATTAGGACTTTGTTTTAGAAGCGGTGCGGTTTCCGAATTTCAAAATAGTTCCCATTGCCCGGTCCCTATCGGCGGAGGTGATCAGTGTCGCCTGACGGCGGCGTCCTTGTAGTAGAATGCCGGCTTGTAGAGCTGATTCTTGGGGTAGGCGGTCTTGAAGAAGTGGCTGAACGAGGGCGAGATCTGGCCGCCGTTGGCCGCCGCCTCTTCGGCCGCGTTCTTCTCGAGGGCGCGCATGATCGCGTCGGGTATCGGGTGCGGTGTCGGCAGGTGGTCGCCCTGGGCGACGAAACCGTTCTCGTCGGCCGTGTAGCTCACGGAGACGACGTTGCCGTCGGGAAGCTGGTAGGAGAACGAGCCCTGGGCGGTCATCGCTTCCGTTTCCGGGTTGCCGGCGTTTTTAACGTAGCCGGTCTCCTGCGCCTTGATACCGTTGCCGGTTTCGTAACTGTAATAAATTATACAGTCCGAGATAAAAGCAGTTTGCTTCAATAAAAGGAACTCCGATGTTTCATAGATGGGGACAAAATGACGACACAATCTTTTCTTGCGTGAAGAAAGTTGACCTTTTTAAATGTACTGAACCTGAGAAAATACTATATACACCTAGTTATTGTCACTGATTATACGTTCCTTCGGACTGAAACTCGGTACTGAGAATATGACCAGTGTTCTTCAATATTCCAAGTGTATGTACTGATAGGTAGGAGCGTCCTTACCTGTAGGAATAGGAACCGTCACCGTTGTTGGGCTGTATGCTGTAGCTTATTATGGGAATGACCTCGTTGGCGGGCTCTTGGTGGTCTAGGGTCAGCTGGGGGTCCGGCTGGAGGGGCTCCTGTTGAAGCGGGGCGCTACTCGCCAGGCCCAACACAGCGACGATCATTAACTGAAATCAAATATTTTATTTTCCTAAATATTTGAATCAATCCCCGTAGTGTATTCTTAATATCGATTCAAAAAGACGGGGAAATTTCGGTCACCTAGTTCCATTCTAGTTGTATCAATAATAACGTCGGCACAAATCGAGTAGTAATGATGCTAATTTCTATCGTGGGAGTATATAAAACAAGTACTTCCGAAATACAGTTTAAAGGAAAGAAATAACGTAAAGAATAATAAGGAATAAACAGAATCTTTCAGAAAAACGAGAACGTCGCGTTTTAATACTTACTATAGCGTTCGAAAAGTGTCAGTGATAAATAAAAACTAAGCATATAAAAAATAAGGGCCTATAAATTTACCATATAAACTATTTTACATTATATATCTCATACCATTTAATTTAATTCAAAATGTTGGAAACAGTTAATTAAGTAATATTAAATTTTGTATTTAATATTGTAGAGGATATTTCAGATGACTTTATAATTTTAGCTTCTGGGCAGACTGGGCGTTAAACTCTGGGACTGGTTTTCGCCTTATATAAGCTTTGACTTATGCTCAAGTTCAAGGTGGCAGTGAAAGTCAGGCCAATGTCAATAACCTTGATGCAATCGACAGAGGACTGGAAGTTTTTTAATTTTATCGGCTTAAAGCGTTAACATTGTCAATTTTTTTCTACACGAATTATGTCCGTCAATAAATCAGTTTACAATTTCTCTTTGGAATTACATTCTTAGCAGAAATCTGTTTCTTCTACTAACATGACTTCCGGTTGACTGTTACAAATTATATTATGAAAATATATAACTGCACAATAATGTAATGAGATAAGAGCGTATCCGAATTTTCCGAATTTAATTTATAGGCTATTATATTTATATATAATAATTACTGCAAAGTTTTATGGTTGCGTATGGAATTCCTTCCGGTTATCCGATTCTATACCGCTGCAGTATAGTCACACGAAAATAAATTGGTACAGAAGAAAATCACGATGTATGGAGGAAATAAATGTCGGGATGTTTAATTAATTTATGAAGCAAAATAATGTCTTTATAAAATGAAATGTGCGGAACTGGATTTGACAAATTTTCTGATACCGCGCTGAAATATAATGATAATATTAATTCATGGAAAATTCTGTGCTTTCTTTCTCTGGAATGAATGAATGAATCATTGAAGTGTAAATAGCACAATAAAATTCAGTGTGAATTCTTTCTGCGGAAGTAAAACATTCGAGAAATCATTGAAACTCTACAGTATAAGCCGCGCGGATATCCCTTAATTCCCCCTTTTTTGTGTGGGACTTGACCGATACTTAGATTGCGAAACCGGTTCAGCGCCCAAGCGAGGAGAAACAGAACTTCGCCTTAACTTATTCGGGTTATAATAATACACCATGCCATCACAAATTTACTGTAAGGGGAAACAATTATATCGTTATATTAAATTAAAATTGCTGTTATCAGAAATGTTTTTACACGGTAAATGTAAAACGAAAACGCACGCGGTGTGATTGAGGATTTTCAAAATATGCTAAATAATGAAATGATATTTTTTCGGAATTTCTCGATTGTTTTTTACATAGATTAACAATATCTGTTTCAAAACCAGGAAAGAATCAATAAATTCTCGTAAAAATGAACTCTTAAGAGAATTCTCTGGATGAAACCCAAATAGAGCATTTAGCAAAGTTTTTCAAATTTTATTATTCTTTTAAGGTTACCAAAGTACTGCTATATGAATATGCTATATATGATGTTAAGGAATTGAAAATCCACTCAAATATTTGGCCTAACTTTTTCAAAATATAAGTAGCGAATTCCTAGTTAGTTCAAAACATAAAAAAAAATGCGACCAGTCTTACCAAATGCATGTCGAAGAGGACAGATAAGTGGTTCATCAACACTATGTACTTGAGTCCCTTTGGTTGGTCCCTTTTATAAAACGAATCCCCTAGGCTCTCCCCCACCACTGCAGGGACTAGTTCCTTCCTTCTGGATCCTGAATCTGGTTTGTGAGCGTGTGCGTGTGCCGGTGAGCGTGCGTATATGTGCGCGAGTAGTGGAAAGTAGAAGGAGAGGGAAGAGGAGACCAAGCCCCAAGTTGCGGGTCCAGTTTCCGGGTGGCATTCGACCGAATTGAGTTATTAAGCAATTCAGGGACCACACGGGGCCGGCCCCCAGTTTTAAATTAAAAATAATATATTCTAAAACATCGCCCGCGCTTCCACTAAACCAATCTGGCCGGCGACAAAGCGGCTCGTTAGCAAAGGGGCTATTTAGTATAGCGTCAGACCTGAATTGCCTCTATAGAAAAAGGTAATTCCAGTTTGTTGCTTTCGTAATCACTTCAAATTCTAAAATAATTTTTTATAATCTCGAGTGCGATTTACCTTCACATGTACCTGCACTTATGGCGAAAAGCAATAACTACATTAATATGTGTACTTTTAATATTAAGCAAATCAGTGCATGGAATTATCTTGGCAGAGCCGAAATAGGACCATACTGTGGGTTAGAAACCACATCAAATTATAATCGTAGGTAGTTTTCTTTCACATGTTAGCTACCACTATTTCGGAGGCAATTGTTCATAAACACTGTTATTAATTAGAAAAAAAAACCTGTAACAGTATTTATAGAGGGTACGTGAGGTTCATCGTGATTCTCACAGGTAGTACTCAGAGGGCGTTCATCATAGTTCCTAGTATGAATCATCATTATTACCACTCTGGCGATATTCTACTCGTCACATACATGCAAATATTGATTCTATACTAAACAAAAATCGATGGGGTTCCGACGATAGGAGTTCATAAAGTCCAGTCCACTTAATAGAATCATATAACTGTTATTATTACGCAAACGATTGATACAACTAAGAATTCAATATGTACTAAATAAGTTTTGAAATATATGAAATCTGCCTGATATATCTGAAATTTCTTGCGGAGTTGTCTTTGTGAATCGAACCTGAAAAATTTAGGAAAACAATATTTGGTATGGAATGTTTTCTGTCTTAGAACCGTTGCCGAAATAACGGTAGATAATTTTCGACGGGCAGACTGCGCGTCGGCAACAGGGGAACTAGAGAGGCCTCCCATTAGGCCGATACAAGTCCGACGGGGTTTCGACCCGTTGTGCCGTTAATATTTCATCCATTATTAATGATATCCCTCCGTGGGAAGGTAAACACTGTTGGACTGGAGACTAGGGGGACGGTAGACAGTTTGTTCCTGCCGGTGCACAAGACACGGTCTCCCATGTGCACGGTCCCTTAAGGCATTAATTATACCATTCGCCTAACATGTCTTCAAAATTATTTAAACAGTTAGACGGAGATAGTTAGGTCGATATCCAAACTGCGGCAGTATTTTGCATGAATTTCTAAGAACTGGGCGCTCTGACCACATCATTTTAAAAGCTTGGTTTCAAGAAGAAAAAGTAATTTTTATAGGGCAAGTTAAAACGATAATTTTCTATAGCCCGCAGTTTATTTATTGGCGGATTTTTTTCTTAAAGCTGTGTCCAACGATATTCGGAAACTGAGGTAACGGCGAAGGGGGAATTCGCTGAATTCCTCTGTTCGGCGGTATGCTAAATTCAGAGAGATAATATCTCCCTTCTTGTCGCCGCAAAAATACAAATACTCTCATCCGACAAACGGCCTTCCCTCTTCAATCGCGCGTTTGCAATCCCTTCGCGTAGCTTGTAATGCCAGACGCTCTGAGAATTCGGAACAAGTTGACAGAAACATATTTTCTACTCTTTCAGGTAGCTCAGTCCCAGATTTCACATTTTTGAATTTGAATAACCTGTATCGAGTGACACATTTCAATCAAGTTTCCAGTTTCGAATGTCACACATGTCTGGAGTTATTGTTTGGACTATGATTCCTTTTCGTAATTCGAATATTAACATAACGACTTGAAAGCGGACTAGAAAGGTTTTCTCCCTTCACACGTAAATATCACGTGGCGCAATAATAGGTAAATGGTGTAAGAGGTCTTCCAAAATCATCCATTAAAATAACTCGGCGATGTGAAGCACGCTTTTACCATAAAAAAAGTCATCATTATATACAGAGCCGTCAATGAATTCCTCGGAGGAATGGCATTACCATTCAGACTTCTGTAGTTGGCGGCCGTAGGAAGACAATGAGGTAGAAAATCGATTCCACTTTTGGGGGAGGCTTATTTTTTTTTTTATAACCGTAAATAACGCAGTCGGTTTTGAAAGAGGCCCCATCCGGTGTTGGGCCATCTGTAACCCAACGGTAACGCCTCCCCCCCCCTCAGAGGCCGACTCCCTTCCCTTCGCCTAATGCAGTCGGGCCTGAGTTGCCTCATCCGGTCGTTATGTAAAAGGGCCACCGCCTAGGAAGGAAACAACCACTACACAGGAATCCTTTCAGCTATTATAATTTTCACAGGGCTCCCTCCGACGCGGAATAACTGAATGAAGCGGCCCGAGGTTTTGTAACCGTCCGTCCTTCGGGTTAAGTGTTATTAACGGCCGCCATTAACTTACCTTTGTGCCCCAGACCCCGTGGAACGGGCGGCTCGGTCAAATCCACCTGTTCGGTTCGTGAAGAAATCGCTGACGTCAAAATTGTTCTGAAAATTTAAATTTTCCTTGTTCGAACAACGTTCGTTGATCGGATATTATGATTCCGTGAAAGCAATTACTTCAGACGAATTACGCATTCGAATTTTTGGGGCGAGCCCGTAATGAGCGTCGTAATTAAATTTGGGGGTCGTAGCAATATTAGTACCTCCGTTTTATCATTTTATCGACCACACCATAAAAAATCCTGGACGCTCAATGACTGAAAATTAATTCAATAACTAGTTCGGCAACACTGAACTTATAGTATTTGTGTGATCATTTGAAACATAATTGCAAATAACCTATACAATGATTTAATTCTAAAAGTTATAATTGATTGTTTGAAGGGTCCGAAGTCACAATTTGAAAAATGTTTTCCTTCAAATTTTGATGTTCAGAAAGGCACGAAAAAGTCCTGGTCTAATACGTATGTGAACATATTCATATACTGACATGATACAGAAAATATGAGAAATTATAAGACCAGTTAAGAGTCGATAATTATATGCGCTAATGAGAGTGTCATAAAGTTTTCTGTGATTAATTGCATCAGGCGTTCGAAATGATTTCATTTTTGGTCCCATCGGTTTTAAATTCATTCAAACAATGTATTGAAATTTTTAAAAACTAAAAGATTTCATGTTTTATGATCATCGGTCATAAATCGTGGCCGCGGCCTGTCGAAGGATATTGATGTTGATAAACGGCCCTTGACTTTGGGCAAGAGTGAAAGCCACGACCTTAACATTGATACGGCATTAACCGGTAAGACCACACCGGTGTGGCCGAGAGCCGCTTCGTGTTCCCTCGTTGTAACACGAACGATTCCAGACGTATCGCGGCATAGATAAACGGTCGGGCGTTAATAAAACAACTTGTCCAATCGCCCACAATCTGGTACGCGTCCGTATTTCGTCGTGTACACCTCGTTTGGAGATTTATAACACTTCTCGATGCGTGTCTTCCATGAAGAATTTCCAAGCGTATCTTGGCTCAACGCCAAGATGGACGTTAAATTTGTTTGATTCCATAAAACACTAGAAATATATCTGTTTTGTATCTTTCATTTTCTAGGACAAATCCAATAGGGCTTCATCATATTGAAAACAATTGATACATCTTCAAATTATTCCAAATATAGGTAAATAATATGAAATACCGTATTGAAGATTTATTACATTTGTATGAATATCTATGAGTGTTCAGAAAGTGCTATTGTTCGTCTAGACTAATGTTGGGCCGGCCTTCTCGCCATCGTTTACATTCGGATCACTGAATAGTAAGCAAAACTACATTGCAGATAAATAGGTAAAATTTAATGAGGCAGTAGCGTAATTTGAAGACAATTTTTGTTATACTCTCCGTACTATTAGGTATGGGAGAGTTATTATTAAAAATGAACTCAAAGCGTTTACAATTTTATTTAAATTGAGTTACAGAAATAATTCATCATTTTGCCTCATATTTACAACCATTAATTAACGGTTGAGAAAAGGTTTGAAGGGTTATGTAACTTTTCTGTAAATTTGGTCATCCGGTCCTTGCGTAAATGATAGAGCAATTGTCGTAAGAGCATATTTCTGGTAATAAAGTATTTTATTCAATAACGCTTTGTTAGCACTGGAATCTTATTATATAATAAAAACCGCGCATTTCGGTAATGCCTGTTATTCAACATGAATGGATTATTGAGAACTATCCGAGGCCTATCAACTATCAATGCTATAGCGCCTTCAGATGCTAAACCCGCAGTACAGCTGTGAAAGGCGGCATGAGTATCAACTGCGCCCGACATAACCATATTTTCAAGCTCGAAGCATTTCTTGAATTATTATTTAGAGGACATAAATACAATTCAACGCAATTTTATTTGAATTATTAGATTATTACTTTTTTTATTAGGAAATATATTTTTTGACGCTCGAGTTTTTGTGGGGGCCTATACCGGACCGATTGTAAAGACGTATTGAGGTCAATAATGTATTATTTTATTGTTGATAGACATACTATCAAACAATACTTTTTAATATATCACTTAAATTGTATTAAGCAAATGGTCTATATAATATTCGGGGGGTAAGAAATGGAATACATTTTTGAGTTTCAATTCGATTGCTTTATTTGCAAATCGCTAATAAAGTATAAGAAACAAACTCGTATGAGATATATACACTCCGTACAAAATACATTTACAATATAAATAGGCTTATCTACGAAGAGTTACTTGGCACGATTAAAATCTAAGAAAAGGCTCACAGCCCGCGCATGCTCGATTAGTAGTTAATACAATGCTAAGGAGATAATTCGGTCGGTATCGGAGAGGTTGAGACGATCGTGCTCGTTTTACTTCTTGTAGGAGTATCCGGAGCTGGGGTGGAAGGAGGAGGGCCTGCCGTGGCCGAAACCGCCGAACCCGCCGGAGCCTGGTCTGTAACCGCCGGAAGAGTACTGGCCGGAGTACTGACCGGAACCGCCGAACCCGCCGGCCGCTTCCTCAGCGGCGTTCTGCTGGAGGGACTTGAGGATGGCCTCGGGGATGGGCGGCGGGGTCGGCAGGTGGTCGCCCTGGGGCACGAAACCCCTCTCGTCGGCGGTGTACCTCACGGTGTAAGTCCTTCCGTCGGGGCCGGTGTACGAGTACGAGCCTTGGGCCGCTTGAGATTCGGGTCCAGTCTGGTGTCCGCTTTCAGCCGCGCTAATTCCATTGCCGGTCTCGTAGCTGGAATAATATTACCGTTTGCTCTTAGACCAGGTTGTACCACTCCACAATATTAGTTGACAAGCATGTAACACTAGACGATACAATTGAAATGTTTAAATATTAGGTTGATTCTAAACGGCCATTTATTAGTGATTTTAGTCCGTCGATAAGGCAAAGGGACGAAGTCAGCAGGATTATCTTCAATCCTTAGCGGCATAGAGGTTTCAAGCCGGCACGACAGGACTGCTGTGCGGGCATCGTGCACTAAGCAAAGAAAGGGGCCACGAAAACGTTATGTAGCACGCACATGTATGAAAGGTCACTGTATAAATCACACTATGAGAGCATTGTTCATTTTAAAAAGTTCCTCCATTAAATTTAAATTTATGAATATTTTTTTCGATGTCGTATTTCTCAACTGAAACCGCGATTCCATTTTAGAATGTTAAAGATAAAGTACAGTCCAACCGGACGTCGTGACTTTATCTATAGCCGAAGCCAAATGAGATCCTATCTGGCCCCGAAGAGTCCTCCTGTGTCGCGGCACGTGAGAGGAGCCGGAACAACAATCGTGTTATTGCCGGCGATTCTCATATATTTCGCCACGTTTCTCTCGCTCTCATCCCGAATCGTCTCACACCGGTTTTCCCAGTTAGCCGGCGGGAGTGGCTGAGACCCGGTTTAAACGAATATGGCTATTATCAGTGGTGCAATCTGCCTCAATGGTGAAACGGTTACGAGGGACTGCCCTGAGGTGTGGTGCAACCATAAGGATCCCACCCGAATCAACTAACAATGAGAATAACGGATTTTGTATGCGGCGTGGATTTGGGACAGAATCAACGTGTAGTAATAATATAACTCGTACTAGGTTTTTACCTAATTCTTTCTCTCAATCTCTCTTTACGACAGTAATGTGGCAATATTTTTTCATAAAACTTCGATTGTTTTCTCTTGAATTAAGTATTAATCAATTCTTGGGGAACGTTTCCTTTTGAATTACCAGTTATTCGTATTAAAATATACGGAATATTATACTATTCAATCCCGTTTCCTTTTGTGGGTCGTGAAGTGGTTTGATCCTGACTGACCAAAAGGGAAGAGAGGCATAGATCGCATCGACTGTGAATGGAAGGTCGGTTTCGTGACGGGGGCCCGGCCCCCGACAACCCGACTGCATACCAAGCCCGCATATCGCGGGCGTCGTTCCCGACCCGGCTTCAAGGGAATTCGATTAACAAGGGGCTCAAAGCTAATTCAGACCTGCGAGATTCTTGGCGGTTTCCTATCGGGAATTCGACGCAATAGGTCGACCAACTTTTACTCTCGACACGTCTCCATTCACTATTCGACATATCGTACATTTTCTTTGAACAGGATTTGGTTTCCTCATATACCATACTCTCATATAACGCTTTATTCCACCTTTCTGTTGCTGCAAAGGGGCCACTAAGTTTTACCACTAATTAATAAACGACCGTGATATGAGATCAGGCGTCTGTAAACTGGTCCTTCATTCATCAGTAGTCAGAAAACATGTTCGAATTTTGAATTTCAGTTTTATGATTGAATTGAAAATCTCTCTAATAAAATTAATTTTGATTATTAGACCAGATGTTAAAATCTTCAGTTGTTCGATCACAATGTTGCTTGATTATACTAGAAGCGAGTTACTATTTGTGAGCGGCACGTTGCGCTTCTTCATGCAGTTGGAGCCAATCTGCGCTGCTGTCAGGCGAATCCCTTTCACGGGCTAATTAACCAGTTGCAACACATTCTGGACTAACTCCACTTATGATGCCCTCTCCCATCCCCTCGCCGTAACGTAATAGCCGTTCTTATAACGCTTCGGGAATATTACTTTCCATTTCCTCCCGTTCCCCGTCCGGCGGGGGTCAATAAAGGGGGGAAACGGGGGCGGCGGGTGATACTGCCGGTCACCGGAGACGGCACTTTATCGACTAGGCCGATATCGTTTGTTCGTTTCGCAACCTCTGTCCCAGCCACGATTTTAAACGAGAATGACCGTTGAGGACAGAAATGGGGAGGATGTTTTTTGTAAAGCACTAATGTAAGAGGCACACAAAACGACTTTTCCTTTTAAATGTGTTAGAATAACACTTACTTAGGTATAGCCCATAATCGAATAAATATTATTTAAATATTTCATTTTTATCATAGAAAAGTGGAAAATTAGATCGGCTATAATATACTGTTCCTACCCGTGCAATATTGCGCGGTTGTGCTCTATTGAGGGTCACGAAACTTTTAACTTTTGTCCCTCGAAATAAGTGAGTAATCTCGTCCCTAATGACAAAAAAATAAACGGGTTTGTAATATCCTCTTACGGAGGACATCCACTAATGTGTCGTCATTTGTACATCCGCCGAATTACCTGTAAGAGTAGGATCCGTCTCCTTGGTTGGGGTTGTTCACGTAGCTGATGATGGGAATGTGGGGTCCCCTTGGGCCTCCGAAACCGCCGGCACCGCCGCCGAAGGCTCCGGCACCGCCGCCGAAAGCACCGGCTCCGCCCCCGAAGGCTCCTCCGGCACCTCCGGCACCGAATCCGCCGGCGCCGCCCCCGAAGTGGCCGGCACCGCCGCCGAACGGGGCCGAGATGAAGCCCGCCCCCGAGCCAGAGTGGCCTCTGGGCGGCAGGTAGGCGTTGTCCAGCCGGGCGGCTCCGGCCCAGCTCACGGCAACGGCGAGAAGTACCACCTGCACCAACAACATTACTTTCAACTATTCTATTCTGATTATTGACATTCTCCGTAGAATTCCCTAATGTCTGGAATGAATTCTGAGTACGTGAATGTTTTTACTACACGGTATAGAGGGAGTGACAGCCGGAGTATCCCTCGAGTACTTTTTAAAGGGACGTCGTTAGTTTTTCGCCCTATATCCTGTTTTTCACCAGTTATCTTCCGTCTCGGCGGTGTTGCTACCGGTTGAGTCATGAGTCTACTTTGATGTACAATGCCGGGCACTCCCCGACGACAATAAAATCCGAACGATTACGATTTGCATTTTACAAAGGACGCCCGAGTATCCGCAACTCAGGGTCGGCTCCGGCTCTCTCGTGTTCGATCATATTTCCCACGGCCCGTCTTCGGTGGCTGACCCGCCGTGGCTGCCTCTATAGTATATTGCACGTGTGCAAAACTGGTTTATTCCCCGCCCGGTTGCGAAACAGCACCCATTTCGCAATCGACTCGATCCGTGTTTGAAGATGATTCATTCAAATGGGAATATTGTGGGGGAGGAGGAGGCGGCGGAGGGGACCTGTTACGTGAAGGCGTGGCGCGGGAGGCCAGAGAAAGGAATCAGGGTTATCTTCCTGTAAAAGGCGAAAGAACTGAAAGTCTTCTTTCTGCGCTTCGGGGTGAAAGAAAATCATGCCGGCCCCTGTGTGAACCCTTCTAAATCCAATCGCTCGAAACCGTCCCGCGACTTAAGCACTTAGCTCGAGAGTCACTTGACGCAGAGAACAACGCGTCAAAAATGATTTCTACAATCTCTCGTCCTCAATTTAGAAAGAAAACATATTCATTCTTAAGTCTTTTTGAAAACATTTTCTCTAAAAGAAATTACTGTAACAGTAACAGTTGTATTGATGCACTATTTCAGTCCAATACGGGAAAAAATAGCTACGATGGTATGAACACCAGAAAGCATTAATTGAAAGAAATTGCATTAATGAAAGAAAAATGTAATTTTGTTATGGGGAGAATATTTATATTCAAACTTAAATTTTCAGGAACCGAACCCTCGCTCGCACCCATACTTGAATTTTGAGGGTACAAACTCCATAAAATGGAGTTAAAAATGAAAGTTTCTAGTCTTCTTAAAAGAAAAAGAAAAACATCGAAGGTTCAGAAGTTAGCTCCGTTTCTCACAGTCGCAAATAAAAGCGGAAGCAGAATAATAACGAAGAAGAAGATATCCTTGAGGGTACCTGTCTACAAGGCATTGGACTAAATTAAGATCCGTGAGAAGGTGCGAAAATGAATTTAGTTGCTGTTTAATGAAAGCGATTTCAATAACATGATTGACGTATATATAAAACAAAAATATTAAACATGTGTGTAGACACATATAAAAGAAAAGAGTAGGTATAAAAGCGTACATATAACAGTGGATTGAATAGGTTAAATTTTGAAATTCGAAATATAAAATTTTCCCGAGAAATTTATGACATGGAAAACTGTATCAAGCGGTTAATATATCTAATAGAATTATTTCCAACGCATTTGAATTTATATTTCTACAAGAATGAAGCCGTAGTGCCTGTAACTAGTTCAGCTAAACGCATTCATCCTATTGCTAAGGGTACGACAGCAATGAAAAGAAAAATTATTGGGTCTAGTTCAACATGTTGAGAATCTACGGTCGGTCGGTAGATTGGTCGTGAAATAGAATATACGTCAGAATAAAAATGTTGATTTCTGAGTGCTGGCAAAAGTAAAAAAGAAATATTTTTGCTAGAAATGGTTTGAAGTAAACAATAGAATAGTCTTTGTGGGGGGGGCGTGTTCTGAACCGTGCTATTCACTCATTACTATATGGTTTTATGAACACGGTAGGGGGATTTATAAATTCTTAGCTTTTTTAATCGAAGTGTACGTCGAGTTGGTAAAGAAAAAATATTTTAAAGAAAAAAACCTTTAAAGCGATCCGGGGGTGGAAACTACATTGGTGGAAACGCAGTGCTGAAATATGAAATTGTTGAAACGTTTGAATCTCTCGAATGTCTGTTTCGTAAAAGAGAAAAAGTGCTATAAGAGAAACTTTGTTGTTGATGCTGTGTGTGTGTGTTAAATTGTAGCGTGTTATATAATTGTAGTGTGATATATATAAATTTTGAATTTTTTTAAATCAAAGTGTACGTCAAGTTTTGTAAAAAAAATTTTTTTTAAAGAAATCTTTAAAGCGATCCAGGGGTGGTTCTGTGTTAGGTGGCGGTTGAGAACTATATTGATGGAAACGTAGTACTGAAATATGAAATTGTTGAAATGTTTGAATCTCTCGAATGTTTGTTTCAAAAAAGTGCTATGGGACAAAGTTTGTTGTTGATACTGTTTGTGTTCAACTGTAGTGTGTTATGTCGGTTAGGGTGATATACTACTCACCAGTGAGTTCATGTTGTTCTGTTGTTGTCGGTTGGACTCGAACGGATGAAGTGCAGTTGGTTTGGCTCTGAATATATATATATCTGACAGTTTGAAGGGGGGAAAGGTGGCCGCCTGCCCCCTCCCACCATTCTTTAATCAGAGCAGTTGGCGCAAGGACGCAAACTTCACCCGCCAAACACCGCCTTCGCCAATCCCACAGCCCCGGCACCGGCTAATCTATTTTGCACTGTAAAGTTCAAGCACACGCCCACAAGACCGATAATAGAACCTGAGATTTCGACTCACCGCCCCTCGCAGTCGCACGGACGTTTCGGACACGGTCGGTCCATCCGTGTAGTCAGGATATTCTAAACTAGGTAGTAACAGTACTTTAAAATTTTTCGAGGCATTTTAGGGATCCTTTACTCCCTTTAATATCATCGCTCGTGCGATCCTCTCTATCCGTTCGACTACGTTTCTCTATGATATTAAATTCCGGCTTCTCTCCATAGTCAGTAACACACCCTTACATAGTGCGGACTGTTTATTACACTGTTACTGTGCTGATTTTTTTTGTTAGGTTTCTCTCTTTGGGCGTTCTCTCTTTCGATCGATTGGCGTTGCGTCAAGACAGTTTCACTGCCCAGCCGCAGGTAACCCGACTTGTAGCGATCTAAATACGCGGCCGTAAATTCGCGGCAAGTAAATTTCTTATGGACTCTTCGATAAAGGTTAGCAACTAACTAGTTCTGTGTCAAGTGCAATATTACGATCTGATTGTGATATGGCATTTGATTTTCAGTTTGGATCACTTCTAATTATTCTTAATGGCGAGAATTATAGCGTTTGAATTATATTTTAGGTCTAGATAAAACCCTTTATTTGAACCCTACCCCCTATAGTTCATTCTCATACATCCACAAATGTGTTAATATTTTGTTAAAACCCCTAGTATCCCTAAATCAAATAAATTAAATCCTTTATCTTAAATTGTAATTGCAGTGTCACTCATGTTTCATATTTAATTATGTCGATTAGATTTCGTAGTTATCAATGATCAAAGCCTACTACCGGTCCTTTAATATAAATTAAAATGTATACAATTAGAGTATAGTGTAATTTTTTAAATAATTTATTCCAGCAATGAAACATATTCCATTTCCTAGAAGATGGTTTGTAACCCTGGTTCTTCGATTAAAAAATGAACATAAATAAATCTTTAAAGAATGTATTTGACTGATAATGGAATTGGATACGTTCAACGAATTGGATTCCGACCTCTTCTTTAATATTTATTTCTTTACTTCGAGGAGAACCGGGTTTCTAGCCGCATTCCGACGGGATGAAAACAAATTACTGTACGGTTTCGGGAGCCGTTAACCGCCTGTTGGGTAGCGTGGGCGTGGGTGGTGATTCAGAGTGGGAGGGTAGCCGGCTTCCCAGGGGCCCGGGGTTGTGCAAGTCACAGCGAACAGCACTTGCCGCCCGCGATGACCGCATTCTCGGCCCTCCTCGTCCTCCTCCCGGGATTAATTTCCTATTCAGAGCGCCGCGGACGGACGCCGTGCTAAAGGTCGGCGGGATAGCCAACCGCCGGTCGTGAGTTTTCGTATTTCCCCGCCCGATATTGTTTCGCGTCTCACTCAGCACGACTCGAGGGTCAAAAACAAAAAGAGGAAGACAAAAAAAATTATTGCCCGACTGAAATTTGACGTTGGCTCCTTTTTATCGCGTTGTTCGTGTCGCGTTATTTATATTCAATGCGTGCCCCGAATGGCCCCTTTGGCCCTTGTTTGAATATACGTCGGTGAAAGTTTGTATTCGAAATTTCATATATTTGACGGTTCCGTATACCCACAGTCGTGCACCGGTACTAATTCGTTAAATTGTCTTTAACGTCATCTAATGTAATCATCTAGCCACACGGGTCTTCAGTCTTGGGCGGTTGTCAAGAGGAAGAATGGACTAGTCGGCAATGTTAGGATTCGGAGGTTTGACTTATGTAAATTTGGAGTGAAAGTGGCTGACAGTAATAACTCTCCATATTTGCGCGAATTGAAAGGTGTTCCACATGGCGGGTCTGTATGACTGAACTTTGGAAAATATTTAGCAGAAGAAATTTACGGTCTTATGTGAATCATGTTTTAATGGGGCATAAAAATTATAAGAAAATAATTCGCAAAATCCTAGGGCGAATTTCTTCATTCGCCATTAGGAAATGCAGAAGAAATATTTATAATTTGTGAATGGATAAAGCGGTCCAGGATCGTTGGGTATTCGCAGAAACACGAAAATTCATTGATGAGACTGCTGCAGATGGCAGAATCACGAAAATCGCGTTAACCCGCGTTCTCCGCTGAATGAAGATCTGCCCCCTCTAAACACACCGGAACTGCATGCTAATCTACAGCCTTCACGAATACGCGATCTCCCATCTATGACCCCACGGCGTGTAGTTTACATTATACGTGTTTCTGCCCACCTACTTATTCAGAATTTTTTTAAAATTTTATTTATGTTCCCACCGGTCGCTCCGTTCAGTAAACTACCGGAATGATGAGCGAAGGCCTTATTAACATTCGAATGCAAACCGTAAGAACATCAGTACGGAATTATCCTTCCGCGTGGTACGAACTTTATACCTTGAAGCCCAGTTTAGAAAAACATGAAAGTGGATACTATTCGAAATTCGATCGATTTTCAGACTAATCCCAGAACGTTATTGTAATAAAGTCTATAATCCACGAATGTCATGTTATACAAAATTACCTAATTAATTTGAATTGGGTCCTTTGGGAAAGCCCAGCAAGCAACACAGATAAAGTACTACAATAGTGTAACAATTTATATAGACAGGATGTGGACGATTATCTCGGTCTTAGGACACTCTCGTTTGTTCGTTTGAAAAGCTAAATTGTTGTTTCAGAGCTGTACAACAGTAACAGCAAAGTGACAAACCTGACAGGAAGCTTAATCAATGGTTGCACACTTAACTATCTGAGTAGCGTTAACTGGAACATCGCACAAACGAAGTAAAAAAAATATGGTTAATGGTATTCATTATTGTCGGTGCAAAGCTCAGTTTCCCCATCGGGGACTCTAAGCCAGAAATGGACATAAGCAGTCTTACATAGACTTCTTGTGTAAGCCCGGAGTGAGCGTCAGACAACAAGATAAAAAAGAAAAAAGAATCCCCTTCCTCTCGGCGTCAATAAATTAGCGACTGATTGAAGTAGTTGCACTATGTAATGAATCACCGGGGGTCTTGTCGTGACGTGAAGTTGAACGATGAAGAGCGAAGTGCGTTGCAAAAGGTATATGCCAGGAATTTATTTCATATTGAATTTTGATGCGCTCGACGCGCATCTAAAGATAAGACGAAAACACGAAATAATGGCATGTTCTTTCGCTGGATTTTTTTTCAAGTGTCCCGCTCAGTCATCTTAAGGTTATTGTACCTAATGAGGTACGCTTACAGTTATTACAGCCACCTCCCCTCTAACAACCTTGGAAATCGGCTGTAATCGACAGCCGGTGTCGGTTGTAATTAGAATTAAATTGAGTACCAGTTTGAGAAATGGGTTTCTGGAAACTATTCTCGTGACAGGAAGCATCCTATGTACCAGAGTGACTCACCACCATATAGAAAGTAGACTATACATTGTATTTTATACAATCCGTAGTAATTGTCCCAAACCTTTCTATTCTTAATCCTTTTTGTCACATTGATAGTCGAAAATAGTAGAGTTTGTCGGGGGGAAATATCTAGTATATATATACTGTAACAGCAGTGTTTTGCCGTACTAAAATTTCGATCAATTGCTCGACGAACTGTGCTCGTGGTGTGCTGGATTTCCCATAGCGTTGACAGGAGAGGGGTTACATAAATGTAGTTTGGTTTGTGGGCGGTTTGGAGGTAGTGGCGTCGGTGTGGGACGGTGGCCGGCCGCTGTTCCCAAAGGGGGCCGTTCGAGGGGGAGCCGGAGCACGGGGTCGGACCCGCTCCTCCCGGCACCTCCAGCCCGGCTAATTACCCCGCACCGCTTGCGAACACTCCGACCGGCTAACACAATGCTCCCATTGTAGGTTTCGCAAATAGCTGCTGCCCCGACCTTTCTAATAATGGAGTTAACAGCCTGCCGTTTTATTTTAGTTTTCCCCCCGTTTTCAGATCTCTTATCGGTCCGCCTCTGTTTCCCAAATTAGACTCCCCCGACCCCCGGGGCAAGCCGGGACCGTTCTCGGCGGGTCTTGTTTCTAATTCGAGAATCTTACTCCTGGGCTTACACAGCGACGAACTTGAACTCTCCTCGTTATGGCTATTATTAAAAACGTCTTGTCATAATATACCTAATCACATAGGGGTTGATTGTAACTAATCAACTCGGAACGAAAGGTTAATGAACCAGTCATCAGGCAGTCTTGAGAGCAAAACTTTCACACATGCCAACCACAAGAGAGAATGAAATAAAAAGAGAAAAAGACCGTTGATGATTGATAACCATTAAAATTAAAATCGGTAAATGAAGCGACCTTTTAAGAGATTATATGAAATATATATGCCTATTTATTTTAGTTTTATTATTTTATTGTAAAATTTATTTTTGTATTTTTTCTTTCTAATCGCCAATTCCATTCTTACTAATATCCATTTCTATCAGTCCCATCGTGCCCAAAGTGATCGATTCGTGTCTGATCAGGTACGAAATTGTACATCAATTATAGTAAACGTACGTGTCCGCCGTTCCATATAATTTACTTACTGGCTGTAGCTTTTGATCATAATCATTAGGGCATTCACCTATGTAAGGATTCCCGATCGAAATTTTGGAAGGAGAATGGCTCTACACCATTCGAACGAATATGAATTTCTAATAATTTCTTTCCGAATTTTCCGCGCACGATCACTAATGTTCGCTCAGGGAGTTTAAACCTAAAGAAAGTAGGAGAAACTTATCTAGGATGGAATTTGAGCATATTGTTTTCGTGGCTTCCCCCATCTAACCGAATTCGAGCCGAGACGTAAACAGTGCGGGCTCTGTGAGGCGTGAAACGACCCCTTTCGAAACGCGGCCGCTTCACGAATTCGGCCGTTTTAAAGGGTTTCGACCAACGTCCGAACGCAATATCGCGGCGCTATCTAATAATAATATTTAGCCGGGCAGATGCCCTCGTAAAGCAGGAGGAGAGCGGGCGTCCAACGAGGGCTCTTATGTAAATGCCTAATGAATAGTCGTACCGCGAGGCGAGGATCCTTTCTAGGTCCTCGCCGGGTGATGAATGCTGTTGGAAAGGAGATGGAGGTTTAATTTTTTTTATGTTTTCAAATGACGCCACAGGAAGTACGGGGCATAGCTAGGCGGCCTCTACAATATTCTTATTAATCATTAGAAGTTATTACCGTAACGGTTTACCATTACTTCATGTTCAAGTATGAATTGTAGTACGTGCGTAAAAGACAAGCAGAAGAGATTTTGATTAAGCGGGTGGGTAAGAAATACAAGCAGCAATATCATCATTCTCGCGATCTCTTGTCGCACAGAAAAGTAAGGACTACAGTTAAAAGGGTATGATATTCAAGTATTTATTATATCCAACAATTTATAACTAACAAGCCCGAGTGTAATCCAGAAATGAGTTGGAAATATTCTATGGACAGTTAATTATAGCGAGCCCATTACACGTTTGCACTATGATTACACTGTTGAAGGTAGATAAGCCGAAGAACTGAAGTTGAATAGCAAATAATGTAAAATTGCTTGTTGATTGCGCTGCCTATTGCTTGCTCTCTCGTCCGTAAGATAGTTGTTTTAATAAAAGAAGCCTTGACTGGTAGTCTACCTTTTGCGGATCAATACGAAGTAACGTTTTTGGCCGTTTTTGAATTTCTTCGGGGTTTGTCACCGGAAGCTTGCGGCCAAAACGCGGTCGTGGGGGAAGATTGCCATTGGATGCGGTCAGACAAGGTATTTGCATATCTCTGTGGTCATCTAACATTTAAAAATACTTTAGCCTCTTTCCTTGCTCGCGCCTTTTGAGCAAAGGCCATTTTGTACGGTCCGGGCACGAATTGTCGGAGGCGTTCTTTGATCGAAGTGATTTCTGGCAACCCTCTGGCAAACATTTTTTTACAATTGAGAATTACACATTCGAATTGGGTATCTAGTTTATGTAATATGTAATTATAAGAAATGGTTCCGTACTTCAAATTGTAATATTTAGAATTGTCCTTCACACACATGTACATTACGAAATAAGAGTGTTATTTCGTATTACATACAATGAGATTGCACACCACAGATTATTATTATACATGGGTTATTCTCCATCTACCGAATTGTATATATATTTAACTTAATAATACTAAAGTGCATACATTTACACCAACGCCCAATTAATGTTTATTATATTATTTTCTGATATTTTTAGCATAATGATTAACAGAATTAATGATCGCGTGAGGTGAAGCGATAAAAATAAAATCGCATTTTGAATGGAACTTCAGTCCAACGCAGACCAATTAGTGTCAAACGGGAGGGTTCGACGGGCCGAAGCCGGATGCCAGCGTCAAACAACTTTTGAAAACGTTTTTATCAAGAATCTCCTATTGTAGGCTTTTCGCTATCCTGGGCGCCAATTTTCTCGACTCTCGCCCCGAAAATAGACTGGAAAAGGCGAGAAGCGATTGGGCCGAAGTGTATTTATTTTCACCTGGGACGGATGCGTTGAGCAACGATCTTCCAAACGCCAAACTGGGTCGTGATGTTTTCGGGCCCGTCGGAGCGCTTTAGCTCCGGCTTGACGGACGCAGTCCGCCATCTTACGGCAATCGAAAATAAATAGGATCGTCTTGTGTGAAAAAGGTCTGAATAAGAACGATAAGTATGGATTGTAGATGTGGAACGAATACACTTAGGTTATGTATGTCCTGACGCCGGACGCTGTGTAAGAAGTAAAATTATCTGTTTCCATTAAGTAAAACTGGGGAAATCTTCCGAGAGGGACAAATATTTGAACTGCAACCGGGGCCGAGGCCAATAGGCGAGAGGCGGTGGAGAACGGGAGCATCCCAAGGACGTAACGAGGGAGTGCCTTCGGGATTCACACCCTGGAATGGAATATATTCCAGTGATCCATTACGAGCGCGAATGAATCTTCCTGGCCGCCCTCCACCATTTTCCCAGGAGACATTTATATAACTCCGTGTAATTTCTTTAAACATTTGAATACGGCAGATAACTCCCATTAGTGCGGCATTACTGTTTTACAACTCCCTACCATATTTTGCCGTTATCGTCGTTAGGACGTATTTCCTTTTAAAATGTTTACGCGATGTTTTATAGCCCTTGTGGAAACGATACGTAATCATATCGTCATAATGGAGTGAACATTGTTTTGCAAATGTTTTATCTTCCATAGCATTAATTTCAAGGAACACGCTCATATGCTCCGAAATGGGGTCGGCTTTAAATTCCCCGAACAATCATTTGTCCATAATGAAATTCGGACACTGGTATTCCTATTTAATCCTATGTGAATCGTATAAGATAATTACATAATATAATTACAATGTAATTACTCGGTAACTAGAAATTATAACTTTCGATACCTCGAAAAAATGTCTTGGCACTCTCTGCGTGTTCACAATTGCTCCGTTATAATTATTATTAGTATTGAGTTTATTGTTGTGTTTAAGCAATTCGGGAAACTCGGTTGTGCAACGGAAAAAATTTTCGACAGTAAATCTGGAACGTATCTCCAAAACGTCGTGTAAACTGTTGGGAAAGGCAGACAGGGCGTAGAGGCCCGGTCTAATGGGAGGCGGAATTAATAAGGGGCCAGACAATCGGCCGATCTTATCTTTTTCGGCTCGAAACGCACGGGGGGGATTGTTCAGACACGCGCCCCCTATTGGAAAATGGGAGCTCGCGTGACCCGCGAAATTGATCCTTTCGTTGAGTACCGCCCGAATTAGTTCCGCCGTTTGTCGTGGAATTTACAACGCTCTTTTGATGTTCAGATATTATTCGATTCGGAAATAATTTGATAACGGCCGATAAAAATTGCGTATATTTACCGAGTGTATTCGTTTATTTTTATACTTGATAAACCCACGTTGAAGAGGAATAAATTATGCCAGAAGGGACAACAGAATGGCATGTCAGGAAGGACAATCAAATGAAGATAATAAAGGACTTAGAAATATTCGAGAACAAATGGCACAATATATAAATATATAAGTAATAATGATTGGATCAAATTGGAGAGAGGAGATGAAAAATTCAATAATGATCTAATAGAATAAAAACAGTTTTATATCTGATAAATGCTCACAAGTTAGGGCTCCCCGTCCGGGCTAACGATTGGACACCTGTCGCGTTCTCCAAAGTTTTTACGCAATCCTGGGAACCAGGAACCCTGGTCTCTAAAACCGATGCTATCATCGCCCGGTTATGGGGGAAAATCTCCGTCCCCTCCTTATGTAAAATAGGAACAAGTAAAGTGAACCCAGTTAGAAAAGTCCCAACGTCGCCTCACTTTCTGTTGACACCGCGAGACCGTGAGAAGAGTGAGGACATCGAAAATAATGGCCGCAGCAACGGGGCGGGTTGCGCCATTGTTATTTCGCCTTAATAAATTGTAATTATTCCAGGAAAATTAAAAAATTGCCGGTTGCGTAAGTGTCGGCCATAATAGGGGCGATTGGCGGAAGAAAGCATTTGAAATGCAAATAAGGATCTAAGTGACAATATTACAAAGGAAATGGTCCCTGAAAAATCAAGGAAATTTAATCTAATTTGATATTTAATGTTATTTAAAAAGTTAGTTTGTTAGGTACTTGTCTTATTCTTGGGTTTCATTCACATAGCGCCCATGACGATTCAGGAACCGTGAGCGTCGATATCCCAGGCTGAAAGGTGTGGTATCTTAATTAAAATCAAAACGGAACATGGAAAGCAATTACATCGAAGATATGAATCGATCAGTCATGCGCCGCAAATGTTAACCTTCGTAATTCCAGTGGCTCGCTTTCGGAGTTTTTTCATTAATGAACGGACCAGTAGGAATTGTTTAATTCACATTGCTGCCGTTAATTCTTTCTTGCTGCTTTCCTGAGTAGTAATACAACCTAGCTGTAAAATGTATTCTGTCATCTTGAATTTCCAGATAGACATAAAGCAAACATCGTTAAAAGTATTTAGATTACCTTTTAAATCTGCATTTTCCCACATCTGCCCCAAACTAGGAAGGTCTAGGAGTCAATATCACCTTAATAATTATGTAGATTGATAATAGGAATGTCTGTAGATGATCTACACCAGGACAAAATAACTGAGATTAATGATAATATGAATATTCTCAAATTTCCTCCATACCTTAAAATATTTACATCGCCATTATCCTATTCTTCTATATTTAAGAAACCAGGATATAAAACCTTACAAGTTGTAGTTAGAGTTCTTATACTTATCTAAGGGAGGAAAATAATGGAGTCAGTATATTTTCAGGCAAACGAATCGTCACGACAAATAAATAAATATTCAGTAATAAAGTAACCGTAATTGCGACTGCAGGCGTTTGCGACATCAGGGAAAAATGTTACATCATTCAGATCCAGATATATGTCTTGTGGCAGTCAATCTACAGGGGAAAGTGCGGTATGAAAAGCAGTTTTATTGCAGGACGGACTAGCGCTGGCATTGAGGCCCATCTCGAACAGTCGAGGCCATTAAAACTATCAATAACTGCGGTCATAATTGCATCGAATGGACGTGGAACTTCCCTCGGGACGGGATTACGCGGTCTAGATCCGCGCACAATCCACGAGCTCAAACCACCACGCATCGACCTTTACGTTATGGTGAAGGGAATCCTCTGACATTGCCAGTAGAGTCAACATTTTTGTCGGATATATACCTGCTCATATTTCAGAAAATGTTGTACTCATTTTCAATTACGCTCATTGTGAAAAAAGCTACTAAAATCAAAACACTAATCCTTCATCTTCTTGCGATTAAATGGAACGTGCATTAAGAATATCGTTTCGAAATTGATTTGAGCAGAAATTTTAGCTTATTCCAACGGTTTTATCTCAATTATGGTGCAAGTCCTATCCGAATTAAAGAACATCGTGATGATCGATTCTGTGAACTTGGTTTCAATGCATCGAGTCGTTTCGACAATTCATTCAGCAGCCATCGAAAGACCGTACCGGAATGCAGATCCCATTTCATCGTTTCATAATTTGGTTTCGGAGAATTGGCCGCGATTCCGTCACGAAGAAGCCCTTATAAAAATGGGCGGGGTGGTGAAAGTCCACTGCCGCCCACAGCCGAGTCCTTGAAACGTCTCTCTTCACAATTTTTTATTTCTGTTATAAGTTCATCATTCCTTTCGCGGATTATTCCCGATTCGGGCAAAATCGTAGACTGAAATCTTCATCTCGTGACCCCGATCAGTGGCCAAAGGTCATTGAAGTTGGAGGTGGACCAAATGAGTTTTATAACAAATCTTAGAATTGTTTCAAAAGATTGCAGATTTTTTTATTTTATATCAATTAATTTATGACGATTAGGTTAAGCGCATTTCCGTTTGACTCTATAAGTATTAAATATTGACTATGAACAGGTACTGTGGTTCTAATACCTGTAAGTGTATAAATTCCTCAAAGCAAAACCTCTGAAGGTGTCGAAAAATGTTCATCCCCAAATAGTCTTTCTTGTAGCATATAGAATACGAACGAGGGTATGTACTCATATTTTTTTATTTATCTCAGGTATTAAATAAAGTATAACTGCAATCAGGAATAAACAGCAAAATATCCGGAACATGACGGCGATAATCTCCTCACGAAATTTATTGTACAATAAAGTCTCAACAATTTCAAAATACTAAGAAATTAATAAATTATTTCAGTTTTTTCATATTCCAGTGTCTGCTCTGAGTTTGAATCAAGTAATACCGCGTTTGTCGCGCTATGTTATATATATTCGTACAGAATGGGTTTCGAAACCAACCAATTTCGATTTACAACGATTCTGATAACTAGATCTCTCTATTGCAACAAAGTTTTGTTGCTCGTTGCGACGGTATTATAATACTTACCATAAGATAAGAGCCAGTTGGATGATTTCTATCATTGAAAGTAAGCGTAATTAGCGTATGGAGATATCTGTAGACATTCTGTGTGCTCTGATGCAGGTATAGGCATTGTAAGACAGCCTGTTGAGAAATTATTTTTGAAATAGTTCAGGAAAATTGCATGTTTACGACTTTCACGGTGGCATTAATTATACATTAACCGAAAGAATAAGTTTCTGGGTAAAATGTTATTCGGAAGGAATTGTGGAACTGAAATGTATTTGAGAACTTAGAAATCTCTGATTATTTTTCCAGTTTCGAATTTTAAATTATGCAAGCGAGTGAATCTTTAATGAATCGGACATCTCAACATAACCACTGTTTTCAATTTTTGTACGTATCGGCCAAAATTAATGGAAACGCGAGCCTACAAAATGTTCTTAAATGTAGTTGACATAGAATATTCTCCATGGACAGTAAGTTTAACACAAATATGCAATTGCATATGTTCCCTGCTTCTACACAGCGGCCTTCTGATTTCACATTAAAATTGCAAAGATAACTATATCGTTTTATATTGTAGGTTCCTCGTTTTCGTGTTGAAATTGGTATGACCCATCGTGGGTCCAGTATCCAGCCTCAGTGGTCAGCCCAACCACCTTGCGACATTGCCGATTGAGCGATCCACGATATACAATGGCACGAACTCGCAGCAGGTATTGCTGTTCTTCTTCCAGGTGAGCCAGATTTTCGACTACCCCAGTGGAATTATTCACGACCAACTACCGCTAGTTCGGTTCAACATAGTCAACTAGTCGGTTGTTGACAAAGTTCAAGTTTATATAAATTTATAACATTACCCGTAGGTGGGTAATACTAGAATAATTGATTTATGTTTACATGTAAATTTTCATTCATTCATAAGAAACAAGTTCAAAACCAAATCTGCAATGATGACAATATACGAAATAACGGTAAAACTGTTGCAATGGTGCAATACTGAATCACCCGATCAAATTTACTGGATATTCCTTCAAATCCGGCTTTGATTCAGCCTTCCGATTTCGAAACTCAAATGAATTGGCCCATAGGCGCATTCCTGGACTGTGCCGTAATTTTCCAAACGTTATAAGTTGTTCATAAATCGAACGCTGTATGCGGGTTAAGCGGCCTCGAAGGTTACATTTATTATGCTAATATCATATTCCATATACAATTTTCGTATTATCTATTCCATCTCAAAACCTATCGGCTTTAATTAATTCGCAATTAAAATTATTAATGTACAGAGCGATTATGGTTTAATTGTTGGGAAACTCAATTTTGAGCGTTTTTATGTACAATGTGTACGGCTTATCGTGAAGACCGGGTTAATTGAGCGAGTCTACGTCTTGCGTACGCGTGAGCGGTTTCACTTGCATGAACCAAGTGCCAAGAACCAAGGGTACCGGCTGCAATACGCGAGGGTTAGAGCAACATGGGAAATCGAGTAACGAAGCAAATTACCCGGTAATTTTCGTGTCCCCCACCTTCTTAATGCCTGATAATTTGCGCTAATTGAAATATCCCACTAATGTGTGAACCTTTTCCTCGATTGCGCTCACGCACTTTGATACGCTACTCAGTAACTGCGTACGCTGCGAATTCCGATTCTCGATCAGTAATCGTAATTTTCGATTAATTGAAAATTATACAGAATGTGAGCAAACAAACAGAGTAGATAAAACATCGTACACTACAGTAAACTTATATCAAATATACAGATGCGTTCAATATATAGGCGGGTAGATGAAATTATCCCATAAGATTTCCTTGAGACCAATGATTTCAGTTACACAAAATCCAATAAAGCTAGGAATAAAGTAATAGAGGAAAATATATTTTTTCCGTCGAAGTGTTCATTGTTAATTTCGACTTTTAATTGTTAATTTCTTTCTACATATTAATAAGAAATCCATGTAGAAAACGATGTAAATGTCTTACACAATTGGCTCTGAATGGAATGTAGGTATGCAACATTTATGGTTAACATTATGCATTCTCGTTTTTATTGCTACTCCATAAATAAAATAGGAGTGACATTGATCGCAGCGATGAATACGGAACGAAAACGCAGCGTTCTCTTCCCGTTCAACGTCCTGGCCATCATAATATTAATTCCATATCTCGAAAGGCCGCTTCCTGTTTGGACAACACAAAGAATTGTCCAGAAATAATCCGACTTAGGAATGGTTTTTCCTCTTCATAAATAAATAAAGGTTTTTATTGTTTCAATAGGTCGTAGTAACAAGTTTGTGAAACCAGGCCCATCGCTGTCTATTTTTCTTCCTAATGTTGTCGGAATTGTAAGATACAAGCAATTAAATTCTCGTTTTAGCGAATCAATTCGATCGGGTCCATCTGGGTACCGGAGAACAATTTCTCGACCGGCCTTCATAGTTAACTGATCGGCCCCGGACAATATCTTCCTGTACATCTTTTGTCGTTAAGCTCTCTGACGCTATTGGCTTCATTGCGGGACATTTGGAGCTTCGTTATGGAGGCCGGGGCCGAAGCGGGGGCCGGGAACGTCCGACCCCTCGGCCTTCAGTCGCCCCGGCCGAATTAATAATAACTCGTCAACGAGAGACAGAAGAGATCTGGGCCGGCGACATTGAACTTAACGCGAGCGAGGCGGATTTGAAAGGCCGGCGAAACGGCGTTGTGGCCGCGGAAGCCGAGAGAGGCGCCCGCAGCTTCGTGAGCCCAATTTGACCCTCCGTTAGGACTCCTCTTAAGTGTCGGACCCCCATTCGTGATTACTCCCGACTAGCGCGACTATTACCGAAAATGTTTCGGTCGGCCTTGTATTTTAGAACCCGGTGTGAAAATATACACGACAGATTCGATCTCTCGTTTTTTTTTCCACCATGCACAATAGTGGTCTGCAGAATGTGAACGACTCGAGACATGATATATACCTACGTAAATGCCTTGAATGGAATGTTCTTGCGCAAAACGTCAAGGCTTATTGCGCATTCATGTCCATTGATGTGGTGGAAATTGAATATTTGAAATTTTTATTTTTAATGTTTTATTTATTGCCAAAACTACAAAAAACAATAAGTGAAATTGCTATTATTAAACCAGTATAACAGTACATGGAAGATAAGGTGACTTTCTTTTTGGGCCTCCATGTGGATCATATGGGATGTCGGGAGTGAGTTTCCTTGAATAGCGACGTATCAATAAATATTCAAAAAATGTGTGATATAAGAAAATAACTCCGGAGATAAAGGAAACAATTAGCCTTGTGACAGGTGTCAAGGAAAATAATAATTCCGATTGAAATGATGGCAGCTACATGCGGTCGTTTAACGGAAAAAGATTTAAGTAAAAGCTGTACTTTCTAAAAGAATCCGCATTTTAATAAATATCTTTGTATTTCCAGCACGTAACAACGCAGTTGCAATGTCCGCATATGCGGAGCGAATCCCGTTTGCCGGTTCGGAGTCCGCCTCGTAATTTAATTATCGCCGTTTACGACCCAACAATTATTACGCGGTGAGTTGTTTAATTGGTCGGTACGCTTTGTTTGTAATTTATATCCTTTAACGGCTTAACCCGTTGGGAATTCAGTATTAATTATCTTTCACCTACGTCCAACAGGGGGAGCACGTACTGATAAAAACGTTTCTCGTGGATTTGTATTCAATTCCAGTTTTTGCCGACTCTATTTATGACTTTGGGCGCACGGATAATCTGAAATTAAGCGGTTTTAGTCAGGACCTTATTCGTGCTAATCTTTCTACGCAGTAAGAAGACGAAGAACTAATCTTCCCTTCTGTGGCTAATATCTCAACTAGGCAGTTGTGACCACGCTGTCGTAGGCGCGGGGAGTGTTTCTAATCTGATTATTTGGAAAAAGATTCAACAACCCGATTCGATGATGAATGTTTGGATCACGTGACGAAAATATATGAACAAATCCTTGCTTGATCTTTCGCATATACAACTCCGGCCTTGCTGGAGATGGCCAGTTTTTAGATGGGCGCTAAATTCTTGTTATGCAAGAGTACTACAGCCGACGGTAAGTGCGTTTTCACAGGGTTCCTCTGAGCCCTTTCACTTCGGCCCCCGGGGGGGAGGGAGAGCGTTTGGGCCGATCGAGTCCAATTTATCCGAGAGCACGGTGCCCCGCAGTAAACGTAATAAGCCGGTGAAAGTAGTCCCATCCCGAGTACGTCTCCAGGAGCCGAATAGGGCTACCGGCCGATAGTTAATCCTGAATATTGGACCCCAAGAACTCGCTCTGAACCGAAGAAGCGGTTGACATTTGGAGTCAAGTCCAGGCCGTAGAATGTTACCGTTCTAAATCCGAGTTTCTTTTTCTTCGAGTAAACGGACAAATAGTCATACTTTTCAGCTGAAATTATTACTGAAATTGCTCTCTCAATTCTATCATTCATATCAATCTGTTTTTTATTCACGTGTTGAATAAAGACAATTCATAAACAAGAATTCTGTTTCAGTATTACTGAATCGGCATTACTGATCAAGAAAGTTACTGTTTCAAACACAAAAAAGATACTGTTTCATCATTTTCAATATTTAAAATACTTATATTCACTAGGGATTAATTGTTTGCAGCCAGCTGAAAACGTACGTTTGGAGTCTTTGAGCAGTCCGTCTAGAGGCGGCAGTCCGTTCGCTCGTGAACGTAAAAATCCTGTCCTCTGAAGGTTATTAGATTACGGTTAGGTCAAGCTTAATCTAGAAAAAATATTCATCATTTCGAAGGGATTTGTCGTACTACAAAGAGAAATTAAGCGTCGGCAGTCTGAGGGGAGAACTAACGTGCCCAGCGTGATCCATAGGCTGTGGCCAGGCTGAAGCCGCAACTCGTTCATTCATGACTGTTCACGATCCCGGTAAATAACCCGGTCATGCCCCGGTGTTATTCCGCTATCACGCCGATAATCGATACCGTTGGGCAACACGCCAGAAGTTTCAGACTGCACCAGGTATTACCCGATTTCGGTATACTGCCTTTATCATTTACCTACAGGTAAATACTGTACAGCGCTCAGACAATTCGCAGGAAGGGTTTTGTTGCAGCCGATACACATAGGGGACAAGTCGATTGGAGTTTTCCCTTCTCCGAGGTTTCTCCCACAGCTAGTAGACAACGCGAACGCTTTGTCGAGGATTTAAAACGAGGAAAACTTTCCCTAACGAAGATTCGCGGTGAGAAATCAACAGCAAGAATTGGCGTACAATGAAGTTAAGGAACCAGTCAGCGGGCAAAAATTGAGAGTAAAACTTTCACAAGTGCCAGCCAGAAATATGAAAACAATTGAGAGAAATAGCGCTCAAGAATTCGCAGTACTTCGAACGAGTGCTTTTGCCCACTCCTGAACGTTACGAGTAGGATTCCCATCGCGGTCGCCGAGCTATTGAGTAAATAAATAAAATTTTGAATTGGCCAACAAAACTTGCACGAGACCAAAACCTCTTTCCACAAGCCGATGTCGGCCCACCGAAGACGAGATTAAGTAACCCCGTGACCGGCCACAGAGCTTGAACCTGTTCTGAACCGTCCCGGGTCTTTAGGTGACTCAAATATTATTAATTTACAAGGATGCCAACTTTCATTGCGTAAATGTCCTTGGCAACCTTATATATACACGCAACATTCACATTATCTGGAATTTTAATTAGTTCTAAAATACGAGAAGGCGTATAATAATAATAATATAATATTGATGAACAGGTTATTTCTAACAGTTATGAAATTAGAAAAATTTATAAATTTGTAATCTAAAATTGTATAACTAATTTGATGTCATTCTTACGTCACACTTTTAGTACGAACGCTTTCAAACGTCATTTTCATGTTTTCGGGCCTTTTTAGCGTTTTCGTGCGTTATTTTCATGTTTCTTAGTCCTCGAACATGGTATTTCTGCTGATCCTGTATTAACAGCCAATAACCGAAGGGGAAATCATCCGAGTCGCTCGTGTTTGACCTCTTGATAGCAATTAAAATTATTCATTTTCAACATCCCAGCTGAAAGAAAGAAATGTACGATGGTACGCTCTGAGCACAAGAGCGGATATAATCCATTTCTGACATTTCCAGACCCATAAAACGCGGCCGCCGTTTCATAGCTGAACCCTTCTCCGGCTGACTTGGAAGGCAATCGTGTTCACGACACTGAATCGTGATTCACTTCCTATTCCTCCAGTCGGGGAAATTCCTTCGATAAACAGGTAAACGTACGAATGCGGTTGATCCGGGTAGTTATGATCGGAAAATACCGCAGATATTTCAATAAAATTAGGGACAATGGTGGATTCTCGATCGTAAATTTGGGACTGCCTTTATTGTTTTACGGACATTAATGTAGGCTTTTTTTAATTTGGTATTTTCACTGCGTAAATTTTCGCTTCCAACAGTTAAATTAATCAAACTCTCTTTCATTCAACTAAATATTGGAATTAAATTTTAGATAATTTCATCATTGTAACTTGTTCGATATTTACCATGGTCGTGCGGATCTCCAAAGCTCTTACATTGCGCCGAATATTCGCTGGAGCGTTCGTGTAATGTTAAGATTTAAGTTGTTAATGTTAAGATACTAAGATTTATTTTCTTCGTGGGGTCATCGGCATCGTAAGAACGTTTGGATCGTAGGAAGGATGAGTACGCGACTGAAAAATCAATAACGCCGATCATGAATGAGCCGGCGTGGCCTTCGGTGATCGCGGAGCATGATTCGAGACCAACTCCCGGCGTCCGAGCTGGCTCATCTGAATATTCATAAGACATACCTCACTATTATGTTTATTCTTCGGTCAGCGAGTAATATTGCGCGAATTTAGCCCTCGCTTACTTATTTCTCACTTATTGTATTTATGGGGTGTCCCACGAACGGCAGTATTTGGTCGTTTCTCTCGCTTGTTCGTCCCCTGACCGTCGCTCCCAGCTATCGTCAGGGACGTTCCGTTAGCACTATAGTGAATTGTGTCATAATATAGATGCGTGCTAGAGGACTCGGAATATAATCGTTCTTGCGATATTCTGTCTCTACTATCATGGTGGGCAGTCTTGGAGAAGGTGGTGGTGGTGGTCTTACATGGTTTATATTTTAATCCTCTTGACAAATGAACTATAAATCAACCAAGGAAAAATTTAGTAGATCTTAATTATTTTTTAACTTATTACGGGACATTTTCATTTACCTTAATTTTATTCGGAGATTATCCTCGATAATCAGTTACAAATTCGGATTGAAAGAAAATTCGGTACCGACGCTTTCATGTAAGCACCCTGACGCGTTTAATCACGAAGCCTCAAGCTCGTGAATTTTTCTAACTTCCCTTCAATTATTTCTTTTTCCTGCATCTACCCATCATGCATCTGATTAATCATAGACCGATTAACAGATTAATCATGAGATTAACAGTACAGTGTAGAAATCCTATGTGTTCAAGTGTCTCCTATTATTATGGAGAAAATATAGGGGACGACCGTATGAAGGACAGGACGAATGCGATAATCTCAGGAGAGATGGCGGATTCTTAGCAATCCCCCATCATCAGACACACCCATCGTCGATTCTGATTATAATCGGCAATTTTCTCGGCACCGTACGCCAAGCCAGTGCCTGTTTCCTCTTGCCATTATTATTTATTGCGATTAAGCTTCTAAAAATAAGCTTTACCAGTTGAAGGAGCGCCGTTCTCGCCCCGATAAATCCTCTGGCTGCCGGCGTGAGAATGCTCCCGACCCGACCCGACCCTGGAATTTGCCCTTTGTAAAGGTCCGCTCATGTCCGAGCATCGGGCCCAGAACGTATCCCTCTTCAGTGTCCCCTCCTTCCATTGAGAGCGCTTCCCGGTATTTCGGGTTGAGCAAGCTGTTCGACCGGGTTCGCCCCGCCGGTAGCTTCCCGGCCGGGCTCGGCACGTGAAACGTGCTTTCGGAAACCATTGTTGTCATGTACGGAACCAGGAAAACAGAAACTTAACACGCCGCATACCATCTACTCGTGTAATCCCAGATGTCTTCGAATTATTTCCCAACCTCTTGAATGTAAACTCAAGAGGTATAAAACTTTCCACCAAAGCATTCAATGTTTGCACCTAAATTGATAATAACCATGTTTCACGTAGTTATTAAATTAAAAGGTTACCGGGTATAAATATTTTTCCAGTTTATAGAACCATCTCATTATTATAAATAAAACTGAATGAAATTGTTTTTAAAATAACTGATTGTTGTGGCTAAAATATTCCACCACCTTTAATTATTTTTGTTATTTAACCACTAAATAACCACTAAAATGAAGTTATGTACATAGCTTAAAACTTGCGTGAAAATTATGTAACTTCAAAAAATATTCAAACCGAAAGTGAACACTGAGGGGGCTGCATATCCAAAATTATAATTCGGAAGACACAATCACAAATTGACTGTTGCCTTTCTCTTCAGCGGACTCACTTAGACATAATTCAGTCCTCTTACAGGTAGGAGGAGCTGTATTCCGAATTCATGAATTCATAATTTGGAACCCCCCGACCCGAGTTTCCTAATGTCAATTACGTGTCAGACGTGTCTCCGGCGTCGTGCGTTCTCTTATGATGAAAAAGAAAGGGGTGGAAGAAAATATTTCGGACCATTAATAGATTATCCGGTAAATTTAAATGGTAAAAATCCCGAGTCGAAGCGTGGGGACAATTGTCGGCGTTAAATGGTAAAAGGTTGGGGATCGGACGCGTGATACGGGCCCGCGTTATCAGCGCCAAGTTATCGTCCGGGGTTCAGGTTCACTCTGAGTGGACTGATCGCTTGTGATATTATGCGCGACAAGTATCAGTATGACACATCGGTTGAAAAACTAACCAATCAGGTTAAAATGAAATTATTTCCAATTTCTCAAAAAGAAATATAACCCAGTTGATTTACTTATGTTAGCTCTAGAATTTTTCAATTCTCCACGTTTCACAATATACCGATGCTGAAAAAACCTACGCCGATTTATTGATACTTTATTTGAATAAACCCCGGTCGAGTCCGAATTTATTCGGGTCATCTTCACCTTTCCGAGCAGTGTTATTACACTTTTTCTCCTCCGTGGACTATCAACAGACCACCACCCCCTCCCCATCAGCCCCCATCAATCTGACGACCTCATTTCCCTCACGATCGCTATCCTTGTCCGACCTTTCACACTCTCAGACTTCTCATTTCGGGCCGGTCGTAATTTCCACCGGTTTCTTTCTAAAACTGTCCGACCTATTCTTTTCGCAGGATCGGATTTTCGCAACCGCCATCAGGCATAAACGCCGTTTTAATATAATTCATTGCTCCCCCAGAAAGTAATATTTCACCGAATGTTGGAAACACTAGAAAGTGATGTTACTATGATTTCGGATAGTTTCGGTTAGTATGCTGGTTCAAATCCCGGTTGCGGGCCAAATTTTTGGGAGTCGATAGTTGGGATTGTTTACGAGAATAAAAGTCCACCAATTAAAATTCAGTGAAGGCGTCTGGCACAGGACCAAACGGGCGAGTGGAGACAGCGTGGATGACATGTTGTTTTATGTCGGGATCGTAATAATATCGCGTGGCAAAACAGGGCGACGCTTTTAGGGTCAATGTATTAAATAATAAACGTGGTAGCGCTCGCGAGGTCTTAAGCAGGCGGCGGCTTACTACTTTCCTCGGCCGAATGAATGCGGTTATCAGAATCTCATCTGGCGGCTGGATAAAGTTTGAACTCACCTCGGGCTTACGACCGCGGTGAAGAATATTTCGTCCGGCGGATCCACAGCCGCCGAGAGTTGCGCAATAGTGAGAGGTCCACCGACTGTGGGACAATGAAATGAGCCGGTCTGAGTCACATCGCTAATCGACGCGGACCTCACACGGCGGACAGTCACAAGAAACTTCCTTGAGAGTCTTCTTCCTTCACCAGTCCCGATTTCGATTATTTTTTTTAAACACAACTTTCTATTTAGTTTTTATACGCAATTATAAGGCCACCAAGCATAAACCCGGAAGACTATATCTAAAATCTGCTTAAATCAGATAACCGCTTATAAGTACAACAGGAGTATTATATTAAGTGAAAAGTGAACAAGATAAAAAAACTCATTCGTTTATACAGTACCCGATTCAGTACCGATTGAGTTCGGTTCCAGTAACCTTCAAAACTCCCAGCTTGAATTCAGGAATACGCAAACCGAAGAGCATTAGCATTTTGGATCTCAGCAAATCTGTGGAATAACAATTTTCCTCTGAAAATATAATAAACGACAAAACTAAGAAGAGGCAAACTGTTCAGATTATTACGGCAAAAGTATAGTTTTTCCAACGTGAAGAATTTTTAGCGAATGAATTAGAGAGGCTTTGTTGAATATGTGTAAAAGTGGAAATATGTAAAAATCCTTAGAATTCCGAAAGAATGTAAAATTTTTATCTTATATGCAGCATTTCTTTTTTTCGCTATTTTTCGTGCAAATGATTAACATTTAGGATTTTTTTGACCGAAAGATAAATTATGTTTTGGAATATTTGGAACATATATTTCACTTATTTTACTTCGTACTATTCGCGTGGTGTTATGAATTATACGCGGAAACTATTCTACACTGAAAACTATTAATTAGGAACAAAATTCCTATAGAATAATTTTTGTAACGTTTAATATATAGTGATAATTTAAATGTTGGCACATCATTCAGAAAATAAGAGCTCAAAGCAGAAGAAATACTCAAGGCATTTAAATTGTAAATCATTATTTGGGATTTCGATAATGACGTCTACAATATGACCATCGGAAAAGCGATATTAATTATAATTTCATTGTGAATTGGACGAAAATATAAATAACCCGAATTATAAGCATTAAATACTAGAGAGCAAAGTGATGTTCCGAGCCAGTTCACTTATTCACTCGTCTGCCATCTTCAGACTATTTTCTCAACTACTGCGAACTCGTTCTTATAGAAAGCGCTCGCGTATTTGCAATCAACCATATATATCGTATTAGCCCCCGGTTCAGATAATAAAGTTTTTATTTTCTACGCTATACGTTTATTATTATCGCATTATAGCTGATTAAAATAAAAATTTGTTTTCGTCCGAGAAAACGTACGTAGTTCATTGTACCGAAGATGTTAGATATTCGGTAGTAAGCCTATTAATTTACATGGATCCATTTATTGTAACGGGAATCGTGTACGTAACTATTTTTTTACAAATTTTTCTTTATTTCAACGAATGAACATATTTTATGTATAATAAGAGTCTCTATGGTGTTTCTATGTTTATGTACATTTTTTAGAAATTTTATTTGGACAGGCTATATTTGTACAATATATTGAATACATTGATAAATTTAAATGATAGGACGATTTCTATGGTATTAGAGGAGCCGAAACTGGTCTAGTTATCGTCAAACACTGGGAATGATATTTGGATATAATTACATGCAATATTAAACAATCAAAATGCATTTTCAGTGCCAATTATTTCTGAGTCAATTTGGTATACAAAGCCTGAAACATCGCGTTGAACCCATGCCGGCTCGCTGAGTTGGGATTTCGCATAGCGGTTAGCGGCTGTCAACTTATATAATCTCATTTATCCCGAGTTAACGCCCCCCAACCGTCATTATCTCTGAATATTATCTCCGATTCGCACGGATAGCGCACACTCGGAATAGAATTGGAAAAAAAGATAATACGGTTCCTTTCTAGACCATTAACCGTTGAATCGTTGAGAACCCTCAAAGTGGCGCCGCTATTCCCCGACGGGGCTACTGTAGCTTCCGAAATTATTACTTTTGCAATCACGGCAGTCTAATTTCAGCTCCAATTACTTCAACTTCAGCAAGAAGATCATGATTATATTACTGGATAATTAGATTACATTAGATTAGGACTCATTCTCGTGCGGTAGTTGCGCCTCCAGTTATTGTATCATAATATTATCGAACGATTTTTGGCATTCTTATTTTTATTTCTACTCATTAAAAACACATCCTGTTCCCCTTCCTAGCTTGTGACACTGTAATGTGATTTCTTTACCTCTTTACTTCTTAAAAGAATTCATAAATATCGTGATTAAGACATGTTATGGACTTTTCAAGACTTTTCTCGGAGGAAAATTAAGTGCCTTAATTTAGTGCTCTCGTTGCCATTATTTAATATTTATTATATATTTTTCTATTAATTTGAACGAAAAAAGTGCAGTATAATGGAATATTTAAATAAAATTTTCGAAACACAATGCGTTCTGGTTTAATGCACCGATTAGCAAAACTGATAGAAGAAATACCGAAATGTAATACTAGAAAATAAAAGGTGTGTACCTATTGTGTTAGTATATTGTTTCCTATTTATTATTTTATATTTAATTGGTATAATTGAAGACCATTTTTTTTCGTGTGGCTCATATTTTTCTTGTTTAGTTTTCACACGGTGAATGGGAACTTGAATAACCTATTCAACGTTATTAGAATGCCGAAAAATGATGAAACCTTCTGTATTTTCAGTTGCTACAAGAAATTGTAGACTGTTTATTGATAAAACATTAATAAATTCGTTATTATTATTGATATTATTTCTCACGATAGCCAGTATTAGCTAGTAATTAGGTGGGGCTGTTAATTACTTTCGGAGTGGATTATCAAATATTTCCATACTTCATGATTTGTTTTCGGAATAACGGTACTGGAAGCTTTTTTAAATTTAGAATAAAAACAACGAAATAATCAGAAGTCAGAGTCTGAGAGGTGAAAACAGGGAGAGGAGCGTTTGTCCTAGACTGGCGTGTAAAGACGACAACGTGAACACGAAATTCAAATATCAACAGTCTGAGCAACGTTCTGGTCGTGGATTCCTCTTGCCAGGGGTTTTCCCTTTCTTTGCTATCGGAACAAGGACATCTGCTACCGATTTTATTTACAGGAGTCCAACAAGGATTCAACCACGAGGGGACCCGTTCTAACTCCACTTCCTGACCCTCTCGAGAATTCTAGGCTGGCAAACGAGACATTTAATTAAGTTCTCTAATAGAGCCGATCATACTCAAAGATAACCGCGTGTTATCAACAATCTGTTAATGAAAAAGTACATTAAGCATGCAATTCTGAACGCCTGCTTCCAAACTGTCCAGATTTGGGCATTACTCATTAATGAGGAGGGTACGTTAAGAATAATCAAGATAGCGGTTTACCAAAGCAATATATCAAGTCACATGATAAGTTTGGTTACATAGCTAGTTGTCTATAGCGCATACAAGCATGGGCAATTTCGGTTATGCCAATAATGTAATTGCCGGTGACATTGCATAAATATGGAAGTGAAGTGAGAACGCCGCGGCCCGGTTGACTGAGGTACATCGCAGCCACTTCAATTACCGCTCGTGTACAATTGCCGTTCTTAATGGCATGAACGGTTAAATTAGCCGTTCAATTTAATGATTGCGAACAGGACCTACGAGGCGAGGAGAAAGGCGGCTAGGGTCAAAATCATGGGACTGAATTTTCGTTACAAAACACGAAATTTGAGGAAGCGGCCATACGAAAACGCTGACTGAACGCCATCAAGTTTTTGTCGGTCTTCAATTAAGATGCTCAAATTATCCCGCCTGGTATGCTCAGCTCAATGGCATAGTATCGGACACGCTGAATTATCTGAATAGAATTTGAATTTAAATACTAAATCCGAGTTTTGGAATCGTATTGTGAGGGAACTCTACCACAGTCCTTTTCCAGTCGGTTTCATCGTTTGTCCATCATACATTGGGTGTAGGAGAATGAAATTTACTTGATTTTGGGTCGTTTATTCAACTCTTTGGATTCAAGAATCTCGGACGTCATCTAACATAGATAGGTTCAATAGATTTTAATAACGTGATGCAGTATTAGACAGTTCACTTAACTAAGTGCTAAAGTAAAGCAATTTGGTACGTTTAAAAATATATTAAATTAATTCCTTAAGTAAAAGTTTCCGGACCCCACGGTAAATCGTAGACGCCCCCAATGTACCGGAGCCTAGATTCACTTTCATCCGGTCGGAATAGACAATGGTGAGTTGGGCGAGGATGTCTCACATTAATTCGGTCTTATCCCACTTCAAATTGCTCCGTTCTCATGAACTGGAGCAACTGAGCATCGTTTGTGCCTTCGGGAACTAGTTTATTGGCTACCGGAGAAATACATCAGAGACTGCAGGCAGTCATAGAGATAGAGAGTAGATCAGACCAAATTCAGAACCCAATTACTTTACGAACGTAACACCCTTAACAATTACTCATAGGAAATACAACGTACAAGCTAAAATTTATGATATAAAGAAATATGAACTAATATAAAAATATTTGGAAAACAACTAAACATCATCTTTTACTCTGGAGCGTAATTCAGGAATAACTGATTACAGACAACGGTTGTTTAGCAATTTTCGAAAATGACCATAAATTTTAAGACCGTACAATACAGAAAATTGCCAGTTGGGCGAGAGCCTGATGACACGTCTCAAACGCTTCGCCTCGACTTCGACAAAATTAGTCGTAAGGGACTCACGTAACGGTATAACGTTCACTGGTCTCATAACTACTTTATTAATGTCCTAGGGATGCTTTTAAAATGTGTTTGTCTGTTACACAATATGCTGATTCCTAGGGAGGGCATCGAAGGAGGGTATTTGAAATCGCGTGACACTGGACTAATATAATTTGAAGCGAGACATTTTACTTGAGGATAGGAGTTAGGATTTTTTTATTATGCTATTATTATTATAAATTGATCACTAATTTCATATCACTAGATTTCCATAGTTTGTCTTTTTGCACATATTATAAAAAAAAATAATGTAGTAAGTCTACTATATTACAAATGGAATGCTAGTGACGATGTGGAAGAGGCTAAATTAAGTTAGTCAAGTAGTAGACTGGGGACTGAAGAGACTATTCAAGAGAGATTATTCAAAATAAACAAAACAGAATACATAAATTCTTCCTTTTCGGGCAGTAACAGCAACCCCCAGTAAAGTCGTACAGTGCGTATAAAATACGTCTGTATTTACGAGAAAAAAATCGTTTGAAGCTGTCGTGGACTATAATTTAAAAATCGGGATTGAGAAATCAAAGAGATGATTTCACTTTTTATTTAATATCCGCGCAATTGCCGATATTAGATAGACGATTTTATGAATTGATTATGCAACTATCTTAACTGCAGGTGGGCCGGCAACAGCCACTCAGAGAGATTCTCGAACCAGCCTTGTGAAAAAAGGAAAAGTACTAATCGGCTTGTTTATTAAAGGTTTATTTGAATTCCATTGTATACAATATACAAATTTCAACTTTCATGTCACTTGTATCACTTTTTTTGTAACCGAGTTCGACCGGCTCATTATTCCTTAAATGTTTTTCGCTAAAACTATATAAAATTTTAGTGCACTTAATTCCGTAGTTTTCCTCCCCATTTAGCTAGACCTGTTTTGGCTATTTCACAAAACGGCAAACTGTACTCAATTCAATAACTACAGATCCTCGTTCGTTTCCAAATTGCTACTTTTAGCGATGTACCTTTCCGCCTTAGGTCTTGTAAACAATGCGGCCCGAGTATTCAGTCGAGATTTTAGAAAGTTAGCTGCGGTCTCAAATTGTCGAAGCTGGGATTTGTGCCCCCTGGCGGTGGTTCGGTTATAAATCAGAGCCGGGTGAACAGGGTCTTCGAACGGCCAAATGAATTATGGCGGCGGCCGGCTCCACTAGCGGTCTCTTCCAATACAGCTCGCGGTGGGGAATATATCCTCGCACTCCCCATTAGGTGATCGCGCGCTGTTTACTCATCACGATATCCCGACAGACTGTTCAGTCGTTAACTGAAAAAAAAGAAAGTTTCCACTTCGGAGGCGATAAACGCTCTACTGTATGTGTTAACGACGCTTGAAGCCAGTTATCACGAATAACAATTCGTTTCTTCTCGGAGTTTTCACAATCCATTGAGGGCTGTAATTTTTAGTATTTATAAACCAATTAATTTCATAATTAAATAATCAATAGTTCCTTTTTATTTTTATTTTTAGTGGGAAATCTCTAAAATAGAGTAAACAAATAGTATAGAATGACAGAAGCCGATGGGACGTCGGAAATGTCGAGGGGGTGAAAACGGTTTATCATGGAACAAAATCAGCGAGCGGGCACAGATCACGAGAGTAATTATATTCATTGTTCTTTGCGATTCTGATTCATTGTTTTCTTTATAAGCCAACATAATTATATACTATCGGAAACTGATGTTATTATCGTAATTTATATTTGTAATAAATAATTGAGCAACACTAAGATTATTCCCATAAATGGGAACGATATTGCCTTCAAAATGTCTTTCATGCTTTTATTGCTATTAGATCTCGATCTAATTTAATCTGATTTCGAGGTCTTCCTTAAGACGAGTGGGGAATGAAAATCTCGCTAGAAATAAATGATTAATCGGAAATATTTAGGGTAAATATTTATTATTTTACTATTGAAAATGCAAAAGTTGCTTAAGGCGTTACTTTGGCTATAAATTAAACTGAGAATCAGCGCACTTCTTCGCATGAATAATGAATTGCTCCCATCTGAATACTGGATATTGGTCTGGTGTGACCTCGACGACTCCTTCGCCCGATCCCCCAGTTTATGTCGGCGGTGACCTACCCGTGTCGCAACCGTCATCTAATTTATAGAATTAATGGCGAAGGACTCTGTCCGGGAGAATTACGGCGAAAAGTATTTCAGTTGCCCTCCAGACGAAATATAGGCCAATTCTCTCTCCAGGGTTGACCGCGTAGCCTCCTCATGAGGGCCACGATCCGAAATAACAGATTCCCGCGGATCTTCAATACAAGACAGCTCCATATAAATCTTACATTAAATGTCGTATGGTCACAAATAACGCCGGAATATCGATACTACACGCGATTTCAAGAGACTGCTCCACTCCTTGGTGTTGTGCGGGACTTTGATTCTAATTATCATGCACCGTAACTGAGTTTTCTACAGCTCCAGTAATAGGACAGGTTGCTAAAAACAACATTACATACAAACTGAGAAATGCTACGTATGTCCGCTTCTCCAAAATTATATATTTTCTGAACCAATCGGTATGGAATTGAGCACGTTTCCTCAAATACCGGGAAGTACCGTTCTTTGGTTATAGTCACGAGATAGTAAACTGAGGTCGGTTGTGAGGGGGAGCTGACCAGTTCACACACCGACCTCGGCCCCGTAAAGCCATTACCGTCTAATTGGGGCCTGGACCCGTCTCATCCTTTCAGTTCACACACAGCCCGATACGGAGTGCGCTCATAGAAATTATTTGATTATACGCCGACGCTAGAGGGTATTCAGTTGCAAATGCGGGTGTCCAGAGCTGTTAATCAATTGGAAGGTCTCCTTGAAACAGATATTTTGGTCCGTCTATTTCGGTGCTGGTGGGGGGGCAAAAAAACATACAAAGCGGATTCGAAAGAGAAAGAAGCTTGGACCGCTTGATGAAAAGGCCTTCATAAGACAAGTGATAAAGATGTGAAAGAATGAGAGGAATACTGCTTACAAATAAGCAGGATGCAGATTGCATTTAGATTACAGAAATATTCTATGACAATTATTTGATCGCAGAAGAATAACGAGTGTTCATGGTAATACAAAATCATACTAACCCAATTACTATAAAGTTTCTTAGAATTTAGATAAATTCATTGTTATTTAGAAGGATTGGAAAATATATATGTTGGAAATATTCATTGGGAATGCTTCAATTCTTCTACAACCAATGGCGCCATCTAGAAATGTCGAGCGGCAATAACTAATGCTCAGATTCCAGCCACTACTCCAGTCATGAAAGATCGCCTTTTCGTCTTCATCAGTAGAATTCCGTTAGCAACACATCGCAGTAAATTCCCATGAGCGCAGTCGGTGAAGCCCAAGAATAATTATACTGCCATTAGTAACAATCGTAATTGTTTTACCAATCTATTTTCTGCATAAAAAGTAGCTGAAAAAAAGCACTCAAAATATGACAAAATAGGCCATATGTTTTTCATTCACAAATTTATTACTACTCATATATAATCTGATGTCATAAGTGTACGTTGTTATGAAATCTCTAATTTCCTCGGGCATGTGAACGACGGGCTCATTCATCGTAGGGATAGTGAACGGACGAAATAAAACTGCTGCACCTCCTCAATATTACTCAAGCCCGGGGGCGTAGGAAAAGCACGCGAGAATTGTCCTGACACTGGGGGCCGACTTTCACACCGTCTGCCGCTACAAAAGAATAGCGCACTCTGAGATTTGCTCCCGAACCGAAAGCTCGCCGATTTGTACAATTAAGAAGTGCAGCCATGATAGTATCCAGTTCGCAGATACCGGGCACTTTAATAACTACCGTGAACTCCTCCAGAGGCTGCACACATCCCGATCCCTTTCACAAAGACATAAATGATTGCGTCTGAAAACGATTTAGTCATCGCACGAATTTTAAGTACTCTTTCTCGGTTCCCATTTGATTTTTTTTCCTCACTTAATTATTGGGTCCCTATAAAATTATAATGTGTAGAAATAATTTTCGTAACACTTTCAGCTTCAGTTAGATGAAACACGATTTAAGTTATTTAAGTAATCGACTCATAAATAGTGGTATGGAAAGTTTCTAATAAATAGACTAGTACAACTGGTTTATTCGCTCTCAGTACCGAAGTTTATTAATTAATTTCGAAAAATGTTTAGCGTATTATTGATACAAAATTGGTAACTGGGTTCAACGATACAACTACTGACATATAGCCGGCAGAAGAGCATGATATCCCTTTTACATTTCGAGCTCATCTATTATTCAGTAGGACGGGCAGATTTGTAGCCCGCTTCTGGTAGGGAAGGATCGAGGCTAGACGTGAGCTACTTGTGAACCTTTCACACCGTTGAACTCTCGTTACTTTCATGTCCCGGAGTCAAACCACGGAGGTGAATCTCCCGGCTCCTCTTATTTTCCAGCTTTATGTAAAAGCCGACCCAACGACTCTCTATAGGTTCAGTTTTTAATATCGAGTCCTAATCATTTCTATGATACGTACAAGAGAACTTTGATGATTTTCGTTATGTTTATTAAAACATTGAATCGAAGGTCTTATAAAAACCGAATATTACGTGCACCTAATTTTTATCTAGAAATAAAATCCATTGAATCTACTCCGAAACTTTGAGTCAGCCAAAATTAAACAAGATTAGCACATTAAGGAACATCCGATGGTTGGTATCGACGCTCTCCAAATAAGGATAAAATTCCATTACACCACTGTACATGAATTCCATTAATTAACGGCACCATTTGTTTATTTCATATATGAAGTAAGTCCAAAGGTCGTATTCTATAGTAAAATATAAATATACCATAGTATGAAATACAATAGTTACATATTACTTCAAACGATAAGAGACGATTGTTGTACATGAGTGAATAGAGCAGTACGTCATCAAGCTCATGGGAACATTCTTGTTACAGTGCTCTCATTACAATCAGATTTGCATTATGAAAATCAATTACAATACCCAGAACCACAATTTTTTATTCTTTCCCCATCGTCTAATTGTATTGTGGAGATTATTTAATCTAGGTAAAATTACACACTATAAATTCATACCTGATCACTATTTCTTAACGATTTCCCACACTATTATTAAGGGTTCGTTATTATTCGTTTCGAGAGAAACGTACGTACGGGGTTTCGAAATGGAACATAGATCTACGAATACGGGCGAATAAATTAGGCCTTTTTAAAGATAAATAACACTTTATTGGCAGATTTATTATTTACAATCGTTAGCCACATTATATACAGGATACAACAACTATGACTAACAGCGATTAGCTAGTAAATCATCCGTATAGCTTATCATCTCACGGTAAGGTAACGTCGAAGGTAACTAAAACTGATATAAATATTTTAAAAAAATGAGCGAAAAACAAGTGAGCACGAATCGCAAAGTTAAAGCAGATTACGGTAGCGCCTCAACGTAGAAGACTGCCGTGGGCGTTTAGTGGTAGCGTCGGTTATTTGCCAGGGTTGGGGTAGTTGTAGCCGGAGCTGGGTGAGAAGCTGGGGGTAGAGGGTCGGCCGCCGGCACCCGGGAACCCACCGGCACCACCGGGCCTACCTCCGGCACCGCCGGCTCCAGGGTAACCGCCAGCACCGCCGGGTCTACCTCCGGCTCCGGGGAATCCACCGGCTCCACCGGGCCTTCCTCCGGGACCACCGGCACCGGGGAATCCTCCCGCACCTCCAGGGCCACCCGCACCAGGGAATCCTCCGGCGCCTCCGGGACCACCGGCTCCGGGGTAACCGCCAGCACCACCGGGTCTACCTCCGGGACCGCCGGCACCGGGGAATCCTCCGGCACCTCCGGGACCACCGGCTCCGGGGAAACCACCAGCGCCTCCGGGACCACCGGCTCCGGGGTAGCCGGCACCTGGGAATCCTCCGGCTCCTCCCGGTCCGCCGGGACGTCCTCCGGCTCCGGGGAAACCTCCGGGTCTGCCGCCGCTACCGGGGAATCCGGCTCCGGCACCTTCGCCCTTGTAAGTGCCGTCATCGATGATTCCGGCGGCCTCGTCGGCGGCGTTCTTTTCCAAAGCCTTCAAAATTTCTTCGGGGATCGGCGGGGGAGTAGGTAAGTGAGATCCTTGAGGCACGAAACCGTTTTCGTCGGCGGTGTAGCTGATTTGAATGTTCTCGCCCTCGGGACTGGTGTAAGAGAAGGAGCCCTGTGCGGTCTGAGCCTCGCCTTCGGGTCCGGCTCCGGCGTTCTTCAGGTAACCTTGTTCTTGCGCCACAATACCGTTTCCGGATTCGAAACTGAAAAGTAAAATGTTCAGCGCGATAGTTATTTTACGGTCTTAATGAAGTATATTTCAGTTTCATGAAACATTAGCGGTTTATCGTATAATTATTGCGAGTGATGCGGGAATATCGCTAATCACCTCCAAGAGTATGATCCGTCTCCTTGATTAGGGTTGTTGGTTTGAGAAATGATGGGGATGACGGGTCCGGACGGTTGGAATCCGCCTGCACCTGGGAATCCCGCTCCACCGGGACGACCGGCACCACCGGGACCTCCAGGAATCCGGCACCTCCGGGACCTCCAGGAATCCGGCACCTCCCGGACCTCCAGGGAATCCGGCACCTCCCGGACCTCCAGGGAATCCGGCACCTCCCGGACCTCCCGGACCTCCGGGGAATCCGGCGCCTCCTGGACCTCCGGGACCTCCAGGACCTCCGGGACCACCCGGGAATCCTGCACCTCCTGGGCCTCCGGGTCTACCCGGGAATCCTGCACCTCCGGGACCACCGGGGAATCCTGCACCTCCTGGGCCTCCGGGTCTACCCGGACCGCCCGGGAAACCGGCTCCACCCGGACCTAAAAAAGCGCGAATATTTATGAAATATTCGTATTGCCAAATTATTTATTCCATTGTCGTTAGCTGCTATAACTCGGTATGTAATGATCGACAAGTTTAGGTTCTGATACTAAAAATTTGTTTGTGCGAAATTGAATCATTTAGTAATTATTGTATCGATTAATAATTATTAACCTCCTGGTCTTCCTCCTCCGATCGGGGTAGTAAGAATGCTGCCGCTTCCTCCCGCGCCACCGGCGCCAGGAGGTGGTAGATACTTGTTGTCCAGCCTGGCCGCTGTAGCCGCTCCCACGATGACCACCAGTGCTACTACGAACTGCAGAAATCGTAACCGTTAACTACCGATTATATTTTCAGAATATTACTAGCCACGTATGTAGGTTGTATATGCCAGAAATGAATGAAGGGTGTTATTCCACCGAAGGATTAATTACTCTCGGCATTCAATGAGGGTTTCGGAAAAATGAAGCTCGAGTACAATGGAGCGTCTGGAAATCTGGTCTGACGGAATGGCAAACATGCATAGGCGCGGAGTCCACGGTACCGGCGTGATATTCAGTTGCGCGGGAATCATTGTGGGAAAGTACCGCCGACGTAACGAGGGAGAGGAGGCGAGTAAGGCCCCGGCCCGGGCCCGGGACCCGTTATGCAATTTCCTGATGGTCCGCCCCCGCCGGCTTAATTGTACGCTCGTTTTTCTTCGGCATTATCCGATTTTCCCGACCCGGATCCGAAACTTTTCCGGTCGCCGGTGCGCTACAACCCCTGCGGTTATCGGTCGGTGATTTATTAAGCACGGGCGATGGATGCAAACGTGCTCGAACCGTGTGCACGGCCACTATCCGATCGGGATGATCCCCTTAAACGTTGTGCAATATTGGGGGAACGGTGATGTTTTTGCGCCCGTCCCTCCACTCGTAATTGACCCGTTGCGCAACCTCTTGAGACAATACCGACCATGTCCGTGATATCATACCGCCTTCGATCTCCTCAGGTTTGTACTCGGTACGACGCCTCAATAAATTCCTAGTTTTGGTCAGAGAAACTGTTACGATAATTTTGAATATCTAATTTTTCCTGTCTTTTCACGCTAACGTCTCTAAGAAAAGAAGAGAAACATGGTGCATACAAGAAAATTTAAAAATCAATAAGGAGTTTATATTATAGACATATATTCTACAAAGCCTATTTTCCAGTTAAGAGAGCGAATTTTAAATTGAAATAATTAAATTTAAACTTTTAAACCCTGCTCTAATGAAAATACCGTATATCATTTGCAACATAATTAGTTTTATACACAATTTTTAATAATACTAGTTCTATGCAATTGGAGAATATATTATGCGGATTTCTAAACGAACCTTTAGACGTGAGTATGAAATAATTCACGGGGATTTAAATGCCGCGACAGTACATATCATCCCCTACCTATATAGCATGTGAATGTAGCATTCACAGCTGATATAAATTGCACTCTGTAATTCGCGTTGTAGTTATATAAAATCGAACGGTGCCCATTTCGCGGAAAAATGATAGCGTATGGAATCGTGAGAGTCACTTCTCCTGATCCCAGACTGACATTACACCGAGTGGCATTAAAAAAATTAGTGCCAAGAGATCATTGGATGAAACAAACATGGGCTAAGATCGTCATGGTGTCCACGCTCAAATATTGTTCCTCTAGATCGGGATACCCGCACTGACAGTGTTATGGGATCCGCGAAATACTGAAGCAGAGCCGAATTTTAGCAGGGAGAGATCCTTAAACGAATTACCAATGATAACCAGAATAATCGGGGTTGAAATCGGTAAAGCGATTTCCACCGGAAAATCATCCAATTAAAATGTCCGGGAACGCTCGTCTGAGACTTCAAGCCTGGTCATAAAGGCGCGGATTATCGTGGATCTAGATAACGGCAATAAAAACTGTGCTCTGGAATTGTTTAAGACATAAAACTGAAAGTTGGGAGGGTTTAATTACAACGATAAAAGACACTGCAAAGAAGATAGTTAAAACAATAAAAATGAGTGTGAATTGAATTTAAGAATATTGCTGAAATTGCAGTGAAATTATTAGTAAAATTTGTGTTACCCCTCGCATGCTGCTTCTTGATATCGAGCTGTGGCCCTGAAACTATTCGGCGCGTCTTGTGGGCAATCTGAGACTTTGAAAATCAGAGTACTGGATAAATCACAACGCGTTATGTTTACGAGGTAAAGGTGAAATATTTTATAACGGGCGGAGCTTAAATCTGAGAATGGGCTTGACTGCTTTGTTCTTCCGTGATAGCTGCGCCTGGAATGGTTTAGGCTTGAGTCTCCCGGGAGTTATATACAGAATGAATCCTGTGGAGGGTTGTAAGTGGGGAGTATTCTAGATTATTAGTCTCGAACTGATTTGTTTAAAAGAATAGTAATAATCTAAAAATATCGATTGGTTATTAGACATTCGAATAGTTTCATCGGGGAATATTTATAAAAATGTTGACAAAAGCTAGACTCAGTTATAAAAACTGTCCTGTAATGTTATATAAAGCTACAGGGACTGAGATTTTACCGAATAAGGGCCGAAAACGCGTAAAATAGACTGATAAACTGTTTCATGCGAGAAGTGTGTTAAGCTCGACCCAAGTCTGTACTCACGGCTCTCATGTTGACTGTTAGTCGCGTATGCCAGTACTGATAGCGTCCCGGGATCTCCCCGGTTTATATATGAATCCGAACGTGGAGGGGGAGAATCAGAACGGGGCGAGAATGAAGAATGAAGAAATAAAGAATTAAAAACCGGGCCGAAGGGACCCGCGCCTCCCGTGTTACCTCTAGCCCGGTCNGGGTACTCACCGCTCTCATGATGCCGGTTAGATCTAGATGCAGGTAATGATAGCTGTTCTCGGATCGGCGGGGTGTTTATATATAAAACGTTGAGAGCGGTGGAATGCGAGTGGGGGGGGGTGAGGGGCCGGCCCCCGGGAGAGAGGGTGGGACGGAGCAGCCCTACTTGTCCCGAGGTGACGTCACACATCCATCCCCCCACTAGACCCCCCTCGAACTCCCTTATGGCTTTCATTAAAACTGCAGTCGAACCGTTTCTTCAATTAGACTCTCCATCTTTCTCGATTTTTATTTCATGTTCGAGATCGTGCTCGTCAGATCTACCGTTATAATTCTAAGAAATAACACATAAAGTTTATATAATTCTTATACTAGAATGATCACGACAAAAGTGTCCAATACAATAGGTTATTTATTGTACGACATAGTGTTCTATTTGTAATTTAAGTGTGAAAGAAAAACTTTTTCATTTTATTTCAATGAGAAGATTTCGACTTAAGTTGCCAGGGGGATAATGGTTATCCGATGAACAACTGATAAATAATTTGATGTTTGAGAACTCGGGAGGATAGAATTCGTGCAATGCAATGTAATTTTACTATTTCCTTCTTTAAACAGAGATTTTAAAAAAAATATAACAAAATAACAGGTACTTAGTTCATTTTCGTTTCATACAATTTATTTATTTATTACTATTTATTTTCTGGTTTCTTCTGGGTTGGTGAGATATCGTAATTAAGCCATTCGTAAGATTAAGATTCTCTTTGTTTTATTCATAATAAGTCTTGCACCACGGGTTTCTCAAAATCGAAAAATTCCTCCGTTCTAAAACAAAAACACGCTCTTTCTGATTGGGCCTGGATGCAGACCGGTTCCGGCTTCCGGTTACTTCAGTTTGTATAAATTCTTACCAGAAAATTTCTCTAGTGTTACCACATTTTCAGATTGTAATTTTATTCCCGGGCATGTCTTTTTGCTGTTATTACTTATATGTAACCGTGTGAATTAGAAAGAATGCAACTAGCGCGTATTGTATTACAGACTAAGGCTACCGCTGTTGGCACCGCTGTAAGCCTTGAGTCCTGAAAATGTTTACACATTGTATAACAAACTGTACTCTTTCGTTTATTAGCAGTAGTATAAATTGCATTATAATCGGGAAATTAACCTGTGTTATCAGCTCACAGATTGTACAAACCAAAAATTATTTCTTTGACACATGTAAATGAAATACTTTTACTCAATTAACTCTTAAATTTCATTAAAATGTGCATAACCTCATTGCAATGTTAATAGTGCTTGAAATTAAAGCATTAATATTATGATCTTAAATTCGTTAAAATTACTTTGAGTATATGAAGTGAGGGCTCCTGCGATATAACAATTGTCTGAAATCACAATGAAGAACGGTCCTGATGCTCAAAGTTATCATTATGTTACCGGAACGTTTCATGCACGACGAATACTTTATCGAGACGCCTCGCCGGTAAATACATGCCTTAACTAGGAATTCAGGAGAAACCCTAGTAGCGAAGGGACGAATTTCTTGCGGGGGATAACCTGCAGTTTGTAATTCCATAATTTTCCCATCGACTAAATTGCCCGGTTCAAAAGTGTAGGCTCGGTTTTACAAAACTGTCCGTTGCTTAATAGCTATTTTATGACTCCAAGGCTGAAGATTTTTGCAAGAATCTCAGGACCGGGATCGATTCGAATGTCGAAGTTATTACCCGAAATTATTTCGAGCGACTCCGTTTCAAAATATTACTAATTTAACGAACAATTAAGTTATTGTTGAAATTGTGTTGCCTTCATCATTCTATCCGTTCGTTGGTCCACTGTAGAATTATATTTTTTTAGACGTGTTGAAGCTTTTGAAGAGCAGTGTGAAAATGAAGTTATATTCGTACAAAAATATAAATTTTACAGGATATGTAATTGCCCCAAGCGCGTTATCAGATTGAGAAAAAAAAAGAGATTAATATTTATAATTCCATCCGAATCCATTCGAGGTGATTAAGATATCACACACATCCAGCCGGGGAGCAACAGCCTTATGAGGCCATCAGGCCCGAAACCAGTTTTCGCAACTCTAGAAAGGGATCTGAAAACTCATTCAAATATAATTACCGTTTCAAAGAAAGCGACAGAAATATTCACGGATATTTTATTTCTCGAACATTTTGATCGATGGCCGCCCGCAGAAATGTCCGCCCGCCCGCGACTAGGAAGGTCGGGCCTTTGCTATAAAAATCGCCGGGTCGGTCGCTTTTGCAACGCCGATGTAATCGGGAACGTCGAGAGAATCATCAGCCGTTTGGAATGTTCAAAGGCGGCCCAGACAATCGAGGATGTGATTGGGGAAAGGAAGGAAATACAATACAATTCAAATCGGGACAACTTTACACCACCGTTTTTTTTTAAATGTAGTTAAATATTCGCCTAATGCATAATGTGTGTCAATTTATTTTTTAATGTGCACTTTGTGAGGAATGATTATTACATTTAAAACCTCCGTTACTGTTTTCATATTAGAACAACGCATAAGGCAAACCAATAAACGAACTACATTCCTGAAAATCAATTATTGTAATTACCAAATGTTAAGACAACTGCTGGCAAAACAGCCCCTTATTTTATAGAACTACAATTACAAAATATCGTAAGGCGTCCAATTTATTTAAAGATTATAAAGTACGAGGAAATTTGCTGCACAATATCGTCGTAGTTAAATGCGGAATGCATTCTGCGAGATGAATGCGTACTAGTTTGATGCATTCCCGAACCATTCTTGGGAAATCTCACTTTTGAACAAATTTTGATACACATAATATACATACAAGAGGAATGAAAATTTTTAAAACCGTTGTAACCCTATCCCCGAGTATTCCGCAAAATGCTCCGTTCATAGAAATGCTTTGGATTGCTCACGAAGAAATGCTCACGGATATTTGATGGGACTTCACGGATCTTTTGAACGGTTAATAACGAGCGTTGAAGCCTAACGAGAGTTGGCTGGTTTCTCTCGGGTGTCATGCGTGGTACAGGTGGGAGGATACCGAGCCGGCCTGATAGTATTATGGCGTTTCGCACGTCCTTTCCTCTCGGCCGGGCCAGTTACTTTCCTGACAGCTAGCCGCCGAGGCGGTCGCCGAACGGTACGTGGAAACCAATCGAGACGGTAAATTAACCTAATGTAGCATGCATTTACGACAGCTTCAAAAGCCGCACACTTCAAACTCTGTTTAAAACAAGAACTATCCGTGTGATTCAGTTTTGTGAGTTTAAATTGTGATTACCGTAGAATTATCGTGTTCGACACACTTTGTGGATAGATAAGAGTCGCCGAAATTTTATCGGTACGGAATTTTGGAGTTTATAAATATTTCGTAATTAACTTAAATCCGGTTTGGTAATCTGCGAAAGAAAACTGCATAGTTTTTTCGATTTTCCGTCTCCTCCCGCCTAGGAAACAGAAGATCGTAAGAACTATGGTAACTTAAATCTCTCCTTGAACGTTCTCCTTGAAATTCCGCGCTTTTTTTACACCCGCATGTCGGATCCTTGCCATATATAATACATCCTCAATGAAACATATACATTGGTTTCAAATGAACACTAGTTACGACAACCTCCAATCTTTCGTAAAATATTTTAATTGAAACATCCAACAAAATGTATTAAAAACAAAATATTTTTGTAGCGACAATTAGTGGTGGAAAAATTATATTACAGTGGAATCGTAAAATTTATGAATGATTATTTGTGGAAATATGACAGGGAATTTAGTTCACACCGGAAAACTATTTCTTCGATATTTTAAATATTTTTTTTTTTTTAAATTGTAGGTTTTGCTCTACTAACATCAATAGCCTATCGGAAATTCGATTGCGTACGCTGCATCTCGGATCAATAGAGCAAATAAAATGGCGAACACTGTTAGAGGACGTCGTGAAACCGCAAAATAGAGGTCACGAACCGAATTCAACCGTCGGCGAGGGCAACACGAAAAGATCTTGATGGCCGGCGACTCCTCACACATCGACTGAATAAAGGAAGGGTGTCGGCCGCCTTTCCGATGGCAAAACTTGAAGATTCTATTGTAAAATTGAAACTCGTGACCGCACTCCGCCCCGTCTCATTATTGGCCGAGATAAACTGTGGAGCGGGGTCGGGGCCCGCTCATATTTTGCCCGGCGAGTGATAAAGTTTTGCAAGTTTGGAAGCGCCGCGTTCCATCTCGGCCACTCCTCCCCACCAAAGACCGGATCGTGATGTATCGCAACTTGTATGTAGATTGCGTCTAATGGCCGACCTCAGTCGGAAGACCGTCGGTCCGTTGCGACCTTTGATTTTATGAACGATTTTTCCTCGGACCAATTTTCCCGCACCCGGGGGCCTTAATTAACCTATGAATATGCCAGGCGGGACGAATTTCCGGACTTCTGAATAACCCAGCGTTTCAAGAGTCCACTGGGAATATCCTTTAAGGGTATACATAAAAAAAATATGAAAAATTAAGGACGCTTAAAGGGGAAAAAATAAGACATTTCGAAAACAATTTTAAAACTTAAAAATACTTTATTCGCATTCCTTCGCATGAGAAATTATAGCTATCTTTAATTATTTATCAGAAATAAATTAGTATACTTGGATACTCATAATGGCACTGTTACATACCGTTGTTCGCGTTCAATGCGGACAATTTTTATTAAGTTATAGAATAAGAGAAAGATATAAATGCATGGCCGTATGTATCGCCCGTTTCGCAATGTATGATTGCATCGTGAAATACCTCCACAACGTCTATTCTTTAAGTGCATTTTAAATACAGACCGGGCCCGGTGCCTGATTGCTCTCGGCCGGCCTTCAGAAGGGCACGTTTGAGGATCTACATGCGAAGAAAAAGTGTACGGACTCCCGTCCACGATTGTACACTTAACGTCACCGCGTTATACAGAACCGGTCGTAGACTGAATAGACGACTGAATTAGCAATTCTCCGGTCGCAAAACTCCGTCCGCTCCCTGTTTGGACAGACCGCTTAATTTCATAATTGCAGTAAACGTTTTATTTAAAAGCGGTGAATCAACATTTGCGCAACGTTCGCCGGTATATTTTATCTTAAAATCTGATGACTTGTGCAGCACCCCTCATCTGTAGAATCAACTTGTGAATGTGATTATTTATTCTTCAGTTAGCGATACAGACTCGCTGATAAAGCATATAATATTCCAATTTTAATTATAATACATTAAGATATGATCCTGTAATGATTTAAAAATAAAGTCGTGATGTGTGTGCGAGATGAAGTATTTTTTATACAGCAGTCGGTACAATACAATGACAAGATACAGTTTATCACACTAAAACTAGGCCCCCGTCTAATACCTCCTGACATAATTGAGTACTTCGGTGCGACATTAAACAAAGTTTCGACTTCACGACCAAAGCGCCATTTTTCGTTCCGTTTCGGCTCCAACAGATCTCTATCTCAGTTTTATTCGAGTTTCGTGATTGGCACTAATAGTTCGTTGGGAGAGGGCCGCCCGCCCTCGCCGCCTCTACCAGTTGACGCCGTCCGACTAACTTACACGGCGTTCTTTATGTATCCTTATGTAACATTGCTCCGGCCGTAGTAAATGTTATAATCGGACCTGCAGAAAAACTTCATACTTCATTATGTGAAGAAGTAAATGCAGTTTACGACGGGACTTCACTAACCAGGAAGTCACATCGCGACGCTAGTTGAAAACAAGTTACTTCATCCTCGCATTCAGTAAACTTATATCCTCAGTTTTGGTAACGCTATTTTAGTTATAGCTATGATATATTTCATATGATATATATTGAATTTTATTTTGAATTGAAGCGGTGTTACGACTATTATTATTTAAAGCAATTTCTTCTTCTAACTATAGTCACGAGATATGTCTACTAGCCGTATGCTCTTATAACTTGAGTGCTTCATTGATCATCGTTTCGAAGGCTGGGACATAACCCCTGTCCATATTTCCGGAGCATTAACCCCCGGAATATTTCCTCCGCCGTGAATCCAGAATGTCCCGTTTACTTCGAGCGGTGACTCCTCGGCCGGGGCGATGCTATCGGCTTTCTCGAACCGGCCCTCGGTGCGAATAGGACCGTTAACGGATACTCCCCTTGGGCCGCACTTCATTAGCCGTTCGCGAGGCTAAACGGGCAAAAAAGTCCCGTTCTCGTGACGGGAGTACAGCTGCGGCCAAAGGCCGAACGCCTGGTTTTCAGCCGGTACCTTCTGCGAACTGAATGAATTGCCTTGTTCGACATTCCTCAGCCAGCGATAAATTATTGGTAAAAACTGTGCTTGAAATGGTAATTTTTCTTTAACGACATTACAGTTTTTACATCTCTTCTAATGGCTGGATTTCTTAATTTTTAATTAAATTAAAATCGAACAACTCGTTCTTGTCATACAGCCTCACCCATAAGAATAACCTTCGAACAATAATGCAAATTTGCTGCAAAATTTTAATATAATGCATAATTATACAAAATAACAGCCTTGACGATGAATAATTTACATTTCACTGAACATTAATGAAACAAATCTTATGTTTCCAGCTTCATTTGATATGTATATTAGAGAAATCAATAAAGCTTTAAAATCAGAATGAATATATTTCCTTTGTATCTTCACTATTAATCGTACTCTGTCTGATTTTTAAAGAACGTACAATGAACCTGGGTATTTCATTTGGGTAGGAATATATTAAAAAATGAATGTTTCGCGATGGAAGGGAGAGCGATGCGAATATTGACATAAGAGAAGGGATTGTGTAAATTCTGAATCGAAGTAAAAATTGGCGATGATCGTACAACTGATGACTTAAGAGTAAAACTAAATAGCTTGTTGCGAGTTAGAAGTCCAGCTTTAGCAACGGCTATTGCTCGAACATGGATGATGGCATGAAATCAAGTACGAGTTCAGGATATTCCATATTTGCATTTATCAATACCGGTTCTTTATTACGGGTGTAATCGAAAATCAATTTATTCTTTTGCAATTTATATTTATTTATTTTTCTGCAGTAAAAATAAATTAATAACTTTTGCTCGAGTGTCGAAGCTCTGCCAAACAAGCGTCAGGGGGAATGTGTTGTGAAGATTCAGTTTTTTTTGCCTTTTTTGTAACGTAATTTCATTATTATTCGCACGTATATTTTTAAAGATATCAGAATCGAATTATCGTCCTTACGCAACTTTTCACACTTGCACAATATTTGTGGGGCAAAATATGCAATTGATTGGAGAGCCATGGCACTATTATGAATAGTAGCCTTTTGTCCACATGTACTGTTACTCTGTGCCGGGATTTAAATAAAAAAAAATAATTTGTCCCCTTAACTGATGATTCTTGGAAATATATCTCTGCACTTAAACATATCTTTCGCTATAAGGACATTGCCGTTCCCTCATTTTATACTTGGCTCTTGCTTCACTGTGTGGCACTTGGCAGAGCAATATATTTCAAATGACTGTCGAAAAAATTCCGCACAAAAATGCCCTTTCGTTCCTCTCCAGCGGGGGCAATAAAGACAAAGGTCAGGGCGGAATCTCAGCGGGCAAAGGGCGATCATTATTGAAATTCGACGCCTGCATTACTTACCGTCATGGAAATGTCTGTCGCATCCTCACATCGCATAAATCAGTCGGTTTTTGGTCTAACGCCCCGCAGCTCACGACAAAATTGCGGAGAATATTTTACATACAAGCCGTGAGAGGATCCGCATCGGTTACGCCAAAATGTCAGTCGTGTATATTATGATATCTGCCATTTTCAGATAGCAGAAACCAGAAGTACATGTCAATTGTTACCCTAATTATGTGGTCCAGTCAAAACATTCTGAGAGTGGAAAGAATAACTGGTTTTCATTTAAAATGAACTAATTTCTAAAAAGAACCAAACAACTTTTAAAATATTTTCTGGAAACCTAATTTCTTAAATTGTAAATGATATTTGTAAAATATATAACATATAATATGCAAATCTGTAGATAAAAGCTTACACGTTCTATGAATTAATTCCTCTTTTATTTTTATATTTATTGTATTAAATATTTTATTATATTATCTCCGAAGTCCTTTCGATAATAAGCCCGTAATGATTTGAGCTCAGGAGACGAATGATTTATTTAATAAAGAATACTGGTAAGTAGTAAGAAACATAACTAAATCCGAACCGTTAGTATTGAGGCAGTCGCTCCTGAGCTTTCACTTTTATCCAGATAACGATCACCACAAATGAATCCATAGCTGCCCCCGTTATTAGCGCTTCTCGTATCTCCTAACTGACGCGAACTTTACGCGGTGTCTCATTTGAGAATAAATTATCGCTCCCCTTTGGACGCGTCCGCGAACAAGGTGCCGTGAGTCCTGTCTAGGCGAAGTTTTCAAGCCAATAAATATACATCGGAATCGGCCAATGTCTTTTGCGAAATAAACCTGTGCCGTCCGACGGCATCAATCTCAATTCAACCGCCGTTTGAGTCGTCTTCAGCCCGCCGAGACGAGATACGCCTCCCGCGAGTGAAAGTCGCTCGTTCCCGGTCGTATTTCTCAAAAATGGGAGCCGATTTCGACGAGTTCGTAGGCCGGCAATTTAATTTTAAATTACAGTTCCTCAGCACCGGCTGACCTTTGTCGGATTTGTACTTGGAAATTTGTCCCATCCCCGAGATCTAGTCTGCACACAATGCCGAGCGCGTCGTGCGCTCCAAGGGAATACTCGCTATAATTATGCTACTCATCAAGTATGTATGCCGGGACGTGTGCATTTCCTACGACTCTCTGTGGGGTCGTCACTGGGACTAGAGTCGGTCGCTGCCGTTAAAATCTAAATTTTTCTTTCCTGAAATGCGGTCTACACCGAAAGACAAAGTAAAAAGGCAAATATATGCAAAAATAACTGTAATATACTACAACTTAATGAATTGGCGTTAATTCAAAATTTCCAGTATGCCAGACGATTGTTGATGACCACTCGTAACAGGGATTGCATAGTTCCCCGTTCAGAGCGGTATTAGGTCTGAACTGGGCGGATTTATCGCCTTGTGTCGCAACGGAAGAACAAAAGAGATCGTGCGAAACACACGCGTTCTAATTAAGCCATGGATTAAGCCTGGCGGCGGTCTGGGAGCCGAGATGTGCGGGAAACTTCGAAAATCCGAAGGGGACTTTCCTCGACTCGTCGAATCTAAGCAGGAAAAAAATATCGCCTTCGTTAACACGGCCGCGAGCTGGGGACATTTGGCCCCGGGCGGAAGGACACGAAGGGACTGAGAAGTTATAGTCTCAATGACGTCTCGTGCGTGAGAACCTTAAGAAGAATGAGTGGGTAAACCTAATATATACATCCGTTAGGTGGATAAGTTTGTAGTTTCCGGGAGAAAAGTCTCACAGGGATAATCAACAAGAAATAAGAAAGATACAATGTATTTCAATCGCCTTGTCTAGGTTAGGGCAACATGATATTCAAAGTTTGTTTAAAATGATTGTTTTCGGTTAATATTTTAGACTATTCTGTACGCTAAATTGCTCTTGGAATACTTGACAATAAATCAATCAGAGGAGCAGATTTGTCGGCCGTAATCTTGACGCGTTTTGAATATTGGAATAAATTTTATGGGTCTTGCTGGCGGTTGACTTTCACCGGGGGCGGCGTCGTGCTAACTGTGGCCTCACTCCACGCCTCCTCTTCCTTCGAGAGTCGGCACCCACAATCCGGCTTACGCGTCCAATCATGTTCAACAACAATCCGGAACGCTCAGAGCTCCGACTTAATTCCTTGTTCGGACCTTTACTTTGGCCCACCGGAAAATACTAGAATATCAGGGTAATACGGTAAGAAGAAAAGGTTTGTAATAACTAGAGAATCATTCAAATATTCGTTCCATATATGCAGACAGTTTCATTGGGGAACTTGTGTTTTAATTAAGTTGTAAAGCGTAAAGCAGAAGAATTAGTTTCGCCTAGTCTGTCTCAATTAGACCGAGTATTTCACAATTCTCGTTAAACTCACGTTCCTATTTCGTCAAGGATCTAGTTTCATAAATAGCATTAGAACAGTACAACAAAGGTGCCCGAATCTTCTCATTAGTGACTTTCGTCACCACGATTTAAGTGCTGAAATCATTCAGAATCAATATGAACTGAGAATGAAATAATAAGGCTCGATAAAATAATTTTTAATTTTCTTCATTTTAAAGAATATACCAGGGTGAATATCCGACTTCGTACAGACTGGGGCGAGAATTTTGTGCAAGGAAGAATTCACATGAAGATGAAATATTCACGTTCGGTCTCGAGAATAAATGACTTCATTCCCCCGGTGTTTCCGAAACTGCGTTGAAACCCGGCGGGTTTTGCAACTGGCCGTAAAAAAAGAGGACCCGCTCACGAGTCGCTCCGATGACTTAAGCAAATATATTTCTGTTCTCACGCCTGCCGAGTTGACCCCCCGAGTTTATCGGTCGAAGCACTGGAAATAATGAACCATTCTCAATAATTAAAGGTTCTAATGTCACTCGGCTGATGATTCAATATGCATTGTCTTAACTATGTAACGTATTCATCGCTCATGACTCATGACATAGCCTCAACGGTTTTTTTCTCAAACCTTTTATTAAATGGTGTGTTCAATCATCCGTGTCTGTCCCAATTTAATTTATATATTTTTTTCTTATTTACTGTTCTTATCCTAGGATTGTTCCAAGAAGTTACGGACGTTCTGAAGGTTCGCACCTTAAAGGTCCTATTGCTCAATCAATTAATTACCTCATTGGTAATTCTGCAATTACTTCGTCATTACAGTGAATGGATTTGGTCTAACTCGTTTAATCCAGTCCCTGGGTTAATGTTATATAGCATACACAGGTTTTGGCTTCTCTACTCCGTTATTAGTGTTCGGACGTATTAGATATCTACTGGTATTCATAAATGTAACAGCGAAGCAGAGATTCCAAGTATACCTACTCCTAGTATACAGCTCTCCTGTATATAACCAAATAAATATGTTGCATGATCGATAATATTGTTCATATTATTACAGTTGTAATAATTATATTTTATATAACGTATTTTTTATTTCTATGAGAAGTCAGCGTTGTATGTTCAAGATGATAAATTAATATACGGAAAACAGTAAAATCCAGTGCTTTATAATTATCGATTTATTCTAGTAGGCAGTTAATTTTCAAAATCCGGAAATAATATTCCTTTAGCAATAATCTTTAGCTGGAAAACATTCAAGATCAGCGGCGAGAAAATTAAAAATTAAGAACTGGGGACGATGACTCACCGGCGTAATATTAAATGAAAATTAAAGGTGAAAAAAATAGCCGAGATCGACATTTTGTATTCAGCGTGAGTGCCTCATTGAATATAGATTCCGCAATCCAATTTATTCCCCCGGGGATAAATTAAATGTTTTTAATTCTCCAATAGCACGACTGAAAATACGCACAGGAGGCCGGTATCGGTTATTAAAAAGGCAAAAAAATATTGAGAGGGGCCGTGATGTACTGGCGAAATGTGTTTTTTCCAAACTGAAACCTGAAATTATGTCGTCCTCGGCGAAGAAGACGGGGATATGATTTAAGCCGGGGTCGAAGCGCGATTAACCCACCTGAATGAGAAAGGTATCAAGGTCCGGCATTTAAGTGCCGCCATGATAGGTGAAATTAAATTGGGACGCTTCGCCACTTGCGACAGAGGGCCCACGGGGCTGTGAATCATCAAGTCACAGGGACTCTCAGAACACTCGCTTAACTTTGTGTCCGAGCCGACGATTTATTCCTTAAAGGTTTGCTTCCTACTTTAAACGCTATTTTTATGCCCTTGTACGGCTGGGAAGGAATTCTCACGACATTTCGGGACATAAAATGGTCCTAGTTTTAATTTAGGTACATAGTTTACGACTTCTCGGCATAGCCGGTTGCATTCCGTTAAGCTTGAGTGTCTGGGGTACGAGATCGGTAATTTTTCCCTTAAACTCTGCTTCCAACAGTAATTGTGGTTTTAAGGGCTCTAAATTTGGGGACGTGATGCCCATATCCTGATGGCGAACCGAATTATCATTAAATTACTAATTTGAAATAAACTAAGTAATGCGATATCGGATACCTAAAGAATACAATAAATGTCGTATCGTAACCGACGTTATATGAATCTTCTTGCGTGCCGTGCAAAATTCCTTTTATGTAACTGACTGAACACTTTTAACTTCCTCCTAGTAAAGAGGCAAAGGCCAATAATGTTACAGCGATATTCACCGAATAATTCTCGAGATGGGGATAAGCCGAAAACGGTCCAGCACCGGGCCATAGAAGTGAGAGGAGAAAATATTTCAAACCCAGGTGAATCTCGCAATGCAATTAAAGTTGCCTGCATTATAAAAGTTAAACTTTACGTTTTTTTTTAGTTCATTCCGTATTCTGGGCGGCGTTTGTGAAAATATTTCTCTGAATACTGTGTGGCGACCGGTGCTTTAAATTCTGATCTCGCTAACTACACCGGGCATGTAGAATTCGATGACCGACTTCTCAGACAAACGGAAGATGAAGAAGAGATGTCCTGAAATTGCCGCAATGTTCTTCTTGGGCGCTACAACGAAAATATTCGATTCGGCACGGACACGGTCGAGAATTGCCAAGGCCGAGAGCGGGGACTTAATACACCGTGACCGCCGCCGATGAACTTAGACCACGAACTGAGACCCAGAGCTTAGTGCCGCATTTTTCAGCATCAACTTCTTCCATGTATAGAATATTTCAGTCTATTGTCCCATTATTATGACGTGGGGGAATAATTATTATATTTTTAGAAGAATATTTCGGAAATTTGAAACAATATTTAGCGTTTCTTGTAAACCATACTCCGGGAGAAATAACAGAGCTTCATATACGTTTTATACACCGTTACGATTCCGGTGTAAGATACTAATCCTGCATTATCACAAATCATTATGAAATATTGTATGTCAAACGCAGGGTATGATTACTATTTTTAATTTACGACATCTGTTGGGCGATCTTGGAGAGTTTGAAATACGACCGATCGTGCGATCTTCTTTCTTCACTCGATGGCTTGTTCTTATGAACTTCTTCAGTGAAGTCCCGAATCTAGATTAGTGGAAGCTGTCGGATGGAATGTTCTGTCTGCCGCGTCACTCCACTGTTACTGCCGTTATCTTCTGTGAACGAGATCCCAACTATTAAACTTCGAATATCCGCCTATGTGTCGGGCATTTAGAAGTTCCATTAATTCCGGTTAGTCAACCCGTGAATGGCGCAATAGACTAAGGAGGTCTTACGATAATATGGAGGCCTATTCCTGTTAAACATCGCAGACAGTGATACTGCGTACAGTCCAAGTGTCATAGGTCCCTTCGGCGCTATTACGATTCAAATGATTCGAGTTTATTGGCGGTGACGAGCGCTGTTCGACGTCGCGTTTCGATCGCCCGATCGTAAAGCGGAGTACTGGAGGAAGAAGAGTCGCCGTTCGATATTCCGAATGCACATAGCGAACACGCGAATGAATAAATTTAAATTCCAATTATCTGCTCCCTGAACAGTCTGTGCATAACATTCTAGATATTTGATATTTGATGTCCACCAACCATCTGATTTTTTCGGGCAACTCTTACGAAATGCGTAAAACGTGCCATTCACAAATGGATAAATAACTTTTATAAATATCCACTCATTAAATTTTTTTCAGCTGGTAGAAACCTGAGTCAAATTCGAACTCAAACTTTCTTAATACTTTTTTCAATTGTAATTTATCTAAGCCAATCTCTCAGTGTTTTATAATAACTTCTTGGCTATAAATAAACCATTGACAACTACAGTTCATTATAATTACGGGCATACCTATAGGGGCGCAGAACATCATCACGCAAATACCTACCTCTTTTCGCTTCCTATTCTAGACCGGTTTCAGGTGCGCGACGACGTCTTAGCATCGCATTTGTATAACAGTCTCCTAATTGCCGGGCGGTGTGCAACTGTCGCCAGTGAGAGTTCAAACCGGTTTCCATTAGGATCAAACACGCGAGAGGAGGTAGACAATCTGTTCCGAGACAAGAGAGAGGTTATATTCTGCAAATCTCATTGCATTTTATGAATGTTTAAAAGTCACGTAATTTCTTTCAAGTTTGGGGTCTCGTTTTGGCTAATTTTCATTAAGATTCAAATGAAATTAAAAGTTTTTCAGTTGAAGTTTGAAAGGGATTCAGCCATTATTATTTCTTAAAGATAAATATTAACTCAAATTTTACCTTCCATAATAATTGTAATAAGACTTGTAAGTGCATTATTTAACTTGTATAACATAAAAGCGAACTAATAAGAATATTTATTCAAGTCGTGTTCTATTAACTGATAGACCGCTGAAGTAATAATATACATAATAGCTTATGGAATTATTACTTTGGGCAATTTTGTTGCCAGGATACTTTGTAATCTCAAAGAAATATGCAGCCATTATAATGTTATAATGGAAACTTATTAACCTTTTATATATGCTCAAACAGTTTACATTCAATTTTTACGAATAATCTAATGGGGGTAAATATTCCCGTAGGACGTCGTATCACGTCGTGAGGTTTTCCACTTATACCAAATGATATACGGCGATCACCTTTCGCGGCTTCACCTCTGCGGTCCGACCATTTTATAAATAGTTACATAAACAGATGTTCAATTGAAAGAAATACGCGCAATTTGAAGAATGCTAATGGAGTCCGCGTGCACTTTCTCTGTGGTCGCGAACGGCTTCGGAAAAACGTAGTCGGGAAAAATTTTCGTTCCCTAAACGGGAATCCTGAGAAATATTTGCGACCGTTTCGCTTGTGAGAATGCTAACAGTGTCCAGCTACCGACAGAAAAGGAATCAATTCCCGGAATTATCAAACGATTACAGGATATTACAAACATTTAATATAACTGGCAGAATAATTCGACTATGATCGAAAAATTTGTACGCCGAGGTAATAATATACGGGAGAAACCGATACGCCAACAGATTCCGAATATCTACCATCTGGGCCGGAGCCAATATAACCCCCGTTCTTCCCGTTAACGGGGCACGACCCTGCTTCTTCGGCCGAATTCCCCCTATCTGAAGTGTGTCGACACAAGTGGAAGATGGAGGTAACTGGGAGGAGGAGAAGGAGTCTTCGGGGTCCACCTCCCCAACTGATGATTGAAGAAGCGTGACCTTATTGTCCGAAATATGGACACGAACCGGCAGTAAAATTAGTCCTGCCTTTTTAGAACCGGCCAACCGAGTTGAGAAACCGAGACCACTCGATTTTGTTACCTCCTCCCTGGTTTGACTACAAGAGCAGAACCTGAAGTTCCTATTCCTGTGTAAAAACATAATTAATATTGATGTTATAAGTGTTTTGTATACAACTTATTATAGTTCTAAGGGAAGGTGAAAATTAGTTAATATTTATCTTTAAAAAAATATGGCTTATTCCCAGGTTTTCAGGTACTTTTATTACCCCTCAGCAGTTGATTCGTTTCATAGAGAGACGCATCCACCAAAGCCACTATAGTTTTTATCTCTCTGTGGATAGTGTTTTACTAACTCTACCGAATGTATCTAGAAACCGAAACCCAGCTAGAATAGGAAGTAGAAAAATACAATTAAACCCTCATATGCTCTCAATTGTGTTATTTATGGAACAAAATCTGCTCGTGCAGATTCCATGTATGTCAATTATATATCTCTAGATCAAATATTTCGTTTGAATTAAACGCCATATTTTCACTTTATTGTAAACCCTGTGTTATAAAAAAAATTAACGAGAGTACGAAACAATTATTCGGAGTATATTTTTGGAATAAAATCCCAGGAACATCCATCAATTGAAATGCACCGAGCGTTTAGCAAATGTCACAATACGGTTTCCTCACCGGTCCCGAAGTATTTCACCAGTTGGGAGGGTAGAAAGGCAAGAAGAAAAGAATTAGCGTCAAAAGTTGACATGACGAATGGTCCGTTCGTGATTGGCCTCCCATCGTCATTACTCCAGGCTTCCGTCCCTTTCTTCAAATATGGATTCCGTTGTCGTTTCGGATGGCATTTCCTACGGGTCGTGCGCTCCTTCGTTCGAGCGCCAGGGTTGAATTAAATAGATTATTTTCATGCGCCGGATTCCTCTTCATCGGGGAATGCCGACAGGTAAAATTGTTCTCTCGGCCTTTATAGGGTTACATTACCTTGATTTTCATGGCGCTAGCCCAGTCCTGACTTCTAAGTATAAAATTTCGATAAAATCGATTAAATTTAAGATTGACAAATTTCCTGCAATCTGGGCTAAACGGCATTAATGAGTTTCTAATTATATTCCTACGGTTAGCAGCCTGCAAACTATTGAGATATATCAAGAAAATAATTTACCTTATCATATTTATGTCAATGAATACATTACCATAAAATCTTGGAGAAGCGACAAAATCAATTTGAATTGTCAATCTTTTAAAGTCGTCCCATGCCCCAAATATAATAATTCATGGTTTCATTTATTCCACTAGACGCCGGGGTAAACATTTTTCCTTCATAATATAAATTAATCTAAAAAATTAATAACAATCAAACATATTGGCCAGGTCCTGGACACGCGGTCGGGGCTTCGCCGTCAAATTAGTGGAGAAAAGGCCGCACATTTCCTGGAGCTTAATATGGAAACTTAACCCAATGCGATTCCGAAGACGATTGAGTTCATTTGCGAGGGGCAGGAACCATTTGCTCGGTATGATTGTGGTGTGGGGGGAGAGGTTAAGGCGCGACACTAAGGCCTCAGGTCCTTTCACCGGGGCCCCGACGCTCGATCTCGGCGGCGGGCCTTCAATAGAATTTACGGCCGCGTAAAAGATGGAACGGCCGTTATAAAAATCGGACGGACGGAGGACGTTTTGAGAACTTGTCTTGTTGGTCTAATTGTGTTTGGTCGGAATTAATAAGTTGGGCTTTTGAACTTATAATAATAGGATTTTTCTATTATTACTATAGCAGAATGTCAGCTCCGAAATGTCTTTTTATTTAGACCGTGAACATGGATCGCTTTATAGCCCATTGTACGGTTTTGTTATGCATGTTAAAATCGCTGCAGTCGATACGTAAAATTTCTTTTCATTATTATTGTTTGCATCTACACGTGCGGTTATGTGTATATATAATAATCTATCCAAGTAAACTATACACAAATACTTGATAATGGTTAAAATCTATTAAACTTTTTTGATCTGTATCTGTAATTGAATAATTTCCTTAGATTGTACGTCTGTGAAACCCGGCTAAGCGCGTGTATTTAAATAATGGCGGTGGGACACTCTCCTTGCTGGAGGTTGAATGCTGTTCTGTTACGTGACGATTTTCTCATATCTCCTCGTCCGAAGCTCTTCGCACCCTTCACCCAAAGCTTTCTTTCTATTTTTAAAAAGCATTATTCAATCTTAGCTCAGCTACCCCCTCCCCCCTCCCGCACCGATTCCGGTCCCGAAGCGCAGCTATTAAAACGTATAAACTCCCGGATCGTTGCAAAATAAGTCCGCCCGTTTCACGGTCCCACGGCCCAATTAGATTTAAAGGGACGATGAGGCCCGGCATCGAGGTAGGGGAGGCCCGGATGAGTGAGATCGAAGAGTACGCGATAGACAAGATTTAGAAACTCGCGAGTCGCGAAATTTGTTAGAAACAAATTTAGAGTCGCGAGTAAAAATCTTCCTCTATACGAAAACATTTTCTCACTAAAAATTTATATGAAACCTTAAGATTGCTTAAATAAAAAGAAATTATTATTTAACCGACTCTTTCATTTTATTTTTATTCTTCAAAAATTATTCTCCAATTCAAAAAATTTGAAATTGAATGCAACAAATGCGATAATCTAGGATTATTGGGCCCGAATTGAAAAGGGAAAACAAGGAAAGCTCAGTAATTGAACTTTCCTCTGTTGCTATAACTGAAATATAAACTGAGATCTGATTGATTTAAGTACCTGTGATGAGGGATGTGAGCGTTGAGACGTGACGCGTTCCTCCCCCGGTACATCCAGTTGGCCGGTTTCGGCTATCGGCGTCGAGAATCATCGGCCAACGGTGCTTTCACCAGCCCAACACACAGCATAACGCACGGCCTCAATGGGAATTTCTGGACTTTCTTCGAAATGCTCGTCCTCCGCGGAATAATTAAAACAAAATAGTCAGTCTGCAGCATTTTCTGGTGTCCGGTGTATTTAAAAAAAAAATGTGATCCAATCGTAGAAAATTTAGCCTATTAGATTAAGATTATCAGATTTAAATGTTAGGCTGAAATGTACTACAGCAGCATGGAGTTATATAAAATTTGCTGGGCACTAGAAAAGATAACCCTACAGTCGAAACGTGAACATAACGTACTTATTGTTCTTCATTCTCGTCAGTGTGACTCCTACTGTAAGAATGTTCGCATACACTCAAATGCGATGTAATGGAAGATACGTAACTTATTCATGTGGTACACAGAAATTCCATCGCCCTGAGTTTTCATCCGCTCTGTACCTAGTTGTTTCCCATGGGTTGGATAATATTAGAATCTCCGCTATCGGTGATGTCCTTAAGAAATAATAATTCCACATTTTAGTAAATATGTGTAAATGTTTTATTGTACTTCATTTAGAACAGTACTGGCGGCGTTGGTCGGCCTATAAAGCTTATTTCAGTTTTATTTAATTTGGTATTCGTACAATCGGTTACCTAATACTAACTACAGGACTACATTACAATAGATGCATAATGATGCATCCAGGTTTCTTTCCAGGTTTGATTGAATTCATGATTGACAATTTCTGGAGCTGTAATACTGACTAATTACTGGCTTATTCAGAACCGTCAATATCATTTATGTTTGTGCTGTCACTTTAGGCCGAAAAGTTTTATTAAGGTGTTCCTTAATTAAGTTAAATACTTCCAAGTTCTACTGGTTGAAGTAAAGATTACTTTTATGCACCTCATGAATGTGTCATTGAACAAACTGCCATCGAAGGATAGTGCTGGTGGCACGTCTCAGCCCCAAGGCGCAATACCATACAATCCTGACAACCACGATTCTAATTTTCTTCCTAATACAAGGAATGTTAATTCTACACATTGACTGTTCACGAGTACTTATAATGGGGTCAATAACAGATAGCGATCGACACAGGCAGATCCGGCCAGCTGGTCACATTCCAGAAATCAATAAGTACCTTCGAAGTGGAATCAGCAATTTGCAAATGCACCGCTCCTTTCCTCGACAAGCTGACAAGACGGTATTGTCTGTAAACGGGAACTAACCGGTCTAGAAAGTGATTCGCCGGCGTCCAAGGTCCGACGGGGACGCGGGAACCAAGGTGAACAGTGGGCGAACTCGAAGGGACACGCGCTTGTCGCTAACAATGGCGATCGTTTGACGATTATTCAGATGACGATTCATGCATTATTTATAGCCCTACGCGCGGTACCAAAACGTTAGTTTATATTTTGCATCGGCAGACGCGGCTTAATGGGTCGTTACAGCTATGACTTCATTTGAAAAGATAACGTACGCTCTCCGTGAGTTTTTGATGGATTCATCAATTCTATAGGTTGCTTCAATACCAGAATCCTTCCTTTTGTTTGCTACTGTTTTCTCGTATTATGCATTCGTTGGATTCACATTCCATTGTTCCCAGGTACAGAAAACACAGATGGTATCAAAACAAGTGGGGATTTTTTGGACTAGATTTCTAGTCACTTCAATGAAATAATAAAACAATAGGAACTTACACTCTCGCTTACTATTAATGATTATGATTTAATTACATTCCGATGTATTATTATTGCTCGTTTAATGTTTCATTAATTTATTATTTATTAATTAGAATTTCGTTCAAATTCAACCATGAACGGTTCAGATCGAAAATGATATAGAAAGTGACTTCTGAAATTTAAAAAAATAGTCTAGTTTATAATTTGTTTATTGGTAAAGGGTGAGCAGAATATTTATGGATAATTTAACCTAGAAATACCGAGTTTACACGGGTGTGCAGAGAACACCTGCAACCGGTTTGATGGTCCGAAGGACTGGAAAGACAGGCAATTGCCGCATTTCATCGTAGGTTCAGATTATATCAAATTAAATATCAGTGGCGAATGAAAATATTTTGTACGTTCCTAGGTCAATTATACCGCCGAGAAATAATAGCTTTGCGCCTGTTTGGTTCTTCGGTAGCTCTCGCCGTCCACGAGGTACGACCTGGCCAAGGTTTCCATTTAATACTGGCACTATTAACGTTGACATTTACCCATCACGGTGCCATAAAAATATCTGGAAAAAAGATTCCGAATAACCTCTCGACGTGTAATAAACGTTAAATAACTAATAATTGTATGTTACTCAGTAACATGAGTTGAATTATAATATAATATAAAGGAATGTGTATTTTTATAATAACTTTGTCAGAGTAAAAGAGAGTTGTTGAAGAATCCTATGTTGCTTTTTATACATACACCTTTTTGAACAGTCCAAGACCACAATGAAAGAAGGTGACAGATACCAGAAGGAAAATTATACCTCAATTCCAGAGAAATGAGTTTTGAAAATATGATAATTTTTGCGACGAAGGGGAAAAGTAATGGGACATGTTTATCGTCCATATAAGACTATCCTCTTGTCATTGCTTCAACTGATTACTGTTTATTATTTTGCCCTGCGAATTTATACGAAAATATGGCCACGTAAGGATAGAAATTGCTTTCTACATCCTCACATATGTACCAAAATGCCGGCAACGCGAGGGATGGTAATCGGGATTGCGGAATCGCTTCGGATTCACCGGTCAGTGAATTAGAGGGCAGAAATAAGGCAATAAGGTACGTACGATTGGAGCGCAGAAGTATCGTTTGGACGTGGATCGAAGGAGTCAATGAATCGGATCGGCTTAAACCCGAAGGCCCGAGCGATGACCTCTCTGAACCTGCTCTCCAAGAACGGCCGTTCATACTTAGACGCCCGAAGAGAAAATTGCTGAAGCAGCCGCTGAAGCCGCTCGAATTGATGAATTTCAGCGATTAACTTTTTACACTGAGGACGAAACCTCGATTGAATACCACGGACGATTGTTTCTAAATTGTAGTTGGAGGAATCATTTATAATAAGTTAATTAATTATAGTAGATTAATGAAAACAAAAATCTATGAAACGTAGTAGGAAGCGTTCCACCCGTTTTAACAATTCGACTCCATCACTCATCGTTACACCCAACCACACTCGTCCAATTATTCTGCAGAACCGCTTCCTCCAATTACTACACGGCTTGCTCGTTAATCTTAAAGAACAATTTTACGCAATGTAGTTAACATATCCGCAATATTAATTTGGAATGAATTCAGGAAGCTTCATATCGAGCGTCTGGAACATACTCGTTCTAACATTTCGGTTACACTATCAGTGCAGTGATATAAATTATGATTTTATTAAAACTTCATAGGTGTTAGATTCACAGTGCTTGTGGCCCCACAACTGTGTGGCCATCCTACACCCAATGCTTTGGATGCCATTTTAGTCGCTTTTTGCAATAACCTGAACGGGCGAACCTGAATCCTAATCTGTGTCATACGGCCGCTTGAACGTAAAATACTAATAACGCAATTCGTGAACATCACGATCGCAATTTGAGTAAACTTCGCGTTCGAATCCAATCGAGGGACGATATGTTACTTTGGTGTACCGACTCCTTGCGACATCGAATATTGACACTATCCTCGAATTGCGTTGCAGAGGCCGTTACTTCTGTACCGATCGCTCACGACAGTGCTTAGCTCGTGCGATATTTGTAAACGCGAGTGCGTCGTGTCGCGGCACTTGAACACTACGCACACAAGTGCCAGTTTAGTCCAAACACGAAGTCTTGCAATTTTTTTTATGTTTGCGGCCCGCCATCTATTATAATAACGGCAGAGGAGTTTCGTCAGTAGCGTTTATTCACGCCCGTCAACCGGCTCAGCGAGGTCTGACCGATCTGCGACGATAAGACGAATCAGATATAATTCACAAAAGACAAACCGTACACTGTGTACAGGCTCATTACCCAATGTTCATAAAAGAGATGTAATTATATGTTCAGGACAGTGGATAATTAGTTTTTATATGTTTATTAATTTAACTATTGCAAAAATAGGGCAGGGTTTGTCCCTACCCAAACAAACAAGGGTTGGTCGTCGAAACCCAAAACCTTTCTCAAGTTAAGAACAGCGGAGTCATACAGAAAATTGGTGAGACGTCTCTCAGGAGGAATGTTCGAGTAATAAGGACGAGTTTGCTGTGGGCAGCACCTAATGCGTTTTGCAATTGAGAGACCACAGATTTGAGTCTACTCTCTGTTGGATTGAGCAAATGACCATGTTTAGATTCAAAAACATCATTTAAGCGAGAAACGCTAATTTCAAAGTGTGAGAAAGGCTAAGCAATTTCATTTAAATCCCGAATTAATTGCCGGTTTATTGTTACTTTATGGTACCCGATAAATATCTGAAGGACAAGATAAAAGATTTGCAAATGTATTGAAACGTCTCTCAGGCAAATTCAATTTTTCGAAGCGCGCCCAATGTGAGGAAATATTTAGAATTATACTGTGAGCATTTTCCCAATCGCCCGGCCTAAGATATTCCTAATTAATGTTGAGAAATCCCAAGTCCGGCTTTGCGAAACGTGGACCCCGAATTAGGCAATGGCCGTGTTAAGCACAGGGCACATTGAGGCCCCTTCTCCTTCGGGGACCTAGGGTGCTCCCTTAGGAAATGTAGGATGTGTCGCTACAGGGTTAGTTAAATGTTCACGATGTACAGAAGTGAGTCATTAGAGACATCTAGAATGGGATAGAAGAACCAAATGTGTAATTGTTTGCGTACGCCGATTTTAATAAAGAGAACCTGATGAAGTCACCAGGTGATGGAGTATCTAATGAAAGTAATTATGTAGATTGTTCTACAATTTTTAATTTAATTGATTGTAATTATACTGCGTTGTTATTCAACACTAAAGAGCTCATTAAAAATGTTAGATTGTTATCATAATCTTATTATTTTAGTAATTTCAGGTAATTCCATCAGCTGTATTTCCCACAAGTCTTACAATCAAGTCCATACCAATTTATCACGGACGTTATATACAAATACAACATGGAACAAATATTTTCAGCTATAATTCATAACGGAAGAAGTCCTCACCAGTGCTCGAAAATTCAATGTTCACGTTAAAATAAATTCTCTACAATTAGATCACGCGTTTTCTCATCTGGGCAGCAAAAAAATGACTCGGAAAGTGGGGGGACAAGGAACGGGTAACGGGGAATATTGTTAGCCGGAGTTGGACTTCTAATTAACATCATTTCCCACATAGGCAGGTCTAATGGGAAGCCCCGTTGGCTTTCCCATAGAGTGTCCGAGCGGCCCGAGCTCACTGCGGGCAAGCCGCCTGTGAATTCAAATGGAATATTATTCGTGTGCGAAAATAGCCAACCCTGCTAACTCATGCTCTTCTACCCTGCGTTCCTATGTTCTATCCAATGTTACACTAAATTTATTCCAGTCTGGCGTTGTATATAATAAAAATTATATATTATAAAATTATACATAGTATATAAAAAAAATACGGCAACCAATATGCCCAAGCTGAATAGCTACCGAAGGTGGCGAACAACCGAAACCGGCCTACCAAAGATCAAACCAGCGTGTGGGACAGAAGAACGCAAGGGCCGTGGTATGACAAACACAGAGCATCCAAGCATAAAATTAAATAGTAATAAATAATTCAATGTTAAAAAGACCGGCGTGGCGTGTAACATATCACGTACGTTAAGGATAATAATGAAGATGCCAGAAGTGGAAGATGATAAAACGATATTAAGAAATATCCAGAGTTGCTTACACTCCGTCGGAACACTTTGCTCTATCGGAGGAAGCACAATTGCCAGTACTTCTGTTTTCTTATCTTTCATCTTCCTTCCTCTTTGTCGTACTTCTGTGTTACTTGCTGCAGCACCTCGTTCATCGAACCGTGCATTCTGAACCTTTTCAATCTTATTGGGAATTTTCAATCATTTCGAGAATTTACGGCTTTTACCCCCCGCCTCAGTCGTTATGGTCTTATCGTCAGATAAGACTTGTCTATTTATGTATTAATATATAAGGTGAACGAATAAACGTGCATTACTGTCTGATCCAAAGTGCGTTTCGGTTATTTAATATTTGTTAAATATTCCCTCTATTCCTTTCCTAATCATTACTTAATTAGTCTTTCCCCTTTTCACAATTTTCTTCCTTGCGATTTTAGCCTATGTTCAAAAGTTTATAAAAAGACGATTTCTTAATCGAGTTTAATTTAAGTTCAAAAAGATTACGATAGTGTAGCGAAGGTTCTCGGAAAACTTTTGGAAAAGACGCACTTTTCAATTAACTAAACAATGAATGAACTACAATTATACCCGGGCGAATAGCAATCGGGGGAACCAACTTAATTAGAGTAACTCGAAAACACAATCCACATGCGAATTTCAACTGCCAACACGGGCCGGCAATATTTTTTCGAAAGTTTCGGTTCCATGGTTGCCTCACTTGGGCGCAATACTAGGACTACTACTTGGGAGAACAATGGAACTGAGCCCACGCACCCCGGACATAGCATAGTGCGTCCCGCCGGTATTACGCCGTTATTATTCTCTTGCAAACATCCTGCTAAACGCTTTTCCTCTGACTATAACGTTTATATCCGATGATGAGAGTTTAATAAAAGAATAGAGAAGACCTATTTTAATTTACTACATGAATTGCCTAGGTTGAACGATCCCCTAGGATAAAGGAAGATAAAGGGAATTCCTTCAGATCCTTCCTTAATCTTAATATTATTAGACTTCATATTACCGGCGATGTTATTATAGTTTACCTTTCTGAAATGAGGGGAAATCTCGAAAAGAAACGCCTAAATCCTTTAAAATTCTACCGACCCAAATCAATAATTCAAATTACAAAATAACACAGAACAACTACTTCTGTTTTGCCCAAGACCTAAATTGGGAAAAGGAACTGATCTGGTTTATACAGGCATATTCCGTCTGTCTACACCAATAACAATTTCAAAAATTTTGAAAGTTGAAGTTTTCCAAACCTCAATTACTTGTTGAGGCCCAAAATACATAATGTACGCTCGTCCGCTCGCACTATTGCACGGAATCGACTACTGTAATTCCATTCATGTCCCAAGTCGGAAAACAATTTAACCGACGAGAGGAGCCGACAGGAGATACAGTCGCGGACGTCTCCGCCGAAGCCATAAATTACAGTTCTCAGGGAGGCATCGCTTTTATTATTTTTTTTTTCAACGCTGATGGCGACCGCAATTATATAATTCAATTAACCCTGCGCTCGTCTGCTAATGATAGCCGTGGGACGGGCCGGGGTCAAACTGGGGCCAGGGGATGAGCACCTCACCGCCTCCGAGAGTCGTGCTCTCGCCCGTAATAACAAACTTATGGCACTATAAAATCGTTATTTTCATTACCCAGCTCTGTTTTCTACATCACTTTCTACTTTTCTACTTATTTTGCAATGTAATAATGGTTCAGCCTATCTGCAATGAAAAATGACCAGGATTAATTTAATGAAAACATTTTATTTATTCTCATACAAAATCAATAATTTTCGTTAGAACGGTCGTTAATTACGGCAACAATTTCCGAACAAATAATGGATTGGATAAAAGATAATAAATAAGGTTTTGTTTACGTTACATTAACATAGTGGTATAATCAATCAAATGACTCCCGATCATATTTAATACAGAATCATATCAGTCGAAGTTACCTGGATTCACCTAATCTCATTTCCTTCGTTAATTCTGATTTTTTTGAGTATCATTCCGTTAGTAGGGCAGTACGTAATACTTGCATTTATGCCTATGGATACTACCCCCGCACTGATACTAAAATCAATATTAGATATCAGTGTGCTTAGTTGAAGCAACAAGCTCACGGCACAGACACAACTTGCTTTCCGCACCCTGGCCGCGGGGTAATTTAAACTCGGATACTAATTTGTCTTGCGGTAATTGGTTGTTCGCTACCACTTTGCCGTCACTAACGAGATCAATTACACCGGGTTTTAATAGTCTTATTTAAATCTACGGCGGTTAGATTTGCAAACAAAACCGTGACTCATTTATGACTTTTCGCACAGCAATTTGTATTCAACGAAACTTACTGGCCCCTGCGTTTGTGAACTGGGGAAATCCAAGAGGAACAAGATAACAATTTACGTTCTTTCTGATTCACAAATGTGCTCCGTCATTTTGAAGATTGATTTTGATAACGTAGCACCTTATCACTGGGTTCAATGTTCGAAATCATGGTCCGCTATCAGGACGCAAATTGAGGAGAATGCGACTGGGGGTTTAGCATCGAAACGGAATTTTCTCAGGGTAAGGCCGAATCGTCCCTGAGCCTACCGCTGAATAAATAACGGCCGCCTATAACTCGGCATGATCACACAAATCAACAGTTCGATCGGCCCGACAGATACACCAAACGGCACTATCGGTGGTCACGATATTTCGCCCCTTATTGAATGTTCGCGGCTACAGGTTTTATATCCGGCACGGGTTCGGATTGAAGGCGGAGCGCGGCCAGAACACTGTTCTGTCTTCGATTGGCTGTATTGTCGGGACCCGGTCTACATCCACTTCCGACCCAACGGACCGTCCTTAGAGCAGCAATTAGTCCGCACATTTGTATGCAAATCAGAATCTACGATTTGAACTTTGAGAGGCGAAATAACGTACGGCTGTGGAACGATTCACTTTCCAGTTGTTCCCTTGTTGGGCAAAAAAAGCTCTACGTCACTTCGAAACGCAATTCGTTTCATTCGTTACTCAGTGAAAAATATTTATTAGGTTCAGCACGTAACTAACTGCGGACATAACTCTATCTCACGGAACTCGAGAGCCCTTTTCTCATCCCAATTAACAAAACATTCCTCAGTTCTCAACTCGTATGCAAATGAGTACATAAAATAGGCCGAAAAACCTGTATCAAGTAAGAAAACTAGTCTGAATTTTGACACTGTATGCACTGCAAATTCTTATATATTTCTGTAAGATATATTCAAGATTATTTTATTCTAATAAGTACATTTTATCAAAAGCACTTCACTGCTGGAGATTTTCTAGTGTTTTATTGTTCTATTCAACTCTACATAAGATGAAATAAAATTCTTATATTTTGAGCTCAAAATTACGAAGTATTTTATAGGACATTTCTGTTTTCCTCTCTGTTAACAGCTACGTTTTACAAACCTAGTAACGGCTATTCTGACCGTTCCTCCGCTCGTTTTAGGGCAACAGACGTTACGACACCGGCGTTTAGGAGTATTGCCAAACACCTCCAGGTGTTCGGGAGGCCGATATTCACAGGCAATAAGTTTTCAATAAGGGACTAATTGGACCTATCCGTTGGTTAACACAGTCGGGCCCATGAGAACTCGTTGGCAATTGTGCGTCTCGCCAGCGGTGGGTACTCACGCGCCGTTTACCTGCCATCAGTTCTAGGTACGGAACCGGAAAATCGAAACATGGAAGATGCCTTCATTTAATGCTTATCCTCGTTATATATGGGCATCTAGATAGAGATCATATTCATTAGTCAGAATAATGCGGTGTTACTAAACCCAGAGTTCGATTTCCAGTTCTGGACCAAATATTGGGAAAATTATAAATTTAAAGAAATTGGATTTCACTTGTTAAGGAGGTCATTAGCTCCAGGATGTCCTGTTGTCTAAAAATGACGGTAGAATTTAAAATGTAAGACGAAGTATTCATGTTAACGATACCTACAACGGACATGGACGAGGTCGGGTAGTAGGCTGCATTGTATAATTCAGCGAAACACGAGCCAAATGTCGGTTTATCGTCATTGTCAGTAGCATTTCGTTACTAATTCAGTGTCCCTTATTGTTTTGACATTATTCAAATGCTTGTGAAATAACTTTCAACAGACGCTATCCCCCATTCGACAACCCTACGATCCCTATCAGGCGTTGACGAAAACGCGGTCTGCGTGAAGGAATCCGGCCGAAAATTACTGGAGACGAAATCTCGACTCTGACATCTTCGAATATCCCGTATAATAAACTCACATCGTAAATCCGGGCGGCTAACAATGTATAGCGAATCGGATCCGCCCGGCCGAGTGATTCGTGATCGGACCGTCACGACGACAACGAGGTTGAGTTAATACCCAATTTGGCCGTTGGCCCACAGATTTCGACCCTCCCAAGTCCTCCCTCGCTAATGGGGTTCGTGAATTTCACCTTCGTGTATTACAGCCCTCGTCTCCTCCGTCCGGCTCAAAGGGCATCCTTCCAAGTTAAACCACTTCGAAATATGGAAGAGTCGAGGAAATATACGGTCATACGCGTTAGAAATAACGGGTGCCTTAATCTCAATACGATCACTGAGATTATTTTCGTTTCCTCTCGCTTGTTTTATCCCTCACTATTTCTTTATTGGTACGACGGAGATTATCATAATTTTAACCAAATACCAGGATAGTATCAGCAATAACAGTAGTGCATCGGTGGCAGGAAAAACACACCAAGAATGTTGAAATCATATTCATTATTTAGGGATATGAAACTTCAATCATATACGATTTGGAATTAGATACTAATTTGCCTTTATTTCGTGTCAACAGTTACAGAACTATATATTCTAGCGTGTATTCTAGAATTAAGCCTACTTCCTAGTGTATCTACTACTGAATCCCAGAATAATCTTTGAGCAGTGGACCATTTCTTCATTATTGTGTCTTTCCTAGACGATAAATTGCGGTAGTATCGATATGACGTAAAAAAATAATTGTTTTTCACGGCTTGTTCAATTTCGTTAAATAATAATTTAAAGACTAATACACAACGAACACATTGACCCTTCTGGTACTTAAAGGAATGAAATATAGAATGCTCGAGACCTATAAATCTGACTGAGGGTAATTTGTTCTGCACGACTGGTCACACTCGACACGGTAGAAACTACAATATATCGCGGACGCACAAAACAAATTAATTTATCCTATATCTGTTCGGCGGTCGCAATCAATTCATTTCCGGGGTCGGGCGTTCCGTTTAGGCGGTCACGATCCAGCATGAATTATGCACGCTACGCATGCCACAGTAGCCCTCAAGTTCAACCGCTGACATTCACAGGCCCAAACGGTGCCACCTAATGTAACCAAAGCGTGGAATTCTATTTAAGTAATATAAATACTATTTTAGGAAATGAAATGTAATCGTAAATTTTACCAATATCCAATATTGTGATCACCTTAAATGCCATTATAAATCGTTAACGCTAGGTTATAACAAAACACAGGGCTATAAGTTAGCAAAAATATATAAGAAGAGTAAAACGAAAAGAATAGAAGAAAGACATTCCTATTAGGTTGTTGTAAACGTGGAAAATATCAAAATGTCCATGAATACAATGTCTGCAGTATAATTTTAAGACAATTGTACCTTGACATCGGGTGAAGGATGTTCTTGGTAAACCTATCGAGGCCACTCATTTATTTTGATTGAAATGAGACCAGTCCTCAGTTGCCTTCTATAATTCGGGGTCGACCAGCAATTAAAAACTTTTTAATTTTCCGGAAGAGCGAGCGGTGCGTCTGAAATCGGCGGGTGAATTTCGAGTAAATCACACAGTTAGTGAGCGGGTTGGGAAATCGTAGGGGCAGAGAGCACGCGTCCGCCTCTCAGGCTCATATAATGAAACGGACGATTTTTCGTGCGTCACGACCGACTTCCCTTTTTTGACGGGCAGCCGGCGCAGACGAGGTGTTCAATTGGCGAGCCGCAGTTAAATAAAAAAAAAAGAAGAAGAAATTATTTGAGTAAAGAAATTCCTATTACACGAACGGTGAAGGTGCCCCCGCTACGTCCATTTATTACCCAATACGCCATCGCCGAAATCTTCTGATTTTATAGATTTATGCAACACTGAAATGTGTTCATTCGTTTCTCAGAACAATTTAAAAAATAATGCCCACTCAATTGTGATAAATCCTTATCATTTCTGGCTCCAATTTTCATGGGATTAGTATTTTATGTTGACTTGAGTCCATTATCGATATCGTTTTTAAGAGAACACCTTGAATTTCTTAATTAAATACTGCATTATTTTTATGTTCGCATTTAAGGCCAAAAGGCTTATGTTTGCTTATTTTTAGAACGGAGTGTTGTAAATTTTCTGCTAAATTGGACGCAGTTATAAATGCGTGTACGAGATTGAATACTAGGCTTTTTCTGGTACATAAAAACGTAAGCGGAATATTATGCAAGTGAGGTCATTTCGCTATCAAGAATGAAGACCGGTTGAGAGGACAGAGAAACGCCAGAATAGGGTAACTGCGATTCAGTAATAAATTTCCATCAGCCGCGGTGAAGGGTGGTCTACACCTCAATAGCGGCTGTGCATCATTGCACAATCCGCATAATTGCACGTAATCCGATGCGTCTTTTAACGTCTACAGAATGAAGTTTCCGAGAACTGTAAAATCTCCTACTCGACAGACAGATATCTAATATTCTATTTTTCGATGTTCAGGTCCGCCCGGATATTTAGACCACTTAAAGCCTCCGTGCGGGGTCCTCGCATTAAGGGACCAATTAATATATATTTGGCTGAGTGTTTATAATATTTTACGGTAGACTGAACATTAAGCGCCCCCCCCCCTGCTTGGGGCCGGCTTTATTCTTGGCGGCGATTAGTTGTCCATTTACCGGATTCCTTAATAAGTTAGGACCGCTGGCTCGTAAACAAGAGATCGGCTATCTGCTCTCGTTTTGCGACCCTAAATACTTCGCCTCGAGCGGCTTAAGTGCTTAAGCCGGGCGGTCGCAATCTTCTGGATTCTAACTGTGGCCGGGGAGGAGATCAGGATTTTAATTGCGTTTCCTAATCATGCGTGGGTTGGCATCCGGTCTTATCGGATATTTAGTACCGGAGGGGTACGGGGAATTGAAGAGTATTCAGTGCGGTAGTGAAAAATAAGAAATAATAAAAGACTTTCCTTTATTTAAAGGATATCGGAAGGATATAGCAATTAAGAATATATCCTTCTTTGTTAGAGGAATTATATAGCAATAAATTCAATCAAATTAAAAATAACAGGACCGAGAGTTGGGAGAATAAGGGACGAGGAAAGTGCATTTAGAGAGAGATGAATGTGACGGGAAAATATAAGACCCTACCCTGAATTGCTGTAAAGAAATAAAATAATAAAAATATGGCCGATACGCTGTCCACTGGTCTGTACCAGGCACATTTATTTTGTCCCGTATTTACTGAAGGTATCGTTAAAGGGAATCATCAATAAATAATTACGCCAAGAAGTACAAAAACAGTAAGAAGTTATCGGGGTGCAGCATCTTTTATAATATTATTACAAAGGTCCTATAAATTATCATAAGTTAGCAATTACTTATTTTCTCTTATGATTGCCAAAACATTAACAAAAAATGAGCGGATTCGTTCCCTGTAGAGATCAAATATTATAATTATTTTGTTTAACTAATGAGTACTTTCACAAGAGACCGCATGAATCTCAGTCAAGAGTTTGTGTGGCAATGTCTCTCTACTTCCATATATACCACTGCTGCCAAAGCGAAACAATCTGCTGTACTTTAGGCTTGCATTCAGAAGCCTAAAGGAAGATTAAAGGAAAAGAGAACACTTAAATTTACTTGAGCTTAATATTAGCTAATACTGTTTAAAACAAGCATTGTTTAAACCGGAAGAATCGAGGGATAATTCAGGAGGTATTTCTGGAAAATAAAGAGCATTATCAGTCTTGGATAATTAAAAGGGTAAAATGTAGGACCTATCCTATTTTATATTTATTTATATAACGAATATATGAAGATGCATTAGAATATATAAGCGAGGATTTTATGCATCTTTTCTTCACAAACAGGCATCGCCATTAAGTCCAGCCACGTTCGCTACCGGTATCCGCAAAACAAAATAATTGCATCAGATATAATCTTCAGAACAATTTCATTACGAACTCACGCATACCAAGATATCAAAGTAAGAGGGTATAATTAAATCTGGAATTATTCGTCGCCATATTTCAATATGAATAATGAAAGGTCGGCGGTTATAGGAAAAACGTTCTGTCGAGTCGTAAACGCGGGCTCTACGAGCTGCGAGGCAATGCATTGATTTCTGATCGTGATCTTGAGATCGGCAACTAAGCGAAGAATCCGAAGCCGGCCGGCTTCCTCAATTGTGCAACTGTTAACGCCGCCGCCTCCGCTGTCGTCTCCTTGAACGTTTCAAAACCGGCCCGCCCCCCAGAAGCGACCAGGATGTCGCCCTCACCCCGCCGAACACATCTTTGATTTATACCTGATTATACCCCCTTCGCCCTTTCGAATCCTCGTTCGCAGCCCAAATCCAATTTTCCCGGCTCGGCCTCGCCTTGAACTATTTCCCCGCGTGTTCGAATAAAACTAATGAACACTGTGCCTGGGGTCCCTTTCCTTTTGGATGGCGGACGGAACAAATTATTTGAACCTGAAGTAAATAAATTAATAATACACGAAATAGTAATAAACGATTTCTCTATATTTACACATTTATATAATGAATTTTACATACAATCATTACAAGAGGGATGCCGGGAATTGAAGGATAAATTTAGAGTGTTGAGAGAATAAAGAACGAGAAAACCGAGAGCTGAAAGTGAGGATATTTTATTTTACGTATGAAAAATGGCAAAAATCGGCTTTAATCAAATTCAAACGTTCGCTCTTGAAGTCCTATGACTGGTTATTACGACCATCAATATTTTGTCATTTATATTTATTTATGAATTAAAATAACATTTCATCCGACTACTGGCAGGTTATGATTAACTTGCACCCGAGGAAATCGCATTATGTTTTATCAGACGGGTAATGAAAAAGGAGAAAAATTAATACTGGAATACTTTCTACTCGTTTTTCTTGTTTGTTTTAATTTCGTACGGTTTCTCTAAACAGGATGCATTATAACAGTTCAAGCCATTCTGAGGAGTCAGCAGGAAATTCGCTGTGAAATCACCGTACTGCCCATCGCGGTAGTGAAAGCCCAGGCTTTTTCATACCGCTCGGAGCATTGTTTCAGACCAATGTCGATGTATAGTTCAAGGGTGATTAGAGCATAGTACAATACAAGAGAACTGGTAAATGCGCCTCGATAAATCAAAGCAAATGAGTAAATAAGATTGTGGAACTATAAATGCTCTTCCCGGCCGTTTTCGATACCGTGGATACACAGTCATGAGCCTCTAATCATATTCAAACACGAGGGAATAAATAACGACCCTCCGAATTCCGTCTAAATCATTTCTATTATTTGTAAACTACATGAAGAAAAACATAAGAGTACACCTCGACGAACAAGTCAAACAACTGAATGGGCATACAGCTAAATGATAATAGGACTGTTTAGCCGCACTAAGGCATTAACGAGTCTTTGAATTAAACATGTCCGCTCGTTTACTGACATTAATTGAGTTGTGATTTAAAGAGTATTATATCAAATGTAAAAGAAATTCATAGAATTCTGCTAAAATTAAGCAATAATGAGATCTTGACTAAATCTATTCGGTAGAACTGAGATATCAAGAATTTCAAAACCTATTTTGAACCTGTAGATGAAAAAGATATACCGGTAATGTCACTATCCAAAATGATTATGCTGGTGCCACGCTTAATTGGTTGAACGTAGATAACAGGATAACGTCGGAGTTTCCAATGCGTATCCCTTGCCTCTTACACTGACATTACAGATGTTGGTATTATAACTGTACAGTTATAATAAGCTATAGGGGGGTGAGCGGGTGGAGGCAATTAGCGAGGCGACCTGAGGGCGGTGCGTGCTTCTGTAGCCCGACCGTACGAGGTTAGGAACTCTGGCTGCATATGATTTATAACAGCCGCTAGGCCAATTATTATCTTAAACACAGCCAGCCATTAACGTCCAAAAACTATTAGCTCTCAGCGGCAATTTTTCATTCCATCTGTTTTCAAAATTCATATTTCTCACCGAAGGAAACAGTAAGTGGGTTAGTCCGAAATTAAATGGATACATCCTTTCGATATATCGAATATAAAATCACCGGAGATATCTGATGTTCGATATCTTAAAAATCGTTCCAGGCTGTAATAAAGAATAATTTTATTTCATACTAATTTTTCTTATCCATTTTCATTATACGCATTTCATATATTTTTATGGCGTACATAGCATGTAGAAATTCTATAGTTTTAGTATTATTGAAATGGAGAAGATAATACCAGGTCTTCTTTATACCTCGAATTAGTAACAATTCTAAATATACATTATATAACCACAACTTAACGCCTGTCTGTGAGGTATAGGTCATATCCGCAGTTGATATTAGTATATTTACTATTCGTGATACCAATTTACTTATTTAAAGCACTGTTACGATGATGCATAAAACATGATTCACTCGGCCTCCAATAGGTCAGTCTAATAATATCCCCTTGAACTCAAATTAATACTAGGATAGGTTGAAGGATGTAGAACGGAATCAGAACCAGGTTAGTTAGGCGAAAAAGCGGCTGAAGCTTCGGGACGTGTCGTAGTGCGTCTTGAATATTAAGAGGCCTCCCCCCCTTAAACAACCCTTATAGGGCTCCCGATGCGACGGCAAACGTGTTTTTCTTCCCGACAAGAACATTATTTATCAAGTATTTTGGTAGATTTTTTGCATAAATTTATGCAGTGTTTTTTATACAGTGATTGATATACCCCGTATTACATATACATTAGTAAATAAGTGTACATGTCATCAGTTTCCCAACAGTTCAACAAGTTCCCAACAGATCATACAGCATTTTAGACTCACTATGTTATGCAGCACTTAATTATAATAATAACAGTACGATTAATATTTTATAATCGGGTATATTCTATAACTATGAACATAGGATATATTAATATTTATAAGGCTTTATAAATTGACTTATCATTTTACCCGATAATGAATGAATCATATTAACAAAGATAATTCATTTGGGTTCCAGGGCCAGAAATAAATAATCTAGTCACGAAAATCGCGCTGAACCGTCAATGAGAATATTAAGGCTTTTATGATCGTTACGACCATTACCAACTATTGGGGCCCGACCACGTTTCGGAATATTCGCGTGTATTTTTAGGGTTTTTCGTTGCCTAACGTTCACTTAACCCCTTCGCACATAGCGCCTCCTTACTGCGACCCCTTTGCGACAGACTTTGCCTGTGCAATGGGAGGGGTGAATAGCATTTCATAATACGAGAGCTAAGGCAAAGCGACGAGAGTTGGTCTCGGATTTACACCTCATGCGGGTAATCGAAAATGTAATTTTCATTCTCTGTATATATCAAAGAAACAGATGACCTGGTATCGATCGTCTACGTTAGAACTTGATCTCGTTGAAATGTGACAATTTTCAGAATGTGTATATTAATCAGAGAATATAAGCAGGAGTGGGATTTCAATATTCGGCTTGAAATTGATATTTATTGGATAATTATGATCCTTAGTTATCATTCCGAGAGTTATGATGATCTTTGGACATACAATTTTCAATGCTAGAACTTCATACTTGTGTCGAAGTAAAGCGTTTCATCATAAGCCAAAGTATACAGACTGTCGCCTGCCAAATTAACCCAACCAGGAGGGAAACAATGTCCAATGGGAAAGCGTTTTCCATCACGGACATATCAATTTCTGCCCTGTGAACTGACGAAGCGGGGAGACAATACGTTATCGAAAAAATGCAGTCTTAAAAACAAAATACCGTCGGCCGTCTTCTTTCTCAACCCGGACTGAATTCTCACGCGCGAATAGTTAACAATCGAACTGTCAACGGATGTGAAATCGGGTATAGGGGCAACGAAGGGAGAATTTCCGACGCATGGAAATATTTGTGAACAATGCTCTATTTTGTTCAGTCAGCAGTTTCTTGTTAAAATACCTGAAAGGAATGCTCTGTCAAAACACTCCAATATCGGTATACTTGAACAACCAAATTTCCGTTTGAACGATTGCAGGATTTATGTTACGCGATGGTGGACCATCCGCAGGGTGGAGTTAATATTTTATATTAATTGTTGTGAGGAGCGCTCATGGAGAGGCTGCCTGCGCTAAGGCCATTGGGGTCGTCATCTTGGAGACGAGGCGTGAGACCGTTGAAACGGATCACCGAGTCCCGGCGTGAAATAACGTGGGAGGCGAGCGCTCCTAGCTCAGAGGTTCTTACAGGATATCGCCCGGGCGGGTCATTAAGATCGAATTTATTTTTATGTCCAAAGGCATTTGTGTAATCTCCGGGGTTCGGCCCCTCTTTAAAAAGAGATGGATGCGACCATTTAACAGTGTTCGTCTACTTCTAGACGATGTAATGTACGTGTGTGGTCTAGGGAACTAACGCGCTCTAATAGGACAAGAACTGCCGTTAATCTTTACTAAAGAGCCTGTAATATCATGGAATTTAAATTGGACGACTACTAATTCTCCCTTTTAAGTGTTGGTTACAGTGAAAAACGAACTGTCCCACTCGACGCACGTAAAGATACATGAAATGAAACGTACCATGATGGAGCCCATTAGATGCATGAAAATTAAAAAATAAGTTTAAACACAAAAACAAAAATTGGGACACCCTGCGTTTTTTAGGCCCGACCGGTCGACAAGCACCGGAGACCAAGTATTAGCATATAGTGAAAGGGACCGCGGCCGATTATCGCACCCGTATCCTTTAAAAATTAGGAATTAAACCGCCTAAAAATCTCTTATACAATTTACAAATTCTTAAAATATCACACTAACGTGTTCATTTAAAATTAAAAATTCACTTTCTAAATGAAATTACCTGAGCTAAAAGTTGTTCGACTGATTACATGACTAATTTTGTACAAGTCAGAGGTAAATATCCAGGGAATTGATATGTTGAGTGTAGAATGAATAAAATTAAAGCATTAAGTATATTTGATATATTTCGAGAGTCCTGCGATAGGTTTACAATGTTATATTTCTAAGGTGCTATATGTAAACAGTGTTATACATGTTTTAATGATTTTATTGGGATATCATTTAAGTTTCGGAAAAACATCTTAAAGTTTATGAACATTACGCATATTATGGTAATCACCCGTAGGGTCTGCTGGAGGAAATGAAAAACTCATTTACGAATATAACAGCAGCCTTATTTTCGCGTTCTGAATCAGTACTTCAACATCTGCGGTTAGATCAATGACTATCCGCGATGAGTCATTGACATTTGCTGGCATTAATTGATTCAATCGCGATTAAACTAGCAGCAGGAAGAAGCATGATGATGCGTCGGCGTCACGCGTTCCATCGAGAGGCCCCTTACCGACCAGGTGGCGTCGTATTCTCTCACTTCGGTATCTCAACCTATTGACTTTTCACCGAGAGTTATTGATCTGGTCCGATGGACGAGTCAAGGCCGCTCGGGACAGCCATGGGGCTCGCGTCCCGCTCGAAAGTCATCGGTATTACTGCAACGGTAGATGGCTTCCATTTCTCGGTATTGACGTGTGGACGATATGCGCAATACCAACTGGTATATATCGATTGGAAACGAATTAAGTTGTTCGGAATTTATCGTACAAGTCCATCTAGTGAAGAGTGGGTAATTTCCGAGAGAAGTAGGTTTCTTAAAACCACATTCTATTCCTCCATCCATCAATATTCAACTAGTAAAACCAGTAAAACCTAAAGTCTAATGAATTCTGTTTCGTGTCGTTGCACGAGATCCACTCGTTTGAATATTCAGTGTTTCGTTCTCCTGAGAAAATCGAACTCCTTTAACCTAGAACTTTTGTTACCATCATGCCGGGGACTCTTATTCTAGTTAATTAGCGAAATATGTACAACGTGATTTTGAAAGGAGCTTTTCTAAAGGTTGATTTGATGGCAGTAACCAAGCTAGATGTCCAATTTACCAGGGATGTGTAAAAGACTTTGTTTTAAATTAAAGAACAATTTCGAAGCATTGGACAGAGCATAGTTCACTGGTGTCCCCGGGGCAATCTGCCTCGGGCCTGTTGTCAATCTGTATTCCTGAACTTTGTAAATGTCCAGGTCCCGAGAGTAACTTTTAAGTTGTCGGAGGAGGTTGCGCGGGTGTTATTGGCCCCTGAGAGCCACAAGACCTTGATCGGAGCAGCCGGTCTGACGACTTTCATTCCCCTTCGTAACACCGCAGGGCTCTTCCACTTGTCCACTTCACGCCGACTCAACATCACCATCCCCGCGGTCATGCCACTATTTTAATTCATCAACACACGATATTCTACACTCACTGAATACGACGTTAATTAGCTACTGGTTATAACCAGTCCCGAGGCAGTATTGAACCAAAAGAGAAGGAAAAAAGAACTATATTATTTGCAAAGGCATAGGCTGTTTTTGTAGGCAGTTTCAGAGCTAACCCTGAATCTAATATGCTTCCTCGGCTTCGGGGTTGTGTAAATTCTCGTAAATCTCGGCCCGTAAAGCCCCCAGAGGTCTTCAACGTCTTCAACGCGGCTCCACAAATCGCCCGGTAAGGAATGGGCAGAAACTCGGACGCGATGTCGACAGACCGGCACATTACCGGGTTCTCGGCTGGATTTGATTCAGTTCAAAGTTCAAGGGCCGAGATAGCTCCTCTCCACCCTCTCTCTCTCAAACACTCTCACTCACTCTATCTCTCTCTCTCTCTCTCTCTCTCTGGCTAGACGGCCTCACGCTTCGATCTAACACGACCCCCAAAGCCGATTCTGTACACCTGACATCTATCATTTTAGTAAAAACCGGCCACTTTCATTTACCCGTGTAATGCATAGCGCACACGATCATCCGTCATTGGGATGTTTCCAAGATTATACTCCAGTATAAGACAGTTATAATTTCCTCACAGATATTAAAGTTTCATGTTGTTAATTTTATATGGTAGTTCTAATATTTTTAATGAAAATTACTCTTATAGAATATCTCAAGATAATAATAATTCTAGATATGTCCCCTACACGCCATGTCTGTTAATGTATTCTGATTGTATTATTGATCTCAGTGATAATTCAAAATTTGTACTTAATTGAAATACAATTTAAATATCTGAACTGGAATTTTAATAAACGTATCCTTTCATTCAATGTCCTCAATGTCCGGCCCGTATCGATTCCTTATGGCGCTCGTTCCGGTCATAATGGACAATTCACCATCGGAAGGAATCGTGCATCTGATCGATATAAATTCTGGGCGCATTAAGTCGACAACATGTTAATGCGGGCCGAAGGTCGGGACAGAGCCCAGTCCAGGGTACGATCTCTCACCTCGCGGCATTTTGTTGGCACGCGTCGAAATGTATCGCCCAAATCGTCGTCACGTTTATTCTCCTGAAGTTCCGAAACAATGAATAAAATTACAAGGAGTTAATAAAAACAAGTCGGTGTCGCTGAGAGGCGGTCCATATTTGTCCACTTTCTCTGCTGCTTCAACAAAAATATAATTAAACATTACCTAACGAATAGATTATTATAACTGGAACTGAAAAATACAAACAATGATAATACGGCGTTTATTATGATCCCTTTTATTCCTTCCTAAATCCCTAGAGACATCAACGTGGGAACATAGATCATTCAAGCGGTAGAGGTTCTAAACAGGTCAGTACTGGAGTTTAAGTGTTGTAACCGAAGGATAATAATATTTCGATATTCAATAAACATTTATATGCTGGCAGAAGCTCAGTTATAAATAAGTACTTAGTACATTTTCACGCTTTAATCGAATTGTGACGACATGCACAGGTATTTGTATCTGTACAGATAGTGCCGAGGAGTGTTTGGCAACAAATAATTATAAAATTACACTCCAACCCATCTTGACCCCTTTCGCGGCTTCCGAAATGTTGACTGGACTTCGAAACGCGGCTTCAGATTTAATCGATCGTGAATTGTGTACAGTTAGGCAAAATTATTTCGAGTGTGCTGTACCAAAACCGAAATGGTTGTGCCCCATCCAACTGAATTGTTGTCTCAGACTTATTATTCATCGCTTTACAACAAAAATAAAGTTGGATTCGCTGTCTTTGTAAATATTTTACTTTCTTTGTGCGCCACTTAATGGTCAGAACTGGTCAAATGATCAGAAATAAGGAAGCTATCTAAGGAAGCAGAAATAAGTTTACACTGGCACGTCACTCAGCGGAAATTACATTTTAAAATGAAATATCCGCAGTTGAATGTTATATAAATTAAATTCATTTCTTATAAATAACTAAGTTAATGTACACAGGACATATTTGTGGAGTCATGTAATTACTAAGATGAGTTTTACCTGAAAACATTACTAAAGCCGCTTTTAATTGATATATCGTAATCATTTTATCATCCGGCCATTCGAATACTTGTATACCCGCACACTCCTTTTGTGATCGGTATTTATTAAGAGGCAGATTGCATAAATGGGCGGAAAAAAGCGTCGAGTTTCCGGTTCGCTCAGTCCGGCTTCCCTATATGGGCGTTAATCAATGACGGCTCAAATGAAGCATTAAAATGAAATGACTACTTGATCCATTCAGGATCCGCAGTACGCGGGAGTAATAAAGCTGAAGGCTGGAGGATGACGCACAACTTATAGATTCTGCAATTAGAAATATAAATCACCTTAGACTGAGTTCGATACCGGGTCCTTCGGAGGTTTTCATTCAGCCCTGTATCTACGTATATTTACGCATGTTCTACTTAACTATAAATTTTTAATTGCAGATTGCTGTCACGCTATTATCGTACAATTATTTGAAATTGATATGTTTCTGTAAACATCAGACAGAAAGTTCTAAATCAATTTCACAATATGATTTATGATTTCATTTGTATTTGATTATGCTGATTATAATGTAAGATTATAAAATATATTAAACTGAATAACATTCGGTAAGTATATATCTGGCGTAGTTATATGGCAATCAGTATTGTTGGGTGCATTTCTCGTTCAGGTTAAAAAAATACCTTCACCTTTATTTTCATCCATATTGGGAATTTAAATTAAGAAATAGAGATCCTACGTTCATGTAATTATATATTTTCAGTTGGATACATGTTTTCCACGAGTCAGTCTGTCCGTTATATTATTTCTAATGCTGCAATTCCTCCAAGGATAACTGATATGCCTAAATTCTTAACCGGCGGACCTAAGTGTGGGAAAATATTCCCCCCGGGCCTCCCCATCATGTCCTAATAGTTAGGTTTCCACGGGCAATCCAATCGGTTGTCAACGATAATTTACGTTCGGGTTCGAAGTTAAAATCGATGGGCTTTGATGGTGGGGAGGGGCGGTCCTCCTCCGCCTCCTCCGCCTCCTCCTCCACTGCGAACCGGCCGGGCCCTAATTTGAATTTTGCAAGCCATTTCGTCATCTCGGCGACGTCTCGATTTCAAACCGTCTTCGGATTACGGTCACCCTGAACCGGCTGTTCCTCGGGGTCGGGGGTCGCCGGCCGTTACCGCACCTAAATGTAATTTATAAATAATTTTCCACGCATGGGGTGCCCAGAATATCATCAGTTTTATAATTTATATAAAATTACTGTATAAATTTATTGAAAAAAAAATTGTAAGTTGTAAATCCAAATTTTGGAGTTGGTTAGATCTCCAATTAATCTCAATTAATTGAGGTAATATGAAACTGTCTGACAGTTCAATCTAGACTAGATATACCAGGCATATCCCTATCGAGAATATAGGGGACATTGTTTAATTTGGACAAATTTTTTTACTTATATTTGTTCACTTTTAATTGAAATTGAAGCAACATGTACGTAATTAATATATTGCAAGAACTAAATATAAATGTTGATCAAACAACAGTATATTTTGTTTATTATGAACGTATATAATTAGGTTCACATATGTAATGTCACAAATCTCTGCTTACTGCGTTAAGGGGTATTCCATTGTAATATAGTGAAATTTTATACGAACTATAATAAAATTTTTAGTTTGGAAATTATAAAAAATATATGACATTATACATCGCAGTAAGCTGTAATCTTGGAAGAAATTAGAGGGAGGAATTGAAAATAATGGCAGCTTCATTCCAAGAAATAAACGATCGGACCGAACGATTCCGGCGAAGTGCACGGTCCATTCCGGCGACTTAATTTCGAAATTTTATTGATCTCTAATGGCCGGAATAGGGGGAGGGGGGACTGTGGAAGACTAAATGTCATGGGGGCGGCTACAGTTCATCTTCATCGTCTGTGGTGAGCGACCGATCGGGAAATGGGCCGCCGGCCGGATTTCTCAACCGAGTGCGACCTTTGGACAGCATTAAATCAATATCGGATTAGTTTCGCTTTTCATTTCACTTTTCCATTTAACTAACAGCTTAGTTCATTGTCTGCCTCCATTCCGTCCATAAACTCTAAATTATTTATTCCAATAGACCATGTTGGTACCCTAATAAGTAGGCAGATCCGAGTTTAAAAATCTTCCACTTTATTCAGTACCAGCACCAGTCAGGCTTCGTGACAGTCGGCATCGAGCGGCCCCCCGTTTGCCAAATAAAACATTAAAACCGAATTTCTGTAGACAAAAAAGAGAACAAAAATACACGAAGAGCGAGCTAACTCGTGAAACCGGGACGAGTCTCTAGAGGATAATAGGAAGATGAGTAGAGGAGCCAGTGCCATCTTGTGGTCATCACTTGAGTTCACTGTGAAGATGCCACTGCTAATAGCAAATATTTATTTAGCGAATATTTACAGTTCGTTTTGCAAAAGTTCCGCCCATCTTGCGATTAACAGGCGTTAATTCGTATCACCTTATATTTTATTGACCCTGACCTGTCAGTAACGTCGCCTGGAGTCTTTAGAAAATGAAATTGCAGCAGTTCCAGTATAAAAGATTTGTTTTTTAAATTGCAAAATATTCAGTCTGAACTTGAATAAAACATAGAGCTAATTATTTGTGCGTTCAGATAATTACTTTTAGTATTTATGTTTGCAATATGATCTCCGTGACCATAATAAATTTTAAAATTGAACCATGCAAAAAAATCGTTTTAATGTTCCTTTCATTGTCATAACTATGTATTTTAAAAGGTCTTGAATCTACTTATGCTTCAATACGTTGCATTTATATGAGGGAATAACATTAGGAACTGAATTTATTATTATTTTTGTGTATATATGAGTATTATATGTATATATAAGTACAATTTTCCAAGGCTCATTTACGATGGACAAATTATGCAAAGGTATGTAATAATTTAACCTAATACAGGAACATTCCTCGGGATATTTTACTTTAATTATACAATTCAAATGTAACTATTTCTTGTGATGTATATTGTACACTATATAATGGGTCTGTTTCTTTTAATCCGTTGGACAGACGCGGGTTTAACATAAACTTGAATTAATTGGGCTGTTTCTCAATCATTTCGGTGCGTGCATTTCGTGCGTAAATTCGTGAGCTACCGCTCCGAATCCTTAATTGAATAAATCACCACCGGTGTACTCCGGTATTTGCTCTAGCGCCTCTTCGGTGTTTGCCTCAGGAACAAACAGGGCTGGATGAGAGAGGTCCTTATGTCCTCGGCTCCGGGAAATAGAGCTGGAGTGTGGGACTTAGAAGGACGCGTTTCCTTCCCCGTCCTCCGGAATGCGGTCCAGTCTGAACTTGAGACGGCGTCTGGCCGGTGGGGAAACCCCCCGGGCACACACTCTGATTCAAGGGTCAATTTCCTGGAGAGGGGTCGTCTTTCTTATGGACAGAAAAAATAAATCTCAAAGACATTTATTGGAAACGCGTTTAAAATGAAATCATCCGCTAATTATCCGGAAAGGATGACCGGGAATCCCGTGTGTGATTTCGGTGGTTAACATGGTAATTTCCAAAATAACTATCCCAATATTAGTCCATGTAATTTTTCATGTTGTTAAAAATATTATAATTTTTAGTACTTAATGACAAATGAGATCGAATAAATAATTAAAATGATAGATAAATTGTAGGCATGCCTTTGATTATGTAATATACATATTATTACTCTATATAACTTTTGCTACCGCGGCTCGAGAATTGCGCAATCGATAAATACGGAATACGAGACTCAGTTTACCCAATTCACCATCCTTATTTTTGTGAGTTCTTGCATCAAAAATATTTTTGCAAACTTCTGGCTGGGGATTTCTGTAGAGTGAATTATACAGCTTTATACATACATTATATTTATCTCGTCAGCTCTTAGCATCAAAAATCTTGCTAACATTTAAAATCACATAAAACATGGAATCACCAAATGTTTTTCGTTGAACAGAACTCCATATATTTTAATTGGCGCGGTCGTAAACTTGTTGAGAATTTACTGATGAAAACCACTCCATTATTCGTTTTACTGTCGGTCGGATGAACATCAAAGTTGATGGTCGCAGTGTGAGAATTTCGGGAACCTTTTGAACTTTCCTTATATGTATAAATTCCACTCTCTTCCACTCCTAGATTTGATCCTATGGTCGTCTTCAGGGGCGCCACTCTCCTAGTCTTTTAATTCATATCAACCTAAGCACGCTGCAACAGTCTGTAATTATTAACATCTATACAAGGCACGGTTGAACTTGAAAAAAAAACGCTCTTGATTCACGCGAAGCAGTTGACTGAAGCGTTTTTAATAAAGGTGAACTGGAAAACCGGTTGGCCGGCCTCAAGACAAGGAGCTGTCGGCCGGTTAAGGATAAACCAGTCCTGCGGTAAGCTATAATTGGCTCAATTGGTAAGCCGGCTGCGTTTTTAAGCGAATAAAAAAAAGGAAGTAAGATGGATGAATAAATTAGGGTGAAATACGAGCGCCCATTTTCCTGCTTGTTACTCTTTCCCCGTTTGCAGAGGTGTCGTCGGCTCACAAAATATTGAGAGTGACCGACCGAATAAATTCCTGCGGACAAGTGTCCAATTACGCCCCCTTTTCCCAGAAACGAAACGGGAAATTGTTTAATTCTTATTTCAGCAAAGATATTTATAAAGCTGATCCCTTCCTCACTTATTCACTCCCTGTACTAATTGCGGAAGGTGTGTAATAATTAAGGTTGCTATAATAATATATAAATAATTCATGGTAAGAATCTGCAGGAACTCCATAAAAACTCAAACAAAAATGAGTTATATATTTAGACAGATTTTAAAAAATATATTTGAAAATAAGTTTCGAATTGAAATAATATTCTAGGTTGAATTTGAATTATTACTAAAAAGCTTACAGATATTAGTGATAATATTAAAAAGAATGGGGTTTCGGATGGTATGTAAAATTTGTGAAGTATGAAACGACGAAACCATATTTTAAATCAAAGCGTCTTATATGGATTACCTTATTCGTAGAGATAAAACTGTAGATATAGAATGTAATTTGCTCGGTAATTGAAATGCCCGGAATTGAGATTATATCTTAAATCGTCGGTATGCGTATTGGACAACATTGTTGGTTGGAAGGCGGCAAACTGGCGGGGGGGGCCGACCTCTTCTGAGGAAGAACCGGCGGCGATAGCATCGGCGGGCGAGGGGTTGGGGCACTTTGCACGAATTGCTGCTGAACTTTGGAACTTGCCCCGGGATTTGCGAAACCTGCTTGGGCAACAGCCGACTGTTCTTGGCCGTGCAAAGTGGCTTTAATAGCCCGTGCGAGAGCGAATTATTAATACGGCCCGGATGGGAGATAAGCGGGCGAGAATTTGAGAAGACTCCATTGGACGCCTCCCCCGGGGCGCTTTTCCAGAACGGTCGTAGACGTGCGGCCGTTCGAAATTTCCATGACTCCACTTCGCAACTGCTGAAAGCAGTTTATGAAATGCGCAAGAATGTTATGCAGCTACACAAAATCCATGGTCATACTACGTGGCTCTGCACCTTGAAAACAATTTTTTACGTCTAAACCCAAACTGAGTGATACTGATCGAGGATTTACGTTTTTCTCTATGTAAAAAGCCTAACGATCAGCTACGAAACCTGTAGGTGGAATATCATAACTCCGGGAAACTCTGTCTTCTGGTTGACTAAATCCTGTATTTATATGATATTAATCTAGATATGAATGTTTCCGATGGATTATTCAGTTTGCGTTGTTAAGAACGAAGTAATTTCTTCTAAAATATTTAATTTAAGGGAAATACGAATAAATCCGTCCAAAGATAAGCGATAATTACCTTTAATTAATATTAACCCGAAAATATTTAATATACAAAATTGAAAAAAATATTAAAGATGTTTGGTTTTAATACAACAGATCATACCTAGCAGTTTTAAAATAATTATTACGCCATATATGACCATAGTCTGACCAGTAATAGCCTTGACTTGTCATGAAAGGTTCACTCAATACGCCATTAAGCCCAGTGGATGGATTACCTAATTTCGCAGAACTTTTATGGGCAAAATTAACTCAGAATTCCATTTTCGGAGCAGATACAATGGTCAGTGTGTTTGTCAGATGTTAATGATCGAAAATGTCATGGCTATATAATCGTTATTATTTTTATGGAAACATTTTATTGAATTGGAACTGATCACGCACTATAGCCCAACCTTAAACCACTGAAATGTGAAACGGTCAATCGGAAATTAGGCTAGCCCAACGGTAATATTCTTTTTAGGTCACCATTTTAATTGAAACACTATTAAAATGGGAGATAATAACGGACAAGGCGAGCGTACTGTACAAATGGGCTAAGACGTTCATTACGGCGTCGGACGTAGAGTGAACCCGCATCACGGAACAGTTAAGCGGGCCTAGTATCGTAACTCGGGACGGCGTGCCCCTAAAGCTATTCATTCAGAACGACATTGTTTCATGTTGTATCAGATAGTTTTCTTTCCTCATATATTTGACACATAAACTATATGACAATACTATCGACAAATATTTATTAAAACATTAAAACACAATAAATCGCTACATATGTTAGACACTCCTTATAGACACACTTATTTCTCAAGGTAAATTGCGCAGACAGATTTTAAATGCCTGCGTAAACGAAATAATGCTGGTTCATTATTTTTAGTACTACGTGAACATATTGGGCCATTAAGGTTTGAATTATCCCAGAGTGGTGGTCCTGATGCGTTGTAATTTTTCCCTATCTTAGATTCTAGACAAATATTTAGTGATTCCATTTTTTCCATTAAAAAAATGCTCTTAATTTATTTGGTTATCAATTTCCACTTGTTCCAGTGGTTCATATACGAAACTTGTATTGCTCTGCTGTTCTGAAATTTAGCCGTATTCCAAATTTAAATTCGGCCAAGAGATGAGTGGGGCTATGAAGAATGTAATGGTCGGGGTCAGGCGGCGGGGTCGGCCACGCTCCGCTATGACACAATATCACGTGCAACGCTCCCCTTCCTAACCCACTTCTCTCCCTCCTCCATCTCTCTCTCTCTGTCTCTGTCTCTCTGCCGATCCTTCTAGGAAAGGTAAAGGTCAAACGAGCCGGCGTTCCTCTTGACATTTCGCCGAGGATCCTCCTTCTCCTCCCGTTCCCGTCTACCCCTTTCAGTTTCTTATTACTATTTTTTTTGTACGCGATAATCCGCTTTTCTCAATTGTCACAACTGCCCGGAACCGGGGAAAAATTCCTGGCCCCTGAGGGGTTCACAGTACATTTGGAATTTCGACCGAACCTGTCGCCCGCTCGATTGCTCGCAAATTGGGAGGAATTCTCCTTTGGAGCATTTAAGTACCTGCCGAAAGGAAGGAATTCCACGAATTTATTTCAACCGACTTCGAGTTTTATGTCTTTCGTGGTGCGTAACTCGCTGTACTACGCAATCTCACTGTACTACGACAGCATAAGGAATAAATAAATACCGAACATTTGGCTACATTTGTTCATTCTATGGGGCATTTACGTATTACCCGAATATTGCGACTTTCCACTTAAACGCTATTTTGTGTCAGGACAGCTATGTTACCGGATTATAAAAATTGCCTAATACAAGATAACGTTATTCCTTTGAAATTTGTTGAGGTAAATTTATAAGTCGGACTTCCCTTTGAAACGACGTAATAAAATGTATATTGTGTGCCCGTTAAGGCAGCTGATATGGACAGCTCTGTTAACGCTTAAAGTTTAAGCATTATTATGTTTTTTTTATGTATGACTCAAATCTGTTCTTCTAACGGAAATATATATAAAGAAACTCATCTATCCAAAAAGGCTATAAAAGTCGGTCTTGGCCCAGAAGTGCTAGTGGCCAAGGAAGAGGCGCATTCTGGCGGCCTGTTGTGTGTACCAAGTGCGTTTGCGCAAAACATCCTCTCGGTTGCGCAACTTTGGAATATCAAAACAGGTACATCGATAATTTCAAGCCAAACCGGGCAGAAGACCGGTTGCGGCTTTATTACTATTTCTCTTATAAACCATTAGCCTACTGCCTTTACAAACTATTCCGTATGTGTGCCACCGAATAATGTTTCAATGACATAGTCGCAACGCTCCTGTCTACCGTATACATCGGCTAATATGTTACTTAGTTATGTCGGCCTGTCAGCCGCGGTTAAATAAATCAGTGAATTTTATGTTCGGAATAAACATTACAAGTTGAGCAAACGATAATATAAGAAATAAAAATGATCATCTAGTCAGAGCAATAGCCCAGTGATATTTCTGCAAAAAGGCGTTGCATCACTTGCAGCAAGTGAGTGACGACGTTCGCTTCTCCAATTATAAACCTTAAACTATAACAATCGGTTTTTTGTTTACTTCTGTATTAATATCTTTTATCTATTACACATTAAAATCGAGGTGGTTAATACAATAAATTAGATCATAATAATAAGACAAATTTTACTTAAGTACAATCATTATTATTGAACGAAAATTAAAATCATTAACCGTATTTATCAACTAATTGTTTTATATATACTTAAATATTAATATTATGTCAACAGTTTCATATTTCTAAGTTACTTACAGGACAACTTCATTGGATTCAATAGGTTTTTTACACTGCAATGTTTTAATTGCATTTTTCGTTCATTTATACGAGTTATGTTTGGATGATACATCAATTGATGTTCAACTGGTGGTTTTGTCTACCGAAACGGTAATTATTGTGGGGCGGCTGGGCCTGGACGTGGTCACCGAGAGCTCTGAACCCCGAGTGGTCGGCGACGTAACTGACTCTGATGATCCTCCCGTCGGGTGATGGGTAGCTGTAGCTGCCCCTCACCTCCCGCACCGCCCCTTCCACGCCGTCAACGCTCTTCATGATTCCGGTCTCTTCCCGCGAGATGCCGTCGGCTGTCTCGTACCTAGGAAGAAGGGAAACGGATTTTTACAAAAATTAGCGCCGTTACAGACTGATACGACAACTCACACAATGTTTAGAAACTACTGTCTCCTTTTCCAAATTAAGAAAGACAATATATTTATAAAAATATTTATCGTATATACTAAGTTCTCCTGCCCGCAGTATGATATCGCAGAGTTTATTATGAAAGAAAGGTTGAAAGTTTAGGTCAGCGAGAGTCGAATAGGAATACATAGTGACTCACTTGTAAGAATAAGTCCCATCGGGACTTATTCCGCTTGAATAGTTGATGATGGGACCGGAAAGTTTGGCTGGCTCGTGGGTCACTTCCGCGGGCAGTGGCGTCGGTTGCTCTTCGGGCTCGGGCTCCGGCGGCGGCGGTACCGCTGACGGTGCCACGGTTTGGGCATCTTCGTCGGGCCACCTGTTACCATATTTAAAGTAATTTAATACACTCGGTTTTCATAACCGAGATTTCTCCAAGAGACTACGCGAACCCCTCCACGTGGCGGGATAAGGTTAGTGTACCCGGACTGATGGTAAGAATAAGAAGAGCGAATTAGTTTAAAGAATCAGTCTCCATGCATTGTTGAGAGCCAAATTTTCACAAATGCCAACCAGAAAAGAGAATGAACCAAAAATAAGACAATTATATAATACATGGTGTACATATCAAATTATTTATTGTTCCTTGACCAGCTAAAGCTTGACATTACGCGAAGGCCAGAGACGTGACTGTATAATTAATATAATTTTTCGTACCTGTGCCTAGCCTCCTGCGAACCGTGATCCGTCCCTTCGGGAGGCACCGGATGGTACAGGGGAGACTGGTAGACGTGGTGCTGGTACGCGAAGTAGGGGGTGACGGCGTGTTCGCTGCCCGACCACATGTACGGCCGGCCAAGAAGCTGGCACTCAACGCAGCTGAATACCGCCAACAGAGAAAACAGCCAGCTGGTCACAGTCTGGAACAGGTTCTTGTAACGCAGTACAGCTCATTTATTGCAGATTTATATTACATTCATTATAAGAACAAGGACCCCTCGGCTTCTGAATCACAGCGAGTTTTATTCGCATTTGAAAGTGTCTCATACAGAAGAAACATCTTGTATTGCAGAACGGTGGCCCGATCCATCATAAAACAAATATCGTTCCGGTTTTATTAATATTATTCCAACTTTCTTTTAAAGACCCGCACACTTTTTAATAACTCAAGACTATATCATAGTTATCCTTAACAACCAGCAGTCTTCGGTCACGTACTGCCGCACGGTAGGTTTTTTCTTTACAACCGCCGCCGACGAATCAAATGAAAGTTCGAGTCGATCGGCCGGCGGACAATTACGCGTTATATCATAACTCCGTTTTCTTATTATAGCGGTGGGCCGCTAATTGCAATCGGTTAGCATACGAGAAATCGCGCTCTTATATAAAGCCGCGGTGCCTTCTCTCTCGTATGCGATATTCCAGAGTAGATCCCGGGACCGGAGGGGATGACCTTTCGACAAAAAACATCTCGACCTCTTGAGAAAAAGTAGGTGAATAATTAATCAATCCTTTACTAATGGAATAGACTTAATACGTTACAATTCACACGATGTTAAACTGAACGAGGTATAAAGAAAATTATAGTATTTATATTGACAGACGAAAAGATACCTTGCCTGTTACTAAGTAATAGATTTGTTGTGCAAATCATAAACCATTTTTATTTTTCATTACGGGCAGGGACAAAGACAGGAATTAGCTCGCTATTGGGAGGAAATAAGTTCAGAATTTATTAAAACTCAGCAAAAGAAGCTTGGAAATTACAATCTGGTCTGGCATAAGACCGAGCGAGAGGATTTTAAGGAGCCACTCACCAGGCGGTATGTGAGCGAAACTTTCACCTATGCCCAACAAACGAGAGAATGAACAAAAAAATCTATTATTCTTCGGGATAAGCCATTTTCTCTGCACGTCCTGCGTGTTCCCCCAATTGAACGATGATTAAGAGGAACAACATCCTATCTACTCCTTAAGGGCGAATGTCGTTTATGCGGGGCCTAAAATATTAATCGGCGAGTGGGTAAACAACGTTAATAAAACTATTCACGGAATTTACTGGACGGCTATTTATTTTTATGGTTCTTAATTGCGGAAAAATTAATACTATTAATCGCGGGCGTAGGGAAAGGTTTGGCCTGGCTGGGGCCTTGGCATTGGCCGTGGGTGAAACGGCGACGGAAGCGTAACCGGGCTGAAGCAATAACCCGTTACCGGTGCCGAGGTAGAGAGGCCGAGGTCGTTGGCAGTGAGACAGTTGCGGGGGCCCTAATGGGAGCGGGCCCTTGAACTTGCTCTGGGCCGCCGGGGTGGCCTCAATACCCCGGCCCCGCTCTCCACTTCTTGTTACACTTTCAGATCGGCTCTCACCGACCGCTCAAACCCACGCCCACCACCACCGTCCACTTTAATTTATGAACTTGTTCCACACTCGCCCTACAAATACGTTGACCCCTGTTTCGCTTGGGTAAGTCAATATTTTATATAATCGATAAGATAATTGTACCCTGTATTCAACTATATTCTTTGCAATTAAAAGAAGATTAATGATCATTGATTAATTTGGATACTGTGCGTCTTCTTCCTCTTTTTATTATCTACTATTATTCCCGTCGTGGTCACTAATTCAATTAATGTAATGTGTTCTGTCATCAAATTATCGGGATTATTATTCGTTCAATTATTGAATGCTGCTTCATCATAGGTCTGACTAGCTGACTATTCCATACCTATGAAGCTTTTGGGAGAGCATAAATGAAACAGCTCCTACCATTGTTAAATAAAATTAGGTAGAACACTTTTTCGTTAATTTTTAATGTTACAAGTTTATTTTATATCGCGATGTTTATTTTTGGAAATTCATTATGTTACGTATGGTCCCAAAACACGTTAATTCGTGATATGAAATTTTTAATAAAAATAATGTAAAATGTTCGCATCTACATGATGTTAGTTCATGTACTCTAATTTCAATTTGGCGCTATAATACTACGATTAAAATAGAAGTTTATTAACAAATTTTAAACGTGTACTTTAAAAGACTTTATCTAGTTATTTCGATGTACAAAAAATACATCGGACATACATTAACAAATAGGATTAATGAGAAGAAACGCAAGGATGCTTACCCCGTCCATCCTAATGATGAACTACAGGTGACTTCTTCGGCCGTCGGTGCAGAACTACGACCTCGGTGTCGGCTCAATGTTTATATATATATAGTTTGGTCATTGTGGAGGAGCCTCTTCTCATTACCGACATTGTGCGGACAATGAATGAATGACCGCAAACTCTATTTAGACGTGGGAGGGATGGTAGGGTGCCCCGCCCCCCGGGCGATTGTAAATTGGCTAGCGCCTATTGAAGCCAGCCTGTGTCTATTCTTGAAGGCTCGCATTGTCGACAGACCTGCCGGCCCCCGCTACAAAACCGACAATGGATCTCAGCCACGAAAGGGGCCAAACTATAACAATGACCCTCCTATATCTTAAGGATGATACGCCGTCGGCAGGCGTTATTTTGCAAAGTTCCGAGGATTCTAAAACTGTCACGGTGACTGGACTATTTTCCGTATAAGAAGGATACACAAAACTAATTATTATTTTCATTAAGCGTCCAACACGCTGCAATAATTTTCGTCCAAATATAACTTTTAACAACCAGAAAAAGTGACACCCAAAATACATTAGTTTAACATACCTGTTTTGCGGTCTGCGAGGGGTTGGAATACCGTAGATTTTTTTGTGTTTCTGTCTGGACACGAGACAATGAACATCCACAATTTCCTGAAGATATTACACCCAGGCAAGAAAGGCAAAGAGCTGGATATAATAGAGAACATGGAGATATTTAAACACAAAGAAAACGGATTATAAATAAAAAATAAATCCCCAAAGCGACACCATATTTGCCCCGATAATCCTATTAAAGGACCCGCCCAAAAAAATCTACAACATACATTCTTAATTTCAGAGGAATGGTTCCAATCACAAGAGGGAAATGACCTAAAGTCCTTCTCCTATTTAACCCTATTTAATAATTAGCAAATATGTCTAACATTTGAATGAATAGAACCCTCTTACAAAGGTAGTTTAACAATAGGAAATAGAAAATAGCAGCCTTTATTTCCTGCTTATCTGAATCCATCTTTCAGCCAAATCGCCTTCTACATCGATCTACCGGAATTTTTAATTCTTTTACGCGGGCATTACGTAACTGCCAATAACGTAGGATTGTTCACGGCAGCAATGCTGACGTTGTCCTGAATATGTGTTTAGTCACGGACAGTTATATGCCACGCTGTCTGCAGAATGTAAACCTGTAATTATCAATTTATCGCTGATCACAGTTATCGTAATCGTACCCAGTGGATATGACATCGTTCGTACCTGTTATTGTAACCAATAAATCGTTATTTTTATAAAGAAACTATTCATTCCTGTATAAAAAAAATGAGGGACATTTAAGGGAATACTTTTATTCCACGAGGCATGAGTCCTATATGGCACACACTAAGGCCATTTGCTTTATTTTATGTTCAGTAATTATTTTCATGGATAAACACGCTGCGGCTCATAACAGAGAGGGCTGTACTGGGGTTTCGCCAGAGCCCTCTATCGAACAATGGGGATTGTGACACCCCCCTACCGTCTTATCCAGGAACTCAAGAACAATGAATAATGGATTGAAATCGGCCTCCTCCCATTGCTAAAATGTCTTGTCACTTGCCCGGCCCGATTCAGTGATAACGCGGAACCTTGGATACAGTAACGCGCTTCCTTCCGTTCCCATTATTCATGAATATTCTGTAGTTACGAAATTATTCCTAATAGGCGCCCACAATATTAAACATTCTACTCACTACTCTTTACTCTTACCTTACGTTTATTTAGTTTATCCTAAAAATCTTAAAAATCCCTTCGACTATCAACAAATCTGATCTGAATCATTGACTTCCTTTTTCTCCTCGCTTCCCATTATATTTCTCTAAATATCCCAATATTACAGTATTATTTCAGTCGATATTTGACCTATTATTAATGTCACGGTTCACGATAGTTGTACGAAGAAATTATATGAAATACTGGGGTCCTGTCATTCGATTCAGTTAATAAATTCAATACTTTCTTGTTACGCAACGAGAACGAACAATGATGCATAGGAGATTTACGAACTTGTAATCAATAATTTAAAACTATCCTCCGGGGGGCACTACGACCGACCTATTACCCAACGCAATTCGTCGTTATAGAACGTATCGCTGTTACGAAACGGAGAAACGACACACGTCGAGTCCGGCAGAGCGGGTATGGTATATGCAAGGCGGCGCTTCCGGGGGAATCCGAAACAGACGTGATGCGTGATCCCTCGGGGCCTAATTGGAGGATTCACCGGCCAAATGTTAGTCGTGCTTCGGGGGGGGGGGGGGTCCCTCTCGACCCCTTCCCCAACCACGACGGACCTTGCCCCCGTGACACTTCCTGGAAATGGGCTATATCGTCTCGCACGCCACATTCCAGGATGTCTGCGGGAAATTAAATCAACGGAAAAAAAAGAGTAGCGAAAGGCGATTTGAAAACTCTGACCAGACAGGATTTATACGTGACAGAAATGAAAGTAAATGTTGTTCCATCCTATGCCAAAATGCTATAATTGTACATCGTTAAATTACTTGTCCTTATACTGCTGAAAGGAAGTCAACTGTGGATTTCATAGTGTTTCTGCCAAAATCTTTCTTAATGGCAAAACATAGATCATTGCGGCCATATGTACAATTAGGAACCCAAATTACTCGAGAACATATGGTTGTTCCTTTGAACCTTTTAATGCAGAAGATGTACTGCATCTTATATTAGTTTTCGTAATATCTTTTGCTTTCAGGCCATTCTGGCCATAAAAATTTCGATACATCTAATCTAAACGAATAACTCTCTTAGATATTGCACGATGCTGGACATTGAACATAGGCCTAGTCAGAATTGGGTTTCGTCAGTTGCAAAACACCGTCCGAGGGCAATGACGATTTCTCGACCCGACAGTTTCGTCAACGACCGGCGGTTCTAAGCAGATGGTTCAGGGGCCGAGCCGTAGCTGTTAATCTATGCTGCGTTTGACCTTTTCTGAAAACGCGTTTAGTCGTCGAGATTAAACACTCGTAAAATACCGCCTCGCCTTCACTAAAACTTCTATTTAATACACCGCACGACATCTCAAGACGGATAATTGTTTATTTTTATGAACATTATATCGTGGACATTCCGACTTGATCGGTTAAGTTTTATTTTATCGACCTCCACTGCTTGAAACTACTGAGTGTTTTTAACCTAGCGGAATTCTTCTATAATAAAGTTTATATTCCGTATTTTTTCCTACCCTTTACATCTTCTAATTATCAACTAAAAGCGAACACATAAAATAGAACATAAGCGCCATTTCAATTTATACATTCATAGGTTTAGAAAAATCATGGAAAGGTTTTTTGGGTATGATTTATTTTTAGTCCAATATTATATATTTATGGGACACTAATACATGTCTGTTGCCTAGTAATAACGTTGCAGCTTAAGACATTTATTGAAGTGACAGTGCTGTCTAGCTGAGTTGGCTAGTATGAACAGGCCAGTTTCTCGATTTTTATTATTTAAACATTCCGAATGTTGAAGAGCCACTTCAAATCGGTGCAAGGCGGGTAAATGAAAGGCGTATATCGTACTACGTACTTAACGTTTTATTGCAAAAATTACTATTTTTTTTATACAAAATAAAAATCATAAATACAGAAAGAGACTGTACAATAAGGTAGAGGCTAAACGTCGGAGCCCGATGGGAGACCAGTTTCGGTCGACCTCGGGACTCGAGGGTAACTCGGTCGTACGTTATCATTCGTCGTCTTGGGCTAATGGAGGTTTAGCGGTGGTTTACTTCCTGCCTGGGAAGAAGCCGCCGGGGCGCTGGGGCTGGGGCTGTTGGGGCTGGGCGGCCAGGGACTTGGCGATGGCGTCGGGGATCGGGGGCGGCGTCGGGAGGTGGGCGCCCTCCGCGTGGAAACCGGTCTCGTCGGCGAACCACTTGATGTTGTAGACCTGACCGTCGGGGCCGGTGTACTGGAATTGGCCGTTGGCGGTCTGCGCTTCCAGGTCCTTTTGGCCGGGGTTCTTCAGCTGGCCTTGTTCGCTAGCGGTGATACCGTTGCCGGTTTCGTAGCTGGAATAGTTTCAGAAATTTTAGATATTTTTTGGACAAGATTGAGACCACGCTCTATGGAGAGTATGTGTTATTGAATTGTTACATAAACAAATTAAACTTGAAGTGTGCAACTCGTAGCTATTTGAAAGGGAAATTTGTATGTTGCCTTGTTACTGTGTAGCAACACGCGTTACTCTCCACTTTGAAAGAATTCATCTATTACTGGAGAGTAACCGCTAGGGATATTCTCCCTTTTAACTTCGCGTTCGGCTTCGGTTACACGGAACGTCTCCTTTCAAAGTTCTCTCGGACTTGCAAATCAAAAAACTTAATGCGAAAATTATCGCCGATTATGAAATAAGAAAGATGTGGCCAGTCGGTACGTAACCGGTCGCAGCGTCTGGGCTCTTCACCAGAGGTGGGTCAGAGAGAAGTTGCCGGCCGAAGTTGCGAAACTCCGAATGGATGAGTGGCCGTTATATAATTCGAACTTCTGGTTGCGTCCAATTAGCCCAAGAGTTAATCTTAGTTGAGTTCGAAACAAATTTATTCTTCGGGATCGATGTATCGCGAGAAGTCGCGACTTTCTTGTGCTTAAAGTTTGCTCGATTTTATGCTTTAATGTTTTGTCTTCGAAGTGACAATTACGTTAGGATGTACTTTCGATTACCTGTAGCGGTAGGAGCCGTCAAAATTGTGCTCGTTGACATAAGAAATGATGGGGATGATCTGTCCGGGAGTGAACTGCTGGGGCCTCTGGGCGCAGACGGCGGCGAGGAGGGCGGTGAAGCAAACGATCTGTGGAAATAATTGTAATTAAGTTATAATATCCAATAAATTTTTTATATGTTACAAAAATTTGGTCGACGCCAATCGCCAAGTGACTTGAAGTGAATGGTTGATACTGTACCGCAATACAAGCGTGTAATTACAAAATGTATAAACGGAACTACGCTGTTTAAATGCTAATGTACCATTTATTCAACCACGGGATGGCATTTAGGTTTTAGATACTTTCAGAAAAATTGCGCAACACTTTCACGCCTCGACAAATCGTTTTGTAGCCCAACAATCGGCGGACGGAGGAATGGTAAAAAATATGTTTTAGGATGATTTCCTCCTGTAGGCTATATTAGGGTGGACGCCCACCGCGGGAAAAGTTTCGCATTTACGGCCGCATTCTTCGAACCGTGCTCTGTTGAATATGTAAGAGGACGGACGTCGCACGAACCCATCTCTGATCTGTGCCCCGCCTCATCTGTCCCGCGTGTGCTATTTAGAATGCACCGGGTATAAAGGTCAGGCCGATCTTCTGCAATCCTAATAGGCCCCTTGGTCGCTAGGCCATCCTCCGGGTAATAATATTTCGCCGCGTTTTTTCCCTATCCTCTCTTTGGCACCTCATAGAACACGGGACGCCGTCGCCGATGACCGGCGGTGCCCGAAGGTTATCTCAGAGCCATATGTCAAGGTCTGGGCTATTACTGAATAGGAATATTTCTGGTCGATACCGTACTAATCGTTCGGGCACGTTTTAGTGTTGGCGCGACTTGGTAAATGGTAAATTTCACGCTCGGCAATGATGCCGTCAGAATTTTGCCGCCAATCGATAGAGATAAACCGAGTGATTGCCAAGACAAAAGCGATGAAGTCCGTTCCGCTTTTATTGCCGCCTATCGAAGCAAATGTAAGAAATCAATAACCGAAAGAGTAAGTTAACATTTATCCTAAGATACTGGATTTAAAATGATATCTATTATCCGGAAAATATCACTTTCGACAGGGAAATGAATTTTGCTTGATGTCCAGTAGAATAGACTGTGAGGGAATCCAAAATGTGAACATCGTATAAATTGGTAGTCATAGGCAGCTATAAAATGATTTCTTAGAAATAAAATAATAAAAGTAATAAAATGATATCGGAAGCATATAGAATTGAGTTTGGTCAGTTTGGTAGGAAATTCTCTCAATATTTTATGTCTGATTATTATTGGAAATTATTGATTTCGATCATTGAAGAATATCAAGGGGGGAATTGAGACAGAAAAATTGAATAGGGGACCGCGAATTATCGATAACGTGCCGGAGCCAATATACCTCAACGAAAATATGGATTTCTGGAAAGCTATCGCAAAAATGTTCGCTAATGTTTGAAACCGCGCTTCTTCCGCCAGTGGGGGGACGTTTCCAACTCACCAGTTTCATGTTGAACTGTTTGGTGTCGGCGCTGGTTCCAAAGTTGTAAGGAGGAGACGGGTAATCCTGAACTGTGTCGGGATGAGATGTGATGAACCCCAGAGGTGGAGATGAGTATTTATACGGGAGATGAGACCGGGACCGAGGGGGTGTGACTCTGCCCCCCACCCGCCACTCGCAGACGGCCTTTCTCTTGCAGATGCCGCCGCGTCGCCCGCCCCGTTCCCCTTGGAGCGACAATACGACCAAACTATGATATTTGGCAAAACCATTCACAATCTAATAAGCGAGACTGAATACCCAATTTTCTATAACTCTCAACACACTCTGTCAATATAACGTTGCGGAACATCTTAAAATCGCAAAGCCCTGTTATTTTTTTCGTAAAGGTAGTCTTCCAAGTCTTAACTATGTAAAGTAATAATCCCAGGTTTCATTTAACGTTGACAAAGCAGCACCTACTATTGCAATAGGCCAGCTAACTGCTTTTCACCTTTATCAAACGTCAGTACTTACTGTACCATACTAAAATACATTCATATTTACTAAGGTCTACAGATTACCTTAGAACTAAAATAGTGATTGAAAATAAAATGCGGAATATTGCAGTTCCTTGTACAATTATATGCAATGTACATATAGATAATATCAAGTCTCTCTAAAATTGGTATGGAAAAGTATGAAAACGTAACTACTTTCCTCCCAATAATTATTTAAGAGTAAAATAATGTTAATCTGCCTTAATCGACTATAATCCACCATAATCTGCCTTAATCTGTTTTAATCTACTTTAATCTTGAAATTATTTCTCTTATAATTACTTCTTTCAATGCTCTTGCTGTTTAATATTTTTATGTTTTCAAAAGAAATGTACAGTAAATGTATAATCCTTAAAAGATGCCCTTATTACATTAAGGCGGAAATTTCTTAACATTGACAAATTTTCTTGGATATATTTCATCTGTTTCCGTTCATGGATTATTTCGCATTCCGTAGTCGCTATCATGGCGACATTTAATATCACCTTTGTTATTTATGAGAATTAAGTCTGAAGGATTGTAGATGGAAACCGCTAACGTTGGAACATTTTATTCAGATAGATCTGTGAAACGATGTGGTGCCCACCAACAATATTTCGGCCAGATTCGTTATCCCGCAATTTCATCTAAAAGAAGCCATTAGATCTTTCGACTAGAGAGAATTGCGAAAGTCAGCCTTGCAGGACCTTGGTAATAATCTCCCACCCTAGCCGAATAGCGGTTCTTTTGGGACTATTCCATTTCAAGTTTATTTCGGCGCTTTACATAACAAATTAGCCGGAATATCTAGACGAAACGGTCACATATCGTATTTAACTTAATTGAATGAAATAATGATCGAAATTTGAGAAGCCACCAGAACATTTTTACCCACAAGATAACCTTAATATTTGCGCTCATGACGTGACCGTTATATAAGGACATTCAAATAGTTATGAATAATATTAAGGTCGTCCTTAAAATGCTTTTCCTTGCTTCTTTTATGTCTAGTTAATGGCGATATTACATTTACTATTAGCAATCAATTGCAGCGAACACCTACTATTTAGTTTCGCCGGCGAATATCCACCTTTATTTAATATTTATTAAGTTCACATTAACATTTCAGGTATCTTTCTTAGTTCAAATACATATTATATTGTATCTACCTTAATGTTCTAATACCAAACTGTATGACAAAATCCTCTTTCACAAGGAATGGATCAATGTTCTCAAGGTATGTAACGGTACTGGAAAGGTATTGGAACATGATCCGCATGTCGAATTACAGAATGACACAATCGCGAGTGTTCATGATACTGTTTCAGATCCTGATCTGAAGTAACACGATTTTCGTCTGCGCAACATCCCGACTTTCTGGTATCCAAACCGTAACAGAAACAATGCCTAAATATTCAACCGTCCATGATTTTATAACAATTCAGCACAATATAATTACATTGAACGAAGAATGTTTTCTTTTTTAAGAGGCACTTAGACCAAAGTATACTCTTTTCAATAACTGTTTTTCATTTGAAAGATTTAAATATAATTAGTTCTGTCGCGAAAATCGTCGTTTATCCACGATAATAAATGGATTATCACCAGCAGTGTAACCACTCCATAGCATATATGCGGTCGCATTGAGTAATCGCTAATATTTCATTTTGCCCAGGGTACCAACATAAGTGACATGAATAATGACGTTCATCAGCCAAAAAGACAACCCATTACGGCGACCCAATTTTGTTGTCCAACATCTCGAAACTCTTTATTCCGACATATAAATGGTACATTTACAAAGGTAATTTCTTATTCCTCACAAGTAAATAATTTCCATTTCTTTTTTTTAACTAAAGTTCAAATTAGAGTAATGCATCATTTTTTTTGTACCCCTTTTACAACATTACTTACATTGCAGAATAATGTTAAGGAAATTTTCAGAATACAGGCAATATTTTGGCAAAGGAATTGCAATAATATGTCTTACTCTATACGTATTCCAAATGTTATTACATTAACAACATCCGACGTCAGATTGTTCGCATTCGCTCAATACTCATGCTTTTCTCTTCAGAGGAATAACAGAAACACAGCAGGTATTTTTCTGAAATTTAATTTCACATTATCTTTAAGATTTGATAAAAATTGAGGCATAGAACATTGATTATACCTCCAGAATCAGTTACGACACTGATTACAGAGCGCAGTGAAACTTAATCGAAATTTAATTAGTGCTTTCAGACAATTGTATTTAAATGCATTCGTTTATTCGCTAATTGGTGACAATAAATTTATTTCATTGCATCATTCCATTGTCAACCGGAATCGATTCACCATGTCGAAATCTTGAATAGATGAATTGAATCAATAGACGTCAAGGCAGTGGACAAAGTCAAGGAAGTATCAATTAAATGTTTATGTTCATATAAATGTATTTAATCATTTATGTTTCCTGAATGATTGTCCAAACCCTGAGAAACCTCCTCATGACTATATTAATGTCTGTTACTATTTGATTGGATATTTGAACGGATTTTTCACCATAAACAAGGCAGTGTGACGTTAATAATCAACACAACATCAATGGAAATAAACTCACTTCAATTAGTAATCCAAATGAAGCGTAATTAGCATAGAATAACGGGTTAATCCCGATTACTATTTCTCCTCATTGTTCCCCTGAGATGTTACCGGCAGATCTTACCGTTGTTGATGCCAGGTGAAAATTCCAAGCTTTTGAAATCATTTAAATTTTTTTGTTCACGGTCTTCTCTCACGATTTTAAAATACCGCGGAGGAGAAATAAGAGGCTTCTCCGCACAGACCGTATTATTCTGCTCTCCATAAATTGTCCCTTTCTTCTTCATGCTTTGCATACTTCGCTTGACTTAATAGAGATATATGTCTACTTAAAACCCCTAAGCAAAGAGAGAAAATGCACGATTTAACATCGCTCTAAGTTTCAGTGTTAATCGAGAAATCACATTCGATCACTTCGGTCTACCTATTTAAGTATCAACTGTCTCATTAGAATTATAGCACACACTAAAATCGTATCGCTATAATTCTAATAATAGATATAAAACACATTTATATTTTATCGTGTGTAAATTGTGTTCCAAGTTATGATCCAACATATTAAATGCGCTAAAGGTTTAATAGTCTGATGTATTAATGCAATCATGATTTCAATCATTCAGTTTTTTCAATTGTAAAAATGTTGGCCTTTTTTCTATATTTCCGATCTATAATTTCAAACTAATAACGTAAAATAAGAAGAATCTTGACCAAGATAGAAAAAAGTTGGATATTTAATCGAAATCGAAAGTTGATTTGAATACCCAGTCGAAATTTGGAAAGTGATTGCCTAAATTATTCGAAAAAACTCATCATAAATCATGGAGTGTATGGATTTCAAAATCTCAATTAGCTGTTTCTGTTTCGTCTATTTTTCAAATATGTCTGGATTCGTTATGGGGATACTTCTTTTTTCCCCATAATTTGCGGTTATAGACGGTAAAAGCTCAGGAAGGATTGCGGACATTTTGAAGCCGGCCGAAATTCGACATTAGTGCTTGTATTTGGTATTAGTCAGCGAATAATTGGGAAATTGAATGCACTTAATGCCGAATACTCTAGAGAAACTTTATGCATTGATGCAACCTTACTGTTGCCCTACAGAATACAATCTCAAGCAGCTATACGTGTAAGTAGAAACGAGGTTAGTTTATTACTTTTTAAGTTAGAGTAATTGCTAATTATTCAAATAATTCACAATCGTTTATTCATCGATTATACATCGAAGTTTCAATTTCCTAATAGTTATAAAACAATTACAAAAATACAAGATGTTATAAATAATATTAGAGTAATTTCTATTATTATGTATGTAACATAGATAAAAGAGGAACGAGTTAATGATATCTGTTCACGAGGTGATGGTGGAATTATGTTCATAGATTCTGATATGCTGAATGTTTGACAAGAAAATGAATTTACCAGCCAGCGACAGAGGAGTTTATGACAAATTAATTATTACTTTCTACTTATTACGCAAAGATGTATTGCTTCACCGCTTAGCCAGTGGGAGTGGAGTATTAAACGCGAGGCAATATCTAATAGCTGAATAAAATTGTAATCTTATACCGGTGATAAACTTCCAGAATAATTAACCTACGTTCGGGTTAAAGATAGCGAACTATTCAGGAATTGGCTGGAATCCTTCAGAATCTACATTAATAACCGGTAGCCGGTGTCGGCTAAGCTACTTTCTTTCCGAGGGATGACCTTCGTATAATTTTCTAGACAATCGTCTGCGAGACCAATTCTTCAATAACGCCCGTTCAAAGCGATTAAAAAACAGACGATTAAGCAGACTGAGACGAGACCTTTAGAAAGACTTTTAAAAAAGATCTAATGGGTCTTTATATAACTAGCGGTATGATGAAAAATGCTTCGACCGACAGGAATTCTGCATGCGGCTCTCACCGTCCAGTAAATTTGCACGCACAAATTCAAATATAAACAAGTGAACTCATTTATGTCTAAGATAATTTCTAAAGTAATGGCGATCGTTTGAACCCGGGGTTTCAGAATATTTAAAATGGTTGAGATGTGAATCCAATGAACAGAAAATTAATTCATTATTATAATTCATATAACGCTAACTAGTAAACGACTTTGTTCGCGTATATGTCGAAAATGCTTCTAAATATTAGATATTGTTACGACAAATTTCCATCAAAGTTACTTTTTGGTTTATGATTTCAATGTTAAACCATTTATTCATTTTGCGTAGCGTGTGTTGACAAAGTACAAAATGGTTCATATCCTTTTATTTTTCCAGTTTTATGTTTGCACAAGAAGGATAAGGTAATCTAAAGTTCCGAGAATTCAGAATTAAAATTATGGTCTGTATAGTTAATGAACGCCGATCTGACCGACGGTAATGGCGTGAATGAATTACAGGAAGGGAATTGATGCGGCCGCAATTGTATTCATTATACAGTATAAAATAAAACATATACAGCTCAAGTATTCCCATCAGTTTCAATGCAAATCGACGGCCGGTCGTATGATTAGAATTCTTTCACCGACTTCGAGGTTTCCTCACCCAATCGTCACGAATCAGACAGCAAGTAAACAGACGCTTCCACTTCCAAGATCCACTGGAGGATCAGCAGGAAACGAGTACCACGCGTGTACCAATAAAGTGGTGAGGCCCGGCATCGATTTATGCAAAACGCTTATCCGGAAAATATCTCAGTAATTAGACATCAATCGCACTGCTATTAATTCTTAATCGCTTGCGATTTCTCGTTTATGAAGCATCACGCATTTATTGGCAATTATTCTGTTGTTTGCGGCACAAGCTGAAAACAAGTCATATTATTCATAACGCGATTTGGTAAACCCTGAACGTGAACACGGTTCTGTAGTTTGCACAGAGGTTAGGGCTTGAGACGTTAACGCAGCGACCCCGCTTTTAATATATCTGGGTAATGAATACTCGTAAACACGAGAGGGGCTCGTAAACACAAGTGCACTCCTTGCTATTTTTCATATAGCCCACCAATGGCACCAAAAAGAAATATAAAATTCCGTAGGTTCGTGCTGTTTCTGTCTCCTCTCGCTGGTTCGGTCTTTTGCTAGACCGGTTTCGGCTGTTTGCCTGTTCGGCTACACCCCTCGCAGACCACAAAACAGGTATATTAAAATATAAAATTATTGCTAACGTAGCAAGTAATTTAGTTCAAATGATCTAAACAAAAATTACTGTATGGACTAAATTATAGTTGAAATACTCTACAGAATTCCGAAATATATAACTGAATATTCCTAAATGTCACTTCACAATTTATTGAACATATTCAATGTGTATGTAGACAGGTAGACTTATTGTAGTAGAACAAAGTGAATATTTAGAATAAGGAGTCTTTTAATTATATATTTATTTATTATAATTCTATGTCGGACTAGCCGACGTACCTTGGAATTGCGACTGCCCACAATCGGGTCTAATTGTCCGTCCTTGATATTTCGCTTCGATCATCATCGGCCGTCCTCCTTCTTAAGTCGGCATCCTCCTGCTCAGAGTAGGGGAGGGGTGGGGAGAGAATATTATGTATGCATACTTTCGTGAACAAGGCGGTGCTTGCATTCTCGACATTTCTCAAATGTCACATCTCCGAGGGGGGAGGATCGCCCCGGGGGGCCAGTTCGTTCGTCGGGAGGAAATTGGCGATTTAATTCGCGACCGGGTTCCCACTGAGTGCACGGAAGGCGTAAGTAAATGCAACAACCGAGAAACGACGTTTCAAATAGAAAAAAACCTTCTTCTTATTTCAATAATACTGTAATCACAGAATTAACATTTACAATACGGTACAAACACTAAGGTATATGTCTGGAGTAATTTTTTCATATATGTATACAGAGTGTATAAGTATGATCATTTGTTTAGTTTATTTCCAATAATGAATTAACAAACAAAACAAATGATTTCTAAATAAGGGACCTGCAATTATAAATTCCCCCGCAGTAATCTAAGAACACCTTCTTTATCGAGCAGTCTTTCTTCTATTCTTTCATCGTGCCTTTTTCTTCTGTCGCATTCTGAATGTCCGTTTATCCAGAAAGCCGAGGCCGTTCGTTCTAAACTATAAATCAAACCGGTTGTCCACTGCAATTAATTGAGATCGGCTCCCTTTCAAGTTCGTTCGAAAGATCGTTGCCATTCCACTAAACGCCCTTCTGGAGGCGCTTATCACTTGATTAACGACCGTTTGGAAATCACATACCTAATTAAATACAGAGTTCTATTATAAATTTTTAAACACTCACTGGAGTTATTAGTAAATTGAATTTGAAACTTAAAATTTGAAAGATAGAACTACCCAGAAGGTGTTAAGAATTATATATCCGAGATTTAAATGCGGAAATCATTCTTCAGATAGTAATTTTCCGATACAGAATACGGGAGGAAATTTCCTAAACCGTTTGCATACGGTATTAGTCGTGTTGTACAGGATTTTATCGCAGATGGGCAGTTCCCCATTGTTGAACCGACCCATTGTCGAGCATCGGTCGATGCGTGTAGCCCGGCCGCTGTTGCCGCCCGAAAGGAAGTGGAAGAAACACCGGCAATAAGCAAGTTGCCATTGTTGCCACCGGCCCCGCTTACCGCCTCACTGACGGTGTCTTCATCGGATCCGTCCGAACACTATCGTAGGATTATTATTTGTTGTAATTCGAATAAGACTTTTTCACAGAAGGCATATATTCTTTCCTCGATTACATTCCGGTTTCTTAAAGCACCGAGGTTCCATCAGGCAACATTAGGACGACGCATGTCATGTATGCAAAATTTCTCTACATGACTCTATTATGGCGCTGAAGGAATGTTCTCCGTTCCTCCTAGTTAATAATAACAATCCGATAATCAACACATGTTCAATAGAGACGGCGTAATGAGAGGAATTAACGAGAATCGTCCTTTCGCTATTTAAATGAGCGCCATTTACGCGCCCGCCGGCCTCAGGTATGCCGAACCGGGAGACGCCCTATGGAAATTGAACAATACGGCCGGCGTTAACATAAATTGTGCATTCATAGCTTCGGGGATGACTTCAGAGGATGAAAGGTGACGGTCCCTGTACACATGCCACGGTCGAGTCCGTCATTCGATGAGGTCAAGACGTATGGGAGAAAGGATGAGTGCAGGCATATTGATTTCGTTAAACGTGAAACCTCGGTATCGTACAAATCACCATTCTTAAGGTTTGAAAGAAACGTTCCTTGAAAGAAGATGCATTTCCTTGATATTTGAAGGAATATCTTAAGGTATTTTAATTTCCTTTCCCTTTAGACCAGGCCACAATACCGTAATAACTTTATTATCCAAAATTTTTTTACACCAAACTTAAAGACTCTTTAAATATATGCTTCATCAATACTTCAACGCTTCAACTGTGCTAGAACTCAACTGAAATAGACGCCGTCATTTACAAAATGCGAGAGTTGACAGTTGCGCAGTTAATCAGCATTCTGTGTACGTTTAAAGTTAAAATCGAGATGAACGTGATTTGAAGACAATCTGTGGTCAGCCAAGTGAATGTGGGGAATTAAAGCCAATTCCAAAGGAAGACGGAGAAATCGCCTGCATTATATTGGCAAATTATATTGATTGTTGCGCCGGTCTAGCGAGACATGAATCCAGCGAGTAGAAACAACAGGTTTAATAGTATTCCAAACTCTGGCAGAACACCAATCAGTTATCCCCCCAAAAAATGTATTGGAATACATTGGAAGACAGAGTATTATTTTACAGTATGATTTATTTCTGCTAATGAATAATTTATTAATTTTTAATCATCATGAAATGTCAATTAACAGTTTTTGCATCTAAGACGAAATGGGTGGGAAAAATATTAATACCAGTAACTAATGCATAATGTAAATATCTTAAGTCTCTACAGAGATTATAATTGAATAGCCAACATTTTCCTTTCATTTCGAGTCCACTTGAAACGCGATAAATCACAACCGGTGATCCGAAGCGCATCCCGCCGAAGCGTTCCCACCGGGAATATCATTATTTTTGGAATTTTTCCAGCCAGCATTCCGGCCTCGAAAGGGTAATCCATTTCTGTCCAGGTATCTATAGTCTGCACGCTCGCCGCTGCTGATATGTCAGACGCCAGGGGGCCAGCACGAGACCACAGAGGTTAGATTGAAAACCCCTCATTACATCGAAATGCGAAAGTATCGCTCCGAAATGGCGCATATATGGTATACCACGTACTCTATTTAGACTATATAATTCAGGATATTTAATTTTACGTCAATATTTTATGTTCGGGATAAATGAGATTAAGATTTTATTGTAAAATACAATATAATTATTTTGTGTGATTTATTTATGTTTCTTAAAATCAATCATATCTTATAATTATTTTATTACACGATCATCAGCTACCGGCAATGTTGATCATATAGAAAAGGTTCGGGCCTGACGGAAGCTATAATAAATGATCCAGTGAATACTGCTCATTGGCCAAGATCATAAATCTGCTCTTCCATCAGACTGCGGGCAGAAAGTGTAATATTCGGCGGGGGAACGTGATGTACAACCGGCTTGCCTATCAGAGCGCCCTACTCACAGGTACAATCTCTGTCGGGACTACTTTTACTGCTACGTTCTGAATTCAACTTTTCCGCATTCTTCTCGCGCCGAAATTCCGTCTTTCGAAACGGTTTAACGAGCTGAGTGGCATTTAAAGATAAAGCAATAAAGGAATCAACATCTCAGTATCGCTCCCTACAGTGTCGTTGATATTTAGGAATACGGAAAATATTCACGAAGAACCCCGAATATCAAAAACTGAATTTCAATATAGAATATAATTAAATATATAAACATAAACGGGACAGACAGGTTGAATGAAAATATAAACCCAGAAAAGGACATTATTAGGGACATTAAATTTTTACATATAATAACCGCGAGAGACCTATCATATCCTGACCGATTAAAGAATAATTTCAGAATATCTCCAGAAGAAAATCGTATATTAATTATACACCCAAAAATACAACCATATATCGCTCGATTATAACCTATTTATCTAAGCCGCTTATCCCAGAATGACATCTAATTGAGCGGAATTGTGTTCAATGGAAACGGTGAAAGGGAACCGGGCCGTAGTTGACAAAGGTGGCACGGCCCCTCTGGGTCAATGTCACAGACCTCCCCCCGCCGACACCTTTCAGAAACAGTGAAAGCTGCTCAATGACTCCTCTTCCCGTTACAGATCCCCCTTATCGAGCCTCCGGTTCGATAATCAGGGGTCACCGAGTTCGAACGTTAATGTTGAACGATCGCCTGACAAACGGGGCATTATGAGTCACCTGCTGGATATAGCGATTCTAATAAAGGACACGCGCATAAATTCAACGAGCTGGATGTCACACTGAGATCATGGCGAAATTTCTCATCACTATATTATAGTTACCAAGCATCCGGCCTCAAAAAGTAGAAATGCGTACTACAGTGGTATATATGTAACATAAAAATAAAAATAGATACACCAAATATATTTGAAATAATAAAGTCTGGTTTGGACACATTAGGTATGTAGTTGAATGATATATTGTTCAACATTTCAGTGTATAGCCCCCTAGTTGCTAGTAGTTTTAAATTTGTGTGATTATCGAGGTCCCAAATACAGTTATTTAAGAATATAATTTTCTGTATATTATTGCGTAATAGATTTGTAATATAGAATACGTTATAGTAATAAGAAGTTAAAGTGAAGGCAAACAGCGTAGGATTTGAGAAACGAGAAACATTTTATTAAATTAGATTTCAAATAAGGAAAATACTCGATATTACCGATTAGCATACAATGCGAACAGTTGAAGTGATATCAGCTTAGGTAAGCTGGGCGACCACATATAATGAAGTGCGGAGTATAAGATGCAGCCGCGGGGTTAGAGCAGGCAGAGCCAAAGGTCGCTCCGTCTCAATGTTAGCCCCGCAAAGGCCACCACCTCTCGGGTCACGAACGTTTTCGGAAAACCGGGATTATGATTGGAGCCGCCGATCGTAAACCACTGTCCTCTCGCAGTTCTTCTTTTTTTGCGCTTATTAACTAACTCACCGACGGGCGAAATTGCCTTTAGGGTCCTTATAAATCAACATTCCGCCGTCCCCCTCTCTTCGGCTGATCCACGAGTCCACGTATTATACATTAAACGAATTCAAGGTTGGATTTTAGATTCCTAATTGCTTTATTATTACCATTCCACGGCACCGGTATGTGAATACGATTTGCAGAGTATCAGCAATTATAGAGATTGACGCATAAATCTTTAGAAACTCAACACATTACGTCATCTGTGTCATAAATGACACGATCATTATTTATTCCTAAAGGTTCGGTTCCTTCCAAGATATGAACCTTAGAAAATCTGGGAATTTTAATTAATTGACTTTTCTAGTTAATTCTTCAGGGCTTCCCTAATACCCTGGCCATTAACTAAATGTTCTCATGATTCTAATCCTGTGAAAAGATTTTAGATTGAGAAGGTGGCATATTGCATCTTATTTCTTAAATATAGTTCTTAGTGTAATTCCTGAGACTTGTATCAAATGTAAATTATTTAGGGTAAGATGTCAAATTTTAGGGCTGCCATAATATACAAATATATATATTCGTCGTATTTTATATTGGATTTATTTAACTGCATTATATCCTCAAGTAATGCAAGGTGATACTTCATGTACTGAAGTTTTGTTTTATTTTTATCACGAAGTTTTAATAAGGTTTCTGTCTGTCTCTCCTCACGCAGCACGCGCTACAATGAAGACGTAATATTAGGATACTTAATTTTCTCTAATTTCTAGTTTCCCTTTATCTGAAGGTTAGGATCACTGCGTCTCGGACGAAAGGCCATTACCGGCTAACGAGGGGCCCAATCTCGGCACGTGTTACACAGCCGGGGGTTTCCCTAAATCCGGTCTGTCCCAGGAGCCGGCCTCAGGGCGGTAAGTACACTTCGGTTTCGGGAAAGCCGTGTGCATGCAACATTCTCGGAAAGGGGCTAATCGCCACCCACATGACGCAATCCGGTTACGGTAACGTGTCATGCTTTGCAGCAACGGCCCAGGGAAAATCGCAATGGCCAAGAGTCGCCCGAACTAAATGCCACACAGTAATGTTTTTCAGCACATTGAACAAAATTGGAAACAATTTACTATAGATAGGCTGCAGATAGACATTATGGATAGGCTAGTGGAATTTCGTAGAACGTAATTCGTGAAGCTGCGTCCAAAGTAATGTGGAAAACATGAATCACGATCGTCCCTGTTTCTTCCGTCAATGCCAGTCTCAATTTGGGTCATAGCATCGGTAAATTGTGCGGTGTTTTTCACATGCCGTCATTAAGAATAATGTGGTTATAGTAAAATTAAAAAGTCTGTATACCTGATCAGGGCAGTGGAAGAGATTGAGATTGTCAAAAGGATAAATAATGACTATAAAAATACTGCGATTTAATGCAACAGAAATATGTAATAAAAAATCTCTTGTTTCTTGACATTCAGGCAGTGAGCTGGGAAGTATAAATAGTCACTCGATATTTAGGGTTCCTTTCCCACAGCGGATCCTGGTCCCAGTTCGTAAATCTTTGATCGGCTGTCCCGTATTGGCCTTCAAGCCGGATTCCATTGTGCAGACGCCGCCGCTAACATTGAAGATTGGGTCTGGCAGACCTTTGGCCTGCATTCTTCCAGTGGGGAGCTGACCAGAGCAGCGGCGAGCGGCTTTCGAGCGCCGGTCGTGTCTCCGCCGGTGGCATTAAAGGCGGTGGCGACCTCAGCCCGATCAGTTATGCGAGCCCACCGTATTTATCCACTTATTTCACAGAGCTTCCATAGCCAGTTTTTCTGAAAATGTAGCCACGATCAAGAAGAGCAAATAATTTCAGAATTTAAGTTTAAACAACCAGTCGCCAGGTAGTATTGAAAACAAAACTTTCACAAATTCCAGCGAGAGCAGAAAATAAACCAAAACAAGCTAGACAATTGTTCTTTCATTACCATTTGGGTTTTCGAATATTTGTTATATTTTCAAACAGTTTTTATTAATTTCTATCTCCATAGATTTTTCTAAAATACTCCTCTCATAGTCCTTCTGTACTAGTAATTTGCCTTCTGCGATGGCTTATTCTCTAACCATCATGATAAATGTGTTTTTGAGACCTTGAAATCATCTAATAAATTCGTTGCATGCAGCCGGTTAAAAAGAGGCCAAGGTGGATATTTAAGGGTTTTAAAGGTTAATCTATCGGAGATGTTCTGAAATGAATAAATATGATTTAATTTTCAAATGTAAATTGTTGTATGATGTTTTCAGAAATATTTTCCTACTATCGCACATGAAGTACAATACTGTATCTGTGAGTGAAGGATTATTAAAAATGGGACCATTCGCTCCATATTGTTTTATGTCGTTAAATAAGGGTTAAAGGGTTTTTCGTATATTTTAATGACCCGCATTAATTTTCTGAATTAACATTACTCAGTATCAAAGTTTGTGCATACAACAAGAAAAATTGTGTTTTTTAATTGATGCAACATCATTCCAAGATAAAAATATCTAACACAACACAAATAAACTGTATTAAAATTGTATTAAATTATAATTTATCATTTAATGTAACGGTGCAATAATATTAGGGAAACAATATATTGTCTTAACGTGTGCTTCTATCTGTTGTTGAAGATATCCAACTACCAAACCATTGTGGCTGATTTGCATGTCTGACGTCACCTGGAGAAGATGTCTGGAAGTGGAAATATTATCTGGCTATCGTTCAGTTTCATGATCGATTCAATTAAAAACGAGCAGTCTTAAAAAATATTCAGTAAAAAAACACGAAGATTATAACTCGTCTAACGAGAATACTAGAATGCTAATATGCCAAGTATATACGCGGTAATTCCTTGCCAACGACTATGAAAGGTTTTACGATTTAAAAAAAATGATTAAAACAAATATAACAGGGAGTCATTTATCGTCGCATCCGCCTACGTATCCGACTGCTACGAATAAATTACATCAGTCATTCCGTCCCCAGTATTAATTAATTTCGGTGAATTGAAACAAGTGGTTCGAAAAACTACATGAGCGATACCTTCACTTGTCCCAGCGTAAATGATAATGGACAGCGATTAACTCCGACCCGTGTAAGCTTGTCAACATTCACTAAGCTGTAACCTTTGCCACTTTTTACAATCGGATATGGAAATCCTAGAGACACGCTCGATATCATCTCGTAGACGAACAGCATTAGTAGTAATAATGAAATTGTTCACTCGTTAACATGTTCATAAATACCGGTGAGTTAGGCACCACTTAAGAACAATCAATATTACATTCTCAAAATAGTAAAATGAAATTAATTAATGGTAAATAATAAGTATCTTCATATTTGTACCAGATCCGATGATGACACATATTTCTGCCTTTATAATATTTAAATCTACTTTATAATTTCCTATGTGAGGTATTTCCCTAGTTTCCACCATTTAAAACTTATCCAGATTATCCATATAATCTAGAACAGTAGTGTAGTGACCAATCTGCTAACTAGATTCTACTGGATGTTACTGCTATTGATGATGGTGTAAAGATGAAACCGGTGCCGCTGAGGACCAATAAGCAATCGAACCTGTAGTGGTAAAAGGCGTAGGAAAAAAAATTGCTACCTTCATTTTCAGCAACGATTCACCGAGTTCGAGTAGGCCATCAATAGTTAATAAGGTCAAAGGAGATTATTGGCCAGTTTAGAGAAGGAATGCTACTGAAGATGGCGAGAAGCCGAGGCCAAATTGGGGAAAGGAGATACAAGGACGAAAGATAAAAAATAAACTTTCAAATAATTTAGAATAATTTTTATTCGGACAATCTATTATAGAATAACCGTAAGTTCTTATAACTCATAGTTTTACAAGCACCTTACACATATATATAATCTATTTTTCTTCCGTCGATGAACACATTGCCCGACGTGAGTGGGTCTTCTTTTCCAACTGCTGGAGTTGGATGGGCACAAATCACTATCTGAATATCAAATTTTATGAGCTACGTGAAAGGTCGGTGTAACTTCTGTTGGAAAATTAGTTACGAAGCTCTTCTTCGTTCTTATAGATAGCGATCAATCGGACATCGTGAGTGAGCCCATACATTCCTATAGAGCGACCCTGTGCCTATCATAGGCAAGAATTATGAATAGGCTTCCAAAAATAAACCAAAAATGTTTATAATTTATTTTATTTTTATAAAATGAAAAGTGGACGTTAAGAGCATATCTAAGAAAGAATACATAGTTGAATCTTATAAATATTACGTCTTATCCAAAATCAACAGTAACAATAAATGTATTAATGAGCGTAGATTTCCACGAACAGGAAGATCACGAGAAAAAATCCCGGAATATAGCAGGGATCAAACCCTGCTAACCGAGTTTCTTCCCACAGTATTACGCGATCGCACCGGAAATTAGTGACAATAAGTATATTCTTAAAAAGCAAAATAGGTTTTTATTCCGTAAATCTGAAATATTATTGCTCACGTAAATTATGATAAGAGACAATTTCCATCCCAGCTAGCCAGGCATTATGTAAATGAAAACAGATATTAATACGTTCTCGTATTTAAAATTCTTTAATATAACCTCACGCATTAACAAATATATAAATGCTTCTAGAAAATAGTCTTCTTTTAGATCTTGGAAGGAGGTTGTAAAATATCGGTTTCGTCACGATTCGAGTTTCCTTTGAATTTCTCAATTGTTTCTAAATTATCGACAAAACCGCAAGATTTAATAACATATGGTCATTACATAATTGCCTACAATCGGTTAGACGGAATCGGCAAAAACGTTAATTTAATCAATAATGCAATTTGTACACTTTCCTTTTCTCCAAACCTGGCCACTAAATGTCGACGTCCGCCGGTCCATCAATCCCGGTCGAATGCATCGCGTCGTCTTACCCTTTGCAGTAGAAAATTCATTTTTTACTTTCGAGGGTCTTAATTCTTTAGAATAATTTCGAAATTTCTGGAAAGAGGACGTCGCCTCGCCATCACAATTGCAAATGCTAAACGACGGTGTCATTTGAACCGACTCCAAGTAAAAGGACATCGAGTTTCCGTAATGGGTTTGAGGCGTAGTGGTTATATCGGTTTCGTTATTGGACTTCAAGGCGTGGGCTCAGAAATTAACAGTTTATTTGTGTACTAACGTGTTTCCATTTTGTTTTTCTCGACGGCCATGCTAAATTGGCGACAATTCGGTTGAAGAATTCCTGATGAACCTGAAGCGCGGGCAATCGCTTTGATTATTTCTGTAAAAAAGTGCTGATTATGTTCGCGAACTCACACTAATGTTGAGAATAGAGTTAGAGAGAAGTGCACCTGTTTTTCTTTCCCCATCTCCAAATAATATTATTATATTTCACACTATCTGTGAATAATAACCCAATTAAGTTTCTGCAATAAGTATTTCCACTTATTTACACCAGATTGGCAACAAGTCGGAAACTCGTGAAGTAAGTGACTGTATATTTTATTCATATGAATGAATTCGACATAACATATTCAACATAATAAAACATATTCGCACGATCGGACGACGTGCGGTATTCCCGGAATCCGTTTACGACGGGATTGCGAAACGACGTTGTAAAATAAATCATAAAAACAATTTTTTTCTTTCCGTCGTCCCATAATTATAAACAGTCCGAGAACAATGGCATGAGGGATGCGACAAATGTAGAGTTAATTTGAATTTATAATTTCTAAACGGACGTTTTTGAAACACTTACAATGGGAGAGATTTCCCCACATCAAAATGTTGAGTAAGTGTTGATCATCGGAGCATTTCATCATTGTATCGAACGCAAATGTGTGTACGTAAATTACATACTGGTTATTTTTATGATCGTTCCGTATTACGGCCACAATTTATCGCAAACTCACTCGCCAAAAACAATGCCCGAAATAACGGATAATTAATCGACTCCCACAGGGGACATACGGGTTCCTATAATTGGTCGGGAGCCCATCTTGCATTATGCAAACTCTTCACGAGCCATTTAGAAAGTTCGGAGGAAAGTTCACGACGTCTTCTCAACTTAAAAACGGGCGGACTTATCTGCAGGATACTTCGATCAAATTGATTTATGGGGCGAACGGGTGAACGATTCATTGTAAAATGCCAGCGGGTGTCCCTGCGCTAAACGTTACGTTTTAAAATGCACAACGAGGAACATGACTTCCAAAATATCCTGAGGGCTTACTGTCACGAAGGAGGTACCTTCAATCGCAGAAAGAACAGTGAAATTTTGCGAAGAATGGATGGGAATCGGCCAAATAAAAATTCCCGATCGTCACTTTTACGTGACCAATTCTGAAATTTACAAGAATTTCGAAGCGCTATCAGAAATAAGTTTTCAAAGGATGAGGATGAGGATGTTATATACTAACGTAACTATAGTTCACCAGATGAATACTGGGGTGATGCAAGTCATTTCGAGCTCCTGCAAGAGGGGTTTTTGAAATATTTAGTGGCATAACTCAAAATTAAAATGACGTTCAATCAGCAAGGAAGGCCGTACATTAAGCGGCCGCGAACGCTGGAATGGGGAATTGACAGGAACAATTAGGTTCGAGAAATGTATTGCTTCGGCATCTTAGAACATAGTATGAACTCACTGGCATTAACCCAAGGCCTTACGCTAATGCATCAATAACTGAGATGAGTTCGTGGCTTTTGAATGTACTTCGAGACGTACGCTTCTACGTGTGGGAGAACGTATTTATTTGCATAGAATATGGTTATACGGTTCCGCGAATTGAACTTAGAGTCATGAAGCTGAATGTCATGTTCTTATAAGTACAGGTCGTTCAACTGCAATTCTGAAACGATGTCCAAATCGAATGACCGCGCGTCATTGAATGAAACATGAAAAATACAAAAGGCTTAACATATTTTGAAGAATCTTGAACATTCTTTAATCAATTTATCATATTATAATGTCGATTGGTATAAGGTAAATAGACGTATGCATCTATTGGTGGTTATAGTTGGTGGTTATGACCCCCTTCTATTGGTTGTGACAGGTAAATGTAAGTTGTACAATTAATATCGCATAATTTATGAAAAGAAATACTTATATATGTATATAAGCTGTATATAGAAATACATTGGAAATCTGTGTCCAGATTGAATGAATAGTTTTCAGCAGGCGTCGAAGTGTGGAGGGGTTGGGTTGGATTACAAAAAATTGGAGTTTAATAAAATAAGTATTATTATATTATACGAATAAAATATGAGTATTACAACTGGCCTAACAACCAATTTACATATTTAAAGCGACAACTATATCACTCATCTCAAATCGCGAAAGGTACGTAATATTCCTGCTCTAGTGGCGTTATCGGTTCAGCGTTTGGTCGTTGGGTGAGGGTTCGACGGTCTAGAATAACCTTCCGGTGTACTCGTTGCCGGCCTGTGGGTTGGCGCGCGCGATCGCCACCTGAAATATAGACGGGTTTGATTAGTTATGAAATCAGAAACTAACATCGAGAATTAAGTTATGGTTGGAATAAAATTGAATTACCTGTTCGGCAACGGCCTTAACGATGGCGGGGTGGATGCTGCCGCCGGATGGCTGGTATCCGTTCTCGTCGGCAACATAGTTGACCTGTTCGGCACCCTGGGGAGCCGAGTAGGCGTACTGACCCTGGACGGACATGGCTTCGTTGGCAGCGCCTCTGTTCTTCAGAGCACCCTGTTCGTCCCGAGAGGAGCCATCACCGGACTTGTACCTGTAGACAGAAGGAATTAGAGAATAGGACGGAAGTATTGAAAAACGGCTTACTATGGAGTACTGCTTCTTGTGTAGGAAAACAGCGAAAGAATGAATTGATGTGATGATATAGGTGCAATAAATAGAACTGAGGAAACTTTCCCATCTCTGTCCATCTGATTTGTTCACAAACTATATTACAGTATAAGACCGACGTGTTGGAACATTTTGGATAGCATAATAATCCAAGGATCGGTCAAACATAATATTCTATGTTAACAAACTTGATGCATAATTAAGTCAACAAGAGTTGCCTCATTCATTGTGAGGCAACTTACAATCTTGTTGAATTACTTTCTTCCAAATACGTCGCGTCCTGGAACTAATAATTGGGAAAGCTTCCGAATTCTTTGTCCCGCCCTTGAACTTTCGAAGGCTGGAATTAGTTGTCAGGCACCGGCCATTCATTCAGCAAGTGTTCTACGCTCCCCTCTCTGACATCGAGTTCAACTTTGTAAATTCGGCATCGCAGCAAAAGATGTGTCGATTTCGAGAGGAATTTAATTTGCGAGAGAATTTGGTACATTTTTTTCACTCTTTTTTGTTTTGTCTATTATCTTTAGAGGGTTTTCAAAGTTTTGTCGACCAGATTAAACTATTTCTGGTCACTTTGCGGCAAGCAAACACAAATTTAGAGAAATAGAGGACTTAGTATACTTAGGTAGGCATACATTAATGAACCTTATTCTTGACTGATCAGGTGTATTATTTTTTTACTGCTGTACGCTGAACGTAATGTGTAAATACAAAACACGATAATTGACGCTTGAAAGCTTATTTTATAACCGGGAACCAATCAAAACTTTATGACTTGGCTGGGGTCGTGACGAAGCCGAAAGATATCGAATTATTCTGCCGTCGGCGTCCGCAATGAGAGGCGGATTGACGGACCGCGAACGGCCGCGCTCGTGACTTATTAGCCATTAACCGGAACCGCCCGGAGGATGGGAAGCGACTCGGATTGAATCCGGGTTGTTTGAGACGGACTATGATGCATCCAAGGACGAGACTACCCGCCGACGAGATGGATCAATCAACGACCGAATCGTAATTGATTGGGCGTTGTAAAAGCTTTCGGACGCATGCGGCAATTTGATAACCCGCTAGATGTGTCATACTAACCCAAAGGAGTAAGAGCCATCGGGCTGGAGCTCGAAGTGCTGAGAGACGATGGGCACGAACTGTCCGGGAGCGGGCTGGAAGGTCTGGAACTGGGGCTTAGCGAAAACGACGGCGACGGTCAGAGCGAAAGCGCAGATTACCTGGAAATATTTGAGAATCAGTCATTTTGAAATCGTCCAGAGTCGACGTGTTTTAATGGAAACAACAAAGTCGTTTTATGTACTGCCTCCTCTATAAAAAGTTTATTTTATACAATTTTCTAATTGGAATTTTCTATTGCAACTAAATTGCTTAAATCGTGACGTCCCTATCGGTTTCATCATAGTTGCTGCAGCATCGCGGGAAGATTCAGATATATTCTGCAGTCGACCGGTTCAGTATTTTCTTCGAACTATTGCATACGGTAAATTCCAGATTTCCCGGAACGTACCGAGATCGTGATCCCGATCCTGGGACGTGGGTAAAGGGCGGGACGACGAAAGATATTCCGCTTATATATCGCCTAGGCTCAGGGACCTGTCGCGTTCGGAAAGGACAGGTTCATAATCCGAAGACCCCCAATGCTCCGGGTGAAGGCCCTACGTGATAAAGATCGTCGGCGTCGGTGAGGTCACGAATTTTGTCGCGCGTTCGTCATGTCCGACGAACGTGGAATTGCCAAACAGGTTGCTCGGTGGACCTCGGGGTGTCGCACCCTTAAAGGCTGTATTTTGTGACTCGTAAAGGAAAAACAGAAGGGCAATCGTTTATCCGGCCGTTTACTTCTCCAGCCCGACAGGAGAAAGCGTCCCGCTCTTTTCGCGATTTATGATCTCGTGGAAAATTCGGCGGTGCCAGTTTAAAATCTTCTTCATCAGATTACGAATTCCGGTCCGCTGTAATCCCCTGTTCGAAAGGAGATTTGGTTTCCAGCGGAACATACCGTTGTTGGACAGCCCCGGTATATTTCTAAAGGTCGCGAAGCTTTTTTTTTTACAAATACCGTCCGCTTTTATGACTGGCATTGTGAGAAAAGGAGTGGGACCGGTCGGATCCGCCTAGCGTCTTCCTTGCGGACTCCTCCGCGTTAGAAAGTACGCGATTCCGCAATCCCCAATATTTAATGTATGCACTGTTATGCGGGTCTTTTTACGGCTGTTCCACCAGTCAGGTACCGAGGCGCAGTTGAGTTTAACATTGTGACATCTAATGCCTCTGAAAGGTCGTCAATTATCCGACTTTTCTGACCGCTGAATCCCCGCAAAATTTGTTTAAATCTAACCCACATTTAGAACAATTACAAGTGCCGAATAATGTATCGAAGCGTTAAAATACAGATCAGTAATCAGGAATTTAAATTTCATCGGGATATAAAATTTCGCGAAGCCGGGGGAATTTTGCATCGGAGCGGGCGGTCTTACGTAATTCTTATTCCCCCCACTTAATACCGCGAAGCCCATCTCTTGCATCTTCAGAGTGACTAATAGCTTAGGCGAGATAAGCTTAGAAAGTTTGATAAAGGCCCGGTTAAGCGGTGCCGACTCGCAGGGCCCCGCGGCCGTTAGGGGTTGTAACGAGGCCGCGTCCAACTGATATCGGAGGCTGGAAAACGGCTAGAAAAATTTGAGGTCTTTTTCTTTTTCTCGCCGCATCTCTGAATCGTCCATCTTGTTGAAAGTACGCGGCTTTACGGGGAACCGTTACCGCGAGCTAAGTCTATAATTACACCTCGAGTAAGTTGAAAGTGAAATAATGCTTGGCAGTGCTGCACTGCCCGGCAAGCCGACTTTCATATTCCGAAGCATAAATTATAAAATTTTAGAATTGTATAAAACATATATGCGGGCTCAGTTTCTGGTGTTGGTGATTTGTAATTAAGTAATTATCTACGAATTTATAGAAATGTAATTCCGGATTTTTACGATGTATTCAACGAGGAATTGTGAATGAAATGAGTTATTCATCGCGAGTAAACTATTCCTCCTGCGCGGAATAACGTCCAGTAATATGAACCGAGAAAACGGAAGATATCTGATGAATCGTGATCAGTGCAACAATGGAATTGTCCATTGTCGACGCTCTCGTTGTTTTCCTACTGGGCAACGATTTTGAATTTGAACGGCCAGGAAAATTTTATCCAGAATTCCCCAACGAACTAATAAATGATATAGTAGGTGTATAGAGGAAGCGTTACGAGTTAGTATTCCGCGATGCCGTGCACCTTATCGTACGAGCCAAACTGAAGCTATAACTACTGCATAATTTATTAGTTTTGCGCCAATTCAGACTGTATTATTAATTTTATATAAATTACAAAAATCATCTTTTTTCTGAAAATTACCAGCGAAAGTAACTTGTTCAAGTTAGAATAACCAAAACTTGTAATAAAAATGGCCATATACGTAATTTTGTTCCTAATCCCGATTGATGCTATAAAGTAAATTCATATATGAAAGAAAGTATATATGATACTTATCCAGTTAATTATAAAGCAACAAGAATAAAAATTTTAACGTCCGGCTATCCCTTGCATTGCAAACGTGCATGTTAAGTTTATGAACGTGTATTTCAGACTATAGTTGTGGACTATACTATTATTGAATGTTAGACGGGGATAAGACGATACTGGAAGATATTAAATATCGTATTATTGAGAAAGTTAGAAATTTTCTTGGTTAGCTTTCCAACGAAAGAGTGACCGACAACTCGTATCTTGAAACAGGCGCGAGTTTGGACGCGAGACTCCCGTATCGTGTGTTAGTGTTGGCTATAAAGAATCATTCTATTTACCCTTGTTGAGTACATGTTTGGTCGATTGGTTGGGTCGAGTCGGCTGGTTTGGCTGGAAGTGTCCGTTCGTAACTGTGCTTAAACCCCGTGATCCAGTTGGTATATATAGGAGGCAGGGGGCAGCCGGCCGAGGTGGTAGGGATGGACACCCCGGCCCCCTGAGTCGCTCCACACCCACCCGCCTCGCACCGAGCTAAGGTCAAATATTTTTATGCACCATTATTTTTTTTCGTACCGGACTCCTGGAGAACGCACAACCGGAAAACTGAGATAAGTCCCGTCAACGAATTTCTTTGTACTTTTATGCACTTTGAAAATTTCGGGCCAATTTAAATACTAGCGGGGTGTTCATGTATATAACATGACGATTACATCCTTTATTAAGTTTACTTCAATTTATAAACAGAAATGCATAAAATAGATGAAATACTTCAACAAACTGAAAATCAAGCAATTTTTACTTAAGTCAAATTCTAATCATTAAAAACTATGTTTAACATTAAATTCACCATTGACTTAAACAATCACTTTAACTTAGATTTCCACTATAACTTGAATATTTTTACGTAAAATAAGAAATTAGAAGATTTGCTCGTTAATAATTTTCTACAAAGCAAAGATCGTACGCATAACGTATGTAAAACTGAATTTATAATATTATTATGTAAATTGGTCAAGTATATACGTAAAGACGCTAAATAAGAGTTAGGTCATAATAAAAAAAGGAGGATATTATTAATATAAGCATTAAAGGAGATTTATAATACACATACACGAGTATTATGTACAGAGTAATAAATTAGGAAATAACATATTCAATCCCGATTATGTTATTTTGATTAAACAAATGTAGTATGGAATTCTGAATTACAAATGTAAACGATTAAGCGTCGTGATAATTGCTGTTTTCTTTCAGAATTGTCTTGCGTCATGTAAAATATTTTCAGCCATTTCATTATGTATGTATTTACAATGTGAAATGAAAATAAATTTGTGAATAATATTTGATATCTCTCTTGTATAATAATAAAAAATTCAGACAGGCCATTGTACGAATTTTAACTGCATAATATAACTTTCACGAATTTCGTGCTTAAATGCGCCTCTGTCCATGTACGGAACATCCGCCCACATGACCTGTGGGAAACGGAGAACAACCGAATAAGGTGCATTTAATACCTTTCAGATGGCCGAAATAGCATCACAAATTATCTTGGTTCGCGACAGTAACAACTCGCTTCTCAGCGAAGGTCGTACCGTCTATTTTTCCTATATTACAATGGAATATCATTTGAAGTGAAATAAAAAAGCGTTAAGGAATGCAGTAATCATGTTCATTAGAGCCAAGAATTTAGCTTTATAAGCTATAGCAATTTATAGGTTTTCACAGTCATATCGAATGGCGAATTACGATGTTCAAATGAGTAGGTGGAGACTCGGTGATAGTTTATTCAATAATACCACTATAATTACTTTGAATTATAAATCACTATAACAGCGCACGTGTTTAACAACCAAATTTAGGTAAATCAATTTGAAACGTAGAAAGTACGCAGGTAATTGTATGGTTAGTTTTCTTAGATGTTCTAACATAGTTTTATTATGTTATCTAACATTTTAATATTATATCAGTAAAAAGAAATTAACTAGTTAAATTAGGTCACTTCGTTATTTTGAAAAATACTATTATTTTTAAATAATATTCATTTCTGTTTTATTGCATGAACTTCGGAACCTCAGGAGGTCCCGCTTTGGGATCCACACCACCTGTTCTTTAGCTTAATAATGATTTTAACAATTTTAATTTATTTTCCTTTAGCAACTTACGTTCCTTTAGCAACATCAACTAATCTACCGATTTTGAAGTATCGTTTATGCAATCAGTAGTACTTATTTTTAAATTGTTCCGCATTTTGAAGAAAAACCCAACTCTAGGAAATAAGGACGGGAATAATTGACGACCGGCCTTCACTCGCTCCCGTAAGTCTCTTCCTTTGCTGGTTTACAATGACCGTTTTCTCTCTTTTGGTTTACAACACCTCCTGTACACGACTATTATCTATTCCGATAGGCACTATGATTTCGGTGAACTATTTCTTAGACATATAAAATGTGTCATTCCTCTGAAATAATTGGGCCAAATTCGAATCATAAGAATTTTTCTTTGCAAACGCATAACATAATCATGGAAGGAGTTAGTTTTTCCATGTACCCATATAATTATTTTACCCTCTGCGTTCTAATGTAGAAAATGCTCCAACTATCCATCAATTTTCTCTAATCACTATAAAATTAGGTATTTCTCTAAGATGATTTTATTTTCGTGTCAAATAACAGTGCATCTTGAATTTTAATTCATCCCCCTCATAACTGCCCGAATCAGTTTCATTAAATTGATAATAGTTTCTTCTCAAGGAATGATAAATTACCTGTGAGCTAATTGAATATAAACAATTGATTTTCTTTGTTATATAATAATGAACAACTCCGACCGATTTGAACGCCCACAAAACTTTGGTTCTTCTATTTCGAAAGTTTCTGTCGATGTGCCACTGTAACTCCGGAATTTAACTAATTGAAATTTACTTTTCCACGTAAATAAACTGTTCATTCTATATCATATTACCATTATTGAGATTCTCTTTCTAACCTATATTTACATAGCGTATCTTTTTGTAATATTTCTATTACACTGTGAGATTCAAAGGGGCCCCTCGTAATAAACGATAGTAAGTTATTGCTAGTATTTACATACTTCTTGACGAGTCAATCGTTCAACCTGGCACTCGGCTAAGTACCGGCAACTTTACTTCAATGAGTGATTAATTGACGAATATTGGCAACCGAGTTGAGTACAAAAGAATCGTTTTTACGAACAGAAAACGTTGAATATTCATCGAAACCGGTGATAATTCTCAAGTTTAAACCTGCCGACGTCTCATTTTTCACACACACTTACGTACGAATCGCGGCCTCGACAAGCCACAGTTTCTGGCGGCGGCTTATCGGGGGAATTCCATAACGATCCCATCTCGGTGGCACATCGCGCCAATGTGGGCATTCTCTCTGGCCATAGATTTCGCAAACCGAAATTCCGGCGAAAACTGTCCGGAATAAAGGAGGCGACGAGGGCCGAGGGCTGAGAATTTTCACGTGTGAATCACAATGTCCTCGATGCGCAGCTAAGCGTTCCTGGTAGCGGCCCGTTTTCTTCGGTAAGGTCTCATTCCTACCCTTCCCGAAATTCCACCTTACCTCATGGGGAAAACTGCGGACTAAGTTGCATCACAAATACTATAGCCTTATATCATTTTAAATTAATTCATTTAACATAAATTGCACAGTGTCCTATTACGTAGCCGACGTTTTGAAAAACCTATGATCGCAGTCGTGAGAAATATTCCAGAATTACTAAAATAATGGATAACATTTTCTTTACTCAATAACATTTTTCCACAGAAATAAGGTGTGAATGAAAAATATTATGGTTAATAAAGGAGCCCATCCCATTTTACTATGTATATTAGTAATATAGATATTAATTATTGGTGTAAAAGTGACTTGTGTGCGCCAGTTGTAACACTGGCTCAGCTATAAATTTTCCACTTTATTAATATAATCGATGCCGTACAAATTTTCGAGTTGTGTAAACCTCTCGCGTCAACAGAGTCGAGAGAGTGAAAACAAAACGAAGAGGCGGCCGATTAGTTATTATCGGCGGGACTAATTCGTTTTTAATGTCCCCAGACCTCGAAGTTATCGAAGGATTCCATTAGAACCGGTCGGTAAATATTCAATTCTTGTCCCCCCCGTAGACGTGTTCGCCGTCCGTTCGGGTCACTGGGTTAGGAGGGGAGGATACCCCCTCCATCTGAACCACAGTCTAGGAACAGTCTACACTGTTCTAGGGAGTGGGAGGGGAAAAAAGATATTGTCGAAAGTGGAAAGACAGCGCCGAATGGAAGGAGGCCGAGTAATCCTCCCGACCGGAGAGCCGCTCAACACGAGATAAGCCCCCGCTCATGTCATAAATTAAGGACGCCCAACGCGAGCTTTGCCATTATTCTGGAAGCTACATATTATAAAGTTCGTTGTGCAGATAACGAATATTTAAATAAACGTTTATTCTCGCCGAAATTGAAATCTGGGTGTAGATTTTTAAATTTATAATGTAAAAGATTCACGATTAAGGATGTAAGAGTATGGCTAATAGGTCATTATATTTCACTTCATTTATGTTTAAATTTGTACTCTTCAATATAAGTATACAAGTATGATATTTTATATAATACGTTTCCCGAATCATCTACTGAAAATATAAATGATACCTAAAATAATTAATCCCAGAAGAATAAATTTCGAAGTTTAATAACTACACCAGCGAATGTCTTATGTATAATTTAGGTTTAGTTAATGAAAATCATATACAAAGAAAAAGAAATACTTATAATTGTAACAGTGCGGATTTAAATTCGGATTTATAACGGTTGTATTGGTTTTTTTTTATCGATGAGCGTCGCCTTCATTACGAGATGGCAGTTCTGGTCAAACGGCTGAAGAATGTAGACTGAAAGTCCAATCGTCTCTAGATGTTTACTAATGGCTGGGACAATACCGAGACCACCTACACAAACTCCGGTCACGTTTTTATTCGCCTGTGCGTGTTACTTTCGATGCATATAGTTCGAACATCTGACCCGTTGAACTTACCGGATTGGGATGGCGAAACGCCGATTGTTTTATAATCTGATTTAAATCCCTGTTTCCTTTCAGCACCGTCCGATATTTCCATCGGTGACAGTGTCACAGAGATGTCGTAACTTTATCATAGAACGTTAGTGCTTTCAGTTATTGTAAAAAATTATTGTAAATTTCAATAGTAACACGTCCTCGCGTGGTCCTGAGCACGTAAAACAATAGCTTTCAAGAAGCTGTCCGAGCGTGAAATAACTAATAAATTACGTTTATTTTCAGACGCAAACGAACCAGTGAAAGCGCACGCGAGATGAAGGTTCAGTGTAAATAACGCTTCCTCGATTAATCATAGATTAAAAAAAATATTGAGGTGCAGGGATGGAGTGCTTCGATAGTTTGCCGGTGGTTTATTACTCATCTCCGGCTAATATTGTTAAGCATGAAAAATGTATAATAATGTAATTCGCCGGAGAATCAAAATTAAGGAAGTATAAATAATAAATCTACTGAATTGATGCTCGCGTGGTAGAAGTCAATCTTCTATGTTTTGATTGCGATACCGAAGTGGGATTTTTAACAACGACGTTCTTACTAGACGTCCGAACTTGTGAAAACCCTTTCGCGAATTTGTGCACTTATTATCGGCGCTCACGTATTTCCAGAAACAGCATGTGAGTTGAACACCTACTCTTGCCGTAGGTGTAAAATATTCAAGGGGATTCATACTCGTTCATGTAATTATTATTTAACAAAGTTAGAGAACAGTAAAAGAGTCATAAACATCAAATTATAATCACTGTATTACTGTAAATAACTGTTCGAGTACGCTTATTTGCCGTACTCAATCGACATCATGTTTTTATGGGACAAGCGGCGCTTGTATTTAAAACGCCTCCACGTATAATCGTAAAGTAGTTCGACCCTGAAATTTCGGCCGTAAAACCATGTTCTTAGATTGAAACTGGGCGTGGGTTTCACTTTCCGCGAAGGGCGATGAAATTTTTTTCGAATTCGTCCGATTTACAAAAAATGAATAATGGCGCTCCATACAGATATTGAATCCTTTTTGCCAACATTTTGGGGGCGGGGAGATTAAACCAATATATCGTCGGATTGGAAACGATTTCGGACCTACGGCCGTGTCCGGTTTTGGGCTGTGCTCACGTTCGGACCACGCACGCATCGGAAAATCGGAATGGGGCGATTTTGAAATCCGAATAACCTTTTACGATGGACGGGTTCTCGGATCCTTTCTTTGGAGTTTAAGGGCGTACGGCCCGAGGGGGCTGTCCCCCTCCCGGAACATCACGAATAGCCGATGACGCCGCCAGTGCTTTCTGCCAAATGCCACATTTTTTAACAATCCGACCTGTGCTCTGGGATTCCGCTTCTTCGCTTTACCAAAGAATGGTGGTAATGATTTCCGAAGAACGCAACTCTAAAGAAGAGTGTCCTTCTGGGCATAACACGTCTTCACGGCAAGCATCCTTCCGAGAGATGTTTTCCAGTGTTATATTAAGAGCAATTGTTCTTTATTTTGAACCTAATCCCAGACGTCCCTCCCTGCTACAGTTATCGCGGCCTTCGCTGGATACACGACCGTCGCTGTCATGCAATACGGAGATTACAAAGTGCGTTGCGTGCGGGAATGTGCCCCCGCTCGACTTTCTGAACTTTAGCGTCCGTTTCGTTGGCCTTTCAGCCGACAATAACGTGAAATGAAATTCAAAAATGGGAGGAATTGATGCTGTTCCTTGGAAGAGTGTCAGAAGTGCGCTCTTGGCGAGAAATACCTTGCTCAATGAACTAGCAGTTAATCGTTAACTTCTACTTACAAATAATATAACGATAAGGGCTCGTGGACCCTAGAAATTATTATAATACAGTTTGACATGTCGTTCTCAAAACTCTTCCCACCACAACCGTAGGTACGAAGTTGGTGTCAATATTATTAACGAATTGTTCTTACATAGTAAGATTAGGTTCGGGATAAACAATATTTTCATAAAGGAAAATGCTGAAATTCCGGATGACACTGGATCTACAGTGAACCGTTACCTTCTATGAAAATTTTAATTACATAAGCACAGTTTTTTATTGTTCCAAAACAAAGTTCTGAAAAAAACTTAAATTTCTTATTTGAACTGATACTAATCTTAGTAAATACATGTATATAGTGTACATTCATCATTGTCTCTGGGCCTCTCTAAATTTTATTTCTTTTGGAACGTCTGAACTTGTATTCGGCTTGACAAGGAGACCAGGTTCAATAAATTATGACTGCGCAGGTTCTGATACTTATCTCGCCACCTTTCTTAACAAATTGTAGAGAGAACGGCAGTCATACTCGAGTAGTTCAATTAATTAATTTTGCTGAATAAGGTGTGCATCTCCCTTCAATCGAAACCGATGTTCCTAACGCGGTAGTGCCAGGTCGTCAACGCTCAGGGGTCAACGCTGAATATATTCTTGCACCCGATTTACGATTCAAATTTCTCGACGGGTCCACCTTTCAAAATGTGCACTGTGATCCTTGAAACATAAAATGTATTAACAAATTTTATATTCACGCCAATTCACAATTATAAATTAACAAATGGTGCTATTTCAGCCATTGTGTTTCCGTATCTTCATGTTCCGACAATTGACAACGTTTCAATCGTCCTCCCTTCGGCCATTTTTCAAATGTGCAATTATTGCACCGGGAAATCCGCGCTTGACCGCAGTGAAGTGGGATCGCGAACCTCGTCAGAGTAAACATAGCACTGATTCATCAGCGATCACGGCGATTAGATCATAGTCGGGTCTCGTGATGGTTGCGATTGGGCCACGATTTTCAAATTTTATTCGCAATATTAATATATTCCGCGGTCGTACATTGAGTTATGCCTTCAGTATTTTTCAATGCAGTTCTGCGGCCGGTGAATGGCGCTAATTTTATTTTCGGATGCAGAATGTTACCGGCTTCCCTCCTTTAAAAATTGAATATTATAGGATACAGCTTGGTTGGGCACAGGTCAAAATATATACAGAAACTGTATTAGTTTGCAATTAATAATTTGATAACCCTGTAGAAATCAGTGAAAATATTCCGAACAGTTGCGATATAAAGTACAAAGCACTTTAGAGAACCACGTCGAGGGTATAAATATTCCAACACCTTCACTCCTTTTAGGAACGCACAAGAGTGTCACCACATGTCATCGACTGGTAACAAAATATTGCTTGTGGACTATTCCTCGCCTGAAAATTACTTAAGAAATAATAGTTGAATGCCGTCTGAGATGCCAATCAGAATGCAAATACAGGGAAGAGAGCTCTTCTGCTTCACAAAAGAGGTGAGAGGAACGCCCAGTCCAGTGAAGGGCAGGTCCGGGTCTACACGAAAGTAAAAGTCAAATAAAATTCGGTTAGATAATAACAGTGAATAAAAAAACTTTTCCAATGTGGCGCGGATACGGTCGTAAGTATAATAATATTTATGTCATTCAAATTCTTAGGATCTTTTCGTTATAGGCCCTAAGGGGCAAATTGAGATTACAAAAGAACACATCATCTGACTGGACGTCAAGTCATAATTCATGTAAAAAACTTGATTTTGAGGAGAAATCAAATCAGAATGAAATTAAGATAATCATTGGATGTTATCGGAGCATTGTAGACTTAAGAATTATATTGGCGAACTGATAAAATATTCTAGGGAAAATTCGACCCAATACTAGCACATCATTATAACACAGTGAAGCGGATTGTGTCTGGAATCGAGGAGTGATACTCGATTATCCATTGATTATTCACGAGTATATTCAAATTATCCAATCATCCTAATTCGAGAACCATGCAAGCGTTTTAATGAAATTTTGTTCACGTGTGGCAATTACAGCTGTTTTTCCAGGCAAAAGAAAGATTGCGGTTTCTGTCCAAAGATCGGCGGCTCTTCATTGGCCATTTCACAACCGGGACGGGGGTCAGTCAGATGTACAAAGTCCTTATTTTTCTTTGACTCAAAGACGATTGCAGCGTAAATTTTAAGCCCGGAGACACGCACGAGAGAGCCGCCGTGAAGCGCTATTTTCCTACCGAGAAGCAACAAAATAATTTTCCCTGTCAAAACATGTATACACTGCTAATTACTCTCTCAATGTCGAGGAAATACAGGCTGAAATCGGTCTAGATGGTGGGACCAAATCAGCGAGTGGAGTTGATGAAGACTGAGGATGAGTCCTCGAGAGTTGTGTTTCATTTACATTTAATGTGAAAGGCTAAGAAATGAAAATCAAACCTTCTAATATTTAATGCGAATATAATAGACTCGTTCTGATATTATCTTGCTGCTTGCTAAGTATCGAGTATGGAAAAATCCGCTTATTCGTCATATTCCAAATAAAGGATATGAGGTAAGTTTTATCACCTAAGAACTTTCACTTTCTCACACATGAAATGTATTATTTTAATTTTCGGTGCATAAAAAGTTTGGTAAATTGTGGTCAAAGTTCAATAAAAATTGTTTTAAAATTTTTAACGTTAAAATTTTACGTCAACTTTCACAACTGAAGGAATTAACCGAGCAGTTCTGTACAGATGTCCATTTGTATGTAATCACATTATTTATTCCTATTTTGCGAAACATCGAAAATCCTATAATGACCGGGTAAAACCGCATGCTGATTGGATTCTAATATGTGTGATGTGCATAAAATATGAACCGCTAAGGTTACTATATTTCTTCGGGCTAATGGCACATTCGATATTTCAATGCCGGCCTACTGATGACCCGTTTGGCAAATAGGTCTAATTGGCGGTACCAATCAAATTTTTTCGTCTCTTCGCGCCAAACTACACATTTTTTCCATCACGTCGACCCCACCGAATGCCTTTTAAATATCATTTCGTGACCCGCGAGACCGTAAATAATAACTACCTTCCGCGCCTGTCCAACCTGTCTCATCCTCCGAAGGGACCAAATATTTCACGATTTCGGCCTTTCCGTCTTTAGTTAAATTTTTCGCCATAAATCAACGAATTAGGGTATCGTTAATTATTATTCTTAATTGGCAGACAAGTAAAAAAAATCTGCGTGCCTAATTAATTCTTGCAATAATTATAGCTATAAGTGAGGAGGCGTTCGTGATTCACCTAGGCAATAAGAGTTTCTAACATTACAAAGGACGTTATTTTTAGTCATGAGGTCTTAAATGTGCAAGAATCTATACTGCAAGAATTTATACTGTATAGAAAAGAGTTGTTTATGAAATGTTTAAAATAGTAAATATAAGATTTGCTTTAATCATACGGACTGATATTACAATCAGCAACCTGTACATTATAATAAAGAAGTAAAATTTAATTGGATGTTTCTCATTAAAATTCAATCGTCCTCTGCGCAATGGAACAATTTTATCATTAACAGAGCAAAACGCGACCGGTTAGCGAATGACGACCGCGCGTCTGGCGACAGGTCTTCAATTAAGTCTTATTACCCCGTCCTTAGATTATTAATAGAAAAGAAAGGGAAAATTATATAAAATTAGAATTAGTCCGTTTTGCAATCCGTTCGAGTGCCGTCCTTGGCGGGAGGAAATGCCGGTGCTCGGAATTCTCAGCATATCTCCATAGTCCCGAATTGGAGAACTGGAGGAGGGAAAAACTGGACAAATGGACAGGCCGAAGAATTTTACCCGAAGCGGGCCGGACGCTGTTTGAATACCAGAGTGGGCTTTAGTGGGCTTTATTCAAAATTCCATCCAGGAAATCACGAACAATCCCACAGTTCATATGTCGAATTTTTCATCAGGATTACATAATAAAATTAGAAGGATTACACTTTTCTGTTACAATTTCAACCATGTGTTTAAGGCCCACATAATAAAGAGTTCTCGCTCCATAATTTATATTTATATAAAATATTTATAGAGTAATGCCAATATACTACGTATACTACGTTATTCAGTGCTACATAATATATTCCGTTGGCCATACCTCATTTACCAAACTTTCAAACTTTTTAATGATTAATTTTTTTTTTAGCCGGGACAGTTTAAGCAATTCCCTCGAGATTACCTCACTTATTATTTTGAAATACCTGTTCGGTGGTGTGCGAGTGTTCGGGACGCCGTTTTAATATTGAGAATTGTAAGTTATTATATTTCTCCATAATGGTAAACCGAATTAAGCTCTATTTTTGGCACGCCTCGAATTTGAATGCCAGCTACAGTGTTGAACCACTGGCATTTCCGACGGGAAATTGCAGTCTCAGTTGCATAAATGAGCGGGTAGACGCGGGTTTCGTTGGCCGAGGTAAACTAGACATTCCAGTGAGGAAATGTTTACAGGGAATACGCTATTTCAACCGGCATTTATCATTGGAAAAGAAAAAGGTTTTTAATCCAAGTTGACGTCCGTGAAAAAAAGCCGGACCCGTTCGCATTCCCGGATGGCCCCTTGGTATTTAGCAGCTTATTTTTTAATCGCGGCCTATTACTCGCCATAAAATAAATTGGTATTATTACTCCAATGCAAAATAGTAAAAAATCGGAGGCAATTCCGACGGAATATGAAATCCCGATTTGGGTTCATTGCTCACGAATGCCCACACGTAAATGCGGGGTCACCCACAGCCCGACTGGCCATAATGGCGCCTTTCTTTAATGTCCTCTCAATTACACGTTTTGATAGAGAACCACCTGCAAAGGTCCCGCTGCAATAAATCAGGCGTACCTCACAGGGTTGGAGGATGTACATTGGCATGGCTTGGCTAATCTGTTGAATTACCTAACGAACAAAATTGTAATTTTTTTGTCATTAGAAGGCGTATAGGCTAAATTACTAAATCAACTTACCTCACCGCGTTTGGCTCCAAATCTTGGACCCCGAAGAAACGATATCTGGACTCGGATATGTATACTCCTGTATTGTCTAAATGTCAAATAAGAAGGTAATAGATTCCATCATCATTTATACGCATCAATTATTTATTCATATTATATATTATTCACATACAATAAAACGAGTCCTTTCATTCTGGGAGCCAGAAAACGGACTATATCTTGACATTTTGACAGATTGATTTGAGCAGTGCGAATTAAATTAAATTAAATATTATAAACTGGACAGCCGCAATGGGAACTCTTGCCTTATATTGAGGCCGCGAGTGCGGTGAATACATAGTTTCGTAATTCTCGTTGTATTTTCAGCCGAACAACAATAAATAAATATATTCATGAGGACCCGGGCGCCCCCGACACATGCGTTCGCTCGAGGCATCGCAACTGGCCGTTAATGCTTCGACAAAATGTCAGCCGCCAAATGTCGCCCTCTAAACTGTGTTCACGTGGACACAATCAAACGGGTGTTAAGATCGTCAACGTTCTCTCCGTTCAGGAGTCTCTCAAAGCGGACGCCCGCGTTGGGAAACACCCGTCGCTTTTTTGAATCCGAAGAGTTGTATCTCAGATAGGGCGGACAATGGCCCACCATTCCTTTCGTCATATTCGCGTTTCGCAATTGCGCAATACCGACACGGGAGGGCACAAAGCCGCGGGCTGTCCCTCTTGTATATCGTGGTAGGTTAGGATAAACAAATAATAATACGAAGCAAGCATCTCACCGTATTGCTCCCATGATTCGAGATATAGAATCTTCCTCTCCGCTGCCATCAATCATATCAACTTGTAATTGATCTTCACAGTGTGTTCTTCAAGTTTTTGCACCGCCGAGTGGATTTCGTGAGGTGCTTGTGTTGTTAAGCAACGAGAAAACGGAGCCTCTGCCGCCGTCCCAAAGATCTAACCCATAAATAACGTTGTATCCTACGTGAGTTCGAAAAATATAATTTGAGGGGAGGAACTAGAAATGTTGAATATTTTTGAATAACTGGGGCACTATGGTAGTCAGTTGATCAAAAACTTAAATAAAAGGCCTATTATTGAAAGTGATTAATAGAACGTTCTACTAATATTTACACGAATACTGTCTGTTATATATAACTAGGCATTTAAATGAAACAACATTACGATTGAGTACATATTAAAATAAATCAGAACTGCTTTCGTCTGCTTCGGGCAACCTTGATTTCGGGTCATATTTTCCGTGGCGTCCTCCATTTGCCTACTACTCGTCCGAACCAATAAAAAGGAAGAGGGCCCAATAAATGTCAGTATTTCGCAAAAGGTCGCTCCCGAGAGCGGTCAGCGCCAGTCAAACGCGGAACCCGATTCGGGCCCTCACGAACCTACAATCGGAGCTGTCGATCTCCCCGGCGTTACGAACGTTAATGTCCTCATATTACACGTTTTGAATTCTGATCGAAATTCGTCCTTGGTTTTCTCTTCTCATTTTGTGCTACCTGACCCCCGTTTCACGGTTTTGCCATAACCGGGTAATCACTAAGCGCGTCCCGATTTTCGGACACGGTAGCCTACCGACTATGTCCGTGACCAATATTTTGTAAATACATTTTTATTGAATATTCACGGACAATCCATAAATATAAACGAGTATGAACCACTATATTTTATTTATTGCTCCTAAAATCAGGATTAGAATACATTTTATCTTGAAATCTTGAGATAGAAAATTCGTCCGAACACAGAATATAGGGTTCCGCTCAGAAGTCTCTACGCATCGACCCACATAGCTCTAAATAGAATAAACGATTTAGATGTATTAAATTTAATGGTTTAATTAATTTTTAACTTTTTGTTGTGTTGCATCGATGCTCGATAGGGATTGTCCCAGATTTTTCTGCTCAAACGTCCAAATCTTGCAGACAGAGAGGCTGATCGTTGAAAATTGTAAAAATTAAATCCTCCCCGAAATTCCGATCAAAACACAGGTTATTCCAGACACCACTGTAACAATGTAAACAGGGAAACAGATAAATAGGGAATAAATCAATCCATTTCTCCTATAAATTTTCTTGTTGTGTGAAAGAAGCATTACGATTTATGTTATACGTAATTGGCGGTGATTCCATATTGAGTAATCGCTGCTTGAACGAGCGGATTCATGAAGGGGACGAAACCTTTACGATGGAAGAGCACGACGCTAATTCATTTTCTGACCGCTGGGAAAAGGGAAACACTCCCCCCGCCTTCCCTCGCCAGACATAAGGTCAGCCTTATAACAGTTCACGTCCGGATAGCCCACAGACCGCGATACCATTTGAGGCATTCCAATGATATGCAGTTATGCATGCGTTATCGTGGAGCGAAAGGCTCTTCAAATGTCACATTATGTAGACCAGTTCTCAATAGAGATCGACGGCGAATTGCCTTCACTCATTATGTACCACAGTTATCAGTGGAAGACTCCACTTACCACTATTAAAACCTAAAATGAACTCACTGAGGAAAGTTTACGGCATAGCGCAAATCCGTTTAAATATAGCGATCGTTAATGAAATTAACTAAATTTTATGCCAACGAAATTCTTTCCAGTAGTACCGAACTCAGTTCGATTAACTTTACACCAAATCATGTATATGTAACCGTATGACATTTTAGGATCTGCCTATGGAATATTGTCTTCGGTCTGGGCAAAACGCGGAAACGTAGCTGGTACTGGGTGTGTTCGCTTTGTTTACCGACGCCGATGTCGTTAATCCATTGTGCGCACGCTTCCACAATGCAAATGGGAATCCTTGGAGAAGCTCAATCGGTCGGGAGGCCTCCCCAACCGTGGGAGGAGATCATCCGCATTATTCACAGATAGGGACACGTCGTCTGCCGGCCAGCGCCAATTCCGTATGAACTTTATGAGTTTGAACTTTCGTCGTGATTATCCTTCAGCTAGTCTTCAATGGGTTTGTGGGAGGGCGTGATGGGGGTCCATCACGTGTCAACCGGATACGGCGGACTTATAAATTATTACAGTCGATTATAATAAAAAATATTATAAAAATCGGCGTTCAAGCTTTGATCACAATGTTCAAGACACAACAATTTTAATTTCGGTGCTTGATGAATTTGAAGTCTCAGAATACACTGTCACCTAGCCATAGGACCACGATGGTTTCTATCATTTTTTATTTCTATTAATTGAGGCAGTCTGTAGTTGGTAGGACTACGAATGGAAAGCGTTATATGTGTAAATTATGATTCCAGAAAAAACTTTCAAATGTACATTTCTGGAATCCGCGCTGCGGGAAGGCCGCCCGTCCGCCACGTCCAGCCCGGATACTGTCTGAGAGATCGTTGAGGCCCGCTGGAAAAAAAGGATCTGCGCCCCAACGGCGCAGCGCTCGCTTCCTCGTTTCTCGGGTGGGAACTGAAAAAAAGAAAATTGACGCTGTCTGTTTCGAGGCCGGTAATATGGCAGATTCTACCGTTATCCGACGGTTGGACGTGCACCGCCAGCGACCAGATCGAGCCGGTCATCTTTAATTTGCGCAATGCCTGGAGGTGCGGTACCTTCTGGTACGCGTCTATCTGCGGGATCAGATTCCTGCAACGTGATAGGTACGTCCATTTAGGTTCTTCTGGAAAAATTCAAACTCTAGGCGTTCTTAATTTGAATAGTGGAGAAGAATTTATGCATTTAATAAAATAATGTAATAGTATTAAACAATAATAATTGTTTATAATAACAAACATTTGATTAATACAAAATAAGAAATCACTCAAATATACTTAAGGTTTGAATATGAGTATGGTTTCGTGACATCATCTTGGTCTAAGTACTACGATTCATTGTAATACACAGGTTACTTGACAAAAATTCAAGGTCCAAGTCAGGAAGTGACAACTGAAGGTCGCCGAATAAGAATGATTCATTACTTTATAATATTTTATATCTGATTAATTACAAAGGAAGTGACACCATAGCTCAATGCATTTATTTAGCCTAAATTTCAACATATTTTTCTCTTATTGGAGTAATTAAATTATACAAAATGTTCGAAGGGAGACGTAATTAGGGGTTAACACTTCGTGATTGGTCACCGTATAGAATGTCAGTCCCTAACTGGATATCATGGAAAATCAGCCCAAAATAGGTCTTAAAAATAAACCAGAGGAAATAAACTTGCTTTAACGTTCCGAACACCGAAATATAGACTCTAATTGTTAGTATAATCTTCATTTATTAGGCGTCGAATTTTATATTTAAAAATGTTAAAGGGAATCGCGTATATTTGTTTTTTTTGTTCCTTTGTTTTTCATCAGGAAGCAATTGATTCTCGTTTTCTTTGCAGCGCTGATAAAAACAATTGAAAGAGGGTTGAGCGCGAGAACGGCGAGGGTTCTTGAACCAGTGACCCGGCCAATGGAAGCCCCCGACCGATGATCTCACCGACTTCACCGACCAAGTGCAGTCGACTACCGAAACCACTCCGCGCCGGTTCATCGGGAGATGTAACCCTCCTGAAGACACCGCTCTTATCACCTACATCCAACATCAGCCATATAGGTAAGAATCTACTTATAAATATCATTTATAAATTGATAACAATTTATAATCTAATAATCAGTACGTAATCATCAATGTACCAATGGGTTGGTTTTTTAAAATAATATTTTATTATACACTCATTCCTTGAAACAAAAGCCTTATAGTTGATGCTTTATTAGGAAGGTAATCCTTTAAGGAGTTCATATTTAAAACTTCCAAAGCCATAATTTACTGGACTTCCTGGGACCTTTACGTTTTGAGTACTCCAATAAGGATTAAACTAAATAATATTGATTACTTTAAATTAGAATCAGTACAAGATACTAAAAGATTATAATGTCTATTATAATAGTATTAAAATAATAATAAATCACTGCAATTATCCCAACACATTCTTATTCATTAATGTCATCCAATTACAATGCCAATCATGTCACGCTTTACAAGCCCCACACATTCTGGAATAAAGGTTTCCCTAATGGCACCTAATCTGTTCTATCTCACATTCTATATACGTCGCCTAGGTTTTGGCCAATCTCCAAAGAATTCGAAGAAAAAACGACGAACTATTTCGCAGATTCCTAATTCAACCGGCTGTTTATAGAGCACAGACTCCTGTTAACATACATTACAGTTTTCCTACAACTTTCAATAAGGACAAACAATATTATGTAATAATTGGCAATTTAAAATTGCCTACTGTGAAATATAATGTTTTAAATTTGTATTCATTTTTAATTGTTCAATAATTAACACGAACTGTCGTATGATAAATAGCCTCATCGTTGTATGTATCCGCCACCGAGATTGGGACCCGGGTTAGATAGGGAACAGTCGTTCAGGGCCAAAATACCGAACTGACAAACCGTAGGAACTCATAAGCATACTCATTACAATGCACAATCATTATGAAGATAATTCCTTGCTTTGCGTGGCTAAAGCGACCACTTTGTAGTTTTATGACTTTCAAGCAAATTAGAATTCTACCAATAACTAAAACTTTTTCAGTAACATTACGAATCGATAAATTTGTAAAATAATGTCTTAAATATATTGTTCAAAATGGTTCTGTAATCAAGTTCATACTAACGTGAAAACTGAGAACTTCTTAAGTGCATATATGTCATTCAGTTTCATTCTACCTATTAAAATAAGAATAACTGAACGAATACGAGGGGCATTGTATTCTGCCGTAAATAATAATTTTTTTAATGTCTTCTTTTTCATTCCATCTGTTCTTTGTGCAATTAACAGTGTAAGAATTCTTTCGTAGATACTCTCAGCTATTCGGAACGTAATCGGGGATAACGCAATAAAAATTTTACCGCAAAGACGGATGTCACTCCTCATTGTCTTGAGGTTGCGTAATTCGAGTGCCGATTGTTCAGCCCCCCCCCCCTTAGGGAGTAGTGGGCCTCTCTTTTGTAGGGATTTGCATATTTTTTTCCCGACTCCGTTCTTAGCGCTAGTCGCCGGGACTGAAACCGCCAATGAAACCGAGTAATAACCCGTGACCGGTCTAATGTAGGGCTCGGTTGTCTCGAGGCGAGGCAATTCAGAAAATTGAGCGGAGGGGAAAATAAGCCGAAATTAATTGACCATCTAATCGGGATAGGAGAGCCGCTGGCCACAGTGCAAGGAGCCCCAGATAGACATCGGGTCAGTCACTGTAGATCCGACAAGGGCCGGTCTCAGGGGAGGGAAAAATATGACTCATTGTATCCAGTTCTTATCCTTCGCCGTTTAACGGTAGCAAATTGGTGGGTATATTCCCGCAAAGTTTGAAATATTAATTATCCACGCTGATAGAATCATAAGTATACTCTTGTCATGCAACATAAGTCTGATATTCCAATCGTGATTATCGTTCTCTTTCTTTTTGCTGAAAACTTATAACACGACTGTATATATTTCAAATGCAAGTTGTGCTGAAAGGTATACAAATCTAAAGATTCTGAACTTTAAACTATACAGCATAGGTTACTTAATTTTTTTAAGCAACACCATCGTGAAATTTGAATCCTCAGTAATTGTGGTTGGCTCCTTGTTGTTATAGCCTGATCGCACCTCAAGGAAAAACAAAAAACCTTAACGGCCATGACTCTTTTTTTATGATATTCGACAAGTATATAAATATAGGTTTTAATTCCTGGTTTTATTATAATACAGCGTACAATTAAAGCTAGTGTAAAAAGAGCTAGAGTTTTAGTTATCTAAATATCCAAGTATTGTGCGCCCAACCCAAAGAATAATCGTGAGGGCGCTCGCGGTTTCAAAATGGAAATCAACGGAGATACAAATCACTTTATTAGGAACTAATTTATTCAAAACTGGTAATGTACGTTCACGAATATTTTCTACAAGAATCTCCACCGTACCGAATCTGATTTCGGTCTTTTCCCTTTAATTACGTTTCCGTGACATACGCCCTGTAGCCCTTATCGTCGGCGATGTACGTTACTTTGAAGTTACGCCCCTCGGGGCTGGTGTACGAGTAGAGACCATTCTTAACGTGGACTGGCTCTTTGTCTTCGCTCTCCTGTTTCTTGAAGGAACCTTCTTCGGTTCTTCTTATAGAATTCGCCACTTGAAAGCTGAAAACAGAATTTATAAAATGGTCATTTAATCGGAGATGTTAGTTTCACCTGCAAAATATAACAGTAAAAATGTAGATGACATAAAAAAAACACTGCATATGTCGAATGTAACTGGGAATCGGTTAGGCTCGCATAGCTCAGGTGACGATTCTATGATTGGCGAAGAGCCGAAAGTTGTCTAACCACTCCAAGAGAGTAGAGTTAAGTAACTATAAGAAGGTATTCTCCCTCCCGCCCTCCGAAAACAACAATCGTAAATCATTGCTTTAATATTACTTCAGTGTTTGAAATAAAACCAAGGGCCAATGATGAACATTGTTGCTGAAAATAATTTTTCTTTTTGTATATTTTTTCATACTCGCATTTAATCTATTCAATTTATTCGCAACGTTCAAATAACAGTCTTTATCGCCATAAATTGTCATTCAGAAAAGATGAAAATTTAATTAGGCCTCTGACCTGGGTGCAGTACGGATGACGAACCACCACTATTAACGACCCATCCCCAGGGACGCTCTTGCCAATTATAGTAATTAATATTATCAATCTCGAGAGTTATAAATTGCGATTGTGAAGAGAAAATTACTGTATATCCTCTAAAATTATTGCAGTATCCAATTCTCCAATATAACAACATGTTATGTATACTTAGTGAACCCCCTACATTTCCTTGGAACTGTTTGCGACAGCAAATATAGAGCGGTTAAATGGACTTATCCGTTGTGTCTTTCTGAATTCCAACCACCTTTCTGCCCATACGCCAATACGCAATTATTTCTTAAGCACGGTTCGATATATAGAAAAAGATCAATTTTTTTCTAATTATGATAGTCACGAAAACCAATCGTCAGAGCCCCCCACTGGTCGTACATCAATCCCGGAATTGAGCAATTAATCTCGGTGTTACAAGTACCTGCGCTAACAACCCAGGTACGGCCGTACAAAACTTGCCCTCACAGTTTTTCGTCTATGAAAACCTCGGTATAAACATTTCGATTATTAATTACGTGTAAATTTAATGTGCGTACATCGTCCATCGCTTGTCTCACTCAACCCTTCGAAAACATTTCATTACATTAAAACTGCAACATTGACTCTTTTGCCATAATGTAATTCGATTTGTGTACAAGTGATAATTATAATTTTACAATACTCCGTTTATTTACTGATAGAATTTTTAAATTTATGGACAAATATTAGGGGCACCGAAATGAATTTATTTTTAACCGAAATTTAAATACCTTATTACTTGAAAAGTTCCTGCTCCCTCAAATCAATTAGCAGGATGTTATGATCTACGTCCCTCTTACTAAACAGGGACTAATGAGTTAAATTTCTAAGAACGCATTTATGGCAAGGTTATATTATTTCGGGCCCGGCTGTCGTTAGTGCGTGTACTTACTCGAAAAAATAACCGCCCTGTTCGTCCTGCGTTGAAATCGAGTAAATGAGGGTGTCGTTCCTCTTGGGGGCCGACGGGTCGGGCTGTTCGGTGGCGGGTTTGGAGGGGGCCCTGGCCGGGGGCGGGGGCGGATTTGGGAAGTTGTGGGCGGGCGCAACCGGGGGCCGGGACACGCCCTGCCCGGACGGCGGCGGCCTCGGCGGCGGCGGAGGCGGCACGGGCGGACCCAGCTCCCTACTTGGGGGCGGTGGAGCCTGGCAACTAGCCCCTCCCACCACCGCCGCAATGAATGCAAGTACCTGAAAAAAAAATTAACGGGTATTTTATTCTTATCCTTTTCGATAATAGATTCCTTTCGATTCAGAATTTAAAAGTTAAAGAACCAGGATCGTTCCTCACTAGTAGAGAGAAGGAACTAAATCTTAATACAGTCTACACATAGAGAATTCACTTTTTATAAAACCTGGAATCATTTTAACAACCGTTTGAGAATCGACGACAACTTAATCTGACTTACTGTGACAGGTCCCATCTTGATGTGATAGAATGGCGCAATGATTTATTGTCATCGGAGCTGAACTATTTATACGGGTTAACAGCCCTCTCACGGGTCACCGGTTACGCAACGCAGAGCGACAATAACAATATTGGATCGTTATTAATCCATTAGATCAAAATGTTTATGCTGTGCGTCTAAAAACAGTGCCTCTCCATTTGACCAGTGATCATTTGTTATCGTAAACACATACTACGGGGAAGGGCTACGAAATTAAAGGGGTAGCGGCTTATTGATTGAATACAATGAATAAATATGTCCAGGCATTACATAAAGAAAAAAATAATTGTAGTCATCAGTGAGGACGAAGCATCTAGCAAGTAATAACTTAGTTAAAGCATGTAATAAAGTCTCACTTACAAATACCGCGCCTGCAGACTTGGAATTTATTACCATCCGCGTACCTGATAGACTGCCTATTACGGCCATGCGCCATGTCTGTCGATAGAAGGATACGGGTTCGAACGATCCAAGCCATTATCGTGACTTTGCTCGATTACCGCCAATAAAATATGACAATTGTATTTGCTCGACGGTGCTGTGGTGCGATACTTGCATTCGCAGGCAAATTAGGGTCACACCCCTTCGAGTTTCAACATTTCGGCTGGCATTTCCCTTGGCGCTTTGAATTACGCGGATGGATCGATGGCGTCTCAATCAATTATAGCTATTTATATAACTCATTTGGATGATGCTAGGAGAGATGTTCAGATATTTTGGAGTATTGTTTTCAAGTATAAGTATATATCGTGAATTTATTTGGTTTTTACTTCCTAAAAAGCTATTATTACCCAGCGAATAACGATTATTTTGAGTACCTCCATGTCACTTCTTGGACATGTCACTTCCATATTCCATGGAATATGGAACGTTTATATTTTGTAATATTTTAAGAAAAGCTCAGTTAATTTAACCACTATCATCATCGGTGTAATATTCTGATTTAAATGCCAATGCTTAGCTGGATCTGAAATTAATCCCCTGCTAAAACCAACAATATTCCCAGAAGGAATGCCCGCGAGATACAATATCTCCTGCGGTTTCCGAACTCGAAATCCCAGCGTTTGGTACTCACGAACATTCGCGGTACCCTCGGTCTGTTCTGGGGTCGATAGGCCGCGTTAATGGTTCTGGGATGATTTTGGATTCGTGCCAAAACGGACGCCGGTAAAATTGATATAAGCAGCCTTGATTTATTCTAAATTGGCGTTTGAATTTTGAAACGAAGCGGCGATGATTCACCCCAGCGGATATCTCCGACTAGTTAGGATAGTTCATTTAAACCCGGAGATGATATTTTACAGCACAGTTTGATACTGGAAACTTCCCTGATTAATTTTAATGGTTATTTTATTCCATTTCGTCTGCGTACTCACTAATGGAGATGAATTTATGGACCAAAACAATTTGCCAATCCAAACATGAGAATTGTTGATTCGTCTGAAGCAATAATGTACAAAAACTATTATAATATTCACCATCCTTACAAGTAAAACTTTTTTCTGTAATACGAGGGAATGTTTTAGCTGAATTACTCCTTATTATATGTTCCAATCGGACATATTAGTTCGCTGAGCGAATTTCCTGTTCATTTTAATTTTCTGTTTAGAGAACTAAATTTAATCATAAATTATTTTGGGGATTTCATCGGTTCATTTTCGCTCTGGTTTGACGACAAGTGATCATTCCGAAATCAGATATCGTTTTTGTAGAGCTTTCAACTAATTCGTGAATGGGTTGCAAGCTGCTGTCCCTGTATGACATATCATTCTGCTATAACTTGTTTGTAACTAACATAGCAAATATGTTCCGAACATTCTGATTGCCTGAATTCTCGAGTGATGTTTACATCAGTTCGCCCAGGTACGGACCTTGGGGTATATCCTGAATGTTTAAAAACAGTTCCGTTTTGCCGTAATGACAAACAACCTGTTCGCCGTAATAACTACAGTGTCGGCCCATCCATCATCACTATCGGGAGCGTAGAGTCCGGCAAGGACAAACTGGTTTTCACTACATGTAGTCATTTTGTGGCATTCAAATGCAATATTTCTTGGTGCGACGTATTTGCTTTATAAGATTTGTCTCACAATGCTAATTTATTTGTCCGTATCACATTTCTTATACCCTAAACGTATTTTTATACGAATTAAACAGTCTGTGAAATGTGTTCCATTTTTAATTCGTAATAGTGAATGTCTTGGGGGGTTAATATTTTCTGGTAAATTCGGTTTCTCAATTTTTCAGTTATTAATAATTTCAAAGTACAAATATGATTAATAGATCAAATCGTCTTAATAAATTGAATCGCATTTAATTGTGTTTAAAATCACATACTGCTAATTTCCTTAATAAATGCTAGCAAATATGACTAAGAATATGTCCCCCGAACTTCCTGGTGCTTCTTTCTAACTGTAGATCCTTATATAATGGGCATTCGTTTGAAAAACAGCTCGGATGACTGGACAAGTTGGCACAGTGGGGTCCGAAATGTCTAATGGGACTCTAAATATCATCCTGTTGTGACATTAACGGCAACTTTCCATCCCACTCGTCCGCAGTCGTCCTCCTAAAGCCGTACCCGATACCGAGGTAGGTATTGCCACCAGCGGATTGCTCAATGTTCCCCCGGCTGAAATCCGATATTTTCAGCCCGCATCTGAAAATTAATGACCGGTGCCAGCAAAGGTTAATACGATTAAACGATCTGAAGAGCTTTATATTTTGTGGGGTACCGACAAACAGACGAATTCCAATTTGATCATTTGCACAACAGGCTGAAAATTTATTCAGTTAAGATCAATGAGTATAATATAACATATCCGAATTACTTACAGGTCATTGTAAAAATTTCATTTAATACGTGAACAAAACTCCATTTTTGGACCCACAAAAAAAAGTTAAATTATAGAAAGCAAGTATGTTATCCTTTAGTACGTATAAACCTCTATTACCCCCGTTTGTAGTGGTATAGCGTAATGAAAATTGGTGGATTTAAAGTGTACACATTCAGTGAGACATTATCCATCAGTCTCATGGATCTAATTCTAATTGGAAATTGATAACTGGTCTCAATACGGTCCCAAACCCAGCGGATCCCAAAAAAATATGAACGATTAATTTAAAAAACCCAACTGAACTATACTACGTTTTTCTACCTGATAGGTTAAAAAATAATTAACACAACAAGTACTAAATGATACTGAAATGTCTATCTCGTTTTCCCTTTGAGTCAATCAAAACCAGTTACGAGGGAAGACGCACTATCTGGCGAAGTCCGTCCAACATTTGAGCACCTTTCTAATTGCAACCTTGTACACTATCGGAAATGAAGACCCCTCCTCGTTCGTCTCGTTTAGGCGACGCCTTTCATATTCCGTAGAGGAAAGCAATCTCATCAATCTACAACGTCTACGGTCGATCGCACATCACTGGAACGCGGGATATAATATATAATTTACAGTAAAGTAATGAGTATTTAATGTGAATTGAGTAACGTTGAAGATTATCGTCGTTTTACGACCCTTCCACAACAATTATTCGAAAATATATTCATATGTATGGGTGTAATTTATACTTTGTTTTCCTTATCGTATGACGAAAACAAAATAGTAGGTGAGAGTGACGCTGAAGTGTATGCAACACTAAGGGGAATAATAAACTGTGGGTGCTCGGAACGAAGATTTACGAATGCGGAGGTATTTGCAAGTCCGGAGAGGGACTTTATTGTCAAGTTGACGAGGCCGAGCGGTCTGCGGCTGTGCTTTACCGAAAATGACCGGGACGTCCTTGAGCCGGGCATTAAACACGGAATGAGTCAACAGCGACTTCTCTCTCTCCCATTTTCCGAAGGGCTACTTTCACTCTCCTCACCTTTTATATATTGTGAATGTGAGCACAGTGTAATTTTGTAATCACAATATAACAGGTTTGGAGTACCTGTCATGTGATCTGCAAGGGTTTGGAATACCGTAGTTTTTCGATCTTCCGTCTCCACTCGCTGGTTTGGAATTAAGACCTGACCAACGAAAAGAGTAAGAGGATCGAGAAAACAACAATGTAATAATTATTATCCATTCCTCCATTAATTTCTATTGTAGTGACTTTTCGAGTTTATGCGTATGTAAGGTGTCTGTAAATACAATATATACTCATCAGGAAATCGGCATAATTTGAAGTGTGTTGTGCTTTTCCCAATACCCAAGAGCAGAAAAGTAACGAAGCCAATAGCCCAAAATAAGGTTTATGTACTTGGGGACTTATTAGGAAACAGAAGTAGACATTTGTGGCTTTATATTTATTCACGAGTAATCGAGGCGTCGGCGTCATTCAGACCGATGATGACGATATGATGACGTCCTTGAGGGCGTAAAATTATGTCACATCGTGCATCTGTAAATGTTCTATAACCTTTTATAAGTTGACAGATCACATTCCTTTCCGACATTTAGTAAGGTGAAAAACGGAATAGAAAGGCCGGTTCGGCTCGAGTATGTAGAATAAGTCGTGAACAGTGGAAGGGGTCGGACTCGGGAGGGGGGTTATTATTAAATTCCAATTAGAGGTAAACCACGATAACCAGCATGTGTAAATCTGTCTGATTCACGATTCAGATATGTTTTACTGTAGACGCGGTGATTTCATTCACTGTCGGGGCAATTAAATTCAAACGAGGCAAAGTTTATTTACTACAGCGCTTTACACCCGTAATATCGAACTAAATAAAATTTTCTCATTATTGTTATGATTCAGTTAATTTTTGTGGCTATCCACTTAACGCGTATGCTCGTCCCTAAACTCTCGTTCCACCAGAATTATTGTTCGGTAGTATTATATTAGGGAGGTGATTAAGAAACAAAATTTAATCGATTTTATTAACAGTTCTACTGTTCTACAATTAGTCAGTTTTCGGAGAGGGTACGGGAACATCATTTACTAGGAGTGGCGGTGGGGCGAGGAGAGCGCCGTCCGGAGGTGCAAAGCGGGCCGAGTCTACCTCGGGTAGGGAGGGCGCCGGGTGTAGAGCGGGCAGGCCGTAGGTAGGGGCCGGCACAAATAACGTGTAGAGAGGGTGAGTTCCCTCATCGTCCAGCGGCCTCTTCGGTTTCCGATTCGAATGCGAGACCACCGTCTCCTTGCCGTTGGAGGCGAGGGCGGTGGCGCTGGCACTTTGGCCGTGGGCGGCGGTCACAGCCACGGGCCTCTTGCCGGTGGCCGAGCTGGAGAAGGCGCTGGCAGAAGAGACCCCGGTTAGGGTCGTCCCCGCCCCGTGGAAGACGAAGGGAACTTGGCCCGAACTGGAGTATGGGCCGGTGCTGGCCGTCGCGGCGCCGCCGGTCTGTGTCGAGCTGAAAGCCGTCGGCTTCCGGCCGCCCGAGCCGCTCGACGAAGAGCTGGCCGTCGCGGCGCCGCTAGAGACCCCACTGCCCACCACCACCACGCACAACACTCTAATCTGCATTCAGATGTTATAAAATTAAGAAAAATAATCATTTAACTCTACATTCTTGAGCCAATTTGACTTTACATTACGTTTCACGCATTATCTCCATTCACTCCAATAAATGCAGGAAATGTATGATAGTTCAGTGACAAACATCAACAGAAGGTAACGAAAAACAGAAACAGAAGGTTCGTTGGAGAGTGGTAAGAACTCTTTGCTCATTACTAGTTTCCAGACATAGTTACTGATTAAGAACCAGTCTATTAAAAGCACGTTATTTCAGAATAACCTTCTGAATATCGCTTTTCGCAGTATTCTACCATCTGCCAGTCACATGAATCAAAGTATAGTTACTTACGCATAGATGGAGCATGCTCAAATTTTGAAGTTCCACTAGTACGATCCAGATGTCTCTGAGGCTTTTATAAATTCTGACAGTTGACCGACATAAACAACGGCGGTTCGCCCGCCCATTAAAAACCGCTTAAGGGGTACAAATCAACTGGGACGTCCGGAAATAGGATTGATTTGAAAATTTGGACAGACCGTCGTCCCAACAATATTATTTGAATGTCGACGTTTTTTGAAAGGCAACGGCATTAATTCCCCGCGCGAATGAAGGTTGTCCAACACACGGGTCAGTTCCTCACGCGGAAACTGAAACGGAATACTTAGCATGACCTTTCATAGTGCGCTGAAAGCATCAAACGATGATTGCATAATGCCGAATAGATATTCCGATTCCCGCGCACCGCTGCCGGCCATAGACCGTGGGGACTTTTGCCGTTCGCCCGGCCTCGGAGCTCCGTTGACCCGACGTACGATAGATACGAGTTTGAACCAGTTCGGATGGGACCGACTCCCGATTTCAGGTAAATAACAGATCTGACATCAGAAAAATATTTTTCCGCCATTCACAGCCTCCTCGGGTTGAATCGGCCTCAGAATTCGAATTCTAGTCGAATGGGAATACACAAATAATTTAAATATGAATACATAAAAGTTTTAGTATCATAGGTGTTTTCTCCGCCCACTTGCAAGAATGGATGGAAGAATTGGATTATGGTTAAGGGGCATTACAAGCAATGAATTAAGGGAAAATAATTTATTGAATTGTTATATTCTTAGCCTGTGTTATACATTTGTCAGTCTTTGTCATTTTTGTACCCAGTTTTCTGTATATTCTAAGAGGATAACATCCTGTTAGCAACTAGGAATTTCTAATGTTCGTATACCTTGGAGCGATTTAACCGTATGGTTTAATGCTTTCTATTGAAATAGCTTTAATATTGCAAGCTGGGATACGATTTTAATTCTATTTAATGAAATTTATTTATAGTAACTTCCGTCCGAAATCATAAAAGGAATAAAAATTTGTTATTATGGCAAAATTGTAAAAATACTTTTGAATTGAAGATATTTGCGCTCGGCAATTTTGTTCACGTTTCCTCGTTTAATGTGTAGTCTTCGTCCGTTGTGTGTTCTCCTTCCGATTCCAGTAATTTACTGGGCGGGGTCGTTGTGGTCGTTGCGTTGAGGGACTGTGCGCTGGTAAGGGCTGTCACGATGCTCGATGTGTCGTTGGGTCGGGCCGACAGGTAGAAGTTCAGGACGACTACAGGGTTGTTGATGGTTATATCGTCGAGGAGCTGTACCGGGGGCTTGGCAGTGGTCGGCTGTTGGGGGTGCGGGGGTTCCAGCCCTTCGGGGGGTTGGACGGCGTTGCGCCGCCCAGGAGGGAAGTAGAGGTACAGTCCGCCGGGGTCCTCGCTCATCGACACCAGGTGTGAGAGCAGCGACAACCGGCTGGGGTATCTTCGTTTCAGGACGTTTCCATCCACCAGGCACAACCCCAACAGTAACACCATACAGACAGTCTGTAATAGGAAGAGAAAAACATCATGAAATTGCATGAAATTTGTGTTTAATTATACCTTAGTGTTATTCCTAAATTTTCAATTAATTTCTTATTTTATTTTTTAATAAATTAGTAACAGTGATTTCGTGCAATCGAGATTTTCCTCTCTTACCAACATATTTCTTTTGAGGACTTCTGAAAACAGCATAACCAACTATTATCGTGACTTTTATTTTTTATGTCAAATTTTATGATTGAATTTAATCGTACCGGGACCGATATAATCATGTCAACAGAATTTATATTTCAAGCGCATTTTGGGCTTTTATCTTTTCACAAGGACGAAAATGTCGTATACTCACCTTCATGGTCCTAACCAGTGTGCGAGAAACCGGGATTAGAAATATACACTTTTGTGAGCAGCCCGCCGTTTAAACTATATAATATAGCCACCTTCGGGGAAGATAAGATAATCTAAGGGCATTGGACCTGTGCCGGAATCGACCGATCCGCGCTATTAGCGTATTGGGGTGTCGATCCTAATCGCCGAATCTGCTCGTTTGTATCTTGTTTTCTTACTTTATTCTTGTTTGTCGCGCGGTTTTTTAATCGACTATCCAATCTAGGACGATAAGTGAGGAAAGGAGTCGATGAAACTGACCGATTGGGCGGTTCGTCATTATCGTTCGATAACGGGCGGCGCGAAGAGCCATTTTTAGTCTTTAAGTTTCATGAAATAGATAAAGCCTTGGGATTAGAGCCGAGCCGAGGGGCCGCTGGGTACAAAAAAAATAAATTTTCCATTTGCATGCCCAACCCGACCGACGTCCTTTGAAAGACCGCTCAAAAAGCGGCCGTCCACCGCCTCATCCCGTACATACAGATCAGAATAAATCCTCCTTTCTACTCTACCTGCGTGCTCTGTAAAATATCATTTCTTTCTATTTTGTCTCCACACTGTGTGCAAACCTCATATAAACTGAATAAGATATCGTCAGTTTTCGGGCCCCCTATACAAGTTTCGGCATCGGTTCTGACATTGCTGACAGGCGTAATACTTATGTATCTATATTACTGATTTAAAAATTATCTATTTTTGTGCCAAAAATGTGAGCGGGCAACGGGTGTTCATATTCCGCACACACACACAGAGTTTATTTTATCCGAGATAGCACTCGGATATTTGTACGTTGAAATAATCAAGTATTGTTTCTAAGTACTCGATATTTTCCCCGTTGCGTCATTTCATCGCGGTACGCCTGCGATTTATTCCAATGGATGTTGACTTTGTTAAGGAGACGGCCGGAGAAATGCATTGCACGTTCAAAACAATTTATTACATTTATTACAATATTTACATTCGTGTATTTACACATTCGTTACGCCGCTTTCTCTCTGCGCATATCACATAAATACTCGCTTCTAATGTCAAACAGGACAAACTTAAGATACGAACTAACAATTTACAACCTGTTTTAAATGAATTATTCGAATATAACGATCGATTTAAAACAGTCGGCTGTTCATCGTATAGAATTAGAAATGTTCAATTGGCCTCAACCCGCAATCCATTGAATCCTCCGGCAGCTTGATTGAAAAACCCTTGAAAACCTGGCATTTGAAAACCTCCGAAGCCTCCGAAGCCTCCGAATGGTCCGTAATTGTAGTAGGGTGCGCTAGGATAATTATTCCTGTAAAAATGCAAGAAAAATATACAAGTTATAACTGGCTAGTTTCCATGTGGGATATTATTCATTTTAAGGTACCTACAGACATTTCATCCTATATGTACAAGTGTCGTAAATTCCACCAGTACATAACCGGTACATATAATTTATTAATAATCTAATTGTTAAAATGCATAATATCCCATTGCCGATCATCGTAATGTCGTAGACGAGTGAGGTTCAAACATTCGGTTTGAATCTTCGGTTCAGAAGGTAATCGTCCGTGCTATTCCCGTCTAGGCCAGTTTCTACAACTGTTTCTAGACAGGTTTTCACACCATAAGCTGTCAATCTATAATTCACTACTGTTGACTAGGCTGCTCACCAAGGTGGCTGTGGATAATAGTTGTTGTGGTAGCGGGCGTCGTCGAAAAGCAAATGACCGAGCCCGTGGGCCAGATTCGAGAAAAGGCCGAAAGTCCTGGGCCGGGGCCGCTCCTCCTGGCACAGAGCGCAGGCCACCAACAAAACTGTCGGCACCTGTCAAAATACTCGGATTAAATATTTTATAAACCGCTTAGCGGGTGCAGCACCGAGCCCTGTTCCTCAGAGCGAGTTGGGCCGCTCAAAGTTCCATTTAATGAAAGTAATGCTCTGAAACTGCCAGGCGATCGGTTCTTAAAATTGAAGGTCTGAAATATTAAGTAATGAAATTTAAAATATATATTATAGGACACCGCTATCGCAGATAGTCAGCTACGCTATCAACTGTCAGGAACTATTTCGGTTTTCACACTCATTGTTAATTTTAATGGTTTTCAGGAGAGTTATATTTCTGCGTACTGTTCGATATTTACGTGGGTGTTAACGTCGCCAGAATAAATTTAAATGCTTTGTATAATAATCCGACAAATACTTACGAATTTAAGCATATCGAGGCGTTGCTTTCAATTCCGCCGCTTGTCACAGAAGAAAGGGACTACTGAATAAGTGAAAGTGTAGGTAAGGGTTCCTTTATAGTAAGGGCTGTTTCCAGAATTATCGCAAACCCTCTCTCTCCCCGCTCCGGAGTTGAGAAAGCGGAGCGCTCCCGTATTTTCTCGTTGGGCAACCGGGGCTTTCTTCGGTTCCAAAATTTCCAGTTCCGTTACTAAATCCGCATTCCCATTCATCGTTAGTATTTAGCCTGCTGAATTATGTTTACTAAACGATGCGCTACGAAGGCGGTAGTTGACGGAGTTTCAGGGTCGGCGAAGAGCCCGGCATTATATGTTAATAGGCGGCCAAGTATTTTCTATTTATCATCAAAACAGAATCAATCATTATATTAATTTGCGATTTCGAAACGCCCGTACCTATTTTAATACGCAGCCGTGCCCACATTTTATTTCTTGTGAGTGACACGAGTTTGCATTGGGCATCAGTATTTTTAATTGTTACGCAATCATCTGTTATATTTGGACGCGACATGTCAGACCTATGAAATTCCGATTTCTTTATGCGGTAGGGGGTAATAATTATTAGTTAGCCACTCCTTTCCGGATATTGTGAAATATCGAAGAGAAACAACCAACATATTCACCCTTGGATCTCATGATACATTAAATAATAGGTACTCTTGCCCACGTAATATATCATCATTCAAATAAATTATCTAGGAATTCAGGGTATCATTATGGGGAGCAAATAAATAAATCCAGTATTAGTTTGCCCGCCGGATAGAATTTCACTATGGATTTTTATCTATCTAATGGAGCTAGTTCAAACAAATTGGTAATCATTATTAGAACCAGTTCTGCCTTGGAGCTCTAAAATAATACGCGATATATTACATAAATAGATGATGAATTATTTCATGTAAATATAATCCTGGTAGATATTACAATATTTTAATAATATTATGCTTTAGAGGTACCACTTGAAGAGCACATGTTGATGGGGTCGCTGCCATGTGGTGCCAACTGGTGTCATTTATGCTAATCGGGCATTGTAGGAAGCCCTCTTTTGTCTCTTTTGTTGCCCTGTTTTGTTTCTTTATTTTATTGCACGGCAATAGCGGATACGTACGCCTCTCGAAGCGTCCCAACGGCGTCTGTTGAACATGTTTATTCCCCGCCGAGTTGGCAGAGGACGACCGAGCTCCGGAGCCAGAGCGGAATCGGTAATACCGCATTAGAGCTGATTAGCATTAAATATAAATAGGCGATTTCACCGACGTCGCAACAACTGTAACATTTTTCCCAGAATGAATCCATTTATGCTATTTCTTTAAATTTATTCAGGTAGCAAGGAGCCATATCCAGTTGGCGCTCGGGAATTTGCGGAAGGTAACGAGGGGACAGCTGTTGAATTAAAGGTTTTGAATGATAAGATACTTTAATATTAAATGATTTACAGACGACAGATTATGGATTAAGGATTGGATTTTGTAGAAATTAGATCGCTTGGTAGCCATCGAGTCCGAAGTCCCCATTATTGCATTCAATAATTTAGATCATTTATCGCATAGTTTGTAAGTTAATTTCAATGTACAGGCACATAATTGCGTTAATGAATGAAATTGTTTTATTTTGGCAAATTCACATGTTATTCAATAGACATATTTAATATATTATTACATAAAACCATGATAAACGCGTACGTCGTCGTGTTCAGTAACGTCAAAGTGAGCCAGTACATTTTGTTGAAGTTGGAAACAACCTACGTGTTTGCATGATTATAGAAGCTAGTAAAAATGTAGAATATAAACATAAACTGCTTCTCGGCCACACGTCGAGAATTTAAATTCAATTATTCGTTCAGCACTAGATTATTTTTGGAAATGATTATGATCATAAAATATATGAACTTATTTCACTGTTGTTTGCGACAATATTCTCAGCGACACTTACTTTTCAAATATTGTTAAAACCGTTACCTCGAAGAAATTAGCATTAATTTTTTGTCCGACCCCGCACCAAGGTTGTCAGGTTTCGATCTGCAGGTTTGTTTTTTTTTGTAAACATCACTTTAACAATGTATCCATTACTTATACGGGAGCCTTACAGCTGGCACAATGCGGTGTGTATTGAATGGATTGAATGCGCCGGCTCATTAGTCAAGCTAGTACTTGTCTCATCCGTTTGGAATTCGAAGCGTAACAAAGAAACCTTCTTTGTCTTCTCATCTTTGTTACAGGTAGCCGCCTACATAACAAGGCACCTAACATGTACCCGGTTTCAGAGGCTATAAAATAATTTGGAGATACAATGTAATTGGATTTATTCATATCTTACTTTTGATAGTAATTGTTCCCCATTTTTTTTTAATTTTACGACCTAACAATTAACTAATTTGCATCACTGTCTATATTAAACGGGGTTCTGCTTCCCGACATCGGATGTAGGATTTCGTTAATACGAAATGTTTATTAAAACGTGCGTTTACAATAAATAAGATTTTATTTGTCAATCGCCCTTATCGTTCGGACGAATAAATAAATAAATAGATAATAAATAATAATAAATATGCGACTATTTGGGATCTCCTCCTAGAATGTTTTTCTCTGCTGCTTGGTGATGTACCCCGGAAACAGAGCTTCTGTTAGACTGATGGCCGGCTGTAGAGGCTGAGGTATCGGAAAGGGCTGGGGCTGCTGCGGTCTCTGAATCTGCTGGACGACGTTCTTCAGAGTGTCCTGGTCGACACCGTCGGACTGAGGGCTGGATGTGGTCAGCAGGATGTAGGGACCTCTCGAGTCCGAACCTTCGACCACGTACGCTTCGATCCTGGGCATGTTGGCGTTCACGTCCGTGAAACCTGGACAGAGTAGTTATTGTCATATCGATACATTGAAACGTACATTAATTAGATAAACCGTAGAAGTGAATCAAACAAACGCGTGAATGGTGACAGATAATCATATCTTCCATAATTCCACTAACAGGTACCCATATAACACATTAAATATAATACCTTTTTCTTATCCAGTAATACAATAACAGTTTCTGGACTTTCAAAATATAATTTACCTATTATAAACTATTAATTAAGATTAACAGGTAATCAACATTTCGTTTAAATTTTCTAAACATGTAAAATTGTCTATAAACAGGTTTTCTGAAACATTGTCTATAAAGGCAATTACAGTCTGACTTATTTCAATTTTCTTTAACCCAAATTCTTGGTTATTAATATTGATCCGCGATAACCAGTCTTATCACCAGTTTTATGCGCCACTTATACTTTATTAAATTAAACCCACCGTTCGCAATTGTGGAAGTGATACTGGTCGTGATTCCATTGGCAATGCTAGTGAGGAGCGGCCTCAGCAAGGCGCCTATCGCCGGCGCCAGGGCCGTGCCGAACGCGCTCAACACGCCTGTCTGGCGGGTTGCCTCCCCTTCGATTTCCACGGCGTTATTCTCTTCGCCCAAAGTCGCGTCGACGAACAGTACGGCGGCCAAACCGAAAACGACGAATTTAAGCTGAAAAGGATTTAATGCATAATATTAATCTTCGTGCCCGGCAATCGGGTTTAAATCCAACCAAATGTTTAGCAATTCTCCCCAATTAATTGTGAAATTAAATCATTTTTTTATCTCTAAATAACCTATTAGAAAATGTGACTATTACATCTCAGTTTTAAAATAATAAGAAAAAATTAACCTGTCGTAATACAATCAAGCCGTTATTAATATTTACAATTTGTGAATATTAAAGCATGTATATATTGTGTTATATAGTACAAAAAGAAGTCAGATTGAAAATTATGGGGAACTTTTATATTGCATGTATGGTACTTACTGAAACCATGTTACTGACTGAGTTTACGTTCTACAGATGAACTGCTGCCGAAGAAAGACGGGGGTGAACTGATGCCTGAGGGTAGTGTCGCAAGGGATTTTATACCTGCAGACCGTTACCTACCCCTAACTGTACCCGCTACGGGTAATGAGTCGGTAATTAATCGATTGTTAATAACCGCAGATCATAAACGGCATTACTGTAATTGCTATCGGTTAATGAGATCTAACGCGGGGCGTTAAGTGCCTCCATTTGCTTCGGGACATTAAGACTGTCAAGGGAAAAATCAAAGGGTAAGTTCGATTTTAATTGAACAGCGCATTACCATTTATAAAAATACAGTGTGGGTTTTATGATATTTTTGGGACAAATCTTCTAAATTGATCTACAGTCGAGTTAATTGCTTTGCCGACAGAGTTATTTGCTTTCACGAGGCAGGAGTTTTTTCGACCTTTTCGACTGAACCTATGACACTTCCCGAGCGTTTGGAATTCGCTTAGCGCCAATTGTACTTGCAAATATTCCACCCTCAGAGATCGAGAGGCCGGTTGAAGGGGGCCGGTGATGAAATGGAACACAATGGGGCGGTCGTGGCCCGAAAGAAGGCGCTTTGTTTGTTCGGCGGTAATTGGCAGCAGGCGGGCCAAGCGGCTGCTTAACATTTGCTCGCTCATAACTCATCCACCTCCTGAAAAATTGAACGCTCCACGACCAGACTTGGTATATAACAACCCCCTGCATTGACCCGGGGCCCCACTCGAGAGTTCATAAATCTTACATTCAGAACTTTCTTATTCTATATTGAACCCCGAATAAAATCAGCTACTCCTGCAGTAAGTTCAGTACGCGGTTTTCGAGGTTGACATTTATGTCGACTAGCCAAATCTAGTTAAGAAATAATTTAGCGCGTTTATAGGGTCAGTACTCGATATCGTTCCCAATATTTTTTGTCCACCAACTGTCCACTTCAAAAATATCTTTGAACTCTAAATGTTGTTAGCAAACAACGGGAAATTTATTTGTCGAATAAAATTTCAGTTCTCTCGCTCATTGCTCCCATTTCACGGGAAACATTTATATTATCGAGGTCAACATTAATAAAAAGAATTATAGAAAGAGACTTATAGGGCAGAAAACTCAAACAAAAACCTAATAATAGTGGTGGTTGTAGTGATCGAGTCCGATTACAAATTGACGTCTTGACACTTTCAGCGTGTTTTACAGCTAATAAATCAGCCGTTAGACGGACACATTTTAAAAAAAAATAGGAAAACTGATACATCGAAAGGACCGTCGTTGACCAAATCAATTCCTGAATTTAAATTTAAATTTGGTCACGAATGCGTTGTTAGTAGGAGAGGGACCGGCGGGAAGCTTTTTTCTGAAGCTAACGATCCTGTCCAATCTGTATTCAGATTTCGTAAGAGCCTCCCAGCCAGCAGTCTTAGTATTATTGACAAGGTTAACCAATTCTTGGCCCAGAACGAAAGACCTGGGGTCAACTTCACTACTTCTATCGCTGGCCTCTGTTATACACGCTGCTTCGTAATGAAGATAACGTTTCCACCTATATACGAGTTAGCTTCTAGCATAATTTTCCATCGCCTATTGGCGTACTTTCGACGAACCTTTTTTCTCATACATAATAGTGTGATCTACCCTATACGTGAACGGGTCCAACTCTTCAACTTGACGCAAATGCGACTTGAGATTCGATCTTTAGAACTAACGAAACGAATGAAAACTCTCCTCATAGTCGCTACTCTTGAAATCAGATTACAGGAAAAATTATATCAAACGACATACATTCGCCAAGTTATTTGCATTTGTAGGTAGTATAGGCATGTTATGCCTATATATCATAAATATTGAAGACATAATCGTCGATATTATTTATAAATTTTGTACAGCTAAAATAGAATATACACTGTGTTTTCTGTGGAAAATTTCTGAACGTATCTCAGTCACTGCTCTTGGAATATCATCACGCTTGCGTTTTTTTGGCTCTACAGCCAGTGAAAGTGCTGAAAGGCTGCGTAACGTAACATCGACGGCGAGAACCCGTAACAAATCTAAAATAGGACCAAATAACTGAATCGAGACAGAGGAATGAATATATTAATTTTGGATCTAATTGTACGGGCCTTCAAGGAGTCGTTTTCTAGAATTAAAACATTAAATTCGTCATGGTATCAATCTATCCTTTCTTAATAACATTGTGTTATCCTCAGTGTTACTCAGAGTACGGAATTTCATGTCGAATTAATGCTTCGAGCATGTGAATTATTTCTTGGAATGGGCGGTCGGATTCAGCTCTTTCAAATAGCATTCCCGAGATCAGCATTGGCCATTAATATGTAGCGATGTGTGGGTGCGGATCCCAGTAGGGGCGATGCCAACTGTAACGGTACGAACGGTAAATACCAGTCAGTCATCTTCCTACTTGAAGCCGGCGAGGTGTCGACCTCTGACACCCGATCACAATAGTCTTATTGGAAGACTCTTGTTGAGCAATCCGGCGTACCGAATGCCAACACGCAGGCGACGCAGTGCAGGTGCCCGCCTGTTTTTAATACCACTCGTTTGCATCTGGGCTATTGTTGTTCCGGGTCCGACCCTACCATCCATTCCCTATCGCATATCGCTATATATCGTGGATCACACACATATGCGATTCAAATCATGCCTCCGTCTGTATCAATTTCCTGCACAATAACCACAATAATAGTTTTCAGTTATGAAAAACTTGAAAGGCAGATTTTTATATTTTTCCTCCTTTTTCAAATAGTTGGGAAATTAATGCAGAATAACATAACATGTTAATAATGAGAGGCTTATAATCTATTGGCAGACGAATTTTATCTATCACCAATTGTAAATAAGTCAATAATTATGATTGGCAATAATGATGAATTACCGTAACAAATATAGTTTACTACTGCAAATTGAAACACATCTTCAGCATTTCCTGCTCTGAATAATGGCTGTAACATTACATTCAATATTTTCAGTATTCCTGGCTAGGTGTAAGGGCAGATGTCTAAAATTTAAATGTAGATTTTCTCCGAGAGTCTACCGGTCTAACGACCTTTCTTGTAGCTCGCAGTTAGAATCTGTAATACCAGTTGTCATATCCAATAGGGATTAGACATTAATTTTTGCACGACTCTGTGTGCCAAATAACAATTTCGAGTTGCGATATTGCCTTGATAATGTTCGAAGGCCATCCGACTTTCCAATCCGTTCCCACCGAATTTGAAATTCATTAAAATTTAATCATTCGATTCTCAAATAGGATGAATTTGGAAAATGACAATTCAATCAAGCCGAAATTGCTTAAAATGATGAAGGTAGTAGCAAAATTATAAATTGAGTATGAATTAATTCATTAAAATTTGGCGTTTGGTGAAAAAGCATTTTGCTTCATTATAACTGCTTTTTGATTTATTTATTTCAGTTAAATATGATAGAAATTAGCTTAAATGCTTAGGTTTGCTATTTTGTGAGCATAAATTTGATTTACTGTGATTCCTAGGTTCAATTAGCTGAATCTCACGGCCTTTGGCGGGGATCCAATGACAAATCGCCATCTTCGCTAATTTCAAATTCTTCGCAGCTCCTTCTCACCCACAGCACAGCCGGCGCGCATATTTACGGATTGGATATTAAATAGGCATTAGCTCATCCCGCGGCTATTATTAAATGCCAGTAGGCGGGAGCTATTTTTTGCGTGGATTCGGCGAGGGTGAAATTGCTGACTGCAAATACGTTTTTGATCTGTCCGGGCCATATTATTTTGGGGGGAAAACGTCTCGAGACGTTGTGGTCCCTGAAGAGAAACCGCTCGGGTCCCACGCTCTTCTTTATACGGCGAAGAAGCGCCGTGGGTGGGAGCGAATAGGGGGGGGGCGACAGTGGACAGCGGCAGGAGTGGGAACCTACGGTAATTATTGCGCAACAGGATGGGCCAATAAATAATTTAACAGTTGGTCAACGCGGGAGGGAGAGGGAGCGAGGCGGTGGGCGTGAGCGAGAGGGAGAATCTCCCAACGGCGGGGATGAGTCGAGATATGGACAGTCAAGGCGAACCGCTCCGGCCGGCCCGACACTACTAACACTAATATTACTAATAGAAATAAATATCGGGATGATCTACGGCCGGCTTATTACATTAACAAACTGAACATCCGACTAAAATCCTCAAGTGACCTGGGAAGGTCGCTAACTTTCTCTCCAGAGGCAGGTAGTTTCAAGATTAATGCCCCGGCGCGCCGCATGTACAATTTTATATACAATAAAATTATAATACAGCAAATAGCTAACGTATAAATTTGAAAGCGAGGAAAGTCTTGAGCGTTGTGAGGGAATATTAATGGTAAATTATAAAATATACTGGGCTAAATCCTGAGTGTAACAACACTTTACAATTTCAGGTTTCAAATAGTTTGTCAGCTTATTCTGATATATTAATCGAGGAAGCTGTCAAAATATCACGAAGTAATCCCCTTAGCCAGACTTTTAATTCAATTTTTAATTTGTTAGAGAGGCGCCACGTGACTGAGAGCCGTACCGTCGCGGATAAAGAAGCGCGCTGCATGAAATATCGCGCCTCGATATATCACGATCCTGCCGCCGGTATAACGAACTTACGTTATTGTACTTATTAGACGAACGTCCCCGTCGAAGTCCGAAGTTAACGAAGACTTCAAAATTCAGATTCTCGTGACGCTCGCGAAACGATCGAACTTTTTGAAGGTGAACTTTCGAGCGATGGCCGCGATTTCGCAATTCGCTGGCCGCCTCTTCCGCGTCGTAAATCAGACGGAGAAAATTATTTAGCTCTGTGAAACGTGCTAGGATTATTTCTACTCGTATTTTTATTTAAATGAATTAATTGAAACTTTCAGGTGTTAATAATTTACGTAATAATTTTCAATTATTTATATCGATTAATTCTTACAGTAGAACAATGTTTTTAATGCCAAGTTCCTTCTAGTGGAAACTTTTCATCGTTTGCAACCGACTCCAGCGTATAGTTGGTTAATAATGCCTGTGTAATTTATTATCCTTTCATGATCGTGGGGGTGTTTCGTGAAAGTGAATAAATAATACAAAGACTCTTCGATAAGATCTCTTCAATATATTTTATTGCATTGTAATATTGTACTGTTAGTATTTTTATAGCAGCAATGTATTTATTTGTTTAAAATGTTTGGATAATTATGTTTTGCAATGCCGGACTTGGCCTCTATTCGGCCTAGAGGAGACGGTCATATCGGTACGGTAAAGGTGAACGCTCATCGGTTGTTAGGGGGCGGGGTAGGGGTCAGCCCCTAACCTATTGCACGCCGATTGCACTTGGGCGAAAGGTCCTTCTGTCAATATCGCCGCCTCCAACTCACCGGCCTCTTGGCCAACACCATACCGTCATATTTCGATGATGAGTTCAACTAGAAAATCTTCTCTTTCTTTCTTTTTTTTTCTATCACGCGCCGTTAGACGACCGACAATGCAACAGGGCCCAGAGAGAAGCCGGGCGTTGAATTCTCCCCCTTCCACCAATTCACTCGAAGCGTAGCGAGTCATAAACACACGCACAATTACCACTCCGGCTCTTCTTAGCCCCAGAAAGCAATCTGGGATAGAACAGGTTCCCTCAACTCCGGAATGGAAATCACTGCTCACTGACCGACCATTTCGGTTTTACGCCCATCTCACGCTTCCAATGAAATTACAGGCGTCGGGACGTTGTTTGAGCTGTACGAGGAAAGGTGTTTGTTCAGCATTAGCCACGCACAAAAGAGCCGCTCGTTATAAGGAAATAACTCTTGTAAGTGCCTGTACTCAACACTAACAATATGAAGAAAATGTCTATCTATTTCTATATATTATCCAGATGTATTAGCCAGATGTTTTTAAAAAACTAAGGACGGATCAAGAAAATACTTATGTAGCTCATTTATGGATTGTAATGACGAGGGCGAAACCGCGGTCGACAAAATTACAGGATTCTTAGGTCGTTTAAGACCCAAAACCGAATAAACGAAATGGGACAAACACCTTTCAGAGGTTGCCACGCGCCTTGTACTCTATAAAAAAGCCGTGTCTTGAGGACAGAGCTCCGAATTTAGTTAGGCCCGAGCCATTAGCCGGACGGCGTTGGCCAGGACTGGGCCCCGGTGACGGGGAAGGATGTTACTTCGTCCTTGGCGGCGGTGTCGTCACTCCCAGAGATCCCCCGCAGGTCGTGAATAATAATAATTCCAACGGTTCGTTAAAGGTTAACCCTCTCTTCGGTCCGCTCAGGGGAATGTCCACGCTCTTGCCATCCTCACGATCTGGTCCATTGTACACATTATCGGGCCCGGTTCCCACGCGGCCGGCCCGAGCATCAGCACCGGTAGAAGCCGACTACCCGTTATCATATTCCCAGAAATTTTAATTCTAAATTCGAACAATTCTTTCCCCGTAACACAAAAAAGGCCGATCGAGTGAGGGAAATGGATGAGAGAATAGCCTTGAGAATAAATATCGAATAAACAGTTAAACGCCGCGTTTTTCCGCTATACGCTCGCCAAAGGCATTGACAGAATTTCAAGGACATTGGAGAGGGACTTGTACTATGTACCTGTACGTTTATATGTGAACATCACATTTTTCTGTTTAAAACATACCTAATGGACTTCTGATCTACGGTATTTTGATTTATGGGCATATCAATGTCAAAATTTAGGAATAACTCCTTCCGTTACATGCTCAGCCACAACAAAAGGACGAGAGGAAATGACCGGTGGGCCGAAGAATGCCGTTGAACTTTTAAATTGGGCGTTGGTCGTATCCTAATTGCTTCGGTAGTCCCGATCATCGGAATGTATTCAGTACTCCGATAATTCAGTTCGAGTTGGTGGACTCAGACAAAACCTAAAAGTAAAAAAGCGCCGATGCACGCAGAAAGGTCAGCAAATTAAAATGCGAGAGATAAAAAAATCTCCAATCAACTTGTAGAAAAGGAATGCATTCCGGATTAAATCATTTCGGGTCGGTTTTGTCCGATTCATTTCAGTTTTATTAAATGAATTACACATTCCTGAACAAATCGATAAACACACTTTAGAACTAATTATCCACCATGATCGCTTTATTTGGAAGTGCTTTGAAAGAGACCGAAAGTAGCACAAGGAAAAGGTACACTAATCAATTTAAGTGTATATTTCATATACATTCCCCGGATGTATTTCATCTCTCGGTGGTATTTGAGGACGAACAAGTAATTGGTCGATCGCAGAACGACATTCTCCCCGCTGGCATTGGCCTTTCCATTTGCGAAATGTACAGATAGTGAAAACCAGAAAAGGAAGTTAATAGGTCAATGTCGGAGACCTGCTCTTCCGACGCTTCCTTCATTAATGCAGCGTACCGTTAAAATAAACGAATAGAAAATTGTCCATCATTGGAGAGGTTGTTGGCGGCTTTTCGCCGTCTCCAGTAGAACTTTTTAAATTAACGAGGCACATTAATAAGAAAACATGTCTATGTAAAATCTCTGTTTCTGTGGACGATTACCTACTGATCAATGTTAATATACTTATATTTACATTACAATTGATATACATGGTTGTAATAATAAGACGTTTTGCGTGTACAGTAATTTTCAATACATTATCAAAATGTTTCCCCTCGCTCGTTCTGATCTACCTTAGGAGTATTCCATGAGTTGAGTGTTCAAGAAAGGGGACCCGTTATAACAGATGATTTTAACAGTCATTTGGCAGTTTTTTTCATGTATATGCAGCATATGCGACCTAATTCAATCACAACCAAAATTTTCCAAGCCTTATGTATATGTAATTGTGGCGTGGGGTGCGCAAGACGCAAGGTCGTAGGGGGCGCACGTACAGGGACTACTCGGGCCTTGTCAGGAACCGGGGCTGTAAAACGAGCGCAAAAACAGTAATAAAAGTAATTCAAAGGCGGCCTAAAATAGAGGTCCGGTGGGGCGCACAAAGACCGAGGAGGAGACCGTAAAAGGCAAAAGAAAGAAAGCGGCAGCGGGGGCCAAAGGGTTGAAGGTGAGTCACTCGGGCCGGCTTAACCCCGACAGCCTTGAAACACTACAGAGAAAGAAACAACGCCACACCGCACACAGCACATAACACATACCACTCTTCAACACTAACATTCTTTCGTGGGAAAATCTATGCTGTAATTACTCAGGAAATTACCTCATAAAACACTAGTAAATACGATCGATCGAACAATATTCGTCTACCCAAAACACTCACAGAAAAAAATACTTTCTTCATTTTGACAATAATGTACTTTATCGAATCTACATTTAATATAAATTTATTATGTCGACTCTGTGTTGCTAACCATTTTGTTGGTTTTTGTTACTTTACAATGATCTTTAGCAATAAGACTTTGTTAAAGGAACACAATGCGCTATTGACATAAGAAGAAATCGTTTACCGAGTTAATGAATACGCACATTTCCTCCAATACGTCTGTACGCCCGTATTGGCAGTTGTTTGGCGAAGCGTTTAACGTATTTTTAGATACGGGAACGTGCAGCGATCCGGTCTGCACAGTAAATTTACGAGGTGTGCCGTGTAAAGGTCGGACGGAAGAGGCCGCGCGTCGGCCTCGGTATGAGAGCTGTCATAAAACGTCCCGACCGTTAGGAAAAAACGGACCCGGTAACGGCCTTAGGAATTGCCCAGGCGTTCGCTAAACAGAGACGGACAGGAGTGTTCCGATACGAATGGAAAACTCTAAATTATGTTTTTCACCCCGAAGTGTGCAGTGTGCAGTTGATGTGAAATTATTTAAAAAATATATACGGTTAATAGTCTGAAAGTGTAGATCGGAATTCAGGAATGCCTAATGGAGATGGCCATTACCAAAAATGCACGGTTCAGAGGTATATTTCTGTTAATCACAGGGTACTGGAGCGATGCAGTTCTGCAAGGCGAATTTCGTACATTGGGCCCATCTGCAGGACTTATATTATAATAACGGGCCAGTTCGTGGGCAGAAGGGTCCGGAGGATTCCATAAAAATTCCCCTAGTGAGCGTCCGGGCCGGCCGTGACGCAATAGTGAGAGGGAGCCGACCGAGGAGGAAACCCGATCCGGCGGAGATCCGGATCTAGGAGGTTGCGCAATCCGAAGGCCGCTCATTCCTCCCATAAATATGTGTTATGCCCGGCCGAGGCGCGTCTCCCCCACGGGGACTTTTACTTGGCTGGTTAGCGGGGCCTCTCGGCCGGCGGTTGCCCAACGCCCTTGGCCGTTGCCCTTGACGCGGCCTTTCTTCTTCGACCGGCCGGCTCATCCTCGGGCCGCTCCTTTTAATTACAACCGCCCAATCGAACGTCGCCGATTAATATTCGACGAGATAACCTCCACCACCGAATTCCTCCCCAGGACACATCTTCACGCTTATCAATCTCTCGTACATCAACGCTTCTCGAATTTCTAATTTGCAAATATTATAACATTCCGCAGTAAATTAAAGTGTAATAAATAAATAAAATCGATCTCGTTATCTGGAAACCGCTGTACTCGCAAAAATATTAATTTTATTTCCTTCTATGGAAATATATTGCAATATATATTCTGTATGAGATTATGTGTGTGTAAATAATCCGATCTTCTTTGAATGCTGCGTTCAGTACAATTTATACAGTTATAAAATTCAAAATCCTAATGTAAAACTGAAAACAATGCAATCCAAAATAGTTATTGAACACATATTTTGAATGTGGTGGTTAATAATTTTTTATACGAACTAACGAATCATTCAATAACTGAAGCATGATTAGTTAACCTATATGTTTATAGTTCAATTATAAACATTTTAAATTATGAATATATAAAATTTTATTTGGATAACAGAGAAAACGTTTCCGAAATAAAGATATCCTCAAAAAAATTCACTTTCCTCGGAATCCGTTAAAAGATGTTTTGGACCCACTAGACCTTTAGGCTATTTGGTTAATTTATATCATTATTACTGAAATATTCTTGAAATTAGATTAATACGAACGCTTAGCCCATGAAATTGTAGTTCTAAATTCGAAATTATTTCTTCATATTTCATTTTTATTCCGATTAACGTGCTCATCCTTCCTGAGTTTCTTCGAGGGAGTGTGGGCTCTCTAACCGAAGCTATTAAACATAGGACGCCCAATCCGAGAATAAATTACAACTAACGAGTTCCGGCAGTTACATAAATGTTTAAATAAAAGCCGGGTTATAAGAAGAGTCGCCTTTCACGGGAGGAGCAAGGGGGGGGGGTGCTGCACCGTTATTCCAGCCCCACCGCCACTTGGCTAATTGCAAACCCAAATTGTTACAACCTTAATAACGATCATTATTATGGCAACTCATATCCCATTGGCAACTTAACACACTTGAATTCCGAATAAACTTGTTGTTACACTGCTCTGGTCAGTTCGTTATTAGGTTTCAATTTGAAAATACGTCAATTCCCCATTAGCATACTCCACTATTGATGAAAAATGTATTAGCTACTTACTGATGTATAAATTCGTGGAATCTAATTCCCAAACACCTTTTACTAGTGAATTTTCCTTCAATTACATATTTACAGTTGATCTAGAGAGAGGAACGCAAATTTCGCTTTATTCGAGCTCAATGCCGTTACTACCTGAGCTCCAGAATACCCACTAGATAAATATTTTGTACCCATACCCATAAAGGTCGATTGTACTATAAATAAAAAGAAAAAAAATTACGACTCGTTTAATTACGACATAATCAAAGGACAAAATTTCTTCATGGTCTTCAGCCAATCGGGGTTCTTCGCTTTGAACTCGTCGATCCTGATGAATACGCAGTGTTTGGCCAATGTGTCGCACATGGCGTAGGGCTTGAGCCTAGCCACGCCCACGCAGCCGGTCTTCACGTACTTGTTGCCGAAGCCGCAGAAGTTCTCCAAGGACCTGTCGACCAGCTCCTTGGGGGAGAGACCCTTGGACCTGACCGCGGTCTCGATCATCTCGTAGACGTAGGCGCTGCACTGGTCGGGGCAGAAGAGGAGCTCGCGGTCGACCTCGCAGTAGCCCTCGTTGTGGTCGAAGAGGCGACGGCTGTAGAGGATCAGGTTGTCCGAGAGGACGGCACCGCCGAACTGCCAGACGGTGAGGAGCTTGGCAGCGGTCAGGGCATCTCCGCCTCCAGCTCCCGCTCCGGCTGCCTCCACCCCACAGGCCCTCGAAAGGGGAACCGGAGGAGGTACTGGGCGCCGCCGGTCTTCAGGCAGTGGAGATTGGTGTACTCTGCCCTCAGCCTGTGCACGGGGTCGTCCTCGGCCGCCGGGGTCGGCCCCAGGTCGATGACGAACACCACCTTGTCCGGACAGAGCCTGAGCACGGATTCGATCGAGCAGGCCCCCTCCTTGCTCGGCGGAGAGGTCTCCAGGAAGAAGATGTTGTTGGAGGCGTCCAGCAGGGTAAGCTCGGGGTTAGCTCGGCCCTCCAGGTAGCCCATCACCCTCAGAGAGTGGTTCGCCGAGGTCACGCGCCTGCAGAACTCGTTGTTCAGCCTCAGCGAGTCGACGGAATCGTTGGAGCTGTTGCAAATTGACGACCGTGTTTATTCCCTTATTATAGCTTTTGGATCACTTAAATTGGTCAGATCGGTATCATAAAACTGACAGACTGAGTTACATACGATTCTGTAAATGTTTTAAGTCATTATGCGGCACACATTAGAATAAAATTATTTCGGAACATCCATTCACTTTAAAAACTTAACGCATTTCTATACCGAATAAAATTGTTTTTCGCTTACAGAACATTCATCCTAGTCTTATAAATCATAATTCTATATTAGCGGGAGGAATATAATTGAACGGCGCGCCTTTGATTCTTGACAAGTAGCATAAAGGTGAGGAGCGACAGTAGGGTAATTAGGGATATGATGAATACGACTGCCCATATTGCCGAGGCGACGTAGGTGGGCCACCTGCCCAGTATTTTGGCAGCGCCGTGGGTCACCCTCACGCCCCGAGTCTCCTTTTTACCTTCAACCAACAACAGCCTCAGCCTTTCTTCTTCGCTCAGCTCCTGCAAAACAAAACGGTCAATTTCGTCAACTAGTGTTCCGAGAATGAAGTGGATGAGGTAAAATCTGTATTCGAGTAAGCGACTGGAAATGAAAATGTCGATTGTAGATTTCAATCCTTGTACCTTGTATGTCGAATCTTCGGTTAATCCTCTACTGGAACCCGTGCCACCTGTGGAAGCGGTCAACTGAGGTGGGGTCCCCAACAACAACTGTGTCCTCTCCGCATCAGAATCTGTCGTAACTAAACCAAAATATTTCATGGAGAGCATTGTCGTTGTTTTTAAGTTATATTTTTCACGATTTTATATTTACTTACACTCTTCTCCCTCTCTGCTCGAATGTCCCTTATTACTCATTTAAACGTTGTCAGTCTGAAAAATAACATGTCGTTCGACAATAAATATATTTAAGGAAATTAAATACTACGAATCACATATTATTATTGAATATAGTCTAGGTGAGTACACGTGAATACATTTAGAGAGTAAATTAAAACTCACTTTTCGCAACTGTTGAAAATTTCATTTAAGTCCTCCGATCATTTAATGTTATTCTCCATATATAATAAAATGGAAGCTCTATTCAAAAAATATAAAATATTTACACATTACAAAATACATCTGTCATAGTCATATGTTTTCAAATATATTTGTTTAATGTCGCATATTGTTTTCAAGCATTTGGTCAAATCGTTATCCTAGTGTGTTATGTTTTTGTATATATATACATTTGTACCCAGGTTATAATTATAGCCTATTACGTTTCTTAGGCAAAAATAGGCATCTATTACAAACCAAATAAGGAACTATATAACGCACAGGTTTTACACAACGATTTCACCCATGAAGTATTTCATTCACAACCCGATACATTTTCCAATAAGTGCGTTAAATCACGTTTTTAGTTGCGGTTCAAAAAATATGGTCTCGGCAAATGTTTAACATCAATTGCATTTATCGTGTCCGTGGCGCAATTCATTGGGCAGGAATTCATGCGATTAAGGATCCATTTCTGGAACGGAGCCGTTGAGCAAGACGCTGGCCGGGTACCGTTCCTCGAAGGCGTTAACCGACCAGCCTGGCATTTTGAAGACGCACCTTGCTTAATATTAATTCCGCCCAGTTGTTGCGACGCAACTGTACTCGCTCGTCGCGAATCGAAGGCTATGAAGTGTTATGTGTGCTGTGAAGGCAATAAAAATTATAAATACATTTATGTACAATATTTATTATCATTCAATAATGTTGTATTATTCCGTAAGAATCTTATTTATTCTCGGACAAGAGCTTGAGTTATGTAGGGAACAACTTATTGGTAGTTATTCACTGAACAGAAAGCTATGTTAACGGGCTCACTAACAAAGAATTTAGAAAAAAAGCCATGATTTTTTTCATGTTTTACAATATAATGCAGAATTATAGTTTTGATAATGACAGTTTTGTTCTCTTACCCCACGACGAATTTCTGTTAATCTTCTTTTTAATTACTATTAGTCCCTTCCCTTTATAATATAATACATATAAAAAATGTTTGTGTTTAGAGTTCAATGAATTAACGGAAGCGTAATATTTTTAATATTATCGCCTCAGTGTTTGAAATCTGACTACATCATTTAAGAGCTTCAATGACTGTGAGGCTGGTGAGATGGCGCCACCTTGCAGAGGGGCACTATTTCGAAAATAACACGATACTAAATATCGATATCCTATTTCCATCGAACCGGAAAAGGTAATGTTCAACCTACATTTACTTATAACAACCTTATTATCCTCTGTTTCCATTAACTAATCATTTGCATATGCCTCGACATTCCATCTAGTCGTATCAACTGCACTATCCCAAAATACTTCAAATAATTCAAAATATACTTCAAATACTTCAAAACATTTAAAAGTGGTAAAATTCAAAATAAAAATATATCCCATGCCTAAATAGACTGCGGGAATACTGGGGTAATTATTACTGCAATAGCTCTAATAGTGGTAATTTAGTAAACAATGGAATGAATGACGCACGTCATACGAAAGTGTAAAATTACACTTAATCTTCGCAATTTTCCCAAGGAAATTCACCAGGTTTAGTAGTTTTAAATGCCCGAATGTTAAGACCAATGTTTTTCGGACCAATTTTAATACACTAGAACATCTCGTCTAGCTCCTTCCACTATCAGAGACCATCAAAAATCACTCCATACATGTATCTATGAATTACCGTACATAAAACCGGTGGGAAAAATATTCTGAACTGATTAACATGTATTAGACAGTAGATATGTATTAAATACTAAAGTGCTTGCTTCTGGTTGGCATTAAGAAATGTTGTTATATGAATGTTGACATTTTCAAAACAAGCTGTTTGGGTTTGCGTAATTTTACTAAGCATGACGGGACTTATTTTGTAAATCATCGAGTGCATTAAAGTCTCCGGACAAGGCCGGAAAATGTCAACACTGCGTGTCGTCAATTTACCACCAAATTACTCGAAAATTACAAATTACAACTTGACGGTACGATTCTGTAAACAAGACAGTACACAAGACGGTGTTGTGGCGGTCTTCCTCGAGGTGAATCCTCGACCTTTAGCCGTTCCGAACAGCCTCATCGGTGAAAGTTGTTCTTGTCAAAATACTTGAAATTTTCCGGCCGTTGAAAATTAGTCGTACGTAAACACCTGCAATTCGTTGTCACGGATATCTTGTGAACAGATTAAAATGTTCAGAATTGATTGAGGGCGCATAATTCACTGTAAAAATAATCTTATATAATAGATAGATGATTTCAAATAGCGATTCTATTGGAGTTATGGCGGTGAACAGCCTTCAGAATATAATTTCACTAAAATCTAGAAAAAACATAAACCCACAATTCTACCAAGCCAAGAGAGCTAAGGTAGAATCGAGCGATTAATGGCTGGTTAGATGGCGCCACCTTACAGACAACGTAATCTAAATAAGTTACAGTTTTAAGTTATTTATGTTTGGCATCCGCTTAGAGGTTGAGAAGTGTAAATCCGAGTTCGAATGCGGGTAAAAGACCGAAGTTGTCCCATGCGGACCCGGTTCAATAGCTTATGGCACTTATCCGGGACGTACAGGGACTACACAGCTGCCCTTGCTGACCCGGTTCAATAGCTTATGGCACTTATCCGGGACGTACAGGGACTACACAGCTGCCCTTGCTGACCCGGTTCAATAGCTTATGGCACTTATCCGGGACGTACAGGGACTACACAGCTGCCCTTGCTGACCCGGTTCAATAGCTTATGGCACTCAGCCGGGACTTACAGGGACTACACAGCTGCCCTTGCTGACCCGGTTCAATAGCTTATGGCACTTATCCGGGACGTACAGGGACTACACAGCTGCCCTTGCTGACCCGGTTCAATAGCTTATGGCACTCAGCCGGGACTTACAGGGACTACTCAGCTGCCCTTTGCGGGCGCTGGTAGTTCCAGAACTTCCCACCGGGGCAGCACTGGACAGAAAAATACACACTGCACTTTTTTCGTAAAGTGCTACCCCCGGTGGAAATTTCCCCAACTAAAACTGTCAATCGTCACCAGCGGCGTTTTGTTTTAATTAAAAGCCCGAATTGCCTTCAACGTTTGTAATCAATACCGATAGTAAAACTTCAGTTTGTGCATATATTTTTATTAATTAATAACACATTATTATGAGCAAATTAGATATTATTTTTGAACACAATAGAATTTTGGTCGTTAATATCTTGTGTACTTCATTATAGTTTCATTTCTCGATACATCGCTTCAAGTAGTAATTTCTTTTTTACGAATAACCATAAGAATAACCATATTAATAACCATAAATTAGGATTAATGAGCGGCTTTGGACGAAACCCTAAGGAACGCCGAACAGAATGCAATACATTTAAAAACATCAAAACTTTACTAGTAAAATGAAACTGTATGTGGGAACTCTTTCACGTATAAAAACAATTATTTAACCGTAGGGTCACAAGTGATTAGTATTAATGAAAAGTCAGAATAAAATTCTCTGAAATTTCGACCTATTTCCTGTTTTGACAACAATAAAATTAAAACCATATGACTGAGAATATAGGTTAGTCACCGAAGCCAACTTATTCAGGATATTAACAAATTTTTATAATAACTATTATTGTTGCGTGTCGTCCGGTTATAACCTATGATTCTGTAAGACAATAAAATTTTAATTTCCCAAATTGAGGTATTCAAAATAAACAAGAAATTAATTTTTTACTCGGAAAAATGGTACATTCGGACTCACCGATTACAGTTTAAGTCATACCGGCTATGATTTTATGTCTTATTCGGAGACAGCGACACCAAGAAAGTTTTATTCCCGAGATATTCCGCCCGAATCAGTCAAGCCCTATTCTGAAAATCTAGGATGGACTACGACAGCTGCGACCTGCGCCGATCATCGTACGAATCCGAAACTGAATTCGCCCTTCCCCACATCCAGGACAGCCGCTCAATTGAAATAGTCGCGGCGATAGTACAGCATAGCGATCAAATCTCGCAACCAGAATTTAATCCAGTAGGTGGCGACATCGTTCTCTATTTAATAGGTCACGGCATTGAGACGGGCGTCCCAACCTGACCGCGGCGAGAAGCCGAAACCGATCTAGGGTAGGACGCAGTAGCAGACGAACGAATATCCCAACTTATGTTGTGTCAATCAATCGACAACACTCGAATAACAGGAATTCACTACAATATTTTAGTGTTACAACATAATTATAATTGATTAAAACCTCTATTATACGAAAATATATACACACAAAATGAGGTGCCACAAAAGATATCATTTCAAATTTTTAAATTATTACGATTCTCTAAATCGTAATTCGTAAATCGTAATTTTCTAAATCTCGAATTGTTTAACGGGCTGCGCATTGGTTTTATTTTATTTTGTTGTTATTCTGATCTAACTGAAGCTGGAACCGCCTGCGGTACAACCGGCCGAAGAACAGCGGCCGCCTAAGATCGGCAAATGGAGAAGAGCCGAACTGACGGACGTTCGTGCCATAATGAATCTGTACACAGATGAGACTTATGAATTTTTCGGCGATGTAGATCTGCCCAGACTAATGTAGGTTATAAAAAACTCATCATTATAATATTGTAAAAATTTATAAACCCTGTACATAATTCATTCGAATTGCTTTGAACTCAATCCGAAATGAAATCGCGTTTTGTTTCTCAATTTAGAAGTGTTTTGAGATTCTAAATTATGAATCTATTTTTACGTCAAATAAACATTTTATTATTTGCATTAATGCGGCACTTTTTAGCGAACAGGCCCACATGTCGTTCTGTCTACTGAACGAGAAAAGTGAAGTGATAACGTTCATAACACTGTGTGATTATCCCAGACTGATACTTCCCCAAGACGCCTGGGAAGAATGGATTTCGAGGAAGTTTAAGTGAGGGACTACAAGCACTATCAAATTTATTATTAATATTTCTCCAACGTAATTAAAAATCAATTTTCAAGTTTAACGTACCTGTTTTGTGGTCTGCAAAGTGTTGGAATACCGTAGATTTCTTGTGTTTCTGTCTCCTCTCACCGGTTTGGTCTTTTGCCAGACCGCGGTACAAGTATCAGTACCGACATAATATTTCCATTGGTTGTAACGTTTATTTCATTAACAGATTTAATATTCTAGTGTAAGATATGCGAATGCGGCCAACACGCTCTTCATACATCTGATAGTTTGGAGCGATAAATATTTCCCGGCGTGCATTCAGGAATTATTTTCTCAGATATACGCAGCTAATAGTGTCTTGGACTTTGTGATCATCACCACGCCTCCATTCCATCAACCATGTAAGTAAAATTGATGTAAATCCCGTATAAATATGCAAATTATTATTTGGAAAGGAAAGGTTGCATACCCGATCAAAACATTGTTAATAATATCATCAAATCTCCAGTATGTATCTAGCCCCTCAGCACAGATGTAATTGGAGCCGTATAACGAACTGATTAATGATGTTTAGTTGCTGTCGTGGATTCATTCTTCTCGGTAGCCGAAAGGCCGAATGAAACCCAGCCACACAGGACCCAGAACGTCTACTTGAACCGGAGGTCAAGACACGCCAGAAGGGTTTCCACAAGACAATCAACGTCAGTTTGATTTCCAATTCTCAGTACACAACTTCTCGGATACATAAAATACCGTCATATATAAATAAACGCGCATCCATTGATATTTATATAGTTCAATTACTCTTGAAGTACTCCCGCTAACCAATTTATGTTCAGTGAGGATGACGCCTACGACCTTATGGCCGCGGTCAAGTCACAGAGCAAGAAGCTATTTTCAATCTTCGGCGACCAGATGATCAAGGATATATTTGAATTGTTTCCAGGCGAGAAAATCGGTATTGTCGGACAGGTAGGCTGAAGTCACCCTCATGGGCAAGCTTACAGAGTGTATCGGAAAAGCGATTTTCGTCCCATAAACGACTGTATGATTAGAACGAAACAGTTTTCCTGATAACAAAGATAGATTATCGTTGGGACAGGGTTCGTCGTTGAAGGACATGGGCTTCCTCCTGTGCAACACGAAGGTCAATTACGATTGGCTGACGGAAGTGTTCGACCTGAGGCATTTCAACGGATTGAAGAGCGCGGACGACGGAGGAAAGTTTCTTGATCCATCTATCGTAGTGGCGGAAGATGAAACCTACGGGTTCGTTGCACCAGAGGAATCGTTGAGGTGATTAATTTATCAAAGAAGGTCTTAAACTAAGACGTCCGTTTTAATAATCCACTACATTACAAACCGACAATTCGATGGAACTGGAATTCATTCCAGTAGTCGCGAGTGAATGAAGTGAGTGTAGCCTAAGTCCTCGGGTTTTTCATTGTAAATTTTCCCCATTATCACACCAATATTGTAAAGAATTCAAATATCCTGTATCACAATATTTAGGTATAGTAGTCAGTATATCGTTTTCTATATCCTATATATTTAAATAAAGTAATTTTTAAACTTTTTCATTCCAGTAGTTGAACAATTGACAGGTAAGAATGAAGGAAAAGCCTTCACCGAAATATCCCTAACCAATTCAATTTACTATAGTTTCACTGATTAAGCTGTTTATAAAAATGACATAATTGTTTTTCAGCGAGGAAAGCATTTTGAGCATTTCGTCCGCAGAATCGAATCCTGAAAATGAGGAATGTCACTGTATCGAAAAGGATATAGACGAGATAGCGTTGTGTAAATCTATCACTTTTATTTCGCAATTTTTAATTTACCAACTGTTTCAAACTCTTGAGCCATAAACATCTACGATACTTCCCACTAATTGTAACCCTAATGGATGGATGCCCCGAGCGATTGAAAGTCCAATAATTTCTTCGAAGGTTTGTGCAAACCACTGACGACGAGGAGGGGCTGGGCTAAAGAGAAGTACAAGAAGGGGGAATTTCCGGTAATCGGACGGAAGGTATCATCGACAGTGACGCTCAGGACTTCAATAAGACAGAGACACTGCAAGAGTAAGTCGCGTCAACTTAATACGCAAACTTAATGCGAACAAAGTTGTATAAAACTACAATTTGTTTTCTTGGGACCACGAATCCTCTTGGGACACATTGTCACCTCTTCAGTCCCAACTAGCCTATTTTATCCTGTTTCGGCTGTTCTGCTTAAAGAACACCCGTCAGATTATTCTCTAATTCAGACGCGTTATTGTTTCGGATGAAACCAGCGGAAAATTGGAAAAGCAGCGCGTTGGACTTGGGCTGCCCGATCCTCCATCCGGTTTTTCGGGGCAGGCCGAGCGCTTTCACCATAGAAATGCTGTTGCTCGGTCCGGAACAAGAAGAGAAGTATGAAAAAAAAAAGAAACTCTGGAAAATGTTTCTAAAATATATCGATAAGACTTATTAATTACAAAGCCTGAATGTAATTTCAGTTGTTGCTACGATTACATAATTGGGGCGTTCGGCGTGATGAGGAATTACGACTACTGCCTGATTTCACTCCCGCCCAAATACCAAATGCGCATGTTCCTGCCCTATTTTTACGCAAGTATCGCAAGTACTAGATTTTATACAGATCCCAAATAATTTCTGAGTTCTAATAATAAAATTTGGAATTGCAGAGATTAAGATGTCGAACAGGCGAAACTTTCCCCCACGACGTCTACGTCACGCACCGCTTGAGTCTTTTTGGGTAGTGAAAAAATTCCATTCATAAATCCGCCGCGGTGAATTTCCAACGTCCGGTTTTAACCGGATGAGCGTTCTCAATGAATTGTTCATATTTGAAACATCCGCGGAGGAGCTACTAGCGGCGCGAATGAACGAATGTTGTCCGCAGGAGAATCGCGGTGAGAATGGCACGAAAAGGAGACTTGGAGGACATAGTTGCCATGAGCCGCTACCGGGCGAACAACTGGGCGATACAAGAGGACGCTTACAGCGCCCTATTTTGCGGAGATCGTAGAAACGTTGTCATAATTTTCAAGATCGACGATAAAATATTCGGTTACGCGATATTATGGTAAAGTTTAACATCACTGAAATTACTCGGATTCCCGAAATTATTCGGAATATAATTATATGAGTATCACGATGATTGCGAAGCATCGTCTCAAGAATCCGCTGTGTATATTTTTCATTCTTTATTTGTGCACGAGAGATTTCGATAGCGCCATTGCACGAATTTATTTTTCGTTTAGTTTATTTCGAAGCTAATTATAAAAAGGACACATTTTCCATTAATTTTATCTCGATATATTTATAGTTTTATTTCGTTCGATATCACACCGAATCTAACTGGATACAATATATGAATAGGAATTCTTTATAATCATGTTCAATTTATTTGAGTATTCTCGTCTGTTTTTGAAAACGAATATTCTTGAAAAAACGAAATATATCGAAATCACTCATGGTCTCATGGTATGATGTACTGTTATACCCCCGATTTCCCGAACCCGGACCCGGGCATATACCATTTTTCCCAGCCGCATACTCGACATAGAGTTCCTACGATCCCGTTTCGACCTCGGCGAACTGATGCGGCAGGAGTTCCACGGCGGTCTCGACCACGCCCTGGTGAAGCACATGCAGGTCAGCCCGCTACTCCACCACAAGACGAGGTACATACTCAAGGAGGTCATCAGGCTAACCGGATTCACGTCGCTCTACACTGTCGTCTATCCGGAACACTGTACGGACGGTGACAACGTAAGTTCCGAATTTGTACGGCGAGGCGTAACTAAAAAACCGTGTGGTCCACCGTCAAAGCCGAGGTGACCGAGGGTTTGGTCTTTTCGTCTGCTCGCCATCTTCAGTAGCTGTATCCGCCGCAGTAGGCCGGTGGAGTCACTCCGGCACATGAGGTGCTTGTGTGCTGTGTTCAGTCCCTGTTAAATCATTGCTTTTCCAGATCGGTAGGAATTTCGTCCGGCGGTATTTTCGGACTATCGGGCGGTTGTAGTTACCCAACTTTCTTACGTCGAGCTGTATCTATTAAACGGGTCAACGTGGACTTTATTTTCTCATCCAATACGCTAGCTAACATACTGACAGATACAGGCACTGAAGACGTTCGAGCGGCCGAAAACTTGGTCTAGCAGAAGACCTAGAAAATTACTAGAAGCCAGCGCCAGTACTAATACCTGTTACAGTTTTGGTAATCATTTATGTTTTCCATCTAGGGCACTAATGGCGTGGCCTCTAAATATAATACTTTGACTAATTAATTTCTTGGTTAATAGCTTCATTTTGATTGTAACTGTTCAGGTGGGTGAGCTGTCCCCAGTGGTCGGTTTGTGGTGCTGGGCTTGCGTGAAGCCCCGAGTGGTGCCCAATTACAGTGAAGCGCTGGGGAGCAAAGTCCCTCCAGAGAATGTCACCTCGGGCTATCGGCCGTTGGCGCTCTACTACATGAACGCCCGCATCTCCTCCATCTTCAAGGCTCAATGCACGGCCCGAATAGTGATCGTGGGGGCGGGCGACACAGCCCTCAGTTTTCTCGAACACTTAATCTTCAGGTGAACTTACAGATCGACTATTACCTCTTTCCGACCTCTTCCGACTGGGTGGTCACGAACCCGCCCTAGCGCCAAGTCTCTTAATTACGTTAGGTCACTGGTGTTAGGAGGCCTCGCGCTAGGACTCCCTTAAGAATGGTCCTCTTGGGCCATCCCATTACTTGGCACCTATCCTTTCCCGTCGCTCCTGAGTATCACTAGCGAATTAATTAATGAATTGCAGCCGGTCAAGATGCGAGTACGGCTACTCCAATATCACTGTGATAGCGCCGCACGGTCTGCCGCCTTTCGAACAGGGCTTCCTCGACTTCGTAATCCCCACTAACGGTCGCTACAACAGGCAATATCTACACTCCTTAGGACTGCCGTCTTGGGTCAGCGTTGTCAGAGGCGTCATGACAGCCATCGACAGGTTCCCCCAATAATAATATATGTTATTTATATTTAATTTCTGAAATGAATAAACGGAACATTAAATATACTCCGTACATCTGTTTGCAGGAGGGAAAAATGCGTGATTGTGGACAAAGATAAAACCGTTTATTACAGCTATCTGTTCCTGTTCTGCGGAGAACAGTTCGGAATGTTGCCGTTTCCGAAATGGCAGGGCCGAATCAAGTGTCACATTGGAATCGACCTGGAGTATTCTTTCAATATGTTTTCTCTTCGTCCCCGAATAATTAAAATATACCAATTGATCAAGAATCTTGAGTCAATCAATCACAAATCTAAACGATAAATGGTATTTTGCAGAGACGACGTGAAGCGCTTTCTACTCAACCGGCCGAAGAACATGTACACAATCAATTCGGAAGTCGACGCCTATTTGGCAATACAGGAAATTAAAAATCGCCTGCCCAACAGAAAGGAAGGTAAAAATTACGTTTAAATTAATCACGAAAGTAGAATTATGAACGAGTCTGTTCTCTTTCTTTCACGCTAGCCGATAAAACATTTCACAACGACTTGCTATTTAAACTTAATACATTTTTAAAAAGGCTAAACTGTGTTGTAGGCGAAAAAGTGCTCGTTTATGGCCACTCGTTAAACGCCTTCACATTCATCAATAGTCTGGTCGAGGCTGGAATACCTCCGAAATTTATAACGTTATTCGAACCGTTTCCAGTCGGAGATTTCGCCGTGGAAGTGTTCAATAATCCTGTCGTGAGTTATAAAAAAAACATTGAAAAGACACAATAAAATATCGTAATAAGGAGTCGGAAGAAGGGGACGAGCGTTTTAAAATGATTCAAACTAGAGTCACGCCAATCTGCTATTCGTTTTGATGTTGATTAGATGACATGAAAATAATAATTTTCATAATATTACACCCTGTTTACAGATATACGGCGCGACCATAGCGCAGGTTAAAAATATAGGCGTGCAGATTGAAACCCCGTTCAATTTCAGAGGATGGACGACAAGGAAAATGGGCACGAAAATAGTCAAGGTCCATTTCGAATCGCACTCCCGTAAAATAAGCCAGCCGTGTATGGCTTTTTTCTGTTTCGCTTTCAAAACAATCCACCCAACCACCTACCTCGGTGAGGAAGCGACGGGCTTTATTTTGATTGAGAACATTTTTATCAGTCGATAGTAGCAGCTCTCCCGATAAACGAAATTAAAAATTAATTTCTTTAAATATCAAAATTATTACTTCCGGCAATGAGAACCGCGGGCAGAATATATTGGGCTAATACGGGAACAATTGATTATTACTGTTGAAGAGAATTGACCTTCAACAACCAATACCTGATGTCCGAGGTTCTCTTTATAAGAATCTTTATACACTCACTGGATTTTGAATGTATGTTTGTCTCATTTTTTACAAAATTTCTGCACTTAGCTTAAAAATAAGATTATTTATAAGGAAAATCGTTTCACACAAGTCCGTTTTTCTATAAAAAAAAGTGCTCAAAAAACAACGAGAATGATGTGGGAATACTATTTATCCTTTGAGAGTGATTGCTCATGTAAAAAAAGTGCCATCATTGGGTGGTCTCTTTTATCGAGACATTCACGTGAAAAGAAAACACTCAACATTTGTACCAATAACTTTATGTAGTTGATTGTACAAAAATAAAAAAGGTTAAAAAAAAGAGTGTTAGTGCCTAGACTGATGGAAGGTTTGAACTGTCGGTAGCTCTAATGAGCGGGCCCCTGGTCTACGACGGAAAGCTAGTGATAGACAGCGAATTCAGAACTAACGATCCGGACATCTACGCTGCCGGTCCCATGACCAAGTACGGAAGGAGGTACTACGCCCACAACTTCTGCCACGAGCACTACAGCTCGATAGAAATAGGAGCGGAGGAGAGGGGGTCGCTGGGGAGCATAACCTGTCCAAGTGTAGGAGGCGAAAGGGAGGCTTCTTCAGGTGCGCGAAACCGGTTTCAGGTAGCGGAAAGATTTCGGGAGAGGATGGAATACGGGACGGAAAACAGGCGCGACCGGCACACAGTAGTCCTCGACCTCGCCTCGCCCGTCGTCGTCCTCTGCAAGTTGCCCGGCGGCGTCAACTACCTGAACGTCAGGCGTCCCGGACCCGTCGTCCCGTTGGAGAGGCTGTTCAATCAAAAACAAGATTTCGTAAGTTATCTCGACAATGGACACTTGAGGAACAACTGTTTTAAACCTACAATTGTTCCTGAGGAACATTGTTTCGGCCCCCTCCAGTCAACACCCGGGGCGGATAAACCTATCAATGGAACTCACTCAAAAATTATTCTTCGAAAGGTAGGGGTTCCAAACTTTCCTTTCTATTTGAATCTGTAATCCACCACCGGGAGGAGACAATGAAAAAAAACCGGATTTCGTGTGTTTCTGTCTCCTCTCGCTGGTTTGGTCTTTTGCTAGACCGGTTTCGGTTGCTCGCCATCTTCACAGCGGTGTTAGTCACTTTTAGCACTTTTTTTAACAGTTTTTTGGGCATCCTCACTGCACTGCCACTGTCAATTGTACTGTGGTGACTGTCCGTTTGTCGTCTGTACATATACGTGTCTTGTTATTGTGTTTTTGGGGGATGTTGTTTGTCTTATTTGTGTTGGGGGGGATTTCATTAATCGGCTTAAATCTATGTCGGATTGTCGGTCAAAAAGGGGGAGGCGGTTGGGCGGGTGAGGTCCTTTAGTAGGATTAGCGGGGCGAATATAGCGTCACTCTGGGAATTTATCTTTTCATTTATAAAAGCCAAAAGTGACGAGCAAACGAAACCGGTCTAGCAAAAGACCAAACTAGCGAGAGGAGACAGAAACACACGAAATCTACGATATTCCAAGTCCTCGCAGACCACAAAACAGATATCCTAAAAAAAATAGGTACTTCAGTTACAACTTCACCTTTAATTAATAATTAAATTAAGTATTAATTTTAGTATGACTCCTTCCTTTTTTTTACAATCGCAGGGCAGGGAAATAAAAACAGGATGCCCGCTGAATCTGGAAGAATCGGGATATTTCCGTATCCTACTCGACTCCAGTAACTGCGTCATGGACGTCACCTGTTATACCTATGAGGTAAATACATTAACGTGGAAACTGTAAATATTATAGTGATGAATTAATGCAATCCATTAACGACATCACTTGAAATTTGATACAATATCACCCAACGTTAGGGATATCTCTAATTCAGGTTAGATAATGGAGTACACGGTGACTGGAAGGTGAGGTGTGTATTGCGGGATTAGCATTCACAAGCGCCGTAATGAAGTGATTTCTTCGCGCTCCGCCCCTCAAGATTCACCACTTTATGCCTTGTCTTTTTCTGGGAGTTATATAATCAAAAATCCTATACAGTCCCTAGGATTTACATACAAAGAGAACTATAAAAACAGTTATTGCAAAGCGTAAGCACCTCGCGAAATAGTGCGAAATTTGGCGACAGATCACGCCATTAATTTACTACAGAAAAATGACTCCTAAAACTTGGGGATCGCACGTAAATAACGCCTCTCTTTTAAGTTTCGGATATCAGATAAATGTTATTCTAACAGGACATCGACATCGCTAATTTGGTCAACCTTTACGGTAAACACGAAGTCCTCTTGAACCATCTGGTGAAGCGCTTCGACGCCAAACTGATACAGGACCTGTACAAATACTTCAGAGAGCCCTGGGCCTACTTCCTTTATCATGATCGCTACCCACTGCTGAAGGACACAAATATGCGCGCCATCATGGCCAGGGTAAATTTTATTATTCATATTTTTTATTTTGTTTTATTATTAATTTTAATTTCGTTAATAATTAATTCTCGGTATTATTTGACAGTTACCTGGTTGTGAATGCTCCCTGCTTGAGATAATTGTAGAATGTTATGAACTTTCAAATTGGAAAACAGTAAGTTTTTATTTATTTCATTCAGTTTCATTCATAAGGGACTGATACTTCGGATAAAAATTATATTGTTTATAGAATCTGACAGTTGTGAAATTTAACTGACTGGTTAGATGTCCACTGACAATGTTCTTTTACAGTTAAGCCAAAAGGAGCTGGACTTGATCAAGGAGCTGTATGAGAACTTGCCCGAACTTGGTGAGAGAATCAAGAGCAATGTCCTCAACTTCTTCAGCTTCAATGAAAACCACCTGACAATGTTCGTGACACCAAACAGGATCAAAGAACTCCATGATGAGCTCTCAGGGAGCACACTACTTGAAAGACCATCAGAGATGGCTGGTTTGAGGTTTCCCTGGCTCAGACCCAATATCCCAGTTCCCTCCAGGCAAAATAATATATTTAATGACAACAGTAATATTGAATATTTTCATGGGACCATCAAGAATATATAGAACATTTATTGAAACAATAACATAAAGAAAATTGTAATTAAAGATATATAAAAATAAATGTACTCTATTTCTTTTAACAATAGTTAGAATAGGTCAAAAAAATAGGTGGAAAGGGGATGAGAAACAAAGTGTTCATTAGAACCATTCAGTAACAAGTAATGTACTTGTTGTATGTATTACTTAAAACAAATACATACAAAAAATACAATTCAGCAACACATAAGCGACTTAAATGTTCATCCTTGATTAACATGGTCATATTTTAAACAGACAATGAGAAATATGTATTACCCTGAATAAATTAATGTTAGATTTCGACAAAAAAATAAATGTACTCTACAAGTAACAAAAATATACATACATAATATATATAATAATTTGTATCATCCACAAACTAAAATTATGGAAACAAAACTTCATTTACATTACTTATAGAGAAAAATAAAAATACATAGGTGCCTAAAAAATGCGAATCCCGTTCATAAAAAGGGAAGGAAAAATACAACTCCAGTAAATTTCTTAAGAATTAATGTCACTTAAAATTACATTTTTCTTGTACATAAAATATTAATTACATATACTTATTTTAAATAACAGTCAGAATTAAAATGACACAATACACATAGACAGTTTGACTGGCTGCCCAAATACCCGATCTCAGTTGTTACAGTACTCCATAAAAAAAGCACTCTAAAAATTCATTTACATCCATCAGTTCCAAAAATTTGAAACAAAATAATATGTACAATAATACAAATACAATATATTATGTAGACCTAATTGTTTACAAAATTAAATCACAATTTTTTACATAGGTATAGTACATTTGTCTTAGATTACGGCTAAAGTATATCAAAATGTTTGGTGATGCCACACACTGATCATTTGACATGGTCATGACAAAATAGTAAATATCAATATTTTTGAAAACCAAGGCATATGTAAAATAAAAAATGCAGAGAAAGTGGTTTTACATGGATCACCCTGGTTTTGAAAATTCTTAATACTTACACACTCAATTGTGTATGTACATGTGTACTAAACATATCAACATATGGATTGGATGTGCACCATGCACACCACATGACACAAGTGAGTGGAAATGAGACTTTTTTATAATCAGTGGCAAAATATATACAAAAATTTATGGTCCACACAAATGGAATTCAAACAGTTTCTAAAGTACCTTCAAGAACATGAATTTTAAACAGGTTTTTATAGACAAAGGGTCTGTAAAAATTCCACTTGATATTAACCTGAAACACAATCCATACAAATCATAGATTTGATCATATAAATAGCTAATTAATTTAAATACACAATTACAAATATTTCAAATTTTTTATAAGTTATACACTTGCATTTTTTCACCTTGCTAATGCTAAAAACAAAATTATGCATTAGACTGCATTTAATAATAATATTTTTACAAAAATGAAAGTACACATCCTATTTTGGATGGAGATAAATATTATATGCTTTTTCACACACATAGTATACACATTATTTTACAATAAATTATACAATGACAAGGTTCTCTCGTACAATTGTTCAGAACCAAATGCATCAACATTAATTTCTAAAATCTGATATGGCTTTATTTTTAATTATGAGTATTGTCGGTCACATTTCACATTTGTCTTTTTCACGTTTATGAGAACATTAACAATACAAATGTCACATTATTATTGTTGATTATTTATATTATACATTTAGGACAGTAGCAAAAGGCACAATCACATTAAGAAATTAGAAGGAATCATTGAAACACTTTCTACCCACTAATAATAAAAATGGCCATGTATTAGGGGACTGTTATATGTTCAGACATTGCTATACAATTACTTAAAATAAAATGTTCTTTATTTTATTATAACATTAATAAAGTTAAATAAAATTGAATGCATGTAAAAATGATATGACGAGTATATAATGCAGTAAGGATGTTACCATTACTGTTATTGTTGCTGCATTTTTAATCACCAATATTTGTTACTCGAAATATTGCTAACTGAGATACATCAAGTTCTCCTTATAAGTATATTGCCATAAATTCTATGAAATTCTAATTCACTTTTAATAATTATAACAATTAAAATTATACAGATTCCTCCTATTTTGTTATTAAAATACGTAGGCAGATCAAAAAAGATCTTGGCAGTATTTAATTTTTTCCGATCATCCTTCTTTGAAAAAGAAAACGTCGAACAGTTACAGTTTCGTTACACTTTATGTCTGAGTTCACATGCATAGGTCAATGTCTAAAAATTACAAAAAAATTAAAATCATGCTTTTAAAAAAATATACTGTGTAACAGGCAAGCCAATTCAGAACATATTTATGGCCCACATATTTTGGCATTGGTTGACATTTAGCACTTGTTCTTCGGAAAAGACTTTGTAAATTGTCCTCTAATCCCAGTTGGTCCAATGTAGGTACCTTGTAAGGAAATGTCAGGTGGGTGATGTATTGCTGAGATCATCTTTCAACCACTGAGGCACGTTCCTGATGCCCAATCGCTTCAGTAATTTAACAAGGGCTGTATTGTGAGATAAGTAATACCTCTGAAAAATAGAAAAAAGTTTATAAAACCTACAATATATATATATATATATATATATATATATATATATATATATATATATATATATATACACATTTATACTTGTCATTCCTAATATGGCAGTGTGAGTGTAGTGGGTTCTTACTAAATCCAAATCCAATTATGTTCAAATCAAACTCAAACTAAATTTAGTAAAATACAACTTATCTTACTTGTAACAATTTGTAAGCCCTCTCTTCCATTGGTTTGTAGAGTCGACCTTTTCCTTTCCCCAGACACTTTGTCCTATCATTGAGAACTTGACAGAAAAAGCCTTTCTTTGGGTCATACCTACAAATGGAAATGAGACAATTATAATAAAAATATTGTTGCACTAGCATTATAAGTTGAAATAATAATAAATAATAAATTATAATAGGAAACAGTCCACAGTCCTTGTAGAAACAAACCTCAGATGGGTTGAGTAATCATATGATGGTGTTATTTTGAGAAACTTTTGCAACTGGTCCATTACATCAATAGGATTTGAACGTAACTGATCACCATCAATTATATGCAATTGTTGGGGTGGATAATAAGTTAGCCACCTCTCAAGATGCTGAGCATATTTACCCGGATTTAAACAACTGAAAATGAGTAACCACTCCAATAAGCCATATTATAAATTTAAATCCATTTTAGAAAAAAATAAAATTCACATTCAATCAACATTTATCAGAAAGTAAATTATAAAACCAACCGGTTTCTAAGGTCGCGAAGAATTTTAGGAGCAGTATCAGATGCAGAAATGACATCATAAAATGAAAAATTTAGAGCAATTGGATCACCATGAATGATCATATGCTGGTACCAACTGTAAGCCCGCTTAGCAGGAGATATTAAAATTGTCACCTGGAAATAAGAATACACCATGATGTGTAGTGAGAGGGAAGTTATATGACTTTAAATTAAGATTTACAATTATAAAAATATTTACCAGTTTAGCATGAGGGAGAAGTGCATGTGCTCTCTTTGGAACCAACTCACCATCAAAGTATGTGGCTGATTTTTCAAACAAATATTGCGCCGTGGTATTTTTAACCAATGGAAAGAAATCCATATACCTAGAATAAGTAATTATTATACACCTTCTAGTTAACTAATTATTTTCATTTGAAAAATAAATGATCCATTTATGAATTCTAAAGAAATACTATTTAATTTTATTTTACTTACCAAGACAATCCACGGTAATAATTGCGACCATTAAAAAATTGTATCTCCTCAAAAGTTTCAGGACTCAGAATATTACTTGATATATTTGGATGCATAGAGAGAAAGGCATATAACGCAGTAGTCCCAGTTTTCTGAGGGCCAATAACAAGAAACCTCGGAAGCTGTTCACAGGTTTTATTGTGGGACCAGATTTTTATATGCCTGGCATCATGACAGGGATTCTAAATGAAAAAATAGAAACAATTTTAAATAATTTTTCAAAATAATTAAAAATATAAGATTGAAACAAAGTATATGATTTTAAGAAATATACAAACCCCCCAAACTGGATCAACTTCCTCAGGATACATATTAAAATATTTTTCTCCCAGTGATAATGGGGGTGCACTTGTTAATTTCAGGTTTGTCCAACATCTCAAGAACTTTATCACAGACTCAAATGTATATAGTGCTAACCGATCGTTCCCGTAATTGGACATGTGGCTCATAAAAATATTTATCTGAAACAGAACATGGTAAAATTTTATGTGGGTAAATTATAATTTTACAGAAAAATCATAATAATCAAAATATCACTGGGTCAGGCAAAAATATTACAGGCCCAAAAAAAATTTTTACAGGGTGAAACAATAATTTTACGTGGTCAAACAAAAATATTGCTGTGTCAAGGAAAATAGTACATGGTCAAGTCTACATTTTACAGGAACAAATCAGCATTTTACTAATCAAAGGTATACATGTTGAGCTCTATTTTAATGATACTTACTGGATTGTTAACTATAGTCTGGAAGAGTTCACCTCCCTGTATTGACTCATCAAGCTTTTCCCGTCCACCTGGATATCTCTCAATTAGTATTGTATGAGTAAACAGGCCACATGTTTGCCTAGGTAGAACCTACATAATAAATTCACATATTTAATTTAAGCTGTAATGCATACAAAATTAACAAATTAACATTCAAAGACGACTTTGGTCAAGGGAGGCTAAGCAGTAGAAGTAGAAAATAGATAAACTCAAAATGAATATAAATCCTTAATACGAATCTCATGAAATTAATATAATTTAATCACCATAATTCCTCTATGTACAAAACCCCTCCTTAGCCTGGCTGGTCTCAGATGTGGGTACTCTTCTGTAGATGTGACTTTGATGTTCCATACGTGTTTCCAAGCTGAGTAAAGGGCCTCATGCACGGGGTAGACTCCAGAATGGTGTGGAGCCACTGAATACCCAGAGTCAACAGGAATGCCATGTTCCTGGAAAAGAGTTCGTATTAAATTAATAAAATATTTTCTTCAACATGAACTCCAGTCATTATACGCGCTGATACACAGTCAAATAAATGAATAAGTTAAATAAACAACGCAACAGTAAAACTTACAATGGCAAAATTTCTGTTTAGTGTCATGTCCAATTCTAGTTGAGTCTGATTTTCATACAAATGTGGCTGTTGATGATTCCACATATGGCTAAACCAAGTGAACTTGTCTACATTTTCTGAAACAATATAAATAACTAAATTACAAAAAATCAAAAGAAAGATTCCAAACTCTCTCAGAACCTCAAACAACTTGAATTATGCAGCACTAAAATGAACTCGTCATTTTACCTAGTAACATGTCATCTCCTAAATTTTCTTCGGAGGTTCCATGGTGAAAATATTTTCCTGAGAAACCCAAGTTGAATTTGAAACCTGGTACCATGCTTTGGATCCTTTGTTGAGTTTTAAGTAGTGCCTAAAATACAGATCGATGGCTTGATCAATCCACATATATAATAAAATGGACTCGAATTGATTTGTTCTCTAAATTTGAGTTTCAGTAAATCTTCAAAATTATTTTGAGGCAGGCATGAAGTTACTAATAGATTCGTACGGATATTTACCATAACATCTTCTTTTTTAAGACGGGTCCCTCTCTCACCAACAAAAATATCATCCACATCCACAAGAATATACCTTGTCAGTGACACTGATAGTTGGCCGTGGGACAGAAAAGAGAGTGCATCCAAGAACAAAAGCCTGTGCAGCCAGAACCTCAATCCAGAACCGAATATTACTCGGTGTATATTGTCAAACTCACCGTGGTCCTGACAGAAAACACGAAAAGTGTTAATACAATATGAGGTAATTAATATTTAGACACAAACTCATTTGAAACGTCTGATATTTCTCACTGCGTCGATAGAAATATTATTGGTTTGAAAATAATCATTTCACGAATGATGGAAAACTAGCTACCGTAAACAATGAAATGATAATTTTTTCTACACGGCGGCGGGATATTAAAAAACGGTTTGCGTATTCGTGAGCCCAACACAATTCCGCATATTTTGCTGTACAGAAGCCTGGATATTTCCTTTTTCGGGGAAGGTGCAACACCCGATTCCGTCGCCACCGCGAGAGTTTTGTTCGTATATAAAATAAATTACCTGTATGACTGTGGAGAGAGGCGTTTTCGAGGTAGAACCGTCCGGGTCGGGCCAGTCGTTGCTGTTGTTGTTGGCCCAGGCGAGCGGCTCGTAGGTTGAGTGGTTGGCGGTGAAGACGGTCCAGTCGTCGCCGGGCAGCGGGCCCCAAACTGTCTCACCGGCACGGGTCAACCTCAGGACGGGAGAGGCCGCGTTCAAAGCCGCATCCTGACAAACAATTGGGCGACGGCTGAGACTAGCAGCAAACGCAGACACGCACAACGAGAGAGGCTAGCTTAGGGGGGGGGGGGGGGGGGGAGCCATATTTCACAAGTCCGGAAGCGAAAAACATTTTCAAAATGACCACTTACTGATTTGATAAGTCTAAATATTTATATTACTCATGCTTTTTGTACGGCCAGTAAACACTCGGCAAGAGCTCAAATAATGCTCGGTTTGCGCAACCTTTGTAATAGTCAACGGAAGGCTCAATTTCCAACAATTCATCTCGTCGGTACCCCAATTTGAATATATAAAATGTTGTTGATCCGTATAAAATATCAGGATTAGGTTGATTAATTAGTGCAGCGGAATTAAAAATTCGCATACTTGAAAGAGAAAAGAAAGAATCACAATGTCTTTAGCCTTCTAATAATTTCAAGATAATTCTTGTACGAAAGGCAATATTACATATTCTGGCAGGATTACTATTATAAGTACAATCGATGAACCGTACACAATAGATTACCTTTAGCCTAAGATTGGTGTGGATGAACAGTGGAAGGCCCCTGAGTTGGGCGCCGACGAGTTTCTCGTCGGTGCCCAGGAGGAACCCGACTATACCGACGCTGTACTCCCTGCAGTACTTGTCCAACAGTTCCCTGTTCCACTTGTCCATCTGCAGGTACTTTTGCAGGTTCTCAAAAACGATGACCCCGTACTTGCCCTTGTCAAGGTTCGTGAGAACTGGCAACGATTTACTTGCTACTTCTACTTTGTACCTGCGGCCAAAGAAAAGAGATAAGATTGGTATCCCGACAGCAAACGAGAAAATCATAAAAGACTACAGGAGTCGGTGGTACGGTGAAATATATTTTTTGCCTGAATGTAAAGGAAAGGAAGAAGCAAAAAAGTAATCGGAAATGGTATTACTCAAAAATTCAGCAACGTGAAACAAGATTAACGTAAGTCGACCTTAATTTAGTTTAATCAAAATTTTTTTCCGTCCCACTTCAATCTTCCACCACGTTTCCTTTCTGTTTCGAAGATACTTTAAGAATAATTACAATTTTCTCACAATAAATATTGATTTCGCGTTGGGCACGCTCAGTCCGTAATGTCGCAAATGATACCGCAACGCGAATAACAGTACGGAGGTTCCCAGTAAATGTCAGGAAAGTAATAGACGGGGTTAAAACTCACTTGATTCTGTTGTAAACTAGCAGCTCGGCAATGTCCCTGCCCAGCCTCGAGTAGGTGGTCTCTACGAAGACGAGGACCTTTGGGTCTATGCGCAGTCTGGCCACAGAGCGGTGGTCGTGCGCTATTCCAGGCACCCTCGTCAGACCTGACAATACCGCGCACCTTATACTAGGCTCCGGCCTAGAGTCCCGCCTTATCAAACTGAAACACATAAGTCCGTCTATTTAGAAATCACGACCCGATAATTGTTCACAGGAGAAGTCAGGGCTAAATCTGATCCATCCTATCGGATAAAACAGTAAAATCATACTATAAATACTTTAGGACAGAAAAAGATCACAAGTGAAGCTTTTGGGGAAGCTCTCCATACAGAAAATAATAGCCTAGTAATTCTGAAAGTTAGTTAAAGGTTCTTATTGGGGTAGGGTTTAGAACATTTAGAGTCCTATTTCTATCATAAAGTTCGCCATTGTCAATGAAATTAATATTTATTCAGTAAAATCGGTTTCAAACAAACGTTGTATTAGTTTCACATACCTGTTTTATGGTCTGCGAGGGGTTGAAATACCGTAGATTTCGTGTGTTTCTGTCTCCTCTCGCTGGTTTGATCTTTTGTACCGACAGTACAAGTGACAGTGACAGTGCAGTGAGGATGCCCCAAAAACATCCAAAGTGCCAAAAATGACTAACGCCGCAGCCGAAACCGGTCTAGCAAAAGACCAAACCAGCGAGAGGAGACAGAAAAGCACGAAATCTACGGTAAACGTTATATTATTTGCCAATATCTCGATTCAATATAAAGTATATTATATTAAAACAAGGACTCCGACCTGGATCCGACATTTCTCTGAAGTGCTTCAGATATTTATCCGGAATACGGAATATATATTTTATGATCGTTCCGCATAAAGCTTGTTGTTTTTAAATTACTTTCATGGCAACCAATTATCCTGAACGGTAGGATTGGATCTGCTACCGGAACCGATATTTACAAGAAAAATGAATACCTTTACCATTTGTGTGTACTGCGGTTAATAAAATTGAAATTAGATTCGGAATAGGGATTGGGAACGTTTTATTTGAGGAATTCAAGGTGAATGTCAACTTTAAAAAATGAAAAATGTGGTAGGTAATGACTATAATTTTTTTACTGCCGTCGTGTAATAATTCATGTTCTGAAGTTATCTTCCCCATCTACGGACTTCGGGTTGAACCGATCAAAATCAGTCGCGATCACGCTAACGAAAAAGATTAATGGAACAACGGTGGGTCCAATCACCGGTGGGCCGGAGGCACCGACTGCGAGAACTCGGCCGAATCAGGATTTCAAAGGGCGGTAAAGTTTTAGGACCTCCGGAAGTGGTGGGGATTCTGGGAGCGTAATGAGGCCTGAAGTCCGTCCACCGAAACTCAAGGTAGGGTCAAATCAAAAGGAACTGATAATTCGGCAAGCAAAAGAACATTTCTGACCGATGAGCTCTAAATTACTGAATTGAATAGCAACCGAATCTATTAATTTGGACAAAAGTGTGGACAAGTGAATCGCGAGGTTTTACTTCCATCCAATCTTAGACAGTCCATCCACAAGTTGAGAGTCCCATTTTCAATAACAGCATTTAAAAAGAAGAGCCAAGTCGTAACATCAAGCTTAGAGATCACTAAAATGCATTGTACTGGTGGGTTCAGTAGCAAACGCAGACAGTTTTGAATACTTGTTATTGGGTCTGCCAGGGTTTGGAATTGGGCACTAAATTCTATATTTCGGTATAAAAAAAAATGAAATATTAAACAACCCGAGAATTACAAATGTGAACAGGGCCTGAGTTGAGGGCCGGGAGCTAAAAATATGCCGACTTGCCTGGATTCGAATCTTATTTATTGGGCCTAAAAGGAAAAGGTAAAAACAAAACTTGGGAAAAACGGCCTTAAATCAGAATTGCCTGGGGAATTATTTATTGTCCGGATAAACGAAACGGCGCGTCGGAGATAAATCGGTAAGATTCTGATCTGAAAACTGAAGCTAATCCGCGTTTTCAGAAAAAGAATTTCCGCTCGACCTCATGCCCGCGGCCATTGTCGACCTTCGGAATTCAGCATTCCACGACCGAGTCTCGTTTCACTGGGATAATGAATTATAGCGGGGATTCAATTGTCCGCAATGTAAGCATTTGTATAACCACTTTCCGGTATCCATCATCTTACGTATTTTAGGTCACAATTTCGTACTTAATTAATAAGAAGCGTACATATTCAACCCCCTCTTCGGTCAGTTCTTGTACATAGTACCGAGTACAAGGGCAAACACAAAAAGTACACTGTTTAATTAAGATTAGGATACGGGAATTTGGCGTTCTCCTTAAAACATGAAAGAGATTTTGAGGTTCCGCCACGGAGAGCCCGATGCCTCGGATAATGAATTATTTCCTTGGGGTGAAACATTCCATTGAGCCGGACCATTTGGGGGAGACCTCCCCCTCCCCGCCAAGCTCACGCCTCGCCCTTCATCGGCATTCCTTCACGCGCCTTTCGGCATCAACAACGGTCTCGTCACCAACCAAAATAAACGTTCACTACGGCTAGGGGCGCATATCCTCACGTGGGTATAAAGATTCACTCGCGAGGTCACGCAGCGATCGGCTGTTCCCGGACAAGTGGCTGAACCCGACGTTAAGAATGAGCCCGCGAGGGGAGAAAGAAATCAGTTCGGGATTTAAGGTAAATGATCGACACTGCACGACAAAATTCGTGAACTAAATAAATAAAGTAGACTAAAATAACACAAAATGCATGTTGTCTATGTATTAGGCGAATAAAGTTTGGAGTCCGTAATATTTTGTAAACGAACAATTTAAAATATCTAGCTATGTGCTAATAACTCGCTGAATGTTTACAAACAAATTTTAGAATTAAAATTTTTCACCAACCGTTTCGCCGCGTTAAATACGCGTATTATCTGTACTGAATGTATTAATCACACAAAATTGGCAACTAATATGACTGCAACGCGAGCGTGAAAAGAGACACGAACGTCCGATATTCGGGACCGCATTTGAATACAGGCAGGAAACTGTGGAAAAAAATATGACCTCCGAGAATCGCATAATGATCAGTATAAGGCCCGGGTTCATACCTGTCCCAACGGCCAATTTCCAATTCAGAAGCGGTCGACGCTAACGGAGGGCCGTTTTCTTCATCATTGCCGGCACAACAAAGGTTCCGAACGGACAACGAGCGCACTTTTTAAACTTGTTTATACACTCCCGTCGTATAATTAGTTTGACAAATATAATGGGACTGTTAAACAGTCAAGTGTCCCATCCATTAAAGCATTGCCTCCCGTAATTTCTCCAATGGCCGTTTCCACCGCTTAGCGCGATTGGCGGCTCTTGTGCCATATTACAGGAGACCGGGAAGGTCAATGTCTAAATTACACCAAAACGTTCGTGAGACGTTCTTCCTGTTGCATTTGCGTGTTTGCGGTTTCAAAATACAGTCGGTAAATTATTAATTTGTTCTTAAGGAATAATTGTGATCTGTTAGGTGAAAATTAAACTGAATATTTAATTTCCCCTAAAAACCAGAACAAATAATTACCGCTCGCACGAATATGCTTAGAATTGTTAAGTCGTTTGGAATTTTTTCAGAAAAAATTCTCTGTCGTGGAGTAACAGTACAACCGTTAAGTGAACTGAGCGTTAACCAACGGTTCAAACAGAGAAGCGGGTCGAGCGTGAAAAGGCGGTAAAACTTATAAGGAAACTTGGAAGGATATATACCGGGAGGGGACAGGTTTGACTGGAGGCCGAGGTCGCGGAGGCGCCACTGGCCAGCCTAGACACATCCGCCCTGCGGAACAATGACCCTGGCACGCTCACGTTTATTGGGCTAATTGGACAGTCATCCGCCAATTAGCCAACCCCGTTCGAGGGCTTGATCCGCGCACCTTGCTGCCGAATACGTAACGATAAGCCGCAGTAATATTTGATTTTCAAGTATCCTGTCAATACAATCTATTGCAAAAGAACAAAGCACTGTGGATTATATTGTGGACTTTCTTTCTTGAATTCTTCGTGGTATTTAGAGCCATCAATTAAACCCGTATCCGATAACACTGTTTGACACTCTTCCTAAAATGTAATTCAAGTACCATAGAAGTGAATAGAATGGTCGTTATGGGAACACGATTGACACGAAGAAAAACTGTCGGCGTATAATAACGCGACTGACAACGAAATTTACCTGTGTTCATTGTCTATCCCATCGAAACATTATTTTAAATTAAACGTATTTAACAGAAAAGATTTTATATACGTTATGCGTATATATCGTTATTTTTTTAGAAAAGGTATACATCGGGTGGTTCATAACTGGTCATTTAATAGGTAAATATCTCCTTACGATAACATCGTTTAATTTCATGAAAACATTCCTTCGTAGTTATTTAAGAGACAGTTCGGTGTGAATTTTGTTCCCGGAGTCGGATTCTAAGAGTTGCCATTTGCGGGCCGGATAGTAGCGGTGCAATTCTTAGCGCACTCAGCGCCTGATGTAACGCTTCCTGACGCCCTTACATATTTATACGGGGCGTCGCAAAATCCGATAGGCGACTTTCGCCGAATCCTGCGAATAAAGCCGCACCGACTGCGAGGGGTCTCTCGTGGAAATAACTTCCGGGTCTAAAGCAAAGCCGGGCGGTCCTGTCCAAACCATATTCTCCGAGTACACAGCCAGTTGAAAAATTAAAGTTATAAGGGGAGAGCTTATACGCCAATGCAAAATAAATCCATTTAAGCGGGGATAAAATAAAACTTTATAGAGTAAACTTTATATTCAATAAAATATAGAATATTCAACAGAGAAACAGTACATGTAACAGTGACATGTCCGTAATACTGATTCCGCATTTGCTCCAGATTTGCCGAAATCTCCTGGAATATAAAGCCCAGGGCGATGAAAAATAACCCCCTTTTCTCGGCATGGAGGCGGGGAACCTCATCCCGAATAAAAGTCAAATTCTGGCCGAATTACAATCGGGGATCGGGAGGCCGCCCGACATCAGGCCCGACCACCGCCAACCCCCAATAATAAACCGGCGACGGCTCTCAATTGATAAAAGGCAGACTCGAGATAGAAATATCGGCACAAACGAGAGAAGGAATAAATTACGGGGGCCAATTTAGAAATAACAAGACTGAATTCTTACAAAACTGCGCTTTCGACGATAAATTTAACCGAAAATGCTTTTCGTAATTTGTCGACGATATCTTATTTTTACTCGTCCATTTTTTTTATACCGCCATTAATTTTGAATCTTACCTTACAAGCACTGTGGCGCAAAAAATTAGAAAACAGGTGACCGACAATGGGATGGATGGAAGCAAGCTAAAATATATCAAAATACAATATACACGGGGAATCAGTATTGTCACAAAATATAAAAAAGTAAATAATAATAGATTATTTGCATTCAGAAAGAAGTTGGGGGTTTATTGGAGTCGATGGCTCTGGGGGATCTCCCGGTTTAATTCCGACAACCGTGTTTGCTGACCGACACCCACTGGTGAAATCAATTTCAATATCAAATCTAAGCCCGGAGGACGACCTCAACCGCATTTAATAATGTCGCCTTCTCCGGCTTCGGCCCGGACCCGTTCTCCCGGGTCTTTTTCTCTCTCTTCCCCGATCACGTCCGGCGATCACAGCTTGCGTCTCAATAGCCCCCGGAGGACCGCCTATTTAATATTTGGACACTTATCGCGTTTTTTTCTCCGTCACGATCTTACCACGTGCAGCGTGCCACAGTATCCGGCTTAGAAGTAAAACGTGATTTAATTATTTGGGGGTCCGTTATGTAATCATCAATCTATAACAATATGTAAAGTTTGAGTTCCGCAAATTTTTCTCATAACCAAAAGTGTCGCCTGCCTTCGAAAAGCTTGTTCTAACAACTACTAAGGTCACACGAGGGGTCAGGGCCTCTATCGCCGGTCACATCGTTATTTTCCTGCGCCGCAACCTAGATTTAAATATGAACGCCTTGTCAGTTGGTTGAGAGCCTTACTGGTGCAATTCAGATGCTGCAGTTCAGTAACGAACCACCCAACATCCAATACATGACCCGGAATTAATGAGCTCAGCTAGAATTATTAATCGTACAGTCGTTTCGCTCGTTATTTTCAATTATAATATTTTATTGACAATTATTGAAATTAGCGTATACTAACAATGGGCTCTGTTGCGGGCAGGGTGTTATCTCGCTTGGACGAATCGAATAATTTCCGAACTCAAGTCCCGGCCCCGTCAAGAGTAGTCATTTATCACGGGGCTAAATTTACGAGGTTATTCACGTCCATTAGCGTAGCGCATAACTGTCGCCTATTGCTGCAGCTGTGATTGGCAGCGTCGCGAACTGACATTGCGTCATTGGGCGACACATGGCGGGCGACAGAGTACAGCGGAGGGGCCCCGGGCAACGCCCCAAACCCGACCCCAACAGCCATCTTTATAGCCTTTCAGCTCAAATGTACTTCTGGTCCGAGAGCAGGATAAACCCTACAGTCGATTATTGCAGCAGAATTGGAAACAAGCTGAAGACATATTAATATTATCTCGAGCCTTTTGAGAAATATATAATAAATTATAAACGCAACAACTTTTTACATTTTTTTAAAACTTAGGTTCTTATTGTAAATTGTACGAGAATAAGGTCGCGAACTTATGGATACGCCTTAAGGGTTCAGACAGGCTGCTTCCAATTTCGAGGCTCCGTTCTGCGAAAGTGCTTTATTGATTCGAAACAGTGTAAGTAAATTATTAATTCAATCAAACAAATATGAATACAAAATACAGGCTCCTAGAATCAACGAATCAATTCAGGACACGTAAAGGACACAATAGAAAACAATAGAACTGGCCATTATCTATTGTATTTATATATAAATATTGCAATTAATAATTTTCCTTCATAAGAACAGGTATATGATTTCCCGGTGTTGCTTTGAAATCAATCAAGTGGGTGTATATATGTATATGTATATATATATATATATATATATATATATATATATATATATGTGTGTGTGTGTGTGTGTGTGTGTGTGTATAATTCAAACGAACATAGGTCTTGCTTTCTTTATACTAATGAAATATTAATAATTGACGACAAAACCAATTTCTAACGAGGCGTTTTTCTAATAACGTCACCAATTAAAAAACAAACAATTTCTCAGTGTTTTCGATATTTCCATAAATTGAAAACACAATATAAAATATAAAGTACGTGCAATTAAAACATTCCTGTTTCACAAATATGCAACAAATTCAGTCAACTGCATAGCAAAATAATTCCCACAATTGTAAGTTCACTCAACGGGTATAATTATTTTGCGTTTTACATATATTCTGTCGGGTGCAACATTTATACGAATTAATTAAATTAATTTCAAAGGTTGGGCTAGTAACAAAAATATAATAATTACTTTTGCAAAGCGTTTCTTTTTTACAGGGTTATACGAGGGTCTGCGAGTGTTAGTAGGTTTATCAAAGCGTAAAATATCGGTTTTAGCCTAGTTGCAGACTGGTTTTGGCGTAATGCCATCGTCATTATGTTAGTCCTCAGGAGTAGTTTTTTTTGACACTAGACATTAAAGACATTTTATACAGAGCTCAGCATATTGCTGTTTTCGTGACAGATACTACGCACGAACTTTTATTTTTCTAACTAACCCCCCGTATTTAGGTATTGACGGTGGCCTTATGCCACAACCGGTTTACCAATGGACCAAAAACACATGGAGAGTTGGTGAATACTCCTTTCTTTTGTTTAGAAACATACTTCAAGTAGGATAACATTGATTCTAGATACAAATACCGGCAGCATTCTATAACGGCCGTGGAAGCGTTAAGGGCATCGTGTTTTACAACGGTCGTAATATTTTATTTTTCACATTTATTTTGTTGGGCGGAGGCTGGAATCGATATTAGCGCCGTTTTCGGTGGCCCGTATTAAAAGCGCCACGGCCCCGTCGGCCTCAATAAATCCCGAATCGTTTTATTTCCCGGGGACAAACAATGTGTCCGCCTCTGTAATTACCCGCCGACCGGAGAATGTCCATTACAAGAGTAAAAACCGATTATTGTAAATTATAGGCCTCCTTTCCGGATCACGCCTACGCGCGCGGGAGCCCGAACGTATTTACGACACGAATCCCGAAAGATCGATTCGGCCTCTTTACGAAACAGATAATGGGAAATTTTCATTGGCCTCCATAAGAATCGCCGGCGGTGGGAAGTCTGTAATTTCTTCCGCGAATGAGTCGCAGGAGGAGGGGGATGAAGCGAGAGCAAAAGATTCCGATATAGAATTTCGCTTAATCAAAATTACCACTAATCATTTTAAATAATACCAAGTTTTGACTAAAACCATACATTACATTACCAGCCATCTAACACCGGGTTAGAAAACAGGTCACAAGATCGGGATCAAATCTTTATAAATTCATAGATTTTATGAGGTATTTCCAGTCTACACCCTACGTCAATTAGTCCCCTGTATTCGTATTCTTAACAGGTCGGCTCACTTTGAATATTAGTTAATTCCCGAAATAGTATCGGCGGCGTATCCTTACTTACTCCACGGCGGCAGGAAGCTGCTTCGGGTCACGCGTTTAAGGGCCGGAGTAATTCAGAATTATTCCGCGGCTGAGGGCCAAGAACCGAAGGTTAAGAGCGGTCGTTAGACACTCACCCATTGCTCTCAAAAGGCGCCCAATTACAATATAGATTAGAGCACCACCCTTTTATACGTGATTATATATATATATATATATATATATATATATATATATATATATATATATATATATATTCATACAAATTAACGCCTCAGTAATTACCTTCTCATCGTCTTTCAGAACGGCCGTTATTTGTAATCGTTTATGGCGCTGACTCCACATAACTGGCTTTCTCACGTTTCCCTCAGTGCTATAACGTCATGTAAATTAAATTTCGGAAATATCGCGAGTGTTCACGCGAATGTACGCTTAAAAATATTTCGGGCTAAGTTACGAGCAGCGCCACTAAGACCGGACAAATGTCAAGGTTTTTAAAAAGTCGACTATTCGGCGTGGAGTTATTTCGGTGCTCACAGTTTTATAAAAAAAATTGAACAAAATTGAGGCCAAATTTTCTTCTAATACCGTACTTTATATTACTGAGACTTAGGATAAGTTTTGAAACCACTGTAGTTGAGTAAGTCTAAACAACCGACCCGACGCATTTGGTAATGACCACAGCACTTGTGACAATTACCGTAAAATCCAAATGAAACAATATAGAGGGATAGCTGACGGAAGGTGATACGAAAGTACATCGCTAAAACAGTCTATGTTACCAACCAGTGCTTGCTGTGTTGATGAAGGGCGATAACAGTGAAAATTGGAGCAATGTATACCTGTTATAAACCCCTCTCCTGGGTTTCAAGTCCCTATGGCGTAGGGCAGCTGTACAGGGTAGTATCCGTGTTTTTAGTGACAATATTGTTCCGATCAGTGTTCATGTTGCAGTGCGACTGAATTGTCATTTTAATAAGTGTAATAACTGTACAAGAATCATGCATATAAACATATACCAAATAATAATATATAATAAATACTGCAGAATATGGAAGCAGATTATTTGTAAGCACTGAAATTAAGAATTCTTCAAAAATTAATTTAATTGTTTATGTAATTATTTAACGCCGTTAGCCCACCACAATCTCGGTGGATTTTGTATATTTAAGTGGAAGCATCGAGAAGACAGGAGGTTACGCTACTACTACTTGCCTTAAAGGCATCCAAAAATTACACGAATAAACGAAGGATCAAAGTACTCCTCCTAAGACATTCCCCGGGACAATAGATTGTGTTCGACCACAGTAATGCAGCTGAGCGGGGTCATAGTGTAAACTCCGGCCCCGGAGTTGTACTGTTCGAACCCATACAAAATGTAAGAACTGAACTGGCTTTACTGACCCTAATTAAATTACACTCCTGTTACAGTTGAACGTTTCAATTACACAGTAGCATTATACCCGAACCAATCAATACTTGAACAAAAACCAACTTAATAATAAAATAAAAGTAAACAAAGGGAGACCTTGTTTTTTAAACTTCCGGATATATTAAAACCTGATTGATACTAATTGGGAAACGGGCTTTATAATATTAACGAGAAGATACACCACGGTATACGCGGGCTCAATAATTGATCGTATTTGCTGTTCAAAATGATTCAAAATCATGAATTTATTTTTTATTGGAAGCCCTTTTTCATTTTCCTAACTGTAGGTACTGACGTTATATCTTCGCTAATGCCACTAATCTTTGCAGGAACCCACATAACCATTTGTAATAGTAACATTATTAATATTTGTCCTTTTCTTATAGCGCGACAGAACCATTTATAAATGTGACCGAATTTTGCCCGGTAAAGCAGCGGGCCCGATGAATTGTTGGCCCGCAGAGATAGCGGTAGAAAAAAAAAATTTCCGCCTCTTGTAAACTGGATCAACCGGAGTACAATTCTTGATAAGTCCCTTTCCGACGGCCCTGATAACGTTTTCTTGATAACGCCGTAAAAGGGCATTCGCCGACGCGTTAAACGACATCGTTAAACCGTTCCTGGGCAGAGTTTCCGCGGTCACGGAGGCAGCTAGAAAGCCCTCAAGAAATCGCAGTAATTCGGAGGAATAATAAAAAGCATTATACAGAAAAACGATGGGCCCTTTGCACGCCAAGAGATAAGCGAAAGAAAGGATGAGACGGCGGCTACCGTTATTTTAAATTTCAAGAAATAAATTACAACACCAGTAAAATATTTTGTAATGAATATGAATTATTTCAACCTCGGACGAGGACATTATCGGGTCAATAGCGGGCGTTTAATTACGATAAAACTTATGTCGACCACATTTATTTGTAAATACAACGGCCAAATTTAACGCCTTAACAAATTAAGAAATCACACCATTAAAGTAACGCCCATTCATGAGCAGGCCAATTTCTGTGTAATTTTGTTCAATAACATTATTCTTCCTTATTGTTTTTAAGCGCGGGGAATTATTTCCGCCCGATAATCGAATGGCACACTTTTACAAAAGACTAGATTGCCAACAGAGGTAGGTTTTAAATGGAGTTGATGGCCGGACCGACCTAGAGCCATAAACCGGTAGCGGGCTTACTCCGCTGCAGGTTTCAAATCACAATAAAACTAGAGAAACTACTCTGCAGTTCAACCTTTCATTGCTAAAAATCAACTTCACCGACGGAAACGAGTCTAAGAGGAAGTGACCTCGAGGAGGATTTTATTTTATTTCATTCAAACAGAAAAAGAGCACTGAATTGCCGAAAGCAATAACTTTTCTCGACCTCGTTTTTCTTCCGCTTCGCGTGTCACGGACCAGCGTTTAGCAACTCCAAATATTTAACGCTCTAACTGATAGGAGTAGCACTTATTATAAACTAAATATAGAAATCGTAGGGGAGATTACAGGAACAGGATCCTGTCATTAACCAGAGAGGATATCATACGAAATCTGTAATTCCGTTAGTGTGTGTGTGTGTGTGTGTGTGTGTGTATTAGTACATTTAGGTAATAGTTATGTAGTATCCCACTCACCCGTGGAATTCTAAGCACTGATATATATAGCAGAAGGGTCTCGTTAAATAGAGCAAGGTAAAGACCTAATTTTGGAAGGCGGTTATAAAAACCTTAATGGTGGAGGGATATACAGGAGCAATCGCGTGTTCCCTGGGACTTGGCTAAGGGATAGGGCTAACATCATAGTGTTGTGTCGCCCACACATACACACACACAGACACACGCACAAGGGGAGCTCGGATGCGCTGAGTCCAAGCTTCACAATAATACAAGCGGATCGAGAAATGCCAATACGCGTTAGGGGGAGGCGGGGGCGTAATAATACGGCCGCGCCAATGCACGTATGGGCCGGCAATTACGGGGTGAATTACCGGCCTAGCCTACCACCCCCGGCGCTGTATTACTTCCCAATACGGGCGATATGAAGGCTTTATCTCCGGAAACGTTTCCCCTTCGCCCCTCAGATCCTATCAAATTCTGTCTCATCCCCTTCCTCCACTCCCCGACGCGTTATTGGCCCCTACTCCCGGGGCCTTATTCAGATGTCATGTCCGGCTCCTCTGGCACGCTACCAAAGTAAGATACTGTCTATATCCAATATTACTCCCTTAGAGCCCACTCACACGACCGATAGCTCATTTTGAACGGAGAGCTGAATTATATTGGAACGTATCCACCGTAATTGGGATAGGAATATAAGGAATGTCGTATTTCAAAATTTTAGGCAGTCGATATAACACATAATATTCCGACACACTCATCGAAAAGAAAAGTTTATTATCACCCTATAATTTTAATATCCACGTTACGATCACTTGATATTCTGAAATCATTATTTCGATATCATAATAATTTTTTATAATTCATCCAACATTCTTCTCACGATGCTTATAATATGCCTCATTTTTTATATCTCGCGGCGTTACACTCAATTCGTGTTTCATATAAAATATCCCCGCATACGTGATACTCCAACTACTTCTGCAATGTGCACAAGTATCCGGCATCTGTTGCATGCATATTGGTATTCGGAAGGTAATATCCCGCACGGGGAAGATATGAAAAGTACGGCCCAAGCAGTTATAAAAGTTATATAGCTATTGTCCGAATTCATGAATACGAAAACGAAGACTACGGACGAAAGCTCCAGGAGTGAAGTTTCGAAAAGGGGGAATCACTTATAAATTCAATCCCGTCTTCCTCTCGGTTAAAAATTGCATTATGAAAGTTAAATCGTAAAGTTCAATTTGAGGTAAAATAAAGGCGAAAGGAAAACAATTTTCTGAACTACGATAAAACGGAAATTGGGTGTCGGGAGGGGAATTTTCAAATTAATTCTATCCCTGAAAAACACTATAGTTTTGTCAAATATCCCATGTCATAATTCAAGTCTGTAAATAAGAACGTCGTAAGTCATTTTAAAACGCCTGTCTTTAATATGAATCACATTTCAAACTAATACGAATAGGAATCTTTTTTTGCATTAGTTGAGAATTAGTATCGCATTTGCCGACGGACATCCGATTTCAAACGACCCCTTGTACAGTTTATGGAACGACATAATAACAGGTACAGGACGTTGGGGTGAAACAAAAAAACGCCGATTTTTTCAACTCTCAGTGCCGGCCCCGAGAGGCCAGAGGCCAGGAATGATACGCTAAAGCCCCATTCACCTCCCCGTTTCACGTTTTTCCCGGAACATCCCACTAACAACTTCCGTGTTGATAGCGGCGGACCAAACAACCGCCCATCCACCTGGCTATCATGCTACCTGTGCCGGGTAGAACAAAATATATAGAAATATAGGACAGGTAAAATTATTTCACAGTCCATTATCAGCTTATCCTGAGCGCTCAGAAAATTACACAAAATATAAGCACCAGGAAACATAAAACTCAATAATTCAAATATTTACTTCAAGAATTATAGGATTCCAACAGGAGATGCAGTGACGCGTAAACATTACACTAACACGTCATTATCGATAATTTGTTAATTTTATTTCGCTACTTTCTAAACGTTTCAAAGATCTTAAAACATTTAATGGTGGGCTCATGTTCAATATACCAAATTCATAATAAAAAATTGGAGATAATGCGTCTTGAAGAAAAGATCCCGTGATATTAATTTATGCATCATTACTGAAAACCTGACAGGGGCCGCAATAGGATTAATTATCGTAATAGCAGAACTGATCGAGGAAGTGTAATTGGTAGATAATTCTCGGAATAAATTGGACCTTTGGCCTTACAGTAGATCACATAATGAACCAATCTTTAAGTGTGGCGACAGAGCAAAACCAGATTGAAAAAGCGAGAGGAAAATTGTTTCGTCTCAGCGGCCGGAAATTCTGGATTATACGACGGGTTTAAGGTACAGACATTCTCCGAGGGAGTTATGTCGAACAATTTTAATACGGGCCCTCGGGCCCCCGGCGATAAATCATTGGGCTAATCTGGCGAGCCGGGGCCCCGTCATATTAATCGGGGGATCCCATTTTTTATCATTTCCCAATCCTCTCGGGAGGGCTTCATCGTTCTGTCATCCCCCTTTCACCAGGGCCCCCCACCACCCTGTCTGTCTCTGTCTCGCTTTCTAACCCCCCCCCCGTCTCTCCATCACTCTCTCTCACTCCTTTCCCCGCCCTCTCAATTAACTGAAAGTCCATTAATAGGGTCGACGACAAAAAGAAAGATAAATGGCGGCGTGCGGGGGGGGGGGTTGGCGGCTCCCCATTTCCGATGATTAAAGGAAAATAGCGCGGCGGACCTACAAACGTATTGCACGTCCGGTCCGTCTGTCGTTGCTGCGTCCCTTTGACCGTCCATCGGACCGCATTCAAGTATTTTCACACGTTTATGAAAATAATGGTCGGGGAAATTGGGAAATTACATGCGAATACCTCCAATCGAGAATTACAAATATAATTAATATTTCATTAAATAATATAATTTATTTATTAACATTAATAAATGTAAATACATTTATTAATATCTGAAATATATTCAGCTGCGTAATTTCAATTAATAATTGTCCACGTATTTCGCAACCATAGCATACATACAATTGTTTTGTACATATACTGGATAATAACAGAGACCAGGTTAGACACTTAAAAAATAAGACAGGCAAAATTAAATGGGAAATAATAAAGTAAAATAACATAATACGAATGAAAAATAGTCGTAGTTGTAAAAACTTAATGTAAATATCATGATGTAAATATAACGATAAAACGACAATCTTAAGATTATAGTTCCTCTGTAAGATGGTTAAGAAAATTATTATTATTTTTAGAATGATAAGTTTATGGAAACCTACCTCGAAAATGGGGAACTGAGCTGATGGGTGTAGTAAAATATCGATAATAAACTGAGTAAAAGAAGGGTGAAGACGCATTTCTTGAAGGTGTGAGGCCTCATCGAAAGCTGGTTGATGATCCGGTGCCACCTCCACTTGGGGCGGACGTAGCGCCTGTAGCCGTTGAGCTCCTGGAATACGAGGACCCTCTTCTCGTGGGGCTGGCCGTGGACCCCGGTGACGGGGGCGGCCAGGCGCTCCCCCATCACGACCATCATGGTGCGCGCCGGTCACTCTAGACGGCGGTCAGTGCCCACTGACAGGCGGTGGGCTCAACAGGCGGAGGAGCCTTGGCCCGCCACTTGGTGTGCTTCCAAAGCGGCGGCGGCTGGTGCCGGTGACGCCGCATCTCTGCTAGGCCGCCCAGCCCACCCCCACCATCCCACCACGCTCATAACACTATCAGGCCCCCCTCACGCCGCCCTCCATCATCATCACAAACACCCTGCAACACAACAATACAACTATTAGTCAATAATATCGTACACTCGTTATAATTCATTTCCCCAGTTTCACCCGACATACAATCCGACAACTCATTCACGACAACAGTGCAGGGTGCGCTGCGCTATATGCTTTGATGGTAGTAACAATTTTCGATATAATCCGAGGTACGCTGACGGAGCGCCAATGAAACAGTCCGGAACGGAATTGACATCAATCGAACTGCGGAACACTTGCCATCTGGTAGACCGACAGTTAAACGGCTAAATGGGGCGCGTACCGGGGCATGCACAGCGTACTGGCCGAAGGATGATTCTATAAAATAAAGCGGCGGATCCGCACATTTTTCAGGCCGCGAAGAGAAAATCCAACCTCTTAAATAATTAACAAACACGCGCGAGAGGTGATCGCTAGTACAATTAGGATTTCTGAATTCGTGAGTGTTCGGTGAAAGGATGAAAATGATGACATAATGTTTCCTTGTAATTAATAATAATTACGTGTACATGTTTGAAAAATGTAATATCACAAAAATGTCGTATAACGGATAATGAAAAAAAAAGACAGATGACCAGAAAATTATACTCAGGAATATCGACAGAAACTACAAAAGCTGGTAAGAAACCTAGCTGGTAAGATCAGTGGTAAATCAAACCTGCTCCCGAGGGGGCGTCAAAATGAAAAACTATAAAATCTGGAGCCCGCCGCGTCGCCATGCGCTTTTCCGATATGTCGGTCACGAGGGCTCCGCGGAATAAATTTTCGAAGCGATATGTGGACCGACCGAATCCGTACCAACGCGGAATACACAACAGCCGGAGGACACACTCTACGGGCTAATCATACAAATTGCAGTGTTGTCCCATCTCGTTACCACATATTCCCCGACTCCGCCAGCTCCACCTATATCCAATTGCTTCCGCGCGAATTAATTAGGAAAGTGGAGCAAAAGGGTACGCACTGTTTTTCCAGCCAGTGGGAGTGAAATTTTTGACGGTCGTATTGGTAGGACCGAGAACTGCTGTCCGTTCAAGTCAATGGCCGAGGATGATTTCTCGAAAAAAAATATTATGCCAATAAACGGGAAAAAATATTGCCTCAAGTTAGCATTCCGCGGTAGATTAGGATGCCTTTCTACGAAGTCCAATTTCCTCATTCAGTTCCCCGCGAGTACATCCGGTTGAGGGCGCCACCAATTTGAGCAAAGTTTTCAGAAAGGAGGCTGTTTCCCGAGCGTACGCCGGGGGGTTGGGGTGGGAGATAGTTCGAAACATTTAAGGATGGAAACTTCAGTCTGCACGGCGAGGTAGACTGTTCTGCGGTTGACGGTGACATTAGACGGGAATATTTTAGAGGACTTTGTTCTCGTCAAAATTGAAGTTCGGGAAGAGCGAGGCGGAAAAGCGGGCGTCGGGACGGTGAGGGTTTTGTCAACAACAGGGGACAATTACGCCCTTAATAAATACCTCCCGTTTTTAGACGGAATCGTTGCATTTCTAGAACTCGTTAATAAATAACAATTAGCGCTCGAATATTCGCCAAAGGGACGGTTCGCGAAAATCGCAGAAGGGAATTCTTCATAGCTTTCTCTCATTCTCCCACCCTCGTGTATTTTAACAAAGGCCCTTTAGAAATTGGCCCCGGTTCTTTTTGCCCTGCTTAAAAATGTATAGGGTCCGTAGCGGGCAGAAAAACTCTCTTTTTAGGTAGGAGACGTCGAGAGCATATATTTGAAGCCCCGACAATGGTGGCCCACTCCCGAAAAGTGCCCCTCCAGTTTACACGATATTAAACGGGGTTAAAAAATCGGAACCAATTGTCACCCCGTTCTTACTTGAATTATCGACAAAATTAGCTCATCAGGAATTCAATGAGAATGAACGTCTTTCATAAAAGGGGAACGTTTCTCTACTTCGTAGTGACGATTTTCTGCAACTTTTTTCAGAAGGGAGATTGATTTTTGACTGAAGTCGAAGAATATCGGTGTAGCATGCTCTGCATTTAGACATTATTCCATGTTCACTTGGTACTTCGATGTTTACGGATTCGGTTAATATTGCAATAGTATTTTTTGTGTTCAGAAAATTGAAACCTAAAAACAGCTCGTATCTCAAGTATTGGTACTAGGACAAAATTGAAGAATTGTCAACAGTCTGAAAAAACATAACGTTTTATCTTTTGGACCAATAAAACGAACTTGGGTTTTCCCGATTTTCCTTCTGGATACAGTAAATTATTTCTAGGCGATTCAAGATTAACTGCTCTTCGCGTTCGGAACTCCCTCCTCCTCATCCTCCTCCCCCTAGACCCGGCCGTAGCCCTGAAACGTTTACATTCCCTAACAAAGTTGTCCCGGGAGCGCCGTTAGAGAACGCCGGAGCGCGTTACTAAATAATGGAAAGAGTCCCGGGACGGACAAAATAAAGCATTCCCAATCGAACAAGAGCTGGAGAAACAAAAATCAGAAACGTACAACTGTGTTAAATCCAAACAACTGGTATAATCATAGTGCTATTCAAATTTCCGTTAATAATTCCAGGTGAAATTCTTCTATAGTCTGTGGGATGCCGCGTATTTTTCGTGCGACAGTACACATTGTGATCAAAACAACAAAATAATTGTTAAAATTCTGTGGGAAGCCTCCCAGGGTTGTTAGCACGATTGGGGGAGATCTTCCCTTCGAATTCCCATTCATTTTTGTTAGTCGTACATTCTGTTTTCCTTTTCATGTGCACTTTTGTACCGTACAATATAATGACTTTGGGCAAATAAAAACAGGCGTTAACTGTGGGGAAATTCATTAGTTCCTCCGTCATTTCAACACCCAGTTTAAGGGACCCACAGCTCTACTACGAGTGACAGTTTGCACTATTGTTATATATAATTTGAATCGGAAACTGGGATTAAAAAAAAATTCCGTTATGAAGTCTGTTGGCGGCGGCACGAAACTGAGAGGAGGCCTGAAATATTAATCGCCCAGTTTTTTTTAAACGGCCCGTCCCTCAACGTTTCGCGACGAGGCCGACAGCGAAGTAAATCATCCAGCGCCGAATGATTTATGCCGGAAGTTATTGAAGAGCGGTTAAGCCGGATTCGGTGGCTCGATATTGGGCCGCCTCTGGATTTTGGAGAAATGATATCGGGAAATCGATGGGCGTTTGGAGCCGCCCCGGGCCCGGGGCCGGCGACAATTAACTTCGACACGTTGCCTTTGACGCCGTTAGGCCAATCTACCCAATCCCGCCCCCGCCACCCCCAGTCCGGTAATAAGGCCCCAGCACCGTATTCATTAGCGAGCTAACACCTTTGATGTACACCGAGGGACAGGCATCGTCGCGGACGCCTACTCCCGCACAGCCAGAAATATTACCTCGAACATCTCACGGAATCGATAGTCGAACACGGCGGAATATTAAAGCTGAAGCCCCCAGCTGTGAAATGTTCCCGACCGACAGTAAGCCTGGAGAACTTTCGTCTTGAGTGGCTACTTAGCTTTCACGCGAAATATTTATGGACTTAATTTTCTTACCTAGCACTGACAAGCTTTGTATTAACAGTAGAATGCGTAAAAAATTATAAATTTGACAAGAATTCATATATACGTGAATACACACGAATTATCTAAAAATTTGGGAACGTGCACTCAAAACGTTTTTTGTCAGTCAGATTTGTTTTGTCTAAATGGTTTAAAGCATGAAGCACGATTCCAGACATATGTGAGTCCATTCTTTTCTACTCCTTATCGGACGAATGTACGCAACGAACATACTAGCTGCAGCAATGCGACTAACAACAATGTCGCTAAATCAAAAACTGAGCATACAAAATAGTGAAATACAGAAACAAAATAAGATAATATCCCCCGGAGGAATATTACCTATCGAAATCTATCCTATAATTACTGTAATTATTCGACACCGCATTTAAAATTAAAAAAACTCTTATAATTAACCGCAGAAACACGATCCTTTTGTCTTACCACCGGGCGGGAGAAAAACGGAATTGAACATATGGTTTTTACTGATAGTATCATTTAATTGGTTCTCGGTGTAAGCGCAACAAGCATAATTAAAATACTATCAGATAACACTTCTAACGGATCGCGTAGAATACCGAACTTGGAGGAGGGGCGATAGGTGAATGTATTTCACTTTTCTTGTTCACCTATTATTTTTGTTATTTACGTCCTAGTGTTATCTGTATTCGGGGAACAGTGAATATTGTCGAAACGCTAGTCTAGTGATGGCGCCGTCCAGCGTTCAGGAAATATATCATCCGACCTTGCCATAAAATCCTATTCTCTATTATAAAATCATCTGATAAACCAGTGTCGGTGGCCAATTCTTGACTCAAAGCCAATGCCAAGTCGATAAACCAACTAGTAACAGCGTGCATTACACGGTTCTAACCAGCATCTTTATGGCCATGCTCATATCTAACATAAACAAGTAGAGCATTGTTTTACATACAATAAAAGTACAGGCCTTAGTTTCCACACGGAATTCCCTGCATGTTCTGGTCTATGAATGTAGTCTATTTATAATTTTTAGTGTGTGCAGATAGGAAGGCTGTGGCATAGTTAATACTAATTGACTAAACACATCTCTAGTCTGGCACGTCTGTATAACAAAAAATGACACCCTCATCCATTTACCTAAATTAATTTCTAACAGTCGGAACGACAGATGGCCCAGACGGCTCTGCGGGCAACAATCCAATCGAATATCTGTTAAACACCCGTCTAAAATGCCAAATAGAGTAGTGACATCATTGATGATTCCTAAAATTAATTGTACAATTTTGCTTTTGTCACGACCGGCCCCACTAGTTCTTGCTCCGCCCGTCCGCTTAGTCATACGCCAAAGGGGGGCCAGGGGTCGTTTCGCACCCTTCATGATTTACCGCCCGCTTAATTTAAAGGGCGGCTGCCTGCCTGCCCTCCGACCGAGGGATGGGCCACCGTTTATGCTAAACTCTCGGCCAGCCAATAGGCGGCTTATTTGGTCGACTAAGGTCACAGTCGGGCACATCCTCGTGCTAATTCAATTCCAATGACACTCGAAGAGTCCGGGTAGAACGAATTCCAGCACGTAACTGCTTTGAATAGCAAAGCGGTTCTGCCGTTCAGAGTCCTACGTATCATCTTTAGTCCTAATGAAATGATGGCAATCGTGGCGGTGCGATTTCTTAAAATAGTAACGTACTGCAAATACTTCGTACAACAAAATAAATATTGCCTTCATTTAAGGTATACAGAATGATCAGATAAGTCGGAAATCTCAAAACATCATGCAGATCGCCCTCTCAATATTATAGGCTGTGTGTTCCTGAATGAGTCGTGACACCATTTCTAGCGCCCAGGGATTACGCAAGGTAAATTACCTTAAAGTTCAGGTAGGTTGAATAGATAAATGAATCTAAGATAATGATTACATTACATCAGCAAGATTACACGCAACATTGGTTCACTGTTTTTAATATAGGCGTTTGAAATTTGTCCGCGGGTCAAACGCCGTTGTGGCAGTTCGCACTTTGTATTTATGCCGTACTTATCGTCGGGCTTACTCTACTTTACGACCGTAAACAGTAGAGTGGGGAGGCAATAAAATGAACGAACAGACGGATGGGGAACGAGCCGTGGCGTCGGAACGCGGCGGGGGCCTCTCGGCCCGTAATGGCTTTTCGGGCCGTTCGGCGCGGGGGCTCAATAGTGCCGGCGGAGGGGTTTTGATGAATTCATACCGACCGCAATAACTATTCCCTCGCCCGGCCCCAGAAAGTAGAATTTATTGGCCGGTTACCTCTCGAAGTGGGGCCGGCGGCGGCGGGGCCTCGGCATTATCATATCGAACCCGCGTTACACGATATCGCGCCGATACGCGCCCCAATCGCGGCGGCTTGAAATATTTCTTCCCGGTAACGGCCTTCATAATTCCTCCCGGGCTACGGCCAAACCGTTCGGGAATCGACGGAAAGGGATACATTTACATTTAAGGTTAGCGACCCCGCAATCGGCACACGGCTTCCGGAGGATATGCGCGGATTTGACCGGAATCCCAAAGACCGATCTAAACTTTTCGACAGGGAAAAGCCAATTACTAAAAAGCACATAAATATTCTTTGATCTCAAATTGGATCAGCAGCATTATAGGGACATTGATTCAATCAATGTAAATCATTCATACTCCTAGAATGAACCTCTTTTCAGTGGAAAATAAAGTTAAAATAACATTCTGAACCGACAACCGAGACCAAAAACTCTGCTCTTCGTTGCGATTGGACTAGATAATTGAAGCGAAATTCGGATGTTCATAAATTATAGAGCCTGTCCGAAATCGAAGGTTATTTTGAAAAACTGAAATTTCTGCGCTCAATCTAGGATATCGCTTTTTTTCTCCCCGCCAGGAAGTAGTTAAAATAGTTACGCCTCATTTGGCCATTTTCCAGTGGCGCCGCCCCCTTCGTCGGACAAACACACTCGGTACGAAAGAGGGAGAGAGAGAGACAGGGGGGAGATAATGATTTTTCCGACGGGAGTTTTCAACTGGGAGCTCACAACTTCAAGACCCGAGAGCAAGTTTAGCCCCGACTGGGAGCGGGGACGCCGCAATGCAATGACTGCTTCTCCTCGGCGTCGAAATTCGAATTTATTGCTCCATTACCCTCTCGAATGGGGGCCCGGGACCAACTTCAACGTATTATGACATCAATGCCCTCTCGGCAATTTGCTCCACGATATAACTCGGCAAAGGAGTTACTGACAACATGTTACCGATAAGTCCGGACGTGGAGCATAACACTTAACAGGTAGGACAGTTAACGCATTTCAGTAGAAAAATGACGAAAACCGTTTGCGTATATTTTACTACTTTAATCCATTTAACGCGGGATTCAAATGTTTCTAAATTCTGAAATTCTTAATTTCTGAAATGAAAAGTGGTATATCTATCTCTAAAGATATGAAATATCGGCTATAAAAACGCGATTCGAATTAACAACCTCAAGCGACCACCCGACGATGATCTGACTCGAAAATCGGACTCCATAAAAACAAAGAAAAGGAAGATTTTACAAACACGGGGGCGCAGTAAAACGCGTTTAACGACCGGGCCGTGCATCGTTCCGGGAAGAGAGACGTTCGAAAAAGTGAAGCGGTCGGTTCCGCACCACAATAAAAACACCGCCGGAGTTGATCTCTTAATTAGGGGACGACTTCCATTGTCTTGCCCACGGGAGACGACATGCGAGCAGCCGACTTCTTCAAGTGGATGCATCTTCCGGTCCACAGTTCTATCCACGGTTGACTGGATATCATCATTCGGAAAAAGCCAGCAAGTCTAACCATTTCAAACTCACACAGTTTTAACTGACCCAGGAAGTAAAGGAATCTATACAAAAGAAATTACAAATCTCGCAGCCTGAATATCCTCCCGTGTTATTCTCTCAAGACAACACACTTATATAAATATATTCTGGACAATCTCAGGGACGGTAGCTGCGAGATATTTTTAATGCTCTAGTATTTGTGGACGACACCCCTTCCTGCGTTTTCATCTCGGTGTGTACTATTGTGTACGTAGGGTGCAATAATGTGGGGTCGCTGCACCAACAGACTTGATGTCCCCTTGGGAGATCATGTTCGAGGGGAGAATACTAGCTACTATATTCCCCCGAGAGCAATAATAGTTTCTATCCCCACTTAATCCGTAAACATTCTGTGTCCGTAGGCCCCACTCTCCCTTGGTGTTGATTTGAGCCCCGTTGTAAAGGATTTTAAAATCGATTACCTAATATAAAGTTAGCAGCAGATTGAACACAAATTTAGCACGCCCTAATTAAATAAATTAGAAATTAATTTGTGGCCATCCGATCTCTCCTCCAAAATAGCAATCGCTACGCCGAAAATCGAAAACAGTTTTCAATTCCGGAAGCGTTCCTGGGAGGCAAGTCGTGTCGGGCAGGCAATTGGCGGTGGTCGGATTTGAAATGGACGGTCCTCCCCCCAGTTCGAGCCTCATCGCCGGTGCCAACGAGTTTAACTCGATTTCCCAGGCCTCGATTCGGCAGTTAATTACGGAAATTCGATTATCCGCCCAGTAATGCCCAGTTATTACAAGGTAAGCCAGCTCTATCTCCACGCCCGCCGCGTTCGGCGTATCGGACGGTAAAAAGATCGGGAAGGAAGCTGGAAAAAAGTTTAATAAAGGAGAGGAGTCAGACAGTATTAAAAAGAAATTATCCTGACCGCGTCTGAAGAATAATGTCCACTGCGGGGTGGCCCACCCCCCCGCAGCGTCCCTTGGCAAATTTCTAATAAGGGTGTACAAACAGATTTATACGGTCATAATTCAATAAACAGACCCGAATTTTATCGGTTATAATTATTAACGGCCTCCCATTACTAAGGCGTATTCCGTCTTTATAAATTATATTGAAAATCAGGTGCGAAGAGACGCGCGTAGACTCCGAGAAATGGGGAGTTTAGGGGGGGCATCATCAGAGGACTCGGAGGAGAGGTTAGGCGAGTCGTGAAATTAGATTACATGCGGCAGTAGTACATAATATAGTAGGAGAGTAGTAACAGTAGGGTGGAAGCGCTAAGGCCCCCCTTCTGGCTTTACACCGGCCCTTGGCGTCGGGTTTACTGCCGCGGGGCTTAAACGTCATTATGATGGCGACACTCCACACGCCGCCAGAATTATCATCAGCGGAGTGTCCCCGGCCCTTATGTATACCTCCACCTGTCGTAAAACCGACCGGCCTAGCGAACGTCCGCTGGGAAGTTTTAAACGCCCCTATTTTGACAATGGGCCAAAAGACCGAAGGTCCTAACTGAAAAAAAAATAAACAGGAAAGTCCGAAATATCGGAGGACCGTATTTGAACCCGAAAAACGATCGGATTTCTAAAATGATTGCGACCCTTAAGTCAGATCTCAGCCGAAATAGGCGAACCGAACCTGGGCCAATGAAGTAGGGTCAGGTCACTCCAGTTTAATCTATAGTCAATGGTACATATGAAAAACGATAAATCCATTAAAAATGCGAGACAATATTTTTCTCCAACTAGCGCGAGTTGTAATAGAAGAGGAGATATTCATTAGAATAGTTGGGCAGAGAGAAGAGCTATAAATACCGGATCGAACCGGAAGCAATCAAACCGTATGCAGACCGGAGAAGATTGAACCGCCGGCACCGGACCGTATGGAATTCTCATCAAACGTTTGGGGATATTAATAAAAAAAAAATTTCAAACAATGGGCCAGATCGCCACCAGGGGGGGTCCCCCGTTTCGCCTCCAACACCCCCTCCTGACCATTAATTACTTTTATATTTGTAAAGAGGGGATGAATACGGAGGGTGAATATCTGTCCGCTCTGCTCTGAATGGGGGGTTCAACTCGCCCGATTAATTAAATTTTAATTCCTTACCCCCTTTTTGAATTCAATAGTGGAGGGAAAATTGAGTTTCCGCAGTCATAGAGCCTCTGCGAATAGTGCTTAAAATATTAAAGGATTTCCGATTGAATGAGGACAATTCTTTCATATCGTACCTTAAAGAAAAAGGTGACACAATTATACTACATTGATATATACTTAGCGAACTGAAGCCGACAGGAAATTGAATTTCGACAAAATTAATAGACCGTCATAGTTTATACTCTGGAATATGACATCCAATTTTCTACAACTCATTACAAAAAATGAAGTCCAAAATTAGAAGTAAATGCGAATCTGGATGTATTGTACTGAAAAATTCTTTCTATTTCGTATGCAATATATCTGAGTTCTAATATACCTGAATTATATGTAAAGAAGTAGAAAGTAGATGTCAATAATATTTACCGAAAGAAAGAATAATAAGAAGGAAAGACATTCTCAGTCATTAAGTACAGAGCACGAATACCCGATAAAATGATCTCGTGAAATATACCGGCCGGTCCAGATGTCTTACGCCGGGATAATGACCGCTATACATCACGGCCTGGGGCCACCGCTCCGACTGGCCAATAAAACAAAGTGCTCCCGCCAGTTGATGTAATCACAAAGGTATTTTCGGCCAATGAATACAACAGCACTGGACAGCGAAAGCCAAACCCCACTCTGCCGATTAGTTTTCGCTTACTCAACCAGCCGTAGCCATATTTAATTATCACGCTGTAAACAGTACTATAGTACCAATATATGTCCACACCAGTCATTTATCAGTTAAATCATTTACTTAGTTTTATCATTTCCTTTTACTGTTTATACAAATTCGCCGTCAAAAAAGTTTCCCTCCTCTTTCTCAAAAAATGATTCTTTGCAGAATTATGACATAAATCGTTCATAAGAGTCGCAGTGATCTTTTGTCAATAAAGCTATGGTTATGAAGATAATAATGCTGTTCAAAAAATACACACATCATTAAACCAGAGGGCAGGTATAAGACATTTAACGTTCCATAGAAATTTACCTTCCTGAAAGTAAGCACCCCACTGCGGTAGGTAGTTTGGCCTCCCGGAGCCTATCGTCCGCCCGATGACCGTTTTTTTTTTCTCGGTCAGGGGAAGTCATAAAGCAGTAGGGAAGATACGGTGAACACGACAGCACGATTAGGAGGGGTACGGGGATGCAGAAACAGAGTTTATGGGGTCCCGGGACCGCGGAGCGAGGGGGGCTTAATTCGTCTATAAAATCTCAATAAACAACGTCCCACGGAATTTGGTCGTAAGCGCCGCAGGAACAGAGAGGGGAAGGGACATTAATGTCTGTGTTTCCTTCGAAAAAAAAGGGAGAAAAAGGCGTGTCACGTCCACTGCGGTAGGTAAGGTCGCTCGCTGAGCTACCGCTGATTAAGTTATGAGCCTGGACCCGGTATACAGCAAGGGGTAAATAAAAAGGTAGGCCTTTTCACAGCGGAAAAACGTACACTCAGTAGAACTCTGCCAGGATAGACCGGAGTTTCAAATGCGAGAATAATAACCAGCATGATAGCGTACTCATGTTTTGAGAGAAGACAGGGGGCGCCATGCGATATAAGTCGCGGCCATATCAAACAACTCATCGGTACTTCCGGGTTTCATCGAACTCGACCTTCCACAATATCAAACCTGAATATTTAAAATTTAGTAGATATATCTTCAATTACCAAAGTGAGCCGCTGGAATTTTTAATTGTTTTTCAATATTACGATATTTATAGCATGTTTCTTGCAATATAATATTCACCGGTATAGCTGATGATAGCGAGACCCTACAGAATAAAACAAAAAACTACGGCGCTCGTCACGGTACTACTGCGGTAGGTAGACCTCGGACATCTGGACGTGATCTGTCTATTAGGACGGTTGATCATGAAGAATAATGAACACAACCAACGGAAATAACATTACCATTCCTTCCTTTCAGACACTTTCTTTTGTTCGCATGAAAACATAAAATTTAATTTAATAAATAATAGAAAGTAGCGTATTAGTTAATTGGTAAAATCAATTTACTTGAAATCGAAGTAACCCGACACCATCCCAGATGAATCTCTGTTAGTTATATTTTTCACTGCGATGGGAATCTTTCAGGTAGACTTTAATCTTACAACCAGTTCTGTTACGTCACATGCCTTCAAATTCAAGTGCTTCAAGTTTACGTCGTCGACAACAGCGGCCAAAATTTTTCAGATTTACTGCGAATTATACAGTGCTAAGAGTAGTACCGCAGATTATATTCAACAATGAGGACGAAGAAGAAGTAAGTTTTTTTCCCCAATAGGAATGTGTGGTGGGAAAGTGTCGGGCTGCGGTAGGTCGGAGCCCTCTGATTAAGTCCTAACGGCGGGGGGGTGGTGGGGTGGGGGTGCTGTTGTTTGGACAGGTAGTGACATCTGCGTGGGGCTGCTCCTTGTGCGGTCGCTCCTCCTTGGCCCAATATTTGCTCGGGTCGGCCGCCAACACAAACTGCCGAGGGGCCGCCAGCCTAATAAGTCGCGCCGCCCAACCCCACCGCCTGGCTGACTTAGCCACTTAGAACAGACTCCCTATCCACTTGCTTAGGGATAATCTTGCCTAAGCACTTCGGGCGCAAAAGGCCTTACCACCGATCGACCTACGAAATTAGCGACTAGTAAGTAGCACGTTCATAACGCCGACGTGAATCAGAAGGCCCGTTGGCGGGCCACATAATCATTCCCGGGACTATATTCCTATCCCGAACGGAATGCGTACAAGACGTCCCGGAGGCAAAGAACGGGAAGGAGGAGCCAATTACACGCTCGATGAATGCCCAAATGGCGTGGAAGCGCCAAGAAATGTTGCTCATTTTCCGTGGGAAACAGCCGTAAAGAAGATTGAAAGCCATTAGGTGAGGCTTTTCCTTCAAAATATATTTATTCAACATAGCTAGAGTAATGGCGATTCTTTGCAACTAATAGGGTAGGAAGACCTTAAAAGGTCAGTCCTCGAACTTCCCATGTCTCAATCAAAAATAATTGTAGTGGGTCTTTCAGTTCACTATAATTTTAGATGCTTTCATAATTTCGCTTTTGGGTAGAAATTATAACACGACTCACCTGGAATTAAAACAAATATTACTGCAAGAAACTAACCAAAATAATCGATAGTCGATCCGGTCAAACACCGAAGTCAATCGAGATAAGAAAAAGTAGGATTTAAATATTCTGTAAAATACAGACAGGACACAGTTTCATCGCTCAGAATAATGCTTCGCCCATTATCATACTAACTGACTATAAAACGTCCGGGCCATTTTAATGTTCCACCGACACCTGGGCAATGCCAGAAAGACCCGTTCAGGCGGCCGCCGATGAATATGCAGGCGTTTAGAAAAAAGCGGACCTCAGGGAAAAAAGAGCGGGGGACAAACAGAAAATCGGGGCAAAACGAGAACAATTTGGCCGGGTCATTAAAAGCGCAGTTACAGAAGGAAAACAAACACGGGAGTTAATATTGCCGGTGGGAAAAAGGCGAAGGGGATAATTGAAAGGAATAAATTGGCAAAGTAAATCGTTCAAATCTGGACCCTCGACCGGATTCAACAGAACAGGCCGATACAGCTTGAATGCGATCCGACGTTACATATTTACCCAGTTGAAAAAACCTCGGTTAATGTAAAATAAACATTAATTACCGGCAGTGCAAATAGAAATTACAAGCGGAAGGTGAGTTTCTGCATTAACTCGTTGTATTTATTTCCAACTAGTGGGTATATAACTGGCCGGATAAGCTGCCCTAGTCATTTTGAAAAACCATCATCATCAAAATAATATATATCACAAAAGCATATTCCTTTCTCGGTGAAAATTTTATTACGCAAAACTTGTGAAAGGGTAATACATCACCAAATGTGTTTTATTGAGGGGCTATCAATTCACTAGTGAAATAGATAGTAATGTTCCTTTAATATCGGCCGTATGATATGAATTTTCGATCAGACTCGAACAGCGTCATTTTTAATTATTCCCAAGCAATAAAACATTGTCAGTGTGTAAAAAATGAATAAAGTACAAAATTTATTACACAAAAAGTAGAATTATGAGGATTAAGATTAACAAAGAAGCATACATTATGCTCAAGGCGGTACACAACTTTGAATTCCAGTGTTGAAATGAAATGTTAAGACTGGAAATGCGTAGCTTTAAATTACAAAATATATGGATATCAGGCAGTATTATACTTTGAGAATCTGAAATGAAAAACTACTCGATATAATCTTGTCCATCCTATTAAGATGAATAAATTATATATGGATAGATTAATGAGCTAAAAAAATAACTACGAATCTGAAGGTATGTCATCTGAAGCGAACGTTATTACGGACTCGTGCTATTCTTGAAATTGCCTCAAGAGGCGGACCACCCAGGACGAGTCATCAATGACACTTAAGTGGCTTTGCCGAAAGAATTCCTCTCCTGATTAACCACTTGTTTCGGAGACCGGCGGCATTCCCATTATTTTCTCGGTTTTATTCATTTTTACTATTTAACAATAGTATATAGTGTTAACATTTTTCCACAGACTTGCTTTCCCTAAATAAGTGTGTAATTCCTGATCCATACAAGAGGAAAAATTCTCAAATTTAGAAGACTTCACTGAAGTTATTAAATCCTGATTGGACTGGTGTAAGTTTTTGAGTGTTAAGCCCAATCAAGGCCTAGTTAAAGTTATTAAACTGTATTCTTATGCTAGGTCCAAGACCAGGCCGTCGACCCCTCAGTAGACTAGTAGTTGCATTACATAACAGTCAATTACACCATAATTATTAGAAAATTATTCTGAAGTGAAATATAATGAAATATCATTCACATAGCCAACAGTCAGTTGAAAAGTTGAATATATTGAGTCAAATTTGGCGCTGAAGATTAGAGTAAAGGGAATATGTTTTTCTAAATATTGTATTAGATAGCTACGACAGATCCTACGGCTAAAATGAAGACTGCGTCAATAATGGAGATTATTGTCACGATTATTAACTGTCATGGTCCGCGGCTCGTGACCCGTTTCCAAACCGGTCCGTCCGAAACGTTAAACAGTCTCAGAAAAACAATCTCGGTGCCGACACAGTCCGCATCGTCTCTACCGATAACGACATTTGGACTCGGAGCTCAGTCCAGAGAAAGGGTAATCGGGAAACGCGACGGAAATGAAAAGCCGGGAAATTAAAAATACATCCGAGCTCCGCCACGATGCCGATAACAATAACATATCGAGAGCCTTTCGAAGCAATTTGGAGCGCGCCGGTCCGTCGGATATTAACACTGATTGAAAAAAAATATTGTGAAAACGGTTGTAATATCGTGGCGAACACAGACCGGAAATAACGTCAATCAGATTGAATCAAAGTGGCAATTAATTGGCCGCTATCTGAGCTGCTAAGAGGAGTCCCAAATGCACCGAATTTTATTTCAATTTATAGTTTAAGAACTACTTTAAGCTAGTTTAAGAGCTATCAGATAATTAGAAAAATATATAATAAAAGATTTTAAAGAGAATAAGATATCTATAATAATATATGTTCAAAAGTGCTATGCGGCGATCCTTGTAGCGGAAATGGCAGTAGTGCGCTTCGATGCCCGGTGAAGGGAATTAATCGAAAATTTGAAATTGAAATGAGTGAATCGCGATTAACTAATAACCAATCAACGGATATTATAAATAGGGTTATTAGCGCGATTCAGGGACTTTCCCAGTCGATTGCGGTATATTAGTAATTTAGAATAATCGGGTCTGCTCAAATTAAGCCAGGATCATAATCCAAATTGGAGAGGTCAAAACATACTACGTTTGCAAAACTCCGGGTATCAGGGTCTAGGAATAAACTATATTTTGACCGAAGAGTAAATAAACGATGCCGTAAATCCTGGAAATGAATTTGGATGACCCGGTTGGGAGCACACTTGCTCGACAAACACAACTGCAGTTTATTCCCCTGAGTGAATTTTCAAGGAGTCCCCTACCCACCGGCAATATGAAGTCATATTTCTGCTCTACATTTCCGCAATATCATATTTCAACGAGAATAAATCTTCGCGAAATCATAAAATGAATCGTAAGAGTTAAGAAGAAATGATACTCACCCACTGAAGGACTAGCCTCTTTTAGTGATGTAGTCCGACGATGGTTGTAGTTCCTTTTCTCAGCAATTTCAAACTTCTCTTCTTAATACCGCACGAGAGGAGCTTCATTCTGTGAATTGATAATTCACAAATTAATTTACAAAAAATACATTTCTAATAACAATAATTAAAATACTAACTGGATCACCCATTGAGTACTGGTCATAATGTTAATTTATTTGTAAGTTAGTGATCGAAAAAAATATGTTCAACCTAAAAGGTCTGAAAAAGAAAATGAAGGCTATTCTTCTTTCAGAATACACTCTGATATGATTGTCACAAAAATATCGATTAAATTAAAAAGAAACGACACTTTTAATGATTCGAACTGATGAAGCTACCTGTCTTCGGATTAATCCCCCGGCCTTCAGAACTTCTAAAAATTCATCATGCCCACTACAAAGAATAGTTGACTGGCGTAATTAAAAGTTATCGGGACGTTATCGCCAACACCAACTTCGCAATTTCGAACATTTCAATGGGCCAAAGATAATAATTAAACAGATAAAAGGGAACGGGGGCCGGAAAAGGGGGCCTCAGCCCCGTTTAAGAATTTATTAAGGGGAAAATTAATTTATCAGATTTCGCCGTTTTATTAATAAAGGAACCATTTCCCTTATCGCGGGCCGAGAATAAAGCTATCCCCTTCACAAATACTCCATGGCATATTACAACATGACAAAATCCATTATTACCTGCACTTATCAATTCAATTTTATTCAAATAGTCCTTCCTCTTTATTCGGTTCAATTAAAAACTGATGTCATTTGTTTAAAGTGAATATGATTGATTGATTATAATTAGGAATAGTGAAGAGGTTGATAAATATGAATTAAAACAGTGTATGTGCATTATATAAATTATAACTCAAGTTCATTTATAGCGCACACGATCAATTTGTAATTTTTTTCGACATAGCGTAAAAAAATACTATTAAAAAGGAAGTAAGAAGTAATACAATGCTGACATCCCCTGCAGTTAATTATGAAAAAATTCATTATGACTCGTGTGATTTTTACTCCAATCGTCTATTTGATTCTAAACACGATAATTTCTGCTTTTCTGACAGTGCTATGCGTCAGTATTTCAACGCGGAACTTTACTTCAGTGTAGTGACAGTGCTGACAGCATGTTCCATCGGCCCAAGTACCCCTTTATATATTTATAGAGAGGAAATGATCCAAGTTTTCCTGCTGTGAACTGTCACGCACTTCCCCACAATCAGCTCGGACTACAAGGTAGTATTACGTTATGTTAAATAAATATCGTGAACATAATCAATTTTGGGCCGAAACTACTTTCTGGCGTTCAAAAATCGCAGGTGTGCAGATTCGGGCCGCCGCCTCATCCCTTCTTATTGGTCGAATCCTGCAGGAAGCCGTGATCCTAGATTTGTACCGCGGGACGACATTCAGGGGCCTCATATCGGGGGTTGGTACACCTGAGCCCGGCTGCGGATGCAGCTGTCGTGAAGCCGGTCAGTGGGGGGTGAGGGGCGCCTCCTTTTAGGCAGGCCGGCAGCATTCCCAAATGAAACAATATCGGCCCGAGCGTCATCTACCCGCTCTAGGGCATCGCCCACAGCTGGCGAATACGAGGAGCTGGTCGTTGCGTGAATGCAATCAGGATTCGATCGGAGCCCGGAAGTAGACGGAGGGGAATTGAATGTTGGCGTACGGCCACATAAATAAAACCGGATGATTGAACCTGTCATATTGACAAAGACAATGCGGTCAAGGAATAATGCATGAAAAAACTAGGGTGGGAAAATTTGCTTTCTCTGCAGTTTCTGTTATTAGGAAACTGCTCTTGTTACTCTTTATAAAACTTAGAATTTATTGAAGAATAATTAAGGAATAGAGAGAAACTAAGTTAGGCTTAACTGTGCCATTGAGCAAAGTACTATTTAGCCAATTCTTAATTCAGGACTCGATTTAACTCTGGAGTGGTTAATAAACAGGGAGAAATACAGTATTATAGACGAATTATAAATACGTGCCAACACAACCATATTTTCTTTCAGTGACAAACCGTGTAAACAATTTTTTGGAGACCAATCAGGGAAATAACTAAATGGACTAACCAAAATGAGAACCGAAAACAAAGAAAAAAAATGCCACGAACTAGCCCGGTCGGATATTTTGTTTTCTAAGGAAAGCGTTTTATTTTCACCGCTCCGGTCTAGCGGAACGAAACAAGGAAATAACCAAGTATTCAGGTTACCGTGAATAATGCGGTTCGTCGCGACGCCCACTACAGCCGTGGAGGGGAAAATTCGTATTTGTAAAAAAACAACCCGCCCCTTTCCGACGGGCACGGGCGCTCACACACGCGTGCAAACATATACACGCCTTGCGTCATCTGCCCGAGCCCACAACAGAGCAACCGAAAACCCCACAGGGTTTACGGGAAAAAAAGGGGCCAGAACAAATATTTGGCCTCGTTAAAAACGGCGAAGAAAAGGAAAATCCAAAAATATATACACCGTAGTTCTGAATATTGCGAAACCGACTGAAATCATTTTTCTCCCAATATTGAATGTATAAACATGTTTCCTAGGCTTGGTGCAACATTTCTCAAGCAAATTTGTTTCGCCCACTATATTTGTACTCTTAAAGAACGATTAAAATTTCCGATATTATTGCAATAAGATAACTATCGTGCAACATTCAAAGAGATGTAAAATTAATCCCGCTCTATTGCACTGAAGAAAATATGATTGGATCGAGAAATCTGATTTGCCTGTGAGTGGTAAGTTGAAGGAAATGAATGGGTTCTTCCGGATAAATAAAAGATATTAAACTTTATATATAGAACAGTAAATGTTGGCAGAAAAATATAACTCGTGGCTGCAAACGAAACAAAAATACACGCATTTATCTACGTTTATACGATGAAAATTATTTAGTTATTTAGAAATAACGTTCAATGATAGAAGTTGTGTTCCAAACCTACAATGGGATCACGATCTTTACGGAAATGTACGTAGTATTTAAATAACAACTTGAATTTACAACAGTTTACTAACCAATAGAAAAAATACTGTATAAACTGATAATTATTTTACGAAATATTATTACAGTCGAAAATTTCCTATGCCCTAAATGTGTTGCACATAGTCATAACGCGATAGTGGGAAAGTAACGACGTTGTAAACAGTAATAGCATGTGCAATGTAAATCAAAGTGCAAATCGAGGTAATGGAATTCTTCATTAAAATCGAGCCTCGTGGCAAGCTGGAATGTATAGTGTTGTCCGACGTTAGTTAGTTGCCTAATATTAGCACTGACCTTTCGTCTAGGATTCTGAGAAATGAGTCGCGATAGTCCGTTAACCTCTTGTCATTTAAGATACAAATATACTAAATATGTCTCGTATAAAACATTTTCTACACTGTACACTGCACATTTTCCAAGCAGTTCAAAACCGAAAATACGATGAGTATCAAAACGATGCGATAATAAATTTTTAATCTAAGAAATCGATTATATGAAATAAATGATAAAATTTCAGAACTTTAATTATAATTTCCTTATACCTGTATTTCTAAACAAAAAGCCCGTTTTCTCTAGCTTTCATTTCGGCAGGAAATATAGGTATAAATTACGTATTATAAAGTTGTTACTTTGGTTTACACATTGTTATCAGTAAAAAATTATGTTTGCCATTAAATTGGCAAGAATCTCTACCCACTAACACGGTTGGATGGAAAAAATAAAAATGAACAAAATTCTGAACATGAAGTACTGAAAGTTAGCCATGCAAGTGAGGACATGGAGGGGTCTTCACGGTCGATGACGTTCCAGAAATCATTCTAGAACTATGGCGGCGACGGGAGATCGAAATGAATAATGAATGAGCTGTTGTGAAATGCCGTACTTTAAAGAAATATGCATTCATTGCATATCCAGTAATATCCAAAGAACATGGAGTGTTTTAAAGTATGGAAATCGCTTGCGGGACGGACGATAAGAATGGCTCAATATACTACACGGCCTTCATACCGTCAATATTTTACTAATTGCTAACAAAATGAAAATTTCCCCATAGAGATTTAAGACATGCACAGCATTATATTAATATTACAAACCGGTGAAGCCCGTACCCATTTACCACAATATTTCTGCAGGGTCTTATAAGAACCGGGATTAAGAAATGCAAATTTTGTAGATATCCACCCGACCTCTTATTACATTTGAATATCCAATCAGAGCCGTATGTTAAACCAATTTTTCCTCAACGCGTGGTCAATCCAATTTTCCACCGTTATCGAACCCCGGGAGTTAGTTGCGGACCCCGTTTAAAATTCCAAGATGGCAATTTCAATAACTTATTTTAGACTTTAATGGCACACGTATGCAAAAATTATAGAGAAGGTGCCGCACCTTTAAATACCACGTCAACTGACCCTACCATTTACTCAAATTGGCGCGACAGGAAGATTGTTTCTTGAATCTACGAAGGCGGAATCTACGTGAATAATAACGGATTTTGTTCATACTAATAATATCCTGTGTGAGTTTTCTGGATTGAATAATTTCGGATATTTTAATTTACTTTTTGAATACTGACAAAGTGATTTGATGAACCTTAATGGCCCAAATGAAACCTTTTTAAATGAGTAGTAAAAAATATTTTTTATTGGTTTAATTTTGCATTAAATAAGAATAAAGAAATCGGGCGATATTATTTATTGCACATTTGAACTCCTAATCACTTCAATCTATGTCGTTTGTACAAATAATTCTTAGGAATTATATGTTAGTTTCAACTGATATTACAAAAAAGGAATGAATATTTATTCTCTCCCACATAGACTGACACCACGAGGTCAATTTTTACAAGCAGTACGTTGGGGCCAACAAACGACTCGAAGGCAGTTAGTTTCGAGAGTTGCGCAAGGGCAATAAAACCGGAGAAGATGTAAACTCGGGCCTAAATCAAACTGAAGAGAGGGGCCGTGAAGGGAGCCGAATTCCAGAGGAGATTTCCCAGTTGCTGACGTCGTGGGGCGCGCCCGATGGGCTCCTCTCGCTCACGCCCTTCGATAACGTTGCCAGGCAACGCGACTTGGCGAGCCAACTTCATCCCGAGCCAGATAGAACCGGAGCCGCTACATATTCGAAGAAGCATCAACTTTAAATAAGCTCCTAGCGCGCGTTCCGCGACGGCTGAGCTCGGAGCTGACACGAGTCCTCGGCTTGTAAAACATGTTCATCTACAATTCGGGTTCCCTCTTTCAAAAATTGGCAAATAATTATATTTGTAATTGTAAATAGTCTTCGGTAGGCAGTTTGTTTCCTCTACTTCTAGATGATAGAAGACGTTACATGCATAAGAGACGAAGCGATTTAATAGACGTATTACTAGGATTGCGAGGAAGAAAAATGAAGTAGATAACCTAATTCATCGCTGCCTGTACACCCAGCGTTTAATTGAAGGCCCGGCGACGGAGAAAATTAAAATGAATACACCTCGAGTCCCGAAAATAATGACATTTACTTAGGCCTCGGGAAATCTCCTTGGCACCGGGACGTGTAACAAAGAGTTATGCCGTTGCGCGTATCACATATTGAATTAACCGGCGTGAGCCCCCCGGGCGGAAACGGCCATTCATCACGGTCCAGGACGCCGCTTCAGGAGTCCACAATATAATAACTAATAGCTTTCATTAGCCCGCCCCTCAACGGTTACAAATTTCACTTCCGCGCTCCGCCGCGGCCGGCCATTAGACCGGGGCGACGTCGCCGACCCACACCCGTCATCAAGCAAATTCTTCAGATTTATTGCGGGTGCTTAACTTCTTTTTGCTGGGACCAATTTTTCCTCGGGTATTTTAATTGTATTACATTTATACTTGTACACCTGTTAAAGCTGAGATTTCCCAGTTTTTTCCGAACGTTGTATATCATAAAAAATGCCGAGAAATTCCCCATCAGACTTGATATAAATTAAAAACTTTCGGGCTAAACATATTTAGCAGAAGAATGTCTTCCAGCAGCTCAGTATTGTGTAATAATTAGTCTTCGACCATAATCACACTGGCGTTTACATCCGCATAATCAAAGAAAACGGTATTAAAAATGTACGTCGATAACTAACAGCGATTATTTTCTACTCATCACGTTGAGTTATTGATACTATTAATTGCTTGTCCCTCAACTCCGATCACAGTTTCAAACGTTTAATTATAAGGGACGACAACTGGACTTGTAAGGCGTGTTGTAGGAGGCAATATAAGGGGAGTGGGCCGCATAAGTTGGCTAAACCGCCAGTCGCGTCAGCCTACGCGTGGGGCCTAATCAGGTGCTTACTGCCGGCATCTTACCACACCCCCTCTATATACATATATAGACTGCAGATAGCGCCCCCTCCCGCCCCCACCGTAACACATTAGGCACATAACTCGACTGGAACAGGTTTAGGGGCCCCCGACCACTTGAAGCGCGAATGTAGCAGCAATTCTGAACTTTATTAGACCCAATCACGCTGCCTAATTTAAGGGACCGCGGAGATTTGAAGTGTGCACAATTGATTAACAGAAAACTTAAACTAAAATTAACTATTACAGAAAATTTGGAGATAATGTAGTTGATTGTATCAAAAATAAGATGGTGGATCGAATCATTTAGAAATAAAATAGTACGATGCCCAGACAAGCAATGTGGATTAAAATTTCAGGACTTATCTATAGGCTATGAAGAGGGAATTAAACATTTTCAGTTCCAGAAGTCATTCCGGTTCGTATGAAGTAGTGAGTGTTTTTAACAAAAAAAAAGGTTGTGTCAACATCAAGGGGTAATTAAATTTTTCTCAAAAACTATATTTCATACTTAATTAATACAACGGTTCGGATGAGGTTTACTTTTTCCCTCGATAAATAAAGAAAACGCCCTAACGCAGTTCGTTATTTACCTAAAAAATAAAACTCTTTAGTTAAAACGAGGGAAATTACTTTTTTAATATTAAATCGCAGGAGTGATGATATTATAAAATGATCTCTGACCAGAAATATGAGCCTTAAATAAAATGTGAGGAAGAACGATGAAAATGATAACGATTTCAAATCATACGTAACTCAACCAGAGTTGCGTTAAAAAAACTGATATAATAGCATGATATGATATGATCCTAACCCCGGATCGACTTTAGCTACCCCTTTATGTTACGAATTACAAGATACGATCATTTACCTAGACCGAAAATAAAAATATTGTCCTTAACTCACGAATTAACGGCAGTATTAACGGTTCCAATTTTGAATATTCAGCCGTTGTGAGACTATGAACGGACGATAAAGCGATAAGAAGCGTGCTAGGAAAGATTTTAATGAGAGAAAAGGGCCCTAAAACGCGGTTCGGAGGGCGGCCGGTTTCTATGCGGTCGGGGCCCGGCGTTATTTATCCGGAGCCCCGGCAGTAAAACCGAGGACTCGTTCTGAGGAAAATAAAAGAGGCCACTCCCTCCACTCCAGGCGTAATCAGTGCCGCTCAAAGGGAAACCGCTTCCTAGATTAGAGCTTTTAACAATAGTTAAACTTAAACGGGCCACCTTGCACTCCGCCCTTTCTTATTTTCCTCCCCTACTCGGATAACAAAATTAAAAGCGGTTTCCTTTGGAGGCCTAATTAAAAAAAAAACGGAGAGACAACAAACACAACTGTTTATTAACGGCGGGGAAAGGGATTTCGAATGAACGGAGTTTATAAACGGGCCCGCATCGGGTTTACTTTTTATAACCTACTGAACAACAATACTAAAATATCATTGAAAGGATAATATTAAATATAATATCCGGAAAATAAATTAATATTTAACTAAATAAATGTAAAAATGATTTTACCTATAATAACGTGGTACCTATATCATGTCTTAATATTTAAAAGCAATATTACCATTTTACCGACAGACAAATGAATCATTCGATGGTACTTAAAAACGTTTTCGTACATTGTCTTTGGATTGGTCGTAAAAAGTGTAATCGCATTTGCTATCGCCAATGAGGTGAGGAGGCTTTGATGAATATTTGTACGAGAACCATTATTTAATACCAGATTATTATCAAGAGTCATACACCGTATGCGACATGTATAAAAGTAAATTTCATATTCTACGATAAAATAAATAAAATCCAATGCTCATTAAATTGTTAATAGGAATGTTTTTAACGAATGATTTGGGTAACGAGAGAAAAATGATTCTGTTCTTGATAATTTAGTGCCTATATAATCCCCTGTCGGAATTTTTCTCGAATCAGGTTGGGCGATGAGGTGGGAAAAAATCCCTGTAGCAGGAAAAGGGGCGTAGAGGGTTGAGGGGGTTCAGCGTGTTATTAAAAGCGGAGCAGGCGTAATGACGGCGCTATGAAAAGACCGAGTGTCATATGTAAAAATGAAATTTCAGTCTGACTGATGTGCGCTCGCAGTCGCCGCCCCTAGCCGGGCTTTATTTCAACTACCGTAAATTTGCATTAAATTTTCTTTTCTGAAATTCCTTTCTTCCGGTTCCGAAACAAAAAAAAAGTATCCTCCGCGAAACGATCCTGCATCATATACACTACAGTTTCTTTCCGAAACAGGTAAATAAATACTCTCAGAATTTATTTTATTTCTACTGTAAAAACAATGTAACTGAGTTTCAGTATTTCGTATGTCAGATATTCTTATTGCTTTTGTCCACCTTCAGCTTACGCGCGGTTATCTGCACACCCACGAAAAGTAGTACTAAATAACAATCAACTGTAAGCACAATTTACAGTGCGCGCGTTAAAAATTACACTAAGACTGTAATTCACTTGGTAAAAAGTAGTGGAACAGAAATCATGTCAGTACACGCGCTAATTGTTTTAATGGTCGAAACGTGTTCTGGAGGTAGGGAGAAGGGGTGGTGGGGGTTTGGGGGGACTAAGTGCTAAATGGTCTCTGTAAAATGCTTCCACCCTGACATTTCCAATTGAGGAGAGTGTAAATAAACTTGAATGGGCCGGCACCGGTTAACTAACAACTGTTTGAATTGGCTCGTTTCTGAGGGGGGGTGGCGCTATAGCGTTCGAAGCAACGGACAAGAATTGCGAAATTAGCCTAAGAACAACGCCCGAAGCCTTTTCGAGAATTCGGAACAGAAAAAGAGTCGAGGCGAACTTTTCTATCCCCCTTCTGGCGTCTGTGAGAAAGCCGGGGAAAATAATAATCTTGATAGAATTCATTAAGTCTGTCAAGTGAATTTACGGACTGAATTTCAAATACTAGTCATCGCCAAAGTATCGCAAAAGACTAACAATAACGACACTTCCTCTTATCCTTTCATTGTTCTTGTGAATTTCTGGGACTTGTGCATACCGGAAGCCGATGAAGCATCACCAGAGTACTCTCATCAATCCCAGTACTTTACTCTCCTCGTCAGTACCCGAAAATGCAGTAAAAAAAATAGTAGTTGAACATATCCTGATAGAAACAACACAATATAACCGTAAAAGAGGTAGAGCAATAATGGACAACGACGAAACACACTACAATATTTAATAAAACAGTAAAACGAAATGAATATATTTAATATGAAGCAATAGGGGAAAGCGAGAAGCGTTTGGGAGGGTCCAGGAAACTTCCGAGAAGGAAAACGGCGCCATTTTTCCCTCGGATACCGCCCAGTTTTGGGCCCACTTGTAATTAGATTTATTTTCGGCGATCCTGGCCACGTTTAGCTGGCCCCGAGGGGAGCCCACTTCCCCAGACAGACTTTAATTGTCGGCCTTTATTCGACAGAATAATTTTCCCCCAACTACTAACCCCATTTGAACTCCGACTTCGGTTAGTGAACACGAAAGTTGTGAACTGCTCTAGGTCGGATGTGCAACTTATTTGAGCCCACTGGAACCGCTGTCTCGCCGTTAAAAATTTATAGCATCCCGGACACCTACTAAGCGCGAATATGTTGCACAGAATAAGTAAGAACACAATTTACGATCTATTAGAGTCCTTGTTAATTGAATAAGTTAGCTATCTTCAATGATAAAGTAATATTTGTTAACATTTAAACTGTCAGAAGTATACGACCAAATCAGCAAGTTGAAACCACAATAATGATATTCCTAGCCCTCAGGACCCCCAAAAATATCTTAAAATTAATTTTCTGTTACTTCCAGGTGGAAAGGATATTCTATCCAGGATCTGCCGTGACTTCAGACCTTTCTAATTACAACAATCGGATAAAACGATCAAGGACGATTAACCCTGGGATATCCAATTCTCATATCGTTTTTCTTTCTCACCTTCCTTCCGGCAATCGAGCTATAGAATGGAAGCGCTTGTATAAATACGGTCGACAATGTTTCCTAACCGTAACTAACACAAAGGGCCGCCCCGTCGTATACCTGGCCGCCAATTAGCGGGCCCCACGCCGTCGGTTCGACCCCGTCGGTCTAACTAAACGCCAAAATAAATTAATGGCGATGATTCGGGGCTTTTCGGGAGGGATGGTGGATTTGTAATTAGACCGGGGCTCGGGCCCTGACCCCGTCTGCCAATTATCGGGCCCTCGGCCCTAAACGGGACCGACGCACGGCCCCCGACACCGGTACAATAGCTGTGAAAAAAAAAACGGAAATAGAGTCTAATGAAGTGTTGCGGAAGAGCCGCAAATTTAAGGCACATAGGAACGTCGGTTGCAAATTAAGCATCCTGTCTGTCACTGGCCAATTTTATTTTTGACTGGGTGATTTCGAACATTTGTTTTAAATTGTCTAAAGTAACAGTAAAATGACAGCTTTGAGTTGGTGTTTTATCGGAAAGGCTTAAGTGGATATTATCTTTTTATTAATTACGTTCTGCTCGGTAAATTCTCTTCTCGTGAACGGTAGCCGTGACATGAGTACTGTTTATGCCTAAATTTGCTGTTTTATTCTGTACATAGATACATCCACAACTTAATAAATATATTCTATAGCATCATTAAGTATAGACAGCGTTAAGGGTTGGGATACTAGCCACGGTGAAAATGCAAGGAATACGATCAAGGAAGCAGTGGAGAGAACACACGAGGTAACCCACATGCCGGCTGATGGATCGGCTCTCCCGGTTATGCCTCCTAAATTTTTCAAGATTTTGTTGCCTTCAGAAACAATTGCCCCCTCAACCCTTCTATTCCGGAGAGCGGCCGTCGAATATAGAATGCGCTAACGGAATATTAGATGACGATAGTGGCGGATCATAGAGCCCAGCCGAGCCTCTCGCCACCCTCACCACGGCGTTCAATATTGCACGGGCCCTCTACATGCGCCGCCCCTACACAACTGTTGTAAATAAATTAAAACTTTCCCCCGAAATATAACTCCACTATTAATTATAAAGGGGGACCCGAATAGGATATGCGCTAGATGGGTTTTTGGGATGTTTTAGTGTACGTAAACAACGCTGCTCAATTGTAGCCACAGCAATATTCAGGAAATTATTTAATCATTCATAATTTCTGTCTCGATACGTGTAAACCAGTTTCGGTTTCACCTGTATCATTTCAGTAGTACTGTCATCTGTTGAAACGCAGTTATAACTAGACTGTAAATATGGTCGTTACGATAAAACGGGAGAGATAAAATCTGATAAGTATGGTAGAAAACTATTATACTTAATGACGACTTCATGTACCGAAATTTTTCGATAAATATTTGATAAAATTTGGATTCAAATTGAATTTTGCCCTTCTTAAACTATTTTTCGCCCTTTTATAATTATTAAATTTCACATTTCTTTTACAACTATTTTAATTGTATACCTAATTAAAAACGCAAGAGGTTTATTATTTCTCGATTTGATTTCCAAAGGGTAATGAAAAATTTTTTATACATATGTAAATGCCTTTCGTTGCCACCTTTTGAATTAACGTCCCCCGGTTCCCTGGCATTTGAGAATGATTCATTATGTAACATTCGGGCAAATTAGAACGCCTGCACAAGCGGAGGGTCGGCAGCTTAGCAGGAAACGGGAACGAGGACGTTTCAACAATAATCCCTCGATTAGACAACGCCCGAACAATGCCGGACACAGAAAAAAGTAATAACGCATTCTTCTGCCCCTATGTCCTCCCTCGCGCTGAGTAATTAATGATCCCTTCCGTCGGCTCTAATTAAAACGGCCTTCTTCTGTAGGGATTACAATACAATGAAAGAAAAAGGTAAAGCGGGGAAGACGGACGACATTTTAAAGGGAACAATAGTCAGTTAGGGTTCAATAGTTTAGGCCGAGAAGCGGACAAGGCATCGGTGATTTTTTTAATTCAGAAAAAATCCTGGATTCCAAAAAAAAATTACTATTGTGTAACATTTTGAAGATATTCTAAATCTCTTCCATTCTTTGCTCAAAATAAATTACTATTTGTACAAAAATAAGTAAATTGTTTCATTCCAATGCATTTGTACCATTCAAAGCGAATGGTTTAAACAGCATAATTCCTGCGATATCCTTTATATATTTCCTGTTCGCCGACTCGAATTTATCAGTATCATTCCTTTCTACTAGAGGGATACTACATTATATAACTGTATTATTTCGACTGTGTTATTTCTATATTTCATAATCGGGAAGAATTCTTGAGACGGAACTACTAATCTGGATGGCTTTATCCGTTTCAAAGATCCACTCTGTCCGTGACAAATACGACGAATTATAACTCAATACACACGGCGTCTAAGCGAGAGGAATAAACAGAAAACGAAGAAAGCATTTTCTTTTTATTTCAAATAGTAGAAGGAAAAGAATATAAAGTCACACGTGAAGTTTAACAGGTCGAATATAAAAAAAGTGCCTTACCGTTACCTCGCCCATAAATCCAGTTTGACTTTTACCGCCCGGGGAGACAACAGTTTTCCACGGCCGCAAACTGTCCAAGGGGTTGAAATCCCCCGACCGGTTTTTTCCATCCCCCTTTCTAGAAACGGGGACGCCGAACAAACAATAATGGGGTGAAGGGGGTTTACCTGGAAGAAGTGGGCCTCCCTGCCCGGGCCGTCACCTCCCCACCGTCCCCCATTAGCCCCGGCTCGTTTATCTTTTTTTACCCCCTTTATAAATGACTCCGTCGACGACCGGAGCGAGGGAAGGAAGAGACAGAGACGGCCGGGCTAATTGAAGGGGGGCGTAGGAGAGCGTCCTTATTAGCTCGCCCCTAATACCCTCCTTCGAGCGTCGCCCTTTCGGTCTAGCCGGATGAAAGGTGTCCACACACGGAAAATAAGGGCTAACTGGAGCTCCGCAGCCAGCTCTCTTCTATGTTTTTCTTCCTGTCGCCGTCGCGTATAACGTCAGAGGGCAGTGAAGATTTTCAATTAGCGACACCCTTAACAGAAACACGGAATACTGGACGAACGTTCAGCAAAACGCAGATCAGATTTATCCATCTATATACGATATTTCTGCGTACCTTTAGTCATATCAAATATGTATATAAACGATCGTACCTCCAACATCTTCGGGGGGAGACCCGAAGACAACCTGTGTCAGAAGGGAACCCAAAGAGAAATCGTTGAAAAGAGGATAGCCGGGGGTCGAACGCTTGAATTTCTCACTAACTAAATCCCCAGTGACATCATTAATATGAAAAACCTTTAAAAAAATAATCTGTTATAATTTTAAATTAGAAGAATGTGAATATTTTATGCGCGAATACAAATTTGGCGGAGGTAATAAAAATACAAACTTAATATTCATAAATCCATTTAAATAGACCCGTAATTAATTATAATTAGCGTCACTACCTGGCGCAGCTCTTTGTTGCAAGGCGAACTTCTTCTCTAATAAATAGTGCTGTAGCAGTAGTAAATAGTGAATTCACCGGGTCCAATTACCTAGTTTCCTGATTATCAAGTTTAAAGCCATAGTTCTCCCGAAGTTGCCACAAGTCCTTACAGACGCTAAGTTGGGGTTACAAATCTGTGTTAATACCTAACACACATTTCATTTCCCCTTCCAATATTATTAATTAGGTTTATTGAAACGACCAATTCCAGTAGACACGAATCGATACCCGTAAGTGAAACACCTACTGAAATGGAATTAGAATTGAGTTGAAATCAGCGTCAGAGAAAAAAATAGCGAAATCAAAAAGGAAAAAGGTTTGCAGAATTTTCTCTACCCCCAGTACACTTGTACTGGCTAATCGGCGATATACTTTTTAACTAGTCATCAGTAGCGCTTATGAATTCTTTAATTGTTCTTAATTTTAAAGAAAGAGCCAAATCAACAATAAAATGCCCTCACCGCAGGGAATGGAACCGGGTTCGGGCCCGGTATACAGCGCTCACCGGACCTACCCTATTACCTGTGACGGCCCACTCTCCAATCAACCGCCCTCGGGGGACAGCACAGAACGGCCGCCCCAGTATTACGGGCCCACGGCCTCTACCAACTACCATCAACTGCATTCTCATCATACATACAAGACAGTTACGCAACAACATACACCAGTGGACAACCTATAAGGCATTCCGGCACGCATGAGAGCACTCCTATGCATTTAGAGTGCACAACTCACGAAAGTGTGGACATGTGACTACAGGCGGAGAACGAATGAAAACAAACAGCAAAGAACTGAATAACTCGGAAACAGTCTAGACTAGAAATGCATACAGCGCGCAAATTATTTATTTAGAAAGATATTAAAATTCAGCAGGGGCGGAACTACTTTTGTAATATTTTTTTGCCCCCCGAAAGAACAATTGTGTCTGTCGGACGTCGGCCGAGTTGACATGTACGCTCGCCGGCCAATTCAAAATTGGACGGGCGCGTGTCAGTTACAGCCGGTCCTTTGACAGCGATCAATTGGGGCCGCGGACTCAAATACGGCAGTCGCTGACTAATTTTATTACTTTTCCGCCTATAGTCCCCGAGCGATAGAGGATTTAAAGCCGGGAAATGACGCGGCCAGATATACGGCCGTATCGGCGCCGATACACCTCGAATTGTTCTCCAAAAGCCCGGCCATCCGGCACGATTGGTATACGAAAAAAATTTCATATCGGGATTCGAGCGATTCGGCAAATTATTGAAGAGCTTTGAAGTCAGTGCTGAGGCTCGAGTAATCTTTTTGCGCAACATTTTTGCACAACCCTCACAATCCTTTTGTGCGACATATACTGTTTCTGAAAATGAACTTTTCCTTTCTGACGATTAAAACTATGAATCGAACCTAATGGAGAACACCGGCACTCAATTTCTATCCTTTATTGTTACCAGGGGACAAACGTATTCTTCTTAGATAGACTTCAGTTGTAAAAATAAATTACAGCAAACACTCGTTGCTCGCGGGGGAACTTGCTGCTGTTCCTGGAAAATCGTGATTGGGAAAAACTTAATAAAATCCAATCGCGAAGAACGAGCTTCAGAATTGGAACGCGAAGCCGCGTTGCCAGAATGTCGATACTGAATTTTACAGGAGTAAGCGATATCTTAGCGTATTGCCTATTATGATCGAAGGGAGTTGGAGAAAAATGGGGGTGGTGGCACCAGTATGAGCCTTCATCCTGGAGGAAAGAGGAAATTCGATTTTAAGAAACTGTCCCCTTACCGAAAAACATTCGTAAAAGGTCAGAAGAATAAGATACTTTCCCTGCGATTCAATTAATCGCCACCCACACTATCTCGAACTACTTAAAGGTGCTGTAAATTCAAAGGCGCCAGAAGCTTACAGTCGGGTATAGTGTCAAATAGAACCGAACTATTTTCAAATGTTCAGTAATGGACAATCTGAATACATCCGAACAAAGAGCCCACTTCTTATTCCAACAAAAATTTATACTCTTAGGAAAACTTACTGTAAGTTTCAGAGAAAAGGAGCAAGGTGAGATGAGTGTCATAAGTCAATGCCATCTCAATCGGGAACTTTAGAAATTGCGTTGATTAAATCAAAAGTTCCGTGCCGGGCAGTAAAGCCGATTCCCTGATGAAAAACAGGGGAGGGGGGAGGTGGGCTTGCAAAGTACGAAACAAAAGAAGTTGACCCCTTCCATTTCAGGACTGCGTTACGGCCCGTCGTCCGTAAATTACACCATACGTTTGTCAGTCTACCGTGTGTGAAATGAACACCCGAGTTAGAGCCGTCTGACCCTTTGTGCTGTCTTGCGCTTCCACTTCGTTACGCGCATCAAATAAATTTTCATTTTTACATTATCCCCGGCCTCTCCCCCGTATAATGCACGCACACATGTACACGCCGTCCACCTCCCCGCTGCCTGATCGTGAAAAATGTTTCTCACACTTTCGCCGAACAAAAGGTGGGGGAGACCACCGACAAAGCAAAAAAAAGCTATCTATTCTTATCTCGATAAAGGTTGTCGTAACACCGCCCCGAATATTTGAAGGGTATTCCGCATTCATATGCAAATTAGGCGTATACGAATAAACAGCGGTTGTGTAGGTCGAATGGGAGTGTATTTTTCCAACCCTTTAGGGGAGCCGTACACAATTGCGAGGCCGGAGGTTGTTTTAACCCAGGTACGCGATAAAAGAAACCGCGGGCTCGTCCCGAAATTTTTTTTTTGAAAAGTCGGACTAATTTCATATGAACTGTAATTAAAAATTTAAATTATGCAATAATTGAGACAGTTTCTATATTCAAACATTGCGAATGATTAATAGTGAGGACATAATTATAGTAGACTGATAGCAGCGTAACAAAACAATGTGTTTAAAAAAAAAAACAATAACAGAACACGATTAGGATTCAATTCAGATTCCTATAAATACAATATAAAATGAATGGATATGGTAAAATTTATAATTTGCTATTGAGACGAGGGTTTTCTACAGAGTTTATTTTTACAAATCAGTTTTCGATTTAAAAATAATATACAAGAAGAACAGTAGTGTTCCTAGGTTCTGATTTTTTAGCGTTCCTATTTCCCGGATAATTTAAACTCATACCGCATATATTAAGAATGCGTAACATAATGGTATGTAACATAAAAATATCTGGAGAAATATTCCCCACAAAATATTAATCCACCATCACTGTTTAAACGGTGTAGCTGATTCCGAAAGGAAATGGCTCTAGACAAATGGCTCTATTTTCAGCCGGGCGTGGGAACAAAGGATACAATCGAAGGATATAGATATTTAATACATTAGGCGGATAAGGGGAAAAGGTCCCGGGGAGGGCGGCGTCAATTGAAGCGGGGAAGTCAATTCCCTGGGGCGGGGGCGGGGGCCTCGCCCCCTGTCGGTCGAATAAATCTCGGGTCCCTCCTCTCGGGCTATTGGCCGGCGCCCAAATCTTCCACGGCACGGGACACACAATGAATCCATTCACGTCGTTAAACGAAAGCCCGGACTGGAAAAAAAGGGGAGTATATATATTATTTTTTTTTTGTTTTGGGGCCGCTCGCCCGCGTTTCCTACGCCGACTGGGCCCGGGCAACAAATTGAAAGACAAAGCACCTTTTGTGCACTCCCTCACCCCCACCCCCAACAACCGAACCGATATGCCGATTTATTAGCGGCCCCATAATGGGGGCCCACTCGGCATCATTTAATACCGATGGGGGAAATGGCCCCCCACCAGGTAAATGGGGACTGACGCGTACTACAACAAATTCAATTTCAATACGGTTATTAAACTGCTCGAAACTCTTCATTGGGATAATCCGATCAACGGGCAGAGGTCGAGACAATACCTGAAGAGGTAAAAAATCCGATCCACCAATGAAGCCCACGAGTACACCCCAGATAAAGAAAACAATAGACAAAAAAAACTAGAACCGCCTAAGCAAAGCCATAATAAATAACGTAGGAGCATTAAAGTCATAGAATTATTAACAAACACAATTCATAAGCGAAGATAATTTCCCATTATGCGAATTCCAGTCAAATCAAATGTATACCACCAAAAGCGCACCATCCTTACGAGTATTCGGAATGAAAGAGAACGGCCTCAGGTTTCGGGCCAACAAAACACAAACCCCATCGCTCATACTTTATATTTTTGGAGGGTAAATGAAGGGGAGGGAGAGGCACGAAAGTCAAAGCGCGCCGGGGGGGGCCTCTTGAAAATCGATGACCATAGGAGTACTTTTCTCCCAGTCTCTTCCCAATAATATTGCTATTCTGAATAAATGAGATTCGCACATTTCTTTTTAAGGTTTATCTTTCGTGTTCCGGTTCGAAGAAAATATTACATATTTCGTTCTTGGGAGCATGATTCGGCCGAAAGGACTGCACCCTCCGACATGCTTGGATGTCGCTACTGGCATACCAACAGTGATCTTCAAGATGGTAGATGTATTGCTTAAACGGCAATATGAATATAGTAAAATAAGTTAACATGAGTAAGCAGAAGTGCACGATAACACACGATTCGGCCATGTAAGTTCCGTTTTGTAACTTATGTGTAACTTATCTATTTCCGTTCTTGATACGAATTATTAACAATCGCCTTATTATTGATATTACGTTTCGATAGAATTTCTGTCTCCTCTAGCCTATTTAGTTTTCAGAATCGCTGAATTCGGTCGGAATTGATCCGTTAGTAATATATTGCTGTGCTTATGCAAGAAGCACCGTGCACTCACTGGTGATGCTAATAAGTGTACCAGTGTTTACGAGCCACTCTCGTTATCAATTCAAATTAGTAATTGAATGAAAATTCAAACCGCCTTCGGGATTCGAACCCCCGTTTCTGAAACTTCGGAGTTCCATTACATTTTTATTTGAAACGGCCTCATAACCGGATTTTAGCTGTGTAACAGTTGTTAACTAACAAACTGCCACTGAATTCAAAAGGTTAGAACGCGGCACCAGGATTCGAATCACTCAATTAATAATGTGGAAGGACGTATACCCTCACCCCTTAGTAAAGAACATTATCTTCGTTTGGAATACCTTATACGAACAAATATTAATGAGCTCGTTATCAGTACAAAATATGAAGGACACTGCATATCTGTACAGTTCATCCTAACTAGAAACATAGTCGTGTACCTTTTATCGTTAGTTTATTTCTTTTCGGTCCTCTCCTTTTTTCTTACCGACCCTTCACATTTCTTTCAATTATTGGCTTGTTACCAAGTTTTAAATTGAAGCGAGCGTCATGTCAAGAGGTTTTGTCCGTGTTATTCTCTTCAGACTGCAATATCGCAGATACCGTTCTTCCGTTGTTAATAAAGCCAGAACTTAATATACAGACAAGCTGTTCGATTATGTAGATTATTTAGGACTAAATACTTCGCCAGAATTAATTTAAGAACATACAGACAACACGATTATGGCCGCAAGAATTATCAAAATGATATTCTGTAGGCTCTTGTGAGGTACAGGTTTGATATACTCTGACGCAGTATGTTGTTGGATTATTATAAAAAATATATATTACTTCTATGCTAATATATATGCCATCTAGATCCTTCTGTAGAGACTAATTAAATTTTTAAATCTGTCTGAGATAATTCAGAGACTAATCTTTCGGGGGAGTCGGAACCAAGCCTTAATAATAGCGACGCATGAAAAGGAGAGAAATAACGCCGGCGGTCTAAAGCCGGGAGACATCGGGACCTGTCCCAGATTACCCTACTCCCGTATTTCGACTGCTGCTTCCTTCTTCGCCGTTGGCGCGGGTTATTAAGGGAGAGAAAGACCCGCGGTGGTCCTCCGGGATGAGAAAAAAGATGAACTAGAAGTCCAAAAGATAAAGAGAGTTAAACCCCACCCCCAGACGCAAGAGAAATGCAAATCTCAGTCGTTCCCGAAAGGAACCTTACTGATTAGCCCGGCCACAATGCAGGCCCAATAACGATCCGGGCCCGGGAGATAGAGACCGCAGAACGGGAAAAATTGTCCCGTCTCGGTTCCTGCGGAAATAAAATAGGGGTTTTACGTCCAGCCTCCAAGGCCGAGGTATCTTCATTAGGTATTCCGGCAATCGCCCGCAGCCTAAGTCTTCACCCAGCCCGCAGAAATATCCGGATGGACGAAATTCTTCTGTGTTCTTCGTTACGCTGGATAGCATTGTAAAATTGTTAGTTACGAGGATGGCAACGGGTTTAGATAAGTCGAAGTCAACAAGAAATACAACAAGACGTCGAGGATGGATACGCGGAGAGACCGAATCAGAATAACGAATAAGATAATTCTGCCTGTCACTTGCTTAAGGTATGCTGTAAGCATAATGATCCCATATTATGTAAAATAAAACAATACTGCCATAAACTATAACGTAATTTCATATTAATAGGAAAGTTCCAGAACAATAAATTATTCTCAACATGTTATTTCAAAATTTAATTCAGAATTTAAAATTAAATTAATTCAATGATCAAGAAAACCCATAGAGACTTTTGATTAACCCCAAAAAAGCATTCCATGTTATTGATAATATACATATTTAATTACACGACAGACCGCACATGTAATTAAACGCACATTTGTCATTGACATATGGAGCTCAGTCCTCTTGTCATTTCGTCAGTAAATATCAGCCTCAACACCTAGAACAAAACGACTGCTACTTCTGAAACTGAGTACAAATGGACTATAAATTACACATTCCTAACGATGATTAACTACCGGATGAAGAAAAAAGGGCACGAACCGCACACTCGGCGCTCTCTAATTACTCGCGTGCTCTGTTTCACTTCCACCAACAGCCAAAGTGGGGGAAAAAATGATGGTTGATTATTTGAGCGATCGTATTTTTAGTATACACAGGATGAGGCCATTTGATAAAGTTTATAAAGGATGATATTTATATTCATTAAATTTTACTTACCACTCCCTCACCCATATTTAATATTTTTTGTAGTAGTTATTCCGTAATTTCAACCAACATAACTTCCATACCTTTGGAGAAAAATAAAAATATGAACTATATAAAGTAATAAAATGTTGGGTTAGAGTAACGTACTGTGGGAGAACTGAAGAGGCTGTTTTGCCAAGCTATTGAAGTTACAATGGTATTATACAATTCTAGCTTTATAAAATTAGGACCAGGCTTTACTACAAGGCCGATCGATTTAATCCGATCCCCCTAAACATCAAAAGTTGATGTCGTAAGGTAAAGGATAACGCTAAAAACAACTAAGATTCTCCCGGCTTCGAAAAAACGGGTATGTTCCGAGTTAAAGCAGAATCCGGGAGCAGTGGGGGAGGGCTAAAACTACCGAAAAAGGAGAAAAGGAACCCGAGGGGGAAAAAAAGAGAACTGAAGGAAAAACAAGGGGCGAATGCCTGGAAGGGGCGGAGGGAAGGCCCGTTTAAAAAGCCCAAATAAATTCAGGTCGGAGGCTATACATTGTGTATGGCGGGCGGGTACCATCCTCCTCCGGCCCGCAGGAAGTGCTACACTCGATCTTGGCCAGATGTTTCCCCAGGAATTGCTTTAGATTTTTTAGCCGTCCTCTTAAATCCCCCCCACCAACCCCCGACACTCCCCTCTACCGGTATAATTCCCTCATTTATCAGTTCAAATTGAGTCGCTCCAAAAGGAGCCGGGGATTGACCTCTTAAAAAAAATAAATACTTATTTTTCGAACTACTTGACTTAAACTGTCAATTCCACCTGCCTAGGTAGAAAAGAAATTGCGAATGAGTATTATTTTAATGAATATTAAGCGAACGAGATCGCCATTTAAGTACACAATGGCGACTATTTCATAACAATGTTGTAAAGGTTATAATGGCGGTTCACTTGGGCATCAGGGGAGTTCCTGTTTGTTGTTTCGATTACCCTAAGTTTGAGCCAAGATAAGTTTATGGAGTATTATGTTATACAAACAGTATTGTGTTAATCCTTAAGGTGATCCCCATACAACATGTTATTATTAAATTACTAGTTATTTGAGAAAGACCGAGAGCTGAGGTCACATTGGTTGATAATAATTAGACAGTATATTTTTATATCTCAGGTTACTATGCCTTTTTCCAGAATTTTGTTTGGTTTCTGTGCACTTAATTCTACACTGCTACATTGTATACAGGATGTTCCCACCGGCGGTCGCTTAAGTAGTAGAAGCAGAAACCAATATGGCATACGACCAAATCGGCGAGTGGAGGCGCAAACCTAGCGAAGAACGATGATATATGGAGAACATACGAGGGACGTTCGAAAAGAATTCTCACACTGCGATTGGCCTCGATGTTCTCCCGGCTCACAGGAAAAAAAAACGATTAATCCATTCATAAAGATGGGTTTGAGAATAGACTATTCTCACCATAGAGACACATTAATAATACCAACCTCAACTAATCCATGATCTCAAATTAATATTGTAATTGTAATTATTATTTACTTCTAATATAACTTTTCTGAAATTTTTGTGGACCCTCGTTAATTGATTAGATTCCGATCGAATTCACAAAACCTGTTTCTTGAACAGATGAATAGAAAGAGTAGCGCCTAGGAAACATTTGGCCTATTGAATCATTGCGGTCACAGAGTGAAATTTGTATTAACGCTTATAGATTGGTAAGTTTTATTTGTATTAATTTTCCTTAGTGTTAATTTCAGTCTCACCCCGGAAGACACACCGAGTCGAAACAACTACGCGGGCGTTAGTAGTTTAAGAAAACCGTTGACGTATTTATCCGGGCGGCCACCCTTTTGTCCCTCTCGGGGTGGAGAGGGCCCTTTGTCGGGCGGGGGCTCCGACTCTTAATTACTCGCACTTGAAATTCCGGCCGGACCAAACACGGGGCCCCGCTTTGAGGGGCCCGCTATAATTAAATTGCACCAATTATGTGGACGTGCCCCGGTCTGCGGATTATCCACTCTCGGCTCCTCCTCCTCCTCCTCCTCCTCATCCTCCTCGAACGCAAATCTGAGCGACTTCAATGGACTAACCCCCAGCCGGGCGCCACTTAAATATTTCTCTTTATACGTTCGCACGTCCGTCTACGTGCGGACCCGAGTATGCGTTAATGTTCTAATTAAACCTTCGCCCCTTTCCCCGACACGCAACCACCGCCAACAGCACCGCCCTAATAAGATTAGGGTTGTGTAAATCCTAGTTTCGCTTACATCATCCTATTGAAATTTGTCACCAGTTCACACACAGCCAATCAAAATATTCCCCTTATAATTGGGTGTGCTAAACAATAACGAAACATTTCGCGGTTTTCATCTCTAGTTTTACGTTACATTTTAAACAATCAAGCGTTAAAAGTGATATTATCCAATCATAGTGTGTGATTAAATTTTGTGTAATTTCTGAAACGCCTGAAAATGTCCTTGCTCTAAATGGAAGCCAAATGATGCCTGTATAATTTAGTAAGAACTAAGCTTGTGCTATTATTAATCGGGTTATTGATGAGAATAGTGCACGCGATTTTAGGAGAGCCTCCATAATTTTAATCGGGCAGATACAAATAAAAACTAACGATCGTTACTTAATTAACGTAATACACTCTTTGGAGGTGAGTATCAAACGAAATCTATAGATTGGATATAAACACAGTTCAGAAAAGTATAACCGTAGAAACCACAACGATGAATTGTGTATGAATGCATGCGTATGTGCAGGAACTCGTTTTAAATTCGTCTCTGGGAGTTTAGTGACAAACAAGTAGTTTATGCTTTAATAAAAAAAATCATTACTAAATTGTAGAAACTGTGGCATACGTTAGTCACACAGTCTCTGGAGAATATAATGAATTTCAAGCTGTAAAGGATTTCTAAATTTCGATTTGGACGATATTTAAATTTGAGATAATATCGGAAAAGCCCACACACACCGACATCCGGCTCGGTCAATTTCCGGTGCCCAAGCTTTTGATTGGCACGCGAGTGAAACATATTCAGAGTAAAGCGATAAACAGGGTAATTTTCTTTCTTCGAGTTTTTCGATTCGGGAATTAGGCGTACCAGATTCTCCGGATAAAGGGAACTATAAGCAAATGCGGCCACCTTCTGGCGTGGCTCAATTACATATTTAGATTCGCCTTTCAACTCCAAAAGTCTTTCCCATTAAATAAAAATAAAGAGGAGCTCTTAAAAACTTTGTTTCCTCTAATTCCCGCAAAAATGGATCTTAATCAACATCATGGATTTATTCATATTATCTAAATTATTGATGATTATTGCAGAATATTTATAATTTTAGTAATTATAAGTAATTCAGTTTTAAGCGAACACGGTTTCGAGGTGCCCGTCAGCACTGTCCACATGTTATTGTCACAGAATGCTACATATTATTGTTTAAAAATATACCATTTCAATGTAACTTGAACTTAAATATTTCTACCGGAGCAGACCGAAAAACGCAGGATCAGTATATTCAGGGGGTGAAACCAAACTCGGCAGGGGAGAGGGAAACCCGTACAGGAAATTATACGTTAAATCAGCATTTAAAAAAGGAATACTTAGCATTAATATTTGTAACTTGCCCACATCGCCCTTAGGCTGAACCCCTTAGGCAGAGGAACCCGTCCCGTTTTATCTGTCTGTTTTCAATTGCCGACCGCGAAAGCCTAATTAATACGGACTTAGCTTTACGGAAGGGATATTCGGAGAGGGCGCCGGGGCGTTCATGAATATTGAGCAGGCGGTGTGGACGGTCTGGTCCGAGACAAAACACTGAGGCCCCTCAGCCGAGATATTTATTATGGCCAGTAGCGCCAGCCTGCTGTTTATTGCCAGTGCACATACGAACCCCTCGTGTTATTGAGAGACCGACCCGTCTAAATCCCGAATGCCCCCAATTATGTTCAACCCCAATACTTGACCCCTACAATCGAGCGGTAAGCTGCAATCTAAGACCGGTACCCGGGAACCTCCCTTCATTACGTTATCGTAACATTCCTTATAAGGAAGATATATTTACTGCTTGGCTATTATTTAAACGTTTTTTCTGTTTCTACTAGCTTACTTAGACATTGTCGGCAGCGTTCTGGTCTGCCATGAGATCGGTTCACCAAATGGAGGCAGACGATGGCAGATTACTTTGTTTATCCTTTGATTTCAATCCTGTCAACTTACGCGTTCATTGCAATAGAAAGGTCTGTTGCAGATGAAAACTCGCGTGAAACATTGCACAATCGCGTGCACGGTGAATATGAAATTCGGATGATATTCACGAAGTATTACATTACCGTAAAGGTTTCAGACCCTAAAATCAGACGATGAAATGTGGGCACGATTATAAAATACGTATGAAATTAGAGAAATGTAAGTAAAAACAACAAATGCAGGCATGAAATACAACATAGTATAGATTGTATAGACCGTAGGGCGAACACTGAGCCTGTTCTCGTGTGCGTGAATGATGGTTCTAGCCGGGACCGCTTTTACACCGCAGCCAGTCGATCGGGTGCAATTATAGTGCCGCCAGAGCACCAAATGAAATCTTGAAATATCGTTAATGCGATTGCCGTCGAAAATGGCCAACACTGGCCAATTATTTCAACGGCGCCATTTATCTCCGCTGCCAGCAACAGGGAGCCCTATTTCAAAACGATCCATTTCAAGTGAGCCATAAATCCATAAAGATAAAGACTCCAACTACATAAAGAGTCGAGACCACGAAATATGGGACAATCCCGAGTGGTAGCCGCTTATAAGGACGGTGGACAATTCATAAGTGTCCGTGAGACGAATTAAATAATTTATTGTCCACCAAACATTCAATTTTATCTCTGCGGAATTGTCGAAGTAGTAATAAATACATCTCGTTCTATTCTATTTACTTTATTATTCCAACTATCGCAAACTCCGGCCCGACTACAATAAAGGAAATAATATCCCACACTGTGTCCGCGTAAGGAAAATACAAAAGAACAATGCCTGGGGTCAATGAAAAAAAAGATAGCGACATTTCAATTTAAAAAGTCAATTTCGATTTAAAGGGTGATTTTAAAAAAGGGTAGGGAATTCTGAAAACAAAGCTGACTGAAATCTAGCTAGCGGATGATAAAACAAAACTAGTTTTTAAACAGTTTTCAATCTTAACAGTAAAACAAAACAGTAAATCATTCTGAATGCTTCTCGCCTTTTTTTACCCGCAGAAACTAATAATACCGGCAAGGGAGTGGTCTGGGGCCACACCTTCCAGGTGTACATTACACATCACGCACGGCAAGGCATTATATAAAGCGAGGCCATTATACAAATATACACCAGTTAAATAATTCACTCGTAACAAGTTAAAAGAAAAGTATAAGGGTAAAGACGAAATTACAGGCTTGACGGTCTAAGCCATAATAGGCTTTCATGTTCAAACAAAAATTCACTCGGAATGTTTTCTCTCTTGTTGTGGGCCAAAAGCAATACCGATGTCGGCTTCTTGCCAAAGTCGGTGTCAGTACGTCAGTTATAGTAGATCTGACATCTCAGAGAGTTTCGAATCCCTCCACCGTTGTCTACTTCCTCAAACTTATCAGTCTGGTAGCCATCAATAGAATTCTGCTATTGAAATCATAAGGTTCTTTCGTATGATTCGTTATCGTTGAGACGTCCTGTCACTACTTGCTAAGACCATAGAGTAAACTAATACCATAAAATAAAACCCTGCAGGAAGGCTAAATAAACAGTTCTAATCTAGAATATTCAATTGATTATCAGTTACCCAAACTCATTCAAGTATTTAAGAAACAAAAACCGAAAAATTGAATTCATGTAAAGTACGCGTTGTGATTTTTATTTGGTGGGTTGGGACCAAACCTCCCAATACTTTATGATATAAATTAAATACAAGTTCGCAATTAAAAACACAGTTTAAACGCACCTTCAAAACTAATGAAAAACCTAATACAGGATAGCATTAAGCTTCCCCTCATTAAACGAACTCGAAAGCCCGCGGCGCAAAAGCTAATGCGGTCTCAACAGTAAAATCGGAGATAATGCCAAGTACTTAACCCACTTTAATACGGTTCCATTTTCAGGGGCTGGGGGAATAGTGGCGGAGAGACCAAGTTACAAGCAATCGCTCCGGTTAATCAAAATAATTACTGATCCGAAATTTGGGTTAAAAGTCCGCCCACGCGAAAATCTTGGAGGAAACCGGAGCTAAAGATTCGTGCCAGATTATCGGGGGTTAACGGAGCTTACTTTAATTATCTTCGCTTTAAATAGGAACATTTATAGGAATATTTAAATGACCTATTTGGCGCCGCTGGTTATGCACGGCCCGCAACTTCATTATATAATTCGGCCGTTCCCAGTTTTCTTTTTGGCAAGATTTTCTTATCCACTCCGCCTTGTAGTAAATCAAAAACAGGATAACTAATATTATTGTCCTATTTTTCTAAGATAACAAAATTCAGTCATGTGCCATATAATTAGTTTGAGATGTATAATAAATACGGAATGGGAAAAATATCATACAGCAATTCTATGAGCAAACTTGCAAATTTGGTGATAATCAAATATATCAATACGGCTAATAGTTTCCCTATATTTATATTGGTCCTAACAGGTCTTTCGTCGATGGAACGTAATTATCCTGGGAAGACAAGTAAATCGTTTACCTGGTTCACAATGCGGAAATATAATATGACGGCTGCTATTGAGTGACACGCGAGTGAGGAAAGGGGTACATTAAAAGCGGAATTCCAACACCGGCTAATACCCGAGGGGCCACTTCCATTCGGTAAAGCGACAGCACAAAGCTAGGCCGCCCGTCTGTTCCTCCCAAGGAAGACGGTGGTAAATTTTACGGGCGAAATGACTCATTGTTTTCAATGCCGACGGCGGGGGGGCGAATAACCGGGGAAGCGCGAAATCCCCCACGGAGCGTTATCCCCGAGCATAATAATGATCCTGGAGAGAGTGAGAGAGAGAGGGTGAGAGTCCGCGTTTATTCAGGACGATTGAATATAATGGTCCCTGGGCCGCGCCCAAAATGGACGATCCGACGCTCCATTAACCTCGTTAAGAGGGAGACTCATTTATTCATTGTTATACCCCCGCCCCGCTGGTACCCGCTTCGGCGAAAGGACATTTCCGCGGTAGTGGAACGTCCCATCCCCTTTTCGGCGGCTGTTGAAGAGCTTAAGAAATTGGTAGCTAATGCGCCATCAACACCTCCGGCCCAGGTAGGACCCCCGGACATTATCCCCGGATATTACCGGACGCTAATTGGGTGTCTTCTCATAAAAGTAATAATACGATAACCTATAATCTCCGAAAACAAGAGAGGGCACACATTTTTAAAGTTTTAATGTAAACAAATAAAAAAAATACTCATATTACATATCTTCATATTTACAACTCGATTGATCGAGCACCGCAATTTTAACAAATATGACTTCTATATTAATAATAATAAATTTGTAATAGCATGCATATTCAACATTACAAATGCACGTATTTATATGTTAAGGAAAATGCGTTAATAATATTAATTTGGATATTGGCAATTTAAGGCATGTTTGCACCGTTACACTACGCCGGTACACTAAACAACGGCGTTAGTGGAATTGCTGGTCGTTCCAAATCTACCTCTTTTAATAAATTCAAATGATCAATTATAATGATATGTAGGATGTAAACGCGTTGGTTCTACGGATTTCCCATCAACAGCATACTGGAGCTAATTAGGAGGGAGGAAATTGTTGCCGTTGCTTGATAATAAATAATAAAACTGGGAAAACATACGTACAAAATTTTTGGGGAGAAAATGATGTAAATTAAGAATTATTTACTTAAGGTACTTTCTGAACGATCGTTCAACAATAACTGGCCCCTATGCAAGATTTCAATTCTTCAGACGACACAAGATTGAGGGGCCTCAAAACGGCGTGGGTGAGAACATCGAACGCGGGTGGCTATTATTTCGCCGCATACTTGGAAAAGCGTTTTCTCCTCGTGTAAACAAGTAACACGTCGATAACCTATTTCCGACTCCCGCATTTGAATATAGGCGCGTGTGTGGGGTTGAGGAGTGGGTTGGGACAGGAAAATGAAAATACGACCATTCAAACCGCACCGTAACGAGATTCGGGGAATCAATTTCGGCTAAATTTCCAACCCCCGGGTTACTGATCCGGAAAGTTACTGCCAAAATACTTTTTCGAATATTTATTTTCGAACAAACCATTCAGAATCCAATCATCTTGATCATGCCTATGGAAATATCATATACAAAAGTACATAATAACATTTTCCCTTTAAGATGTAATTGAAAAGAAAACCTACAATTAAATGATATTACCGAAGTTCACGATACAATATTGAACCTTCGGAATTCAGTTTGACTTCTATATCAACACCAGTGCTTTATAACCAAGTTCTGAAGGTAATATTAAAATCGAAAATATCCCCCTCCGTTTCGGTAACCAAAAACCTTTAATGAAAAAGATTATTTGAGATTGATGATTTCGTAATCAGTTTCACTAGGAGATGGACAAACAAACGAACATAATTAAGATTTTAGTATCGAACAAGCCGGTGGATTCGTTAATTATATCCTTACGAAAGGAGTAGTGAAAGTAAACAAAGTCAAACTGTGCGCGAAGTAAAATTAGAAAGCACAGGAGTAAAAGAGCTCAACTGAAGATCAATCAGAAACACGATGCGTCGATTTTTCAATTTGTAAAAGAGGATATTTTTAAAACGAGACCCATTTAAGGAATATAAATGAAATTCATCGACTCTAAAAAACGTTGATTCTGAAATGTAGTTTGGAATTTTCAAAATCTATAAATAACATCTTAGTGTGAAGAAATTACTTTATAAAAAAAATAATGTAAAGTGTAATGTACATAAATTTGGACTTACTGCCACTATCCAATCCTTTTAAGGTCGTCGTAATGGCCTCATCATAACAGGAATCTGAAAAAGAAATGGAATGATGTCTTTAGTATGGTTAGGACATACTCTAAACAGCAATGTTGATTTACTATACAGTACAGAATCAGACAGAAAGCAATATTATGACCGCATATTTTAATGCTTTTTAAATGCGTTCTTGAACGATAATTATCCGTTTAAACTATTTTAAACGGTTAGTTCCCAACTGTTGCTGAGTTTGATGCAACTTCGAAAAATTGATAACGGTGAAAAAGAGATTGATTTTTGTATGGAAAAGTAGATTCAGGACTTGTTTTTGATCGGGAGGCTACAAAATTATAACATTACGAGTTCGTTCGATTACAAAGAATGGAGGTAAATTAAAGATATCATCAAAGGATTTGTCAAAATCATGCGGAAAGTTGTGTAACAGATGGCAAAGTTCTGTAAAGGCGGTCTTTTCTTGAAGAACGGCAAGTGAATCACGGGTCAGGTAATTTATTGCATAATTTCTAATTCAGACGTCGCCTAAGCTGGCTACCTTTTCGTCTCACAGACTGGCATTAATAGTTTGGCCTTTAGGATTCCCTGCGAGAAGTCCAAGAGGAAGGGAAAAGAGTTTCAGACTTGTTGAAATACCCTTTATGTGTCTCGGTTATGCGTTTAAGAAGCGGGTCTCGCTGGGACGTCCGGCTCAAAGGGCGAAGGCGGAAAAGCTTCTGGGGAGGAGACCGAATTCAACAGGGCGGGCATAAATTGCAGGAGGGGGGCGAAATTTCTGCCGTCTTAAAATATTTAAGCCGTCCTCCGTTAAATGAATAATGCAGGGACAGGAGACCGGCCGTCGGGGACGGAACAGGGAGCCGGAGGTTGCACAGATTATTGGGTCAAACCATGAAGCCCAACTTTCCCATCCGCCTAAAATGCATTGTTGATAGGAAACAATGTCAAAAGAGACTAATAGACAAAACCAGTGCTAAGTCTTCCCCTAAGTCGGAAGAATTTTATAGAACGGAGAGGATATAGAACATCGAGAAAACTACCGTACAATGAGGAACCTCATACCTGAATTCCTTTTCGATGTTCCTCCAGGACACATGTATAATCCATACATCACATGAAGACTATACCGAAATATATCTCATATTTGGACGGGCCTTATTTTAATTGTTGAACGCAGGATCGATCTGTATCGTATTCAAATACTTTTTGTACGATAAATATTTTTAAAAATAAAACTCACCGGACTGGTACACTATCAGAGTGGGTGGATTCAAAACGCTGCCCGTCTTCGATATAAACCGGAGATTAACTTGATTTACAGTGGATGCCGGATCCACTGAATGGTGGAGCTCCATAAATTATCGAATTGACAACGATTCATCAGAGAGTATTGTTCGGGCGGAGATAACGTTCCAGTTAAGTCTATAATGGGACAAGGTAGACTATTCTGTACCAGTCTCGGCAAGATTTATGAGTGATAGTATAATTCGAATGGAATAATTGTCAATAATAAAGGGAAATTACTTAACGAACTAACTGACAGCATTGATTTCTTAGCACTATTTAAATAAATACTTAATTCCCACATACATTCATGTAACATCATCCCCGCTTATTTGTCTCCCAGTAAAAATTCCGTCCAAATATCACCCGCAAGGTAATTGACCTAATGATAATTTTTGTCAAGACAAAGTAAAATTCCGTAATTAACGCCATACACTTAAAATTAGTTTGGGTTTAAAAAATTTTCTAACACACTGTGTCACCGAAATTTCGAGAAACCGACGAAACTGATGTTACAAAATAAAATAAAAATATCACCGCAGGATATTCAAAACCTCGTGGACGCGCAAACAAATATTTTCAATCGAAAATGAAACTCTTCGTTACTCAAAAGTTCTGACAGACGCAATTGATTAATTAGTGTGCGGTAAAGGATGCGGACTGTCGGACTGCAGAAGCTGTTAAAAGTGCGTACCGACAGAATGTGTTCAACGTGTAGGAAATGTGGCAATATCCAAATTTGCCAAACCAATATTTTTTCTGCCGACCAATTAAAAAAACCGAACCGGCGAGGAAAACCGGGAGGCGGAAAGTGGCCCCACTCGAAAACACAGCGAGCGGCGGAAGGTCAATTTCCGTAATAACTTTTTTATTCGTGCGTTATAACAAAAAACGGGGGGTGTTTTAACTAGGTGCTGTAGTGTGGGCGGGTAATTAAGCAGGGCTCGAGAGAGGAAAGGGAAAGCCACTGAAAGTTGATTTCAGCCAGGAAATTTCTGTACGAAGCCTAGTGAAAGCCTCGAGGCGCTCAAACAGGCCCGTCATCCGCAACACAGAAGACGCCACGGGATGTTTTTGTTTCGGCGATGTCTGCTTTTGTACGTCTGTACGCCTGCAGCCCTACGCAAAATATTTCCCAGCCGAAATGAGCGCGGCGAACCGAATTACCGAACCGGGCTTTTCCTCGGATAGAAGTCTGGATTTCGTTCTGCCATTTTGACACGCCGAGGTATAAGGAAAAACCCTAATTTTCAATACGTCAGATGCGCCACAAACCTGAGTTAATGTTGCAATTCATGCTGCAATTACAATTTGGCAAAGAAAACAGTTCGAAAACGCACCTATATTACCTATTACCCCTTTACACATAGATTTCTCCAACTGCCATTCGGTCCAACGCTTTCTCCATTTGAAAGGCCGATATTTAATGAGGAAATTCAAGTCTTCACTTTCGATGAGAGCACATATCGTCGCCTTAATGTTATTGCTTTGAAATGCTGGGTATCTATACACATTTTAGACAACCGATAAATTAGTTTATATTGTTACTTTCTGACTCATGTTCGTTTCTTAAAATCCATTAGCCGAAAATCCGCGAATAAAATCAACTGTTTAATAAAATTTGAACTGTCGCACTGTATAGTGTCTCCCGTTGCGGCAATCTACACTGTGGGGGCCGAAACAATAACGGCGCCCGAAGAAAGACAATATCGGAAACTGCGGGACAGGGCCGAGAGGGGAGGCGAAAATAAGAGCTCTATATTGGAGTGGGACGGGGACGCGGGACTTTAACAATACGGTTATTGTATTGCGTGGGCGGGGGTGGGTTCGTGCCGGGCTTATTACCCCCGGGCCCTCCCGTCCCAGACGTGTCCGTCTAATAGACGCTTTGACCGAGAAACAAACCGCTCCACGACGTCCAATCTCCAACCCCGGGGGGTTGACCTCAAATCGGCCATTGTGCCCGACTACGGGCACCGTCGAAAATTAACGTCGAACGCTCACATCGGAACACACGGAAAATGTTTAGTTTGGAATACCATAATTCTTTTGTCGGTATCGGCTGTTGGCCGATCTATTTTCAATAGATTTTTCATCGGTAAAGTATCGTGGCGAGCGGCTGACATATTACATTGAGACTATTATTAAATTACAATAAATAAGCTCTGTTCAATCTATTTCAAATAATCAGGGGGATATATGAATGAATTGATACAGAAATTTGAAGAAATGATACAAACAAGTTTCAATAATACAGTCGAAAATTGTTAACGCTGCAATTGATAACCGAGTCGGAACAGACCGTCCTTTGTATGTAAATGAACCTATCGACGAGGGGGTGTACTTTTAAAATTAATTCAATAAAAACCAGAAAACAATGAGCCGTTTCCATTTTCAAAATTCGCCGGCCGCCGATAAAACGCCGGTTACTACACGGGGTCTGGCCGGTGCAGTTTGGCCGGAAACACTCCCGGGCGGGCGGCAATAATAAACGCTTAATATGTAAATAAACGGCCTTAATAGGCAATTAACCGGGAGAGGAGCGGCGGGGAGAAAAAAGGAATTATAATGAAAAGACCGTTTGGATACAAATAGGAGGAAGGCTCTTTCCAGGGCCGAGGTCCCGCGGCAATAAACCCGGGGCCCTGGTTAACAGGAGGAGGATTACAATGAGAATACAGTCGGGCCCCAAACGAAGCTTTAGCCTTTGGCTTCTATCCTCGAGAGCTCGATCAGCGAACCGACGTTTGGAATTGGGACAAAAGTGTACAGACGCGAGACTGAGGGCGCAACTAATTTAATACTGCTATTCGTTGCTGAAAATTCGGAAAATGACTGGGTATCAAAACTGGATTCCGGGAAAAAAGATTGATAGATCAATTTCCAAATATTACCAATAAAAAATGGATGATTTGAATGATTAGAAAGACATTTTAAAGGAAGACAGTAGGGGGAACATTTGCGAAGAAACATGTTTGCTTTTACAAGAAAACTGACTGTCTTAGGAAATTATTGTCCTTTCAAAACCAGTCTTTCTTGAACGCATAAATCGCTAAAAAACGATGTAGGAAAACCTTAATTAGGAGAAATCATAAAATGGGGCGCCAAATTAAAATATTACTCCAAGCACAAACTAATGATGTAATCTGACGAAATTAAATTTCCTAAGAATAGGGTTATGGTAATGTAAATCAGTTATAAAAATTATATTTTATAACTTTTGTCTAATGAACTATGTTTGTAGTTTGTCATTGGGTGTAGAATCCTGCAATTTCCGCCTGCAACCGAAATGTATTAATAACAAATTGAACAGACCTTAGCATTAACAGCTTTAGATTTTATGTTCGCGCTCCAACCCTAAAGGTTATGATACAAATATTTAGTAATGAACAGTTTACTGTTGCATTACTTGACCCCATTAATGTGGAACGGCGGTCGAAGTCGGATATATCAGATTAATCGATTCCGATTGTTCTAGGAAATGCAATCTATCAATTAAGGTAACTGAAAATAAAATAATACCGGGGAGACCAACTAACAAGCAAGAAAGTACTTTACGTCGCAACAATGCGCAAACCTCCGATAGGTTAAATGTAAGATTTAATGATTGTAATATGAATAATATATACTGTCCTTATCGCAATTCCACTTAGCAATTGAAAGTGGAACAGAATACAGATTTCGGCCTTTCATTAATCTGATTACTGAATTATCAGATTTCTGGTCTGTCAGGATAAAAACAACTTATAGCTGACGTTGTTGATATAGCTAGAGAATTGATTAAGAAGTCCAAACATGAATGTAAGAAGTCATGAAGTATCGGTTATGCCAACATATATCCAATAAACACATAAATTATGCACTACAAGATATATATTTACGGTGGCATAGTCATACCATAATAAAAATATCGTTTCTTTCAATCAAAAGTGGCTTTTCTGTAGTCCTGGGTTTTCTAACGATGTATTTTGTATTTATTTTTATCGAGACAAAGGCTGTAATATATTTCCTTGTAATGTGAGTATGCCTCAGAGAAAGGGGTGAAAAAATGTGGTATTGATAATAGTCTTCCCCTTATATATAAGGGAAGGTTCAACAGTGTGAAATCGGAAGTCCGAACACATAAAGTCTGTATAAAACTGTGACGGCGTTGGGGCGGAATTAAAACGGATAATCGTAAATATAGGCGGCCAAAAACAGATAAGAGCCACGAGCCTCGGCCAATTGCCCGACGGGTCGTTTGTTATTTTATCAACGGCCGCCGAGCGATCGGAACAACGCCGATATTAAATCCCCGGGCCAGGGCAAACGGAAAAAAATAGTTCACCTTCCCTGGATATATTTACTTCCAACATTTATTAGGGGTTTTATCGGGTTCAAGGGTCGAATCGCTTCGGTGTCGGTTTGTCGGCCGGTTTTGAAATACTGCCGGCCTCATATCAGTGAAGTGTACAGAATTAAAATTCTACGCTTATAACTTGTATAATTTCTTGGAAGGTTTAAAAATTGCGTAGCTCTAAGATAATGTTCTCCAAATTTAAGTGTAAATGAATAAACAATTTGAATGTTTTTTTTCTAGTTGCCTAAGCGTACAATTTCTACCTTACTATATAAAACGAGAGGATAATCTCATATCTCGACTAAATTTTTATAACAGGAGAGTTTTATTTATTCGACACATCTGACTCGGGTTCGTAATGACGCAACACATTTCGAACACACATACCGCATCTTTGCCTGTCGTTAAAGTGACCGTTGAACCGTCATTAAAAGTTTTCCTGGAGGGCCATACAGCCGGTGCTAACGCACTAGGAACACCCGTTGTCCAGGGAATCGTTAGGGGAGGAAGGAAAAGGCGTTAGCGGCCTTTCTGGTAGTACCGTCCAGCTACTACAGAACCATAAGCTAGGGAGCAAAATAAATGAGCCTATGAACAGACACCGGTTCTATTTATCGGTCGGAACACTGGACTCGAATCTATTGTTGAGTTTTGCTTCAGGAAAACTCAGTCAAAAACTTTTTACTTCAGGGAAATGTAAAAACGAAGACCGACGCGGAATAAACCGTGGGTGAGGCGGCCCCTCGAAGAATGCCGAGAGGGCCCGGGTCGATAAGGCGAGACGACAGGAAGCAAAAGGGCCTTGTTAGCCGGCCGGTGATAGACAGCCGGGACGCCTACAACCAGACACAGATCCACAATTATTCCCGTTCAATTCCCAAGATCTGTCAATCCCTCAGGACCCTCATGACCGCCAAGACGGGCACCCGACGAAAGATGCCTCCGTTCACATATTCCATGTATTTGTTACATTCGACTATAAAAATATGCTTGCTCGGGGCACCGAAAGGTGTTTAATTTCCTCCAGGAGCAAAACATAAACTCCACTACTAAATAAGGCTCCTAAAATAATAAAATCTCGGTATTAATTTAATTCAAATCAATTCGGGAACTAAATAAGTCCATTTATAAAATACAATATTCCGCGTTACTTCCAGGCTGATTTGGATTAGTAAGCAGATTGCACATGTATCGCTGGTATATTTTCTGATTAGAAATCCCCTATTACATTTAACAAAAAACTCTTTTATACAAATAATAAAAATATTCAGGAGGCAGGATAGGGTAAGAGAGGGTGGAGTAGGGTTCTGGTACGACGACCCCGGTGGAGCGCGTCGACCCGCAAGAGATCAACGCGACAAAACAAACAAACCGCGACAGACGACACTGACACATTGTTTTCCTACTACCCCGATCTCGCCAACCCCGATCCCTCGTTTTTCACGAATATATCCACGAGTTGGACGGACCTTATCCGACCCGTTGTCCCGTCATACACTGTTTCGCATTCTCCCCATCAGAAAACGCTCTGATCCTAGAGGCTCCTCCTGGATCTCCTACAGATCCAGCACTGTAATCTGGTCGCCGTAATGAAATGCCACCGAGAACCTCCAGTGGAGAAAGATTGCTTATCCTTCACGACAATTTGACCGTAAAATAAATTAATAACCAAGTACCGCCCCCGATAACCCAAAGGCCACAACACACACTCTCTCTCTCTCTCCCTCTCACAAAATTACATCTCTCTCTCTCTCTCTCTCTCACTTTAAGGGCAGGCTCTCCCCACCGGCCCGGGGTGGGCGCACACTGCATTTAAATCGATTCATTTACTCTTGGGGGGGACGAAAGCCACCGCTAAGGCGGCCCGATATGAAAATCCACCGCCTCCCCTTCGTCACGCGTTTGTCGCCGCCTAACATCGGACAATTGGCAAAGACCCTACGAGTCGGGTGACGCCCGGCAATAAATTCAAATCTGTTTAACAAATTGCGTAAGAAGGAAAACTGGAGTTAAATGCCCGAGCGAATTATATTTTATTTATTGCGCTGTCGGTCAAACAAATAAATCGTCTAACATTTTAAAATTTACATATTAAATTTTACACACGTCTGTCAACAGAAACGGAAACAGCGTAGCGGTGGCCTACATGCGTAAGGCGCCCCAAGAATCTACAGAAGCCAAAACCGGGCCGGCACCCCCCGCCGCAAACAAACTTAAATTAATCCTAAGATCATTAAAGTTTATTCGGGAGCCAGAAGAACTTGGTGAAGTATAGTTGTTTGGATCCGGAAAGGGGGAGGGCGGATAACAAATACATTCCAGTCTGGGGTAGGCGAAAGTTTGGCTTGCGAAGTCAGTGTGGCCAGTTGTCCCGGACGGGGCCGAGGGTGGGGGGGGGAGGGAGACCGCAACTGACGGCGTTACGAATGTTGGTGAGAGTTTGCTCGCGCGGAAGGGTGCCGGTATTTATTGGAGCCGGGCCTTCACACCAGGCGACCGTTTATAAGCGGAAAGTCAGTGATGAACTTTCCTCCTAGTCCAGTGTAGGGTCTATACGTAGCATTCTCGGTAGCAATATGCCAGGTATCTCCTTCCTCGGTTTGGGTAAACGCGCAAAGACACTATTAAATATTATTTCCTTTGCGGCTTCCTGCCACCGCTCTTACCGTGGGCTATAATATATTGACTCCCGCAGTTGAGAAATCGGGTATAGACTGATGAATTTCATCCGTCCCGATCATGTAGCTAGGTACTCCCAGTTGAATAAACGATGACAATAGGTTGAGAGAAAAAATGTTGCAACCAAAGCGAGATGCGAACCCGTAAAAACAAGGGAGCCGTCCTAACGAAGTTTTTATTCTGCGAGTTCTTCCCTTTTCTAAAGTAAACTCTTTTTGTTAACAGTAGCCAACTGTTCAATTATGCATTTTTATACACTGGCGAGGCCGGGGGTTTCTGACACGAGGCAATTCCCGACTTCGGCGAGTGACTTTACATTCTACGGAATACGTATCGTACTTAAGATTTCGTCTCGTAGATTTCGAAGTGTGTAAGAACAGAATCATTTTTTTAAATGTATATTGTTTCGATATAAAAATGTATTTTCCTAAAGCCAGAGTTCGAACAAGGACAATACGGTAAAAGTTTTATAAGATTGTTCACGTAAATACGGTCTTCTGAATATTTCTTTGGCAATTTAAACTTCAGTAATCGGGGCAGCCGACAGGCGTTAACTGGACTCGATTGGTGACGGTGAGAAGCGAAACGCTGATACGATCATAGGATGATAAAAACCTGGACTAGTGAGAGTGATGTACGATCTTGACTTAATGTAATGCAGTCCCTTACAGGAGTTCCCAAGGTTATAAGATTTATAATCCCAACTTGGCCCGGCTCCGCCTCAAGTACAGTAATTTACTGGTCTTAAATTGTAACGGATAGTATCCGCCATTGTTCCGTAATACGGGGAATTGGACATAACCTTTTTCGCCATTACAGAGAAGTAGGGGCGGGACGCATGATGAAATGCCATTATCGGTATAACCGCTCGAAAGATCTATTACAGATGTTGCGCAACCGAACGAGCGGTGCAAAGGCGGACACCATAAAATACGGACGAAGCGATAGTAAACAGTCCCGGGGGCAGAAGAGCGTGGGCAGAGGAGAAAATCGCCCCACGGAACAATCTTGGACGGCTTGGAGAAAAACAATGAAAAAATTGGTACCAAAATAAAGGAAGACATTATTCATACAGTGCCTTCGGAAAATAATACGAAGGCAGTAATCACGAATGATCGCCACCCACGTTCAAAACATACGCACTGTAAGCACCAACATTCGTTTATGGAATTTTGTAATTTCCCCAAATAATTCTACCCTTGTATTTTCCCGATTATTCAAGCTCTGATACTACACATACACTGGTGTATATACCTCAGTACATATTATAAATTACAAAACGAAATGTTACTCGAAACTAACTTTCGAAATACTCGTTAATAATCAGTGTATTATGCACATATTCAAAATATAAGAAACATATAAATGGCTCATTATTATACTCATAACTGCATTTCAGAAAAAATTATACGTGAAGTGTTTAAAATCGTATTAAATTATTGCTATCCGAATAATATTAATTTCCGAAATAATTCCGATGTTTCCGATTTGTAATTCCCCTCATGTGTAATCACATATTAATATCACAAGTAATACCGATCAATTAAACAAGCGTTTCACTAAACGATACCAATGCTAAAACGAAATTCATTTATTTTGCAGTAACCTAGTCAGCGAGTAATAGGATTAGTCTCCCCTGCCAAATAACGATACATCAATATCCTCTTAGCGGTTATACGAACAAAGTAATTGGGAATATTTCAAAGCTTGTATAATTTATGGAAAGTCAGTCTATCTGCATTACAATCGCCAGGTCAGAATTACATGTGCGGCAAAACAGAATCGGAGTTGTAAAAGAGGGAATTAGGGTGTTTTACTTGGCTGTAATTTAATTGCAAATTCAACGAATTTCTAAAAAGGTGCTTAAGAGGAAGGACAGAAGGTGCACGAAGTGAGAAATGAGATTGACATTGTGCACTATTTTATCTAAAGGAGTATTTCCGGTCGATAAATGTAAAACGAGCTCGACAAAATTAAAAAAAATTTTTTTGCAAACAAAAACCCAAAAGGGCGTAATACGACCGCAATCAAAGTTACAGTGTGCCACAATACAGTTCAGAAATAACTTATCATGCTATTATGTCGCTCTATTGAGAGTTATAAGGACAATAAAACGTATTAAAAATGCTTTCCTGTATGATACCGATAGTAAAAATTTTTGCTAGACATGGGTGTACCGACGTAAAAAAGACACATCAAAACTTACAATAAAACATCTAATATAAGAAATGGCAGTCCAATATCATTTAGTAAATTTAAATCTGCTCAAAAAGTAAAAAGCGTTGAATAAAAAGTGTTGAACATACACAACAGCCCCAAACGTGCGGCTGTGTTCAACATAACGTTGAGAACAAGGACGGTGTCTTAAATAATCCTTGAAACTAATCTAGAAACCTGAGCCTCCGAATAACATTTCCGTCAAACAGTGAAACGACCAATATAAAAATATAAAAAGGTCCAGGAAAGTTTAATAACCTCATTAGATCACCAACCGATAAGCGTGCCTTGAAATAATGTCCGTACGTTTAAGGCCAGGGGCGTTGCTACAGATCGGCAACCGGTTCCCAAAGGATGAACTCCACGATTTTGTTGAAATATAAAATACACGGAAGAAATGCGAAAATTATTCTTAGAATTTGAATAAAACATCGATTTCTTGCTCTACAGGTGTCATAACGTTTGAATACGTTAAAGGTCTGCCAACGGGAAACAAATTTTCAACATTAAAAACAAATTATACTCGAAAGAGTATGCAAAATATACAGTCAAGAGTTTTCCACAATAAAAATACAGAATAATCCTACATAACTGGTTAATTTATAGGAACAATGTCTGACACAGGTTAATTCAACGTTTTAGAAAAAAATTAGTAGTTTTCAACCCGGTACTGCCAGATGCGAAACTGACTGAGGATGATTTCGAGAGTCTTTAAGAATTCATATCGTAACGATATTTTAATTGTACAGTAAAAATAAGCGAAAGTTGTACATTTCAAGACAATATAGTTTTAGAATAATATGTTGTCGAGAGGTTACTACTACCTTGCAGGTATGACTTGAAGATTAAAATATCAGTTTGAAGTAAAAGTTGAAGTAAAAACCCGTTAGTACGGAGGAGCCCGGATATCCAATAGCGGTTAAGTCAAGAGGCCGTGGCCTAAATCGGGGCCAAGGAAGGCCTTCAACCGACAGGCTATTAGACTCCTGAAGGGAAGTGTGAGCCCGACCCACGGGGGACATGCACTATTTTATTTATAAAAAGAAACATAGCCTTTAAGGTTCGACTAGATCACTGTAATAAACTCCATAATGCATGGCTTACAGAGAAGAATGAACGCACGCGTATAAATAATAAATCAAATAAGGATATACATTGTAAAATAATACGCATCCCGACTCATTAATTATTATTAATTTTTATTCTACAAACAGACTTGATTCCGACAATTTAATCCAACCCGGATAAAACAAAGGACGTAAGAAGGGCCTGGATGTAGGTCAATGAAGAATGATCGCCAGCGATGTTGAAAGCCGATAGAAGAAAGAGAGTCCGCCCGAGGCTGGCCCTCCCTTTTATTTAGACGAGTAGGAAAAAAAAGGCTCTAAAAGTGGGATCACAAAAAACCCAGCCGGGTTGCATAACTGGGCGGCTGGGAGACCGGCCCTTGCACAACACCACCATCGGCAGCTTAATTCACATTTCTATACTGATCGGCACCGCATTCCAGAGGGGCTGCTGCCACATCCGCCCGAGGAATGCGCCCGCCTCCCCCTTCGTGAATGGCCGCGCGCGCTTATGCCTCTGAAACATACTGCTGCCCAATTAGATCCACTCTTTCTTCATGACCGAACAGAAAGGTGGAGCCACGTGTAAAATGCAGTATTAAGCAGTATATTAGTGAAGAGAGTTGACTTCAATGATTACAATTTATTAGGTCGCAATTAGATAATAAATCCATCTCCGAGACCTTGCAGTACTTAAACAGCAGCAAATGTTAAAGGTTCGGAAATAAAATAGGATAATTATAGGCGAACTGTAAGTCTACTGCCACTATCTATTTCTGAATTTACAGATTCAACTCAGCTAGGTAGTCTCCTGTTTAGCGATAAATGTTCAGCATAAAATAAATATTAAATGCGTAAGCCGAGTCCGCTCATTAATATTTCAAAAATACAGAAACTGTAAAATAACAATAACTACACACTTATAACCTCTAGGTCGGACAGAAGACATGTCATTTGAAACCTTTTCGGGCAGGTATAAGGAATGACGGACGGCAGATAGCGCATCTAAAATCTAGGTAAAGTTCGCTTTTGTACTTCCTGTACGGGCCAACATTGGAAACGTGCTGTCGGGGACGTCACGAGCTCGAATGAGACCGAACATTTTACAATACAGGCCGCGAGATTCCATTGTGAATTGGGGCGTGATTCGGCCGACTGATGAAGATCGAAAATTGCTCTATGTATTTAGAAGACCCATTGTCGCGTAACAACGCCGGCGGGACAATGTCGCGAACGCAGGTAACGCGATTTAATTACGGGCCGAAACAAAACGTCCGAATTCCATCCGTCTTGGGAAGTTAGGTTGTTGCCGAATTGTTGCCTCGTGTTGCCGAGAGGGTAGCGCTGATGAGAGCGCTGGGTTTCCTTAATGAACATACGGAAATATGCGGGAGCTTCGATCACTCGGAGAGGAGACAGAATGCTTTACTTTAATGTATCACGGAATTAAATCGTCCCACACACCACCGGGTACGTTCTACTCCCTTAGTAAGCGTGCTAGAATCGTAACGTTTATTCGTACTTTGGTTGTTTTCACCCATGATAATAAGAAATGTATACATAAAACCCCAAATGTATTCATCTCCTACTTGCTCAATAATTTCAATTATAAGGAGGTGGAAAGGTTTATGGTACCTAATAGTAGGAATATCGACTGAAATTTCAGTCATTGCAATATACACACTGAAGTCATTATTTCTTCAGTCAAAAGATTGAAGCGCCGGAAGGTTTTGAATAAATAAATAATTTCAGTGAGCCTGAGAAAAAAAAGGTCGCGCTGATTAAAGATTAAGGAAAATTACTTCGGAAGGGCCTACCTTCTGTATGACTGATGAATTTCACTCCGTTCCGGTTTTTTTTAATCCAATTTCTCTTCAGTAACAGAAAACACTGACAAAATCGCACAGTTCAATGAGGAATCACAATCCGCACAGGACACAAACGAGATCGCACTAGAAAAACTGAACACAGCAATAGCGGCTCCGTTTAGTGGAGTATAGCGGGCCCGACTAGGCCTAGCGAAAGACTGGTAATCGAGAGCGTGGGTCTGCGGGTAAACAGGAGAGGGGGGAGGAGCAGGTATAAAAGAGGGGAAAAAGGGGCCGCCTTCCCCGAGAAGTGTGACAACACACGACGCTACCCCGTACTACCTTTAGCGGTATAAAATCTGGGCAAATATCCCAATCCCGAATTTCTAGCCTTCTCCATAGTGACTCGGCTGACACCAGATTGAAGAAGCGAACGGAAACTGTACAATTATGGCCCAACTATTACAAGACACCGATCAATATTTATTGCAATATTATCCAGTAGTGTGTCGCTCACAGTGCTAACTGCACAATGCCTTCATTCGGACATTTGATTCAGTACAGCTATTTGTTTCCTATGTTGCACCGGTTTCGATTTTCCTTCGCTAGCGTTCAGCTAATAAAACGGCGAGGCGGCGAATAGCCTATAAACAAAGCAAATTGAACACACCCCGGCCGAATTATACGGCTTGAGGTCTTATTGGTAAGTTTATCTCGCGTATAAACTTAGGCTATACTGCCTCATTGGAAAACGTCGCTAATTTTACTCTATATACCGATATAGCCGCACGCTACAGTGTCATTTACACAAGTTGTACGGAACAAACGGTGCGATATTTTATGTATAAAAAAAAGCTGAGGAGGAGAAAGCACGATAGTGTTTGTATTCCGAACACGTCCCGATCTCGAATAACCTGCCAAGTAACAATTTATTTTCGACATTAAACATCAGTCCACGTGTGGCCATTCATTCCTATTGGGAACAGACTGCAGTCTGCGTTCGCGCTGAAAGGCAAATACTATTACATAAGAACTTTAATCAAGGATTCTGGACGCCGGCGAGAGCGGACTGAGACTTTATTAAATACTAAAATGTTTACGACGGTTTAAGAATTATTAAATAATTTTAAAGCAATAATTCATATGCAAATATATGGAAATTGTATTTAAATTCCACTCCATAATCTTAAATAGAGGGACACAATACTCCACGTTGTATTTATTCGCTTACAATGAAGTGCCGGGTATATACTGACCCTGGGACCCCTTCTCGTCGGTTATTTCCATTCGCGTCCGAATATTATCCAAGTAGAGTAGTAACAATGAAATTCAAGAGACGCCTGGGCCTATATTTCTTGCGTTTATATCCACGTCGTAACACTCTAAAGGAACCCCGATCATGAACATTCACGGCTTCGAATTTTCAAGGGGGCATTTCGGGGTCGTACGAGTCCGAATGCGTACTAAGGACACGTATGTGTACCTTCTAAACTAGGTTGTATTATTTTCCTCGGGCATATAATTAAGTAATTATCTGGAACGTTAAAAGAATAAATAAGAGATGGAACTAGGAACTAAAATGGTTTTTCAAAGAGATCGATAAATATGTAATATTTTCAAGACTTTCAAGACCGTATGCAAAATTAAGGCTTAAATTTAATCCCGTATAAGTGTGGTTCGATTTATCACTGGCTTCGTACCTACCCATTCGACAATAATTTGTTTCAATTTGAAATTCACAACAAAATAAGAAGATTTTTAATAATTGTATTACCCGGTAGTTAAGAGATCCTTTTAAAGACCTTCGGAATCAAATCTTCCTCTAACACCTCTCAAGGGCCCTCATGAAATTAGGCCCCGTGGGGACAGGGTGTGTACAGACGCACGCACAACACAAAGGTGGGACGCATCTGCCCCAACCCCCCCTCCCCCCCCCCACACACCACTCCAACCATCACCGCTTATTTTCTATACCTGGGGAAACACCTGAAAACACCCCTCGACGGTTCGGAATAAAAGGGAGGGTAGACAGGGAGGGTTTTGGTGCGGAGGCGCCCCCATTGTGACCCCCCTCGGACGCGAACCCCGCCGACAATAACAACGCCCTCGTCGTTTATACGTTCAGGTGTTAAAACACGGCCCTGTTCCGAACTTAATGAATATTTAATCCCGCGGGGAGAATGGGGCCCGGCGAGTCAAAGGCCAGACACGTGGAAGAAAAGTTTGGACGCCGGAGCGATAAATACATTGCGACGGGAGCGCGGGGGGCATACACGACCCCCCTCAAGTTTACACCGCTGTATGGAGGATCGCCTTTCACAACCTCTCCAACTTCCCCCGGCGGAGTGTAGCGACCTAATATGTATTTAAAAGCCCGTGCTACCTGTATAACAAGGGCGCGCATTTAACCCGCCGCCAGCACGAGGCCCACAATGAAACCAAACTGGCTGTCCGACCGCCAATAGTTAGTTGTTACACACGCGGCGAACTGCTCTCTTTATAACTATTACATCGCTTACATGTTACAGTTAACATTACAGGAATTCAGATCGGTCCGAATGTATTACATTAACAGATAAATAATATCTCCTCAAAAAAGGGATAAATTTCATTTAATTTCTAATAAATATGAAAATTAAAACCTCGTGTTTTTAATTCTATATTTATAGGCACGAATTTATACGTTTATATAAACACTGGCTACTAAATCGGTAAGTGGAGCGCGATGACCTCATTAGCAGTTTTCGGCTTAATTAATATCTGGACAGCATTACAGATGATATAACAGCCGGAAATGTTGATTCATAGAATTTGACACTAGGAAAAAATGTCCTCGATAACCCTCTCACGCATGACTAATATGCAATAAATCTCATAAACTAAAAATGTTCTTTATCATCGTTATTTTTCATCTATCGGGAAGGTTAATTTTTATGTTTTTAAATAGTTTGGATGGTGATCATTTTCGGTTAATATTTACCGAGATCGGCATTGTAATAACCTGTCCCGATTGTTATGAATATTTAATACTTTTTATTATTCTGTTAATGAGTTTGAATGCAATATAATATCCATATTAACGGTCCACTAACCTGTTAGTTTTACAATACCAATGTCTATTTCAAAATGCAGTAAATTTCTTTTTTTCCAATACCGGCCGGTATTTTTTATCGTGAGTCCGGTAGAATACAAGAACGGGGACGTTATCTGGGGTCAAATCTCGCGGACTGAGGGGCGCGAGTTGCGGGGCCCGGACGTTTATGAAGAATTGTAAAACCGAGAAGGGAGGACTGGAAAAAAAGGGAAACGGGAGAAAGGCCGGGGATGGTTGTCGGCGGTGTGCCTCTAATGTATGCGCATACCCGATGTAACGTCATCTGCCACAGCCGGAGCCTAGGCCGGCCTCTGTAAATTGAAGAGAACAACTGGGCACACCGGAGCCCCGGGGAAAAAAAGGCGGAGGCGGGGAAATGGTAGTTTCGAATCCGGGATTTGGGGACGCTCGGGAGTTGCCCGAATGGTATTTCTCTCCAGCTTCATGACCTGGCTTTGTTTTTTTTTTGTGCAAATATCCGATAAAATTAGGCGGCTTTATTCTTGGAGTGGCACGAGCTCATGTCGTGGTGAATTCAAAATTGTAATCCTGGCATAAAAAACGCATTTTAAAAATGTGGAAGTGCCGTTTTAAATACGTTAAAAAGGTACAATACCGGTTACACAGCCCCCTTTCAGCGCATGCATACTACGATACTACTAAAGTGCAATTCAGTGTCAGCCTGGAGTGACTTTAATTATAATATTTTCCCGATGAAAATTCGTTGTTTTAGCACAAACAAGAGGAAAACAATATATATATTTTATTAGTTCATTCTCTCGTCTTATTCGCATCAGTGAATTTTTCATATTTCCTCTTCATCGCTCATTCTTTCCGTCATCGCCAGGGATAATTTTACTCATTTCGCAGCGTAGAGCTGCACCCTATCCGTGTTCCCGTTGTCTGGGAAACTTCGCTGACAGAAAACTTTAATCCACTTGTCCCGAAATAGTGTATCGCCGGGATAAAACCCTTCTGCTATCGCGAGGTCTGGGGCTTCATCGTTCGTTGGGGCATTCCCGCAACACGTAATCCCGTTGTTCCTTTTCCTGGCGGGCTAACTCCGAACGCAATATACATGTATAAAAGCAAACAAACCTCCGCGAGACGCAATATCTGCAGCTATTCCCCATTATATTATATATTGTAGGGGCGTCAACCCGTTGGCCCGCGTTCTAATCCCTGTTGCAAATTTTCATCGATTACACTTATTATAATTCAGTTCAATAGCTCCCCGGAGGTATTCCGGAAATTAAAACAAACTGAAGACATGAATTCGCCAAAGTCGAAGGGAATAGGGATGAAAACGGAGAAAGAGAAGTGGAGAAATCGTTTACAAATGTACCTAAGGCAACCTAAGGACAAGCTTATGGCATCCCGAGAAGACAAATTAAAATCTTCTAAAGTAAGCGTCTCTGGTCCCTCCTCATATTTATTTATATTTATGGTTATTTAGATTTGAATACAGTTGACATATATCACACCTCGATGGCCAACTTTAATCATCCGATAAACACAGAATTTATTATTAATTTACCGACATATAAATATACGTATATATAACTGCAATTGTAATCAATACCTCAACGTGGTTATCTGAGAATTGTATTATATTAAAGCGACTGCAGACGACAGGTCACCTGGCACACAGGAGAGTAACATCACATAGCTTTATGATCCCATTTCAACAGTCTAAATATCCCGTACCTGTGTAAACTGTATGCTAAAGCACAGTATGCAACGCATGATCATTGTCCGCATACTAGCAAGGAAATACAATGCTCCAATATCTATCGTACGAGTACCTATTCCAAATTTTATAAATTTAAAATAGTGTTAAAATAATAAATAGAAAATTGTCGTACTATATAATATAAAAAATAACATACGGTCGTATCAGGACGGCAGTCGATTTAACACATTTCGTGCAAAAGGTGTGCATTCTTCTCAATTACCTGAAAAAGAAAAACATTTGTTATTGATATAAAGAAGTAGCACTTAAGAGAACAGTAAAGAGTATAAGTATTTGATGCCTGTCTTAAGACGAAATAAAAAATGTGAGGTTGAGGCATGAAATGAATATATACTGTATAATACTCTGATATTACTGTAGGACTGAAATCACAAGGTCAGTAAACACTAATTCGGCGGAATCATCGGGTGAGGAAAAGTTAATGAACCAATCAAAATTACAGTAGAGGGATTATCCCATCCCCTTCAACAACAGACACCACAAGGGCTGACAGTCGACCGGAATGAGGGCCGTGTTCGGCGGGAGGTACGCGTCGCCCTAAGCGAGGAGGAAGGGCCCCATTAAGTGCTCTGTATCATTCCCGAGGAGCAAACATCGCCGATAATTGCTCTACACTTCTTGCATACTTATTACCCGCTCCATCGCGGAGTTGGCCGAGTTCGCGTAACCAATTAACTCGATTTTGCCTCGAAATTATGAGGAAAAATACTTATAGGAACTCATGGAAATGACCCTACGGGATAACAAGAGAGCCAAACCGTCTTGTCACGCATTTATATTTTGAAAAGGTTTGCAATCAGCACTGCAACCCGGATAGGAAACTGTTAACGTCACAAACTGAAGGGCGTAACGGCCCCACGTTGCACCGCAAAACTCTCCGACAATGAAACTGAGACCCCGGCCAGGCTTTGTATTCGACGCCGATAATTGCTCTACAGTTCTTGAATACTTAATGTCCGCTCCATCGCGGAGTTGCATGTTTGAATTCACGTAACCAATTACCTTAATTTAGCCTCGAAATGTTGCGAAAAAATACTTATGGGAACAAAGCGTGCATTCCATATAGATTTATTTAATTAAGAAATTATTCACAGGTATCAGAAAATATAACATTTCTAAATAGCTAATAAGAATGGCAAACTCTTAAAAGATACGAAACTGTTAAAACGTTTAAATTGAAGACCATAACGGCCACACCGGTTGCAACGGAATAGTTTATGCCCTAAAAACAATTTCACTAGAGGCACATCCTCTTCCGACAATGAACCTGAGACCCCGGACAGGCGTTTTATCCGACGCTTTATAATTGCTCTACAGTTCTTGCATACTTAATGCCGGAGCCTCGCCGCCCTTTCTTGAATGTATAGAGCCGGAAACAAATTAAATCAGCCTTCCGCTTTTCACCGCGGCCAAGCAGAATCGATAGCCCCCTTTTCATCTCGTACAGATTTTATTATGAAATTGAGACCACGAGGGGTCCTCATAAAATATTCCGCCTATCATTTCATAACCCAGTAATAACACCACGACATTATGTAATGGCCAGTAAGTTTAACTGGTTCAAATAATTATTAATCGGGTGTTATAATTACGAAAGGGAATCTAATCAGTGCTATGTGACAATTTTTACCTCGGCTATGTCTAAAAACGAATTATACGGCTTGTTCAACTCGCATTTGTATTACATAATATTGTTGTGTAACATAATATAGTTTGGCATGTATCACTGACTGATAAAGTGACTAGGCGGTGAAACTGCTGAATAATTCAGAAAAACGTTAATAGTTGGATGCATCCCTAATTGAATCAATTCACTCCACTTTTGAGGCTTAACTCCCGCGCCACTATCCGTTTTCAAGGCTTCTTTCGTCACCAGTTGGAACGGTTTACACGTTTACCCGTGCCCCTTCTCTGCAGTGCAGTAAAACTGTAGCGGGCACGATGGACTCGTGCGAATCCAAAACAACATACCATACCGGCGGAGAGGCCACCACTCATAAAGTGGAGAGTTAAACGGCCAATTTATCGTCTACGATATCAATTATTGGAACGATTGGATTGACCACACTCTGTATCGATAACGGACGTTAGTTTAATAGCTGAGCGTGCAGCATGCCTAGCACATAACCTAGAATATTGAGAGCAATCCAAATATTGAAGCCACAGCACATTGACTCGGTAAAGTGTTTGGTTTGTGACTAATAAGTTGTTTGTTTCTGTTGACCTAAATTCTATAGACATATCTCGCCTTCATGTTCATGTATGGTCAGAGACATTAAGAAGGCTTCCTTAATGAAATGCGCTGTATCATACACACACACACACACACACACACACACACACACACACACATATATATACATATATATACATATATATATATATATATATATATATATAATATTATTGCTAACATAGACCAAGAATCAATCTGATGTTATACAATTATACTATTTATTGCAAAGAAAACAAAGAATTTGTATCGCAAACGAACAAGTTCACTGAATAGTTTTCACATCTCGGACAAACGAGTAATTGCGACTATCCGCCGGCTCCACAGGAAATGCGGGCCGAGTTTAAAAGCGCTCCTCGAATTATTCATTGAGGACCAGGGCCCGAGAAATTGGCGCATTAAAGCGGTTAAGGAAAGCCGAATTAGGCTGCGTTCCTGAAAGCCAGAAGTAGGCCTCTTTGAAAACTGAAGCCGGGCCTTTCATATAACCGGGCCGTTGGACGGTGGACTGGCGCCGGCTCACGGTTTATTGAAGGCCGTGCGGCCGACATGATACAATTATATTCAATAGTGCTTGTATAGCCAATAAATAATTAAATAAAAACTATCGCGCCGAACACATTTGCAACTGAAACACTGAAACTGCTGTTTACGTGGGTGTCCTGAAGCCCCCTTTATCATGGTGACATGCATAAATTACTCATGGGGAGGATTCGATTTAGTAAATTCTAGTTGTCCTAACGTATTTCGTTCTTCCAATCACGTATAAGTAAATAATGCTAGAATTTTCGTATTCTTAGGTTAAAACTATTATCTTCTTATCAGTTTCTTTTTCTCACCACCGTTAGTTAGACACTGTTTGGGAAGCTGCTCCGGCTTTAATAATAATTGATAGGGCCGATGCTTCATGAGAAAACGAGAGTATTAAGCCGCTCATAAAGGCAGGTTTGCGTCCCGAAGAGGGGACGAGTGTAAACATGGGCTTCCTAAATATTTAAAAAGCGACAAAGCGAGCCCCGCGACAAGAAAACTCGACCATTAGTCCGTTATTCCCCGCGGGACTTGGCGTCTCCCTTCCGCTTCCTCTTCCTGCTTTCTGAAGGGGCTCTTCGAACACCTCCGTATAAATTTTAAAGTCCTTTTCAATCCGAGAGAAACGTTCGAACCGAGGCGGGGGCCGCACTCCTGGCCAACGGGGGAGTACTCCTGCAATATTCATCCGGCCCCTTCATAACGCCCCGGCTGGATCTTTCTTAATCGATAGTTTTCGATAACACAGTGCGCATGCCACCTAACCCCACCAGTTAGGAACTTCGAATCATACGGTTGTTACTTATATTTCAACAACACGCCAATACATAAACTGAACAGTTTTTCGACCACGTTTCCATAATCTTCTGCTAGAAATGACACATTCCCAGAAGAAGCGTGCTAATAAGTACTAGTTTTCGGACCATTTCGGTTTATCTCCGGATCTTACGACCCGAAATAAACCAAAATATGTAACGCGTATCTTGAAGAAATATCGACAACTGCTTAATCATCTACTACGCAATCCGGTTTAAAAGAAGTTGAAAACAGAACGACCGGACCGCATTACATAGCTGAAGGAATAAAGAATAGAATAGATCTTTTTTAAAAATAATAATGAAGACAAAAGGCGTTCGAACAAGAAAAAGTCGGAGTACTCGCCGATTTTTCACGGGCCGGTGATGGAGCGAACAATATTAGAGTCGTAGATCAAGCGGGGGACCAATAATCGGAGGGTACCGGTACCAGAAGAGTACGGAGCATTGTCTGCTCCGGACCGAGATCAGATTCCTGTAATTGTCTCAGATAAAGGATCGCCGTTCGGAAATAAAGAAGAGAACGGAGACCGGAGGGAATAAAGAGGAGAATGAAAGAGGAAGAAGAAGTAGAAGAATATTTATAACCCGGGTGTCCTACAGACTTCGATTCGGCATCAGCCCCTGTTTAATCCGAGATTCCCATCGGAGTGCTGGAACTTTGAGCGAATCGTTAAATATTTTACGAGAGGAGTAACTCGTGTTTTATAAGTAGTACTTGGGGTGTTTTTCGAGTCGGTACCGAGACAGATTTGGAAGCATAAAGGATTCAGAAGCATTAACCGGCAGAAAGCAGTTTCCATTCCCGGTTTCCTAAGAATAGAACATTCCGAATGCCTCTAGAATCCGCATTAAACCGAAAAATACAGCTATATTAACTATTAGTCAATAAAACAATACTGCCACTGGTGAATAAAATTGTGGGGGTCCACAAAAGTAATATAACAGGATCTATATCCAAAACAACTTGAAATACCATTATTCTGTAAAGCGATGTTACAAACAGAAGATACATTTTTTTTATATTTTGGAAGAATTCTCTGATGCGAACCCAAAAAAAGGAGAGGCCAACAAATTCGGGAACGAAGGAAAAGGATCCCAGTGAAGCGCAAGAAACTTAAATGAAAGCTGTAAAAGCCGATATCGTGAAAAAAAAGCGTTTTAAAGCGCGGGGACTATCAAGCGTAACGGGACTCGACTGTGGGGCCGATCGAGGTCCCCGACTATGGAACACTGCGGGGGAAATGGCCGTGAATGGCGCTAAAGGTAGAAGACACCGTAGGGCGTTTAAAGGGTGTCCTCCTTTTTGTGAGAGCCAACTCTCACTTCACATTTTGTTTAGCGTTAAATCTTGAAGAAGCTTTTCTTTTCTTGTTTTTTGTCGGTGAGCGGCAAGAAAATCCGACTCGGTCATAATAAAACGTTCTCCGCCAATATAGTTCCTTTTTCGCCCCTTTCCTTCGACATAAACTTTTGAGGATATGAAGTCTTCACACTACGGTGACATTACAAAACCGGCTGGATGTAATTGACACCGGTTGGCAAATGAGGTCGTATATAAAATTATCTAAATTATAAAAAACATAATTGAGGTTCTGGTTATTTTTTGACTCACCGTCCGAAATGAAAAGTTCACGCTATAACAAATAATTAATCGCGCAAACGAAAATCCAACACTGATTAGCCTAGTAATGAACAAATTTCTAAAACCAGAGAAAGCATCCACAGTTAATGAAGTTCAAAATGTTACTGAATTCTAATCACAGCTATAATAACACATTCTGCTGAAAATGAATAATAATATCGCATTAATAAGCTTTCCTTTCATTATTCCAGTCAATATCTGTGATCGTCAATAAACAAGATCAAAAGGTTATGTTAACACAAGAATATATTGTCGTAATACAAAATACGATTTAATCGTTCGTTGATACTGAAATTATACTTGTTAATCGACCATACGCTATCTACAATGATAGCCGTGGAAAATACTAAAAATTTAGAATTAAACATTAACTTTAAAATAACTTGATGATAGTGTACATTAAATAATAATACGTTTATTGGTGTGAATAAAAATGACATTATAAAATACGTATTAAGAATAATTACTATTCTACATAAATAATGATAGCAATATAGTAATAAGGATCCTAGTTCATAAATATGCGATCACGGGTGCCTCGGTACCGGTTAGTTAGCTGTTTGTGGAATATGATCAAAAAACAATTTACTCTCTCCCCCCGCCCGGTAAATGTAATCCAAGGAGAAACATTAGCCCGAATCAAAATTCCAGCGCGGCCTTACCGAAGAGAAATAACATCTCGGAGGGCCCCCAATGATATATCCGAAGGATGAAGAAACTGACGGGATAAGCCCGAAAACATTTATTATTCAAATTCCCTCTCCTCACACCGGCCATAATTTCCAGGCCAGGCCTCCTCCATACGACAAGATGAATACCTAAAACAGTTTCCGAACAACGGATTCAACCCGCACTCATACCGCAGGAGTTATTAATATCTTCCGCAACGTCTGACGGGCTCCTTTTCCCGGTCAAGAAAACAAATTATATCTCATAAAAATGCACGCGTGCTCTCTTAACGGGTCACTCGTGCACTCTGACATATCAATAATTCGGTGAGGGGGAGAAATACAACGGCTTTGCCACAGAGTGTTGTTCTTGGCGTTTGGTGTTTCTGAACAACATTTTACTCAATGTACTACTCCATCACGATGAGGCTCTATATAAAGACTCCCGGTTAAAGTCATGTTCACATGGCTTCAGTCGACTTTTAAGAATTAAAATATAATTACCAGTAGGAATGAGTCTAGAAAGTAACCGACCGGAAGATATCGACTTTGTTTACATTTCTCGAATCTTCAATTTCCTGTATTTATTTAACTTCTGTTCCGATATCCCTACTAAACAATACTTCAATTAAAATAGTGACGCACTTGTGTGAACAGAATTCAGTGTGTTTACTGAACACTTTAACACTTTTTTGTGTGGGGGCTCACTTTAATGGATTGTGATCAGGTCCACTCAAAAAAGGACAGTCGTTCAGAAAACATTATCGCAAGTGCAATCTGAATTGTCGGGATATCATTTTAAAAAAGGCCGGCATAAGGAAATCCAAATGCTAATTCCTCGGCATTGCGAAAGGCTAGCATATATAAATGAAATGGACACATCACGAATAAAAATATTCCCAGTCAGATCGAACCGCACACGCTACGCCCTCTGAATACGTACGGCTGGTTCAAAACCTTAATTGCGGACTTGGCAAACGCCGGCCGACACGTATCGAGCTGGCACCGAAATCAACTTCCTGTAGCGGAACGGAAATACGGTTTCTGTAGTCAACAACTGAGCATCATCCAGCATTCAATACGACGTTGTGTATAATACAATAGCCATTATTTCCACATTGTACTGAAATACTGTTCACAACAAAAAGTACCGTAACGCCGCGCTGAACATTTGAACGCTGCCGCGAATTTTAATTCGTTAATTTCCGAAGACAGGACAAAACCTTATCCCAATTTGATTCTTATGGAGATCTTACGACGCACTGACGTCAGACCCATGACCAATCATTATGATAATTGTCTACTTACATACACTACATTTCAAATATGATAGATATGCATCTATTAATACGTATAGACGCAATTGGAGCGATATCCACAATCGATTTGGACACCAGAGTACCCTGAAATGAATAATACGTGTTTTTATGAAGCTTGAGAATATTAAACTCAGCAATTGTATTGTAAATTCCAATGAAGTGTCCATCCCTATGAAAAAGGGCCGATGGTATCACGGCGGCAGAAAGCTGATTTCATCTTAACAATCGGATAACAATTCCGGACAAATTATTGGTCCGGGAATACAGGGGGTTCTCAATTAAACCCCCTGACGGCGTATAATCGAATGGAGACCCGAGTATCCGAAAGGGGATGAAACAAGGTCGGCCGGATCGGACCCGACCCGAAAAGGGGGGGATTAGGAGGGAAATTCGGACTAGCGGCCGAAATATCAGAGAGCAACGGCGGCGTTTAAAGCCGGACCCCGTAAGTGAATTAAAACTGTCCGGAGCGGGCAGCAAACAATCCCCTACCCCTATGGCTATAAACGGAGTTTTACTACTTGCCCGCCGGTAAAAGCCAGACAACTTTCTGGAAACCCCCAAACGAAAATCTCTTCGACCGAAAGCAGCGCCAAAAACATACCGTCAGTTCGAAGGGAATTTTTCATAAAATAACAATTTTTAGAAGTTTTACAACCGAATCAAGTGGGACGAATAACTGTGGAGTAACGCGCATCGAAGTAAATTTAAAAGGTATCAGTTTTGGGGGATATCAGTTTACGCACTGTCCGAAGCCGCCGCAGCGCTGTTACTGTGTCGCCGGCCGATTGAATTAGGCAGGAAACGGAAAGAACCGTAAATAAACTCCACTGCCATACAAGAGATACACTCTCTCTTGACGATTCCCATAACGTTCACCGAATTCGAGGCAGACATCCTGTAAGCCTCTTGAAGACAATATTATTTAGTTTCCTCTCGCAACGGACAGTTTACCTTACCTTTTTACACCGGCCGTTGTCTAACACTCAGTCGCATGTAAATTATTCCAAAATTAAATTAAAAATAAATTACTTCCCCGGTAAATCCCAAGTAATTATATAACTACTAATGTAACCAATTTCTTGAACCCAATGTACAACAGACTTGTTGTTATTTCGATTCGGGTAGAGCAAATTATAGCCCGGATGTTGGGACGGAACTAATAAAGCAATTTCATTTTGCCACTCGTATACCGCGTCTTCCGGCAGGGGTCACGCCGCCGCGCATAATACGTATCGAGAAGCGGCAAATTAACGCCTGGAAGTATGCAGAATAACAATGAGAGGGGAATCGGACAGGAACGAACGAAATATATATGGACATGGAATATAAAGTGAACAAAAAAAATTACACTCGGGGGGAACGGAACGGATGTAAAAACGGATGCGGTAGGTGTAGCGTTCATAAATTACACAGTATCGAATCAAGGATCAAGTAACCATGTATGTATAATGTGTAAGAAAGTATAATAATATAGTTGGGATGATACAAGTTTCAAAATTATTGCAACAGGGCCTCGTAAATTCTAGAATACTCATTGAAATTCAGTTTGTGAAATTCAAATACGAAGTGGCGAGGTGCTCATAAGTAACCAGAATAGGATCCAATCCAGGAAAAGGAGTAATTGGACGGGAATTACAAATTCAGATTGGGTTTGAAATTAGTATTAGTAAATGGTTAGCATCTTAAATTAAACTAATATAATCACATGGTTAACATTTTAGTAGTAACAGGATGTTTATAGAACGGGATAAAAAGTATTCCACAGTGTACTAGAATCAAAATGAATAAATTAAGTTGAACTTTGATCTGTCCAAAGGCATGCTGAATGAATTATTATCTTTTATATTTCAATTTGCAATTTACTAAAAATGTCGCCGGCGATTGAACTCCTCATTATAATTGCTTGCGGAGGGGGGAGGATAATGACGATTAACTAAACCTCATCCGAACCCCAGAGATAAGGAATCGCATTTCCCCTGAGGAAAATTAATCGCGGTTTTTCCATCAAATCTGCGTGAGGCCCAAGATACTGGGGCTGAACATCGATCTTAGTCGATCATCGATTGGGAGGAGGGGGGCTTAGAAATTGTCGCGGCAATACTTCAAATTAAGCCGTCGTTGACCGGCCCCTAATCAGTATTCAAAACACGTAGCGCTCCAACACAGGGATTGGGGGAGGAACCTTTTCCAAATGAAGAACAATTACCGAAGAACTCCCCCTTCTCCCCCCTCCATAGAGAGTAATTACTCTTAAGTCGTAGTGGTTAATGAGTTCAGGAGAGGAGCACGGGAGAGGTAATGGGTCACTCTTTAAAAGTGCAACGCGATATTAAGGGCCATTACCAGTGTCTGGAGTGCGACAAAAAAGGGTCTTTCTGGACAAATTTTCGTTAGAAAAATACTAAAAGTCGTTAGTACAATAAGCCACCATTATTGCGTTAAAGTTATTGCCGGGTCCTAAAATTTAGTACTACAAATGTAGTAAGATACACACAAAAAAAATGGTAATTACAAATTGACATAAAGAAAAACTAAACAATTCTGAAACGCCTTGAAAACACCATAAGGTTTCTGAAGTTAGCGACAAAGTCTAAGTGAAGGAAAATTCGGTCCTCCACTGAGATACGAACCAATCTCCGGGGTTTTAGAACCCCCCTTAAATTATTTATTTTAAATTGTTTTTATAGCTTAGTATTTCCTTTCACTGTGAAAAATTGAGCTTTATAATTCTGGGTTGGATGGAAAATAGGAGTGGACAATTAAAGGAAGCAAAAAGTCGCACTTCAGGGTCATACAAAAAAAAGGAGGAGAAAATGTAGTAAAATAAGGGAATGAGAAAAAAGGCGTAGAAACGGGCATTTGAGTTGATATGCAAATCGGCCTAAGTTTCGAAGCCTAATAGTTGCTCCCAGCAATCACCGAGTCTTCTGAACTCGCCCCTGCCGGAACCGCTTTCAGAAGTTTTACCGAGATAGCGTCGCATCGCATGTAATGCGGGCCCCGGCCCGCGCGCTTTATCCCGGCAGTTTCCAGAGTAAACATTCCGGGCAACGAACGACTCTCGCGTTTTCGGGTACGAAAGCGAATCGAAAGCTCGAGATTCGATAATAAGTTTCGAGGAATTAAACGGGCCCCTTATCTCGGCCCTTAATCGCGCCACCCCCTGTTAGGACTCAAGGGGAGTTTTGTTTGTAGCGCTTTCGCCCGATATACGATATTGGCTACTCTACTAATAGCGATAATTACAGTTCATTGTCCCACGAAAGTATGTAGCTGATGAAAACATTAAACACAATTAAACCAGATTTCCGTTAAAAAAAAGAAATATGATATGTGGTATAACAAAAAAATTCTAACGTTTTCATTCTTAAATTGTAACGTGCTATTATTATTTTCTAAAAAAAACTCAAATAACGTTATCCGGCCCATGCATATCACCGCCATTGGCTTTTTATCAGACAATAAAACATAACTACAACGTTTCGGCTGTAAACCCGACCTTCTTGCTTTTTATGTTTTAAATGACTGATAAGGCCAAAGGAGGCGTACGGTTAGGTCTGATAAATCCTCGTAGAGCGTCCATAAAGAACAAACACAGAACTACAGAGTGCTAGTACCAAAAGCGTAAATAGCAACTGCCTACACGTTACCTGGATTTCTTATATTCCAAACATTATCCAATTCACGGTTTCAGCGGCGAAGGAAACACTGCACTAGAACGTCATATCGTTATGGTCGCCGATCATTTCGCGGGAAGGCCAAATTACCGGCATCGTCCGGACGATTAAACGCGCCGAGCGGGAACGGTTGGGACCCCAATGACAATAAGGATGGTAAAAGCGGGATTGCATTCGAATCTGATGAAACCGAGTGAACATTATCCGCCCGCGCGATACTGGATAATGTAATCCGCCGGGAGATACATAAAAGAGACCGGCCGCTGATAGGGCCGTTAGCGATGAGCGTGCGCCTCGTATATTGCCCAACTCGAGGGGTCATGCACCCGTCGACGATAAAATAATTACCGGGAAAAAGAAACTACCATCTCGACTTTTTAATTCTGTCGAATCAACAAGTCCAAGGCGGTCACTAGCGAGTCAATGTCGGAACACTAATTGTTACTTACAATTAGGAGAGGATTTTTTCCAGTAAACGAAAAATAAAGTTAAATGCAGATAAAGCCGTGAGAGTGTCACCAAAGGATAAAATTCACCAATAACGAATACATCCGCGGAATGTTTCATCATATCCTGTGTTAATCTTGTCTTGCCACTCTTAATTTCAGATCGCCACTCTCCTTTACTTCCCGAATGACTCAAACTCTAGACTTCCCGATTCTATTCCATTGTCTTCCTTATACACGTTGCTAAGTGAAACTCATTATGAAACCTTAAGCCCTGATAGGAAAATTTTCTGAATTAATCTCAGCCTATCAGGCATGACAGGTCTGCTATAGTATTCCTCACATACAGCATCTCGGTCGCACAAAGAGGCTCAAAGTCCAATATTAATTTAATAATCGAGAGTTTATTTTTCGATAAGCAGTTACTCTTGAGATCTATTTCCAATTCTATCGTACGTTTAATGAAATTCTCTGCCATCCGAGGTACAGCAAATTTAGTAGAATTAAATATACAGAATATTTCCCTACAATACCTGAAACAGATTATACGTAAAATACCAACATTTGGACAAACTGAGTATTCATAACTGGGCTGCATTGGACTCGAGCACTCAGGAGTGGAATAAATCGAGAAAATATTCCCGGTTAAAAGCTCAATTCCGATATTCATTTAGGGAAAATGACTATAAAACGGTGTAGTACAGAGCCGTACTGAGGTAGAACAGGGAGATCGATTCACGGGCGGTCTCTCGGGGACAGTGCGCTGGGCCTTCCGCCCAAGCCGCTTTCAGCCAGCCGTTGACCTTTCAGGCTCGGGGCCATCAGTATTCCGCCGCGGCCGTTTCCTATGTTGTACACGCTCGCGAGGGTTCAGCCGACTTAAATTGTGACACGGTTCTTTAAAACTGCGGCGGTCCCACGAATCTAAAATGCGGCTTGTATGAACTCGGATCTGGGAGAACACGGAAAGTCTTCTTTTTTTTTCATCGTGTCCCTTTCGTCGAAAGCATCAAGTCCTCAAACCGGACACGCCGGGTTCAAATCCCGGTGGGGGATAGAAACTTCTTTCAATTAGAAATATCTTGTATCACATACCGATGGGATCTAAATAAAATCCCGAAATTACCGAATAAGAAAAATCCCTTTTATCCCATTTATTCAACTATAAGATGGAGTTACGTCGCCTTACTTCATTAAATGTTTATATAACCATATTTTCTGTGATATTTACCTATTGTATCAGGATGAGATATACAGAAAAAACAATTAATCCGGTCAGTATTCTTCTATCCTGGTTTACATACTGCTGAGTTCTTCGTTCAAAATAACTCTAATAATTTTTTAAATCTAATTGGAACACGATATTACTGGTAATAATTAAAAAGTAATTACATACAGTAATTAAATACAAAATTGGAAATATGAGTTTTCCCATTATATCGATTGATTATTTAAATCAATGAATCCTAGATTCGTTCAAAATTCATAAGTACTCTAACTTAAATTCGGGCTGAAATTTATAAAACAGCTTGAAGGGTTTCGTTTTAGGTGTCATACGACAGGTAAAGGTTGTGTTTTATCATGTGACAGATCCCTCTCACGAGAACGTAATTTATACGCGAGTTGTACTAAAAAATGGAAACGCACGATTATAATTTAAATACGTCCGGATAAAATTCCGTGCTACGAAGATACCTAAGGTAATTCTTCCTCGGTCATTAATTTTACTTAAGCAGTTCCTACAAATTACATAAAGAAACAAAAGTAAGAAAGGCATCGAGTAATGATTGCCGCGCGGGCCATGTTTGCACTTCGTATAAAACCGTGTTATTTCTACAAAGGTCTATGAATAATCAGACGGGCAACAATAAGAACTAAACATTTACTACAACAAAAATTGTGTAACCCCTGTTTGGGCAGTAACTAGCCATTGTCTCAGAGAGGCATACCTGATCAAAATCTGGCATGAACGAATGCCGACGCAGACTGAAAAGAGTTCCGGGAACGAAATTATTAATCACAGCGTTCGGATGTCCAAGTGGACGAATCCCAATCGGCCCCCGGACAAGATCCTATCTGCTACCGGGACGCCTTTGTAATTATGCCGGCCCATACCGTCAACAATATCGGGCTTGTACCATCGTCAGCGCGTCTCAACCGAGAATACCGACTTCCCTGTGATCAAAACGCGTCGCCTGAAGAGACAGAGTGTCTACGATAACTCACGTGAAGCTTATATACAGTTTATCCTAACCTAACTTTGATTTCCCACGCGTAGTCTAAAGCCATATGTTATAGCTTTTCATAATAAAACCTCCGAATATTATAGGGCCTCCGAAATTTTTTTTTTCGAGCGGCAGTTAAACGTTATAGATACTGTCATCTCGTAATTTCCAACATAAAACTCGTAGTCTCAGACGCGGAGTCATAAATTTTATAATGGATTACCACTAGCAGTATACCTAATATCATCGGGGCTGTAAAACGTCGACAAGGATCGTTTTTACGGTAGCGGATTTACCTTGAGGGATAATATGAGCCATGAACCTACTGCCCGGACGATCTTAACATCCAGGAGTTGACAGATCAACGAGCTCTTTTTTTTTAATACTGAAATATTTTAAGATTATATATAAAAAACATAAAATCTAAAAAAATCGTAGTCATTTAATCGAACATTTGACATTATGAGATTAATACAATTAAGGAATCTATAGATCCTGAGCAATAGAAATATTAGTATTTTACAATTTAACCGATAAACCCAAGCAGTTGTTAATTTAGAATAATGACGTTACAAATGTAATTACTGAGTACAAATCGACAATTTATTTCAAACGGAAACATGAAAGAGAAAAAATGTATACAACCCCGAAACAATTCCCGAAATAAATACAGTATTATTTTTTGCGGCGCAAATGAGTCTGGAATAAAAAATATAATCGCGTGCCCGGCGAAGGAAGGCTGGTGTGCAAATTTCGCCATGTGTCCCGAATGAAACTCTAAATAAGGATTTGTCCAATGATATTTCTTAATTTTCCCATAAAAATAGCAACCATTTAAACCCATTTGGCCGTGGCGCATATACAGTTTTCTCATTGGAAGATGTGTGATAACGTATGACATTATCTACTTTATTTTTAAATCATCTATTGCCGCATTGTAAGTGCCTGTTAGTTTTTGATTTTGTTTTCCATTTGACAGATAATACATCAATGATAAATAAACTCTATTATAATTCTACAGAAGTAAAAGATGATCAGCTAGGTGAGTTGATTAGAACATTAAATGTCAATTAATCAATGGTTGATTATTTATTGAAGATAACTATTTTCAAAAATAACCAAGGCTCCAATAATGCTATAGGTTTACTGTTACCTGCGACTGCGGGCGTAACACGTCCTGTTAACCGCGTAATTAATAACGCTCGACGGTAGAGCACAGTTACATCAAGCTGCATCGTCGCTCTAGCGAAAACCCAAAGCGGGCCGGGTCCCGTGAGAAGCCTGCTGTGAACCGATGGCCGTTCGACCGTCAACGATGGCCATTGGGCGCACTCGTCTCCACCCACCAACACTAACTGGACTTCAATAGAATTTACAAATTTCTAGCCACGCTGCAGCGGTATTGTCACCGGCAAGTATATAAGTAGCACAGCAGGTAGGAGTAATTCAATTATCGTTGCAATCTCTAGTCATAATGCGCGGACGTGTTTAGCGACGAACTGATGCGATGGCATTTTCGTTGACCAGCCTCAATTCAGATAATTTATAAGGTAAAATCCATTTATGCTATTATTCAGTTCTTGTTTTCAAGCGGATTTATAAATTAGTATGGAAGAAGTAAAATTCCGGCTCGCTTTCTGCAAAAACCTCGTACGGCCACAGCCCTTTCGTTTAGTTAATGCCACCGCTTTGAAGTTGAAATGCCAAGGGGGACCCGATTCCGAAGCATGCCACCGAAAAGGATAAGCGGAAAAGATCATAATTAATTTTGGATTACGCCAAAATACCCCCAAGTTAGACCCGCTTCTAAGGGGCGCTTCAATAGAGCGAGCACCGAATGGAACCTGAGAGCACAGGGCAATTTTAATATTAATCTCCAGGTCTGGTCGATATAGGATAATGATTCGTACGATTTCAATAACAGCATTCCGATGAAAGGAGGCTCAGTAACTCCTCAGTGATAAATAAGTTGAAAGAGGGTATTCGGCATGAGATATATTAAAAAATTAATTACTGAAACGTGCAAGATAAATTCTAGTAGGTTTTGAAAACTTAATAGAAATAAATAAAAATAGACATTAACGGTCAAGAATCATGATACTTAATTAAGTTAGAGATATGTACACATAAGCGATAATAGAAAAATAATAGACAAAGACGAGAAGAAAATATTTACAGGTTCAAACTCAAGAGCTGCAGGTGTCGCCATATTTGCAAGAGCATTATACAATTTGTACCCCTTCCTTCCCTAATCCCTATTATACAAGTAATGATATATAATTGGAATTTATTACAAAACGGAAACGCACACTGAAGACGGAATATTGTCCTAATTATTATTTAAATGTGCAAAATTGAGTCCGTATTGGAGCTAATCCCCGACCGGTGCTAGGCGTTTTCCGTGACAGAATAATTGAATATAACACAATAATAGCCCATATCGAACTGTCGGCAGTGGCCTCGGAATGCTTTAGGACGCCGGCATCGATCCCCGCCGCTGTTTAATTAATAATAGGTAAAACGCGTGCACCCAAAACAATTATAAGAGGGAGTTTGACGCCACTCCAGTTCTAAGCTTGCACTCCGAACACGACCACCAGGAAACTCCGGGAGAATTAATAGGTAGTTCTATTGAATGGCTCTGAACAAGTGATTTATAATAAAATCGTGGAATTTTGAATCACCAACTGCTCCAGTATTAGGAGATCTGTCGGTAATTTCTAATAGCAGTAGAATTTTAGCAACCGAAAAGTGATAAAATTAAAAATGTACGTTATCACAACTGCAATTTATAAAATATCATACGATTGTAGAATGAATACTTGTTTTGCACTAGATAAGGTACAATCTCGGTACGTGTTTTTATGTAATTTAAAATTATGGTTTAATTTTATTTTTCATCAGAGCTTACAAATAAAATAGCTTCAAACTCGAATGAAGAAAAAATGAGATTTCTGGAAGGCCCATAGAAAATACTGGCCATCAGCCAGGCGGTAACGGACGCGATTAGGTTACTCGAACCATTTCAGAGCGACTAAAGGAGCTAAAATGTGGGCCCGGCTAAGCCCCTCCCCTCCGCCGCTCTGGGCCGACAAAGAACGCAAGTTATTCAAGAGGACTTCGGGGACGATTCAGGGCGGAGGAATGTTCCCCGAGAATCTGTCCCCCGGGAGGCCGAGGTGGGTCGGCTTCCACCAGCTTTAACCTTTACATGGTTAAAGGTCTGGATTTAAAATTTACTGTTGACCCCCCTTAAGCGGCCCGCAGATCCAATGGCTTTTCGGAACTGCCACTGGCAGTCGGCACCCAATTTATTCCTGCGCTAGCAAAGAAATTAGAACCAATTACGACAGAATGAAAGCAAATGTCCCTTGGTATATTTATGCAAATATGGTACCTAGTTAGTTATTTCCAATCAGAATTATCAACTTAAAGCATATCGCAATTAGTATTAGAGTCACCAATTGCAATTCGTTTTACCCATTTATTTTCCATAAGTAACTAGAAAACACGGAATTAGGCCGTAGGAATTATCCAAAAGTTTCAAAATTAAATTCAGCCCAAAAGCAAGCGACTATCGCGTAGTGAAATGTTAGACAATTCGGCGAAGAGATAAGCCGGGAGCCGAGATTGGTCGGAGGCAGCTGATGGGCATGTGTAAAGATATCTCCAGCGTGACGTCACACTTACCAGCCTCTAAGTCAATTAAAATGCCATTATCTCCCGACGATAACTCAAGTAGGAATTTTTTCCCCATTTGCTCTTTTCTGTTCGGCATAACCTAACATTTCGAGTATGATTCTTCTGAATTATTTTTATTAAAATTATAAATCTATTAAATATAGTATTATAATACATAAAATAATTCAATCATCCCGGGAAGTTTCGAGATATTTGTAGTCTGCGATGATTAACAAGCTTGAACAAACGTTCGTGGGGTTGCAGTGGGCTTCCTTCAGCCCCCGCATGTCTATTTGTCATGGAGTTTCTAAGAAGGCTGGCCAGTTCCTTGGTACCCATCGGCTTTACACTCGTCCTCCCCCTCCCCTGTCATGTCGATGTAAGCCGGGACATCCGATTTATGGCCATTCCAAGGTATCTGCCGCGGTGTACACATTACAGCCTGGCCTCTCCTGCATTAACCGGCGCCAGGGCTTCAATACGATGCCCCTAGCCGCATTGCGCCCGATTTCAACCACGGTATTTGTAGGCAATTCGGTTATCCAATCCGCTCGAGAGCCGCTGGCCTAATTTATTTGTAAGTCTTCCAGAAGAAGTCTACTGATTATAACAGTCACTCGTATATCCTACTAGCCGATCTCCAGGAAATATACCATCCTCGGACTCCTTAGGCGTTGAGAAAAAAGGTAGACAAGATAAAACTCTTTTTAAGAACGGCTCGATGTCACTCAGCGTTCCGTCGAAATTGGCATAATTTTTCTCGTCGGGACACCCCTCCCACGAGCTATAATAATAATTTTAGAGGGCCCGAGAATCGCGCTAATGAGGCGCCCGACAACACTGTGACGAGCCCAATCCGATTTAATGAATGAAGTACGGGGACTGAACTAATAAGCGGAGCGGCGAATATAAAACGATCGTCCGATAGGTGGTGTATACTTTTTTGTACAAAATGTCCCCTTTACAATAAGCTTCTTCCAGGAAAATACTGCACTTCAGTAAAAAATCTATTCTTTAAGTCGACCAAAATCATTCATCTCCACCGAAATTTATTCAAAAACCCTGCAAATTTTTCAAACACGTTGAACTGAAATAAAACATATTTCTATAACACATTTTTACAGACTATTTGGATACCAAATAAAGGATTTTTACAACTGATTTTTTTTAGTACGCTCCATCAATTTCAAAAGCTTCTTGTTTTCATAACTTTCGGCTAGGGGAAAAATACCACATGTCTGAATTAACGATTACACGGCAGTAATGTTATTACGTTAAGGGCCAAAGCTGGTTCAACATGCTCGGGATTCGCGGGATGACGGCACCGTCGTAAATCCCCGCCTCCCCCTGGACACCTTATCGCCTTGCCATTGGCCTCTGACACTAAAATTTTATCGGGCCCATAATTTGGACGCGGCAATTCCCCCCTTTAATTCGTTCCAACGAGCGCAGCCAACGGGGTTATTGAAAAAAAAGAAGAAAAATCGCTTTGGTTTCTTCTACTGCCTCATTAGCAAACGTAAATAAAAAGCAGTAGGCCCAGTGGAAGACGGCTGCTGCTTATTTATCGAACGCGTTAGAACCGACAAATTTTTCGTGAAGATCTATTCTGCAAATTCCTTTCAGTAAAGCCGATTCAATTCAATCAATAAACATCTGATTTAATTGTACAATATTAATGACTCTACCACTCCGAAATTTAGATTCATAATAAAAGAGGGTGATCTCCAACTCCAATTTACCCGTTAGATTTTAGTTGGGTGTTTCATTCCCGGACAACTATCTTTCATTAAAAGTGCCCAAACAAGAGCGTCACACTACATATTACTTCCGGATGTAATTTTCCTTCAAAATATACAAATACAGATTTAAATTAGTTTTCCAAAGTTTTTTGACTGCACTTGAATTGGAATAATAACCGAAATACTGCGGTACTGTCTGTCAGTACGATATCTTGACCACCGTTCTAAAAGAATACTAACAACAGTATTTGTTAAATACCAATATTTGATCGCCAGATAAACGGGACGTCAGAGAAACGCTGACAAGCTTACTCGTAAGTGTTGTTAGGACATCTTCAGAACCGGGAAAGTGTACAATCACTACTAGAAAGGACGCTACTGTTCTACGTGTACACTCAAATAAATATAAATTTCAAGCTTCACATTTATTTCGATTTTCTCGTAAGATAAAAAATTTTTGTTTTGTGATAGACACAATTAGACAACGCAGACACAAAACCTCAAGAGTTGATGACGTTATGTCGGCTTCTCTCGCTGTACACCTTCTGTGCCTATCCGTGATTAAATCTTGCGGTTTGCCTACAGAACACAATTCCTAAAGGACCGAGAGGAACACAATCCCGAACGATGCATTCTCTCTCTCCCTCCGGCAGATTTGTAAACACTCCAAATATTTTGTAACTTAATTGTATGGAATAAACACGACTAAATTGTAAATAAATTGTTCGAAGCCCGAAGAATGAGTGAATGTAAATGGCACAGCCTTAATAGATTTATCTACCATGTGTGCCCAACGCCAGGCGGGAAGAAAATCCGGAAACTTTTGAAAGTTAAATGAAACATTTCCAACAGAAAAGTATTTTAGTTAATGATTACCTTTACTGTAGGTTCGTGATGTTTCTGTCTCCTCTCGCTGGTTTGGTCTTTTGCTAAGATATATTGCTATAGCAAAAGACCAAACCAGCGAGAGGAGACAGAAACATCACGAACCTACAGTATTCCAACCCCTCGCAGACCACAAAACAGGTATATCAAATTGATTACCTTTAGTTAATTTTACACCAGTAAAATCAGAAACTGACTGTAAAAGATCTAGTCTGATTATTATAACCCAAAATAATGTCACCGATTTTTTTTGCACAATACACTTGGAAAAATCAGGTAAATAAAACTGAAAGGTAGGTTCGCATAACGGCTAACTGGGGTTATTTGTACGTTTCAATAGAGCCCAGCGTAATCATCCGTTGGCATGAAAGGTTAGGTTAACACCGTACCTGTTTTCCTTACCTACCGGGGCCAAGCGACTACGTACAAGGCTGCCGGGTCGAAATTACCGGTCGTGCTAAATTCCATTAAATGCGGAGTAAATTATGAGCCATGAAAGAAGGTAATAGTTTGATAAGATCTGGTCGGAGGGCGAGCCGAACCGGTAAAGATTATACAGAAGGCTGGATTATAAAAACCCTTTAATAAACACAGATCACGAAGCCAATTTATTGGAAATTTCACTGCGAGATAACGGTACCATTTTTTCTTTATAGCTTCAGGTTGAAGTCGGCTATCAATTTGTTCCCGCCGGCCCGTGGATCCGCCGAAAGCGTGTTGTGTTATTTAACAAATCGTTTCTTACAATAAAACATACGAAGAGCTAGCGTAAAGGAAAATTCCACTGTTCGTCAACAGCGTTCTGTTTACAAATTTTACACGTGGCGCCGTGAAACTGACTGCCTACACGCTCACATGTGGTGTGGAACCGTCTCCATTAGCGGTGATTAATGGTCATTAGCGTTCGGATGTTTCTTCTGGAGGAAAAAAGGGACAAAACTAATAAATTTGTAAGCGTACAGAAATTATATTCTCCAGCTAAGTATTCGAGAGTAACGATACATATGCGTCGTAATCCCCGGAGTAATAAGGGAATCATAAATCAGTTTAGGATAATAAGTAATGGTATATGAAAGTATACATTGGGCGGATTTCTGACCATAATGAAGTATGAATACCAATTCGGAGCGGAAATAAATATACCGTATTATAATTCCTTGTCAATCTACACTTCATTTTTTTATTATTTCTTCATTAAAATTAAGGATAGTATTTAAATGTCGGGAATTTCGTAGGATTTCGACCCGTTTCAATTTAAATCCGGCTATACAGAGGGTAGTAGGATGAAGTTGAGGGGTCTAAGGGGGCGACCGGTAGAAATATCATTGGGAAGACGGTCGATAACAGGGATAGGAGCAAGAGAGAGGGAGAGAGAGAGAGAGAGAGTAGGAGCGATAGGAGGGTGGCCGTGAATGGAGCGAGAGGGTGAGCCTCGATGTTCGGGGTCGAACATTCATCATGTGTTTTATCTGGCCGGCGCTTCCTGCTCCGTTCACGGCAATGAAGCCGGCCGCGCTTCCACACACGCAGACACGTACACGAGCGCACACAAACACGCTCATTGCACACACTAATTCCCGGCCGCCCCAACACGGCCATTTCTCAGCTTATCTCGGCGCCTATCTCAGCGCAGTTCGGGCTAAGAGATGGCTGAAAAATGCCCCCTTCCACCCCTCCCCAAAACAGCCCGCCCACCTCGTCCCGGAACCACCCCGAGGCGGCCCGCGGTTTTAAAATTAAACGGACAAACCCAATTACGAATCGCTCCGGCGCTGTTTCATTTTTAAATGACTTTCGAAAAAGCCGCGCCGCGCGATATAAATATATAATCTAGTAGAAAGTCCGGAGCTTATTCAATTATTAACTTGAGAGAACCGGTGGTGATTAATGAATACGTAAATTGAAATTACCCCGGGCTAATCAAAACCTTCATATCCTAATTTATTTCACATCCGAGAAACGATGCAAATTCACTCTTCGTCGGATACGATTTATTCGAATTCGAATTATTGATCTTACGGGGAAATAATCAGCACAATGATCGCGATTTCGAAATATATTTAAATAATTAATTTCTTTCACTTTCCAGTTACTACTTTCCTTTGGTTTTATATAGCAGAATTATGGAATGCAGCGGAATTGGTGTCTGACGGTAGTCAATATATTTTTGTATGTACAATAGAAATGCTTGAAAAACATCTCCTAAGAGAAGCATAAAGTTTGTTGAGAAGGCGGCACTGTAAAGAAGTAATAAGACAAACTATCGGAAAACAGATTCCGTTTTCAAAATTGCAAACGATCCAAAGTCTAATGAGAAAAGGAGGTCGGACTGCCCGAAGGCGCGTCCGATAACGGCGAGTCTAAGAAGGAATTTCCCAATTTTAAGATTTCCAGCGAGAAATTTTCTCCCGGAAAATTTCCCCAGAGATGAAAACGGCGAGAGGGCGATCGGCGAAAGCGAATGAATCACGGCTCATTTGAAAGCTTTGGGCCGCTCCTCTAAGAGGTTTAAGAGATGGCCGGGACCCCAACCCGGGATTCCTTTTATCCCGGGAGCTTATGAATCCCAGATCCCACCCCCACCCCCTCCACAGGGTGGGGAATATCTCCCGAAATTAAATATCGAAAAATCGGAGGTAGGCGCTTGGTGTTATTAAAACAAATAGCCGTTATACGATCAAAGCTCAATGCAAAGCGTTTTATCTTATTTGATTCGCAACGAGAGGAATCCACGGTTATATGAGTGTTTGTACTTTGAGTCGATACCCAATTTAATGTTCCGACTTTTCATAACCCCCCAGGTACATCAATTACACGTTTCATTCCTCATAAAAACAATGATTCCAGAATGTCGGTTTTTCGAAGCGTGCTTTATAGGTAACATGAAAAAGTCGTAACATGTCATGTCTGTCTGACAGTCAATTAAAACACCGAACATGGAATTGTACTGAACAACGTATGTACACTTCATATATAGCATTAAAAAGAGAGCAAATCATACATGTCGGGAATACAAACGAATCTTTCAAATTATCATTTAATATTGAGGTTTCAATGGCTCATCATGTCAGCCAGTTTCCCAATAATGATGTTTTTTTTAACTAAAGGCGACGATTTACAACAAAGAAAGTATTTAATAAAATATTCACCAATAGCTTCGATGCAGAAAAATGATCCCGTCCTAGTAGTATTAATCCTACTTATTGATAGCATGATACGTAGTCGTACGTCGTTCCGTAATGGGGTATCCGAAATCTGATCTGGAATTTAAAATAAAATTTTCAACCTCAAAGAGAATTCCGTCGGATCGTAACATGCGAGGCTTCGTAAAAACATGAAACCATGATAAATGTGTAGGAGTAACAAGGTGCTGTACAAGACTAGACCGAGATGACTGTCCGGCTATTACTCCGATAAGATCCATGCATTTCCCTGGACGTGAATAATAAAACCGGAGATAGGATTTTATTATTATAGTTTAAAAACAAATCATGATAACGTTGGCCTTCATTTAAAAACATAAAATAAATCAATTATTTCAGACCATAAACTGGTTTAAATAAAACATGTAAATCAGCACACGGATTCCAAAGTGCCAACCAAGAAATCGCTGAGAAATAATTTCTTCCTAATGATGTATTAGACCTTACAGTGCTAGAGTTAATTGCCGCATACCGTTGCAGTTTTACACCTTTCAGAAACATAAGGCTCTCATTACTGCATAACAGGCCTAGTCATGGTTAATAAACCGAAATTCCTTTCGAAGCAATAATGTATTCTCCCAACGATTTACTCCACTGTTCATATCATAAATCATGACAGCTATAGTGATAGTATCAGCGAGTCAGAGTCAGGGAATTCTCATTGGTATCTGGATATAACAGTCTTGTACCTTATAACCGCTATTCTACTTTTTATATACAAGGTTGGTGTACTACTGTCTCCATGCACATTTTAAAGTTTAATAATACATCATTTATATTTTAATTTTCTACATTAATGTTTATATTAAAATTATTTATTCAAGAAACAATAGCATAAAATTTGAGTCAAGTGTGAGGCAAAATAAAATGTAATTTCATACACTAAAATTACTGAATTTTATCCATTCGGCTTCATTAAATTTTTACACGTGCAGTAACAATAAATTCATTTTCAACTGTTGCCACATTTGACAAAAACGCCCTTTTGTTCCACTAAATTTTCCCACTTTAATTATAATTTTCATAAAAAGGGCATGGAACATGAGTTATATCCAATAATATTTCAATTGCATAACCGCTGAGCACAATATTTGATTATTTTATATAACCTTCACATACTTGAAATATTACCAAATCTCTCTCTCAGTCACTCTAGCCCTCCCTCTTGTCACATTTGATTAAATGAAATAACAAACACCGACCACGGACAAACGGGGAACGGAAACAATACAAGCTTCAAATCCGAAACCATATTAAACGCTTGCGTTAACATTAGGTCCGCTGGTATAACAAGGGGGCGACTAATCGACAGTAAACGTCCGCATTAATGGCCGGGAACCATTGCAAAAGCAACTGACAGTGCTCTGCTGGCTCTTGTGGACTTAAGGTCGCAATACACAAAATGTTGCCAATCAGTACCAGAATCGAAACAGAGGAACGTGTCTGATTTGACGCAGGTAGCTGGACGCTACTAGCCCATTATGTCTGAAGCGTTTTTAGGAGTTTAGACAACACAGGATAGACTGCATTTTAATGCCGTATTTATAATTCCAGCATACTGATACTGTGATCATGAATAAAACAAGACTGGAAAATAACACATGAATAGGCCACAAGGGAAATTAAACGTATATATCAGCTCACTAAGTCGCCAGTAGCAAACCAAAATATATTAGTGGACCCTCTCTCGGTTTCTGTAACTCCGTAATTTATTGACGGAACGCTACAGGCGACGGTGAGAAACCGAAACAATGTCTACGATGTCTAATGTTTAATGTTTGTTTGGTCGTGTATCAAATTAACACGTAAAATAATGTCAGGAGAATCGCCGCCCGTCTGAGCCGACACGTCGGCCAACAACGCGTTTATTCAACGGAGTTCAATCAGTCAACTGAGAGGAGAAAATGCACAAAACAAAATAGAAAATGGGAATACAATATCAGAAAATCCATCAACGGTACGGAATAGAGCAATATCGCGTGACTGAAAATGTTATACTGCTGAAAGTAAACCAAAGGAAAAGTGCAGTCCGAGCAAAAATTCTGGAGATATCGAATATGACAGGTAGACGTTAGGGGCAAGATATATTGCGGACTTAATGAAATTTTTCTCCGGGGCTGATGAAGAAACCCGCGGACGCGTCAGGTTAAATAGACAATATTGTTCGTTGCTCACAATTTATGTTCCTCCTAATGACAAATGAAACTGGTTAATCTACATTTTCTCATCTTTATCTAATATGGATTACATAACATAGGCGTAATATTATACCGCCCGCATTGCGGGATCATTATTTCCCATCTAGCGATACATTTTTTTTTCGTTTCCCGTTAAAAGCATGGTGGCAGAACACTGCCAGAAAATCACGTAACCCGGCCGTAGTTGCGTACCACACAAACTCGCGGACTTAAATGCATGCACATGTATGCCTGTGCATTGGTATAGAAAACTATACAGTGCTTCTGAAATATTAGAAATCTTATTTCTTTTAAAATAGGACATACTGCTACGAAGTGGAAAGTGGTGGGTAAATGTATAAGTCTGTATACCAGAGTCAATGTTTGATTTAAACAGTTTCATCAATATAGTTTTAATGTTTAATTGTAATAGGAAAATAGTTGAAATAAATAAACTAACAGTCATCTCGGTAGGCAATTCCAAGTAATTTGAAGGTGGCAATCGGAACCGGAAACGAGGACCTAGGCAATAAAGGACGGAGGAGCGGTGGGTCCGGGACAATTAACTCGAGCACAAATAACCTACAATCGATTACTGTAAAATCGTCCCCTCCTCCCGACTGCAACTGGCAAAGGATAAGAGGATCGATTCAAACACCAGAAATCCCATTGTATATAAACGACGCTCGAAGTAGGAGGGGCGGCGTCGGCGGGTATTTGTCTTTCTGAAGTTGAGAGCCAGTTAAGGGGGTGCCGGGGGCGGGATTCGAACTTGGCCTTTCCGGGCGGAAGCACAACTGTCTGAGGAGAGTGAGAGGGAGAGAGAGAGTGAGAGGGGAGAGGGGAGAGAGAGAGAGAGAGAGAGAGTGAGAGAGAGAGAGAGAGAGAGAGAGAGAGAGAGAGAGAGAGAGAGAGAGAGAGAGAGAGAGAGAGAGAGAGAGTGGCGGGAGGAGGGTCCGCGCCAAATTACCGCCCTGCCCGACTTCTCCCATCGGAATGGCGAAATTAAATTACGAGCGATCGATACCCCCTCGGTACACCCCCCAGGGCCCCTTAACTGGCACTAGCGACACCAGACACCGGTTCGAATTCGGCCGTATGTTCCGTTTGAATCCTTCGGCCAAATTGTGCCGGCGAAATTAGCCAGCCCGCTCTGCCGCCCGCCCGTTTTAGCCACCCCAAATTGGTTGCTCTTTCCGACAGAATATTTACGGAACATTCTTCTTACATTCATTAGGTAGAATCGGGTCCTGTTCAAAGTCAAATGAACCGACAAACGCTACGGTACTGTACCCAAATCCTCCGGCCATATACCCCAAAAAACACCGTTGGCAAGAGTGCGTGAACGTGACAATAAATGCAGTACAGTGTTATAGTACTAACGACAGCGTATTGGATAGCCCAGTGAGACAAGTTCAACGATGGCATATGATTACAATAAAATACGTGTTAATTGTGTTTATATACTTGTATTTTACGTCCTGGATAGCCTAAAATAGCGAAATAATACTGTAATACGGTATACTGGATACCGAATATAATATACTGAAACAATTAATAACACTCGATTATTTTAATTAGTTAACTCTATGAAACCAAAAAGGAATGGAATATCAATTATATATTTCATTTTAACTCCGGAAAAGAGCAGCATTTCTTCGCGCATTTAACTGCGGAATAGAAATATTCATAATTGTTGACCCTTTTAACGCAATTTTGTCCTCTCCGTTCGAGTTGATAATTACTCGTGTTCCCCAGAATAGGAGTGAATTTTTCATTGTGGAAACAGCGAAATAACCAAAGTGATAACCTGTACGGGAAAGGACGCTCTCGCCCGTTCGATACCGTAGGGTCGAGCAAGGGACACTCGGCGCCGGTTCCAATTCACCGGGGGTGTTTTGTTTGAATACGTCACCGAAATTGGTGCAGTGAAATTAGGCAAATGGCAATTGTCGGCCTTGTTTATTTTAGTGCCGCCAACTTGATGTTTGCTTCGATAAAATATGCCCGTACAGTGAACAAGTTGATGAGCCCACAGGTCGGTTTCTACCTTTTACAAATACAGAGACTGCAGTTCCAAAATACGTACATACATTAATACTATTAAACTATATGGTTTAATTGTACATAAGGAAATACGGGGCTCATTTCATCAAAATAAATTGTTTAAAACATTCACCTAATAGACTCGGCCGAGAACGAATATTTTCGAAAATATAGTTAATTTAATAATTACTCCACTCACTTCTGACCGCTTCTGACAGGCACGCGATCGATGGTCAGGCATGCCTATTTAATTTCGTTTAAAATTAGTTATTGATTTTCCGGTAATAATTGAAAACCACTTCTACAGTCCTAATTTAGAAACCAGTTTTAAAGAACAAACGCCTATTTTGTTCTTGCTCCTGAAATAAGGATTTATTTACTTAAATAAAGATTTATGGCTATTGAGCATATTTGAAAAGCGTTTAAAATGAAACCAAGAGTTCTGAAAAGCATATTTTGTAATGAATAACTCATAGTAGGCCTCGAATTATTTGAGAACTCAGCCCAAGGAGCGTCGGTCGGGTAATTAAGACGGAGATTAAGTTTACGCCAATGCCCATGAAATTAGTTCAAACCGGAGAGAAGTCGCAGTTATCTCAAATATTTCTCCCCTCACACCGCTCGACATATTCGGGGGCAGTACACACGGCCCCCCCCTGGACTTAATAATCGGCCCCCTCTAAACTCCAAATACTTCCTCGGTGCGTGGCGCTCTTATTATTATATACGGGAGACAGAGCCCGAACAACCCCCGAAGACGCCGGGGATTATGCAAATGCCCGGATTAGGTTTTCAACGCTCATCACTCGCATATTTGGCTGACGGAGGGGTCGGGGGAGATAATACCGAGGGTGGTATCTGTATCCTACGGATTTGCAGAAATTTCAGTTACAATTTTCCCCGGCCATTGCTGAACTGTAAAGACAGTATATAATTGAAGGAAAACCTTATCGTGATAATCCCGCGATTTTTCATTATTGCTATTATTGCAATATTTCGAGTCATTGACTCGACGTATAGAATAGACTAGAGTAAAAGGTGCAATATATCTCTTTGTTCTATAAATTATGCCTACAGCATTCATTGGTTTAATAAAATGAACAGAATGATTTAACCTAATAAATGATAAGGATATCGAAATTTTTCCGGAAAAATAACACGCAACTCGCCTCGCACAGAGTTCTGTACTCTCTCTATATATTTACTCGATTTTATACATATTTTCCAGTACCTGACATTAAAAAAAATCAGAGCGAAATCAAGTTGAGAACCCTTCTCAACTTTTGCTGCTCATTAGGCCCAGAGGAACCCTTTGTCTCGGGCCGAGGGGGCGACCGCCCCCGGAATATTTCATGAGCTCCCCGAATTAAAACCGCGCCCGTTAATATTTGAGAGATTTTTCAACATTGGGGGGGGAGAGGGCCCGGGCCCCACCTATTATAGAACTGGGCCACGGCCTGATTTCGCCTGCGTCTGGTAATTGACTCCGGACAAAGTCGGAAGATCCACCAGAAGGCTTTCCGTCCCAATTTTCGTTTCAAAACAAGTGAAAATCGCGTGACACTAGTCAAAGACGATCGCCTTCTGCACTTGATTCAAGGCGCAGGTTAATGACCTCAATCAAGGTTAAAAAATGAATTTTTTAAACTGTTGGGTCGTGGGGGCTTCACGTAATGATCGGAACGGTTCTTACGAAAGCAGACCGGATAATAGGTAATTTTAAATCGCAATACAATATGATAAACCATAAGCGAAAAAACACCTGAAAAGGCTTAAACACCGATAAATTTCAGGGAGCCAGTAACGTGTGCCGAAGGTGAGGAGCTGACGGTCTGCACTATTAGCGGAATGCCACTGACGTCACTGAGAAAAAGTAAGATAAGAATGAAAATAACTTGTTTCAAATCTTATTATACCACCCACCGGTGTCGCCGTATCTGTGATACGATCAGAATCCAATCGAATGTATAATTGAAATAGCAGAAAAAAACAGCCCAAAGAAAACCACAACCGAAGCCGCATTTGCTCCAGACTGGACACCCGAGTTCTTGTGAGGCGGAAATTACGTTTCTTCGATATCACGGCAAGTGGTCCCCGAGATTTATCTATATTCGTCTCGACAAAATTGAAATCGAATATCTCAATTTAAACTCTGTCCACCAAACGAATACTTTACTACAAACCAAAAATAATAGTCTTGAAAATCGTCACTAATATCTGATGCAATTTATTATTAATAGGAAATTCTTATCATGCACAAGCATTTAAAGTATCAACAGTATTACGATGATTAAATTACCGGTGAATTTATTTTAGGAAAAATAAACGACGGAATCAAAATCCGGCTTCGAGTTAGAGAAACCTCGTGATTAATTGAATTAAAATTGAAGCCCATTTGTTACGACAACTTTGACCCTATAATTCCTCCTAAATCGCGAATTCTATTCAATTATGGAATTAAAAACGAGTGTAACCGAGGTGTCAGGGGAAAGGGGATAGGTATTAAGAAATGGATATAAATCAAAACGGAAAAGGTGTATTAATCTCGCCATTCCAGTCGAAGAAGAAATTGCTTTAAAAAAAAGGAGGGATTAATTAATTCAACAATTCGTTTAAGAAAAATATCGCTCCGGGGATTTGTTTCGTCCGTCGCGTGTCCCAGGGATCGGTGAATTTCCGATTCATAGACATTAAATACTAAGGTTAAAATGAACTGATCGAAACATCGATCATTATGTGGGTATTAAATAAAAGACGAATATAAAATAAAATAAGCATTATACACATTGAGATAATAATTTTGGAATAAAAATAAGTTAGCACCTAATAAGTTTGTATCTAGACGAAGTTCTTCTTACCTTTTAACGAAGCGATGAAATTCTTGACTACAACGAACGGTTCCTGTAACAAAAAAAAGTGTAAGGTAATAACTTCTGTAAGAAAAAAGCGCACGATATTTTTAATTAGCGCTAGTGTCAACGTAGCATAGCGTATCCGCTAGGTATGTCGTATTGTATGTAATTATATGTTTCTGAAACCAAACTATAAGGTATATGTTTGGGAAAAACAAGAATGTTTGAATTTTTTAAATAATGAAAGCCAAAAATAAACGGTGTATTTATAAGTAAAGATGTCCATAAGCAGTGACATCTCTACGACATATAACTTAACGGGTTTCATGAGTTATTAACGTCCTCATTAATTGAGAACAACGTATGAAGTTATAAACAAGGGGACAGACACGCTACGTCTCCAGACAAAAAACTATGCCCATGAGCGTAAACCAGTTCTGAGGTTGCGGCGCTCGGCACCCGCTTATTATATCAAGTGGCTATCGATCGTTTTTACTTTAGGCTCCTACAGTAAAATACTTATAATGCTATATTTTAGATACATTATACTATTATTTCACCCAAGGAGTGGAGATAGATCGCAAAAATGATGGTAATTTAATTTATACCGTTTTCTTTTATTATTGTATATAACCCAGTGCCCGGTGATGTGTACTCCAAACAGAGATGTTCCTCCCGCCATACGTATGGTAGGGTATGTGGAGAAGGGAGTAATAATAGTTTCTTTTTATGGCGGCAAGAAGATTGGAATACAAGAGACAATAGGACCCGGTTAAGGGCAGTAACCTTGTCGGACTGAAGTGGGCACCGATGTCGGTATAATGAAGCGGTAGGCAGTTGGGAACTGTGGAGGATATAGGAGGGGAGCCGCAAACCAAGAGTTCACGCGCCAGCCTAATGGCCGGCGCCCGGGAGGAAATTGCACTTGTAAATATGTCCCGCCGCCCCATCAGAGACACGCGAGGCCTATAGGCCCACTCTGGGAGGTGCCCAGAATAGGGGCTGTAGATTTGGATTTTTCGAGTTGGGCCGTCGAGTGCCCCAAGAACGGGCTTAGTAAGCCCCTCGGATCGGCTTCAAAAACGCCCCCTTTCGGTACTCGTTCATCAGTTCACACCTACACTTCGTCACCTTACTTCAGGACGAAACACTACCAAACGAGTACAGAATACTTAAGTATTCACTAGACTTTGTAAACTGATTTATAAATACGACGTAATAAACTTTGTTGAAATTTAATGTTGAAAATTAATTTCGGTTTAATTCGAAGCCAGTTCGGCAAGGCTGATCCAACGTCTAGGCTTGTAGATTACATTAACTGAAAAATGAAATGGACATGCCTTACTGTCCAAAACATACAATCAAGAGTTAATTGTAGAATAAACCAATTTTAGATTATAGAATAGACTATAATAAACATTTAAATGCAATTTTAGATTATAGAATAGCTTTATGTAATCTTTATTACAAGCAGATGCCCTACGCTTTACGAGAGGTAATAAATTCGGTTGGAAATTTAAACGGGGAAATAAACTCTTGGAGAAAATGATTCGATAAGAAATTAGAGAGTTAATAAATCTATTGTCATAAGTAGAGGACCCATTGTTCTAGGTGGAACGTCGGACTTTCGGGCACCGATGTAAATATAAGATCCTCGAAGCCCCCTCGCAAGATAAATGGAATCCCTCCCCCTCCTCCCTAGATATTAGGAGAGGGGCGCACAGAACAGAACCCCTCTAATAAAGTATTACTTTAATGTAAACAGACGCATGAATATCGACTGGGCTGATGTCAGAGCGGAGGCGGGGTCCCACGGGCCGTATTCCCGGTAATGACTAGTCGCAGGACGAACTAACGCGGTAAAACGGGAATTTACGCGACCAGGAATTAACGACACTGTCATTTTCCCAACCCCTCCCCACCACATCAGCCGCGCCGACCGTGTAATTTGCAATTATAAAGTCGATAAAGTCGATGGTTCGAAAAAGAAACCTGGCTCGGTACTATATCATGTAATTTCGTTGTATTGCGAATTTCCGTACGGTGGACACATCCTCTGTCCCGAATCAAATGTTTCTTACACCCGCAACTATATTGGAGTTGAGGCAGCATATTATCGAAATAATTCAATTCACAAATCACAATAAATAATACGAAGTGCGTGGCGTAACATCGGTGAAAGAATTGACAATATTTAGTTATTATAAAATTGTCGGCACTTATCAATATCAGCCTTGAATATCCCCGGATATGGGAACAGCCGTAATACTTGTAATTATTGTATGGAATGCATAGTATCCTTGAGCCACAAACAACTTAGGACAAGTAAATAAAATTATTTTTAGTCAAATTAAAACAGCTCTTACTCAATCACACTATTTTTTCTGTATGGAAAGATGGACCTCACCGTTTTGTCTTTTAACGAGAATATTCCTTACGTCAATAAATACAATATATATGTATATAAATAGAATCGGGAGGGGAAGTTCCGTAATAAAAACGTCAGCAAACAGCATTCAGAGCTAGCGGGGACTAGGGGGGAGTGCAGTATTGAATTGCGAGCCGGGAGGAGGCACGTCGGCGGCCTTCACGGCGGTCCGAGCACGCCCCATTCATTCCTATTCCCTTTACGTAACAGCGGATAGCTCGGAAATACCGAGCAGTCAGCGGTTCCGACTCCGTAGTCCAGCGCCGCCCCGTGCCCGGGACGTGTTGCTCCTAAAAAACCGTTTGCCGTTAAAATTGAGTTTCGGTCGCTAACTAAAACCGTGAAGAAACGCGGCCTCCTCCACTCCTCGGAGGACCCTTTTATCCGGGCGCCAGTCTATTTGCGAAACTGATAAAACGGTTTTTCCTCAACCGACTTACTTAACTCTGCATTTAACTCGGTACTGAATTTATTTCCGTAACCACTTCTTTAGCTCGGAAGCTATTGTTGACGCTGAATGATAAACTGACGAGATATCGAATTAATTAATCTTTTATTATACGCTATTGTTAAGTCTGTTCAGTATTTGTTGCATTGGAGTTTGCCCCGTTTAGTAGCAGGCGGGAATGTGCAAGTCCAAGAATGTTCGAGATTACCTCTTGTTTCCTGGTCATGTCTGCCGCGGTACACCATTCTTTTTATTTCCCACAATTTGTTATTTTAGGAAAACGTTTAAAGTTTTCCTTAGAAGTCTAATACTACTAAAAAAAGGGTGTTTTCACTGGAAACAGGACCTCATGATTTAACTCATAGAATGTCAGAACTATCCGAAGCTAAGGACATAAAAAGCTCGTACACCGATGGGGATCGTAACTGCCGTTAATAATCGGACGAAAGTCGGTCAAATATTTCAGCCCCATATTATAAAGCTCCAACTCGACCGCAAATGTATCTTACATGAGAAATAGTCGTTCCTTTAGCGGAGAGGGATGCACAACCGGGGCGGCTCTGATAAACTGCCGGTTTCATATTTCATTACAAAACTTTTTTGTTTTCCGTCTTCACAAACAGAATAGAGGCGGGGAAGAATTAAAGCCTGTACTTAAAAAGCTCGGTAGGGGCGGGAGGGGGGATTATTCATGGGCGGCTCTTGTTAGCGGCACAAAGGAGGCTTTTTCGTCGTAGCCCCGTCCCAGAAAACTTCCCGTGACGGCTTGCCTGTAATTCCAGAATAATGTATCAACCGCCGCCCGACTCTGACAATACATGGTATTCATGGAAATTCCAGTAGGCCTCAGCAGCGAAATAACTACTATAGTTTTTTCGATCTTCCAACTTCGCATGTCATCCATCTTCAGTAGCTTTTACGTCAGTATCGTGGTGAGTCATTTCAGGATAGGGTCGCTTGCGGGACATCCTGTTTCCACTATCAATGCAATTTGTACTGTGGTGGGGGACCGCATGACTAGCAAGAGTATGATAAAAAAACATAACAATCAATTTTAGAGGCTCCAATTATTTAATTCATTTTCACAGACATTGAAATACCAATTAAACAGGAAGCTTCATGGAGCCAGAAAATGAACTCTGAAAATGATCTATGAAGAATATTAACCTTTTCCTCATTTGTAGGCATCGTAAAACGCCGTAACTCCCCGCATATCTTAAACTGCAACCAATCTTAAATAGCATCATTTGTGCTATTGCCTATTTCTAAGAAAAATCAATGAACTGGTCATTCCTAAATTTTGAAAAATGACTCGTTCCGCCTGAAAGGTGAAGCCGGCGGCCGAATCTGCGCAGCTAGGCAAAAACACGAGGCCCGGGGAAAAAATGGAAAATCGAAAACCGCTTGGGTGGCCGCTCGGCTGGAGGCGGGCCCGGGCTAAGCGGGACAAATTATTTGACACATTCATTACACGGGGATTTGGCAAGACTCCTAACGCCTTCTATTGAAGGGCAACCCCCGCACTGCCAGATCCGAGGGTTATCGCAAAAACCTGCTGTTCTATATAACAAAACTAGAACCTGGAATACCATTTCAAAATGCACTTTAATAAACTCCATATTAACAACACCTAAAACTCTGAATTTATATTTGTGAATAAGATTTTATTCTTTATTTATCGTTCGGTGAAATTATTTTATGAAAATAAGCAGTCTAAGACGTTTATCTGGAGGTCGATTAGGGTCCAGAGTATTTAAGAAAATACATTATGTCTCAAAATACCAAGAGTGGTGAGAAAATAAGATTTTATTTCGGGAAAACTTGCTAATCCAAACATAATTGCACCGAATAAATTTTTTCTTCCCCTTGGCAACAATTAGAAGATAATGTTTCAGGTAAATCCCCTTTTAAATACGACAGATAAGCAGGACGCGCAATTCCATTCGAACAGGCCAACAAGTGAACGAACGTAACGCGTTGTTAAAAAGCATGCAGATTTAGGACCTGGAACGGCTCCAAAGCAAATTGAACGCGGGAGGAGAGTTGGCTCCCGTTCATTAGCGGGGATCCACGCACCCCGCATCACGGCCAAGCCTTGTTTTCAGTTAGCACCTTCCCTAAAGGGCAGGCTCCCTTCGTCTGAGGAGACGGGGTGCAAAGCTACACGGGCCCCTGAGGAGGTGATTAATCGCCAGCGTTAGGAATTTTCACGCGTGCAAAAAAGGCCAGAAAAGACACCGGACAATAAAAAAAATTATATTAGTATATTAGGCACTAGAATATACACACATATTGACACCTTGTACTGTATACACGGATTTACTACCCTCAGTTTGCCCGCCGTTTATTCGAAGTAAGACGGAACAAAGCACGAAAGTTCATTTCAGTATCGAATAAATGCTCCCCGGCTTCGTGACACGGCGTGCTTTACAAATTACGCAAAAACATGGGGTCGCGACAATTTTCTAAAAGCCATTTGTCACTCCCGAAAAGGAGGGGGCGAAATGAGAAATCGTCGTGGCGGTTCCATCCAGGCCGGGCGCATTTTTAGACTCCGGCGGATCAGGTTGTAATTTGAGCGCGGAATTACACGCACCCGGCGCAAACAGAGTAACAGACGGGGGGTAAACAGGGTGGGGGGTGGGGGGCTGGAGGCGACTGTACATTAATTCACTTTGTCCGACAACACCTCGTATTCACGACGCGACTCCTTCTGCAGGCACAGCGGGGGGCCACAAAAGGAAACTGTTGCCGGGCACGACAGCCCGCAGGGGGCGTCCGGCGAATAAATCATCGGCGCCTCCGCCCGGACACTGGAAAGGGAGGGCCGGCGGAGGAAAATAAACTATTTAAGATGGATGGCCCCGACATACTCGGGCCCCCGCACACCCCGGGGAATATGCCCGCGGGACTACCGCACGGAAAAACGACATTACTAACGACTGGGTCGGGGTGTTTTTGAAAAACTGAAACCTGGCATGCGACGCATACGATGATGTCACAACTACTGAATAAGCAGGAATGAGAACTTAATCAAAGGCCCAGTGAAGAATCATGACATATCTTGTAAAATGACAAATATCCGAAAATAAATTTCTAACGGACAACGATAGTTCTATAATACTTCGCAGCGATGGTATTAATAGAACAAAAAGCGGTTGAAAACAGAAATTTAATTTTTGAATTCGCAAAACATTTTAGCTCTCCTATTCCTTGTTGGTGTTCTGCAGTTTGAACTACACTTTAAGTTTATAAATTGGGAGGGTCACTGCACTCTACACTGTTACTGTCCAATAATGTTACTCTGCCAATCAACGAGTGAACAAAAAAAGAACGCTTTAATGAAAATATTTAAAAGGGGGAATACTAAAAATCTTGCAAATGTTTATACGATTGGGGGCATTGACGCGGTTGCGGTTCGAAAGGGCAGGAGAGTAACAGCGGCCCTAAAGTGAGTTAATGGCCCGGACCGTGAAAGATAGGGATCAAGGAGGCCGTGGGTCGGGGGCTCCGAGTCCGCATTGTGTCCGAGCAGCCAGAACAGTATTAATGGTCTTCGGGGGGACGAGTGACACACCTGAGGACGAGGACCCCAACGGGGATGTCGGTAAGAGGTAATCGCGCCTCGGACGATTCAGACCTGTCGTCCGAGATGGCACCCCCCCGCTCTCCCAACCCCTCCCTGTAGTCCATAAAACAGTGCCACCCACGCATGACGCTCTCTGCGTCAGTGTGAACGTTAAGAGAGGGCCATTTCCCGCTTGATTGCCACCCGGAATTACTAAAACCGATAAAAGTGGCCGGATGAGAAGGTTGTAACTTCTGGGCCCGGATCGCCGCCATCATTTGAATAACCCACCCCCCTTAAAAAAGGAAAAAACTTTTTACGCCCGTACAGCCAGTGTTATATGTACAACTCCACTCTGGCTTCCGAGATAAATTACGTCGTTAAAAATGCCGTCCAGAGAGATTTGATTACTGCATTAACATTATAAATTTTTCATGGATCGTAAAAATATCAAATACTAGTCTGCGGACAAATATCGTTAGAAATCCTGTTTACGAGGAATTTTAAACCTTAGCAGACTCCTGAACTAGACTCTCAAACGGTTGGCATAAAAATAACAATACAAAGAAACATTTCATTTACAAATTTGAACAATCGTTATTTCTTTCAAACTGTACAAGATATTAAGGAACAATATTAGTAAGATCATATCCGATGCTTGAATCTTAGGAATGTTTGCTTAACGTATGTAGATCATTTAGAAAAACGCTACTGGAGGTAGTTAATTATAATAAATTCGTTCTAGAAACTTTAACTGGTAACAATACGAGAACAAATAATACAGTTTAGTGGCTTTCAAACATACCGTACTATTCCGTAACTCTACGTGATTACGATATTTGAACAAGATTTGTTATTTCAATTCTGTTATTTAATGAGATCTGATTTCAAAGTATATTTCAAGAAGGAGTGAAACAAATAAACGAGTTCCCACACAAGTTATGTAGGGGAATCCCCCTGCCGTGTAATTAGAATATAGCTAGATAAACTGAAAACTGAGATTTCCTTTTCCGAAGAGAGAATAAGTGACACCGTTAAAGGATCATCGCAGTGGGGAAAACGTAACCTACAAACTGGACTAATATTTAAAATGGAAAAGTAAATTACCGTCCAGAGGGTAGAAGTGATCCGAATGAATGAAAAGAAGATTCGTGCTGAAACAAAATTTGATCGCGTAGGCGTTTAATTTATGATTCCCAGATAGTTAATTTACGCCTACGGGCTATTCTTGATTCAAATTTCGCCGTTTTCTGTCAATCTCGAATTAGAATGTACTCCGAGTAGATCTCAATTAAATCCCACAACGACACCAGTACGCTTCATTATTATTTCCTCTGGGAATCGACTGTAGGAAAAACTTAACCTGAAACCCACCGCTCGCGCAGGTCAGAAACAGACTTATCTTCAAGGTTTACTGTAGACGAAGGAAAGTGTGTTAATCACTCGGAGAGCGATTTGCTCATTAGCTGCAGTCGGCACGAAGGGAATGCGGGAGATGACTGGCGCGAGGGGTTGAGGAAACCAGTTCCATTTGTCCGAACGGGTAGGGGTAGCATTGGAGTGGAGGCCCACGGGTACAGGTCTATTCCAGACCGGCTAACAGGGCCGGTAATCCGACTCCCCCGGTCTACCTGAGTATTACTATGTAGGGTGGGTCCCTCCCGCTTGGTATTCAGAGCGGTACCGCCCGGCCTATTACATACAGAGCAGCCAAACCTCTGCCCAACATCTCTAATGCATTTTATAATGAGAACCGGCGCGCCCATCCCCACCTGGCCCCTATTGTTTTGCCCGAAAGGATTGCGAACGTGAAAACTCCTTTCCCTTTATACTCCGATATTGAATCGAAATCGAGAGCGGGCGGTAAATTAATCTATAATTATCTACCTCAATGAAAAATATTCAATTAAAGCACACGTTTCGGTTGCCGGTTCCATACGTATTTTCGTTTCTGGGGTAGGTCCTCATCTTTTGCTTACAGCCAGGTATGTTACCGTGTGCTGGGTTCAACCTTTCAACTTTTATATTCAACCATTAGAGTATTCTATATACCAATATAATTAAAATCTGTTGTGTTTCTTAAAAGCACGTTCATTCATTCATTCATTAAAAGGTACATTCATTGGAATATGTAATTATGACAAAACGATTTCTTGTAAAATCATTATTTTAAACATTGAAAGCAATCTAAATTTAATTAACATTTTTTTTTAGAAATGTAAACTAATTTATTATCCCTGTATTCTCCACACATGTAAAAAATGTTTATAATTTATGCTTACAATTGTTTATACTTTTTATAAGGACAGAATGCGTGTCAATAAAAACATTGTAAAGTGGGATGATAATTACTGAAATCGCGCCACTTAAAGGTAGAGGAGGCGCACCTCAGCCCGACACATTACAATACGGTTTATTAACGATATAAAGAACACGGAAAAATATGTAACCATTGTTGCATCCAAACAGGTTACTGACGTGCAAACCGGTTCTCCATTGTATTTTAATAATGTTGATATCGATAACGAGCCGGCTTAATTAAAGTACAAAATGCGGTGGTTCGACACGTCAGGAACTATTGAAATACGTAAACAAATGTGTGATTTGCTTATTTAAACCTTATCTAAATCTCAAATTAAAAATTAGTACATCTATTTACAAAAATTTCAGCCGAAACGTTCAATATTTTAGAACTATGTAGAATAAATTCCACGGAATAATACATACTAAATTACAAAATCTTTTAAAAATTAAATTGAACCTCAGGTAATTTATATTATACACATAGCCAACAGAAGGGTTACAATTTACATGGAGTGCACTCTTTAATCTTTTTAAGATTTTGAAGCCCATTCATTTGCCCTTTCCGTTAGTACTCTGATGAAACCATCTAATTAAAAAAATGAACACAGCATATCTTTAAAAACCTCCAGTTAATGTATTTGTACGAAATACAGGTGATAGCATTACTGCCAAATTCATAATTAAATTATTTGAAAAATCGATTATCGTTTATGATCTAAAAACTTGATGGTGTTTTGAATATAAAATGGTTTATTGCCGGTTAATTAAAATAAATAGAAATAATTTCGTAATGAGATGCATACAAGTTATTAGAGATATTTTAAACCCTTTCATTAAATTAAAGCATTCTTATGCAGCTGATGCCACGTCATGCCTAACAAACCGACCTAAAATAAACTAAAAGTTCATAAAAGGTGCGAAAATGTTCTCGGAGTTCTGTGCTCCATATTCAGGCCATCGGATTTCCCACTTCGGATTACAGAGGGGGGGATTGGGAACACCTTGGTAGAACAGCCCACGCCCCCTAGCTAGACCGGGAGACGAATGTACCCCAGAACCTATGCCAGACAATGATCTAAATTTCGGCCGGGCCCGCAGGTATAATTCAAGCCCGGGGGCGGAATTAAACCAGGCGCGGGGGCGGTTAGACGAAACGCTAACTCCTAAAGCGGTGGTTGGGGCGGGGGCCGTTGTTGTCGGATCCTCCCCAGCAGCCACCGCCAAATCCTTTTGTAAGGCAAAACAATGAGCCATTATCTTCCCTCCGGCTCGCCCTCCCCCCGTCCGACGGCAATAATGGCGTAAACGCTCCTCCCGGTTAGGGCCCGAGGATTTCTCGAGAGATTGAGAAAATTTCCTACGCCTCCTTTTTTCTTTACCCCGGGGTGTCTCGAGATAAGGGATTATTTCGCTGGGGGTTTTAAAATAATCCCGGTTGAACCAATAAATATGCTAATGGGCCGAACATAAGAGTTCGGGGTTTTCAGTTTTTTAGCGATTCGAAACCGCTTTCTTCATCCGGGATATGATTAGAACGCAATCCAGGTCTTCGCCCAGATGAAAACAAATCTACCGGTAATTGTGAACACTCATTTCAAATTTAATGCAGGGGTTGAGATTCTGGGTTACCTTTATTTGCTCAGGTATAATCGTCAACATAATTAATTTTAGGCAGATGTTTGAGAACCCACATACTTCCACTACACCGCCGTTCTTCTGGCCTACAGTAATAAAAAAAACACGTGCAACAATAACATCAAAAGAAATAATCAGATTTTGAAGAACTGCCCAAATTACACAGTTTCGTATAATTATACAGTCATTCCCAATTGCGTGAAACTCGAATAATTCTTTGTACCGAAAAGAGACTTCCGTTAGTATTTCAAAACGACGGGGTAAAGAAGAGGAGAAGGAAGAGGAAGAAAGAAATTAAACCGGAGGAAAAAAATATCAACGAAAGAGCATTATCTAAGTGGGAGCCGGCGACGGTGCTCGTAACAGAGTAATTCCCGGGCGCCTCATCAAAAGTGGGGGCGGGCCCCCACTAATCAGTACGGGATTCGGGTGAGGGGGCGTCGAGGGCCGGCCCTTAGCGCCTACCAGAAATGAAAACACGTGTTTTGCCCCGGCCCCGAAATTAGACCCCGGCGCTCTTTTGGCAAAAACACGACACGTGAAACGACCACATCCTAACCGCATTATACACTCAAAGGCACGCGAGAAGCCTCTAAGGATTATAAAAGTGCAAACAACTTAGTCAAAGTGAAAGTCCTGAACCTGACACAAATTAGTATATGCGTCTTTGTGTGTGTGTGTGTGTGTATGTGTGTGTATATATATATATATATATATATATATATATATATATATATATATATATATAAATTAATTAATTAATACAGCAAGTAAATCAATGTTGTGTACCATGAAATGAAATCCCAGTTAAGATAAGATCAGTTGGATATTTATAACGAGATATCGAAACATAATTATGCGATCGAACAGAGTGGAAATAAAACTAAATCACCTGTATAAAGGATAACGGGTCTTTGCGATAACAGCGAAAGTAAAGATATAGAACTCGCAGGCTCCCAAGGATAAATAATTTCTTTTTAAAACCCACTCCGAATATAAATATTGTTTCTGGCGGGGAATATTTTAATAGAATAAAGTCTGAGGGGATTTTTTTAAAGCGAGGCGGGGCAACGAAATTTGCATTTTCTCGGCGGGGGCCAGTTAGATTAATCATCGCGCGGGTCCGCCGAGGCTGTAAAAATTGGGCGAAAACCAGGGACTAGAGTTTACCCCAATAGCGGCCAAATAACGACGAACTCGACTGAGGATAAGATAGAGGGCTGAATTCCGACGCTATTTTATCTCTCTGTTGTCCCGGTTTTTCGACTAATCGTTCATTTAATTTACAGCAAAAATTGACGCCCACCTCTGCCGGTAAATCCTCTATACCGGGCGTGATAAGAGTCGCTTGAACGTCACGTCCAATAGTTTCTCCGGTGCTTGAAACCTGGGATTTCAAGGCATCATCAGATTGAAATCAAAAAATTGAAACGGCTATACGCAGTTTACATCGTAGCTGCGTTGATTTAAGCGTTGTGGCGAAAGGCATAATTTTCATAATTACACGAGGAGAAGATATTCGCAAATAATTACAAACATGACACAGACGAACAGAGCACTCATGAAAGTATAGCGTAAATTCCAGAAAACTAGTTGGTGTGATGATTTAACTAATCAAGACAGTTAATAATCAAACCGAGGTCATGGGTCAAACAAGAATCAATGCAGAGCACGAAAATCATGATTTATCTAAAATATAACACATATTGTGATAGATTATAATAAGATTTATAATAAGTGATAGCGAATATACAAAAGAATTATTTGTGGACAATATAATCAGTTAATAGGAGCCTGAGCTGATCAACTTCTGGCCTGAAAAATAATGTAAAACAAAAATGAATGTTTGTGTTCAAAGCCAGGGTAACGCGCAAAAAGCAAAACCGCCATTCAATAAATGCCATTAGAAATAATGAGCTTTGTTCACACAGAAACGTACGAGCGTTTAATGCAGGCCTTAAAAAAAAGGAACGATAAATCCCAGGGTAAAGCGCAAAAAACTGCCGTACGGAAAAAGAATAAAAATTCAGTTTGTCGCCGATTCAATTAACAATCTGTCGGTGGTCGATCGATAGTACATAAATATTAAACAGGTCTTTTTTTAAATGTCTCCTCACTGATACTACTAATGACAAAAGCTCGGTACTTTAAAAACAAGGCACTGTTCTAACTTCTTTCCATTGCCCACACGACAAGTTCATGTTTTTGACTTTGTTGAACAATTTTATTTGTTTCATATTTGAATTATGCGACTTCAGGACATAAACATTTTAATGCAGATTGATACCGGTCAATCCCGACGACAAATAACGATAACCCGAGAAGAACCTCAGGAAGAAGATTTGGATTTGGCACACTTACAGAATCGAAAACGAATCTCATAATATTTGGGGCGACGCCGGGTATAAAATGAAAAAAGACCTGTTTTTGCGTGTCTGTTTTTCCGACCGAAATAATGCTGTTCGCTACTTTTGTCTCGAAATGAAGAAACTTGATGCGATCCCATTCTTACGTCCGAGAGACGAAAACAAGCCGTTCGTTCCGAATATTTGGGCCGCGGGCAAAAATAAAAGAACTCATTAGGAACAAATAAAACTGAAAGCGGAAAATACCGTACTTACCAAGTGAATCTAACGACTCCCATGAATCGTATCTCGAATGCCGCATTAAAAATGAGAAATTAAGGATGATTGGAGTGATAAATGAAAAATAGAAATCACTCGAGAAAATTTTCATAAAAGTTTTCACTGTACAATGGTTTTCAAACCTGACTAATACTTATTTTACATAAGTATAATGTATGAATTTAATTTTTGCATTTTATTTAAATGAAAAAAATATTTTTCGCCTTACATTTATTCCTTAGTAAAATTTGAAATTGGATTATGGAAGGATTCGAATTTGCGTCAACAAATAGAAAAATATCGATGCTCAAATTTTGGTTACTTTATATTACTGTTAAATGCCTGCTAAAGTTCTACATAAAATAAATCTACAGTACACTTTTTGAATTTTAGAGGTTTTTCCTTATAGAAGGGGAACCTGGAGCATGAAATATTTCGTAAAAACCTGCCTAAAGTATTGGATGTAAACTTTTATTTTATTTGTGACGACTATCTATTATTAACAGTATAAGGCCCATGAAGATATATAATTATGCTCGATCCGGTTACCCATCCAGTAAACTGTCAGAAGGCGGAGGGACATTAAAAACAACGGTAATGATTTATACAGCCTTTGGCGCCTTAATTGGCAATCTAACAACGTGTCAATCACTTTGGCCCGCGCTCCATTAGCAATTAATATCGGTATATTAATATTTCCTCTATAAAATGGACTCGAACGACGTTGATAACCGTGTAAAAATGAAACTCGCTCAACGAGTTACTATATTAAGAACCGAGCGGACGGGGAGAGTGGGCGAGGAAGTACCTGTTGTCTTTTTTTCTCTTTGCTTTCTTCTTTTTAAAATAAAAGAACGAATGGAAGGAGGGATCGGAATGCGGTACGAAGCTGTGGGACCGGTCGGTCGGCCACTAGGAAGGCCCAATCTGGAGACCGTCCCTCTCAAGGCCGTGCCCGCACTAACCTATTATAATAATCAGCGCATTTTATGACTCCTGTACAACACTGTGGGGTCACTCCCCTTTCCAATCTGGTTCAACGTGAACTGCACCCCATCATTTAATTTTTGTTTCTATTTCAGAGAATCTAAGAATTATTTTGAATCATATACAGTGGAAATAATATAACACGAAAATAATACAAACATTCGAGAACAATATTTCGACAATTTGAAGATAAAATAGAAAGTAAAAATATCCAATTTTTATTTCAATTTTCATTTCTTTGCACTATTACGGAGCATGAAAGACAGTCGAACTAAAGAAAATACATTTTAATAAATAACAATGATGATTAAGTGACATATTCGTATTTCAGTAGATTAATTACGTATCGGACCACGTACCTCAATAAAAATGAATACTAAGAAAATAATGAACTGCGGGTAACGACACAAAATTATTGGCAGATAAAATAACACGCAAATATTAATACTTTTTTGTGCCTGTAACGGTATGTATTTGGTATGAAAAACCAACATTTCTACTCATTTGTTTCGTTAATACAGAATATTAACGAAATATTTTCTGTATTCTCCTCCTTTAAAAGGGAAGGCAAATTGAAAATCGCCGTGAAAAGAGTCGTCTCCCAACATGGCCCCTACCCCCCTAATCAAAAACAGGAATGGGAAATATGGCGATTATCACTGTAGCGACATTTTTCTTTCTGCATTTTATACAAGTAAAATATGAAGCGGAGAAACGAATAAAGACAGAGCGAGAGAGAGAGAGAGAGAGAGAGAGAGAGAGCGATAGGGAGCTCAGTTATGAGTTCCCGAGGTACGCCAGGAATTATAGGCCGGGGTCGTTCAACCCTCATCCTTGGCATTGGCGCACAGAACCCAACCCGGCGCTTCCTTTCATCCTCTCCCAACCGAACCTAACGGAAGCTCCTCTCCAACTTCATGTTTCAGTTCATCTTACTTTATCTGGACTAAGTGATTCTCAACCTAGACACACAATTAAAAGTGCCTACAGAAAGTTATAAACATTACACTTCTGATCGCTCAATGTAAATTCGCTGCTAAAGGCAGTTAACCTCAATTACTCGATATTCTGTTTCCTATTCTCCTTTCCCTATACTATTTGTATTTATTTTTAATATCTGTTTTTATGCTACGGTCTGTCGTTCCTACTTTAGTTGAAAATATAGCTACAGTGACGGTGTAGTGACAGGACCGGCAGTAATGATGATTTTCATTACTAGGTGATATTTTTTATTCATTCCATTTTGTTTGGCGTCTCCTAGGCTTTGACCAAAGGTCGCTCGTTAATTCCGATTTCAATGATTTCACTCATCTAAAGAAATAAGGGTCGGTCCCTTCTGGGCTAGGTCCTTCCCAGGGACTGTAACACTGAGGTGCGCACTGTTAATGTCCTAATACTTGTGTGGGTTCTTGAATAGCGCCGTAAGCTAATGCGTACTCGTTGTTCTGCGTACTCTTACATCTGGGGTCTGCTGCGCATCGGAATGTAAATTGAATACAGAAAGAAACAATACTCGATTAATGGTATTCCGAAATATATTTCGACCGAATATTATCATATTTAGGTGCGTTTTATTTCGAGATGAATCGGAATCGTCATTTTTGCCAATTCCCGTCGCCACTAGTTGTTCGGTCCCATGGTAGAACGGTTTCGTAAGGTAAGCCATAGGTCGAGTGAAATATGATGATCCTAAGAATGATGAAATTCAAAATGTGTATATATACAATTCGGCTGTCGATCGCGGGGCATTTTACTTCTAGAATCGCAGCTGTATTTAGAACATAATTCATTCTGCCGACTTTTAGAACTGAGTGAATCCATGCACGATAGATTTTATAATGAAACTTTACAGTGGCTCCGTGTTGAGGACGGGCTCGACGATAAAGTGGCGATACATTAGCGGGACAGGTTGAGTTGTGGGGCCGGTATCGGGGAGTAACTGAAGAGAAAAAGGTAGCCGGCATTATTGTGCTTGGCTGTCGGCGGTCCGGGCGAGTGCTTTCTTGCGCCTCTCAACCGGCCATTAACTCTCTATTTGCTCCCGCTCTCCAGACCGGCTCCGTTCACAATCGGAGCCCTGGGAGGGCCCCTCTCCCCCACGGGCGCCAAACACTTTCGGGCCCCTCCTAAAAGGTCCAGCGACACTTTCAAGGTGAAAAACAATCGTACAATCAATATCTTCCTCAACATTTAATATAATTAGATCTTCGAGTTTTTCGGTTTATTTTTCCCAATCCCGCTAATTTTAACAGAACTGAAGCAGCTGATTCGTTGTTTGCCCCGTGAAATGGGTTATTCAAATACATTAACTGATTTGTAATTCGTAATAAAATATAAATATAAAATAAAAATGAATTGACAATAAAAAACCACAGAAATATTAGGATACTGATACCATACTGAAACAGTAAGGGCTCGTGCAAACAATTTTTCAATATCCTATGCAATGTTTACTGCAAGCATAGACCTTACGTCTAGACGAAATAGACAGGATTTCTTCTTTAAATCAAGGAAAAGAACAAACAAAAATATCGCGGACGATTACTAGACCGCGTATGACAAAAATACAAACTTTTCCACTCCCGTAAGCTTTTCAAGTTTCGAGTTTTAATGGACCGGTAGGAAAACGAGTTTTTAAGACTGGAATAGGGGCGGGGGAGAAAGAAAGTACACGGTTCCATCGTTGGTTTAATTTTCAGGAGGTGGAGGGGGGGGAGAGGAGGCCGCGGTTCTGAAACCAGAATGGAAAAAAGGAAGAAAAAGAAGAAGTTACAAATGCAAAATATAGAGAGAAATACAGGGGGACAGAAGGCATTAGTGGAGTTGAAACACGGGCCGCCGGCGGCGGCGGGACCTCGGCTTTTAGCGACAGCAATTGAAACAAATTCTTCGCCCGGAATATAACCACAAAATGAATTTAAAAATATCCTAGAGGAGCCCCCCTTTCTGCGATTTGCAGGAGAAACAAGATTCAGAAATTTCGGTCGTATTTAAATTCAAAAAATTTGAAAAATACAACGATTCAAAAAGGGCGGTTAGCGAGAATAAATCCATCGTCGTCCCGCCTTCAAACTGCACGATGACTCTTTTGTATAATGTGAAACGAAACCGAAATATATGTTAATATACGTTTATAGGGAAAGAACTAGTAACTAAATCAATTGATATTACCAATTTCAGGTAATATAAACTAAAAATTTGACTTTTCAACTAGTTAATCGTGATAGTCATCACCGTTTTACTTACATTCTATTGATAAGTCTAAGAAAAAAAATTGATTTTAATTTATATTTTCCAATTTATTACTAAGTCAAAATTAATTCACAAGGTGTTGTCAACAGGTACACACTAGATTAGGACCGGCAGCCGACTGAAAAAAGCCAGAACAACTGGATTTAATACCGAAAAAACAGTGAATCATATTAATTTTAAGACGGTCTCATTCTGAATGGGCCGTTGCAATTAAAAATTACGGTGTCTGGAAACTTCTGGGGAGTGGGAAAAAGGAAGGAGGGAAGCGCAGGGAATAAACAATTAAAACAAGTTGAATTCACGAGGCGAAAATTAAGTCAAGAAAGGAAAAGGTAAGAGAAGGGCAGCCCCCTTAGTCAATATTAAGTTCGACCTTCTTTTTTTCAAATAAGAAAAAACCGAAATGAGCTTTCGTGTCAGTGACCTCGAGCTTTATTTATATTTTTTACAGTTTTCGAGTTGATATAATAGAAATTCGATTAAGTCACAGCCATATACTGAAGGTAGAGCTGTTTTTGCCACATTACATTCTCGTTTAAGTGCATATAAACGGATTTCGAGCTGAGCTAAAATATATAATGTGAGCCATTATGCATGCAATGTAACAATATAATGACACGTGTTTATCAATACATTATAGAGAAATGTTATAATCCGTTTCAATAAAACGCTTAATCAGGATTGCTATTGCTATGCCCCATAGCGTTAACCCATATTTCCAGCTAATTTCGCTTTACTATTAAAAACGTTTCGTTAGAGGAGAAAATGCGAAAATTAATTGGTAGCGGTCATTTTTATTACCTCGTTAAATGGCGGCTCAATATTAATCCACAAATCCCAAAAGCCGGACTTTCGAACAATACCAGTTTAATCACTACTGCATCCACCGTTTGACAGAGTTTATTGACAGAAAAGAATTCAGTGCGGTAGTTCCATTAGTAAAGAACATTTTTAATTTTTTTATTTTTAAGATAAGGAATTAATTCTACAGTAAACACATACTTATTTATTTTTTGCGATACAGTTGTAGATTTCGTAGCCATACAACACGCGCCCATTATAGAAATAGGACAAGGTAAACACTATGGCAGCAAAGAATGTACAATAATTGGAGTAATTTTAAGAGCGTTACGGCGGATATTTCTTGGCGATGTGATGAAAAAGATCGAGACGCAGACAAAGGAGAGAGAATTATATTAATTTCGAAGATTGTTTCTTCTTGCTTGAATGAACTGTTATAATTAAAAATTACGGCAACTCCCCCTCCCCCCCGGAAGAAGAAAAGGAGCAAAAGAGGGGGCGGTGGAGTAACAATTAAAAAGAGGCGAAAATTGTGAGAACAAAATTTAAGTTAAGAGTTAAGAAAGGCTGAAGAGGTCCACACTCCTCGCAGCCGGCGACCGGAAAACATTCGAGCGAGCATCTCGGAATTTCGCCGTTGAAATTTTCAGCGTTTCAGAAGAATTTATTATATAAGATGATTGCGTATGTGCGAGACATCCCGCACATGCGACACACAATGTAAGTGAATAAAACATCAAGCGTTGAAATTCTGCAAGAGATGTCGCGTTAGCGGAAGGACACCAAAATGTCTTACTATAGTTCGCGTTCCTCGTCCACAATTAAATCGGCAAACAACGACTCAAACCAGCACGACGTAATCATCAAAAAATCACAAATATCACAAAATTAGAATAAAACAAAACACAAATTAAAACAGCGTTATAAAATAATAAATTATTAAATGTTGAGAGAAAATAAGAAAATTGCAATCAACGTAATGGTTTTCCATGACAAACAAATACAAAGGCTGAAAAGTTTCCGAGTTTGCATGTGGTCAAAACAAACAGGAACCTCGAATAAACGATATTGCATTCAAATGATCATTGTGACAAACGATACGCCCCCTGTGTAAATTTCGTTTTGCGTCGTTAATAAACAGAAAATATATTTGCGACCAGTATTAGGACTCAAAATCCACGGTTCGAATGTTGGACTAATGCTGTCAGGATAAGTATCTAGACACACATTTTTAGCCACTGACTCGATTACATGATCGATGATGTTTATACGATCGCACGGCGAAGAAAATCGGACAGTTTTACCGCGGCCCTCGGAAAATTTATGCGGGAAAGCGCTAAGAAAAGTTAATTAAAAAATAATTTCAACGCCCGCCCCCGCAACCGGAGGGCGGAATAAAAAAGGGGCATTTATTATTCAAACAGAACTGCCCTCCTAGCGACGTCCGCCCATAATATCCAGGAGTAAGTAGGACCTTATTACCGGACGGCAAAGATTGGGTCTCGGAATATTTACACTGGAGCCCCACGACACAGGAGAACACCAGCTGACAGAACGGGTCTCTTCACAACAGTTAATAGCATTTCCTTGCACAAAAAACATCCCCGATAGTAGTTTTACTGGGGACAAAGTTAGGACCATGAAGGCTATTCATCAAACAAAGATCAACAGAGGCAGTTTAGGGACACTATATAGGGTACCTACGGATTTCATAGTAAGACACTTAGTGGTATGGCTTGTTCTTAAATGATTTTTCCTTTTTCATCCTTAGATTTTCTTCAGATGAATATACCAAAAACAGGACTATAATTAGGAATACGTTTATAGAAATATGAATTTTCATCATGAAAACTGTTATATTTTCAATATTTGCTAAACAGAACAAATTTTAATTACTATCTATATTGTTCTTAAAAACAAACAAATTTATATTCTGGACCGTTTCCCTTATGAATGGTCAGTGTATATATTTAACCTACTTATAATGAATACCATCATTAGGTAGACGGTTTCAGTTTAGAAGACCTCATTGAAATTCGTCTACGATATTCAAATGTAAATAATGCCAATATGCACAATATGAATAAATTATTACAGCCGCGAATTCCCTCAAGTTTAGAAAACAATTACTGATTGAGTTCGGAGAGTTACGCGAATGCAAACGAAATGCCTGTACCCATTATCGTGACTCTTGCGATCTGCAGTCTCAACTAGCTAATTCGGTTCTTCTCAGTTACGGCTTTTGGCCGTCGCCATTAGCATTCAGTCATTGAATTATTGAGGTGCATTAAAATCCTGCGTACTGTTCCTACACTGATAAAGTATATTTATTTTTAATATAATATATAAACACACACAAAGGTATTAGATATCGCATAGAGTTTATCAAATTAAATCGGGCGTAAAGACTTAGTACGTACAAAGGAATTGATTTAGACATTGACCTTCTCTCGTCTTATTCGCTTCGCTGAGTCCTCGATATAATCCGAAAACCACCGGCTAATATCCTAGCCGGCGAAATTACGCTTCTCGTGAGAAAGTAACCCCCACTGGGATCGACTTTGTCCATCATTCTCGTGAAGTCCACAGGCGGCTGTGAGTCGAGCGGCGTTAACGAGGACTGACTCACGAAAGGGACGGGCATGAGGTCACGTTCTGACCGCCGCCGGTCTTATTGGCAATGCGAAGGCGTCCATCCAATTATTCGACGGGAGCCCGACCATAATGCGAAGCCCACCGTACAAATGATTATAACGAAATAAATCGAGGCAAAGGTTAATTAGGGTAGAAGAAACGAATTGCCAGAATTGAGACTGGGAACGGGAGTTTGATTCCGTTGGATATTCTAAAAAAATTACACAGAAGACAGAAACGCAGGAGAGGTAAAAATCGTGTTTAAAGTCGGAATTTAAAGTTAACGGCGATTGGAGAAAGGTTAATGGTCCGAACAGAACTATCAGAATGAATTTTGACCTTCGATTTGAACGTTACCGAGGAGTGGCGATGAAGGGTGATATTACGGGCACGAGGAGGGGTGAAATGCGCAGCGTTAGGAACAAATCTTCGCGGGAATAGCAAAACCGAGGTTCAAAATTGCCCGGGGACTTGCAGGCAATTTAGCACACTAATTCAATCTGCATTATTGTTAACACCTTTCGACGCTGTCATCATGGTCTGTGACAGAACCCACGAAATCGTTCACTAATAATGATTTTAATTTTGACAATAATCACTGAAATATAGCGTTATACACACTATACAGCTTCGGGTTTAAAATTTCGTAACAATAAATATTTAATCAGCAATGTGGTTACAAGTAAAATGTTCCAAAATCAGCGACTGCAATATTACCAATTGTTCTGTTGATAAGCCCGTAAAACAATGACCAGATTCCTCTCAATGACCAGATCCCCTCCCCGTCTGCAAGCGTACGTGAGGAGTGTTCAAAGGAGCCTGCAATTAGCCCGTTGCTTAAATTAACGCTTTCTCTTTCTCTCTCATGACTCTTCAGTGCCCTCTTCGATAGAACACTCGTTCGGATTTATAAACCGACTGAAAAACTGGCGACTACTGTATTGGTTCGAAACTGGCTCAAAAATGCGTTTGGAATCCACGAGACAGAGAGAGAGAGGTAGGGAAAAGAACGTGGGGCGATTAAAATAACCACTACATTTTTCAATGACGACAAACTTACTCCTATTACTGAGAGGGCCAATCCACCCGCTCTTTATGTACATGTACAATTTATATAAATATGAGTGAGCACGTGTAGAAACGTTGCATGATATATCCAAACATACAACGAAGGTAAAAGATCGGATTTGAAATTAACAAGGGAATCAATAAATAACTCAAAGGCAAAAAAAGAATGCAAAAATCTGACGAACGTGCAAGGGAAAAGAGACTAGATGGGTAACTGCGATTGGGCTTTCATCTGGCGGTATTTTGCCGAGTGGTCGCCCGTTCCCAACTTTTTGCTTGCCTCCGGTGCCTGCCGGGCCAGGAAAATTAAGTCACTCCCGCGGTTTTATCGCTCCCCGTTGATCGCCACGAGGAGGAAGAAACCGACCCGCCGCCACATCTGAAGGGTTAATTTCGCCCCTTCCCTTGGGGAAGCATAGGCCACTCGGCTCCAATTTGGAGCGCGCTCAACGCTCAATTACCGCGTGTTTACTTATTGAATCGATGCCGCGGGGCTATCAAAATAAGCAGCAATATAATTAACACCGTATACAATACTCTCGATTATTTTTAATGTGTTTTCACCTACCGCCCATTCACGACGCCTAATTAGATTTCGTGCCATTGCTCCGTTCAGTTTCGAGTAAATTAAAGCGACAAAATTAATTCGGATTGATACATTTTGGGCACAATTCAAAATAATTACTGCCGATTACTGTGACCACAGCGAATTATTACGAGGTTAATTAACTTGGTCAATGGATACATTCTATTGGCGAAGAAAAATATGCGGTTTGCGATTATAAAGATCGCAGTTATAAAACACAAAACCTTGATTTACAAACGGACACCTGAGCCATATAAGTGCATATTTTCCATGACAGAAATAACGGTTTGAAATTACGTTCACCTTTTCCGAAAGTTAAATTAACCGATTTCATCCGGCGGAACCGGTAAAGACAAATGTGTGATATACGATACAGTAAACCGTTACAGTTGTGTTGTTGGTTAAACTTAGCAGTGACAAAGCGTGGCCCGACGACATTACCGAGGGTGGGACCGGCGGCCCTTGTGTAATATATTACCGCGACTGCGGAAACTAGTTTCGAAACCGAGGACCGAATTAAACAAACAATTATTTCAATCGAGTTCCCGCGGTCGGGCCCGCTATTCAATGGTGCAGCCGCCCGGTTTCAAACAAAGCTTCGGCGAGGCGGTAATATCGGGCGGTGAAACAAAAACTTTCAGCCGGCATTGAAAATAAAATCGTAAACAATAAAAATTGAATAATCGGCCTCCCGTTGGGCGCGGGACAATGAATTCTTTCTGCGGCGAAGTCAGCCCGAGAGGAAAACCATCCCCGAATGGGGAGGTCGGCTGGCTCTCCCCGGTAATAGATAATGAACGGTCGCCCGGGGAAAGAATTTTTTTCCGTCGAAATAACGAACCCGAAGAAAATTACCTCGGGGCTCCCTAAAAAAAAAATAACCTCGAAGACACTGCCACCGCGATTTTAATACCGGCCTCCTTCTGGCTCTCATTTTTACATTTATTCGACAATGAAAATAAAGAGGCTAATATTGTTCATTGGTATTAAATGCAGTATCTTTATTGGAGTAAAAAATAAGGACGTCGGAAAATTTATAAAACATCCCGGTTTTCGTACGTTTTTCGTAGGGGCACAGTGTAGTCCGTTGTTCTGCCAATACGATTTAAATATTCTACACCGGTCCACGGCCGACTGCCGATCCGAATTAATAGTAACGAAATGAGCTCTCGTGGAGGGGGCAGTCATGCTGAGACTTTAACCAGTCCCAAACCAGGAAAAAAGAGCAGTTTATTCGCCCATTGAGTCACGAATGCTCGACATAGCATTCGGCCGGAGGACTTATTTATGGAAACGATGTGGCGAGAAACCGATGGAACAGGCACCGTCCGCGAGTCGGAATAAGAGGCTAAAGGAAGATCCAGTGATTGAATCCTGCGGAACTTATATGCCTCTGTGGCCAAGGAGGAAATTCAAATCAAACGAGAATTGTGAGGAGTAATATAAATGGTTAAATATAAATAATCGACTTTATAATTAGGGTAGAAATGGTGTCGTGTCATTCAACATTTAAATGCGGCCAATTAGAATTTCTTCAACAGCGTTTTACCTACAACCGAAAACGAAACTCAGTTCGGGCAGGCCTTCGAAACCGTTGTTCGTTAAAACAGTTTCATGGTTAACGTAGGGGTCGTTTGGACAGGGATAGGGGGTGCTTTACCGACCGAGTTAACAGTGTTAACCGTCGACCGAATCACGGGGTTCGTACAGTTCGATAGACCGCCAACTCCACAACGCCCGGCCCCTAACAACCATTTCATCCGATCTAATATTAAATAGAACCAAACCCACCTACATCGGCCGTACGATGGACTAGTGGAAACCGACCTGTTTGTTCCAGCCTTGGCCAAACGTAATTAGTTTTGCAAATAAAACTGCAGCTATGACCTTCAAGAGTGCATTACCGCCGACTGTGTTCATATAACTGATAAGAGTCATACGGTAAACAAGGAGCCCACATTCCATACGATCCGAGCTCAGAATAAATCCGGCGACCTCAAAGATTCGTTTTCGGAATTTCAGAGCACGAAATTCTGTAATGCTAATATAATAGTGCCGAGAGCACTATGGAACGTAACGGGAACAGTAAAACTGCTGTTTCTGTATCTCAGATAAAATTTCATAATAAATTGTGAATATATGCTTACATACACACAGTTTATGTGATACACGATAAAATATGATGATACATAAAACGGACTGGTTTGAACGAACATTTGTTTGAAGGAGGCTATCAGATGATGAATGCGGACAAGTTTATGGGCGATACATCTCACAAATGGAGAAACATTCTGTTAATGCATTGCGTAAGATGTAGGGAAGGTATTAGTAGATGCTTTCATTCGGATTACGAAACCTTCTATTTTTCATCTCTCGTCCTGTGCCTTGATTGAAAACTATATTTTAAGGTCTCACTGATAATCCATAAATGAACCGTTAATTGTAATTAATATAACACAGCTTTCAGTAAATCGATATTAACTTCTTGAACCTTTAGTTAATTAGTCTTCAGTCAAGACTAATTAAACATCGGGTCGGGTAAGACAAATATAAACGTACGTGTTGGTCTATGTGCCGATATAAAATCGATAGTTAACGTGAATATATTTATTTTATTTGAATGTAATCGTTATTCAAAATCTATTCTATTTAGAATGTAGGTACGACAATGGCCTAAAACATGCAAGTAGTGTAAATCTGTTGGCTACAACAAAACTACCCATCATCCTAGCTGTATAAAGAAAGTTCGATATCGAAAGCTACGGGCTGACACTCGATAAATCTTCCTTCGAACGGGGATTGAAAATTCATATCAGTTTTCAATATAGGCCTGAAAATCCCTACATAATCGAGCGCTAAACGCAGCCGCTCAAAAGTACCCTGAATCGAAAGTCAAAGGGGGCGAAAATGAGTGGGGAAAGGCGATATTAAAAGATGCAAAGCCCAAAATGAGTGTCGTAACGCGAGCCGTAAATAATGAATGGGGGTGAATTCTTGGTAAAAGAGAGGGAAGAGCCACCACTGCGTACAGCACTATAAGGGTCACAATTCGTCTTGCTCTTACTAACCCGTAGTATTATTAACCAATATAAACCAAATTAGGTCTTCAAATTAGTGCAGTATTTCATTTCCAAAGTTAGTAATAACTAGTTATACTAGGATATATATCAATTTATAGATGATTTATAGAATGCGTACACTGTAGTACGTACATATTAATATACAGGATTTACACTAATTTCATTACTGCTGTTTATAAATTAAAGGTTTATTGCAATGAATAATTTATTTGTATAGGATTATATTACAGAATTCTTATATTCTTTACAATTAAAATCTAGGACAAATTTCAACTAAAAGAGAATTTGGCACGATACCGGGATTAGAACCGGGTAAGTCCTACAGCGTTTGACTACAATGCCCAACTCTTCCTCCCTTGTATTTATTACAACTGTTCTTGCGTATACTATTAACCTACGTTTAATTTATCTGCACCTTACCGTCCCCGTTTTAGGCTCGTCAATCGAAGGGGGCCAATAAAACGATATCTAAGTTTGGGCATCGAAACGGAAATTAATTTGTTCGAACCGGATTTCATCGAAAACTGTTCCGAACTCCCGGCGTTCGGCCAATAATTTAGGCTTTAAAATCGGTCAGGTGTAAAACTGCTCTCCAGTCTCTGGGTGGGCCCGCAAAGTTGTTACAGATATCGCGAAACTTCATTTGAGTTTGTTGGCTTCCACTTGGCCCAACATTTCTACTTCCAACCCTCCTTCCCTCACTCCCCCATCCGGGCGCTCACTCTCACTCTATCCTTCTCCCTCTCCTTACGCCACCCCCCCCCCCAAAGAACTGAAAACAATTCTCCTTAATCAAAAAGTTATATCATTTTTGCGACCGCCTAAGCCTTTCTCCTAATATCCCCACGAAATGTGATTAATTTACTTTCGCCCGGGACAGTACGATTATCGAATATTCCGTATGCAAGGTGCCATAATAAAAATCTATGTCATTATGTCAATTTGTCGTATAAAATTTTATATTGTCGATTTATATCCAGACTGCTTTTGATATATCAGCGTTTTGATATATTTACAAGCGTTTCCCGCTGAACAACTTTGCAGTCGTATTCCGCATTAATTACTCAAGCAGTTTTCATAAGTACTGGATATCAGTGAAAAACAATACTTACAGAAACTAAATATTACATTTTTTTACAGACTTAACTAATTCATGAGGTGTGTTCTGATTACACTCATCGAGTGGTGTCAGAAGTTTTGGGTTTTCTTTACATATAAGTCTCCCTAAGGCCAAACTCACGGACTGCAGGAACATCGATACTATAAATATATATTATTTGAGGTTGAAACGAACCTGAAAGTGCCAGAGAGATACTTCGTAGTTGCCCAAATAAAATAATGGGATGCCACAGTTTGAGCGGAAGTACAAACGGTGGCCGGGCAAACAACTGGCCGGGGGCTTAACGTATGGAATCAACAGCTAGAACATATGTCGCGCGCTTCCAAACAGTTACAAACAGCATTAATCAACGTTTCGGACGTTGATTCGGGAACACGAAAAAACAAAAAAAATATATTACGTCCGGCGATAAGTGCCGCACGGTCCGGCAGGGGCGCCCCTTCCCGTCCCGACACTACCCCAAAGAAAATATAATGGAGTCGTTTAATTTACATTCATGGGGCTTTAAATGCCACCGTCTGTTATTATTTCGTTGTTCTGTTTTTTCTCCGACGCGTATCTCCGAACAACATCTCAGGGCGGGAGGACAACCCGTAATTTCGCCCCGGATTTCATTAGCGGCCTTGCTCCGGCCAATTACACGGCCTCCAAGCCCAACAAGAGTTACGGGAGATAATTTTTCGAAACCGGGTTTCAATTTTCGGATTTCAACTAGGGCCGAGCGACCGCGGCCACTGTGTATTCGTGACCGGGGCCGGATTAAAATATTTATATTCCGTGTTTATGTACAAAACTCGGGAACCCTGGAAAAAAAGAGATCAAAAGAAACTGGTTGCGATCACTAACTCGAGGTATATTATATTGCTACGTTTTCGCAATCTGAATTAAAATGTATTCATTGATCAAAATACATTCGGGTACATACAACCGACGGTGGGATTCTCACAGTAATACTCCATTATAATAATAATTGCGCATTACTAATTTGAATGAGGTCGGGCTGTAGAGCTCTAAGAGGCCGAAACTGATATATACCTAACGGCTCGTAAATGGCAACCGCTTTCATTGAAAGTAAATCAGACCGGCGATAGATTTCAGCCATTATCGCGGCTCTCTAATAGCGTTTATAACCGGGCCATTTCCCGAGTATGCTAATAGCAATTTACTGAAAACTCGCGCCCGGCACTGAAAACTGCTATTCGAATTGAACGATAATGGGACCGTTGTCTTAGTCGTAGGGCTGAATTAAGGAGTCGTCATAGATACTCAAATCGAGCAAAGATTTCTGCGGGGGTTTTTATTGCGCCGGGGAATTGAAATCGCGCTCAACTTGAATCGCCAAAGTTGAATATTATGGCCTCTTGGAGATATGAAATTTTCACTGCCGTCCCGGCCATCCGACGGTGAAATGCGATCACGCCAGGGATGAGGTAAAACTGGAGAAATTCGACCAAACCGCCCAGATTTGAGTGAATACAAACGGCGGAGCCGAACACAATCCCAAATGATCCGTGAGTACCCGAGACAGAGCGTCGACTATACCTCAAACGGTCTCAATTGGATCCCGCTTCGGTAGATTTCACTCTGGGTTCCCACATCAATCCATGCGTCCCAAACACACGGGTTTAATCAGTACTACTGGATGCTACTTCGGCCAGCATCACACCAACTCACGTTTATTCACAAGGCAGAAGCAACAGCAATTACTGTTAATTCACGCATATTTGTAAAAGTGAACGGAGATTTTCATACGCGACACACTTTTATATGAATATACATCAAGAATATAAGATACAATAAATGTGTGAAAGTTTCCGCAATCAGACATTGAATTATCCGTCAGGTAACTTCATCAGTTATTATCAAATATAGAACAACATTATGAAGTTTCAACTGATTAAATAATGAGGAAAAACCGTTGACCGGGTCAGCAATTAGAGGCGGAAGACAGAACCATTACGACGTAGACGGTGGCACTTATTCTGAAGATTATCTCCTTTCGATAAATGGAACGAGATACAGTCGGACAACATTAACAATATCAATACGAATAAAGCAAACAACCGTCATTTAAGATATGCGCACCGATCTAATTATAAAATAACTCTGTCTGATTAAATAATCTGAAATATTAATGCCTTCTTAGTCGCTTCAACAAGTAGCGTGAAATTATTTCATGACAATGACTAGTTGGGTTATGAAACGTGAATGATTTTTCTTGAAAAAAAATAGCGTATGTTCATAGCACGAATTGGAATAGAATAAGAATCCTATACTCTCGAATCCCCCACATACATAACTCCAGAAAAAAACAATGTATTGAAGAACATCAGAAACTATAAGAGTTGTACGATACCGCAAGTAACTCGCTAATAAACCTTGCCAGAGAATGCCAGGTCATCCCTTAGCTGATGTTGAATCCAATTTAAAAAAAAAATGTTTCGCACCGAAATGCGCGTTCACAAAATATACCAAACAACGTAAAGTGCACGCCAAAAATTACATGCATATATGTATGAAGTGATGTAATATCACCTGTTTGTTGGTAATTTTACGTCACGAGTAGAATGAAATACATCACAAATCAAATAAAAAAAAGGTAATTTGAACGGACTAAATAGGTTGGCGGGAGCGAATTCCGATACTGCCAGTAATCGCCCAATATCGCAATATTCGAGTGAATTGTAAATCACCTGAAAAATTATACATTCGTGATTGGTATCGACACCTCCTAACCCTGTTTGAAAAAAGAGCGGAATTATCGAATACCGATGGCGAAAACCCAAGCTATATTTTGGACTGGAACACTGCTGTTGTCAGAGCTGTTGAGGAAACGGAGCCCGGCGATGAATGGATGATAGAAAACAATGAGATCACTAGCGAGGCCGGGCAAATGAAATCATTTGCTTAATTTACGCCGGCATTAAATTTAGCCGTGAGGTTACTGCTCGACTATCTTGGGCCAGCGAAAACAAAGCCTTTTTAACCCTGTGTTAAATGTATCATGACGCGCCCGACCGATAAAAAAGTCCTATGGAGGTTTTATCCTCGGTACAGGACAATGGAAGAACGATTCCGGGTCAGGAAACATTCGGTATAGTTTCAGGCGTCCTGTATTTTGACGATAAAATATGCGGATGGAACTTGGTAAAACGCATTTATAAATCGAATAAATCTGTGAAACTATTCGGATATAGTGAAAATATTTTCACGTCGAGCAATGAGGACAGGCTTGAAAAAATGTTAACATTACGCTAACATAGGAGTAATACGACAAATAAGACGTGATAATTGGTATTTTTGTTTTAAGCAAAGATCACTATTACTAAGGGTAATAAATAACACTTTTTAAGTAATTGAAGATGATGTTAACACTTGATTATGTCCCTTAATGCAGTTTAAATTCAATTTAACAACGATGAAATTCCGGAGCCACGAGTCACAAGGGAGAAAAAGGCGAGGGGGGAGGGGAATTTAAGATAATATTTTGCCAAGTACTCAAGTCACTTAAGGGTTTAAACACTTTAAAGTGTTCCGATTAATCGGTCGGGCCCGCTGCCAGCTAATCGAGCGTAGACGGGGAAAAGTTAAGGGGTGGGAAAAGGAAGGGGGGCCTCACTAGGGGGGGGGGGGCGCTGAAAAGTGAGCCAATTTATTTGAAAATTAAGGGCAGGGAGCTTTTTGAGAACGGCCGCCATAGCGGAAATTTGAAAGGTACACAGGGCGGAAATTCTGACAACACGGGATAATCAAGGAGCAATGGAGGTTGCATTCTCTCTCAATTGTCTGATGTGATACATGTGTGGAAGACATGCTACGACATGAAATCATAATAGTGTGAAAACCTAGTGAATGCCTACCACTCACACACCTCATCGCAAAATGTCAAATTTAATACAGTAGCGGGCAGAGGATATTCCGAGTTTTTCGAAGAATAATAAACTAAATCGTTTCCTGTTCTCGGGCCGAACGTACACTCGGCTGGAGGAGCTCCCCGCGCTCGACTAGTCCCCCCATATAAAAAAATGCGCAGTTTGTGGCCCAGAACAGCCCCATCAAAAGCGACCCATTTGCATTTTATACAGTCCACAACCGCCTCGGATACTGAGTATGTGCGTTGGACCGAATAGGCTGGTAAGAAGATAGAAATTCGCGACAGTAATGGGACGTTTCAGTAGCAAGAGAGAACGAGTGCCAGAAATAAGGATTTTTCATGAATTCTCTTCAGAAACCTAACACTGGTATCAATCATCCATAATTTTCTTGATAATAAAAATCAGTGACGTTGACCAAAAAGTAAGTTGAGGGCTCGGGGAAAATATCACTCAATAAATTTTGGACCTACTTAATCGGTCATAAGGCACTAGTGCCTAGTGCTAAATTCACTTTTAATTTATAATTAATAGATACTTTTTTAATCAATAAATATAGTTTTCAAACTATTACTTCAGTTCAACATTCCGTTGAATTGACCGAGTCAGTTCGGTCGTAACAAGCCGTGGCGATGTAATAACAACCTCGTAAAATGCTTTCCGCGTGATAAGCAAACGGAACAAATGACATTCACGTCGGTTCACGACAGGGGTTTCTCGGAAGAACTGGGCACGGGTTGGGGGGTGGTGGTGGCGGTGCGGGGTGGAAGGAGACCATTTATTCAAAACTGTAATTAAACGGCGGCACAGCGATTTTGTAACACGTTGCCGATAAGAGGCGCTCCAACCTCCGAAACGAACCCTAATTAGCGTCACGGCGCCCACGAAGGGTCATTAACAGGATCCTCGCTATAAAAATGCTGCGCCCATAATTTATACGCCTCGTTATTTTTCTTAGAACCTTGACTACACCGCGCGCCGTCAAATGGAATGCACATAGGCCGGCGCATACTCGGAGCCGGCGAGCGTTAACGCCGCATATTTCAACTCGGCTACGGCGAATCGGGAAAGCTCTCAATTGAAGATTGGACTGAATCAGATTGGACCGAGGAAGGGAAATTAATATTTATAAATTCGGCGCTTTATCAACCGAGCCCGAGACACTCCTGGCTGAGACTAACTGCAGGAAAGGTTTTTACCAACTATCACCGGACACGTAGATTAAAGTTTTACCACTGCAAAGTTATCCCAAGGCGAAAGACCCCATATGACGGGACAGGGAAAAGTCACGAAGATTTCAAGAATGAACCCCTAAAGACCAAGAGGTAATCAATTTGTTCATACGTAATTTTAACTACCCTTTGAAGATACACTGTTTAGTAGTAACCCTTATTTTCTGCATTTTTTCTCTCCCTCTCTCTCCATACACTGATCCATTTTCTAATCTCATATTTTTCGTGGCACTGAATCAACCTGTCATGTAAACCTGTGGCAGGAAAGCGCCTATTGTCCTTCTGTTGATTCAGTGAAGAGAAGCCATATTGAACTTTTTTCCATTCAAACCCGCTATAGGGCAACGCCCTTACATCCTGAGCCGTACAGAATAATAAATCACATTTTTGATACTTTATAATTATAAAAGTGTATTCTGGAAACAAAACATTATGGTCTTAAAGTTTAACACTGATTTTAATCTTTAATAATTTTTTATTATTAAACACGTAGTTAGGTGTACTTCATTCAATATTTAATATTTGTTTAAATTGTTATTAAGAAAATCCAGAATATAGTTTCTAGGTTGTTAAAATAAAAAAAATTTAAGGCCGGCCAAAATCCGGCCTAATAAATTAAAAAAATTATAATTTATGATTCTCTTAGAACTGGCTCCATAACTTCTTTTCAGGACCTAATCATCGGTTAATGCCGCCATGATATTTTACGAACCGAGGGGATGGTGGGGGAGGGGGGGAGATTCCGCAATTACCCATTCGACTTTTCATATCGCCGTAACTCAAGGAATTCCGGGCAAGTTCACAGAAAGCCGGAAAGCTGCGGCTGGCGGGCGCGGCGGGTCGTATAAATATTATAAGGGCGCCAGTACGTGCCGCGCGTAAACTCGAGATCGCGTAAACCTCTTTATTCGCACGTTTGAAGGGCGCGAGTCGCGAAGACAGTGTTTCTTCGCCGGGGGAGGAATCCGCCGACGGCTAATAACTTTACGGGGGCCCGTATAATTTTTAGGAAACGCGTTGGGAGTAACGCCGAGGGATTTTTATGACGGAAATTGGTTCGACTTGATCCAAACGCTTGACGGTATGGAACAAATTCGGTTCGGGAAAGTGAAGTTTCATGGCACACTCTGAGGTCCATGAAATATTAACCGCTGCAGGAATTTATAGCAAGGAGAATATTACACGCAATTATTAAAATTTATATTAATTTAAGATTTTAAGAGTTTATGTAATGTTTTACAGCGAGAAAAATAAAAAACACAAGTTTACCAATTCATTTTCATTATTTACCACAGAAGTAAATTGGGACGTACAAACGATCTTTGCAATCGGTCTTTTGTTTGATTAAATAAATAAACAGCCCTTCGGGTACTGGAAGTTCAGCAGGGTGTTTTCAGTGAAATCCATTCGAAATTCGGAGCGGGCAAAGGGCGGATGTGCGGCGGTGTGAACACAGACAGAGTTATGCAAATCCGGGACCGAATGGAGGAGAGGAGATGAGAAGCGCGGCCCCAACCCAGGTATACACCTCAGTGATGGCCGGCCGCCGATGTGGCCCCGGATAACGAAAGGGAAATACGAGACGGAGAAAAGTGGAATCGGAAAAGGAGATGTCCGGCAAACGATGATCCGTCTCGCTCGGGCGCTCGTCCCTTCTCTCTCAATGGGACCCCCCGCCACCCATAGTGCTGGTCCCACTTTCCCCTAGTGATTGTTTGTCATCCTGCCGACAACGAACTGTCCGATTGTTCCACTGTATCAATAGATGATTCCGAATTCGGAACAGTGAATAACATATTTTCTCTTTCCTTCGATATGTGCGATATAAAATCTACAGGGGTATTTTTCCACATATCTTTTATATGGAAATAACATCACTTTTGAGCGCATGTTATATTTGGAATTTTGTTGAGATCCCACTTCATTTATTTTTATTTGCCGAGTTTATGCGCGGTTTTCTGCTAATACCAGTTTTCTTTCGTCTTCCTTACATATACTAACTTTACGTAACCCGCTTAAGTTTAACAAAATAATAAACTTTGCAATACTCGTCCGAGGTGCAGTGGCAGTGCCACTGAACGCGTCACAAATAGAAGCTTGCTTGAATGAACAAAATATGAAATTAAATGTATAATATATGACTAAATAACCTTGTGATATGTGTGAATGAGACATTATTCAGTAAGGGATTCAGTTTTTTACATTCGATTTTTATATTTACGCGTGTACGAGGCCTTCGAGCGGTTCGGTGGCGGGACAATGTGCACTCCATTACTGCGCCATTTGCATATTGCATCCGATTAGAGAGTTCGGTATGGCGGCAGATAATTTCACCGCCGCCTACGGTTAGCGCCGGCCCGTTCGTTAGGTCCTTCGGCGGCGCACGACCGCGCGGCTAAAAATCGGATTCGTTACCGGACAAAAACGGCGTATTACCGGGCATGATCCCCTTCTACGTGACCGGTTTTCAAACCCTCCGGAAGCCCCCCCCCCGTCTTGCGGCAATTTATATTGCACGTACTACCGTTTTAATGCGCGTCCATCGTTTCTTTTCATACACCGAACGATTCGACATATAGGTCTTATATACGCGTTTATTTAATGCAAACCAAGAATATGATATTTACAAAAAATAACCTAAGGTACTTATAGCGGCGTCCATTCCTGTAACCTGGAACCCGATACGTACACAAAACTGATACTGTAGAAAAGCAAAGTCCACTAAATCAAAGTGTGATGATCTAAAAATTCAAGGGTGATGTCATTTACATAGAGTACCGAAAACGGAGGGATCTGGAAAGGGTATCATTCCATTAAATTGGAAAATAAAGCGCATTCAGATTCCCGTAAAATTGAGTTTAGGAAGAGGGTCGTTGCCAGTTGCTTGGGCAAGGGGCGAATAAAATGGGGGCGGGGACTGGACGGCCGGGGGCGGCGGCGAAAAACTTTTCAATCCATTCTTTCCTAATGCCGTGTGTATTCACCAACTTGGCTTTTAGCCGGGATTCTACAATGGGCAACAAATGAGCGTTTGAATGTCTAACACCGAGAGGGAGAGAAAGTCAGAGAGAGAGGGGGGAGGGAGAAATAAAGAGAGTGTGTGTGAAAAGTGGAGGGGGCGAGAAAAAACTTATATCAAACTTAATTTAAAAACTGGGACTGTTCAGGCTTTAGCTCGAATATTAATGGACCTGAAAGCGTGGGTTCCCGGGCACACTATAAAAAAATGTTTCGCTTGAAAAAACATCACGGGATTTCGCAACAATTATTAATAAAGAGACAGGTCTCATAGGCAGATAGATTAAAAATAGTGAACTTCAAAAACTTATTTATAAGTTTTTTCCAGGAATTCATCGTACCATCAAATATAATTTGTAATATAAATAAAATGTCCTTTAAATTGTTATTCATTATTAATGCTGTACAAATATTTGCGATGAAGAAAGTCATTGACCGATAGAAGAAAGAACAGAGGAACGAGAGAGTTAATTTGTACGGTTATTACTGACTGCTCTTTACTATTAAACTGCGATCTCAAGTGGCACTGCCTGTTCAACAATTTTTTTATTTAATATATTATCGAGGGAACATGTATAAATTTACTTACCGGGAGAGTTACGATATCCTGCCTCTTCTATGTTATTGACCTGAAACAAACAAGGTGTAATTTCAGTGAACCAAAAACTAATTCATAAATATAAAAAATAACAATAATAATATATAGTATCTTAATGTTTTCATAATGTGGAAGCGGTGTCAATCTGACGATAACCTGCAGGATTATTTTAATACTTATTTCCTTTTTATTTAATTATTACTTATTCACAGGGCGAATTCACTGCATAAGAGATACGATATTAAGGCAGAGTACTGAATCTACTCCCATATTCTATTATTAGTTATATTCTGAACTAAAATAGAGATTATTATTTAGTCGGCTGTAGGCGGGACGCACGTCAGCAAGGTCTAATCAACAAAACAGAAGCCTTCGCCTTCGGACCGAAATAGCCGGCATTTTCGACCTTCGTGTCACCCGGCAATTCCAGATGGTATCTGGGACGTTCGGCTTTCACGTGGCGGTCCCATTACACCGGCGGACGAGGGTCCCCCCCCCGGCCACGCATCAACAGGTCCTTGCCTATGGCGGATTCGTTAAGTGCCATTTAAATTCCCGATATAGCAAGAGGACAATTAAAATACGAGTGGGGGTGGGGGAATTATTCATCGCGGCCGGGAGAGGGAGGTCGCAACTGGGTTGCATACCCGATGAATAACAGGCGGCCGATTTTCATTCCGATTTTGCAAAACGCGCCGCCATAAAACAGGCGGAAACCGACGGTAATAGCCGCGATTTTCCATTCACATTAGGGCCACGGTGCGGCAGAAAATTACAGAAAATTAAGGTGTCCCGCGTGGCGTAAATAGATCTCAAAATAAAAACGACAACAGTCATTATGATATTATAAATTTTAAACAGCAATTATTAGGACTTTTTACTCCCTAACTGTTTATACCCTCTTTTTAGGTTCACGTTTGTAAGACACAAGTATTGCAATATTCAGTCTCCCCTAACTGAATTTGTCTTATTCTTGTCGATACCTGCTTTTCTCCACAGCGATTACGGTACAACAGTATTCATACTGAAGAATTCACAGCGCAGTTAATTGTTAACCACTCTTCGAAAACTGAATGAGTTGTGCAATTCAAATCTAATTTCCCACTTTGCCACTTAGGAGAAAGTTGCCATAAGGCACAACTAATCTTCACTAAGGGTAAGTACATACTTGTCAACGAAGGCTAAATACGGCCTGTCTCGGAGACATTAGAAGAACAATGAAATAACAGAGGAAGTCTCATTGTGTGGCTTATTTATTCCAGGAAACTGGGAGGCCGGTTGACAGGCCGAAACGCTTAAATTTACATTTAAGAAGTCATTAGCTCAGAGTGGCAGACATTCATGTTAAACGACCAAGGTACACCAACTGGCTAGAGTGACGGGCGAGAGAAACACTCGTTACTTAAACACCAACTTAGTTACGAGACTCGTCAAAAACCTAAAGCAAATTAACTAGCTTAGGTACTATAGACTTCACTGTGCTGCTGAGCACTGGAGGGAAACAAATAATTTAACAAGAATTGGAGTTATATTTTAATTTTATAAACAGTTACACAGACGCCATTCGGATATTTATATTATCAACTGGTATGGGATGTTCTAAATTGATTAGCGTGCTACTCTGAATTTGTTATGTTATTAATTTAATGTTACTTCCATGAAAAATATCCGCCTGCCAACAGTCTACAGAGTTAAGTTATACTAGAATTTTTAGTTGAATACAACAATGTTTTGTACCTTGGATAAAGGGTTGTCCGCCCACGAACTCCACGGCGTTATCAGAAATTGAACAAACTATAGAGAGGATTTCAGAGAACAGGTAAAGGTTCATGGAAGGTTAGCCGAACGAAATGAGGTGTGGAGAAGACAAATCTTGGAGATAAGGCCGGCCGACATTGGGCGGCCGTCGCGACGGATACGGGCGCTTTAATTCGCCGGGGCGCCAAGCCGAGAAGGCGTTAAGATAAGGGGAGAAGGGCAACACAGACCCCCCACGCCTACCGATAACAGGAAATGGCTGCGGCCCGAAATTGTTTATTCTTCAGGTAAGCTGCGACGCGAATATGGGAAATGGGGAGGCAAGCGGTCGATCAAATTTTATATACATGTATGTTCAAGATACAAATACAAAATATCCAAGAGGTAACAAGAAAGATCGCATAGGCTATTTAAAGGTTCATTAGTCTTTTATGGTGGGCCCCATGTCTGTTACCATCTCCTAAAAAGAGTAAATGCCCAACGGAGCCTCTACGGAGAAATGGTCCAACCAGAATTCTTACTTAATAGTAGGTGATTTAAGAGACTATCATAAATCAGTAGTCGATGTTTTTTCCTTTATTGTAACACGCAATTCGACAGTAATAATTGTAAAATAAGAATGTATCTACTACAGTTTTCTGCGTCTATGCGCCTTTAGGTGAAGTTACAATGGTCAGTAACATTACGATTCAGATTCAGAATTCGAAGCTTTCCGCCAGAAAACTGAAATTTTATTCTGAAATCACATCCCAAACTTGATGGCCCTTCAGTGGGGCCATAATAGATTACTTTCAAAAATAGGCAACGGTTTATCAATCCGTCAGATGAAAGGAAACTGCCGGTCGGATTCGAAACCACGTGGGAACGGCCAAGGTTAAACCAGCGTGGCAGTTGAGCAGTATTGATACAGCTGAACCTTTGAAGACGCTAGCCCATATCAAATGTATACATTAATTACAAACAAAAATACATCTAATATGTTCGATTGAAAACAGCGTTCCATTACGTACAAGGCTGGCATCAATCACAGTATACAATTATCCAGCTTGATTGGCTTAAAAAACCATTCTAGTAGACGCCTTAATGCACTAAAAACATATTTCCAAACAATGTTTGAAGATCGAAAATTGTATAAGGTATTAATAATTTTAAATATTAACCCGACGAAATGTGTTAAATACTTTAATAAATCCTTGACTTATGACAACCTTAAGAGGATCCATTCTCCTTTCGGGTCTTAAATAGGAAATATTTTACTCTCGAAAGCCCAGTATATTTAGACGGGATAGATTTATATGCGGTTAGGTTGTCCAAACGGTGCCAGATGAAGGGGGGGCCTGACTGGCGCCCCGGGCGGAATTCACTTCGCCGCCGTCTTATGCTAATTAGAAGACCCGACCGAAAGGTTAGCGCCGCCTAAATATAGGGCCGCGTAACACGCCCCACTGGGGACGCCGCGGCGAAAAGGAAAAAACACTAATGTATGCCCATTTATGATATGTTCTCGATACCTCATATGGCGGCGCACCATTTATGGCGATTTTATTTAAGCGAGCTAATTTTCCCGGATCACTCTTTAATCGATAATATGTAAACGTCAAAGACAACAGTGTCTATGATTGTAAACTCATAAATCAATTAGACACTCGATAGTGCGTTTTTATTTTATACAGAGGTACACTCATAAGATAATTACTGCCTAACCATTACCATACTCCGCGCTGCCAGCACGTGCCGAACCTTGGGAACCGCGAGAAACAGAAATAATAGGTCGGAAAGATGATGCATGCCAGAAATCACGGATTCCATTCGGTTTCATCTCGCCGCCGGAAATGAGGGAAGCGCCGACAGTCAAAAAATAGAAACCGGGAGAATTTTGGTAAGGCGAAAGCAGGAAACGGGACTGGTGACTCACACAAGAGCTGTGACCCAACCACTCATGGGGGGGGGGGGGGCGTAAAGGCGAACTCGTTTTTACAAGGGCGTACTTTACCTTGCGTATTTGCCGAGACCGGCGTTCGGAGTCTGATACGGCCCAGATACGGACGCTATCGAGAGATGACTGAAAAGCCGTAGACCCTATCTAAACACGTGACAGATAACAGCCCCCTACTCCCCTACAAAAGGTAAAATCAGGCCACATCGGAAGGATTTTTTTCTTCAAAACCGGACGCTGTGACAATCCTTTAGAATGTAGACGGTTTTGTCAGAATTGAGCAATACAACTCGATTTTAATCAACAATCATCTTTTAATAATATCGTGTATGTTGGGCGACCCAACTAAGTTTTGTGCGATAATAGAAATGGAATGCTGCGCTATTATAAATTACTTTATTATAAAAGCAATACTTCTGAATATATGAAGATATATGTAACGAAGAAATGAATATTTTCACTGGCAAATAGAACGCCATTTCGAATTATAGATTCTGTTCATAATAGCAGAAGAATGTTAACTAAATCATCATTATTCAAAAATGGTTATGCTAAACAACTGACAGATACCGGACGCCTCAAATATAAGTGACGCGTGTAAAATCAGAATCCGTTGAAAACACCGGATGCCGGGAGTATCCTTACAATGCAAACATTGTTTTATAATAAACTCTGTTGAGTTGTCGGCACAAATATTTACTTTTTAAGCCGAATATTCTAATCCGGCATCGCCCCCGTCCACAGAACTCGAAGAACTGGACATTACTGGAGTGTAGAGCCGCCGCATAGTTTTGCAGAAGCGTAGTGGCGGGTAGGGGTGGATAGGCGATTGGGAGGCCGGCAGGACCCGCATTCCCGGCAGTGTCCCCCTTGGGAATTCGGCCTCCCTTCCCAACAGGGGACTACACGGCCCAAGACTGCTCCCATGGAACGCCGAGAGGTCTCTCTCTCTCTCTCTCTCTCTCTGTCTCTCACTCTCTGAGCCCAGGCAGTTGAGAAATATGCATTTTGGAATGGCGGGGGCGGTGATAACCGGCCAAAAAATGTAACAACGAAACCATGTAGGTTATTTTCTTCTTTCCTTTTATTGTACAGTCAACCTTTATGGTCACAAGCGAATAAAACTGCGGAATTTTAGTAAGGATTTGATAAGGTATAAATAAATAATTACAATTTTTTTTAATCCGCTAAACGGTTTCTAAACTACTCTAAGAAACTACTATACCAACAAGGATCATCGATTTAAAAAATGGTTCCAGTAGTCAGGTCCAGGGCAATCTGGCTGGAATAGACGGAAAAGCGTGACAGGCTCATGACGCGTCACATTTAATTATGCATAACCGATCTATAAGCGGCCGGATGAATGCCGCCTTCAATCATCAATCGCTTGACACGGGCTGTATATTATGCTCTTTGATGCGTCGCTATGGAAACGGCCAATAGTGTCCGTGAACGTACTACATTCAGCCGCGTAATATATTGAGTAACCTTTGTCTCTTAATTAGAAACTGCGAACGCCGGAGGCCGAGTTTTACCAAGCCTAACAGTCACACTTGGTGGCCCTTTATTATACGCGTATAAGATAGTTAATGTGATGATACCATTTACCATTATGCAATTTTAATCAATTCAATTGCCACATCACATGCTGCATGTGACGGCCGACCACACGGCCAGTCACTCCAATTAGACCCTACTGCAGTTCCTATTTATGGTAGGACGGTAATTAGTTTCCGAAGGACAAACAGCGCTTTACCCCTACGCTTTCCAAATGATACCAAATAATTATGTAAAATAAACACGTACAATAATTTCCAATATGAGACATTTTATTGAAGATTTCAATTTTAAATTGGTATTTCAACCGACTCTACCTTATAATGTAATCTAAACTGCAGGAGCGTTAGGGTTGAAAAATAAGTTTATTAACGTTGTTAAAACTATCCTTTAACGACGGTGTATATAATTGTGTACCTAATGGATGTTTCCAAATTGAAAACAATCGATCCATACCGTAGCTAAAATTAGTACGGAACAACCTTGTCCAACAAGCCGTAGAATAAATTCGAGTATTCAAATAGTACCGTCGGTCGCTGCGTGCCCAAGGCGTCTATCGGTGGTCCAACAATATAATGCTAAGCAACAAGATCGGATTCATGGAAAACCAAAATGGAGTAAGTTAACACGTTCTCATAGTCCCCACCAAACGTTGTACAAACAAGATTTACACATATCTAACTGGGCAAACACAACCGCTTTTACAGCGATAAGTGTGTTTCCACTAGATTCTAGAACCGAGATTAAAATATTCAAAATATAGAACGACATCCGTTTAAACAAAATATGTATATATATATATATATATATATATATATATATATATATATATATAAATACTCTTATACATTATAAACTTTAATCTATTCAAATTATAATTACAATGTTAAAGCGATTTCACACACAACAACACAACATAATTTCACAAACAATGAGTGTTAAACTAGAAAAAATAAGACAATTTTATTATCAGTAGACAACAAACATTCTAAACTAGAAGTTTCTTTTTTGAGATCTAACTGAGTTTTTATTTATGCATGTGGTCGTTTCAGAATACTGTGTGCTGACCTGTAATTAATGCCAGACATAAGATCAAGAAATACTACCTCTTTTCAAACAAGAACGTTTCACATTCTCCGTCCACCATTCATAACGTTTTCTGGAGTCGTACCTTCTGACATACCCTCAATAAAAAGTTATACCAGTGTGAGGTTGATGGCTGTCGGTTGGGTTTATAATCTGAGGCGTACAATTAAATAACAGAATAATAATCGGGCCGTAACTGTCACTGCCAGGGTGCTCATTATATCCTGGTTCTTGAAGTTCTTGAATACGCCAACTAAATATGTACTTAGAAGTCGTTGACTTAACGACAGCAATACTATCGTCGTTGGAGTGCACGTGGAAATATTCAAGACCGGGCAGAAAATGGCCGCGCGGTTTATTACGTTCTCTTAAAATCAGTTGAATCACTTCTTCGCCATTACTCCAAAGATTAAATGACTCGTGTAAAACTACGGGTTTTTTTTAATGTCGGGTCAACTTTTCAAGCCAAACGACGATAAATGCAAATAGCTTAGAAGCGGAGAAGGAAGGGCTTAGATACGGGCTCTAGAAATACCCTATGAGAGATGACACCCGACCGTATAATACTGCATAAGATAATTTTCAACTTCTTCTTCTTATCTTCTGGCGGAAATTGAGAAATAAATTACAGGGACCCGGAGCACGGAATAACGCCTGGAATACTGTAGCCAAATTTATTGCAGCTAACAGGGGACGCGTGTAAGGGCGTGCTGGAAATGTTTATATAAAAAATATTCAAAATTAACGAGCGCTATATATCTGCAGTGTATGAAAAGTAACTTCGAGTATAATAACAATATTGTATATATATACGATATTTGGTAATTATTAAACTAGTAATTGTTAAAATACAAAATGTAAATCGTCACCGAAATTGAAAGAGCGTTCTAAAATGCTGCGAATATGTTTACAAAACAGTCGCTATTTGCAAAAAAAAATTTATAAGCCTGTGTATATCCCATTAACTACGCAAACGGATTTGCAAAACAGATTAAACAATATTAAATTTAGGGTGACATCATTATATGTTTCACACCTCAACCCAAAATATTGGTATGATCCGAAGATCACTGAGTGAGTAGCAGCTGGTTAAATTATGCTCTACGAGGACAACAAACGGTATGTTCAGTTAAATCCAGAAGCAACGTTAAATAGGAAGAACGGCGGCGAGTGCAATTATTCAACGCTCACAGCCGAATCAATAATTTACTGCTTTTTGCTGCAATAATACGGTACTGTTTTTTGCTGCAGTTACCGCGGATGCAGACATACGGGGCGAACCGACAATTAATCCTCGATTAACGCGGGGAAACCGTTCTGGAAATTACACAACACAAACAAGCACGGTACCCGTCCCCCCCCCCCCTACATTTCCCGCTAATGACTGGGTGCAATCAGTGCAAGCAGACCGACGCCAAAAAAAAAAAAAAAAAAATAATAAAAATACAAGGAAGAGAAGTGGGTCGCGATTACATTTCGAGAAGATGTAGAGGGGCCGAAGGGGACGGAATCATTAGGCGGTCGGGGACAAATTCGGTGCCCGACTCGCGGATATAACGATTCAGAACGTCGGCGACTTATCGGGGACGCGCTGATAAACGAGAAGCCTTCGGAGACGAGCGCGGGAAGTATTTAAGGAGAGTAGGGAGTTCGAAACGAAAGAATATTACACGGCATTGATTTTCCATTAGGCTCTATCTCCCGGCTTTCCTATCTCCGTCTCGGTCCCCTACCTGACCGTCCGTTTGGACTAACTGTACGAATGACAATTCAATTAATACAACTATATGATAATAATTATTATCGAAAAAATATTTCGACGATTTTTTCATCGCCCTAAGAAATGAGGCACTTTTTTTTGAGAATTTTTAAACGAAAAATAATGTGATACAACAGTACTCTTGCCATAATACTAAATTAACCGAATTTAAAACTGAACGATATTGCCTGTAGAAGTGCATATCGACGACAGTCAATGCGATGGGATCTTTCACACATCTCTGAATCACGGATGTCATTAACAAGTCCAATGTTATTTTCTTCTTTCCAGATTTTTTCTTTTCATAGTGACAAAGTTCAATGACGGGCCAGAATAAACCGACATTCTAGTCGTTGAGCCGCGAAATACCGTGGGGGCCAAGGCCGACGACCGACCGACATTGAGCGCCAGGTATTTTCGCTTCCTCTGTAAGAGAGTCTTCTTTTTGCTGTTTTTTTAAACCGCGAATACCAAGTTACATCCGTTAATACGTTAATGAAAAATTGATAATCTGGCTCCAAAATAATTATTCCTATTACAAAAACAACTTGTAATAACGTAGACAAAAATGTAAAAAGGTGACTGGAGATGTGCAGATATGATAGTAGTCTTGAAAATAGGTTGTTCATTAGCCGTCTAGTAAGCAGATTATTCCAACCCAGCTTATTATATTTTTCGGAATTCGGAAATATCCGAAAGTAAGAAAAGGGGAATTTATTCCATTAATGAAAATATGCCTAAACCACTTAAAACGAGTGGAATTCTGATAAAACCCATCATTTAAATTATAAGATATATCTATCGCCAGGACATAAAATATAGGGGAAGGGAAAATGCAGTACGTCGGAAGAGTGAATAATGGGTACAGCGTTAGGAATGAAAGTATGCACAATCTTAGAGGGCCGGCGCTAACAATTTAACTAGTGGCCCGAGCCCAGGAATTCATTCTTGGCCCATTACATGCCAAGAATGTCCCGGGTGGGGATAAGGCCCGGCGGCCGCGTAATGGCGTCAGAGGCCCGGACTGGGCGACCGTTAGCGGTGAATTAGTGTACGGGCGGGGGCGGGCATGCCAGGGGGCCAGGCACGTCGGGACGCGTTTTACGGCAGAGACGTCGATCGGAGCCCGGCGCCCAACCGCCGAACCCGGCCATTAATAAGGACGGCATCGAACCCCGTCTCTATTAATCGGGGCTCGCGTTTTAAAATACAGCCGACCGCTCGTAAATAGGCCCTAGTGTACAGTTTTTGAAAACGGAGCTTCGCCAATGGTTCCGGCTTTCTCGATTCGTAATTTTCAATTCAATATCGCCGAATTTTCCCCCAGTCAACAACTCTCCCGGTTGTACATAACGCGAACGCCTCCAGGTTGCTTTGCTGGAAACGAGAAAAAATCCCTAATCTCTAAACCTACACTCGAACATATCACCTCATCATCAATACGAAGAATACATTGGATCTGAACTTCTTTTCTTCTTATGAAGATAAGAGAATGAAGAATTACGCTCAAAAATATACACGTATCTGTTTTGACACGCCGGATACATTCCGATTTACGTTTCGGATTAAGGAATTTCAATTCTGGAACCGTTTAGATTACACAAATTTTGGTTCCTAAAATTAGGCAGAGCTGAGAGGGGAAAATAACAAATCATAAATTATGAACACGAATAAGGTCAAACTGCAATATATTCTTCTCTTTATTAATCTTATCTAATCTAACGCACAACAATGTACAATACATTGGGAATTTATAAACATTTAAACCGCCCGGTGTAAAAGAGAACAACGGCACGAAATATTTTATAACCTAAAAGGCGGTGAGTACATACTGGTTTCTCCCCGTGTGTTAGTATAATGTGTTAATGTGATTTAAATTAATTAGGTGCCTTATACTGATGTTTCCGATGTATCGACGAAACCTTAATAGTAAAAGGTAAACGCATTTTAGGCCTCGAATGACATAGGGTTTCGGAGATTTCTAATTGCATTAGGCTACTTAGTCTGAAGCAGGAATTTTAAGGTTCTTTGGTTTCAGGAAAGTAGCACAAAAAATTTGTCCTGACATAATTTAAATGTTCCATATTTCGGAACAATTTTGATTAGCCAACATTTTTAGTTTCGTACGCTCAATTACTCATTAGATTTCATTATATCCGACCAAATTCACTACAAATATATCAAAACAAATGGGTTCATTAAATTTTTGGAATAATAAAAGTTATTACTATGCGATTTGCTATAAATAACGAGTTGAATTCTATCTCAATATACTTCAAATCTGATTAATTGTCAAATGATGATTTGATGATTAATTATCAAAACCAAATCCCCACAAACCTATTCATTAAAACGATTTTTAATAATGCAGAAAATTATCCCTACATATATTTCACATAGACACCTATAACAAATATGAAAATGAAAATCACCAATAATACAATGTCCTTAATAATGAACAAACATTGCACAACGTTACACAAATCAGTTGGCTTAAACATCTGTTGTTAATAATGTTTACATAATCAAACACACCAAATACGTAAATGATACACTGAACATACGAACGCAGCTACGAATTGTATTTTTATTTATATCCAAACTTTCATGGCTTTTTAAACTGTACTCTGAAGTTTGATATTTAGGAAAGTATTACACTGGTAATTGTATGAAACTGAAAAAGTTGAATCATAAAAATGATTCAAGATAAGGAAACGGCCGACGTGTTAAAACGTAACTACACAAGACAACGGACTTAAAGAATATTTATTTCATAATAGCCATATCGGTTTTCAAACGTATTGAAATTACTTTGCACTGTTATAAAAATGATATATCGGCCGTTTTCAGGATGAAAAAATACTATGTAACATTTTTACTTATTTTGTGCCATGTATTGTAGAATTTCCACTCGTAGTCACAAAATTAACAACGGATTGTTATCAATATTTCTTCGTGAAATTGCAACACGCAATTAAATTTGGCACTCTTTAAAGGGTCGGATTTCATTACGCAAAAAGGGTACGAGAACCGCAATTCATTTAGAACGGGGGTAAAATCTACGCTCGGCCAAATCCGAAAGTATAAGAGATCAATAACTCGAATTTGATTGAAATGACGTCATACTATTTACCCTAATAAAACGGGTCGGACTGGAGTTAGGGGGAGTGGAGTCGATTCGGATATTTATTCGGTAACTGGGCCGAATCACGGAAGCCCCAGCCGTACGAAATATTGGACAGTGGGCGTGCCCCACAGTCCACCACACTACACCGCTCTCTCAAAGCCCACTTATAGGCCGCATCATCATCAACATCGTCATCATCATCATCATCATAACGCGTCAACTTCCCGATGCTTGTACAGTCCCGGCAACTGCCCCCGTCCCCGGCGTTTTTGCTATAGTGGTACGCTCGGATCTTGTAAAGCAGCTAATTGTACGTGCCCAAGTCTCCTCCCTGAAGCCTACCGAATTCAGCCATTAGAACTTCTTGAATTCGATATCTTTATATACCGCAATTATGACAATGCAATAATTAAGGTAAAGGCATAATTTATGTAAGCCATATTGCCGAATAAACCCGATGTTCTAAATTAAAATGTTGATATATTTTTTTAATTTTGCTGTTTGAACAAAAAATTGAAATAAATAACGAGACGGAAAACACGAGATAAACACGAACCCAAGAAAAGGGCCCTCACGGAAGCAAGAATTTAAGAAAAAAGTAGGTCTACTAAAAAATCCAGATCCAAGCGGAAATGGTTCTGGCTTATCGTTCCGTCCATTTTTTCTCTCGAGGGCGTCGTCTTCAGGAACAAACAGAACACCTATTATAACATTATAAACCATGCTACCGTAACCTGTCCATGGAATCGTAAGTTTTAAATTATAACGATACACAATATTTTCCTTGTTTCAAATGAATAGAATAAATTAATATTGTCACCGATTTGGTCGTCTCCGGGTTCTCGCCGTGGTCAGCCCCCCTGGGATGGAGTCGGGTGGTTCGGGCCGAACGAAAAACCGAATAAGGGGCTATCAGGGGTAATTGTGGTGCAACAGGTGAACTTAGGCAAACGAGGGGGGTGGGATTTATACAAGGCTAGCCGGAGGACTGTTCTGCCTAAATGGCCATGGAGGATACTTTCTTATTTGATTATACGCTCGATAACACAGTATTTCAGATATTACCCTACAACGAAAGTTCTCTAGGTAAATCATAATTGGCATCCGCTAGTGTACAATATGGATATGTAGCGGCATCATCGAAATAAATTGTGAGACACAAAATATATAAACGGAAAATGAACCTGTAAAAATACAAACAAATTCTGAATACTTAATTAAATCATTATCTAAGCAGTATTAAATCTAAAAAAGGACCAGTAAATTCCTTGCCTGTATGTACCCGTAAGGCTTGCAAGATCACTAAGACGAAAAAGGTAAATAAGAAGCAAGCCCTTGTAAATAAAGACAAAAAGCTTATTATTCTTGTATCGGGGAAAGCGGAAATTCGACTGTTTTGATACAAAATCGGCTTAACGGGAACATCCGATTTAGCGGAAAAACCCCAACGGAGGAAAAACCGTGAAGTGCATTGGGATTTTATTCCACCTAAATAAAACTAATGTAAAATAGTAGAACAATCAATTATTCACCACAGATATAAACAACCCTATTGGACGCCCAATAGCGCTATTTTGTCAGACCCATGTCAAATTATAGGGCTGACACTTAGATTAAACTTTCTTTAAATAAAATAAAATTCATTTTTTTAAATAAAATAACATTCCTTTGGATTTTTTCAAGATAAACACCAGTCCCCGAACACGTTAGATTACATATATCCAAACGAATAATACATAATTCAGCCGACGAAAATGAAACAATACAAATTGAGTATTAAAACATTTAAAACAAAACCACTAATAATAGAATCTGTTTCAAAGAATCTAGAGAACCGGACGAAATAGTTTAAAAATCGACTAAACCGCTCGTCTTTGAACTACAAAGGCCTCCTTTCCGCCGGCTTTAACCCAGACTGACACGAAGGAAGCGGAACGGTCCTTAACGGGGGAGTTGGATGCAGGAGCCCGCTCTGAAAAGGGCGGATGAATGAATAATCCGGCTTCGGTTGTCCTTTGAACAGGAGCCACTCATTCGAGAACCGAATGTAGCATTCACGTTACGTCGGACTCTTATACAGAAGTGCGTCCACATGAAATTTCGAATAAGCGCCGGTAAATTACCGCGGGCGAAGATAACGTCCGATTAATAGAAATATAACACATTTAAAGGGAGAAAACGGCTCTTATTAATCCGAATTTTATTATCAAACTGCAGTCGCTAATATGCCAAACGAAATATCGATATTACATGAAGTTCCGATTCCTAAATACACGTCGAATCCTATACCTAGTGAAATACACGAAGTCTATCTAGTACAGTACAAGACTATCTATATTTAGGCGCTCGATACACAAATTCGGCGTTGAACGCTGCCAGAAACAAACCGCAGAATGAAGTGGGTCCAATAGGCAGGCAAATTATTCACTGACGAATCGATAATGCAAATTAATTTATGAAGGAAAGCCGCCCTCGTGCATATATAAGAAATTCGACCGTTCCGTGCGTGACACGTTCGGTACTTTATCCCCCCCCCCCGTTCTCAAATCAATGTGCAGAAAAAGGACTGAAAAAGGCACAAAAGGGTCCGAACGTCCCGGCGATCTCATTATTACGAATAATACAGGGGGAATTACTAGAAAAGGTGGCTATCTCCATTAAATATATTTCATCGGAGTACTGCCATCTGAATTTTTCATCGCAAACGAGAGACCAATCAATTAATCGGGATTAGCCAGAATTCCGGTGGAAATCATTTCAAAACTAATTAAAATGGAAATCAATTTTAAAACGTCCGTTTTATGTTTTGGAGATAAATTTAATTTCCTTTAAATACCCGGTTTTTAGCAAAAAATAACGGCTTGTTTTCAATAACAGTACAGAAACAACAAAGGAATTGGCCCGGTCCAGAACGCAATTAAATATCGTTAATACTGCCGGTGCAGAACAATCATGTTCTTTGTAAAAGTCTGCTCATTTACCGAATTAATTTCATAAAGATCTGCAATACCATCGACAACAATAACGCGTTTCATTTCTGACCATTTGATGAATTTTATTACTGGGTACAAACGGACGATGAATATAAATCGTGATGTTCAAAAAGTTCCTAAATTAAATATTCCGTTCATAAAACATTCCTCTGATTACATGGCACCTTCCAGGAACCTTTGGACTTGATAAACTGCAAGTCCAAGATAGTTGAATGACAGAATTTCCTTTTGAGAATTAACGTAAAAATAATTCTCCAAAACCATCAGAAGAAAATATGTTAGGTTTCTCTTAGGTTTCTATCAATACCAGTCTCATATTCAAATACTTCGAATCGCTAATAATCACAAACCTACATACGGGGTCGCATTGGCAGTATACGAAATATAAACGTTAACTGAGTACATAATGGATAACGGACAGTGCGGATGAGGTGTAACTGAACGCTGCGCCTGGACGGTGACAGGGCCACTTTGGGGACTGCCGTTGGGATTATTCAATCCCATTAAATAACTAACGGGCCTCGTCCCCACGTCATTCGACAATTCCGGCAAGAGAGAGAGAGCCCAAAACAATTCGTTCGACCTCCGAACCGAACTTCCGCCACCGATATAATGATAAATTAATGGAAGAAGATACCGAGTAAAACGTCAAAAACGACAAACAAAGCCAAGAAAAATGTTCGTGGACGTATTACCGAAATATTTTATGAGAAAAACTTACCAGTCACGATACACCTCGAATCAAACTTTTGGTAACACCTACATACCAACCCCTATAAAAATCTCGGGTCCACCAAGCACGCTTTCATAAATATTAAACTATAAGCATCAAAGAGAAAACAATTTATGGAGAATATCAACAACTAGTAACGGGTTAATAATTATATATACGATATGAAAATTTCCCCGATTTAATTAAACCGTCAGCAACTGTTTATTTATGCCGGTGCACAGTGAATTCCTCAGATATTAAACCCGACTCAACCGACCGCTCTGTCCTAAACTACCGTTAGCAATCGATGACATTAAATTATGACCAACTCGCCATAAACAAACAGATATTGGAAATTGTGCAACCGGCCAAACCGCAACCTAATTTTCCGCGTTTCCATCAGCCGGCCGACAATAGTTCGCCCCGACCCCTTCGCGACTCGAGACAATCGATGATTAATCGTGTTAGTTCTAACCCTCGTTATAATAATAAATCATTACCATAATGGAAACAGAATCGATTAGAGGCGTTAATTAATTACACTTCAGCGATAAATAGGTGTTTTTTTTGGTTTTTGTAAACGGAATTTTGTCCGGAATTTTTTTTTTACAATTAACAAGTTGCCTGGACTAAGTAGGAGCTGTCTGATCGGAGCTGCTTTTTAATAATAATTAAAAAACGAATTCTCGTTCCATTTTTTACCGGAACAATTACAAATATGCACATAGTCGCTAATAACAATTTCATAGCATTAATTGAGCCTATAAGTTGTAAAATACTTGTATAAAGAGTTATCCATAGTTCTAGATAATTATTAAATAATTTTTAAAGGAACAAGGTACATATATATATATATATATATATATATATATATATATATATAAACGTTAATGTGAGTAAATATGCTGGGAAATAATAATAGCGAAACAATTATGAAAAGAGAATATTTACATATTATAATTTTAATTAATTCTGGAAAAATCTACCTACAGAAAATAATGTATTACCTTTTTCCTTATTTAGTTTCAGAAATGTATGTACAATTCAATGAGAACTTAGTTGAACAATTCATTGAGAAATATAAAATATAACTGAATCGCTAATGATTGAGTGAATGAGAGATGGATGGATGGCATCATCGTCTGCGTCACCTCGGATAAAACAACGATCAAGCCCATATCGGAGAGGGCTCGAGGAGGGAAATTAATTAACGCCGGTGGGGGACCTGCCTTCGGCTATAATTAACCGATCGGAGTCATTCATATTATACATAAGTTTACCCCCTCGCACCCCCATGGAACAATGCTTAAACCGCCACTCGCACACACTCACCCGCCGAAGTAATCAAGTTTATCGGACTACAGGACCCGATAGAGCGCATACTCGCAGGGAGGGGCAGGCTGAATTATAGGGACATTAATGCCGCCGATATTGGCCTGTCCAAACACAGGACCTCCAAACCCACAAAGCCGGCCGCCATCGCTCCCTCTCGCTCAAGCCTTCTATCCCTCTCTCTCGCCACCTCGGCAACAGCGTCGGTATCGGAAGCGTCCGGACACTGTTAGACTTGATGAGTCAGTCGATAAGTTGAACAGGTTTATCTTCGTTTCGCCGTAATAAAGATGTTTCTAAAAAGTTTGCGCAGCTTGAGCTTGAAATCGGACCAGTAGGAAGCATAGTAGGAGGAACAGTAGGAGTTATAGTAGAAAGTATAGTAGGAAGCTTGGAAAGCACCTGAAGGAAACTCTACTTCTTTCCTTGGTTTAGGCTCTACATGGCTAGAGATCGATTAACTTTGACTATGTTTTAGGAGGTGTCAAATATTTTCGGAAAGGATTCCAAAACATTTCGGCGGGAAAGTTTAGTCCCAAAACATTTCTTTGGTTGACCATAAAAAATGCAGTCCGCAAAGTTTAGAACTTCAATTCACAAGTTTTGCTACAGAGAGGGGGTGTTAACGTTTATTACAATCGTGGTTAACGTTATTCGATAATTTAAATACAAAAAATAATGTTTTTAATTAACTTTAAAACAATAATCAGTTTCGATCCGGCTACAATCCCATGGAGAGTAGCCGATAGAACTGCCCACGCTGCAGCCGGATCCTACTCATCCTGTAAACAATCAGGCTATTTAGGATTATTATCTGAGTAACTGCTACATCCCACTTATGTGTGAGTATATATGTGCGTATCTGTGATTAACCTGCGGCATGTGTACAGGGAACAATTCCTGTAGGCCTGAGAGTCGATCCCGCACGCCGCACTCACTCCAATACACCAAACAAAAAAAACTGTACGTAAATTATTTGTAAGAGAATTTTCACGAATACACAGTGTCCTAAAACCGATGTTTTTTTTTGTGGCTATAACTGGCGAACAACCTATCGCTTTATATTAAAATAGTAAAGGTAAAAACTGAACAGGTTAGTAAGCCCACCGAAATGAACTACGACCGCTCCTGGAATACATTGGGAGACGCGAATATCAGAACGGCTGCAGAAGGACCCAAAACCTATCGGGGCGTCACGCTAATGGTCCCCTGAGTTTAGATCGGGCGTTCAAAGCACGCGACGCGATGAATGAAGTTATGCAAAATTATTAACGAGATTTCCAGGGCGTGAGTCGAATCCGGGACGCCGGATCGACCCGCGGGGGCCAATTACCCCCGTCGGATGTTCAGTTACCGGCCGATCGCGTACCCGAAACGGCTGCGATACCGATCGAATAATCGTGCCCAGCTCTCCAGCGGAGCCTATCACTCTAGAAAATGTTATTAGAGGCACAGATTATTCTAACAATATGATTAGCGCCAGGACAACGATACTGTATCAACAAAGTAATCCCCCCACAAAATATGCAGAATTTCTTCGATATCATTTTATAAAATAATTTTAAGAAGTTAACACAAAAATTAAATTATAAATGGCACAAGAATACATATATATTAATAAAAGTGATTTATTAACTTTGTTCAAACAATAGTTATTTCCAGAAACGATAAACAGAGAACGAGTGTAAGATACTACAGCTTGGCTCGATTATTGTTCATTACTATCTCCATACATATGACTTCAACAGAAATACAAACCAAGAAACGATGAAATGGTTCCCTAACGAAGATTCACAGGGAGAAACCAACAGCGAGATTGATGCTAGATCGGTTTAGGGCCATAAAAATTGGAAACTCAATAACTTCGAATTTGTAAGAAATATAAAAAAGACTACACACACAATGGGCTCAAATAAATTGTAGACGCTTAAATGACGACAAGGGAAGAGACACCCTGAAATTTGGCTCGCCCGATTCGATCAGTAAACGTCAATCGGCGCCAATTTACGGGTAAGGACACGGCGTATCCCAACAACCGGCCGGGACCAATTTCTGAAAGGCCCTTCAATAAGCCCTCATTTGAATTGGAGGCGGCGCGCCGCTACGGAGGCGCGAGCCCGCTCTAAAGGCGGCCTGGATTTCGTCTCGGCCGAAAGAATTCCTCCACTCACTTCCCGGAGAGACCCATTCTTCCCCGGACCCCTTTCAATCGGACGCCGTGCAAACGGAAGAGCCACTCCACTACACGAATGTGTCGCCCCCACAGGGCCCCGAGACCCGGAGGCAACCTCCACTACCGTCATTTTTCAACCCGGCCCACCCAACATTATACAGCGCGCGACAAAATGACTCCGAATACACTCCGACCCCTTGAGCTATTTTCGCTCATTACGCGTTTAGACGGGCACGGGGGATGAGAATACATTCTTCGCGATGCCAGTCCGGTTTCGCCACTGCCAGTAGTATTCGATTGCGGGTACATCCAAAGCCGGCAGATGTCCCCACATCGAGCCCACGTGTTCAAACATCGCACAAAAAATAACCCAGTTTCGAAACTTGGTTCCTCATATTTAAACATAAACTAGAAATATTTTGTTTAAATTGTATACATTCAATCCTTCTTTTATGTAAGATTTAATCACTCGATGTGAATGGTTTGCATGAATAGTTACATCACTATATTAACATAAGATAAAACAAACCAGCAGAGATTACTGACAAGATTCCGATCTTATCTCTCGGTTCTTCGAAAATACAACAAAATATAAATTTCGTAATATTTTATCAAATGGAAAATTTACAGCGCTGTGCTCGAACCGACATAAACCTGGAGACAGAAAAGGAAGAGGAGGATTTAAAAATAAACGGTATATAAACATACGTGTAAAATTATTAAAATATTGCGGCGAACAAAAGTACCATTTAATCTGAAAAATCCGCGCTGTCAGAATTCAATGTTCGACCGCATCTGATACTGCCGAGTACAAAAAGGATATATTGACAGTGGAGGAGAGGGCCGAAACAATGTGAATAAAAATCCGCAGAGAGGCGGATCGTCGAGAGATTAAATTCGACAATCGTCGCGGGTAAACCCGGCACCTGGACAGAGCAAACAGCGGCATTCAAAATACCGCTTTTGAACCGCTCCTCGTGTTTTCCGGTGCCCCGTTATGCCTGAGTGGCACAACTGTCGAGAGCATTCTATTAGCCCCTAGCGAGGGGGAAACCGACGGGGTATAATTGTTTGGAATGCGGGTGAACAATGTCTGCGGGCGATCGGTCACTGCCGTCGATACCTATAACATTTTGTTTTCAATGCCACCTAAATATTATTCAGAACTTTAAATGTAATACCATTTTTTTAATTTGAAAAATTCAAATTTCTGCGAATTAACTAGGTTTTTTATTTAATTATTATACTAATGTTACGCACGAACGGAAATTATTTTGCAAAAAGAAAGGACATTAGAAAGGGAACATAAATATTCATCTGTCATTAAACCCTGAATAGCCTCGGAAGGATGAATTTTCTTTCGCGTGAGTAGGCGAAAGGGTTTCTTTAAATGCTTATAAATGCTGCCCGTTTTATGCATCCCGGAGAACCGTATTGTTCCCAATCGATATCCCCCCGCACAAACGTTTCAACTACTGACATTATTTAAGACCTAAGTCCTAAATCTAAATAAAATTCACTGGCCACGTATAATGACTTTCCAGAACTTTAAGGTATCACACATTTGAACGATTTTATGTTTCCGCTCGTCTTTTTCTACCCGAAGTGAGACTTTCATCATCAATCTGTCATTAATATAACAGCACCTCAGTTTATTACTAACGGAATGTAACAACCGTTGGTGGGAAACAGAAATCCAGCTATAGTTGACATACAATGATTCGTGAATTTTACAATCAATGATGACCCTATCCGACAAAATGCTGTAATGAGAAACCTAATAGATCTCTCATCGACTCAAGTTTCTTCTCGTATGCACAAAGGGAACTTTCTGCTCCGATAACTTGCTACAAATTATTGTATTTAGCCTTCCACTGTAGTAAAGGCCGTCAAGTGAGAAGTCGCCGGCTGTTAATGACTTTTCAGTTTATATAACCCATATATAATGGGAGCCTGTTAGCACAACACATGTCCAATATAGACAAGGCTCTACGCTACTCAATGTAAATGGAATGCGATACGAAAAGACCAAAGGAAACAACAGTCCTACAATAAAAATACACACTGAAACCCCCCTTTGTCATGGAAAATGTAATATAGTTACATTCAATGATTTAATGTGACCGGTAAAGCGGAACAAGGATGGTGCAACCGATCGTACACAATGCCAGCTCTCACGCCGATCCGCGACAATGATAGAATTCAGAGGAACCACGTTAATGAATGGAACCGAATTAACATCTCTACTGGAGCAGTACCTGTATTCAATTCTCATCGCCAGATGAGTGATACCGCCTCAGAACACTTTAAACCGGTTCTTCTTTCGCTATTCTGTTTGACAAATGAATAATGAGTAGCGATAAACAAACGACACGGCAAACAGAAGAGTAATTTATTCAATTTAAAATCCTAAGTGTAAGATCATTCGCCCATTTTATTGTAGGAATGAACTGAGGAAATGAGGTCACAGTCGAAAGGGGAGAATGCTCCAACTTTTATCCTAGTCTTTTATCCTAGAGATGCAACACGCTATAATTTGTAATTGTAATGGAGCTCAAATTGAATTGTTACGAATCTTGTATTTATTGTTCTTATCGATTTTACTGTATTTATAGTTGTTATGATTATATATGTTATTGATGTTCGGGTTACATTCTAATCAACTCTTTTGGTAGATTTTAAGAGGAATTTTAAATGTCCAGAACGGTTCTTCACTATCCACACATTCCTCTTTCAACTAGCTTTTACTCCGAGGCGGTAGCGTTTCCTCAAGCTTTTTCCTATTGACTAATGAAGGGGGCCCATAAATTGGGAAGACGTATGACTGGGCCGGGAGGGGCGGAGAGGCGCAGGAAATAAAACCGGAAAGTAACTTAAGTTACTGAAAAGGAGGGCACATATTAAGTTAACGAACCGCTCGGGAGTGCTCCTCACCTCAGGGTTTACGAGGCCGGCCCCCTCTTACTCTTCCGCCTCCTCCTAATGCACCGGCTCTTTACTCCCTCAAGTCTTCACTCCCTAGCCGTCCAACTTTTATTTTCGAATCTGAAATGCCCGATATTCCGCTACATTGTTCGGTCGAGGCGGCAAATTTAAAAGTGACGGGAGAACCCCCAACAATTAAATTATTCTATATTCGCGTTGACAAAGCAACAATTACGAACACACGTCATCCGTCCATGTAAGCCAAAGAATTAAATATGAGTGGAATTACCTCTCTTGCACTTAAGTTAACATTTATACCGTACCTTTCTCATTATTCTTCCTCTCGCTGGTTTGGTCTGTTGCTGTATATGTAGCATTAAACCACGGTATTCCAAAAAACCCAATTAAAGCGATACAAAACTAACCCCGTGTTTGCCTCAAATAATTTTGATTAACACGTACGAATATATCAATTTCGACGCAGGCACTGGTAGGTTGCCGATTCGAATCCAATTACCTCGATTAGTTCGTGGCCAGAATAATGTTCACGCACGAACGCGAAAATTCTTCGAATTATTGACACTATGCGAGCTCATTCCATAGACTATATTTGGAAAGACACAAGTTCCTTTATATTTTTCTTCCGCCGACTATGAAAAGTTGAAATACTGAATTTCGCCTAATCTCAGCTGGACCGAAAGCCTAAGCTCATTTCGCGATATTCACGAGCTAAATTAAGCCTGAGTGTACGGGGGACTGAGATAGCAATCGGGCCGACGCGCGGTTCGATTAGTGATATACAGCGGCCGGGGGATATAACTGGGTCAGTCGTAACGGCGGGCCCGGAGCCACTCTCATTAGACGTTAAAGCGCCGTCAGATTACCACCGGTCTCTTGCGGAAATATTACGGGATTATTAAGCTCGTAAAAGACCCGGGGCCGCCGGCTGCGACGCGGATACAGGACCGGCCCCGCCCGGCAATAAAGGCGGATCGCATTTTTAGCCTCCCATTACCTTAATTAAAACCCGACAGTAACGTGCTCCGCAACCCACGTCCTCGGAAATCGGGAAATTATGTTACAAGGAATTTCGGCCGTAAAAATGCTCAAAACATCGATCAAACTATGTCAGATTTTCCGCGCCTGCACGAGATACTACCACTATGAAATGACTGAAGGTTTTTCACTTCTGATGGGGTTTAATTTTATATTGCAGTGTCATTAACATCAAAACAAATTTACCCCTCGGACTACACTTTACTCTCCTCATAAATATACTCTTTTCAAAGATCATACCTCGTACCGTTTATTTTACCAATTATGTTAATAATTACAATATATTATGAGTATTAAACAAATATTAGGACATTCCTAGGGCGAGACATTTACACGCGGAGCAAGTATAAATATAAAAATGAGATTTATGCACGCTGACTGACTGTAAGATCATTTGGTTTTACCTTGAGGGGGCGGGTCACGGAATGTATTACCGCTTGTAGTTCCTGAGTTAAGGGCGGGTTCAGAAATGAACACACAGAAAGGCGAAGATCAACCTCGAGGGTGTCGGGGGCCTCATGAAACAGTCATGAAGGAACTGAACGGGTGCCAATAAATGTGGGCTGAGCCGGCGCCGCGTCTCGGCGCCCCCAGGCCGCTATTTCAACACGGCCGACACGTCCCAAACCTTGATTTCCAACGCCGACCCCAATAACATTCCTGCGCTAGTGTAATTAATTCGGAAGAAATGATAGCTTAACTCTGAGTCTCGCTTTGTAAGTTCCCTAAACATTATACGCTATGAACCCGTCACGGAGTATTCATTTGATAAACAATATAATCAAACGAATGTAAATATTCTTTGAACTTCAGCCTCTCTTTATTCTAAGAACAGATCCGATGAGGATATTTTATTATTTATTGTATCATATAGAGATTAATAAGTGTTAAATATGAATCATTCCTTTTGTATATACTATAATAATAATTTTAAAAGACGTCGGTCAAAGAGAGTTAATCCTATCCAAATTCAGCGTGTTAATTAGGCTCCATTGACCGAGCCAAATGTAGTGGGCCGTCCGTAGATCATAAGTGACGAGTCGACTGAATAGGGGGGTCGCCGGGGGACGGGAGGCTCAGTCAGTGCGGGGCAGGTTGATAGTGGCCCGGGGGGGGAGATGGGGCTTGAGAGATGGCCCCATAAGAGATGTCGGGCCCCGCTCTCTCACTACATTTCAGGGAGATGACACGCACAATGGGGGGCCCCGCGGTGCTCACAATGGGCCCCAGACCCCCCTCCAGAAACAGATCGGTTACTGGCCCGCCAGACCCGCTATCGGTCCCACTTTACACGCCCCCTGCCCCACGGCGGGGCCCTTTCCTTAGAAGGCCCAAGTGCCCGATTGTATTGCCCCCTTCCAGTCCAAGCCTGTATCTGACGACCCGCTACCGCTTCTACTATGATGCTTTTCTTCAGTTTTTTTTTGAGTGAAATGTTTATACGTTTTCTCCTTATTTCTCTTCATCGCGAGCACAATACTTAACTGTACAATAAGTTACAAAGTGCGATTTTCAAAGTAATAAAAAAATTAACGAACAAATCTGAACTTCCCTATTTTTTCATGCAGTAGACCATCTTCAATTCTCACTCTTGAAATTTCGTTCGCTCAAAAAATAGCGTGTAATCAGTAAACTGACATGAGTAACCCGTCGGCTACTGACGATAAGACGAACGAGTTGGGACAGAAAGTGATACGACCGATGTATCTAAGTTTATCTAAAGAGCTGAATAGGAAAAAATAAAATTAGAACGTGCCTCACTGTCTAGAACGGAACCACTCGTATTTGACTATTCGCATTTTATGAGGTTAATTTCAAAACTGAGTTATGAGGGGAGACTCTGGAGAGAGAGTATAGAGAGTATGGCATTTTCATCGATTCATTTCCAAAATTGAATGTTCTTACTATTCACGTATCGGCTATCAAAAAGTTTAATATGTACGCGGTCAGGTTAAACCAGGAACGGACATCATTACTTCCCGTCATCCATTCATTGCAGAACGTTAATAACAAGGTCAATGATGACGAGTCATTTAAAAATGGCTAACTCTTTCAGGATAATACGGATTATTAGAAACACTTACCTTTGGCAGGACTGTATTTTGTAGAAATAGTTCAGGTCAGTCTGAAACAAATGAAAAGTAAAAATAATGTAAATGAATTTCAATTTATTACAAAATACATCAGAAATTCCAGAGTGACTGCTAGTTGTCTATTCAAACATATATCACAGACAATTTCAGATACAAATTAGCAGAAAGATAAATAATTAAACATTTATTTTTTATTTCTGACTTGGAATAATGAAAACTTATACATACAGGCACCCATATCCACCGAAGTAATCTACAATCTCATAAATACGACACATGAATCATCCTACACTTCGTTTGCGGGAGTAATTTACTTTTTCCGGTTTTGTCACGAAAGTCTTCCAGACTGCTAAGCTTCTACTCGACTAAAAATACATAAGGACCGGGACACCTTGCCATAAATCACAACTCTCTTCCAACCCCCCCCCCTCAAGCCAACTTAAACCATCAGATTATCGCCCGCGTCACACCCAGTTTAATTTTATCTCCGGCTCTCCAGCGAAAATCGGAGAGCGACGAAATATTTTGTAAGCGCCGCTCGAGAATTTTCCCCAGGACGAATTTATTTATTTCCCGACCCAGTTTCAAGTTAAAAACTTCTTTATACAGTACAACTTCTGTGACTTGGTATACTTCTTTCTGCTAAGCGTCTGTGTGTCTCTCTCTCCCTCTCTCTGTTCCTTGAATACTGTATAAGCACATTACGTAAAGATTAATGGCACAACAAACGTATAACACGAGTACTGCGCCAAGAAACGGCAGTCGCAATGAAAATGTAGACGCTGAGAAATCAGGATTAATGAGCGAACATAGGCCGAAAGCCGGAGATATGCAGAACAGAATGAATCAAAAATCTCTTCCCTCCCTTCTGTTCTTTCCAACTCCGCTTATCTCCTTCTCTCCGCCCGTTAATTCGCTGAAATACGAGTCCGGGGTTCGGGCAGACTATAAATCAGAGGTTAACCCTCCTCCCCCATGCCCAGCCCCCCAAAACAACCACACCACAAACCCAGATCTTAGCGGAAGGAACTATTGTGCTACGTTTTACTACCCCGGAGAGACCCGATCCGCAATAGCCGGTCTGGCCGAAGAGAATGGGATTTCTCGGAAGTCGGAAACAACCCTAAGGAAAATCGACTTGTTGAACATTGTTCGACCGCGGGGTGAATAAGAGTAAATTATTATTAAATATTTAGGACTCGGTCGTAAGAAGTTTTTTTTATCCACGACGGGATGCAACCCGTCCAACGTATCCGTGCTTTAAAAATTACAGCGCGGGCAGAGAAGGAAAGTTTTGACTGGATTAAGATACGCTTGGGTTGTCCCGTGACGACGGTGTGGCCATCGTAGCACAAAATAAACCCTTTATTTTATTTTAAAGTTCATTCTCCCGCAATGAATCAAAAATGAATCAATCACAAAACTAGATAACACTTACAACATTAACCATTATCATAAAATTTATAAAAATAATATTTCTTTAGTATAATATAGCGGCCACGCTTTTATGTACCGGAGAGATTAACTCATTACTGCAAAACTATAATAAATAACCATCAAGCCCGTAACGATTTTTAAATTGAGATGTGACGGAAATAGGAAAAAAATGTCGACACAAAAACACAGAGGCGGTAGAAAAAAAAGGCGGGCCGAAGCGAGTTAAATATTCATTACAAATTGGGACCAGGACTGAATATAAATCTTTACACCCGTTTCTTCCTCCTACTACAGAAAGCTCTTACTTTTTCACCCGGCATCTGAGAAGCGGGCACCAACCAGCCAGCCCGTATCTCCCAAACGGCGACAACTCAGACATAATGATCTACAACTGCATAAAAAAAGAACTCTGGCCTACTGCGAGGTGTTCCCAGTCGAACCTGCAGTCCCCTCTATTCGTAAACTGATGTCGTTCTGAGTATTCATTAGATAAATACATTAACAGAGAATACGTTGGCAAAACTTATTTCCTCCAGTGACACCGCACTAATTTCACCTGAAAGGAGGTTCAAGAAAATACGACAAGAATCCGAAGAAAGACAAGCATTCCTTTAAATCCGGTTACATCATGGATTTGCGAAGACAGAAAAAAGAACAGGGCTTATGAAGTACAGCTTAGTGAACAGAGTTGCTGAAAAATTAGCTGAAACCACTTCAGCACGAAATTATTTCTGCCATTTTCTGGAAGCATCATTTTATAAACATGTACCGACGATTTTCCTCCAGCAGAGTCAGGTTTAAAATCAATTTAATTAGCGACTGGTGTTCGCGAAATTTTCACGTTAAGGGTGTTTCGTCTTTCACTAAAGAGGTGGAATGTAAAAGAGAAATTTGATAAGGAAGCCCTTTCGATTATTTTTCTATTGAAACTCAAAGATCAAAAGAAATTACCAATTATGAACTAAACTGAAGTTGAACTTCAATTATAACCGGTAATGGCCATCGATATAAAGAAATCGATGTATTTTTTACCGTATTTCCCAGTTAGTCCTATTCTTCTATTTCCTTTTAATTAGTATTATAACTAATATAATTTAAACAGGCTAAAATCATTCATCATTACCATAGAACATAAACTAGACTTATTATCAAACATAACGCCACAATTTATCATGACAATAAATAACGCAACACTATTTCATTAAACACTAATAAGACTGAAACAATCGGATATATTGTTTAATTCACAATTCCGAGTTCTTTCAGTTTCAACTGCTCAGATTGGCATTTAGAAGGATAATTTAATGAAGGAACTTGTAAATGCAATTAGCACCACTATAAAACGTCGGCCCTGATTGTTCTATTATCCTTGGCGAGGCGTCAAGAATAAAGTTGAAACCAATTTGTCATGAAAGGGGCTCAGTCCGACCGACTCTAGCTGGCTTATTAATTTTTAATGCCGTAGGAACAACGGGCGTTCATCCAACATAAGTTGGCCTAAAGTTAATTGGAATCGGTGGGAGAATTTCGTTACGCGGGTTCATAAATAATAAAAAAAAATTCTCCAGCTTTCTGGAACCTATTTTAATATTATTATCAATATTAATTGAAGAATTTATGCATGAAACAACTCTAAATGTATAATATATTACGTTCTACCTCGTTATGGTTTCACTGTTAGTGTTGCGATTTAGATAACCGGCTAGGTTATTTGTAATATATAATTGTACACAGATATATTACTAACCAATATAATTTAATATTTGATATTATAATTTAAATAAATTATAATATATTTTTTTATACATTAAAATATTATAATTTTATAAATTATATTTATATATGACTTTCATAATTCAATTACTTGTTAACCATTACTTTCTCCTTCGAAATATTATACATTGCACTAATTCTTTATGAATATTTTTTACGCGTTTTGTTATTAGATAATATAAACAAAATTTTAGGTAAATGCAAAATTAGGTATCCGTTTATTCAGTTATTTTGAAACAAACTTTTGAGCGTTTTTCGAATCAGACGTTTCCAAGTTAATTTTAGATAGGGGGCAGACAGGCCGGATGGGAGGGGGAGAGTGTGTTACCTCGGCGGGTTACAATGCCGCAAGTCCCGTGTTCCTTAATGCAATTGTTCCTTAATCAAGTCCCAAACTAGGTACGCGGGGGAGGGAACTCGGCCCAACTAAGTTACTACGCCAAGTTGGCGTAATGAAGATGCGGCCGTGCTCGGATCCTACGGACTCGGTAATTCTGTCCATTATTCCACCACCTGAAGAGAGGGAGCGGGAGAGATTCCGAAAGAGGGAGGGAGAGTGAGAGCCGAGTTCCAAACAATAACTCATGCCCTCTCGCTCCCCCCTCGCCATGCTCTACGTTTCTGCTTCTCGCTCACTCCCGGCGGCGGCAGGCTCGATAGTTGTCAACTCGGCGTCACTTCCTAATTGTTATAAGCCCCAATAATGACGACGGAGGACCCCGCCCGCTATCTTAATGGGGACCCGGATTGTCGAGGGTGCAAGCCACACCGACGTACACAATAATGACGGCCAGGCGGTATCGATCCCGCCCGCCAATAGACTGAATAACACTCAGTTGGAGATTGGCAAAGAGGAAACCCATACATGGAACCGGCCTAGGAAACTGGGACGGAGAAAGGGCGTACGCCACGACTGAGGAAATCACTTCTTCGGCCTGAAAAATAATTTCAGCTCAATACGCATTGCAAATATCTACATATGTTGATACTAACTTGTACAGGAAACATTTTACAGGATTCAGAATAGTTTTGTAAAAATAAATTATTTTCTTTATTACTCTCCGTTATTCAATTATATTTACATTAAGGTCAATCAAATATAATATTTTTATCACTATTTTGAATGAGCCTGTTGTATGTCTACAATATATTGGTATAAACAAATTTTTCTATCTTAGATATTTCGTCCCCCCAGGAACAAAATTCCTGAAAAGCGTCTTATTCGTTCTACTCCGTTAAGCGTAACATCGCATTCTATCTACGTGGTCCAACAGTTTCAACAATGCTTCCTCGGTGTCCTTTATCAAGTAACCCTCGGTATCAGCTCTATCCGATAAAAGATACAAGTAGTCATCTCGAGGGTTCCCTATCTTAAAGTGACGCTTGTTTGTTGAATTTTTATGCCAACATTCCGACAGCATTAGCCACAACCGCTCCACTAGTTATCCCATTCCGGAACACGTTTGTCCATGTGTTTTCAACCGACACGGTCATTTTCACTTGAATACAAAAGCATCTCCGGAGGCTAGGTGGAAACATCCATGCGCAGAAACAAAGAAATCGGAACATACCTTGGTTTTTGAAATTAAAAATCGCCCTTAACTCCGTGAAAACCCTTAAGGGAAATAACAAGAGATGAACTCATAGGAATTCAACGCATTCAGCTGCACGCATCGCTCGCTGTTTCATTACCGCGATGATGTATTCCGGGCCGATACTATTCTAAGGGGGGTCAAATAGTCAAGACCTCAGAAACAATTCTCGGCCCCACCTACTCACGCCGAGTAATAATAATTCCATCCTCTTTTCACCAGCCACCAATTGAGGAAGAGATTTCAGGCTTTCGCAGATTAGATTTAGCGAACGCTAAAAAACATCAAATCGCCGTTATCGAAAACGGGAAATAGCAATGACCTCATAACATGGGAGTTTCAGAATACGACGGATGACTCAAATGTCCGAGGCTGAAACGCTTTTATTTAATACAAATTCTTGGACGAAAATTATGAATTTTAAACATCCGCAATTTTTCTTTTTATTAATTCAACCACGAGACGGGAAGGAGACTAGGTATGGTTACCAATAAAGTTACCTTAAAATGGTTACCGAAAACGAGGTTTTAGAATTGGGCTGGCCAATTCGTGCCGACGAGTAATTCGAGCATAGGGCACACAAATCTTGATCGAGGCCTCTCGAAGAGACGATTTTGATACGATTATGCCATCCCCAAATACACAAACGTGTAATAATACCAGAATCCCCGGTGTCAATATTTCTTATCCTGACAATAGGCAAAGACAAATAGACAAAATCAGATATGTGATATTGAAATATTAAATATTATGATTGCTGTCGCGCAGGGTAAATTTAGTCGATCCTGAGCAATATAAAAGCACGATCAAATTATTTAATGTAAATATAAGCGTAAAAATGTAAGCTACTTGGCAGCAGGAAACATCGCTTCAAATTTCGAGCGCGTTATCCGACAGTAAATCTTAAAGTCATCGATTTATGTTGCCGCGATACGTTATAAAATTGGACATAATTAATAAAAATCATAATTTCAATGTTCTTTAAAAATGGGGCATAACACAAAGCGAATTATGAAACAAAGTTCTCACAATTATGGCCAAGTAATTACCAAATATAAGTCTAAATATGAGATTCATTGGCTCTAAAAATACTTATCTCGTGAATTACGCACTCTTATCTGGTCAAGGATTCTCTTTTGTCACCAAGAGCACCGGGGCACATAAATTACAAGTCTAAAACTACTAAGTGCCATAATAGTTGCACATTAGAGTCGTTTTATCTTCTAACAGTCAACTCGGGCTTATAGCACTAATTATACAGTTCAAACAACAAGGCGCATAAAAGGGGGGGCCATCATAGCAAAAGCAGCGAAGTGCAAGTCGTAAGGAAACACTCCGCGAATGCGTTCCCTGAGAGGCAGAGTTTTCGCCTAATTGAGACTAAATATTCATGCAGCAAATCTCACATAAGCTGCACACAAATAATGCCAGTTGAACTATAAGCATTTATAACTATGATAAACGAACAAGTTTGGTGAGTAATGCTTATTGACATTATGAAATTTCACACATCAAAAAGATATAAGCATATAATTGTTTTCTGGTATTGTGGATATGATGTTGCGGATATATGATGGGAGGATGTGTTGCAAAAGAATGAGTATGGAATAATGGACGAGGTATGCGGAACTCTGCTGATAGAACAGATACGTGACGGAGGGTAGTGTGAAGAGGCGTGGGTGCCTCAGAGCCAGCGGTGAAACAGATATGATAACGGATCAAACGAGAGGATGGACTATGGACTAAGGACTTTCTTTGTAAGCCGCCGGGTTTATTATCAAATAAAGGTATTGAGAATTTATTTTAAAAGGGCAGGCATAAAATAGTTGAATTAACTAAAAGAAAAAAAAATTATCCTTGATTTCCCTATTATCCTTTCAGTAAATGCGGCAGCAGACAATAATGAAGAAGCTATCGGGGAGTTTTGAAAATCAGACTGCGATTGTACAGAAACAGTTTTCGGCGTTTAGACAATTCGCAGGAAGAATTTTTCCCTTCCGATCCACTAAGTCCGGACAAAGGTTTTCCTCCTTCGAGAGTAGACAACGCAAACGCCTTCAGGGGGCCATACATGAATAGGGTGCTTTTCTAGGAATCGAAGACAAGTACCCCTAACGATGATTCGCGGGGAAAACCATTGGAAAAAATGAACCCAAAAGTATGAGAAATAAATTAGTTCAGACCTTAATTTTGAAGGCAGTTTGAGAGCAAAACACTCCGTTGTGCCAAACAGACGACGGCCTGAAAAAAAACTGTTAATCGAGTAATTTATCCGTCATCACTTCTGTCTCTAGGGAACTGTGTACTTTCAACAACCCAGTTTGAGGAAAGTTTCAGTTACAATCGTATTGCACACAATATTACAAATACGTCTATTGCCCAGAAGACCGATTGTAGCACCCACTTGATATAAGGCGTCAGAACGCTAGGTGTTCCTTTTAGCAAAACAAACAAAAAGGACTAACGGTAGAAACGGATACGCCAACACGTGAAACGATAAACCCGCCAGCGGCACGCAACGGTTAAGGACAGGCCAACGCTTATTGCGCCGCGACGGGGAAATTCACGGCAGAAAACCTTTGTCAAAGGAATCAACAGTTAGTTACAAGTTTCACTTCGTAAATCAGACAACTTATCTCATTTTCACAAAGCGAGAAATCCTAACAATTAAAAAATTCAGCCCGTTCGGGGTTCCGTCCGAGCATATCGCATGTTCCGATAGCGTCAAGAAATGCTGATACCAGCTGTCGGACTTTCATAGGAATGCGGCAGCATAACATTCGTAAGGTAAACATTTTTTGATATCACCGTGGTGTTTAACTGTTACATCGAGTCGAAAAATCGACAGTAGAAATTCTAAGCCCCTCCTCATAAATATCAAAAAAGTAATTTCAAGCAAGATTATAACATATAACGTTATAATATATTTTTATGTTTACCGGTTGTCGAGTTTTTTCTTTATATTTCTATTTTATTTTATGGGCGCATAATTTATCGACCGGTCGTGGACTTCACTTTGAAGGGACGACGCCGTCGGGAAACTTCTTTTTTTCATTGAATGAAAATTTCTTCGATGACACGGTTTTATTCGTTCCGCAATAAAGAGCGTGTCCGGTACGGTAGCAATGCGACAGAGGGCGCGACCTCGATAAAATTATATTATCTGGCCATTATCATCGGCCATCGTGTTTGTTTTATCGGCAAGGGCCCTCGATTTCGTTGTCGCCTAGCCCGCCGTTGCGTCACTTCAACTCTAATGCGCTGATTTTATTTAATACCGACATTCGATTAATCGAAAACGGGGCCCGTTCCACCCAATTCCATCCCGAGAGGCGCTCAACGAATTAAAGTTTCAGGACGTTTGTTACGATACACTTAAATGTGGTAAAACGAATTGCCAGTTTGAAAGACTACGCTTACGGACCTATCTCCACAAATATGTAAGAAATACGAGACAAATAATACGAGAAATATGAGACTAAAATCCTCCTTCGAATAGATAACGGGATTCGTTTATAGCATGTTAGTCAATAAATAGTTACAGATGACTAGATAATAAATAATAATGAATAATATTAAATAATGTTGCTGATAGTATTTTTAGCCACGGAAGATTATATACAGAAATTTTATTCATAACATCCAACATTCATTGACTCATTGTAGCATTATTAGCCAGCATTGGGTCTTTGTAAAAAGTACCCTTTTGAAGAGGTGCTCTTGAATTGAAAAAAAACGGCGTTGAAAAAATGCAGGAAGTGATTTTCTTTCGTTTCTGTAAAGAGCCTAATCAAAGGTACCGGAAAACTTGCCTTTTCGTTTCCACTGAATTTTTTTTGGGGCCGAGGCAAGTTTGCACCGTTTTTTACCGCCCAGATACCGTGATAAACCGACCGAAAGACTCGTAAATTTTGCGAAAATAAAATACACTTTTGAATTAATTTCTTTCAGGCCTGAGATTGCTATTATGATATATTTATGGAGGAGGCCAAAGAGGTCTCGGAATTTAATCACTTCTCTCGTTCCATTCTACTGACGACCCTTGCTTGAATCAGTCTCGGCGCCCCGCCGGTTTATCAATCCGTTTGTTATCTCTCTGCTATCTATTGGTTCTATCCTCTTGACTAGACTTTCAGTCAACGTGGATAACGTCATTCAAGTACCTTGGTAGAACAAAAGGAAGTATGGAAGATGGAACGAGTGATGATGAATTCAATTGTGATATAAAACATCATAACCCTAAAAATTTGATAAAAGAATCTGTACTTTAAATATCGAAAGTTAACTGGCTAATACGTAATGTACAAATTATTTCTCAAACCGACGTAGCAGAATTTAAAATTTAAATCATGTTCGTTTTTTACTGACGACAGAAGTAACAAAAGAAAATTAATTGCATGCGCTGTCGTATTTCGACTTATTTCTTCGAAATGCCCCAGTACAACTTAGGGAGTAGACGTTTCTAATCGCGTTACAGAAGGACTAAACAGGGGAGAGGTGGGTGGAACAGCCTTCCGCCGGTGGGAGTAAATTTAACGCGGTCGCAAATTGCTCGACATTTAGGCCGAGACAACACGGGTTATTTAAAGTGAGTTCGAGCCGTTCCGGGCTCTAATTGTCCCGCCTGACTGTTCGGAGCAGACACTTACTTCTACACTTTGCAGGATTTAAACACACAAGACCACACCTGGGTTGAATGCGCTCAGCGAGTGGAAGTAAACAAAATTGGCCTTTCACTCGCCAAATTTTCTTCGTACTTCCAAAATCGTCTTCGGGACCTAAGGGACCGTTTTACAAAAACAAATCTGATTCTGCGAAACTGGTTCTTTATTTCGACTGTGAGGCCAAACGAAATTGGGTCCGAGCTTCATGCAGCAAGACATGAACGCCGAAGCTTGTTAAACCAAAAATTTTTCGGTTACAACCTTAATTCTCAGAAAATTCCTTAATTTTTCCGGAAAGTGTATTCACAAATACATTCTTATAAAATCAAAATCTCCTCAACTAAATTTATTGGTTAGGGATTTTGTTATATATTAATTGAAATTAATTGAAAATGTTACAAAACAGAGACTGCTGAGGCTTCAGAGGTTATCGGTACAGCTGATGAAGGGTCGCGTAAAACACTTGTAAGATAAGCTGTAATCTTATCCAGTAATAGCCAAATTCTAGACTGGTATCGGTTGATATTAAATTTCCGACATTTGTAGTCGAAAGTATTCTTAGATTCAATTCTATGACCCCTACTAGCTTGTTGCCCACACAACCGTATAATTGGTATGATTAATTACCGGCGGTTTATGTTATTGCAGGTTTTATAGAGAAAAACTATTTGTCTCAGAATAAGATTCTGGTAAATATTTAGATAAATTTAGATTTAGATTTTTAATGAGAATAAAAACTTATTTACGGGTTAATTATCCTAGACTCGGATTATACATAAAATCTACACAGGCTTTTAAGGTCACGTATGGAGGGTTGAAGAGATACGACCGTTTAATGCGGTAACCCGGGATCGATTTGGGAACACCGCCATACGCTGTTAATGACACGCAACTGAAATATAATACATACACTAACAACGCAAGAATATAACACCAGCGAACCTTTCCCGTACAAAATACACAACCAATGTGTAATTACGAGAATAGCACGATGGACAATTCCAAAACAATTAGTTCGACACATTTCATGATTGTATTGGACTACACACAGTAAACCGCTTTCTGCTTCACGCTAACGCTCGTATAAAAGCTGGTTGTTTCGTGTATATGCATACAGCAAATACGTACGCAATTCTGTCAAATTATGTCTGAATTTAATCCAAAGCTATTTGGAAGCAATATAATTTAAGCAATATTATTTAGAGAACACTTCATTGGAAACTGAGACAGCTAACATAGAGTAAACCATTTTAAATATAGTGAAATTACATAAAAAAAAAAAAATTACATATCTGCCAGGGCTTGCTTCATCCAAATATTACTTACTTAAATTAGAACTTGCAAGTACGGAGAAGGAATGACATGGGATGAAAGTACTGCTGAAGGAAAACTAGTTCAAGCAGCAAACAGAAACCCGTTTAATATCAGAACAACCGGGCGGACCGGCGCATCAAACAGCATTAAATAACCTGTACATTAGGTATTCTGAATTGGCAAATAAAGCGCTACACAAGCGCTGCGTTAAAATTGCTGAGTTGTACACGAAAAGTGCCCGATTATTTACCTTTGACACACATTTCGACAAACCGGGCTGCCATTTGTACAACGTTGCCAACACCCATTAGGTCAAAAAGTCGAAAGACTTATATACAAACGCTACTAAATAATAACTCGGGACGCTCAAAGGGGAAGGCCCACCATATTTTTTGTGTGGTCTTTTTCGGCTAATTTGAAAACGAAATATCAAAGACTTCTTGAAAAATGGACTTGCCCCCGTTTATGAGCATAAAAGAGGGCACGACAACACCGCAGAGAAAGAAAAATAAAACAGAAAAATATCATAAATGGCATAATCCCGGTCTCGAATACGGCGGAGGCCGCCGCTTCTATTACCAAGCGCCGCTCGTATCAATTACAAAACAGACATAAAAAAATAATGTTAACGCCCGCTTGTTAACAGAGCGTCGGGGCCATTTAAAAAGCCCCCGGATAGCGGGACCGATACTTGTTGAATCGCGTCCTCGATTAAAATTGAACGCTTCCCGTCTTCTTCCTCCGGCGGAATTTTAGGCCGGCAAATGAGCCGGTCAACTATTTTATATTACACGCCCTGAACAATTATAAATACTTCAATAACATTTTATTCAACAGCAATATTACGGTCTCTCCTATCCTGGTATTATTATTATTATGAATTCGGGCAATTATTCAATTAAGCCTATTATTCTGTTTACGAGGGATGGTTCTGTTTTAAATATACAGTTCCTGGACAGTTTAAATTAGGTACAGTTAAAAAAAACATTACAAACAAAAGCATACAGGCAACAGGCAAATGCATCGATACTATTTTTTACACCAATATATTTCCCAAATACCTAAATCTACTAAAACAAACGAATAATTAACAGTTCAGAAATCGTTATATGGCCTAGGATAGGCACGAACATTAACTGTTAGAATGGTTACTATAATATATCTACTTTCTTTCAAACTGATAACGGCACGTAACATGCTTTAGGCGTTTTTAAATAACTATGTACACTGTAGTGCAGTTTGATATTCCGTAAATTTATTCGACGGCGGAAAAAAGCTAGGTAATGGACGCTGTTGATGGAGAGGTCGAAAACGTAGGCGGTGAAAGCTACTTAACCGGATTCCGGTATTCAGACGTCGCACCTGTGCTCCAAGACCGGACCGTTTCGTTGCGAAATATGAAACTCACGCCTGTCTATAATTAATGAAACGATTCTGGGGCATATGGCGAACGTTAGCCGCGATTGAAACAGTTGAAACCGACATTATTTATATAATGCACAATATTCGCACGGAGCGCGAATGTCCGTACGCGAGAAGGTTTCATTCGTCGGTGTCGACCAGTAGAATATAACTGGGCTAAACCGCAACTGGGTTAATAACGGGAATTTTGTGAATTTAAGACATGTTTTTGACGCAAACCTTAAAGTAACATTAACACAGTTCTAAACTATACATATGTTGAAAGCTGTAGACAGTTATACACAAAGGAAGATATGGAAACCAATAGCATGCTCTAAACACACATTAACTACCGGAAATCATGGACATAGGGGGATACCGACTTTAAATACTAGCGAAGGTGGCCAGAGATGCTACTGACAACTGAACTGATAACCGGCTATACTGGCCAAGTTGAAGCTGAAAGTGGAAATCAGCTGGTACTTACCGGATGTACAGCGCGATGCCCATGACGCAATTGTATCCGCGGGACTCGGTCTACGGCCACTACTCGCTATCGATCAACAAACAACACCGACTGCTCGGTGCTTACAGGAAGCCCCAGAGGTCCGGACCGTCGGAGCGCCTCTGCGGGCAGTGCGGCGACGGGATAGAACGGAAATCTGAGTGGCGGCGTTGTTGAGTCGGGCTGAGAGGGGGCGGGCGCGGGGTCTACGACCTGTCTGGCCGGCTTGTGGCGGTCGACTAGCGGCCGGCGGAGGCGGCGGCGCGCGCTACACTCGCCCCACTCGCGCCGCCCCCGCCACCTACACCGCCACAACCCGCCCCAGCTTCGATCTACTAAACCTGTGGAAGACGGCCGCAAACGGTAGACTAGATTCCGTTAATATTCATTTTATTCTGATTGGCCCGCTACGAGTGTGTTAATGCTCAGTACTTGTGGGGGGTTTATTAATCTGTACACTTAACGTAAGCCCTGGAGTGGCTAAACCCTTATCACAGCAATTCCGATAAGCGGACCACGTCTTAATTATAATACGACATTTTTATCCTAGAAAATCAAATACACAATATTAAAAATGAGCATAACGTCCAAAAACATTTTTAATACATATTTTTAGAGTAATGCGATCGAAAAAACAAATTAAAAGATCTATAAACTGTAGAAAAAAAAGTTTCTAACGTGTTTAGGTAATCAAACAATGTTATAATGATAATGATTAAATGATGCAAACGATAAGAGAATACAGAATAATAATTATGGGACAATGTTTAGGCTATAAATTAGTCCACACAAATTAGATCAAATTTGAGGCAATTAAGTGGCAGGTATCGTCACAGGAAACTGACTATACACTGAAATATTACATAAAAAATGGCTACAAGCTTCGAGCCGAATAAATGGACGGTGTGGATTAAAAAATGGAGTGGATGAAGATAAGAATGAACGAGGAGGAATGTACTCCTGAATAGCGAGAACATAATTTTTTTTAATCAAGGAAATTTATAGTAAATATAAATATCATTGAAATACTAATTCTTTCAAACCAAAAGATTTATATTAGTATGAATCGAACTTTTTAAAGCAGTAAAACAAAGTAATATCCGTTGTTATACTGCTGTTGGTCCACATGTACACATTTGAACATAACGCTCACTCGAAGTTATTTTCCCGACTAATAAAACAGCTATAACCTTTCACTCCTCACGGAACAAAAAATTAATTAGGGCCCATATGTAAATGATTCTGTCACCGCTCCGTCCCTATGGGCGTACACCCGATAACCGGTTTCGACCTCGCGCCACAGTAAAAAAATAAGGTAAAAATCCAACGTGTATAGACTGGAAGCACGGCATTCCAGAGTCGTTAGCGGCCGCTCACGATTTAATATTGATATCGGTTTTAAAATTCTGAAAGTATTTTTGCTCTGTTGATATCCGTTATATAATTTACTAATCCGGGATTCAATGGAACCCTTAACGGGGCGAGACCGCCGTATAACGCCGACCGCTCGGTAATTACCCACCATCAGTTACCGCCTAATAGATTTCACAAACGCTTACATGAATTACAGTCTATAGAAATAAATGAGGAGCCTTGTAACCGGGCCAGGTTTAAACCGCGACACCGGCCCATGGCCAGACGGCAGTTTAATTACCCGGCAAAAAATGATGGCTTGTTATATACCGCTCAATTAAACCACTAATGGCGATATGGCGAATTAATCGCCATATGTAAGTAATGAAAATAATTAAAGAAGCAGCGGTTTTCACGTTAAAGATATTCAAATATAATTGATTGAGATAATTTTTATTTTTAATCATCCAGACGTTAATTTAAATCATAAGATCGGCTACTTTCGTGTTTGTTCTTCCTAAATAGACATTACCTTTCAGATCTAAAACCCTTCAGATGTTAATAAACGGGGAGAACATTTAGAACTTAGTTGTGACAGACCCTAAGGGAATTTACGGATGAGCAGAGTTTAAGTAACACTTCAATGTAAAGGGAGTCCAGGCGATTCGAGTTCAGCGAGTGGCAGCTAAACTAAATTGCAAGACTACACGATCGGACTTTATTACTATTTATTAGACATCGTATTAGAAGCATTATTTATTTATAATATAAATCTATTTTGCTCTCATTTAAATTGTTATGGTGTCTGGAAATGCAAAGTCTACGAACTCCATTTGTATGCGGCCGGTCCCTGAAGACAAATATATTGTATATTAGCTATCTATCTACTTATCTATAATTCAGACTGCACTTGCCCGGTAGGTTTTACGGTCGGTGGCTCCATCTATCTGGGAGGGGGCGCCCCCCATTAAAATTCCGTGGCAGCTTCAACGAGAGCCGCTGAGCAACTTCATCAGGATCGGCTTGCAAATATCTAATTGGAGCCGCTGCGGGATAATGCATCCGTTGGGAGTGGGGAGAAAAAACTGCCTTAAATGTATGGCCGCCGTTCGGCGGTCATGAAGAAAACAGATTTGAAACGTGTTATTATGGTATAGTCGGCATATGTCAGGCCGTAAGACCGAGTCTTCGTTTAAGACAACGATTGAGCAAGGCTCCGACAGCGGAACTAAAGAAAAATATCGGGCACACTATATCGAATTGATCTAATGTCGATGATGGATGATTTGTCTGAGCGAGTTTGGTAGAATAGCATGTTGATATTGTCATTGTAAAAACACGCAAGAAAAGGCAGAATCTGGAAATCCGAAACCAAGTTGGTTTAATGGTAATCATAGCGATTGTTGTGAATAATTCTGAATGCTATTTTACCTTCCGAATATCTCAAATTATTATGTGTCATTGAAAATATTACGAAACTGCATAGGACCAAATCAGCAAGTGGGGACAGGATATCGTGAGAATTATGGTAGGATACAATATTTAAATTGCTTTGTTTTTATGCTATTCTGGAACATATACCGAAATAATAATTTTCCAAGAAATCAAAAGGAATACCACAGTTATTTTATGAGAAAACGGTAAACATTGCCTCTCTCGCTACTACACCATTACATAAGAAAACGATTATATAACCCGGTCTTGTTAACGGACTGACATCCTCAGAGCAATAATGGGGTAATGGGCTCTCGTTTCATTGAGAGGTTAAATAAACCCGGTAAGCATGTGGTTAACTCATTGGCCACTAAACATCCTTTCGTTTCAGCCTTTGAAATTATGTTTGTTGAAACAGTTCATACGTACAAAACCCCGAGCACAAAAACAATGGTCAGTATAGGTAGTGGACAATTTCATCCAAATTTGATTTTTTACATATTTTTACGCGATATTTCTGTAGTTTTCATCATCTTGAAATTTCAGTCATAGTATCTATTATCAATGCAAACAGAATAGCAAGAACAATGTTGGATTTTTTCCCGAATGACTGACGGTAATGTACACCGTTTCCGCATTCGGTTAATGGCAACCGGGTGTAAAATGTATCATACGAAATTTCATTTCCTGCTGAATTCAAAGGGAGAGAGGCCCCGAATTACAACCGGGGAGGTCTTGGATTTACCCCCGGAGTGATACAGACCTTAGACAATACCGGACAAACAATGGTGCAACCGGTTTATATTACACCCGAACGGGGTCCAAAGGGGAGGTGTTACTGCCCAGTACGGAAAAGCTCTTATGGGTGGCGACTGTTAATTTAGGACTGGGCGTAATGTACATCTGAAAACTTACAGTCACACCTCGGCCTCCGGTTAGTTACCATGTACGCTCTAGAAATCCCTCTGAATATTTCATAAAAGAAGACCATATCTATCCTCGTATCGTCATTTTATCTAACTGCTAGGTTTTATTAACTTTCTTAATTCACCAGAACCCGTAGCCGGAGATCGAACCCGGTTTCCGTTAAACACGCGTCGAAATGTGCAGGACCAGTTACAGAAATAATTGACACAAGCGAAGAAAGTACTTCGAAATGAGTTTAACGAAATATTCAAATGCGTGAACAGTACATGAAAATAATGGCTGCTATTCGTAGTCGGCTGTATATGTGGGGTTACGCATAGTGTCAGCCGTTATCACGTATACAGAACAGTAGCCTTCAGTTTAGTTACGAATGATTGATGATCAAAGCGTGTCAAGCATCGGGAAGTTAATATGGATGATCTAATGGCGGTGTCCTGTAGGCCTGGAAACGGCCGAAAAGCTGACGCAACGCCCTCCTAATTAAATGCATTCTCATACATATTAAGTTAATGCTGGGTACACTGTTACTACCCCAATACTTTCGCAGCATCAATTGCACTAGATGATTTGCAATGTAAATTTAGTGATATTGATGTACTTGTGGTAATATTTCCCAACGTTTATAGCCATTTGAAGATGAGTTCCCGAAGAAAATACTGAAAAAGCTACTCTCCTACAGCGTGCAGAACTGCAATACACGTCGAGCACCCGAGGTCTCTGGGCCGTGATATGTAGGCCGTTGCACAATACGGCCCAAAAATTAAAAACGAACAATATGAGGGAAAGGAACGGTTGAATAACAGTCGGTGCGCGGTGATTCGAAATTTCTTTCTGAGTGATGATAAAAAATGAATGGTATACGTTGATGAATACACTGCACCGGCGGTTTGAACCATTAGACGAATTTTGGGTGTAAGATGTAGAAAATATTAACACGGAACATGAGTAAACCACATGATGAGAAATTCAGAAATCAATGGGGGAGGAGAAAATAAAATTAAATAAAACAAATTAACATTTTCGGGTTCCATCCCGCGTGCAGCACGTACCCACGAAATTCCGAGTCAACAATTCCAATTTTACGGTGTTGCCAACCACCTCGAATTAATTTTTGGGCCGGAATTAAATGCAGAGCTCCGGCCAGCGGAACTGTGCGCGAAAATATAATGCGCGCGTACACGGTACAGGACGAGGCGTTAACGTCGAATAACATTAACAGATGGGAAGGGGCGCTTGGGTGGGCCCGATAAAAACTCCGCTGAAGCACATCCCTCCCCCAAACCCGATAGGCGGTTTAAACGCGCCATGTGCGAGCCTTGTTAGCGTTTAGCACAACCCTTTAGCGCTCAACACACAGACGTGGCAGCGAGGATTTTTTTTTTCTAAATTCCGACAGTCTTTTTCTTCACATTCCTCAAGACCTCCCCCCAGATACCTCAAGAGGTATCTAAGACTGTACCTGGAGGTGTAATGATTATTGCATTGAATGTGCAGCTTAATACAACACACAATATGAGGTTGAGCCCTCTAGCGAACCATTGTTCTACAAGAAGACTGGCTGTAAAAATGATCTGAAATCTGAAAAGCAATCAATTGCTGGAATCTTTCGACAACTTTGATAACCCTCGCATTGAATTAACAGAGAACGCAAGGATAAAATATATTCGATTATTCCACGTTCTCCAATATTTAATATTGGAGACGAAAGGGGAAGTGACAAAAATCGATCTTCCGAAAGCTTCCCCCGATGAGACGTAATTGTCGATAAGTTGGAGCCGTTAAGCGTTGAGGCCTTCCAGTTAACTGCCTTGTTTAAGTTGCCTACCCCTAACTTGGCTGTTAGGGCCGGCATTAGACGAATTTAATTACCATTTAATTAATGGCTGAGCAACAAATGTTGAACACCGTTCGCCGGAAGCTATATTTACGCCATGAATAAGGCCTAAGGATAATTATATGGGAACAACACGAGGAGCTAGGCCACTATAAATTTATTGATATATTTTAAACTTATAAAAGTCATATCGTAAAATTTAATTTTACAAAATTTGAGAAATAGGATATACTGAACAATATAATACAATTATAAACATTGCATATTATATCTTACTATGAAGGCTTTATGTCTGATTATCAGATTTATCGTCTCAATCACGAGGGGTCGTAAATTTGGCCCAAACTGAAGACGACGTGCCTCTTAGTTATTTTTAAACCTTGCTATAAAAGTGAACGTAAACCACATCCGTCGGGAACGGCGAAATATTCCAATAATTTCGGACAACTCAAAAACCAATATTCCGGCCGCTCCTCAGGCCCGTCCCTAATCGAATCATTCGCCGTGACCTCAATATCCTCCCCAGTTCATAAATCAACGTAAATCTGACGCAAAACCGCCTATCGTCCAGTCATCGTAACGCAGAGTGAAAAGAAACGAATTTCCAGAAGTGCCAGTCCCTTTCTCGGGACGATTTCATTTTCATTTTGATATAAATATACATCAATATATGATACAGCAAGTAAATTGTAGAGGATCATCCAATCTATAGCGCTACATATTTTCAAACCTGTATTTGCATGTATTTGATAATTACGTAGTTTACGAATTAGCAATATGAAGTGCACAATTTGAACACTTGAATACTTGCTTAAATATTTCTATATATTCGCTATTTTTACTTTACAGGCTTTACTCTGAACTGCAATCCAGATGAAATCAAGTTTTCTGGTGACCGTAAATTGATATATTTCCTCACTGGAGTCACATCAAAGGTGCAGATACAAGATGAACGCTCTCAATAGTGGGAGTAGATTAATGAGGAGAAATTCCTGTCCCAGGCGATAGATGACCCGACTCCGACCCGGGTCGAACTTTCCTTCGGTGCAATTTCAATTGACCATATACTAATTAATTCGACCCCCTACTCGTCGGGATATTGATGGCGCTGAAACGGTGCAACTTAAAGTTACGGTGGCTGTGAAAGGCGAAGGGGGGGAGCCGGGAAGGGGTCGCCGGAGGGCGGACAGCCGGCGCATGGGGGAAGGAGTATAGCCCCCGACCGCCCCAACTACTTTCTGAATTTGTATTCAGCGAGGCCCCGTTCAATTTAAAATCTCCTCCGGCCCCCGGGCACAATTTATCTTCCGGTCACCTACGAGTTTGAAATAAATAAAAAAAAAAGAGGCCGAACAAAAATCAATCTCGTCCTTGGACCCGTCGAAAGACGCATGGGACGATGGGGGAGTTTAAATGGGTTGTCACAGTATTTGGACAAATACGGTTATCTCTAGGTTTAACGGTGAAATGTCTCCGGTGTATGGTAAGTAGTGAATAGGGAGGGAGTAGAAACAAAACGAGAATTCACAAATTTCATTCTTCCCAATTATTTTCCCATGACAATAATGCGTACATTAACATTGCTGACAGGCATTTATAACAAACAACGCTCTGAACAAACTGCTCAATAAATTGACGAATTAGTGTTTTCGAAAAATTACTTCACGAGCTAGTTTATTTAATAAACACAACATATTTTTACACCAATCAAGACTCCAGCAACAAGAATTATTCATTGAAATTAATTAAACCGAGGGGGTCGTCAAAAAGTACAGTAAACAATCGATAATAAAAACTCATTTAACTAACAGAATACATAATAGTTCATAGTTATATAAATGAGCTGTATATATTTGCTGATATTTTGAATTAAGTCACCGTTAAAGCATAATTATAAGAACTGAATAAAGTAAAAATATTACTCCAATTCATATTTTAAAATAAGTGCACTTTATTTTATTCCTGTTCTCGAAATTCGCATAATTCACAAAGAAACTGTACATAAATTGTTATACAGAAATCATTTATACGGTTCCAATTTTCGACCCAAACTATTCGACAGAAACTGGAGAATTAAATATCTCGGGGTCGTTTCTCACTTCAGAATTTATTGGAACGTCAGGAAATTGAAACGACCGAAACAGCTGCAACTCGTAACATAATTTATGCCTCATGTTATTGCCCAGTTCCTCTAGAGGAACGGTATAAAAGAGAAATAGAGAATGGAGTGTTTTAATGGTTCAAGCGCGAAACGTAGACATAATTTAAACCGTATGTGACCAATTTTAAGATGAAATGCACAACATTCCCATTGGACATATCGAGTCAAAAAAATTGTGATAGTTCACATGGAATATCTGTGACCTGTTATAATATAACGTAATAAAAAGTAGGTGAAACTCCAGTAACAATATAATTTTATTATTCTAAAACTGTAGGATAAATAGAAAATAGCGAGATAATATATTCTCAAGGCGAGGCCAATGGAGGTTGGGAATATCACCGATTTCGTTTCTTATCCGGTGCTAAAGTATGTACTAGGTAAATGGGCTCTCATCATCGTCTGCAACATTCCATAAATAACAGAGTGAGGTAAATAAGTTTATGTAGGAGCTCAAGTGCATCTACCGGCGGCCGAAACGTGTACACACCTAGCTGTAATAGTTAAATATGGATTCGTTTTCTGTTAACGACAAAAGCAGATTCATAATTCTGTTATACAATCGTTCGGCGCACAAGTTTATATATAGTCATATTAATATATTATATGAATAAAATATATTTACCATCGAAAGGATTGGTATAACATTACCATTCAGTAATGTTATTCTCGGAATATTTTAAATAATATAATTGAAGTATTTGAGGTTAATTCAATCATAATTTGTGCAAACCATAAAAATATGAATTACTTATATCCACTATGTATAATATGATAAATTCAGTTTAGTTTGAATATAAAATGTGGCATTATAGTATATTATATATATTTTTAAAAAATATATAAAAGAGCCCATTTTTTCTGAGCAAATATTTCTAGTTCAACAAGCCTTGGGAATTCATTTTTCTTTTCTTATAAAAACGAGAATCTGCCCAGTGGAATGAAACCACTCAATCCTCTCACTCCCTCGCCCTTTATAGAATAGGGAAGAAGCGGTTTCGGATGAGCCTTTGGTTGAATTCAACAAAGAAATTTGGCGAGCGCCTTCTAAAGGGAAGCTCTGCGGGGGAGGGGGGGTTCGTGACTTTGTCAAATAGCTTTAGCGGCACAATTCTAGAAATCCACAGGTGGAGTCCGACCGGCGATACCGGTCTTTATATAGACATCGCATTAATAAAAATATCACTCCCTATTTATTTACGACCGGCCGTGAATGTAGTTTACCTTGGGTCGAGAACGTTTGTCACCGGCGAAATCGCCCAGCAATGATCTACGATTTTATAAAGACAGGAAAATCAGGAAACCGACGTCATGTGAAATTTTCCCCATAATTCAGAATTAGTTGGTTAAAGACCAATTAAAGTTGTCGAAAAAATAAATAAAATTTTCCAGTCGCCTTAGGCATTATAAAACCTAATGATGAAAAGACTTTCATATTCAAAGGTTGACATGAATTAGACGATTTCGGGAGCCATTAAAGATGGTATTGGATCAAATCGGTCTGAATGATATGAGACGAAACGAAAACGTAATAAAGTCGGACAAAAAAACCGATAGAGATTCGCAACCCAATTCTCCCAGTTATCAAATTTCTTTCACGCCACCCGTATAAAGTCGACCTATAAATTCGGCTCGTCTCAAGTTTAATAGAGCGTTTTATTCAGATAAAGGGCTACAATATCTCAGGTGGGGGCCTAGAGGGCTGGTAGGGACTAGGCCGGACTGCCAGATTAACGGTGGCCCCACTCCCCAGCGAAACTTTCTGTATCTGGTAACAGGGCAAGTTGCTGGACAAAGGGAAGGTTGAAACCGGTTGCCGGAGTTATATTAATGGTCCGGGAGGCAGATGTGGACCCGGGAGGCAGCCCGCTAACCCGGACCGAGGGAAAGGGTTCTTATAGGCAGGGATTAAACGGGAGTTATTCCGGTTTAATTGAAGCGTTGAATTTAAACGATGAAACTATGAACCGGCGTAATTTCAGGCAGAGAGGAAATCGCTGAAATTTTTGGACAAACCAATTTATTAATTTGTATAAAAATTAGCTTTGAACCATTCTTATATCTATCTAATTTTTGCGTTACGTTAAATTGAAAGGATTGAACTCAAACAGCGGCGAATTATGAGTACTATTAATTATAAGATGTCTTATGTATTATAAAGATAAAACTCGAAACACCTAAATATCGGGGCCAAATACAAGCAGGAAACTGGGCGTTTCCTCACCAACCCCACATACAGCATACATGTGAACAATACCAGTTCCGACAATGATGAGCCGCTCTTCGTTTCTTTTTTTTGCCCCTGCCTTCCACTGCAGAGTGGGGCGATGAATAATCGAGGGCCCCATCGCCCCCTTCATCGGTATTATGCCCAGAAGACAGATCCATTAACCCTCCCCCGCCGGCGAGGTTACAAGCGTTTCAAACGGGGACCGCAGACCGGCTCCTCTGTTCGCGTCCTATTGTACTGGCAATTAATTATTTCATTGCATCCGGCGTCAGGTTCTACAACATTTCGTGCGCTAATGACCCGCGTAAGGCCGTAATCGAGAGAAAAAACATAATGTAGGAACGAAAATTTAATTAAGCCCAGTACAAAACACTCTACAGCTGTAAAACACAGAAGAACATTTGGTGAAACACTCAGCGGTCTAAATTAATAATAAATGATTAATGATAAATGCGGATGTAACTTCCATCCATTATATCGTAACATAATTTGTTATAATTCATTAAAGCTGACGATACTGTGATCACAATTTTTTCCATATCTCTTATATAACTGTCTAATTTTATGAAAGGTTTATCTTGAAATGTTGGAAACATGGATTTCAAAATGTTGGTTGTGCAAGCATTGTTTAATAGTTCCCCTAGAGAAAGTAAGACTGCATTTATACACGGCTTTTTATAATTTACCCGTCCTTATAATTTCCTTTTATATATAGCACAAACGACCGTTCAATTACATATGAGCTAACACTTCATTAACTACAGTCAAAATTCCGAATAGATCCCTTCGATACTTGTTCGAAATCCCTCCAGAAACGTCCAAACGCACAAGTGCCAGCGACGTGTGGGACAGTGTAGACAACTAAAAACTGATCCGAATCAAACTAAAGTTGAATCGTAGCGAAGCAAACAAGTAAGTCCCAGTTTACCCCCAGTTCACTACCATCACCTCACAGGGACACAAAAACTCAAGTCGGAATAACCCGACTTCAAAGTTCCGTCAAAGGACTCTCGAAGTTCCCGGACTGTTTCATAGTTCTGGGTATTGTTCCCTCCCGCCTAATAGAAAGGATCGACTTTTTCGAGTATAAAGTACCTTCTTTTCCGGGCCCCGTCTAGTATATCAATAATTTTATTGTATATGATAATAACCACAGATTACAATATTATCTTAAGCATAACCCGACTTCTGCGAGAACCGTACATTTTTCCCTTTAGTCTCGTGGGCCGCCATATTGTTATCGAAAAATGGGCGGGGTTCGGTGGTGGAGAAGTCCGTAAGGTTAACAGAAACGCCCGTAGGGGAGGAAGCCGGGTCTTTCGCCGCGGCGGAAGGCCGCCGCCAGAGTCTTTCATGTAAACCCCGGGGGACCGCCAGGAAGAGATTCAATGATGAAATGCCCGGCGGAGAAAGAGGACCGGGCTCCCACCAAATGGTCTCCTCCTCAACCCCCAAGGGGGTGGAGCGGGGGCGGGGGTCGCCCTCGGAAAAACAAAGATGCCCCCCGAAGCTCTACCGTAATAAAGATGAAATTGGCCATTGTCCCGCGCCCATCTCTCTTTACTGCGCCCGAGTCGAAAACTTCTTCTTTTCTCTATCAACGTCGGTTTGTCACCGTTTAGTGTAGATTCGGTCGGTGGACAATAGCGTAACGATTCAATTTTAAATCGGGTTAATACTCGTACTAGCGAATGGGATATTAAGTCCAAAATCAGTGTATAATATGTACCGAAAATACATCGCACAAATACGTAGGGAATTTTCTTTATTACAAAATGGAATTTTTTTTTGATACTTGAAATAGGGAATTACTGTACTCGAAATTACAAAAAGTACGTTTTTGAGACAAACACCAATAAAGCTTAATAGATCAATTTTATAAAAAAAAATCAGAACACGACTACCACTCAAGAAAGGTCCCAAAACAAACGGAATCGTTCACCCATGTACCTAGGCAATCTATATATATTGTATGACCGGTTACAGCGACAAGGGAGGAACAAAATGCCCAGGTCGGTACATTAATAAAACATTACTATTGGAAAGAACACAAGTCGACCAGACGGAGGTCACCACTTCGGTGGGTGCTATAAATAAATTCAAATAGGAGTTGGGAAGGGGAGGATTTGCAAAGCCATTGTGCGCGGGCGGCAATAACTAAGCGATAAAATGTGTGTTTATGACAGGGGATCACGGGCCGGGGGGAGGTGCCGCCGCAGAAAGGGCGGAGAGAGCGAGAGTGCGGAGAAAGAGGGAGAGAGAGAGAGAGAGGGGGGAGCGAGAGACATCGTCTATGTATAAAGGCGTTAATATTCAGAGCGGGTATAAGGGTGAGCCCCTTCCCCTCCCCTCCTCCGCGGCGGTAACAAATAGTCGAGGAGGTAAATTAGCCGGGGATGCTGGGGCCCGCAGGAATAAACACGGCCGCCAGCCACTTTAAACAGATCCCCGCGAACAGAAACGTTACCGCCGGTATAATCTTCGCTAATGGCCCGGACCTACCCCCTCAACCCAACTCAACCAGCGTGCATACATCAAGTCGCAATATAGACCTCTCGGTCTGGCCCCTGTCCCGGGCTTACTTACCCGAGCAAATAATTGTCGGCGTCAGGGAGAAACCGTTCCATTTCCAGGGATGAGTTAAATAGTCCGGTCCCGTCCTCCGCCACAACCCACTCACAAAAATTGTATACTGAAATACAATAAGGCACATCAAGAAAGCGACATTGTACGTTTTTTCTTACTATTATAACGCCCCGACGATAATTTGGCACAGCCTTATTAATAATCCGATATTATTTTAAATCTACGACAAACAAGGAAACAAGTTCTTTATACCTGAACTGCGTGGGGGAGTTGGGGGAAGTGCGTGGTATCCCTTTACCACTGTATTCACTTCCACAGTCGATAAACTTCGGAAAAGCTTATCGGAAAACGACAATAAAGGGGCGGGGAACGACGCGTTTCTTCTTCAAAGGCCGAGGAGAAACTAAATAAAAGTGAGAGGGGAGACGCATTGTAAAATGTCTCGGGGGACGTGCGTCAAAGACTCCATATAATGGAGGAACACGAGACACCCGCCGAACTGCTTGCTAGTTTCCTGACTGTAAACCGAAACGCCAGTTTGGTCCATTTCCTCCCGCTATTATCCATTTTTCCTCTGAGGCTTAGGGGAAACATTTTTCTTACCCAAAAGAAATCTTCTATGGTGTTTGGATACGGATTGATCATCGTCGAATACCACACAGTATCATTTACCTTACAGTAATAATTAGGACCAATATGAATCAGTTTTATTCACAATAAACTCTTGAATGCTATATTCTGGTACACCTCACTGAATTAAATAAATTCATTACCTATGAAATCAATACCCACTCATTTATTTAATTATAACGCTATCAAGGACTTTCCGTAACTTTATAACATAAAATAATTTTTATTTAACGAGATCTTGTGACGATTTCAGAATCCACAGGGTAATGCATTGAACCCAGATATCGTTCTACGGGGGCGACGTTGGACGATGGTAATTATTTAGCCGGTAGACACTCCGACTACCTGAATTGCACTCAGGGAAAACCACCGCGCAGCCAATATTCATTTCGCATTAATTAAAGCATGAAGCATGGGCGCATTTATTGCAATACAAGCAATGAATCATGAACCCGTGCATACAAGGAGGCCAATCTGAAGACTCGGCCTCGCAGATAATTATACCAGATAAAATCCTCCTAACAGGATTGATTCATTCGCTTTTACGTGCATGCACTTGCTGTGGGTTGAGTAAGAGATCTGACACACAATGAGAAATGTTACCAATGTTTTGGATACTTTGAATGAGAATGAGTTACACTTACATTTAGCCGGAGACGTGACCGCATTCAATGGTACACTCGTGTTATAATAATTAAATTATTTTAGACAAATATAATGTATGCTATCGTGACTTTATTCAGTTAATGGGAATACAGAATTGCAAGTTTGATATAGCATTATCAGACATTCTGCGATATGTAGCGAAATAATTTTATCTGAATACTAAAAAAATTACCAGTTACCAAATGACAATTGTATGTACTATTTCAGACTATGTAATTTTAAAATAGTAGTTTTCCTTAAAGTAGGTATGAGAAACGGTAGTACCGATTTACAGGCCACATAATGTAGTCTGTAAAATATAATAAATTGACCAATAATTTATGGCCATTGTTAGCAGAGAAAATTGGAATTTTATTGTCAGTATAAAAATGTATACGGAGCAGTTATTTGCTGTATAAACTTACATAAGAAAATATATTATTAGCATTGAAAAATGTGGTATTTCTGCATTCCCCTTGGAGATATTCGACACTAGAGGAACGAAATAAATTTGTGACGGTCCGATGGAAAGGAATGAGCGTTAATAAGCCCGGTAGTTACAAAGTGCAAATCCGCCGATTCCTATTAGAGGTCCTCTGAAGTTGATTAGCCCCGGCCCCGGGTCCGAATCAAATAAACGCCCCGAATCGTAGCCCAATTGAGAGGCTTCCTCGGCGGCCGGTACAAGTGCAGGACGAGTCTAATGGCTTTAGCACCAAAACAAAAGGGGCTCCTGCCTGCCGGAAGCAATCAGCGACGCTGGAGGCAACTCCCCTCTCCCCCAACTCCCGGCAAATAGAACGTATTTGGACGTGAATTTCCTTTACGGCCATTTTTCCACTCGAGTTAATTTTAAATTAAATAAACTGGAACCAAAAATTAGGCATGAAAGTCAGCGAATGCTTCACAGTATAATAAATTGACGCCTAAAATTCATGTTCTTGTAAACACGACATCCGCCTGCCCCAGTTTCGAAAAAAGGTGGGGGATATAATTTCATCTCAACCTGAAACGGTTTGGAAAACTTTTTTTTGTTAAATAAACACGTACGTATGTGGAGAGTGATATAATTTAACAAAATTTAATTTATCTGAAGCGAATATATAATCTATAATTTTTAACAGAATATTGCACGGTAAAATTCCATTTAATTTATTTTCAATCGATTATGAAAGGCATGGACGTCTGTACGCGCAGTAATATGTGTGGCTTATTAGTAAGAAGTAAAATATCCTAATGATGTCTTCAAAGTGAAAGTAAATTAAATGATCGCGTTAACCTGCGTCAACCAAAGGCAGAATTCCGGGAACGGTAATAAGTGATTAAAGGGCCCTTTTACTAAACCTTCGTTCGGACTCAAAAGTAAGACATTTCTGTACTCCAACTTTGCAAATTTAACATTTTCAGGCCGGCAGACGAAAGTTGTAAACGGCCCGGTAAATCGAGAGAGCAGTTTTCAGTTAAAATCCGGATTATATTCGTGTTACTCCATCGTGAATTTAGCCTGATGGGCGTCCGGGAGTTACAGGAGTGGGTTCGCAGATTCAGAAGTTATTCACAAACCAGGTAACTTTCTCTAATGAATTTAGCTTTCAAATATATTAACATTCATCAGTGCAAAAAATATCTGAAAGCTAAAATGGACATTCGAATTCGGATAATTTTCTGTTCCGACAAATATTTTCTCGCCTTAGGAAATTTATTTAAAACAATTCTCGGATACGCAAGCGTATATCGTGCGCTATTGAAAATTTTATTTCCAAAAACGATAATTCACGTAAGTCGAAAGAGTAGAAGACAAAGCGGGACTGAAACTAGGGCAAATTGTAATACCGGAGGACAAAGGTTAATTAGCGCGGGATAGCTAATTGGAGGAATACGCAATTAACACGGGCGGCAGGAGGAAAGCGGGACCCGAAACCGCTAATGATTGCTCTCGACTGAAGAGGACAATAAGAAACGCCGACCCGGAGAGGGCCGTTAGTCATCGGATAGGATAAATGAAGTGGGGACCGGCGCGTTTAATTGGCCCGTTGACGCCCCCGCCTCTTACAAGCCCCGGGATTAGAGACCGAACTGCTCGGGCCGCGACCCGCAAAACAGATCTCCGACGGCCCTTCCCATTTACCATTTTTAGTAAAGGGCAAACATTCTCTTGAAAATGAGAACGTCTTCCCGCCCGTCTATAAAGCAAAAAAACCACACGTTCCGTCAGGTTATACTCTAATAATGATGGCTGCTATTCAAGGAGACTAATAATTCCATAAGATGAGTGCTCCTCGCGCTACATAGCCAAGTGTGGATATAGTCCTCGTACAATGCCATATACAAAGCTATTAGTGATTAATGAAACTATAAATATGTACAGTGAACACGGCGACTACATTCTATAACAAAGTCGCTACAAAAACGATTCGTCTTTTTAAAAAAATATATTTTCACGGCTTAGTCGAACATTTTTCCACTTCATGAAATTCAATTAATGGGGAACTAAAAATTAGAGAGCCATTAAAGCTTGCTTAACCACTAGATATCAGATTATCTAGTATAGGGAGTAGTGTTAATCGTCAAGGTAACATGGGATGAATTTGTAATTTCTATATGGACGTATATTTTCTCTAAACATGCTTCTACAAACATTACTGTATCGACAGTATATTTTTAACTAGGAATGTAGGAACAGACAGGACGATAACAAAGAGTTTAATAATGTTTTAAGATACATTGGGGATTAGCAACTAAGCCAGATAAGTTTGAAGCGCATTCGACTAAATCCCCGGCTCAGGGTCGGCTGTCGGTCTTTCTCGGTGGGCGGCTACGCACTCGATGGAGACAAATCTTCAATTTGACCCGTGACGGATAATCCCGAGCCGGGGCCCGACAAGCATTTTGCCCGGGGGCCCTTTATGGATGGACGCGGGTCATAATTCAAAGCGGTGTTGACAGATGAAATCGGCCAAGTGCCGGACAGATTTAATCAAACCTAGAGCGGCCCCGGCGCTAATCCCCCCCTGTCCTAGCGGCCCCGACAGCTACTGTCCTATAATTGTTGCCTCTGAATTCAGTTCCCGACATTTCTTGACTCACTTTTAAACCGAACCACCTCCCTAAAATTCTCACAGTTTCATACCACATTACTAGCCAAAATAAAAGATATATATATATATATATATATATATATATATATATATATATATATACACTGATGTCATTATCTTCCTGGTTATAGAATAAATATCATATATAAAGTAATAAAAATAGTTAAATTATATTAACCAGACATTTTCCCCTAAATTATTAAACAACAGTCGGATAGCGCTTAACTTCCAACAAAATTCCATCACTTGCAAACAACCCGCCGCATCGAATTTTCCAGGTTCCGTTGAAATGCATGTGTACGCCTATCTCGCGATAGTGAAACCGGGCCGCCAAGATTGATTGGCGAAAGCTTTTACAATGATTCGAACACAATACCTATCTCGCCGCAATATCGATTGACCTTAATAAGGAAAAGTATACTTTCTAGGAAAGATGGAAACGAAACATCCTTCATACAACCGTGATTTTAGTAAGTCTTCGTTTAAAAATATGGAGCCGGGATATTAATATTTCGTGAAACAATTTCGTCATCTTATAACACTTCTGAAATAAAACATGCCTTCGATGCATCCTGTTAGCACTATCGTTACTAGAGCGTTACTGTGGTCTACAGAAATAAACAAGAGAGAGAGAGAGAGAGAGACAGACAATCGCGCGAAAAGTGATAATATTTCACGTAACTATAAATGTTGCGCTTCATACAATAAATTTAAATGATCCCGTGTTCGTAACTACTTAACAGAAAAATCTTTTACCTCTAAAGAATTTAACAAAGTATAACTGAGCGTACTACACCCAAGGGTGTCGCATGGACTGATGTCGTAATACAAGCAGTTGAACATAAGGAAAGGGAGCTATGTTTATGAGGAAAAGCACTTAGGGGAGTGCCACAGCGCAAGCCTTCAGACGCAACCGTACAAACCGTCACGCTAATTGGAAAATTCGCCGCACGACAAAACCAAAAACAGAACGTAATTTCACACTATACTTCCACAGGTTAACGTCAAGATTCTTAAATGATTTCGATTTCGAAGGTAAATATTTGCATCACAACAAGTATAACAGGAGTGGAGCAAGCCAAGGCCATACGCAATTTCTTTTACTGAATTATATAATTAATAAACTTTATAAAGAATATTTCTTAATAAAAAGGCGAATCTAATAATTTCAGGTCTAAACCTATTTGATAAATATTTTATGGGAGGATTACGGAAAATAACGAAATAAAATCGCGCGATTTGTCCTCTCACTCGCTTCGAGTTGGTATAGTAGTTTTTACATCAATTCAATGATAATTTAGTAATAGTAATAATGTGACAGAATTCTCCATAGGAACAATCAAACATCAAGAACTAGTAAATCACAGGAGATGTAGTATCTCAAGCGTGTTTAGGTACTGCATGCAATAAGGTTATTAAATGTTCAATAACCTTCATTACGAATTTAATTCCAGGTTGTATCGACACTTCAGATGCTCGTTAGGATTTCCAGGAATAGCGAAGAGGCCGTTGAATCTGGTATATCGAGCCCGGAGGTCACCGCGGATGTTCGGGCATAATGGAAGCAATCAGGAATTTCACGGGAACCCGAATTTAAATTGGAAATGTTGCGATGAATGCCCTTGCCCTAGACGTGAAAGTTCCACTAATTGGGCCGTATGCCATCCACCAAATAAGGCGGATCCTGAGGGCGCGCATTTCCTGAAAATTTCCCCGGCGCTGCGTCGCTTTATCGCGCGTGCGAAAACACGCGGCCTCGACCCCACGGATAAACGCATGAATTATTCACCGCGCTCGAGGGGGGACCCCTGTTTAAGGCACGCTATTTTACGATACGCGGGACTTCTGTTACGACAACGGGCTTATATGTAAAACCGGGACCGAATATGGGACGGGTTCGATACTTTCGGAAGCCGTTCCGTATGTATATCCGAGACATATCTGGGAAAGAGCATTGTCTCAGGTTTGAAGGGTGCATTTCGCGATGTAGATCACAACGTGTCGCGTTGTCCCCTCGAGGATATAATGTATATCCGGAATGTTTCAGTCAATGGAAGCATTTCAAATATGTTCATGAAAGCAGTATCCGCAACACTGACGGTGGTAAAATTCAAAATAAAACAAAATTCAGGTCTACGATAGGAATTCATAGACCTGCTCATAGGTGTAATCTATGAGCACATTTTGCCCTCAATGGAACTCCACTATGCCCACAAGAACAGAAGAATGTCGTTGTCGACCAACTATAAGGCAGTATTTTCCATGTCTCCATCAAGAACTTTGTAAACTATTCAAGGCTATAGAACATAGGATGGAACAGACAATTTTATGAACTCAAGTGGTGCATGTTAATATTAGGTTTCACTCTTTCTCTGACCGCAGTATTTTCGGTTTAAATGGAAATATTAAATTAATGGAAAACAATAGATTATTTCATATTTATATAATAAATATTTCCACACATATAAAAATATATACGAAGGATGTATTAAAAGAAATAATAAATATTAGCCTTCGATAAAGCCTATATAGAGAAGTTCACCAAATAAAATTAGTTTTAGGAATGAGGGAATTAAATTGGAATCTTGGGCTATAATACAAGAGGAGTCTAAATTCCATGGAAACGTCTGAAGATGACCTATCGATTCATTTCAAGCAATGAAAAGTTGGCCTACAGTGCCGGGCGATAAAACCCATCAAAACTCCATCCCAATAAGGGATGTCCACCGTAATCCGAGTTTTATAACTCCAATAAAAATATAATAACAATAACCGAAGGGTCGAAAGTTGCCCTGTTAGAGCCGGCCGGTAATATTAAACAATGCCGAAGCCCCCACCGGTTGGACAAACGGGAAAGGCCTCAATATAATTGCAATTAAGAGAACTGGCTCTTCGGAAAGGAGAAAAAAATAAGATCAATAGATATAATTTGATCCTAATGTCTTTCTCGTTTTTAAATGTGTCGATTCATTTAATGTATTAGAGGCTAGGAATACATGAGCATAATAAATAAAACTCGATTTTATTGTCCCCAACGCAAAAATGATTTCAATAAAGTAATTAAAAACATAAAAATGTTTTATATCTTGATAAATAAAATTGATACGGATTAGTTCTAGCTGTGTGAACGTCCGAAATGGAGACGTTCGTGCAGCTGTTGTGCTCGCTTTTTATTTTCATTTACACTGGCCGCCAAGCGCTATTCTGTCAACAGTGACAATTTTTTTCCACTGGCGATACTCTGTTTACAGGATCTGCGATCCTTTTTGAACACGTGACAACGACGATATCGCGGTCATGAAAAAACTACCGCCGGGGGTGGGAGAGATTCTGGACAACATATCAGCGTAAATAACGAATTCTAATGGTATTGGTATATTGCCACTCAGATTTTATTTTCATTTTGTTCAATTGCAATGGAATTTTATCGATACAAATTAATTAATGTCGATTGGCAGGTATATACCCGCCTATTGTTACAAGTTTTATTTTTCAATAAACATTTATCGGTTAAATACACTACCGTTCAGCCAGTAGGCCACGAATTTATTTTCCCTTTACGAAATGCAGACGTCATTTTTGGCGTTTTTATCGACCCGCCAACGACCGGAAGCCGAGGAGTCGTGCCAAATCTTTTCCACGGTTCGGAATAAAAATCCTGAAACCAACGGCCGAGGATTTATTGGCGAAACGACGTTCGGGCAGATAACGTCGGGGGCGGTACGGGGGCCCGGTAAGGAGCCGCCTTCCATCCTGACCCCGGCCAACGTTTTATCGCTCTGAAGACAACCGGGCCGCACCCTACTCCCGGCTATATAAGCCGGGAATTTCGCGCTATCGCCGCGACCCGCCGCCGACGTGACGCATTGGGTTAATTTAGCGTTTATTCAGATAGCGCGATGAATTAGGATATTTCTAGAAAAATCTTATCTGTTCCACCGTATTTTTTCATTCCGGTAATCTTCTACCACCTCCCGGTTGTTCGAGGCCAAACCAGTTCAGTGGCACTCAGTAATTCCTTTTTTTCCCATTCGCCTATACGACCTAAATCGGCACCAATGTGTAACACGGTGAGTTTCAGCACCTTGTCAACATTGTCAGTACGTATTGTAACACCCAGAAGAATCTTTATTGCCCTCATTCCTATTGTCGACTGTCCACAAGTCTAAAGGTGGCATTTCTAACAGGAAACGTACTGTCGGAGAAATTTGGTTGTCTTCGATCCTTCAGAAATACAGAAAGGATGGAACAAAGTCAGGGAGCGGAGACAGATGATCTCCTAATACCTCCCGTAATCAACCGAAATTCGTAACATGACAAAATGGAGTTGGGAGCTCGGTGATGCGGTAAGTGTAAGTGTTGATACGATAACATTCGCCCAGTGGCAGTACATCCATAAACTACCTGGTGGTTACAACAGTGCGATGCAAAAAGAATAATTTAGTGGCAACCGACGTGCCAGTAAGTACCTCACTATATTACTAACAGCGGGCTCCTGACGACGGCTATTTATATAGGGCCGGACGGGCGACAAGGGGAGAAAAAAAAAGATAGATGTCCAGACCTCTCGCAGACCTCATCGCCCTCTTTAAATATCAAAATATTCGTAGGCAATATTAAATATAACATAATTTCACTGATATCCAACCCAAAATTAAGACCCATACAGTAGAGAATTCGGGAGGTAGAGAAACTGACATCTTATCAATCCCGGAATGTCCGGGCATAGAATAGGAGTAAAATTTTGCAAACCAGACCAATCAAGGTGAAATCATTATAACTATTATTATTATTATAAATTAATGATCCGCCGTTACTTGTACAATAATGTTATTTTGACGTTTTACACTTTACAATATGATACTTTGTAGGTGTGCCATTAATTGCAGTTTCACTGCAGCGTTAGTGCAACAATGAAGAAAAATTATGAACTCCATTAGCCGGACAAATAAATTAATGACGGCCATTTTATTAATGATCATTAGTATGCAACATATAATAGAACAGCGGAATGCGAGGGAAAAAGAAAGGTTCTTGAACGGAAGCCAGGACCGCCCACTGAGTAAGGAAATTATCGCCCAGTGCTACCGAGTGGTTTAAGCGAAACTGCCTGTATTTCTGCCAGAACCAATAAAGAATTTTTAGTGGCAATATATATGCCGTTTAAACATTTCAACGTACGAAGATTTGAACTTCTGCAGAACTTCTCATTCTAATTACGACTTATATTGAACTGACATATTAAAATAATATATTTTCATTATTCCAATTGTCTGGCTTTGATGGGTGCAAGCGACTGTTAATCAAAATGACGGAAATTAGCGTTATGGCTTAGTTCTCTGAATTCTCTTGGTATATATAAATAGTTTATAACACTTAAAATAACTACTTATGATGGAAATGTACTTACAGTTGCCTTGAACTGCTTTCCGGGAATCCTGGAACACAAAACAATCTAGGTTAACACATATGTACAGTGGTATTTTATTTTAATTATAGGAACAGCGAAAGAAATACATGTACGTCGTGATAAGGAAAAAAGAAGTTTTATTAACATATTTCAAAATTAAAATTTATTTAATATTTCATCAGCCTAAATAACGCACGTTATTCTAACATTAGTATGGGGGATTAAATATGGAAAATAATTTATGGACAACTATATAAATAAATAATGCCTGTGACTTTGGAACTTCCAATATGATCAGAAGAGGAAATTACGGTAATTCCAATTTTCATCTCTAGTTTCACACGAAATCAAATTAATCTGCGCCAGGAAAGAAACAAATCGTGGGCCGTTAGCAGCGGCGGGTGCCAAATGGCAAGCCGAACCGACAGCTTGCGACAGACGCCCGTAAACCCCTCCCCCCCGCCAGCCGATAATATTACACGATCCAATAACTCCGCCGAGTCGTAAAACGTTACGGCCGAGAAAATCGTCGTCCGACCCATAATAAAACATTATGTCTCCATAGGTGTAGTCATGGAGGTTGGACTTCATTCGAGAAATATGGCCCGAGCCGCCAGGTGAAAAACCTGGGGCACAAATGACGGTGTTCTAAATCCCGGGATAGTATTAAATGAAAAACCTATCCAAACATATGTTCCAGAATAAAAAGTATTTGAAATATAGCTATTAGTTTGTACATTTACAATGGGCTAACAAACAATTCAAGTCGTATTACGTATTAAATTTGAGATACATCGACAAAATGGGCGGCCTCACGTTAAATAGTGTTATTTTAACTTTCAGGTTTCATAAATTAAAACAATAGAACATCCTGTCCGTGTGTTTCACTTTCGCCAAATTGATATAGTAAGAGTAAGGTGCCGAAATGGGTTTACCTCATTAATCTGTCCCGAGAAACCGAACTCGATCATAAGGGAGCAAGAGTGACGAGGTAGGTTCATGTTTTGCGCGGTGTTTTAAGAGGGCGCGTATCGTAATTATGTAATTTATACAGGGCACGCCGACCACCGAAAAGTTATTACGCCGTGGAAGCCGACCGCCGTAGCCCGAACAGCTAATGCTCCTCGGGCGCCGGGCGTTCCCTCTACAATTTCCCGCCCGCGCGTTATTTATAGCCCTTCTCATATTTATGGACCCGAATAAGTTCTTTATTGAAACCTGTTATTAAATGTAACGTAACACCTGGCGCTTGGGCCCCCGGCACAAACATGAGGCCCCCCCACTGCAAGAATTTTTTTCCGATCTGTCTTCCCCGGTTTCAAGAATGGACGTAGAATGTGTACCGGCTGTAAAACCGAGAAATAAAATTACGAATATATTAACTCCAAATTAAAATAACATACGATAAGATGTTTAATAAAATTAATATTCAAAAGGGAAAGTATCCTGTCAGCACGATATTACAAAAACCTTTCATAACTGGATGTTTCGAAAACATTGAAAAATGAAAAAGAAAGTGACATTCTATGTCATCTCGACCATCGCTAAAAATTGCAACCGAAGAGTAAGTCACTGGTAGAATTCCATAAATTACATTCAACAAAAAACCAGAAGATTATGTATTGAGTTAATTTAGTTAACGTCCGACAGTCTAATTTTCTTTATTGTTGATATTTACAACCATGTAACACTATGTAATTGTGTTGAACACAACACACATTTTATTGTAACGGATATGAACACCCCTCGGCCGAACACAACGGCCGGTACCAAGAACGGAAATCAATTAACCGAAACGTTTCAACTGCAGGAATAATTATCCTGCCGGACGTTACCCGACAGAGCATCGGGCTAAGGCCCGTATTAGCATTCGATTACGGCAGAACAAAGTTGATCAGTAGCGTTTTCCTGGTTTCGGCTGCAAGTACTGTTGGTCACAAAATGTCGGGTTCGAAGAATTTTTTCGCCAACCAACACTAGATATACTGCAAGTTTTAATTTAAAAAATATAAAACTTCAGGATGTCTTGTAATACATAACACGATATAAAAATAATTTACCATAAGTCGGTTTCAAAGCAACCTCTACAACAACAACCGTAACAATTTGTAAAATTGAGATTTGTTACTAAAAAAGGGCGAGGTGTGGTCGGTCCACGGCCTTGACTTTTAGGTGAATACTTCCCACGCGACTGGAAGTGTTTGAAGTGGGCGCAACTGTTAAAGAAGATTTTATTCACAATCAGTATATAGTATGAGATGCAAGCCATGACACAAGGTACGTTAATGTCGGGATAGAAGGTTAGATCGATTCAAGTGGAAACGAGTGCTCCGGGCTCGTATCTAAGTCAACCCATGTTAAACTTCATGTACTAGGCGGTGAATAATTGGTTTTGCGAGATCGTTGACGGTAAACGTTTACTTCGAATAATGTTCGCGACGTAACGTCGGTCGTCTTTCCAGTACTCGTTTCGTGTCCACAGTGTTGCCGATCTCACTCGCGAATAGTGCTGTGTGAGCACTATTGCAGTGTTCAATTGTTGCAAACACTTAAAGAAAAAATTCAGAGATTTGGAAGAAAATAGCACTCGAATGCTTCGATGAAGTGGAACAATATGGGCTAACAAAACCGAATGAAGTCTCACATCATTCAAGTCCGAACTGCCCGAGTTGCACACGTTTTTCCCCCGGACTGTTGTTCTGAACTTATTGTTCAGAATCAATTTTAGTACCACGAACATGAAGAGAGTGACTTTTCAAAGTGGACAGATAATTTAGGCTACCCCTCCTCCCTGTATTAATCGGAGTCACGTTGACGTGAGGTGACGTCTCTTCTAATCCTCGACTGTTCTCCGCCGACACGACGGCCGTGACTTCAGATATCACGGCCTTCAGTATAGTTTAATCCTGAGAGCCCGCCAGGTATCTCTCTATATTCCATTTACTGAAAGTGTCTGGGACTAAAGCCAAGGTGGCAGGCAAGCTCCAGTGCTCAACCCACAAGCAAAGTATTGTCTTAAGTTCAAGGTTGCAAAAGAAAATGGTAATCTTGATAAAAGAACAGACTGGTAAGTGTACCAATATATACCAAACACCTAACGAGACGCTTCACAATCTGTGGCTTTTCCTACCATCGTACTCTCATTATATCTTATCGCGTTATTTCTGGACTCCATAACAAGGAATTAGCTCTTTAGGTGGACTACTGTATTAGGAATTCTATCGAACCTGACTTTCAGAGATCCTCTCTGTACACAGAATGGAGACGAGTACTGCGATAGCCATTATCTGACTGTGTAATTTCAAAGGGTAATTTAGTAAAGTTCATAATAAATATCAAATGCTCTATAAATAAAATTGCCGGAGCGAAGGAAGTGGCCTCGTCCCCGCTCCCAAGGCCGTCCAGAAATAGAACCCACAGAAAACAATTACGCTATGCAAACGCCAATGCACCTATAGAACTTGCGGCTGCTAAGATACGGAGAACAATGAATGTCTGAAATTTTTAAAAACCAAATAGGATGTATAGAACTAAATGTGTGTTAGGTCACCTGCGATATAGAAACATGACACATATATATGAGCCATATCATAATTACGCTTACAAATTATATGGGTCCTCGAATTACGGTCATTTATTGAAGGTTAATATCCTTGAAATATTATTAATATTTACAAATGTTTTTATTATAACGTTGTAAACCTTAAACTAAATGAATACCACTTACACTGGTATCATTGAGATATGAATTAAAATTTAAATCTCAAATACATGCATGTAACATCCTAATATCATGATAACTGGTTGCTTTAGATATTATAGCATAAATCATTTACTGGTAACAAGGAATAAATAGTACCTAGGGTTTGTCCATTTAACTCTACATGCGACGTTATTATGATGACAAGTAATTATTTATAGCTGTCTGGGCGGTGACTAAATACCGTAAAAGCATAAAAAATTAAATTGGGGTTGCCGAATTTATTAGTTCTGCCACTATTTATTAGTTCTTTATTTATTTCTGCCATTCATCAACATTTAAGAGTGACAGCGCTGAATGGGTACGATAAACCACGACCCTGGTTTTATTGAAAAAGCGGAACTTGGCTTAGTTACAACCCATGGCCGCGTCCCAAATGAGTGGTGTATGAGCAATATCCTACTGCGGAATAAAAAAAACACTATTGATCATGAAATATTGCCTCCTTATTTAAAATTCAAAGTCATAATTGGCTTACCCTGTGTACAAAAATTACTGATATAATTTATACAAAATTAGTTCCGCGTCATGATTTAAATGCAATATGTACACACCTTCTGTAATTTTAATTGTAAAAATAACGGACACATCAAAGAACTTCAGATACATAGATAAGTTTCAAAACTTGCAAAAACATTTGAAGAACAATGAACGCCCTTATGCAGATTGATTTAGATCAATGAGATCCCGTGATTTAAATATTATGATTTATATGTTAATTCTAGAGTCTAAAAGTTACAGGAAAAGGGCAGTAATCCTGTTACAAGAGCATCTAAACGTACTTAGTCAATAGAATGAGAAATTAAGTGTGAATAATGCACTTCAATTATCTTTAGAAACGGGTGGGGGGGACATTTATAATGGCGTCGACATGGCGAGTTCCTATTTGAAATGGCAGCTTAAGTGCTATAAAAACGTAAAATTTGCGCTGTCACTGAACTTTATAAACTGATTATACTGGTTTTTGATATTATAATTTCTGTACCTAACAGTGCCTAAATTAAAAAAAATTATATTTAAGCAAAAACAAACTATTCACTATCTCGTAACGATGAAAATTTCAAATTTTTTATTGTCCTATTATGTTACAGTCATTTCGCGTCCGCTAACTAACCTTGAATCTGTTCCAGCCAAGATGATGAAACAAAATGTTTTGCTCAAAAGCTTTTGTCTTCAATTCATCGGCGTTTCATAATAAATTATTTAGGAACAATCATAAAAGAAATTTAGTTTTAGGTGGGGATCAAGTCAAACCTCAAGGGGAATTTATTGGGATGCTTATAATTAGGTTAGTAAGAGATGGCCTTTCATTAAAGACAAAGCATTTGTAAATTCTGACAGAATTCACCAATAACCAATGGGCAACGACAAGACTAGTGGTACCAAGTGGTAAACATTTGTTTTACCTTTATGCTCCATCGTTCATTTTAAGAACCAGGGTTATTTCTTCATAATGTTACGAGCATAATTGTTGGACATTTTTTTAAATTATAGCAACACATCTGTGTCGCTTCATCTGACTTTACATCTCCTACCGGGACGAGTATGTGTGCCAAGGTCGGCTTTCACGGGCCAGCGTGTGCATACGATGGAAGGAGACGATTACTACAGTTAAGCTTCGCATAATTGAATTGATGATATAATCAAATTTAACGGTGTAAACAAGTTAAGCGAAACGCAGTGGAAATATTGAGCTGGCGAGATGGAAAGCCTAGCGGGGGACCAGACACTTCTAACTCGGAGGGGAAAAGGACGTATTAAACCCCCGCCGAGCGGGAAAGTTAACCCCGGCGAAGAAGTTAAGTAATTAAACTCAGACGAGACGTTTCTGGAGGAACCGGCATCTAGATCGCATAGACGAGGGGCTTAGTCCCGATATTAGTAGTACTCGGGCTAGTCCCAGGAAACAGATAGGCTCTTCATCCCAACCCGCTCACCCCAATTTCCTTGCCCCCGCTCCCGCCAACTAGAGCCATTATTCATATTAAAGTCCCTCTCTTCTATGCGGGACATTAATTAATATTTCAACCGTTTAACGGGCCAGTTTAAACTCCCTCAGTCCTTGGGCAAATTAAAGGTACCGATGATCAGTGCGGATGAAAACTCTTCCTGGCAGTTTTGAATTTATTCGACAATCGTTTTACTTTTCCGTATTAGAATTTCCATATTTCTACTTGAATACATTCCCAACATATGCGGCATTTAAAAGCCGTTATTATTCATTAAAAAAGAACGAAAGGTTCTTAATTCGCAAGTGCGAGATGAGTTGTAGGCATAATATAATGCCAATGGTCAACGCATCTTCAAAACGTCCAAGTATGAAATTGTTGGAATTACAAAATTCAGTCTTTTCATGTTAAGTTTTCTGACGTTATCCTCTGCTATGCACTTTGTTACAATAAAAAAGATATTTTTTTGCCATTATTCTGATAAGAGAATAATATAAGCTAAAAATATATACTGGAGTTATTTGGAACGGAATACAATGATAAAGATGATAAAATACGATTTGCACTTTTAAGTTTAGAATTGCACAGTTATATTTTAATGGACTCCATTAAAAATAAAGTTAGTATGCAAAATTAAAATAAACTTTTGAATGAATGTAGTGAGTACAAATAAAACCCGTCGAAACATCCCCTAGAAACGAACTTTAAATTGCGAATCAAAAGCAAATAGCGATACGTTTTTTATTGGCGTGGAACACGACCGCCCACAATTAAACGAAGCTCAGCCGGCGACATGGTTCAATGTTTGAAAACGATTTTAACAAAGTTACAAAGGACGCGCTGTCTAGACCGCGGATCACTGACAAGTAATAAACTCTCGTCTAAAAAACGGTATTCCCAATTAGGAATGTTAACAAAAAGCAGATCCTCTTACAGAGGACTGCCTGTCTCGGACAATGCAGGACGAGAAAAGGACTCTCGGAAATGAAAGTTACACATTAATCCCGTTTTTTCCTTGACATTTCCACCAGAACAGAGGAAGTGTAGGGAGTAATTTTTTTAGGTTTACAAATACATTTTCAAGTCGTTTGCCTCTGAGCCCTATTTAGATATCCGACGGTAGTCTTTGAACTGCGTACAAACGATTTAATCTGTAACGCATAATCAATCTACGAGATTTCTTGGAGACAGAGAAATCGACTCCACAATATGTCCATGTATGAAACATTTACGCGATCCCCCGTTTTGTATCCCATTCAAACTTTCTGACGGGCGTTTCACCACTGGCCTGTCTTATCGCTGGTGCCAGTAACATGCTAAAATTTGAGTGGGCGGGGCGGGTAACACGGCCCAGGTTTATCGCCGACACCGACGCGTTTATAAACGCTGGCCCGCACACACATACACATTTCAGTTGCAGTTTTTTGCCATTGTTCGGCCACATCGTTCACCGAGCATTCACTTTGGCCGCCATAAATTTTGGAATTTTATCACTCTCGCGGCCCTTCATGAACATTCCCCTCATTTTATAGCGTCAAACTGTTAACGGGAAATTTCGGTCAGCTCGGCAGAATTCAGTTTCCCGAATTGTGCTGTTCCCGGTCAGAATTTCCCTTTTCCGAGTGCCTGGATTTTTTAAATAATTCCACTCTGCAGATATGCGAACATATTTCTCCCTTGAATGGCTAAATTGCCATAAAAAAGACTTCTGTATTAAACACTAACATTCATTGTAACACCAACGATATAGGCTTGTTGGACATTCATCTCCATTTATTTATTTTCACATAAAATACTTATTTCAATCTCAATTGCAAAGTTTTAACTCTGTGATAACAACATAAATAACATATTTAATGTTTGTTTCCATTCATCTGTTTGTACCAGACTGAAGGCTATTGCTACTAGGAGTACACCTAATAATACAGCAATTATAACTGGCATATAGGCTGTATATGCAAGCACAATATTTGGAATAATAATAACGACAATAAGCATGTTAATGTTAAAAATAAGGGTGTTATAAATAACATGGTTATACACAGCCATTATAATTGCAATACAGAAAGTGCAATACAGGTTCAGGTTACTATACTCGCTCGAGAAGCATAGTCGATTATGCAATAATCAAGGTTATCATACTCTTGCTTCATGAATAGGTTCGCTGAAAAAATTGTCCCACGAGGGTGCCAGAGGAATTCATGAATTCGCATCATACAATCTAGGATACAGCCAGAATTTTAAAACCGGAATAATTTATTTTTTGCCTTAAGACAATATTCTTTTTCTGTACCGTATACAAAAAGGGTAAATCCGAAAAAAACGATCCGATTTTCTTCCGGAATAACGAGAGGGGGTGGGAAGCAATCTTGGGGGGGAACACGGGCGTAGGCTGAGGACGAGGACAGAGGATAGAGGACAGAAGATGAAGATTAAGATAATATCCCAGAGGAAATATAAGGCGAGGAGGAGCGATGCGGCTCTAATTTCCGCAGCGACTCTTTCTTGCCCGTAATTACAACCCGGGCGGAGGCGAACCGAGGGTGGCGTCGGAGACTGCGCCCTCTTCTCCAGCCCGAGTGAAATGAGATATTAAAATCAGCCCTTCTTTGCGGGAGGGAAGGAAGCAACGCTCGACCAATTCGGGCCTTTAGAAGTTAAAGCGCCAGGCCCAGAGCGGCTGGCTCCGCTGGTAATCTTGTCCCTCGGCGATCATCCGAAATTTATCCAGCGGAATGGAGGACAATTCTCACTGAGTACCCTTTAATACAACACAAGTAAGTTAGTAACTTGAGCAGAAATATTACTGATAGTAGAAAATTACACCGCCTAGGAGGGAATACCACAGCTGTAACTAATTGCCTCTGAGTCGAATACTACATATTTAAATATAATTACTCCGTGAAGAAGTCAGTAGTAGGGCGAGGTATTAACTCATATTGATCATTTCTGATTATACATGGTGAAAACTTGTAAATTTATGAACAATATATAAATGATTAAAAGCTGTTCGCACCTGTAAATGTTTACACATACGGTGAGATTATTCAGTGTAAAAAATATGCCTAATGGTGTGTTACGAATATGCGCCTCGCAGCGACAACTATTTATACAGAGCTGATGCGACGGCGCTAAACAATAGTGAGAGACCAGGAGAGGCATTCAACTCTAAATAATGGCATTCGTTTAATAAGGGCATAGAGGGCCGTGAGAGGAGTATACATACACGATCAATTAAAGGGCGGTCGTTAAACGGGCGTCCGAGGTCTCAAAACTGTCGACCCTCCATTGTGGACAAGAGATAGCCCGGAAGGGGGTCAGGGGTGTAAACGAAAACGTAATCGGCGTCCGGGGTCCCCAAAATATGGTTTACGGTCTATGGTTTATTTAATGCGGTGATTAAGGGAAACTGAGCGCCACTCTGGGAGCCATCCGATGGAATTTTCAATTGGAGGCAGCACAGATCCGAGACTAGTGAAGGCAACAACATAATTACTCCCACCTGGTCGGAATTCCGGCAATTCATTGTCCTGTAAGCGCAATAAATTTCCGGCACAATTTTTTGTTTTTTGAGTTCGGAAGTAGTCCATTAAACTACCCGGTAATAACGTTAAATGTTAGGAGAACAAATAAGGGCCATAAAAGCGAATTACATTCCACTATATTCCTTAAATCTATATACAACCAGTTCTGAAATAGGATGAAAAAAATAGGATTGCCGTCCAGTAATATAGCACCCGCCACTTCATTAATCCAAAAATTCCATAATTTGTTGTTTAACTGGAGGCGCCATTATATTTGAATAACTATTCAGATTACATTGAAACAAATACTACTCCCTTCTAATAACTTTAGAAGTGATGACAGTTGTTGTTAAACATTTAATTACAGCGTTTACTCTAGGTAGAGACAATTCTTGGAACTGCAGAAGGCAATTATCATCGATCATTGTACAGCATACATTTTTCCATTATTTCAATTATGATCGTTTTTTATCATTCAACCCAAATGGGGGAACAATATTTTTTAATTGTGCTGTTACGGGAGGAAATTATTCCAGAAAAGAAATTACCGAGAATAATGTTTACATTAACATACATCTCCACCTTAATGTAGGTTTTTAATTGCATGTAATTATTTCACGGAAGTCTGAATATTATTGGAGGTAACGACCTCCAAATTGCGCTCTGGGGGGTCCGAGGAGATTCAAGGGACTGATTAAACTAAGATCTACTCCTTTGGGTTGTTATCTTTGTACGAATCCGCTCTTGCGTTATGGGATTACAGGCTAATCCAGATCAGCAGGGAAAAAACAGAATGAGACTAATTCACAAGTGCTTATTAATAAATGTTCACACTACTTTGAAATCCTCATACTCTGAATATATTTCTTCTTGAACATTATCAAGATTATCAATTCAACTACCATAGTTACTTCGATCATCCATCTCCTCTCGCTGGTTTGGACTTTTGCTAGTTTTGGCCGGATTTGAAAACAATGAATCGTGTGGATCCAATCCAGTACACATGTGTACTAGTCAGATTTCATAGATATTATATTGATATTTAATGACCGTCTACAACTATTTAAAGCCCGTCAATATTGCTGTTAAAATAGGATGTTCATACACACTGTCCTATCCGATTCGGTGCACAACTAGGCCGTAAAACAGCTTTGAGTATAGCGAGGGAGCTATACCCCCTCCACCCGCACTAACGTCCGACAAAGGTCGAAAAAGGCCGGCAATATTTAGCATTTAAAACGGACGAGGATGGGACAGGGTAGAGGGGGTCCCCCAACCCCGACCACGTCCCCTATTTATAACAAGTGCTACGTGTCCCGAGTGGGCAAAACCCTCCCACGGCCGAGAGGAAATTTGCATGCCGGCCCAGGGGCCAGAAAATTTAATACGAAAACTCGGGGAACCGCATAAAAGGCCGGATTGAAAAGCGTCCTTAATTAACCGGCACAGATGTCCCTCCCTGGGCCGGCCGATAAGGCAGCTTTACCTCGGGCCCGACCCGGTCACCGCTCGCCTCTATAGGTAGACCGCAAACAAATCCGCCATTGTGCGTTTGAGAGGGATTTAATTAAAATTACTCTTTTAATAAAATGTCCCGAGATATCTGTACGGGACCGGATATAGACCCTTTACTTGGAAAACAGGTAGAGATGGGCATAAGATTCTGTTAAGCTGTTCTACTGCAACAGTTCATTTTTAAATACAGAGTAAGGACAATATAAAACCGAACATTATAATGTAGGCTTCAATAATATTTTCTTGAGGTACTATTGAAAGTGATTACATTCAATTAAGAAACTAGAATTGTAATATTATATACGAATAATGCTTACCAAATAATAAAGACAATGGCAATTTATAGTTAATATAATTATTTTACTTATACAGGTATAAACAACTTAACTACTTCTGGTGTTCATTAATATTATTCAGGATATGATAATCACATTTTCTCCGTTCGCAAGTTCGCAAACGAATAAGAATAAATAACTCATATTACTGTACTATATATGTGCATCGGAAAGTACACAGTATCGTGGAAGGTAGTTCGGATTTTGCCGGAGAGCATGGAACCCAAATCACATTTCAGCGGACTCACAACAGATTCATCACTATGTATGAGAAGCTTCATCGCTGACAGGTGCATCTACACTGGGTAGGGTGAGGTGCGCCCACATTACCCAAAGGTAAGGACAACAATCCGAAGCGAATATTGCAAAATACGGGATTCTACTAAATGGACGGTACACAAACCGCCCCCCTCCTTTATAATGGATATATCGGTTTGGATGTTGCAATAAGCATATGAATATGCTATATATATATATATCTGTGTGGTATGTAGATGATATTTATCGTTATCTCGATAATATTATTCTTACAATACATGATAAACAGCAATAAACATAGGATTAATTTGTGTTTTTAAAACGTCCGTAATAAGGTGCCACATAAGATAAATTTAAATGAAATGTAGATTTTTATCTATATATATTTCTAGCTACTCATCCTATGGTCCAAAATAGGACTAGGTTTAATACCGAGCGAAGAGAAAAGAGGGCAATTACTCCGGAGGGGAAGGCCGAGAAAAATCATTTTCGAAAAAAGTACAAATATTGACACTGCGAAAGGGGCTGGAGAGTCGGGCAGTGCTGCCTAAAGGGAATTTTAGAAATTAAGGCAGGGCGAATTGCGACGGGTGGGGAACAGTCAGATATCCCGACAGGGCCAACAAAGACAATCATTGTCGTTCCGCAAAATTAACTTAAACCAAAGTAAATTCAACCCGAGTCTCGACGGAGGGGCTTACACGTTCGCTAATCTACTGGAATTGGAATCGTATCATTACCGCCGGCAAATTAAAATTTCATGTTGCGGAAAACGGTAGGCCGGAACGGAAATGGGACCCGGAACTCTTGAAGATTCGCTGCGCAAAATTACAAAGTAAATGTAACTACCTGAAACGTGCTATTTAACTATATTGGAACAGGTAAAATGAAATGTAATCTATGCGAAGAAATAAAAAAGTTGCTAAAGATCATTCATTAACTTAATATACTTCTAAAATCAGGGTGAAACAACATAATGAGCCGTTTAATGGTCAAATTCCACATATATTATTGTATAAAACCAACCGTGCGTTATCAATTATTTTGGTGTTCCTATATATCATTCGTTTAGTAAAGTATCGCTGGAAGTGATTTTTCTACTGACTGGCAATGGTAGTGGTGAGAAGCGAAAATCAGTCTACCAGACTAACAAAGCGAAGGAGGCAACAGCCATGGCAATACTGCGAACTGTTCTGAGTAAGCACGTCCGTGTTTCAAATAAAGTGACATTGGCGGGACCGGGTGCAATAAACCGCGAGGCTTCGGTCCTAAACCGTCCCGCCATATGGCGGTTGTGTCGCGCGCGCGCTCACGATTCAAGCCCTAGAGCCGCCAGGCAATTAACCGGGGGCGGCGGCGGCATATTGTGATTGAAGCATATCTGGGCCCTGTGAATAGCGGCCGCGTATTTCTAGGGGGAGGCGCATAATTCGAAGTCGGGAAGGAATCGGGAAACCGAATTACCCCCAGGGCCCCCCCACGACCCTCAGGTCGATGATTTTATTCAATATTGAACCGAAGCCAAATCTAGCCGGGTGAGAAAGAGGGCCCATCTCCAGGGCCGGCCCGTTCAGATTGGCCTGTTCGAAATAACCGCGAGATTAAATCCGACGGGGTTTTATTAACGGCTCAGACGCGACCCTAGGACGATCTGTGCGAAGAACATGACTCCACGGGCCGCCGATATTGGATCTCGATCCCACGAGCAACTATGCGGTACCATCGCCCCATAGTGAAAGACGCATTTAATATGGAATTTCCGGGGATAAATATCGCCTTATTTCCTATATTAAATATCGGAAATCAGGAACAGGTTTAAAACGAGATATCAGTAATCGGACTCTATTTGCCGGACATTCAAAAAGTTCGACTTCGAAGCAATTTTAAATTCAAATGTACAAATGTGTATTGTGTTCAGGCAATTTCTGTACAATAGCATGCGGTCGAACTATTCGGAGTGTGACGGATTCGGCCCGTTTATATTTATACCGCCCCTTCGCTGGTCCTTTTATAAGAGGCGGTTAAAATGAGAAATCGCGGCCTGCGCGGCCCCGCGATGAGTACGAAAGGGCCCTGAATTACTGGGGGGGAAAACGCGCCGCGTATTTTATCAGCGGGGGCTCAGTGCAACGCCGCAGCAACCAAAAGGGGGCTTCAAAAAGACCGCCAATATACTTTTCTTCTTCCTTTTCTTACACCGAACTCTTTCCCCCCGAGCTCTTTCCGCGCGTTTCTGCACGAGCGGCCGCGGGAGCCAAAAGGGACGTGACGCCCGTAGTAATTCCGGCCCGCGCTGGGCCCGTCTTTAAACGAAGGAAGTCGCTGCGCCGAGAAAGAACTTTTGGATTCCGGGAGTCCCCATTGAGTGTCACTAACGGAGCGACATGAAAGGGTTTTAAACGTCCACCGGTATAATACGACCCCCGGCTCCCAGAAATAATCTCTCATTAGCTGCAAAACTCTGTAATCTGAAGGGTCTGTCCTTCCATAAGCTTCAAACCACAACTTGTCCCACCCAATGTTCGAGATTAAATATTTGAAGATTTTGCCTAGCGCTGTCTTTTCTACTTGATACATTACTTTAACAACAGTAATAAGGTCTCATTGATAGAATGCTGCAACGCATTCGAATCTGCATAACTGAATAAATCAATTTAACCGAGTTATTGCGGTTTGCAGAGTAAGGGACATTCACTGTGCTAATGTGGCAAGGTTCCGTGTGCGTAACAACCATGTTGCCAGGCTTGGTGAAACTGTCACATACACGAATATATTGTTTGCAGCTGCCACTGGCAGTTTAATCATTAGTCACGAATTGAAAGGTCCAAAGGACAGCAGAACATTTTATTTAGGGCGGCAATGACTCTACATTTTTAGTGTTTTAACATTTGAACTATGGCAAAGAGTTCTAATCAACATTATCAATTTGCATTAAATATGAAAACTGGAATAATAATCAAGGAAGTGTATATCTGATGGAAATTGTCTTACACTTATCGAGATTCTCTGAGAAGGAAAAGTTCTAATAAAAGTATTCCTTCGATAACATTCCTAAAGGAAAAACATTTTTAAAAACCACGAGCACTAAAGATATCTTCCAGGCGGGGATTGGGTTGACCAGATTTTAAAATTCAAGAGACCACGAAATAAGAAGCGAAAAACGCTGACATCATTTGGCCGACAGAAAAACATGGCTGCCACGGAAAGAGCATTTTTAAAAAGGCTCCATCCCCCTTCCTCTCACCAGCACCTACCCGACACTGGTAAGTAAGTCCAGAATAATATTTGTTTTTCTTTCACCCTCCTCAAAAATAGGACGCCGGAAACTAGATTGTGCCGGGTTAAAAAAAGGAAACCGTTTCTTGCATTCCCAGAAAAATTCGTGAGTTTGTATCACGCAACAGTACATAGAATACATCCTGTATATACTTTTGATGAGAGTCACAATTCAGGTGTTAGAGTTTTACAATTTATGGAACAATTATCCATAATTGTTAAACAATACAGTAGAAGCTATACATACCCCTATCCTAGTTAGTTTTCATTAGAAATTGTTGTTATAACATAAATATAATTGCAAAAATTACCGAATCATCTACAATACAACAATCGTATGAACGGTAAAACCTTGCTTTGCGAATCGTACCGCTCTGACACATCAAAACACCGACTGGCAAAGCATTCCTTCACCGGCTCTAATCTACATTTTCGTCATTACTCCAACTGCGGAAAACACACTTCTGAAAGAGGAATCCCTTTGAGGGGCCAACAAAGTGAATTTTTGCCCGCCCCAGATGTAAGACCACATCCGGGCTCCGACGGGACGCCGGTAATGTATTCCAAGAACTAAGTTTTTTTTTTCATACTGCTGCAAAATTTTCAGCGATACTGACCCTACGAGCTTATTCTTCAACGTATATATTAGTATTAAATATATGGATATTATTTAAAAGTTAAGGAGAACTTACACCTTGAAAAACAGTACTATTAATATAATTTAAGATAAAACTTGATAAGATAAAATTGTAAATGTAAACATACGAAATTAAATAATTAATGGTAGTAGACTATGTTATGTAATATAAACGTGAATTTGTTCCAATTAAAAATTTAGAATTCGTATCGCTGGGAGCTCGACGGTTTATTTTTAATAAACGCAAAAAAGAACAAATGCAAATATTGAACACATATCATGATGTGTAATAATTCATTAGTAATAAAATAAATGAAAATAGCGCGGATATCGGCATATGGTTCAAGGTTTTACAGCTATATATTCAGCGTATTCTTGTCTTCCCCCAGACTTGTATTCTACGTTGGATAATCAAGTTCGGGGATGGTTCCGGAACAAATGCGCACTTGGGTTTAAGTGGGCGAGACCGGAGCTCTTATTCGGCCGGACGTTTCGCAAAGGAAGCATCAAATTCCGAGAGCTCCGGTGGAGGAACGCCGGTTGCTGGGAAAGGGCCATGAAACATGGGGCGACCATCGGGGTGTATTTACGGGGGCCGGCACACAGGTAAGCAAACGGGGGAAGGGGGAAGGGGGTAAATCATAAAGCTAGAGTCATAAATTAAGGCCCCGGGCGAAGATAAGCCGCCTACACGAGGCCGGGTAACAAAAGGGGGATGAGCGGAGCGCTAAACTGGGCGCTGAAATTTAAAATTAAGCCATCCCTCCTGTACTACTATATTCCTTTCTGTTCGGGGCAGAGTTAAACGAGCTGCCCGAACAGGCAATATTGGTAATTTGAATTCGGGGCACAATAAAAATGCCGGGTAGTAAAGTACGCCCCAAAATACGGGCGAGGCATTAATAGCCGTTCGGTCAAAAATTGTGAAATAAAATCATTGGCTTTTAATTATTTTCTAAGGCGATAAAACTAATCCTTACACTGAGGTTGTTATATTATAATTCTTGAAGACATAAATACCATTCCGACCCAATGAACCTATATATAATTTATATATAAATTTATATAAAACTATAAATAGTTTATATAAATGAAATTATATAATTTAGTTTATATAAACTAAGGTAAATGTATACCCTATTAGATTTAACTGTAATAAATAAGCGTAAGTTCTCTTCCATAAATTAAAAGCCAAAAATAAGAACAAAGATAATGTTCTGCGCAGACGCGTTTGCAGAATCACCATACGGATGTAAATGTTCGCGCACGTCTGTGCAATATGTACTCGTCGGCGGGGATGAAAAATAACAACGGCTGCCTCACATTTCCAAGTGAAACCGTTGCGGAGGGCGGTGATATATGGGTAAGGGGCCCCTCCATACCCGAATTATAAATGAAAAGAAACAGTACACACTATGTTCATGCATACTTTAATGAGAAGATGGTGGGATCGCCACTGGCCCGCCAATTCCTTATCCAGTCATGAAAATTGACCGTTAATATTCCTGAAATATATTTTGTTAACGCGCCTAATAAACGGGGTTTTCCCGTTTTAAATAAGTGCCGGTATATATCATGTTTTTTATTAAAAGCAAGAAAATATACCTGGCTTAAAACCGAAAACACGAGAATCCCTTTCTATATTCATCACCTTCTTCTCAAGATATTGCAGACGCATGAAAATATAACACAAGTATAATTTTATACACAAGTAAATAAAAAATTGTTTATAATAGGAGAAGAAAATCTTTTGAAAACGTTTCCAGTTATTTCTTTCTTCTCGAGTAAGTAGAATACCACTCGCATTACATTAAGGAGATATCTGTCTTAATTCGCCTATTTTATCTTTACCTGAATAGGTTTAGGATGTCCCCATTATCAGCAGTATTCGGTCATTAATATAGTAAGTACTTAAGCACGTTGAGTCCCGATGAATCATCCTGTCAGCGATGTCACCATACTGTTACTACTGACAGTAATGAATGTACTGTAGCAAAATATACTGCCACCTTCGCATAGCATACCGATCGGTTATATTGTATGAACAGTCTCGACAGTCGATTCCAAATAAAGAGCAGAGAAAAATCGCCTTTAAACTGAACTTACCGCTTAAATCGGCCTCCCCGGAGAGTGTCTGAGTCTAATTACAAAGCGCTAATAAAGGAGGGGGGGGGGGTAAGCCAACTTTTAGCCAAGTTCGAAGAACAAAGGGATCTCCAGAACGGACGGGGGTGGTAGAAATTCAAAGGGGGCGAAAAATAGACAATAGTTTGCAACACAAGGAGCCTCAATAGTTGAGCCCCCGAGAGTTTGGCCGGCCTCTTGACTGGGGCAACTTTAAGCCCGACCGGTCGGGGTGGGCGCAACTCTGAATTATAGTAGCTTTCCTTCTCGGACAATCGGGGCTTAGATTCACCGACAATCCCTCCCGGCTGTTTTGCTCCACCCCCGCACTACGTCCCGTTTAACAATCAGAAAGGGGAGAGATGGAAAAAACGCCGGGAACTCTCAGTAGGGAAGAAGGGGGAAACCTGTCTTAAATAGACAGGCGGTAAACTATAAATGAATAGCGGGAGGAATCTCGGTTGTAAATACAGGCGGTTATAGATTACGAACTGGAGCTCGATGTTTTACTTTTCCTGCAATTTATTTTCAAGTGAAGAATATCGTTTCAAATTAAGGCCGTCGGAGGGCTTCTAAAGTCCTTGCAACATTGAAGCATGTACCGCTACAACCCAATACACTATTTGGCCGTAATGCGCCAGCATGCCAGTAGAGCAGTTGTTCACAATGCGGGGACTGCGGAAGCATGTAAAGGATGAGTTTTATTTCGGAAAAATTTATCGCCGATATTTCGGAACTCCGTCGAAATAATTTCGACCCTCGGGAAGACCGAGGGGTACTCCTAGCAGGAAACTTGCCATTTATAACTCTGTAAGAGAATTTATGAGAGGCTCGAGAAGTTTCGTTTGTTTAGCTACTTTCGAACTGTTACCTAAAGACTACCTACATAAATTTCATAAGATCGATACAGAAACATATCAGAATTAGCTATAAGTGGTAATATAAAACAAATTAGTTGTAATTAATTTAGAACTTCAGTAGCTCCATTAATTAATCCTTAAATCAGAAATAACATTAACAGATATTTTTAAACCACGCTTCGGTTAAAATAAGTATAAACAAGTATAACTAGTGTTACTGTGTATAAAGAACGTGCACAGATGTGAAAGCGCCTAAAAACTACTTAGCGTCCGTGATGGAACTACAAAATTCCCATCTTAATCTTGCAGATTCATAATACGTGGTTGCCATGATAACACCGTAACGTTTCGATTAGCGCCACCTTGAGCGTCTATTTCAAAACAACCCGCTCCTAACGAGATTCCGAAAACAAGGACGAGTACTGAAAACATAATCACACTAAATAGATTACTTATTAAGGAATACGTAAGAGAATGAAGGAAAAGTATTCTTGAAACGACTTCCATGTTCGATACATGGTGGGCGTCGACAACGTTTTTATCATTCAAAAACGAATCAGAAAATCTCAATGTTGCTAATGTTAAGTCGGCGTCCACTGGGTGTACGCATCCTGTGCCTAACCCTTGTCCTTCAGATTACCCAAAAGGACCAAAGTATTACCAAAAGGATTAATCTCCCTCCGCCACATTTTTAAACTTAATTATAATGTATATTAAATGTCAAAATGTAAATAAATCGTTATTAAACCGAAGTGGGTGCCGTGAATGTAACTCGCGCCAGCAAAAGTCAACTTTAACTCCTTGCGGGCGCTGCGATATAAAGTTATTCCAGGACATCAGTTATTTAGTTTCGCCAAGGACCATGAAAAAAAGCCGAGGGAAGTGCAGCTAACTGAAAGTCGGGCGGGTGACGGAAGAGCGTGCGAACTCCGAGATATGAACTTTGTTGGGTCTCCGACCGAGAATTTTTTCCTCCGCCCAACGTTTAAAGAGCGAGAAATTGCGAATTTCCCTCGTGACGGCACCTACGGAAATGAGAATCCCGGCCTTGATACATTAAAAGTTGCTGCGCCACTCGGTCTGAACTTTTCTCGCCAAGAAGTAGTATCGGAATGAATCACGCATTTCTTCAATATCATCATACGTACACCCCAAGAGGGTTTGTAAATACGTTTATAGCACAAAATTTCTATTAAGGAATTCTAGTTCTATACATTTTTTACTGTTTATCATGTCTGGGTCCAACAATATTTTAAACATTAATCATCACAGTCTCCTGCACAGCCACGTATTCCGTAAATCGTATTTTAAATCACTCTGTTACACACAATCGATCGATTAAAATACCAAATTCATGGATTTAATGGATAAACTGTATAATTACTGGATCGTAGCGTTTTAATTCGCAAAGGAAAGCTGCATTCGGAACACACGATTTACAAAATTCATTCATTTAAACGCCATTCATTTAGACTTCAGACGGGTTCCTCTTCATGAATAAATATTTTTCATCAGATTTCATTTTCACTTCACTAAGACTCCTTTTTTCTCCCTCCCCCTTTCTTCGATTATAGGACGAGCTCTGATTTCGAGCCCACAATCGATTTTGAATCAAGATAACTGCTCGGGTTATCTGAATTTCCCTTTGTTGCAGCAACCTCTGTTTCAATGAATGCCTAAGTGGGAGACTTCTATGCAGAGAATATATTTCAAACGTTATTATACGTAAATAGTGCAATTATACGGTATATAGTGCTTTAATTAAATCCTGAATTAATCTATCTAAATGACACCAGGTTAACGATATGTACCATAAAGTTACGGTGTCTTTAGTTACATTTGTATGAAGTATTGTAAAAGTACTTCAAAGCCGCGTACAACCAATTTATATACATACATATATATAAAAGTTATTAAACTTTTGAATGGGGCCAAACCTCAAATCAAGGAAGAATACCATAATTTTTGACTGAATTTCGAGTCTCCCGGACCGGTTCCATAATTAAATCATCCGAACGGTTGGACATCATTAAGCCTTTTCGGCGAATTATTAGTCGAAGTATAAAAGAGGATTTCTGTTTCATTAAAACGGCTCTCAACTCGGAAATTACTTGAAGGAATCAATTAATGCCGCGGAAAATAGCTCCCGGATGGGGGCGGGGGAGTGGGTGTTTTTTCTGCTTGATTAGTTCTGTAGAACATTTAAATTTCAATGAGTTTAAATCCACCTTTTATAAAAAATAATCGCTGATAAAGTAAGCCGTACCAAAATATATTATATGTTAGGTATTAATTATTTTCTATGACGCTTGCAACAGTTCAAAAAGTGTTTCATTAGGCTTGTTCAGCACTTATACTACTCTTCTGTTCGCAGACTGGGCTTATATTCCGGGCTTTAAAACCGAATATGAAGATGCTGGTATTTCGAATTACACTAACCTCTCTAAAGGAGGTAATATCCAAAACTATTGCGTAACGCCGAATTCAAAACTGAACAGGGAATCGTTATTATTGCAATAACAGGAGGAAAAAACCCATCGGCTCCCTTTCTTCCTAGGTTCCGCCGGAGGCAACGCGCATTCGTTACGAAACAAATACTGGACCGGTCGGAGAAATATAGCGAGAGAGAAAGTTGGAAATTGAGACGTCGCGGAGGACAGGTGAAAGGATATAACCCGAGGGGGGCCCGTACACCGGAGAAGAAGACAAACACGGATTGAAGGGGCCATTTCAATAAGGGCCATCCCCCTCCCCCCATTTCCTTTCTTCATTCTCTTTTCATCCAAGTTCCCTCACACACTTTTTTGCCGATCCGACCCACTGTGTATTCCCCAGTGCTGTTCGTGTTCAATCTCCGTCATGGGTAATCAGTAGAACTAATTTACGGAAGTGGTCCCAGTTCGGTTAATTGTTTTAACATGCTGTTCAAAGATAATACCTCCCCATTATGTAATAAATTTCGAATTTATGTTATAAATCTCACCTTATATTATAAACATCATGTTTTATAAATGGTGGAATAGTTGTTTTAGAACATATAACCACCCGTGTATTTTGCTATTGAAAGGATCAAGAATTTATAAGCTATATATACTGAAAAATTTTAGAACGACTAATCTCCCTTACCTTTAACTAGTGGCCGCTCTTGATTCACAAAACCGAAGGGCTCCTGAAACAAATTAAGCATAATTAAAAACACGAAGAGGAGGTGAACAAAGAATGTGGAAAAGCAATTAAGGTGGGTCGGGGTTTAAAACGCCGGTCACACAAGGCTAGTAGTAACACCCTTTTTTCTGTACATTTAAAGCACACCATTAGTTACAGCCGACCCAATGCCCAGCTTAAAGCTATAAAACTTAAGGGCCCGCGTCATTTCAGGTGTAGGAAACATATAATTTTAACACTTTATGACGTGCATTAGGCCAAAACAATTAAAACCGTTCACTTTTTTCTTCCAAGCTCGAAGACCCTAAAATTACTTCGAAAATAGGTTTTAAAATCATAAAATGACAAACGCATCCGCTTTTATTATCCCAGCCCTTTTAGGCTTTCTTCTGGCTAGGTAGGTTTCATTGGCCATAAATATATTTTAACATTGCCGGTACCGAAGAAACCCACTCGGCTCTGAAAAGAGATACTTATTAGGGAAAGCATTCGGGACCAGTGAATCACTTTTCTATTACAACCTGCGGGGGCTGTATTATGAATATTTATTAACTAACAGATTATTTATTTTTTTCTTAAGCCGCACTTGTTTACCGCGCAATTGTGCCTTTGCCCTATGCGCGTCGGGACGCATAAGTCCCTACAGTTTAATCGTTATTCCTACATAACGGTCTAGGTCGATTCAGCAACAAGTAGAAGTGGGTCCTCATCGTGAGACCCACTCGTAATCTAGACCAATAGAAATGTCTCTACTTGCTTCATGGGTTATTTATTAAAGTAGAAATTTGATTAGTATAAAATTGATCACGGTTTCATATAATTATGATTTTAAGGCTGAAGTATTTTTATCATCCTTTAATGCAATTTTCCACTATGTAATTTTCCCATTAATATTACATTCCAGAATTTTACCTAAAATATAGATACCGAAACAGTAAAAAGTGCTCCAAGACGACATTTCACAAATTACAGACTCAAGACAGGTAGATAACAGGCAGTATTAAAATGTGGTCAAATGACCTATATATTTAATACACTAATTATTTAACTTATTAAATATCTGCGTGTACGATTAATGTCAACGATGAGTGTCAAACTGTAACAATTAAATGGCGAAGTATGATTTAAAGATGATTACTCCTCTGAAGGAATTTCGAGACTAATAATTTCATCAATTCGTGCCTCATAAATCTTTCATGCCTAAGGGGACGAATTCCATTATGGGGGGAAGAGCCGTATGGTCTATCGGGACGGGGAAAAGCCCGGCCGAAATACGGGAAACGTATTTTCGTGTATTGGACGACGGTGGGGGGAATGCCTCGGGAGTAAAAAGGCGACACCTATTCTGGTGTACATTATTCCCCCCTTCCACCCTGTACTGTAGGGCTGGGGAAAGTCACTCGCAAAGATTAGACTTTTAAAGCGGTCTGGATGAATAAATCACAACCCAAAGAGCGAGGAAGGGGGGAGGGAGAGCCAAAGCCCCGTTCTTAGAGGTGATATCGTCCGCCATTTCTGTCGCGAAAACGGCCGTAGCGGAAATATATAGGGACTCATTTTCTAAATGAAAACTCGATGGGGGGTACTGAATATCGGGCGGGGGATGATTTTTAAAAAGTGAGAAGACAGAAATTCTTTTTTCTTATGAAGGCACGGCGGTGAACCGATCATGACGTGCCAGCCGTTGACTGCTGAAAGTTTTAATCGTATAAATCAAGCTTTCTAAATGTGTCGCAATGGAGTTATAACGCGAGTGATGATAACCGAACCTAATTCGGTACCTGTGCTGGAAGACGCTCCATTTCTCTGTATTAAATTATAGGCTATACAATGTACAGAAGTCCTATATGTGTACCCACTTTCTGCTTCATAAGGGACGATTTCTACTTTATTCCGGTAGACAAGAGAGGGAAGCCAGAGAGTCAATTATTGGATGTGGACTAAAAGTCGTCGTCCGGGGGCGGAAATAAATATCTCGGGTTCCCTTCGGCCAGAAAGCTGTTAACAGGGAGTCTCCCATCATCGGGGCACGGGACTGGGAAATGAAAACTAATACTAATTTATAAGACCATTTCCCGTCCGAAATGAACCGAATAAACTCATTATAGGGGTGGGACCACTAGGGCCAATGGCTCCTGGGGTCCCATCTTAATAGAAAACTGCAATCGGAATATCGGAATGCCATTTCGACGAGTTCTATGTTGCACATACAACTGAGCTCCTACAAATTGTTTATTCTAGTTTTAATAAACAATAAACGCAAATTATGCTGATGAGCTTATTTATGAGCGAATTTATGACGAGCCATTACATCAAATACGAAGAAATTCTGTTTTACTACATAATGTTCCGGAAAATTAAATTAAATTAAATACCCTCACACTGATTATTATAGCAGTTGTCCATAACGAATTTATGTCATGAATCGAGGCGTGCGACATGATATCTAGAGCAAATGAAATCGGTTGAATCAGCATAAAGATTGAGGTTCACTAACCCAATTAGAATTAAAGCCTACTGTAGTTGTATTCAGGTAAGTAAATATAAAGATATTTTGCATTAACATTATTCTAAATTTGCATTAAAATTATTCAAAGCACGCTCATCGTTCTGCTCGGAATAAAACAATGTAAATCGGGAGTTATTTCGGTTGTGATTTAACAACGCGGACCCCATTATTAACTGAAATGGGGAACCGGCTATTAATAGAGCGATTAACCCAAAATCGCCGTTTGGGTAGGGGGTGGGAATTTATCGGGGGAGTAAAACTACAGGGAGGCCGGGAGGGGGTGGTGGGTATGTAGGGCGCAACAAATTCAGTTAATCAATGGGCTCCGGGGGCGGACACAATGGCCCTCCACCTTGCCACCCCCGCCGGCTCTATTGGGACCGGCGTTCTACCAATTAACCCGCTATTTTTAACCGTCCCCCGCCTCATGCCCACAACAAACGCCCGATTGCACCGATCTTGACTCAATCGGGTATATTGAAATATTTCTAGTATATGACTTACATAACAGGATGCGATTAGAGTAGTGCTACATAACATATATATCTGATATTTATTTGATATAAATTATTAAAACTACCATTATAAAGCACCACCCATAATTTATAATTATTTCAAAGGTTTCTGTGAGAGTAATATATATTATTACGTCTATTTTTTTTGCTCGTAAATATATTCAAAACACAAAAAAGTAAAAAGAGAGTTCGAAGATATATCGACGTTAATAGTTAAGGGCAAATGTACTATTAAGGGGACACGTCGCACCGCTAAAGCGGTTATTTTCGTGCGGTTTCTGTCAAACATTATCGCCTACTAAATCCAGCCGGCGGAGCTACTCCGTTCCGGACCGCCCGGGGCCGCCGATCCAACTTCCGAGCCGAATAAAAAAGGAAACGCGGTCCAAAAATTTATAACCCAAAATAGGAAATTACCTCCAGGTCCGACCGTACGGGGGAGAGGCCGGTGTGTAACTCACAATCGGTGACGTTTCAATAAGGAACGGGAGTTGGACCGCGACGGGAGCTAGGGAAGGGAGAAACGGCGAGAATGAGGGCCAGAAAGACGTCACAAGGGGGAAGGAAGTGAAATAAAAGAAGGGGGAAATAAACTGTAAGTACTTCGGCTACCGTGCTCTCCAATCCACGATACCGGGCCCAGCTATTTCAAATATGGGGCAACGAAATAATATTATTCCTCCCATTCTTTTTATCATACTAGACAATGCAAGTAAAATTAGATATACTTTCCTCATTCAATTCCTTCCTCTTATATTTGTAATCCTTCATGAATATTTCTAACAAGACGTGATCAGAAATTCTGCCTGACAGTGTTAATAATGCAGATAATATTAGGAGTTCGCAGGAAATAAAATCCAAATATTGGCAATAACAACTAACTCCGGTGATGCATGTTAAACTTGGGTCGAAAGAGAAGAAAAGAGATATGGAAAAGCAGCTAGCAGGAGAGAGAGGGAGGGTTTTATTCGAAGGGATTGTTGGCCGATTGAAATTGCTGGGGCGCCCCCGGCCAGTGCTCCCTCTGTCCACCAAGTCAAATGGAATAGTGGATAAATTGAACTGTTAATAGGGCTGGAAGTGTAAAAAGGGGACGGATGAGGATATTCGGGACGGGCGTTATTGTCGCACAAAGGGGAGCGGAGCTCGGCCGGCTGAAGTCCGCTCCGCTCATTGGTGGTTCTCTATTAAACTTCACCCGGATAATACGGGTACCATGCATGAATTATCCATCCCCCAACCCCTGCTAACTCTGCGATAAGGGCTATTAAACGGGTCGGAAAAACCGGCCACTGCCTAGACGCCGGTAATCGCTTCGGTCGATAAGTTTTCAGTTCCGCGTAATATTGTTTCCGGTTAATTTGGTCCCCGGAATACACGGTAATTTGGGTGCGCGTCCTGACGTGGTACGAGAAAACCTCCCATTTTCACACATATTTGTTTTCGTAATCAATGCATGGGGCTACTGATGGTAATTAATTAATAATGTCCATTTAATACAACTAAAACTGCCTCGCTCGTATTCTTTATGTGGGTCGATTGTTTTGTAATGGAAAGGTTCTGACAATGCCCGAGTATTTCAAACTGAGGATTAAATTTAAACACTGTTAGAAATTTATGCGACGTTTCCTAATAAATATGAAACTAAATTAATTAATGAATATTGATTCTCAAGTTAGTGATTCGATATAAGTATATTGTATCTATATTCCACATTTGTTGGTGGTTAATCGAATATTTAAACAAGCCAAAATCTTGGGTGAATGCATATTTTTGCCGTTGGGTATCGATTAGACAAATTACATTCCGCCATATTCGAAAATTCGGTATTACAGACGAGTTAAATGAATGCTGCCACTAAAGCTGTCTGTTACAGCTGTTCCGCAGACTTGGCACAGGGCCCTCGTTTTGCACCGCCGAGGAAAATCAATCTCACACCTCCGCCCGAGCTCTCCCCCTCGGCACTCTGCAAAGACATATTTCTTTTTTTTCTATTTCTCAACAAACGATCTAACGCTCAGAGGATCCGGCGTGCGCGATATCCCGCGCTGTGGGCTAAAGGAGGGTGGATCGAACGGAAAGAGACGATGTGCGAACTCAGCGACGATAGGCGTTGCGCGATCGTTTCCAATTGCGTCGATCGGTCGTCCTACGACAGAAACTGAAACGAGCGGGAGACATAAATAATAAGAGATCGGGTTATTCTTGGACCGGACGTTTCAACAGCTTCCGTCGGGCGCATAAATTTAATCGAAAATAGATTATCCCGACACGGACTCTGGACCACTAGAAATTTCATTACCTCTTCAATTTCACTGAGTCATTTCTTCTGAGTTTAATTGGTAAATGTTGACGGAAACATAAATGATCACTGATTTTCGTTAGGAACTAGAACACACCTGCCTGTCAACCAGTTCCTTTTATATTATATTTATACTATTCTTACTTTACAACTCAATTTACATTAAATAATAAAACGATTAGATAACTGGATACTGTAAAAGCGAAACTTGTGAATTATATTCGAAACAAGTGGAGAGTATTGGTAAGCAGAAATGTTGTAGCGGCCCCCCAACACTGATAGGGCCGTTACGAGAGTTCCACAAACGGTCTCGATAATAAACCTTCGAGCGCCCACCTGATTAACCGTCCGAAGGCAACAAATAATCGGTGACGCGGGATCCCAATTTCTGGCGACAGGGCGTGCCATTAAAGCGTTAATTCATTGTTAGGAAGCGGCACCGGCTATCGGGGATGCGGGCGGTGGGGAAGTGGGCGGATGAAGTGTTATTTATCTCCGCTAATGTATCACTGTCCTCCGTCGAGCCCTGACGGTATTTAGTATACTGGCCGAGTATCAATATTGCGATTCGGACCCGGCAATTCGTCAATCAGAACCGGGCGGAGCGGTATCGGGCGCCTGCCAGTTATGAAAATATCAATCACATTATTCAAAGTAATTAATGAATTCCGGCAGGTAAGGCAAATAAGGAAATGAAAAAATAAACAGACTATGGTTAAAATGAATTTAAACCAATCATGGGTGTCAGCTTCTAAAATTTAATTACATATAATACCTAGGTAATATATTGTAATCCTATTAGCCATAATCGAGCCACCTCAGTAAAAATGCTAACAGAGTGATTACACGACTATATTTCCCCCCCCCCGCCATAAGGACTAGAAAATGCCTATTACAGAAATAAATTGTTAATAAATGCTCTTTATGCGTATTGTAAAAAATCTGGAACGGTTCCAAGGAAACATTGGGTCATCAGAAACGTGAAATCGGGCATCGAAAAATGATACATATTTTCATTCGGTAAGAAAATATAAACTACCATTGTCGTTGACCCAAATCGGTATTCGCCAGCACTGTAACTTCTAAGTCATCACTAATAATCGTCGATTGGCCTCCAGTTCGACACTGAAGTGGCCAATAATTAATGTTTACTATTTCACCGTTACAAGGAAACCAAATTAACGCGGGAGTAATCCTATACAGGGCGATAAGTTGACACCCTTCCTCGCACTAATTTAGGCCCTGCGCCTACAGCGCCCGATTACAATCGTGCTCGAGGTGAACCTCGAATCGCGCTTTCGGTCGCCGTTTAAGTGGGCCAGCATCAGCTTGAAAAAGGCAAAAATAATGTCACAGCTACTTTGGATAGTGCGGATCTCGGCGGTCAATCACATTCGAAATAAAAATTCTACCGGAAGTTCCAACTCAGACTGTTTTTCTTTGCTGGCCGAAAATACGGACAATGTACACGATAAATTCTAGGGGCTCGTAAACTCCAGTAGACTCATTAAAATGCAGTCGGAAGTTTGTCCCCGGTTCTCATCAACTGCAGTTATTCTGCAGGCGCACTCAATACAAGTGGCGAGATAGCTCCACGTAATGAGAGTTGCTACTGGGAAAAGGAGGAATTGAAGGAGAAATCCGAATTCGCCAGTGATTGGGATCCAGCCCCTTTAGTAGTTAGTACGGGTTCGAATCCCATTTCCTCCAATTACAAATTTCAACTGATTAAACGAGAGGAGTGCATAAACACCGGTGTGCTCATTAGAATTTAAATAGTTTAACTTTCCACTAACTTTTTCCTGTATGTATTCCTGTGCTACAGCGTAAATAAAATAATTCAATTTTAGCGTATACCAAATGCATAATTTTTCTCCAATTCCGTCGATATACTAAATCCAAATACGGGCATATTTAACTTCCCAATCATATAATCCCAGGAAATCTCTCTAACTATTAAGAAATAATATATAAGAACAAATTATTATTAAAAAATATCTAAAATATAGATTATAAAACTGGCCTATACGGTCTTTTCTGGATCAAGAAGGTTTGTACGGATTGTGGCAGAAATTCAGCAAAACTCATAGATCGAATCTGAAATAGGATGTATGAAAGTATCTATAACTTCAGGTTGTTATATTGGTACGTGTAATTTTTTCCTATTTCCTAAAACATAATTCATCCGTGATTACACGCTCAGGAATGTAGATCAGGAATACTATTGCGAGGACAGCATCTAATGGGAATAAATTCATCCAGACAGCGATAAGAGTGCTGAAAACTCTATGTCTCGAAAACGAAAGAATAATGAATACAATTCATCTCAACGACATCTTTCCGAAGGAGGAAATTTTATGAAATGCTTATGAAGTCAAGGCTTCAACAGTAATTTATACTTTTCCACCAACTTGAATAAATCCAATTCAATAAAACGATCTCATTTTCTCTAAAAGAAAATATGTGATACGCTTCCGCGTAATCGAATTTCTTTCCCGCGAGGTTTTAACACACCTGGATTTCCTGAAAAGGATTCGGGAAGTAATTTAAAGGGGAAATGGACAAATCCTTTCAAGTACCACTTTAAACTTAATGGCAATTTAAATTCCACATCCAATAAAAAGAAAAGAAGGAACCATTTTAAAGCGAAAAGCTCCAACAGACGATACACTCGAAATGGTAAATTCATTTAAAACTAAATTAAAATATAGACAGATACTTCGCCATTTTTCTTAACTACAAATAATTACTGATTATGGAAGAACATGGACCGCTTTATACTGTCATGTAGACAGAAAGAAGATCTTCAAACGAACAGCGATGAAAGGTCTTAATTTTCAATAATGTTCAAAACAATTTCTTAATAAACCTGCATTATTTAGCAGTTTAGGAGTTGCGGTTATTAAAATTATACAAGTATCTTAGTTCACAATTTCGCTGCATAATTAATGGGCACAAAATGATTGTAGGGGGAAAGTTTTGATATTCTAAAGAACTAGGCGGAAACTCCGGGCAAAAAAGACGAAACTTCACCTTGCCCAGAAGGCGAACTCTTCCTCTTTTATTTTATTAAAGAACACATAAAACAAACTATTAACAAAGTTCGAACTTTGTTCCAAAGAGAGGATGAGAACGGTGTATGAAATTATACTAACAATTCAAAACGAAACTCGGTCTCGGAGAACAATCATTAAAATGTCTGTGAACCCAGAAAATGGGACGCGAGGGACAGATATTTCCGGTTCACCAAGGGGAGCTGTCATTTTTTAACATTTTAATGTAAAATTTGTGCACACTATCGGAATAAGGGTAGTAATATTTTGAATGAATCCAAGCTAAGCTTGATCCCAATGTTGTTATATATACCCATATAATATACCCCACATCATATCAACCAGATTTGATATTGTTCAGGATTTGTGGTTACCCCTTTGGATAAGCCCATATTTTTTGGGCCTTATCAAACAAGGTATTGAATTAAAGCTAAAAGTCCTCGGCTGACAGATTGAGCCAAAATTCAAGCGAAATAAGGAAGCGCAGATAAGAGTTGAGTCGAGCGATATTATTCAAGAACCTCAGGACCCCCTCAGCATTATCTCAAGGTCAAAAATATCGTTTTGCGACGGATGACATTCGGGATGTAACCTCTGAAAGGCGTCGAAAATACAAGAAGGGACATCGCGGATCGTGAGCGGCCAAAGGACAGGATCAGAACGACCCGTAAAATTACAGGGGAGGGCCCGAACGTGAAGAAAGCAAATGATATTAGGGGACGGTTTAAACGCCGAAAATTACAAGGCCCGGATGGAAGGGGGCGGACCTCACACCGTGTCATAAGTGGACGTCACAAATATTCAGGCCGATATGCGGCGAGACGCGTCGTTAAAGGAACGGCGCCGCCGAGTATAAAAATCCTGGAGGACGTTTACATCGTAAAATATTTAAAATACCGTGTCGTCCCGAGGCCCGCAGCGTGACTCCTAAAGCAGTCGAGAAACACGCCGTGAAATAAGAGAACGGATGTCTCTGGACTATGAACGGTAACAAAATCAAAATGTCTTTGATATTACAGCTATGGTTGAAACTAACCAAGAGCTCTTTCATTTTACTGCAACTATATTTCATACCGGTTGATTTCTCGGCATATATCTTATGGATTAATTGCATAAGAACAAAGCTCCACATTACATTATAACTATAAATGATTTAAGAATCACTAGATTTCGAATAGATCATGAACTATTCAAACTATTAAATTAATATAAATTCTAACATGTCGGATCTAAACTTTTTAGTCCCAGAGACGATATCTTTCAGAATCGTACATCATGAATTATTTGCCTGAATGAAAAATTTTTTAGGTAACAAATAATACACGTAGACTGATAAAATTAGAAATATAAGGAATCGCCTATAGATGCTGTAGTCAGGTGAAACGACAACCTGTTTTATGTTAATGTAAGAGTTCGCGTCTTTTAGGACCAGAAGGAATATAATTCGTGACCGCTATTAGCTTTATATAGTGCCCACCTCTCCGTATAATGGTGAATGACAACATAAAACGCAATCCAGTCAAATGCATTCGACAGAATGCATGTTGCGGACCCCACAGCGGAGTTTGAAAATTCAAAAGCACCTCATGAATATTCTCGGAACCGAATGTTTAATACGTCGGCTTCGGTTTGCGCTTTTAGATCTGGAGGCGATACGGGCCGACTGCGGTGAATAAACCAGCCGACGCACCATACGGACCATTTTGTCACGGCGCAACATTGAAAAGTTGCGAGATTATATTTCGATCGCGCCAAAGGATCCTAAATTTGAGGCCGCCCGGGGACCGCATGCCGGGTCGTAAACGACGACTGTAAAATACGAAACGGGGGGGAGAGGCAGAAAAAAGATCTCGGAGAAGAAAGCGATCGCGTCCCGGGACTCCGGCTGGGTTCGAAAACAAGAGAAAAACTTTTCTTGCCCCGTAACTGAAAACGAAAAGATATCGAAGACTTACTGCCGACCACCGGGAGGGTACAAGCGCGTTCGATCCGACCGATAGACGGGACGAGTCATGCACGAAAAATAGCGCCTTACATTATTATCAGAAATCTTTCCGCCATTCCATGTGGATTCCTTTCCGAATGTTTCCAATGTTGGATATTTCTCTCCCTTCCGCCAACCACCTTGTAGAGGCATCGTTTTGAATGAACATACCCCGTAAATGAACTCATCCGAAAATTAAGTGATCAATTCCAACATCGACTGGCGGCAAACGAAATGGAGAACTCCTTTGAAGTTAGCGAGCCCCTACGGAAATAATTATCATCCTTTTTCACGCCGGGAAAGGTTTATTTACAATAGCATATATTATATATGATGCTTCAAAGAAGAGCGAGAATGCATAAAATGAAGTTGACCCATGATTTTTGAAATTTAATAAGTTATAATAATGGGTTCTGCAAGTGGATATTAATTTTATTTTCTCTGTTGTACATGCGCGCATTACATTATCTCAATTACAGCGGTCACATGCGCTCAGCGGTAGTTACACTTTTGCAGACCGCGTGACGAGTACGGCTTTGCAACGACAGAACTCAAAATGGCAGAAAATTAAACGGGACGTACAAAAGCCGGAACGGAACCGCCCAAATGCGTCTATAATTACAGGGCGTTTTGAATTATACCCGAGTTGATTTAGAGGACCGCAACCTCCGCGGACCTGTAATGTATAATAATAAAACGCGTGAAGTTACGAGAGGTCGTTAAATTCTACTTTTCACTCCATGTCCAATTACGAACGTACTGTACTCGTTGAGCGGGGGGGACTCGACGCGGTGCCTACGAAAGTGACGTCGATTCAATTTCCAGCCAACGGACTGACGGCTCCGGAATCAATTAATTAAACCGGAGAAACATTAATATGAAATGTAACGCGCTTGCCCAAGTTTTACCCCGACTGATTCGATCCGCTCTGAAATATGAAGTTCAGTCGCGACGACTAAAACAGATTAAAATCTTAACTTGTAGAGGTAAGACGTTTTATTAAACTTGATTAATAACACTATAATAGTTTAGGAAAAAATATGTATCAACAGCTTTAAGAAATGTGTGTAACAATTATTTTAATATATTAAGAAAAATAACATGTATGAGCTGGTTAATTGGACAAATTGGATTAAAGTAATGGAAAATCATTACAATTATTAAAGTAATATACTTAGAATGACAATATTACAATATTATTACAGGGCAAGAGGTCCCACAGAGGTAATACGCAATACGTACTGCACGCAACGCACCACGTTCGCGGGAGTAACGATGCACTATTTCTGGGTCTGCCCCCGCGTTCGACTTATTATTTGAGCGCAACCCGACTGTTTGAGGTGCCTTTTTAAAGTTCTTGAAAAGACACCACTATTAGAGTTTATGTCCAATTCTTTGTATTCAAGCAAAGTAGTCAATTACAGAAGAACATCTGTAAACAAAGTGATTTAATTTCACCCGGAATTTCATTGGGATTAAGCCGGCACGAAAATGAACCGAGGTTAAGGGGACATTATGTAAACTACTATGTCAAGAGGAATTCGGATAATTGCCGCCGAGGGTTTCGAAACAGAGGCTTTACAGGCTGTCCCAAAAACATTTCGAACTTCATTAGACACATTGGAGTATAAGCCCCGGGACCCGGTAATTATCAGAATCGTTCTGCACGTCCCATTCCGACAGCAGACATGTACTACATCTTCTCTAAAACAGGACCAACGCTTTCGACTAATTCTCTTCGCAATATCTTTCTTAACTTAATCTTCACATCCAACCCGAACGACCATTGCCTCCAATTTTTTATCCTAAAACGCCTGACACCAATTTACAATGTACTAAATTAAAAATATCTAAACCATATCTGGCACTACATTTTTAAATATTACCTGAATAATTAACACATTTTTATTCCAAAATGTTAATCCAAGATGAGCAAGAAGGAAGTTTTGAAGCGGATAATGAAGGGGTGAGTCTTTCCTCGGTTGATGCACTGGCTTGTCGGGATGTAGCAATTGTGGATACACCACAATTTCCGATTTTCGTGGAATATGCTCATTTGCAAACAATTTAATTCCCTTCCCGGCCCACTTCCTCCGCCCTCGCCCAACGCTCCCCCTCGCCATATTGGGAAGGCACAAAACATCAAACGGTCGTGGGATTTTCATCGCACGAATAATTTTGAATTGAAAGCGGTCGGTTTTTCGGAAACGCCTCCAATCCCCACACCCCACCGCGCTCTGCTTTGGGGCCGAAGGAATTATTACGTACCGCTTTTAACATTTCTAATGACGGGAAGCCGAAATTGAAATCGCGGTTTCGACTCGGTTTTGAAATCAACGGAAACGGCAATTCTGGTCGGTTTCCTCAAAATTAAATCGTGACATCACAACTCAGCGAAAATGTCTAGCATCATCATTCCAGTCACAGGTTTGAAAGGTTGCTCCAAAACCATCTAACGTGGGTAATTATCTGATTACTAAACAAATGTAACAGGCTATGAAGAGTAGCCTAAACCAGTGTACTTTAATATCAAAGCAGGGATAATGAAATTAAACATAATACAATGGAAGGTTTTCCTTCATTTGCCACAACTACCTCTCCGAATAAACGTTAACAAAAATATTACTCTTCATGTACGGATAAAATAATCGAGCAGCAAATATTGTCAACCCATGAAAAACTCGTCCGAATCCTATAATATACCATCGTTCACTTCTTAACATAATTAATTTTCCTCTAATTCAAATAGATACGTCGTAAACATTAATAATTTATCGGGCGGGGAGTCATAAAAACGGGCGGCACTTCCGCTGGCCAAGAACTGCGGGACTGTGATTGGAACTCGCATTTGCATATTGCAGGAAGCTCTCACCCATTATGTAGATTCCTATAAATAAATTATCTCACTTCTGGCCAATAAATAGAAACGGCAATGCAGGAAGGTCGAAATCAGTTTAACTTAAAATAATAATGCAATTTCTGGACTACCGTTAAATGCTCACAACTAGATTTTAAGCAATCAGCGGTGAATAAAGTTGTTTCACTAAAATGGAATCGTTTAACCGCGAATCGATTCGAATACATGTTGGAATAAGGAGAAGATCAGTTTAAACCACTAGTGATAACTGTTCAATTGTTGAGCACCACACGAATTTAAAAATTAAAATCATCTAAAAAAATAAAGGGAAAAAACGAAACCACTAAACAATAAAATAGACATTTTAAAAACAGTGAGATTCTACCTCAATATGACCCATACAAACAATCCACTACTATCCTCAATACATATCAATTTGATATTACATACTGAACTGTTAAATACTCAGAACTTAATAAATCAATGATGATCATGAATCAGAATTGGCTAAAAATTTGCTATAATAATTCCCCGGCTCGTACATTTTCCTCTCGGGAAATGGAGGTAAGCAAATCATTCGAAAAAGACTCCCGCCGCTGGTCTTAGGGGCGGCCCAAACAAATCTGGGGTACAGAAATGAGACAGACGCCGCACAATATTGAGCTTTAAAAAAAGACCTCCGTTCCCGAAAACACATTGCAAAGCTCAAACAAAATGCGGTGGCGAACACATTGTTCCGTACAATAACGCGTCGAGCTGAAACAAACCTTACACACTTAAGCGCCGTGGTACAATTTTTTGGTTTTTTCCCCTAACACATAAAGGTGTAGTTTCAACAAAAAATACGGTTATTTAAACAAAAATCGCTCGTTATACAATATCAGGGAGTAAATGAAGCGGAGTGTATCAATTTTGAAGGTGATCGCATCGAAATTTGTTGAGGGCGTCGATTGAGATTCACTGAGCAGAATTTTCCAAGCGATTCTCAACGCCGGCACCTTTCGTAAAAAAAATTTATTTTCAGATAGATAAATAGATTTCCAGAAATAAACAAAGCAGTTTAATTAAATTCTAAGCACAAATCAAATTGCCATTTATAAATTACACTTAATAAACTTAAACTGCACTTAAAGATACGAATTTATCCTTCAGTTAGGGCGATAAACGAGCGCCGAAGGAGCAAATCCATCTGTTCGTGTTCGGCCACACTTCCGAAAAGAGTCGCGGACCTATCATTAGCGAAATAAAGGATCCGCCTAATATCACATTCAACAGGCCGACACAATAGCACCACTTAGACTTCGCCTGTCAATAATACGTTCGGAAAACGGTATCCTATGAAAATCACACTTCGCTAAACGTTTCGACCGATTACAACATAATAATTTACGTCGAACATTAATTCGATTCAATGAACAAAAAAGGTAATTGAAAGACGCAAAGTAAGAACAACAAAATTAAATTATGAAACACCGAGAATACCACATAGCGAACTCCTAGATTTATGGATTTTTTGTTATTTAATAGAGTAGCAATGCTCTACAATAACGTTCATACTTATCATAATGTTGTCTTTTAATTCCCGTGCGAAATTCACATAAATAAGAAATTCTGGGTACAGAGACGTGTGTTAATAAGACGTCCAATAGTGGTACATTTTATACGTCGTTCGTTATTTGTTTCTGTTGTATTTTTTTTTCAAAAAGTGCCATATTAAAACATCCCAAACCTCACGCACATACGAATCATCATTATTTGATTCTGTATACGCATGCCTACAGCTTAGTGCGTGTGTCAGTATGATCAGGACATTTCTCGAAACTTGAATATTCTATATATGAAAAGAGTGTGAATGGTAGATCGGTTTCAGTAAGATGCATTGTTCAATGTAAAAATAAATAAAGTTTCAATTCATTATATTGTTTATTAAATATATCGAACCTGCAAAGGAATATCCTGTGCAGGTTCTGTTACTTCGGTATCGTTAGAACGACGAGTTCTATCCGTGGTGCTATCGGGTAATTATATTTTTTTGAGGGCGATATTAACGAGACAGACAATTCGACAATAAAATCAATCCAACTGGACAGCTTCAATTCACCGGGCGACAGGGTACAACCGGCGCTGAGCCATTTAACGAGGAAATGCGAGGGACAGGGACTGGGGTTAGCGGCTAGTTGGCAAACTATTCAGGGCCCTTCGGCGGGACAACCACCACACTGTCCCGTCCCCCGCGGGGCGACGTGCCCGACAAGAAAATTAGAGCCGGACGCAATTCGATGCAATTGGCCGGCGCAATCGCGTTTAATCGCCCCGGTTAACCGGCATAATGAAACGCCCGACCCGTCTACTTTTCGGCCAATAAACGTCAACCCCGATTCGCTCACAACCACTCAATTGAAGCTGGCGGTAATCAATTTTAAAGTGGATTATTTACGGCATCTCTGAAAGAACCTCGATTAATATGAAATTCTAATAACTAACATAATTAAAAACAAGGCGGTAAAATAGGACAGGTTTATGTATTCGGTTATAAATTATTACAAAATACGCAACATAACTGAATTGTTTTCTATTTTTTTCATTGCTACAGAGTGAGCGGCCTAAGTTTCCTACCACTTATAACTAATTTACGAACTGTTATTAACTACTAAGATGGAAGTACTCTCGTTTAATCAGTTGACATTCATCTTCAGTTTCAAATTTCACCTATCTTGAAACAGAGTAATTTACGCTGGTTTGATTAGGGTGCGGTTCATTTCGATTTTATCAATGTATTCAGTATATATGCCGCATTAGTTGAGAATAAAAGTCGACGCAGATTTGTATAATATCCTATTAATTAAATCTTGGACTACATTCCCTCGTGTTTGCACACGGGGGATATATTTAGGTTATCCACTAAATGAACCCTCTCCGAGTGTTTAAAGAGATATTTATTCAGGCTGTCCGGAGCTTAATATAAAAAAAAGTCACTCCCGCCCCTCGCGCTGATTGCTTACTCGCCTATCCGGCCCCGCCCCCTCTTTAAGATGGGAAAATGCAGTTCCCTCCTTTTTCCCCGCCACAACGGCCCCTACCTTCGTTTGACTTTGTATCGGGCGGAATTTTTCCAGGTCACCAAGTATTTATTGGAAAGCCGGAAAGCCCCCCACCCCCGCTTCTATCCCCAAAGAGCGCCGGAAGCTTTCGGATACTTAAATGATTCAGAATCGCCGTTGGTCCGATTTTGTTGGCCGGGCGCTTTCTGGCGGGCTAGTAATGTAACGTTACTATTCAACAGCCCTTGGTATACCTTGAGAGTTGCTTTAGTAATTGGAAGGGATAAATGTTTTTTCTGTTAGGAAATTATTACTTCTCTGCCTCCGAACATGTTCCAAATAACTTATATTATTCATATATGTTAATATACATCCAAATATATCATAGATTATTTATTTAAATGAAACGTTAACTCATAATTCCTTCACTACTGCATAATGAAAACGCATCTGGTAAACCTTATTATTGTAATGAATTATAATACTGAATTGTACCGTTTATTGTGATAATTAAAAAAAATACTTTAGTAATTTAGAGACAGCCTAAATTTCTATTGTTAGAGTTTATTATTTCGAAATTTGTTATTCGCTAATTTTAAAAAGAAATAATGCTCAAGGCGTCAAATACCTGTACATTTAATGGACTGCTCGTTTCACTTAATAAGTGCTAACAGGCAAATGCACCAGTCCAAAGCAGTTAATTTACACCGCCTCACTTTAAATTATTCATACTCGAAACATAAAACCTGGCTAATCAGAGATACAAACGTGGACTCCAAAATGAATCAATGTTAATGGCTCGGCAATAGGAATAAAAACTGTTGGCTTTGATTTATCACTTATTATTAAATCCGAGGCCATAATTCCGGGGCAACATTACACGGCTAGAATTTTAACGCGGGCTACTTAATAGTCATAACATTTCTCACTTTAGGGTGGGCAATAAAATTCAAGCTATTTTTTACACCGAACATTTTACCCGGCCATTAATTCAAGCTTAGTACGGTACAGACGTCTCAATTAACACGAATACAAAGAAATCATCATTTCCCCTCCTAATTGCATCACGGAACCTCTCTAGATTACGAAATTAGTCGTCGCCTAATGTATCCAGCGTTACCATCCCGTTACTTGCCGTACGTCAGAACTGAATGTACAATATAATTAACTTATGAAGAGCAGTAAAGTAGCTCCTAACGGTAACGGTTCCCATATTAATCCTGCACTTTAATCAAAAACAATAAAAATAGTATATTAATACACGAATAACCGTCGCACATATTATAATTACTTTTAATTCAGCGATTATCTTCTGACTAAACTAGCTGATTTGTTTCGACCCTAGACCATCTTCACACAGCAGAATCACGAACGTAACATTGCACTGTTATACTCAAGAATATTTTCATAATCATAGTTATAAAATACGTTAAAATGTATGCAGAAAATCACGATACATTTCGTCTACGATAAATTCTTACAAATAAAGTATATTAATAAACAGAAATACATTCACCTCACGTGTATTCTAAGTATACTGTTAGTGGAGATATACACGATATAGTATGTAAGTGACGAAATGGCGACCCAAAGAGCAGGCAGGTGGCCCCCTCGGGCGACCTAACGGTGACCAGGTATCGATCACCAGGCGCTGGGAGAGGCACGCCCTCTCCCTACAGGGTACCACCCGGGGGCTCCGAATAACTTAATATCTGGCCTCCAACGCAACAGGTGGTCCCGGAATCGCATACTACCGCCGGCCGGTGGAAGCCCCGACGGCGGACCAATGGGATTACAACGAAGAGCTATAGTTCGGTCGCGGTGGAGGTCCATTAGACACCCCGGTTGGATCCTCCATTCGCCCGATGTCGAATCAAGACTGAATCCGGGTGATCAGAATCAATTCAATTCTACTGATTCCCCAATTGATCGGTTCAGAAATTCCTTCAACGTGTGACGGAAGGGGGGGTGCTTTGCTCGGAATCAAGGAAAAGCGGCGCTAAAGAAGATTCGCAGCGCGAACGGTAAGAATGGTCCCAAGATGAAGAGGAATAAATCAGGTTCAGAAAGAAAGGTTAAAAGGTCAGTACTGAGAGCAAACTTTCACACATGCCGACCAGAAAACTGAACAAATAAAGGACTAACTACTAGTCATAATCGAAAATGCCACAAATTTACAGTATAATCCATTTAGTTACTTGAGTAACCACACCAGTAGTGTACGCGTGGCTGGGAATAAGCGTTTTCACAAATCTGTGGAACTCTAAAAACTCTCCCAAATAAAAAGGACTCTTCACGATGATTCCGTCACTTTAAACTGTTGCGAAGGAGTTCTTTCTTATGAATAAAAGAAGACCAGTTTAGCTAGGCAAATAAGCTAATTTGCATTATGCGAGTGCTTAGAGCGGTAAAAATTTAGTACGGAATTTAATTCCCCCACTCGGACAAGCCATTTTGTTTAACTCGACTGAAAACAGACCCGCTGTCAATGTTTAGAGAACAAAGATAAGGACGAAATTTTGATTCCAGCCTAACTCCAAGCGTCTAGGAGTTAGATCAAAACTAGGCTTAAATTTAGCTAAATTAATTAGATCCTTTAAACAGTATCAGGACAGAAAATGTGGTGTTCAGATGCAAAACCCAACAGGCTGACAAGAAGCTAGCGGGTATATATTAAAACACTTGGAATTGACTGGAGGCGTGTTCTCCAGAATATAAGAAGCTCACAAGGGGGTGCCGCCGCCGCTGCCGCCGCTAGTGTCTGGAGCCGGGCCGTTCCAGGACCTGCTTATGTTTGTCTTTCGGTCGGGGGTGCATTAACGCCACAGTTGGGCCCAACTCCCACTGGGGGATTAGCCGGCGGCCCGACCGAATTTTCACCGCCGAAACCGCCGCGACTCAGTCACCTGTTTTCACAATTTCCGGCCGTGCAAACATTTGTCGCTCCCTCTCTCTTACTTACCCACCACCCGCCACTTCCTGTGGATTAGGGGACCGCCCGAAAACCGAATCAACACTCTCGGAGGCCAATAAAGTAAGTGTGCGACTACCTGGGGCGTGGGGGGGGGGGAATTCCACGTGAAGAAAAACACCCGGGAGGAGTGACTTTGGGGGACGGATTTCGCCCAAGAGCCCAGGAGATTCTCCGTGTAAAAATAAATCAAAATTCTTAACCTCTACAGGTCTGAATTCAACCATCCTGACAGATTCAATAATCGTCCTCCCTAGTAAATATACTCCCTGATTTAACGGACATTAATCAAATATAATTTTGAAGAATATAGTTCGTATTTGAGGCTTGTAGACCGATGAAAAGGGAACCTCATAATGTAATGTTAAATTATGCTAAACGATGTAGCATCACAATATGCAGCTGTGAATTGATATTTCAATTATAAAAATATCGGAATGAGTAGGAATGGTTAAATTTAACATATGAATGAATAAAACATTCATAGGACACAAATACGGAAATATACGATCATTTGATAATGAGTTAATTCCATTAATATAATTGTAGACTCCTTTCGAATATTTTCCTCAATGACTGCCCACTGGGAAACAGAAGTGCATTACATTACGAATATGTAAACTAACGTATACGAGTTCTATAGAAGAATATAATATTTTAAGTCGTTTAAAGATTTTAGTTTGTGCGAATCCTACATTTTAATAAATTATTCCTAGTTTAATGGGAACCTAGTTTTAGAAATTTATATACACCGAGATAATAAGCCCAATAAACAATCTACCTATTAATTAAGGGAGCGGTCTCAAGATTTTGCTGCGGTAGTCACCAAGTTGTACATCTTTGGAAGTTTTGTAAGGGGAAGCGCTACAGTACACCCCAGGCGCCGCTCTACAGTTTCTAGATTACTTTAAATTTCATAAAAGTTGTTTACCGAGTTATAAAGTAATATTTTTCTCTTTATTTCCATTTTAGTCGTAAATTGTCAACATATTTATTCACTTTCAAGGTGTATTCGAGTGATATGTAATTTTATAATTTGACCCCAATTTTAATTTACAAGAATTTTGTACTTTTGCTTTGAAAAATAATTCTCAACGTTATCAGTCAAAAATTCCATAGATTCCGTATCCGAGGGAAATCGTCCTTTATTAGGGCATACAATGGAGTTGGGCTATGAGGGGTTAGTATCAGCTACCCCTGGGAGTATGGCTCCCACCTTTTCGGGATATGATACCGATTCGTTGAAGAGGATTCGATGCCTTTAGCCGGTACTCTTTCTATTCATTTCCAACTTGAATTCGAAACGAGAGGGTTTCAATTAAATCCCCTTATACATCGCATTAAAAGGGGGTTAAAACCTGATCGAAATAAACGATGAATTGTTGCGATGTAAATTGAGGGATAGCATTAAAACCAGAGTGGGCGGACCCTGAAATAAGTTAAAACCGATGGAGACTAGTGACCTGGCATAGAGCAAAGGTCGGGCCGGCTGGTGCCTCCCCACTAGAGTAAATAGATTGGAGGTCCTCTCACCACTTGAAGTCCTCCTTATCGTGCCCCCCTTGTCACCCCCAAGCGGCGCTCCCAACCCCCTCCATCACTCTCTCTCTCCTCTCTCTCTCTCTCTCTCCCTCGCTCCTTCCTCTTCCTGTCTTCACCTTCACGATCTCACCCGGAGATTACTTGGTGGGACTTGAACGGAAGAGGAGGCCTTTATGTTTGTTCCGCACCCTATGAAATCGTCTAATTGGTTTTCTCTTCCTCTAGTTTTTTGCGAGGGTAGAAACAATCCCCCAAAACAAATCCACTTGTTATTCCGTCCGCGGTATCGTTATTATTAAGAGCAAGAAAGTTCTTTAGTGAAGGAATCAGGTCCATCAAATATTGAAAAATTAATGCATAATATTTCCTAGATCGCATACTAACCATAGGTCAATACTTCTGGCGAAAAAATATCCAGCATGGGTAGTGACTGCACGATTGATGATTTTGCAGTCCTTAGTGGTACACTATTAACGTAAACAGACACGAAGCCAGTTATGAGCATAATGTGCAATTACTACCTCGGTAACAAACTGTGAACAGACTTGATTACTATCTCGACTCTAATTAACGAAGAATGGATGAACGTTCCGGTGCTTAAATGAAATAAACCCCTTAATAAGACTTGAAATAGTTCTTCAATTATGTTTGTCTTGATAACCCTTCCTAATGCGAAGTAAATATATGCTTTGAAAATCCCACTGATTCGGCTGACTCAATTAACACTTGCACTTCATCAGTGCACTTTTTCTTTCTTCAGTAAGAAAAATTAATTTAGAAAGTGATTAGTCTTCTTCTCAAGAAGCGGTTGTAGAAATTGTTCTTGGAATACGAATATTGCAATGAAACGCTTTATTTGCTAACATCTCAGAGAAATGTTTGGAAGACGCAAGAACAGATATCAAACAACTAACAAAAAAGACGATATATCTTATTTGATTTAATTTTTTATTTAATTATGTCTGAAGTGATTTAATAAGAATTCAAACGCTTCCTTCATTAGTGGTCAATTCTTTTTGGTCCTGAAAAGTAAACTTAGATTCCAATATATTCGCAAAACAAATCACGATGCGTTTCTGAACATTTATCAGGCATGAAGGGGGAAGGGATATAAAATTAGCATCGAGTCCTACTTTAAAAACAACGAAGGAGCTCAAATAAATCGGACCTAGGAAATATACCTTACACGCTATTCCCAATGTAAACGCTCGGAGGGCCTCTCTTTTCGCGGCGCACCCCCGTCCAACGCATTCCCGTCATGAATAAATTGCAATTGGGCGGGAACACACCCATCGCTCATCTTTGATGCATGTCCATTACGCGTCAAATTAGCTCATCTCCGTCGTGCCGGTATTAGGCCGGAGGCCGAGGCGGCTTGTCGCCCCAGGGGACACACGGGTCACCACTTCCAGAACAGTATTCAAACCAAATTATGAATTTCTGCACTAAGTTTCGTCGAAAACCAATAATATAATTTTGTGAAAAATGAACATAAGTAAAATAAGAGAAATTTTTCGTTTTTTCTTACCATAAATAAAGTTTCTTATACAACGTAAGGTGATTAATTGACCATTCATACCACTTGGAGAGGTGGCAGAAAAATGTTTTGTTTGAAGGGGCCGTTTATTACAGGAAGATGAAACCAGGAGTGCGCTCATTTAAATGGAAGCCGGGAATGAGAACTTACTTTCACATTAATAAGTTGGGGGACCGAAGAGATCTTATTTGTATCTGTTTACCCAGATGGGACTCTCAACACACCGTGTCGGCGTCATTTAAATGCAAAGCATTTAGCCGGGCCGGCGCGTTACTCGGCGGGCCCTGCCGGCCAGGAATTTAAGGAAAGCGCTAGCTAGTATCTCGATCCAAATTTGGATTCAAGAAATTATCAATGTTCCGTCGCGCGGAGGTCGCTGGCAACGGTTGAGGAAGACAGAACTTTTTTCGCCAAGTTCCTGTTGCCACAGCACGCTACATAAGGCTTAAAATTGAAACAAAACGCGAGCCATTCTGCCTTATAGATGAGATCTAGAGACCTTGTTCTTAGATTAATGATTACAATAAATAAGAAATGTGGAAATAATGACATAGAATTATAATTATGGCTCGTTCTGCCGTTCGCATGCTTGACTGATGACACTAAAATATAAAAATACTTCCAGAAATCTTATTCTAGAAGGGTTTCGTTAGACGTATGGAAACAATATTACTATTGAAACGATATTATTTTATTTTACATGGTAGTTAACTATTCTATTTTCTGTTATTCAAAACGAAAGCCCTGCTTATTTTCACGGTGCACGTAAAGTATACGCCCCTCCTGGGATCAGAACAGTCTGAAAAGGCGTAGAAAGGCGTGCAAACGAATAAGGGGAGAAACAAGGGGGATTAAATAAGAAATTAATTATTAAAATCGCTCACAGCGGGGACCCCGGAAATCCCTTCCGAAAGTTTATTCCTTCCGGCATCGACCAGAATTGCCTTTTCTTCGGAGAACCGAAAGGAAAAAAGTTTCCAGAGGAAAAGGAGTTTCTTCTTCATTGGCTCTGAAAGCAATAAGGCCTCGCCAGGTAGAGTTCCGATCACGCCGAGGGACCATTCGCCCCGGGAAACAGGAACTTAGACCGACCTCCTTTAGATCACACAACGTCGCCGCCGCTTTTAATGACCATTAAAATAATTCTTAAAGGCCTTTTAGAAATGTGCCTTTACATTAATTTCAGTCTTAATTTAACACCGGAACAATGGAATGTGTTCAACAAGCTTCTGAATTCAGAAAACGGAGTTAAAAAAATAATTATCCTCGGTTTTTTCTACTTCATTTATGTCATTGAATAAGTCTTAGTCCACTAGGAATTTAGCTTTTAAAAAAAAATCTTTGACGCGAACATTCAATAACAATTTCAATACATTTAAATTACATATTTATTTCAAATTAAAAATAGATTTCCTGAACTAGCATGCATTATTTTTCGGTCCAACGATCAAGCCTGAAACCACCTCAACATAAAAATTCTAAAAACGTTCTGAAAATTACACGCCTACATTATTTTAATACAAACTCTGTCCCGTATAAAAATAATAATAGCAATAAAAATCTGTTAAGTTATTCAGCACAGAAGTAGAGCAAACATACGCATAATGGCGCATTAATGGGGTTTGAGAAGAACAATAGATCGCGAGCTACTTACAATACCACTCCGGTTATTCTGATTCCATAAAAAAGTAAATTATTTTTCAGTTCCGGTAAGAACAGTTAAGCAATTGAAGGGCGAAATTGGATGATCTCGTTACCGGGGACAACTTCACTTATGTAAACGGTCGGAAATAATAGACCCTCCGGTCCCCGTTTCAGAGCGGGGGATAATCACGTCCCCCTTTAATTGCACAAGTGCCCTAGACTCCACCAACAGCCCAGAGAGTACCAATTTTATTTCCGTAAATTGAACGCGGGTAAAAAAGAAAAAGACCATTCAAACCAATTGAGAAAATATAATAATTTTAAGATAATGTTGAAATTTAACATTATCACCACACTCGACTGTCACCGTCTTAATTACCAAACCATTTTACTGACGATGGTGTCTACTCATTACGGCGAGATACAAGAATACAGGCTATTTATAGATTATCCCAAATAATCGCCATTGGAGTTTTTATTACAGTTTTAAATGTGCCTCAGTAAGCTAACGAGCCGACATGAATCCAACGGCAAAAGGAAATGAGAAAAAGGAAGCCGACTTTGTAAATTATCCGAATGAGATTCGATCCCGCCCGCATGTCCTTTTACAGGAAATGGGTCGCAGTTTGAGAGATAGGATTTTATTTTTTAATTCAATCTAACCGGGATTTCGAGATGCACTCAACGGGGTCGAGGTCAGATTAAAGGCAAATATTTCTGTTTTACAGGCCGGGTTCCAACCTTCCGGAAGAGCGGTTTCCGATAAAAACCTCCCGGCCCACCCGGACATGTCCGCATCCACCGACCAACACTCGTCAAATTTCCCGATGCCCATTAGCCCGTTCCCATTCATATTCCTTTTCAATCCGAAGCGCGCAATTAAACTAATTAAAGTTTGTACACTCGGAACATCTTCGCAATGAATGGACATACACCTAAATATCATTTTGAGTGAGGGTTTTTTGACTTGGCCGTTTCTGAGTCCAGTCTTCAGCTCCTGATGAACACTCAAATACTCATACTCATATTTCAGGATAGCAGACAGCTGAAACATAAACTCGCCTCAAAAAAAAAATATCCTTCTTTCTAACCCTTTTTTGCTGTGTCGTTAAATTCGTTGATGTCTGTTGTAGTTGCGAAAATAGTTTGTATAAAATGTTCAAGTATTCTTCGCACTAGATTACAATCGGACAGAATACATTGCATAAGGTGGGATCTAAAAGCATCATCCCAAATTGGTACAAAGGTACATATTGTGTAATATCCAGAACGATGTTAAAGACTATTATAGGAACGTCACAATCAGACTGTATATGTAACCGACAAAAAACTGAAACAAAATTAGATTTATCTGGACTGGAGAAACATAAGAGAAAAGTTGAAGTAATGTGATAAAATTTCAAAGTGAAACCGGCAAAATAATTACCGCGTTAATCCAATAAAATCGCTATAAATTATTGAGGAAATGGTGTTAGTGATTGTGATTTGTAATTACAGTGAAAAACAATCGAAACTTACAACTCATAAGGGGGAGTTGAGAGGGACGCTCCTAAAAAGCCGTTGCCCGTAAGGGTGAGAGAGGGAGTGATGGGGAGCGAGAGAGAGAGACCGCAGGGAGGCCAATATTCCAGCAGACATTTTGAACGGCCAAACTGAACAATGGCCAGGAGGGGGAAGTAGACAGCGGGGGGCTCTAATGGAGCTATAAATGAAACCGGGACCGGGACGTATTGAGGTAGGGGAATGGGAAAGAGAAAAGCGGGGAAAAATTGTTATAAGTCCAGGGGGAGAAGAGTCAGACTAAGACCGGGGCGTCGCCGAGGTAAGTGCAACTATCAGGGCCACCTGGCGCCCTACCACAAGGACGAAGAGGGCCCTAATTGGACCGGACACAAAGAGCGCCTCAGTGAAAAACAGCAGACATGAACGTCTCCGTATAGCAGCTATTATTAGTAAGATCTTGGAAACATTTTGGCATCAATTTAATACCTTTACATTAAATATTGTAACGTGGAATTGATTCTAGATTAAATATTTACAAGAGAATCACTGATACGTCCCGTTTTACAACTTGGGAAATCTGGATCTGGACTGCTTCGATTTTGCGGCTATACAACAATAATATTATTCGCTACCTACCGGTAGGATGGCGTTATACTGTAGTTAGAACTCCGGTTAGCAGAGGTTGACCCCCCTCGCTATTACGGGATTTTTTCTATGTTTGGAAACCACCTGAGCGAACTCCAGTGGAAGCGGTTTTGCCCCTTACTTCTGGGGCCCACTCGGAGTGTTTGCTTCCGACGTTTCATGGTAATATTGTTTACAGAATGGGGGGAATCAATGGACCAAATTGAGACTGTCATTCACTACAACTGCAAATTTCAATACTGAAAGACCAGCTACACATATATACACGAAGCATTGAAATTTTTCCCTAAACGATAGACAATAATATGGTCAAACGTAATGCCTGTACACAATAAAAGTTTATACCGCGCGGAATACTGTGAATACGTAAACATTTTAACAAAAAGTTACACGGGTGGGCAATCTAAAAGAATATAGAAGAAGAACAGTCTCGAAAACAGTTCGACAAATCGGAAAACAGTTTTACTGAAAGTTGTGTGCGCTTCTCTTTTATTTCTAGTCTTAGTGCCACTTTCGAGAAAAACCGCTAAAGTCCGTAAACTTACAGCAGACTGGTAAGTTCCAAGACGGAATTTCTTCCGGAATCGATTGGATACTTACACGAGGTAGTGATATTTTAAAAGTTATTTACCCGAAAGTTATTACTGCACACTAGCAAAAATATTCTTTTTGTTTAAACAACTAAAGTAGTCACCAAGAAATTAAGAAAATTATGTGAATGCAATTAAAAACCAACAGGACAATCAGTGTGTAAGGCGTGAGCCAATTATCATTGCAAGTTCTAAAACTGAATACCAGTTCTAGTCGGGTACACCAGCTAGTAGCTCACATTTTTCTTGCTCGGGTAAATTAAGAAAAACACAGAAAGGATAAAAACCCTTTGAGAATGGCGAACCTGCAGTCGCCAGGTGGATAACGCCGGTGGTGGGCCACCTATTTTGGCCGAACGCCAATAAATCCGGCCAGGGGCCGGACAATTCATTGACCATCATATCCGGTTCGAATTAGGGAACATGCGGAAGGGGGCCTCGGCCGGGCCAATAACGAATATTTCGGCAGAATCAATCATTCGTTAAAATTATCATATCATGCGTAAATTCAAACTGAATAAAGGTCGTCCCAATTAGTTTGCCCAACTTATTCTCATTAAATCGAAGTGAACTCCGATTTCAATAATTTGAGAAAAATATATCTCGGAATATAATTCCAACAATATTTTCCTGCTGTCACGCTGTGACAATGTATACTACCGATTGTTCAACACTCCATTATAAGAACAACATGGACAACAAAGCAATGTAATTGAAATGAATGAAAGAATTTCCCTCCTTTATACAGATAACAGTTATAGACTGTTTGGTGAATGCATGTAATACACGATAATGCATTAATAATCCGTACTTGCTCATCCTAATCATATGATCTCAGTTAGAACTATTTCCCACTATATTATTGATTAGGATTTTGACTTCGTTAACATATATGTCAGGTTTTACAGGGCGGAAAGATAAATTAAGTGGAAGTGTACATCGTGTATATGAAAACAAAGAATATGTCGATTATTCATTTCAGTGTATATCAATATGCGAATGAAAACAAAAGGCCATTAAAAATTGTAGTCTGTACACTTTTTTCGTATCAAAATAAACAAGTACAACAATGTACTAATACACAGGGAAAAATCGAAGCCCCTCCTTAATTTGCCGCAGTATCGGACAATAAGCGGTCGTCAGAACAAAAGGAAACCGGTGCCCTAGAATAGGGAAAGTAAAAATGAGACTCGAACATGGAGGAGGAAAAAATAGGAAATGAAAGGGAGGCAACCCCCAAAGAATAATTTCCAACTCCTTTTACCACCCCGAAAGGGGCACACTATTTCCAAGAATAAATATTTAAACCTAAAATCAAATGCACGCTACCAATTTACAGTGTCATTATAAAATCCGTACTGAAATATGGCGCAAGGAAAAATATCTGTTGCACGGTTTGCAGCAACCTTAAGATTTTCTTTTACTTGAATACAATTCTTAACTCTTATTAAGAATTTATTTCTGTGGCCTACAAAATGGTTAATGGGGTATTCCATAAGTACCATCGTGACGAAGCACGACCGGCATATTGAGGTCAAGACATTGTGCGTCGCAGGTTTAAACTCTTCCCCGCTGATCCCTCGTAAATTTAACGCTTTAACATCTCGGCTTCATTAGGGCTGGCCCTCGTGAATAACGCAAATCCGGGAGGGCCGGATTTAACGCCGGTGCAATATCGCCGCACTCCAATTAACAGACATTAAGAATACACGGGGGATAAGATTCAAATTTGCACTTTAACGAAAATCTCCGCCGGGGTCCCTCCCAATCGCTGTGACGCCAATCTCACAGTGCCCGACTGATCTAAACATCCGAGCAATCAAAGGAAGGGCCGAACTTCGAACATTGAAGATGAAGTATGAGAGAAAACATGAAAATTAATCCTGTTTTAGTTCTCGGCGATCCCGTCATAATAATTTTAGAGTGGCGATTATTATGTTTTTAGAAATACAGAGGATATTATATCAATCATGCACTTGATATTATAAAAACCTGGAAATAAATGTTGGTAGAAGCTAAACTGCAAGAAAATAGTGTGTTGGACTAGGAATGAGCCTCCTCCACGGTGATTAAGCCGGATCCAAAAATTTATTGTTGGATATAAAATGGATGCAAACAAAATTTTAGTTTATATTTTCTCATTTATATTATTAATCCTTCTAAATAATAGAAACGATTCATCCATATACACTCATGTCGATAGACGACGATAACTAATCAGACTCGCTCCAAACTCTTAATATTCAAACTCGGTTCTCGTTTACACCACAATCGTTCTTTAACTTTCCTCATTAGTCGTCGGAGGCAGGATAAAAGGCAGCGGCGTTTCGAGGAATCCAACGTCAGTGGAACGTCCCACGTTCAAGTTGTCTTAACGACGCAACGCCCCCTTTTTATCGGAATCCCGAACAGGCCCAGGAAAGCGCCTGACACTTTTCTCCCCACTTCACCCCTTAATTATGCGCGCACCGCTTAAAAAGGCCTACTCCTACTGCAGAACGGGGGGAGGGGGCAAGGCCTGAATATCCGCTGATCCTGCCACTTTCATTCGGGTGTTTCATCACTCTCCCGGCTCCCGAACCCTTAATCCGCCCGAGAGCGACCTATCCCCGGGACAAGAACAAGGGGGTTCGCTGTAATACTGTTTCCGTCCTAAGCAATAATTCTATAGCAATAATGATAAAATGAAATACGGAGCAAATTAAATTTCAAGCTCAAGTTCGAGTGTTAAGAAACGTTTTCAATTGGATGAATGTAGGTTACGTTAAAATAGAATCAGTCAATAATTTGGTCAGCAAAACTTAAAGCATAGTAAAGGCCTATAAAAACGGAATTACTCAAATACTTTCAATGCGACCTGTATATTAGTTTTGGAAATATAATTCGACAGAAAAAAATCGTAATCTATTTACTGCCTTTAATATTATATAAAACGGAATAGCTTAGGACTTTATATTGCAGGACATTTCAAAGGCTTCGAGGTTAGTTCAAGACCTGGACAACCTGATAAAAACCACATTTAACTAGTAAAAATAAAATATTGTGCAATAACGAGGCAGTAAAGGGAAAAATGCTATCGGGGTTCAATGGACACAAGGGTCGGCTTCCACAGAGGTTTGTGGCGATAAAAAAATCGGGCTTATATTCGGGTCCTTCCGGTCCGCAGATTTTGCCTTATTGTCCCCCGAAAATCAAGATTCCATTTGGGAAATCGAACCCGCCCGGCAAAAGGAAAAGAAATATCAACCTCGCAAAGTTCAATAAATGCCATCGAAAAAAAATAAAATCAAATTCGAGCTCGACAATAAAAAGATAATATAAATGCCCTTATTAAAAAGGAGCAGGAACCCCTTTCACAAGTTAAAAAAGTGGTCGCGGTTATTTTAGTCGTGCCAGTTATTCTACTTTAAATAATGTTAAAAGCAATTCATTTGGATTTCCATGAAATGAACATATTTTCATGGCAACATTACAGTAAATAAAGCGATTTCGTTGACATGACGGTATTTAAATATTGAGATAATATAGAGACATTAAAACAATATTCAGATACATTGATATAAGTGGGGCTTCATACGTCGTTCTCTGGTTAGTATTATATTATATAACTAATAATAGCAATAATACTCATACTGGCTCAAAGCTCCTCCTACAATATGGTCCCGAATACTGCGGATCTGGGTCGAGCTGGAATCGCATTTCAAAGACCGATACAACTTCGGAGTGCGGAACCCCCAGCGATCGGTGGGAGAGGAGCCGTCGCCGCCGGCGGCTGTTCGGTGATTATTGGTCCAATTAGCGATCGACGGCCCCTCGGACCGACCAATTTCTACGGCAGAAAACATCCCACAATAAAGTACCTATAAAGTGGGACAAACCCACTGCCAAACAACATCCAGGTACCGTGGTCGATACAGGGATAAGGGAATTGAACAAATGGCACGCTCTAACGAAGTACACCCTACCGACGCTTTTGCCGCCACAGTTAAAACTGTAATATAACAGGTTCGGGGAGTACAGGAACTTTGTATCCGCATTTCTGAACAGAGACACATTGCCGCATAACAATTTCAATAAATGAAACCCTCATGAATCCCACCTAAATAACGGGCAACATTATTTTATCAATAAAAGGTATAATTTTTGTAATTCTATTTCTATATAAGAATATTTTATATAAGAAAATTGACAGACATATTTCTCAACTGTTACTAGCAGCTGAACGACACACGATACAAAAATATTATTAATATTTTAACGACCAAATTTACGAAAATTCTAAGCAAGCATCTAAGATTAAATTTACTCGATAACCTGGTTTTTAGGAACGATATCGGTATAAACTGAGAGCCGAAATAAAGACTATATACGTTCGTTATCATTGGAGCCACGTTAAACGCAAACGAATTCATATCAATCCCGGCGTATAGGGGGGATAGGAAAATTTCAATTTCGTTACCAGCTTTTCACAGACCACCGAATTGCGACGGTAGGGGCCCAATTTGAATGAACCGAACCAGAAGAAATCCCTGGCGCCGATATATTCGGGATTACAACATATTGGAGGGCTCGGATATTAGGAACATGTGAAAACCCGCGGAAGATCCGCGAACGGGCCCTGAGTCCACATCCCAATTCGAAATGAATACACCCCGTTAACCCCGATGGGTTCAGTTCTTCTCGAGTATCCGGGCGTGGATTTTATTCCGACCCCATTTGGGACAGGATTTATCCAACATCTCAAGGGGTACGTCAACCCCCCCCCCTCCACCCCAGCACAAGGTGAGCTCGTTTAGAATCAACGTGATGATAAAACTGCAGCGAATACAAATATAGCGGGACAAAAGGGTACCTGATATACGGAGCAGTACTTGAATTGGACCTAACCTTTTTTTCCTTTATACAATTTTCATAATTTCATAACATTTTCCACATATTCCACGTTTCGATTCCCAGTTCTATGGGTTACAAATGCTCTAACGCTTTCTCAGACAGTTGTCAGTATTACAAAACGCTCATCATCAGCAGACACATTTAAGAACATTCAAAAACACAATAAAGCTATTGACGACACTGTCACTGCAAATGTTCTGCGAAATTTTAACGATAACGGTTCTAGTAAAACTTTATTTGAATCATGACTGAAATGTAAATAAAATTCGGAGGCTGTCGATTTTAAAATCATAAATTCTGTATTTACGGCACTCCCTTCGAATACCAAATGCATACATCAATTAAGCATTTGAATGATTCAATTACGTGGAATCAAAGAACGAATTTCGTAAATAAACATTCCTTAAAAGGAAATAAGGAATATAAAGAACACGGTGTATTTGAATTCAACCCACTTACTGAATCAAGCAAATCGAAAAGCGAAGCAATTCTGAAACCTGTAATTTATAACAGCTTATGAATTTATAAGAGCTAAAAAGAATTTTTTGTCACTGCAGGCTAATTGCCATTTCATTTTTAAAAAGAAGATTTAAAAATCTCTAATATAATAGTATACATCATTTATAGTTCGCCAGAAGTTTCCGTATAGAGAAAGTTACATGTCTTGAAATAAGTTTTCGGGTTAATCATATTGTGCTTAAAATGATGCTGGTATCATATCATACTGCTTTTTGTAGAATTGATTGACATTATGTAAATAGAATATAATTTTAGAAATCTCAGTTTTCTATGGGATAAAAATGACGCTCTTTTTTGCTATTGCAATGGACACAAACGGTTCTCCAAAAATAGATTGTAGCGTGGACTAAAAGCAGGTTCGTTTTTAAAACAGAATCCGGATCAAAACAAGATTAAATAAATCGGGTAATTTATTGTTTAAAGCCAACTCCACATTTCATCAGGCGGAACGAATCTACGCTGCCATTATTTAATTAATTCGTATTCGGATTGGGCCGACAGGACGCAGAAGGTCGCGTCGCTTAGAGGGGAGCAATTCAGAAATTGGGACGGTGGCCGCATCCATCTAAGTGGAGTAATAAACCACTCGTCGCGGCGGATAATTTGGGAGATCCTGAGTATGCTAACAAGCGGGCGAAATTCCTTGCCTGTTTAATCAAGCGGCAAAACGCCCCAAGGACGGTGGCGCGGAGGCCCCGCCAACTATTCCCCCGGCCGCAACAGTCATTAGCTCCCACTGCCAAGGACAGCCCCTACTTCCTAAATCGCGGTCACTAAAGGAGACGATTATTAGAATATTATCTAATTAGGATGACTAGAATTTAACGTCAAATCTATCAAAGAAGATCTATCAAATTATCGAGTTTTACAATTGGAGGCGGATCGGGCCCAGCTCAAAATTGGATTCTCAGTATCGTCAGTAAAATTTAATTAGTGCTAATAACTTTAATGCACCTCACTTCAGCTTTTAATGCCAACCGCCTACGAGGTATTCTGTCCGCTCTGTGACTACAACATAATTATAGGCATTCGACGTGCGTATGTCTCGTAGTGAACACATAGTGGAGATAGAATATCAAATCAGGGATGAAAATCCCGGATCTAGGGAATGATGACTATTCTGCTCGGATTATACTGATATAAATATTTTTATATAATTTCGTAATAATCGGAATGTTACGTTGACACACGTTACATAGTTAAACGGTTTCGTTTTAGTGAAGGACTTAATTTTGACCGAACAATCCTCCATTTCGGAAGTGTTAAATCCAAAATAAGGGAGCTAAACAATTGTAATGTTATTTGGTTCGATATTGTAAATAATCCCGGTAATAATTTAAGAACTAACTGTTTTAAACCAAATTCTTACAATAAGTCCCTTTCTCTTACAGACAACGATATATCTTAATTTTAATTTAAAATTAATGGTCCGTGTGATTAAGACCAAATTACACATAATTTATTGGTTAAGTGTACATTGTTAAAATAACAGTTTCTCAAATTTTACATCACCTGGGATGGCCTATTTGTTAAGTATAAATAGTAAAGGCGAATATAAAAAGGGCGAGAGAAGGGGCAGATAAATAAGGAATAAATGAGTCAGCCAATAAATTTGCGAAGGCCGCACTTAACTCCCCGCCGACTCTATATAAGGCTGTCCGATTCTTCTTTACCTTTAAGACGAAGTACCCGGGGAGTTTTCCCGGGAAAAACCATGAATACAGATAACGGTAATAAGGCGGAATAACTGCATTACAATATATATTGCGCATTATCGCACAACGGGGTCGTGTCCATAAGTCATGAAAATAGTATCGAGTAGTCGGGCTATCTCCAGAAAACGCCTATGCAAATGGAGATCTACGCCTGGCTGTTTTTCTGCTGAATTTTTGACAACAGCTCAGGAATGAACTCATTCCACAAATTTAGCCCTTATAAAACCAAAAACTGAGATCTAATAAGAAGTCAACAGAAGCTCAATCTTCAATTCCTTCAATGTGCAACTAACAGCTTTAACGCTATTGCAAAAAATTTCGTTGCTAATACTTAAATGTTGGTACAAATGTCATAATTTACATCAAACAAATGGTATAACCGGTCTGTAACAAAAATAGAACAGATGTTGCTTCTACGGCAGGTAGTAGAAACGCAGGTTGAATGTCTGCAATATATCATAAAAGAACAATGGGAAAATTCACGGGAAATTAAACATTTAACAGACACGCCAACGGCAACTTTGACTAAGGTGGGAAATTTTAGTGCGCTCCTTAGTTTTAAGGCCGATTCTCAGTTGTGTTTTAATAGGTTTGTTAAACTCCAGTTATAATTTCACTGATCCAAGACTACTACTGCACTCGCGATCAATTCAAATTTGCAATTCAAATTATTGCAAGTGGGGCTCATATAACACCCATTACAATTCAGTGTCTGAACATTTTAGTGACACTAAACAACAGGACACTAATAAGGAATAAATTAATAGCGCACGGACTTCAATTTTGATATAACATTTCCCGCTACGATAGGTTCACTGATATTTGATACGCCCGTTCACTTATACCTTCTGTTATAGTCTCACAATCGTTACCATGAGCTGAGTTAGTTACTTAACTTTTCCAGCAATAGTAATAATCCTATATAATCGATACAATGCTAGTATTTCCAAAATTCGATAAAGAACTATATTGATTGTCTTCCACTTTTTGATGATGTAAATAAGATACAGGGAACGACAATAGCAGCCACTCTCGACTACTAAACGAAATGGAATAACATTTGTTTCGAAGGCGTGAAGTCTCAAGCCCCAACGGTGAATTCGCGCCTCTCCGTCCGCACTTCGCATACATTCCTTCGGAATCTACATAAAATTCCACTCCTCGCGCACGACTGGAACATAAGACGGGTTGACATTATCAAATTTACGAATCCCCATGAGAGAGGGCCGCGAGAAGGAGGTGAAGGGAGGGAGGGGGGTTTCTCGCGTTGAGAAAACCAGCGCGTCACACGAAAGGTATTCACGTCGTTGCGGACGGCAAAACCGGTACGAAAATAGACCAAATTAAAAACCGATTACGACCGACTGTCTACAATGAAACAATACAAATAGAGACAATTGTGCCCAGAGAGGTGAACAATGGACCACTTTCCGTTTCTCGCATAAATCACGCCCCTCCCACAGGGTGAACTTTAACTCGCCGTGCCTCAACCTGTAATAACACGTACGGGGCGCGCGCGGAGATACTTTCGAATGCGGTGATAATACATGCATGAAAACACGGCGTCTTTATATATCGCCGGCAATAAACTTGCCCCTATCAGCATACGGCGGCCACTTAATAAAATCTGCCGCCCGAGCTATAAAAATAAGTAGTGGTCCTATACGGGCAGGCCCAACTAACGTAAATCACGACTTTCTTTGGATTAAGGTATTCCCTTCCGACCAAATATAACCGGCAAATATAACCAAAAATATTCACGTTTATTAATTAAAATGCACTCAAAATTTCCTGTGTTTAGAAACCACGTGAGCGTGTTTCTAGACCTATTAACATTCTTTGGGCGTCGGTGATCTAAAGAATTTAGTTGCTAAATTAGTTAAATGTTTACCGATGAAATGTAGTTGTCAATATCTACTGTACTTGATTAGTACTTGAATGACATTAAAAGGAGTATTGAACTTTCCGCGCAGTGTACTGAGGGTCGCAAAAAAGACTCTCCTCTATCTAGGCCAGGTGTTTTTCGGACAGTGGATAAACTGGCTGGATAAGTACAACAGTACCCCTTCCAAGTCCTACCCCGCCTTCTAACCCTACATCTCAATAACACTTGACCGTCCTACGTCGCAAGTCTAATGAAAACAGACCGGGTTTGGTGAGGAACAGCAGCGCCGGGAGGGACCTTCGCCGGCGTTACTGCGGGGAGTATGAATTTAATTATATCAGCCAGAAGACCCTACATTCCTTCAAGCGCAAGAGTTTATGATCATATGGTTTAATTTTCTGAGGCTATTTTCAAATTTATAAAAGGATTATATTCAACCTCCCGTGTTTTTGGCAAAGTTTCTATTATAATTAATTGAAATTCACAGAAAACTTTACGATAAGAGGCGTTTGTGATTTTGTAAGAACATTATCAAAGCTCGCGGTCTATAACTTACAGAAGCCGATAACTTTATAACCACAAAAGACTATCGGAGCCGTCAAATATTAGCGCTAATCAGTGCTAAGTGCGGCAGCGCGATTGTGGCCTTCTGAGTTCGGGAACACGAGTAGTTCGGGAAGTCGGAGTGTGTCAGCACGAGCCACCGAATTGGAAACAAAACTCGCTAACTCCTCCCTTCGCTTTCGGAGCAATTTAATCAACACGTCGGCGCCGAGAGCGCTATTCGTTTCGCGATGTGACCCGAACGCCATTTCGAATAATATAATTAAAACAGTCCCTACAAGTCGCCACTTTCCCGACACGTTATAATGCTCGCATCTGTTTATAACAGGCAGTCATCTTTTACGTTTTAATGAGCTTCAAAATTGACTTACCGCCTAGTGATTCCCCTCCACGGCTACCTGGAATGGACAAAACAGTATAATTAGTTTCAATGAAATATAAACATCCAATAGTACATAATCAAAACAAAATTAGAAGACCCCAAAAAAATCATCACTGGTCCCTTACTACAGATATAATGTATTGGAGTTGCCCACCAAAATCATTATGCTGGACACTGATAAGAGAGAATACTGCTAACTTGCGTTGAAATATTAAATGAAAGTTATATTAACTTCCGTAAGGTAATTTGTTACAGGTCTAATTATTAAATATTAATAATGGCTTAATCCAAATGGGTCCTAGACATTTTTGCTGACCTTTAAAGCTGCTGAGAAAAACTCTGAAAGATCTACGGCGCATTAAAATTTACCCGGCAGGATAAATATATAAATTCGACGCTCGGCGTTGGAGGGCGCGTCCTAATGAATCACCGCGGTGAAAACACTTTTTAAACCCTCCAGCTGGCACAGTGTACACTATTAAATAAGAAAAAGCACAATGGCAAAATCTAATACTGGCCCAGTATATTATCTCTGGGCGCTCTGGCTTCGCCAATGCATACACTTCACGGGCGAAAATTTATGGCCCTAAGCAGAAGAGGAGACGATAGATTATTCAACAGGGACAAAAGGCCACCGGAGCTATAAAGAGAAAAACAAATTATTTTGTAGGAATTTCCACCTTCCAAATATAACATAAAAGGATATTCCAACTCAAACGCCATAATATGTCACACTGCCGAGAGAAAATATTGGAATGAAGTAATATGTGAATCCGTGTGAGGGCATAAAATATTTTAACCTGATTAAAATTTTATTTTTTAGGAGTTACGTTGCTGTTACATGGGAGAAGAAGATTGCGGGGGCGAGATAATAATTATTGTCACATGTCGCTCGGACGATCTCTTATTTCTAACAGTGTCTTGAGAAAATGTTTAGCATTCATGAATGATACAGTTCATTTTTCATAAATGAATTAGTAAAAATCCACAACTGTCCAGGTATCAGCGAATCTTCGTCCGGGTAAATAAAGAAGTCAGAAATTCAGTTTTAGGCTGAAAAAAAACCCGGGGGACGCTTAAAATATTCATTCTGCAGGGAAACAAAAGGCAATCAATCGGGGAGGAGGAAGCACGAAGTCGAATCGATTCCCCCGATTCTGGTCCTCAGTATTCAGGAGATCGTGGAACCGCCGCTAACGAACTGTTCAATGCGGGGGATCGCGACCAAAAGAACGTGCCCTATATAATAGAGGGCTGCAACAGATTCTTCCGAAAATACCTTAAGTGGGTAAGCAGTGTTATAATGCAGTCGGCAACAATAAAAGATCAAAACTGTAAAGTAACAATTAGTAGTAAGTCAAGCTCTGAAGAAAATTGCATTGTGACAAGTTCCCTAGAGTTCCTCTTCTGGACATTAGGCTTGCTTACAAGACAGCAGCGTCAACACAGAAGAACGCAAGAATTATTTTATTCCCAAGAGTTTTGCTAAAAGTTCGATTAAAATTGGTATCTAAAACGGCTGCGGTAATAGATGAATATTCAATCCAAACCTCAGGAATATCCATATTCCAAGCAATTCCACATAAAATGTTATACGGAAGTCGTGGAACAACTGGAAAATTATCGATTATTTTCCTGAATAGTCGCCGGCCCTTTGGGCCTTAACTCCGCAAATTGAAGACCGAATAACGGGCTTAGAAAGAGCGGACCTTTTATATAAGAGGGGCGTAAACGGCGTTTCCCATTTGCGAGGGGTCGAGGGAAGTCTTAAACAGTCCGGCGAGGCGCGGCCCACCCCCAGGAGAAATACGGGAGGAAGTAATCAAGGACCTAAATAGAGCCGGAAAAGGGTAAATATCCCGGGGGCGGATAATGCGGGGGTCAGCCCAGTCCAAGGATTAGATTGGGGCCCAAGCCTGGGGAATAATCCGAAATTAGGAAAACCACAGTTGAAGACTTCTGGCCCAGATTCACCTCAACTAATTCAGTAGACGTCGGGGGATATAAAAATATTTTGTTTATATTTTATGAAAGGCAAGACATGATGCCTCGTTATATTAAATACAGGTTTAACGAATAGGCTGTTAATAGGAAGTATTATTTATTTCCTCCTTCTTTAATATATTTCAAAATAGCTATGAACCATTGACTGCAGTGTGGGAATTACATTCAAAGAAATCAACCTGGTATATCTCTGTCAGAGGCCCAAAATACACAACAGTAATAATCAAATATCAGAATTCCTCTAAGGGCTTCGATTTAGGTGATTTTTAATAATGGTTTTTCTTATAAAATCGAATTTTCATTCATTATTTCATACAACAAAATAAATAAATAAACGGTAATGGTAACATACCGAGGAAACAGAAATCACTGAAATGTATCAATCTGGGACAAATTTACAATCAATGAACTAAAATCAATATAAAAATACTTCCAGGATAAGCGGGTCCGGAACAGCCCCTTTTCATGAGAGGCGGCGAAAACGGTTGGGGTACGGGCAGGGAGGATTCTGGTTTTCTCCTATTCAGAAAACCAGGAATAGGCCCTAACGAACCAATCTGGCGGCTCCAATCGGAAACTGGGGGCTCCATTTAAGAACCGAACGGAGATCGAAATTTCGAGGCGTTAAAAAGGTTCGGAGGGTACGGAAAGGGTGTTGCCCGAGCAAAAGTGAAAAATAAGTTTCGGGATATTGGAGGGCGAGTGGGGGGGGGGATTGAAGTTATGTGAGGCTGAGAGACTTTAGCGAAGGAGATTAGAGGGCGGCTGACCTCCGGGATCAGACAGGGGAGGAGGGCCTGCCTCAAACCTTCCCTCAAACCGGCCCAATCAATAGAACTGACTTGAAGCGGTAACTCTTACGTTCCTCCCTCCTATTTCAATCTTCTACCCCAGATTCTAGCCCCTTTATCGGATATGCCCAAAACGCAACGGGAGATACTGAGCACAAGCTTTCGGGAAAGGTAAAAGCCGGCGGAACGGTTCTATTCCACTTACGAGTGATAATAATAACAAAAGAGCACGGTATTGAACGACATAGCGAAAATTCGTAGATAATTATTAAATTTTAAATTCCGATGAAAGTGTAATTTTACTTCCAGAGGAATAATTAAAAATAAAGTATCCCCACAGGCATTGATATTGCACCAAACGAGAGACAGGTGTAGGTAAACCGAGTTGACATTCCGTGCCCGCTTTACAGGGGGCTAATGGCCTATTAACTATTGAAGAGAGTGCGAAGTCCCGTTCCCAATGAAGCGATTTCGGGTCGGGCGGTCGGGTTAAGGAGGCTCAATTGACGGCCCTCTAATACGGTCGCAGGATGATCGACACCCTTGAATTCACGAACGGAGGCGATTGACCTTATTGACGCTAGGTCTGCCCAAATGCGTTGACGACGTTATTTATGGCCGGGGCAGATTAGGAGGAAGTCCCAAAAGGGAAACAGATTTGGGCAGCGCCGGTCGGTCCAAGTGTAAAATAAACAAAAAAATCAGTCTTATAATAGTTAACATTTCAGTTCACTTACTAAAGAAACATTCTATACAATGTTCTACAAGGTATCATTAATCTTATGTAATGAAATTCGTAATTGAGGTCAATTTGGGTCGTCGTCATAGAATCGAACTTCCTGTTCAATGAGTTCACAATTCACAACAATGTTTAGAGTATATGTCTTTTTTACAATTAGTTGAATATAGACATTCCTGTGTATTTTATATGACTTTTTGTCTCTATACTTTTTCATGAATGTTCGGTAAAGTGTTTCAATGCGTCACGTTATTTTAAACATAATTCGGTAATACAGCGATTAGAACAATGACACTCAGAATAATTAGGTAATTATCAAATTTAAGAAACCTTATCCGAACGAACATTCGCTCCACCTTATTTCTGTACGATTATGCCCCCGGGCCAACCGAAAACTGATAATAAAGTGGGAGACGTTTAGATAATGATGAAAGGATGATAAGGAGTTGATACCCCTAATCCCATTCCGCGGCCCATTAGGGCAATATTTAATTGGTGGGGAAATGGCCCATCTTTCGAAGTTTGCCAAATTAGCGAAAACTTCTCCCGGACCCCCCGCACCGCCCGTACTCCGATAATGTTAAGCTTAAATATAAAGTTTGAAGAGGGGTGACCGCGAGTAACAAATAATGGACGGAAACCAACAAAGCGCACCAGCCGGTAAAACCTATCGAATAACAAAATTGAACGCAACGGCGAATTTGCTATGTAAATTGGGTGAACAAAATGTTGTACGACTTCACCTGCTACGGTAAAAGTTGTGGAGGCATTCAATAATGTGGACAACGTGCCTTGAGCACAATATGAATACTGTACTGAATGCCCAACTTACTTAAGAATATTCAATGTTTTCATGTTTGAATAAATACTGCGAAACAGCCAATACCTACTTCATTCCAAGCGTGGCCCCCTTTGAGTCGTTCGATGTACTCATGCGCCGTTTTATTAAAAGTATAATTACTTATCTCGTACCATTTTTAAGCAATACAGAGGCTTTGTCTTTTTTATATTTGCCGGAAACTAATATTTTCTGAAAATATGCAAAAATGACAAAATTCCGGTTGAATCGAAGATTAAAATTGACAGAGTTTGTATCAAGTACAAAGTAGAAAGGACGAAAAGAATTTATTTATTCATTGCAATTACTTATCTACGTTTATTGTACCAGTAATGGGATGATCAGTGAGTAAGTTGGGGCACTCGAAAAGATCAGTTATATCGTAGTTGTGAAAAAGGTAGAAATGTAAAGATTATAAGTGAATATATTAAAATTGGAAGCTGTAATATTTTTTCGAATAATAATATATTTTTTAACTGTATTTATTTTTTACGCAATTATGAGTAGAAGCATAATGCGCGAATAATTGAATTTAATATTCTATGAATCAATTCTGATATTTTAATGAAGGTTCTGTAACTCTTGTGTGATTTTCTATCCCCTCTAGCTCGTTGGGTCGTGTGATAAGCTTTAGGTCGTCGGCAGTAGCACTCTGTTCGTAATAAAGTCATACGAAAGAAATATTTTTAGCACGTCAGTTCCCGATGGAGCATCCCGGTTGAGTGACACACACTGTTACATGGCGAGTGACAGGAACCGATATGAAAACTAAGCGATATGATAAAATACTTGATCGGCAGTGGACATGAGTCAGTGGCCCCAATGTGTTACTGCAGTAAAATCAAAGGTAGGGTCAAAAGCGACGGATTTTATGACTCAGCTGACCGCGGCCAAAATGGCAAATACTCCACAGAAGAAGATGAACGGGGACAAAACTTCGGCAAATATATAAAAGTCGCGGAACAAACAACCCGGACATTCATAGCTTGTGGATTAAGGCCCACGGTAAGACATCCATAAATAACTGCAACGCACTCGCGATTAAAAAAAAAGAAAGAAAGAAAGAGAGATGAAGAACAAGAACTGTAAAAGAGGAAAACATGAAAAATAAAAGAGTTCACAAAAGCGAAAAGAAGTGTAAGGCGACTTGGGAGTGCTGAAGCGCGAAAATGAAGTCGGAACAACTGTTGGCAAAGAATTCTCCTCCTTTCATCGTCGCCGTGAACGCGCTACCCACCGAACTATTTTCCTGCGTCAACTGTTAAATGCGTTTAATATGCCGTTTGTATAATATTTGGTTCTATTTAAGGTACCCTGACGTAACGATATTTGGACAAGGTAAATTGCGACAGGCAAACCACTGATTGCTTATTAACGAATGTATTAATTAAACTGTTATTACAGTTGCGTAAATGCTGTTACAATCTAGGGCTACACTTCACAGACACATTATTCGTATCTTTACGTCACAACCAGAAAAAATAATTCGAATATAGGAATTTACGTATCCAAGAACATGGAGGTACAAGAATTTAAAAATAATACATTTCTAAAATCTATGATACGCATTTTAAGTTCGTTTGAATTTCCCTTAATACCCTTAACAAAGCATTGCGGTACCCATAACTGAGAAATACCTAGAATTTGAAATAATAACATTCACAATCAGAGGGGAAAAATATTGGAATAAGACTTTCCGCAACCGATAGGGGTCCAATTTCTGGTTAGGGTCGGGCTTCCGGCGATATTGAAAGGTCTCCCAGAGAAACTGGGTACCCACTGTTACATTTCCATCGATAAAAAGGGTCTCAAATACAAAACTGAAGGCAGAAAAGGGGTTTTCTTTTTCGATGATATTCACTCGTTCCGACCTCATGGGCTAAAGAATGGTAAATATCCCTGCAAAGTTGCAGGGAATAATGCAAATCATCATTCAATTGTAGGATTCTCAAAGAGGTCGGCTAAATGACGCCCAATATTAATAAAAGATAATTAAAATATAATATTCTCCTTCGAATCAATGACCTCTAATTATTATACAATATAGAGACGGACATTTAAAGCACACATATATTTTCTTCACCATTATAACTCCTTAATTTAGGAAAACAATTCAATCATTGTTCATGAGTTCAATGGCGAGGACGAAAGCCGCAACTACATTCATTCGGCACTTAATGCGGTGATGCGGTTTCACACAAAAACCACTAAAAGACTCGTTCTGCCTTTTAACTCGAATGTGACCAGTCATATATAAAGAAATGAAATAAAATGCATTAAAAAATACATGATAACAGGTAACAGGATTTCCATCAGTCACTCTCTAGGAAAAAAAGAAAGATTTTTTGGTTTTGAGAAATCCATCTTCAATTTTCAGAATTCAGGTATACCGTTGAGGGGGCAGAGCGGCAAGTACCGATGCTTCCGCGATATCTAAGTTTGCATGAACCACTGATCCCCTGGGCGGTCACATTGGGCGGCATAATGGAATCAAGGCGAGCGTAAAATGGCGGTCGCTCGCTTTTAATTGGGCGACAATAAAATTTACGGTTAACGGACGAACGACCGCGCCCACCACTTCTTCAACCGAGCGTCAAAATTTCAGGTTCACACGGGCCGCTGCCTCCGTCCAGCCTAAACAGCAACCGAGGGAGGAACCATAATCGGACTATAATTTATAGGGTTAAATAAAATTTTAAAATTGTCGAGCATAAGCATTAGTAAATTTAAGAACCGACTCTGGGGACGATCCATTAGGGACAAAACAAACAACCGATACGGAAACGGTAACTCCAAATTTTGATACCCCAAAATACGCAATTCAAGAGCGGTTAATTAGCAGTGTGATAACAGTAAGTTCGAGAAACATATGCTAAACATCTTCCTGCTTCTATCATCTGGTGGCTCTAGTATCCATGATACAAACCAAGGGGACGATAAAGCGATAGAAGTCAGAGAACAGTACGGAGGATAATAATATATTCTTGTAATATATATGTTGTTAGGTATTGTGTCTTCCCAAACAGAACAGACCCACTGAATGACGTTTCTAATCGTTGAAAAACAGAAAAAACTAATAAACCAAAATAAATTTGACCTCCCTCCAAGTAGCCCTGATACCGGAGCGAGATGCCGAGAGCGTATCGGAATGGAGTACCCGGAATATGGTGGGCGTGAGACGGGGACAGGCGTATAATTCGTGTGACATCCCCAAACAATGCGATTCACAAATCACACTGCAGATCTTGTATCGGAGAATGACGGGAGAGTTGAGAGGCTATAATGTACATCGAGTAACGATGGAGCAACGGAGGAGGCACTGAGCAAGACCGAAAGCGAAAATCGGACAATATAATGGACTATTGTGACATCCGATGAGCATCCTAATACTAATCCTAAAGAAATTAATTTCTTCTAACTTCAGCTTTATAGGTTAGGACATTTTATTAATTAAATTAGTTATATAAAGCATTAATAAAATTTATAATCAATAAAATAAATTATTTGGAAATAGGAAAACCTCGAATGAATTTTTGTTCACAGAACTTTTCTATTCGAATAGAACGAAGAATTAATTATACATTAATAATTCTTAAATGTAATCATTCAGATTCCTAATACATTTTCTACCAGTATTCTGAGTACAACTTCACCTCCAAACCGACTAGAACTAGGCGGAGGGAGAAGCAGCAGACCGCCCCCGGAAAGGCATGAATTATATAGTTTTCTATTAAGGAAAGATTCCCCCGTTCTCTGTTTGAATGCTGGTGGAGGTTAACTCGGTCGGGTAAAAAAGAAACAAACAAAAAGTAGCTAGACATTCACAGATTCATGACCGACCGCCCTCGCTCACCCCCCGAGTAATTCAAACTCCGGCGCAGGCACAACTTTCCGCGGCGCGGACGGAAAAAAGAAATCCTAAGCGGGGTTTTTAAACGAAACTGTGAAACAGTTCCCCAGACAGGGGACGAGGGATGGGACCCGGGAGTTGGTGAGTTGGACTTGTCTGGAAAAAAGTTAATAAAAGAGAGGTCCCGAGGAACAAGAAGGAAGACGGTAGCTAGACAAAACGATATTAGAAGTTATGTTTTATAAGAAAATGCTCTTTCTTTCACAATTTCCAGAATCAAAATTAGATGTCGAGATCATATGGGTAAGTGGTAAATAATATTCAATACGGATTCGCACAAAATTTAGATAAAATTAATATTTTAGACAAACCCCGTTATTTTATATTCGGATACCACACATCCATTCATCGATGAAAGAGTAAGGGCTCCTTGTCCTCAAGAATTCACGCCCGCCGTTTACCGTCTGAGTACCTCTCAACGTACTGACATCAGCATGGGCTTTCCACCCACATTATTCACTCTATCTATAAGGAAGTAGATCCTTTATAAACAGATAATCGGTGGGTGTAGTTGAGAGATGATTTAAATAATAATAATCGGCATTTTAAATAATTAAAATAAAAAACACAATTTTTGCCAAAAGATTTCTCTTTTTAGGTCTGAAGATACCAATTTTGTACATAGTTCTGTTCACTCGTTTCTCAGCTGCCCTCTTGAACAAGCCGCGGTCAAAATTCAATCACCGTAATGAATTTGAAGGGCGCGCGATAAGAAAGTTCTGATCCAGCCTATCTCTCTTGCCCGTCGACTATAACGGTGAGCCCGGTCATATAACTGGAATATTGTACACGCGGACGAAACATTTTTATGGATGGAGAAGAGTAAACAACGTTATGCTCCGCCCGGGTTTATGCCCTCCAGTTGTTGCTGGTGCACAACGGCCGACTGGGCGGTAACCATAAACCAGACCCGCGGCGAAATGTCGCATGAACCGCGCACAACAACAGTTCACTAATAATGTTCAACTGATAACGATAAATAAAATACAGAAACATTTAAAGTGTAAACATTCCTCACATGTAAGCGTACAAGGATCCCTTGAAGAATAATTCGCGGTTATTTAATCATTATCCCACTCAAAATAAAACATTTTCTCCAAAAATTCATATAGTTTTCAGATAAAACAATATAATTACCTGACAGCATGTCAAACAATATAATGAAATATTTATTACGCGATCTTCCCAAAAGTCAAATAGTAAAAATTAGAATTCTGCTCATCCAGATGCTTCTTCCATTTATTTTTAATCATATCAATATTCGTCGAGATTAAACCGAAGATTCAGAGTTGACCCGAAATTGATGAGTTTTATAGCGAATAATTGAAACCAGTTAATGGATTTTTTGCTTTTACGTCTCGCATCGCCCGGGTAATTGCAATAATTGATCATCGTTCGCCTCTAACCGAAGAGCTCCGTCCGAGAAGGAAAATCTAATGGGATATACCTCCAATACCGACCGAGAAACACTCGTAAATCAGGCTCCGGGGTCCATTAATTTGTCGATTGAATATTAAACTTTACTCTCGAAAACCCGAACCAGGAGTTTTAAATCCGCTATAGGCAAACATCCCGCGCGTCAGGGGAGTTAATATTAATTTGGGCTGGAAGGAGACCCGTCATTAATTGCCAAGCTTCATCGCTCAGACGACAGAATACGCGGATGAGTGCCTCGTGTTCCGAAATTACGTAAGGGGAACAAGACAAATGGAAGCTATGGTGAGGGAGGGATTAATCTCTCCCGAATCTTTCTTTGCATGGTCCCATAAAATTTATCAAAATAACACACGGCGTGATATCCGCGCTCAGAGTAAGCTTACAGAAAAAACAATGACACTAACACCCAATAGGATTCACTTATCAACATATATTATGTCAAGAACACTTTATATTTCCTCGATTTCAAAACAATTGCTTTTCTGATGGACGGCTATGGAAAACTATACAATGGCGACTTTTGTGATTGCGACAAATTATAAACGGAGAGGAAATCCGACTCGAATTTTCAAGACTATGATTGAGCGGAAAGGGAGGTGGGTTGGCGATGCTCTAAGTAATTACCTTACTTTTAATCAGAGCACTCTAGGAGTTCGTTATTAGAAGATCAAAAAGGTCGCAACCCCGCTATCGCAACAAGAGACATAATTCCCCCTTTGAAGTCGTCCCCCAGGCCCGCTTTCTCTGTCCTTCCGAGTCGAAGGCCTCAATAAGTTCTAACGTTTCGCTTCTTCTTTGTCTGTTTTTTTGTGTCGCTATTCCCGTTGTGAGATAATCCAGAAATAACCCGGAGATTTCTTTGTGCTGCCCTTTGTCCTGAATTGGGGGAGGAGGTATGCAAACTGAACGGGCCCCGGGTACAGGGCGTAACGGGCCCCGAGGGTAGGGTCTCATTTCTGGCGGAAACTGAAATGAGAGGACTGTTCACTCTCACTCACTCTCTCTCTCCCCCTTTCTCCCTCCCTCTCTCTTTCAGTGAGTCAGTCGGTCCCGAGGTGTCCTTTGTAATGGGCCGGGAACAATCCCAACAGCGGGGGAATGCGGGGGAAAGGGACAATATACGCCGCGTCGCTATTCGTAGCCCGCCTGAAACCTGCTCAAACGAATAGTGAATGAAGGCGTTTCCGCAATAATAATTAAGCCAAAAACATGAACTCGTGGGGGGATGGTTCTTGATTTCAACCGAGCTTAAAGTGGAGGGGGACAAGTAGATATTTGGAACCTTCGGAAAACACCCCAAAAACCAAACGGTAATGGAAAGAATGTGAATTTCGGTCATACAGAATTGCCTTCTTTTCTGAAGGCTGTAGAAAATCAAAAAACGGAACAAAAAAGTTAAGAAACTGAGGTTAACTGACAGCAATAGGTGGAAGAAAATACCATACTTGATCCAAAAATCAGTTACAAGAATCAGGAACTTCCGGCACCCAATATGGCGAATTGATATTCGACGGCAAAGAAAGTCGATAGTATTGTTGTAGTATTTCACCGAAATTCTCAAGGAGGTAGAAAAGAGAGATATTAAATCCCACAATCAACGAATTGAAGCCTACGCGCGGAACACAAAGACATCTAGGTCGGAGGTGGCACAAACGGAACAACGGGCACGGAAAGGGAACAAGGGGTGTCAAAAAAGCACGATCTCAGTTCAGTGTACCTTGTGACAGTACCGGACAGAGGTCAAGAGACAACACCCGAAAGACTCACAGTGAGAACTCCCCAAGTCCCAACAGGGATAAGGCACATAACGCAACAAATAAAGACTAGGACGGGCCGGGAATCTACTCTTTGATGAACGTAACAATAAAATACCTACCCCATTAAACTTATGGGCCAATAACGCAAACATTAACCAAAGGATATAAAAGGTATATTTCTGATTACATTTGAGTTATAAATATACTAATTAAAAGCGGGGTGCATTGCCAAAATGACCGGGCTAATATCCCGGTTTTCAAAATTACACACTTTCGGTTACCTAAAAACCGAAATGAGACCAACGAAGGAAAGTTGTCAGGGAAAAATAAAAGTTTCAGACCGCCGACGAAACCGCAGACCGGGGACTGTCACTTCGGTTGAAAGTTGGGCTGTAGCACATGTGCGCCCGAAGGGAAGCGAAACCCAGCGTGGAGGACGACCCCGTTCTATTTCAAAAAACAACAATACTCCTTTCATACATATGCCGGGCGTCCTTTCATGGCCTCCTGCCTCTGGGAAAACACGACGAAAAACGCGGACGGTTTCCGCCCTCCCCTGTCTCCATTTTCTGTAAATAAGTATGGGGGCGTACCGGTTCCAACCCGACGAGACCGTGAGTTCTGTCCTCCGAAAATGCAATCCTGGAAAAGGAAAAGAAAATTGAGGAGACCCGTAACGCTCGAAGTATCAGCAAAACCTATCTTGATCCTCCGGTCAGATGCAGGAGCGCGATACTTTCTACCTCGTGGCGGATATCTAGAAGTCTGACAAAATGATAAGGCCGACAGAAAATTACAGCCTTTGTACATCTGCAGTTTATCTCGACGATATGTAATAATGGTCTGTGACGCCCAAGATTTGGTGCTGCAATGATTGCTTAAGATCACTTGGCACCCCGTCGAAATATCATTTTTTAATACGGTTGATATGGCTTAGAGAGTTTCCCAACCTCTTGTAACACACCGATGCGATATTTTTGTATTTAGTTAAGTATATGGTCTAATGTATTAGAATTAGAATTGACCAATCAATGCGGGAATGCTTTTACCATCTGAGCTATGCAGTCCACCCATCACATTCCAAGCATCAATAAATTGTTCCGTATCCCAATCCTAATCTCATTATATTTGGACACCTGGCTTGTCCTGCGAGTGGTTAGTGCCTTACAGCTGCACTCCTAACTAAATCGTTAACGGACCCCACCTTGCGATTCGTAATTTCGAATCATTTCAATTCAGTCAATTACAAATTCTAATTTGTTACTGGAATAAAAAACCAATCCAATATAGGGCTGGAATTTGATGTTAACAACTTTATTCGGTATCGGAATTTCCGTAAATCCTAATTCCGTTTCGTTCCGTTCCGAATCCTTTGTTTTCGTCCCACAACGAAAACAAAGTCCAAAACTTTATTTTCAACGGTGTGCGGTTTTTATCAATTTCATGCCACTCCGGAGGTCCGTAAAGGGGGAGAGTCCCACCAATATTTCGACCCCAACGTACGTCACCGGTGACAGGTCGGAGCGGGGCCGATTGCTACCAATCGAAAACAAACGCCGCTGCCGTCCCACCGAGCGGGGCAACTGAAAAATGATAAGCCGTTACGCGGCCGGAAATAAAGACCCGGGGCGGGACAAAAAGGGCGGGGTTGGTCCGGCCTGCAAAAACAAAAGGGGATCAAACTGCGAAGAACAATTGTTACGACGCCCGATGCTACCGACAGTAATTTTTCAGACGGATGGCGGACGTTAGACGGTGAAAGAAGTGGGTAAGACGTTGAGTATTCTCTGGAGATCGTGAATCTATGTGCTTTCCGGCGGTTCTGTCTGGGAAAATCGATTGAGAAAATTTTCTTTTTCACCAATGGCACCATTTAAGTAGACTTTCAATAGCTGATGATGTAAGAACATTTAATACCGACTACAATTTAAATCAAATTACAATTATTGAAAGCATTTGTAGGGGATGTCCCTTTGAGTTTAGAATATCCCTCTCACTCGTTCGATTTTCATACCTCGACATCGGTCGTAGTGTTTCGTCACATGTCGACTGTCGATCATCAATGTTACTACATTATTAAAGTGCCGCTATTAACAAAGGCATTAAGCCTAAAGTGGTTTAGTTTCATTAAACAAACAACAGGAGAAAGAAAAGAGGACGAGTAATTGGTTTATTTTGTTACTCAATATATACTCAATCAATTCGTTGCTAAAGAGTCATTTAATCAATGAAAACCCTATTGTTTCATTGATTAACATTGAATTGCTTCAATGTTTTAATGGCCCATAAAATACCACAACTAGGCTCAGCCAATGTAGCTCCTATTGGATCTGCTCAATCGATAGGACAGGGAATTCTAACAGAGCCGACGGTTTCGTGACAGTTTCTCGCACAGGCACAATTTCAGCAATTACCAGCAAACTGACGAGACGGGGTGGGGGATCCCGGAATCCAATTAAAGACGCTTTAAGCCCCTCCGGATGAACTAATGGCCTACTTCATCAATTGGCCGGTTGAGTCAACCGCAGCCACGAGCCTATGGAAGCCAGATTAAAATAAAGTTCTACTTTACGAGGACGTAGCGGGTCACTAATTAATTAATTGTTGCACTGTGCTATAACGACTAAAATTGACAAGACAGTACAAAATGTGTACCATGAATTCTATACACGGACAATATATCCCCACGTTTTTTCGGCTGCACACTGCAAACTCTATCACCAATAATACTAAATTCACAATGCTAATATTATATTCAGGTATAAGCAAACATTATATTTATATTTGCAAGCGACGGTAGCTTAAATGAGTAACTGAGGGGGTGTTATCAAAATGAAAGCCGATTTGAAATAGTGTCAACGAAATTTAAAATTCGCATACTTGAAACAACAATCCAGGTATTTGCAGGAAAGGGGGCGGGGCGGTGCTGGTCCAAAGCTGCGGGAGGACTATAAATTAAGCGGAGACTGTTTTAATAGGGCGAGAGGGAGGGGGAGGAGGGTTCCTCCCTCGCATCCATATTCATTTTTAAGGCCGCGAGAGGGAGGGAGGGAGAGTTTGGCACCGGCAATTTGTGAGGGCCGTGTGAGCCTGCCCCCCCCCGGCCGGCCCGACTGAATGCATTATGCATAGGTGCGCACCTCCCACTCTATCAGCCTCCTCGACACCCCGCCCTACCCCGCGTTCCCAATTTTGCTAATGACCACTTGGAGGGCATGCGGGCGGACCGGGTGCCACTCAACCCGGTGACGGACACTAGACCGCTGTTTGACGACCCGCGTCCACCGGAGACTGGATGTGTTTCACGAGCCCTTACACCTGGTCACGCTATATCATCCCAATGCTCGTTTACGACGAACCAATCTTAATCTTCTGAATAAAAATATAGCAGTAAAAACTGTATTCCTCTCGAATTAAGTGCTATCTTTTAAATAATTCAAATTTTTGTCTGAATGTAAATTCGACAGGAATTACGGTTAGCTTTTTCAAACTGACTATTACATTTATAGGCATTGCTTAAAAAAAGATTTGTATATCTAACATGGATGTCATGGTAAAGACAAATTGCGCTTGTGATATTTAAAGTTAACAGAAATGATTTGACAATGTACCAAAGACATTTATAGTCGCTTAATAAGAATCTCGCCTGAACATTATTTGTTTATCCAATCCATAATACGAGTTACAAAATATTTATAGTAATTTAAAAGTCCGAGAACAGAATCCAGGTCAACGGAATCCACGTCTGTTTCATTCAGAGCGATGGTTTGATTAAGATAAAGGATTTCGGGTAAGCTCGGACAAACGCATTTGTTCTAGATCCTCATTACCATCAGGTCGAATACAAGAGATTTGGGGGTCGGAAAGAGGAACCTTAATGGTCCGAGCCCTGGCGAATGGCACTGGGGGACGCATTGTATCTCCCGTGAGGCGCATTATCCCAAAATATAAAGGTTTCCCATTATTGGGAAGGGGGTCACGCTCATTAATCTCAAAAAAGTTAACGCATAATAGCAACTCCGTACGCAAACGGAATAGCGCCGTTAAGCAAACGAAAATGATGACGCATAACCATTAGAGAATCTAAAACTATCGATACATAAATGGTGCATTATATCCATTTATCTATAATTTCAATAATATTTCAATAGAAAAAAAACCCAGTGGACAAAAAGAATATGCAGGGTGATGCCGTAAAGTGGAGGCCCCAGGATTCTCAGTATATAATATATAAAACCGAAGATACCAGAATAATATGTTAATTAGAGTGTTCTATAACCGGTTGCAGAAAATCAATTCTTTCCTCCCTTGCTTTACTTCTTTATAGAAGCGCTATCTAAGTTCAAGTCGTGGGGACTGAGTCACCCGAGTAATCTAAGTCGAAGAAGGGGCCGGAAATCACGCCGAGGGGGATGCATCGAGTGCACTTCAGGGTTCCTCTTTTCTATCCGAAACACACCCTCGTAGCCACCCTCCACTAGAGCTCCGGGGACCAACCCTCCTACTCCAACTTTCTGTTCGATTGCTATAAGCGGCGTCTAGATAGCCGAGAACAATGATTCCTGGCCAACGAGGGGGAGCGACACGTCACGTGCAGGCGCCCGTCAGAGCACAGGCTATAATTATAACAGCCCCCCACTGCTATAAGTCCCTGCTTAGGACAGAAAGAAAAACCGGCTCGGGGGCCCAGTGTCGTGGAACAAAAAGAAACGGTTCGAAATTCCTACGAAAAATAATCATTTGAACACCACTTTCATACCTTAGATGCAGTATGGCTTAACACTGCATCGTCTTCATATTATAATCTAGGCATCCCCCTCTTGAAGCAATACGTGAATCGACCTTCAGACAAATCCACCTAACTGTGTTCATGATTCTTAATATGTCTTTGCCTAAGAATATAGGAAGAAATTGTACGAAAATTGTATCAAATAGTATGAGCTTCGCTATTATAAGTAATATTATTCGGTTAACAAATTAAATTAAACTAAATCAAGGACGATACGTATAAACCAGGATATGTATGGAGGGCTTCCTCTTTATTTCGAGGAAGTGCGAGTTCTTGTTTTAGTGAGGATTGAGGGGAAATTTATCTAATAATTAACACGCCATGAATAATTCAACCTGACCGCCATTTAATTAGGAGAGGAAAGTGGGAAAACTTTGAAAAGCCTCGATGTGCGCCAGTTTACTCTGTTTTGATTACAAGGAAACAGCGTTTTCGGTTAGAGCTAACAGTGTCATCCCCATTTCCCAGTTAATGGAACGGTGATGAGGAGGGTGGAGGGCGGATAACCGAGATATAAAACCTATTAAGGGACTCATCAAAAATATTAACCTATTAAGAGCCTATTAACTGAAATGTGATTGAAAAACGCATTTGGGGATATATTTGAAAATATGTTAATCACTGGACCTCTGTCACGATTGCAATCAATTCACTCTTGCTTATTGGAATAGATATATAAAACCTTAATTACTTCGCCCGCTCATCACAATAGTTTGGGTAGAAACATATACATAGTAGAAAGTTATTTCATAATTATTAGTTCAGAGTCATTTTAGTCACGGGTTGGCTGGCTTACGCTAGAACAGGCGAGCATTTCAGTTAATGGGGAAGTGAATGATAAGTCGGCAAAGTATTTTCCAACTGCGTTATAGGTAAAATTTATATAAATTACCCGTCGTAGTGATTGGAGGGGCCGGCGGCGTTCCAAACAATATATGAGAGTGCTCCTTGCGACACACAAGATGCTACAGGCTCTAAGTACTGAAGTTTCTTAATTCCTCAGAACCTCAGAAGTAAGGTAAAGTCTGTCACTGGGCTACGACTTTAGACGAAAAGAGACGACCGGCCGACCGTCGGCAGGGGTAGACTGACAGTTTATAAGAAAATTCAATTTGGGGGCGTCATCTCGGGAGGAAAAGCTATTAAATAGTTGACAGGCATACGTGCGACCATCGCTTACACTACGTGGGAAGATGGGGGTGGGGGTCTGCGGGAGGGGAGTTAAGTAGATATTGATGGATGGGAGGCAGCTTGGGTAAGTCTACGTGCCCGGGGCTCAAGATATTCCGCGGGCGTAACGCCGCCGGAGCCCCTCCGAACGGGGCTTCCGCTCTTAACGATAATCCGTCATCTCGAGACTGCCCGTCCCGACTCCAATAGCCCCAGTCCCGATCGCCGGCCCATCGAACGCTACTCTGGAGAGGGAGGCCGGGAACAAACAATCGCGAAGAGACGATGCGGCCTGCGGAAATGGTCGCCCGAGGAATCTCATGAGCGTTCCGGATAGGCACATGATAAAGATATATATGAGAAGTAACGCCGATCTAGAGAGAAAATAGTATTAAAGAAAGGCATATAGAAATGGGTAAATTTCCAGATTGCTACGATTTTTTGTTCGCATACCATTTGCATTAAGCTCGATCTAAGCAGTTTATGTATGTTTTACTCTCAATACTGCCTGGAAGCTGGTTCAACATAAATTACACGAAATGCCCACAATCCGAACTGTTCTTGAATAGGACGATATAATCTTTTGTCTCAAGATTGTCTCAAAAGATTATTCCCGTTAACGAGGTTAATCGTGTTTGCTGACCTTTACAGGCGAAACGAAGACCGCGGTGAGTTCTTCGGGGCGTAGAGGAGCCGAAATTCGATATCGACCTCTGGGGACGGAAAAACAAGGTCTGTGCACGTCAGCCGACTAATCCGAATATATTCGACGGTGTTCCGTGCAGCCCTCGGGACAACAGAAGAAACAAATGATGTTACCGATAATGGCCCCATAGCCGGGGACCCCACTCGGCGCACAAGTGCACCTCGGATAATATACTCCGCCGCCGCCCGTCTTCGATAGCGTAACGTCATTTCCACCCTCCTCCGAGATGCGATACACGCTCTTTGGATCGTAAATAAATCCGGTCGGCGCGGAAGGAGGAAATAGACCGTGGGGTAAGAATCCCATCTGATGCCGTCCTTACCGTAGGATATAACAAGCAAAACACGTGCAACTCGACGAACTATTTTTTTGTGTTGCTCATATTTCTTTTTAAAAACACAATTCATGTAATAAAAAAATGATCTACACATCTGCAACAACTACACGCATTAAGCTCGATCTGAACCTTAAGCCCATATATATATATCTTAGTTTAAACACCCAGTTAACGCCTATTTTGCGACCGCAGCCCCATTTGAAAATTAATTAAACTTTTCCCACAAAATTACATAATGGGTATAAACATATTTAGAGTTAATTAAAGATAATGATGCTGCGTAAACGTGAAAATAATGTTTGCTTTTCAGGTACATTTGTTATTATTTGCATAATAATAATACAGTGACTCGTGTGGAAACAGACCGCTTGTTCATTACGCGTGACTGAAATTTTATTACCGTCTTTTCGTTTCAAGTCCTCTTCCGGTTATGCTTCAGCTGTTTTTTTCGTCATACGGCTCGGTTAAACCGTGGTCCGTTCGTATTCAGGCCGCGGCCGCCTTTCGCTGGCCTATTTATTATAATCCGGAGAAGGGGGTAAGTTCATTCACGACCTGCCGCTAGAAAACAGCCCTTTCTGAACGCGCCGGCAGGCACGGTGCTGCCCGCAAATGGACTTTTCATCGATTGTGGACGATTCTACCCCTCGGGGTTCATCTATAATTGTTTACCACTAGTAGCTAACTCCAATAATGACGGGAACACGAGTAGGTACCGGGCAGTCGTTTTGGCTAATTAAACCACTGATACAGATTAAAGCCAAACGGATACCCGCATAATTCCCGCACTGCATCGCTAGGCCCAATAATATCTCAAGAGATTAATTGGCTACTAATAAATTAGCGGAAAATATTAAAGGGAAATTACACTGATTACGACGATTATTCAGTATTCGTGCATTAGTGGTCCTGTTCACAACAGACCTAAATTCTTCTATAATGATAATGTAAAATAAGTAATGTATCAATCACAAATTATTAATTATTAATTTACAGCAATTATTCGCAGTTTTATTACAATACAGTAAAATCCTCGCTAATTCACTGCCGTTATTCCGTTCGGTGTATTACGGGATAGTATCACGAGAGCATTTAAGGCGTTCGGTGTATTACGGGATTACCTACATACAAATTAAATACGTGCATTATAACAAATATCGTGAACATATTTCAGGATAAATACATATGTATATGATGATATTTGTAAACTTGGACTTAAATGCAGAAATTTAAGAAATATTTATACTGAACATTCCGTGTAGCCATTCATTTTCTGCGTTATTAAATAAGTATGAATTATGAAATATTTGTTGTTGTTTTTAAAAAGTCATAGAGCATAACAGGTAATAGAAATAAGAGGTGTGAAATTATGATAGGCCTATAATTAATCAGGTTTCGAAAACTAAGGGCGGTCGCTCAATTCAATTTCAAGTTGGAAGTAAGGGGTTAGGGGACCTTCTTAAGGGAGATCCCCGAACGCCGATATACTCCAACGTTGGACGGGTATGAACCCATGAATAATTAACGATGGTGATGGTGTGTCGGGATGGGGGGCGGGGTTCTGCCAACGTTTCGGAGGGTTTTATCCCGCGCCAATTCCCGGGGTCACGCAATTATTAGAAGGAGCCGAAGCCGACCGGAATCCGAAGCGCGTGACCCCATTACCAATTCATATCGAGGCCTATTAAGCGTAAACCCGGTGAGCTTCGTGATCCGGGTTTCGAGACAAAAGATTCCGGTCGGGGCTTAAATCGTGAAGTCAGCCAGGAATTATTCTAAGGGGCCTAGACTCCGTGCAATTCAGGTATAGGAAATAAACATAATCCGAGCTATTTTATGTCCCCACTAGCACGGAATCGATGCGAGAAAGTAAACGGCAAGAATAAATTGGAAATTCGTTGGGGAAACTTTTTCTTTAACTCACTATTTTAATTACCAATAAACATTAATATCTTGGATGGGATAATATTTTTCGAATTAATGTGTCCCAGAATTAATAAATTCAACAGTTCAATGGGCCGAGTACGGGCCCATCGGATGTGGTCCTGTTTCGGGTTGCCTAACCCACTGCTCTCTGGGTTTGATGGGGGCCGCGAATTATGGTGCCGGGCGGAAAATTAATTTCGACATCTGTCCTCGTCCCTATTTCTTTTTTTTGCCTTCGCTCTGTGTTTTATCTCTCGCGCACCAACTAAAAATATCCGCGGACTCGCACAAATGACCCATTCTTGCGCCCGCCCCAACCGAATTAATTTCGAAAGGTTCATTTACTCTAACAGAAGCTGTACTATTAAGAGTTTACGCACTTTGAACAATGCGTACTACCGAACAATACTACAGTTCATTGCAAAATTCTTTCCAGATAATATCAAACATTAGTAATCCATATGGATAGCGTGACTTAATCCAATTTTTCTTATATCTTATTTATATATCGCAAACCAATAAATTCTATACATTGCTGGAAAGACAATATTAATAGCAGAAATTGGAAAAATGAACAAGAACAATGTTTTCCGTAGTACCTTCGTGTCCAGCATTCACGAATATAGGCCACATATGATTAATTAGCACTATAAACACCAGAAAAACTCAAAATATAATTTATTATGTTCCATAGAGTGCCAGTAACTGGATTTATTTTCACACACAAGCCTAACAGGGTGCAAGATAAGATACGTGCTAGCAGATTCAAACCTAAAAGTAATGAAATTGGCTTGGTTTCTCAGCGGTAGATTATTTCTAAAGCAGGGAATATGATGAAATTAATTTCAGTCATTACAATAATTTAAGGGCACTGTAGGGGGGAGGTGGATTACAGGAGTCCCAACTGTGGACAAAGCGGAGTCGAGCTGAGCCGGTCTATTTGCAACGCAAACTGTGAAAGGGCGACTGGCGCGCGCTCACGTCAGAAATGAAAATGACCGTCGGAATCAACATAATGTGCCGCCACATCAGAGCCACAGTTATTAGCCATTCGGCTGGAGGCCGTTTTCGACCAATAAGCTCCAAAGCACGGGTGCTTTTGCATATTCGAAACGCGGATTAAATTCAATTCAGTTAACGAGACGCTCAGTTCGGGATTCGCCAGCGGTCTGGGGGCGTGGCTCTTACTGGACATAAGCCGCGTGAGGTCCGCGGCCCGCAAATATTCGCTGGACATCACAGCACTTAGCGCGTTACATACCGCGCATACATCAAATTCCTTGTCTATACACAAATACTATTATGGCGTCGACTATGTGACAAAGTCCCCCTAGCTCATGCGATTCCTAGCTAACTGCTTAACGTCCGCAAGTACCAAACGAATTACTATTTTCGCGTTTGTGCTTGACTGAAGTTCTCAAGTTGGCTGCCGATAAAGCACCCCACTCGATCTCATTTTACGACGCGTATACTACCAATTTATTAATAACAACTACGAAGAAACCGCTAGCATACTGCCACATAAGTGATGGTATTCCGAACGTTCGTAATCTTCGCGCAAAAAGATTATCGAAATTGTGCACATGTAGCAAGTGTGGAATTCGCCCACCACCCAAATGTTACTACTACATATTGTACAGTGAATATAAAACGCTAAAACTAGAAGCGAATTCGAAGAATTTCTGAAGGCCACCCGGATTGAAAAAATTTCCATATAGAAGGGAAAAATGAAGAGGTCCACACAGGCGGTCACCGAGAAAACCAGTTTAAAGAGTTGAAGCTGAAAACGAAATAGCCCGAATTACATCAAAAGGGAAATGCGCACGACAAACCGGGACGACTCGGTATCATTTGGTTAATGTAACGTTAGACATAATGTAGAATTCAAATACCAAAGAATGGACACGAATATATAGACCCAATACGAAAATCTGTACTTTAGTACATTAAAATTTTGATTCAAAATCGGCGTTCATAAATTTTACAGTGCCTTCTAAAAAAATTAACTTTAATATTATGTTAAACTTCATCACACCGTTAAGAAGTGGTAAAAAGCTGTAAATGAAACGTGAACACTACACGCAGAATAATAAGTGAGTTGATGAGAGTTTAAACGTATGCAAACTTCGTTAGGTTTATTGGATGTACTGTGGGAAGGAAGATTTCGTTTACCGAATTAACGTAAAAAATGTTTAATGCTCACACTAAACTTCTTCACTAAGTATTAAATATCAAAGGAATTAAATTCTTAATGATCGATAAGTTTTAGAAAGAATTTAACAAAGTAATAATGGTAGATATTAATTCTCTGTGAGATACGTTTTTTTTATTAGATTATGAATTACATCATTTCAATAACGTAATGCAAGTAAGAAAATATTTTAATAATTCAATTTTTTTATACCACACAAATTCTGCTTCGAATTGAAAAAACGTGTATTTGCGAACTGTGCCACACTTCATCACAACCTCGTTCGAAATCCCCGTTCAAAACATTTTTTCTCCCGAACTTCTCCATCAGTTCTGAAAATAAGAAACCCCCCGCAAAATAGAGTTTCTTTCGAATTATTAGCGAAAGGAAACTAAAACATACAAAAAAAATAAACAGTATTAAAAATCAATTTCAGCGAGGATTTTCACTTAATATTCTCGTCATGATTGAGAACTGCCTTCGGGGCCCAGAAGGGTATCGCCTTTTTGAAGAGTTGTTTTTTTTTTCTGCCAGTCCGCTACACTTTCATTTCAAAACTTTTATTTTTCAGAAGGGTCCGCGTAGATTTTCTAAAACGTCAGCAAACAACCGACAGAAGAGTTCAAAAGTACAGAAAATTATTTCGGCGGAGATAAACCGAAACCGAAAATCGGCCCACGAATCCAGGAGTTTCCCCCAGCGTCACGGACTCCAAAAGGAATATCAAATACGGTCCCCGGATTAGGGTCAAAGGACCTTTATCAATAATAGATCCACAGGTCAGGGAGGAACACTGTTTAATAAACTAAGCATGAGCTGACAGTTTTAGACATAAATAAATTACTGGATTTGTCTTTTAAACCTTAAAAGTGCATACACTACCGCAGGAGGAACATTATAAACTTAACATTTTAAAGTTGCCAAATACATCGCATGCATCCATTATGTTTAGCTAAATACAACTGTTTAAGCAAAGTTAATCGCCAAGTTTTTAAGGCAGTAAAAAATATGAAAATAATTAATGAAATGCTGTTGCAAGTAGGATGTAAATACTATAAATATATTTTCAAATATGTTTATACAATTATTAAAAGAAGCCAACCATTCCTGGGCGAGGTATTCATATTTCAGAACAACCACTAGTGAAATATTTTCACGCAACAGCCTAGCCAAACGAAACAATGCGAGTCGGAGGCGGAAGGTTAGGGGGGCTCCTTAAAGAATTCAGGAGATCATTTCTCCGGCCGATATAATTCGCCGGAGCCGCTTGAAGAATGGAGCCCGGGCTTATTGAGGTTATCCTCCGAGGCCGGGGAGCATCCCGCCCGCATCACGCAAAACGATGCTCTCGTCGCCATTAAACGCGAGCCGGTGATTTCCCCTTATCGTTTCCAGTAATGGCCTGGAACAAAGACTCATCCATTGACTCCAAACTATATTCTTGGAAATCCTGAATAGCTCCCGCCGGGAAATATCGCATAAACGACTGAAATTCAGTAGTATAATCTTGGATCTTGGAACAAAATAATGAAGATTTCCTTTTGGCTCAAATTCTGACACGCCTTCTAATAACGACTACAGTACAATGAAAAATTGTGTTTGTTATTAATAATATTAAGGACACCCATACTACTTTTAAACTGTTGCAATGGTGTTCCAAGGTTTGAGAACTTACTTTCAAACCAAACATGTACCAAACCAGAAAAAACCAAAGGCGAACTGCATCTGGGAGTAACTCGAACTCGGCGGTCCTACACAAGGCTGACCCACTTCAGGGACGCCTAGGCCGGGATCTATCGGTGACGAAAATAGCCTCAGTTCCTAAGTGGATAAATATTTATATTGACCTCCCCAACAAATATTGGGGCTTCTAAGAAATCGCCCCCACTAGGACGCTCCTCCGCTTTTTGCCTCGGGCAGGGCCTAAGCCGGCCTTCATCTTACATTTCCCTCTCTTATACCTTTGGCTAGGTAAATGGAAGCAATTTGTATCCGAAATATTTATTACCGTTTCGCACGAACAGAACGCAATGCGGGTGGCCAGAAAACCGAATTATAAATATCTCATATTTTCTACCAGGAACTGTTAGGCAGAAATATCTCTCACGCCGTGCTCGTATCTACCAAAAAGATGCTATATATTTATTGGAGTAACGATGACAACGCAATACACATACCTTTAATTATCCCATTCGCAGTTTTTGTAAACAGTATTGTGTGTAAGAACTCTGATTCCCTTTACACAAAACGAATTTACGAAACCTGTTTGGAGGGCGTCGTGTGTTCGGAATATGATACTCAATATTCTGTCTGAACAGATACTGCCAACAGTCCAAATGATCGAGTGGTGGCAGAAAATCGCATGGGCGATGATAAAACAAACCTTCGTGATATTGGAATATTATCTGACCTCCGGTTGTGTCCCGTACATCGACCCTGGCACCGAGCTGAGCTGCCTTCACAACTCGAAGCCGAGTCTCACCAAGACCACCTCTCAGCCTAACTCTGTATGAAGAATGAGAAGACCCACTGCTGTGGAACATGTGCTTGTTCCATTTTCAGGGGTCAGACTCATCGTGAGAGTAATGAGCAATAACTAAGTAATAAGTAGTATAACTTTTCGGATTCGTCAAATTCGCTTTCCCATGAAATTACTGTGCTGAAATGTATCGAGTTACTTGTTTCATATTTAATGTTACGTTCATTTTTCGAACATTTCCAGCGCCTCCAGTTGGGCCGATAGAGTCTCGGCTGTTATTATTCGCAAGCACTCAATGATGGGACGTGCTAAAATGTTCCGTGTCGACCGGTATTCAGGAAGGGCTCAGCTTGCTGAATGGATATTCAAATTGAAATTCAGGATCCCGACAATTATCGCAAATGACAGATACGAAACTCGTCGTAGCCGGTGTAAAATTTACACGTTCCAAAAACTGGTTCGGGAAACGCGTTCCGGGCGATGGCTATTTTCGTGACGAACGATCTTATTCTGAATTCGTACCCGGTCCAACGAATTACCAGATTCTTGGCAACGACGATTGGGTATCGGGACGAATATTTAACGGAACTAAATTCATGTTTTATTCAGATAAACACATGACTGTAACCATTAAAAAATTTGTTAAAAAGATTGTTTATATCATTATATAGATCTGAAGTACCGAAAAGCATAAATTGCTATTAGTGAATTATAAAAATTGAAGAACATTATGGAAATGAAAGACATTCCATGTCTGTCGTCGTTAAAGTAGAAAAGTTACACATTCACGCGAAAGAGAAAAAAAGGGGTTCTTTAAACGAAGAAAAATCCGACTGTTCCAACAGTAAGTTGTGGTATCGCTTCGTCTACGAAGTCGGTGACAAATTGGCCAGTGGAAGGGTGTAATAGATATGAATGACGAGGGAGAGCGTTTCAACTCTAATTGATACGAAACTCCCGGGGACTTGGGGGCCGCAGAAGGGTCTCGTGCGTGGGCATAAGTTAGAGCCGCAGAGTCCGACGTAGACACCGGCGGGGGCCGAGACCGTCCCGTCCGCCCGACCGACTAGAGGCTGAATAATGACATTTCTGACTCGCCATTATTGCGCCCCAACACGCGAAACACGCCCCCCGCCAGCCAGCCAGCCTTGCTGTTTCGAAACATATCTCCCTTTTACAGCCGGCTAAAAATACACGGGAGTAATCCACTGCGAGCCGGAAACTGTTTAAATATAGAAGCAAGACGGTAGAGCACAATTCGGCGCAATGAAAACTGTGAAATACTCCGCCAACGCCAACTTCGGTGTTCGATTCAATATTGGAATCAATTTCATCGAACTAGAAAATTCTTTTGAATATAACTAATAACCTGCACACATAAATGAATGGGCACAAAGAGAGATCGTTACTGTCCTAGTTAAGGCGAACAACTAATCCATTACTAAGTAGACTCATAGGGAATTCCAATTACCTGGCGGAAATAGAGCATTTGCATACAACGAGGCAAATTAAATGTGATAAATAATTCACAATTTGTTTTTTTTGGGACCGTATTTAACATACCACTTCTAAATGATAGGCATTACTAAATAACAATAACGTTATGCAAACAATAACGGCCTAATTGCAGCCTCAACAAAAAATGAAGCGCGTAATATTTCCTCTTCTTGGGGATCGTTTCTCCAGAAAAGGCAAAGATATCTTATTCCGCGGGAAACTAATGGGAAATTTTGGTCGCATTCAGTTGCGAAATCGCTGCCACCAATATTTGGCAAGTAGCCTAATAGGATCAGCATAAACGATCCTAGCTCGGGTCCCAAGACCGATGGTTCGGGTTTGAAACACAAATGCAGTTTAATTCTGGCAAAGTACTTGTCAGCAAGCAACACAGCTCCGTCCATTACTTGGTTGTCTGGTAAGCTTCTTTAAGGACTGTTAAATTAGCTACTACCAATAGCTACAGCCTGCTAAAATAGATACTTAGGACGATAGTCAACCAAACTAAAGTAACGACAGTTCAGTACGGTTTTCGAAACTATTAATCGGAAACTATAACAGGAAAAACTATAATGGGAAAATTTAAATTAATATATTTCGTTCTTACATCACCAAACTAAGGTTCACATTGACAGATCATTGAATTTCTTCATATCATTATAACTAGTGTTAACAATCCTAGGCGATCATAGCCCATACGAACATCCAAATACCCCCTTAAATACTACTAATTGAAAGTAAGTAGTAGTTTATGTCCCAGTGTATTCAATCTATGTTAATGCAATTAACAATTACAATTAACCGAATAAAATAGTGGAGTGCGTGAAAGGGGAGTGGGACTGTTTGTTAAACAAAATTCCAACGGGTCCTGAGGCATTAAAGCGGCCCCCGGTGGTGTATGTATAATTAGTAGGGGAGTGTTGACGTGAGTTGACTCTGTATGTAAATAAGATCAATAGGATACTCCGCATGGCCCTCCCTACAGTTCCCCGGTTCCCTGCAACTCCACTATCCAAAGCCATTTCAAAATCAACTCCTAATAAAAGCAGAGATTAAACAGTAGAAAAAACAAACGGAGCCATTATTTCGGACGAATCTTGTATTCATTCTTCATTGCTGAAATTTATACGCGAATTTCAGTTAAATAATCTAATGCCTGTATTCTTGTCTGACTTTTTACGCCTCATCTTGAATTTTGGATTGTGTGACTAGAAAATTGTATTCATTCGATAAAAAAAAACAAATGTGAGCCCGTGTACTTCCATTTAATGGCTTTATTTATATACTGAGCATATCTTACTGGGTGCTGTTCTTACTGCACTATATACTGAACGAGCACTGCTCTTGAATCCTTCATTTATTGCTTCGAATTAATGAGACAAAATTAATTTAGAAAAGTGTTCCAAATGAGACCTGTCCGCGATGAGATCGTTTATCACGTAGAAAATTTCCAATTCATTATGGCTTCAGCAGTAATGAAACATTATTTTATAGTTCATTGGGCGCAAAGGGAATAGGAAAGAAGCAATAACCAGGCACGGGAGATATAACTACGAGTACTGCGGGAGCAATATGCCTAATGATGGAGGGGGGACCTTCCTCAGGGGAGAACAGGGCCGAGGTGGCTGTAAACAATCTGTCTTTGCACAGGTGTTTGTCTGAGCATCCCTTCTACCCCCCCTCTACCACCATCGCACCGTTATTAATTGTTATTCCCCTTGATAAACTACCACTAACACTCGGCCCGCTTCCATGCAGATAAGTTTCGCGTTTGAAACTTGACGCGCTCACGTGACAAAGTAAATACCCCCGACACGCCTCCAATGAGTAATGACAATATTATGCAATAAACATCATGCAAATTTATTGCCCAGATTACAATTTTAACTTTCGGACTAATTATACCGCATTTAGAACGTTAAATCGTCGTTTATTGGTTTTCCAAATCATTTTCAAAAGTAACGCTCAGAAAATAACATACATGCCATCTAATAAAATAATAAGTTCTCGATGTTATAAAATGAGGTACGTTTCCACATAAAATTTACGCTAAGTAAGTATGTTTCGTCACCAAATTGTCCCCTTACTGGAGGAAGTTTAAAGAGAGTATAAATCCTCTCGTAGCGCATGCAACAAGAATCATAAATTCCATTAGTGCTATACAGTTATGACTCATGCTTCACCGTGGCATGCAGCTACGACATATCTCGATCGCTAATAACGCCGCGTCAGGTCGACAATCGTTTATACGGAAATTAAGTTTGAAAAGGTGAAGGTCCCGCACACACACACTGCCTCTCTATCTCTCTATATTGGGCGGGACAGAGGTTAATTGTAAAACCTCGTGAAGGTGATTAGTGGCACGCCGAATAATAAGATGGGACTTATGCCTTCAATTGACCCTGTCACTCCGAACACGCTCCCGTTACCCCAGAGGAGGTCTTAGGTTGTTAGGTAATTCCAGACCGGACCGATACAAATTACCGGCCTCAGTAGAGCCCTTCAATCTCGGCAAATCTTTATCTATAAGCAGAATATATTGAATCAGTACAAACGAGATTAATATATTTATGGAAAAAATGTTTAAATAAGTTGTGTTCTGTACATATAATAAGTTCCAATATAAATCACTACAGGTTTGAGTATTATCCAATAGTCGTCCTTCTCAGGTGAGTCTGCCGAATTTTAATATATTTTGTAATTTACCAGGGATATACATTATTAATTGGGGATTTTTGTAAAACTAAAACTAGATCGAGTATTAGCGCAATATATCAAGAGTCCCTGTGATTAAATGGGTAGAAAGAACCTATTACGGACTTTCACTTTCTTGCTCTCATTTGCAAAGTCACCACCTTACCACGGAAAATAGTTGTCCGTGTTGAAATACAATATGGAGCCCTATTAGTGGTGGACTAATAAATCTATGAAATGTTTTCAATAATAATCTTACGTACGTTCGTTTAGTTTTACAGAAGATGTTGTTCAAAGGTCTAAACGACGCATTTGATTTAGGATAACAAGCCCAACCTTCTATTCTGGTCAAGGTCGGTCGACCGGAAATTGAAGGGGCACGGGTTGGCGCCGCTCCTGCTCCAGAACACTCGACCCCTCTGTTTCTGACTGGATCACAGTCGGACCGTCGCGACCGAAGGAAAGTTTCATGACATTTTAATTAATAAAAGCTTCTTAAAGCGGTCCACGACCGAAGAGTCCAGAAAATTAGAATTCGGCGGGGTGGCGAGGGGGGAAGAAGTAACACACACAAAAAAAATATAATGTTTTAGAGAAAACTTTGATCCCTCTCAACCTAAAGAACTCTGAAGTTCTGAAAATCATTTCGTAGCTATTAAGCTGCTTGCCTGCCGCAGAAAGTCTGTGTTCTGTTAAGGTCAGAATCATTCATTTTGGAGGTAAGATTAACTGTAAATTCTGTAAGGAAAGAGAATAAAAAGTGTATTATTTCATGCTATCATAATCAATGTTGTCGAAACCTATTCAATATTTTGAGTCTTATTTCAAATACTATCAAGAACATGTTAAAAATAAAATGGTAACTGTGATCGAAAGAACAATAACATTCCAAACAGTTGCAGGCAACCAAAAGGGTATTCAATCAGATTATATTCATACGTCCGAATTACGAGAGCTACTTACGATTAAAATCGTTTACACCATTTCAAACAGGTTATAATTTTTGAAACACCCCACATTATGTTCGCAGAGTATTTTATAACAACGGAAATTCTAAATTCCAGTAGGCCTTTAATCCTGCTTTTGACCTGACAAATGTCTGCTATTATAGTTAATAAAAATTGTATCCTTGGCGCTTTTATTGTACCGGTGTGTTTTTTCTTCGCAGACTAATTGCCTAGATAATAAATGTGAGATTAAATAATAATGGATACTGATTGTGATTGCTAAATATAAATTCAGAATATTTATGAGTACTGTTTTTAATCGTTTTACTAATACGATTTCCTGTATTTATGATAATATTAAAAGGAATAAATTCAAGCTACGCTATAACAGTTCAAGCAGTTATAATAGATTGATAATTAAGGTGGTACACATAGATAGGAATCTGCAACTAGGTTAAGTACGAACGCATTACATCGAGAAACGTTTACGGCCTAGTCCGAATTGGAAAAAAAGTAAAAGGATCCCAGATCTCCTAACTAATTTACGATTCCCATAAACTTCTCTGGTCGGGTTCAAAAATTTTATCACCACTTTTAAACCAAGGTGCCTCGGACGGGCGTCGCTCCCTGCAGACCCTTGCGGTTGGGTTATTACCCTGAGTTATGGAGGTCGAATACTTTCTCTAAGTGAGTAAGTTTTGTTTTTTTTGTAAAAAAAAGGCAATTTTAACCTGTATTTAATGGCATTATTCCGAGCAATTAATCGCGCTCGCTCGAAGGGAAAACCGACGCCTTAAACGATCCCGCGCAGGAATTAAAGATCGCCCTAACCCTTTCTTGGAAACGACAATCGTTGGGTCCTTATATTTTTTCTTTATTTTCTGCCCAGATCGACCTAACGACGGGGGCGTTTCCGGCGTTTAATGGCACTGGAATTTTTTTTACTCGGGCTCCACTTGAGCAACGCGAAGTTGGGGGATATTTTAGACTGGAGTGTTCACCAGTACTCAGAACTCCTGGTCCAAAAACTCGGTTATTCGGTTTAATGAGTTTCATAGTCTGCATAAAGTAACGGCTTGTTGCGCATTCAACTACCATAATTCCGTTTCGAAGTAAATAAAATATCCAACAGGGGTTTGTTGCATGGCGCATGGCTTGAATAAATAACCAGTGGAGCACTTAAAAAGGGATTAAAGAATATTCACGCTACACACTGAGCATAGAATAGGTATTTCGAAAAGGAAATGATCAGTTCCAGCGTATCAAACTGTGTCCTGAATTAAATAAATGTAACCAGCCATTTTATGCCGTATGGTCGCACCGCCCATAGCAAAGTTTCGTGGGCCAACAAACAAACCCTTTCAAAATTTCAGTAAATATCAATTCGCTACTACTCAAAAGCACGAAGCTTGTAATCCAATATTTCTTCTAAGCCGAAGAGAGGAAAAAATTACAACCTCCGTCTCATGAAATTGTAACGACATAATGAAGTGATTCGACGAGTTATTATACATTATTGTACGCTAGCGTGTATAAAACCGCCCTCCCCCTCCCATTCAAGGCACTGGGGTGGTTCAAAGCCTCTTTTTTAAATCGATTTTATCATTCGTCGCCGCCAGGGAGGAGGAGGAAGTAAAATTTACGAAACACTCGCGTGATGTTTTCATCGGTTCTACGAGATCACGGCATACGACATTTAACACAACATTGCGGTAAAATAACAATAATATTTTTACGGTCCTTGAAATTCTACTAGGCCTACGTAAGCCGTTCCTCGTTCGAAGACTATGGCACGAGGTGTTGACAAGATGTAACTGGAGAACATTGGAGACAAGAGCAAACAGTTTTTTATGGTGAAAGTGTACGGTTTAGCCTCTTGACAAAAGAATAAGTATGCACACAAAAACGGCGTACAGTAGGAGTGCGAAACGTAATTTTAGTATTAAATTAACCGTCGGGGCGCACGGACTGTTGTCAGAATCAGACAGGATCCCCCAATATTGAGCGTGATGGAGGTTTTGTCGGAAAATATTTATCTAATCGGTTTACGTTACCTTATAAATTTCATTACTTCAAAAGCATAAGGGGACATACCACTCTCTTTGCAAGCATGGCCACTGTCAATATTCAGCCGTTTTGGCTTCAGACATCACCTTTCTCCAGTTTGGTTGTAAGCGAGGCAAAAGTATCGGCGTATATCCTACTTTTCCATTATGGAGTCGGAAAAACTTTCCTGTTTCCTCGTCACCGGTACGGATATCAGGCCCTTATACAAAGTTTCTTACTCTGTCGTATTCGGAAGGTCTCCTACCGACACTCTCATCGGTTAAGTCCCCACTACAGGTTCTGGACAAGTACCTGTTCAGCTTTTTTTCCGTACATTATTTATTCATACATGACGTTGGGTAGATTTTTATTTGGGAATGAATAAACTGGATACATCTACGCGCCCGCGGTATTATTTTCACCTGATGTTTCTGGACAACATACGGGCTAATTGAAATACGTAATCTGTAACTACATATGAACCGACAAATTATATAAGCCATATTCATAAGAAGGTCATTTGAAAAAATTCAGAAGCTTACTCGGTCCAATAAATAATCCGTTTTGGGAGAGGAACAGAAAATTAACTTTCACAGTCACAACATTTTTTGAAATTACGGAAAATCGTCGTATTGCACTGATGGATTAGATACAGCCGGCGCTTAGAGGAACAATTAATCATTACCAGCAGTTCCGGCGGAGTTTAGAGGGAAAAACATAGCGTGCGATGAGTCAAGAGCAAGCACCTGAACGTGGCCGACATGCGATGTTTACATCTATTACAGCCCCGCGGCTAAGCAACCAAGGTGGTGGCGCTCCTTAAAATATTCATCCGTCCGACAACCACCTCTGAATAATTGATCGTCAAAACGTTCCCACGTGACACTAGTTAGGGCTACTCGCGCCCTAACTCCCATTTCCGAATCTACTATTATACTGAATAAAAAAGAAAGAATGAATCCTAAACGCGTTACGGGCGAATAATGAGAGAAACGACACTGACATTAGAGGAGTTAACGTAATTATATTTTCACAATATTTGACCATAACTCTAAGACAGTCACATATTCTCTAATAACGGACAGTGTAATGGGCTCCAATAATCGATATTAGACAGAAACGGTGGACGAAAAGGGGAATTTGATACAACGCGGGCTGGAGAAACCAATTTTACGCCGGGAGATAGTAAATACTATAGGATCTCTATAAGGAAGGGAAGGCTACTCTTTCTGCTCGGGCCTCTAAAAAAAGGACGATACCGGAGAGGTGCCTTTAAATCGTAAAAGCCCCGGGAAAAAAGTGTGTAAATGTTGAAGGCGCTTAGTAACGCAGGGGGAGCTGACTTAACTGTGAGGACATTTAGATAGCGGGCCTTTATTCTAAAATAAACGGCCCTCTTCAATTTATTTCTACACATACACTCCCCGACTGGAATATCTTATTTTTTGTTTTTTTTTTGATAATATTTATACCGGTCCCAGTATAGGGGTGTGTGTATTCACTTAGCCGATACACGGGCCTAATGTGTTTACGAAGCCTGTCCCCTAACCTGCTCCCGCCGGCATCGGCATCGGGTTCCCAGGATATTTTTGGTGAATCATTGTGAACAAAATGCGAAATACACGAAGCACTTTATATCAAAATTTTATACTGAATCAAGAATAATGGGAGATTGAGGTACAAGGTATAATCATATCTGAATAATTAATTCTATACTATAGCTTAAATTCAATGCACTTTCATACTTAGAGAGTAAATCGGATTATATCTTAATAACGCAAAACGAGAACAAAATTCATGAATTTTACCGATTATAAAAGTATAAAGAGAACAACAGATAAGCACGTACTTTTTCCCTCTGCTTAGTCTGCGGTCAATTTAAACAATTAATTTGAAGGATGCATAATAAACATACTAAAAATGTTGCCTCTTTTTACCAAATAAAATATTAATCAATTCAAGCCGTTTTCCTGGTTCTAGAAAGGTCAATACAATTATGGATGCGTCCACATTATCACTACCGCAACGGTAATTCCAGTAATGTGAGTTCTGACCCACATTTCCCAACCTCTGACAGTAGTGGTCAAAGTAAATGGCAACCGTGGTTAAATTATGGAACATTGTTCGACCGAGGAATTTTATATTTACACATTTGCCATATCGTTTCATATGTTTGTGTCCTTTTCTATAATATTACTGTAAAACTTTGATTTTTCACTGCATCTGAAATGTTAGTATTAACAGACCAAATTGTACGCTTAAAACGCGATAAATAATGCTTAACTTTTCTTTTGTGTTTTCTGTCCAATACTCGGTCTGTATCCTAAAACAGTTAAAGCGGTCTAATTCGAAATTTTTCCCGATATCCTAAGTTCCCGAAATTAATGAAGATTGATTAACGCGTCAAACAGTTTCTAGAGGGTTGGCCCCATCAAATATCGGGAACAACTCGAGAGCGGCAACTAATTTAATTAAATAGCTCCCACGCAATAAACTGTTATTAACATATCCTAAAATTAAGAATTAGTTAATGACAGCGGTCAGTAGGTACCCAGGGTTAGCTGCGTGCCGACACTAAATGGTTCATGCTCATTTATTCCGCGAACACCTGTAGTCAGTACGAGGCGTTATATTTTACTCTTACTATAGGAAAAAGAAATTTTCAGACATGTATACCTTGCACAAATGAACGAAGCGAGAAGACTGAGGGACACCCAATTGTTCAGTTATAGCATAAATATAACATCATTTTTCACAATACAGACACAACAGCAACAATTACAACACAGTTAATATCTTGATGGCCGATACTGAAGCAACATTAGCTATTTATAAACCAAAAAAATATTATTTGTTATCACCTTGAATTAAGGTCGTGGGCCCGTCGTTTCCTTAGAAGTGAATAACTTTCTGGGCAGCGTCGAGTCAACTCGAATCTGGGGGCCTAAATGGACGAAACCGAATTATCGCGTGCTCTCCCTCTTTCGGGGATAAACGCATTAGGCGGCCGCCTTAACCCGGAGGGGGAGATGTCGGGAGGCCCGAAAAATCGAATATCAAGAACACCCTCAACTCCGGGTTGTAACGACCCTAGTAGGAACGCGGGGCGTATCAGACTGGAGGGGGGATGGTTACCGCCCCCAAAACAAAGCATAGCGTCGTAGGTTAATGAAGTTGGGCCCTGTCTGTATTTAGTTCTTCACAACAAGTTTGAACAAAGTTAAATGGTTTTTGATAAAAGTTTAGCTAACCCTTTAAGACGCTCATCCGAGGCCGATTTTAGCGATCCCCTCTGGGAGCACCTATTTAACTTTTTTTTTTACTTTAAAGGGTCGCTGTATTTTGATAATTACTTGCAGAAAAATTAAGACTTTACTTCTTAACCCCCAAGGAAGAAGTAAAGAATTCGACTATACTACTAGTGTAGATACACTACATTACACCCCGCTTGTTCAATCCCATATTAAAAGACCTCATAAAAAGGAAGTGAGACGTACGCACCTGCTGAACCTTCTGTGATGGCTTCGTTATCAAAATTATTGTACCAAAATAATCCCTACTCACAAAAATGAAAGGACTAAACAAATTAGTAGAAATGTTTACGGTCATTCCCCCAAAAATGCAAACCTCTTTACGCACCTCACAGTATTCGCGGCGAAACACCAACTGCATGAATGAGCCCACGATGAAGAGGGATAAATTAGTATGGAAGGCGATGTTAAAAAACCAGTCGCCAGGCAGTATTGAAAGCAAAACTTTCATACTTGCCGTCTGGGGAATGAACTACAAAATAATAAAAAGAAACCTACCTCAAGATACTAAAAATGGAATGCTGGCGACAGAAAAGGGGACCAAATAAGGGAGAGAAGACAATCCCAAGAGTGATGACATAAATATTACCAGCACGGTAACCAAACGTGTAAGAGACAGAGAACTGTCGCTATCAATTGCAGTATTCAAATGATATTATAATGGAAACATACACGAAACTATCTGTAATACAATACCAGAGGTAACTGTATTAAACATGGAATAAATAATTTATCGTGTTGTATTTACCTTCGCGGGCTGTGAAATTTCAAACTACAATATATACAATAAATAAAATAGATATTATCTTCGAAGGAAACGTCGAGCAATAACTGATTTGCAGTGACGATGTGGAGAAATGAAATGGTAACATTTTTTAATCGCTTTAATTTAAAAAACGTGAAAATTGTTTATTTAAGTGAAATATCTTTATCATCAACGGCGCTATCGGTTCACGTATTTCTGACGGTGCAAATTCGGCGTATTCTTCGAAGCGAGTTTAACCAGAAATGTGTAACGGGGCAAAACTGTGTGTAACGTGCGCCAGAAGTTTGCCAACCGAATTACATAACTGTCTAATTAACTCCCAATGGGATACGCGCCGTTGATTAGGGGCAGGAGAGCGTCTCTACAAAGAAACAAATTAGCGCCCAATAACCAGCCTACACACGTGCCCAAATCAATAATTACCCCATCTGCAATTAATACGGGTTCAAGGCACGTGTCCCGCCGCCCCGGACTAATATCGGAAACGTGATTTTTAGCAGCCTGGAAATTATTCCAGGCCGTGTGGAAACATTTTCAGACTTGAGTTTTCGACGATTTTCACTCTCAATGCTCCATAACTGAAAACCATGCTTATATGGTTCAAAGAATTCGTAAAGATTTATAAACTATATATAAATGACTATACAGTAAGCAAAGGAAAATGTTTGAACGAAGGTACAATTTTTAAATAACTATTTGTATTCATTGTAAGTGTAAAACTATGAGAATTAATTTGACGCAATCGAGTTCTAAATGACACGTTACGTTCCATAATTACAGTTGTTACGATAACCAAATTAAATAATAAACTGAACACAATGACTTGTTTAAAAACATGACATGTTAATAATGTAACTATTGTTCCTACCTCAATTATGTCTACCTAATCGAACAAACTATTCTTACTGTTACTTTGCTCACCGAATCGCCGAAAAGATACTCTATCCACATTCCAAACGTGAAAACAGTTTTTGTAACCAAGACCTTATCTCAACATTATTAAAGCTAAATTTTAAATGAGGTATTCATAATTGTAAAATAGAAATTCGACTGCCAGAACAAAAGACAGAAACAACGACGTAAAAGGGTTTTCTTTTATTTGTAATCTTACGAGTTTTATTGTATTAAAAAAGGTTTATACTTTCCAAAACATGTGCAGGAAACGAGAAATGCCTATAAAACAATGCTACGATCGGGTGTATTTTACCTTTTCACTCCTTCGGAACTCCTTATTCTCTAACGTGGGATTTGTTCGAATAAATAAATTGTAATTCACGGTCACTTCCTTCCACCGTGGAAACATTACTTATTCATACCATCAGAAAAACCGGTTTGGCACAAGATATATGGACCCTGTTTTAGAAAGAACCATTCACCGATTTACCTTTTGGGACCGAGTCTCGGACTACTCGTCGCATTGAATTTTGTCCCTTTTTATTTTTGTTATTACTTTCCTTTTGTGTGTATTTCCGATATATATATATATATATATATATATATATATATATATATATATATAACCGCCGCAAAGACTTCAGAGGGTAAAGCCGCTTACGACAAAAATGATGAAGCAGTACGGGACCGAGCGTACTCTTACTGTCATGCCCGATTTCGTTGGACAATTAAATTCGAAAATCCGATTAAGAACCAGGGTATGAAAAATACAATTTTCATGACCAAATAATATTGTAGAATTCCCGATTACACAAGATACAAGAAAACTCTACAGACAGAGCTGCTAAAATTAATTGTCATAATTAAGTTTTCAAAAATGTAAATTACACTTACTCCACACCGTTTGTAGTATGATATAACCTAATTTCGCGTTCATTTAATACATAAAGACCTTTGTATTTTCACATCAATTTTCAGGTTGCGGCGGCTGCGCCTGTCCTTTCCGCGCTTCGTTTTCAGCCGGTGGAAAATAACACATAAAGTAGGCGGTACGAACTTTTGAATTTAACGCCCTTTCGTAGGTTTACTTAATATAATGTTCCCAAAGTTATCCCGCATCCCATCATTTAAAGAAGCTTCCCAATCCCGGCTCTTAATGTTCAATTCCCTTCTCGTCCCGTTCCCCATTACTCCAGTTGCGTCCCGTCAATTCACCCTAAATCCTGCTTTACGTTTACAACGCTGACCCGAGAGATATTTTATGTGAACCATCGATTGTAAATAATTTATTCCGCAATGTCTACAAGTAATTATTGCATTGGAGGAGTTTCTAGAGTTCTAGAGGAATGTTCGGTACAATCAAATTCAAATTAGCAGACATAAAATGTTCACATTTCGGTATTAAAACAAATATCAAAGTTCAAAGTTTCATAAGTGACTGTTTAAACTCTTTGGAACGGAATTCCTCAATTGTATTCACCACCAACAAGGTAGATTGAGGACCACAAAACGTGATTATGGTTCAAATAATGATAGCTAAAATTAAACCAAAAGTTTTACTGTCCTCAGTTTATCATAGCTAATCCCTAATCTGTTGTGCTGGTAAGTTATATTTTTTTTTAAATGGTGTAGAGAATTTTTCTGTACCATCCCCCCAATTTTCATCCAACACTATATTCAATTACACATTCAATGCAGATAGTATAACTATGCACTGACAACCGAATAAGTGGTACTGAATGTCGGTATTCGCAGAATCTGACGGTAAATCGTTTAGGGATTCGATTTTCAAAAAGGAGCCCGGTTGAGTGACCGCAATTATCCGAAGCCGGCGGAATATCAAATGTGCGCCTTGTCAAGAACGGCCCGCGGCGGCGTTTTGAATACAAATGTCCCTCCCGCGGGGGGACAATGCTTCTGCAGCTAATGCATGCAGCGACTGCCGAATCCCACGTAATTGATTGGCATCTTTCACTCTTTTACTTTCTAAATAGGCGACTGAAGAAAATTGGAACGCCGTCCTTCGGCCATTGTTAAACGGAAGAACGGGAAAGCCGAGGAAAGTGAAATAATTGCTCCTGCCGCGCACCTATTTGCGATTCAGATTTCTGAAACGCGGGGAATTAATAATTAGTATTCATTTGCATGTATCGGTTATTGGACGTTAATTTGTCTCGTCCCTACGTCGTTTTTCAATCTACCTCTTTTTTCCTGTTTTCCATATTGCCCGGCTAGAGAGTCAGACAACACCGCAACAACTTCTTGAATAATCACATTCGCGCGTTTGTATTTTTTACTCTGTTGGCCCTGGGCTATCTCTGTTTTGCCGCTGAAGTCATTTTCTTTTATCACACTCACCACACATTCCATTCGAGAACTGTCACGGCAGCTAAAGACCAAACATACAGAAATCGAACTGCAGTAATGTCCACGTTTTCGAAAACGGAATTATCATACTGTACGTCCGAGGTTTTTAAACTATAAATGCGAAAATAATGGTCCTTAATAGCACATCCAGTTCGTTTTGTGAAGATAATACTGATTTCTCGCAATCGCAAAAATTTAAACCAATAATAATAAAATACTACTTCTGAACTAAATATTAAAATAAACAGAGTAACAGCAGACATACGGAGAAACTTTAACTGCAGAAAATTCTGACCGAATTTATTTTGCATATAAGAACATTCCCGATGGTTTTTTCAAATGTGAAATACCCGAAATTATGCATTTGAGTTTAAATGATGAATAGATAGGGTGAAACAATACACGGTGTATAAACACCGAGCTTAATAAACGGAAATGATTTCAAAGAAATCATATTCGGTGAAAAGTTAATTAACCGAAACATTTACATCAAACACCCAAGAAAACTGAAAGATTAAACTTCCGCATCCTATATTTTACGCAAATATTTTGATCTAAACAAACTTGGAGCTTAGCTTCCTAACTTTCGCTCGCGCTGCGCTCGCATTGTTTGTATTGGAAAGTCAACTCAAAACAAGATACTCCCCCTTAATTACACTATTATATTTGCTTCCTATACGCATTAGGGATATTAGATGAGCGCGGGGACCAGTTCGTATTTAAAAATCCCGAATGAACTAGCCCATACCCCGATGGCGTTTAAGTTAATGCCACCGTCTCTATATCGGTATACTGGCGGCAAATATTGGAGCCCCCCCCCAAAATGTAATCTCTATAAAAGCAACAACACTCTCGGAATACAAAAACACACCGAGATAGTGGTGCCGACACTATCGGTGAACATACTCCACCTCCTCTCTTCTCAACTGAGAGGACACGGGGGCGCCGGAATGCAATTTCGCTAAATTGATCCACGAGGTTCTGGGGGCAGGGCCAATCGAAAAATTAAAATATAACCACTTTTACATTTTAAAGAAAAAGAATCTGTAAATCGATGAAAAAAATGCACCATATGTACCCTGGCGTCTGGGTTGAAAACCCGTTGCTTTCGACATCCTTGAATCGAGTGGTATTCAACTGATATGATTTACGCGAATTTAGACTTAAATTATAATGCATAATATAATTTCCTGAATGCAACAACTGTACTTAAAATAAAAAGTTTCCTGCGGGACCAATAGGCCAATAGAACACCTAAGAACGAGGAATATTCCATTAGTAAAATTCGTTCTCGATGGGCACCTACCCCGATTCGTACAAAAAAAAGTGTAAAATAATAAATAAAGCAATTACCGACTTTAAAACCTAACAAATTACCCCACAAAACTTTTTCCATCTCTCCTTCGAAAATGACACTTTCCAAAACCGCGCGTCACCATTTTATCAACGATTCCCGGCTTAACACGTCCTTAACGCTTATTTGAAAGAATACGGAAGCGATATTTTGTTATCGTAGAATTATTTTTATACAATGCTGAAAGCCTGTTAATCTTGCCTTCGTTTATTTAATATAATAAATCACTCTTCCATTTCAGTTTCAATGTTTATCATTATTCTAGTGGCAATGTAACAGAGCCATGAAACTATTTCAATCACGAAACTCGCGTTATTAAACGTTTATTAAAAATAAATATAAAAAATTCAAATTCAAATTCAGTTCCAATTGGTTTAGAGTGCTGAAGTATTTTAAATGGTATATTGAAATATAATAAAAACATTATATAATCTGCCAACAAATTTTACACAATAAAATGTTTAGACAATACAGTAAATTAAGGAAAGATGAGTTGGCGTCAGTCCACCTACGCAACGTTTAATGCATGCAGTTTATTAAATACAATGCGCATATGGCAACACGTAAAGTGACTGGATAAATTTTAATTACAGTAACACAATTTACAGTACGTCATGTTATCCCTAAATTTCTTTTAAATGCAGAGCACGCTCCGACTTAGTCAATTTCTTGGTCTATCAGTGGTAATTATTTGAGCGAATTAATTTTTCTTCGCCACGACAATGCTCCGCAATATCGCCGGCGCTATTCCAAGCGTCTACAAACAAACACGAAACACCGGTATTAAAACAGGCGTCCTATTCGTTCTGCTCCAATTTCTTTTTTTTTATGGGCCAAGTTAAAAGCGAAATGAAGTGGAACGCGGTTGTTACGCCACCCCAAGCAACACTGGATCGGGAATTACCGGGACGTGTTTTCACGGACCTTCAGACGGCCAATCTTATGATAGCGGTGCAAAAAATGTTCGCAATAAAAATATTTAAATTAACTCCAGTCCAGGAACTTTACTGTCAAACAACAAAGTGATGGTATTATTGTATAACAACAAAGACATTAAATTAATTTATTCTATCTATTTTTTTCATTTATCTATTTTTTCATATTATTTTTCTGAAAAAATGTTTTCGTTCGATAATGTGGTAAAGTTCCATCACCTAGTCAGTTTTTCAAGTTTTTCCTCTCATGTTTGCACTACAAAATTACCCAACTGGGTTCTAAACCTTCCAGACTTGTTTACGCACCTTCTAGACCTTAGGGAAGGAAAACTGCAATGTTACTGGCCTTGAGGTCCCTACTGTAATCCTCATTGCTTTGGATTGGTTCTAATGATTTCACTTTTGGAGGACGCCCTAAGTGGGGAGGTATGGGCTTAGAGCACGACCTATGACACCTGATATCACCGCCGACACGTCCCCATTAACTTAAATACTTTTTAATTTCCAATATTTAAAAAAAAGGAAAGGTAAGAAATAATTTTTGATGCAGTACTGGGAATGGAGGAACACAAATCAACAATTCTTAAATAGATATTAGAACGATTTTGATATGTCCTGGAAATAATTAAAAGTTAAATTAAAAAGTTAATTAATAAGGGAAATACACATTGATTTTCATCAATAAATCATACATAAATAAAAAAATGTATGTATTGGTGAAGATGTTGGACAGCATAACTTTGCTATGGTCATATCATATTTACCCTGAATTATAATTACACTGTCATTTGTAAGGAAAGTAAAATTCAAAATAATTATCATACTGTTTTTATGAATGGGCCTAAATAGACACAATATAAAGCCTCATTACGTATCAGAGAAATTATTGTGAATACATATTTTATAATATCAGCAGTAATTTTACTTCTATCTTATGTTAAGATTTCACATAATTTTAAAGTTTAACAAACAAAATAAATGATATAAATATAGCTTTGAAATGAAATGGCCACAATAATGAAAATCATAGGATTATATATCTAATTATATGTATTAGTATGAAAAACTTCCATATACATATAGCAATAGAAACAAAAACAAAAAGAAGACAAATAAAAGGAGGCAAATAGACAATTTTGTTTATATAAGATTAACAACTAAGTGATATACAAACCCCATGCATATCCTAATGTATTATTTATTTTTATCAGTAAATATTACTGGCACAAGTGAGGGTATTGAATTTATTATAGTCATAAACTTGTCTAAATTAGAAATGAAATTAAACAACACCAGTAACACGGAACTGATTTTGGCTACTTTATTCAACCAATGGATATCTGATTAATTCTTTTACCTAATAGGCCAAATTATTCAGGAGTAAAAATGGCACTGAATCAATATAAAAATATTTGAGATACACGTACAATGGTTATGCAACAATCATAAATAACTTCAAACAATGTTTCTTCTGGGCCATACATCTATAAGTAAGTTGAGTAGAAGCTCAATTACCACTAATAAGTTCAATTGTACAACAAGCAAGTTCCATTTCAATTAATGTCACTTAGACAAAATTGACATCACCAGGTTATAAACTCGAGACTATTTGGGTCAATATATCCCGATTCTTCAATTGGTTTTGTTTTTTATATTACACTGAATAACAAAAATCATTAAATGAGAATCCATTGATTTCACTTGAAACATGAACTTAAAAGTTCAAAAATATAGTAATTTTAACATGCCAGCACTTTATTTCAACAGACATTCTGTAATTTCATTATTTTATCTAATTCCAAGGCAAAAACAATGTTTAAAGACAGTTACAGATACAAAAACCTTTATGAAACTACATCCAAATTCGAATACTTGTCACTGTCCAATATAACAGCAAATAGTGATAACGCATTAATAGCAAACACAACAAGCATTTTATTGAAAACGAATACTTATTATACTGATATTATAAGTCGACTTACCTTATAATCCACGTAAATATATAAACATCCAAGAAGGGTACGAAGGGAGAACCTCCAACTGAGTTTACACAAAGGTTATGATTCCATCTCCACTTTTAACACACCGATTTTCGAAATAAACGCACTTCCGAATTCGTAAATTGTTAACTGCAATCGAAACTACTGGAAAAACATTTCACAAAAACCGACCGAAAGAGGCTCCTATCGCCGAGCTCTAGCTTGAACTTGTTTTTATAACAGTCACAGCCTCCACAATACCATTCGCCGAAAACCCACTGTCAAATATTGGGCATATTTTTTTATACGACCGTCCGCTGAAAACTGAAATTTAAAATCACGCCGGGTTCTGATAACCCGCTTAAACTTTTAAACGTATCACTATCTCTTAAGTATTATCAAGCCGCTCGTATATCCGCCAGCTGATGTTCAGCTGAGGGCTAGGACGGGAGGTCGGGTTATAAAATTTATAGATATTTGGTTTTCGCATTCAAAATTAACATGTTTCCCAACCCCGTTTATAAATAACATTAATAAAACTCCACAAAATCGCCTCAGCGAAACACCTACAGACCCGACAAGTAAGTGGCACGCGAAAATTAAATATCTGTGTGACAGTATGATTTGGCGCTATAATTAGATGCTACGGTTTGAGTGTTTTGATTTTTTCAAATGATTTAAATTATCTTTACGTTATAAGCTCCAGACACTCCACATACTTCAATTAGTTGTAATTTGTTTGTTAGGGCCCAAAGTTTGAAACATGAAAATCTTGAAAAATGAACTTCAAAAGCAATCCAGTTTAATTAAAGCAATATTGACTGTATTTCATGAAATACTATTTTTATATTTTGAAAATCAAGAGTAAGTTTTAGATTATTTCTCCACTAGTGGTATTCCTCAATTACCTACTGTTAAAATATGTATTTAACATTCAGTTTAATAGCTGACAAAATACATGTCAGTTAGTTTAATTCAATATTGTATTAAAATTTATGTTTACAGGTTAAGGAATGTCTATGAATCGATGCATAACTCTGGTTAATCATATTCACAAACCGATAAAGTATGAGGAATCTCTGTTCCATGAATTCTGTTCAAAATCTGGTAGAGTTGGTACAATTAATGGATACAAAGCATCACAGTTTTTCAATGGACAAAATGGCATCAAACATAGTACCAAGAGGGAGAACTTCAGATCTTTTTCTTGCCCAAAGAGACACATACACATGACGGGTAGTAACAATCAAAAGGCTGAAGAACCTGATAGGCAACTCCCAAGACTGCTTTATGTTCAGAATCCTATTATCTGGTTCTCGAACAAAATGGATTTTAGGTATCTTCGGAGACATTGGGATCCACAGTTCACAGAAGCTGAGTTTTCCAGAGGTGCAAGACAGGTAATTATTGTATAAATAGGTAAGTAAGTGAGTAAGTGAGTTTTAAATTATATACTGTTTGTTGATCAATTAATGTTATCAATGTGGTTGCCATAATTTTAAAATATAAGAGTAACATATATTTATAGAGGGTATATGAGTTAATAGTAAATGAGGTTAATTTTTAAAAATGGGTTTTTTTTATATAACATTTCACTGGAAAAATAAATTTGGAAATAGTTCTTTAAAATTACAGTAATTTAGTCTACAGCAATTAATAGAATTTGTATTCTAGGTTTCTTGGTTATACACATCATCATTAATGAACATTTGTTCATTGCAAATAACTATTAGAAGTTTTAAATATTTATTCTAGTACAATGTTCACATAATGCATATTGATTCTATGTGAAGGCAGTATCAAAAATAACAGAATTGATAAGCAAGAATATGTTTGATTCTTTGAGAAATCTGCTCACAAGGAATGCACTTATGAGTTTAAGAAAAGATATTGAAGTACTCTGGGCTGATGAAGTGCGCAGGAATATAGGACTCAGACCTGAAGATGTTCAGCTTGTTATTCCTCGCAAGTTATACTTCAGAGATATAACTAGTATGTACTGACCCTAATATTTTCCTCTCAGTAATTACAACTTATCTTGTAACTGTTAAAAAATTGTTTATTTTTCAGGCCAGAGATTCTGTGATATAGATATGGTATTCATAGGCCTTAAGTGGTTGGAACAATTTAGCATAAAGAACCCTCCTTTACTATTTGTTGACATTTTTGGAAGGTAAGAATTAAGGTTAATGATGTAATTTTTGTCCCTTGCATATATCTATACATTTGTAATTATTCTATTGTAATTAATAAACAGTGTTGACAGCATTAATTTAGATTTTTTAAAGCATGTTTCACATGATAATTTTGGACTATGGTGTATATTTCAAACATGTGAGGTAAAAAAAATTGTTTCGGTTTATATCTGGCTTCATGAACACATTATGATAGCTTCTTCATACAATGAGTAGAACCTGTATAATTTATTTTTTAATCATTGTGGAGTGAAACACACAGTGTTATCTTTATGTTAAGATTTTGAAGGAATAAGAGAATCAAAAATATATCTGTATGTATTGTACCACAGCTAATATAAAGTTTTAATAAAGAAATTTATAAAATCAAACATTATTTTGTTTTTAGATTTCATAGAAACTACACAGCAGGTATTCACCCAGAATGGACTGTGTCTGCTTTCAGAGTTCGAAGATTCAATGTGATGCCTCCTAAAAATAGAAGCTAGTAAAACTTTAAATATTCTTACATTGAGACAGAAATATCAGTTTTATCCATTAATTTTGTACCATCCTGAACATTCAATATAACCCACCCCGTTCAATTGTACCTCATTTATAAAATCTTGTAGATAAAATGTTATATCTCTAAGAATAATTTCTTACCATAATATATAACCAAGTACAAATATTTATGTCATATATAGATCAACTATAATGCTTAGTGAAACCAGCTAAGAAATAAAAGCAGAATAAATGTACAGCTTAGTTTAATTCAAGTAATTTAGTAGAGGAATAACACATGTATAGCAATAATAATTTAAAATGGTTATTTTTAACTCATATTGTCTGAAATCAGAAATATAGAAGTTTTAAAGAAGGTTTAAATATTCCTAAAGTGATTAAAGTGAGTGTTGCTTTACAAATATATTGTAATTATTAATTATGTAGAATGTTGTGCTATACAAATTAAACTGCTGACAATTTAAATTTGAATCTTGCTAGAGAGGTAACAATCCTATGGACAGGGTGTATTGGTAAAGTTTAGGATTAGCATAATAAATTAAAACTGAAAGTGGGGACATAATTCCCAGGACTATATAATTACAAAATATGGTCAGCCAACAAACAAATGTAATACAGCAACAAATTGGGTACTAATTACCATTTGAAAACCAAAAGTGGATAATAAAATATGAATACTGTTCTGACATTCTCTATTTATAAAGTAGAAAAAGGAAGAATTAAAGATTTTACAACGAAATAATTACTATTGAATTTTACAAGGATGTGAGTAGAGTAAGCTTCTCGTTCAATTGCAGTTGGGTTTTGGTCAACTGGCACAAAGTAATCACCATCAGAAGATCCTGGAAATAATAAATACTGAATTAGTAAATATGATAAAGTAAAAAATTAAATACCACAATGATTTCCTGTATAATAAACAGTGAAAAAAAATCAGAATTGACAAATCAGTCAAAACTATATATGTGAATTTTCACAGAAGAAATCTCTTAATAAGAATTAAATATTTTTCCCAAACATGAGACTGAAATTATGCTAGTTTTGTTGTAGACTGAAAAAATTATTAGGTTTAAATTTGTGGAATGCATTTGTTTTTCTCCATATATTAGAATATTCTAAGCTTGCTACTAAAGGAAAAATGTATTGAGACTTTCAATACCCCTAAAATCTTTCAATTCATAACCCAAAAAGTATTTTTCTTCAATTTAAATACTTTGATTTTTACTTAGCTACCTATTATAAATTAGAATATTTATAACAATAGAAAAATTGTAACTACAATTAGGCTAAAAGAATACATGACCTGGATATAATTTTTTTTTCTGAGGAATTTTTCAAAATATATATATTCAGTGATTTATTTCACCTTGTGATTTCATAAATTTTCACTCTGTGAATAAAGTTATAATTTCAGAACTCAAAATAAATTATTTAAGAACAATGTGGACAAATTGTATGTGTGTATAGAATTGTACTTTGTCATTCATAAAAAAATGTTTTAAAATAATATTTGAATAATCTTTTAATCAGACAGTGTATATAAAAAATATTTTACTGCATGTACACTGTATATATTCAAATATCACATTAAATCAATGCAAATGACTACCTTAATGTTAGTGTTGAACATGTCTTCAAACTGTTCTGGTGTTATAGTCGGGACACTGTGCACCATATCGAGGAGGGCTCTACCGACATCGTTGTTGGGCTCAATTCTGCCGGCAAGTACGTCCTCGACGTAGGCGAGAACCGTGTCCAGCAGGCCGCACAGCTTGTTGGCTGCCTCCGCTATTTGAGCCAGATCTGTTACGGGTTCAACGCCCGTCTTCTGCAGTACAGTTTTCTGGGCAAGCCTCACTGAAACAAATACGAATGAGGTAAATTGCTTGTGTCTAATATTTATATTGGTTCTATCTATTCAGTGTGACCATAATGGAATACACTAGCGCATCACACCTAAATCTAAATTGAGTACAGCATGCACTGATGACAGAAGGTCGATATAACTCCTTACACTACACTACCTGGAATTTGATAAAATTTCTGGAACTTCTAAATATGAATTCACAAGTGAATGATGTTATCATATTGGGTCAAACAATTTAATCAAAATCTAATATGGTATACAAACCAGTTTTTTCAGAAACCAAAGAACTTGTTATTATACCACAGATTGTATTATTTTACACCGAGTTAACTTAATAAAAATTAGTAAGACTAATGAGTTGATATCTAACAATAACACTTTAAACATATAAAAGGGGGACTATTTCTATAAATTAACTTTGATAAAATATTATTTATGTCATACTTACACCCAACTATTTCTGGTTCATAGCATATAATTTCAACTGGTATAGGTGTGAACATACTTCCAGATTTTCCATCCGGGACTCCCAAGGGTACACTGAACAAGGAATAAATATTTTAATAACAAAAACAGACCTGTTAGTTATGCATGTCCATATTTAAATTTGGATCTTCAATAGGTGATATATAATTCCAAAAAAACCTCATATAGGCCTTAATTCCCATGTGATCGCCTTGGAGTGTAGTGTCAAGAGTCATATGAACTGGGTTTGGGCATTCTCTTGCGTAATACTCATGGATGACCGATGAATGGCTGGTAACTTCATTACCTGTAGCCCACCAACCAACAATGCTTTCTTGCTTGTTCACTTTCAGATTCATTTCAAACAAATCCATGGCATAGTTCAATTCAGCTTCCACCTATTCACAATATATTAACTATTACATCATACTCTATATCATAAATATGTACTTATAATTACATATATAGTTATAATAACAACATTAACAGTATCCCAATTGCAAGTACATAAAATGAGATGAAATAAATATTTCATTTATCTATCATGTATATTATTTGACAGTACATCATCTGAAAATAGATTTATTTGTGAGCATAATTGTGTTAGTTTTTCAGAAAGTGTTATATTAATGTAAAAACTAATAATTCTAGCCACAGTATATACATCCCTAAATATTTAAAAAAATGATCATTATCACTTGTACAATTGGTACAAAATGTATTACCATGTTATTACTTTAATTTATTACCATAGCCTAAGTATTAGCAATTATCAAATTGTACTAAATAATCAAAGGTATTACCATCTCCTCATATTCCTTATGTGGGACACAGAAGCAGTTAGTTACTTCTACAATGCCTTTTTCTACAGTCCCTGGAATTTGATAAATGATTATTGAATACATTAATGTAGATGTGTTTTTAAATTGTACAGTATTTGGGAGAAACTGGAGTGTACCATACACTTTGCTATAGTTGGGTACCAGGTGGATACAGTAACTTTTTGTCACAACATATTCGTTTTTAAAGGATTTCAAGTTATACTACAAAATGAAATAACATTTACAAATGAATAAAGACAATTGTAAATGTTTTCAAAGTACAATATTGGAATTAATGGTGTTACCTGACAAATGTAGTTAATATAACCTCCCATGAATCAACTTACCTAAAAGCGTTCCAATAACACGGTGGGCGTCGGCATTTCGACGCTCATAAGCGTCCACTATTTGGAAGAGGACGACTGGGTGAACTTTAACAACAAGATTTAAGGCCATTTTAACAATATTAAAACAATTTAAAACACGCAATATGGCCGTGAGGGGAAGGAAGCAATAACTGTTTCCCGTTCACCTCCCGGTATAATCAGTACTACCAACACAGTACAGACAAATATAACTGAAAAGTGAGCATACAAAAGATTTATACTCTACAGCATATATCCAATTCAGACTCTGGAATTCGCTTTCTAATTGAATTCAATAATTATACACATAAATTCATTAAATATAATGTCATTCACAAATAATGTAATTTTTTTAGGGTTCGAGATATTGCTTCATCTACCTCGTATATATAAAAATATTATGTAACTATTTCATGTAACGTTTTTATAGAAACGAGGACTGCTTGACCGATTAGGAGACTAAATTGTATACTTGCCCTTCAGATACCCAAGAGAGCCCTATAATTTTGTTACATAAACCACCCAAATTGCCTTAAACAAGGCAATTAAAAAAATCATTTAAAAAATCTAAATTACATGAGGTACACACGGTTCATTGCAAGAAGGTCAGCAACAACTCACGGCGAGAAAGTTTTGGGGAGTGCAAGGGGGGTTCTCAAAAAGAATAAACGTTTGTGAAATTACCTCTACACATTGGGAAGTGCTGTAGGGATGGTTAGTTATAAATTTAGGTTTTTTCTGTATTGATAGGTTTATTGAAAATATATCATAACATAATAAATTTTATATAATTAATTTGTTGAATAAAAACGGATTTTAAATTATTGTTTTAATGTTGAAATATAGGTATGTCATTAAGGTCAATTATTTTGGTAAACAATGTTCACCGAGCTCAATCATATATACATATCTAAAATTTGAATTTTAGGCATACATAGAAAATAAATCTGGGAAATGTATCACAGATGGTTGTGCGTCTGTCTTCCCGACGTTTTCATGCACGGATTCATCCTTGTTTAAACTACTGTCAGTTGATTCGACATTGGAAACGTCTGAACTTGAATCACCGGAAGAGCTTTTGGTCGTTTCTTTAGTTGCCCCCTCACTTGTTGGCGTGTTCGATACCGAAAAAGCTGCCTCTCCAGTATAACTCTCAGCTTTGTCTTGCGTCAACCGTTCGCTGTCCGAACAGCATGTTTTTGATATTCTGCTGTCTCGTTTTGCTTTGTACTTTATATTGGGCTGCGGTTGAAGACCCACGTCCAATCGGCCGCAGCATGGAATGTGCCTTTCATTCCTCTCGTCATTAATATCAGGATCGCTGGGTTCCAAACTACCTGAGTAGCCTGTAGATTCAACGTTCCCACAACATTGGGATCTGTCTTCGCTGTTGAAATTCCCTTCCAACCGCTCTTCGGGAAGTGGAGAACGTTTCCTGCCACAGCACGGCGAACCGACGTCTTGTTTAATCGCTTCCTGTTTGTTATTATCTGGATTAAAACGCCCACAACAAGCAGATTTACGATCTTCTACTTGTCTACAACATGGACGGATTGTTGGTTCCAGGTTGCCACAGCAGGAATCTTCTTTGTTGTTCGCATCTCGCTTTTGCTTCCCATTGCTTCTTATTTTGCCACAGCACGATTTCTCTATCCTCACATCCATTTTCCTTAAACCGCAGCAGGGAGCATTATTTCCCCTCTCATCTCCATTTTCCGTTCCTTCTAATTTGCCACAACAATTTGACTCTGATTCTCTCTTGCTTTGGTCGGTATTTTGATCTTCGTGAGTTCCTTGCATGGCTGTTAGTGCTGCCGACAAGCCACAACACGAATGCTTTTCCTCTTCTTGTAATTTGCCACAGCAAGAACCTTCTTCGTTTTTGGTATCTCGTTTTTGCTTCCCATTGCTTCTTACGTTTCTACAGCACGACTTCTCTATCCTCGCATCCATTTTCTTCAAACCGCAGCACGGAGCTCCATTTTCCCTTGCATCTCGCTTTGCCATTCCTTCTAATTTGCCACAGCAGTTTGACTCTGATTCTCTCTTGCTTTGGTCGGTATTTTGATCTACGCGAGTGCCTTCCGGGGGTGTCGATGCTGCTGTCAAACCACAACAGGAATGGTTTTCTCGTTCTTCGAATTTACCACAGCAGGAACCGTCTTCGTTCTTGGTATCTCGTTTTTGCCTCCAATTGCTTCTGAACTTTCCACAGCACATCCTCTTGGCCCTTTCCTCTTTTTTGTTTTGCGAATTATTTTGCAGTTTTTCATCATTAGAAAACGGTTGAACAGTTTCATCTAATTTAGGGGAATCTGATGATTGTTGTTTCATGATATCGTGGTTTCCTGTTGTAGCTGTTTCTGTTTTGTCTGTGGCTTCATCTGAAATCTGTGTCTCTGAGGGTGAAGAAGTGTCTGTTGTATCCTTGTTTTCTGAATTCGGTCCATAATCCATACTTTCATTATCAACAGGGTGGCATAATATCTGAGGACTAATCATAAGGCATAGTAAAACTGCCCAAAAAGCCCAGTAAGACATTCTTCTTATTTCTGGAATACCTGGAACCAGTTCAATTAAATAAGGTTATTGAAATGACAGAAACTGGATCAATTGATTTTCTGTTTTAGAATATTTCTTTTGATTGTATCAATTATAAAATTTATATATTTTATTATTTATAAATACATTTATATATATATATATATATATATATATATATATATATATATATATATATAATGATATTAAACTATTTAATATTAATTGTATATATAATAGTAAATAATTGCAAATTTGAATTATTTCAAATATATTTTGATTTCCATTTTAGAAATTATTTATATAAATAACGGAATGTAAAATGTTTTTACTTTGCTATTGTTGAACATTAACTGAATACTTTTTATGAACAACTGATAATTTATAGTATAGAATATGAAAGAAGTTAGCCTGGGAAAGACAATTTTTTATTTTCATAAGATCTACTCACACTGTAATAGTATAATTTTGATGCCACTATAAGTTTATGAATTTAAAGAAAGAAAGTACTCACCTTTTCCAGAGAAGCTAACACTTCAAAGAAAGAACTATACTGACTTAAGTGAGAAGAAAGGACCCCCTTATATACAAATTGAACATGTGGCCAGGATTGAGAATGGTCAAATAAGGCAATATTAAGAGTTTGATAGTGTAAACTATTGAGCTTGGTCATGACTAATTGCCTAGATTTCCTAAACATTTCTGTTTTTGGTTTTAGGTTCAGATCGATATATGTGTTACTCATAATATTAATAGTACCTGTTGCAATATTTTTTAATAGTTTTTTCATAATATAGAAATATTATTATGTGCCAACATTTAAAACTTATTTAGTGTTTTATTATTAAGGTATTCAGGTATTTATTTAAGTAGCGCAGTCAGAGAATTGTTGCAGTTTTTTCCTAAATTTAATCAGAATGGTTAACTAGTCAACAGTCATCATAGTTATAATAAATGTGACAACAGTGATTATTTCAAGTATTTTTGTAAGTTGAAGCACACTTCAGTTTATCGAATACCTTTTTAATTATCCAACCTCCTGAGATAATATGCAAAATTGTTGAGCCTTCAACTCAATATTAGTTAAGTGGAATTAATTAAGATAGTTTTATATGCATAGAAAACAACTTGAAGCAGTACAGTCATTACAAATTATATAATTATAATTTAAAATTGCACATGAGATTTATAATTATAAACATCTCTTTGATATTGTACAGGAAAATCAAATTTGGGAAATATTCTTCTTGTTAAATTAAAATTATTTTCCAGTTAATATGTATATTGAGGTTTGTTTCATGTGTGTGTGTTTTGTGTGAACTACTGTATTGTTAACAACCCATAGGGTGCCACTTCTGACCTGGAGCTCACGATATTAGTTATGTGGTGGGCCTTTTAGATTCCATTATATTTTTTCAATCATTAATTTATTATTAATTAATTCAAACCTATTACAATATTGGAATTATTTATTTATCATATAAACATAATACCCGTTTTTCTAGATCATTTTTTTTGGACATAACAAGAACTAATTGTAATAGATGTCTAATAATTTAATTATAGGCGGTATTGGGTTCGAAATATAATCACTCTGATGCATTTATTCCGACACAGCATACGGATTCGCCTTTTCGCCACCATCGTGCAAATTATTACGATCTTTTAGAGGAATTGAGAAGTCCAAAGCAGATCCAAAGTGGACATTGGAACTGAGCAATCGTCGAATGTAATAACGTTTATAGTAATTTATTATACGGCTAGGCTTTAAAATAGTTTTATAGATTTTAGCGCGTGTGTAGATGTGCTGCATTGGTGGGGGAGCTCGCTCAAATTGTTCCCTCCCGGGCGCTACCCTCCTCTTGTTCACCAACACGATTATGGTTCCCATGGCTACCCCGGCTGATACTAAAAACCCGGAACACAATGCAACCGCCCCATCGAGTCGGCCGAGGGAATCCAATTGCATTGTTTATAACTCTTTGACCCGGAGAATCGTGCTTTCATCAAAATTCGGCCGACTCCTATCCTTTAACCTGAATAATCTGAATAATTAGAATTTTCTGTCTGACCACCGATGGGAAAATGATCCTTAATGACGATTTAAAATAGTTAATTTCAACTATGATTATGATGGTGTATTGCAACCCGAATTATATCCACGGGAGGTTATCCTGCACATTTTAGCGTTTATAGTTTTCTGACTGACTGCTTTATCACGTCTCAGATTAAAAAGAAAAATATCTACAGACGGTTTCGATAGTATTTCTGAGCCATATGCTTATCAAGTATTTTGCAGTACTCGCGCAATGAATTACGTATTTTTTGGTAGATTTGGCTCCGATTATTTAAATATCATTAAAATTCCACTGTGCTGGTTACAAAATGACCAAAAGAGATACGTACATTACAAGACCCTGGTATAAAGAGATATTGTTTCGTTTTATATAAGACCATGAAATGGATTTTTTTTAACAGTTGATGTTAACACCGAAAAATATGCCAAGACCATTGTTTTTAAATTCTAAAATAAGACTGAGGCTCGTTGATAACACTAATTTCAAATTAAGTTATGCATCTTAGTACCTGTTTTTTGTCCGGATACAGAAATTTACGTTTCCCTTATCCTCGACATTGGTAATCCTGTATGTACATGTTAGATATTTCTATGAATGTCTTTGAAATAGTTTAATACTGATAAGACATTTGAGCCCGTCTTGCTGTGAAATTATCCTTGAGTTGGATCAGGTCTCTCCTCGGTCTGGGTCTTGGTCGAAGGAGGCGTCCAGGGTTCCGAGGCCTCTCGTTCGGCCTTACCCCCCACTTGTTGCTCTTCTCCTTCATTCCGAAAGGTGCTCTCAGCAACAAGTGTTCTGAGCTTTTTTATTGCATCAGTCCGGCCGATATTATCAATTATGATCCAGTCTGAATGGGCTCTAAGGGTTAGGCACTAGTGTCAGTTTATTTCTAACCATTTATAACTCAATCCTTGATGTAGTGCTACTGTCGTACTTTCTCATTATAAAATTCTATTTTAATATAGAAATTAGTTCGAATTTGTAGCAATTAGTTGTTTATAAGTACTTTCCTACAGTATATATGGATCATTCTAGAGTATAATTTGTTATAGCATATGTTACAGGCATATGTTTGCATTAGCTACTGTCTGAATGTACTGAAAACATACGGTTGCTTATAATGGCTTAAGCACTTGCTGAAAATTATAAATTGCCATAGAATGTTGGGAAATTGTTGTATAAGGAGATTTAGGTGGAAAGAAAAATAATACCAGCAAAAAATAAAGACTTGAGAAACGAAATAGCCGCTGGAATAGAAGTTGTTTTTCCAATAATTGCCAGCGCATCCAGGTGTCCAATCCCAAGAGGATTAGAGCCGACTCTAAAAGTTCCTGTGAAGACAAAAATGATAAAAATAACCCACAGTTGAACTGACATCTCTGAAGTTGGAACGGTCTTAGAACGAGGCTTTCCACAAAAATCAATTTTCGTTGAGGTATCTGATATTACAGGTTTCATGGTATGGGTTTATAATCGAATTTAGGCCACTGAAACATTATTTAAATTATTCATGTAGAAGCCACTTAAAACTATAGTTTGTTATAGTCATATAAAAGTGTTTAATGCTTTACTTCAAAGGATCATTACCATCTTAACCTTACGTTAATTCAAATTATTATACTGAAATTATTAGCTGAGCATTGACAATTATTTAATTAAGTGGTTCAAGTTTATAGAAGTATATATTTTCGAAAGTATAGATGAACTTGTGATTTTTCTAGTCGATGTTTAGGAAAACACCGAATGAAATATCTCCGAACTATTTCCACAATTGAAAGAGGCGGAGTGACCTGTAATTGGGTGTTATTCGAGTAGTGTTCTACCAGCACTTGTCGGGAGTAGCCGGTCAATGGGTACGTACTCAAACCAAAGGGCCGAGCGTTCGAGGACCGTTAATTTATTATAGACTTCTCCCAATTGTTTATTATCAAAGTCCCCCCTTGAGACGGTATGAATAATTCAGAGGGCGGCAACAGAGTATTCTGCAGGGGATAAAATATTCTGCCAATCGAATTCGCCAGTAGGTCCCGTTAAATATTTAAAATTATACATAAGTCTTATGAAAACTAATTAAACAAAACTAGTATACTTTCGAATATGTTAAACTAATTGTGTTACCCAGGAGAATTTAATAAGACAACTCTTCAGGAATTAAAATTTTTCTAAAAATGATTGCTGTAAATAAAATCATGTAAAAGTATTTTATTGTTGAATAAGCTTTGCATTTGAAGGAAATATTCTCGCATATTTCAGCATCTATACAAATGCGATATCGAGTGAGATCTATTGTTTGTACTGCAACTAAAAATTCCAATTACCCGTACGCCATTCTTACGCCTACTGCGTTGAAACCATTTGAGGGGTATACGGGATTAGTGATCTGTTCCGAACGATCAATTCTAAATTATTTTTCACTGAACACAACACAGCGCCAGCCAAGAATAAATACGGCATGGAGTGGCTTATAACTCCGTGTAAATGGAATATTCGCCATTGTCCGTTTTATTGCATTTATCGAGAATATTTTCGGAATTTCGACCCAGCTATTTGTTCTTCTGCAACTGCTGAACCGATTGGGAAAAATTCGGTGAAACACAAGACGAGAAATCGGAGCTGTTGGCTAAAAAATGTAGTATATTAATTGGGAACTGTCACTGGTCAGTTTTTTTTTAGTTCCTTTTCTGCAATGAATGCCGGCCCGTATCCGGGATTTAATCTTTTGTCCGGTGGTCCCCGCGCTTTGTCCATTTTAGCGACTCTCGTTCTCTGTTTTTCAAAACCTGGACAGTTATCGATCGTTTAAAACTGCACCACTCGATTCGGAACAACGGTAAATTTTGTGACGGCTCTCCCCGGGGATGCTGTCGAAGGGTACAATGTCAGGTCCATCCCCTCGCCCTACGCCTTCGATATATACGGTCACTTTCGGAATTAAAATTTTTCTTCTCGTGATATCATAAAGTTAACAGGCTTCGCACTTCGCGGATGAATGGACACTTTCTGAGAACTCTTAGGAAAGTAGTACTGAATCAGCCGTGTTTTTTAAATGCATTAATTTGTTTTAAAGAAATACTTCCACGCCTTTAATGGGTTAACGTCTTTTGTTCAAGTCTTTGTTATCGAACGATATTACTCAGTATCTTGTCGAAGAGGTCTCCTGGAAATAATACATATGTTAATCTGAAAGGCTATTTTAATAATAGTTTTGACATTTTAATACTCTGGAACAAAATCCAAAAAACTTAATGCCCTAATATCCAGCGATGTTCTTGGAAAAATGGCTGAACGGTAATGATGAGCTCTCAAGGTTTAGTGGCTATTTCTTCTTTTTCATTGATAGTATCAAATGTGTTATTATTTCTATTAAATAATTAAATATTAAACTAGAAAACATAATTTATCAAGCGATTTGTTTTATAATGTTATTGAACCAGTTTTTAATCATAATCATATTATTCTTTGAAGCACTCAAATCTGGCGGTATAGCAACTGATTAAAAGTACTTATGGAAGTATTACTGGATTGAATTTTGTCTCATTCCTGCCTCAGCCAATATTTTATGATGTTGCAGAAAAAAGAAAGTGCCTGTACTGGATAATATTAGGAAAAAAAACGAAAAATGAATACTGGAACACTTGTTGCACAGGGATGTTACAATGATGAAGGGGAACAATATCGTGGAGACGTTGATTAATCGATATAAATTTATATTTTCAACGTCAAATAATGATTGTGGCCAGTTAGTTATATGAATAGAACTTATTACATATACGTGAGTTATAAGTGCATAAAAATAAAGTGAACCAAAAATGATGCTTAATATATGTATAGTGAACACTGTATTAAAATCCTTTTTATTAGCCTGGATTGGCTCGATATAATTTTATGAAACCAAAATTGTATTCGAACTCTAACGAACGAATAAATTATAATTGAGAACACAGAACAGAATTAAAATTATAGCATTTTTCATTATTTATACCATGTTTGGAAATAATTCAAATATGATTTGCAAAACCTGTCTATTTGGACTAAATGGGATATTTAGTATAGTTGACAGAAATTGGCGAATTTTCTGTCGTCAACGAGGGGAAGAATCCCAAAATGAAATCGTGGGAAAAGAATTTTTTTTTAAGGGTACCTGTTTTTGGTTTTTTATGTGCCTCTTAATGAGCTTTTAAGAGATGCTGGAAAAGTTTAGTTTCTTGAGAGTCTGAACCGGGGGCTGGTGCCGAGAGGACAGAGAGTGCGGTGTATGTCTCTCTATAAATCGATACTGTTATACCTGGCGGGCTGGGCAAGCGCTTCGTCAGCAACTCCCTCCTCCCATCCCTCATCCGCCCCGCATCCCGCCTCCGACAGCCCCTCACTTCAACGGGCCCTCCAATTCCCTTTGTTTAATGGCTTACCTCGCACAATATTTCATCTATACATGTTAATTAGTGAGCTCGGCCAATGTTCACTCTATATTAATCGAGATTTTAGCGCGCGCGCATCACGGGGTTATATATTCCCTCAATAAGACGCCAGTATCGACCATATGGATATTCCGAAATTTGTACTTCCGAACAACTGACTCTCCAATTATAAGCATCGAATTTATGTACAACATAAAGCTACAACTAAAAAAAAGAGTATCAAAATTATTTGTTTTCTTTTTTTAAAATAATGTTCCCTCTAATACTTTTTTTAAATTTTAAATTGATATCTTATAATGCACTAATAACTTAAACGACTATTCACACTTTTTTACACACACCTGCACACAATGTGTGCTATATTTATATTGTTCATTAACCATTAACAATTCAGTTCCAACCAATTATACTCCAATAAAAGTTATATATTTACTGAGTTCGAAGGCTTAAAATACCTATAACTAATAGTAAAAAATAGACATCCTTATAATGTTACAATGTTACCTTGGTCAGAAGTAAAAATTGGCAATTCATTTTATATTATGATCATTTTACATCTGTCACGCTGTTTAAGTTCAGCCTGAAAACAAGCGAACTGTTCGACCTACTGCAATGATTTCAGTCTTTGTGTTCTCTGAATTTCATTCTGCGCAAAACCTTGCGTACTCGATAAACTTGCCATTTTATACTTTCTGGACCAATATCTGAAAACCTCAGACAGAAATTTAACCCACAGCCGGAAATATTGTGATTTCCTGCCGCTTGAGTTTCCTTCGTTGTTGATTCTTTGAATTTTCCCAGATATTGTAATCGGAAATAATTTGAATAATGTGGCGGATAAATTATGAAGTGCTATTTCCATTATTTCGAAGTTAATTATAATTTCATTAAAAATTGTCTGAATATTAAAATAAGTGAGTAATTACAGGAATTGGAATTAAGGGCCGCCTGGTTATTGTTATTTCACTTAGATATTACTCTGTCCTTACTTAAAAAATAATGGATTCAAATAGTAATAGTTCTATTGAGTTCTGTAAAATAATATATTAATATATTCACTTCTAATATTTAATATATTTAATACATACATAATTAATTTTTAAAAATTACTTGTAAAAATAATCACCAGATTTTTTTGCGGCAATGGACGTAATTAAGATTTATAATTTAGACATTAGCATATTCTGTATTTAATTTTCGTTTAATAACGAAAGGTCTGAGAAAGTATTAAGAATAATTTAGGGCCCTGTCCGGTTGGGCCTAATGTAATTGTTTGGGGGAGCATTGATTTCGAGAGGTAAAGGTCAGGCGGGGAGGAAGGAAGACGGGAAAAGGGCAAGGGGGACTCTTAATGGAGGAAAACAATCAATTATGCAAACACAAGAAAGACACTGATTTCAGAATGAGGATATATTCTCAGGGCACTTAGGTCTTGGGTTTTTAATTTTTAAACGAGAAATTCCGGCTCTACTTTATATATACGACTTAACGAACCGTTTAAGTGGAATGGCCGAATATGTTCCTGTAAACTTGAAACAGTCTACGTACTTATTAAACAATCGACTGAAAATTTTATCAGTTATAACCACTGTCACTACACTGGTTTAGTTGTCTAGATAACATAAACATGAAAAGTCAGAATATATATACTTAAATATATATATAGCCAACACATTATGAGGGTAGCAGAGATACTGTTTATAACTTGGGGTCAATTCCCTGTGTCGTAAGTGCTCAAATTGTGCCCCATTTGTTTGGATAATTGTCCTTAAAATACTACAAGTAGCAGTTCCATTAGTTTAATTGTAGTGCCCATTTAGCACAAGGGGAAAGATTTCTTTCAAATGCAGACTTTGTTGAGTATATATAACGCCAGTACATTAGTACTTCAGTCCTGAAAAACGGTAAGTTTTATTAACACATTTTTTAATAATCATTTACCAGAATAATCAAATACCATCGGCTGTAGCAAATGTTTTAATTCACTTTCAAATTTATTGCACATAATTTATTGACGTAAACATTATATTTAGTCGTTAACTCCGTTCTATAGTTTCTCTCGTTGATGTTGTGTCTATTTTAAAATGAAACAAAGGGTTATTATTGTAACCTAATAGACACATTCAAGCCACGGTTGTATATCATATAGATGCCATATTTTTAGAAGCCCCCAATTTGTAGTAGAAAAATATTCTTTTTTATTGAAAAAATAATGGAGATACGCAATTGAAATAAAATTTAAATAATATTTATTTAAAAAATAATGAATCAATAATAATTATTTAAATAATAAGCTACGTATTTGCAGCCAATTTCCGAACAGACTGCCCCTCAGAGCCACCCCGCCATACAGTCATGGATTCAACCGAATTCAACATCGAACCCCTGGACGACGAGCTGGTGAGGAGGATTACACGGCAGAAGTCGGGCGTTGTGAGGATCAGCCCGCCTGGGGTCATACACTTGAGGCAACTGGTGGACGTACTGCCCGAGATAAGGGACATGGAGGTCAGGGACGACGACTTGTGGGTCGTAACTTACCCCAAATCAGGTAATACAGTCCGGAATGCCGATTTAGTATTATCACAGTAAACATGAAGGTTGTGCAATAAATAAAAAAAAATTATCTTTCTATTGTATTTCCTACAGACCTGGATTTTATCTGGAATTATTTCGACGTTTGGCTTATTTGTACAGGGACGACGTGGACCCAGGAGATGGCTTGGCTGCTGGCAAACAATTGCGACTTCGAGAAAGCAAAGGGGACCGTCCTGAGCGATCGGTTCGCATTCCTCGAGTGAGTTCTTTATTGTTCGGCCCTCGGCGGGTAGATTGAATCAATTTGTCCGCCCTAAAAGTAGAGTGTTCGCTCTCCCTAAGTGAATTGTCCCGAACCCGGTTTCAGGGAGTCCGGAATCAGGCCCGGGAGCGGCCGCTCCCTCACCGACATCGCAGCTCTACCCTCGCCGAGGTTTATCAAGACCCATTTGCCCTACCAGCTACTACCAAAACAACTTTGGACCAAGAAAGCTAAGGTATAGCACCAAATACACAATATGTAATATAGCCTGATCTGTTTTTCTTCTTATTACAAAAACATTCGTACGAAAATCCGTACGAAACTGCATAGTTGTTTTAGTTCATTCTCTCTTCTGGCGAGCTCAGTGAAAGTTTTGCTCTCAACAATGCCTGGCGACTGTTTCTTTAACCTATAATTACAGGATTACTAATAAAATGGTGATCTAAGATCATAAACCTGTTTAGAACGTTGGCAATACGCCGCGAATGGTGAAAAAATCTCGATTAATTCTTCATAATTATTAATTACAAACCAAAAGAAACGCAAATGTATTTTCATTCAAGGTAATATACGCGTACCGAAACCCAAAAGATGTGATAATTTCCTACTTCCATTACGTCAAGACGGCGTGGGAACACGATATCACGCTGGATGGTCTAGTCGAGGTATTCCTTCAAGACAAAGGTGCGTTGTATTTTCTCATTTTTTTATCTTAGATAATTAAGACGGTATCATTTATGTATTTTACATATCTCTTCCCCACGTTCATATGCTTAGTTTATGGCAATTAACAGTAATTATATTTAAATGTTTACTTCAGCACTGTACGCTCCCTACTGGAATCATGTCCTCTCGTTTTGGAATGCAAGAAAGCAACCAAACATCTTATTCAACACTTTTGAAGACATGGTCGCCGTAAGTAATTCCTTATTTTAAGGCACCGCCCAATATATAAGCCAATATTAAAACATTACCTTGAGACTATTGTTAATTGTGCACTCAATAAATACATGACGCATGCAAATGTAATATTTTAATATGTATTTGTATCAGTAATTGTGTTATCGGTGTAAACTGTTTGTTTTACAAGATAGAGAATTATTTTTTCCCTCTCAATTAAAAGGCCCTGAACCACCATTTCCAGGACCTGAAAGGAGTTATACGGAATACCGGAGAGTTTCTCGGCGTCCGGATCTCTCCCGACCAGGTTGACCGGCTGACCGAGCACCTGAGTTTCGACAACATGAAGAACAACAAGAGCATCAACCTCGGCGCATGGTCGGCCGACGAGAGCCCCCTGAGGAGCGGAAAGACGGGCCAATGGGACGGCGCTCTGTCCAAGCTAGCGATAGACCAGTTGGACCAGTGGGCGAAGAAAAATCTCCAGGGAACAGCCTTCCCGCATTACTGAAATCCAGATCATCCCTATTCAATTTGGTTGGCCACATAATTTATGCCGTATAACGCCCAATTATTTTATGTTTAAGTGGACCGGTTTCATCTTCTGACTTGCTTCCATCCTGTTACCGCTGCATTATGAAAATCGAATGCTTATGGGAAGAAGGTGAAACCAGTGAACTTTAACATGAAAGAACGGCATAGAGATAAAAACAGTAACATTATGTCATAATTTCATAAATATATTCAATTATAATATCAAAATATTCGTATATATTATTATAAAAATATTTATAACCGCGGTAAAGGTACAATAAATTATTTAGTATTAACAGATGAGATGTTCCTTGTTATTAGGACTGTTTTGGCCCGATGACCATTTTGGTGCCTCCCCGTAGTACTTAATTGTGTATTCCGCTTGAATTCACCAATGAACTGTTACAAACCAACTTCTATTTTGGGCCATCAATAATCCTTCCCGGCTTGCGGATGATTAACTTTGAACTATCGACCTTCTTACTTCCGACCGTCTTTCTGTCAGTAACGAGCCGTTTGGATCGCGCAAAACTTTCAAAACGTGTAATTGGAAACTGAATTTGTAAAATTCTTCTCGGGCTTTCCGTTTAAGTTGTCTGAAGAAACGAAACTGGTTGGGCGCTGACTCGTTTCAAGCTGAAATTTAAGGCTTGGGTTTTCCTTCGCCCCTTTGTGCCCTTACAAGAAAAGCAAGGCTGACCGAAGTCTACCAAACTTAATAATTAATTAACAAGTCCTTGGGGATTAGCCCGGCCTTTAGAGTGCAAATTTAATTTCTCCAAAGTAGTCTAGGTAAGTGCCCCCTTCTCGACTTCATCGATCTTTCTGCTAAGGTTGGACAGTTTATCCAATTACTCTATTTATTATTGCGCCCCTTTGATCATTTACACACTTGCTACAACGATCCTGTTTTAAAGATTTTAATAGAATTTTAATTCATTTTGTCGTCATAATATTATTGCTTTGTAATTTGACCACATTTAAGACTGTGTGGGCGTTAAATGGACAATCTTTAATTGTCTTTAAATACACCTTACATTAACACCTTTTTCACCATCGTTTGATAAGGACCTGTCATCCCCGTTGTTTTAATTTTATCTACACTTCTAATGTTCTTCAGGGTTCTTCAAATTACACTAATCATAGTACCTAATATTATTGGAGTTATGTAATTTTGGTTCCTATTACAGATAAGATAGTTTATGTATACACGGCATATCTTTAAAGGAAACAGAGCTTTTTAAACAACAATAAAAAGATAACGATCAGAATGTGTATATTTACATTTTCATTTGTTGATCCTATACTTTTCTGCTGATCATAGCTATTCCACTCATATCCACTCTTAATGTCTCCAGTCCTCAAATTCATGTCAGCCCTTAAATTCCATTCCGCTTTCCTTCGGATTATGCCCACATGTAATCAGATGTGCCTTTCCTGCAAGCTACAGAAAGGAAAGTGTATAACTAGTACCGATTTAGGTTTTTGAAGTATTTGTATGCCAATTTGCTTATAGAGGACCCAGTCGCGGCCCTTCCAAGTCTTGTGGCATGCATCCTCAGAAGAGATGAAGGGCTCGTGTGCTCACCGCTCTAGACGCCATGACAGTGTTACCAGAAGCAAATTCCCTGCGGGGAATCCTCGAAGGAATCTCGGACGGGAGCAACTTGACAATATGCCGAATATGCAGATATATTTAAATAAAACGGGCACCTTCATGGACCTTACAGATCAAACGGGATGCTTCTTGATCACACAATGGCCCGCATATTCCTCGATTTTTCGACTTACAATTTTTCAGCCGAATCACCTAATAATTGGCTAATAATGTTAGTTCCAGTTTACAAAGCGTATACAATTTAAGGACGACCAATTGGAGTAGAAGACGGAAAAAACTGTCGATGGAGCGGGCTAATAAATGGGATGATACCGCGATGGCGGTTCGTTTAATGCAACTCGTTATTGGCGTTCGGTTAATAAAACGTTTCACCCGAACGACGGCTCCGAAATTGTTTGTTTGACTGGGGATCTAATTTTGTGCGCGCGATACACGTGCAGTAACTGCCTGGTAATTATACAATGAGCCTGCAGTTCCTCTTCGCCCGGTTTATCTCCCACTCGCCGGTTGTTATTCAGGCCTGTTCAAGCGAATGCGGAATGTAACTGAACACCTACCCCCTCCCACTTCTCCATTGTCGCTTATGCTCGTTTTTTTTATTCGGAAATTTACATCACAAAGAAATTGTTTTAATTAAACGCCCTTTTGTGTGCCGTTATTTGAACTGCGGACCGAAATCAGATAGCTGGATATCCCGCCCAATTATTATGTTTACAGGGTATTTACTATGTGCTTGGCGAACTGTATAAAAGGAATATTTTTCACTTTTTCCCAAGCCGTTCACCCGGATTTTATTCGACTTTAAATTCGTACCTTATATTTTTACCGTGTTTAAATTTATTATTCCCTTATAAATAAATATCTGTTGTAAATAGCTTAAGTTCGGAGAAACACGAATATATTTTAAATATTTTATCGTTTACTGTAAAAAATCTAGTAAATAGTCGTTTGTCCCTTTAATTATTATTTTTAAACGCGAGATAATTATCCGCCCGATATTTAATGTTTGTTGAATGCATTGTAAATTGTCGATGTTATTCAAATAACGTTTAGTTAAAATATTAGTTCAACGAGCGATGTATTCCAATTGGAATAACAGTTAGTGATTACTCAGTCTGGCCAACAATATCACCTGTAGCTCTTAAACAGGGTGCTGCTGTTGGGGGGTGGGCGGCGGTGCGGTCGACACGGCTCGGTAACTGGACGGACTTGTAGCAAACATGCGGTTTAGCGTTATTCCCGCCAGTGGGGAAGGCCGACCATGTAGTCCTAATGATTCGGCTAATTCAGCAATCCCAGACCGCTACAACCTGTTGTCCCGTCTCTCCCGGGTTGAGTAGCGTCTCCGAAAAATTTAGCGAATACTCCAAATGAAAACAAAATGAGCGATGTACACATGTTAAACAAAATTTATTTTTTTCTTTTAAGCACTCATTATTTTTATTTAAGATAAATTGACCTATTAATTGTACTCATAGAGAAGAAAATCAAAGATATTATTTAGAATTTGTTTTGAAGAATTTATGCAAGCATTCTGCGGCTCTATTTTCAGCTAAATGCTTTTCATTTATCGATACGAATCAGAATCATTCACACAGCACCTCTAGCCACGTTATTGCCTCTTTGATCTTTATAATTGTCGTTTATTTCGGGCAGGTGTGTCGATGGAGCGGAGGGAAATGTTTTCCCAAAAGTCGGCTCGTAACCCGATTTCATCTTATCCCGAGGGTCAACCGTACAATGAATAGGGCGAGTAACATTAAGTTATTGTGGGATTATTCGAGTTTAATTATATTAAATGTGGATTTTCCCCTTATGAGTCTCGAAGACTCTCAGTTCTGTACAATACTTGCATTGCTCTCCTTTACCTTTTTAATGTAGTTTCGTTTTGAAAACATTCTAATCGACGACCGTACGACCGCAGAAAAAACGGTCGGGAGGAGAGCGGCGGTGGGCATCGCGGTGTTTGGCAGTAGCCGAACCAAAATAGACGCGGCGGTCAGGGTCGGTTAGCCGGGACACAAACAGAGACGGCCGGTGGACACACGCCGGCTGATCAATATTCAATTACCAACTAGCCTCATCGCCCCTCCCTCCCTCCTGTGTAGGCCATTGTTTAATTGGAGATGGGAGACAAAGAGAGAGGGGCCGCCGCCACATACGGACCGGCCGAACGCCGCTCCTGTAATTTTCCCGCTCCCGGGAGCGGGTCCCGACAATTTTCGAGCTCCAGTTGCTCGCGACTACCCATTAAAATTCGATTTTCGAAACGGTATCAATTCGGCGCACAATAGCACCGGCAGACCCTCATTATTATCCTGTTTGTTACAGGTAGCGGTCGACGGCGGAAATTGTATTATAAACTGTACGATCATATATCATTGGACACGCGGAGGAATTGCAGTAATGAGATATATTGCGGGAGGGAAATTCATCCGTGGAAACTAAAATACAAGCTCTGAAACACGAAAAAAATTAATTCGATATTGAAATTTAAGTAAAATATTCATTTTTTGAATTTCACGTACGATTTTTAAACTGTAAATTCTATAGTCCTAGCCGCATAGCGGAATATAATTGAATCGTGCTACAAAGGATTTGCAATTTAAATTTTATCATTACTCCTGAAATATGCAACGTTATTCGTTAATTGTGAACAGATTTGAGCGGTTCTTTTAATTATGTTACAACTAATACGTCTCATGATGTGTGCTGTTTCGTGATAGGGAGGTAGCGGTCGGGGCAGTGTGATAGGGAGGCAGTGAGGGGGCAGAAACGGTGTCCCCTCTGTATGGGGAACTTTGTACCGGGTAATTAAAAACAAACACATCTGTGTTTAGGGCGGTATCTGTTGTTGGGGGCCGAACGCTGCCGGCCGGTGATGTTATAATGCGTATGCTAATTCAGATCCCTCCTAAATTAACTAGAAAATTTTGCTAAAATTGTTAGTGCGGGTCGTTTAATTTTTCGTCTGGTCGTTTAATACAAGAATATCACATTTTCGAATAACTAAGTACGTTTGGAAACAAAATGCATACGTTCTGAAACCAAATGGTTTGCTACGGTGTCACGAACAGTTAAAATAACACAAGATGAAGCACACATGATTTAAAATATTACAAGATGTATTAAAAATAATCACAAGAAAATATACGAGTAGAGATAGAGCAGAGATGTGCTGCTACTGTACACTAACAGTAAGGCTCCTTTATCGGCAGACGATATGGGCATATGCCCGGATAATTTATTCGAACTCAGATAGCGCGGTTATTAGAATTATGAACTTCACTATCTCGACGAATGACTAGCAATATTTCAGATTATTGTATGGTGATACAACATGGATAAATAAAATTGATGGTTTACATTGGAATCCTTAAACGGTTTATTTAATTCGTTTAATTTTATTTCCCTCCCCGGCTTCCCTTTTCAGTTTCATTGTTTGAATAAAACTGAATCCTTGCGAGGCGCTCCCGTTTAATTTTCGTTTTCGTTTTCGATTTTCGGAAATGAGGTGGTTTTAATTATGAGAAAATTTCCCAGCTCCTTTTGGAGCCATTTCAGGAAGTGACAAAAAACAATTGATTCGTAGAATAAAACTGAAATCGTTTTAAACATTGCGACACCAGGCGCTCCCCGTTTTCGATTTTCGGAAATGTCGGTGCGGAATTTATACCGGAACTGTGTTATTCATTAGACGATAGCCGTTAAAACTGAAATGGACCGCGGCGGTTCTCGAATACGTTTATTTCATGCGTCAGAAAATATTTTTAGCTCTGTGAAAATAACGCTAGGGATCGTCAACATGTTATTGAAATTCCCGCCGGCGAAGAAAATATATGAAGAATTTCACATATTTAAGAGCGTGAATCTCCGAAGCCATATTATCGGTTTTTCTTGAAATAGCTCAGGACGATGCAAAAGGAAATTAATAAAATACCGGAAAATATGCGAATTCGTGTTATATTAATATACTCACTCGGCCGCCTGTATTACCAACTGGTAATAATGGAAGAAAGGACGAAACCCAGAGGAAGGATATTTAGATAGTGCCCTAATTTCTGTATCTACTCGCTTGTTCGTAGCACCTCAGTAATATTGCGGTGTCACAACAACAATATGATTGCCGTAAGTACATTGCTGTATAACCAGTGTAATACATTAGCCGATTGCGAGGAGGTTTAGCATTAAGAGCGGATAATCGAGTGGAGTATAAATCAATACGTATAGTATATTAGGTAAGTAATTGGCGAAATCTAATATTCACGGGGGCTAAATTTTGACTTCCAGTTTCTTGTCGATAATTACATGTTGGATTCGCTTCCAGTATTTCCAGGATTTACTATAAAATTGATTCTCCGTATCGCGACTGATCGAACCCAGGTTGCTGGGCCGATATCGTTGGTGATCTCAATCGCCGAGCAGTGTTTCCCAGAACTGGGATTAGACCAATTAGAGATTAAACGTCGTCATTGACTCACCGCTCGCCGGAGCTCACGGCCCGAGCTTCCCCTTCTAATTAATGGGAGGGGGAGGGTTCACTTCACTTCGGGTTGTAGGTGAAGGTTGTTGTGGGGTCGCCGCCTCAAACTCTCTCTCTCGTTCAACACAAATTCAAGCCGAGCATGCCTAATCTGTCAACTACCTCCGCGCCCAAAGGAATGCTTTACGAAGCCGGCCGCCCCTCCACCACGCTTTAATAATGTATTTATGCAAATTCCGAACGGTCCCCCACCGTAGACCCGTTCCCGAGAGATGGCCTCAGTTACCGTATTACAACGGAGGCTTGAGTTCGCCAACTGCCCGCCAAATAATGCGATTCAATCCCGGAAAACAGTAGAATTCATCACTTTACACCTCAATAACACCAGTCGAATTTGGAAAATGCTTTCGAACATTTCCCCTGAATTAGGAATAGACCGATATTGCGAAATATTTACTCGATGAATGTTTGGCGGACGGGGAATGTTTCGAATGTCACTCATGCAATTGTCTCCACTGATGATCAACCCTATTATTAAAGGTTAGCGCCTTGACGATTAAAGGTTAAGGAAACAGTTGCCGGGCAGTATTGACAGCAAAACTTGCACATTGAAGACAGAATACACTCATTAAGCTCTCTATCATTCACTATTTCATATTTATAAACAGAGTGTCAGAATGTTAAATTTATCGTGACCACCTAGTACGAAATTTAGACCATATTTAAGTTACATACATCGGATACATCTGAGTAAAAAATAATGCATGAAACAGTAGCGTTGAAACTAGATAATAATCACTTTTCACACGAAGTTTTTTATATTAATTATTAAATTGGTGTACGTCCAAAAGAAATAACAATTCTTTCCCACCGTTGTTGCAGAAACAATTCCTCACTCCCTTGTTATTCTGACTTTGCAAATAAGATTCTGATTCTGTAATATTTGATCAATATTTCAGTCCAGGTTAAATTCAAGAAGGGTTTAGCGCAAAGCCCTTCGTCCTAAATTTCCTCTCCTTTTCACTGTCTCTCTCTCTCTCTCTCCTTTCAGCTTCCCGCCCTCTCGTCGTCGTCTCCGCGTAATTTGGTTTCTTTGAAGAAAAGAAAATTACGTTAACTGGATCTATGGAAATAATGTTCCCCCTTCGACCCCCCCCCCACCCACTTCTTATTTTTTTCAAAGGGCTTCCAACTCGAGAAATCGAGAGGGAAATAACTTGAGATTGCATTTTGTATTTTGTGCCTTTTACCCTTACTCCTTTTTTTCTCGCTGTCGATTAGACTGCATTACTTCGTCCCCTTTAAAGGAGAAAAAAAACCGAGATGAAGAGTCATAAGGCCGGAATTAGAAATCTCAGCTGTTTGATTGCAAAGACGTGGGATACAATCTCCTTAATTAGCTCAATGCTCCCTATCTTAGGATTCCATAAAGGAAACTCGCTCAAAAAGAAACTTCGGTTTGCCTTAATTCATTAAAATATGCACAATAATAATCCATACTACATAATTTGACCCATAATATAATAACATCGAACGACTACGGTATTAGGTAAAGCACAAAGCTAAATTATTCGAATTTTATTTAAAATATCAAAAAAAGAAAAAATCAAAAGACTAACTAAGTACTACATTAGTATAAATAATTACTATGTGTTGTCACTCCGATAGATGTTTGCTTTATATGAAATTCAGGTATGATACCAATCTGAACTTTTTGTGATAAAGATATGCGAATTGCCGTTTGACGTCTTTGAAACTGAGGCATGAATATTATTTTAAGGTATTCTGATTCCGGCCCAATAAAATACCGAACGAACGACCGAAGATCACGTGAACCATGGTGCATTTACCCTTCCGTATTATATTTCAGAGAATTTTTAGAGCGTTGACTAATATTTTTTTCTCGCGGTAAATGCTCAGAAATTGAAGAACGATCGAGTGGGTTCTACCCAACTGAAATACTCTTGAGGTATGAGCACCTGAAACTGAGCTGGGTGATCATATTTTCCAAATCTATTTTCCAGGGTTGTGGTGGGTCCAGCGGAAAGGTCACTGGATTTCGCCTCTCCTTCAACCCCTTTTAATACACTGCCTCGAATATCGAGGGATGTTCTGAGAAGTTTTATTTAGAAGGAAGGCCGGCCCTGCTCCCTTTCACCACTATTTTTATTTCCCTCGAAGTCGCCCTTCCCCTTCCGATTTTCCCCGCCGTATTTTCATTGGTCAAAAAGAGCCCTGGCCCGAGGTCAGTGAATGGGTTGCGTTTGTTCCGTCACCTACCGGCCCGACCTTTTCCCCTAGAAGTGCCAATTATTTTCAACGGTTTATATCTTATATTATCCCGTGTTTTTTTCAACATTTACCCTGCAATAATAACCATTAACCTTCAAGAGGCTGAGTATCCATATCATTATTTTTTGCGATACACCCGAACAATTTCCGAAAGTGTGAAACTATAGTAAATTATACATTTGGCAACAATATCTTTCGGTATTCCTAATTCTCATACCGACCAGTAAATGAATACGTTAATGATTTTTTTAAGGTTGGTTTAATATACCATCGATATACGATGGTAGCCTAAGACTGAATTTTACAATGTTTTCAATTGTTAATAATCACTCTTACAACTCCGAAATAAATACGTTAAAGTATTACAATGTTCTCAAAAGGCATTTTACAATTTAAATTAATAGAATAATTTGTGAATTGGAATATTGACTACGCACCCAAGCAGAATATTAAATTATTTGATTGTTAGGTATGAAAATGTTTCCCTTAGTTTTATTATTATTTAAAATGGTAGAATAAGGGATATGAAGTTATCCCGTCTATTGTTTCTACAAGGGAAAATATTTTACCCCGATAGTTGTCGTATAAATATTATTACGAAGCTTCCTCTTAATGTCGGGGCAAACTTCCCTTTAATTGAGATCCGGACAAAACTGTGGACAGTTTTGTCGCCCGGTTCGTTACCAGAAGTGTGGAGTTTGCCGAGTTTTGGGTGAGATTTTCGGAGAAAATGCCCAGATAGCTGTCCTCCAGGTGTGGGCCGTCCCCCCCGGACACAACGGGGCCTTTTGTCTGAAAACACCGTCCCATTCAACTTAGTCCAGAAACGCCGCCCACCAAAATAGGGGATTCTTTGATCCCTCCCCACTCAGAACCTTATCTACTCCTGCTGCTAATACGGCACCTCTCCCGACGCGCCTCTACTTCTCCTTAATGCAACATTTCAAAAACTCGTCGATTTCCTTGTGTCAAGGGGACGATAAATAATGAATCTAATTAATTTTATGAAAGGGAGAACATTACATTGCCCCCTTTTTACATTATCGTACCTCATGAACATAGAACAGTGAGTATAACTAAAAGGAAGCATTTTGGTAAAATAAAAAAAGGGTAAAGGAGAATATATTATTAAATCAATGAAGATACGGTAAAATGTATAGGGCTTTGTACATATTTAGAGAGGTTGAGGCATGGCCCAAACCTCTCCAAAATCCAAAAACATTTGAAGATTTGGATGGAACGGGAAGCAACAGAACAGAACCGGAAATATGGGGGTAGAACCGGAAAAATCCCAATAGAAACGGAAATATCCGTTTAAAGTTAGTGGACTAATACAGCGCCGATTTGCTACTGCATCTAATAAAAAGAAAATCAAGAATATAAACAACAAATATAGTATCACACTTAAACTAATATTTAAATAAATTTATATTCTAAATATATCTAATAATATATATATATATATATATATATATATATATATATATATATGTATTTATTTATAGATATTAATTGTTTCGTCCTCATCTATTATCCAAACTTCTTTGAACTTGTAATGCTTTATGTTGTTTTCATATTTATTTATTAATGGTTAGAGGAAGTTAGTTGAAGCTTGTCAATTATTACATACACTGAAAATGTTACGAAAAATTAGAAAACAATAATATTTCATCTTAACGTTGCCCACGTTCCAGCACATCATTTTGCGCGCCACCCTTTGTTTAATGTCAAATTGAATAAATAACGAAACTAGCGTGTTTGTTCTACAATGTATACAATATTATAATATATAATTGCATTTATAAATTCAATTCTTATATATATATATATATATATTTCTTGCTTATATTCTTGATTTTATTTTTGTTAGATTCAGTAGCAAATCGGCGCTGTATTAGCCCACTAACTTTAAAATCCGTACAGTTTATTGATTGATAACGTGATTGATACTAAAGAGAAAATTGTGGCCTTTTAGCTGACTGTTTTTTGTCTTTTTTTATTCTGTACTGGTGTTGAGGAAACAAGATTGATAATGCCCCCCCGCCCCCTTCCTGTTGGAGCTTATTCCCGCTGAAAGGTTGATATTTTAAGAGCAAAGTTGAGGCGGAACCGAGTTTGAGGTTGCTGCGGGCCGAGTTCAACTCTTCCTTAGTTATGATTGGGACCTCTCTCCACCTTCGGGAGAGAAAATTTACAACTTGGATGGAAAATATTGGGCATATATTATAGATACTTTTTACGTGGTATCAAATAGACCATTGTTCGTGCATTAACTAAATAAAATACTACATTTCCCTGTAATGGATGATTTATGGTAAGTAAATTTTGTCATTATTTGATTTGAATTTGTTGGGGATGTCTGTGGTAAGTAATCGTCTATTACCTCTCATTGCCTTTACTAAATTATTTTTTATTACATTCAAAATTTGTTTTTACGCTCGTTTTTAAGAAACGAATTAAATTAATCCAGTTAAAATAAAATCTGGATTAATTAAAAAAGATGAACCGGTTATATGAGAAATTAATGATCTATTAAAGGTAGCAGCTTTCCGCTATTGGATATTTTAAATATGCAAGTTCTAATCTTATCAAAAATAATGAAATCGAGTGTTGAATAATTAATGATTGAGTAATCAGACGGAGGATAGCTCTGAAATCAATATTGTCTACACAGCGCACCTACTTTGCAAACCCATTCCATTAGTAACAATTAATTGCAGGAGGGTTTAATTTCCAATCATCGACTTTTCACATATCGTTTCAACTGTTTGTGATGAGCGAACAGTCTGATAATTGTTTTATTGCCGCAATCAATTAAATGACGTCTCACTTTACGTACGTTCATTTTTAACTGTTATTTTTTAAAAAAAATCTGTTATGTGTAATAGGGCAGTGTTGAGGTTCACACGTAAAATGAATCATATTTTCCGATATCGTGATTATTAATCTTTTTAGTGTTTTACCGGAATGCGAATATTTGGTTATTTTCGTCACTACGGATGAGATTACAATTACCGCGTATAAAAAAAGGCCGTATGTCATTTTGTATTTTGCTGAGTAATTTATTTGGTTCTGGGGCACAATGGGATTACAATTCTGAGAAATGAAAGACAGGAATCGGTAACTGGGCGGACTCTGTTGGAAATTTTGAGAGAAGGGGGGGGATTATTAATTTGAATTATAATTGGCCTAGGCCGTTAAGGACCCGGTCGTTAGACGATGGGTTGGCTTTTATGGGGCGGATTCGACTTTTAGGGGAGCGGGACTTGAAAATAACCGAGCTCAGATCATTATTACTGGCCGAGAGAAGGGGATTTATCGGAACTTAATGTTCGACAGGGCCGTAACGAGCGAGTCGGAGCCGGTAATGAAACATGGACCGGAACAGAAGACAAATTAATCCTCAGATATGAATCCAGGAAATGTATAATTATTACATTTGTGAAATTAATATCATCCCCTTTCCGAGTGCTATATTATTCGGCTGAAAATGGGTAGTGGCACCTCTCCGTTATTTCCACAAATAAATGTATTCCTTCATTTTTACTGTACAAAATGTACATACATCCTTATTTTAATCAAATACATAATAGTTTTAGTTTTTTTTTAAACCGTAAGTACTTTTGTTCAAATTGGGGGAAGCTGCTTTTCCCTCGCTTAGCCACTGTGAGCGGTGGATTAGCCCGCGATTAGGAACAATCGTTCTTGAGTAATTATTCCTGCGCTTTACCCTTACTCCATCGCCACTTACCGAATCTTTACATGTTCCCGCCCAGTTTTCTTACCGAATTCCCCACCCGGTAACTGACTCAGGTCAACCGGTCACGCCGTTGTCAATTTCAGGCGCCCCTTGCGGACGCCTTTTGTGAATTGGAAACTGACGGATAACATGGCAACGGGCCGTAATCGAAGTTGGGTCGTACGAGATGCTCGATGGTCCCGAAAGGGCCTGGGCCGGGGGTAATATAGATTCTGATTTACTTTGCGCCGTTTCACGCGCCCGCCCCATTGAAAAAGCGCCGCAACCCGAGACCGCCCACGCCCGGGGGCTTATCCGCCCCTCGGCGTTTCGCCTCTCTTTTCATCTTCAGGGGGACTCCATCACGACGTCTCTTTCTATCTGTCTCCCTCTTTTTTCGGTGGAAAAGGTCAGATTTTGATTTGGAAATCAACCAATTCTCAAAATAGAACGGGGGGGATTCATTGTAGCTAATAATTAAATGACAATAGTTTCGTCCACAACACATGACAGCCTATATTACAATATATATTAGAAACAAGACTTTAATTAATATAATCAATTTTTTTATTGTTAAAAAGCTTGATAATTATTTCAGATCCAATGATTTATATTGTTTCTACCTCTTAATAAAACGGCCTGAAAGCCTAGGGTAATTCGGCAGCGACCCCCAGACCGTCAGTCTACTTTGTGCCAATACAATTCCCGATTAATTGGGCAACTACACACATAGAAGAGTTTTTCTGTTACCAAATTATTGCCAACGTGCTTGTACAAATAGCAAATGTCAGTCTAAATCCGCCCTAATTCAGACTTAATCTGCCTTATAATCCACCTTAATCCACCATAATATCCGTAATCCGTAATAATCTTACATAAGAATAATGTTTATATTGTATAACAATTTTACCTAGTGCACTTTTCTGTCTAGCTCCACTGCTATCTCCTGTTAAAAATCCATAGGTTAGATCAATGCCTTGGATCTAACCTTGGTCGTTGACAAATTTGCAACAGTTGAGAGAATAGGGTGGCAAACATTTATTTTTTTTGTATTTGTTGGAAAGGAACGGCCAGTATTCTGAAAAAGATATTTCAGGATGTTTAAAAGACTTCGAAATTAAAAAGGGACCATGCCCCACTTTGCAAAGAAGTTGGCAAAAGAACAGCCGAAATTAAACCTTGATGTCCTCGGTTTATATTTCGAGTAGCCTACAGCGGAATAATAATAGTGGTGGTAGTAGAAAAGCTCAAAAGCTGAACAGATAAGAGGACAACTGAGCCTAGATTAGGGATTCACTAACCGACGTCTCAATTAGCAAAAAGGTTCGATGGTGAATTCGGAGAGTCATGATCTTTCCTGGTGTAGGGGCTCAAAGTTGGTTTAATCTGACTTGAAGCGGTAGCTATGAACGGGCGTGTGGGATGACCCGGCGGGATAGAGGGTGTATCAAAGTCAAACGCTCGGCGAATTCAAACTTCGAGTCACCCTCGCAGTTTAATCGTCGCTGAAGCCCCGCTAGTTCGCCCTCATCCAAAGTAAATTTAATAATATCACAATTCAATTACACGTCGAACACTGAAACAGCCGAGCATATTTCTTATAGACCATCATCATAACGACAGTACATGTTTAAGGCGTGATTGATATATCATTGCAAATTCTAAACCTGAACCAACCGAGCGTAACCGGGTAGACCAGCTAGAACAATATATATTTAATTACTACGATTGCAGTAAGATGGGGCAAGCTACCATTCTAATGTGGAAATTATATAACATAAATAAATGGTAAATAAATTGGTTATCTTCGCATTTTTTTAGATATATTTTTCCAGCACGCTATTTTAAATCCTTCCTTTTAAAGCTTGGTCCGTGACCAAACACACCTCGGTTGGTTTACGCTTCATCAAAAACGCCTCCTTATTAGTGCAACGCGGGCTACCCTTTTTTTTTGTAGGGGCGTTACTTTCCTCTTTCTGTGTAACCTTATCTCAAAACTCGGCGAGTTGTGTACAGAAAACCGGTGCAAATGTTTGCTCCGCCCCCACTCGGGCAACTCGAACCCCCTACACAACCCCCCAGCTTTAATTATGGGAACGCTTCAGGCATTAAAAATTTAAAAGGGCGCTCTTAGATCGGCCGGGAGCTTAACTCTGAACGAAGGCGATGGTTCCGGTTACAAAGGGAGCGCGCTAATCCACTAGTGTACGCTTATATATACACGGGAAGCAGACTGCTTCTGGCCTAGCATACAAAAAATAAGGCATATGAAAACCGTCCCCAACAGTTTTATACACGGTTAATCCATCTTAATCCAGCCTTAATCTGCCTATATCATCAATATTTCATAATTCAGCTCCTCTAATCAGAGTACTGTACTCGTCCCTTTATATTATTTTCTCTAATTTCATGGCGAAGCCTAATGTATAGTCGACAACGAGGCAGGGACGCAATTTCCACGAACATGGCCGTAATGACGACCTGTCTTCTTGAAACAAAGCTTCGAAGAAACTGCCTCCATTTCATTTTTATTCCCCAGCGCAGAATACAAAACAAGTTTTCTCGGGCATAATGCGTGATCTGGATGCGAGAGTAACCACCTAATTACCAATGTAAATGTAAGTTACCCAGAAATTAGCGTAGATTGTGTTTGGTCTCGTGCAATTTCAAACCTCTGTTGGCAATTAGACGTCTTGAAAATTAACTGTGGCAAAGGCAAATAAAATGAAATAATTAAGAGGAAAGACATTTTTATAAATTTGTTTAAAAGCTGTAATACTTCACTTATATAGAGAATTTTTGTATTTTAATGAGATAAATGAGATAATCTTTATCGTCAATTTGTCTACGATGTATGTTTGAGGGACCTGTCTCAAGTGATCACAATAATAGGGAAGTAAAAGGATTTCAACGGCAACGCGTTAGTACATAATATTACTGAACCGATACTACTAGTACTGTGTCAAGTAGTAATAATTATAACATCTTGTCCGAGACATATTGAATCTACAAAAAGCCCTCTGAAAATCCTCACGGCAAGTAGTGGAACAAGCGCTGATGAGTTCAGAACGGGGCGATGAGTGGGCGATCGCGTTCGGGTTGAAATTATTCCCAAGGCGCTTGTGAAACGCGTTTCCCGTTTGATCACTGTCGGTGAAAAGAGGTTTAAACTCAATAACTGGGCGTGAAGTTTGTTCCTTTCACGGGGAGGGGGGGTCTGTCTCACCTTCTCTCTCTCTGGCGTCGGGCTAAGCCCCGTCCTGCGGTCTGATAAGGCGGCGCCCCGGGGCGACAACCCCGGGTTCATGTTCAGCCTCTTAAACGCCCGCCCAACTCGGGCCCAGACAAAGACGACTTGTCGGCCCCTTTGTACAACTAAATTTACCTCCCCAACCCATAATAGCGAACTAACGTTTTGGCCCGTTTGAAAACTCGAGCGAGATCTCAAAGTCCGCGTTACGTAACAATTCCGAGTATAACAATATCAGTTTGTTCTATCCCCGTCAGAATAAACCTAGAGTCGAACTGGACGCAAAATCAAAGGATAATAATAACGATGGCAGAAATCAAAACGTGCAATTAAAAATCTGACAAATGTTCGTTACTATTAACAAATATTATTTTGTACATGCATGTCTTAGGCGAGGATATAGTTCCTATCCTGTACAGTTATCCTATCAGTCTTATTCAAACACAATGTCCAAAGTTGCGAAAAGATAACGCATAATAGATTATGATAAGTACTCAATGCTATGTATAATTCCACCCTTGCAGATTGGACCCTGGGTGTACGTGTATCTAGAAATACTGTGCATATTTGAAGGGATGAAGGTTACTGTGTACTTGGAGGGGGGGTGATAGGAGGACGCGTACGAGAGGGAGAGTGGGACGTGAAGTGATAGAGAAGTCTGCGTCTGGTGGGGAGGGGGCCCTATAACTACGAGTCCGACAGTCATGAGATAAACCGCTCTCTGCCGTTCCCGCTGACCGCCACCTAACTCATTCCTGGCGCTGAACCTGAAATGGAACCGCTGGATTCGTGCGAAGGTGTCAGCGAGCAAGTCAGGTAGGTGGGGTGTCTAGACCGCTTCCTTAGAGGCTGGAGCTAAAATCTGAACGCACCTGAATTGAGCCCTCGTGACAATGCCGATATTTCAGAAGTTAAAACACCGGATGTCATACTTTAATGAAAATTTTAGTATCTTCAAATTGTCATGAGCAATATTTTTGTAGCATTAACGGTTTTGACGGTCTAACATTCTAGGCGTCACTAACAAACTAACTCTGTTTGATGAAATGTTTCCGTGGTTCGCCAAATCGCTTTCATTCCCATACTCTGTATAACATAGATTTTATATACGCTTAGCCTTTTGTAAAGCTGCAACATTTACTCCTCGCAGACCAGCTGTGCTGTGCGTTTTTCACAGCGCTCGCGTGCGACCTTGATTAACCCGCTGCTCACGTTTCACCGCCGGCTGGTATTAAAATCTGAGCTGTTTGAAATACTGCAGTTTGCAGCAAAGGCGTGTTATTGCCGGCGTTGACTGTATAAAGTGAGGTTCATACAGACCAATATCGCCCTAACGGTTTTTCTATTTCTACCATCAAGAATCGTATTGATCCTTGTTTTAACGCTGTTAACTGCCAAGGTGTTGATCGGTATTTCTTTATGAGTAGACGGTAATTGAAATAAAACTATTTTAATCCATATTTTAGTGGACAAAGGAAGTTTAGTGTGCCCATAATTATGCTATATCACTACTGCTGATAACAATCAAGCTACAAGGTCTTCTCGCGGGAGATTACAATTCTTGTGAATGTTCATATAATCAATTTTTCCAGCGTATTATTAGATATAATATCCGTGTGCCCGCATTCTTGACGTTCACACACAAATAGATCTAATCGGTATAAAATCGCCGACTGATAACATCACTCTTTCGTTTATATTTGCTCTCACTTTAGATTAAATTGCACGCCATTTGGGTAAAAAAGAAAACTGAATACAGCAGGGTACGTTTCAATATTTCGTTCCCATCACTTACTATCAAGCCTACTATTAGGCGACATCTAGGCCTCTAAGTAAAACGGTGGTAATTACTCTAGGTTTTCGTTAACGCATTTTGGATATCCGTACAAGGTTTCTGGAAATGAAGCGATAATGTTATCGAACGCGGGGCACAGAGGTGGGAAAATGGAGTCAAACTATCACTTAATTCTTGCAGTACAAAATTCTGAAAAAAATCGATCTATATGCCAGCGGTAAAGACGTTGACAAAAGTGCAATTGCTTACTTAGTATGTATTACTTAAAGTAAATTACAATAGTGCAGGGAAAGTAAGTGACATAACTGATAACTTGGTACACTAAAAGTTTCAATGTTATTACCCCCTTTGAGACCCTAACCTAATGTGAACGCTGGCGCAGAATACAAGTTAGAATTTACTTTATTGATCTGAAGCGTCTGACTATTCTGTCTAACACTTGAGCAATTAATTTAACAAACCTGTTTGAGCGATTTAGTGAAAATTGGATTGCTTTACTACTATTCTAATATTTTAAGAAATTAATCAAATAAATACTTAATTGGGAGTGGATTTATGTTAGTCAGAACAGTGGTTTTCAAATGGGTCATGTCTCTTTACCCTCACCTATCTCAAATAATAGATCTGAAATATATTTTTTCAGATCACCCGTTTTTCTGTCGCTCATTGATTTCGTCGATTATACAACATTAATAGTTCAAAAATATGATTGCCTTTTCACTTCAGATTTGTGTTCACTTACAGTGCAAATTAGAAGTAGCAGTATTATCCGTGACCAGACATTCCAATCTTCCAAAGTATAATCCTCAAATTGAGCAAATTTCGTGTACACCATGCTTGTTCTTGCTCCGTGAAAGGTTGCGGTTTCACTGCCTTATTTTTAAGGCGGTTTTCCGGCCTTTAATTTCGCGCTGCTCTCCGTCTCCCTCCGCTTCTTCGAATTGGAACCTTAATTATGATTTGTACCCGAAGAGGAAGTTGAAGTGGTATTGAACTTATTGCCAACCAGAAATGATACCTTCTTTGTATATTCATATATAATACCCTCCGGTTGAAACGAATATTATAATTTTATTTCATGGACTATTAGCGGGCAAACAATGTTTTCCTGTCTGCCCAAAGGGCTGAATCTTTTTTTAAAAAAATTCAAAACCGTTTCTTATATGGCGCAATTTGGCCGGCCACTTATGTTCGGCTGGTTGTGGTAAGTGGCTACCAGAGAGCGTGCAAGTCTAACAACACGATTTGTTGCTAATGTTGTTTGTAATTAGGTTGAATTCGAACTGCAGACCACCGGGTCTCAAAACACTCGGGGTTAATAAAATCATTTATTATGCCACATTCAGTTTTTATTGTGTTAAAAATTCCTTCCTCGACACGAAAGTATAATATGAGGACTATTAATATAATGACCGATACGCTCACAAATGATTTTTAATTCTAGCTTTATATTATCAAACATAAAAAATACGGGTTCATATTTTTATTTTATTTAATTAAATAATTTAGTCATAATTGTCAACTCCGTTAGGTCTTCCTTCGATCTAAAACTTCGAACTGAAACTATATTCCCTGTGGAATGTGCAGAATGATAAATAATTAATGTAACGGACCTCTCTGGACTATTTGACTGGCAAATAAATTTAATACTATGTTCAATTGAATGGGATAATCGATAACGACAGGCTCTGTAAGTGGCCAGATTTTGACTGCCGAGAAACAATTGTAGGATTTGCTATTGTTCAGTTAAAGGGCGATTAAGGACTAAATGTTGGTCCTGGGGGGAGGGTGTTTTTGGTCTGTCCCTGGAAGCCAATAACGCCAAAAGAATAAAGAGTTCACTCCGTCCCTGGAGGATTACCGGATTATTGCCTCTTGGCAAAACAGCACAATAGACAGGGCCTGTTTTTGAGTCGGTTTTCACAATACCCCGACCATTTGAGAAATCGTGATTGCGGCGCTCATAACCGCCTAATTCCTGTGTTTATTCTGATATAAAAAAGTCTCTCCAAGTTAAACTAAGTAGTATGATACCGAGATCTTCAAATGATCCACACTTTTAAGATTATATCTTACTGTATATACACAGGATATATCTCCAAGAATAGGTAAATAGGGGAGATTTTCTTGTTTATCCCTAAATATTTTACGAATACTACACCTGAATTTCTAGTGAGAATAAAGATTGGGGACGTCGAATGAAAAAGTGACGTCTTGGAATATCTAATTCAGCGAAAGCGTTTTCGTTCTGAAATTATTTAATGCGCTATTGCGAAAGAAATATAAAATACGACCGGGTCAATCGAGGCCGGAGTTTTTATTAAATTTTATTTAGGTTTATAAAATTAGGTAAATATGTAAATTTAGCCTGGATTGTATGCGTTTGGGCGGTCATGAGACTGTTCGCCGTGTGTAACCGATTCAACCCGGTTTCAGATTAATTATTTTGAAATTATTATGGTAGAATATCGTACGATGTATTAAAAAGTACTTCTCTTATTCGGACGATATTTTCTCTAGTTATATGTCGCCAATTATTATTTTTCCCTTCTGCTTACAAATTCGGGGCCCCATTCAACATCCCACACAAATATCTGCGGTATTCACAAGGCACACATTCTTGCTATTGTCGAAACCGGTATACGGCAGCTCCGCTAACAAATATTTGTGTTTTATAATTGTTTAGGACGCGCCGAAAATAATGGAATGGTACAAACAAGAAAACGCTATCACTTTTTCGGAGCTTATTCGAAGTCAACTAGGGGAGTTATAATAACTGTTTTTCTTTTCCGCAGTAATTCAGGATTGCGTTTCGAGTACATCGATGACGAGCTGTACAGGGAGTCTGCACAGGTTTACGGAGCTGATACCCCTCCGGGGGGCGTTAGGGTACATCCTGGGGGGACCGTCATGCCGGTCTCGTACCTTCAGAACGCCTCAATATTGACCGACATGAACGTCAGGCAGGACGACGTTTGGGTACTCTCGTATCCTAAGTGCGGTGAGCAACTCTCATCTGGATAAAAATTATTATTATTTATTAATTTTTTCTATCAAACCGTATAGCAGCGATAATAATATCGTAATGAGAATTATTTTATACAATATATGTTTGATTCCATTGGTTTGTTGCTCAAATAATGCAGGAATGTACATACTTTACTTTACAATTCGGACAGGGGCTTTTTGGAGGGCTCTTCATCTATCTGTTATATATACTCTTACGAAATATAACAAAAAGCGACGTTACACTATTGAAAAATTACATTTTAGACCTAACTCATTGTTGAAATAATAAATTTCACTGTTTGCCTCCATTTTGTCAACAAATTACATAAATTTTCACTTGTTAAATTTAGAATTTCCATTATTGTGCCAGAATGTAAGATCGTGTATAGAGAATATTTTCGTTTTAATGTCTTACGCGTTTAATCTGTTCTTGCGTCGAAGGAGAACAATTAAATTTGATCTGGCAAACGATTGTACATTCCATGCATTAAAAAGTGTTTCAATATTCATCTCACTCGCCTTTTCTCGAACGTTTTACCGGCCAATTTCATTCGGTCCTAAAGGCCGGTACATGTTCGGAGGCGAGCAATTAGAATGCAGCGCCGTGAAATTGGGAAGATAATCGATTTAGAAGGGACGCAATTACAGGGCCCCCCTGCGATCAACAAGTGGCCCGGGCGGGGCAAAAAAAAGGGCGGCCGCGCTCCGGCCCCGGCCTAACAGATGGCGCCACTTACTCAATATTTATGCTCCGCCGATTTGTAAACGCCGTCCTCGCGCCAACCATATTTTCGGCTTTCGAACAGGGGGGAAATATGCGGACCGTCTATTGAAAATACGAACGGCGGAATGCCGATTTATCATCTTTCGTATGAATTCTCGCCGTCGTCAGTGGCATTCCGTTAGTAATATCGCGTTTTGTGAAGGCACACTTTGTCGGCAGATTCGAGTAATCGCCTTGCTATTTTGCTAAAGTAATGCTGATGGCACCTAATTAAAATAATGATAATTCCTTTCTTAATTTTCAGGAACTACCTGGGCCCAGGAGATGGTCTGGTTGCTGTGCAACAATTGCGATTTCGCAAGAGCTAAGGAGGTGCCAATCCACAAACGTTACAGATTCATTGAGTAATATTTCAAAATTTTTACTTATTAATATAATTTTATTATTTACTATGCCGCATATTGCCACAATTTAATTTTTATGTAGGCTTGGGGTATTTTATAAATAAGAAATAGGACCGGTTCTATTTCTGGTCCTTAAGTAATTCTTCGTAATATTATTTCATTAATTGAATAATTTTCAGCCTTAAAGCTCTCGGGCAGATTGTTGAGGAATCCCACGTCGATGACATACCGTCGCCCAGATTCATCAAGTCCCATTTGTCTTACCACCTATTGCCAAAACAGCTGTGGACCAAGAAACCGAAAGTATGCGAAATATTTTTACTAACTTTTTTTTTACCTAAACGGAACTGACATCTTCGCCTGCCATGAGAAACAGGAAAACTGAAATTTCCGAATCGTTACAAAAACGTGTCTCCTTGACAATTAATAGAAAAATCGTACTTTTAAGATAACCGTTTGGAGTTCTGCAATGGTTTGGATTGCTATCATCACACTTATCATCAATAATCGACCTCTCCATTCGGTTATTTGATCCAGAAGCAGATATTCGTGGTGCATTCCACTAATCCAATGGAGTGAAAAACAATGGCCAAAGCGAAGAGTAGATATCCAACATTACCAATTGACAAATAACACAAGATTATACCTCATAACAAATACGGATTAAATTTATAATTGAGCCGAAAGCTAATGATAGGAAAACACAAGATATTGATAAAGCGTCCAGCGCATACTGTAACACAGTTAACTAATTAACTCGTTGTTTATTCAGAATATAATATCTCTGGTGTTGTAACCCGAGACGGGGCGAACCTCCAGTTCCGTTTGAACATCGAAACATAGAAAAATCACGAAAGTTCGATAATTGTGATAAATGCGGACGGTATTTTGAAAATTAATATCGGCCGGCTGAAATGGCGTGTTGTGTCGTGACACCGCCCTCCAAATGACAAACGAGCCATCTTGGCCCTGATGTTGGTTTTACCTCCAGCCAATTTTTTCCCCTTGAATGCGGTTAAGCACGATATGAGAATCTCTCCCTCTTTCCGTTTTTTCCTGATAATTACAAAGCTCTCGTGTCTTGCACAAGTACCCGGACTGGTATGATTTTCACGCGATTTCCCTGGAAAGGATGTCCCGGCGGTGACCTTTGGCGATTTAATCTGTTTTCAAAATAAATACGTGTTCAAAATTGAATATAATATTGAATAGAGTTTATCGTTGAATCTAATCGAAATATAATGAGCCTGCCTTAGTCGACGCACATTTAATAAGGCTGAAATTATGTAATTGAGGAAATTTCACCGGATATTAGGGAGAGATAAGGTGTAAGAGTAATGGTAATGGTAATTCAACGGTGATAGAGGCGAGAGGTGCGGCATATATAGCAGACCATTGTGGCGTAAACGCACTTCCTCCGGAGTTTTTCGCCTACATTTAATACAATTAAAAATGTCTGCTTTCTGATTAAAACTAGTTTCTAAACCGACATAACAAAAGCGCTAATGTGAATATATACTAATAACAATGGCTATTCGGGTTTTATTACTGGATAAATTGCTGGAAACCTGTCTCCAGTGTAAGAAAATGTTAGTAGTGGGTAGGATGGATCGGGTCTAGAGAGATGGGAAAGGCAATTTCTGTATTCGCTCGAAAAATCGAATAAAAAATAGGCAAAAAACGCGGATTTATTAGTTTTCACCCCGGGAAATACAACATTCCCAGTACCCTCAGAGAACCGGGTCGATCTTCGTGGAAAAAGAAATTTTACTCCAACAGTCAAAAACGAATTTATCCGAGCCCGAGTCTCTTATTTCCGCCGAAATAACGAACGACTTCTCCTTTTTCCGGTGCCAAAAATATCCGACGTATTCGTTTAGGGGAATCGGATTTTTTAAGAGATCCACCCCCGCTTCTCAGCGTTTCGAAGGGTAACATCTGGAACTTAGTCCGCTAGACCAGTAATGTATACAGCGTTCGGAATGGGATACATTTTTATAATAGAATACTACCGATGACGGGCAGACGCGGTAGCCGGTCTACATTATTACATAACACTAATATTAATTATGTACTTTTCTTGGTGTAGTCTAAATGAATATTATTTCGGAACTTTATTAATCTCATCTTATAAGTGGACTGGAGAATTTCTATAAAACGACAGTAGTCATAAACCTCAGTATATTTGAAGTCCGTGAAGTACTATTTTCCTTAGGGGTGTATCATAACATCGCTTCTGGGAAAAACGTTGAGATGCTTTATGCAAATTGAATATCGAAAGCAGTGTTTAGAGGAGATATTTCAAAATAACCGTTCCGAAATAAAGCACGGTTCCGTGAGATTCATAACTGAAAAGGAGAGGCACAGGGATGGAAATAACCTCAGTAGACAGTTTACTTCCTTCGTTTTTATGTTCAGAGTGGTTACTTCCCTTACCTCAAAGTTCAATATTTGGTTCCCTAATCATTCGGTCTATTTCTTATTTCCGTGTGTAAAAGTGTAATATTAATTTTGTAATTGTTATATTTTAATACGTAACTTCGTGTGTTACGTGCGTTAAATAAATATTATTTTATTAATTGTTCATAAAATATTAAAATTTAAAATATTCTCTGTTGCAATTTATTTATTTCAAATATTAAAAATAATCTCTACCCTTTGATTATACTCTCTTACAATTAATTAAATTGAGAGGGTATAAATTATTTAGCGGATTATCCCGGTATTTATTTTAGTCGTGGATTCTATAAAGAGATAAAGATTATATTGGAACACAATAACGGAGTTACGTTAAAATAATCTTACAGGTTTGTAATAATTGATAATTAATCTTTTCAGTTCAATGTTTCTTCAACTATAATTCCCTAGTTGAAAAATGTCTACCTTTTTATTATTTAAATTATTACTTGATGTAAGTATAATTATTATCAATGTAATTAAGGTTCTATACAGTTTTATCAACTTCCATCCGGTTGCATCCAGATATTACCAGTTTCATACGGATATTTCCGGTTCTATCCGGATATTTAGGATCTATCGCGATATTTCCGATTCTATCGGGATATTCCGATTCTATTCGTACATTTCCGGTTCTATCCGGATTTTTTGTGGTTCTATCCAGTTGTGTCCGATTATATCAAGGTATTTCAGGTTTTATCAGGGAATTTTCAGTTCTATTCGTGTTTTTCCGGTTCTATCCGGATATGTCCGGTTTTATCCGGATATGTCCGGTTTTACCTACTTGTGTCCGGTCCTACCTGGATAGTACTGGAAATATCCAGAAAGAAATGTAAATGTACAGAAATAACCGGAAATATCCGGAAGGAACCGGATATATTCCGAAGGAACCTGTAATATCCGGATATAATCGGAAATATCCGGATCAAACCGGAAATAGGACAGAAACGGAAATATCCCGATAGAACCGGAAATATCCGGATAGAACCGGAAATATCCGGATAGAACCGGAAATATCCGGATAGAACCGGAAATATCCGGATAGAACCGGAAATATCCGGATAGAACCGGAAATATCCAGACAGAACCGGAAATATCCAGACAGAACCGGAAATATCCGAATGACACCGGAAATATCCGGATGACACCGGAAATATCCGGATGAAACCGGAAATATCCAGATGAAACCGGAAATACCCGGATTGAACCGGAAATATCCGGATAGAACCGGAAATGTCCGGATTGAACCGGAAATACCCGATTTGAACCGGAAATATCCGGATAGAACCGGAAATGTCCGGATTGAACCGGAAATCTCCCAATACAACCAGAAAGATTCGGATGGAACCGGAAGGAAACGGAAAATAAGAGTGTAAAAATAAGTGTGTGTCAATAAGATTGTACGGGAATATAACGGAGTACTACTGTGCGTGGAGAGAGTGCCGGGGCAGAGGGGACTTGTGGAGGATATGGTAGGGTCTACCGAGAGAGTCCGGAGTCAATAAGAGTATACGGGGCCATAACGGAGTACTACTGTGCGTAGAGAGAGTGCCGGGACACAGGGGATGGAGCGGGGCCGTACTGGTACCGTAGGGTCTACCGGTGGAGCCCGGAGTCAATAAGAGTGTACGAGGATACAACGGAAGCCTACTGTGCGTGGGAGAGTCCTGGGGCAGAGGGGACTTGTGGAGGAGTCTGGTATGGTAGGGTTTACCGAGAGAGTCCGGAGTCAATAAGAGTATACGGGGCCATAACGGAGTACTACTGTGCGTAGAGAGAGTGCCGGGACACAGGGGATGGAGCGGGGCCGTACTGGTACCGTAGGGTCTACCGGTGGAGCCCGGAGTCAATAAGAGTGTACGAGGATACAACGGAAGCCTACTGTGCGTGGGGAGAGTCCTGGGGCACAGGGGACTGATAGGAGTTCTGGTATGGTAGGGTCTACCGGGAGAGTCCGGAGTCAATAAGAGTATACGAGGGGAGTACTACAATAAGAGTGTGTGGGAGAGTGCCGGGGCACGGTTAAGGCAGGGTCTACGGGGGGAGTCCGTAGTCAATAAGAGTGTACGAGGATATAACGGAGGGCTACTGTGCGTGGGGAGAGTGCCGGGGCACAGGGGACTGATAGGAGAAGTTTGGGTATGGTAGGGTCTACCGGGAGAGTCCGGAGGCAATAAGAGTATACGGGGACATAACGGAGTACTACTGTGGTTAGGGAAAGTGCCGAGGCACAAGTGATGAAGCGGGGACGTCCGGGTAAGGCAGGGTCTACGGGGGGAGTCCGTAGTCAATAAGAGTGTACGAGGATATAACGGAGGCCTACTGTGCGTGGGGAGAGTGCCGGGGCTTACGGGATATGGATTGGGCTAGTGGCACTGGGCTGGACCAGGAGAAGAGAAATCTGAATTCTGTCGATTTTTCCTAGAGAACGACGGAGGTCATTTGAAGGTGACCGGGAGTCTTACGTCACAGGGTAACCTTCAAATGACCTCTGTCGTTCTCTAGGAAAATTCGACCGAATTCAGATTTCTCTTCCCCTGGTCCCCTCCAGCCCGGCCCACTGCCACTAACCCCGATCCATTGGCCGCCCGGCATTTCTTTGCGTTCTCCCTATGCCTCGGTACTTGTATCACTCCGTTAAACTAATATATAACTGAATTTATATTATAAATATATTTAATATATTAAATATACGTATATATATATATATATATATATATATATATATAATATATATAAACATATATATAGCCCCACCTATTAACTGTATGCTGTTTGGCCCGACCACTGCTGCTAGTACGTAGTGTTTGAGGAAAATTCTGTCGTTTTTTTATTTTATTCTCCTCTTCATATCTGCTGTTGCCCTTCCCTCTGCCTTAGCCCAGTATACAGTACATTTATAAGTAAATAAATGTATATATTATAAATATATTTTGTAATTTAAATTTCCTCTTACTCGCTACTTCCTTACATGTTTTGATAACATACTCTCTTTCGGCCTGACTACATAGAAATCGGCTTTTATAGTGATTTAAATTAAATGAAACTAACATATTACTGTTATTTAATCATTATAATATTTTATAGATAGTCTACATTTACCGGAATCCGAAAGATGCCGCCGTTTCCTACTTCTATCACAATCAAATCTTCAGGGACTATAGAGGGACGAAGGATAGCTTCCTTGATTCATTTCTCTTGGACAGAAGTAAGTAGGCCTAGCTTAAATACGACTATAGAACGCGAATTATACATTTAGTTAAGAAGTTATAGTAGGCGTCACAGGCAATAGATTGAAAATGAAACCGAAAAGCAACAGGTTTTGCCTCCGGGATCTAAACTGGTGGTTTGCCAATCCATGCTTTGCCTCATAGATGATGAGCTTTGTATCGGACACTGCTGAAATAACATTTTAGACAATGCTCCAAAGTTTAATTTGTTAATGCAATTCTGAACTTAGTTCTTTTTAGTTGTATATAAGACTGTAACGTGGATTGTACGTTTGAAAGATGGGACACTTTACAGATTCGGTCTCTTAAAGACAGTAGTTTTTCGATCACTCTTCATTGTTATTGTGTATTATGCAGTACGTGCTGCATAAATACTTCCTACACCTCCTAACGGAGGAAATACTACTGCGTATTTTCCAGCTACTCTTCTTTAGCGCTATCATAGCTTGATATCCGCATTACCAAATAAGCTACTTTAGGTCAGAGCGTATTATTATTTAGCTCCTCAACAGTTCTTTTAAAGTACTGAACTTTCACTGAAAATCACGGCAATTTACGTTGGCACAAAATAAGGTGCTGTTAAACTTTCAATTAAACCTTTACACCAATCATAGGCTGGATCGAATACTAAGCACCGATTGTGATGGTTTATATCCAGTGAGATAACGCCAAATTGCTAGTGATAGGGCGCGGAACAGCCGGGACACCTTTCATATTTACCGGCCTTGGGATTGGTGAAAGTAAGTATAACTCCACAGTGTCAGCTTTTTTTAAATTTTTTTGGTTTTCCCTTAGCCCAAAACCAGGTCGCCACCAAGGAAAGTTTTGGTGCAATTATTGAAAATGCATTCAAGGAATAGGGTAAGAATCCATGGAATATTGTAATAGGCGGTATAAGCACAAGTTGGCAGTATATTCTTGAAAGACTTATTCAATCACTGTTTACTTAAAAACAATTTTCAACTAAATGTGTGTGTGTACATTTATTGATCGTAGTTTATTATTGGTCCCGGTGTATATAGACTACGTAGTATTATGCCTATTTCATCATCCAGCCGAATCACATATTTACGCATTACATTTTCCCCGTTATTTGTAAAGAGTACAGAAACACAAAACATATTGAATTTTACATTCAAATTACAAACGTGTATCTAACGTCTCGTGATTTCAGCGATATACAGCCCGTTTTGGGAACACGTGCTGCCATTCTGGAAACTGAGGAAGTCGCCTAATATCCTGTTCATAACCTACGAAGAGATGAAAAAGGTAATTAATCTCCTCACGCTTTACCAATTTACGTTTCCACCACCTTTAGAGTACTCGTGGGCCAAATGAGCCAAATATCGATAGGCCAAGACCGGTCTAGCGTAGGAAGAAATTTTCTAGTGAAAAAATCGCAAATGTGATCTAACTGCGTACTGACAAAAAATAAATACTTATAATATAAATAACAGGCTTTGGTATTACAGGGCCTGAAATGTTGTAGGACGAGTTAATTGCCATTTAATTTTTACCGCGCCCCTCCGGCTGCTCAACGCTCGGTCCAAACAATCAAGAGTGACCTTTATATTGTGTACAACCCGGAAAGATTTGTTGGGAATTACAAAGTTTTAATTGTTATTTTTCGAAAGAAGGAAGAGCCAGTGCGTGCGACGATACCGTGTGGGCTGGCGCTAAGCCCTGAAATTCATTCCGCGACACGAACCTTTCCAGGGGGGGTCTTTATCGGCTTTAATCCACACGGATAACGACCCCGAGGAAAGGTGGGAAACCTTCAGGGAGTGGCGGACCATCACCGCGGTTCTCCAATTACGTTTATCGCCCTCCTGGGAAACAATTATAATTAAATGTTCCCCCCGGTTGTGTTTGATTTGAGAAATAGGAATTCACTAATAGCCGGTAACGATACCGTCCCTATCTCGTATACCTAAAGGTCCCTGTTCTTGACGTCATTAAGATTATAATTGGTGAGTGGGGGTTGGGAACAGCGTTATCAACTGTCTAGAATTACCGACGAAATACTACTGGAGAAGGAGAGAAACCGAGACCGCCATGAATTTAAAACCGAGCGGGGAGAGAAAAGTGTTTCACTTATGTTGAACCCAGCCTACAGAATATGCTGTACTGAGTGGGTCGTCAAAAGAAAGAAAAACAATATACAGGCGATTGTCTTTGAACTGACGTCGAGTTCGGAAACTGCAGCTATTCGGTCGTCTCCTTTCCACTTTAAACCTTGGGCCTGTTACAAAGTTTCTTCCACATTGGCCCTAACTCCGACTTTGTTTCAATGTCCGGATCGGATCGCCTTTCCTGACCTGTCTACATAAAAACAAAAAAAATAAAAAGGAAAGTCTTCGGGACAGTCTTTATTCTGTGAACCTAAAAAATTGTCTAGTTTCTAATAAAATTAAACGATTCTTTCTGCGATTTCTACACTATTAAAATTTCTAAAGTCTAGCATATAGTGTGATAATAGAAATCTATTAACAATGTATTATTCAATGTCATTTATAATTGTGCATAGCATGTATTAATTTAATACTTATTCTGTAGGTACTATTTGTTGTAGTAAGTTTTGTGTATGTATGTAGTCAAATTAAAGGTTTATAAAGACAATCAATATGAAGAGGCAAACGTCAAAATGATTTAGTATACATCTTCTTCTTGTTCCTATGGTAATAGTATTCATGTACTAAAAATCAACCTTTAATGATTCTCTTCTTCTGAAGACTTTATTACTATTTTGAATCCTACTTAAACAGACATAAATATAAAAGTACGAAACGTTCGCAGGATCTCTTGAACGTGGTCCGGAGGACGGCCGAATTTTTCGGCGTTTCCATCAAAGAGGGAATCGAGGCCGAGTTGGCGGAACACCTGAGCTTCAAGAACATGAAAGACAACCCGTCGGTGAACTACAAGGACATGATGAAAGAGAAGAAGAAGGACCACCTGGAGTTCATCAGGAAAGGCGAATCGGGCACCTGGAAGTCCGAACTCGATCCCGAATTCGTCGCCAGATTCGAAATGTGGGCCGCGGAAAATCTAAGAACGTCCGATTTCCCCTATTACAGTTAACTTCCTCCAGATTAAACCTTTGTAAATGTTTATCTTTTATCACTTGTTCACTTAATAAACGGACACAAAATCTGAATGCAATAGTTATGTAGTCGTTTGTGTGATATGTGTAGTATGAGGGAGGGTAAAGTATCGTGAGATATTATTATTCCTACGAATCTGTGTCCCCACATACCAGTATGAGTTCTTATTCCACCCGTATATGTATATTGCATATTTTGGAATACAATATAGCTTAACAAAACAGACTGCGACATGAAATAAATCCCTTGATGCCGACATACCTACCTTCGATTTCAATGTGATTGATTTTACTATTAACCCCGGCCCTTTTAAACCAATTTTCTGGGGTCACCGAAGCATTTTTATATATTTGGGTGCTAAAACTAAATTTTTTTTGTAGTATTTGTTAACCGCGCGATTGTGCCAATGCCGCTGTGGGTGTCTCAAAAAAATTTGAATCTAAAGTTGAAACTACGGATTTGATGAGAACCGTCCAAAATATACAAACTGAACAATGACAATAGTAGGGATTGTTAATTTGCGTCCTAAGCCCGGGGATTAAACGGGTATCCGGGACGATTGTGGGCAGGCTAGGTGCCACCAACCACCTTTATCCCGGTTATTGACTCCGCCGGCGGCCTAAACAGATAAGGCCCTCCGAAGACAGATTATTGGGGCATAAATCGAGCCACTGTATTGGATTTAACGGCGGCAGTCCGGCACCCCCAGACCCGTTATCGGATCACCCCATTATCAGCTGAATTCCTCCTACCTCCGGCAACCGGTTCGGAGAATAATTTTTTTTTCTAATTGCTGTCTCACCGATTCCTTCTGACTCGTGTTTCGATTAAACATTATAGACCGAACTGTACTCAGATTTTCTCCTGGACAGGTATAAGGCCTGGTGGCCTTATATTAGGTGGTTCATTCCCACGAAAAATATCACCCTGATCCCTATTTAATTGGTATTGGTATTGGAATATCATTCCATACCCGAAGTATTCCCAAATTTGTTTTACACTTTAAAGACCCTGCGGAAAACTCGACCCTCGGTTATTTTCATTATTCCCTCATTTTGACGAACAACATCAATAAAGAAAAATAATATTTGTGTATTATTAAAGTATAACCGCGAGTGTGAGAAAATACGGATCTGACGAATGAAAAAAAATTACGAGGGGTCTGTTGCCTTTCTTCGTATACACTTTTTATGTAAAAAAATATAAAGGACGAATCGTAAAGTTTACTTTTATGTACTCGCCTTTGAATTCAGGAAAACTCACGCATCGCTAATGACAGAAGTCATTGTATAAATAAAGTAGTGAAATACCTCATTAGTGTACGACTAGAAAATAATACGGTTTTTGTTCAATTCGGTTTGCTGAATATTTTAGGAAAGTCTAATGAGTATATTTATCACAATTTTGCCTCGCTACTAAATCATCGCTTCACAGTAGCCCGTTTCCTCCGTCAGGAAATCCATCAGATTGCGCTTCACTTGCGGTCAATATCAATTGTGTTGAAAGATAAGGAAAATTGGGCATGTAAATCATCGGCGCAAGATAATGTGCATTAATAATCACTGTTTGCGGTTGAAATCTGGTGAATCGATTGGGGGTGGGGGAGCAAAAACTGATTTGTGCAAGAATGGACAATAGTTAATTATCTCACTAAATCAATGCATAATACATTTAGCCATACATGTTTATATTCGCATTATTGTATTGATATAGTTCAAATCCAAACTGAGCGGAGTTGCTCGCGCAGGATCTACCTATTTTTCCACGGAATTCGGGTCAAATCAAAATAGGGCGATCCTTGGAAAGAGTCATGCTTTTACCTTATCAGTTCGCGTACGTGAATCAGTTCGGTTCCCGATTCGAGATAAGGCTGGCATATTGGATTTCGTCCCGGTGAATTGGCCGCCCACACTACCGATTGTTCGGCGAACTATTTAAACTCCGCTTCCGCCCTGCAGCCGGGATGAAATAGTGCGGTGGCCCTGCACACTCCCGCCCGCACAAATTTAAGGGGAATGACGCAGGGGTGAGCTCCATTTAGTGTGGGGTACTCGTTCTCAAAATTGGGGATTACAACTGTGCTTTACTCAGTGATTCATTTGAAAAAATTAAAACATAAGAGACCCACAGACTTCTTGTTTTCAGCTATTGTCCTTTAGATATTATAATTAGATATTATTTATATAGTGCAATAAGTTTCAATGGTGGTATGCATTCCAAGAATGTTATTAGCTCTTTTTTTATTGTTTTTTTATGTTGTTAATAGTTAGAGCATATAGGTTACCAAAAAAATGTGTCCGCACCCGGAATAACTAAAAGACAATGTTTATTGAAAATCAACAAATACGAATGGGTGGTTGCCCATTCGGATTCAATCCCGAAATATGGGTCGCGTATTCCAAGGAACATCGTTGACAAAATTTTCTATCCCGCCGACGTTCTCTATGAGGAAAATTGAGCATTCGAAAAGCAGCGCCAGATCTGGCCGTCATCGGTTCTTCGAAAGTCGGATCCTGCCTGTATTTAAATAATATATGCCATCTCCGTACGTCCTTGTTACACGGCGAGGAGGCACTCCGAGTTCGTGAATCTCATTACGCCACCTGTGAATCGCGGATGGAGCACAGTTCGTTCAATTAGAGATAAGAAATTCCCAATCCGGATAATTTTATAACATTTTTCGGACATATCTTGCGTTATAGGTCGTACAATATGGCAGCGCTTACGAATTCGCCGAGCGAACATCCATCAGCCGACGAGGTATGCGTCGCCTGTCAGCTAGTCATGATAGCGCCTGGCTCCAACCATATCCAAATTCATATTTCTTTAAGCGAAGCAACACCTCGAACCTTTATGTCAGGGGGGAGTATCTGCTCCTGGTGGAAATAATGTTTCATACTGCCGGCTGTAAGTCATCCAACTGCGGTTGGTTAGATCGTTAAATATTGTAAAAATGTTGATGAAAATGAATATCGCTCTTATTGTGTACAGTGGACATTTACAATCCGGCCGACGGAAAGCCGGCAGAATAAATAAGTATGCTGTCTAGAGAGGAAAACATTATATTCGGGAACAAAACAACGCTATTTTATATATATATTAAAATTAATTGCCCTAGTCGGATTTTTATGTCTTTACAAACGATGCGGGAAACCCACAGATACATAAAACCTCTAAAGCAATAAGCAACAATAAAAAGACCGAGAAGCCAGAAGATGAAAACCACAGCTGGCGCTAACAAAATGCGTTTCTATATTTGAAATTGAGGACTTGCTATAAACGATCAACAGATACGGTTTTTATTATACGTTGTGGGAAGTTCAGGTCAATTAATCGGTACAGAATGCGAGGACGTACGAATGTGGAACCATTCGGTTGGAAGTGAAAACAGCAATTGGCATTGGGACAGCCGCTAGTTGCTGCTTGAAAGCAGACGCTACTAAAAGTTTTATTATCGTTTTGAGCATGCAAAGCGTTGAATGGAGAGCATGGCGTGCCAGCTAAATGGCCCGGTGGAATCGCCCCGATAGCCTTGCTCGGTTTTATGTCCTGATTTCCACTTCCTGTAAATTTTTTTTCTTAGCTAAACCTCAATCCCCTATATCTATTTTATTCGGGTTTCGGACTTGAACTGTCTTACTGACTAATGTCGTGCACTGAGCCGATAGTGGCATGTTATTTAGCCAACTGAGCGCTGTTGGAAATGTTTAAAATTTTTTAATGTTGTAGATAACAATTTCTAGGAATTGTTTTTATCATTTGCCCGTATATAGATTATGAGTACGCATTAAACTCTTGTAATGCATTTACATATTACAGAACATTATGTTGTTTTTTTAATCAATAATGTGTACAATTTACTTCCACTATGCTCGTAAAGAACTTTTGAAAAGTATTTCTTTAGTTACTGATATTTCTCTATGGGTTGGACTAAAGGTAGTTTCAGGGAAATTATAGCAATTGATTGCTACTGGAATGTTACTGTGGATGGCGATACGTCGAAAACAATCTAGTGAGGAGAACGGGCATAATTGTACTATTACCTGTTCTGTAATGATTTAGGCCGTTATTCATTTCGCCGCGCTGCTTCCTACTGCTTCCTGCTGGTGGGCCTTTAGCCTTTTGGGAATTATAAAATATCCTTTCCTGACCTGTTTGAAGGTGCCCTTGCTATCTGGACGTCCGTTTGCCGGAAAGAAACCGGTCGGTGCTCAGAAACCGGAATAACTCTGCGGGAGTGAAAAAAAATCACTCACTCGCCGTCCCTTTAATAATATGCACATTCCAAATGCTTCGAGACCCTTGAAGTGTCGGGTAAAAAAGTTTATCCTACGAAAAATAATGGGAGTATTTACATTTTTATTAAGTTTGCATGATTTTACTCATATAATGCATCCACATATTAAACGGCAGTCTAATTAATGTAAACAAATAAATAACTTGTAATGTATTACGGCTGGACATTCTGCATAATGTCAGCTATACGTCGCAGTACGTGGAGAATTCTCAGTGCGTCTCATATTTAAACTCTAATAGGTCAAATGTCAAGGAAGAAGTATTTCTTGCGTTGTTTGTAATTACCAGCTTTATGGTCATAATGAATATCAATCATACTGTATTACTGAAAAAAAGTATCTTTCGTTCGAATCCTGAAAGGTTAATCCACCTTGAAGCTTATTTCAAGGTAGCATCCTGAATACAGTTCTTAATTTGTAAAAGTCTTGTCGACCTAATATTTTCACCCGTTTGAGTTCAACTGAAAATTCTGTGCAACTGAAGAGGCCTTGGTATTAATTAAACGAGCTTGCTAAGCATGAAAGCGGAATTAATGTCAGGATGAAGCCGTATGAAGGCCGTTGGGGCCAGAGAGATGGAGCCGAAGACGCCCACACGACTGCATATTTGACGGCTAAGAAAATGTATCTTGGCGATTCGGAGGCGGAGATCATTAATAATACCTATAGATCAGATTCCTCTGGTCCGCCTATCCCGGCATCCAACGAGGTCGATTGTGCTTTCTATTGTTCCCTCGATTCCTCAAAACTAGGGCGGACCTGTACGATTGCGAAATAGCGGTCAGCAATATGAGCGTATAACAGATACTCTGTCTCCTTGAGTTGTTACGCAGAAAACATTTATTAATTAAGTTATTAACATCGGGGTCAATATTACTCTATTTGTTTACCAGTCATTATTCTATAATACAATATTTGGAAACAGTAAATTAAGATTGAATATTCAAAGAATTAAGCATATATTTGCTTGATTCATGATCTATCTCTGAGTCTCTTGAGATTATTAGTACCTCAGTTAGTATTATTAGCAGTAGTTCATTATGTTAGTTATTATTAATTATTGGTAAAGGACAGGAGTAAAATAGGTGAAAGTACAATTTGTCGAAATATTTTTCAGTACTTTTAAATCTCATCTCTGTTGGTTGGCCATTCTTTACAAAAAAACACATATTTCAATAATTATTCAAACAATACATAGAAGAGCTATAGTTGTCACAGTTGACTGGAGATATTATTATCGAGGTAGCATATAATAACATGCTGGTACATTATTGAACCAGCGTCTGTGCGGTGGCGCGTATGACTTATGGCAAGGTGGTAATGGTCTATTGATCGGTAGAGCAAGTGTTAATTGGTGGCTTCGTGTGCCACAGTGAGGCGTTAACGGACACCGCTATTTGGTAAAGGGAACGATAATAGGCTGGAGTGCAGGCCGGAAACGGCCTAGGTCTATGAAACCAAACAGATAAATTCTGATATTTATCAGCCATATATTTATTGCAGCCTCCTTCATTTATTTCAGGAAATTTGTCTTCTCTTTCCATTGAGTCTAATAAAATTCAAGTTTTTTTAAAAAAGCTTGCATGGCCATTACACGTAGAGGTTAATATTATCCGTGATTGAGTAACTGGCCAATAATTTGTTATCACAATTCGCACTGCTGTATCTTCCATGGCCGAACATCGTTCATATCCATTTGCAAATTTGCCTTACCGCCTAACACATTATAAACAGAATGCTATGTGCAGAATGTTAATGTACTCTGGTTCCCGTCCGTCCAGATAGTGATAAATCATTGTCATCCGGTACGTTCGAAATCTATTCCAACGGCCGGTTTCTGGTTAACTTGTCAATGCAATTGGGAATGAGCCGGTCCCAATCATCCTATAGAAATAGTGCTAGAAACTTTCGGTCGGAACAGTGTTTATTATTTGTCCTTCTTCCTTTCTTTTCTTAGCTGTCTACATAGTCCCAAATATTCGTCAGTACGGGAACAAATAAAACAGTATAATGTACCTGTACATTTAGGTAAAGGTTTAGGAAGGGAAATTGCCAGGAAAACGTCTTTAAAAATTATTCCGGCCCCCGCAGTATTTAAGAAGGCCTGACAACACTTCTGCGAACCGGGGAATGCGTTTCTCTGATAGATTCAGGTCGTAGCGGCCGTAGGCGGAGCTGTTGCGTAAGATGGGAGGAGATCGACTTCCCGAAACAGTGTTCCAGACAGGGCCGGAGATATTGAGAGAGAGAGAGAGAGAGTCCGGAAAAGATGTTGATCGCTCTGTCAATGAGAGGGAGGGGATATCTTGAAACGGGGAGCTGATGAGGTGGCACGTGACTGTAGACCGGCGTTGGGCAACGCGAGCGTTTGCCATCTCAAAATCGACCTCTGTTGCCAATTCACCGAGTGTTCCTCCTCCTCATTATCCCGTCCCGATGAGTCATGAGCTTCCTTCGCCCATAATATACCGACCATGTCGTCGTGGTTGGAGTTACGTGTGCTAACAGCCGTCGAGTTAACACGGACAAATAATAATTTGTAGAACAAAACAACCAAAGATTCCTACAAACCATTGAGTTGAGAAATAGGAAAAAAGATTGGCCAACCTTTATGAGCAACTATTATTATACACCGTGAAGTGACGGCCCAAGGTTCATTTTTAGTAAGATATAAATTTTTTGAAATGTATAGTTTTTCAAAATTCTAAATTTTCAATTTGAAAAATTAATTGTGCTGCTTCCTAAAAATAATATTATGGTCAATATTTTGTTTTCGCCTTTTTCATATTTTTCCCTTAATAACACAGCAATAGATAGAACTTAATTACATCAAAGTATTTTAAATTGAATTTACGGTGTAATTACTTGCCGTCTGTAGTTAAGCTCTGACCCTCTATAATGTGTTATTAAATTTATATTTTTAAAATAAACCGCTCTCCTTCGAAAGATAAACTTTTGCCCCTTTTTTATCCACACTTTAAAAAGTAGGGGAGAGGTCACCGTGTATTTATGAAATTTTAGAGATATTAAAACTAGGTATTTGATACCACTTATAAAATAATTATTAAATGCGTTATGAAATGTAAATCAACGTACATTCAATGCGATGAATATGTTATTTTTCGTATTATACAACTTATAACTGCTAGCATCATTCATAGTTTGCGAATATGTGTTTTAATTTATTTCGTTCTGAATACAGATCTCCGCCCAGTACATCTCCTAAGTTTCCTGTGGGGTGTGCCAAAGTAGAAGTCATTCTTCCTTATTAGCCAGCTACAGGAATAATAAGCAGCACCGGCGAGCGAATTATCAATAAAGATATTCTAGGGCAGCAGTCAGTACATTATTCGAGTGTACAGGGTTTAGGCAAACTGACGGCGTATAGGATGATGATTAGAACCAAAATAGCTTTCAACAACAGGAACAACAAGCGTGTTGAGGGGATTGATTCGTGTCTGTGGGGAGGAGGAGGAGGAGGAGGTCGCCGGAAACCTGAGACGACCAGCCCCGATAATAACGAGCAAGAGCAAGAGCCGGAGCGAGAGAAAGAGCAAGAGCTGAAGGGCTCCCACCAATTATCCGGGCAACTGAAACTCGAGACACAAAGCTCCGCCTCCTCCTTATTGGTCCCGCGCACCGGCTAACGACAATAACAATAACACCTGATCGACTAATCCGATTCCGACTTCGGTCTGGAGAGAAATGCTTTCCGGAAATCCTATTTCCTCCGTCGATAAACTACGGCTTTTCAATCATAAAATACCTTTCGGCGGCACAAATTCGTAATCCGTAAAAACCACATCCTGTGGAGGGAAGAGACATAAAATCCCAAATAATATTACGAAACTTCTCACCTGTCTCTATTCTATCTATAAACCAATAATATCTAATTATACTAATTACAGCTTCCTGATTTTGCTCGTCGAACAAACCGCACACTTTCGATTTATGGCTCGATTGTTTTAAATTAAATAAATCCGATCTTCAATTTTGACGGAAGGAAGTTCCAAGAGCTGTTACGAGGTGGATATAAAGCAGGGAATAATATGACTTTCTTAAAATGTTTACGGTGCAGTGCTTAAAGGTCGGTGGCAAAACAGGGACCGCTTTAACTGTTTACCCACCGAACGTGAAGTGGCTACAGTGTAAAGTTTTACGATCCCTAGACCTCTCCAGGGTGGAAAAGGGTCCCATTCGAGAAGGTATATGTGCACCATTGACTTGTCAATAACTGAAATGTCGCATTGTTATAAAAGTAAATTCGGATTGCGGTCACTATGACGATTCTTTTGTCATTATTGTTCGAGATTTGTCCTGTCCGTGAAAACGTATGCGCACTGAAATAAAGGGTTTATGACTGCAGTGGCGGGGAGAATCGAGATATTCAATTGTTTACCCCGAATAATGCAGTGATACGCGGCAACCGTGATAATAATTCATGCGCCGGCTTTAATATTGCAGGCTCGGAAAGATTATATTTCATGGGGGGGGGGGGGGGGCCCGTTGTGAAATATTTGCGTCCGGAAGTGTGCGCCAGACCTGTAATAGGCCCATTAGAGGCTCGCCGGCCCAAATAACCGCCTTCCTGTTGGCTGCATTATTCGTACAAATGTATGTCCCAACCGTAATTCTGTGGGGGAAATTTCAGTAGACGGCATCGTCGATTTTATCGAGAGCGCAGATTAGTAAGTACTATTGTTCGTCAGAAAAACCGATGTTCAGTAATGAATGATTAAGGCTACTCATCGCTGTGTATAGAAATTCTGAAAGGAAAATCCGGATGTTTGATGTTTAACTTAAAAATAAATTGATTGAAAATCGGGGATAGAACATGATAAAAGGACTTTTACGGGAATGGTAAAAAATAAATATAAAAAATAAAGTTCGAATAAGTTATTGAATTAATCACTCAATCCGCTAATTGATAATACCTCCTAAACACACAAGATGAAGTTCTAAATTAAGCAGTTCAAGGGTCAGGATCACTTGAGAGCAGCCGGCGCGTTACAACGATTTTCTTTCATAAAATTTTTTAATACACTCAATATTCCTCTCCGCCGGTATTATCGTTTTATAATGTACAGACTGTTGTGTTGTGTAGCCATCGCGAATGGTAATCAATGCGAATAAATACGAATCTAACGTAAATCGACACTCCCGGAAAATTTATCAGGATGAACGCCAATTAAAATACCTGAGGTTGATTTTCTACTGAATAAGTCAAATTAAGGAGCAATTTGAGAAGGAAAAAACTCGGCACGAAAACAGAACTGTTAGGTAGTTAATTCTGGTGCCCGATTCACTCTCCTTCCACGTCCTGTCTGCGGCAATATAATTCAACGAACAGTAAAACATGATGAATTGTTTCCGTGGCATAGATATTTTATTTTAAATTCTAGAATAAATTTGAAACAGAATATGAAAAATGGCCTGTGTACGCGTGTAACTAAATTTTAATTCAACATGTCTAATGGCTCGAACACTCTTAATTTCATTATCGTTGTAATTGATCATTAGAAAAGCTATTGAATCATCGGTATTAGTAATGAATATTAAACTAATGTAATGATGCTAACAATGAAGAAAAATTGATGTATATTATAAAAGTGCAACATTTGTGATTGTAACAGTATGGTATCTGAAATGGCATCAAGATCAGAATTTTTCTCGTAGCAACCATTATTGCTAATTTTTATTACTTACCAAATTTAGAGTGTATAACATACATCCGTATTGACTTGATCGTATCGGAAAATAAATAAATTAACTTGACCATCATAACAGGCTGTATTAAAATGCAAATTCTGACCTTTAAATGAATAATTGAAAGTGACCAAGAGCGCACGATAGCGATTACCCGGAGTTCCGAACACGAACGGACATTTAGCCGGCGATTATCAAGGGGCTCATGTGGGAAGAAACATTTTTAATGCCCTGCTGAATTTCAGATTGGATGATTCACGAATTAGCGTTGCAGTACCGCACACTTTTTTCCACGATTGTGCAAATTCATTTACATAAATACGGGAAACGGACGCCGTAAAACATTGAGCGATTTGTACATCGCGAGTGAATATATATATAGATTGGTATTTGAAAGGCTCGCGCCAAACGGGGATTCGAATTACATAAGTGGCCAAACGGGAGTCAAATTCGTCACAAGTGTGGTGAAAAACAAGCCGGCGGGTTTTTATCAGTGAGCCGGTGCTATCTCGTAGCCCATTAGAAGAGATAAGATGGGCGCTCGAATGATTCTAGCGCGTCTTCTCTCTGTCGGGCTCATTTCGGGCCCCGGTGACGCAACAGGATAGACCTCTCAGTGTGTGTCGGCTCTCATAGTGCAGTTAGTGTTAGCTTAGTGGAGGGGATAGAGTGCCCGCGGCTCTGATAACGTGCGGGCCTACTCAGTCGAGCACCAGTTTTGGCACACGTCCCAGGACCCGGACCGAGTGGAAGCCGTTCAGAGCAGGTAACGCGGCACAACTTTGGCCACTAACACGTCTATTTTCGTCCGCCCTAGCGTCACCCATCCCAAACGCAATTAGCCTCTCCCAGATTATTACAAACAACATGAGAAAACCTACCGGCTAGTCGGATCGATTAGTTAAGCAAGAATGAAATTTTATTGTAAACACAATACCGGAATCCTTATGATATGCCAAAAACGGCGTTAACAAACCTAATAAGCAGTAGAAATAATTACCCTGAAAAATGTACCCAGAGCTTCAATAGTAGGATAATTAATGTGATTCATATTTGCACAACTATGCTACCGACTTTAGGAGCGATAATAAATACTCAGTCTGCAATGAAAGAGAGAATATTTGACATGAGTTCAGCTCACATAACTGCAGATCATTCTACCTATTATATAATGGTAGTCGTTGGCAATACGCAATGAAACTAGGCCTAGGATGATAAGGAATTCCGGCTATTGAAAATTGAACATTTAAATCGAACACCTATAAATTACTATATTTGTAATAAACATTTGACTGCGAACCGCCGATTTGGGCTTATTCGCATTGTCATTCTTTGCAAACGATACGAGTCAGTTAATGCGACCGCGCATCGGGGTAATCGGAAACGTTGGTTAGCGATTAGATACGCTTCGATAGAATTATTGATTGGAATTAAAATTTACACGTCAGTTTTCAAACCTCAGTTTAAAAATTGTTTACCTCCTGGTGTTTTAATGTTACAAAAGGTTGAAGACTAAATGAAAGCCTAACTCGGAAAAAAATTATTTATGAATTTGAATGCAAAAATGAGACGAGGCAAATATTCTTCTTGTCCTTTTTCCTTTCGAGGCCTCGTTCCTGATGTCCTTTACATTATCTTAATAACAGTAAATAATTTTTATGATGCGCGTCCAAACACAATCTAATTATTTACTATTTTGAAGGATATATTTTGTGCAGATAAAACGGTTTTTCTCCACAAACAACACCTTGGATATCATCCGGATTTATTACCTTGTATCTCCTCCGATCAGGTGTACACATTTATACTTATACTCCAATGTATGGGATTATTTACTTCTAATTGTTTAAAAAATCTCTTGTTGCCTACTAACTTTGAATTTGATAGTTTTGGTTTGATGGCACCTTGTTTAAAATGTTTTGCGGAACATCATTATTGAAAATATGTTGAGTCTGAGGTTGGCAATTTTTTCCCTCATAAAACTAATGGGATGATGAGTAAATAATATTCTGAGCGTGATAGAATGTTTTTCCTCATCTACCACTCATGTGAATGACGTTATCCTCTTAGTTATCAATTTCATAATTAATAGTAACGCTGAAGTGATTCACAATAAACTAGAACACCCTTGTTCCTCCCATATCGTCATTATGAATGGGTGATCATAAATAAATATTTCGGGTCAGAAACAAATATTTAGTAGAGCTACATTCTCGACATTTTCGTAGGCGATGTATGACTGGAGCTACACGACATTTGATCATCCCAGCTGAATGTTTGTGCCTCAAAGTGGTCGCTTCATAAATATTCAACAATTACCGCTCCTAAACAATAGAAACATGCGGCGAATGGGGCCCCATTATAACCGAGGGTCCCCGTCCACAAAGCAACGTGATGAATTCATCAGCATTATGACGAATTACATTAACCGCGTTATATTCCTGTTCAAGTGGCTTGCCTACAGCTCTCTACTGGTAAATATTCTCAGCCGTCGTCGAAGGAAAATCGTATTGAAACAACTTTATACAACTATTTTTGAATATCTAAGATGATGTAAAGTGTACTCCATCTAAAATTTGTCCATCGTCGCACGATAATGGTATTTTAGATGGGACTAACAGTATCGGGCATTACGCTGAGAAGAAAAGCCGACGAACTGGAAAACTCGACGCGATAACGGGAATACTGATTTCATTTGAATGGATTCAGTGGAACACGGATTAATGATTTCCGCGAAATGTTCTTTCAAGTATTGTGCCATCCCCGAGCATTCATGCAGTTCTGTGTATAGGTTGTAATGGGTTTCTCTCCTATCGAATGCGAGATTAATTACATGCGGTAGATTATAAATTTGCGTTAAATTTTACAATACGAATTTTATAAATATCATTGCAGTTTCAACTCGACACCAAAAACATATGAAGTATTTTATTTCATACTTTTTGTCTTAGTATGTTGTAAATCTAGATTACCTTTAAAACGATCAAGTTATTCGCAAAAAAACTAGAGCAATGTGACACAACCGGCCGCATTTAAATATGACCTGACCTTAACAACTACTGACGATCCTACTACTAAGTGATATTAACTGCTACTGATGATCTAACACGGCCGAAAGGAGTTCAGTCCAGGTCAAACAAGCGGCCAGAAACATCACAGAGGTCATGAAATTAACTAACCTTAACCTTGTGACTTTGTTAGACATGAACGATGTACTATGATAATTTACAGAAATTTCACACTAGATTTTATTTTAGGAATATTTACTCTTGTCGGAGATTATTTTACAATTCAGATTTACCGCCAATAGATCTGTCACTCACAAATATGGACAGTAAGTATGATCATACTTATTTATACTGTTGCGCGCATCTGTCTGTCATGTCAAAACTATTATTCGCACCTCGAGATAGAGGTCAATGAGAAAAAAAAAACGACTATCATGTAGATCAATGGGGTTGATTTCCTCCTCATGAATAATAAAAATATGGTCTCCTCAGTCGCAGCCGTAATACTAATTGACTGCCGTCCTGACATCTCGAGGCCCACCCACCCACCGTCCACTTCGAACGAGTGTTTCTTATTGGAAGTTTTTATCTCGAATTTATTCAACCCGGAGCGCCATGAATTATTGAAAGCAGGAAGCGAACAGCCGCCAGTCCCTGATGTAACGGAGCTACTCTTTTGAAGACTCAGCCGAGCGGAGAGTCTGTTTCATTAGATGTAATTTCCAATTTTCTTGAAACTTATAGCGACAATCAAACGGCCGCGTGACTTTGACTCGTCCAATGTTATTTATTTTAATCCTAATTTATAACATTTCTACGATATTGTACTTGGTATTTACTTTCGTGTCTATAACTCCGGTGATTTTGTTCCTACCCAATAATTTGATCTCAAGGACAATAATTATCCCGTCCGTGTAATAAAAAATAATGTATATATAAATCCAGGTATGATCGAATTAACTCTATCTTAATTAATTTAACCACAGAGTCCATTCTGCTCAAACCTCCTCGATTTGGAGCACGACTTTAGTTTTCGGTACAACGATTACGATAACGTTAATATTTTACAACAAGAAAATGTCGGTAAAGTACGGCATCGCAGATTCTGCAATCGATTCATTAATTTTCGCTACAGTCAAAATACTGCCGGTAGCATTGTTGGCAGAGTGATGGCACTTCCGTTTGAGACGGTGACAATGATGGTGGATGAGGGCCGTTTAAACTCAGTCTATTGTAACATTCTCATTGTTATCACTCGTATATAACTCATTGTCTCCAGAACCTTCCTTTTATATAATAGCAATTTTTTACTCGGAACCATCAATGTTCTGGTTATGAACACGATGGGGGAGACAAATAAAAATAATTACAACTGTATCGCACTGTTTGTTAATTTATGTATTATAGTTTACAGATGACGGATCCGCGGTGGATCGTAGAGATCCTTCTCAGGTTTGAAACGGTATATCCCTGATGTTGATTTAAGAAATATTGAGGCGAAGTTACGTCTTAGTTCCTTAACTTGTATAGGTCTTGAAGAGGGGTTCGCTCTCGGGTCTGCTCTCTTCGTGTTTCTTCTTTCTCGTTAGGGAACTTCTCCTCAACCGGCTCAGACTACAACCGTGAGACTTTTTCCCTCGTTACCTTGTAAAACCTGCTATTTACGCGTTACCGAATTCCCACTATTTACGCGTTCGCTTCTCCAGAAATTCCGGTCCGAAACTCCGACCGGAGCGTATCGCCTGAGCGGTGTCAAATAGCGGGCTCCGGAGAAACGCCCGAGGAGATTGGGGAGAACTCTAAATACAACGTTAGTTGTAGAAGCCATATATATATATATATATATATATATATATATATGTGTGTGTTATGAACTTATCATCAGCCACATGCTACCGAGGCATTGAAGGAAAGTGGGTCTGACTTTAGAATTAATTCAGGGACAAAACTAATAACTTCCGTCCTAGAACCACCTAGGAGCAATCCTTGAATAGAAACCCTTTCTACTCAAATCTATTTAGTTTTCCAATGACGCCCTCCCATTTAAAATCGACGCGCAATTTTTCACACTTTTTTTTCTAGTCAGACCTAATACAGTTAATAGTTATCCACTACCGACCGTTAACCCGTAATAAGCTGCCGAGATCAGTCAACGTCACGCAATCCCATCGATAGACCGGCGGTGACTACTTCAAAAAGTGCTGGTTTCAAACACGATCTTTACACAAAAAATCACCATGCCCATTTCCTTTCAGAGCGCGTTATCGCGGAAGTCTCGTGCGTGCCGGTTTGAGTTATGCATTATTAAACGAAATTCGCATTGAACAATTCTCCAATTCAGCCCATGCAATAGGCACCAATAGGAAAATTACTAATTTATTAATTTTTGTATGGTTTGTCATCATAATGTAATTTCACCTACATCCTTTATCTCGTCCAGGGTCAATATTAGTAAACATTAAAAAGGATTTTTTATGTTAAAAGGAATTGGCCTATGACACTGTACGCATATATTTATTTAGGTTTACATAATGGTATAAGTGTGTGGAACGGAAGTTTGTTATTTGTAGAGTTCTATGTGTTTTTTTTATCTGAAATTATCATTGACCCCGATATATTTAGATAGGCATGAACGTTTTTGTCTGAGCCGTCCTGAAGTGATTAAAAACTTAATGAACACTAACATAATTTAAATAGGACTGCAAAATACTATTTAAAACTTTTACGTGAATATTTATTAACGAGTAAAAATACAGATAAATTAATTTAACTAAATGACATGTTCAGTTCAGAATATAAATTAATATTTTAACCCATCAATTACCATTAAAAGCCTATACAGAGTAGTATGTCAGAATTGTAATAACACGGTGGCCAGAAGATTAGTGATAAGAAATGGATGTATGCTCAAATAGTCTTTTTGTAAATTTATTCCGCGCGACTTTGACTGATAATTTTGTAGAATTTTAAATTAAAATCGGTTAAATTGTATAAAACTACAGTTTAACAACTAATTATGAAGATGGCTGTGTATTTGTCGCAATCTTTATAATATATCCACGAGGAATAGAGAACGTTACAAGAGCGTTGTCGTGTTTTATGGCGATTGTTCTGTTGCGTTGTGCAATTTTTGTGTCCCAACCGGGAAGTGCATCAGCGGCGTTCGAATTAGCACAATTGAAGGAAATGCGACATTGCACTGCACTTACATCAATTAAGAGGCATATTTGCCTCGTGTCTGCGAAAGAAAAAACAAATTAATTATTCTAGAAAAATTACTGAAATTGAACATCCAATTTAACAGCGGAAACGACTTGTTTTCCATGCGTTTCGCAATGTAGATTTCTTCATTATTCAGATTCAGACGATGTGTGAGATAGATGGTTAATAACTTAAAATGTTATTTATTACTTGAAATTTTTATCAGAAGGCTAGGTTTTGAATCAGCGGGGCTTTGGAATATACGGCTGGCGCACTTGAAATTAATAGTATGCGGAACCGGTTCAGATTAGAACTAAATAAACGATTTCAAACGTTTTATTTTATTAAGACATAAATTATTGGGCAATATATGATACAAAAAACAAATTAATTAACTTTTTATATAGCGTATACCATTTATTACCACCTCTAGGTGATAAAACCCTCAATGTTATCGTTATTCCTTTGGTCAAGCTATTTCAAATCTGAGACAACATGTCTTCCCTGAATAGTTTTGTTTTTTGAATAAATGCATTTCTTTTTGTTCGAAGAAATTCCTGGGTCGAATTTTTTCTGGATCACTTCTGCTCTTTCTTCGTTGTATAACAGTCACGTTCTGATTCTGCACTGCGGTCTTTCGAACCCGTCTTGTACAGATTCGCTTTGGGATTTTTACTTGACCATTTCGTAATTTAACCCGGTGTCGATTAACAAAGAGTTATGTGTAGCCAAAGCTCGGCTGCGGAAAGTACAACAAATGATATCGCTGTCTGACGGGTAAGTTCTGCTGAAACCGAAGTTAAATTGCACCCGGACTCGGACTGGAGTTGTCTCCATGATTGTACACAAAAGAAGGAAGCACTTACCTCGACACAACAAAGAAGAAATTATACAATTTTCCAGCAATGACTTTCAAATAACACCATTTATTCCTCTCTAAAAAACTCTTTCTTTAATTCTAATTGCCCGAACGACCAGAGTTGTAATTCTTTCTTCTTCAGTTCTTCAAGGAAATCCCTGTTCGTCTAATTTTCATTTTGAATTTTAAAAGGTGAATATATTTTAGAAAGGTTGAGAAATTATCAACAAATAATTACAATAATTTTCCATTCGAATATATTAATAATATTTTTCTAGAGTCTAGAGATGAATTTTACATGTGGCTGCTCTCAGTAGTAGTCGGAATGTAAATTAATTAATAAACTAGTTTTTCCTGGTATCGTACATTAACATATGTTTAATTTCCGCAAAAATAAAAATAATCCGGATTCATTAACCTGCGGCCTTATTTAGCTAACGGCGCTTATTCTACAGTCCGAATGTCCGTGAAAACGATTCCTCTGGAAGTGGACGTAATGCCGGCGTCACCCTTGATTGGTTGGCCGGTATGTCTTCAAATAATGTTCCCTTCCTTGCGTTTCTGCTATATTAACTTCATTGAACAATCGGCATCCGGGAGAAACAGTGTTTAGATCCGGCCGATGTTGTAACAATGCGAGTGTTGCAATTTCACTTCTTTCTTTGAGATGAAGAAGAGATAATACTGCAGAAGAATAATGCCTGAGTCCAAACTTACCCGAACATAAATGATATTTAATTTTACATGGCGTTTGGAATAAATTTCTCTATAGCTGAATCTTGTATTCTTCTGTTTATGAACCTTGTCTGAGAGATTTCTTTCCGCGAACGGGAAACTTCTTCGGCAAGACGCTTTGTCTGGTGTTTCCAGGTAAATTCCACCCTTTGATTGGTTCCAAGAGGAACAATTGGGGAGGTCGAATAATAATTGATGAGAGGACTGACAATTCATAGTTAAATTCATAATTTTCCAATAAAGAACTTTGATGTAATCCTGTCAGTCCAGTTGCGCCTGCGCGGATGAGGACGAATGTGATCACGTTCTGCATATATTCACTCACGGCAGCTTTGATCTTTAATATCTACGTACTCACGTTTATCATGACTCAATATATTCGTAAACTGGAGAAATTACCAGAATAATGTCTGGTGAGTATGATAATATTTGAGTGGTCTCTATCCTCGCTTTACCACTTAAAAAATCGTGATATGTTTTATGGCTCACTAAAAAAAAATTTCTTGTCCAATTGACACTCCCTAACTTATCGCACTACGGCGAAATTTCTGTTTTGCAGCGAATGATGTAAAAAGATCAATTTTTGCATCAGAACCCGTTTCAAGCGGCCTTAGGCGAGCGAACGTCTCAGCTGTTGTTGGTTAGGACCAGGTCCGTAATCCCTTTGATCGGGGCGCAATGGGTCGTAAAATTGGCTTATTGGACTCCCGCCAAGGTTTAGATTTGTAGTTTTCACTGCGAATTGTTACGGCGCAAAATAAAGCGCGGCATAAAGCTACTTTTATTGGGGTTTCAAAAACAAGGCAATTGGCGTTAAGCTTCCGAAAGTAATTTACCGTTGACAGTTAACGGCCTATTGTGGCGACTCAAAACTGAAATATACGTTCATGATATTGTAGATATATTGAGACGATGCTGAACTTTTAAAGTTTTCATTATGAAACAGTCTGCTATATATATAAATGACTTAAGGCCGATATGCTTAACGGATGGGATATGGGAAGAATGCGTTACATGACTGATTTACCATTAACCTGACTTGAGCTGCTTATCGTAAACGAACTGTTTAAATATTTATAATTCCTTATAGCAACGGCCTTATACTTCAGGCTCTAATGTATAGTATGAATTTGAATTTATATGCGTACGATTTTCATTTATAGAAAGTCATGTGTCGCAAGACAATCCTTATAAAGAATATATGACATTTAATAAGACTTTGTGTTGTTTATAACATATTCCTCAGAAAATGGGGCCTCATGGGTTGATCGAACAATAGAATCTTAATTTTACCAATTTTTTATAATCAAATAAACAAAGCAGGAAAGAATAGATGAATCTGCTATAGCTGAGTCTCTGATTTACTTCGAAAATCATTTATTAATTTTTTTTTTATGACATTAACCTTGCAGAAAGGAACTTAAAGCTTTTATGGTCGGCCTCTATTTCAATGAAGAGCTCATTACTACACTCTTTCGTATATGTTCTGCATGTAAATGGGTAACTAAACGATGTTTATATTTTGGCAGACAATCGTCCTCATCCAAGCCGCGGTCAATTATGTTATTCCCGCAGGAGCGGCCGCAAATTGGAGCCCATTCAATTTCAAGGTGACGAGCCCATTGTTGCCGGCCCACACTTTAAAGTCCTCCACAAAGCGCCCCCTGGCCCATTGTTTCGACCGCCACTTTGCCCCACTGTCCGCGACAGCCACATCTCCGTCCGCATCCCCACTCAGTTTTCTACATTCTGAACAATATTTTTCGAAGTAAAATTTGACTCACGTCCCACTTTCAAGGCGACCGCCTTGGCATCACGCGCTGAGGAAAAAAGAAGACACCGCTAAGTATTGAGAACTGCGGGCTTACCTCAAGTCGGCGCAAGGTCTAATTTTCAATTACTTTTTCGAGGATATTTCATAACTGATGTCAGCGCAAACGGCCATTTTTAAACCTAATTAAGTAATAACTTGCACTTTTAATTATTAAATTCGCTGGTAATTACTAAATTAATCAGTAGCTTTTAATTAACACTACGCCATATTTTAATCAATATAAAATCTGCGAAACAAATGAGTTGCCACAGATATGTCGCCATTTACAAAAAAATTGCTGTCACCTGCAAGCGATATAAAATCAACACGTTTTGGAGTTTCGCAGAAGTTTGTATAACACCAGCAGTCGACCGCCGTTTGCGTTTTAAACAAAAATTTTCAACCAGAAATTAGCGTCACATAGTTGGAAACTGAGAACGCAATGCTAGATGCGACCACGTGCGTTCTTTTAGGTTTCTTCATTTTCAGTATAATATTATTCACGGATAAATCATTTTATACCCTCGCCGGACAAATGGAATTCCAGATAAACCCCAATGCCGTCCGCAGTGAAAGTTGGCAAGGGACTGTCTTGGAAAATAATGAATTATTCATTTCATTTATTCTACTGTTTTATTATTATTATATTGCTGTATTAATATAACTCAATTGTCTGTACCTAAATCCAGTGGTTAGTTAGGACATAAAATATTTGTTTACGCTTATCGGGGATGCTGCGTTTATGGGCCGCCTTCAATTCCAGAAAGCATTCACTTACTATGAATTATAGACTAAATCTATTACTTTTATTACTTATTTTCCTGAACCCAGGTTGTCAGTGGAGCAGAGTGCCGTTGGTAGGTGAGTAACTGCTGTTTATCTGTTTATACACACCTGTGTGTACCTCGGTTATGTAATCGGTCCTGACCCGTTTACTTGGCCTATTATTGGCGTCAATTGTTGTTTTCTCTTTGGTATACTTTCATATTTAGTGTTTAGCTCTAGAATTTGTCTACTCTTGTGCGTATTAATGTTATTGCATATCTGCCAAAAATACGTTCGTGCTGGATAAGTTGGATATTGGCTCGGCTTATAGGGGAATGTAGACCAAACGGGTGACGGGAAATCGGAAGAGTGATCTATTGCAATCGTATATAAAAAAAATTAATGATCTGTTTCTACAGAGTTGAGTCCCATTTTTAATTTCAAGGTTTGCCGGTCGAGATGGGCTGTGTTTAAAACGGCCGTTTGTGCTGTGCGGGCTGAGAGTGTCGGCTTGGAAGGCCGAGGCCGCAAGTGCCGACAGTTCCTGTTCGCCTTCTTCCCCCCTCCCTGCTCCTCTTCCGCGCAACATCCCTCTTAGGCATTTTCGTTTTTCATACATTGTCCGCGGCCAGAGCTATAAGCCAAAGCTTTCTACAAGACAATCAGAATTTCATTAGTAAAAATAAATGCATGAAGAAAACACACTTTTGTATTTCTTCTAATTATAACAGTAATAAATTCATAAAATTGAATAGTTTCAATAGATTAGAATTGATCGCAATATCGAATCCGAGCAGTTCTGATTCGGAGTTGAAACAAAATTCAATAAATGTGTGCACAGTAACTTTTTTTTTCTTTACGAAGGAGAAACATTTTAAAAGCACTGTATCACGTGACTCGGTTGTGTCGGATTCTCAATTTGGCCTACCGGCTAAAACCCCTGTTTGGCTTCTGTGTTTGCTTACGCGGAAATATTTCTTCACTCACGCGATCGTTGACTAAATAACAAATAAATAATTAATTAGTAACAAGTATATACACACACGTTTGTTTATTCCAGATTTTATTATTTCCTTCGAAATTATTTTATCGGACATACATACTGCGTTTGTAAAGTATTAACTGTATTGAAGGTGAAAATTATGCATAAACTCTTAGTTTCAACTCTGAGAATAAATGGGAATTTATCAGAAATTATTTTAAAAGTAAGCAACGTTCAGAACTGAACATTCAGTATTGACACGGCGGAACGTGAAGATATTTAAAAAACGATCGGTGTTTTCACCGTCCTCATAGAATTGTAAATATGAGTACCGATAAGTGATTTTGATTGAGCAAGCCGTTGATGGGTGGGGGGGGGGAAATCTCGACTTTGTGTACGATCCATCATTCGGACGGGACGCCCGTCGATCGTACACCGGTCGGATTTGCATGAAAATTGAAGGCGGAGATAAGAAAAAAGGCGAAGATGGAGGCGAAGAAGAAGCGCACAAAGCTGAATCGAACAGAAACCTGCGGCCGCAAACCCGTACCAGACCTTTCTGGACGGTCAAGGCCGGTGATTAGTGAACTCAAGAGTCCAAATGATTGAATATGAGTTTCCACCGGCAATCAACCTGTCCCTCTTTTAATTTTCAACTCGTCGCACGGCGCCGAGGTTACGGAAAATTGAAAGAAAGAATTTCTTATTGAACAATTATTGAGTGGTACCGTTTTTGGTCAGCTCGGTTTCAACCAAAAATAAAGTCTTCTTTTCAGAGTTATGTAATCTACTATTATGTACACTGTAGATAAAAGTGAAATTGGTTCGAATATTACACCAGAACTAGGATAAAAACACATTTATGTTTTAGATAATTCTTTACGTAAACAATGATCATTAAATATTCATTGTGTCTTGCTAGGAAAGTAATTATTTAAATGAGGCATATTAAATACCCCTGTAAATATTCTTTGTATATTATTTTGTACAATTTTTCTCAGTGCGTCACCTAAATTAACATTTGGCTTCTCGTAATTGGCATTGCAATATTGGTATTTAAGAACGTGTTGCCAGCAGTGTGAGAACACTGGTTTTTATTTTAATAAATGTTTATTATTATTTCTTTATGACATGAGAAATACATGTAGCATTACATATATAAAAACTCTGGAAGGTATATCACACCGCTCTTGCGATGTTCTCTCTGCTCGCCGTAGCGGTGTTACGCAACGCGATATTAGAGCTGCGGCAGTGCGGACACGATGCCGCTTTGGCAACCGACTTGCTTAGGATTGCGCCATATCGCCGTCCGAAGTCAAATGGCAGTTATGATGGCGGTGGACGACTGCCCAATAACCCAAATGTGCCTTAAATTGCGGAGCTTAATACGAAATGTACGGAGAAAGGATTTTTTTTTTAAAGAAAATGAAGGAAGGGAAAATTAAAAAATACGAATTTTGCCTGCATCTAATTTCCCTATTCAATTCAATACTTATATGAGGGGAACCAATTTAAATAAAATCATTTTGGAAAGTTTTTTACGTTATTCGCCATCCTAGAAAAGTGAAAGGTGGAAGTAGGTTAATGTTCTGATTGTAGTTTTAGTGGAGCCCGTGATAGTGCCTACATGACTTCTATGTCAATATATACCCCGAAGGAATTCCTGGACATTAGTTGCGTGTCGGAGTTATCGCGCAGAGACCTACAAACGGCGGGACTGTGACAAAAAGTTAGTTCATTGCCGAACGCTATCTGAAGGCAGTGTTCAGAGACAATAGCCGATACCATGTATCACATTGACCCGGCTTCCATTCCATTTGGTGTATTCGATAGTTCGTAGCCTTCAAAACCAATAGCGGCTATATTTCATATCTCTTTCCGCCAAATCATCGCTTATATATAACATTATATACAAGAACGTTTTAATCGTTAAAACATTTCCACAACGTATTACAAACTCGCTCAGATTTTTGTTCAGTGACTAGCTGAGACTGGCCGAAGTGACTTGAACGCATTTTTAAGATAGACATATATGTGGAGGTTGTTTTCAGGATAATAGTAGAATACTAAAATTGGTGCACTTGTTCGCCTGTGACAGCTCGCAGAAAGCCTGGCTATATCACTAAACGGAATGCTACTTTTGACGACAACGCCAAACCGAGAAACCGGCCTAATGCAGGGGAGGCGGAGGCCATTATTAAAAAAGCGCCAATAAGAAAACATCCACAGGATATACTTAATTAAAAAAATATATGACACATTAGGACTACGGTTATTTATTATAATTTCCGTACATTTACAACTGAATGACAGTCTAAATCGAATACACGGGGGAAGAAGAGAGATCTTCTTAAATCTGGGTCTTGTCAGGCGGACCACGACAATTTTAATGAATTTAAAAGTGACAATATTCTCGGGGGTAAATAATGTATTTTCACCGCGGGAGGTGGTGGTAGTTTAGGACTGCACCCATTCGCGGGCCGGTTAGTGAACGATTCACCAAATGTTAATAAGAAAGTAATAAGAATATTGGAGCAGGACTTTATTATTCATTCCAGGAATCCAGGCGCGGCCTGTCTGATAAACAGTAAACATTAACAAGAAACTGAAATTCTGAGAACTCTCCCCGAGCGGAGTTCCCCGGTGACGTTCTCTTCGGCGCCTTTTTTGTCGCTGCGTCTCTTGACGTCACCGAGCGGCGAAGGCCGCCTCCGCCAGATAGCGCCGAAGATTGTTTCTCGATCGGCGATTTTATTTTTATTCTTTTTCAATTTTTTTCCCCTCTACACGCTTTGCAATATCCGACTTCCAGTTGATGCTAGCGCCGTTTCTCGGAACTGGTTGTCGGTTCGCCGTCCGAAGGGGAGGACAGAGGAGCGGGCGGCCCCCTCCCACCGTTTTACTCCCCCAGAAAGCCGTCCTCCCGCGCTATAAAAGATCGGGGACCCCCGGCCCGGCGATTCAGTCTGGACCGTGCCGTAGCATTGTTCGTTGCAATCTTCAATCGATCTTTGATTTGTCCATCGTTCGCGACAACATCCGCAAAGATGCCCAACAAACCTGTACTCATCGCCAATGGGGTAAATACTGTAATATATGAAACATTTTTTATTGTAATAAATTTCATACGCCGAAGTTATTTGCTGGGTATCCGCGAGTTTCTAATTGTTATTCTGTTTTCACTCATCATCGAGAACATTACAAACAAGATGTTTACAATGTTTGGTGCCGGTTGGACCAGTTACACTCTCGACCAATGAATCCAAAAAATAACTTGATGATCACTTAGTTGACACTCAGGAACATATTACTAAAAAAGATTTTTATTAGTTCTGCAATTTCTATATTAAATAATTAGTAACGACCCAGATTGTTGTAAATAGTACGTTCTTATCATTTGCATGTTACCCGAGTAATTAAAGTCGAATACAAGCCAATGCGGCAATGGTATTCCGCTATTTAAGACTTAGATTAAGTATCCGGTGTTTCTTATACTTCGGACAAAACTCGTGATATATTTACGTCTCTACCACTCTGGGATCCTGTTGGCTCTACTGAGCATTGAAAGGATTCTTAGGGATTCGTATTAAGAATTATTTCTTAATTATTATTTCAGTGTTACTACAATGTTTATGTTATTATTTGAGTATTATTCCATTCAAATAATGTCTTTTTAACATTAACGTTAGATTATAATCAGATTCTTATTTATTTCATCTATACGGTTTTCTAATGAGTTTTTTCAATGTTGTAACTGATATTAACATTGTATTAATGTTATGTATATTGTTTTTATCAATGATTTAAATATAGGACTAGGTTTTGTATGTTTAAAGCTCCATATTTAAATTGGGTCAAAAGGAAGAAGCAACGTTGTTCTAGGAGCTATGTGGGAAATGTGGTTATTTCTAAAGAAGGGGAATACAATATGAAAAGCGTTTTAGGTTTCAGGAATTTCCAGTCGAACAGCTTCGACAAGCACCTGTCCGCGGGAAACGGTACTTATTCAGCCGCGAACGGCATTTCATTTACGGTCGCTCCGAATGCTTAGTGGAGCGATTTCCCAACCAGCGTACCGACGGGCAGGCCCCCGTTTATGAATCGAAAGCGACAGTATTTCCCAAGCGGGCGTCGAAGACGGTGGGGGAACTCCTTTCGGAGTTCTTTAATATTTAGGCCGACAGATTGTTGCGGTCATGGGTCTCTGTCCCAATTCTGTTACTATTTCTACAAACTAAACAGAACTTCTGAGGATATCACCGTGAACACACCGGTTCACTTTAATTCAAAATATATTTTGAATTTAAATAAATTATTCTGCATTAAATATAACTCACTTTCGCATTTTCAGCTCAGGCTTGAGTTTCGGCATAGAGAGTTAGAATAAATGCGCGCGGCTTCACCTCCCACCTACTACAGCTGAGATATAAACTACTAATGACAAGGAATGCAAATCAAAACGACCGTTCGAACAACCGGTTTTTCTCGGTGTTCAGCTGTTTTCTCTCAGCCGCAGTGCGAATTGTTGACATGACTTGTCGATTACGGCGGTTAGATTCTTGCGTAAATTATTTTCGATGTAAAATAATGCGCGGGATTATCATCAAACTTTAGATCTAGAATCAAGATAGACGGAGTTCATCGACACCGGCCTTCTCCTGTAAATAATCGGCTGTTTTCAACCAAGACCGGAATTGTCGCAACTTTTCCCGCCGGTTGGTAAACTCTTGGAGTACCGTGTCGAAACCCCGCTTATGAAAGGGGGGCGGGGGAAGTTGACCCGGTCGATTAACGCCGGTCGCATTGGCAGATCCGTTTAATTGTAAGCCGCTGGTTGATTGATTGCCGAAGGTCTCCTTCTCCGACAATAAGCCGCTTAGACAAAGGTTCGAACTCAACGCGGCCTCAATTCCTCCCCGAAGTTCAACGACACCCCTCATCGACAAGACCCCGGAGTGCCGATGGAGTACAATATGTACGGATCGGATTTATGTCAAAAATTCATTTCGGTTGACTGTTGGTTCGCCTTATTGCGTAATTAAATATTGCGTAATATTAAAATAGGTCGTAATTAAAGCGGGAACATCACACCAAATTGAATTAACGCAATCACACTAATAGTCCCGACAAATCACACTAATTACCAATAGCATTAGAGGATTTTTCTAATTATTATTTAATTCGCTGTCTGAAATAAAGAATGGGGAAGCAAAATATGACGGAAAATTAGCTAAAAGATGTACTATAGGCCAGTAACCATTAAAACTGAAATAAGCGTGACACGAATTCTTCCTAAAAAATATATAAAATCGTCGTATTCCTAGTATATTGTTTTGTATTAATAACTTTGTCCAAACTGACTGGCTTTGCCCCGTCAGTAAAGCATCGCGAAGCTCCCCGACTGAGGATCCGAAACCCCGAAACTGAGACAATAAACAGAGCTAAACAAAATTAAGGATGCGCGATAAAAACAATTTAATCGGGCCCCCCTTCAGTTCCAGAAGATGAGCTTCAACTGCGAGGAGCTCGTGGACGACGAGGTGGTGGAACGTATGAGAAAGTGCTGTTCGAGCGAGGGGATGCCACCGGCGGACGCCTTGATCAGGCCTGTGGGCACGGCCCTGCCCAAGGTGTACATCAACTACGCGGAGAGGATCCGCAACCTACACGTCAGGGAGGACGACGTCTGGGTGCTCTCCTACCCGAAGTGCGGTAAGCCAACAATTTTGACATAATTTGTAACCGGATTCTCAAACATCTATACCCCTGGAACGGCTTGAGGATGCTATTTAAAACTCTTGAAAGTAATCTTGTATGGAACATGTCATACCAACCATCATCCCCAGGCTCAAGATAGTAAAATATGTTGAAGCCTGTTGGGTTTACAATCGATACCTTTAATACTTACATATTACCATTAGCCCATATTCAAATTATGAATCGGAAAAATTTAATTCCAACAATTATGAGCAATTCTGCTCTGATTCCGGATCAATATGTCGATTATTCTTGAATACTAGCATTTTTCTTAGGAGACCGTTCGCAGAAACATATTTATGTTTATGATCCTGAAATGCGTAATGATATGTTATGCCAATTAGAAAATTGACCGGTTGCACTTTCCGAGCCTCTGAAATTGTTCAAAATTATCCATCTTCAATAAACCGAGCGTGTACAAACCAATATTAAATCAGGGCATGGCTCGCCTGTTTCACCCACGGTCTATAATTGTGCGATAGTGCAACTGGTTGGTTGAATCCGTGTGTGTATGTGTTATTAGATTAATTAACTGAATAACGATTCGTCTAATAATGTTATCTAGTTTGGAACAAATCCGGGAAATTCAAATTTACAAATTACACTTTGCCCTTCGTAAATACGCCGTATTAAGATTAATACTCGGTTTACCGGTGCATTTGCTAAATGGAAATGAACACTGAGCCGACACAGGTAGCGACATTACAATCGAAATTGCAAAGCCCGATTAGTAACTATCACAATCCTATACTGATGTATAATGCTGCCTCCCACCATTCGTTGATTCGAGGTTCTGTGGAACGTTAATTCGATATCTCCAATTTCTGATATTTAATAGCGCATTGACATTTACAATTTTTAATAATATTTTCTAACTACGAATTGAAATATTTTATTGGATATGTTGTTCCTTCGTAAAATGGTCCTCAATTTTGTCCGTCGGATATGAAAATAATAAAAGAGGTCAGTCGGTGAATGAGTTAATTAGAGATGTCCTAATTTCAGTAGTTCAATTACAAAAACACAAAAGCCATCAATGCAGCGGCGCTGGGTCTGAATCGGCTTTTAAAATAGGCGGTATAAAACAAAAAAAAATATCGCTTTGACCAATTAAGCAATGGACGGGGGGAAGGCTGGAGCCTGGTGCCGGGGCCCTATGTTTTATGCACCGCCCATTAGGGCATTTATTGCGAAACGCGCCAACTCCCTTATAGAGGGAGTTCGGTTTTCAATTTGCACTGAAACCGCTACGGTAACAACAAGCAAGGCGGGCGAGAAAGGGATGTGGCAGTTCGGAAAAAACAGCCCCCATTTATTTTCATCATCCGTCCTAAAGACGGGCGGTGTTGTCACCGGTGTCGAAGTTTTTCAAACGGGGATTTTCCATATACACGAGATACAACCTCCAGGTCCGATACTAACAAATGAGAATTTCAAAATTAATGTGTTTACGCCTTAATGAGCCTGGGAGCTAATCCGTGTTTCGTTTACACGATTTAATATAGGCTTGCCTATGTTTATAAGCGCGAGTTTATCGTCGATTATATTTGTATATTGTAAAAGAAATTTAAGTTTATTCAAGAAAATATAATCGCTACATAAAGATAAACAAAAGTTAACGAAGTAGCCTCAAACACAGAAGCATTGCCTTGGAATAGCAGCTGGTGGAACGGCGAGAGCGAGGGGGTCAAGGCCGGGGGCGTGGGCGGCCGCTCGTTTACCAGTTTGCGGCCTTAAACCACCCGTCTCGCTCGACAAACCAGTTCGGGGATATACGATATACTGTAAAAAAAATAAATAATACGACTCGTTAACCTCCTAACAATTAAAGAATTCCTCGTGAAATTTGCGGATCCTTTAAAACGGAAGCTATTCCGAAGCTCTCGATTGCAACGGAAGTAAGAAAAACCCGGTAATGGTGTGGGGATAATTAGTGAACCATTGGAAGAATGTTAAAAAGATAAAACCTGCGATATTGAAAGTAATTTTTCTGACTTTAGGACATTCCATAATTGAGGCAATTCGTAATTGAATTAAATTTGCCGTGGCAAAGTCGTCGCTGTTACTAAATTTTGTTAATTTGTCTGTTGCAGGAACTACATGGACACAGGAAATGGTCTGGTTGATGGGGAACAACTTCGATTTCGAAAAAGCCAAAGAGATCGCTCTGTACAAGCGTTTCGTGTTCTTAGAGTAAGTAAAATTTTCTAACACTATTGGATTATAGTTGGATTAATAGTGCGCTGTTGTCTACCATAGAATTTAGCAAGTGTACTAACTATGATAATGAAATCATTGCGTATATTATTCACGGCATTATCGGTTATTGTATTACTTGCTGGGTTCCAAAGGTGGTAGCACTGTTCTCTAACAGCATCGTGATTAGAAAAACCGGAAGGAGAGAATACAAAAGAGATTTGGGACAGAAGTTTATGTTCGGGTTTTTAGGTACTCAGCTGTGGGAGGTACTTTGCCCATCAACACTGTGGATATGGTTGAAACCATGCCGTCCCCGAGGTATATCAAGTCTCATCTGCCGCCGCAACTCCTTCCCAAAGAGCTGGCCACCAAGAAACCAAAGGTAGGTACATTTCGATTATCCGTTTATTTTTATCGTTTCGAAACTTAAAATAATAATCCAAATAGATACTTGTCCGATCCAAGGCCACAAACCATCATTCAGCTTAAAGCTTAAATCGATTATGAATGTCAAACTTCTTCCCGATAAGTCCATGTATGAGGCGACCGCTCCGAATGCAAGTAGGTAGAGTGGAAGAAGAACAAATCGTTCTGAAAGTTTCGGTAATTGACACATTTCTCAGGAGCTCATTCATTTCAATTATTTCAATATTTAAATCATTATCACCCAATCCTTTCAGTGGAGTATACGAATTCGATGATCCATCAGGTGTTTATCGAAATATTGTTCTCAGGCGACAATAACTGGCTTTCGGTTTGGTCGAGTTGGCCCGGGACCTTTAACGGCAATTCCCTCCCCCGTAAGGTAACCTCTGATTAGAGCAACAACCCCGCCGAGAGAGCATATTCAGGCTCCGCATAATGGAAGTTAAACGCTAAGTTGGGGGGGTGGGGTGTTGTGCGAGCTGGCTCTCTGTTCAAATTAGGATCCTGGCCATTTCTGCCGGCTTTGGATGGTGTTTTGGCAGTGCCAGGGGTGGGGGTCGGTTCTGCTCGTGACTTGAATACGCCCTGGAGATGAGACGTGAATCCGGGCCTTGTTTGCAATAACCAGAACCCGGGGCTGCTTTACGTTAATCGCCACCCTCTGTGTAATTACCGGGGTATAAATAAGTAGGAATATAAATATAATTGCGGCGTTATTAGGTTTGCGCAGGCTTCTCCTGTCGTTAACCGCCGTCCTCGAATCCTCTATCTCTCTCAGATTTTAGACGTGTCGGTCATTAGCTGCCATTCAACAAACTGTTGAACGCGAAAGAATGAATTAATATACATAAAATAATTTTCATTATACGATATGAATGCTATACTCGTATATTTTCAATATAGAGACGTGGATTACAATTATGTAAGCCACAGTCACCGGGTAATATGGGCGGCTCTTTGAAGTCCCGTAGAGGTTTCAGTAGTAATTAAATATTCGGCCACGCTTCATCAATCGTACCCCGCCCTCCAGCGTCCTTTGAACATCAATTCTACTAGTTCAATACTACTTTAACTATTCCGGGGATTTCGTATCAAATTGGTTCGGCTCGCAATCGCTCGAAAGCAATTGGTAATGTCACGATTGTCATTAAGTCAGCGATGTTCAGCCGGCAGAATTGCGGGTAGACCTTCAGAAGTAATCCCCTGGAACGTGGTATTTCGTAAACTGCAACTGCAGAACAATGTACCGTTGCACGAACGCCATTACCCATTTTGCTCCATACCCGTACAATGTACTGACATTCGATTTCTGGTAGGGATTTCGATTCAGATTTTATTGTCCTTTTCATTGTAAAGGCTACAAACATAGAAAACTATATTAAAGTAATTTCACAAGAACAAGATAAAACAATGGGATTCCTTGTATATCTTATATCTCACGATCCGCATTCGTTTTCAGATCATCTACGTGTACAGGAACCCTAAAGACGCAGCTATTTCTTATTTCCACCACTTCCGCCTGTGGAATGACTACACGGGCACCCAGGACGATTTCCTCGAAGCCTTCCTTCAGGATAAAGGTAATTTCCTGTGTTTCCTGTTTGATTTTAGTTTATGTATTGAAGTATTAGATTACAGTTTCTTTGAAGAAAAAGTAGTTCAATTGTATTATGAAGAGGCAATAACAATAAAAATACTTATGTTTCGATTTAACCTCTGAAATCTGTTTTTTCAGAGAATAAGAATTTTCTTAGCATAATGTTCATAAAATTAAAATTTGCTTAATATATATATAAATGGATTCAATAGTCTGACATTTAATCTTATAAATAATATGTGGATTGCACAGTGACAAAGGCCACGCCACCCAGTCTGGAAACAGAGAGTAATTTATTCCTAGTAATTTGCCTCCTTAATCCACTGAATCAAGGTGTGATTCCAATAGCTAAGAGTACTCAATTTAATCATAGCCGGTTGTAAGCAAATCATAATTATGACCACAACCGCAGTCGGTCGAGCGTATCCGCATTAGGGACTCGACCTCGGACACGGTCGGCCTTCCGGTCTTAGCCCCAGGGTCGTGACTGTTAGGCCAGTGGCCGTCGTAAATCCCAATCGATCGATTGATTTACGATTCTCCCAGTGTTCGGTGGTTGTTTTGCTGTGTATTAGGGACGCCGGTCTTGAAGCTTACGTTCGCCTACCGGTAATTGGATTTGACGAGTCATCCGCTTGCGTCCTGTGTAGACGGCGTTACGCCATCATTGGCCATAAAGTGCACTCGCTAATTATTGTACACACCCGCTTTTCCACAGTCATTTTCTAGAAACATTCAATAAACAGAAAAATCTCTGATATTCGTAATCTTCGCCATGTTACATATAATTAATATAAAAAAATTCTCAATTCATAATAAACATGGTCTAAAATAATAGTCCGTGCTCCAAAAAATTGGATTTAAATAAGAAATTGTAAAAACGAATTAGACACTTAAAAATGTAATGTTACAGTTACGTAAGAGGACCTTGTAAAAAATTCTGATTCTGTTATCAACAATGTTTTTTTTCTGTAACCTTCATATTACTTGTGGTAATATGGTAAGGAGCAACAATCTTCCTCATGTTTTAATCGAATATTTTATGGACAGCACTGAATGCCCACGCAGTTGGCTTTTTAGAAATTATTACTCTTGAAAAAGTACATCACTTCTCAATTTACCAATAATCGGCCATTTGGTTTTTCTCCAAAAAATTTCCGCCTAAGTATAAACTCGTTTTGCAGGCTTATCTAGTGGATAGTACATGCTAACGACAATATTACCGTAATAAAATGTTTATGTTATTTCAGTCGTTTACAGCCCGTTCTGGGATAACGTGCTGTCCTACTGGGAAATGAGGGACGAGCCGAACGTACTTTTCAACACTTTTGAGGAAATGAAGAAGGTCAGTAAGCCTACTATTTCCACTTTCCATCCCTGTGGTGGTTGCCCAGTAAATACAGTTAAAATAAGTACGAATCGAGGCGAATGGAGGTATTTTAAATCCTAGTAGTGTCATTATACACATTACTGGTAAAGCATCAGAACGTCAAAATAAGACTGGTATGATTTTATTTAAGTTGAACACTGGGCATAAGCTCACGTTTTCAGTTTTATCACCAATTTCGAATAAATTCCATACTTGCATTCCCAGAACAACCTTAAGAGGTTTTCGCCGACTGAGTTATTTATCGGAACTTACATTCTGCGAAGAAGGAATAAAATGAATTGTAACCCGGGTCGGGGGCCAATATCCGTTGGGGTTGGGGTTTTGGGGGATGGCCGTGTGCCATTAGGCCCACCAATCAATCAGCCCCGCTGGCGCTTGGATATTTTTTTATTCGTCCTGCCTCCTCCGTATTCCCCGAATCCCACCTGTGACTCCCGGCTTTCGGGATGCCGCATTCCTCTCTCGTGAATCGGCTTATCCGGCCGATAAATTCTACCTCATCGTACGGCAGGAACGCGCCCTTCGCCGTTGGGGGGATACGGTCGCTCGAAAATGAATCCGAGGGAATATTAATCGATACCTTCGTCTTCAACCAGCTCAATGTTATTGGTAGTCCCATAATTATGATGGGATGATGGGATTCCGTTAGACACATCGAGAAGAATCTTGAAAGTAATTTAATAAATTAATAAAAATATGCCGTAGAAATATTTCTAAAAAAAAAATACTACGAGCACAAGCTCTGACGCAACTCTTCTTATAGCCTTTACTCAATTCCAGTTGGTAAAATTTTGCATTTTGCAAAATTTGGCATAAGAATTATCCCAACAGATTACGATAAAAACTTATGAATAGAGACTCCGTTGTAAAATTAAGCATCGGTGTATTATATCAGACGGCTTGTATCATATATTATAGTTAAACGCAATACAAGTGATATCATTTAATTACATTTGTCCATTCGGCGGTCACAATTCAACAAATTTTATGTTTTCCTCCGCCCCAGGCAAATTAGCGCGGAACACAGTTCATTGGTGTTTAAACACACCACCGCTGTTCCGAACATCAAAGGAGCTAGAATTAATTAAATATATTTTCGGCATTCAGAATACAGCATGGAATTACTGTTGACCCTATTTCTATACTTGAAATGACTATTGTAAAAGGAGTTTAAATACAAATGTTCGCCCTTGCATTATAAATGAGCGCTACTATTTTTTTTTATCGCGCTACCTCTCTTGTGACATCTTGTGACTCTTTTTTAGTAAAATGGCTCCCATGTGCCTGCGGCAGGCTACATATCTGCAAATGAACAATCGGGATTAGAAAAAAAGGATCCCCTCAAACTATGGAACCTCAGTCTACGAAATAAGAGTGGAGATTGTATTATATTATTATTAATTAATTAATAATCTCATTCGAACTATAAATCAGTCGGAAATACCAAATTAAAACACGGGTTCGGAAAGTAAGGATCGGAACTAGCTTAGAGGGAAAAGTGAAGCTCTCATTAACGTCGGAATCGTAAGATGCCACTCGTTAGCAGAGTTGGGTGCATTTATAAAAAAGTATTGGGTGTAATTAGATTCCCCTGTTATCTTTACTGTCTCTAATGTTAACTGGATTCAACCTTCCCGCAGGTCAGATTATTAGTGTTCGAGGTTGGCAGCTACCTCGCTGCCTGTATTTCATGTTCGGCTCCCTGTCCTCTTTCACTGTCTCTCTATCTATATCAGTTATTTGTTTTTGGGAGGCGGTCGAAACCGATCTATAGCGGGGCGGGTGCCGCCGGTGCGGGCAAAGTTAATATTTGCCGGTAGGTTTGATTAAAGCCGACATCAAAGGGGCCGCCGCAGAACAAACTTTTAGAGCCGCCCGTGTTTATACTCCTCTCTGACCTCAACCCGGCCACCCCGGGACAGTCAACCCCTATTATAACTGTGGATTTGATAAGACGCCGGGAGAGAAACCGAGTCGACCGACGGTATATTTTTATCTGTTGCGTTCCTCTGGAGATTGCTATCCGGACCGAGGTCGCGACTGCGTACACAAATAAGGCTGTACCCCGGGCGTTTTAATAGCGAGCTTACGGCACATTCTCATTTAATTAACCTCGTTTAATCTGATTTCTGGGATCGGGTGTTGCGTGACTGTCGGCCGTGCGATAACGCGCACGGGGATGGGGGTGGAGGATTTAATCGCAGTTGGGGGTGTTTATACATTGTTGGAACATGAGGCCCATACGGAAGATTACTTCCGTTTATTAATGAGGTTGGCAGGGCTTTTTTATTTTAGTGGTAACACGAAAAAGCGGAAGGAACGAATTAATAAACTTCTTTTTGTCATTTCTGGAAATACTGTGGAGAGTTTAGTATTATAATAAACATATTATTAACTATAGAGTCAAGAAATAATTCTCCAATATTTCTAAGCCGTTTAAATTCTATCTTCGCATAATCATGGTAAAAAAAAAATCTGGTGTTCTTTCATATACTGCACAATCTGGTTGTTGTTAAGTATCGTTAATTATTTTGAAAATATCCTGGCGTTTCAGGACCTGTTGAGCGTTATGAGGAGGACGGCCAAATTCATGGGGGTCGATATGGACGATGAGACCGAAGCTCGGCTGTTGGACCACCTGAGCTTCAACAGCATGAGCAAGAACCCGGCAGTGAACTACGAGGCCGAGGCGAAGGAGGCGAACAAGAGGGACGTTGGCCAGTTCATGAGGCAGGGGGAGGCCGGCGCCTGGCGCAAGGTGCTCACCCCCCGGATGGCCGACAGCTTCGACGAATGGACCCTGCGCAAGATCAAAGGCTCCGGCTTCAGCCACTACACGAACGGAACAAAGATCACCAACAAAGCCTGAACTAGAGAACGTCGAAGGAGATTCCTCGTAATATTCCCCTGAACAATATACAAAGAGCGTCGGCGACCACCAAAATTAAGCCAGAATGACGGTCGGTTTGCTACAATACAGTCTTATAGTGCACCAGTTTACCGTAGGAACTATTTTAGTTAACCGTACAAAACATCCCGTTGTATCGTAGAAGTAATATAGCGTTAAAAAATGTGTAAAATCAAGATTCGGTAATCATTAGATGCAAATACAATGCAATTCTCTATACTATTCGATGCGTATATTTATTAAATTCAAAATTGGAACATCAAATATAATGTTAAATGGCAAAATATTATCCCGGTGGAAATCGATTGGGCTGGACGCTGTAAATCTATGTTTCAGTGATAGATTAGTTGCACTCATTCACCATTGCTATAAAATTGTATATTTATTATATTTATATATAACACGGCGGTTTATTTAAGTACGTTAACCGCTTATTATACGGTGGTTTATCATTCCGGATGGCTAGAATGTAGGATGGGTTAGTGTAGACGAAGAATTAATCTGAGTGATTTAGATTTTGATTTTAATATGAACGTTTTTGTTAGAATATATATTTCATTGTAAATATTGTTATTAAATATTATATTGTTTATATTTTAATATTTGTGATAATTTGTTGAATAAAAATTTATTATTGGATATAAGTTCATTTTGCTTTACATATTCTCATTCCGATTAGTTTAAATATATTTTCGACAACAATTTCCTACAACCCCATTTAAGAGCTCATGCCGAAGTTCCAAATTGAGAGCATATTTAATGAATTATATTTACGCTTAAATTATATAATTTATCCTTGTAAATTTCAAGGATGAATAAAACATACCTCTGAAATCAGTAGGGGAGGAAGGAAGAACGATGACGTCAGTAAAATAAATTAAATTTGCGAAGTCATTCCGTCGGCGAATCTATTCGGACGAACTAGACCGATTTAACGAAGAGCGACATCAGCACGCGATCTGACATCAAGTTTCAGTCACATTATACATAATAATATATAATAGTATAATATCACGTGAAATAGAATTAGGTTATTGTATAAATGTTGGGCACCTATTTTACGTATGTAGATTCCCTTAACGAGAGGATTGAAGTTAATACAATTAAATAGTAGTGCGGCAATAAAAGTGCAGCTCATGCCATATCTAATGACGCTGAAACTATTTTAATAATTGTTAAAATAAAATAAAGTGGGTTACATTTATTTAAAAAAAGTCAAGTTCTTTTTAACGGTCGTAATGTTAAAATGACCTCAAATAGTGTTATTCGGATTTGAAGGATTTAATTAGTTTTACACCGGTCAGGATTTTTGGACTGGATTCAAAGTCGCTAATGAGTCGGTTGTTATGAGCTCGTCAAGCTGAAGTAGGAGGTCGATTGGGGAAGGTAAATGACTAATGGAGGCGTTAACGACCTCGGCTCACTCACGCTCACAACTTGGACAACCAAAGGTTGTTGTCCTTCCGCTCTTTCGACATTTCCTCAAAAACCCCTTTCCGGAATTCCCGTTCGGCTCCGGACCCAAATTGATAATTTTGCATTATAAAACGGTTTTCATTAACTGGCCAGCGGCGAGAATGTAGCGTTGACATTGCCTCTAATACTTTATTGAATAATTAGAATTGCAGGATACCCAATTAGTCTTGTAAAAATATACGTTTATAAAACCTTCCCTAATTTTTTGCTCGATTTTTTTGCAAATCGCTATCCCGCGTTAAATAAAACATTACATTTTCATGGCTCGATACAAACGTAACGGGGTTTTAGGGAGAGGAAGAGGCAAGGATGGCAGTCAAGGATCTGCTGGTGTTCATTATTCAGGCCGCGTTTCGCCAGTCGTGAGGAACTGAACTTTCAGATTAGTCGGTCTTTAACGACATAGATATTAGAAACACCTTCGATTTATTTACAGCGGCACTCAAGATTTATTGTATTTCTTGTAAAAGGGCTATTTGTAGTACCAGTGATGACAGGAAAAATTGGGATTGCCTACAAACTCCAGCTTCAGTGAGGTGAGAACTGATAATTATTTTGTGTTTTTGGGGGATGTTGTTTGTCTTATTTCGGTTAGCACATAGTTAAATACATTTCCGCACCACACTCATGGAGGGCGGTCTAGCAAAAGACCAAACCAGCGAGAGGAGACAGAAACACACGTAATCTACAGAAAGGAAAAAATAAAACACTGACAATCATATAATAAATGAAAATAATACATTTAACAACGGTAGATAAATTTCCGATAGAGGTTATGACAATTATTGGCACTATGGTACGAAAAGAAAGTTTATAAATAAAAAAAACTCTGCAATGATTTTAGAACTTTGCTCACGTTACGTGACAATTTTTATTTTACACTGTCGCAACTTTTCTGTTTTTCTACAAATTAAACGTTTAAAATATTATCGTTATTCTTTCTACCCTACTCCGAGTTGAAAATTAATTCAATTATCTGCACTAAAGTTTCAAAATATAAACACCCGCGAAGTTCAGGTGACTGGAAAGGAAGGGGAGGGTTGAATTTTGAAAGGTTGGGGGGGAGGGGCATTGTTTGGCGGAACGCTGATAAAGCAGTTCATTATTACCTTTTTGGTTCGACCGACCCGTTCCGGAGAATCAACCTTCGACCGAAAGTTGAGACCCGCGCGGCATTAAATCCAAAACAACGCTCGTTGTTTCCATTTCCGGGCAGGCGTTGTTTCCATTTCCCCTATTAACTGCCAACTCCGCGGGGCAACTCTACTTATTTAATAATTCAAACGCAGTCTGTCCCTCACTCACTCACTCACTTTTATTTCCAGGTCGGATACAACGGGCGCTAAATTACACCGATTGGTAAACTTTCGACGCCTGTCGTGTTCAAAACATAAATTGAATTCGTCGTATTGATTTTCCTGTCGGCTCTTGGAATTCGACATTTCGATTTTTTACCGCCTCGTTGTTAGTGTCATTGTCGATCGAACGCAAAATATTAATCGACAACTGCACACGATAAGTTTTACCAGAGGATCGTCTCTTATTCAGTTCAAACAGAGCTGACTTTCGTTTGAACGATCGAAAAATCTGTTGAAAACTCATGAAATTCGTGCTTCAATGGAGCAATTAAAACAGAGAATCGGTCGTTATGTGGAGGGGGGCCCATTTGGACTGAACTCTGGCAATAACCGATGAGTTACATGATGGTGATTCGCCGCAATGAAATTTGGACGGGGCCCGGCCAGTCGGGGAGGGAACTGAAAATTTTACGGCCGCCGCGGTCCTTCATGAAATGTCAGACCGAGAGGATCAGAAAACGTTAGCCCTTCCAATCAATCGGGCGGTGCCAGGGGACGGGTTTTATTTGAGCTCACAATGAAACAAATAAAAGGGATTTTCTGTCGGCGATACTAACAATATTGAATTCGATGTTCGGGCCCGAGTTGAAAGGAGGGGGAGGGTTCAGGAATATTTCATTAAAGCGGGACGGCGGTGCGGCGGCCCCAGTTATATTTCAGCCGGGAGAAGCCCAATGAAAACCGTTTTAATCTGGACGTTTCCTGTTGCTCTTATCTTCCGTTGATTTTTATTTGTGCCCCGAGAGCGATTTCGATATTTCCGCGGACTGTAGGTTAAAGCGATTCATTTGCCAATTTTATATCGGCGACACCTCCGGTTTTAAAACGGTAAAAACAACTCTGTCATTGTTTAATTAATGTCGACAGTTCTTTAACCGACACATTCTCATTCGCAGAAAGGGCTTGCATTTTTCCCAGCAATCCGCTATCTCCGGACGAGCGGATTAAGGTTTTCCCTCTGCCGGATTTCTCCCAACATCAGTAGAGAGCCTCCACGTAACAGAAAAGGACGCTTTGTTCGGAAAACTTCCCTTAGCGATGATTCGTCGGGAGAAACTCACGATATGGAACATAAAATTGTTATGAATTTCAGGTTAAAGAACCCGTCGCCAGGCAGTATTGTGCAAAAATCCAGAAAATATGAATACCTCCAGCTCTAGGCGCCTCAACGGTTGTGTGAAAACGAGCTCCCGAACTAAGACAGATAGTAGATCATTTTTACAATATACTCGTATTAACGGTATATTGTAATACTAACCTGTAGCAGTTAGTCTAAATAATTGTTTCATCTTGTAGTCAATTTCGGACTCTGATATGAAGGGCATCTATCCTCCTGTTTCCGTTTCAATTAAAGTGCAGGCATTTAAAAGTTAGCCGCAACAATTATTAAAATATTTCAGTGTTAAAATGTAAAATTTTTCTAATGAGTTCGCTAACTACAGTACGATATTATATTTTAACTTTAAAAAATATTGTTATTAACAGGATTACTGGTCTCTGCGGTTTGGACTCACCTTTGTCAGGTGGCAGAGAAAATATGAACGACGCTTGCCGTTTATTGCGTGGTTATTCTCAATATTCCCAGAAATATAAATATTCGAGAATGAAAGAAACCTCGAACCTTTTGAACTTAATATTATAAGTCGAGAGCCGGTTCCAAGACCTCGAATTCCATTTCCAATATCCGAAATTGATCAAAACACTTTGATTCCACTCACTTTGACACGCCGCATTAAATGGAACTTAGTCGAGTGGAAAAGGCGCTTTAGGTTCCCCTAACACCTACTCGACAACAGATAGATCATTGATTCACAAAAAAAACAGAACAACAACGTGTATTTTATAACATACAGTACAATCCGCGATATAAAAAAATCATTTTACCTAATTAATTTCATGTTTGGAATAATATTAATATTTATTTTTCCTCTCCCATTTGCGGTTTATGACGTTAACTTTGATGGGTAAATTTTGGTAACACGTTAAGTATTATTTTGGTATTTTGGTAAGTTCTCGTACGGATTAAAAGCAATTGTTAATTATATTAATGCAAAAATTAAGCGCACACGTTTACGCTAAATCATTTAATTAACTATTCTTTCAATCCGGATGACAACGGGTGTTCTCTGATACGCAAAAATTTAGCAGGTGAATGAATTAATGTGCATTTCACTTTTTCCTATTCGTCCGACAATGCGCACTGTTTTCGTACACCACTTGCGAGTTCACATAGTCATCTAAATTCATGTAACAAGAAAGTTGTTGTTTTCCGGCCATTTGTCCGCGACTGGCCAAATGGCAGCCAGGCCGCGCGATGGCACTATGCGGCGGTGTCATCTTGAAGCCGCAAGCCGGATTTAATGGATTTTCGGTTTGACATTGGATAATAGAACCATTTGATAATTGGGAATGCACGCAATCGGCCGGTGTATTATTGGGCGCGTTAACGGGCAAATGCCTCCGGACCGGCCGTACTGTCCAACCGATGCGAAAATCAGATCGTCGAACTTTGCAACGTCATCACAACTCGTCAAAGGTTTCGTTCGGTATTAAATAGATAATAGGGCTTTCTTCGAATTTACAACAATCGCGCTTTACCAATACTTAATTACGACAGGCTTACTGTCTATTGTACTTATTGGTGATTGACAAATTCCGTTCTATATTTGAAGTTAACAGAGCTTCAGTAATGCGATCAGCGTTCTGCGCTACGTATTTATTTCTCGTTTATTGGGCCTCAGTTTTTGACATCCACGATTTCTACAAAATACCACCAACACGTGGTATTTTATGAAATATAACAATAAAGTACGCCCTAAGCATTAATGAATTGTCTAGAATGTACGGAGATTAATTCCGATTATTTTTTCGCGAAGTAATTTCTGAACTATCGGACTACGACTAAATGGCAGTAAGTACCCGAAACTGGTCGATCTTAACATGATTTACGGTAATATGGGGAATGAAACAGGTCCAAGCCGCGTATATCCGAGTACCTTTTAAACCTCTCTCCTGAGTATTCAGGCGATCTGGGATGTGAGAACGGTATTTTCGGAAGGAATTTACAGCATTATAATCGCACTTCCCTGCATTTGACAAGAAGCCTTGTGTAGGAATTCCATTGAGGAGGGTGCTGCATTTCGGGAGTTCGGTGCCGGTCGAAGTGACCCCGAGAAATGGGAGTACGAACAGAAAAAGGGGTACGCATCGGCATGTCCTCAGTTTTGTTTGACTGTGCACAAAAGAGGTTCCTTTTCCTTACTTCTTTTCTTAAAAAAAAAGAGTTGTTTTTTCTTCCCCCTTTTTCTACTTTTCCTTCAGCAGGGAGCTCACCCCTTGACGATGGGGCTCCATTTAATTTTACCCCGAACCCTAGTTATCCCAATTATTATATTCCCTCGAGACATTTATACTTTTTGGGCCCGGGGGGCCTGTTCGGAATGAATTAGACAATATTTCACAACCTAATTTAGACATTAAAATACTGCACTCTGCCAGTGGTTTCTTCGCAATTCGGTTTGTTTAAACACACATTTGTGTACTGTTAACGTACGCTCTTGGTGTCGTCGCATGGTTCCTCTTTTCCAATTCACCTGAGTGCGGCCTACATTCAAGTGGCAAAACGGCAGAAGACAATTTTTTTGGGTCAAAAATATCTTACGACTCCTCTTGGAAACGACCAACATATTTTAGGCAAGAAAGTTAGTTAATGGGAGAATATACATTTCTCTCTTTTGCTTTTCTTTCTACGTCTGTAGCCACTCGTAGGGTAGGCGGTCGTTTTAAATGAATTGCGATTGACATTTTTGTGTGTATGTGTTGTAATAATACCTGCGTATAGCAACTTATAAGAAAAATTATGCGAAACTCTTGACTCGATTATTAAATCACTAAGAAACCACCTCCCATTTTGGAGTAATTACGGTTTCAGTTTTGTTTTAAGTAATCTATGAAGGTTATAATAGCTTTCGTAGAGCAACAAATAAATGATGCAATAATAATTAAAATTTATTTCAGCACTGGCCCTCTATATCTCCCCAATTATTTCCTTATTTGTATGAATCGGGTTTGAGATAATTTCTGTTTTGACCTTCTTTGTGCCCAAGAATGAAGAAGAAAAATGTCGATACGACCCCCATGTCCTACGTATTTTGGAGGATTTTTCCGGGTCATCGACTTTTGGGCCCGCTCGTGTATCTCCGCGTGCGTTCTCTTCTTCTCAGTCGGAACCGGTTATCAAAAAAAAGCAAAACAAAAAATAAACGAATTAATTCAAGACCAAAAGGAAGGTGGAAAATATTCTCGGAATTAGTTCTGAGCGACAGATCGACATTATGGCAGCAATTATCCTCGGCGGTGAGGGCGAGACGAAGCTCAAAACAAGTTGAACTCTCTTTGTATTCTTTCTCTCTTTCTGTATGAAAACTTGATTACTTTCCAAGTCGACCTTGGCTGAAGTCCTGACGTCGCGCTCGCAACACACCCGACGTAACATCGGTCCCAAGTTACGTCAGCGGATTATGCTAATTCATCGCTGGCTACCGACACCGGCCACGATCATCGGGGCACCGATGACGGAGGGAAATTCGATAATTTCCCCGAGTAAGGCAAAAGCGCTGAGACATCTTTCTGCGATTGGGACATCGATGATTCTGGAAATGGCAAATACATTTTTTTTGTCCCAGTGCGTCGAAAGATCGGGTATGAAGTGGTTCACGCATTCGGGCATTTATATCGGACAAATTAAGAAATATCACAAATAAATTTATCGCCAAAATAAACTTATGGCTTAGTTGCTATTCACGAAAACTTAATGTCACTAAAAATTCCAATTCGATAAAATCCCTTCGTAAGTATTGTTATGTGTTAACATAATTAATTAACACGCTAAAAAATGGATATACAATAATAGACATATGGAAATATACAGGTGATCAGACCATAATAATACTAAAGTAGTTATCATAGAAATATTTATAGCATTCATATCGATATTTATATTGAAATGAAGACAAGTTTCAGTTTGCTAAGAAATACAACTGAAATTTCCCCACGAATAACCGTATATACAACAACAAATTAAATCTACAATTCAAATTTTCCTGTTCGGAGTGCCCGGAATGAAATGCATTGGGAAACTGCAGCGACTGATTCAGGAGATTAAATCAAAATTTAAAATATCCAATTCTTAAGTCAAGTTGCCGCGCTGAATTCTCTCCAAAATCCTACTCTCTAGGCTTTTTTGGATCAAAATTAAAAATAGTATGTCTTTATCTGTGATTGAAACAATGTTTGAATAATACAAAACCTTTATTAATAATCAAACTTAATAACAAAATTTGTGAGAATTTATTTCTTTTGATCATATGCGAACAAATATTTTACATTGCATTCCTTAAGTTTAAGGCACTTTCATATAATCAACTGAAGATTTTTTTATAGAGGAAGAGAGGTAAAATTCTTTCGTAAATATTTAACAAATCATAATCATTGTCCCAACAGTCAGTTGGTCAACAAGTGATTCTCCTCAATTGGCCCCATTCCCAGCGCCTATTACAAATCTTAGAGCTTGAAACATATACAGTATATCGATAGAACGTGTTGAGTGGCGTAATGATGTCAGTTAACACATTGCAATTATACGGCTGTAGGGGAATAGTTTACACGAAGTTGCAGATTTCTCGGGAATTGGTCGAGACGGTGGCAATACGTTGTAGAATCAAAACGAAGAATATTAAAAAAAAATGATTTGAATATTTTATGCAATCTTGGATCAAACGAAGCAAAAGGTATGGGCCGTAGCCCGGAAAACGAGTTTCACCAATTACACGAGTCATTTCCTAGCAGAAGGCGTTTGCATGTCACGGGATATGCAAAAAATATGAGCCCTTCCATTAAATTTTTATTCACGGCCTCCGTAGCCCCATTTCCCGTTGCCGGGGAAAAGTAAATGTAAATGAAATACGGGGGGGGGGGAAGGAGAATACTCGAATGCGACAGGAAATGCTCTATTTTAAACTTACGGAATATTTTCTAGTTCTAGAGAAATATTAGTATGCTGTAAAATCGTCGAATACTGTCTAAAATAGATCTAATTTTTCACTAACTGGTGTACATTTATCGAACACAAAAGTAACAATTAAATTTTGTACCTTGGAGGTGCAAACATTTATAATTGTATCTCGAGTATTTGTCACCTAGATGTGTGATAACCGGGAATTGAGAAGAGGGTAGCGGAAGGCGTCAATGCAAGCCGTTACTCCGCCTATCTCGAAATTCCCCTCGTTTAATATCTCTCTTCGAGCCTGGAAACTTCGGCTGGAACTCATTTAAAAAGTTTCTCTCCGGCAAGGGTGTCTTCAGAACTTATTTTTTCCTCCCTCCGCCCCTCCTCACCCGTGGACTTTTAAGTGGATAACGGTTCAAATATAGAAACCGATTTTTTCCGGTAATATCTAATTTACAGTCGGATAAAGCCCTTTCGTAAATAATTTCTATTGTATTATTTTATATCCACCTACAATGAAAAGATATTGTAAATCTTCACGAGATATTCTGGCACTGGGCGATGCTTGGTGGAGAGGTGAAGTAAACGTTGGAGAAGTAACATCTTATTATTACGAATTTAATTACGTACTGTACTTACTTGAAAATCCTATTAATAAATTAACATTGTGTTTTAATATTAGTTCGTTTATTTAGTAATAGTTTTGAAAAATATTAGGAAGGTTATTTAATCCCATCTATCATTGAAAATTGTTAGAATTTCAGCTTTCACTACTCAGTTGAAGTATCCGGACTTTATCTGGACTTATGATATTTGCTCTGGAGTGGTGGGAAGGGCGAAAATTAAAGGTCCCAAGCTTAATGTTCTCGGCTAAAGCTCTTCCAAAAGTTGGTTACTGCAGTAGAAGTTGGTCCTGCCACTTGGGGAATTCGGGGCCCCGGCCCTGTACCAATCGCAGGGCCTGATGGGTTGGGAGGGGGCATTCCCGAAGGAAATAGGGAGTTGGTAAACACAGAGCCTGACTTTTAATGGGGGTTAAGTGCAGTCAACTGCGTTACCTTGGACCGCTTTTTAGTTTCCTTTCCTGAACTGTCAAGGGATTAGAACTGGATGGTTTAGCCAGTGTAGATACAGCTAGATGCTCGTTTGTTATAACAATAACTATAGTTACAGTTTTAAGTGAGAGCGTAAACTTTAGTAAATCCTTTTCATATGCCTACAGGAAAAGCATCCCAAAGTGAACAGGTCTCGATCTCTTATCTTCAGGAAGCCTCGGAGGCGTCAGATACACTTCCTCTATTAAAAGGAAGCAATTCATTATCTGTTTATATCTTGTCCTATCACACTATTCTCATTACGATTGTGAAACGTATGATTATAAGCTGTACTCGTTTCGCCGCTGCTCTAAAAGTATAAATATTGGTAAAAATGCTAAAGTAAACAGAAATCATCGTGTTATTTTGAAATGGCATAGGTTAAATTTCCAGACAGCCTTCTCCAAGTACCAGAGAAATCTCATTTGCGGTTCTATATCGAAACAAAATTTGCTATTTGGCTCTAATTTGTTCAGGAAAAATTAAAAGGCTGTACTATCTATTTAATTTTGTGCACCAAGTTGTATGACCTACCGGTTATTATAACCCAGTATACTATGTAGCAATAAATAACGTAGCCAAAGGGGCTCTCAATTCTCGAGTTTTCTACCCTAATATTAAAGTACTTTCACGAACTAATGAAAACACGCCCGGCAATCACAACGCGAAATATCAAAGAAGACGGTAATTGAGATGTCGTAAACCGTGAGACGTTTATGCTCACGTTTCGATTGGTTGGGTCTCAGCTGACGAAGTTACCTCGAAACGGGACTCCAAAGGCTGTGCTCAAACCGGTCCAGAGAGCTCTCGTCTAATTAACTGGGCGGAAGTTCTGTCGCTCTACCGATTTGCGCAACGTGCCCGAACGGCTGCTGTACGGCTCTTTTTTTACATACAATTTTTTTTTCTGTTAACTCATTTGAAAAACCGGTTTCGACCCGACTGGTCAATGACGTTTACGGTGTCGTTACGTTTCCGAGCACCCAAGTGAAACCGCTTTTACGCAATTATTCTTTTTATTTTGGCCGCTCGGGTATAAAATCAGTCGATAAAACGGTTTACGAGGGGTTTTTCTTACAAGGCATTATACTATTACAATTGAAACAAGCCTCTGAAATATAACAGTGGAATCAGATAAATTGTTTTCGATGACAGAATCCCTGGTTGGACAGTAATCTACTATTACAACAATTTCAAATCGAAATTTGTAAGTAGATTGGCGCGTTATAATTGACTTTAGAAGCGCGAATAGACTTCGCAAAAACGTAAGCTCTAACTAATTGTGATAATGCTCAATAAAAGTTATAATTGCTATAATTCTTATTTTAGACAGGGCAGATTATTCTCGGCCCAGGAGTTTTATAGCGTGGGACGAGGTTCGCTTCTTCAACTTCCCTAAAAAGGTAGACTTAATTACGGTGTCCCCTTTTAGCAGAAATTAACTTGGGGTTGATCGGTGCCGCCCGGAAATCTAAAGGCGCCAGTCGGGCCCTTCTTTTCCATTAGAGGGCGGCCAGACCTTCCATTTTCCAATCGGGGGACCCCCAATATCTTCTCAGGCGAGCCCTTTCTCTTCGATCTTGCACTCGACGAAAATTGAGAATATCAGCCGATAACTGGCGCATTTGAGGTCGATAAATCCGAAATCGGGGGAAGGAATGGATGGTTTCAGGTTTATTCTAATCTCAATACATCGTTGAGTTGTTTCGTCATTAAATTATAAGCAATATATCTATATTATGATATTGAATCCAGCAGAGTTTCCAGTTGTCCCTTCATAGATCCTAATTTTTACTGAGTGAAAAAATTATTTTTTTGTACCGTGAAATTCTACTTCTTGTCCTATATAAACTATCCTCGTTTAGCTCTCATGTCAACGCTATTTTATTTATGATTTTCGAAGGTCTAAGAATGGGAAGCCTAGAGATATAATAATGATGTCTACAGCCTCGGGCTAATTCATTTGCCGGAACATAAAAAGGTTTCTTTGTGCGCTCTGATGGCCCTTTATAGGGGGGTGTATGGTAGGACCGCAATCGGGGCCTGTTCATGGTCCTTGTCCTTGGCGCGGCTGTCAGCCCCATGCGGGCTCATCATTCTGGGCCGCCTCACTCCTATTAACAGCGGCCCTCTTTGAAACAGGCTCGGAATAATGTATTAACAGGCGCGAATGGCATTATGTCTTATTGTGCCCGACCTGTTGAAGCGAATAGCGTTTTAATTATAATTTTCTTAATTTATTACTCAACAACAGTTCCCGCATACTGGCAGGCCTGGAGGCTGCGGGATAGAATAAAATAATTTTCGAGCTGCATATAATTTTAATCCCAATACTAATCAATTGAGACAGGTACACTGGATCACGAAGGACGCGGCCTAAACAATCGAACTTGCAACAAATGGTTCGATCCTATTCTAAACTGGTTTCGGCTCCTCATAATGGTAACGATTCCGCCAGGAAGTGTACTGCAAACAAAGCAGAAGGAAATCATACATAAACTCAAAAACTAAAAATGTCAGCAAGTTGGCAATTATTGACGATGGAATCAATCCCGAACTGCTACAGGATAAGAAGAAATAAGAGATAGGCGGCAGAAGATTACAAGAGTAACGCTATTTAAAATTTCTTGGGACACCCTGATTGGTAACTAAAAGTATACAAAATGTATACATGAGGCATGTAATATTATTATAAGATATAAATAAACCTTTTCGCGCGAAAATATTTCCCAGAGCTTTTTTTAACGTTATATACTTTAGCGAGCTGGTGTCAGACATCCCCCGGTTGACAAGCATTTTAAACTGCTCCGGATATTTCTTCTTCCTCGGGCCCTTATTTTCATTTATTTTTTTTTTACTTTAATATGCGTCCTCCTGAATTCTTGGGCCCGTACGAAACTGGAATCTCGGGTGGCGGAGGGAAATGCCTCGGCGGGAAAATATTTAATATATTTGACGTGATTCGGGGGTTTGCAAAGGCATTCGAGCACTAATATGGGCGACCACTATAAAATCCCAGAGCGGTGGTGCGGTCAACTCCCGTCGGGGATGAAAGCATCAGATCGCACGGCGGGGTTACATTCTCAAACACCCGAAGGTTTCTGTCTAATTGTTTGAGTAGTCGTCTAATTGTTTTTTCGAAAACCCTTTTGTCAAAGAATACCAGCGATAGGGTTTCCCGATTGTCCCTGAGGAAGTTTCGCAGTGAGAAACCAAAGGCTAGAATAATTTAATTCAGAATTAAAGTTTAAAAAACAGTAGTCGGGTAGTATTGAGAGCAAACTTTCAAATATACCGAACAGAAGACGGAATTAACTAAAAAAAACCTTAGTCAGCAGTTGAGTTGTGCTTAGATCTGACATTCAGTAAGGATGTAACTTTCCCTCATTGGATAATTTTAAATAAGCGTAGGTATAATTACGTTCCGAGAATGCCATTTAATTATACAGAGTATGAAAGGAAATTAAATGCCCGACCGCCATAATATGATTGAGCATTAGCAATTAAATGAGTAGAATAAGATTTATAGCCTTTACTCTCATTTTTTCCTTTACCGGCGGGAATAAAAAAAATCTTTATTTCCAAGAAGCGGCATCTCCCCGTATGGAACGTCGTCCGAGCGGACTCCTTGTGAGTACACATCCGGACTTTTTGAAATAGTTTTCGCAATTCATTGAATCAATAAACTGCTGTTTTCATCGACTGTGTTGACAATGTTGTTGTCTGTCCGGCTTCCGCATTCCTGGTTTGTGTCTCACGCCAACCTGGCTTGGCACACTGAAAACAACACGTAAACATCTATAAATTGTTGCAATAATTTCTTGTACGCTGATACATTTTTAAAGGTCATCAATTAAACAATTTTCGAAAGAAGGCCAAAGTACTATAATATATCGGAATTAAAGAACCCTTTGAAATGATCGTAAATTTGACCTTGCAAAAAATATTCTACTTTTTCCTACAATGAAGTTAGTTTCTGATAGAAGTTATTCACGAATCACCTGAATCACAATGACGGTATATTACAGCACCTTCTATGACTCAATATAAGCTTAAGCGCAGAGATCAGTGGCTCTTATCTTGTTTGGGGAAACTAAGACTGTAGGATCCTAAGAGGATTATCCGTATACAGGATAAGGCCGAAGTAACCGAGGTTATTCCTGAGGTTGTGGCGGGGGAGGCCGACAGGGATGTCTCGAATAATTGACATTGTTTATCAATTATTTATGAAAGACAGGAAAGGTATGCAGGGTTAACAAGTGAATTTATTAATCAATTTATGGTGGCCGTTCTACTAAGCTCCATTTGCACTCACCACGGGTTAAAAACCGGTTGTAAGAATGGAACAATTTCTATATATTTCAATATTTACAGTCAGATAACAGCCAGGCCCTCTACCATCTGAATGAGGGTCTAGTGTGACTTCAGTTCATAAGTTATATGATAGCCAAACGAAGAAAGCATGCTATTATGTTCACTTTTCATTACAATAAGTGATTTACCCATAATATTCCCTATAGGGGAGATTGGTGATTTCTTATTATTCCATAAAATTAAATTAATTAGGCCGCTAAAAGTGTGATCCACTTCTTAATCCAAGAAGGGCAAAAAAGGAAAACAATTTCCCTTTACTTATTCACTGGATGTTGAGGACGAAATTCTAAACCAAAAGAACCCAACCGTTTATTATTCGAGTATATTAGAGTCCAAAAATTTTTAAAAGTTTCGAGGGGAGCTCAGTTCTCTCTAACCCAAAAAAATCCACTAGTTCTTTCCACATAATTCTTCTGCTTTGTTCCCTCTTAAATATTAAAGAAAAAAAAGGAAAAAACTTCAAGAGCCCGAATTCTTTCGGGGTTGTCCTAACCCCCGTAATAATTCTGCCCCGGATTTGAAGAAAGGGGCCCGGCCTCTCTTTGCCCAATATTAACCGCAGGGAGCCCATTATTAGAGTATCTCCGGGGTTCAATCGCCGTTCGAAATATTTCAGACTATTATCCCTGTTCCGTTTTTAATTAGATTCGACCGTCATCCCATTGATGATAGAATTTAATCAAAGTTTAATAAACCCCGTTTATTGTTAAAATATACAAGGTACTTCCAGTAATTTTAATTATAAACTTTGTTAGTTAACGCTATACAGGATCTAAATTGGCTTCCGCTTCGCCTCATTTAGAAAAAACATAAGAACACGACACGAAATAATAAAGTGCTGGAATAACAAAATACAATCCTACAACTAACTGCAAATAGTAGATGTCATATTGCTGGAATAATATAGGCCTAACGCTAAATCGATTCGAGAGATATACTATATATCACCATTAATATCATTGCATAATGCGAGGAAAAACGAATAAATCTTATAATAACCCAGCCTGTACAGACTGAATATAGCAAGAGATTATTTACCAACCCCTCCTTAGCCATCTAACAAGTATCTTAAATTTTCTTATAATGGAAGTGAAAGTAGTTAATTTGCGTGTACATTTGCAGAATCATTTTTGTGAATCAATATAAAAATTAACTTTAGATTACAGGTTTCGTGGGACTGATTTAACCAAATGTATAATATAAGTGAAATCACTACCTTTCGATTATGTACCACTCGCAAAATCACATTCAGAGAATTTGCGAAGGGGGAAGAACCTCGGACAAATAAGGGGTCAATCCCTGTTGATCCGTGAACTCTTTATCACAGTATTAGGCGATACCACCTGAAGTTTGTTAATGATTCATTTGTGTTCCCGCGAGATTTCTAATGGCGTAATCAGATTATCGGAGCGGTCGCTATTGTGAAATAGTTTCGCGAATTTCACCCGCGGACGGGCGCCCCCCGCTCTTGACTCCTGACAATAAACTCCGGGACCGAACTCTGTCCCACATTCGAGACGGAACTAATACCAACTCTAGATTGTTTCCACCTAAGTTTGACTACGCAAGTAAATTGAGTTGTGACCTCGAGATACACCTGCAAATATATCCATCGGTATTAAAATACCTATTCCCAACTTATAAGCTAAAAATAATAAATAATTTCATTAAAAGAATTATAAATCGTGGACCAAATTTAAGAGAATTTAAATTAAATAAATGTCAATTATGAATTTATATTTGTACACTAAGGAACACTGAAACGTTGACAGATGGTTTCAGAAGCAGGACATGTTTTTTGATAACACCAAAATATGTAATTTCAATACCTAAGCGACTTTGAATTCTGAAATTAATATAAATTAGTATATAAATTAGCCTCGTTATTCTTATGTATTAATATTCTTCACGAATATTTACTGTCAATTGGCTGAGAAAGGGCGTATTAAATACGGGGTAGGAATTCGGTACGAAATGTCGGAATTACTTATATAATATATAACTAGTACAGGGGTTTTAGGATGTACCGTGGGAGTGCGGGATGGAACAGGGGGGCGGGGTGACTTTAATTAAAGGTGAGTAGGTTGTACAAGAAATGTGTTAATGTTGTTTGAAGGCGACATCAGAGAGCAGCACAGGGCGGGCGGAACCCATTAGCAGATAAGAACACGGACCTTGGATCAATGAACACCTCCCCGCTATACTTTTCCACGCCGTCGTTTTCTTAATTAATGTTTATATATATACACACACACACACATATATATATATATATATATATATATATATATATATATATATATATACGTATACCCCTAAAGTTTCAACGCCTATTCAGATTTTTTCTTCCGGTTCGGGGAATATAATTACAATACAATAATAAACCATTCCGCCGAACTGGATATTACTTTCTTGTTTTACTAGATTGATTTATACAAATTTTACGTAGATAAATATATACGATCATTTTTCAATGTCCTTTTCTGTATTAAAAGAAATAAACTAAGTGAGACACCGTTTCTATGAAAAATATATTCTTCTCCGTTCACAATTTTCCGTTCCGAGGCGGAGTGCGAGGGATTTATTCTAATTCCGGCCTGGTATCCGGTGAGCATTGGTTGAATTTCAACAGTGTGTGTGTACCTTCTTTCGGGCTTTTATTCGCGAATGTGAGCGCCACTGCCAACAAAAGAAATTGGCAAGCCCGGCCCCGAGTATTGTAGGATTGGGGCCCCATTGTGTCCGCTGCCGCCTCCGACACATCACGGCCCGGGGGCGGCGGGTACGGTTGGGGGCGTGGGGTGGGTGGCTTTCAATTAATCGTACGTCCTACCGCAAGATCCCGGGGGAATAAAGGGAAGAGCCGATGATTCCGATACGCTGTACCGAAAGATGGGAAACCCTATTATAATTCTCGACGATCGGCGGGGATTATTTTTACTCCGCAGGGAGAAAATGTATTCACGACCTCCGTTCGGCACAAAACGAGGGAATAGAATTTAATAAATCGCATAACACGATTACAGGCGATTAATTTAATTTAATGACGGAGAAATTGAAATTTACAGATACTAAACCGGCACGACCGTGAAGTGTGGCGGGTTAGCAACAGCGCCGTGAAGTACATTATTCGGAGGAATTGTTTTTCAGCATTTAATCACTTGTTTTCCTTTCTGATATTATCCTGATAGTGCACAATATAATGAAGGACATATCTGCTCTTTATTTTTAAATTTGACGAAAATAAATTCAAACGAAAAGCATCCATATAAAACAAATTTCAATGGTATATTTCAATTTGGAGCACATAAAATTATCGAATCGTATGGAATTTCGCACAAATAACTACGCTCAGCTCATTTAAGCACAAACTAAGCTGTTTGTGTTCTTATGTAAACACTTTACCGAACAATAAAGTAAATATTGTGCGTAAATTAGGGACAAAATACGTCGGAAAACTTGGCAGCCGGTATATGTGAATTACATTCGATTAATTATAAATAAACAGAGAATAATCTAAAAAAAAAATTGATTTCTGCGAATGGTTAAAAGCCTCGGTTCTCGGAAGCGAACACCGGTGGCGGAACGAATGTCCATTCAGTTGTTACTAGTCATGTTATTTTCTTGTCGTCCTGTAACAACTGCTTTTAGTTTCTGTTTGAACAAGAATTGGTTTATTTAAAAAACAGAACATTTGGTCGTATATACAACCAAAAAACGAACTATAATATAAAGCTAGAAGTTATCTGAATGAAAATACTCTACGTAGTAATAATAGACTGCAAGGGGTCGAAAAACGGAATAAAATATTCAGGACTATAACAAGGGAAGTATTGAAACTGGAAAACTTTGCTCGGCGGGAATCGACGGACATTTTGTTCACCACCGGATCAAAAAGGCCGTGACCGGTGTTGGGGGGGATGGGGACTTTGAAAAGTTTGTAAACCTCGACGCGGCGGTCCGTCTGAGTTGAGGGATGCGCGCCTCAGATGTGGCCGCGGCGTCCCCGTGAAACGGGCCGAGGATTTAATCTGGCCGGGCCTTCCACCCCTTTAAAAGGCTCATTCCCGGGCACAAGCCACCTATCGGACTAAATCTGCCCCGAAACAACCCCCACCCCGCTCGCCCCGACCTAAACAACCGTCGTTGCTTCAAATTAGGAAACACCGAAAAGGGGACGCCCTGTTTTATTCACCACCGGGCAAATACCGTCCGACGCTTTGATAAAAAAATTAATTAAAATATAAAAAAACCTACAAATTAAATTCGCGTAGTCGTAATGCGAATTGTGATCGGTTGATAAAACACGCGTATATATATATAATCATATCAATACGGATGCGTGAACCAAGTAAATGGTATTCGTTAATTATAAGAAGAATTTCCACACTAAGGAAAAAATTTTATTCGATAGTAATTTTATTCGGGTTGCTGATTACGATCATACACCGAAGTATCCTCCATATATTAAATATAAATTTATAAAATTTATAAACATAGACAAATCTGAATGTAGACATCGTCAAAAATGTATCATAGTGGTATTGAAAAGGAAACTTAAAGATTCCTTCCTCATTATTTGTGCGAAATTCCCAAAAAAATCGATAATATATGTTTATATTATATTATATTTTCGTCAAATTTAAAAATAAGCAACATTCGTGTCCTTCACTATATTGTGGAATATCGCAATAATAACAGAAAGGAAAGCCACTGATTAAATGCTGATAAACAATTCTCCTGAATAATGTACTTCACGGCGCTGATGCTAAGCCCGCCACACTTCCCGGTCGTGCCGGTTTAGTATCAGTAAATTTCAAAGTAAACTTCAAATATTGAATAGGAATCTTCAAGTCGCCTAAACGCGGAACAGTTCTTATAAAATTTCTAAGAACGAAGTACGGCTCATTTTAGGATTATATTTGGAAGTGGCGCTTTTCGAGGACCAAACCGAATCAGGGCGTTGAAAGAATAAAAACTGTAATGGGTCGGTAGGGGCGCTGTGAACTGTTGCATCACCTGTTGCAATGCAATGGCGGAGGGGTAGACTAGACATGGGAGGACCTGTTGGATGCCTCGGGCGATACCCCACCCAGGTGAAAACAGGTTCGGCGCCTCGTGCTACTGAGGACCTGCCCCTTGGAGTTACCAGGGTCCCATTAATTGGATGACGCTGCCTCTCTTTCTCTCTCTCGCTCTCTCTCTCTCTCTCGCTCTCTCTCTCTCTCTCTCTCTCTCTCCATCTCCCAGGAGTGGCGAAAAATGCCGCAAACTCCCCGCTCTGACGATAGGGCCTGCGGAAGGGATGTTAAAGCCGATTTAATTTCAGAAATTAATATCAGATTTGAAAGCGCGGCGTCTGATTCCCGCTAATTAAATTCCGCCCTCCTAATTCCTCCTGGGCTTTGCCAGATTATTGCCATACTTCATTTCTGAAAGAAGCACTCGAGCAACTGCCTCTGAGCACTGTCATGTTCAAACGCGGGACGGCTTCTTGCCTGAGCTCTAAATTTACAAATATAAAGGCAAATAATGAGTGTATATTAAAAAAAAGAATCTTTGTTCGGAGGTCGGAAAAAGATCTCATATTGCATTAGTCTGAAGAAGAATTATATTTTATATATTTCATAATTCCATCTGTTCATAATTTCCGTTTCGTGATATCATCATAATTTAATGATACGTACCACAATCACATAAGTTTCACTATACCAAGTACCAAAGCGAAAAAATAGCGCCTCTATTCGCAAAACGAATGGGTTATTAGGACCCGGAGTAAAACTTGATAGGTATCAGTCATCAGACCAGAGGAAAGTTTTCCCATGTAAGACAATAGCAGTAATAAAACTGAAAACGGAAACAGGACAGTAGGTTTCGTGTTCTTCTCGCAGGTTTCTGCCGTTATTTTCAATAGTAAAAGAGCAAACCGGCGACAGGTGAATGAGGAAGACAAAATCTACGGTATTCCAACCCCTCGCAGACCACAAAACAGGTATTCTAAACTAGAAACAGGAGTATTCACCGCCAGGTGAGATTACATGACTACATTATTCCGTGCCTGATGACTATTTAAGAATCCGAACTCCGTTTGTCGCGTGGGCAAGTAATGGCGCATAAATTAGGAAATCACACGAGCGATTAAGATCGTAAACACCTCCAATATAATCACGTCCGGTTTTTCGCTTTCATTAGCCGTAACAAGGCTCGTTATCCGGCGACCGTTAACACCGGACACCGGCCAGTTCCGGCCGACACGGGAGAGCCTCACTCGCCCCGCAGTTCCCAATTACAACGGCTTTGGGAGGGCCAAATCGATTTTAGATTGGCCCCGATTAGCGTCCGTTTTCTATCATCGATTGGCGGCCGCTTTCGAATTGGGTTTAAATGCGAGACTAATTCAATTGCTTTCGCCAATTGGGTTTGAATAGACCCCGCCCCGGTGTCTATTACAGAAAGAGGGCCCACGCCCTGCGCTTTTTATTTTATATAACCGGCCGTTGGACACGTGGAAAATGGAAACTCACACACACACACACATATATATATATATATATATATATATATATATATATATATATATATATATATTCATTAGCGGTGTTAGTCACTTTGACACATTAGCTGTTTTTTTGGCATAATCACTGCACTGTCACTTGTACTACCTACGGTATTCCAACCCCTCGCAGACCACAAAACAGGTATTCTAAATACCAATAGTAATATAAAATATATAACTGAGAGATACAATAAGATAAATAGCACAATTTTTTCCAAATTCATTTATAGGATGTCCTAGGATTTCGTGAATGGCTCATTAATCCTAATCTCCAAGCGGCGGATTTTGATCTCCCGGTGTGGACCGTCCTAAATGGCGGAAATGTGAGGATTGTTACTTATATAAGCGTGTAATTGTTCAGTATGTGCGGTACAATTAGTGCAAACTGCACCCGCGGTTTTGCCTGACTCGCGATTACCGAGGCATCAGAAATACAGGCCTCGGTGTTACCGCCACTGACAAGGGTCTAGCCCCAGCGGGAAATCACTATCGGAAAACGAGACAGATCGGTGGGCCTCAACGAGCCAATTAACCCCCAAAAGAACCGTCGAAAAGGAAAAAGGCGATAGATAAAACAAGGTAGGGGTTTCCGTTGATGGATGCTAGGAAACACCATTTTAAAATATACCCGGGGTATATTAATTACACAGGGAAAAAGGGAAAAGGGGGAAACTGATAAGCGTGCTTGTATAAAGTACGCTCAAGCGTCATGCAAACACAAAATAAAAAATATAAAGGTAGGAGGTTTCCGATACTAGACCCTCGACGCTTACAAGTGTTGCGGGCTTAGCATCAACGCCGCAATAACGTTTATCTCAAATAATATATATTAAGCTGACAAGCAATCAATTTCTCCAAGCCTGAGTGGAGAGGCACCTTCATTAGGTGTCATTAATAATCGCTAATTAACAAACTGTGATAAATTAATACTTATTATAATAATATAAGTTATATTAATGTTTATATGACAACGTCTTAGTATTGATACTTGAAAAATGAAAATGTTTTTAATTTCGGTCGACGTTTTTTGGGAAAGATAAATGTCCGCGTATTCCAAAAAATTAAACGGCCCAAAATTCGTTAAAAGGGAATTTTAAGCCGGATTTAATTCCGCGGGAGCTCCGGCTTGTACGTTGGTCCAAATGCGTAGTCCGAATTCCACGTTAACGAAAGTTCAAAGGCGTTTTCTTATAAATATATTTTTTTAAAGAGCCATCCGTAATGCGCTTTGTTTTATAATTCCGCCGTTTGTACCGAGCGATGCCCATTATAAGGGCGAGACCGATTCAGAACGGGTCAAAGGGACGGGAGAGAGAGAGAGAGAGAGAGAGAGAGAGAGAGAGAGAGAGAGAGAGAGAGAGAGAGAGAGAGAGAGAGAGAGAGAGAGAGAGAGAGAGAGAGAGAGAGAGAGAGAGAGAGAGAGAGAGAGAGAGAGAGAGAGAGAGAGAGAGAGAGAGAGAGAGAGAGAGAGAGAGAGAGAGAGAGAGAGAGAGAGAGAGAGAGAGAGAGAGAGAGAGAGAGAGAGAGAGAGAGAGAGAGAGAGAGAGAGAGAGAGAGAGAGAGAGAGAGACAGAGAGAAGCCCTCTCGAGTCATAAAACCTGACACGGTTTTCTTCGTCCCGAGCATCAAAAGCGAACGGTGACACTGAGTCAATAATGTATTCATTTTGAAGGAACTTCGTAAGACTTATTCAGGCTGTCAATTGTCCATGTTTATTCGCCGTTGAGTTCAAACTTTCACCGAATCACAGCAATTTACAGAAAATTCGTATCAGTCTCAAAATAAAGCAGAACGGAAGATTTCAAGAGGTAAAATACTATATTTTGAGAAGTTTGGTACGATTATATCAAGAATTCACTTTTATGCGGCCTTTATTTTCAAATAAGTTAATGTCCAATCAGATGTTTCGGCAATTCGGTTCTCCATTTTCGGTTTATCCGGTTGATGATCCAACGGAGATGATCCATGGAATAGTAAGTTGATGGAGATGAAGTAGGAACCGGGGTTTAGTTGTTGATGATGGTGGCGGGGAGGGGGGTACTTTTATAATAATGAGCGGACTGTCAATTATACTCGCTTTTCCTCCACGTTGAAGTGTTTTATTGCAGCTGTTGTATTGTATCGGGCCCGTGGCGGCTACTGAGATATAATAGACAATGAGAAATGGTAGCTGCCCGGCATTGTTCCGGAGGGCGGGGAACAAAGAACCCCAGCTGGGGGCCGGGCCCCATTAGGCGCAAATTGTAAAACGCGTACTTTACCCCTTAGTTAAATGAGCCCCTCCCACAGTCGCCTATTTTATACGAAAAAATGTGACAATCCCTCTGTCCCAGGGCACAAAGAACGCCTAATCAGTTCAATGACGATGCTCCAGTTTTGATGTACGGATCAAATATAGAATATTAAATTCTTAATTTATAGAATATCGAGGCTCCACATGTAAATATTAAATTTTTTTGAACATCAATTACGCTTAAACTACTAATATTAGCACTACTATAAGAAGAATTGTTCGTACAAAATTAATGTAATACGAAGATTTAACTTCTTATCTGATCCAGGGGTTCATTCTCAGTGTTAAACATCGACATGAAGGAAAACGCTATTTAAAATTTTATTTTAAACGTGCTAGCAATCGTTGCCGTCGAGTAATTATGTTGTGCACGATTATTTATTGTAGTCCGAATAATATTCTCAGTAGTAAATAATATAATTTGTTACTCTTCCGGTTTTGCGTGTCATCCACAATTATTCCTGTGTTTTTTGACAGTAAAAGCCAGCGAAAAGAAGCATTATTTTCTAGTCACTTAATTCCCAGTTATGTGGTGAACGCTCTGAGTCTTCTAAACCTCCAACAGATCTTTCTCATTTACCAGCGGTTTATAAACTACTGGACAACTTCACCCGGGTGAATCCAAGTGCTGTACCAAGTGCTTCAACTCGATTATGTTAAATTAGCTATCTATATACAACGAGCCAACTCATTGTAAACTCGCCGGTTTAATTTGGGGGACGACACTGAAGAATACGTTAGATACCTAAGTCGCAGAAATAAAGAGGATGACACGAGTTGTGTTTGGCGAAAATATTATATTTTGTATTCATGATAAGGTAGCAAATATTCATAGGAAATGAAAACATTTTCATAGGAAGCTGTAATTTAAAAAAAATGAATATTTCGAATTGACGGATCATGGTTAACTTTAAATGTCATCTATTCATCCCATTGTTTTTATGCGTTATTATGCCGATAACAGTATAAAGTTGGTGTTTCATGCCGGACTGAACATCGGAAGTTCGAAAAACTGGACACACATGTTTTATGCATTCGGTGGGACAGTTCGTAGGCTACAGCCGGCTCGATAAAACATTTCAACAGCAAGTAAAAAGTAACAAAGACAAATTGATGTCCCCAACGAGTAACGAGCCGCGTGTAGGCGCTCTGAAGAATGACGATTTATGGGCGGTTGCCTCTGCCGTCTCAGGTATACGCGGTAGACCCCTCATGCCATGCATAACGATGCCGATTAGAGGATTTTAGATTGATATATATATATATATATATATATATATATATATATATATATATATATATATATATATATGTGTGTGTGTGTGTGTGGCGCGTGTGTGTGTGTGTGTGTGTGTGATTTGATGTTGGTTTCAGGCTTTATGTCCCCGGAAATTCCAATTATAAACCAGACTGAAATGTCAGTGGCATAACATTTTCATAAATTGCATTCCTTACAGGCCGTATTTCCTATATTTATGGGGAAAACTGAATTGGATAATTCCCTGGTTCGTAGTAGTTTTCCCTGTCATTGTCGATCGATAGTAATAAATTTAATATGACGTTGGGGCCCAGCGCGCCCACTGTTTGACATATTGAAACAGTGAGGCGCATTCTCCGCCTGTTCGGAACAAACTTCCCGCCGAAACAGACATTTGTTTTTTCTTTTTTAATGTCGCCGCCTTTATTTTAACAGCGCAGAAGGGCCCCGAGATCGGGAAAAAAATTCTGAAAGGGGGCCGGGCGTTTTGTGAGTCCAATTCGTATTTATATGGGCGAGTTTGGGAAATACCGGGTCGGACTCCTCCCCCCCCTCACCACTAACCCCTTCATCAGCCGGTGGAAGCGCCAAAACCAACTCAGTTCCGAGTGATTAGTTCCGCTCCACACACTCTGGTCGGGGTATACACGCAGACGTCCCACTTTCATCACTTCCAGCCGGGGGTTTTTATTCTCGGCCTGCTGAATACGTAAGTTGACAAAATTCGGATCCGCTTAACCGCCCGTCTGGGGAGCTCGACCGCTATAAACGTCGTTGACGCAGAAACCGGAAAGGCCAATAAAAATAACCATTCGCGATAGCGATGTATTGTTGTTTCTCACAACAATTATCAACATTATGGGCGAGGTCAGATTATGTATTAGGGTTAATTAAAAGCGAATAGTAAAGTCATATATGTCCATAGGGTAATGCGGTGGACCAAATTATCCTCAATTAAAATTGTAACTACTTATATAAACATTTATAGTCTGACTTATAAAAGAGGCAGACGACTATTCGATATTTGACGAGATACTCAGTAATTAAGTAACGATATCTTGTATCAATGCGTTCGTTCAATTGCACTGAATTGAATCATTTGGAAACTGAAAATACTTTTTGCTATACGGGGGTTATATACATGAAAATCTAGGAAGGGAGCGTGCGTCGGTTGCACGGCCGCTGTAGGATTTAACGACGGGAACTGTTTTATTGCATTCCCGAATATGGAACTTGCGTGTCGCCCCGATCATCATCCGGCGGACATATAAAGCAAAAATACCGACGATATTCAATACTCAGAGAACTGTACTGGCGTTTGGTTTTGGTTTTCACAGCGTACAAAAAGTGCACGACGCTGCATCACGGCAAAAATTGTAACCCGATTCACTCCATTGTTGACCACGATCCGCTGTTCGTATCACGATATATTTTTTCGACGGCATTTTTCCAGTAATCGAAGCTCAGTCTAATATCACTTAATTACTTCCTGTTTCCGGGTGTATTGTGCTTACAATGGTACACTACAGATATTAGTATGTAGGTGGTCAAATTGACCATGTTTTAGGTCATGAACCGTCTCCATAGTCATTCCACTTCCGTAATATAGTGAAATGTAAGTAACCTGTAAGCTGTAACTGGCACAACAATTACTTCTTTCGTGTCCTTACACTAACTGCACGTCGGATTTTTTATGAGATGGAGCAACTTTTTTAAACCGGTTCTGTGCTTATTTATATCATAGTTTTCTCACCATATATGTACATATATATAAAGAGAGAAAGGTATATATATAAGGATGAGTGATAGTATAGGTAGAGTGTTGAGTGAGTGACGTGGCCCGGGCGATGTTGGACCGTTGATTCAGAGACTAACTTAGTTTGGGCTTTGGGGGGCGCGGGCACACACACCGCATGTTAACTTCATGAAAACACCCTAAATTGTTTGAAAATTCCTCTTACCGACCCTTCCAATTGCTTTGTCAGCCGTCCTCGGTGTTTACATTACATCCAGTCGTCCTTTTGCAAATAATAACATAATTTGAGCAAGTGTGAAATTGAATAGAAGGTCTATGAAACTTATAGCAGCGTGCTGTGGAGCCTATAATACTGCCGGCTTGAACTTTGGAGAAAGCGTAATAAGGCGTTTCTCATTTTCTCTTCGTCAAAATTTCGCCCTACACTTCTCAAGGAATGGAATGAAAAGAATTTGATATGAGTTTTGAATGAGTCTTGAAGATTCTATTTCATTTCCCAAATACAAGACAATAATAATTCATTACGTATCTTCTAGTGTTTCAACTGAATATCGCCGAAGTGTAAATTCAAATGACTAAATATATGAATTATTAGATTTGGTACCAGTGCTTCAACTACATCTGGCCACTTATTAATTTACTAATGACTGCTCTCTAGCATCAAATCAGTGAGTGGGAACCAAGGGTCACTATATTTATCAAACTTGCGCTATTCAAATTAACTCAAAATACTTTTCTTTGAAACTATCTGAAATTAAATATTAACTATTCCCTTGTTTAATAAATATTTTATAGAAAAATGGCGAATATATAGTTTTCGATATTTTCCGTTTTCATTTTCATTTCGTACACTCACGTTGGTAATGATTTTCAGGCCAAAAAACCTTTTTAATTCTAGGATGTTTAGATGATTTTATATCGAATAATTCAACAGAAAATGTAAACAATGTATATCTCTATTTCAGTCTGTTATTTATATTCATTCGGGGATTAATATTTTTCCCAGGCGGGGTTTAAACACAGGATAATTTCGCGGAAAAATTTCCCTCCAAATTCTTCCAGCCCCATTCCCTGAGAAACTACGTTCCCTCGGGTGGAAATCCGGGTCGGACAAATAGTAGAGGCTCTTGGTGGGCATCGGCTTATACTTATCCAGTGTTTTGATGCCGAGGGGCAACGCCGCGAGGTCATTATCTTCGGGGCCGGGGGACCTCGTTATTTATAATACGGGGTCGTCCCCCTGTTATCCCCTCCTGTTTATAATATTCGAGCCGGAGCTCACTAGGGGTGGGAGAGACGGGTAAGGGGGAGAATCTGGATTGGACCATCGCTTCGGGCTAAATCTCTAAAATATAGATATATTTCTCGGAAGGAGTAATTATAATTTTAGAGGAGGCATTATTGCATCATTATTACATGCAATCCAAACACAAAGGTATGGAAATAAAAATTTTCCAAACGTGTTCTATTATTTTAAGATCATCTTTAACTGTCCTGAAGCGCATTGTTCTGAAAAGCCATCAGGATCGGTGGCCATATTTCTTCTGGCGTTCTTTAACTCGTAAGAAAAATTCGTGTCCTTTCCTGTAAAGCTAGTAATACTACATAGTGCTGATGCTCAGTGTGATGTGAAAATGTGAGACAGGACACAATATATCGCTCTGGTGATGACGGAAAAAATGATATGTAATCTCACCATGAGCACCCATCGATTTGTATAACTTTAGACCCTGTTCAAAGAGGACTACCGCCCTCCCCCATGTTAGTTGCACTAACTTAGAGCTAATTATAAGCTCCTACACTTTCCAGACTCCAAGCTCAGAACACCAATCCCACTCTTCTAAAAACATGGCCTGGAAATTAGCCCCATGCCTATGTTATAAGGCTGAGTTTCAAGACCCTTACAGCGGCGGTTACTCTGGCAAAGAAACCTTGGATTTTAGTTCAGATCCTCGGATATATCGAGAATCTGGATCAGATTATTATCAAAAGACTTGTACATTGTGGACCATGTTTGTACAGGGAGGTAAGAATTCTGTGTATCTTTTCTCCATATTACCCAAAAAGAAGTATTTTTGACACAAGAATCAAGACATAAATTTTGCACATGAAGCTTCACATACAATTGTACAATACTGAAAAGGAAAGATTACATATAAAAATATATATACATATAATACATATATAAATATATATATATATATATATATATATATATATATATATATATATATATATATTATATATATACATACACCTCCAGTTTAGGAATTATTAGATTAGATGTAAATTTATAGTTGTGTCCAGAGATTTATAAAAACTATAGTAGTTCATTTCATTTTCCGTTTTCTTCCAATCAATGTCTGGCAGTTAGGAAAGTAAATGAACCTAATCATAATAATGCACAAGTCAAATATAAAGCAATAGCGTTCCAAACAATTTTACTCCGAGTTAACTTCAATTCCGCGTTCATATACGAAAGCAATTTGCAAAGTCAATAAAATCTTAAACGAATTATACTTTCCAAACATTTAATTTGCTGATATTTGAAGCAGTCCGCCGCCTGCTAATAATATGACTGGGGATATTATAAAAGCCTCAACCCTCTCCATTGATATCTCCCCAGGCACAAATAAGAATTAGCCGCCGGTAGAATAAATAGTTCACTTTAATCCTAATGTCCCTTTTTTGTCTTAGCGAACTCACGAGACAATCGACGAATGGTTTGAAGGAATATTTTGTCTAACAGGTTTTCATTAAATCGGTATTGTCAAAGATATAATTCATCATCTCTTTTCTGAAATTAGTAGTAAATAAACTGTTAGTGAACAATGATATATTAACGTTTGTTCCTTTTCAGAGGTTACGGAGATTTTATATTTATTTATTTAAAATATTTAATTAAACATTATTATTGTAATGGCATAGAATGTATTATTATCCTCTACCGGTAATAATTCGTGTGCACAAGAATAATTTTCTAAAAGCAATTCGTAGGTTAAAATAAAATCTGAATCCATCCTCTAACTGATCATAGTAATAATAATACTAATATTTTTAATATATATTGTTCTTCTTAGCGTTTATTATACACGCTGGCCATCTTCTTGACCTCGTAACAAACGCCCAACGGTTCGGTCCAGCCACCGCTTCTCGGCGACTTAGAGACATAGGCTTCGGTTGAGTTTGGGCAACGCGGGGCCCCATCTGGCCGGCTGAACCTTTATTGACCTTTACTTGTCTCAACATAACAATTACCTACTTACTTGTTACTCTTTACTTCCGACGTATTATCCCCGTTCAATCGATACCGGCACGAATTCGCTCCGGAACGCGGCTTTTTCACTCCTCCCCCGGTCAAAACCCAGAAATATTCATAACGCGTCTGTTTTTTTCACAGATTTCGTTTTGATAATGTACTGTTTATATTTCATCAACTAAGAATAATGATCTCGAGCTGTCAAGATAAAAGAAATCCTTGGAAACGAAATGAATTTAATGGACTATTAGAGGTGGGAGAATAAAACAGGGAACTGAGATTACAGGCACTAGTCACACAGTCTACTAGTCACTAGTTGTAGGGGAAGTAAGAATAAGAATGGATTATACCTTATAATCCGAAAGGTTATTATTTAACTTAATATGTTGCTTTTTGTTTGCCCTAGCAAATCCTCGCATCGCAGTATACATGGTAGTTAAATTTGCAGTCTTCTCGCCGCCATACTACCGTATATCATGATTTAGAGTTGGAACCGAGAGGAAGAGGGGGAAAGAAGCCTTCCCTCGGGGTAATCCCAGGCCGCCTTGGGGATGACTTTCTCGGCTATTCCGCGGGCGTTTCGTAGTGATTCCAATATCAGTTCGTCTGGATAATGCAGTGGATAAAATATGAGGCCTACCTTTTGGATTCTGTCGCCCAGATCTGATTATTTCCTTCATCCTGAACCTACTTCCGGCCGCTTATGCGAATTATTCTTAGGGATCTTATTAGTAGTAAATTATTAGTAAAACTAGCGTTCTTAGACAAACAAAAATAAGTGTCGTGAATAAGTGTGGACAGAAAATTGGACCAGGTCGCAGTATCATTTCAGTTCCCTGTAATTTTCATTTTTATTTTCGTCATTTGGGGCTGAATATAGGTATATTCTGGGGATTTTTCACCTGCACTTACCCGTTTGGTGAATGTGGTCCGGCCTCTCCCCTCCTGAGCTCAGGTTTACTTTCAATCAGACAGTCGACAACAAACAGAAACCCCCCTCGCCACTACTGTTGGACCTGTTTAGAGTTCCCGGGGCAAATACAAATACAGTTGAAAAAACTGCCCACAAAATCGTCGGCTCTCTTTGCCCTGCGGTAAATTCGTTATTCGGAAATTTCCTGAAAGGGGGTGATTAAATTCGGCGTTATTCCAACAAACGGTGGAGCCTACAGGATAACCGAACAAAGGACTGAGAGAACCGATAATAAATTAAATGATCAATGAAATTCTACCGTTCGTTTATAATAAGGAGCAGAGAATTATATAATTTCGTTATTTTTGCCCGATTAATGTATAAATATCCCCACAATAGTGTCAGAAATAATCCTTCTATACAGACATAATTATTATTATAATTACATAATTTGAGTGTTGTCTGAGAAGGGTAAAAAAGTATTGATCTACTTTTCCGATACTTTATCGAATGTTTGTACATATATAAAACCATTAGAGGAAGGAATAAACATTGTGCTATTCAAATATAGACACATGTCGGGCTCTTAATGGTCCCGGAAACTCGACCTTACCTGTGGAGGACAGAACTACCTTGAATGCTCGAAACGCGTTCAATACGCTTCAGTCGCATAACGCGATCTTGCATTACTGGCCCGTCCCTGTATTCTGACTTGGAAAGTTGTTCCAATGTAAGGAAACATCAATAAGAAAACTGTGACTGCGACGGACTTCGATAAATGATTTGGTCTTTAAGAGAATATGTATATTAATTTTATTATGTTTGCAATTGCGATTAAAATTTATACAAATTATATATTAAAATCGGTGGCTGGTTCAGTTTTGTTGTGTATTCTTCCAGTCGTCATGTTTACTGTTATCATCGATCTTCCAAACTAAGCTCAGTAGAGATTAATACTCGAAAATGCGGTGAAATTTACTTCACTTGACTGAATATTTATTGCTCACTTTCTCGTGATGAAATATTTACGTGCGAGAGTATTTTGTTGTTATTTTCTCCAGACCGCTACCGTATGCTAAACAAGTCTGTGATCTACGGCTGAAGACAGGTCTTGCTAATGAGCCGTTGTTTACCTGGCCGCTGACTTGGTCTAATTGAAGTTTACCCCCGGCCGCACCCCCCTCTGTGAAATTTAGTCACCTTTAATTAAACGCGCCCCTCTCACCCACATCATCACAAACAGGTCTTTAATATGATCAAAGGTTGCTCATTTTTCGATCGCGGCAATGACTATACCAAAACCAAATTTCAAAACAAATTGTAGATATGTTGGCATCGAGTTATTTGGTTGCAATTAACAGTTGGAGATCCAATCTATATCTAATAATTTGTATTTAATGAGAAAGCAAAACTCATAGACAAATAAAAACTTAATATTGTAAGATAAAAATAAAAAGCTAAGTTATAAAAAAACGTGCTTAACTGTGAAATATACTTATGTAATATTAAGATTTATCATCGAATTCTGTAATTTGATCCTTGTTCTATTATCGTCCTAAAACGTAAGTCCGGAGCATTAGATTTAATTGACACCGTGTTCAGTTGAATAGAAGCCTTGCGGCGGTATGGCACTCTCAATCGAAGACCTCCCACACACCAAATGACTGAATACAGTCTAGACCTCAAATCGATATTGAACCTCACAACGGTCTACAAGTATATACGTGCGTGGTAGGCGGCGGGGGGCGGGGGCTCCGGTGTCAAAGGAAGGAAAACTGGTGCCGCTTACCCACTGCATTTTCTCATCTGTCTGATGGATGAGCCCCTGGAGAGGCCTATCGATAACAGACAAGACACTTGCAGCACCAGTCGCTCAGAGCGCGGGAAACTATAAGAAAAACAATAATATATAGTGGACTTCAATGAAAAATTCGGTCACGTTCAGAAATTGCAAAAATGTTTTTTTTGCGCGCCCTCGTGTAAAATATTTTGAATAGGAGAGCCGAATCATAGTCAACATATTTTAGAATATTGTACATCAGTAATTCGGCACTAGGCGAATTTTTCTAATTTCGCAGCGTCCAGTATTGCAAGAAGTACCCGCCGGGCGGAGAGTCCTGGACGGTACGGTCCCTGATCAATAAACTCTCCTCCTTCATTAAACAAGTAATTACTCCCCTGCATTTGCTACCTAATTACAAGACGCCCCCTCCCTCCATTTCCTCCCTGTCCTCTTTTTTTTATATTTTTCAGCTTTAATACCAATTCCAATTTAATTAAGGGGTATTGTTTTTTAAGGAGGACTCGATTCGACTCGGTGCAAAGGACAGTGAGTTTCCGTCATTTTAGTATCCTCCGATAGTACGTCAACTGAGAAACAGTAAAGGATACTACTCAACCTTCAATGTAAAATGCAAGGATACTTTTCTTAGACCGGCCCAAGATTTTGCGACATATTCCGTAGCGTTGTAAAAAGTCCGACAACGGGTAAGCGGAAGTGAGGTATTGGCGACGGTCGGTTATGACGCGTGGGGCACGGTTCCGGCTCCGGGATTGGAACTCCGGAGATCGTTAGGCGGATGGAAAACAACCGGGGATGAGAGGGAGAGAGAGAGCGAATGGTTGTTGCCGAGAGGGGATGCTTTGAGGGATGAAGGGGGCGGGCAGAGTGGGGGATTAGGCCCCGTTGCGTTTCACTTCCCCTTACCGGCCCTCAACAACCGGCCTGACCCTTCTTCAACGGGGATTAACGAAGGAAAATACTATGGTCTAACTAACCCCTTTTTGATGGGCCCCCTCCTACTGTAGACCGTACACGGGCGGTAACCATCCCTTCCTGAATATCGCCAAATAATTAATCGTCGGACGAATTAAGTCCGCTTAGAGCCTTAAGTTGCTTTCGTAAAAACACTAGTTTGTTGACAGGATATCTACTTAATCTGTAATATTGTTCGCATTAGTAATTGGCTATATACTTTTTTCGTTTTTCTTTATTGTAAAAACAACTATTATAAGCACTATTGTGGAAAATCCTAATTTACGGTTGCAGCCATATTATACTGTACGCTTTTCTCAAAGTTAACTGGGCGTATTAAATTCGCCTTAATAATTTCTTTCTACTTCCGCCGGCGGAACCGTTAGCAAAACGGACAGGGGTATTGTTAGAGATCATTGGAAGTAGTTCTGCATAAAGGATAACACTAAAATGGAAGACGGCACTTGGGATGATGTTAAGGGGTGTAAATTTTATGAATGCCTACAGGCGGTGCCGGCCGGGGCCCGGGGCCCGGGCATGCATTTTTCAGTGGGCTTGCCTGACAACACTCGAGTCGATTTTGCCTCGCGCCGGCCTTCTTCTCTTTTACCTACCCCCTGTCTGTTTCTCCCAACTATGGCCCCTAAAACCCCCTTTCAGCGGTCGCCCCTCGGGCTGCATTCCCGGCCTCTTTTCTCACTCCTTTCCATTATATCGCGTTCTCTCCCCTTTCCACAACTCTGTGACTGCGAGCCGTCCTCATGACGCCCAACAATAAATCCCCAGTATTGATTCATATCTGAAACGTACGCAATGTACATGCCCGTCGCATAATTCCAGTGTAGAAAACTTGTCTGCCCCTATTACCAGTAAACTAATGATGTCTAAAATCTATTTTTAACGCTATATTCCTAGTCTTAAACACACTGGACAGAGCATTGCCCCTAGCTGATATCGCACCAGGAATCTAATACTTGCGAAGGTTGTGCTAATTAGCCCCTCATAACATTTCAGTCGTATCCTCTTTCAATTTAATCCTAGAAATTTTACTATACACTGGCATCTCATTCGACGATTTTAAAGTAAGTGTTAGATCAACTAGGCTACAGAATTTTTAAGCTGCTACTTAATAAGCCTGTATTAAATTAAAAGAATATACTGAAATTCGTGAACAAGGCGCAATACTCATTATGCTATTATAAGAGATTAAGGCGGCGATTCTCTAATAGAAATGTTCTCAGAGAATATTTCGTATGTAAATTTACGCAAAAAAACATTTTCTGTAGTTCAGGATGACAAGCACGAGAGGGAATCACCGAAAAAGGGGATTACTCCCCGCACCCATTAACAGTGCTCCATACAATTGTATATTTACTGAAAAATAAACAGCCTCCAGTTGAAATGGGGGAGGAGGGGAAGTAATTTAAACGAAACGTCAGTGAGGAAGCCGGGACTGGCTCCCTCCTGGGGACCAACCGCCAGTTGCGCCTACAAATCGATAGGCATATCCCTCTTTTAAAGAAAAACTCCGTGCTCGGAACCTGCACCGTCTCCATATTGTTCACGGATAATCGTGAAATAACCTGAAGGAGGTGATCCGATTTTGGAATATCAAATCGACACAGATTATTTTCAATTTTCAATTGCTCTGAGTTGACGAACTGCTGGAAATCACAAAACTGATGGTGAATAAGTACAAAACAGGTATGAAGCAAAGTAAACTCATATTTTTATGGTACGATTGACGATCGATAATATCTATAATAGTCTACTTTAGTATTTTAAATAGTCTCTAAACACTTTGAAAAAACGAATTGAGAATTCGGTTTCAAGGTATTCATATTTATACTAAACAGTCTAATGGCTTAATGAGTTAATTATTAGAGCAATGCCGCTTGGCCAATAATAAAATCACAGCTCGAGATGGATACGAATGATTAGTGGCTACTTGAGGGCGCTGAGAGCGAGAGTAACAAGTCCAGTGATTAAGGTGCTGGTAGTCCTTCAACCTTCCGAACAATATGCTCCGGACAGCTCTAAACCCGCCTCAAGCTCAGCATACCGTCTGCATCCGTCCATTATTGATGAAAGTTTACGTGGCTGTAGTCTGCCGGGCCAAAGAGCAGCTGACAGTTCCAAACAGCTTTGTTCCAATTAGAACGGCGATGATTTATTTCATAACATATCGTATATACAATTGTATATATACCTCCGTGAAGTTCATTCATAGACGATAGTAATAATAGGTACATTTAATACTATTGGAAATTGACTCTACAATCAAATTAATAATAATGGAATTCTTGTAAGTTTATGTATCAAATAATACACTACAGAATAGGCCACTTTTCAAATTTCCTTAATTTAATGAACCAGTTGAATTACATTAATTAATCAGCGGTATTGTATTACTTCGTACATTCCCTTTTTTTATATATGTTGTACATTGGATAAGGGTTGTCTAGAGTAGACTGAATGGGATGGAACTGCATCGGGTTGCCCTAATTGTTGGTTCAGGTTTATTCGAGCCAGGTTTATCTACTACATTCGACGCGGCCATTTCCCTCCCACCGAATAAAACACCCGCCCGGGTTTCGTTAAATCCCTCGATTCGAGCGGCGGGCGATTTAATTTTACTTTTTAAAACGGAAATAAAGTACTCTTGCCCGTCCGTCATTTGGGACCGGCCCTCTAGAAATCTCTGAAATTGAAACCCGCGCTTAAAGTTTCACCGCGGAGATTTTACCATGACAATGCCGCGCTCAGGCTCGATTTAATTAGAAATGTCGTTGAACTTTCAGAACAATCCAGGATTCTCATCCTTTTTCTGTTGTCTCCTGATGACCTGTCGAGGGTGCCCATGAAAGATACTTTAGTGTGCCGGGGATAGATAGTACATACGGGGTAGGGTCATTAATAATCGACATATACTATTATTTAATCAGGGGAGTTTCGCTCTACCTACTGTGGATACCAACCTCCTTTATATCATGCATAACTGAGCATACAATTTGTATGGCCTAAACTTTTAATAGTAGAAATGGTTAATCTCGGTTATTTATATTTTCTGTCAAGAGTGAAAGGATGAATTCAAAATAAATTAAGGTAATAACAGAAACTCTTAGGAATTAGAGAAACTTGTTGATATCTTTGGCAATCTGTCTTGAAAATTATGTATTTTATGAGAAACATCTTATGCCATAGGATACATTTTTCGGATAAAGAAGGAACAGGTAACGGAAATACGCAACTGAAATTGTGATTATATCAATGATTGCTATCTCCGTTATTTGACGGACAATTTCAATATTAAAAAGAAAAACAAAAGGCCCCGATTCTCTTTTCTAAGAGGTAGGCATTATATTTGTCGGTGGATATAAGCAGAGATGGCGTATGAGGTTCGGATGAAAGGTCGGGTAATATAACCGGAAGTTTCGTGGGAATAAAAACGCCCGGGGGCCGGGATCAAGTGATTCGACGGGCGGACGCGGGCGCACTTGTGATGGGTGCTCGCTCCTCCATCCGGATAAGCGGGATTATACCCTGGCAGCGGGAGCTTCCTAAAAATTTAATGCGAGCATTCCCCGGCGCAATTGATCGCCCTGGGACTGGGCGTTCCTGGAAAGTTGACGGCGCCTCCCAGTTAACTATCGGCCTCTGCCAATATTCACAGTAAAACTTTCACAAATGCCACCCAGAAAAGAGAATGAACTAAAAAAAGAGGAACAAACTGTTTAACTATAGGTGTGCCTTGCACACTTTTCTTCTCCTCGGCGCCATTAGAAAACGATATCCTGATGCTAACTGTTGTGAACAAGTGGATAATAATTAATATTTTGATTCTATTTTATCAGCTGCTGAAATTATAACGATATCCGCTTACCTCATTATAATCCTTCTGAGCGCTTTTATCCTAATTCTAGGTGCGGATAAATGCACCCTGCCATGACTTAGAAAAGTAAAATCTGCGGGTGACTCTAAATTATTGAATTCTTCTACGGGTGAGCCGTTTTCTACATGGAAGCAAAGTGGAAGTGGCGGCTACTTTATTTTTTCTTAGCCCGTACGGAATTCAAGTCCACCGTCTCAATGCATTAGAACTTTTCTAGTGAAACACTCTTTCCGACGCTTTGTCTATTACCGATAATAATGAAATTGGCACTGAATAGAAATGGTCCCTTCTTCATTCGAGGATTCAAAATTCAAACACCCAAGTGGTGCATCACCACCGGCCGAGGGCACTGGCTAACCGTCTGACGGTTATTCAGCCCCCGGAGGGTTAAGTAGGGAGTTTAAGACAGAAGGTAGGGCCGAGGGTTACAGGTGGTTGCTATCGCCGCCCCTTCTGTTTACCATAGCCCCGCTGCTACCCACCACAGCTCGTATATCACTCACACGTGAGGCCACCCCCGTTGGGAGGAAGCCGGGGCCATAAGTATCCAAATTTACAAGACCCTCGGCCCCTAGGCCGCCCCTTCAAGTTAGAGCCGTCATATCGTCTTTCGTTCCAGTCCCACAGTAACATAGTTCGGAATATAACTATTATAATCTAATTTGCTTTATTCGTGTCTCGATAATATGGATATAATGTAATTTAAGAGGCTTTTGGTAATATTAAGGCCACAATATTCACTAGTATAAATAAATATATGCGATTTGTTTTGTGCCCCGCCTGCAGGATCTGGGGACAGTTTTTATCCATATAAGAAATTCAATGATTCGCATTAAAAAGGTATATTTTTCAATTACGGACATTTGTTAAAATTCTCTTTCTTCGACAGAACTAGATTCGATTTCCTTCTTGACATTTGAACTATTGTTCGAACGGGGTGTTTTTAATTTGAAAATGATTTACTTTTCAGCCGTCCCGCTTGTTTGACATTTGAAACGGACCGTGTGCGAAAACGCGTTCTCTGTAAACAGAGAACTGGATCCGATAAAGGTCAGTCCGTGTGTTGTTCAGCTCCACGTCGGCGAGCCGGGTGTGAAAGTTGCTGTTTCACCTGTTTAATTAATGATCGCGATGACGCGGCTGATTCAGAACAACGGCGAGGAAACCGGATATTCGACCTACCGGTGAATGTACTATGGGCGCTATTTGAAATGTATCTACCTGACGATATATCTATTCAATGTGAATTCAGGCTAACTATCTATTACATATAGAATATGTATAATATTATATAGAGGACAAAATATTAATTCCCCTATTATTCCCCCCATGAAGGCTAGGGATTAGGTGTTATTACATATTGTGTATGTTCATGATACTGCATCCAATAGCCCCCAATTTCGAACACACATCTATGTGTTTGTACGGATGTATTCTGTTAATGTACTAATTATCTATATTACTGCTAATTTTCGTTGTATACTTATATCGGTCTGATATAGATTCCACATCGTAGACAAATATTGGATTAATTTAATTACGTGTTATGAATTAATTATATTAAGTATGTTTACGTTATTATTTATTAGGTAATTATTCTTAAAATGATACTTTATCCTCGCAATATAATAGCTACAGCCCGGCTCCGTTTTGTACTTGATATTCACCGGTAGAATGCAAGATTAATTATATCAATTTTTCTGTGCCGCGCTTCCCTACCCTAAATGATCTCTGGGAATCTCGACATCCCCGAAACAGATGGTATCATCTTCAACATCCCCCCGTTAATAACTAAAGAGTTATATCATTTATACTATTATAAGATGAAAAATGAGTTAGTTCCTTCGTGTATATTCCTAGCACGGGTCAAATCAAAATACTGCAATTCTGATAATTACAACAAAACTCATTCAGAATTCTGTGGGACAGTTTAATATTGAGGCTCCTGCCTCTCCCATTGACCAAACTCACACAAGCGACTGGGACATTGTTGTTATGTCGCAATCCAAGTTATTTTTGTTATTCGCCGTTAATATTCTGTCGGCGTGGCAGCGACCTCCAGGAAAATTTCAGCGATTCCCTCCGCCGGTTTAGTTAATTAAACTTGGCTAACTCGCACGAGGTCGCCTGCTACTAAATTCTCGGGATGAAACTTGAAATTCCACAGCGTTAAATGTTACTAGTTGCAGCCACTTTGCCGCGAGTCAACTGTGCCGCGGCAGTACACTGGGAAATTGCAGTCTGGCTAGTTTTCCACGACATTGTTACAGTATATTTTACACTGTGGACTAATTTCGTTAGTCATATTGCCATAAATTGAAACGGTAATATGTTTTTTATTCTTAAACACTTCCATATTCTCTTCTGAGTCAATATTATAGTCGAATTTCAAATTCTTTACATTGGGCATTCAATTTAGGATAATTATCGGAAAATATGACAATTTTCGAACCCGGAATTTAATTATAACGTAATTTTGTCCCTTTTTTGGAGGGGATTTTTTACAGCGACCGTCTCAAAATTTATGTGATTGGCCTACAGAAGCATCAACAATAGAGCGGCTCAATACCCCATCAACTCTTTTCGTTGAAAAACGGTACTGCTAAAGTTGAAAAGTAAATGTATTGTTTGCTCGATTGAAAGTTAAACAATTGACCTATCATCGGGAATTGAATTGGAATAATGGCAATTAAGCATGGAAAATAGATTATCACGATGAATAAGGTGGGTGGGAAAGCTTCAAACATACCCGCCCTTCCTGAATTTCTTGTTGATTCTTCATGCCAAAGCCCTTTCAGACCACGCCTCTAACATAGGAATTATTTCTTCCATAACTTCCGCCCGGCATAAACTCCCGTTATATCGATTCCGAAAGAATGTAACGAGGAAAAAAAGCCGATAGTGAGGGAGAAAATAAACGAAAATAGGAGCTCTCCCGGCTCGTCGGATGTTCGGCTGTAAATGAAATGAAGCTGACTGGGGAAATTGCTGTTAATTACATTTCCCGGTGAAAATGCGCCGGCCTTTTTGAGCCGGACGATTTTAACCAAAAATTAACGGGGGCTTTAAAAATTGTATTGCCCCGTTCCGGACGCCACTTGCGATTTACTCCTGTCGAGGAGCGAGTCCTTTCATCTCCGGTCGGCCGGCTAATGCGTGTAATTAGTTCCCTCCGGGGCGAGGAGGATGGAACACAATGGACATAGTGCTGACTCCTTGCCGGTGACATTTTTTAATGCGGGCGGCCTTTTTGTTTTATTTCATTATTTTAATTTCTAAGACAACTATTCGAGGATATCAAGTAGCCGACCCCCAGGGTTTGGCTGGTGTTTGAGCGCGATGGAAACGTTTCTCGCCCATGGACTGAGCCCGATACTGGGGCGGTAATATTTTTTCCTCCGGCACATTTTATTTTTAGCATCCGGTCCGATGTGTATAAACGGAGAGACAGAGAGAAGAGAGAGCTGAAAAGATAAAAGGGCCGTCGGTCAGAGCGAATTTATGGTTTTTAACCTTTTTTATATATTTGTTCGTTTACCTCTCCGCTCTTTGGTTACCATTCAGCCAAGACGGGCTGAATCTGACGTATCTATTGGATGCGATAAAATTCGCATTGATTCGGGTTCGGGACCTTGGAAACAAAGCCGATTTCAAAATTGAAAAGTGACACTATCGCTGTGTCTGCAGCGAAACTCTGGAAAAACAAAAAGGATCGTTTTCCTGTCTATTGTTTTCGACGAGATCATTTTTTAAAAGATGGTCAAAAACTAAGTAAACTTTTTATTTATAATAATATACGAGCTTCACATATAATTTTTCATTTTCAACCCAAAATAAGTCCGATGTGCTGTATATTCTGTTCAATATTGATTGCCGAGCGTGAATAAATTTTATCTTTTAGATATATTTTTTCTCGCACCCTTCTAAAACAAATTCTGTTCGTCTTACGCCGATAATTTGTCAATTGGTACCTGGGCAATAATTATGAGATGGGGGAAAGAAACGGTTGTAAATTATCGAAACTGAAAATAACAGTATGTTGTATACAGGCAATTTAAAACTTGAGATGGGTATATTAGAATGTCCAAACCTCGGGGAGGCTTTTGGAGGATAAAGTTTTTTTTTCAATTAAAAGTTTAGCAATTTAATGATTCAACTGGTACCCATTTATCTTGGACCGCCGAATTGACGTCCTGTATTCTCGTGATTGAATAAAATGTATATTCACGCATTTTATATTAATTTCGGGAAAAAATATTACAATCTATCCGTCTGCAATAATTGATGGTAATAATATTCCGTTATTAAGTATCATTCCTTATACTTCATCGGAATTTACCCGGTTTGTAATAAGATGAGCAAATATCATACGCTCTATTAATTCCTGTTGTCATACAACGCTATTATTACACAGTTATGTTGGATTTGCCAACAAATTGACTAGCTACCAATTTTTTTAAATAACCTAACAAAGTTATAATTAAATAGCGGTCGAATAATATTCACATATTTAGTAACAATTTCAGTGACCATTAGTCATTATTGTTGTTTCAATTAATGAATGTATTTATTAATGCGTTAAACGGCGGTTAAAATATTTGCATTATAATAACAATTCCATTGTATATTGTTAGACAGATATTCCGCCCTAACAAGTAAAGGAGAGTTAGACTGGTCCCCAGTGTAAAGAGGTCGTATCCATTTTGAGCCGGGTCACGTCTTAATTGCCTGGTGAATCAATTAAACCTTAATGGAACTGACCGAAATTACATTATTTTACGTATAAATGTCACAGAAAATTTAAATTAGAATGAGACTTTCAACAACTTGATACATTCATATACTGAAGATACATAATTTTGATACTGCAATAGTATTTAACGTTAGAATTGGTAATTGGTATTTTTAGTTATAACACATACGTTCTTCTTGAAAGCATGAATCAAATTTGAAATTATTTTCAAAATCATTCGACGGTGGTTGCCGGCAATAATACGGCATTGGATTCATTTATACCGTTTCATCAACAGAAGCAAATAAATAATTCCAGTTATCCGATTAATTATGCGGTCCGATGATCTGAATTGCGGTCTGAATCATTCTGCCGTGTAAACAGGTGCAGGAATATATATGTTGGTTAAATAAAAACGTTATTATTTGTTTTTCGAATTAGCGACGCCTGTGGCTGGATAACGAGCGGGAATCGTCGGATAGTTGTGACTCGCCGAGTTGGAAAACTTTCGGATTAAAACGAAACTGTGTAATTAGTCGGCGTTTACTTTTCTCCACTTCCATTTGGGGCCAATTTCGAGTAGATCTCAATTCGGACCGAGCATAATGAGTGCTGACATGGGCTTTCGGTTCAAAGGCTGGGCGAATCTCCCAAGCTCTCTCAAATTTAACTTGGAGTGTCGCCCAACTGGGGTGTCGCGACCGATTTTACGCCTCCCATCACCGAGAAAAACTTGAAATCAAAGAACAGGCAATCTGTGATTTTCAACTTGCCCCTCTCCCACCAACAATCCGCTAATTTGAATCGGATGGCTTGAACTCAGTTTAGATTGGATTCGGGATTCCTTCAGTTTGTCGTGACTCTGATACTGTAAATGTTTCAAACTAACTTGGAGGCGAGAATTAGATAAAAAAAAATTACCAACAATAATTTATTACTACTATTTGTAACATTAAATTATAGTTTATTATTATTAAATTGATAAGGATTAAAACCTTTTTTTTAAAACCTTTCACTGTTCTATTAACAGTATGATGCCCTAGCTCTCCTTCAATAATTTCAACAAAATAACATGTTCTAATGTATGTTTTCCGTTTCCTTTTTCCGACAGTTTCTTACTGTAATTGAGTGATTGCTAAAAGAATAGGAAAAATGTAAGGAGCAAAATTTGTACCGGGGTATATATCATTAGAGAAATTGATCTCGGGAGCGAAAACCGAACTCATAAAATACGAGTATGCTTTTCTAAGGGAAAAATATGATTCATCACACTTCCGTTCTTTCGGTTCCATTCCTATTTGGTCTTGTGTATCTCCATTGCTACTCACCCTTAGCCATGACACTCCAGAAGGCACTCGCATGGGAGCCACAGTAATTTAATAAAGGAAGTGTAGGGATGCCGAAACGGCTAGTGACGAAGTTATATTTTTCCTGGGGGGGGGGGGATATACAAAAATATTGCTTGTGTCCAGCGTATTAGTCCAGGTTGCATATTAGTCCGCACTTCGATAATTGCTTTTTGCCGAGCGTTCGCATTTAGTTTCGATTTAACGGCGTTATAAACTGGTAAGTGGGGCGGCTGTGGTACTGGTTGTAGGCGAACCTTACTTCGTGGAGATAATTCAATAAATTAGGGGCGGCGGTCTGGTCCGAGTAGGAGGGGCCGGTGGCGGTGGGGCGGGGCGGGGCGGGGCGGGTGCCGGAGGAAGATGAAAGCGGAGCCCGGGCGATGACGTGCCGGCCTCGGTAGACCACTCAATGTCAATGTTTACACACTCCGAGTCCCACCGCCGCCACTGCTAACCATTACCACCGTGTGCGCCAAATAATCTAATTTTCGGTCAATTCCATTATGTTTTAATTGATTCGAGGCCCAATTAGGCGACGCTAGAGATACCGAGGGGAACATGGCCCGCGATTCCAACAACAACCACCGCTCTCCTGGGTTTTTTTGTTATTTGTTAGCCCGTATTATTTAAATTATATTTCACCTTTATGTTTAGCGAATTAATGTTACGACGTTATATATTAAATAAATTAATTAATAGGGAAAGAATCGTGTAGTATCATTTTCTATGCATTTCATTTTTTCGGCCTTATAGGTAGATCAACGGCAGGAGAAAAAGTCGCGAGTTATTTTCTTGTCAGTAAGAAACTTGCTGACAGATTCTTGCGTATGAATTAAACTTTGCAAATGAAAATTAAGCGTAATGTTACACTATTAATAGTTTATACTAATACCTCTTTTAATTATAGACTTATTCATTCGAATTTTGCCAAAACAAAAATGAAATGTCCATAAAATAAAACTGTAATCTACTTCTGCAGTTTAGCCCTTTACCATGCCAATACCCGGTTATATAACCCGAAATTAACTAATTGTTAGAAATTGTAAATCTAGGAAATGTAGAGCGGGTCAGCAGTATATTTGGTATTGCCCGGAGTAAATACTCAACGATTCGTGGAGCAATATTTCGCAGATTTCGTGAAATAATTTGGAGGCCGGTGCGGTCTAATTAAGCCTCCTCTCGCCCCGAACCGCCCCCGCCACCCCCGCTCACCCAATTATGAAACCCCGCCGGGTTTGGACTCTCCCGAGCAGCGCTCTCTCCGGCTCAAATCCCTAATTTCGACGTTTAATTAAACAGCCGGCTTAAATACAATATTCATCGGACGGGAAAAACAGTGTAATGTCCCCACTGGGGAGGTCCAGTTTCCAGTGCGGCCACTTCCTTTACCGCATTATTATTCTTGGAACATTTACGATCTGAAATATGAACATCAATAATATATCATAATATCTTTATAATGGCCATATAACTGCACTTTATTAATACTTAATACTAGTGATTTTGAGCTCACACGAAAATTGGACACTGTTCGAGAAAATTATTAGAATCACTGGTCCATTAAACAGTACTGGGATTCGTTTAGTGAAGTAGAGGTGATAACTGAACGCGAGGACTCTAGATTTGCTTTGTTAATAGTCCAATGTTTTCACAATTCAACAAATATGAAATTTATAATATGACTGATTATAAAGGCTTCGAAAAACTAAACGATAATTGCGCAAGTTATGTTATCCTATCTACAATATAATGACCATTTTGTACGTACGCCCGAACACAGAAATATTATACACACGCATATATATATATATATATATATATATATATATATATATATATATATATATATATACACGCATGAATGCATAAATACACACGGATCGTGAGTTCACGACTCGGGGATATGATAATTTGAAAACTAGCGGCCGACCCCATTCCAGGAAGACCGAGTTAATTGAATATGTCAGTGAACTAATTAATGCCGACTCCTAATTATGCAGTCTATAATTATGCAGGTATATACAAGTGTCTCCGACTAGGGGAACCCCTTTCACAAGAGCCCTCTCCGAAACGATATAATTTCTGGAAGGACGCTACAAATATTTCCCTTAATCCTGGCCGTTTGCTTTGATCGCATTGCGGCAATGATGTACTATACTAAATTGTGTATTCCATCAACATTTACCGTTCTATCGAAAAGCATACATTAATTATTCGAATGGTCATCTGCGTCTAGTTTGTTGAAACTAATCACATTGAAATTTTAGAAATTTATTTATATCACATAATATTTTCCATCTTGTAATATCGTTATATAGTGGTTAGACTATAAAATTTATTCTAAATGATATGGTAAAATTGAGACGGTATCTACTTCTGAAAATGCCCTAATTACCGCTCCGGTATTTGCAACTCCGACTCGAGCGGCTGCATAGAGCCGGCTAATTTACACCGGCTCTTTTTTCCATTCCCCCGGCGCGGGGATTTTCCGAAAAGAGCGGGGCCCGAACAAGAAATAAGAAAAAAAGGAAGGGTAAGAAGATGGAAGACAATCTTTTTTTTTTAAGTTGGTTATTTTCCAATTCCATTAGGGCGCTGGGGGACATGTAGAGCGGCCCGGGTTGAGAGGAACACCTCTGATGGAAAGTTACTAATGGACTCTGCGAGGCTATAAATAGGGCCTGCCGTCCCAGGTCACCGTTTAAAATTCATTTACCGATGATATGATAGCCCGAGCGTTGGCCTTATTCAGTCCCATTTGACGCAGCTGACAGTAAACCCATTGATCGAACGAATGAGACTTAAAATTCTGGCTGTCTGCTTACATGACTTGGAGTATTTGAATAGAATTACTAATTACCACACCCAACCTCTAACTGAAATCATGGATGTTAGATCGATCAGTCACTTTAAGGTCTTTTTGAAGTATTTAATCTTTAAAATGAGTTCCGGGTACAAGTTTAGATAAATTTGCAGTTTACATAAATCTGATCTGAGAATGGAATTTAAATACAAAAGCTGAATTATAATTATTTTAATAATATGTCGTTATATTCCTCTTTAGCAGACACACCTGCCTAATTGAAATGTTACTATTCGTATTGGATAGGTGTTTTATATCATTTTTTCGGAAATCTGGAGATGGGACACATAATTCAAATTGGGAAGATTACGAAAAAACTTATACAGACGTACCACGGTAATTTTTAATTAAGTTGTGTTAATTAATCTTCCACAATAGAACCGGAATTTTAGAGAAACTAGTTGGTTTTATTTAATTATTTTTAAACTTTGTATAGAATAACAATTGAATTCATAACTGCAATGTATCTAACATTGTTTTTAATGTAAACAGTGCAGATATAAATGTTATTTCCTGATTCAATATTTGGAAATTCGTTATAATTCTATTTGAAGGCCTTATGGAGAGAGGTGTGAATTTGCTTCAAAATCCTAGCTTTCCCTAATTGCGAGCTTCCAGGAACGGGGCGCAGACCTTTGGCAAGTTGTGCGAAATCCGATTTCACCGGAAGTTCAACTTAAGCGTCAAATCTCCATAACACTGCCGAATCCACTTAAATAGGGTTTGACGGCGACCATATTGCTCCATGCGAGCAAACCCACCTTCGACGCTCTTAACTTCTCCACCGGAGATGTAACTACTGGAACTTTCGGGACGTAAATTTAGGTGGATATAGTGCATCCAAGTTTCTCCCCTAATAATAAATTAGTGCATGAATAATATACCCGAAATTTTGATTCATGGCATTCTAATTTTATATTTTTACTTTACGTTAAATATGAATATTATTCCTGTAGTTGTTTGAGTGCGTTGCACCAACATTTGTTTTATTTATAACAGTACTTGAAGACATAGGTGAGAGTGAAGATGAGTATTATCTATTCTAAATTAGTATAAAGTAAAATGAACTATATTTAGGTCAAAAACTAATAAACCGAATGAAAAATATATACATAACCAAATTAACAATTACTATATTAGGCTTATAATAAATGGATATATTACTGTTCTGAACACAGTGTCATTACTTTTTTTAAAGTAAAGTTGTGTTTAAATTGAAAAATTTTCAATTCCCATAAAAATGTCATTAGTTCCTTTTTAATTCATCTCAAAATATTGTAGTCAAAATGTGTTAATACGAAAGGTATTACGGGCCTGCAAAGCTTCTGAGTTGTGCGGGTCTAATATCAGCGCCGTTTCAGAGTTCTGAAATATTGCTCGGAGGCGGAAGTCCGATTCACTCCTTGCCTCCTTCTTTATATTATTATCAGATTATATTCTTAATCGAATGTATTTGATAATTCCGTATCGCATTTTGTAATTTTCTATGTCATCGTTCGAATATTTAAAACAAAAATTCGTCCTTCAGACGAACATAACTTGGAAATATGTTTCAACAAAATGCTTTTTCTCAATCGTTGTATCGTTTATATGGCAAACATTTAAAATTCAGGTTTGAGATACGCATGGTATCTTAATAGGGTTATAACATGTATATTAAAAATTACTTCTTGGATGAGTTTCAATTAATATTACGCCTATGTATCGTACTGAGACAGAAAAGCCATAATTTATTGAATTACTACTAAATAAGGCTAACTGTATATCGTAGAAATAGGCCATTCCGTATCACCGGTAAGCATTTCATAACTCGCTAAAGTCATAGACCCTATCCGAGACTGCATTTAACCAGTATTAAGTAACTTAATAAGCTACTTAGGTAGGGACTTTGCCTGTTGCCACCTACAGGGTTCTGTGGGGGTATCGAGTGGGACCGAGACGAAACCTATCGGTTAACGTAAGATATCTCTTAGGCTCATCCGCCGATGACGGGGTATTCTCTGGAGAAGATCCGTCACCGTTAATCCCGGAAACGTTTCAATTCCTAACCGCAATACCCTCCTGGGTGGGCGTCCCCCCCATTATCGCTCATGTGGATGATCAGGACAACACCCCAAACGGAAATTGTATCCCATGTGTCGATTTTCACTTCCGCTACCAGTTTCGCTACCCGACCTCTAATTTCAGACTGGTCGTTCCAAGTCCGAGTGCAATACCGACGTATGAATGCTGAAAATTGAAATTAAATAGTCTTCTCGGTAGTTGTGATCTACTAATACAAACTGACTATATAATATGCACTGTGGGCTGTGGGAATTGTCACCCGTGTGAAGTGTTTGTACAAAATTGCAGAAAATAAAATGTGCAATTTCTGCGAGTTCGAAGTAAGTTTATAATCCCGCAAGGATATATTAAACAGTGTTGTTGAATTTTTCAGCACGCCTCCAGTCCTGTGGAGTGGCTATAGCAAAAAATTTCAAATCAATTTTTAATTTATTTATAATAAATTCCAACATAGATTATAAACACATTTGAAGTCCATTAATAAAATACTGCTAGATAATTCTCTATTGTTGCCGCTGAAAATATTTCTCCGCTTCTAAAAATTATTCTGTCCTGGTCGTTCGTTGAAAAGATAGAAGCCACTAAAATTCAGGCTCCATTTAAGCGCCCAACAATAGTGCATTCATCGGATTATTACATGATACGATAAACGTATCAAATAAAATCAAAATCCTTTGATACACGACGACGGAGTGAACGAAGAGGAACATTTTAATTGCTCTTTTTTTTCATAGTTTTCTGAAAAAATTCGATATGGGACATTTTAATAAAGGCAGGAAGCAATATTGAACAACGAACCCGACACCAGCCGTTTGCTATTTAAAATTACTTTCGAAATTCCTAGTGTATTAAGAAATTCTTGTAATAGATAGTTCAAATACAATAATAATAGAATGTTCAGAAATTCTAGATTTAATTTTCGAACTGTTAATATACATGTCATTCATAGTTAAAACAAGGACGTTTTTAATGTGTTATATTCTATATCATTATTTTATTATAGTATAATATTTTGATATGATATATTGTATAAATTAGTGTAGAAATATAAGCTAGCATTTATTCATTCTATAAATTCCGAAATTGTACCACTCATGTCGACATAAATAACTGTCTTCTACAGATAAAATATTCGGAAATTGCCTAATAGCGTTTAAACCCTCATGCTGAGAGCGGTGAATAAATCCGTTCCCAAAACTGAAAAAATTCCATAAATATGATGACTATTGCTCCGAATTCCCGTTTCACCAACAGGTGGAAATTTACGCACTTCGGAAGTGCGTTCATCATTGTCCTATAAGCGGTGTGCTTGGAGGTGTATGAAACAATTTACTTGATTAGATTTGAAGCGTACGTACTACATGAAGTTCAATAACTACTTGTTAACCTAACCTAACGCTTGAAACAAATTCTTTATCCAACTCATGTAGGCTGATCTCACTAATTATAGTGTGATTTCTCGAGTACTCCTGCAGTAAACAGTGTAGACTGGTGGAAACAGGAGGTCGTAATAATTTAGAAGGTCTGTCGAATTAACGTTTTTCCATTTAGCGCTTTCGATCTCGAAAATATCCGAATGGCTCGGATAGCAGGACCTAACCGGATAATAATAACCTTTTTAATATCTCCTTATGACCCTCAGCGCCGGCGACCGAAAGAGCTCTGAATATTCATTTCATTTTAAAGCGGGTAATAATTTCGCGAGTTATTCCGAGAACGGGAAACAAAAGCGGTAAATGAAAACGATTTAGCCAACGAACCGTTACTGGGTCCACTCCGGCGTGAGGGGTAAGGGGGTTGGCTCCCTTTCGAGAAATTTAAATTACGATTGTATACGCGTTTCAATTACATATTTTTCCCTTTCTCTGTCCTCACTACCTTTTCTCCGTTCCCCCAGGATTCTGGATATTTCTCTTTCTCTCTCCCCCTCTCTCTCTCATTTGTTTGAAAAGGTAGATTGGCATTTTCCTTTGTCCCTTTGTCCCCGACGGCGCCTACCAAATTGGCAAAGACCGAAGGGCGCACGGGGAATGAAGCACAGTTTCTATTTGTGGACTCGAGGCGGTCGAGTGTAAGCAATGGACACAATATTCACTATTAAAGTAACTTTCCCTTCTACTAGAAAAGTCCCTTTCACCGTACATAACCATATTACCATCCTCTAGGATTTTGCATGCCATCCTATGAAAGTACCTTTTCACTGATAATGGTGATTTCAGAATCATTCTTCGAATTCACTTCTATAAAATGTTTTTATTAAATATTAATCGACAAATTATTAACTCCTATCTTATATCCTTATATTAGTGCTTACATATTCCGTTTTAACAATCGTATCCTTATCATAATATTTTTAATTGAATAGTTAACCAGATATATTCCAGCAGTTTATTGGTGTTAATGGTAATAAACTAAGTTTAATTCCGCTAAATAATAATCGCGATACGTATATTTACCTCCATATAAATATATTCGGCCTTAAACAGAAAAGTTGTCCGTCCTACGGAAGAGCATTTACGTATAATGTAAAACCGGAGAAAAAGTCCTCATTTTAAATCCCTATAAACAGCATATCATTACAGATATGAGTTTCTTGAGGAGGGACTCCGAAAATACTTCGGGGCCCGAATAAAAGAGTAGTCCCTTTGTTTAAAATGTGGAGTAGTAGGGATTCCCTAAGGAGGGCCGAGGGAGTCCTTTGGGGGACAAGAGAGTGGGAGAGTAGGCCGGCTGTACTGGGCTGCTGCTCCTTCTGTACAAAAGGACGAAATTAGGGCCCTCCTCCCTTAGCAAATCCTCCTCCTTTCCCATCATTCCCCTTCCACCCCCCCTCACCGCCTCCCATGCCTTTCCCTTCTGCCCACTCGGCGTCCGCGTAATGCCCACCGAGCTAAGTCCCGGTCGGCGTCTGAATGACCGGCATCGGGCCGAGACCGCGGAAACTTCCTCGGCAACTCCCAGCTGCCCTCCGCTCCGTCCATTATCCCGAACGGTCATTTCCAGTTCCGGTTGAATATAAATCGTTACAGTTAGTGACCGAATGACCGTCCCAGTTTCCTTAATGAAGAGGCGCAAATTAGTACAGGATCTAAGGCTCAAGAACCGGTCGCCGGTGGTATCGAAGGTAAAACTTTCATAAATGACAGCCAGAAAATATAATGAACTGAAAGAAAATGATATATTTTTCAGCGATCTGTACGTTCTAAAAGATTCTAACGTGGCATTCGTGTCGTCTACTGACCGTGGGAGAAATCTCGCACGTGGAAGGTTTTCTGGTATTCTTCCAGATTGGATATTTTGATTTCCTTCATTCTTCCTCATAAGACCAAGAATTCCATTCCAATTTCTTGTCTTCCTTTATAATTTCTTAGCCGGCAACAACATACAAAGATGTTATTTTCTCAATGACGAGTTAAATTAGTCAAATTAAATGGCTTAATTTTTAATCAAAATAATATGTTGCTAATGGAAAGCCCAGGCTGATTAGGAGGAGTAGAAACTTTAACTGGCTGTTTTTTCGGGCTTAGGAAAAGAACTGTGTGCAAGAATACCGCTTGCATAGCACGTGGGCTTGGATTCTTTACTTTCTGGAGGGGGGGGGGCGGACTTTTTATTGTGTCCAACCGCTGTTGAAAACTGGACGTATCAAGAAGTAGCCCGAAACTCATGCAAAAGTTGAAAGCAAACAGTGACGTGAAGGCTGCTCAGAGTATCGAAGGGTGGACCGAAGGGGGAGGCTTTAAGCTCCTTACGGGGCAATGTATCTTAGATATTGACTCCGTCCGAGGAGAAATGAATTCTCCCGTCAGTATAAGTACTTGAGCCCCATCCCTGTCTAGGACTCGAAAGAGGGAAGAATGTTTAGATTAGTTAGGGGGGGGGAATTCTGAAACGATTCAAAGCGTGTAGTCACTGATATGGACACATGTAACTATATGTCAGGAATATTTTATTAATAGGGTTTAAAATCCTGAGTTATCCAGTACTGAATAAAAAATATGTTAGTAGCCGGTAGTCATTCGACACAAAAAAAATTCTGTATTTTGTGTACAAAGGGGGACTATAATCTGTAATCTCTCAATTTAATTTATGGACAGTCGTGAAGCTTTTCGGTTAGTTCGCTGGGTAGTCTGTAAAGAGGTTTTTGAACTGTAAGTAGCTGTCTGGCTGCTGGTCCTCCCTTAATCCTGAATCGGCAATTCCGGAAACTAAATTCAGTTTCAAATCTGAAAGATAAACAGAGGGCCCCCCATAGTCGGATTTTATTACAGGCCATAAACCCTTTGTTGTTTAGTTCGGCGTTATTAATTATAACTGATCAATCTCGAATTAATCCGCGAGGTAAATATTTGCATTGATTTAAAAAGAATTCAGTGTTTCACTCGTTGAACTATTTCATTGCCATTTGAATGTAATTAATGGGTGTTTCCTATCAGGTAAAACATAGCAAACGTTTGTTATTGTTAAATCTCTAAAGGCTTATAATGTATGTTTAAATGAGCTTGTCTGTTGTGCCTGTTAAATAACAGAAATCAATTACAGGTATGATTATATTTGGTGCTGTTTCAATACACCAGAGGATATTGCATTTTTTCTTCCAGTTTTCGTTTGTTACTAAGCCATGAGCCTTGATGAATCAATGACATAAGCCAGATTATAATACCATCTATTTTAACCAGATGGAACTGGCGAGAGCTCTGTGAAAATAACACTGAATCAAATGCCTCCGTTACTGGTCCAAATAATACGGGACTTTTAAAATGAAAACGTATGATGTAATAACCAAAACTCGATGTGGAGCTCAGTTTTTACTCTGAATATAATAAAATTTCATCACGTTTTGATTCAATCCACCGGAATATCCACGTCGGCTTAATCTAATGCTTCACTAATATTCAATTACTAATGTTTCAAATCTACATTTTAAAGGATTATATGAGGGATGCGAGGGTTGGTGAGTTTTAATGCATTGACGATGGTCAAACGGGCTACCAATCGACCGATTCACGATATTCAAATCATTGTAAATCCTAAATATATTCCAAAAACCCTTTTAATTTAATTTCCATTGTGTCTGGGATAATTATTTCGGAGCAACATTTAATTTGGGAACTAATCCGATATGTGTTCTACAGTTTTACTAAAGATCATGAGTTCTACAGACACTGTTTGCCTCAAATTACAAAATTGCTTATTGCTGACGCCCCAGGATTAATAATACTAACCTAAGAATTAAATTTCGGTTATCGTAATCTTCAACAAAAATTAGCCGTTGACCATCCCTTTTGCCACCTATGAGCGGTGTAAATTAACATTGAACAACCTGGAAATTGTTTAATGAGCAACCAAAGGAACGGGCCCTCGGCAATAAGGAAAGCTCGTGGGGGCGGTACAAAGCTATTTAATTATTCAATTTAAACCTCTCACTTAGCAACGACTCACTTATGCTCAGACGAGGCGAACTACTTGCGTCCTCTCCACAATTGAGGTCCAACCGAGGGGTTGGAGGAAGATCTTGCTTAAGCAGCAACCCGATCCTTGAGGTAAGATGGTCCGTAAGTGAAACTAAATTGCGTTCATTCGCTAGTGTGACTGTATTAAGGTTCGCATTCTCCTAGAGAACCTGATAGGCAGATAAGTTCCTTTCCCTGAGGCGTACACGAGTTGGAGTCTGAGAAATTGTATAGTAGTAAGAGAACGTTTTACATTATATACATATATGTATATTTAATTGTTATTATATTGACTGTAATGTGAATTGTGCTGATAATATTTAAACGACAAAACATAAATACGAGTCTCACTTTATTAGGAGTGGACAATTTGTGTAATGTTAATATGGCCAACCATATTATATAAAATCCATGAAGCAACGAAGCACCAGGGGCACGTGGATGGAGTAAATTTATCTGATAGTACTCGAGCAGAGGTATTTCAGTCGCGAAGAATCCCCTTCACTAAGAGGATCTGTTTCAACCGAGAAATGTCAAACGAAAGAAGCTACGGGGCGACTAATTATTAATGTTAAGGGCCTTGAGCGTTCCGAAATCAAGTTCCTTGTACAAGTCGGTGCCTGCAAGTGACACCATTTACCGTCAGCTGTACGTTTCTGTTAGGCCCAATTAACTTAGTCCAAATTAATACTGTTCTATTAAACATTCATTCTTCTCTATTTAAGATAGCCAAAATAGATCGAAATCTAACGTCTTTTTCTGTTAAAAAAAACATTTTTTTATACATAAATAAGTTTATTTTAATACAGAAAGTACACAGAGGCTGTTATTTATTTTTAATAACTATTATAACTGGTATGCGATAGTCTGGTCTTTTGGAAGACCGGGTTCGGCAGCTCGCCACCTTCAGTTGCACTGAAGTTGTTATATCTGTATTTATCGTTATAGCCGTCTGTCTTGTGGTGAATTCTATGTACCCATCTCGAGCAGTGACACATTCATATGTCGGATCGAAATTCGGCACAGCGAATTATATTCTACACGTGTTGCGAGCTCCCGTAGTGGTAGGGAGTGGGAGCGGTAAACGGTAGGCGGCACCGGTTAAAGGTCACGCCCGTGTAATCTGGTGACCCCTCGCCCCTGGGCCCTCCTCACCAGCTCCCAACAACACAAGTAATAATGTCATCCGTTCTGCAATTGGAAAATTTACCTGAACGGGCCAAGTATTCTCGAATCGCCGGAAAAAGTATTAAAATATTACGTACCATTTATTTTAAAAAAAACAGAATAAATTCTATGCATAAAAATAGAAATAACATGTATAATTAATGTTTTGGATTCAAAGTGGAAATGACCACAAGGTTATAAAATATTCTGTTTATTTTACATTACAAATATAATAATATAAGATTTCTAATGAACAGGAATTTGCGAGCTGCTTTCAGTTTGTGACCAATTCAATTTAATAATTGAATTTTTTTTAAAACATCGCGTACACTGTGAATTAAACAACGAGTAATCGAATTCTAAATTTCTAAAAACAAAGTTTTATTATCGGTGCTTTTTGGAAGTTTTTTGTTTTCAGGCTCCAGTGTACTTCTGGTTGTATTTTAATTGATGACGGGAACGTCCCGGATTCCCGGAAATGGCGCTAACACAAATAAATTTGGAATGGGGTCCTTTTTAAAAAAATATTAAGAATCTTGAAATATTCTCGCGAAGATTAGGGAATTGAATTATAAATTGTAACAGCAGTACGTGCAGGCGGTATGAGGTTAAGTGGAGGGGGGTGGGGTAGGGGGTTGTCTTTTCAAACAGGACCTACCGTCTCGACTCCCGGGTCGATATTCCCTTCCAAATATTATCCCAGGGGGTGGTCGGCAAATAGCTCCAGAACTATGTTCCCCCCTCCCACCACGCAAGCCAACCCGAGCACAATTCACTTTTCAACGCCTTCATTTTCCAATACCGAACGCGTTTCGGGGCCGTATTTAACTGCCATCTCGCTTCGATGGTGGTCAAATAGCTTTCCGGAAAATATGAAAAATTGGCAACCTGTTCTCAAAACGTAGAATGAGAAGGTAAGTTGGCGTAGAGTATAAAATTCGTTCTTCGTTCCCTTTCTTCGTTCTTGTCCACTAAATATTTGTTGAAATATAGGGCCCAATCGTTTAATACTTTTCGTGCCAGTAAACTAAAAGGAATTGGTATTTTTACCGCTTTTCTCGAAAAAAGATTGAATAGTTCCGAAAACTGCACGAAGTCTCAAAGAATACGACGCTCATAGAAATTATATTCTGGGTGTGATGATTCTACTTTCGATATGTATATTATATTGCTATTTTAATCTAGTGGAGAATATAATCTACAAAATGATCATCATTCGTAGTGTACCTGAAGATTAGTGTTACACAAAAAAAAGGGTGTCTAACAAAAAACCACAGCAGATAGTAAGCATTTTCAAAATCTGTATTAAAGTAAGTCGAGACTAGGATAACAATTAAAAGGAAAAACGTTCATCATATGAACAATTTGCAATCAATTTAGTTCATACTTGTCTCTATTAACGAGAATATATGCGATCTCTGCTTCAAAACGCTGATTGCTCTTCTCCTAAACCGGTTTTGGCTTCTTGCCATCTTCAGTAGAGCTCCGATATTAGATTAGTGAGACCCTTAAGCAAGTTGGTTATAGGGCATTGTGCCAAAACACTGTCACTGCACTGTTTCCTATTTAGTAATGAATATGTAAATAAGCACACGATATAGTTTATTTTCAATCAATTAATATAGCCCACTTAACAGGCAGTGTATTTTCTGAAAATTAGATTTTTATAAATTCCTGTATGTGTATATTGTTTACCCAATCTTCTCATGTTTCTCGACAGAAGTGGAATTTAACTTTTCTTCCTGCCATTTTTGACCACTGGCTAGTACAATGACGGTATCAGCAATTTTAACTTCTCAATAGGGCGAATGATATTGCACGGGCCATCCGATGAATTTCGACTTTCGAAGGGCAAGGCGGACAGGCAGTAGGACTAAATGAGACTTCGAGTGCCATATCAAGGAGCACTCGATCATTTTCAGATTGACGCCTCCCTGTTTATGCCTCGTAATAAGCACCGAAAACGAGGAGCTAGGAAATGGAAGTAATGGAAATCAGGGAAAAAATTTGTCTCTTAATTTAACAGGTACTGTATTTGTACTATAAGATCGTAAAGAGAAAATAATGCATGAAATCGGTACAGGAATATATATTTGTTGAATGGGACTGCTTGAAAAATTAGTGGGGGCTTATGGAATGACCTGCGTGACCGATAGACGGATATTTGAATCGAAAAATGTAGTGGAATTTATGACATAAAATAGCCGCAATATTATCCATTGTCTCGTTGAAGACAACAGTCCATTGTCGGACTCTTTTAATTGTAGAAGCCCGGCGCTTGGTGTTTATTTTTGGTAGATCAGTTGAAGGGTAGACATTAAAAACTCCGCCCCCGTGTCTAATTACCGCCGGGGCTAATTTAATAAAGGGCCCGTAATGGCCATTAAAATTTAGTCCGGGGGGGGAGGGGGTTCGGCCGAGGTTCGCGGCCGATTCTTGGGTTCAAAGATAGGATTCATTACCGGCCGCGCAAAATAGCTGAAAGCTTCCTCTCCTCTCGCCCAACCATTAACCGTTAATTGCTCTATACACAATGCCGGTGGTGGTTGGGAGGGTGCCCGGGTAGGAAGAGGTTAATTATCGGGCCAATGGCCAGCGACAGAACGGCTGTTTTTCATCGCGAATTTTCCGACGTTAATAAAACATCGATTCTTCCAAATGGGGGAGTAATCCGAGACATCAGTTTAACGGGACTTTGAATGGACCGACTGCATTATTACGTTAACTGAACCCTCGATTGGGACCAACAGAACCTCACATTTTTTTATTCTTCTTCTTGCTCTCTCAGCGTCTCAAGACAACACATCTAACCTAGATGAGTTTTCTGGCCAAGATCCTTCCCTTGAAATGTAAGATACGAAAATATTATAACGATCCTGTGTGCCAGCAATATGCAAGAATCGCTGGTATGCAGGTATTTTGGTGTTGGTTTCGGATCAAGACCAGTTTAATCGGTGAAAGGCTTCGGTTTTCATATGCCTTCTTGTCCCTCTCGTGGGGGCGATTGACGGGGGGTGATAGCGGGCGGCGATAAGGGGTAAAGTGGGGCCCGGAGAAGTCTGGAGTTCAGGAAGCCGCTGTCGGAAATGTTCGTTACGGGTCGGGCTTTCCGCTCCTTCTATCTCACTGCAATTCTCTGTCCTCGTCAGATCATGAGCACAGATCGAGATGCAAAAATCTATTGGGGATAACTCTTTGATACTATTAGGATAGAGGGAAATTATGAGTCAGTTAGTTTAAACATAGAATAACCAAAATATTTAATATAACATTATACACCCAACACCCATTAGATAGCTTGCCAAGGTGTATATAACCAGGGGTCTATCTTTATATTTATTTATTTTAATTAACATACAACAAATTTGTTCGTGTCAATAACAAAAAACAATATATCATTTTAAGAGATGAATGCCAAAGACTGTCATCAAAGCTACGTTGTTGTCCGTAATCCCGGTTCCTGGGATTTTTCACACGAAACAGGGCCGGGCCGCTCGTTAAGCAGTTTAATTCGTTTATAATTGAAACGCCACAATCAGAACTCTCCCCCGTCCCGCTTTGGTATCATTAACATTTTTTGCCCTTTTCGTCCTTTCCGCGTCTTTGTTCCCAACGTTCCAGTTGTATTATGTCCTCAAATTCGATAATGGGTAGGGTAAGACGGTCAACGGGCACGTTTTGGAGGACATTTTTTTGTATTTTTGTTTTGTCTGTTTTTCATAATAAATTTCCGAAAAAATATAGTAACGCATACAATGGTAAAATTTAGAAAACATATAGAGAGGTGTATAAACGAATTAATATTAATGGAACACTACTAACGGTGGTGAAAAGCAAAGACTAACAAAGTTTTTCGGATTGGTAATCATCGCAATTCGCCTATGGAATGACTTAATATACGATAATTGTTAAAAATGTATTGTGTTAGTAATGTTAACTGACTTCTATACAAATAAATTCGTCCGTAAATGCCAAACCGTGGCTACATAAGCTGTCCCAAATTTCCGATTGTCGTATATATGTGTGTCACTATGGAACACCTCCGACTCAGCTGATTTATACTCTTATAATGGATGTGTGTAATTTATAAGCAACGTCCCTATCTCTCTCTCTCTCTCTCTCTCTCTCTCTCTCTCTCTCTCCTCTCTCTCTCTCTCTCTCTCTCTCTCTCTCTACAGTGGGATAATAAATTTGTGAGCGATTTGTCTGACGGGCTAAATCCTAGGAGCCCTGCACGCGGAAATCCAACCCAAATATATTATTTAATACAGCCCCATTCCCCAGCGCACAGACTGAGTACATAAATCATTCGGTGTTATCACTCGGGTGTGTACAAACTGGGATGTAATTGGGCTTTTAAGGTCCCCCTATTTACATTCACTGTTACACTGGAGTAATCCAGTTTTGGCCTACAGTTTAGATGCGGTGACGAGTTAAATTTTCCAGTAATGTGTTTACATTAATAATAAGCGAACGGAGACTGAAAATTCTAAGAGTCAAGATATGAGTTGTCATACTTCGGAATAGGTCTTTCTGACTAAAAGGTCAACAAAGAGCCTAAATTCTCCCCCCACACTATAACCCAGCGTTTTGATTTGTATTCGAATAGAAAACCGCGCCCATCCGGTGGGTTAACGCGGGCGTGAAATTCGTTGAGTTTCCAAAGGTGGAGGCGTATTTATTTAACATAAAACAGGAGGGATGACGGCAATTTGCGTCATCAGTCCTATTCATTCCTATTGGTCGCCGGGGCCCCAACTACACTCGCTCTCAGGCTCCGTTCAGGTTAACCATAAACTTCTACCAACCCAGTCAGAGCCCTCCAACATCCGACTGTGCTTCGTCCGCTGTTATTACCACTTAGACTGTCACAAGGCAGTAAGTATTTTTTTTCGTGCACTCGCATACCCCTTTACTAAAAGGGGTTCAATTTCCAACATTGTCTTTTTGCATGGCGAAATTTGTAACGTTTTAAAAGTATAACGTTAGGAATGGAAGGTCGTATAATGACTGTTGCATAATTTCTAGCATAATTTCTCTCAGGATTTGATCTAAAATCCAATAGCTGTCCGTGTTATTATTATTTCTTGGAAGAATTCAGCGAGCCTACCATTAATTTTTCAGCGCAAATCATCTTAGCTTGGAGTAGAATTATGTGCACACTCGCTTTGAAAATTAATAATGGACCGAATCGGAGAGTTAAAACGACTTAATTATCGACCTACCGCCCAATTATGAATGTTTAATTATTACACTCTCTTAAATTGCTAAAGGTTCCGCGAAACGATTTAAATAATTCGTCGTTTAAGCTTTGAGTGGGCGCGTTTAAACAAGTAATTTTTCGTGTACATAACCTTTTCGTTCTTGAACTTTCTTACTCCTGAAAGTTTTCGAATTACTGAATACTAAATAAATCGTAACGTTCTTATAATTAGAACTGTTGTATAATCGTTATGCATTAATAACTTATACATTACTGCAGCAATGAATAATTAATGACAGTATTCATTTCCAACCAAGGTAGAACTGAATAATATTTTCGTTATTATATAGATGTATAACTGTACACATAAACCATACGAACTGGTAGGCATTTTATAAGATGAAGCAAAGAGACGCTGGAAAAAAAAATTTCAATATATTGACAGTTATTCCAGGAAAAGCAATATCATCTTGGTATTTTCCATTCGCTCATGTTACTCTCGTATAACATCCGATCGGTTTCATCTCTTCCCACCAATGCGAATTTGGTTTACAGAAAGGTCGGTTTGGCCCTGCGAATTTACTGTAACTGCGCGCCGTCGGCTGACATGCGTAATTACCGCAATGCGTAACTAATGCAGAGCTCTTGACATGGCCTAGGACCTCTCTAAAATAGGAATGGGGAGAGAGAGAGAGAGAGACCGAGAGAGAGAAAGAAAAAGAGAGAGAGAGAGAGAGAGCGAGGAAGCGATTGGGCCTGCAGTAACTCATGGCGTTAATTGACCATCGTACCCGATTTAGGATGTTGTTTTTAAAATGAAACAAATCGAATATTTAGGTATAAGGAAGGATTGGGCGGAGTGAAGAAACAGAACATCTAAAGGGTGATAGATGAATGAAGGTCTTCATTGAACGTTGCTGAGAGTTTTTTTATTAATCGTACTGAAGGAGACCGTATGTTTTAACCTCATTAAAATTAGCTACAATCCGGTCGACGATTAGGGCCGATCCCCGAGGAAGCGTCCGGGGTTTGGAGGGACGGGGGATGTTACAAGTGAAACGAACGAATATAATACATATTAATAGGGACGGCGTGGTGGGGTCGGGGGCGGGAGGCCGCCCCACCGCTCAACCTGTTGCTCGCAATATTGATCGTTCAGTGCCCGCCATCAACCCCTCCCTTTTCATCCCTACTCTTCCTCCCTCCGGTTCTCTCCAGACCCCTCTTTATCTATCTCTCTCTCTCCCGCTCCCTCTCTCTCCCCCGTTCCCTCCCTCTCTCCCCGTGTTCCTGTTCCTGACGGGCAGTCCCCGGGGACAATTTCAATTAGAGGTACGAACTGTGGGGGTGGCGGTTGGGTTGAGGGAAGGGCGAGGTCGGGAATCGCGGCCCGCCCCCGCCCGCCAGCCTGAAGCGACACTGTGAAACCTAGGAGCATTGATTCGGTCGCACCGATCCTCTGATAGCTGCGCCACTGCAGGCGTCGCTCCACACATAGAAATTTAGATACGGACTTAGAACTTAAATTCTCTCCTATAGAAAAAAACAACTACCGGTACAATAATATTATAATATCAGTCACTGTAATCTTTAATTTAAGATTCTAGTTTATGAATCTTAATAAGCCACTGTTCTTCCATTAAAATGTTTATGTACTCTTACATACTAATCAATTTACTATAAATACATCCCTCAGCAACTGTTTTCGTTCATCGAAATCATGAAATTTAATTGACTTTGTTAATAGTGCAAAGGCTCCGCAGACGGGATCACTCGTAGCTATCTATGAGGTACCGTTTTCGTTTACTGACGTAAACGCGAACAAGACTAACATATGTAATAATAGGTTTAATGATAATACTGTCATAATTTTTATGTAATAATATTATACGCTACAGAACAGGAATATGAAATAATTCATTACCCCGTTTCTATCTGAAGAATGTTGATTTGCTATAAAATTTGACATTCTTATCCGTATTAATAAAATTGCCATTTCATCCTTTATATAATGTAAGAATATTTTAGCCCGATTAATTTTCGTGTGCGCGGCGTGAATTGAATATGATCGGGGCCGTTCTGTGTGAATCTGAAATTGACAATTCAGTACGGCGCTGATGCAAGTACCGCACGACACATCTGTCTTGCGGGTTTGCATAGTTGCGCCTACGAACTGCATACTCGGGTGGTTAGGTTTCGTTTAAATTTGAGGTATTCTGACTCGTGCAAAAAAAAATATATATCTGCCTACCAAATGTCACAATTTCATTTACTTTACGACTTAACAATGTCGATTTCTTCAATAGATATTACTTTTCTGCAGTTTAACGGCAGAAATTGAAAAAGTTCATCATTTTTTTTCCAGTCCGAAAATAGTCTTAAAGATATCTGCAGTTGTGCTTGCGAATATTCCGTAAATTATTCCTGCGATTTTATATTGAATTTGTAGCACACATAAAATTCACCAAAACTATATTTCACTCAGTAATAGTGCCGAGATAGTGGATGATTCCTCAGCATTCTGTCTTTTATTACTAACCGATTGTTCTAACGATGTTGATAAGAGATTGATAATCAAACCAGCTGTGTTAACAAACTATATATTTAATATCTGGGTATAGCAATTTATGAAAAAGATAAGAAGATGACGAAGCTGAAAATAAATTAAGGAAATAAAATTTCGGCGTTTTCGGTCGGATAGTATTCACTGAACACGCGATCGATTTCAGTTCCGCTCAGGGGGGCCCCGGCAATAATTGTCAGCTGTAATTCAATTCCTGGTAACGTATGGAGTGGCCGGACCCTGGCGCTAAGCGGGCAAAGTCCGACCAAGCAAATTGGAGTTGCGGAACAGGTGGATTATAACACGGCCCACCACTTCCAAGGGGGGGGAACCTCTCGCATTAGGCAAATAACGTGAGTTTGAAATGCCCGGGGCCTAATTGCGAATTGATACCCCTCGATTGACACGAACCGGCTTTAACAAAGTGGCCGCATTCATCCGCCGTAGGCGGTCACTTTCTCCTAGGCCATAGTTTTCGTAAAATATGATCAATGATCTCTACAAAATTTTGCAGACACCTTTACGCCTAGTTATTCAGTCTTGATTTTTATCATATCACATATGAAAATAAAACATGGATCGCGAAGAACACTGTCGTCCTGAGGACACACTGCAGGAACACTGTTGCGACACCCGTAAGCGTCCCGACCAAAGACCTTGACCTTGAGAGAATGGTTCATAGAACCATGACCTGTCACTAAAAATAGAAGGAACCAACTCCAATTTTGAAAACCACCCGTCGTATAAGTAGAGGAAGACGTTCCTCCCAGACCTATCCTCAAGGGACCCCCTCTTTACACCTAGACAGGGGATAGACAGGCCCACCGACTCTACAGAAACCCCACATAAACTGCGCGACCTATTTTCCCTAATATCCACAGTGGTATAATATTTATTTACATTCGTATTTATTACATTTTTTATTGTTATTCCCCATGTCATTTATACAATAATTACCGTGACTGTTAATCAGAATACAGCATATAATACCACAAATGAACTGATTGTTATTAACGAGGAATTTCGCAATTAAACTCGTCGTTACATTTCGAATATTTAAACTGCATTAGTTATTAATTTATTTCTGTTGGGTAGATATTACTAAACCGCGAGGAGAAATAATATTTAATAATTAATTTGGCACTAATTTTGTGCCTCTAAATATGTTGCGAGCCGTGTTGTTTGAGGGCCCCCTCTTGCTTTGCCAGTTCAGTAATCAACAAATGAGCCGTAATAAAGCGGAGCCGATATAAACCGATGTGTTAAAACTTTACGGCCGCCGAGGTCGTCAGAACCACTCCTGAAATAAGGGGGTCTAGCGTCCTTGGGGGCCGGCTTGCTTACAAGAGCCATTGGAAACAAAGTTGCTAGTATTTTGTACACGCGGTATAAAACGAAATAGGCATCGAGCAGTTTGTTAATTGGTATCGATTCGCGGTTTCGCGGGTCCCATTTTATGTTTTAGCACGGTCCGTTTATGAAACCATATTCCGCGCGTTACGAGAAGAAAACCTTGATATAAAGAAAACTGAGGGGGATGGCGTTTTGATTGCCTCCCCGTGCTGGGTAAAACGGCGTGGCTAATGGAAAAACTGTGTCCCCAACAGGCCGGTCTTTAAGTAACGGTCTTTTTCGAGGATCGATAACCGAACAGGGTCCCGACGCTGAGGAACGCATCGAATATGAGAGAAAGGAACAACTGTCCTGAATTCCATTATCAGGAACGGAGCGGTTGTAACGGGCATAAGGCGGCGAGATTCAACAGCAATGTGTTACCATGCATGAGAAACGTATTAGGCAAGGAAAGGAGGAATGGGAGTGTAGGTGGGGGGATGGGGATTCGAGGTATTATTTCCGGGGGGAATAAGGAACCGGACGAAAGACTCGGGAGCGGAAATTATGCGCATAATGTATCGCGTTTGTTCGCTGCACGGCGAAGGCTGAAAAGGCTAGATTCTTGTGTTCAAAAACAGATGATGATAACATTATGATGAGCCCATCCGTAGGTATACCGGTCGATATTTATTCAGGCTCAGTTGGCATTTATACGATTCTATTCTATTCTAGAATATTTATTTAAATACGAAACATTTTCCTATATACCAGTTTTTATGAGTGTATAACTAACGGTCTCATAAATAAATATACAATAAATTATTTTCTAATAAAAAAATGAACCTACTATTGTTAATATGTCAAGTTTAAATCATATATATTACATTTCAAGTAAAATTACATAGCCAATACAAGGACACATGTAGACTCGGTAAAATACAACCGAGTACTACTACCTTTTTATTACAGGGCGGAGAAGGTATTGTCGTCTGATTCTGCCTTAAGGGCCCAAGAACTCAGTCTCCTAGTCCTATATCCTGGGGGGGTCTTTCCGCCCCACTAGTGCGACTTTGTCACGTCTGACACTTGGCACCCACCCCGACAATGCGTTCACTTCTAGACTGATTAAACGCATTTATTTTTATAAATTATCTCCCATATGAAATATTCTGAGGATATGATTAAAATGTCACCAATTTTAAGAGCATCAAGTAATAATATTGTTATTTAAAATTATACAGATATTTCAAAGTATATTGGAGACAATCCTTATGATATTTATATTTCTAGTTTAGAATACCTTTTTCGTGGTCTGCACATTTTTTTTATACCTTTTTACCTTACCGTTTTATTTCTACCATATAATATGAATTTTTTATTTGTCTATGAATGTATTGCTTTCTCTTTAAACGAAAATTATTAGATATAGATTAACTAGCGGCCCCTGAGTGTGGTGCGGAAATGTACTCAACTAAAGTTCGTTGGATGCACTTACACCGATGAACTAGCGCTCCCTGAGGGTGGTGCGGAAATGTACTTAAATAAAGTTTGTTCGGTGCATTTCCACCGATTAACTAGATTACTAAAAATAAACTTTTTTCAATAAATTTTAGATCAACAAGAGAACTTTTGTGATCATAAATACACAATACCAGATAGGTTTCCTGTCATATATTTGGAAGTCAAAACCTAATAGTTAGGTATTTATATTTCTGTTTGTCTGGGAACTATGAACCCTTTCACATGAATATAAAATGTTTCTTTTTTTAGCCTATATACTGAATATGTTTCGTGCATACCGTTAAGTCTCCCATAATTACTAATAAGCTGCATTTGCTTGACCAGGTATAAAATTATATTTTGTATATTGGCTAGCAAAAATCATGGAATGGAGGTAGAAAATCGGATGGATGACTTTCAGATATAAAATTGTTGGCCATGCATCCTAACTAGGATCATTGATTCAATTTCCTGGAATCTACACCTTTCACACAGAATTATCTATATTTGATTTCCGAATGGTACATCCGAATGATATATAGTAACAATTTCCTTTCCAAGAATTTCTTCCGCTTTAATTCAGAAATGAGATATATTATTGTGTGCTAGGGTGTGAATACCACCTGTGTTAATGACACTCTGCGACTTGCGACCAATTATTAAACTGTGTAATTTAAACTTTCTTAAAATCAACAGTGCTGTTGATGTGCGAAATAATGAACAATTGTACATGCCCTCAAGATTTTATTTTTGACAACAAATTAATTCAGCCGTTTGATCATTAGTCAATTCACCAATAACTATGTATGTATGTACATTTATACATAGGAAATTATACATATTGTGATCCGGTATATGCCAACTTTACTCATTTAGTATTGTTTAAATTAATCAAAATAAAGATTGGTCTAAATCATAAATCGGAAAATTGGACCGGGCGGAAAGATATCGTTGCGTATGAAAGTATTTACTTTTGGGTGAAAAGTTGAAATGTGAATGGTTAATTAGCGTGAGGCTGACGAATAATTTAGCTGAGAAAACAGTCGATCTCTGAATGATATTGATAACGGTTTGTTATTCATCAAATGAAATGGAATAATTTTATCGTATATTGAAAAAGGCCACCCTCTTTTGGACCATTTTGTAATATTTTAGTTGCTTCTCGTTTTACGATTATTAGTTTTTTTCTAATTACCCAAATTGAAGGAGTTATCTATTAGGATTATATCTAAGTCTTATCACCATATCATTTATTCCAATTTGAAATTTACAAATTTAATAAATCCAACGAATCTAACTAGTCGAGAAATTCTATCATAGTAATAACGTTTCATTTTATAAAATCTAGCCGATGTAAAATCATAATTGATGATTATAAAATCGAAATTACGATCAGCAGATTTGCCTGTTACATCAGTTTATAAGAACTGAACTAAACGAGATTGTTTAATTTAACTTCGCATCCGGTTGTGTTGAGGATCGAATATAGTATTTGAATTGGAAAATCTGAAATTTTTAATTAACACAACGATGACATTGTATTCCGGAGAATACTGCTCATTTACGAGGAAATACGATTTAGCCAATTAATGAATGTTCGGTTGCAATCATTGGAAAATACGAACATTATAATTTATAATTTTATTATATGTAGCTAGCCGATTTATTAAAGAATATCTTTCCCTGTGTCTGTCAGTCAATCGAGCCCAATTAATAATTACTGACAAAAGTCAAAGCCGTAGCCATATATTCTGCGCTGCATTTAGTTTCATTTGAATCCTGCATTAGTTACGGTCCTGCCGGTTCCAATCACCATTCGCGGGGTTCGGACGGATTATAGGGGTTGAAACGGGAGCGAATTGAAAGTGGGCTTGCGGGTCGGGGTCGGGGTCGGTCCAACAGTTAACAGGTGGCACTATCAGAAACTATCGGACCGGCCTCATTTGGGATATCGTAACAAAAGCGGCCCAAACACCGGGCCTTCATTAGCGGCCTCATATTTGGTTTCATCCGACCGGCCAATCCCGTTTCAATTTCGGCCCAAACATTCGGATCCGGCCGGCCAATTAAAAATTCAAGTAAAACAGCGATTCCTAGTAGAGAATTACAAAAAAGAGTCCTTAATGTCTCATAAGTATAATACGGTATAAAACTTATAAGCTTATTATTAATTACATATTATTAAAATATTGATTAACAATATTGGCAGCTTCAAATTGTTATTCTCATCACTATCACGCTTCATATTAATAGTATTATCAATATTACCGATATCTCATCAATATCGCTGATTACTGAAACGACCCGGTATTGTACCGCGTAAATAAGCCTTAAGTTAATCATAAGCCTCAGTTTCAATTTAGGACGGGAATCGGCGCAAATGTAAATTTCCCTTGAATTGGGTTCAAAATCACCGGCCGCGCAATTATTTTTCGCCGATATCAAAAAAATATTGCACACGCGAAAAGAAATAGTAGAAATATAATTAATAGAATATATCCTGGTTATACAATATCAAAGGAAGAGTTACTGTTCAGTAATTAGTCTACTTTTCAACGAGTTTGACCTGAAACTATATTATACAATAAAACTGTATTATTATGCGGAAATTTCCGCTTTTTTATTTTTAAGCTCGATTATTTTTTAGCTCGATTATTTTTTAGCGGTTATTTTCAAACTCGCAATTGAACGACTGTGCAGATCCTTAACCCCGCACTAATCCAGCCATTAATTTATGGTTTAATTTTAAAATAATCACCAGTTTTGCTTTTACAGAGTGCATTGTATAAATGTGGTCTAATGATTACAATGAATTCAGCGAAATCCCCTCCGTCCGCTAGTGACCGTTCTAAGGTCATAAATTTGATATTTATTGTTTAAAATTTGTATCTTTACTAAAATTTATATATTATTGTATAACAGATTTATTTATAATTTTTCGAATATGATGTAATACGGTATTAAATTTATACGATACTTAGTGACAAATAGCTACAATTCGCTAAATTGAATTTGGATTACTCGAACTCGGTGCCGCCTAAACGCTTCTTCCCCCAGGCAATTGTTCCCCGTGTCCTTTTGTTCCTATCAAATTTCTCCGTTTTACCTCGGTACTGACTATATAAAATTGTGAGCGAAAAGGGGGGGGGGAGTTTGCCGAGCGGTGGAGCCCAAACGCCCAAAGGAAAGGGGTTAGTTGGCCTAATAGCCGCTTGACTTCCGTTCAGCCCCGTTAACGAAGTGGATTCTCCGAGTGCCGAAGGAAAATTGAGCCCCCCCCCAACATTCCTTATTACGGGCTTTGTACCGTAACCGAGTAGTTTACAGCTCCGATTATTGACTTATGGCTATTAGTTATTGGTTTCAACATGATAGTAACAAATATCTATGAAGGTTCTTCAAATAACAAAAAACCCAAACGCTTGTATTAAAGAATTCTTTCCTTTATTAAAGAATACTATTTGCCTTACGCTATTTTTCAAGTTTTAAACTAAGCCATCAATACACTTTCTATTCATTCCTGAAAACTCTCATTTTCATAAAATAATTATACTCGGCGTAATTTGCGCTCGAGTGTTATTACGCTAGGCTACACTACTGTTAGTTGGCTGTATCCGTGTGTATTCATTCGTTCGTGGAGCCGGCGTTCTGAGATTTTGAATAAACTTGGTTTATTCATTCCAAATTGATGGATCAATGGAAATCAGTCGGCATTGACTGTCAGAAAAACTGATTCCGTCAATCATTCGCGAAATCAGGTTTGGGGCAAAAGAAGAGGTGCGACCGTATCCGTTGAATATATTTAGGTCACATCCGTACGATTTTAACATTATCATACTGGCGTTTTCGTTTTTACGTGATAATATATCACTAAACACAAAGGAAATTGTTATTCTTTTATTAGCCCCCCTTAGTTCCAGGTCTTTAATATCCCATATGAACTTTATTGATATTCAGTTCGTTGACGATATCGGAATAATACCCTAAATGAAACTTCAATACCTTTTATATATTATTTAATTAGGTGACTCGACGTCTCTACTTTACAATCGAAAAATTAATTACAAATTAATAGTCAATTACAAAATGTATTACTTGATTGGAAATTCAAGAATGAAAAATGATGAATAACTTCTAGTAGTGATATTAACAAAAAATATAATTAATAATTAATTAAATTCTAAATAGAAAGTTATAATTACATGCGATCGGTAGTAAAATATACTTTTTCGGCTAATTTCAATGTTTCAATGTTGTCCCGTAATCATGCAGCGTCCTAATTGGCGTACTGGCTTATCGAGGGCCCGGGTTCCAACTGACGGATTTCAGTCAAATTTTTTCGACCTCTCGTGGAACACCTCCATCGATTGTATTTATCTCCGAATTAATAACACGGACTCGAATATATCGATGACATTCACAGGATGTGAGTGTCAGCTCTCAAGACGCGCCTGGAAATCCCGGGAAGCGCCGGGAGAATAATTGAAATAGGTATGTAATCGAAGAGGGTGGATATGAGGTGTGGACTTTGGACTGCCCCCCCCCCGCCTCTCACCACGCCCCGGCGTTATCTTAATTAGCGTAGCGGCTTATCCCGGGAACCGGGTTAGGGGTCGTGGTCCGTGGGGCGAGCGAGTAGCAGTGGGGGTCAGTATTAATTATTATAGGCGGGGTGGGGGCGGGGGCGGCGGTGCGCTCGAGGGGGCGGGCTATTGATTGAAGCGCGGCGTTGAAGGGGGGCGGCAAACAGGTGGCAGCGCACGCGCACAGTTCGAGGCCCGCCCGCCCGTCCTGGGACACCCCCTTCCTCCTTCAGTAGGCCGCTGCCCGCCCCGCAACCCACTCCTCCGCTGCCTGTTCCCCCCAGGCCCCCACAATATTTCACACACCGACCGCTAACAAATCAAGGTAAGAATTTTCCATATTAAATGTTGTCCCGTTAAACGAAATCAGTCAAAAAAAAAATTGTCGAAAAACCCCGGGAAACTCTAAACGTTGAAAATATCCTCCATATTGTACAATAACCATATTACATTGTGTTTCGTACTGTACATACCCCAGGCCCTCGATATGTACACACTGCTTGACCCCCTTCCCGGCCCGCCTCCGACACCCGATCCCCCTACACCGCGACTCACCACTCACCTAAAAAAATGTGTTAATTGTTACTTATATGTTACACCGCCGACCCCTAATCTCCCCCATGTTCCCGCAGATTTCCCTCCTCCTTAAATATTTTGAGGCCCTTTTTGTTTTATATTTTTCCTACTCGTCTGCAATTGTTCGTATTATATTTATAATATGTTCATACATGATGCAATGTTACATGAAAAAAAATATATATATGTGTTCGGGGGCCTGAGAGTCGAGAGAGAGAGAGCGAGTGGCAACGCTCGAACCGGGGATTTAACCCCGCGCTTGTAGCAACAAGTGTCACGATGGAGGACAGCGACGGTGGCCGCTCCTATAGCCGTTATTAGTCAAAATAATGTCTATTGTAATACAAATTATTAATATTATTAATAAAGTGTATCTGAAAATCAGTTCCCATGAAAAATAGTGGTTATAAAATTATTAGGAATTGTTGGTACCCTCATAATCCCAAATTCATTAAATTAAAAATTATAGAAATCCCACAAATCTTGGTGTTGAATAAAATCGTTACGATGTTAAAATTATGAATTGTAGATTCGGCAAACAAGCTACATCATTTTAACTTATTTATAACAATTTTGTAGACGTCAACTTCGTTTACATATTATTTTAATATTATTTCTTATTAAAAATATATTCTCAATTACAAGCGGAATTTATAATTTGAAGTGGCACAAGAGTGTTGAATGGTAGACAGACCGCAGATTTCGTATTATCCTCTTTACTCGCACATTTCACTATGGAAATATCGCCGGATGGATTTCAGAGTAAAAGGAAAATCATCGATAATGAGAATTCCCCGTTTCACCTGTTGAGGGTGGGGACCCCGGGGCGAAAGGGGAGACCATCTTGCCGGCCGAGTGGTGGTGGTGGGGGCAATGTAGGACAAGCCAAGCGTCAAACTGCGCTGGATAATTGGGCATGTACCTTGTTGTAGTGGTAGTACTGGCGGCCGTACAGTAATGGAAGACGGGAAGGGATGAAGGGGGGGAGCGGAGAAAATGGGGAATGGAACAAGGGCCCACCATTCCAGGCATTTTCCCACTACCCTACCCTTACAAATTCAAGCAACTAGATAAATATTTTAAATTGAGGACAGCATTATTCCTGTTCAACATTACCAATAACGAGATCATGTTCATCCCTATATTGGGCCACCCTGAAATTAATTCGCTTGTGACATTTTCCTTTATAATTCCAAAGCATCGACTAATAAGGATGGCCCTTGATTCAATTATCAACAATATGTTAATTTGAAATATTATGAGGAATAAGCTCCACTAACTTGTTAGAATAATCATGCAATCGATTCCGCCTAAAATCGCGCTAATTATAACTTCAGACTGAAATTTATTACGCACGGCAACCGGCCGGTAGATGACCTACACGGGCTTTTAAGCTCATCATTAATAATATTCATCATTATCATTTTAAAAATGTATTCGTGCAATAAATCGGTCTAAAACGGAAAGCCCGATCCGCGCAAATAACTTGCACTATTTGATATTCAAATCACCTTTCCGGATATAACTTTGTTTTTTAGCTTTCTTGTTGCCAATCATGTAAAATTAAATTGACGCGATTAAATTTGAATATAAATATAATATTTTTAATACATCGTGACTAATGAAATTACATAAAATGAACTGTAATATACTGAAAGGAAGCGCTCAAATAAAAAGGAATTATATAATATTCGACCTCAATAATCTTCCGTCTGTGGTTTTAAAATTGAAAAGCAACTGGTGATTCTTGTTCTCTGAGTAATGGAAGAATAAGATGCAAAGATAGATTATTCATATATTTTGAATGCTTAGAGCAAAGTTACGGCAAGTTGGTTACAGTCAAGTACAATCATATTCTGATTGGGAAAGAAATGACACAGTCATTTTACAATAAAATAAAGATTCTAGAAATAATATCTTCTACAATCTCGAGAGGGAGATGTAGAAGTCCTTACAATTAATAGTCTCAATTGATTCATCTTATAAAAATAATTTCTACTAGTCATTACGCACTACTTAGTGCAAACGGTTTGTTTTAAATATTTACATAGCGCTACATCTCTCCTGTCTTTGTATTGATTAGGAACGACTTTTCGTAGCAGAACAGAGCGCCAATTAAAATTCTTCTGTTGGTTTTATGAAGTGAAAACAAACTCGATTCCCCAAACCGCCCCCGACTTCTGAGTATTCAGGCCGTGAAAAATAACAGGACGGAATATTCGAGAAATTTGAGACCGCTCGTCAATTATTCCCATCCCCCCGTTATGACTTTCCGTTTGAAAACGTTTCAAACTATTAAGCGCGATCGTTGGGACGGGGGTGTAAAATGTGCGCGGAATATTTCACCGGGGCGCCAATTCATCCGTTGTCTGAAACCAAATTTGAAATCGGCCCGTTGCCCCTTTGACAGGCCCATTTTGAATGATAAAATTATCGATGAATATTAAAACGTCTTGAATTGCCGAAAATTTTATTTAACTAACAGTTTCGGCCTTTATTTTAATTGTTAAATTTAACAATTTAAATCTGTCGACGGATTGACACTTTAATATATGCATTGGATTCGAGCGGAGAGATGATGGAATTTTTTTTCACGCAATCTGAATATATACTATTAATATTTGGCCGAGGTGACCTGGCGTTATTGAAATCGATGTAGGAAGCAATTACTCACTTGTATTCGATTAGTTTCGAAATTGTTTTCGTAACGAAACTATGAAATTTATGAACACCGATATACTGTATTTTTTTACGCGATATTTCTTTTTTTCAATGCTACATTCAATAGGCAGGAAAAAATAGTGAAGAAATTCAAAAAGCGCGCACAGTTCTACAAAATACAAATAACATTGATTTGAATATCCCCGAAATCATATACAAAAGAAATACACAGTAATATAATCATAATATAGAAATAGACTGTGGATCACGACTCGCAACTAACCTCACCAGAGTGTACTCTCTGATCGCTCATTCTTTATTCTTTATTTCAATATTATCACAAAACAATGTTGGAGTGAGATGGTTATACTGAATGAGGTGATACTCTGCTTGATTGGCAACCTCCGTGCCGCCCTTATTGACTGGTCAGGTGGTTGGGGTGTACGTCGCAACAATAATCTCTATTGTTTATTTGTCCTTTTTCGGCGTCGTCTTTAATATAAGTGGAATTCAAAAGCTACTGAACAAGTAATGAGAGAACAGTTCATCGCTTCGGTATAGTATCCTATATAGTATACTGTTTATTCTACATACAATTCCATATCGGAGAGACGCCAGTCAATTAAATAAACGCTGCGGGATGTTTCTTTAACGTCGATAGCCTCGTCAAAATAATCCCTCCTCTGGGTACAAGAAATCATTGCCTTCCAAACAGGTATTTCGTTGCTTGAGTGGGGTGGTCGGGGCTTTCCATTCCTCGTAGGGGTAGGAAAGCAATGTTTTGACCCTCATAACTCAATAGAGAGGAGGGTATGGGGCTCCTCGGGTCGATACGAGGGCGGGCGGGGTGCGGGGGGTCTGCAGACCGCAATTTTGAACGGGGAGTTGAAGGGATTATTCGCCCTTATTGGTCGGGCCCAGGTAACTGCAGCCGGCGGCCCTCAGGTCACCCTGTGTACGCTGCGGCCTCCGCCCACCGAGATTGGGGTCACAATATTGAATTAAACCGGGGGGGGGGGGCTGCTCGATTGTCTTGTTCGCGCCTATATATTGACCATTCCGGGTCGAACCGAACGGACAAATACGCGTGAGCAATTCGAACCTCGGCCACTTTAATTACTGAACTGATAAACGTCCGAAGAACAAGAATTCAGTCTTTAACTATAATATTTACACACGATATCATAAGCTATGTGATATCAATAGGTCTACATTCTATTGTAAAGGACAAACAGATTGATGTTTGGTGTACTACTGGAAAATCAAACAACCAAACGGTGACCGAATATTTGATCTGATCAGGCTAAAAACGATCACAGGTCCGTTGGCAGCATTAAATATGATAATTCAAACAACAGTTATATTAAAATACGTTATTCACTTCTTAATGAAGATTGTTTTAGTTGTCATATATAGACACATAGGCATGTGCGTAATATCTAGATCCACCGTGGCGATTTAAGGATATCACATTTCTCCTGATTCAATAAGCGTTGGATCCTTCGTGTTACGAGAGTTTTTTTTAATGCGTACGCAATGGCAAAAGAAATATCGCGGTTTAATTCATTCCTAAAAAGATCCGCACTTACCACAACATCCTCGTTTCTTTTAGTGACTGTCGGCCTATTCCGAAAAAGGCTAGTTGATGGCCGGTGCCGCTCAGGTGTGCGGGCGTGGAGATGGGGCGCTGTATTGAATTAAGGGGCGGCCCATATATCTCGCTCTCGTCGGAGAACCCCCGCCACTATAGGCCGCATCAGCCGCTTTTTACCGAAAAGTTGTTGAAACGGCAGACCTCGTTAGAATCGGAGCGGAGTGATGATCCCGCTTTGCCGATATTTCCGTTCGCCGGTTTTGTGGGGCGGGGGTGGGGCGGAAAAATTTATTGGGCCTCGCGTCGACTCTACCATCGCTCATATCCGGTTGGTGAAAAATAACCCCGTTATTATTTTAAAATACCTGTTTTGTGGTCTGCGAGGGGTGGAATACCGCTGTCGGGTGCTCGCCATCTTCAGTAGCGGTGTTAGTCACTTTTGGCACTTCGGATGTTTTTTGGGCATCCTCACTGCACTGTCACCATCACTTGTACTGTGGTGGTTGCACCGATAAATTAGGGCCCCCTGAGGGTGGTGCGGAAATGTACTTAACTAAAGGTCGTCGGGCGCACTTGGGTGCACACTGCTACTGAAGATGGCGAGCAGCCAGTCTAACAAAAGACCAAACCAGCGAAAGGAAACACACGAGATCTACCCGTTATTATTTGTAGTAACTACTTAACGCGAAGTACGTTGATACTCAATACGTTATATCGATCATAAATTAGTTAATTCGATATACCTGTATAGAATCCAGTAGCAAGAATGAGCTCACGATGAAGAAGTGCAAATTCGTTCAGAATTTAAGGTCAAATATACCAGTCGCCAGAAAAGTGAATGAACTACAAAAACTACCCTAATAGTAGAAACAATTATTTGCACACTAAACAAAATAGAAATTGTTTGTGTTTCCGAGTTGAATATGTTGTTTATAATATCATAATATCGTTTATAATTTACCGGTATAATTCGGATGAAAATGGCATTTTTTAAGAATAATCACTATAATATAGTGCACAGTTGATTAGAAACACTAATACAAATTGCGAAAATTGGGTCATCCCACGAATTCCGTTAAGACGGACGCATTGTTCAGTGTTGAGCAATATGAAATTATGAATACGTACCCGTGACAATACTTTCATTGGGAACTGGAAAAGTTTGGCTGCGGTATTGGTGTGAAATTCCTGAAATAAAGTGATCGCAGGCTTGCATTAATTAAACAAAATTTGAAGAAGCAGCCGCTAAGTGGGGCTCGCTAAAGGGAGCAGACATCTTCCTCGGCCTAGTCCAGCCCAAGGTAATGGTACCTTCAAAATTCCTCGTTTAATTCTTAATGAATTCCATTGACTAGTTCACATGACGGTATTACATGTTGTGTTCCCTTGAACTAAGAACCTCTGAACGAGTAGAATGATTAATATTTAAATTTGTATTAACGAATGCATAATATATTGTTATAATTTATTTTTGGACAACGAGCGTAGACTGGTTTGAATGGAAGATATTTTAGAGAAGTTTCAATATTCAGATATCGATAAAGGGAATTGGATGTTGGGGATTGAAGGGGGATCACAGACTCCGGAACAGTCAATGGAATGGAAGTTAACTTGAAAGGGAAACAACTATGTTCACCGAGATTAGGCCAACTACGCAGACGTGTGGGACAGGCTAAGTTATGTATCCGGCCGTCCAGTGTATTAAGCTGCCTGGCAAATGCGGGCTTATCAAGTGGACTTTCTGAAGGGGCTTAGCCGGGTAAAAGCCCCTGGCCGCCGGCCTCTCCGAGAGCACCCGCTGCCCTCTCCAAACTTTCAAGCCCCTGTCAACCCCTAAATAATAGAGATTTATTGCGGTTTGTTTCAGTCGGATCACTTCCTCCGGATTCTTTGACGAGGATAAATCAGTTCATTTAAAACATTAGTAATCCATCTTCCGGTAGCTCAACTAAATAAAAACATGTAAGAATTGTGTGTTAGAAGATAATATTAATTATTTTGTTGTATAGTGAAGCAAATATAAGAGAGTGTAACTTAGGTAGAGAGGACTATGCAGTAAATTACATCCCTTACTATAAGTTGATTGCTTTTATGAGTTTTAGACTGAACAAACAACAAGAACCAGATTATTAGTATTCACAATCCGACCTAGGAATTATTTAGAACCGTTCGGAGGAGGCCGTGCAGTGGTCTCCTGAGGGGCATTAGTAGTGTACTTGTTGCTCCCGCCGAAGCCCCCGCCGTTCAGCGTTGAAACACCTGTGGAATACACTCAACTCCACCGTTCCTCTCTCCTCGGGTTTAATCTATACCAACGATAAATAATGCCGGTATCTATAAAGGAGGCGTCTCTAGAGGAGTCGATGCAGGGGCGGCGGCAGCGACCATCGAACTGCAGAGGAACGGAAGCTTTCACCAGTACCGTCAATAGTAGAAAACAACCTCGAGGGAATAGCAACTAGCCCGAGTTATGAGTGTAATAATTAAAATGCCGCTGATGAACATAGTTTTGACTGTCTCAAAAACTATCTAATTAATTATTACATTTCTCACAGAGGGGTGAATGTGGAGAGAAGCAACTTTAGACGGTCCATTTCCAAATGAATTATTGAAAGAATAATAACCGATACTTTTGGTAAAAACACAAGACAAAATGAATACTTCCGTTTCCTATCTGCCATGCATATACAAAATGTTAACAACGAGTACAGTTTTTTCTTTAAATTGATTCTCTGTATTTGTGCAGAATTTCTGCTCATCCTATAATTTAGTTTCCAACTGAAATAATTCAACCGAACGCGCCAGAACGTACGTGGGCCGAGCGTGGCTTCGGTGGCGCCCACGCCGGCAAATGTAAATCCCGGGTTCTTTAATAAACTCCAGTATTGGATGAAATAGATTCGAGGAATTTAATTTAAATTTCATGACAACACCAGAAGGGGACGAGATCTATCCGGTATATGCGATTATTATTATTACACCCCTCCGAGATTGCAACGTTAACGGTTCATAATTAGAAGCTCAATAGTGTGATGTGATTTATAAATTGTAGTATGCATAATTTAAATCATTATTATGGGCCGAGTTAGCCGATAAAAATAATTATATTAGAACTCGGCAATTTAATAAACATTCTTAGTACATGTCAAAGGAAAGGGATCGAGTGGAGATTACGAAGCCGCTCCATTGAGAACCCCATCGCGGCTTTAATGAAATTGCTTAGTTCTATTGTTTAACTTATCTTCGAATTTAATTATTTCCACTACTAAGACTTCATTACTATTGTAGTTAGAGGCATCTTCTGTCGTGTCTGTGGAATCTCCTGATCAGCCCGCTGAAGGGAAATTGCCCTCGACTAAATAGCCCTACTCTAATCTTAGGAATATCTTAGGAAGTATTCGGGCGAGCGAGTGGAAAGGGCCCGCCCAAACCCTCTCGGTACTTCTTCATAAAACTTTGCACCTCCTCTCTTCCACCTACTTATAGAAAGTTTGTACCATGAGTAAGGGACCCCGCTCTAATAGAGACGGCAACCGGTAACTAGTTTGGATCTATACGGTCGCTAAGCAGCCTTTATTAGGCGTAAATAAGGATGCGGCCAAATTTTTGGGTAGGATTAATATTTTCTTCTCTAAGAAGATAATACCCCTTTTTCCTTTTCCCGATAAAAACGGACATCCAGATTCGTCCAATTTGCCGTCTGTAGATTTATTTGCCTCCTGAGGAACATCAAAGTATTTATAAGAGTCAAGACGAAGCTATCTACAATCCCGACTAACCGAACTAATCTAGGACATCTAAATCATCTAGGGCCAATATCTGACCCAAACTGACCTCGACGTATTGTGGATTCCTTATTTTATCGATTGAAAAATTAAGGTCGGCGACTCAAGGAATGGTCCTTAACTAGTGACCTCGGTTCGAACGGTGTAGAACGGTTTAGAAAGAAAGGCATCGTTAACTCCTACATCTATTACCCGCAGGCCGATAGGCCGATACCGGCGGATAAATGGCGGGTCGAGCCAAGCTGAGAAAGATTTATATCCAGCCAGACCGAGCATTGCCGCTTAGGACGATTCGAACCTTAACGAACGACCTCCTTTCCAGCCGGCTGTGGAAAAGCCACGGCCAAGGGGGCGGGGGAAACGTGTTGACTTGAGCTATGTCCAAGTGTCACCCGGCATCGATCACCGATCCAATTCTTACCGGGGGGGTGGGTGTATTCCAATCCGACATGTTTGCTCAGCCTTTCCCCGGCGGCCGTCCTGCAACCCCCGGCCCCGCCCCAACTCCACATGACTTGGGCGAAACGAACGTTTGCCAAACAGAATTACGCTCTAGGCGATAAATTATCGTACAGCAATAGTGAGTCGTCAAATTCCTCAAAAATTTCGGAGGGAAATGATTATAAATCAATGAAAATATTGTAATGGATGAAAATATACGACCAAATATAAATAAACGATTCGTTATAATGAGGACTATGATTCAGTGACATTGTAATAAAAAAAAATATTATATGACAGCGAATTTAGTAATCGCGAACGCGAACACGTAGAATTTATTGTTATGCTGTAACATGGATTGTTGTAATCTAATAATAATTGAGCATAACATTGATAGTGATGAACAATTATAGTTACAAACCCATATAACCACTCTAAAACATAAACTAACTGTCCCGGATGTGTCTAGAAATTACTATGTTAGGCTTTGAGCTATGTTCAAAATAGCTAAATAGAAGCAATGAGCTATTCTGGTTATTCTATTCCAGTCTGGTGTTCCTTTCATGGTTATAACGGGAAGGCAGATGATAACAATAGAATATCGATCATGCTATAACCCCACTCATATTTCCTAAATATTAGATTCATGGGTACTAATTAACACGAGACTACGAGGACGGGGCCGCGCCCGTAGAGCGAATAATTAGAATGGTTCGACGATGAATGGTCCTTGTAATGGCGACCTCAACAGCCTCTATTTAATGACCGGCCCCCTATTTTAATACAATGAATTCGATTAATCCATTTCCATTCCAATTGCGGAATTCTTATACTGACATGATGGCTACTGTCTGACTTGAAGTTTGTACAATTAAAACTAATTGATTTTTAATGAAAGCAGAATTCGGTGTAATGTTCTAAAGCCGAAATAAATGTAGGGATGGACGGGATACAAAATTATTGGGGTTCTGAAATGGAATAGTTTAAAAGGAGTGCGAGAACAATTGCTTCTCTCAGAAAGCAAAGAGAAGAGACAAAACATTTATGAAAATATTTCATAATAATCTGTGTGTATCCCTAAATTTTGGACGACTTACTCCGACTTAAATTCATCATTATTAAGAGATTTTATTCACATTTTATAATATACCTGCCTTTGATTATATGGTAGCTAAATTAATATAGAAACACGTTAATATCCGATTTTTTTAAATGGAACGTATAGTATATTAAGTTAAAAGGTATGATGGCTTCATAAGTGGCTAATTCTCTGATATTAAAAATCAGAAATAATCCTGTTTATAGAGAGGCCGTGTAATTATTACATGAAACGATATGCATAATCCATATACTTAAGTATAATCTGCCTTCTTGTATGACCGGGCCTTAAACCTCCCGCCGGCTATTCAATCTAGGCTTAACGTCGGTGGGCGGGGGCGCTTGTTAAGCCCTCAAGATTAATGGGAAAGCCTGTTACATCTCCCCCGGGGGGAAAAAGGGCCAAAGCGATACCGCATTATTGGCAATTAATTATCGGGAAGCCATTACCCCTGCGAGTATGACCGGGTATTTTTATTCTGTGTTCCCTTTCTAATGACACTCCAATAAAGATTTTCAAATGCCTCAGATTGCGCCAATAACATCGGAGATCTCTGTGTGGCGACGTCCCGCTCAACGAGTACGATAAATAGGAGGGAATTGGATTTTGAAACGGACAAGTAATTGGACTGGAGCAAGACCCTGTTATACAAATTAAAAATTTCATTATTCTTCATGATAACATCTTGAAAGTATCAGTCTTAGTCTGTTGTTCATTCATTGTATCCATTTAATTAGTCTCATTTTATGATATTAAATAAAAAGTTTGACGAAAAGATCAGATTTCTTAAATTGATCTAAAAGTCATCCGACATATCTCATTTGTTTGGTCCTTTCGTCAATACATTGTTACTCCGTATGTATGTGACTTACTCGTCAGTGAGTCACAAAATTACCTAAAATCGACCTCCAATTTCATAGTGGTGTAAAGGTAAGTAGAATTTTCTTATTATTGTTCTTTATATATTGTCAATATTTATTTATACACTAATGTTTTCGTATGTTCGACAAGATACAGTTTGTGCGCCAACCGATGTAAGTGAACGTGAATATTAATGTTGTCCTGAATATTCACCCCGTCGTATAATTCTGTTATTTGTTAGGGCACGGAATTAGACACATTTTTCGCTACAGGAATAAGACGGGAGGGCGGAATTATTTCCTCTTCATTAGCTTTAAACAGAAAAAAATGGAAAAGAAAACATGAAGGGCCACGAGGCATTGCAAATAGTAAATACTGACATTTCTTTGGTTCCGCGGTCGGTTTTCCTCTTGTCAGATTTAATACTCCTTGTTCCCCCCCCACCCCTCCCCCAGCCAGGACTCAACTTTTGTTTCGGCGAAACGAAAGAAAAAGTGATAGAGAGTGGGAGGGAGGCATGCAAAGGGAAAAAGAAAACGAAAGCCGGGGGAAATGAATAAGTCAAGACGGTTGTTTAAACAAACGGTTTGGGAAAGGGGGCTCGGCCCCCGTCGCTCGGGCCCGAATAATATTCCACCGGCTAGAAATTAAATTTCATTTAAGATCCCTTTGTTATCGTGGGTCCCTTGAAAAAGGGAAGATTTCTTTTTTTTATAATTCTCAGAAGGGATGGAATGAAAGGTTGCGATCACCTGACCCGGTTGGAAGCAAACACGAACGATATTTTAAAAATGAATACTAGTCTCATGAAAAGATTCTTTCGTAATTATCGCATACATCAACACCTTAAACTATAGACTTGGATTAGTACTTCCCCAGAAACATATATCGAGAAACTACATGGATATTTAGTCGGTTATTCTAAATAGAGAAAGCGGGGGGTAAATAATGTAATAGCTTAATTTGACAACGCCTTCCTTTCTATTGACGTACATGTATTTAGTTTCAGGCAGTGCATTGAAGTTAAAATCTCTAATTTAAATATATAATGAGGAATCTTCCTCATCTTAGATGGCACACCGATTAAAATTTACTTCTTACATTTCTTATTCACCATTTAAAACGAGTCAAAATTCATTAATTTGCAAATTCGCTCTTAAATTATAATATTAAAAATTATAATATGCGCATTTTTTCGCCTTCTCAAGACTAGGACTTAATTCTCCTTCTCCCCTCCTCTCCCCTGAATTTACCACCATCCTCATTCTCGTTCTACCCCTTTTTCTCTCTCTCTCTCTCTCACACACACACACACACCAATCTTATTCCGATTTTATTACTTCATTAGACTGTGGGGAGGGCAAGGAGCTCACCTCGGCCGGTGCGGCCGCTTATTAAATCCGCGGGTCGGAGTTTTATTAAAACTTAATTTATTCTTCGGTCGGAACTGGGCGGACCCAAACTGTTCTACGGTTTAACGAGCCGCCAATTAGGTGCGGGAGAGCACTTTGGAGGCACGATTTAATATTTAATAAAGTCTCGAGACAGAGAAGAATAATCCAGAATGGCGACGGCTGGGAGCTTCGGCATTATTGAAAATCGGGACCGTATTGTGGGAGGAGTCGAGGAACTGAAAATATCAGCGCCGAACGTCGAAGAGTGACAAGTTCGCTCACACGACTAATAAATAAGCCCTCGGTGGAGAATTTAAATTTATACAATATAAAGGAGGAGGGATAGGTATCGGTAATTTCTCTGAACAGTACTCGGCTGCAGGTATGTTAGGTTTACTAATTTCCGACTGCATAGCAAACTGGGTCTTCCTCCCTATCTACATATGCAAAATTCCACCGCCAACTTCCACCACTAGTAAAACCGATGGCGGGAGGTGTTCATTAGCCTGCCGCTCCATCGAATATGTACCGTTTGTATTATTCCCGAAGTACAGCTACACGCACTATTTTATTTAACAACATGAAACATAGACTCTGAAACTATCTGGTGGAAAAAATGGAGTACAAAATGATTTTATACAAATTAAGATTATTGAAACAATTAAGTAGCGCATAAGGCAATAAAAAATATAGTATGCCTCCAATACATTAGTCCGTGACTTACATTGTTGTAACTTAAGCGTTTTTATTAATATGTCCAGTTTGATAATTTTTTTATGTTATCATTCTCGCATATATGGAGTAAAATGAAGATACCTTATTTCTTAAAATATTAATGCCATTGATAATTGTCCTAAAATATTTCTGTCACCTTTATTATAAATAAGATCCTGATTTTATTTCAAGTTTGACGTTATTCCTGAGGTTATCGGAATCTGACTGCAATTGATGGGCAAGCGCGGACTCCGATTCCCAGAAGACCAGCCCCCACCAAACAAAGATCGTAATTCTTCTCTCTTGTCCCGCGGGGAGTTTGAAGAGGGCATTATTCTATACTGACCGTTGGGAAGGCCGATATTGGTATTGATATGGTCCTCGTTCCGCTTAAGTGCTTTCCACTGTTGCTATAATGGTGCGCGGAGTGGTGGGGGGCTTCTTCAGGCCTGGGCCCAGACTTTGTTAGATCGGGTCAACAAACCTCTTCTTCTTTTGAAAAATATCCACCGTCGTTTATTAATTTCATGGGCGCAAAGGGCACTGAGGAGCCGAGGATGATAAATCTACATCAAAAGATGTTTTTCATACGAAAATTAGTATTTTATATTAAATAGTCAGAGATCACTCATAAAATCAATTACAGTGTTGAATTTCTGAAATAAATATTTCTAAAACAAACAGAAATTCACCTTTATTCATTACAAAACTTGTTTCTACTGAGGATGACGCCTGCCGTACGTCGACGAGAGACAACGTTACTTTTACTCTATAATTTCTCCATATTCTACGATCTTGATCAATTTTATCAGCTATAAAGTTTATTATAATTCATGTAATAATAAGATTATGTCCAAATTTAATTTAATTATGTAGAGGAATGTATGTTTCATGATTGTAAATGGAGCCAACTTTGAATTGGTTATGTGATCCACCCACCTACTGGCGGATAGGTATTGAAGTAAAAAACCGAACCAGCGAGCAGAGACGGACGATTACAAGAGACACCAGTGAAGTTCAAAGGATAGTCGGATGTCGGGGTGTGTGTGTGTGTGTGTGTATATATATATATATATATATATATATATATATATATATATATATAAAATATCGTCCGTGTTTCGAACTACATGGAACGGACAAAAGCCCAGTTCTAAAAATATACTTTGTTCTGTCCCCTATTCAACGTTGGGCAAAAAAAAGGGCACGCGATCCTTTCACAAATACCGAAATAACAAAACCAGTTTTTGGACGCCGGTTCTGCGGAGTTCAATTTAATTGCCGGCCGGGCACCAAATGAATTTTCAACGAACGGTCATCCCCGGCCGTACAATTAGGGGCCTAAGGGCTAGGTGGGACCTCCCCTCCACCACAGCTGTCCAGCGGGCCGCTTTTATTTTTAACACCGATAAATATTTACGGAGCCGCCATATTACAGTGTTTTACTTCCGGTTCGGGCCAGTAAACTGGCAGCCGCGACAAAGTCAACCCTGCTGCAAAAAAGCTCGCTAACGATCTCTGGAACACTAATTAAGGCGGTCTGAAAGAAGGGGATTTATATTAAAACGTCTGCTTAAACTCCACTTACACTGTTTTCGAATAAACATTGTATGGACATTTTAAATCAGTATTTTCAATGAAAATTCATATATCGGCGCGCTTGCACCGAAAAACTAGAGCCCCCTGAGGGTGGTGCGGAAATGTACTTAACTAAAGTTCGTTCTAGATTACTAAATATTAACCTTTTTCAATAAATTTTGGATCAACAGGAAAACTTTTATGATCGTAAATACACAATACCAGATAGATTTCCCGTCATATATTTGGAAGTCAGAACCTAATAGTTGTGACCAGTTGTGTGAACAAATATTTATTTGTCCGATAATCCCACAATTATTTAAGCCGATTATCACAATCCCTCCCAACCCAAATAAGACAAACAACACATAACAAGATATATATATATATATATATATATATATATATATATATATATATATATATACGACAAACAGACAGCCACCACAATACAAGTGACAGTGACAGTGCAGTACCGGTTATTTTTCATTCGTATCAAGTAATTTTTATCTTGTTAATAATAGACAATTAAGACAGTGAACAGTTTTGATTCATTCATCCCTACAAACAGTTAGTGTGGCATTTAACTTAAGTATTGCGAATTTAGTTAGCAATCCCGACAATATTTTATTTTAATTACAAAACCGGGTTTTCAAAAAGGCCGAACGAAATTGTTAGGTCCCAGAAATAACCTACAATACAATATTCGGCATGAAAATAACCGCCGTTGTAATTAACCAAATTCCTCGTACAATTTTAGAAACACGAATTTAATAGGCCGTATTAATTCGAGGCCGGGAGGGAGGGGAAAGGTAGAAATTAAAAGGCAGGGATGATACAACGAACACTGCCGCTGTCAGCTGCAGATATTAAGGGATGTGGTTGGGGGTTTGTGGGAGGGTACACGGGCGTTCACATACAGTCCAATGTTCAGAAGTCCACTGTGTGCCTGTTCCTGGACTCAGCGGCCCGCTGATAAGCCGCCAGATTGATTCTCGGCGTTCGGTCTTTGTTTGTTCGCGAATTCGGACAATGCCATTGTTGAACGATGAACGTTTCGGGGGGATTTGCAATTCAGTTCGGCCGACAATTGGCCGACGGAACAAAAATTATGATAATAAGAGCGGTGGTGAATAGCCACAATGGATATTTCTTGTCCGGGAGAGTGGGCGGTTCATTTCAACGTCCCGACATATTGCCATTTAAATTTTTTTAAACTAAAAGTTGTGTCGTTTTTAAATATCAAAAAGGACAGGGCACAATGCGGTAAATAATTTAATTAAAAAATCGTAGTGGATGTAAACCGTTGTTAACTCTATTAGTGACAGACAGTACAACAACATCAAACCTAACATATATGAAAAAAAGTAATAGCTATGGTATATAATTTATTATATTATATTCTCCTGAAACTGTATAGAATGGAAAAATTATGAACATGCGGTTGACAGTGGGGGTACTGATGACATTCTAGTGTTTCGTACCGATACGGCGTCGTGGATTTGAGTGACAAAAGGTGTGAAATTGTATCCGAAACGCCACAGTCCTACTTGTAAATATCTTAAAAGGCTTTTGTACGAATTTTTTCTTTGTGTTTAATTAGAATCCAAATTTGCGGCAGGCAGTCGTGATACTTTTCGTTTCCTGGACGTGTGGCAAATTGTTTGAAAGACCAAAAGGGGCCATTCGCAGAAAGCGATGGAACCGGGGCTTTCTTCGTTCCCTTTTGTCTAGGGCCGGTTCGAGCATGCGGGATAAAAATTGTCCCCTTCTGGTTTCCTAATTTAGAGCCAGAAAGGAGGAAGCCGTCAGAAATTCGCCTGGAACACGGCGGCGGGGCGTAGGAGCGGCATTCAAGTTTAATCGGACCGCGTTAAAACCATTATAAAGTGGCTTTCCTTTGGATCCCTCGACACGACCCCCACGCCATTACCGGGTTTAAACGCGGCGTCAGTTCCCTCTCACAAAGGGAATGCCTGAAAACGGGGACTCCTTTTTAGACAAGTCGGCCCGCTTCCAGGAACATCTGAATTCGCAGTTAACCCCCGGTCCGACCCCACTTCGGCTGGCAAATTTGAAATATTCAACCGCGGGGCCTAAAACAATTTTCCGGTCGTCGACTGAGTGTATTTGGTACGCCTCTCGAAACACGGTACACTTACCCCACCATCAAGGCCACTCTAAACTGATGAGATTGGGTTTTCCAATTAGTTAATTGGCGATGTCTTAAAATAACCAAGTTGGCATTTCATCAGCGGAGGCATAAAAAATACAGGAGTTCTAAACCCTCCCTTTCTTTATTTTCTTAGTCTTAATAGTATTTTTTATTTTCTTTCGACGTCTTGAAATTTCTTAACTTACCGTTAAATACGAAAAACCGTATCTAAACAATAAAATTCATCTGATATAATTACGATATATTTCCTACTCACAAGTAAATTACATTGCAAATTTAACACGTTAAGTCATCAGAATAATACAACTGGTTTAGCGTATAACTTTTTAGTGCAAATATTTTTTTGAAATTCTTTGTCTTATCGGAGTTGATCACTTATTTAAACCGATCTATTAATAATGACAGAGCTGATATTTATAACGGCGTGGGGCGAGCCGGAGTGGCGAAATTTCAAAGCCGGCAATAGTTGCGGATAGGGCGGCGGGGCCACAATTGAATATTTGAAGAGTTTTCGGTTTCGGGCTTAGGGCCGGCTGCAATTAGAGCGAGACCGCTTTCCGGCCGTTGCGGTCTCCCGCGGCATTAGCCGGGACCGGACAAAAGTCTATTTATTCAGGAGCCGGCACATGAATTTCCAATACTTCATAATACCCGCCACGTCTTCTCCCTGCAGTCTCTAATATTTATCAATGCGCTCCGGTAATTCCTCAACTAGTAGGTTTCTGTCCTACGTATTTAATTTTTAAATTGAATGGTACAATTGGAGAATACGGGAAATGCGCTGTTTGCAAATCAAATTTAATTTTTAATTAGACAAAGAATAGAGGTAATATTTACGTGAGAAGAAACTGAAGTTGACAAATGAATACTGGTCACGCAAAAAACTCTTAATTTGACTGTACAAATAATAGAATTTCGTTGTTGTTTGATTTAACTCCTAGTCCTTGTCCGTGTCAATATGATAGGGTTTTTACCGTATAAAATGTTTTTCGATGCCGTGTTCTATTTTATATGAAATCTAGCTAAAATATCTTTCCGTATTCGATAACACATTCAATGTTGAAAATTAACAATGAAATCACTAGAGTTTATTGTCAATATTCCAGCAATCGAATTATTACTAACACGTAACGTTCTCCAACCTATTCCTGGATTCAACGACCATACATCAGGTACGTTATAAAAAGGAAATTAGTCCGATAAAAGTACGCCTTCGTAGGAGAGTTCCTGAAATGTAGTTTTTTTTATAGAAGTATTCCGGCATTTGATCGATAGCTGCGGCCCCACGCTGTGCGAGAGGTCCAACGCGTCCGAGTAAGACGGCCTTGCGACCAAAGATTTAGAGAGAAATAGGAACCGATTTTACCTGACTTAATTACCAAATAAACTTTAAAAAAAATTATATCGGCCCTTTATATTATTTTCTACTGAGCGTGATGTGAGCGAGTTTCGTGTTTCAAATGCTGGTTAAATGAATAATAAAGCGTGTAAACGTTGAAAAAAGCAAAATATTGTTTCTATAAAATTCAAAATATCTTCTCGCCTTCTGGCCCGCCGCTCAGGTAACTAGAGTCAAGGTTCAAGCTCAGCGGCGTTTCACTAGCGTTGAATACTAATGGAAATTTATGCAAATGATTTAATTTCATTACGTTCAAACTCCGGCCGAGGCTTCTCCATTTTAACCGAACTGACGCTTTTGATATTATATTCATTTTTAAACGGCCGCTTGAACTGCTGAACATGGCTCGTATCCAGCCTTCGCGAGAAAATTATACGAGAAAAATATATCGGAAAATTTCCATAAAATGTTATGGATTAATTAACAGTATGTGAAGGCTTTCAGCTTTTATACATACAATGATAAATAATTTAATTTAATAATTTCGGTTAGGCTAGAAAAAATACGCATTTTTTTAATGATTTAGTAGAAACAAACATCATCTGTTCTTCCAAGTAGAAATGACTTAAAAGACCCATAATTCTGGCGGTAGCTGCAACTGTTTTCATTCCGACCCCGCTTTCGTTCATATTTTTCTACTATTCCATGTTTGAAAGCTCAAAATTCTTGAATGCGACGCTCGGATGAACAACACCGGGTTGTTCCCGTGCACATTCGTTGGGCCAAATCGTAGTCTGCCACGAAACGGACCGGGAGAAAAACTATGATGTAGAAACATTTACGGATAACGAGATTTGTTCTTCGCAACCGGAAAGGAAGATCTGCAAAGAAGAGGAATCGTGCCGAAGTGTAGGAGAATATTTATTTGAAATAAAAAAAATAAATAATTTTTTAAACAACGTCATTTGAAATAATATCTTTCAAAAATTTTGTTTCAAACGAATTATTTTAAATACTAAACTAAGATATTGTGATTTCGAGGAAGAAATACTTTTCTTTCAAATACTTCTAAACCTAAGCATGGTGCCAATTACCAGTGTAGAGGTGCATCAAATGGTAGTATTTAAGGTATATTGTAAAATGTAGGCGGTATAAAATGGATAACTTTCAGGTGTGAGGAAGTTTGAATTGAAAGAAACCTCCGTGTAGCTACGATTGGCAATTCGAGGTGGCGTAAAAAATTGTCCGAGTTCTGTGTAAGAGGTGAGAGTTTTTCACGTGGCATTATTAATTAGGTTGTACCCGACGGGAGAGGGTGGCGCTAGGCCCGGTTCTAAATGAAACTGCTCCTCCACCCCCGTCCTCAATGGCGTTCGATGAATGGGACTTGAAATGTCTTTCTTCAAATGGCCCCGTGGGCATTTGTCCCCCGACCCCACCGCCCCTTTAAGGGTGGAATTGAAATTACAATGGACGGTATCAAACTGTTCTTTTCCGTTTTGTTAAAATGCGTCTCTTTCGATATAACAGTCTGTTAGTTGTGATAACCTTTTGTACAATGTTTTATTTGCGTATTAATTCTAAACAATGCGGTATACAATTTATTGAGTTGTACAGTAAAGAATTACGGAACATAATCTCTGTGGCGATTTGATGAATTTCTTCCGTATTCAAGTTGCAGTCACCTGAAATAATTCTGGCAAGATGCCATTTTACAAATTTTAAATACACCCAAACAAGAAGAAACAGTTCTGCGAGGCCAGGATTAGGTTGATCTAAGAGTAGAAATGAAAGAGACAAAACACTAAAATCTATATGTGTATATCTGGTAAATGTTACAACTTAACTGATAAGAATTCGTAAGTGTTAGTATTCTCAAGGAGTGATGAAGCATAATCGACGCGATTGAATCGATTTACGTCCGGCGATCCAACGTAAGCGGTGGCGATAGAAAGGAATCGAAAGCAATAATAGAAATTGAGGATTCGGTATAACTGTCGGAGATGTAGCGCGCGAAAAGGCGTACAGAAATGATGACGAGCATTGATTATAAAGCCCTCCGGGACCTATCCGTCCGTCCCTATTGGGTCGAAGGGACACATCTCGGTTCCCCCGCTTAATCCGATTTCGATTTCTGGCCCGGTGCATCTCAGAAATTGACGGTCGTTGGGCGAAATGAAACGGCCGTCTACCCGAGATCGCTCCCGGTCCTGTCCCAATGCGGGATGGGACACGAGAACTAATACGGACATTGTGCGAGTACAACCGGATATTGGCGATTGTGAACCGGCCATCATTGTAATAACTGTTCGAGGGTTAACATTCCAGACCGTTGGATATTTCTTTTCCTTGCTTTAATTTTAAACAATACATACTAACTATTAGTAATATTTTATCATTCGCTTATTAAGGAAGGAAGAAAAAAATCTGTTGTCGTTAGGATTCTGAAATATCAGTTTTCATTTTCGATCGAATTTTGTCGAGACGTTTTAAGGGTGAATATCACTTTTTTCAGATAATGATCCTAGGTTTTGTGCACTGTAGACGCGAGAGAATTGAATCGCGATGCGATAACCGCCCTAAATTGAATTTACGATTAGATAATAATCCGCCGTGTCTGGTTCGAGTAAGAGGTTCTCGATTTACACGATTGTTATTCAGCTGTTTGAAACGTGAACACCGAAAGGCCTAAACCAGAAATCGTTTCTACCAAAGAAAGCGATAGAAAGGGGATCTTTGTGGCTTTTAAAAGGGGGCGGGTAGCGCAGAAATTCATATTAATCCGAGGTCGGTAGCGTCGCGTGAGACAATCTGGGCGAGGATCAAAGCCGGGAGTCATAATGCGGTCCGATAATGGCCGGTTTTAAAGGGGCGCGGTGCCGAGACGACAATAGTGCTCTAATAGCGTCCCACTTGGTGATTGCGCCCATTGTCCCTCATCCCACTGCCGGCCTCCGCCATAGTGCCACTGCTCAATGTTTAATAGCGGTTTTCGTATCGCAAGCCGCCTCCCCACCCCCCGTCCAACCAAGAATCCATTAACCGTAAGCGACCTAATGTTTGTTCTTCGAACCGTTCTCCACATCGGCCTATTGTATACATTTGGATCCGTTGGCGCAGATTAGAACACGATGCCGGAAACAGCTATAAGCGCCCTGTTTAAATCTAATTCTTTTGCTCTTAACAATCACCTCTGTGAAATTGAACTTTTGAAATACAGAGTGCGGAAATCGGCTTATTCGCCCACGTACCTTCTCTCAAAAAGGTCTCCCCTCTCAATATCTGGCTTCAGTCTCAAAGGGAAGGAATAAAGGGAGACAAGAAATAATGATTTATGTACCGCATCCATGTTGCTGTTGACAATATACAAAATGTTTTTCCATTAACGACATTTGTCGATATCTATTTTCGGTCCTGAACATTTTAACGTTGCGAGATTCACGCCCTCATTTTCCATAACCGTAGACCAAATTATTAGTATTAAATAGAAATAAGTTTTGAAAGGTATGATATTCATACCTGGCACTGAGAACGAATTCATGATATACCTGTCCTCCTTCATTTTTAGGATTACACTGCAATGTGGATGCCATATTTAGATACACTTCAGACCATATACATGTCTCAGAATTGACTACGCCGAACACGATGCAGCGAATCGCTTCCAATTAACTCGGGTTCCCTATTTAAGGGGGGGGTGGAAAATTGACCCTCCCCCGCCCGGCCACGAACTCGAAGGCGTTGACTAATCGCCGGAATCAACAATTCTGATTTGCATGCTAACGAAACCGCCCGAACCACTTCCCCATCAGACCAGACCGTTCTCCTCCATCACTTACTTGGCCTGCAATTAAGGTTTCAATTAGCCGAGATGACTTATTGGGGGAAAGAACGCAACGGCGAGGGGGGGGGCGCCTGCCAGCGGTGAAATTACAGCGATGTAGGCAGTAACGATTAACGTTAAATGAAAGTGCTTAAATTGCTTCCAATCGTGAGAAATTATCTTGCTTATTTTTAATTTTGCCTTCAAGTAAGTAATTATTGTTAAGGGAAGATAAATACAGCCACAGTCATAAAATTAGTGTTTTAACAAAAATATCCTTTCAATGTACTATAAAATTTGTCTATGATTTATTTCTCGTTTGTATTATCCTATAATCTCTATTTAAATGTATCTAAACTGATTTTATGTATTAAACGTTTAGTACTTGAAGTTTTTAGTGTTAAACATTTCCGCACATACTTTGCCTTCCGTCTTTCTCCGAAATAGCGGAGTTAGCGTTTGCACTTCGCGAGATGCAACGCCGTTTCTTCAGAAAAATTCACGGTCGGTTATAAGCGCCAACGCATCAGAGGTTCGGAATCTGCAATATACTAGAGATCCCAACCCGTGATAAAATAAAATTTTATCTTCGTAATAAAACTGAGTACGTGGCCTTCACTAAAATACCAGTTTCATCAAAATATCACAGGCTTCGTTAAATTCATAAATTATTTACTCGGCACCGGTCAACAACCGACTTGAATTCATCGGCCCCCAAGTAAGTTGTACAAATGGACCGCCGCCGTTGCGGGGTCCGAGTCTCCCACCGCAGTGAAAAATTGATTGGTAAAACACTGAAATTTTTACGAATCGAATTTGAAACGAGGGCCGTAATAGCATTTTTAAGTTGTTTTCATTTCACTTTTCCCCGGTTTTAATCAGGTACTGAATACAAATATTCAGGAACATCGAGGTCTTTAATTAAATTTACATCCATTTTACGGACTACAGATATAATTTTTTTTTTATTCTTTCTTCCGGGTGATATTTGTTTTCTTTTCAATATTGCCTGGCGACAGGTCCCTTTAAGGGCTCTGAGGGGTGATGTGCTATCGTATTCCGACGAAGGGCGCGCTTATGTCCATCAGTGGACACGATGCATCGATTGGTCGTGGAGCCGCCGCTGTCGCTAATGAAACCGTCTTCCGTTCAGAAATTGTTTACCCATTTGTCCTGCTCTGAGGGCGCGGGTCGATAAACTGTGTTGGCCGAGGGCGGGCGGAATTGGGCGTACCGCAGACCCGGCCCCCCCCATCGCCCCTCATCCCGCCTCATCCCCAACACACACCCGATGGATGGATTAGCGGGCCCTCTCCGAATGGCCTCTGACGCTCACTTCGATTGGGAGCCGCATTGATTAATTGAACATTGATGTGCGCCGACAGCGCCGAACAGATATGTCCCGGATTATTTACAGTTTACAGTGTTCCAAAACGGCTTTCTTCCGGCTAAATGAATAGGAATTACGGGACGTAAATTAAAAACATATCCGGCGAATCTTTAACCTTTTTTGCCCTTATTCCATTCAGAAAATTCCATTTAGAGGTATCCGACTACCACAGGGAATATAGTTGTTGATTCTCAATATAATAATGAACTAGGGATAGTATTAAACCGACTTTTGAAATTTCCTGGCCAATAAGATGAAGATCTGGCTTGTGGAGATCCGCTAAGGTTTGGACGATTATCAATCTTGCGATCTTCTGTCTCCACACACATTTTCCCTAAGGGAGAGCGGTTTCGGGTTCTCCCCATTGACGGTAGCGTTGCGTCAGCAAATTAGTGAAATAGGAATTGGATATATGACTATCTATTGAGATTCTCAAAAACAAATAATATTCAAAACGGATAAAAATATTATAATGGGATTTTGTCTCCCCACAAGTCTCTTGAATACAAGTATATACTTCAATATAATTTAATTAATGAGAACATCAATGCGCCCCTTTTTGAATAAACCCATCGCCTCGAGTTTCGTTATCAATTCTGTTAATGTTTTCTTAAAATGAGCGACTAAGCGAAGTTTAATCTGCGCCAACCCCATTTTAAATGAGGAAACTTTTCGAATGTTTTAACACTTCAGATTTATTGAAGTTGCGTACTTGTCTGACCGTCGACGACTTAATTTCGCGGACGTGAAAATGCAGACGCCGCGCACTTAAAAAACCAATATACGTTCAAAGCGAAATCATTTTTACGAATGAATTTATAATCGCTGAAAATTATGAATCACTATAATTTACAATGAAATGAATTTCATGTTGTCCGGCCTTATCCGGTAAAAACCGTTTACAAAAAACAAAAATATTCAAGTCTGCATCAGATTCAAATAATGTGCTTGTCAAATCCGATTTCATGTGAAATTGCAAGAAAACAATGACATTTAGATCCACAGAACGTTAGGTTATGTAACATATATCATAATTTCGTACAGATTTTAATGTGCCTATTTTAATGTGCAATATTACGATCCAAAAATATTAATTAAAAGCACGAAAATAGCTTGTGATAGCTTGAAATCTACGCATTTATTAAATACGTATATTTGTATACATTAATCTAAAATTATTTTAATTATTTTTATTGCGTACTAAACTAAATTCCCAAATTTGAACTTATTACAATCAAATTTGACAGAGTATATTACATATATATTGAAATATAGAGTTTTAATCAATGATTTGTGAATATATTCCTCAATTAACCTGAACTGAAACGTATTACAAGATAATGTCTATGAGAATTATAAAGTCTATATATATGCATTGTGCACTATTATTTTCGACTGTTCTCTTAGGTTGACTGGATTCTGTTTTACACTGTACACTAGCGTTAGGACTTTGCATTTAATAAGTCCAATCATGTAATAGAGAATGAGTACAATAGTGCCATTTTACGAGGTTGAATCGTGGCCTAATGCTGGATTTAAGTCGGGGCCTAAATATCGATAACTGGCGGTCCCTTTTGAAGGGACGATTCGCCGCCCCCCATCTGGGGGTCCGCCAGGCCCCACTTAAGCCCCAATTATTTCCGTCGCGATCGAAAAAAAAAGAAAGAAAAAGTGGACTGGGGCCGATTGGGCCCAATTCAGAAGTCCACTTCGCACGTCCCAGTCCTCTCACGTACCGCCGTTTACCGTAAAATGGATACACTCGACGCTCGCTAACAGAAGGGAGTCAAGTAACTATTTTCAACACCAACGAGTTACATTATCTAATTTTCTGTACAGAATTGAACGGTAATACTATGCATTAGATTGCTCGTGTTTAATGAAACGAAGGAAAAAATTATTGGATCAAAAGACGGCCTATAAATGTTGTAATTATTAACACTAAACGTCGGATATTCCCGTTCAAATGTCGGTATAAAATGCCCGATACTCGTTTATTTGAAATTCTGATTTAGTACAATATTTTATTATTTAAAACGAGAATATTTTATAGCAAATTGTATGTAATACCTGATGAGTTTACTACATGCTTAGTCGCAGGCCAGTTTGGATATCTCACTGGCGATAATATTGAACCTGTCCTCACTCTTGGAAAACGCATTATAAAATCTGTTTTTTTTCTCAACCCTGAATAAATTTTGCCTTTCGGTGTTCCAGCAGGATGGATTATTTATTCCGGCCTCTAGTGGGGAGCTCCCTGGGTGTGGTCCGTTTTGCTGCAAATTGTTCTGATACATTAAAATGTAGGTATAAATGAAACCGGATACGGATTATTTATTGTAAACGGGGCGATACTACAGTGTAACGCTCGGAAGTAGCGCTGGTTAACATCAACGGCGCCGTGTGGACACTGCTCATCTGTACGGGCGATGTTGACCCGCACAACTTCCGAGCATTTCCTTGTAGTATCGCCCCGGTTCAAGGCACTGCTCAGAAGAGAGTCACTGAATTCAATAGAAGGTCGAATCATTTATAATATAAACTGTTGACAGTTCAACTGTCTGCAGCTTGATGTGCCACTTCCTAAGTTGTACTGCCTGCTTAAAGTTTAGTCGCAGGCCTGATGATGTATCGCACGGGTGAAAATATTCGACCTATAAAATCGTTTTTTTTTCAACCCCGGAATAAATTTAACCGCTCGGTTAAACCCAAATTACGGTGTTTAACTCTGGAAGTATTCGCTAGAAAGAAAAAAAAACTGTGTAATACCCGGAGAGGAACAGGGCGGAGAGTTTTATGCTCGCGGGGCGCCCTTTTATAACCGGGGCCCTTTTCTGGCCTGTCTTGATGCGGTCCCTTCCTCTTTTTTTCTGCCCGCTCTCAACTGTCAGAGTGGGACGTCAAATTTGCATTCTCCTCTTTTGCAGTCGGTAAACACTGGCGTCCGTATTGTGCAACAACACAGCCTCCAAGGACTCCAAAGTGAAGCATCCCTGCCCATTCTATAGTAGTGCTCCTGGTGAAACGAATATGTTGTCATAAGCGTCGTAAACATAACTTTCATCCTACCGCGCAATAAATTACATTATAGCAATCGATAAACATAATTATAAACACATTGAAACATTTCGCCGCCTATTAGTTCATAATATTTCAGAAATAAAACTGAATTTTATATTGTGCTACGTAAAAACCGACGCATTTACATTTTGATTGATTATTTCATTAAATGTTGTTTTCTCTGATGTTTATTCAGTTTCAAACTGCACAATTTGAGAATGCTGCTGTCCTCCGCTCCGAATTTGCTGGTGGTCTATCGATTACTGCTATTTACAGAAATTAATTAACTCTCGCGGGATTAATTAAAGGAATTATAATAATGAAAATGATTACTCCGAAGAATAACTCAATCCGGTGTGATATCCAAATGGCGATTAGGTGTAATATAATGTGCCATAAACAGTGGACTGTAAATAAACTTACTTTTGTGTTCCACGTCATTAAGATTGTTTCATTGCGCCACCTAATTAATTAGTTCTAGTTTCATTATCTGGATGATGAAAAAAAATCAGAAAAACTCTTCCCAATTAAGAGTAACACTGATATAATTTATTATTGTACTCCGTTACTTGTAAAAAAAATTATATATACAACATAAATCATCTATTTGTCTCCCAAGTAGCCCTGATCCTAATCACAGCAACCGATTATTTGACCCTCTCATTTTATCCATAACTCGGTCGCCGGAAATATTTTCGGTGCAGATATATGTCCGATTTTTTCGGGAAACATTCCTCAGTGATGAAAGACCGGAATTTATTTCATATTAATGTTCCGGCGTGGTGTGAAATTCTCTCCCTTAATTTCATTCGATTCCAATTTCAATTCAATCGCAAATTTTAATTAATAACTAACACGAATAATGTGGTATAACGTTCCCGGATATATTTGTACGTTACATATATTTTTCGCCTGCTGTAAACTTTTATATATACAACGTTGTTACCGTTCCGTATATTTATTTAAAATAAATGGTAACATCTCCTATATTTTAAAATGTATCGGCGGGGTCGCATTGAATACTGATGACTTATTAATATTCGCGCTGCGAGTTTCCATATTTTTTTATTCCCCGCCCTTGCGTCCCAACATCGGCCGAATAAAATTTGAATTTATCGCACAGGGCCCGGTTCGGGTTCATCGATGGGCCCATTGTGAGGTAACCAGCCAGCGTGGACTGGGGGAAGGCTTCTCAGCCCTGAATTATGCATTGACCGTGTCCGAGCAGATTTTACCGTTTTGGTAACTTCGATTCGAATATTAAATCAAAACAGAAGCGATTTAGCGTCCTGTCACCATTGTCACTGCCATTAAGTAACTGGCGTATCAATACTTCACTTCTACCAATAGTAGAGATTTATTTCTACTAAGAAACGAGTATTTTATTACTGGTAGCGAAGCAGTAAGTTTTCAATTATGACAACTGGGCCCCAGATATAACACTAAGACCCAATGCATTCCGTATTAAGAAAATGGTGTTTTATTTTTACTCGGTCAGGGTGGAACGGCTGCGCACTTACCGCCGAGCCTCAGTATCGGGCGGGAAGTGATAGGCTTCATGCACTGATAAAACCTCGAGTGTAAAACTTTAAAACTGGATTCCGAAAGTGTCCGAGCGGAAAGTACATTGTAGGGAAAAACCTTGGCGACGTTATACGACCACTCAAATTTTTATTCATTTTAATCTCTCGCCTCTCAATCGCCTTCGAAGGGCTCTTATATTGCCAGCTTTTATGCCCCAATACACCGTCCCCTCCAAAGGCGATCCGGGGATAAATTCGGGTGCACGGGAAACTATTTTCGTCCCTGTAATCCTCGTTTTATGATACAAGTTACCATCAGTCTGATTATTAAAAAAAAGGGGAAATTTGAATTACAGGAGGATTCCAACTTTACGAATATATTTTCAGTCAATGTGCGCATAAAACTCGATGTCGTGGGCTGTAATTTCCGAGAGTACACTGTCTACTTAATTATATTAAAGAAGCGATACAAAAATCAATGTAAATATAAGTCTTAAACATATCGTTGCTGTGATGTTAGTCAGAAGACTTTGTATCTTATGATAATTTTGTAATTGAATATAGACAAGGAGCGTTTCAGAGAAGCATCAAAAATTAAATTAGAAACGTTTTCACTGCTCGCATTATCTCGGTGTGTTTGTTTACCTTGTACGAAACGTGGTGATAGTACGGAAGCAAGAACATCGTTTGTGACGATAACTGTTGTATCAAGCACGGCATCGCGTTGTTCAGCGCGCTTTGCCCATTTTCGGACGCTCTACACATAAACTCAATTTAATCCGGAGGAAAATAGACAGTAACCGTTCCACAATAAGTAAATTAACATCTAGTAATTAATTGTTTGGCTATTAATTAAACGGCTTTCATTTGCTCGGAATATACAAATGAGGTCATTACGAAGTTCCGAATAATAAATAATATATTTATTTATTATATTATATATGATTTTTATTTATTATGTAATTTATTACATATATTAAATCAACTAATTTTGCCAATGATAACAACTTCCCTCCATTCTATCGAGATATTTACATCGCAACTCGACACAGTAGCCGGCGCCCTAAACTCTCTTGATACTAAACCCTCCCAACGCACCGGAATAAACGGCGTGCATCAACAGCGCCATCCCGCATTAATGTCCGATACAAATTCCCGCGGCTCACCAGTAGAGGAACCTCAACATCAATTTGAACCCCTTTATCCTCCAATTACCTACAAGAAGACACCCAGAAACTATCGAGAAGAGGTACTGCGGTAATATGTCACATTCGAGTTTATGAATATTATATTTTTCAGTCACGTTCCTGAGAAAGTCGACCACGCAAAATTTTCTTTCAAATATATTGTTGAGCACATGTACAATTATTACAGTACAATTTCTGTTGAAAATTAAATGTTATAAAGCCTAATAGGGTCTTCTGATATTGCGTTGATTATATTTTTTATTCTAAACGCTCTTTTTTCAAAAAAGGAATGTTATCAAGCCAACAGTCACTCTAATAAAGGAAGGAGCCCGCCGCGCACATAGCCCGGATTTTTTTGCGTGTCAGTGCGTTCAATCGCTAGACAGAATTACATTCAAATGAAATTTCATTCAGAGCCGTCCACAGACGAGTTTCCATGGCGGTGCTTTCACCGGCATTCTTCGCAGAGTTGAACTGTAAAAATCGTCACCACTTTTTAGGAGGAAAATAGCCATCAGTTCTTCAGAATTGTCGGCTTAATACAGCTTGCAAACTTTTGTTCGTTCTTATTTTTGAACACTCATACTGGAAAAAAATTATTATACTCAATGAAGCGAAATTCTGTTAACTCTAAACCAGCGATATAATAACTGAAAGTATAACAGTAAAGCCATCGCAGGCCGGATAAATAAATAAATAAATAAATAAATATATATATATATATATATATATATATATATATATATATGTGTGTGTGTATGCGTCTTACAATCTTGAATATTTATTCGAATTTATTCCGTAACTGATCCGTACAGGCGGAACTAAACTTGGAACGGGAATGCGGGCAATGTCGATGTCAAACCAAGCGGAGTGGGGTATACTGGATTAGGAAAAATAGAATCCGCGTGACCCAATTTATGGGCTTATTTGGGCTCAAAATCCGCCGCGTTTATAGTGACAGCCAATATGGAACCGTCATTTGTTACGTCCCGCGATGGGAAAACACCTGACAGGGCACGAGAGCCGGTATTGATCAGAGCCAACCGAAATCGTGGAATAATAAAAAACCGAAAAAGTTCTGCGAAGCCATTAAATCTGTCTAGCACTAGTAATGTTATTTTTGAATTTATACCAGCCAATATTAACGCATATAAACGATAACAATGGTAGAAATATAATTTTTATATTTCTAACCCGACTTACATTTGTTATCGACGGTTTTTAATATCATTCTTGCAACAAGCTGCATTGGGCCAAATCGGAGCCCAATACAGGGGTTCGCAAGAACATACAAAATTATGAAACTGTATCCTCCATCGGAGCATTATCGAAATATCATTTCAGCAGTTCAAAAATCATAAGACATTCAATTGTGATAAAATATTTAGAGGGAAAAAACCTTTTTATATCTATAAAATATACAGAGGATTATCGGTTAATTCAATTGAATCTTGAGTGTCAAGTCCACTCGTAGTAACCTTAAAATTCTACAGAGGCCCTTTTGACTCTACACGGTTGTTAACCCGAGCCGGTGCTGTTGGTCTTGGCGGGCGGATTGTGGGAATACTTGCGGGAATAGCGTGGGCCAGAAGTAAGGGGGATAGTTCCCCACCGAGCTGCAGTGCCAAGCGGCCGTCCACGCGGCCCAACTTGGGCCGAACCCGACCGCAGATGTTTCCAACGGGGCAATCATTTTCGTTTACGGCCCAGATCTAATGGGGGACAACAACGAACCGCTATAGAGCTAGCGGTAAATTATGAAATTCTAACACGTAACGTGTTGTGGGAGATATCTATTCAAACCAATTAATAAACCCTCGATTATTTGAATCTGGCCACATTCGCCATTGAATAATGTACATAGATATTCATGAGTTTGATACAGCAATAAGGATCTAATAAACACAGTCAATTTTAGCTGTTTCAAACTCTTATCTTCTGAATTGTCTCGAACTAAACATTTCCCGGCCAGAAACTTTAAATCCTAATACGATTTTCTACTAACAAATAAACTGAGAAAGCCGGAATCAGAATCCAATGAAAATATAACGCCTCCAATTCACAGCGAATATATCCGTACAGCATTTTATGTATGAACGAGGTCATTAGAGGCATATCTATAGTCCGGACAGAATATTGAAATGGTAGCGGATAATATTGTTGTCCGCCTGTGCGTCCCGGTGAAATAATTGAATTTACTCTGTAATATTAATCAATCGAATAGCGAGCGGAGACGGTTCTTTTGGGGGGAGGGAGGGGCGTTACCCGGTACTAATTGAGAAAGGTTAATTAATAGGGAGGCCTACACGGGGCAGCCCTTTGTTCGATGGCCGAATGCGAGTCTATGAGAATGGGGGGGGGGGGTTTTATGGAGCGCAACGCCAAACCGGAGTTGCAGAAGGAAAGTAATTAATGGTACAATAAATGCGGCCTTTTTCCGCACAACGCTAAATGTGAAATTTTCGTTACAGAATATTCAAAGGGTGCTAGATTCGAATGACGCCCGATACAATTAACACCATGATTGTCAATCCCAACTCAGCCCATTAGATCTTATAATAAACCAGATTCGGCTATCAGTAATTTGACTGAAAGCTGATAAATTCTTATAATGCATACAATCGATTTATAAATAGTTAACATGTACAACAGGCATGATGACAAAAACACCGGAACTTATATAATTCCGTTAATTATTGTCAGTGTGATTTTAAGAAGATAGTTTCGAAATTAGTTAACGTAAAAATCTGCGTTTTGCTCGCATGCAAAAAGCACGGACCACAGAAGCGTCGCTAATCCGAAGCGGGTGTCCCAACGCCGCTTGATTTATCGTACTCTTCCCCCTAGGACCAACTTCCGCCCTCGCCTCTCCCTTACGTATTTTTTTTATTTCTTTTTTTCTCCTCTCCCTTTCTCTCTCTTTCTCTCGAGGGTCGAAAACAAAGAGACATTTGTAAAAACTGTAATGGGGCCCACCTTTAAACCGAGTACCGGGTTCTTGCCGTTGTGAAATATCGCCCGCCTATATTTCACCGGCTGACGGCACCGGGACCGGGGACCCGGCACAAGAATTCTCGTTAATCCCAACTATTGTGTACTTGAACGGTGGCATCAATCTAACACGGACCATTTATTTTTATTCGGACAGGTGGTTGTAAGAGTTATTTTACGAGATACAACTATTTAAATTCCGAAATAGAATTTTCTTAATCATCTCGATATTGGAATTGTTTGAGAATGCCGAATTTTACAATTAATTGTGACTGGAATAGATTGGAATTTAATCAGTAATTAATACAATTAATAATTAATCAAAATCATGAGGTAGAAATAAGAACTGGAATACCTTTCAAATATTATAAATTCGCATAAATTATCAATTCCAATTTTCCACATTCTACTAATTTGCCATTTCACTATTACCTAGAATCAAGAAAAATGTTTTATCCAATTGCCTACTCCAGGCTAATTCCGGCCTTAATATCGCGCGACATATTTTGTTTTTATTTCTAATCCTCTACTCTGACTGTATCCTTTAATTTCAAACTTGCACTCAAAGAAATTGAAATACGAGAAGCGATATTGAAATCGGAAATAATTTATAAGCTAATTGCTCGGGTCCCAATTAGCCGATACATTGTTGCGGTTCCCTGTGTTTAGTTCCTTTGACGGTGGCAAAAAACTTTGTGCCCCGCGGAAAGGAGAAAGGAACAAAGAGGCTTCGTTACATACCTAATTCCCTGCCTTTTATCCCCTAATTGGGAGAATGGATACCTCTTAAAAATAATGCCGACTATTCCCCGCCATGTACCGGCCATGAAACTTCTGATAACATGACTGAAAATATATACAATTTATTTTTTTGTTCACGTTCGTATCTTGTGTTTAAGTTGCAAAGTTCCACTGATTTATTATAAATTTTATTATAAATTAGGTCCAATAATTAAAGAAGAAAAATGTCTGCAATGAAATCTTTGTTTGACGCGGAAAACATTCCAGAATGGTGCTCGTCGGTCACAGTTATTTCTTAATTTTCCAAAGACGACTTGCCAACGAAAAATGGAATTTTGAGGTTAGAAACAGAACAATATTTCTTAAATAATAATGATAGTCAGGTTACCCACATACTCCTGTGAAAGTATCATGCCCTCTTTCCGACTGTTTGTTCTCAACTGATATACGTGTCTTTAATTATTGTATGACCCACGTAGATATCTGACCACTTTACGAATTCTGAACTTTAAGAAATCGTTTAGAAATTAATCTTTATTATTTATCAAGGAGGATTAGCATCATTTTATCAATGATAAGCGAAGTTAAGCTGTCTTAACTGATAACGAAAACCAGTCGCCGATACTTTAATTTACGGCCAAATATTATAAAGATCATTTTAAACCTGATACTGAAAGATTCAATTAATTTTATATTGTTCTTGTCTTTATTATAGAACGGATATTAATTGTGGACTAGATATCACGCGTCTCACGCGTTGTTATAATTATGCGTTCGAAATCCCGGCGATATTATTAACAGGCGGGCATTGTAATAGAGGAATATTATTATTATTATATTTCGAATTTCCGTTGGCGGCAATATGAGAAGGTCTGGAGCAGGGTTTCTGTCCAGAGACCGCGTACGTGGTCCGGGATATTTCCCCGGAGAGCGGGAAGGGCCTTCGCCGAGGGACCGACCAATAATATGCCCCTCTATATATTGAATTCATTTCTTTCCTCACTTAATCCACGTGAAACACTTGGATTTGGCACCGCAATACTGAAACAAAACAGTGGCCGCGTGAGTAGGGGTTTCTTTTTAGTTGTTATACAGAATTCACACATCAGTTCTAGGCGGAGAGTTTTCATTCGTATTTAATAATTCCATGTGCCAACCGTAACGAAGCGACCGCTATATCGCGTATACTATTATGCAATCGGCAGTAGAATTATAGCTGGGCACAAGGACTGTATGTACACACAGATTAAGCCGACTGTAAATTTGCCCTAGGTATTACGCTTCTAATTGTCCCCCCTCCCCCACACCGATTTACACCCGACCAAGACAAATGAATCCTCATTAATACTCGAGTGTATAAAGCATGTAACTGTTTTGAAATTCACTATGCTAATCGTACAATTCGCTCACTTAAGCAGATCACAAATGATAATGGAATTTTCAATATTTATCACACGATCTGTTGCGACTCAAGGAAGTTGATATCAGTGTAAATTAATCTGTGCAACTGATCACCCTACACGTGCGATACATATAGTGTACTACTAAGAGTGTTTTATTTCGACTTTCTGAATAAAGGAATTTCAATACAAAAATAAGAGATAACATAAAATCAATTTGATACCGCTATAAGACAATAATTTAGTTTCTCATTCTTCCTTGCCATTTTTTAATTATTTGTTTATACCTGATTTGTACCGAAAAATTTAAAACCAGAAGAGGCCCAAAAGTAAAACCGGAAGGAGACCTATATTGGCCATCAGACGAGAGTTGATAGTGTCTCATAAGCATCAAAAATTCGTCGAACCGACAATTTTAACGACTATTTTGAAAGTGGGAACAACCGACCGAAGGGTCTACTCGCAACACTTTCAGCGTATAAAATATGCAAAATCCCTGGCGGCCCAAAAATTATTCCGATGCTAATGTTTTTTACTGTCATAACCGTAATGAATATTTAAGTACACGAAGTTTCAAAAGGGGCCGCTGGCGGGATATAAAATATTTAGAAGTAGTTGGGTGGGGGGGCGGAGAGTGAACACTCTGTTCAAGTAAAGCTTAACAAGGCGGACGCGCGACTCGCACACGCACACACATTAACAAGAAACAGTGACGTCAATTTGTACCGGCTCTATCCTTCTATTTCTATTTATGGGCGCCGGTTCCTTTTCTCTTTTATATTTTCCGGGGTCAAGCACCCCCACCACCTCCTCATATTCCTCAAATCTGGACGACCTCAAACCTTATTCAATCACCAAAAGAACCGGAAACGTCTCTTGGAGGCATTTCAATTCAAATGAAAATTTACAAACGTTAAAATGCTTTCAAAGAAAATTAACTGTAACAAAATAAAATATATTGAATATTTTCAATCGGAACAGTAAGTCAGTTTTTTCATATCAGGTTTGATCCTTTGAATAGACGTTCTTGAATTCTGTCTATATTTTATTACATTTTTTCAGTGTAATGAGAACGGTATTACTGCACTCAGACACGAAATACGCGTGATAATATTAGTCAAATAAATTAGATTGCCAATTAAGTACCACCACAGCACTTACTGTGTACAGACATCTTCTGTACTGTTGCTTACAGAAGATAACAGCAGTGATGATATTCTAAACACTAGTGATAACTGAGTTCAGCTCCTTGTTTAGTCGTAATGGCGTAATTGCTACCGCGGACAGGCATTATTAACCGGTTGGTGGTCACGATCTGGCGATACCGGAGAACAAAGCCGGGATTTTGGCATTTCTTCAGGTGGAAAAATGACAGTGAGTTGTTTCCAGTCGGCTTGATTGTCGGGAGCCTCCGATAAAGTGGAACGGCCGCGCTATTGCGATTGATATTTATTTTTATTGCTCGATCGAATAATTTCGTCCCTCGCCGAATCCTCCCGGTTCAAGCGTCCTGGGCACTTGATACAGCCGGCCGACGGTCAAATTACCCGTACAATTTCTAATTAAGCTCACGGTAAAACCGCTATTCGAAAATAAATCTCGGTGGTAAAAACAATTTATTTCCGCCAGAATTATTCCGCGGAATTAGAATCGACGGTCCTCCCATTCAAACTTGATAGGCGGCGACCCCGCTCAACATCTGCTTAGGGCCAAACACAGTTCGGTTATTAATCCACAATCTCCAATTCCGTCGGTTCTAGCGTCACGTACTAAACGTTTCCTATTACTAAATATTCTTTAAATTATTATTCGAAATACGTTAAGGTAGACTCGGATTACGTACCTTTTATGAGGTTATTATTGAAAACTGAGTCCGATCTAGCTTAACAGCAAATAGGCGAGTGAAGAAGTGAAATCGGAGGTTCGATGAAAAATGTATACTATACTGTAATTTTATTCTACTGTAATGTATTTAAATGTATGCTTTATTATAGGGGCGATTCGGTGCATATTTGCACTTCCGCTGACTATGCGTGATATTATTTTTTTTTTATTGTTATTTATCATTTTTGATTATGGGTGGAATTGTTCCAAGAGAATGGGCACTGGAGACTGACTGGGAAAACAGGCCGGCATGAAGTGGTTCGACGGACCCCTAATGGCGTTAGCGACCCTATTCACTTGCTATTATATGAAAGGCGTCCCATCCCGTTCTAACGAGATATTGCTAACCGCATTGCGGGGCGGAGAAAGACCCGCCAGATAGGGAAGGCATTCAGAAAGTGGAACCGGCCCGGAAAGGAATCCTATTCAGCGTCGGTCGGGCCCTTTTCGTTAATGAGCAGAAATTATAATCCGGTACGCTCAGATTACCATTTATAGGGCCGGGTAAAATACATCGGATACATGGTTACCTTGGGGCTCACATCATAATCAGATTAACGTTAGCTCCGAGCCACGGCGATAAATTAGGATTATTAAGTCGCTTTAAGGTAGTGAAATTTGTAAAATATTTTGTAACTTCATACTATTGTAATATAAAGAGATAGATTTAGTTTAATCCGCAGGAGAACATTGATATTACAGTAATTTTTAACAGGTATAACATAGGAGGAGAAAAGTTATGAGTAAGGGTCCCCGCTTCATATTAATCACTTACGCGGGCGGCTGGCTCTTTAATTCAATAGGGCCATCATCATCTCAGATTTAGATTTTAGTTCTAAAATTTTAACACGTTCCAGACACGGCGGTTAGTGCGGAAGCTTTTTTTTTAAAAAAAAGGATCGCGGAATTATTTATTTAAATCGAAACAATGCCAGACAAAACTGCTCAATAACAATAAAAAAATGCCGTTTTCAATAATAGCGTTATTAATTTTGTATCAATCCCAGAACTTAATTAACAATCACAATAATAACAAAATGATGTATTCCAAATTTCGATACTGTTTTCATATCTACAATGTAAATATCTTTCTTTTTCACGGCATACAAATGAAGAGGGAATACGCATCCAGAAATCGTGTTTGCATCCGTTTCAATATTACTAGGCCATATATTGCATTCATTGCTGAACTGTTTATTCTGACATAATAAAGGATATTGAAATGTACCGATTGGTTATTTGGCCGCATTTCAAACATTCCAGTGCTTTGTATTTATGATGGCGTATTAACATTGGGCATACCATCGTCTATCTTACTTTATGGTGGCTTTTGATCAGGAAAATTATCGGATTACCCAGTAGCATCAAAGCCCGGCGAAAGCATAATATTCTCTGATTCCAATCGCTATTTTCGTGATATTGTTAAACCGGCATTCGCTTCATTAGTTAAACATGACCCCGCCTACGACAAAATTATGTGCAATTTACAAGATTACGGTCCTGTATGTCGTTCGTATACAATTATCATTTCTCATTGTGGATTTTAAACTAAATAAGATTGGTGATGAAATATTACTAGAAATAATATTAATACACGAAGCATTGTGACTATGATTTCGTCGCATTGTAACTTTCAAGTTATGAATCCGCTTACGGGGTTCGAAAATATCGTTTGAACACTGTTGGGGAGTTCGGTTTCTGGGTTAACACATGAATTTTCTAGAGGCAATTAACCGACACGTGGACACATGTCATATTTAAGCCTGGCTTTAGTCGGGAGCCGCCCAAATGCGTCATCGGCCCCGCTCCCGGCAATCACAAACGGAATACGGAATTGCGTATGGATTCCTGTATTATTTACTGCGTAAAACCGACAATAATCCGATCCTCTGATGCCGACACTGGGTGAAATTCGGCTAATATAAGGATCGATCGAAATTTTGGAAGTTGGGCGCAAAAATTACATTCTGCGCGCGTTCAGGTTGCGAAATATATTAAACAACAAATAAGACTTTCAACGATCCATTTATTAATTTCAACTCTTAATATTAAACGGAATCTCCCTATTAGAACTATTTACTAATTATAATACTTGAGAATAAATTGAAAGGGCGAAATATATTATAGAATACCTGTTTTGTGGTCTGCGAGGGGTTGGAATACCATAGAGCTCCTGTGTTTCTGGCTGTTTCCGGTTTCGGCTATTCGCCATCTGCAGCAGCGGTGTTAGTCACTTTGACACTTTGGATGTTCTTTGGGGTCCTCGCTGCACTGTCACTGTCACTTGTACTTGTACATCCAAAGTGCCAAAGTGACTAACGCCGTTATTGAAGATGGCGAGCAGCCGAAACCGGTCTAGCAAAAGATCAAACCAGCGAACGGAGACAGAAACAAACCACAACTACAGCGAAATATATACTTTCGGTCGGATCGTATCGGTAGTGTCAGTTTGGAATTTTTAATATTATCCTGTAAACCGTCAGTTCATTCCGCTGTCAGTTGGCAATAAGCACGGACCGGCAGCGACTACCTTCATTCAGACGGCGACCGCAAAGCGTCAAAATTGGTTTTCCTTGAGCCCCCTCAATTCAATCCGGAGCAACGTCCCAACCATCCCCCTCTATTTTCGCGTCCCAAACTCCCTGTCAATAAGGCCGCAGAACAAAATTTCACTTAACTATTGAAGTTTCGAAGTAAAATTGAGGGGATATTACTTTGCCCGTGTTTAATAATACCCACCAGGGGAAGTACGAACCAGAAATTACCTGTTTAAACAGAAGATGTCTTTACAGCTCAAGTTTTTGAGTGATGTTTTTACAGGTTAGCAATAAAAAAACTAAATATATTGCCACTAGAAATATTGCCAGTTGGTAAATAGTTTCTGATGTAATCTAGTAAATCGCATTGGACTGGAAGATAATATAGACTGCATAGAATTAAATTGAAAGCAAGCTCGAATCAATAGACAATCAGTGTGTATTAACAATCTCAGATAACATTAAGGAGAAAAAGACTGGATATGAATGCAATTTGTTACTAAAATCCCCTTTGCCTCGAAGATCTGTACTGGGTTGTTCAAAAGCCTCGCTTCTATTAATGGAATGTAAACGGGCCTAGTAACTCCAGTTTATAAACGGCTCTGAGTTGCCGAGTTATTAAGTTTCGCCGCAAAAGAAAATCCTTTGATGGAATCAACCGCGAGCGGGATGGTGGGTGGTTGGGGCAATGTAAATTCGCCGGAGACGCCCCAAGCCTTGTTTTGACGACAACGTTGTGGAAGTGAGTGTTAAACAAACGATTGTTGGTTGAAAGGGGGCCGGGGATGCCCCCGGGCATTATTGAAACATCAGGCCGCCATCCACCCTTCAGAAAGGATAACTTCATTTAGACAACTCTTAACAAGGTTAGAGTATTACATTGGTTGCGCGGGTGTGGCTCGGTCGGATGGGAGCGGGGGTGAGATAAATTTGAATTACGGGGAAGGGCCCCCCCCAATACCAACTTTCAAAAGGCCCCGATAATTCCATATTGGGAAACATTTTGGGTCGTGTTATGAGCTATTTTCGCCGAACCGCTAATCAAACTGCTGAATTATTGAGGTATAATCAAAATGACAATAAAAGTTCTATATAAAATTCAATAGTCATTGTTCTATAAATATTAACAAAGATAGAAATCATGCCATTCCATTGCCAAATATTTTGATGTATTTTGTGTTCACGTTTTATAGATTATAGATACTAATAACAATGATTTGTGTTGAGTAGACCGTAGTGTACATTTTTTCGTTTAAGACCTATCTAATTTAGAATATCAATATGGACATAACGCGGTCTAATATTACATATGTAAAGAGTTATATGAGTTATTAGCACTGGATTCGCGGTGACTGAATTCAAATCCTACAGAGAACGCTAACGCTAACGGGCCCCTATAACTGATGAGACGTAAATGAGAATGTCTCGAGGCCAACATAAATCTAGATAATCTACGCCTGTCCGTGGAGATGATCTATAGGTTGATTTATGGCCTCGGCGAGACCTTATAGGCTCTCATCTGTGTAGACTCGGTGTAATGACCGAGTAATGAATATGTGTTGGGCGTACGTGTCCCCTATTGACAATGTTCTTCACCGTAAATTTGTAATGTTTTGTGAAAATAGAATTGGAAGGGCATAATTCATGTTTGATTTTTTATAAATTTCTTTTCTATTATAAGAGCAGGTTCACTGAAATACTTTGCATTTGTTCTACAAATAAAACTAAGTATTTAAAAAACCTGTTTTGTGGTCTGCGTGGGGTTGGAATACTGTAGATTTCGTGTGTTTCTGTCTCCTCTCGCTGGTTTGGTCTTTTGCTAGACCGGTTTCGGCTGCTCGCCATCTTCAGTAGCGGTGTTGTACTTGTGTTGTAGTTGTACTGACAGTACAAGTGACGGTGCAGTGAGGATGCCCAAAAAACATCCAAAGTGCCCAAAGTGACTAACACCGCTACTGAAGATGGCGAGCAGCCGAAACCGGTCTAGCAAAAGACCAAACCAGCGAGAGGAGACAGAAACACACGAAATCGACGGTAAAATTAAGTGTCTCACTAATTTACTGGCGACGGAAAAAAGAACAAACCACGCCAGCGGGCGGGGACTTAAGATCAGAAGAGTGGCGAGTTCAAGAAAGACCCGGTATCGACGCGTTTAATTCTTAAATCGGATGACCGTGGACTTTACCGGATTTGGTGGTAGGGGGTGCAGGGTGTGGGGTTGCACTGTTAGCCCCTCTGGCCACCTGTTGAGCACTCCCCCATTCATGTCCCAAACCCTTACCCGCCCCCGCCCCCGCCACAAGTGCTAACTGTTTCTTGCCCTCATTTTGTCCCAGCCCCAGGAGTCGCGGGGAGGCGGCGTTAATTATTCATGCTGCGACTCGTTTCCGGTGCCAGCTTATTGTTTCAACGGCCGCAAATTGGTCGGGAGCAGAGTGAAAAACGAAGATCCATCAGGTGTTCGCTGACGATAATCTTTGCAAAGCCCCGGAGACAGAATTGCTCCAGAGTATAAAAAACTTGATACTTTAAAGTTTGAGTATAACAGTCCTATTTTCTCCTCGACTTGAGCACAATAACGGCCACATTATACTAATGGCATGTACCACTTTCATTATCTATTCAATATTTGACGTTCAATATTTCAACGGAGACTAATAGGGATGGCAAATTACGAGGATAATGAGAGACGTTTGGCACCTAGAAATTTATCAGAATTACGCATGCCAGTGACATTTCGAATTATTATTGTAAAGTCAGATAGGTTAGTGATAAAATAAGTAGATAGAATTGTACTGAATATTCACAACTCGAAAATTCACAGGTACGAAATAGTAAACTACAACAAATCAGGCTCACTGGCTCTCATATCTAAACTAACTCATAGCAAAAGTGGAGCTTACAAATTATAACCAAATCCGGCAGATATAATTTTTACAGTGTGACAAATGGGCGCTTACGGTGGCAGAAGAAAGAATGGCTCCTTATAAAATCAGTGCGCGTTTTCACTTACTCCACTTTTTCACCCTCCTTGGATATAATTTGGCGAGAGTTATAACTCTAACTCTCGGGGGACTGTAAAAGGGCGGCCCCCCTCGGGTAGTGTTTATCGGCGGCGGGTTTTTATTTCATGACCGCACTAAAACCGCCGCCGTACTACGGGATTGAAAGGGGAAGAATTGTGTTAACAGAGAAAAGATCTTGACAATTTTTTTAAAAAAATGATATCAGATGTGAATTTTCAGGCAAAATATTGTCGGCTCTTTGGTCTTGGTGACAGCAATTTGTATATTTCGTTTCATTACCGTAAATGTATTTAATTGAGGGTCAGCGAAGTTTTGGAATATCATAAATAACCACTGCGAAATTACTTTTCCACTTGGTCATATGCTGGTTTGGGCATGGTGGATACCTTGGACGAATTCAGAAATATATCGTAATTTTGAATACTGAGTGAAAAACTGTAAGTTTAATCGTGGCAGGAGGCAGAAAAGTATATTATTAACCATAGCAGTAATATGTCTATTGTTTAAAAGATTAATACTTGTATCAGCGACACCAATATAATATGTAATAATGTTATTCATTATCATTACGTTTCGCATTTAATCAATGCATATTTTCAATTAACCGTACATCAGTTTCGACTGGACTCGATCCTTTATTAAAACTCCCCATTTTAATCCCGGAGAGAGGGTTTGAATCTGGCAGGTGGGAGTTTTAAATTAGATTCTGAAGTGTAGCGAGAGCCGAAACCCCCGGGGGCGCCGTCATTATACAGTAGGCGCCGATGTGTCGAGGTAAACTTCGTGCAGACTCTTCGCCACTTCCCCGGCTGCAACTTTCCCCCTACGGAAAGGAAATTGAGTCCGAATCCGAATTTCTAGACGCGTGATTGGACTCCGACAGAAATTCGAGCCCTTCAATGGTTTGCGGAATTGAGAGAAGAAGTTCCCTGTTCAGGAGCACTGATGGAATTCCCTCGTGTTCTGGTTGATATTAATCTTTAAATTCAAGAAAACGATAGCACGCTTACGGTGAATGTTTACACAAAAGTTAACTTACTGAAATTACATATAGTAACGAAAGTTTAGGATCCACTGGGGCGTTAATTATTTAACAAAGGATAATGAATTGTAAGGCTCGAATTCAGTAGGAGTTAGACTATTCGGTGGACCCCCACGGTTCAATCGCTTTAATTATAATTTAAGGAGCATTTATTACAACAAAAATATCGTCAGTTAATGTCTAAAAATATTCAGCTTTCCTTATCTTTAACTTAAAGTCGAGGTTTTCATTCATCAGAAACAGTGGTTATAGTTGAAACCGACTCGGGGTATTTTGCCAGGCTTGCGGTCGGCCCCGGAGCATAAAATTCGGTGGAGCAATAAGAAGCGTTAGTGGGGGCCTCGCCTCTCACGAAGGAAGCCAAAGTGCACATTATCCGCGGCCAGGGCCGAGAATTATCGGCCTTTGTTGTGCGAGAGGCCGTTAATAATACCGGCCTGCCGCCGCCCCTTCCACCCGGAGGAGCAACCCCTTTCCCACCCCCGAGATAGGCAACCACGGTTGGTGCTCAAGCCATTAGGTGCGGTGAATGGAATACAGAAAATGTATTACTGAATATATACATATATTTATATATATTCTTTTGGAATTGATATAACCGTCCGCCTAAATATGTCTTAAATCTTCATTCTGGCGTTGCACCCAGATATTAAGTGAATATATTAGCTCAGGTGCTTTATATTCACAGGCAGATATCTTGGCAAGAAGACTACGTAAGGTTTTTATATTAAACTGGATTCAGAATAAGATTCTGTATCAAAATTGGTAGATATATCTGATGAAATGAACATTTAGTTTGGTAATATTATTTAGTTCAACAGTTTCTATCTATATATTTGGACCGTATCCTTACTTCCGAAATCCAGACGGCTCACAGAATCTTCACAGGAAGGGCATTACCCGGATGCAAGACAAAAAAATCGGTATTATTTGATATTCTAATTTATTTTCCTAAAATTTCACAAATAAGTAGGGAATATTTCTATAATTGTCGAACAAAATACATAAACTCTTATCAGTGTAATGACCCCGTACGTACCGGGCATCCTCGGCAGTCGCCAGCTGAAATCCCAATCCGATATAAATAGGAAACTCGTATTCAAAGAGCGTACGTGGAAATTGCTCTTCCCGTAGAAAGGTGAGAATTACAGGAGCCGTGTAAGGGTATTAGGGCCGTAATACAGCGCGAAATTCGCAAACAGAAAGAAGTAGGGGTGGAGCGGGGGGGGACTGGAACGGATGTGAGGATTAACTCGGGCAAATAGAGGCGGAAGGAGGCGGAAGGCACAAAGGGGCCGCCGCAAAGGACCCAGACCACTCCCGGCACACGGCCCCCAACCAGCTTTACCAAGTTCCATTAACAGAAATAGACACCGATTGTACAGACATTATACTGTGATATTTGACGGTAACAAGTGGCCCAAAGACAATTTAAAATTAATTAATTTCTAATAATATGAAGCGTATATTGGCATATTAGCGTTGTAAAGTACTTGATAAAATTTCAGGATCAAATTAACGAGTTTGTACACAAGCAATCCAGCAAGGTCTTGAACTAATACAAATCCGCAATTCGGGTTATTGCGACACGGTAGGAACAAGGCTTGTACAACAAAACATTGCTAACCGGGGCCTAGCCCAGATCTGACTTAATTAGTGGGTACGTCGTCGGGTATCGGCTGCGCGCTAGCCCAGTTTAAAACGGCCGGGTTAGACCGGCTCCTAGGCAAAAGTAAAGAGGCGCGGCGTCTAGTGGAAAGCTTCGAGGGGGTCGATGTGGTTCCTACAGGTGATAGGTAGGAACCACGGCCCAGGCGTCCCGGCCACGCCTAGCCGACAACTCAATTTCAGCGTCACTTTACAACAATTTTCCGTAATATGTACTAAACTGAAACTTGAAGAATTCATACTTATTGCCTTGGACCGTATTGCCACTGTTTCCTCCTACATCATCAGAACTATTTAAAGTATGAAAAACTACTGTAAAATCTTCTAAGGAAATCACCTTCAAATGAATACAAGAGTCGCGGAAGTGATTTAAGATCTATTCTTTTTCGTTCAAAATTAATTAATGACATATCCAAATAATTTTATATTATAGTTTTATAATATACTAGAGTTCGTTATAAATATGAGTTTCAAATTAGATAAGACGCGAATTGGATATGCCGAGGGCCGGGTATTATTTTCCAAGATTTTAGACGGAGACCGGGAGGTGATAAACAGGGCAGAGTGTAGGCGACACTAAATCACTCATGTCCGGCCCTGAAACAAAAGCGAGCGCTGCCCGGCCCAACACTGTAGAGGGGAAAAAAAAGGCCCACTTTTAGGTTCGACGTCGTGAGAGCGTATAACGGCCAGCTTTCACAGCGCCCCGAATAATATTTTATTCATATTCGCCCGTCCCCAGCGCACTGCAGCCGGCCTTATTCGCCCTGATACTGCCCGCGCCTCGCACAACCTTCATTTTATATCCGAGCATTTTGTGTCAGTGAACACAATTTTTATTTCTACAATATGTATAGACTAGTTTCTAGACAATTTAGAATCATCGTTAGAATTTCTAATTTTTACACTTCCGAAGTGTAACACGTAATTTATTTTTTGCGAGTAATTTACAATACTGCGGAAATTTTTCTTAACTAATGTTCGTTGGGGGCACCTGCACCGATTAACTAGATTACTAAAAATAAACTTTTTTCAATAAATTTTGGATCGACAGTAAAACTTTTATGATCGCAAATACACAATACCAGCTGGTTTACACTCAGAATTATAGGTATATTTTTCTTTATTTTAAATTTCAGCAAATAAAACATGTGTACAGGTTAAAGGCCCATAGTGTTAAAGGTGAAAAAGAAATAAAATGTCAGAAGGAAATAGATGAACTGTAACTGGTCCTATAATGCAGATGGCTTTCAATTTTTTTTAATATTACGTTAGTTAGCCACTCTGCTGTATTATGATTTCATTCTGTCTTTGTTAAAAAAAAAACTTTTCAAAGAGGTCTGCACGAAACCAACATGAAAGAGAGTAGGACGTTAAATTTACTTATGTCCGGTAATTTTTTATACTTACTCCTTATGGCCAGGGGGAATGGTCCAATTTTCCCTATGTTAAGAAATAGAATGCAAGACTTTCTTTCATCTTTTATTCCCCAGTAATGTTATCGTGTGGACGTAACTAGCCTGCAGACAGTACTTGGAGGGCGGCCTAAATGTGTACTATCCTCGTATTAATTTCCATGCCTAGGTGATTTTTAATCGGTGCTAATGCTAATACTCAATGGACCCCTTTTATTCGTTTGTGATAAAATTATAAGCTAAAAATTATTGAATTTTGAGCCGATAGCCCTTTTATCCACGAATGGGTCTGTTTTAAACGCGCTCGGTGAAAAACAGGTAACGACTTATAATATTTTTTTCTCTCGTCAATTCATATACTTGGCTTCCTGGATACTACAACGGTGGAACGAAATATCGGTGTCGGCGAATATTATACAAAAAAAAATAGCCTAACAGAACAGAATGAAACAGGAAAATGATTTTTGTCGAAATATGTTGTATAATATACGGTATCCCATACCGCATAAATGTTTGAAGTGTTTGTCTTATGGAAAAAGGTTAAAATAGAAGTCGCGAACGGTAGAAAGGGGGTCAGTGTTGTGTTGGGGGCCCGATGATGGCGCACGCATAAGCTGTCTCGGGCGGAGAGAGCCGGTCGAGAGGTAGTCTAATGAGCTCGTGTAATTTAAGACCGCGCGATAAGTGGGCCCCGCCTCAAGTGAGTACCGACGCCGCCAGTCAGTGTCTGCTGGCGCTATCTCAATCGAACCAAAAATGTCGAGCCCAAACGCCCCGGCACAAACCACCGTCCGCCGGTTCGCGTGGACAATTCGCCGACAAAGACTTTTGGCGCAACTCGACAACGTTCTCATGACCGATTGGTAAAGCCAATATAATTGAAAAATAGAATTTCGTCGCAATCTAATCCGGTTTCGGCTTTTCGCCGTTTTCAGTACCAATCCATCCGTAAATTAGAAAGCATACATTACTACAAAAAATTAATAGTGATACGCGCTCTTCTAACTATGTACTATATGGACCGCAGTCCGTCAGTTATTTCTTGCTATATTCTACAGTTGAGATATTTCGGATACGGGATCAATTTTTATATTTAAACTCCCCAGTATTTATTTTCTAACAAAATTTACTAATTTAATTTTATATCATAACTGTATTAATTTCCCGCCATAAAATATCTACTCTGCATCGAGTAGAAAATATGTATTCTCGGTTTCGATGAAAAACACAAATAAAAAATATTTTATACGGCTCTAGATTGGTCTGAGGCTTTGTGGGGATTAAAGGGAAAGGGGTTTAGTTATAAAACAAACCCGGAATGTCCTGCCCGTAGCCTCTATTTGGGGTCCGACTCGAGGCCGGGCATCCTTTTGTGGGCTGTACCTCCCCTTAATACAGCTCCGGGCTGGGGCGGTACGTGGCTCTTTCTCATTCATCGAGAACCTTTTGACCGGCCGGGCTATAACGCCCCACTGGCCCAAGCCAATACAGAGTCAATTACTGGGATATATAATACTGAAGAGCCTACTTTTGATGTGGTCAAAATATATAGGGTTAATATTTTGTTGAGGGGTTTCTAAAGATAAAACGGCTTAGTGATTCGATTCTTCACTCCTCACTCCTCATTGTACATATTATATAAATTCTGAACTACTTCTAGGAGTTTAATAGCAATAAGTTCTGTACCTCGACATTAAAAACCAAGTTTTAATGATCATTTATATACATTCTAAGGACGAATGTATACTAAAATTAGATTATAGAACGGTCTCATTTAAAATATTGAACAGTTTTATAGTCAACGCCTTTTCAGAGTATATTGTACAAGTATTTCTGAAAATGTCGAGCAGATTTCCGTAAGTCATGGTGCATGAAAATAATATCTGCGGGAGAAGAGGCTTTATTTTTCCATACCCAGAGGCATGGGATTTGTATAGAAAGAAGGAAGGGTCTGTTATTGGCTTGGGTCTTATTAGCGTCCGGTCAGAATGGCTCCCCTACCGCAGGGCTCGGCTTCAATAAGGATCGTTACCGTTCTCCGAAGAAAGTCTCTCCATTTGTAAAACCAGCTCAGGGCCCACGGCGTATTCATCGATTCGTTTAACCTCCTCTGTTTATAAAGTGAAAATGTAACTAAGGGTTTTCCTGTAATTTTTTTTTAACTATTTTAGGTTTCAGTATTGTATAACACCGGAGGAACAATACTCGGGTTAATTTTGTTACTAGACGAGTAGACAAAACTGAGCCCTTTGTACGAGATAATGTCTTAATCACAAGAATATGATCACACTAATCTGTCTCCATTCGCTTAATATTAATAATATAGACCTTACACGTTTTCAAATGTGTTACTTCAGTGCAATTGCTCGGTCTATGACACAGTTGCTTTCATATTTAAATGTCTTCGGTGAAGATTTTAGACATCACATGACTCCTTCTGTCTTCTTTCGAAAGGTTACCTTTGCGATTTCATTCGCAGTTTTTCTGTTTACAGCGTTCGTGATCGAATACGAGTAATTACTGTTGCCTCAAGAGTTCAAAAAACGACTCACTGTTTATGGCAAGAAGTTGAAACATGTTCAGGCGAGTGAGTCCGAAAAAAAGTGGAAATCATTTATTTGCACAGTCAGAGTGTGGAAAAACAAATTATCGGATTGTTATGATAAACGTATATCAACAGGTACTTTCAAAAAAGGTGCGAGATTACTCAGTATGGATTTGGGCTTTGAGGCTCCGCTGGTTGATTGCTCCGTGATGACCGTTATCCTACCGTCGATTTCTGGACTAACAGGACTGTGACTTGTGATATAGTCCGCCACTATCTGGACGTCTGAGTCCTCTGCAACAGAAAAACAGGATCTCGAATGTGTATCGTTCATCGGTTTTGAATTGGTCATAACACTGAATATATTTGCTGAATAAAAAAATAAAACTATATAATTATTCCGAAAAAATGAGAAAATGGAAGAAGAAAAAAGAAAATTCCGATGAAATTAAAAAATTGTTAGAAAAGGTGCTCGTTAACCCATTATGGTCATTAGAGTGCCAATAATTAGTTCCTTAATATTTACACTTTTTACACATGAACAACTCCAAATGGCAATGCATTTAAATATCCGATTCCACGTTGAAAATATTTAATATATACACTTATGGGTTACAGTTATGAAACCGTTATTTACACGCGATGATTTCAAATACTAATTCTTTTTTTCTCCCCCGAAATAAAAAGAAGCAACGATCTCTGAAAAGAGTCGCAACGGGTAAAAAACGCGCTGTTTGCGAAGCCGCGGCGGTTCCATCCAATTTAGCACGAGGACCGCCCAGAGGTAAAAACAATTTTGCAAACGAGTTCCCCTCGGAACGATTTTACCCTGTTAAAGTTTCCGCTTTATTTTTAAACTCCATTAGAAATCAACTCTTCTGAGGTTCAACCGAAGTCGTTCTTACAGCCATAAAATATAAAAGAATTTCCAGCCTGGTAATATTTTTAAATGGTTTGCCCTAGAAACAGATCACTGCTAAGACCAAATTATAGTGTCTTATAATAATCGCGACGTGTTTACAATTTAGTCACTTTGCCATTTTCTATTTCCTCACGCTTCTTACTACTATATGAAAACTAGTCAGCAATAAAAATATACAAAACCACCAATCTGACAGTGCTGGTGTCAAAAGGAAACTGAAAATCGCACTGTGAAGGTTGAGTGACGATTAATTTCCCGAAAGAAAACCATTCTGTTTAAAGAGAACTTTCAAAGAAACTTCCACTTTAGTCAAAGCGGATTATTATCAGTGAATAAGACGTAATACATTTATAGATAAATCGATACTATGTCTTGTTTGATTAAATACCTGATGTAAATATGTGTTCAGTTTGGTTTTTCAGCATATAATAACCATCGCCGCCTTCGGACAGAAATTCTGGCATGAGCAGATAGTAGTCTTCATTGTGGTGAACCTTCTCGTATCTTCTGTCGGGGCATTCCCCGCAAAGCAGGCTCAGGGACTTCACTCTTTTGCCAGGATCTTTGCTAACGTCGTAAAGAACTTTAGCGCCTGCATAGGAATAATTGAAATCACAAAATAAATATTTTGTTACATATGACGTCAAATTCGGGTTTCAATACTGTCGAGCACATTTTTTACCCGAGGCCTGAAATAATAAGTTTCCCGTATCGTATCCTTAAGAAAATTAATCCGGTTCAGTTTGGAAAACAATAGGTCATTCAATCTTATGGGTTTCATTCAATTACAAACTCATATATATTAACTTTCATTATTTTCAAGGCGCCAATCAAGGCGTTATGGCCTGCTTAAATTACAAGCACTGAACGGATGGAGTAGAGAAAATGTAATCGTTTATAAGTAAGTATAATGGAGAGAAGTAGTTTTATCATTTTATGGCCACGGGACAAACGCCTTATTCTCGGCTTTGGTCCTGGAACGTCGTCCACAATTGAAATTTATGGTTTGGACAAATTGTGCAGGTTGCGTTGGACATGCTCCGGGGGTGTTAATAAACATGATTTGTGTCACCGGAATTGCCCGGGCAGATTTGTCCGAGTCCTTGACACGTTTTTTTGTGCGATTTATACAGCGATAATGGGAATATAAAACCGATTGAACCAAAGAGCAATGAATATACGTAGAGAATATGATTATTGTTCTTTTTTATTTTTAATCCCTGACTTCCACCGGCTAAAATACTAGCATGAACTTTAAACCATTTTTAAATCACATACAAATATACTGAGCTATTGTTAAAAATTTGGTTTGACCTGAAATGACGAGGAAGCCTCCAATCTGATTGACACCACTGGGATCGTACCGACTGACACTGTGTTCGAACACTTCCTTCACAACTGAACCCTTAGCTTTGACCAGTCTCAGCTTGTTTTGAAACGGCATCACTGTCAAGACGTCACCCCACGTCACATTGCCTGAGTCAGACGAGAGTAAGATTCATTTGACGTTATTAAAAGGAAATATGCATATAGATAGACAAAAAGAATTGTATTTGAAAGAGCCGAATTGGATTAGGAGTCATTGCACAATGTACAATGTTGTTTGTTGTACATATTGCATTTATGAATGAAATACACCATCGGGTAGCATATCATGACGACTTCGGAATAGCTGATAATAATTAAGGTCCTGTATTAACCTACCGCCTGTAGCATTGAGATAGATGCTAGCCCTGACGCCGCCAGAGTTCGTGATTACGATGGGCACTTTTGGCCATTTCAATCCTTTAGTCAGCTTTTCTCCCTGTAACGAAATGCAAGTAACGTGGTAACGTGGCCATATTCGCCGTTTGCTAATTACAGCAAGTTGCTAGTGGAGGCATACGTACGAACTAGCAGATTTACACATATAGTCTGACGTTCGGATGAATGGATTTATTCAGATTCCGATTTTATTGATTGGAAAAACATATTGTAAGTAGTCGATTTTCATCAGCGATATTTATCCTAGCAATGGGATCAAGAACAGAAATGATACTGCCATACTACGAGTATGCTGGAACAAATCTCAAGAGTTCATTGATATTTGAGAACACCGCTGTTGAAATCAGCGGAAATTTGCAATATAATTCAGGGCCTAATGCAATTATACAATTATCTCTAACCCACTTTCGTCATATGTCGCCGCTAGTATTGCATGTCTTATAAAACAAGCAGGAGCATACTACACTACTGAAATCTAATATTGGTGTTAGATAGCCAGACATTCTTTTAATGAATCGAAATTTGCAATTCAAGTACACGCATTTCCTTCTCTGGTAGCGGGTAGGATTCCCCCTCAATTTCAAATTACAACCAATTCTATGAGCTTTTAGTCGCTCCTAAAAACATTATACCATCTTAGATTACTGGTTTATTTATCAAGCGAAGGATACTGCGACATTCAAATTAATACATTGTAATGTACTTTCACGATATCAATAATCAGGGCTAACGATCGTTGGGGCCGCCGGTTTTACGAGGCCCATTAATTCTGGGACACGAATTGTTATTGCTTCGGCTTCTATATTTGGCGTAATGTAAATCGCGATAAAACATAAAAGCAGGATAGAAACAACGTACTGTCCATTGTCTATTGTCGGGAATACTCACGTAATCGTACATGCCGTCCGCTATCAGATCGCCCAAGACGCACTCTTTCATTCGGCACTCCCCGATCAAATCCACAGTCGTTTGCCCTATAACCTTCTTCGTCGATTCTTCGAGATCTTTCTTCCACTTGCTGAGCTCCTCCTCAACACTTGGGTCTGAAATTTGATAAGCATAATTATTTAAGTAGTTTCCCCGCTGTCTTCAGTTCCGTTCCGACGTCTGAAACCATTCGCATCTGAAATTTTTCACACTACTTGTCGCTGTCTGTAAATTACGTCCGGTCATTGTTTTACAGTTAAACGTATCCAAAGGAAAAACCCAGTCCTTGACGATGCCAGATAATTGAGGCGATAATTACGTTGGAACATCGTTATTCGTTCAGATCGTTGTGCTAATATTCTGAATCCCACGGACGGTCGCTGCCTTTAGTCTACTGTTTGCTGCTGATTTTAGATATGATTCGACAAATCTTGATTAACCGTGAGATCAAGGTCCTGCGGTCTTATTTTTTTGATATCCAGTATTTGGGTTTAGAGAACATTTTTATAGGAAAAATTCTCGATAAGAAACATTCTCAAATGAAACCTATCAAATCAAAATCTATATCTCTGAAGAGCATTAAAAATCAATATTATAAATATTATCAACAACTCCAAGAGTTTGATTGGCATTGAACATTAAATGATAAAAAATATTTTGATAAGAGCATCTTTAATGTTTCATGCTCAGTTTCAACAACCTACAATTTTTTCAGTATAAGTTCCCGTAATGCGAATTAATTCTATTTTGGGTCCTTTTCTGTTATCTACACTTTCCGACATAAACGTTTCATGTAATGTTTATTATCGTATTCAATTTATTTTCTTTTAATGTTCTCTTATTAAATCTATATTTATATTTATCAAGTTCTGATGAATATATATGATCAGAATTATACTAGTTTATAGTTTCCCCGTCCCGGGGAACAGTTGACCGATTCAGTAATGTAAAATACATTTTATAGAGGAAATGGATTTCATAAGAAGATGTTTAATTAATTTATATCATGTAGGATCTAAATTAAGCTGTATTGAAATTATTGATGCTCGGTGCGTATCTCCAGGTTTTCTTGGAGTTATGTGAGAAGGGTCCGCCGAATCGGATTTGGTTGCCTCTCAATGAAACTTGATTTGCAGGTCTATGGGTCAACTTATCATTAGTCGGCCTATATATGTAGAGGTTAAACAGCAAGCACGAAAGGAGAACATGATCAGTCCTACGATTTTCTGCCTCCCGTAGATCGCCTCCTCCTCATTTGAATTCCGTCGGTAAATAAATGACGCACCCAAGCATGCCGGCTGCCGATGAAGCATCCTGTCTGCACTGTCACTGACAACAACTGTATCACGTGCTACATGCCATGCTTATCTAGACATAGCTGGGGATGTTGGAGCGTTCTTATCTACACGAGGATAATTAAAGTTCTGAAATTATTTTTTCTAAGAATCCAAACATACTCTCTTGCACTGAATCTTCTTACCTTTCGGCTTGGAGCTGTCCATGAGGATTGGATTTCCGCTGTACGATTCCAGTTCGTAATTGTCGTTGAACTTGAGTTGAAGTACGCCCAGGTACTTGGTCCAAGCGAAGGCCTGAACCACCGGCACTTTCTTGCCGGACTCTTGAACTTCGATGTGCGGGTATACGGAGACCGGGACCTCCCTGTCCGGAGGATCTCCTGTTGCCGTAATATCGCGGTGTTATTTTATTTAACAGTTTCAATTTTCTTTATTTTGTGTAACGAACAAGTAAATACATCGTGTAATAAAACGAAGAGTATAGTACTGACCTGTGTAAAGGAAAGTGTTGGTGTGGCCGCCGACTACCAGGTCTATCTCCTCCACTTCGTTGGCTATCTTAGTGTCCATACTGTAGCCCGAGTGACCCACCGCGAAAACAAGCTTTGCCCCGGCCTCCCTGGCCTCCTTAGCCGCCGCCCTGATGCTCTCAACCTCGTCGCGGAAACGCACATTTCCGGTCTGCGATAAGAACTGCCATCCGATCGAAATCAATAGTAAATCGTCGTACGATTAAATTATACTTAAATTAAAACTTTGCGTCATCCTTACGACGGTGTCGGGCGTGATGTAGCCGACGACGGCAATTTGGGTACCGTCGACTGTGAGGTTGTACCAGGGGTAGAGGTTGGTACCGTTGAGGGTTGGCTCGAGGGTGTAGTCGATGTTGCAGGCGACGCTTGGTGTTCTGACTGTCGCCAGGTAGGGGGCCAGTCCCGAGACACCGTCGTCAAATTCATGATTGCCCAGAGACTGAAAAAAAACGGAAATAAACTTTTTTTTAATAAAATATAATTGAACCTAAGCAAATAAAAATAAAGATACAAGTTAAGATACATGAAATATAATAGTTTATTTGGGGAGGAGGAATAAATTGATTCAGAATGTAAGGTTAATGCATCAGTAATCAGGCAGTGTTGAGAGTCAAACTTTCACGCATACGAACCGGAAGAGAGAATCAACAACAACAATAATAACAATATTGGCATATGTTATTAGGAATATTGACAATTCAGAGCCTAACCTACGGAGCTAAACCATTATAAGCAAATCGAATAGAAATACACAGACAAATACTGGGCGCGAAATACACATTCGACAATTCCCCGGAAAGAAAAGGATGACCGAATATTGTCACGTCTGGAATACAAGTAGAAAGAGTGGGTGTTCCTATTGAAAGCAAATCCAGGCATTATTTGAACTACACGTTCCCGACTCTCGGCTGGGGGGTGCTCACTATTTACGATTCTGCTTCCCCCTCTTTTTTCTGACTCTTCGATCCAGATAAAATGTGAAACAAACAAGAAATATTCGATATTGCATTCGACGCACGTACATTTTTCGTTTCACGCTCGGCTCATACAAACTCTGCCTTTGGCCCTTATCTCACTCTTACAAAAGTGAGTATAAACCGATAGTTGTTTATACCAGTTTCGGCTGCTCGCCATCTTCAGTAGCGGAACTTCACTTAGTCACTTTGGATGTTTTTTGGTCATCCTCACTGCACTGTCACTGACACTGTACTGTGGTGTATACGTATATATATAAATTTCACAGTTAAGCACATTTTTTACCTGTTATAAACTTGCCTGTTTATTTTTATCTTAAAATATTAAGTTTTTATTTGTCTATGAAAGTTTTGCTTTCTCTTTAAATAACTATTATTAGATTTGTTATTTAATTTTGTTATTTTTAAGACAAGACAATATCTATGATTTGATTATAATAAATCCATACCCCCCTCGCCGAGAAAACATTAAATGAAATAAAAGAAGAATGATAGTGAGGAACGTGAACTGACAGAAGACTAAGAATGGAGCGACAGGTGTTTGCAAGTAGCGAACGGGGGCCAAGGACAGTCGAATGCAAATTGACTGAGCGTAAACTCCCCCCGGGAGTTTACATTGGAGTCAGGTGTACTAGACTTTAATGCTCGCTACCGTTGTTTACTTGAATTATTCAAAAACAGGTTCGACGTTTATTTGCGATTTGTATTCCTCACCGCTTGTAGCGAATAATTCCAACGAAGTCACACAGTTTTCGCTCATAATTGCACCTCGGAGGAACTGGGTGGAATGGGTGTTTAAAAAATTAAAAATTGCGGTTCCTTCCTCCTAATGAACACCTGGTAAAGACCAAAACAACCGGCGGGCAGTGTACGAGCCATTAGTATTCTAATGAGGGCTAGGGATCGGGTATTATCGAGAGAATGGAACTATTTTAAAGACGCCCTAATTAAAACTACCGAAGCTTTAACAAGAAATAGCATAAATTTATATATTGAAAGTCTAATTAAAGATAGAATTTTCAGGGCGAAACGGTGCGACTATTATTATTATATCTCTAGTTTGTTTTGAAATACAAGGTATCAAATAACCGTTCATAAATTGCGGAATCTTATTACGTTTGTAACTAAATTAGTCAAAATACTAAAGTCAAAAGACTGGACGTGAAAGTATTAAACATAAAATATATTTTCTGAAATATTATACTTTCATATCTACTGCACACCGAATAAAAATTAACAGACTGTTGATATTCTCAAAACCTGAAACGGTTTAATATAACATAGTTAATATAAAAAGTGCTCAAGACATTAAAATATAAATATATATTTAAAAATAATTACAACATGCTGATGATATCCTTTCCTGATGATAGTTTTTATTCTGCCATTTAACCCACTTACAACGATAACACTCCTAGTCATTGTCTCATTACATGCCTTATCAACCTACGTAAAAACATACTTCTTATATATTATTGGCTATACTCATTAATATTGTTTGCTTGCGTTTATTGAAAATATATTCGGAATGTATAAGTGATTTTTGGTGTTTAACCATGTATATAGATCACTATATATAGAAAAGGGGGTCCCTAGAGTGTTACTGGGCTTCAGGAAACTACCGGGGGTCCTGGTTGAGTTTACTGGGGAATGAGAAAAATCGGATGGAGGTGACGTTGATGTACAGCGGTCTATCTATATACCAGGGTACGAGAGAGGTCGCTTAGAGGTCACCGAGATAAATACGTGGAGTATCGGAAGGTGGCTAAGAAAGGCGGACGTGACACGGGGGCGGGGGGACTCGGTTCTGTCCTCGTGACCTCCAAGTGACCTCTGTCGTTCCTTGTAATTTCGACCTGCTTCGCTGAGTCCCAGGTCATCTCAAGTAGCCGACTTGTGCTCAAACTTCGTCAATTGGAATCTGCTGGTCATCCGTTCGCTCATTATCAAGGTGAAAAACCGTTCACGCCGTTTAACTCATCGTCATAGGGGTCTCTCCGGTGGTCGGATACCTGAACGAGACTTTATCATAAACCATTAACTGATTGATAATTTAACACGGACGACTCTTACGATCTGCTGCCTCTCCATACCTGTGGAGGATGCTCTATTCTACCTCGATAAAACTCAACACCGATAGCCGCTGGCTGTCATTGTTCCTCTCAGTACGTTTCTTTAGCATGGTACTTCTCTGCGGCTTGTTTGAAACTAAATGTTGAAAACTAAGCTTTAACCAATTTAGTTTAAATCATGCCATCTTCCTTCTCCGAAATCTGACATGGTCCCATGCAAAATCGGTTTCTGATTTTCACCACCTTCAATTGCAAAGTTGCGTCGGTAAATTAGTGAGCCTGTTACCGATTAGGGACGTGTAAGACATACCCCGAAGGTGTTAAAAATATTAAATATGTATTATTAGCGGTACCAGTATCGGTAACACTCAATGTCACACTTCTACGAACGAGGGAATGAATAGAAACACAACAATCGATTTATCTTTCAATCGCCGTATCGTATTTTAAAATATGTATATTTACAATATGACTTCCGTTTTGTGTGTTCGTCGTCGGCCGTGAAACACGCCGATATCCGCGCTGGATTTCTTTTTTTTACATATAACTGTAATTCACGGGAAAAACAGCAATTTGTTATCAAAGGTTAAATATTTTATTGCTATTACTTCCGAGTAATGGCAGGGGAACTTTCGGCGTTCCGTTGGGGACCGGTTCGGGTTCTTGCCCTCTCAACGGTAAAACTAGTGGACTCGACCCGAGCTTTCACCGGTACAAATTTCGGCCCGGGTTTCTCAGTAATGGGCCTCCGCATACCTGCACATACTTGCTACTCTGATCGATGGAATCATCTCATACCTGAGTTACAATACCGAATAACGAGGTAGGCCAGGGTAGGGAGTTGTTGAGATCGTTTTCCCTATCGTCGGTAGAGACTATTACGTCATCGGTACCGGCAATCGGTTAACTGGATTGTTGGCGCTACGCGGAAATCATAATTTACAACAGTCAATTCCTTTTCTAGCCCGATTGATGTCGAAAGGGGAAGAATGTGATTAAATCCAACCCAGTGCATTTCTAGATAATTTACAGTAATTCCGGAATATGTCAGAAAACAGCAAATTGTAACTGATGAAGTGTGACTTAAAAGTCTCACGCGTTAGGAAAATGTTTAAAGTATTTTAATGGACGACTCGATAAATTGTTAACAATGAAAGAGATAATGAGGAAGAGATAAGTTGCGTCCGTTTGTTTCAAGACCTTCACAGTCATTGGTATCCTTGTCACAGTTTTAGGAACGTGTACATCATTCCTACTCTGTTGGTGTATTTTGTCGTTCTTGTTACCTGAAGTAATAATCTCGTTTAACTTGAAGACAATTTGAAGAAATACCAACCGTCCAAGCAAGAGTCCGTAATAACGGGATTTCCGGGTAATGTGTGAACATTTTATTAAGGATATATTTTATGTTTTTTTCGTGTTTAACTTGGCCCTATTTGGATGTCTTTAAATATTCTGACATTAAATAGTCCTATGCAATTCAATACAAAGGTAAAAGGCAGAGCTGATATACAATCTCAATGTAACCCACGTTAGGCGGCTTAATAATGACAATATCGATAAGCTCATACGAATATCAGTATGCCATATGGTAGGCAATACTGCCTGAACGTATTAATGTTTTATTAAGGATGATAATATTTTTTGAAATTTTACTTTTTGTTAAGATAAATTTGGTATCAATTTCTATGCGTCCCAAAATGTGGAAAAGTTAAAAAAACTGACAATAAGACCTATTTATTAACGGAATATTTATATATTTTATATATATAACGAATCATGTTTCGGAATATTCCATAGCTCAGTTATCGCCTGACTCAACACAAGGCATATTTAGTGGTTAATGTTTTCATAAGTCCAATTGCCGTCATATTTTCGTTGCTAAGGTCATTGGTAAGGAACATAATTGAAATCGATAGGTTAATTATATTTCCTACTAATTATATTAGTGTCAACATTCACTGAGTATAAACGATTTCGGCTGGAAAGTTAAGAAATAAACGATACAAACCAGAATACAAACTTTAACGCACCAACTTTAAGACACCAAGCTATGACGGCCCCAATCACCGGTGACGTCAAAATTGTAGATATTGCCGGCAATTGGATTCAATAGCTCTATTATACATAGGAATGCCTGCGAGCCGGTATATGTAAATCTAAAGTTAATTTAATTATTATAAATGTATAAACAATATAAAAATTTAAGGAAATAAAGATTATTGGAATATAGATCTATTTCACCAGGCAGTGTTGAGAGTAAAACTTTCACACATTCCAACCAGAAAAGAGAACTAAATAAAACAAATATAGCTCTATTCATCATTGTCGGTCTAAGAACGTGTGTCAAGGTTGGAATCCCGGGCAAAATTTTCCATTAATTCGAAATTTGTGATTGACTTGTTTTTTAAATAATCAAAAGGGAAGGTAAAAGCGGGTTTGTTTTTGTATAGTTCAGGAGTCCTCATTGAAGTTTCTCTAGTAATAATACAATAGTGTTTTTTAGAGGGATAGACACGTATTTTCAATGTTAGAAAGGAGAGCGGTTAAAAATCCTTCCCCCTTCCTCTTTATTAAATTTAAAGGAGGAAAATATCGAAATAAATGAAAGCAGAAAGGTTGCGCTCCTCGGGGGTTTCCCCCAGTGTTCTGCATATTCTGCGAACAACCGCAGATTGACCTAATACTCCTTCTAATTTATAGCGTCAATAATCTGAGGGCAAACGGCGTTCTTTGTTTGAAAAACGGTGCAATCCCACAGTGAGGATTTTCACCACTGTTCCTGTTTAAAAATACACTGTTTAGTCTAGCGATTGGGCGGTGTGTATTGTTCCGCAAATATATTCAATGATTAATCTATACTATAAGACACTAATTAGTCTTGCCGCGAGTGAGTTATCGAATTATTCTCCCTGGTATGTTAATTCTTAATTAATTATCAAAGAAGATATTAACCGGGAACTGCGCTTATTTCAACGTTTACTCCAATTATTTAACCTTTAGGGACAATAAAAATAATATAATAACCAGACTATCTTTTGCAAAACTCGGGTCATATGCAACTATGTCCGCATGATACTATCTACAAGAAGTTACGTTTACAGGATGATTTCCATATTTCTTAATTTAGTTAGTATTTAATTCTTCAGTTGTAATAGTCTCATGTGCTGGTACATTTAGTTTTAACTGGTTAAAATGATTACGTGCATTATATCTGGCGTGGTGTAAGCACAGTATTTAAGGCTGATGACACCCTCAGGAAAATTGTTTTACTGTCCGTTCTTGGGTCTGAGACTGGATCACCTTCGAGTGAGTATCCAAATGGTTATCCGTGCCTAAGAAGCAATGTGGTAACCCTCTATTTGTTACTCAGTTAATAACCCGTAGGCAACATTCCGTTGGCCTTCCCGGAACCACACGTTGGGTAAACATTCTCTCCCTCCTACCTGTGGATTCTTTACTCGCTTTTCATAATTTTGTATTATAACGAATGCGGATACGTAGGCGGGAGTTTGTTGCAGTTTACGGCACTGTTAGTTTTGTATGGTCATGGTTTTATACATGCTTATTATAGGTTCGGTTGTCGGGACCAAGATGACGCTCCATTCCCGGGCAAAACTTCATTGACATGTAGAATTAGATAACTTTCATCGTTCTGTTTTACCGATCGATTATCTTATCCTCTTAATTCGTGTTTACACGTCTTTCTGCCAGGAATTGTGTATCTGGCTATACAGTTTGAATTGAATTTCCTCGTACCCTGTTAGTTAGTTACGCATATTCAATATGAACTTTACCATAACGTCGATACCGAGCATGTCCACGAATTTGGCGATGATCTCCCACTTGTAGATCGTGTAGTAGGGACTGCCCTGGAAGGTGTCGCCGGCGTTCAGAAAGAGGACATTGGGGTTGGAGTCGCGGATCTGTTGGGCGGCGGCTTTGATCCTGGCGAAGCCGCCGTAGCATTTGGCCTCGGGGCCGGGGCAGGTGCCGCCGCCCCCGGTGATCTGGTCCAGGCGCGAGTGCATGTCGTTCGTGTGGATGATGACCAGTTCGAGCTCGGCGGCGGCGAACAGCGTCACCGCCGAAAGCCAGGCTGCCAACCGGGCCACCAGCAACATACCCATCGCGTTCTGACTGCCTGCCGGTACTACCGAAGCGTCCTTCCTCAGCATCGTGAAGCCTTCCGGCGTGCCCCATTGCGCATGCCCGGACAGAGTGGGGACTCGGACGAGGGGCCTTCGGGAGTGGGAGCGAGGAAGAGCCCCTCTCGGTCAAGGTTTAACAGACCGCTCGACCCCTCGTTTCAATCGCTCAATCAGTGGCCCGTTACTTGGATTCTTAGTATTGGACGCTGGCCTTCAACGCGGCAACGTAAAATACCCGCCGCGGCCCCACGCCATATAAGAATGTTGCGAAAGAATGAAAAACCTGTTGCAGCGTGTATTATATATTTTTGTATTCTCTCGTTTAGGTGGCAGGCGCGAATGAGATACCTTACAATGTCAATAATATCATCTCATATGTCTCTCTCAACAATGTCTGTTGAGTCGTCCGAACTAATTTATTTATTCTTCTGCGGTGGTCTCATTCTTGTATTTAGTTCCATCCCGAGAATCCTTGGGATTACCTATAATAGGTATCCCTGTCCCACGAGAAGCGTTAGATTTGTTTATTGACCCTGGAATTGACCTTGAGGAGGTAATAACTTAAATGGTGGATCTTCATCAGCTGGAACTTCAAGCTGATGCTCTACTATGCAGGAGATCCCCACTGAGCACGAACCGCCACCCGAGTGCCTAGAGTATCTCCATCCACTCCCCATATCTTCATTAGGGCTCACATTTCTTCGTCCCTTTTAAAAGCCGGGTTGGATAATATCGTTGGAAATATATTATTTTGAATATGTTCAAAAGACAAATTTGACTTATATTCAACCGACAATTAATTGTATGATACTAACCGGAAATTTTAAAGACGCATTGAATCAATAAATGGTTTACAAAAAAGTTAAAAAGAGTTTACAATATTTCCCGTATATCGTGACAAATATAGAAATTATTGTTAGTTGAAGCGATGCTGAAGATTTATTGGTGTTTCTGTTTTACCGGCTGCAAAATGGCAACAATTTCCAATTCCGAGAGGCGGGAACCCATCTGCAGGCGGGCCGACGACAGAGACACCACTTCCCCTCCCCCGTAGATAAACTCCACGCGAACATTTGTAACCCTGGAGTTTGCCCGCCATTAATTATTCCACTTAGTGAACAAGGCAATATTCAAATTAGATCTGTTCAACTCCCACCGCAGATCCGATATTACACCCCTGGGGTAAATCCTCTCCTAATCTCGACACCGCATTCGTCCAATCGTTTATTAAAGATATTGAAGAAAATATTTAATTAACGAAACCGGCCTTGTTACACTTTTTTAGTAAATTCGATTCAATAACAAAAAAGATCTAGAATTGGTAACAATATTCTTGAAGTAATATGATATGCTGGAAGTAATATAACTACTATTAAATGCAGAACGTATCTGTCACGAAATCTATGGTATTCCAACCCCTCGCAGATGTTAAACTATAAATGTTAATATATTATAAGGAAATGAGAATATTGTAAGAGATTAATGTATTTCAATAAGGTAATTACAGTAGCTAAAAACATCTCATCCAACCTACAACCGAGTAGGAGGGCTTACTGTTTCATTCCCGGTATTCTGAAGATGTTGAGTGCGAACGGCTTAACCATAGCGGCTGGTCCAGAGAGTTGACCTGGAGGACAAGAGATGTATCCTGCCGTCAATGACGGGGGACACAGTGCCGTGTTTCTTGACGTAGTCAGAAACGACCTGGGTGTCAGAATCGTCTGGAAGGAGAAATTGCACAATGAGTGTTTGACAAATGGGGTTCTTCTCCATATGACGCCATCGTTAGAAAGAGGTGGTGATAATGAATAACGAGGGGAATATTACTAAAAAGTAATACATTAAATAAAAAAATATATTACTACATAAAATGTGAAGGATTCAATTCAGCAATAATTCCAATAAACATATTAACTTTACAAATTAATTAATAAGTCGAACTGTATTTAAACAATTCAAAGCCCACCACTTTTGGTCCTGTAAGAAATATACAATTTCATCTCTGTATACATCTCTGTATGTATGTTAAAAAAAATACGGGGCACTTACCGATGAATGCAACGTGTTCAGCCTTCTCTTTCAGTACGGAGAACCCGTCGCCGCCGTCAGCAAGGAATGACGGAAGTATGACCAGATAGGTTTCATCCATGTTAATATCGCGGTACTCTTTGTTGGGGCACTCGCTGCAGATAACTTTCAGAGAAATTATCCTGCTGCCAGGCGGTTTCCTGATATCGTAGACAACTCTGATACCTGCCAAATGGGAGAAATTCAATTGCACTCCCTAAAAGAGGAAAACAACATCCAGAAGTCCTCTTCTGGGAATGAGTTCAACGCCTATGAGTGGAAACCACCAATCGTATAATATTCATGTTGCATTGATATTATTTTCGTCATTACTAAGAAATTCAATAAATCACGTTGGTTATTGGTAACATTTACAATTACTTAACCACGATTTTATTATTAATAAAATCTAGTAATTACAATGAAAAAAAATCCCTTAGAAAGTGGACAGTTGTATCCCATTTGAATAGAATATATCACTATTAAATTAATTATTGAAATATATATTAAGCATAGCAACTTTTTAAATCTCGTTTCATATCGTTGAATATTATTTTATTTGTTATGTTTTTATGTTTTATGAACATTCGTATTCTATACTGCGTTCGTTTACATAGGATTTAAGGATATCAGTTAGGTGGATAATTAAATACAGTTCAACGTACCCGACATCATAAGGAAGGATCCTTTGAGAATGACGCCGGCAGGATCGTATTCCGCGACACCGACCTCAATGGCTTCCTTCAGGACCTTACCGGTAAGACTGATTACTCTCAACTGATTTTCGAATGGAAACGAGGTCAGAACATCCCCGATTGTGAGGCTACCTGTAACAGAATGATACATTGAAATTTGAAAATTCGAATGAAAAATTCGAGACAAATATTTCGACACATTCCCAGATGCTCATGTCAGCGATTAACATGGGACGCTTTAAAGGTCTTACCAACTATAGGAATGCTATTTGATTCGTTATGAAATGAAGAAACAGCAACATATTGGCTTACCTCCAGTTGAGTTGAGCAATATGCTGGACCTGACTCCGCCGCCGTTGTAAAGAACGAGCGGAATTTTGGGCCATTTGTTACCGGCAGCGGCTACTTGCCCCTGTGTAAAATGAAATGAAAGTTTTCAATCAATATCATCAAACTTTGAACCGAGATGAACATAGAATGAAAGGTGAATATAAAAAAATTATGCTCACGTATTCGTAGAGGGCGTCGGCGACCATGTTGCCCAAATTGCATTCCTTGTTCCGGCAGTTTCCGTCCAGATCGACGGTAGTGGTACCGAGGTGCATCGCAGTCCTGGAGTTCAGCAAGTCCTTCCAGTAGTCCAGCTTAGCCGACACCTTCGGATCTAGAAAGTTTGTGTTTCAATATTTTATTCACCTCATCGATTCCTTATTGCACTTAAATCATTTATGGGGTGAATAGTGTTTCACCCTATGAACGGTGTGTCCGTGGGTTTGCTCGAGGGGAAAATAGTAATATTCAAAACAACACGTATTCCTTTTCATTTTTGACAAGCCAAATCATTGACATGCAAAATTCACTTTTGTCGTGATACAACTGAAATCATACCTTTAGGTTTCGTGCTATCCATGAGGATGGGATTGCCACTGGCCGAGACGAGTTGGTACTTGTCATTGAACTTGAGATTAAGCACACCCAGGTACTTGGTCCAAGCGAAGGCCTGTACCACCGGCACTTTCTTACCGGATGCCTGAGTTTCCATGTGCGGGTAGACTGATGCCGGAACCTCAATGTCGGGAGCATCTCCTGTAACCGATTTCTTATTGGTAATTCTTCAAATAGGGTCTCCAATCATTAAATGCTCTACTCCGAAATATGTTGTGGTCCTCTTCTTTTGGGTTCTGTATTTTTCATTCGTCATTTTATAGATATTTAATGTTAAGACATCAATTTCTTATGAACTACATTGATTTCTACCTGACCTGGTTGAGTTATAACTGACCTGTGTACAAGAAGGTGTTGGTGTGACCTCCCACGACCACGTCGATGTTCTCAACTTCTTGAGCAATCTTTCGGTCCATGTCGAAGCCCGAGTGGCCGACCGCGATAACTATTTTGGCGCCAGCGGCTCTAGCCTCCCTGGCCGCCTTCCTGATGCTCTCAACCTCATCCATGATGAAAACCTTGTCGGTTTTGGACAGGAACTGCAGGCAGACAAGTCATGCTTGGATTGAATTTGGCCACAACACATTAAACATAGCTGTCGTATATAGTGGGCGCATACATCGATACGGGGGATGCAGTGCAATTAAGTTTAGGATATTTGGTAAATTTAGATTTTTCACTCATTTGATTTTCTTAATACAAGTAGGATACGGTATAAGTTCTTACCATGGTGTCGGGTGTGAGGTAGCCGACGACTGCGATGTGTGTGCCGTCGACGTTGAGGCTGTACCAGCGGTGGAAGTTGGTGCCGAGCAAGGCGGGCTCCTTTTCGTAGTTGATGTTGCAGACAACGGTGGGTGTCTTTATTGTCCTCAGGTATGGGGCCAGGCCTGAGACGCCGTCGTCGAATTCATGGTTGCCCAGGGACTGAAATATTATGTCATTTAGCGGAATATACCTGATTCGGCCATAAATACTCGGATATATATACGGAGAATGTTTAATGAGAACTAAAAAAATATGAGATTCTTGTTCTCTTATAAATTATTAAAATAAGTTCAACAGCCAGCGAGGGGATACTTATTTATCCACCCTCGTGTACACATACCAATCCTGAGCCTATAGTGTGCATCACCTTACTCCTCACCTTTTTCAGTGTAGTATACATGATAACAGAATATGAAATTCACATTAATATTAGCCTTCAGGAAAATGAAAGCGAAGTGTAAATTTTTACACGGACTGATATATTAACATTACATATGGCACCTCGACAATATTGTTCTCTACTTTATTTTCTTTGAATGGCACATGGGGTGGACAAAATACCGGCGGAGACAACATTTTCGCCAGGAGGAAGCCAAAGAAAACAGACTCGACTGCGGGCTCGGTAAAAATATACAGAATGCTTTGTTTCGCGTGGGGTCAAGTGACGGGAAGTGGTCCGAATATAGCCCCGCGCTAGGGGCAACTGTTTTATCGCCGTCCAAACACAGCCGAGGGGATCGTCTACTTCTCTTAAACGAGGTCCAGTGTTTGCGACCTCAATTCTGGGGGCCCGTCAGAAATTGCTTTTGGCTTCTTGAAACTGCAATAAACTGGAAGTGGAGTAACTTTCATTTTACATCTAATCTTTTTTTCAAATCAATTCAACAACATTCTACAACCATCTGTAAATAAGAAAGAGGATATTAATATTTATATTTAATCCCTGAATATTAATTATCAGGTAACTGATAAAAAGTACTTTAATTTTAATGATTAATATATTTTATGAAAATGAGTTGTAAATCATTAAACATCTTGGCTAATGGCAGGAAGAAACGTAAATTATTTTCATATTAAAATTGTTAACTCAATAAATTGATTTGTTCCAATTTAACAATGATTCAATTTCGTTGCAGTGGAGTATTGCGAAAATAAAAGAGAAATGGACCGCTAACAACTGAATAATCGAGTATTGTACTCGGCCCGGAACAAAGTTCAAGAGGTTGACGCCAAAAACAATACGGCCCTCCAAATTGGTAGGGAACAAAGAAGAAAGTTTCGGGAAGTGAGATTAATTTTAGCAATTCATAACTTTCTTTGGCTTTCCTTAGTCTTCAGTTTTGGCCTACTGTACAGTGTTTGAAGTGACTCGGCGGGGCAACAGGTGGAAACTGAGTAAATGGTGGGCGGGGATGAGAACAGCCTCTAACAGGATTGCTTAAAATAATGTACAAGTTCTTGAATCGGATATTCCCTGAAATCCGAAAACATTTTCACTAGTACCAATCCGTAATCGTATTTTTCTTCCAAAAGCGCTCTGAAGGATATTTGTTTATAGACTAATGTAAATTGTAATTGCCAATATATTGTCAACTTTACTATACCTTGACCTGTTACTACTTGGCACTAACTTGGTTTCAGTTTACGTTTTTGCCACAAGAAATCGAGTCTGCTCATTTGGTGATTTGAATGATTCTCTCCTATTGTATTAATTTTTAATAGCAATAGGATGTTAATTCACATTCCTAAAATGTTAACTGAACTTTGTCTATTTCTAATACAAATTAAATTTTCTCATTTTCGGAAGAAAATCAATTAACTCAATTAAAAACAAACGCGATTAAATGATGGTTTGTCGTAAAGATCTGGAGATACCAAATATATTTTGTTGTCTTATTTAATTAAATTCATTGCTTCAATTTTGCTGTGCGTTCGAATTGGGAAACATTTGGTCATAGTTTTGCAGTATTAACGCTTACTCAGAGACTGAATTGATGAGCACGAATGCCAATTTGAATCTGCTTTTTAATTTCTTTTTTAATTAATGGATTTTTTACTCATGCGTGTTAATACATGCATGCGTTCATTCTGAGACAATTCATTATAGATGGATATTTTAACCGAAAACAACGTTTTATATAAAACAAGAGTAGTTACATTTATAAAAATTGTAGGTCTGACCCGTATTTATGCCCGGTATTTCTCTGGAGAATGTGGATTCCAGTGGAGGATGTGGATGTTTTAATTTCGGAAATATGAGATGGGTGGGTGGTCGTGATTAGTGAATAATTATATTCCGCATATGAAATACCCCCTTTGAAACGTTCCGGCTAGGTCGGGTCAAAAATTTGTGGTGCTAAAAACATTCTGTAAAATGATAATTTAGCCGTTGGCTCTCTCGGATATTCTGAAATTGATATTAAATTTTAATTAGGTTGAAAAAATTAAACCTGTTAGGATATTAGGAGCTTTTTTCTGCTGTGAATTTCCCTTATTTATTGTAATTTCTTTGTTCTCAAATAAAATATATTAACTGTAAGTTATTAATTTAACATAATAATTATTATACGGAATTACTTTTCATTATTATTTGTATCTCCTGTATACAGGTGAAGTAAATGTAAGTATTAAAATTTAATTAATTTTAAAACTTAAATTTTAACTTTTTTTACCAACGGTCTGAAATCCACATTCGTATTCATTAATTCAATTTCTGGAACTGATTGCTTTTGTAATGACTTCGATGGGGCTTAAGCCCCGGAGGAGACGCGGTTGTAACCCATTAGGGTAATACGAATCAGTAGTTTGGTCCCTCCCCTCCCCCTTTCCTGGAGACGCCATGCTGGGGTCCTCTACAGGATACTAATGCGAATATAAGTCGTCCCCGAAGGATGTTCGGTTTAATGTGGCGCCCGAAATTAGGACGAACCTCCTAATGCGGAACTTAACTATACGTTGGGTGAGATTTGTATTTTCTGGTTCGATACAGTTAATAGTGGTAAGATGAACAGGCGTAGACATTTTGCCATAATTATTTGAACGATATTTAACGCGGAATAAATCTATTTTTGATTTCCATATTTCAAAATATAATAGTCAACATTTAGCAGAGATTACCATGACGTCAATTCCGAGCATGTCGACGAATTGGGCGATGACTTCCCACTTGTATACGGAATAGTAGGGGCTGCCCTGGAAGCTGTCGCCGGCGTTGAGGAAGATGACGTTCTTTCTTGTGGCCCGGACCTGATCGGCGGCCGCCTTGATCCTGGCGAAGCCGCCGTAGCACTTGGAGCTCTTGCCGCAGCTGCCTCCCCCGGCGGCTATCTCGTCGAGGCGGGCGTGCATGTCGTTCGTGTGGATCACCACCAGATCGAAGTCGGCGACGGCCGCGGCCACCAGGCCCATGCAGAGTGCGGCAAGTCCCAGCAAGCTCATATTACTCATTTCAGTCTGATGAGAGTTAACCATCGGGGGTTTCTTTATATGCGGAACAAGACTGCGACTCACCGCGCATGCGTATTCAGAGTGGGCTGACTAATTGAGGACTCAAATTAACTAATTAAAATAAAATGATTATATAACATTGCAAAACATTCATTCGGTGCTTATTAATTAGAGGTGTTTATTGGCATAAATATTATGGGAATTAGGAGGCAATTCAAGCCTCCTTAGTCTAATTCCCCTTCATTTTTATTATTTAACGAATATTGTACCGCCGTTGCAAACCAAATTATAATTTATAAATTTCCAATATATCTTCTCCTACATTAAAGAATTAACAATCCGATGTCTCCCAAGTGTAATAGCTAAATTGTTCCGGTTTCTTTTTATTGGGGTCCCGGTTTGGGGTTGTTAATCTCTATTTCTCCTTTAGTCACTCTTCCTTACTTTAACCTCTTCTCATTGTGCCGTCTATATTCCCTTGAATGTTAGTTTTTCGATAAACTATCGATTGTCCGGCCGGGTTTTGCGGCCTTCAGTGATACGCGAACAGTCCCTGATGTGCGGCGTCGATTTCCCGAGGTCTCCAAAAACTTCCACAGCTCACTCAACAGTTATCCTTCTGGAAGCAACAGGATTAAATTACTTGCGCACGTTCTGCGCGTTGTTTGCGTTGTTCGAATATGTTCATTGGTTTAGAAAGAATTCATACTGTGACAACACGAGTGCAATCATTTCGTGAAATGATTATGCCACCCAACGATGTTGCAACCAAGTAACTAACAAACAAGAGGACGTGATAAATTAGGAAACCGTAGCTGTGAGGATCCAGATTATGCTCTCTAATTTATTGGAGTTTGGCTTGCTGTCTGCATGTTTCGAAATATGGTACGAAGTGATTTTCGATTTAAAACTTATGAATTGCTGAGACCAGGGATATACCACCCAGGTTTTCAAACCTAGGCGGGCTTGTAAATAAAATCACATGAACAAAGAAATTGAGAACACTTGTTTTTAATGACTTTATTGTTGTCTGTGTGTCAATATCGGACTGAAAAATTCGCCATATTAGTCTAATGTAAATGAAAGGACGACCGCCGCCAATTTTCCATATTAATTAACCGTCAAATGTCACCTCATAACTGGTACAGAACATAGTCATTTCTTCTTATAATCGATAAACGGTTGACCAGTTTGATCCTGAATTTTGGCCTCTCTTCCTTACTCGCCAATTAGTAGATTTCATTAAACAATTAATTCAACAAGTAATTTAATTTCAGTATCGTAATTGATACTTTATATTGTATTGTGTCTTCTCCACCTGTGGGGGCTCATTAGCATCTGTGAAAGCAACTGTGTAACCCATCCCGCCACATTTCCAAACCGATTTAACTACGGCTTACCGTACTTTGCAACATTAATTCATTTTTAATAAAGCGGATAATTAGAAAATTGAACAAAATATTAATTCAATTCTGAAATGATTGAACCTAAAAGAAAACTGCGTTGGGCATAATGGAGATGGTAAAGCCTTACTTTATTATTTCCTAATACGTTGTATTATTTAATATTCTACGAGAGATGGTAGCCAGTATAGTGATAGTTTTTATTCTTACGAGAAGTCAAATTATATTAATTTGTTATGATTTATTTTTCCTGTAATATTCAGCATATAAACCTTCACATTTTTCCGCTCATCAACAAACCTATTGCAATTTAGCCTTTTCAAATCGGTGATGAACGTGACCCCGACTGATCCATAAATCGTTGTCACATTCAAAACTATTAAATACGTACACAACATAAAACATTGTTTAGTGCCCTGATACTCTGCCGGCCCGCCAAATGGCTTTTATTTCTGGAAACACCTATTGAATTTTCAACATAAACCCAATTACATTGCCAACAGTCCAATACAATTGTGTAGTCTGAAGGAAGCCGATTATTCAAATGAGATTAATGTGCTTCGGTAAAATGTACTGAAATGGGGCAGAGCACTGTAAAATGTATTGTACACACACAGCACAGCGCGTAATTTAATTAATAGGATTTTTGATATTTAGGAAAAATAGTAAATACTTTTGAGACTTTATTATTTTAACATAAATCCCCTTGAACTCATTCACTGCTTTTTTGTTCCTTACGAGTCATCTTAATTTACTCTATATTATTCAGCCTTAGTGAGAACCGCATTATTTTAACTTCTTCTCGTTTGAAATTTAGCATGTTGAACAGGAAGAATTTAATATGAAACAAACACATTAAAATATAATTTTATTAATTTTTCGTGGTGTTCCAATTCTGCCTGTATATCGGAAAATACGATAAATAAGAAATTGGTTGAAAACATAAAAATGATTTCAGTTGTAATGCAATCTCTCAGATCGGGTAAAGCAACCAGTGTCTTCAGATGTCATGTCCTTTTCTTTCCGGTTGTACTGAAGATATTCGCGAGTGGCTTAACCTCTCCTGCCGGGGCGGACGGTGATATACCGCTTGGAGTTCAAGAACGTTATCCTGCCGTCGAGGACGGGGGATACGGTGCCATGCCTCTTGACGTAATCCGAAATTACTTGGGTGTCAGAATCGTCTGGAAAGTGAAATTGTATAGTAAGTATCTAAGGGATGCTTTTCTATTGGAAAAAGAGGTGATGATGAATAAGAGAAAGAAGAACTAGAAGCAATGCCAGACAGGTTTCGCCACCACATAACATATAAGCTATAGTATCAATAAATAAACATCATTTTCGCTCAAAACTTTGTATACTTGTATACCTGTGCAGACATATGTATCTATATATATATTAGAATAGTTATAAAAAGATGGGGTACATACCGATGAATGCAACGTGTTCAGCCTTATCTTTCAGTACGGAGAACCCGTCGCCGCCGTCAGCAAGGAATGATGGAAGTATGACCAGATAGGTTTCATCCATGTTAATATCGCGGTACTCTTTGTTGGGGCACTCGCTGCAGATAACTTTCAGGGAAATAATCTTGCTGCCCGCGGGCTTCCTGATATCGTAGACAACTCTGATACCTGCCAAATGGGAGAAATTCAATTGCACTCCCTAAAAGAGGAAAACAACATCCAGAAGTCCTCTTCTGGGAATGAGTTCAACGCCTATGAGTGGAAACCACCAATCGTATAATATTCATGTTGCATTGATATTATTTTCGTCATTACTAAGAAATTCAATAAATCACGATTCTATTGGTAACATTTACAATTACTTAACCACGATTTTATTATTAATAAAATCTAGTAATTACAATGAAAGAAAAAATCCCTTAGAAAGTGGACAGTTGTATCCCATTTGAATAGAATATATCACTATTAAATTAATTATTGAAATATCTATTAAGCATAGCAACTTTTTAAATCTCGTGTCATATCGTTGAATATTATTTTATCCGTTCATTTGTTATGAACAATCGTATTCTATACTGCTTTCGTGTACATAGGACTTAAGGATATCAGTTAGGTGGATAATTAAATACAGTTCAACGTACCCGACATCATAAGGAAGGATCCTTTGAGAATGACACCGGCAGGATCGTATTCCGCGACACCGACCTCAATGGCTTCCTTCAGGACTTTACCGGTAAGGCTGACTACTCTCAGCTGATTTTCGAAGGGAAACGAGGTCAGAATATCTCCCATCGTGAGGCTACCTGACGCACGAAAAATACATTGCATTCAATGAACAAGGAGATACGAAAGTTGAGTGTCATCGATGTGTGAAGCTTGTCTTGCCACAGGCGAACTGATTTCAAGGAATGTTATCGACACGTTAGTTAGACTCGTTATGGCATGAAACAACAGCAACTTATTGGCTCACCACCGGTAGAGTTGAGCAGTATGCTGGACCTGACTCCGCCGCCGTTGTAAAGAACGAGCGGAATTTTGGGCCATTTGTTACCGGCAGCGGCTACCTGACCCTGGAAGTGTACAAAGGCGATTATAAGGCTAAGTCATCTTAGTTCCTGCGTGATTCTGAAATATACACCTAAGACGACTAAAAAACATCGAACATTGAGTTTTTATTAGTGAATTCAATTGATAGATCTTGTTTTAATATGTGCGTTGTGTGATATGTGTGTGTATTAAAATTTACTACTAGAAGAAAACTGTTAGATTTGTGATAGGAACCGGTAATACGGTATCTGGATTACAATGATGAAACAGTATACAGCGGTATGTCAAGGTGTTTATTATAGTTGGTAGATTAATTTCTAGAGGTTAAAGTGATATATTGGATAGATCTGACGAAATCCATCTTAAACAAGCTGGTTTGAGTTATTTTCAAATTTTCGCAACCTCAGGATTCCGAATTGGGTTCAGGCAGAATCTAGCGGGGATTGCTCGGATTTGAAAGTAATCGCGAGCCCAGAATGGCTAATCTTGCAAACGAGTCAGCATTTCCTTGCCAGTGCCTTGGGAAAAAAAACCCAGTCCGAATTGTTTCATTTGGCAGTGTTTTAAGGAATGTCACTTCACCATTCCAGGAAAGTTTCCGTTATAGTATTGGCCGAAATCGCGGTTCTGAGAACCCCAGTATATATGAATAATCATGAGGAAAATCGTATAACAGTAGGCACACTGTTCTACTGCACGGTATGAACTAAGTAATTTATGCGTCCTTTAAATATCACACTGTATTTAAAGAATAACATAGCTGGAGGTATATATTCCATAGAGTTAATGCAGGAGGCATGTTGCGTTAACTATTATTACTTAGTTTTATAGACTTCTCCCAACCAAGTATTCGTATCAAATGAACTCAAAAATACACACATATTTAACGGAGTCGCTAATTCACGCCAAATTAATTGATCCTTGATTATTGTTATAATATCCATATAAATTTGAACGAGTGTTTTCTTTCAATATTATCAAATTATGCTTACGTATTCATAGAGGGCATCGGCGACCATGTTGCCCAAGTTGCATTCCTTGTTGCGGCAGTTTCCATCCAGATCGACGGTAGTGGTACCTACGTACATCGCAGTCCTGGAGTTCAGCAAGTTCTTCCAGTAGTCAAGCTTTGCGGACACCTTGGGATCTAGAAAGTTTTCGTTTCAATATTTAATTCACCTCATAATCGTCTTTTCGTAGCTTTTTAATGATATAGCATATGCGTTATATCACACCTTACGAGTAATTGGCAGTCTTTCACCATATCAGGGGAAGGTCCGTGAGTTTACTCAGAAGGGGAAGTAATAATCTTCTAAACTCACGTTTTCATTTTCCTTCATTGAAAAGCCAAATCATTGCAAAATTCACTTTTTTGTGATATACTTGAAATCATACCTTTAGGTTTGGTGCTGTCCATGAGGATGGGATTACCACTGGCCGAGACGAGTTGGTACTTGTCATTGAACTTGAGATTAAGCACACCCAGGTACTTGGTCCAAGCGAAGGCCTGTACCACCGGCACTTTCTTACCGGATGCCTGAGTTTCCATGTGCGGGTAGACTGACGCCGGAACCTCAATGTCGGGAGCGTCTCCTGCAACCGTATTTCTTTTTGATACTTTTTCAAATAGGGTTACCAATGATTAAATGCCCTACTCCGAAATACGCTCGTGGTCCTATTCGTTTGGGTTCCGAAGTTATAATGAATTTTTTATGATCTAAGTACATATATTGAGCATGTTAATGACAGACCTGTGTACAGGAAGGTGTTGGTATGACCGCCCACGACCACGTCGATATTCTCAACTTCTTGAGCAATCTTTCGGTCCATGTCGAAGCCCGAGTGGCCGACCGCGATAACTATTTTGGCGCCAGCGGCTCTAGCCTCCCTGGCCGCCTTCCTGATGCTCTCAACCTCATCCATGATGAAAACCTTGTCGGTTTTGGACAGGAACTGCAGGCAGACAAGTCATGCTTGGATTGAATTTGGCCACAACACATTAAACATAGCTGTCGTATATAGTGGACGCATACATCGATACGGGGGATGCAGTGCAATTAAGTTTAGGATATTTGGTAAATTTAGATTTTTCACTCATTTGATTTTCTTAATACAAGTAGGATACGGTATAAGTTCTTACCATGGTGTCGGGTGTGAGGTAGCCGACGACTGCGATGTGGGTTCCATCGACGTTGAGGCTGTACCAGCGGTGGAAGTTGGTGCCGAGCAGGGCGGGCTCCTTTTCGTAGTTGATGTTGCAGACAACGGTGGGTGTCTTCAACGTCCTCAGGTATGGGGCCAGGCCTGAGACGCCGTCGTCGAATTCATGGTTACCCAGGGACTGAAATATTATCAGTCATTTAGCGGAATGTTAATAATTCGACTTTAATTAAACACAACAAAAATTGAATGTGGAATAAATATATTTTGATTTCCATATTTAAAAAAATAATAGTCAACATTGCGCCTTTAGTTGAGATTACCATGACGTCAATCCGAGCATGTCGACGAATTGGGCGATGACTTCCCACTTGTATACGGAATAGTAGGGGCTGCCCTGGAAGCTGTCGCCGGCGTTGAGGAAGATGACGTTCTTTCTTGTGGCCCGGACCTGATCGGCGGCCGCCTTGATCCTGGCGAAGCCGCCGTAGCACTTGGAGCTCTTGCCGCAGCTGCCTCCCCCGGCGGCTATCTCGTCGAGGCGGGCGTGCATGTCGTTCGTGTGGATCACCACCAGATCGAAGTCGGCGACGGCCGCGGCCACCAGGCCCATGCAGAGAGCGGCAAGTCCCAGCAAGCTCATCTTACTCTTCGGCGAATTACCGTCAGATGAGGTTGCACCACCTGGGTTTCTTTATATACGGGAATAGGGCCCCGAACGTGACACTCTGCGCATGGCCGGTCAGAGTTTGGTAATTATTGGAGGACCCAGATACTAAATAACGCAATTAAAAAATAATTGTCTCATCAATTGGTGGATAAATATTTGAGGATATTTTGTATGATACGTTGTAGTGTACATTAGCAATATTTTTTTAATTTCTTCTTGTGTACGGACTAAGACATTGACGTTTCATCGTAAAAATATTGTATGTCCTTCCAGATATTTCAATATATGTCTCTCAATTGATTAAACTTTAATAATAGTAAATTAAATTTTATTGAAATTACCGATACATTAAAAACGAATCAACTATTGATCGGATAATGATAATTTTTCAGTGCAGGAGACTACAACCTTTATACAGTTATGTTAGTTAAGATTCCAATTAAGGTCCTGTTTGAAACATTTCCTTTGTTTATAAATCCCCTCTCACAGATCAATATCCGATTTGTATCGATTGGAACCGAACCGAAGTACAATTCACCACTCAATTTAATATCCACGAATTCCCAGAGTTCGTAATTCTTACGAATTTGTTTGTCCTTTGAGAATGCCTTTCACTTGCCTCGCGTCCCCGATACCATGGAGACGAGGAAAAATGAACCTGGTTGGAATCTGTAAACCCGTTCGACAGGTTTAAATCTTAACCTTCAATTAAATTTCGCATTCCAAATATTCCAGATCTACCATTTTATAGCATTTCAAGGAGCACACAAATTGTATAGGCAATAAAAAATATCTTAACGATTATATTTCTTTTATTTTTTCCTTCTTGCAACGGACTTTCTGTGACTACACTATTTTCAATTCTAGAAAATTGAATTTCATAAAGCGTTAATTTAACGCCCAAGGGTTTTTGAACCTAGGCGGGCTTGTAAATTACAAAATTTCAAAAAAAGAGATTGGGGACACTTGTTTTTAATGACATTATTGTTGTCTGCGAGTAAATATCGGACTGAACAATATACGATCTATTAGTAGAGTGTGAATGAAAGGCATCGCTCAGCCAATTGTCAGTTTTAATTAACTACCAAACACCGGCTCCTGACGGGCCCATAATATTTTCATTTGTTCTCTATAATGAACTATAATTGGCAAACGGTGGACCACCCTGCTGCCCCAGTGCTGGTCTCTCGTACTTTCGATTTTGTTTCCTATCGTGATTGATACCGCATTAAATTCGGATACGATGAAGATTGATAATTGATCAGAACGTTTTAAATGTTTTTATTTCAACGGGTTTCTTTCAGAAAAGAAAGAAGAATGAAAAAGAAAGGAAAAAAGAAAGGACTCTTTAAAGTTTGTATATTTCAGGGGGGCGCTAGTTAATCTGTACAAGTGCACCAAAAGAACCTTAGTTAAGTACATGTCCGCACCACCCATAGGGGGCGCTAGATTATTGGTGAAAGTGCACCCATCGAACTTTAGTTAAAAATATTTCCGCAGCACACTCAGGGGGCGCTAGTTAATCTATATCTAATAATTTTTGTTTAAGAGAAACCAAACAATCATAGACAAATAAAAACTCAATATTGTAAGATGAAATGTTTAAAAAGTTATAACAAAAAATGTGCTTAACTGTGAAATGTTCTTAACTAATGTTTGTTTGGTGCATTCGCACCTGGAGACCTCCAGGTGTTCCTTCCTCTAAGTGTAGAGCGCCTGAGTAGACGTGACAGTGACAGTGCCGTGAGGATACCCAAAAAACATCCAAAGTAGTGACTAACACCGCTAGCAAATCAGCGAGGGGCGACAGAAAGACGCGAAATCTACGGTATTCCAACCCCTCGTAGCCCACAAGACAGGTATTCTAAAAACGACTTATATTTCTGTCGTTAAAAAACAACAGTCCGCTTTATTAGTGAGCGACGAAGTTTCTCGACACCTGTTGAATAACAGAAGATGAACTTACATAAGAAGAAACGCGAAACCAATTATCGCGCCGACACGATTATTCCGTCCGTTATTCGATAATTATTCAAATTGACTTCGAGACAACGACAAGGCTAGCTGAAGGTAGGTGAGGTAGGAAATTGGTTCAAAAAAGGTGCTTGATTAGATATTTAAATCCTGTCATATTATTTCAATATCAATTTCAATCATATTATTTCATTAATTACTTCAGGTACCTTTGTCCATCTGTAATTCATAATAATAATTTCTTTAAAACTGTATATTTTCTTTCAAATTAAATAGAGCGTAAATGTTATCTTTTATCTATTTTTAGATACGTAATATTGCGATATTAATTTTCTAGCTCTATCGTTTGAATAAGAAGTTGGAGTCGTATGCTGGATTTATTTATTCGCGGTTATTGAATACCCGTGCAGGTGTCTTAACATATGGGCTATAACCGCAGGGCGGCGGTTAAGGGAAGCTCGGGGTGGGCCGCCTTGAATACAAATGGCCCCTGGGGGATTGGAAACGGATAAATATGTCTGGCGGGGAATTTACGTCAGTTCAAGTACAGGCGTCAGTTCGGCTGAGCTCCCGCGAGGGCCCAACAGGGGAAAGTGTTTTCCTCAGTGACATTCCTCAATCACCGACGAAGAAACGTTTCCGGGAACTCAATATACTTATTGTTGTTACGTATTCATATGATTTCTTTTCTCTTTCTACTCCCGTGTAAAATAATTTTCCGTATTACATTTAAAAATTGCCCGGTTAAGACAATGCACGATAATGACGTAATATATTCTGAATTTTCCACCCTGCGTAAGTGGTTGAAATCCGATCTATTTGGATTTTTGTCAACACCGAATTAACATTTGCTATACTCATAGTTTCCATCTATTTCAACTAGACAATAGACTGTGACCGCAGAAACCGCTGTAGTTGCTGGATAGCAACATTGAGGAAAATCTCGAATCAGGTGCTTTTAATTTCTACTAATAGTGCGGCTTTATTAATGTTTCCTTAAAAAGAAATGTGATCAATTAAATTATTAACGCTAAATTATAGTTTATGTCTAATATTGTCAGATAATCGCTAAGTTCATCGGGGGTATAAATAATATATTGGGACTGTTGCGCAGGCGCCTACCGGGATGGACGATCATTAACGTCCTCCTGAATTACTTATAAGTTTCTATCCTTCCTATGAATAACAATTGCCATGGGAACCTGTTATGGAATACGGTAAATAATTCGATCCAAGCAACCTTGAGGTCTGACATCGTCGTGTTTGTAGTTCCTTAAAATTTAAATATATTTGCTGCAAGATATTATTCAGAAAAAAGATCCAAAAGAATGAAATTGTTAATTAACCGGCTATGAGTCATTTTCCATTTGGTTGGAGCCCAATGAACATACATTATATTAGTGGCCATGTTAACAGTGTTCTTACATAACATACAACCCTATAGCCCCGTGTTGGCATACTGAATTTTGTATATTTCGAGTTGAATCGTACTTATCAGCTTGCGTTAATGTTTTTAGAATAATATTTAGATTGAGGAAGGAGTACCGACATGTTCGGTACGAAGGGCAATATCAGTTAAACGAATGATTATAAGCTGTCTGCTCGCGGTTTCTTACGCTGACTGGGTTTTCATACGGCTGATTACACCGGGACTAGGCCTAGTCGACCGTGGCTACCGTGCGCCCACTCAGTTAACAACTAAGCAACAACAACTACATTCCTGAAAACATTGAAACGTGGAATAATCAACGGGATTGGAATTTGTAAAGCCGTCGGGGCGGTTTGGAGCCGGACGTTCATCAATTACATTTCAGACTTCCAAAACTCCCCGTAATCCGAACCGGGACGAAGGAATACCTCACTGAAATTGAAATATATTGAAATAATTTCGTAATGTACGATAATATGTAAACTGCTTTTCGGACAAACTTTCCTGAAAAATAAAATTAATTGTGTTGAATAAATTATTTTTTACCATACTTATCAAACTACCATTCTATGTTTTACTGAGTGACATTTGGTTTCTTCCTCCGGCGGTGGCTCATTAGCAATTGCAATAGCAGCTGTTTATATATGTTATAATCTTCGGCAATTGTCCGAGTATATTATTATCCGACGTTCAAACACCCGTCCCGCCGCTATTACAATCCGAATTTGATTGTGGCCTTATTTCACCGTAAATTGCAACGTTTGAATTCATTTCGCGAACGACAATCGGTTTAATTATTAGTAGATTGATAATATGGTTTAATTAGAAACATGAAAATGGTTTGGAAATTATTGAACTAAAAATAGATGTCTCTAAATCTGACTTTAAACAGAATGTGGTTGGTCCAGTTGGGTTGAACTGCTGTTTAACGACGAGCTAGTGGAGTTTCAATGCGTTTATTTTATTTACAGCCAACAAGGACCAAAGGTATTAATCCAAAATATTTACGCCGTTTACACGAAAGTAATTACTAAAAAAATAGTTGAATTATTGGTTGAGTAAGTATGATTCTAACTGATTTTTCTGCGAGATTAATGGACTGTAAAGGTTGTACTTCATAAATATTTTACGCCTTGGCTGATTCCATATTTCGGACCCATCGGAAACTTTCTTTATATATGGCGTTCATTATTTTAGCCACAGTCATTTCGGCAGTAATTACTTAGATAATATTAATCTGCTGCGATAATTCTACGGGTGTACAATCATATTGGAGATATTTCTATCCCGTTTATTTATACCACGCTGAAGGTGGAAAAATGGAACTGGAACACCACCTGCTACACGGTAGCGACGCCAATAATGCTGAGTGCTGTCCCGCCGCGGGCCCCGTCAGTCGGGCAAGATCCGGAAATAACATTTCCAAAGCTGACATAATGGCATCGTAAATATCAATTTATATCGCGAGAAAATCGTCTTCGCCACCCCTTCCGCCCCTTTCCCCCCTCTCCCCGCCTCACGTTCCGCGAAGAGTTCCGGCCCGCTAAAATTGCCGTTTCACAGGAAAATGCAGTTTCCACGGCGGAAAGATTGACATAAATTTGGTTGGTGAAATCTAAATATTGTCCTGGCGGAAATTTCTTGTCCCCGCGGTCGATTCCAGTGGAACCCATTCAGGCGATTAGAGATTGGTACCCATCCATTACCCCCGCAGTCAAAGGCCTAGAGATTTTCTGTAGCACGTCAAAAGTGCCATCAATGGGTGGCTTCTTTACTTATAACTGTTTGTTGATTGTGCAATAAATAAAGAAAAAAATTAGACGAAACAGATAATAGAGTAATTTGAATTTTGTTCATTTGTTAATGGGAGAGGGTAGTTATACTTGGGAACTACTTTTTGGAATTGACACGCGTCAACACGTAATGTATACTGGAAACATATAAACACTAGACTGAATAGATTAACTATGAAACTCAGAAGCGATGAAGATAAAGCAATCCAATTTCATTAGATCCCTTTTAAGGTCGATCAAAAGGTTCTCCGGTAAAACACTGACGTTTACTTTGAGTTTCTGCTGACCTCTCCGGCCGTCAGTATCGACTGCCGGCGTTAGGCGTGGAGGAGGGGCGGTAAAACAAACTATAAACTTCATTACATTCAACTTAATTCCCTCTTCTGAAGTATAAAACAAATTGGCGTAAGTTGACTCGGCGCTTTTATTTACCGCCTGCAGTTTGATTAGTTTTGAGACAAAAACCTGGAGTTAAACATAAATACGGTGAAATTCCGAACTCGGACATCGTCTTGGTTTAGGGTACAACCTGTATAAACATTTTAGCAATTCACCCCGGTTTTAAATTATTTAAATTAATCCCGGGGGTATGAAATATCATCCAATCTTATCTTATATTACACCTCCAGTCGGTAATTTGGTCCAATGTTTCTAGCCACCGCCAGTCATTAAAGTAGAAGAGTTCGGGAACATGTTCTATCAACATGTTCCTTAGAAAGTTCATGTCTTTAGTGCTGCTAACAATGCCGGGAAACTAAGACCGGTTCAAAACCGAATAATCCGAGACACAGTTATTATATTTTATGTGTTATAGACTACAGACGACAGATATATTTTGAAAATTTTTCTCAAAACTTGGCTTGGAAGCCGGTGAAGGTATCCCAGTGTTAAAATGGCTACAGCGTAAAATCCCATTTAACGCACTGTTTTGAAAGTTAATATAATATCTAAAGTTTAACTATTAGCCAAATGATATTCGTTCGATTATATTACATTTGTGATTTATACGATACGTAATTAAAGAGAAGTTATAAGTGTAATTATTTGGATGTCCGCTACGATTATGAGGTTGACCAAAATGATAATGCGGGAAAATAATTCGGTAGACGGGCCCCGATATTTTGTTTAAGAGATTCTACCCTGAAAAATAAATTAGGCCTCGCCCTCCGCCGCTGCCCAATTTCCTTAGTTGGATTTCCGTTGTTCGGTGGTTTTGAAGGGGGGGTGGGTGGTGATTGTTAATTTCGAAATGAAATCGGAAAATTGTATTTCCCACGGGAGGAAATATTTAAGAGAGCCTCAAGAGAACTGTCTCTGTTTTGTTAATTTCATTTATAGCTCGAGAATAAATGTTCTTCGGCACGAATTATACGGTTTATTTGCCATTAGCACTGAGCAAATTTGAGGAATTTCAGACGGTAATAAACCTTTCTGATTTATATAAATATAATTTTTCCGACGGCATAATTTTCACCAGTGATGATAATTAAGATTAATTAAAAGAAAACATCTCGGTAGTATTTTTCATTTGAATCCGTCATTTCACGAAGTTTATGTATTATATTTGTAAAGTGAGACCTCATCAAAGAAGTAAGTATTCCATTAAGGGTACAACGAGCGTTGCCACACGATAACTCTCGACTTCTATGTTTTTTTACCACACATTATCTCTGCCTCTTGCCCTTTTCAATGTGAACTGAATGTTTTAAACCATAATAAATCTGTTAATAATTCCGAATATCTCTCATTCCAAATTTGTACACAGGGGCGTGCAGGGAGTCTTGTCGCTTTTGTCGGACTGCCGACAGTGGTCTTGTTTTTCAGTACAATTTGGAAACAAAAAAAAAGAGAATTAAAAGACAAATCATCGTTTAACTTTTAACTGTTGTCTGCTACATTATAGCAGAGTGTTGGTGATTGGGCGGGAGCGACGGCCGCTCGGGCCTCTGCCGACCAAGCATGAGCCATGGCACGCTCTTCGCCAAGGCTCCGTACCTACAGGTCAACAATAATATATACATAATAACAATCTCTCTTATTCATTTATATCGCAATACAATAAAAATAGGGGTGGCCAACCTTCTTCAGATGATAATATAGAAGAACATAACATTCCGCCAAAACTTTAATCGGACATTAAAATTCCACATTCAATCCTTAAACCTCATTAATAATAATTATTCTTAAATTTTTATTTCAATTATAAACTGAATTTCTGAAATAAATTCATACCTGTAGTAAAAATATTTTAATGAACTATTTTATCTTTTATCAAGTATACATCGGCGAGAATCTAAATTACAAAAATGTATATCTGAATCAAAATATATACATAACCTATAATATTTCGTAATTAGGTTATATTATAATATTTTCTAATATAAAAGGTTCCTTTTTCTCATTAATTTAAAGTTACAGCTCTGAAAGAATCCAAATATACACAAACTAATAATAAGTCGATAATAATAATTTGTCATAATTTTCTATTTGAAAGATTTCCTTGTATAGCCTGTCATTTTCTATGTACATTTGCAGCTACTAAATTAAAACGTCTCATAACATGTCGAATATAAATTATGAATATAAAAAGTAGAACCAAAGTAGAATTTAAATATGACTTTAATTAAGACTAATTAATATATTTTATTAACCAAAAAAATAGAACGTGGAACATCATAAAATGCACCTGAAAAGCGATTGGCCACCCCTCCTGTACTCTGTATATGTATATATATACATGTCCAACTTTTTCCTGAATATATATACATATACGATTAATTAAATTAATTTTCTTATGCATTATGCGCACAATAACAGAAGAAGAATCAAATGAAATCGAATGAAAGTTTCGAATAAGAACGAGCGCACATTTCTCTTTCTTATACTATACGAATCTTGTGACCCGTCTGCGCACCGCCTCTATCCTTCTTTTTACAAGGCACATACTTTTATGCAGCATGCGGCACAGTTTGCACACACTCAAATTGTAAATAATTGTAAATATAGGCGAGTTATTCTAGATCTGTCTTCCACAACAGACTACAATCAATCGGTTCCAATAGTTAATCTATAAATTCGATTGAATTTTCAAATGTTTGAAACACATATATGTATATAGAAGAAAGGGGCCAGTTACTTTTAATGATGGTATTGTAAAAATATGAAAATATAAAATACTCTATACTATAAAATCACTCAAGTTATTACCCATCTCCTCTCTAAAGTTTGAGCATAAACTAGTCCAACTGCAGCTTCTCTGCACTTTCGAAAGTACTTTAGTCTGAAACCTAATGTATTTCAAACTGTAACGTTTTAGGAGCAAGAAGTACAGAATCATACAATGAATGTTCAATATTTTCAAACTTAGGAGGATCAATATTTATCAAACTCATTTTAGCAAATTCTTATGTAGGTGGCTACAGTAATGAGATAATGAGGAAGGAAACAAAATTTATAGCGCCTCGACTAATTATTCAGAGAGGTGGATTAAACTTATACAAAAATAAAAGGGAGTAGAAAAAATCGAATTAGGAAGAAGCCGGCTGCGAGCACCTTAATTAATAGGCGGGCGCGAAACAAATTATTTTTACCGGCCTTCCCCGGGTTTTTATTCGGCCCTAAAAGCTTTCAGTTTCTTTTTCTGGCTCGTTTTTCCGCCGTTGGCAGGGGCGGAAAAACCCCTCTTAAAAATAAGTAGGAGATTTGTCCAGGGCGAAGAGACGCGCGCAGAGCGAGCTCCGCCGAAGCGGCGTCCGATCTTTATTGCCCCAGACGTTAAACAGCCCTCCCTGAAAGGTCCATTTCCTCCCACGGCCTCCAGAATTCCACCCTTTCGACCATCCTATAAAAAAGTGTTATAAAAGGACATTAATTATACCTTTTCATGAATTAATTTGCTGATAATTAGGGGGCGCCCTATTCCCTCTCGCTGCCTTCTGCCGTAAAATTAAAATGGATATGAAAAATGAAATATTCGTCCATTGAAATAAAATAAATCCTTTAATAAAGATCGGAACGAATTCGCAATAACTCGTTCGTACTAAAACATCAATTAAATTTTATATCTATAATATTCGTATAATTAATAATCAGAAATATAACCTGGTAGATATTGAAACTAAAATTTTGAATAAAATAATGAGCTTGGTATAATACTATATATATATATATATATATATATATATATATATTGTTTAAGATATAATGAATTGGACGATTGCAGAGAAAGATATTTCATCGCGATTTTCGTCCGCGAAAGCAGGAAATCTAAACCGAACGTCTTTTCCGGCCATAAATCAATCGTTCTATTTCTTCCGTGTACATTCATCAACATTTTCAACGTTCCCTTGACGTTCTGGTATTGTACGTAGACCGCTGGTCCATCCATCAGTCCAAATGGGCCCGAACTCTTCGATTAAACCTTCGAAATTCTGGGGAGGGGATATATAAATAATCAGACGAAGTTCGAAATTCATGATGAACCGGAGTAGTGATTTCTATTAGGTTCGTACGATGGGAAGTCCGTACTGAAGTAGGCCACAATCTACGAGTAAATAACTCAAAAGAAATGAAGTATGAAAGTATTACTTGAATTTGCCAATCGAATAATAATAAAAATAATAAGAGAGGAAGTGAAATAAGAAATCTTCCGGTGACGCTATTGCCTTTTTAGTCCCGTTGGGGGCGGCGTAAATTGGGGCGGGAGATGGAGCTACAGCTTCCGTCAGCGAGGATATCGGGCCCGTTCCTACAACTTAATGGCCCCTCGGGCGACGTCAACATGCCAACAGTTTAAAGCAGTTTACCACCAGTGGCTGCGAAACTATGCCCCGGTAACTACGCATATTTTGCACGGTAAAATAACAATTTCCCTATTAGAGGGCGCGGTTAATATTCAATTATTCAGTTAGGATAAACAGAAAATATATAATACATTTTCACGTTGCTTTTAAAACTAAACCTCAACTATTGATTATGAAAAAAACCGTGAAGCAATTAATGGAACTTTCACAATTATATGGACACACTTTCAATGGGAGTAAATGTAGTGTACTTTGTACAGATGTATACAACGGCTAGGAAATATATAATATTGCCAACCGCTAATTTGAGAGAACCTTTTTAAAAATGAACAGCCTAGTTGAATTAATAAGTCATACAGGAGGTGTGGAAAAAATGTATAACAACGCCAATATGCGAAGGGAGTGCTAGCGGCCGCAGACGGGTAAGCAAATTCAAAATATAATTCACAAAGTAGGAAAAAATATTGCTCATGAAATATCAGTTATTACACATTATCTAGATCAACCACTAGAATTTATCGAGGCATTGGTCGTAGAGGGAATACAAAAATATTTAGTCAACAATATTAAGAAAGTTGTTGTGCACAATTCCATTTGGAGCGTAGGCTTGAAAATATAATTTAAAAAGATATAAAAGTAATGTAACAATTAAATTATGCGATATCGTATTGTTATTTCCTCCTGTCACGCTCATCTGTGAATGTTTACTTGCATTTTGACGAAACACTCACTTGCATGGACGCTGCAATCGCATGGTTCAGGCGCATGTTTAACAGCATGAGGGAATCAAATCGAGCTCAATCCTTGTTTGGTCCCAGTAAATAGTTCTGCATTTTGAAACGAATGCTGCTTGTGTTTTCCTATCCGAACATTTAGTTACCTAGAAGACGTCATTAAGATTATTTTATAAAAAACACAAATCGTTTATTTTAAAATTAAAACATACAGAAATATTACAACTGTAATATTAACTGATACAGTAATTTAAAATTAACAGATTACATTGTCTATAATTTATTAAATATTAAAAGCTTATAAATATTACTCAATAAAACTTGATTTAGTTTATAGTAATGATTATAATAACTGTAATAATAATTCGAAAAAGTAATAAATGTTTTCTTAAACCAAATGCTGAAAGAAGATTGAATTTTTCCTTTGAGTGCTGGCGCCGCATTTTACATTATAATTTTAGACTTGCGGAGTCAGTCTTTTAATTAAAATTAATAGAAAGGCTTTCATTAAAATGTAAATTTCGCGGATCCGTTAGAATTTTTCTATTTGCCCGGAAATATTACCTCCGCATTAAATTGTGCGTAAAAAAATAAATCATTAATCCTAATAGGAGCGCTTGATGAAATTGCCAAATATTTTATTTGAGATAATTCGACCGTAATATCGCTACGCAAATATGTAAATTGTGTCGCAATTTAAGCAGATTCAGAGGAAAAGGTGTTAACTATCATTAATTTACTGTGTGAATTGGTAATACACACACAGCTTAAAAGTGTGACGTTAAATTTTTACAAAATCAAAGAGTTGGTGTCATACCTGCCAACTTCCGACGTCCGGATGTTCACGAAGTTTTGTCGATGGAAACGAGAGACGGCGGCCGAAGAGATGATGGAAGATCCACCCGTTTCGAAACAATTATTTCTGCTATTAATTTACTTATCACACCAACTATAGTCGCAGAGTGTTATATTGCAATATTTTACAAACAAATTTTACTTTTATACCACGTGTATTTCACTTTTTCTGTGGTCTTATACTAAACTGGTATTTATTTATGAATTAAAATTCTAACAATTCTGGAAAATATTTGGCAATTTCTCAATAATTGGCAAGAAATTCTACTACACGACGACAATGAACGTTATTTCGAGTTTTAAAATGGACCATTATCTGAAACGGAGAGTTGTAAATTTTTCAGGACGATGACAGCGATCTGCTTCGTGTGCAACCTGCCGATCTTGAGCCATCAGGTTGGACTTGTGTGGCAGGGCGGCAACGGATGGGACGACCTCGTCAGGGAGCAGCTCGAAGAGACCACCTTGAGGCAGAGGTATCGAACAATCATTTATTATTCGTGATATTTTTCATGCCTCAGCTATATTAAAGCGTCAGAAACATCTATTTCGAAATCGTTCCTGAAAACTGTTTCAGGATAATGTCGACTTAGCATAGCTAAATATACTTATATCTTTAACACAGCATCTTCAATTGGAATTTCGTACTGTCCCGACAAAACTCTGTAACTATTTCAGAAATAAATTTATTTCAGTTCTTAGTCTTCCGATTCGCTTAATTTAATTTGTGGAATATTTTTAAAATTAAAAAATAAACATTACATTTTATTAATTAAATCCTTCTCCCTCATTGAGAATAAAGAATGTCACAGATAAAAATATCCATTATTTTATGAACTACATTAAAATTGGGCGCATTCAAGTGACGAATTTAATGAACCCACTCCCAACCATCTGGCGAACAGAGCTGAAGATATTCCCGGACTGTTCTTGAAAGTTGTTTGTTTGCAGAAGACTTGCTTGAATAATTAATTAACATCCCTAACGTCAGTTTCGTTGCTCTGAAATTTCACCCTACACCTATGTACGTTATCATTTTAAAAACTGGAAACAATCTGAATTAAAAACAACTTCAAAATTGTAGAAACTACAGCAGCTATTGTCGTGGAAGATTATATAGACAGCCGTATTCAGGCAGTAAATTTCCACCTATTCATTTTCCAAAAGGCTCATTTACTTCTTTTCAATTTAGCCCATAATTAATGGAAGGAGTTTTCTGAAGGCCCACTTAACTGATTCGGGTGTCCTACAAACATGATTGATTATATCGTGAAACAACTATTATTTGAGTACATCGAAGAAACCCTGGGTTCGGAAAATTGCTGGCGATAAGCTAAACGTCGTAACGTAATCGATTGGATAATTACAGTGGGTTCTAGGGTCATCAATATCTAGGCGTTTGTACTTATTTCACATTCCAAACCAGACAGGTTAGGAATAATTCAAATCAGCATTTGTATTAATATTCGTTTCGCCTCTGGCATTCCAACCTGAGTGGACTGAAGTGGATTGAAATTTCTATCTGGAATGAATTTAAAATGTTTATTTAGCTTAAATGATTGTGTTTATGGAATAATAATATTGGACACTCAAATACATTTTGACCCATTTCAATCATAAATTTCATCGCCCGTTTTATTTTTTACAGGCAATCGTAAGTATTATGGTATTCGGAATAGGCATCTTAATTAGGAATGGAAATCTTTTTTAACCTCCAATAAGTTTAAGTATCGAGTCAATAAGACAAATTTTGTTTGACTTATCTGTTTCTGTGAACCCAATATGGCTGTAAATGGGCAATATATTTTCTGCAAGTTTCGGCAAAATTGTGAAGAGAAATTAAGTTCCATTTTCATGCCTTCCACCGATTTTCCTACGTTTTGACCTCGAAATATGTGCCAAGAGAGATGTGTTCTATTTAAATAACTGCTCGAAATATGTTTTTATCGTCACGTCGCCTGATAACAGCGTTGATAATGCCGATACCAGAGCAAAAATCTCCCACGTCCGGGCCGTTACATTTGAATTGAATTTGCCACCCGTGCACTCTGTAAAAACCGTAATGTCATTCTGACGCCTTTCCGTATTTCGATTGAAATTGACGCTGATGCTTCAGAAATTTAATGGACTTAGCTAAAGTGAAATATTAAAAGCCCCGTGCCCTGGAATACGATCGATGATCTATTAAGTAGTGTTAGTACATTGTAATTTAAAGAACGACGATACCTCGGATAATTGTTTTCTTAAAAACAAATAGCAATGTTTGTGAATTCCTTCAGAAGGAAATAGTCTTCTCAAGTTAGTTAAAAATAACATATTATTTATTTCTAAAAACTCGTCACGCGATTAACCGAAACGCCTGTTGCAAGATATAATTAAACAAGATTTCAAGAGTCAAATATAAAAAGAAGCTCTTAATTCTTGCAAAATTTATATTTCCTTCCAGTTTTAAATATTTATAAATTTTCTCTATTCTAAATAGACTTTTCGTTCCTTAGTAAAGGATCGAATTTAATTACTTGGAAACTAAAGTCAGTCCAATTAATGATTGAGCTTAACCTCGCCTATATTGACTCGGTACCTAATTGCGAAAGCCATTCGAGGCGGAGCTTTCCAACACAATTAAGGTGTCACCATGGTGACATTGGGTAAACACGTACATATAACGGCATATTAAAATATATACGCCCACGGGGATTTACTATGCTATCCCCTATATTCTCTAGTTGTACTATCAGGCAATAAACTGAGCGCCCTCAGTACCCCGGTTATACTATCCCGAAATAAATTGAATGAGCGCCTTTGTTTCTCCGGTTATACTATCCGCTAAAACCTGAACGCCTTCAAAACCTTGGTTATACTATCCCGCTATACACTGAACGCCTGAATTTTTGTTTTCAAAATCAATTGTGTGCCCTGTTTCCGCTGATTTGAGGGGTAATTGTTGAAATCATCCTACCAGTCTGTCCTACGTAATATTTGCCAGAACTGCAATGAATTTTTATTTTATTGCATGTTCCGGGCAATTACCTTTAACCTGCCGTATAAACGTCTATGCGACATATATTTATAATAACAATAATAAATGTTTACACAATCGTATATTTTCCTCGATTTACAATTTCTCAACGGATTTTCGAGTATTAATAATTTTATAGGATGGGGATATTATAGGAAAGCGTAGGTAAGAGGAGATACAGGTTGAATGCCGCCTTACGGGGTCCCCTCGTGTACAGTAGATATGACTATTTACGGGCCCCGAGGGGCTGTAAAAGGGCGCCGGTAAGGGGCACTAAGCCCACTCCCCAACAAGCTAAGTGAAAAGCTCGCTGGGCTTATAACGTGCGACAGGCCACCTGTTAGTTAGCAGTGAGCCCGAGCGCCAAGTGGCGGCACTAAATTCGGCCCCGTCCATCGCCGACTAAACGAGGGTCGGGCCCCACGCCCATAATTCCGAAATATGCTCACCGCCCCCTTTACCTCGGTCTCCCCACTGGACAGTTTTATAGCCGGTCCGATTTCTCCTAACGTCGGCTACAAACTAGAATGTTACTTTAAAATTATAGCAAAATGTTCAAACGGTCCTTTACGAGGAGTATGATTGAAAAGCAGGTTCGTACCCGTCTACAAGAAGCATCAAAAAGGATGTAGAATTAGATTTTAGAATTAGATTTTTTTTGTAAACGTGTAGTGAGTGAAAATTAAGTTTTATATATTATATATTTTCAATGCATGCTCCGTATTGAAAAATACGGATACACCGATGTCGTAATGGAACTATACTGAAACAACGCGTATTTAAGTTATTATGCGCTTAGGCTGGGAGCAGGGAGGAGAGACTCGGCGGCGCAGATCACGACCGTATCGCCACCGACGGAAACGAGAGAGACGTCGCCTCCCCCGCAGAGGAGGAGGCGCTCAAGCCTGGCCCAGCTAACGGACATACTGAGGGAGTGGGGCGGCTCGACGGGGAAGGGAGGCAGAGGTAGCAAGGAGGTACAGCTGGTGAGGCGGGAGACGCTGGCCGACCTCGCGAGGAGCCTACCCTGGGGGCGGGCCCACTCGGGGGCGGAACTGCCCTCCAGGAAGAGGAGGGAGTCGTCGGCCGACTCCGGGGTCAAGTCGGGCTCCAGCAGGAGCGCCATCTCGGACTTCAGGTCGGACCTGGCCAAGCTGTGGTCCTCGCGGCGGGAGAGCACGGTGATAGTGAGCCCGAGGAGGGGGTCGGGGGAGAGCGCGAGGAGCGGGGGCGGCCGCCGCGACAGCACCAGCGTGCCGCCCCCGTCCCAGCAGGGCGGCTCCTCCCGCAGGGGCAGCGGCGAGAGCGCCAGGAGCTCCCACAGGCACCATCCCCACCACCACGCCCACCATCACGGCCACCACCACAGGAAACGCCAAGAGACTCCCCCCGAACAGCCGCCCTCCCTGCCCCCGCCCACCATCATCACCAGCAGCGTCACGCCGCCCCGGTCTCCCCGTCCCAACCTGCCCCCACCATACTGGGCGCCGTACCCTCCTCACCCACCACTACAACTACCACCACCACCACCACCACAGTAACCACCACTACTACTGCCGCTCCTTCACATCCCCTCCTCGCCACCAGGAGGGATTCCACTACGCAAGTTATGTCCAAGGTAATTTGCTTAACTCTATCGGAAATGAACTATTTTAATTGATACAAAATCGTATTTTTCGTACGCAGCTTATCCTTTATTAACTCTATTAACACCCTAATAATCGCTTCTTCGTGTACGCTATAAATATTTGTTTATAATGTTTTATGTATCGTCGATTATAACTTGTTACAGTCTTCCGTGTCATTCCAGGTGTACCACTGGAAGGGGAGGCGAGACTCTCGGAGCCACGCCTCGCCGGAGAGGAGGCCGAGCACCAAGGACGGGGCCAAGTTCCCGCGGCTGACCAGGCAGTCCACCGCGATAGACGAGAGCTGGCCGCCCCAGGGGAGCGGGCCCCAGGCAGCCGGCGTGGGAGCAGTCGGCGTGGGCTCGGTGGCGGTGGTCGGCGGCACCGGGGGCGGCAGGAGGGGCTCCCAGCCCACACTCAGCCCCGACCCCAGGAGGAGGGCGGCAGGAAGGCCAGAAGGGACTCCCTCTCACCGGACTCTGCCGGATGCGCCCCAGACCTCCACCGGGCCGCAGAGATTCGAGAGCTAGGTACATCCGGACTACAAACACCGTCACCGGACGCCCAATTACTACCTCTCTTTCGGATTAAGTGTAAAATATATTTAAGCGTCGAGCACCTATCTCGGCCGATTATTTCGATAATAAACGATGTCTTTCAAATATCAGTCTTCGATCACAGTTCTGTTTTAATACGGAATTAAATATAAGATATTTTATATTAAGGAGTTTTATTATTCTTCTATTAGAGTTCGATTATTATTATATCATATTCCCGAAGTTATTTAGGAACTGGTAACTATCATTGATTCGCGAATTTCGGAAGTCCAGCTTACTCGAATCATAAAAACTAGAGGAAATTACGAGTTTATTATTATCGAACATAATAACCGCATGTATTGATGAATTTATTCTCGCTTCAATTAGTTTTAAGTATAACAGGATAAATGTCCGTATACGGTTAAATAGATGGATGTTTTTGGATGTTACAGCCGGTTATCGCCGGATAGAGGCGAAAGGGAGCCTAGCCCGAGGCGGGGGCGGTTGCGGCGGCAATCGACATCGGTGGCCGGGGGCGGTGTGGCGGGTGCCGGGGGGCGGCGCGGCTCGAGGTCGCCCCGCTCGCCCGAGTCCTCCTCCACTTGCTCCTCGAGGGATCCCTCGCCCGGCAAGCAGGCCGCCCCCGCCTGCCCGCCGCCGGTACACGCCCCGGCGATACGCCGCCAGTCGACCACCGAGGAGATCCTGATAGCCCGCGGCTTCCGCCGCCAGTCGACCACCGAGGAGATGATCCGCTGCCGCAACTTCAGGCGACAGAGCTCCCAGTCGGACGACTGCTGTCGGTACCGCGGCCGCCGCGACTCTTGCGCCCAGATCACCGACGGTACGTTGGCCACCATGACAGTAGAAACGACCAGCACTTTCTTCGACACCAGCACACAGACAGGTAACAACGATACTACACCGCGCACTCTGTCGCCATCCAATTCACTCGACCGCCGCTATTAAACACGTTTACCCACATATAAACACTCGTACCTTTCAAATCCTATCCGACCTATTTCGTCACCTTTGAAAATATTTAACCGTATGAAGTATTTAATAGTACGTAGGATATTCTCCCGGCACTAAATACGTCGTACCTATGATGTACCCCCCAGGTTTGTGCCTCCCGTCCGCTGGGGGATATTACCACCGGGGTAATTATTTCTATTATGATTATGAATTACATTGCTCCGTTACGATTTTAATTGAATGTCTTTATAAGGGACGAGGAAATATATATTAGCTTAATCTATGTTATCGGTTAATACTTAAGTCCATTCCTGAAAGGCCCCGTCGGCCGGGTCCCCATTGTGGCGCCCCTTAGAGGGGAATCCGCAGGGGAATAAAAGATGAGGAATGACCGAACGAGAATGGTCCCCGACCCGGTCTTTTGTGTGCGGAACGGTCTTTGCGCCCGCCTCCGGTAAAGGAGGCTCCCCTTTCAAAGTTTCCCCCACTAATGACCCACCTTTATACTTTTATAATGAAGGTTGGTGTGTTTAACAAATTTGAATTGTAAACTAATCTGAAAGAATAAAGCCCAAAATATAAGATTGTTATTAGAGGAAATATAAAATGTCTTTAAAACACAATAGAATCGTGCCAATAAAATTATCAAATCTCTTCACCTATTTTTTTTAAACAATATAAATGCAAATGGTTACAGTAACCGCAAAGTAGTAAATTTTATTTAATTCGATTAATTTTATAGAATGTTTAAATACTTTAGACCATTTAAGAAATTATTGTTTTCGAAATACAGTTTACCCTCTTAGTTTCAATAAAGTGGTATGAAGTGATTAACTATCCCCAATAGTTCTTTGGTTTTTCCTTAATGAAATGTTGGTTTAAGTAATAATTTAACTGAACGTTTTCATGAACCCATAATTTAATTTGTAAATGCAGTAATTGTAAATTATAATATATTAACTAATTTAAAAGAGGGGTTTTAAATTATATATAGATATTATTATTTTATAATATTAATTATAAAGAAGTAAATTATTAATATAAATAATTGTTGTATTCTTAATATTTTTAATAATTATAAACTTTCATAAAGTTTAAAAAATATTTATTAATAATCTCTCAGTTTTGCCACAACTGTATTTAGAAACAATAACTCACATTGAAACAGAGTAAGTAATGATAGACTAAGTTATATATTACTTATTTAATTTAAGTAGAGAAATCTGGCTTTTAACTAATTAGGGCCATTCAAGCTAAAATTCTAATTTATTAGAATTTAATAATCGTCAAATTTGTAAAAATAATATCTAACACAAATTCGACGAATGAGAGTAAAAAGTGTAGAAAATGACCCTGGTAGCTATTAGGGATTATGTTTGAAAATTGTGAAACTTGAATTTGAAAATACAAAATGAAACGTTCTAACAATTCTAACGCGAAAAATAAATCACACGTACGATTAAAAAAAAATACGTCCGGTTATTAAAGATTGATTATTGAATAACGAATAGTCGTGAGTAGTAGACTTTTTAAATTGGTAAGCTAATTGCATTGGACTGAATGAGTTGGGCGGGATTCAAGGTGAAGAGACGCGCGGTTAAACGCAATTGGCGAAGTTCGGAGTTCGTACAGCGCCCTTTAATAGAGTTTATAAGGGAATTGGAAGTAATTAAAAATTCAGGGCGGTCCCAGGCGCAACGTCGGGAATAACGATTAGGATCGATTAGTCTTCTAAAAGAGGAGCACACGCTTTTTTCCCCCTTTCTTTTTATTTAATCCCTCGGGCGGAATACACGGAGAGGTCCTTATTTATGATTAGGGTTTTCCACGTTGACTAGTTTGTCAAAAAAAAAATTACCGTTTCAAAATTGACTCATATTAGTTTAGCCGACGGATCCTTTGATCATAAAAATATCAGAGTTGGCCGAAAACTAATTGCGCCTAAATATTCGACGATTATACGAATGAGTTCGGATTTTTATAATTGGGAAACGGTGCAGAAAACAGAACTGAAACAGATTAATTGGACCCACTTAAACAATTTGGTTTATACACTGTTCATTGGCATTGGTACTTAAACTTTTGATTAAACGAGGAATTACATTTAGCAAATTATTGTAAATTAAATTTACCTTAAATTCAATATAATAGGGAGAGATTTATTGAAGAAATAGCGTAGGATTATTCAATATAATTCGTGAATTATTAAATAATAATTCAGTATACGTAATATTAAAAAGCTGAATTGCATTCGTAATTCAAAGAGAATAGCATTGCGAGCGAACTCTATTCAACCGGCTCAGAATTCAATATCGGTGGCGGCCCGGTTTTAGTGCACGTTCTGGCCGAGCGACTGCGACTCCATCCAGTCAAACATAAAAGGCTTCCTATATTGTTCATCGGAGTTAAACATTCACGTTTAAACATGCTTCAATTCAAAGATTAAATATACTCCAAAGGTGTAAATAGGTCTTTGTAAATGCGAGCCGCAAGTGGTTCTGAATGAAACGATAACAAATACTGAAAGTCCTCGAATTTTTTCCTAACCAATTGATTGTATCCCGTCTATTATTACCAATTCATCAAATTGTATTTGGCTTATCAAATGCATCAATATCTTCATCTTCCTCTGTACACACACGTTCTCCGTCGTCTCGCTGTTTAAGCCCATTTCTAAAAATAATTTCAGTGTCGACATACCATACAACAATCGATACCTCTACAACCGGTACCACTTCGTTGAAACACAACCAAATTGTTCGTTCGTCATTACAAAGCGGGACGAGGGGGAGGCTTTATTATTTCAACATCATAATAAATTTCGCTTACCACCGATAGCCGGTGGCATCGCAGCATTGAATTAATTCGAATCAAACATTGCGTTTGGATATCGCAATTGATTGTCGTAATTGAATTTACAATGAACCTCCCCCTCCCGGCCGGCTGTCCACTCTTTCTTCAACGTTTTATTATCGTCCAGCGACAGCGATCGCAGGATCGAACTCACGAAACGTGTAGTACCGACTCGAGGCGCCAGATGACAGCAACGGTGGGGCGTTATTTTTAGTGCCACCTGTTGTCACTAGATGCCAGCCTTCGTCGAGTGGACCGAGCAAAACATTCGACCACCCCCCACAAACGATTCTCCAATAATCCCGGAAGAATTATTACGGGATTTGGGGCAGGGCGATGACTCTCGGGGACCAAATAGCGTGTCGTTTCTACGTCGCTGTCGTTTCGGATTAGGCGTCGCATCCAACCTTCTATGCCTTCCGTGCCCGAAAACCCCCCCATGACTCGGCAACTCAAGAAAAATATGGGACAGGAATTGGGTCAGCGGTTTTTAGGTATATACAATTAGACCGGAATGAAATTTTAATTTTTGTGTTTGTTATAGTACAGTCGCGGTCCGTACATGTGAGCTTTTGTCCGGGTCCTCGGAGGCGAGGGAGTGCGTCACCGGCCTCCTCGGGAACCTGCCGCCGGCGCTTCTTCGGATGCGTTCGTTTGTCGGCCGAGCGTCGTTTCCGTTTATCGAGTAGGGCAGTAAGTCAGAAAGGGAAACCGAACTGTGAAAATCAACAAGTGGGGGTGCCGGGCGGGAGGTGTTGCTTCTCAGGGGGTATTGATTGGGTTGAGGGGCGGCGCGTGGCGCACTGGGGGCCGCTCAGCTGACGCGCTCTCTCCGGCCACAACACATGTCTCGGTCCCGACCACCGCCCCCAAACCGCCCAGCCGGCCCCCACAGGAGGATGCCCCACAGATTGTGACACCCTCGGCAGCTCAGCCCCAGTCCTGGGGCCGGCCCAGTGAGGCTCGCCGCCCGCCGCCCCGCTCAGCCACAAGTGTTACCCCGCCCGCTGTTGTTTACCCAACGCCGCTGAACAGACGACGGGACTTGCCCGCCTCCCGGACAGGGGCCCACTCGCACACAATGTCGCCGGAACCACCCACTCCTCAGTAGTCGCGTCTTTCTATTAAACCTCCGTTTTTCCGAACGGGATATCGGGTTTTGCGACCGCCCGTCGATACCGCCGGACACTAAAGGGGGGGTTGGCCGGGGCTTACAAACAAACGAGGTAATACGCCCAAAATGATTTCCTCACTGCCGTTACGATCCTAGGCGCGATGCTACCTTTTCATTGTACTTCGATTAGCTATTTACCCGGTACGACCTTATATATGCGTCTCTAGGCGAAAAATATCGATATTCGTAATTGCTGTACTCGGACCAGTTGAAAAATATACGAGAAAAAAAATTACATACAAGAAAATATCGGATAGACACTTGTTGCATTTAATAATATAAAAACAGGTGGCTAACTATTTATAGTTTCAGTTTTCATTAATAGTGTATGAAAATTTAGATTCGTTTGTCCGAGTTTTCGATCCTGACACCTAATTATCCACGTTAAAACTCGATTAAATATTATTTTATGAGAAGGTGCAGACGAAACAGTGTTATTAGGCTTTAATTCGGTGCACTAATATTTTTCTTTCGCGTGTACTAGAAAGTTGGAGGACAGTAATTAACCTACCTTTATTAAAATGAGTCATTCGGCTCATTCGGTTCATTTTCTTCTAAATAGGGTAATATCATGGTTGCAAAACATCAACTCTGGACATAAAAAAATTAATTATACACTTTTATTGGCCTTTCACTCACATAATTTTTAGATAAATTTTGGATTCAGAAACTGTGTTTATTTCCAGTAAGTTTTGGTACTCCTTCACTGACATTTTCATGTAGCTTGAGAATTAATCCTAGGCTCAAAGAGAATATTTAGTGTGAACATCTATCACTTCTTCACTGAAAACTAGAGCCAATGGCTATAATATAACACTCTTCAGCAACAATTTCTGTTTACATTCTACAAAAACTAGCTCCATGCAAAATAATCAGATTAGTTTTTCATAGTGTATTGTGTTTGATGAACTGGTGGAAGTGCAGAAACCAAATAGGTTGATTTGAGACCCTGTTTTTCACCTCATTATTCTGTTAAGTCATACTGAGTAATTATTCACTAAATTTTGTTTCATTTAAAAAATATTTCAATTTTATAAATGAACAATGGGTGAGTAATTCAATATCACTCTGCCCTTTCAAGAACATTAGGAAAACCAACAACATTATTTTATTTTATGTCATAGCTAGTGATATTATAAAGGGTTTTATTTCAATTTTACAAACTTTTCTTGTACCAACTGCAAAAATTATGAATACACCCATTATTTTTGGAGAGTAGACAAAGTGCAGGCAGTGTGAGTAGAAATGAATTCAAAATTCACTTTCAATTAGTTATAAACATTTTTTTTAATCTATGGTATATCCTACAGAACCCTCTCCGTTGTATGACAATAACCACTACCACGAGGAATGCCTGAGATGCAACTCATGCGGGCTGAACCTCTCCGGCCCGAACCAGAAAAGAGCAAGACGGTTCAAGAACCAGATCCTGTGTGACCTCCACTTTGCGGATGTCGCTCTCATGGAGTGCTCAGACTTCATGCAGCAGCTACGCAGCTTCAAGCCGCAGTCCCTTGGTTGTGCTGTAGCTCGGAGAAAAAGTTCAACCACGCTTATATTCCCATTGCCTCCTCAAGCCTGTTCTGGTAAAAACATATTTCAATATTTTAACAAGCTGCACTGTGTGAACACACACACACACACACACATATATATATATATATATATATATATATATATATATATATATATATATATGTATATTATTTTAGAATTCATATATACACTTCCTTTATTTCACCATATACTTTCTGTTCCCAAAGTAGGAAATAATATTTTAAAGGCTGTTCTTCATCAGCTTCAAAAGCTGAGATAATTTCCTTGAATCTGTTATTGAATATTTTTGTAGATCAATTTAAATATTTCTAAGAGTCTCTGTTTCTCAGTAATTATTATTTTCACTTATGTTACACTAATGAGTGCAAGAAAATTTGCCTTATGATTGTCTGTATATTAATTACAGACATGTACCCATTGTTGAGTACATAATGTTTGTGTACAACAAATACTTGTAATGAAATTCATCTTAGCTTGGTTCAAATTGGCATCAGATTAGTATTTTATTTACATTGGAAAATAAATCAAAATATTTGTAATATCTATAAATTTTCATCTGACACAGTGTATAACATCTGTTCAATTTTTTTCTGTGAGTATTGAATGCAAATTTATAATATTTTTTATATTATAATATTTTTTAGCATAATTTGATCAGTTTGAAGACTAGATGCTTTTTAAACCATAAAAATATGTTTATATTTATGGTAACAGTAGCTATATTTTAAATATTATTATTGGTATTAAATAGTATTATTAATTTACAGCATAATATCAATTTATGGTATAAGTACAGTTCTATATATTATAATACAATGTTCTATTGATGTATTGTTAATTGCTAATATTCAGATCTTTCATAATTTTTGTCAGATAATAATTGATTGTAGAATTTTATTGTACATTCTTTTTAATTGAGTATATCCATAGCATTTCACTTGAAAAATAAAAACTGTTTATTAATGTTTCTTAGTTGTAATCTTACTAATTTTTCAAGGAACAATCACTCAAAGGCACACTCCAGGATATCTGCAGTTCAGTGTATGTTGCAGCTGATTCACTCTAAGCTCGAACACCAAGCCCTGAGCTTTGCATCGTTTGGTGTTCTACCTTACAGTGAGTTGGCTGTTGCAAATGCAGCCATTCATATGAATATTCTTCTTTCAACAAGGAAACAGAACAACTGATTTTGAGATAATATTTATTTATAGTACTTTTCATATATATGTCGCCTATTTTTATTAATATATTTACATTTCTCAACCTGTTCGTACATTTTCATGGTTATATTCAATCATATAATATCTTGATTTGTATATATTTTCCCTGTCAGAATTTTAGAGTAATTATTTCAAAATGTGTCAATTGTATTTTGTCTAGATGAGTTCTGTGAAGAGTTCCCACACAATTTGATACCGACGCCCGGCTACTGGATAGAATGCTCCAGGCAAAAAATCACCTCAGACACTATCTGGGATGAAAGTGAAAGCGAAAGGGATGATGATGGCGGAGATGAACCCGAAGGAGCTGAAGGTGGTGGAGATGATATGCGGATAAGGCATGATATGCTTCTTGAGGATGAAGAAGATGAGGAGGAACAACCTCGGTGAGAAAAAATATAAAGACGGAAGTTCACATTTTACAGACTACTTAATTAAAGAACCAACAATTTGATTGTCCAATTTTATAATTATATTTCAGGAAAAAAAGTGTCATTGAAGAGCAGTGGGAAAAGAACCAGTGCTTTGAGCTTACTTCAGTTGAGCAAGAAACATATGAGAAATATTTTTATGGCCATGAACACTGGAATTATTTTACAAATGATGAAGACCTTGGCCCTGTCATTCTCAGCATCAAGCAGGAAATGCTGAACGGGAGGGACCAGTTCAGGTATGTATTGTAAATTTTGTAGATCGAGTAATGTTCCGAGCAATAGATTCATTGAATATTTCTGGTCTAGGATTCTAGTCCGTGCCATCAGCTACACGGCTCACGGTTTGATACCGGCTTCCTGTGTATTCGCCGATCGGTATAACAGGGAAGAAGTGGTTCGTTCACTTGGCAAAGAGGTGAATTTAAACCCACCCCTGACGTTGGGACAGCTGCCAGACACACCTGAAGAGTTGCTAAAACTGGACCAGGTAATTAAGCCAACATTGATTTTCATGTCAGCTGCAGCAATAACTGAAACCTGTTTCATTTCAAATATTAACAGCTACACGCCCTTCACATATTAAATTCTTTTTAAGTATAAATTCATTTTCACTATATATTATAATTTGTTGAGCTTGTTCATTACTTATTGATATTATCATAACAGTTCATGTACCAAATAATGAGACTTAACTGTAATTATTTAATCATATTATAACCATTTTTAAAAATGCTGCAATATATATTTTTATACTTCATTTTTATATATATATATTTAAAAAATTAATTTATTCACACTTGCTACTTAGGTTTTTATAAAATCGGAGTTGAAAGTTGGCGTCATTTATGTGAAAGAGGGGCAGTACTCGGAAGAAGAGATATTGGACAATAATGACAATAGTCCATTGTTCCAGGAATTCCTTCAAATACTCGGTGAAAAAGTCCGATTGAAAGGTGTGCATTCAATTAATGAATACATTAAGCGATAATTACGTCTTCCAGTTTACTGAGCAATACTTAATTGTCAATTAAATTTCAGGCTTTGACAAGTATAAAGGAGGCCTCGACACTGTCCACGATCTGACCGGATTGTATTCAGTTTATACAAACTGGCGAAGCATTGAAATCATGTTCCACGTGTCGACCCTGTTGCCTTACGAGAGGCACGACCCACAAAAAGTAAACATATTCTTGTAGAGCAAAATTATCTATTTAAATTTGATTTATTACACTAATTTTAGTTTATATTGCTCGAAATTTGTTGTCGGTTCTGGATTTAATTATGATACGATCATTTCCAATTTCCAATTAATGGAAAGGAGTGCGTACTCTACCTCCAAGAGCACCGCGAAAGAAGAACAGATCGAATAAAATCTGTTAATATCAATTTAAGTGTATTACATTGTCAAACATTTTTTTATAAGATGATTCGATATTGCAATTAGGTGAAAGTGGATGTGTACTGTAACCACACTAGCTACAATAATTTAAAATATATAATTATTGTAATATGTTTTTGTAGAATGGGTAATAATATTTTAGCTGAGCTGTAAATTAGTTTTGTATAAATTCGGTTTTTAGATTCGATTTTGGTATGGGGTTTTCAAATGGAGTGTTCATACTAGGTACTGCTAAGGTTTTCTAGGCCTCGGACACTACAACAAAAATAAGACTATTAATAATTACAAGGAACACTTTTTGTATATTGTTGTATAGGTGAGTGGAAAGATCTACTGCGGAATAATCGGTAGAAGTTATTACGTTCCTCTTCTGAAGGGACTACGTGAGTTAACACCCCACTCTCGCCAAACCGAGTGATATTGATCTGTTATTGATCTCTCTATGTATATTTTAAAACCATTTCTCTTATTTATGGTCTATGAGTATCCGGGATTTATTTTCAGTTGCAAAGGAAGCGCCACATTGGTAACGACATCGTGTGCGTTGTATTCCTCGAAGCCGACAACACTTCTTTTTCACCGGCTTGTATCAAATCCCACTTTCTTCACACTTTCATACTGGTCCGCACTTCGCCCAGGATCAAGAGGAAGCCGACAAGATACGAGGTATAGAATAATTAAATCTACATATTTTTGTTATAAACGGGTTAACAGTGGCCCGGTGATGGGACGGTGAAATTGATCGGTTCCAAACAATTGACAGGTATCAGTGGTGACCAGGGATGAGGTCGGCGCCTACAAACCCTATTTGTGGGAGCAGAGTGTTTTTGACAAGGGGCCGATGTTCAGGGAATGGCTGCTGACCAAAATCGTCAACGGGGAACGCGCCAGCTATTCGGCACCTAAATTCGCCCGGATGCAGGAGCGGACCAGGAGTCAGATGCTGGAAGACATTGTTGCCAACCTGGCAAATCATGCCGAGACAGGCCAGATACCGAAGCCCTATAGGTGATAACTTCAATTAGAATGTTTTTAAATTTTTAGAACTTGCACTCCATAGTGCAAGGGGCATTCATTGAAGGTGGGCATTAATATTTCAGTGATAACAGGTACTTCCAAAAGGATACCGCACAGACTGAGATTCTCTAGATTTCAATTCATTATTCATATTTTTTTTCTTATAAAATGAAATGCATTTGAAAACCTGCAATAACTCATTATGAGACTTTGACGCTCCATATTTGGAAACCAGATCGTTTCTGAGAGTATCGTTTGTGTGTTTGTCTCTTAGGCGCGGTTCATGGCGCCCGATCGGTCACATGCGTCCCTCGAGCCCGCTCTTGGACTCAGTCAGGGACAGGTTCGAGGACTACGACCAATTGGCGAAAGATTTCACCAAAGTGTTTCTCAACAGCGAGGCCAACATTGCCATCAACGCCCACCTGTTCGATGTTATTTTCCTTGTTGGCCAGAACAAGCAGAAACAGAGCAAGCTGAATGGAGTCAGGGCGATCCTCGGCGTCAGAAGCAGGTATTACTTTGTCCTAAAGGAAACGTAACCTTTTTGAAAATAAATGAAGTAGTTTTATATAAATTAATTTTTAACGAATTTCCTTTGAAAATCGAAAAAGAGAGTATTCTTGCACTAACTTTCAGTTTAAGATTAGTATTACTTCAATAAGGATTATGGAGAAAGGATAAGTATTACTTTAACGCCATTTATACAAATTACAGTGCAACTGTGAAAGAATTAAGATTCGCATATTGATCATTTGGGTTATATCTTCCAATATTTTAAATACACTTTACAGGGTTTTCCAAGAAATGTTATACGGAATTTCAACCGGATTCGGATCTCCTCAAGTACCGGTGGCCGAACTGCTTGCCAGGGCAGTACCCTCTTTGCCTAGCCCCCAAAAACCAAAGAGCAGCAACTTTCTACAAGTGCCCGACATTGAGTCGCCCAGGTATGCTACCTGACATCCGCATAATACTTAGTAGTAGGCGGAATTATATATTATAAATTGAAATCTTATTTATGTCATGTCCTTCAGTCACACTGCCATTGTTTATTCGTCATACGGTTTTTAGAATTTAAAATATTTCTTATCGCTGCTCAGTTGGAAGAGCTTCTTCCGAGTACTGGTTGACAATAATAAATCTACCTCTACCGCTTACTCGTCTAATTGCAGGCCGAAAAGTGTGCCCAGCTCGCCGATGGTTAAAAGGGCATTCTCCCGGTTAGGTACACTCACCGCTGGTTGGGGACGCTCAATCAAGAAGCAACATTCGCACTTGTCTGCAGACGATAAGAAAAAATGGGCCTCATCCCAGGATTGTTCCAGTAATTTTTCATTTCATTATTGTCTACGACTGTTATTTGGGACAATGTAATGTAGGAAGAGTGTGTGAATGTCTACACGAACTGCATAGATCTGTTGCAAATCTTCCTTGACCACAATTATGCATGAAATAATTTTAATCCTCGTATATTTTTACATTTTCGTATATAAATGCGCCCATTTTGGAGTTTCAATGCCATTAAACAACACATCATAAACATAAACTGTTGGATATTTTCAGATAAGGATGGTAAAGACGGTAAAGACAAGGACAAACAGGTTCCCTCTCAGTTGGCTGTTCCGAGGCTTAGTGTCTGTGCAGATGTGCAAAAAGTTGATCGAGCCAAACTGGCACAAGTTGAGGTGATAATTAATTTATGAAAATATTTTTCTTAGGTTTTTAAAACGAAAATTTAGGAATGGTTATGAGAAAGATCTGGGTTTAAAGAAAAAATTGTACATGTATTGATTGGTAATTGCAAATTTGTGATTAAATAGTGACTGTATAACCAATAAAACGACGTTCGTGTTTTATCATTGTGTTTATAATATGCTTCATATTTTTTTTTCAGTTTTCAATAATCGAATTCGATCCAGATACATTCAGGATATTGCTTGACTACTTACATACCAGCTCCTGCCCGCTGACTTGTGCCAATATTCCAGGCCTCATATGCGCAGCTGAGCATTATGACCTACCAGAATTGTTGCAAGCATGTTTCCATCATGCTAAACAATTCTTGAGGATCGAAGTGGTACGGATTTATCTACAATATATTGCAATTAAATACCAACCAAGAGCCAGAATGTATATTATGCAGTGAACTGTTTGTAACGTCATAAATTCCATTAAATACATACATATATGTTGTATAAACTAAATTCTGATAAATAGTTAAAACACTCATAATATTATTCAAAGGAATTTCATTGAAGTAGAAAGTATTTCTGTCCCTGTAGTAGAAATAGTTTTCTATGCAATGCAAATATAAATTTAATACATATAGATGTATTGATATTAATCCAAGCTTATGACATATGTTGTGGTCACTATATTATCCCAAGCTCACTCAGTTCTCAAATTCTAATTTTACAATAAGCACGCATTTGTTACAGGTTTGTTGTATGCTTTGTTCCCTTGAAAATTACTATTGGAGGTATACTTCAGCGTCTGAACTAGTCAATATGATATTGGCTTTCGTGGAAACAAGAGCTCATCAGGTAATATTTCAATTCAAATTTTAACTATTGTTATTCTGTACTTTTAAGCCATTAGCAATTCAATTTTTTACATTTTGTTGTTTCTTCAGTTTTACCAATGCTGAAAATTAATATTTACACCCTATAAACTATTTAAACCCTATTTTAATTATGTATATAGTCATTCTATATTGACCATTGTTGAACAAATTAATCCCAGTTATAAATAAATATAAAACTAATGTTATTAATCCAATATTAACCTTAATTTTCAGCTTTTCCCCACTGCTGAATTTTTGACACTCTCTGAGTCAATGGTGCAAATGATAATGTGCCGCAATCTCGAGATAGCTGAGGTGCGCAAATTCGAAGCAATGCTCAGTTGGGCTAAGCACAAAATTAAAACTAAGACTTCAACAAAATTGGATGCCAAACTCGAATTCCGCTGCATCATGGAAAGATTGGCACGTGATCTGAAACTATACAGGATTTCACCTCAGGAACTTATAAAAGTGAGTTAAACTTCTTATTCATCGGAGATAGAGAAACTTTAAGTATAATTGACATATTTAGGTAAGATTAATTCGTGTGCCTAGTGAAAGTTTCGCAGAAGTAATTATTTATAGTTCTGAATAAAACCAGGGGGCATTACGTAAAGTACGAACTCTGGATATTTTGGAGTATATTGCTGCAAGCTTTGTTAATTATATATTTGTCTTAAATGGACACCTTTTTTATGGCAATGTAATTTATATTATTCCTTCATGATTTACTGATCCAAGCATTCAATTTACTACCAGATTGTCCTTCCAAGCAAAGCTATCAAGAACGAGAGGATACTCGAAACGCTCATGTTCCAAGCCAACTCTGGGATGTACAGAATTCAGGACAGCTATTTAGAAGCCTGCCAGAAACGGCTTCAGAAACAGGATTCTAGATTTAGTGAGTGGGAGTCGTTTGACTATGGCATATAGTTGGAAAAAATTATTAAGCGAAAAAAAAATGTGTAAAAGTGCTTTACACACAAGTTGTGATGTATGTTTAAAAAGGTCAGATAAAATGTTTCACTCTTATTGGACAAAAAAAAGTATAAAGTATATAAAATATAACATGTATTGAATAAGCTGGGAATAGAAGCACAAGCAGTTGATATATTTCATTTGGGGTTGAAATATCCTAATTTTAATAAGAGGATTGATTGAAATTATGCCCATTATTAAAAAATTCAAATTTTTTGGCATAAATTTTCTTAATTTAAATCATTTAATAAGTAAAATATTTAAAATAAATTGTTTCTGCTAACCATTGTGACCCAAACTTTATTCAAACACTTTTGCAACTTTTGAGAGCATCATCAGAATATAAATTCAGCAATGCAGTAATGTTTGTTATGCTTTTGTGAAAGCCATGCATCACTAATTATCTGAAACCTTATTTTAATATTTGTTGAGCGTTTGTTTCATTGTAAAATGATATGTTTACTTTTATTTCGTTTTTTAATATTTATTTACATGTAACGATAATCACAGTACGGATTTTGTGCTTCTTTTTATTTTTAACGTTTTATGAATGTAGCTAACTCATTTTCAGTAATCCATTAATCTGCTATATCAAAGATATTCTTGTCATTTACATTAGTAATTTATTTTTATTCCTGAATGTTAAAATAGGAACATATTTGAGATGAAATTGGGCAATCTAAATATGCAGCCTCAAAATAAAACCCCCAAATCCCAAATTTAATCTCTAAAGTTGTAATTGGGACAATAACACTAACTGTGAGTAAAATTAAAGCAGTAGGCCATTTATTATTATAAATGTATACGTAATGGATTTTTGTATCATTAGGCATACTATAAGTTTTTTATTTTATGAGATACATTTCTGTTAATATACTACTCTCCCAAAATATTACAACAGGGAGCAGAACAAATGAAATTACAAATTATCTGTGTATACAAGTAATTCTTTGCCAAGTGCACTGTTCTATTAATGTGGAATTAGATGTCTCAATTTTCTTTATATGTTTAATTAATTTACAAAATTTCATTTTCCATTTACTTCACCTCTTGTGCTCATCAGCTCTTGCATTGTTGATTAACGCATCTTTCTATTGGCTGTTGCTTAAACATTTATTCTGACCTTATACTTCTGTGGTTAGAATATGTAAGCTCTTTTAGGAGTGTGTATTTTTGTCGTGTTAAATACTCTTTAAGGCGGTTATATGAAGCCATATCAGTAGATGTTACTCAGAACTATACTTCAGAAAATTAAAAGGGCTATTAAGAGTAACAATAAACGTGTAAAATATATATATGTTTATAAGCTGATAATTGCCAAAATAAATTATAACTGTTAAGTGTTCTTTTTCGGAATGGGTGTGCCTACACTGTCAGATGTTTAATGTAAAAAAAGTGTTGTATGTCTAATTCTATATGGAGAAGAAAATGGGAAATTCTGGTATTTTTGTAATCATTCATTTCTTCATGTGTTAAAGATAACTGTTTTCCTTGATTATTGTCACCCTTGTACTTTCTTGGGCACCCTCTTTTTACATGTTGTTGGATGGAGTATGTAGCCTCAAATAAAATTTTACCAGCTGGGTACTATATTCGACCAGAATTTCCAAATTTTTTACTATAAATAAAGCCTCATTAAGTGTACTTTCTCCCGGAGCATTGTGTAAAACAATGCTGTTCAATGTGTAAATAACTGCAATGTTAAAATGTACAGCTTATTCATAATAAGTATATTTGTCACTTGAAAAATATTTTTTTCAATGGACACTAAATTGTAGCAGTGTCTCAATGTAACTACTATGTATGTTGAATATTTGTACATTGATGTTTTTTGTTTCGCCTAAACATGGAATAATTTGCACTCTGAAAAATAATAATAGTGATGTTAGATATGCATTATTTTATGTTCAATGTTATATTTTATTCTTCCTGAGAAATATAGTGTCTGTTATGTTATAAAAATTATATAAACTGTAAATGTTAACAGAGTATATGGATTTGTGTTATTTTTTAATAAGTAATATTTATTTTTCTGTGCTCAAAAAAAATGTGTATTAACCTTAATGGTTGTAATGAAAATAATGACAACAGGCAGACGCATAAAAACACCCAATATTTATTTCATGTTCGGACAGATTAATATTTGTGTGCTTATTTAAAGTAAACTTCTCTTTTCTAAGCACCTTACCTGTTTCCATTAATGGACATGGAATACCTGATGTTAATTTTGCTGCCTATTTCTGTTCTCATATAGTAAATATATAAAATAAAATTGCTTGTCATTGGCTCGTATTGTTTGGGTGTCTACTAGGTGTATGCCAGATCAAACCAACCATGAGTTAATCAATAGGTAAGAAGAAATTAAGTGTCTTATGTGTACATATATAAATAAACTATAAATATTGGTATATACATATTAAACACACTAGGATGTGAAATATAATACACATCGTTTTGTATATTTATTGCTGTGATCTTTGTGTAATGGTCTTCACTGTTGCCAGATGTCTTTTCTACTCCCAATAGTGATGAAAGTAAAAATGTGTTTGTACTGAGTGTATAATCATTGATATACTACCTTTTGTACTTTTTACTACAATTGCTTTAGTATATGAAGGCTATACATATTCTTTTTAAACTTCTACTTGGAGCAAGAAAATAATAATTTTATATTCAAAAGTTTAATATATTCCATAGTTAGGGGTGTGCAAGAGGTGAATTTCATACACTGAAGAAGAACAGTGTGTCTCAAAATTCATACCTCTATTCTTCATTCACTCCTATTGGAGAAACATGCGGAAGGTCATATTTGAAATATTTTTGTGTCTATAATATTAAGACATGTGTCTTGCGACAATAAATTGAACTTTATTTTATCTTGGAGAATAATGAAGCAAAATAATATTTTGAAAAAATAATATATATATTCATATAACAGTCCTTATGAAAAATTTTCCATTCATGTGACAAACTTATAACATTTTCTGATTAAGTACCCAAAAGGGGGCGAATTTATAAAAATTTGAATGGTTGATGTTAAAATATTTTTCTCAAAAATACACAATATTTATAATATCATAACATTCTATGACCAAGTTGCATACCTCTACATACTAAAAATGTGTTCATTTTAACAATATTAGATAGTTATATAATTGTTATATGATAAATGTTAATAACTTAATAGCCAGACATAATTATGTGGCCATTAAGAATATAATTGCATTTACTACCTGTATTTATAAACTTCTGATTATTTTAGCCTTGACACATTTTCAACATTTTCTTTATTGTTTGTAAAATCAAAATGAGTAAATGTTGTTGAATTTGTGTGATGAACAAGTTTTGTACTTCCTTAGTAAAAGAAGACCTTTTCTTAACTTGGACAACAAATTCTTTTAATAATCAATCATTTAAAAACATTCATTTCCATTTTGACTTCATTACTATTTTTAATTGTTTCAATAGGTAAATAACAGACAGCCAAAATTTAAGCATGAGAAATATGGTGAAATATCATCTTATGCCATAAATTTGTCTGAGTTTGATGTCAGTTGCATAGTTGAAAATAATTCTGTGATCAAAATAAAAACTGCAAGAGAACTTATGTATTCTCTATCTCAATTATCCTCAATCATCTTCAAGTAAAATCCATTATTACGAAAATACAGAGTAAAGATTTATAGATTCTATAAAAATGTAATAAAAATGAGGAAAATTAGGAAGGTAATTCTACCAAAATAATTAACATATTTGATGAAAGTTCTGAATGGCTAAAGCTCTTATTTTAAAAGCAGAACACTCCACTTTTCTTCAGTGTCAAATATTTTATTTTTCTGTATGATGGTTTTGAGACCACCAAACCATAACTGATAAGTTCGAGATATGGATAATTAAATGGCATAATACAATAATATGGATAATTATGTATCCATAAGTTGCAAAATATTTTGTTGAAAAATGAAATTTTGAATAATTATTTTGAAATACCAAAACAGTGTAAGCATCATTCTTCAATTAAAAAAAACTTTTTATTATACTTAATTTTTTATATCTCCAAACTTGAAATATAAAACATAGCGAATTTATGATTTGAAAACTTGACTATTTAAAGCACTTACCACATATTTCTGCTACATTTTAAACATTTTATAACAAATATTATAAAGCGCATATTTTAGACGCAACGTCATTTTACGGTAAGTTTGCGTTGCCATTGGTTATTCCGATTGGTTGATCCAAAAGTCTCACACTTAGGGTTTAGAGGAATTATTTTTGGGGGGGGGGGATGGTGGAGGAAATATTTCGTCCTTGAACGCTCCATCAACTCCAAAAACTTACGAAAAAGAGTAATAATAGCACAAAAAATCGACAATATACAAGGGAACAAAAAAAAAATAATAATACATGAGTACGCTCTCGCGAGGATTTCGGCTTCCCGCCATCGTCAGTGGCATTCTGTCAGTAATACAATGATTTGTAGGACCATCGGATGATCCTAATATCACTCGTTATCGAAATTCCCGCCAAGGTAAAAGATTCAGTTGGTGTCGCAGCGGGATGTCATTTTTTAAAATGCTTTTTATTGAAGTTCACAGTTGGCAATCAATCTCCATCAAATAGCAAATTTCCCGCTGTAAAAGACATTTGATAAATTTCAAAAAATAAATTAGTATTTCAAATATGTTTCACTCAATGTTTCTGTATATGAACACTATTTAATAAATGGTATAAATGGTATTTATTGTTCATTGAAGTGGTACATAAAATAAATCATGGAAACGTTTAAACAATTATCACTAAATACAAATGGGGTTTTACGCTCTACTGATCTATAAGGATCAGGTGTACAGTGGGTTTCAGCCGTTTATTGTGTTTATGGAAGCGGGTACAAATAGGAGATGAATAAAACGTAAAAATGAAAGAATTAGAACTTCGGAATCAAACAGTTTTCCTAAATACACTGTTTCATTTGACTTCTCTCATCGAGGATTCTATGATATACTGTTGTAAGCGGGAGAGCCAAATTTTCCAGTACTGCTCACACTCATCGTGTGTCATTTCAAATACGTCCGCAGGCGCGCCATTATTGTACGCGATCACCAGGACACCTCCATCGACCTGGAAAAAAATTGTAATAAGACAAGAGCAGAAATTATTTTACAGGAATTTGCTGCCAGTAAAGGGAGACCAAACAAAAGTCTCTATATTTTACTACGAGTATAAATCAATTCACTGACCTGAAAATTGTAGTTCGCATCATAGTTCAATGCCCCAAGGTAGGCACTTAACTGAACTGGAGCGTCGTAGGTCGACTGAAGTAGGGGTTTAGGCTTGTCGGATCTTTTCCATTCGATGACAACAGGTTTGCCACTTTAGGAAATATATAAAACTGCTGAGAAAATGTTACTTCAAATTTGTAAATTTAAATGGTTGATGAATAGTAAAAAGTAATTCGAGTTTTTTTACAAGAATATTGTGTAAAATGATAGCAATTTCTATTTTATGGATAATATTGTATAATGCTTTCTCTTTAGTTTAATGCGTGAAACAACAGGACAAATATTCGCAGAATATCTAGTCGATATGAAATAATTTAAGCAAATTTATTGTTTATTAAGCAAATAATTTATCGAGAAAATTAATTCACCCGAGGTCCAGAAGCTTACCGATACTTCGCAACGCAGTCCAGTACGCCTCTGTATCCCAACTTCGAGTGTACAACTTGACTTTCGACTACGCGTACGTCCGACACGTGTTTCAGGACCCAGTCGACGCTGTTCAAGCATTTTTTGGTAGACGACCGGACGCATCCTGGTGATTTCTTCTGATCGGAAAGTTGATTTTCAAGATACTTGTGGAATTCGCAGCCTTTGGTCAACTGGTCTGTAAGATATTAGATAATCGAATGCCGATTTTCATTAAAAAAAACCTAGAAAAAATGTAGTATGTTCTGCCTGACAGTCGACAAATTAATTTTTCTAAGATCATTTAGAGAATAATGTTTTTTACCACTTTTAAGGTTGGCTTATTGGGCTATGGTAATATAAGAACCTTAAATTGTCATTGACCTACAGTTTACCTAACACCGATGGATTCATAACCAATTTGATAGAGCAGTATTGGCAGCAAGAGTGCAAGAAAAAAATACTAATTAAGATAATCATTATGGGCAAATGTGGTAGTAATATTCTTGATATATTTTGGTCAAATCCCCAGACGGAAATTGGTTAATTATCCTATATTCTTTATTTCTTTATTTAATCGTAGAACAGTAAAAACGTTAAATTGATGACAATGTTTGCCAACCATGGTAGTAGTGGAGCCAAATTGTAGTACTAACGGATTTCCCCTTAGGATGTTGAGAATAGTCTACCGAGAGACGCGAAAATCGAATGAGCTAAAGAACATTATTATTTTGCAAGCTACCTCGATAAAACTTTTCAAAGCCGTCTACACCCAGACTAGATATCATGCTCATCCTCCATCGAGTTAGCGCCTTCCTAGAATTCTCAGGCATTGTAGAGTTCAGAACTCTGCTAACTGAGGGCATCGATTTCAAAGTTTCCTTCAGTTTGGGATCGCGCGATAAACTGACGCAGGTGACGCCTCCTTCGCTCGGAAGTCCGAACGCGTACCCCTTCTCTTTGTTCAGCAACGGAAACGCGGTTATCTCCTCTATCGGAACTTTACACTTTCTGTATTTCGAGCTGTCGAAAGGTGGGATGATTTCTTTTGTAATTTTATCGAGGTCCACCTCAACAATCGGACTTGTCGAATCCCGCTTTAGCGACTGCCTTCTTTCTACACCGGGATTAGATTTGGTACTGGAATCCGCCTTGATATATTCATTTTTGGCCGAGGTTTCCGGTTTCTCTGAATTTTTCATCAGGTTCATGGTTTCATGACTAATCGGGCCAAAACTCGACGTTTCTTTGGGAGAGATGCCGAAAAGTGCTTTGAACTGTTCAACCTTGCCTGGGATGATTTCAAAATGCTTCTTGGCCGGTTTCTTGTCGTCCGGATTGTGTTCCTTTCGTGAACCGAAATGTTCTGTACTTTTTGCAACAGTATTAACTTTCTGTGGCGAGTGTTCATTTTTCGGCAGGACAGGGTTTAGTGTTCTCGCTAGCGGGGCTCGTTTAGTATTGTTTTTGGCCTTGTTAATTTTGTATTGTTCGTTAAATATTTTTCCTGCAGAGTCGCTAGATCTACTACCTTTCCTGATACCTTTTACCGAACCGCGTATTTGAGTCCCCTGTTCTGCAGTTTTCGGGCTTACTTCAGCGCGCTCTTCTCCTTCCTTGACGTAATTCAATTTTTTGTCTGGGTTTTTAATCAAGTGCTTAATGAACGCTTTATCTCGTTTCGTCAGTTTTAGCTGCTGGCTAGATTTCCCGACGGTTTCCGATTCCGACTGGGTCAAATCGACAATTTTGGTAATGTGCGCCGACCTCCCTTTCGGATTGTCCCTAACGACCGGTCTTAAATCTATAATTGGCCTTTTCCTAACTTCACCGCCGCGATTTTTCAGATTTTTCTTAATAATAAACCTTCTCCTGTTCGCTCCCATGTGTGTCGTCCCTTTCTTAAATTGTATTCCTGGTCTAAGCATCGGTTTATTATCGGGCAGAGGAGTCAGGCTCCGATTTTTCGTATTTCGTCGATTTCTGTCACGAGCGGCTTTTGGAGAAGGTGCTGGCAAATCTTTCATGTAAGTGTCGAATTCTTTGGCATTAAGCACTTTGATATCATTGAAATTGTCGTAGAACGTATTCGATTTCGCGGCGGAATGCTGAGATTTTTTACTGTTCACGTATCGGGCATGTCCGGCCCCGACGGTGGCTTTGTACGGACTTTGGCGGTCCTTAAACACTTTCGCTTTTTTAGCGAGAGAATTATTTTTCGTAGACTCGGGACTTATCGGCCGTTTAATAACTATCAGTTCATTGCCTTTCCTCTGCCGGTAATCCGAGTCATCGGTTATCGGTATGTAATGAGATACTACTGTTTTTGGGCTCAGTTTTGAATCCGAATTTATCGGCGTGCCGGAGGTCTTGACAGCAGAATCGGCCGCGTGGGTTTGGGCTGTTTGCAGTTTGGCCTTGGCAAATTCGATGGCACTAACGTGTTCCTTCAGCGTGTCCGTCCGACCGACCACCTGGAAGACCGATTCCGTTTGAAACGGTATGGGCAGTCGCTTGTCCTTAAACTCCTGCGACTCTTGGACCTCGATATTAACATTGACTCCGGATTGTATCGAAGTGATAATGGTCCGAGTGGACAGGTCGACGCCGCTGGGCGGCTGAGCGGAGTTGGGCGTGTGGGAGCGCCTGCACTGGGTCAGCGGTACCGCCGGTTTGGGACGGCTCATCAGGTTCGAGACCGCCGTATCGACCAGCTTGCCGTAGCTGCTCGAATGAATTTTGTCGACGCTCACCAATTTCTCGATCGAAATATTCAGTTCGTCTATGTCCAGAACGGGGCCGGATTCGGATTCATTTCTCCTTAAGACGATATTCAAGACTCCTTTGTAAGGACTGTCATCCGGGGTTTTACTTTGGGTCGCCTCTTCTCCCAGTAGCTCCTCGGGATCTTCCGGCTTGTTTAAGTACAATTTGGTGACATCGTTTTGACGAGTCAGTTTAGGGACAGATTTCTTCGTTCGAGTCAGTCTTCTTCCCGTATTTAAATAATCTACACGGCCGTGAATGGAGCCACTCGCCATTCTACCACCGGGTTCGCTGTCATCCGTCGGTGATGGCGGTTTCGGTTTTTTCTCATCCTTAATTTTTTTAATTATCTTTTCCGCGATATAAAAGTCTTTCTGAATGATTACCGTCGACCTGTCGATTGACGTTATAACGTCTACAACGCTTCGATGGGGTTCAACTACGGGATCGACTTGAGTTGGAAGACTGTCCCTTGAAATCGGTATTTTCACGATTCCGTTAGAATTTTTCTCCGAGGCACAGTCTCGGTTGAATACCTGGACCCCGCTACCGCTCTTTTCGGCAGAGTTCAACTCGGAAGGCAAATTCTTAATGAGGTTCTCTTCCTCATTACTCATTGCCACGAGAGAATCTTTACTATTTATGTTGTATTTATTTCTAAATAAGTTCACGTATTTCGCTATAGGATCGATGAACTCTTTTTTCTCGTGTGTTTTGTTGGAGTCTTTTAGTTTTATTATTGGACTGGTCGCTGGTTCCTTTGGAACTATCTCACCGGTAGTCTGTTTCTTAAATCTGGACATACTTTCAACGCATTGATCGAATATATCATTACTATTATTCTTATCACGTAATAGCGCAGGCTTATGTTCCAAACTATTGTCTCCAGACTTTTTAATTTGTTTACCGACAGTCTGTTTTCCGTTCTTACGGTTCTTGTCAAAGTTATAACCGACGAGGAAGGAAATATTTTCTCTATTGCGGACAGCGTGAACGACTGCATCGCTAATGGATTTAATTTCGGAAATGGCGGATACTTGGGACGCCGGTTTTGCTCTGTCTCCGGCGAGTATACTACTTATACTTTGCCTTTTCAACGACGATTTAGGCGGCTTGTTTCGGAGGCGTTGTACCGTGTACTTCACATCGCGCTTAGCATCGGTTCCGGGGCTAATACCGAAGTTCTGCGCAGGTAAGAGGTAATCGTGTTCCTTCAAACACACGACCCTGATACCTTTCTTTCCCGTGATTTCGAATTTCACCTTACCACGGCATTTCGTCTCTACCGGCCTGTCGTACATGAGGACGCAGGTCCTGTCGGCCAGTACAGTCTTATTTTTGATAATAGAAATCTTGGGAAATACGGTACCTTTCGTGACCTTCTCGGAAACGGTTTTCAACATTCTCTGTATCATTGTCAGATCGTCGTCTGGCTCCGGCGGGTCCTTTGAGCGGGGCGGGGCTTTATCGGCGGAATAGTTTTTACTGAACAGACTGTCGGGCCAGCTCGAAAAGCTTCCGGTCTGGGTCAAGTTCTGGGCTCCACAGTCGATCGCAGGCTCAGCCGTCGAAACCGCCAACTCCTTCCGCTCGCCGATTTTGTACACGTTCGAGAAATTGGGCACGACCGTCACTTTGACTATCTTACCCAACTTCCGGCCGCTGTTTATCAACTGGGAAGTGACTTTGTAACTTTTACCGCGGGTCTCGAGACTGTTGAGGGCGGTCAGGTGGATGTTCTTGCAGTGGCGTTTGGTGGGCGGTAGCGCCGACAGGAACCTGAATCGGCCGATGGAGGCGTCCACAGGGGACAGCCTCGAACAGAAAATCGCCAGGACATTGCGCTCTGGACGACAGTCTCCTCCGCTTCCGTGCTCCCCAAGTTCCTCCGCGTTCTTCGATACGAAACCCTTCCTTCCAGAAGGGCGGCTGAGTCTCAGCTGAAGAAATACTGGTCTGGGCGTCGCGAATAGTTTTATCATGATAGGTAACGCGCTCAGTGTGTGAACGGGAATTTGTGCATGGTTTCTATTTGTTACTTAATTTACAGAGGAAAACTGTAATTATGTATGGAACGCCCGTGGTTTGTCCGTATGTAACCTAGTAACGCAGCTGAGCGGAAGAAATTGATCGAAACTATAACCCAGCTGTTTCTTTTTAATTGTTCGCCCAACAAGATGGGACTTTACACTTTACATAAGGCAAGAAACATAAAACGTAAACATGAAAAACTTACTTTTAACGTAATCTTATTTATATTTCTCCTTTTGCAGACTCTACAGACGCATGAAGCGGTTCCTAATCTGTTCTTTTCTGATGATGTCCTTTCGCTCACTATCTCGCAACAGTGTGTCGGGTCCGAATCGAGGTTCTCTCCCTCCGCAAGAATCAGAGATCGGTTTTTTGAAGGTTCTATCTTATAGTGCGTAGTGCTAAGACAGCTTAAGAGGTTGAATGCTTACAATCGAGGATATCCTGACTGAACTATTGACCTCAAACTGCCATAGCCTTGCCCTAAACTCGGCTTCTATATTACTTCGCAGAACTCAATAATATTAGATCACCTGATCGTTTTTCAAATATTCGGAAAATCATCTGACGTAATATCACGAGATGAAAGTATTTTTTTCCACATTAGATCGAAAAACAATAATTATTTAAATACTTGAAGTATGTCTAAATTCATAAACTGGAATGATGATTAACCACTCGGAATGCGCATGCGGGGAAGCGGAAGAATGGGATCACGTGCTGCGGGACTGCCTACTTTCTTAATCTTACAGAATGAAAGTCAGAATTTGTTTGTTTTGTTGTTTGGCTCTGTTTAATAGCAAATATATAATTTTACCAATACCATATATCTGGATATTATTCTGGAGTACAATTCTAAAAAATGATGATTTTTATGGTTAAAATAGATCATCTATACTAACTACACTAACACACACACAAACACACAGAGAGAGTGAGAGAGAGAGAGAGAGAGAGAGAGAGAGAGAGAGAGAGAGAGAGAGAGAGAGAGAGAGATAATAGGGGTAATATAATACCTGTAATACGTATACATGTGAGTATATGTATGTATCACAATTCACTGTTTTTAAATTTCTCCTGATAAGTAAAAATTAAGTTTGAAGTTATCCCTTCTTCCTCCATGTATAGCTGCTTCTCCTCATTCAAAATTCCTTAACAGTGTAATGCATCTGGCTTTCATAGATCCTTTCCATATGTTCTGAAAATATTTTCAATAATGATATTATTGAATTATTACTGAATATTGACAGATTAATAAATTATCACATAAATATAATTGAATAAATAAAATTAATCTAAAATGTTAATAATTATCAATTAATTTCCAATCAGAAATTGTAAACAATTATGTGCAAGATTTAAATGAAAAATGAGATTTTTAATTAATTGAGAGACAATAAGTGTTTAATTAATACATATATTTGCCATTACTTCACATTATATTACATATTGTTTCGTACAATACACTGGTACAACACACATGTTTCTTAAATATTATTTTGCACTTCACAATTGACTAGGGGAAATTCACCACTAATTGCCATTTACATGCCCCAACTATTTCCACTACAGCCAACTTTACGATTCAATTTGTGATTTATTTTTCTAAATATATCATTTCCTTGTTGATAAAAGTCAGTTTAATGAAATTTGCATCTAAATATCGCATATTTGTATGGAATTTCCATAATCAGCATTGAGCCGTATTAAATTTTGGATTAAATCCAGAAATTTCTATATTAGTGTTATTGAAAAATTTAACAATTTTCCATTTGGCGTTTTTTTCACCAGGCTATCATGGGTAAGCAAGTATTGAATTTTCTGTTGTCCTGCCTACCTAAATAATGTTTTTTTTTATTGTATATATTTATATATATTACAGGGTGTTTCAGTAAATATCTTTGGTATTTTTTAAAGGCACTGATGGTTTTTCCTATTTTTTATGTCACTATCAGTGTCAACATTAAAGTGATATTATTTCAAAAATTTGTATTCCAGCGAAAATGTTCATAATGCGCTTCATTGTATTTTGTTCTGATTATATTTGGAAGCCAAAGCTAAAATTGTCATTTCATTGATACTGCAATGGAATGGTATTCCACAGATGAAACATTTCATAAGTAGTATTCTAATTACTAAAACTATAAACTGATATTTTATCATTAGTAAATTTTCTAGAGGTGTATTGTGCCCTCTCCAAAACAAATTTTTATTTATGTACATACTTATTTACCACCATTTAATTTTTATTACCATGTATAGCTAATTGTAATCACATTGATTTCTTACATACATGAATATACATTTAGTACAACAATATTTGTTTCGAATTGAGGAAAATACTGAACCTGTTGAATGAGACTAATCTTATAAAAATAGCAGAAGCCCGGTCAGTTTTTTTGTTACATGTATATGAATTTTGATTACAAACAAAATTGTTAAAAATGCTCAACTTATTGACAGCAGTGCATCTATGTGTTCAGTAACATCATCAGTATATATTTTATACTTTACAATTAATAACAACACTCAGTATAAAATTTTAATATGTGAACACTATTGAGTAACATTGTAACACCTTCTAAGAAACAAAAATCTAAAACACTGCTCGTATTAAAACTAATGGTACTTGTAATTTAATTTATACATTAATCTATTCATACAAAAACGATTCAATAATATATAGTCGTTTTGTAAAAATGACATACTAGAGCAACTGAATATTTCCAGTTCATTTTTGAACACATAGTCTTAAATGCTCTAAAAATAGTATATTAGTGTTTATACTGTTATATAAACTTCTAATGAGACAAACTATTGTTTTATGCAATTATTGAATGTGCACCTCTGCATTACTGGTATATATGAAAACATGATGCGATTTCAACAATTTGTGATGAATTACACATATATCAACATTAGAACATTCAGAATGAAATTTACATTGACACAAACATTTTAATTACGTATAAAAATTCAATCTCATCCCATCAAAATGTACCTTAAAAAATATATCTTTATCAAGCCAAGAATTTTCCAGACATTATTAGCAGTGCAATAATAAACCTTGATTTATTAATAAAACTGTAAATGCTTGAAATAAATTATTTTCTTAAATAAATGTTCATTCTTAAGACATACATCTTTTCTGTTTTTTCTTTTAGTTTTAGTTCATACCGAAAATTCATATGAGAACTAAAATAAGGGATAAGGAATTGTAATTATTTGGTACTTTGCATTCATTTCATGAAGTTATTTGCAAGAGAAGCAAATAGTAAGAAATATTCCAGCATGGAGTTTTCCAAACACTTAAGATGCTCCGTAGCAAAAAATATACACATAATTCACAATTTTTTTTTGTAATCTAATGTTTTAATCCACTAGAACACTGCCAATAATTTTAATTTGTAGATCACAATAAATCCTTTCCCAATACTGAAATACACTGCGAATTTTTTTTCATAGTATATAACAATGTAACAACTAGCGATGCGATCCGTTGATATGCAAATACCGAGTGAAAAAACTGACTGAACATATTGTTAAGTTCACTCTTGGTTCATCGGGGGAACGTAGAAAAAATACCAACGCGACAACGCCGTTTAGTCTCGTGAAAAGTGTTTTCTTCATTTTTCCAAGTTGAGCCGTGGTCTACTACACCGCCGCGACGCTCCCGTCCGTCCCCTCGGTTGTTCATGTGTCGTCGTAGCCTTTCACCAGGGTTTCGATGATGAGCTTTATCGTTATTTTGTAAATGTTCTCAATGTTTTCGGTGTACCTGTCGCCGAGCGTCATCTGCACGGCTTCAAGGAAAGGGGTCTCAATTTTCTGAAAGCATAAAGAAGTAAGAAATATAAATATTATCAAGCATTCTGGGGTAAATGACTAATAATTTGGTTCAGCCGAACCAAACGAAGAATTTCATGATTGAGATTAATGTGTGTTTCTAGTATGTTTCACAAATTTCTCTGCTCCATCCTATTTGGCCCTTCGCTAGAACCAGTTTCACCTTTAGTAAGAATCAGGAATTGTGGGGTTAATCTTATATAAGACTGCTTTTTTTTAATAACATAATTTACTTGGCAGTTTTACTGAGAATATTACGTCACTCGCATTACCAAACTGCCGCGAGAAATTTTGGTAACTGGTGGTAATAAAATACGCTCACCAAGAATGCAAAATTAATTTGCAGGTCTTCAGAACAGAAACCCTTCTCAATATTGCTGGACAATATAGGGTACTTCATATTATCATTTGAATTTTTTATTAACTAATAATAAATTAGGGTCCTTATTGAAAAAAAAACATAAAAATAGATCTGTATGGAACTTATTTTCTTTTGAATGAAATTGTGCACGTTTTGAATTAATTGGGGATTGATTTTGTTCACGTTTGTTTAATATAATCCCAATCTCCACATTATATATTTTCGACAATTAACTTTTTAATTAAAACCATTCTGTTCAATATCTGTGTCGGGCTTTCCTAGGCCAAAGAGTATGACGTCAGCCGGCCGTTGGCTCGGCAACGAAATAACAGAATGACGTATCGCTATGACGACAGTTTACCAGCTATTGTACACGAGCTTAGAAAATAGCCGGGTCAACAAGTAAAACAAAAGGCCACAGGGAACGCATAAAATGCAACAGCACCTTATTATTTGGAAAGTGTAATTGGAAATTAATAAATTGTTGAACGAATTGTTGTGCAAAAATCGCTGGCAGATACTAAATGTGAGCTGTGCCGGGGGGATTGACGGTCGAAACGTCTATGAGCCGCTTGAAATCGTACAACTTAATGACGAAAGGGAGCCACTAATTAGTGAACGTCGATTGCGGCCACTGGGGGTAATGGGAAAACGCCCGGTATAAATCTTAAGTTCCGAACGCATAAATTTAACTGAAGACACCCTCTCCCCCACCACAACTTTGATTTTCCCGATAGAATTAATTAACCGCGGTGAATATTCCGTTCATTTCGGTAGTTTTATTAGTGAAAAGCCAATCAACGAGAAATGCGACAGAATACCGATAAAAGAATCTCGGTAATTTTATTTGAGATTTTTTTTCATTTAAATGTAAATAATTCTTCGCGAATAGAATTGACTGTTTCCATTCAATTTTAGAATATTGAAGATAATGTAAGCGTTGTTCTTTGGAGAATGTTCGCGACATTTTTAAACCACGGTTAGCGCTGACGCTGGAACAGAATTCCGATTAAAATAGCTCCAGTAACCGGCTATGGCTGAGTACCATAAATATCATAAAACCATTTTTCGAGGACGGAATTTTCACCGGACGCCCGTCTGGTTTCCTTCAGGGTTTATGAAAGTATCGGCCTTCGTGAGAGCCGGTTGAATTCCGCCGGAATTTTTTTTTTAGAGAGCCGCGAACGCCTGAAATAGTTGAATTTATTTATCGCAGGTGTTTATTTTGCCCGGAGACGTCCGTCCCAACAAAGTGCAGAGACCGGATCGCGGTGGAAGGGGCAGGTTGGGTCTGCGTACTGCGGATTCTGCGAAGTATTACATATGGGGGGGGAGGTGGTAACCCATCCCCGAGGGCCTTGTTTATTTTAGCTGCTGAACCAACAACACTATATAAATAGCTTTGAGGGAATGAGCGGTAGAGGCAGTCGCAATCGGAAATCATACTACTATTTCTTCCTCTTTGTTTCTGCCCCAGTCAAAGAAATTTATCAATAAAATTTTCCTCTTCGTACACATTTATTTTGCTTTACGTAATACGCTTTTTTGCGAAATGTTACGGTAAGCACATTCTCAGTATAAATTATTTTGCGGTACCTAAATTTAGAATCAGCTCTAAGGCTTTGCGTCAACCGTACGACAGTTAAATGTCATAAAATGATTGATCTGTGGACTTCTCTGCTACCTGTTTTTATATTATTTATAATTATTACACAATTATAAACATTTAAAAAACTTGCATGAGCGTTAACTAGACACTTTCATCTTTCGTAAATCTGGCGGGAGTCGCATTGGAGATATAAGAAATCCAAGATCGTGTGAATAGATTCTTTATTTGTTGAAAATAGTGTAGGCGCCTTAACAATTACAGTGATAAAATTTGATTTATTCATTTTAATTTTTAAAAACGTCAAACTAAATTTCGAATTTAGAGTTATTTAGATATTTGGAATGAGAAATGGGTCTGTAATACTACAAAAAAATTAATGATACTACAATTGAGTTACAACTCTTGTTGTTAACTAATTTGTATTCCGTTGTTTAAATAAAGTTCTGCCTTATACTGGTGGCCGAGTTTTAAGTAGTTTGAAATTTTGCAGGTGGAGAAAAGTGTTCCTAAAATTTGCCGCGGTCCCTCGGCTGATGAAAAGGGAATTGGCCGTAATTGCATCTTAAAAATTAATACTTCTTTATTGGGGTAGAAAAAACGATGTTGGATTCGTTCTTGAAACTTTCCTCGATCTTCTGCAATTTAATAAGCCGTAATTGATGTCACGAGGTTTGCGGGTGGGAGGGGGGCCGGAATTGTGAATTGCGAGCTTGGAAAAGCCCTTAATTATAGTCGCATTACTGACGAATTTATGGGTCAAGCATTAGAATGCTTTCAGTCTGGAGGAAGACAAAGATTGATTTGTATGAGGAAAACCAGGAACATTTAAAAATACAGAACGGAAAAGTCGTGCAAATAATAATAAATTTCTTGTGACATGAGAAGGTACAAATAAGAAGTTTCTTTTCAGTATTTCATCGCAGTATTATTTAATTAATTAATTATTATAAAAGATTATAACGTAGAAAATCTGAGAACCACTTTTATCAAATATTGTTGGGCTTAGTCATTTGAGATTTTCCTTAAATTAAACTTGTACTGATTTAATTTACTGATAATCGACAGTAAACGGTGTCTGTTCAATTGAAGGATAACATAGACAGTTTAGTGGCCTTTATGGTCTGCCGTTTGGTGTTATAACAACAGATTATAGGCTCGCTTTTCCCGCCCGATGTCAGATATTGATCAAATATCTGGTGGGCTGCCACACCAGTGGCCGTGGACGCCGGGGCAATCCCAATAGGGAGGGGCTCAAATTTCATTTCTACAAACCGATACGAATCCCGGTGCAGATTTCGTTCTTTGTCCTTCTCAGAGGAAGCACAATACCAGAGAATATTTTCATATAAGAAAACGGCACATCAAATTATCGTCCCGAATTGAAAATTAGACATAGCAAGCACAGAGCATATTTAGGTGAACTCACACACACGGTTACATATTTATAACACAAAAATCTTTTAAACGCATTAATACTTTGGGAATTTTAATTAACTTTTTTTTAATTCTCATTTATCGTTTTACATTCAGTTATTATTTTTATGTTTAGATCGACGGGTGTAGGATTTTCCTCTCATACACATAATTCATGAAACTAGAGTAGTTTAGCGGCACATAACCTCGAAAGAGGAAATGCGGCTTGGGAACAGGACATATTCGGCTTCAGGTTAGACCTTGGTCCTGCAATTCAGATGTAGTTGAGATATTCAATACATCTTTTCCTGGCTCACATATCTGGCCTTCACTGTATCATCGGTAAACCTACTGACAATATCAAGAAACTGGTCTATAGACTAAAGAAGGTCATCTCTATCTATTAAAGATATGAATTTTGGGAGGTCTCGATAGTAAATTAATTTCTCAGGTGCCGGGAGTAGTGCACGGCGCCGCGAGTAGGCTTAACCATCAAGACAGATCAGCGTTGCGGGTTGCATCAATGGCGCCGTATTCAATGTCTCCGTATCACGCACGGCTACTAAATCCATATTTAAATATTGTTATAAATATTTTTGTCAATGTCCAAACAAAGAATATTAGTATATACTGTTATATTAGTTTATACACTATGAAATAAGGATTTTTACTCCACTTTATTAATTCAACGGATGGAAATATTTACAACTAATACGGGCAGAGACTGAACTAATTTTTTTGTTCTATTATTTAAATGTGTATTATACAGTTATCGATATATTGACTAATCCATTGTGTCTATACCTGTTTCCATCATATGGAAATTCTTTATTTCAACGAAAGCCCGGATAATGATTTGTATAGGAACAGAGAAATAGGGAAGATATAATTGTGATGTTCAATACGTCTTTCCCTGGCTCAGAAAGGGTTTTAAGGCCAATTTCGTTCGCCTACGATCTGGCTCGCTACATTTTACGTTCGTTTGAACCTATAAAAATGTAATATGTTACGTGGACTACTAGCGACACTTCAGAAAATAACATCTACTATATCTCCATCCACACCTTCCAGGTACATCTCCACGGAAAAGCTACTGACAATGTCAAGAAACTGGTCTATAGTTCAATGAAGGTCACCTCCATTTACCAAATATATAAATATTGGAATGTCTCGATGGTAAAGTAATTTCTCAGGTGCAGGAGGTGACCCTGTTTTCAAATGCTAATATTATGGGGCCAGCTGAATTTCTTTAATAATGATGTGTTTGTAGTCATCTCATTTTTATGCGGTCGGATTGTAGTTTTTGATTTTTATCATTATTTCGGGCCAGAGCCTTAGGCAACGTATCCTTATTTAATTAGACTGTAAGTTGAAGGCTACTGATGATGAGGAAAAAATAGATTTGAGCTGTTTTGTCTCATTTTCGAGTCTCTTAAGGTTGAACTGAAAACTTGGTAAAAAAATGTGGGCCACGAGTGAGAAAGAGAGGAATTTTATCTACAGGTCTTTCAAGTGTGTGATGGCAATATTTGGGCAGGTGGGGGGGACTTGGACTTCAGCGAAGCGCCAAACAACAGAGGGCCCTGGCTTGTGGCCGTGGCCCTGGTACGGGCCCCACTTCACTATCTTCCACTCACCGTGATCCGCACGTCCACCGCCCACAATTCCTCTGGCCTCGTCCTAATGTGTTTTTAATGCCGGCCGGCTCCTGCTTCCTGCGGATTTTAAATCCGTTCCCCGAGAAGTTTATCCCCGGGGAGAGCATTCATAATCGGGGCGGCCGGAAGGATGCCACACAGGTTCATTTTCCCGACTCGAGGGAACAATTTTTAGGCTCCTACGAATTCTTTTATCATTTGTAAAAGAAATATTTAACGTTTCAAATAAAATTCTAGATCTCTAACATCTCATTTACGCCTGTTCACTCTAAACACCGTGTCCTCCATCTCGTGCGATTGTATAATTCGCCCCCATATACCTGACAATATGAACTCTAACTGTTATTTTCCACCAATTACTAATTTTCATTATATCACCTCTTTGTGTCTCAGACTCGAGGCCTTATTAACAGCAATTTATAAGTTGTTATGGAACAAACTAACGAAATGAATTCAAATATACCGGAGTTAATGAGCTCCGTTAACAATTAGTCAGTTATTAAAGTTGTTTACCGGGAAATATTGTAGACTCAATTGTTTCAGGAAAAAATATGTTTATGATTTCACTGAATGCTATTGCAACGGATCAATTTTCTCACCGCTGTTATTAGAGCCAGCAATGATACGAGGCGGAAGACCCTTTTTAGAAATAATTTCTCAATTTGTTAATATTCAACTACATTGAAAAGGGGTCAATTTGAATCTTATTATCGCGCGGCAAGTTTGGATCTAACTATTATATTTTCTTCCACTACCAGAATAAGCAAAACGCGAGATATTTGACGAATTGGGGGTAAAAAAGGTTGAGAGCGTCGACACTAAAGACTGTGAAATCTGGAAGGGCGGGATAAAAATCGCTTGTCGGTTGGCCCCCTTTTGATCTCGGAGGGAGTCCCTCGGTCTGGTCTGCTGGGTTTCAGAGGCTCAAACAAGTTTAGCCCCCGGGACAAGGCGCCGCTGATGAATATCGCGCCACGATCCGAAGCAATTTTAAAGATTGCCCGACTTCAAAAATATTTCGTCCGGCTATCTTCGTAATTTGCCGCCGGCAGTGAAGACGGTTCAAAACCAAAAGACGGTTCCGAGGACAAAGATTATTTACCTATTTTTATAACGGAATGTGGTAATCGGCCATCATGCTCGTTATACTAAACTACGTTTCTCAAGCGCCAAACATTTTCCGGTCGATAGAAAAAATTGTCTCATCTATTACAAAAGAAAAGTCCTAAGTAAATCATGCCGTAGCTCGCCCAATCGCCCGGTTCAACGGTTGTCGGCCGCTTCCATCTCCGTGGGGCAATTTTATCTCTCGGCGGTGTTTAAATGCGGAAGGGATTAGGAAATGCAATTTGCGGAATGGCCAGAGTTGTTGTTGTTGTTGAGGGGGCGAGGGCGTTCGGGGGGAGAAATGACGCCCGGCAGCAATCGATATTCGGCTGGCTATTTCAGAACTGGCCGGCCTCCGGACCAACTTTCAGCTTTTCCCCTACGGCTTTCAATTGGCCATAGAATTTTCCCGGCACAGAACCCGCGAGTTTTAATTGATCCGGGTCCGAAGGGAACGCTTCCACTCTTCCCCGGTTCCACTCAGCCAGGCGTGATTGTTCCATTCGTTAGAAAACGAATTAATTCAAGTATTTCAGTAGATAATATAAATTACAACTAATATAACTTTACATCTGACTGATATAAGTATTTTTGACTAATCCATTCTTAGATTTGGGTACTTGAGTATCAATCAATTCCTACACCGTTCGATCCGATCTACTAACGAATTATACATTTAAAAAAAATGTAAATTATGAATTTTTAATAGTTTCAATTACGCCAACACAATCTCAATAAAATACAAAGAGTTACCAAATTCATATTAAGCTAATATTGCCTAAATTAAGCAGTCGGGAGTAGTGCACGGCGCCGCGAGTAGGCTTAACCATCAAGACTGATCGGTGTTGCGGGTTGCATCAATGGCGCCGTATTCAATGTCTGGGCGTCACGCACGGCTACTAAACCCATATTTAAATATTGTTATAAATATTTTTGTCAATGTTCAAACAAAGAATATTAGTTTATACCGTTATATTAGTTTATACACTCACCACAATTACCATATAAATACAAAGAGTTATATTGGAGGCTAATATATATTGCACACATTAAGCTGTAGGGAATAGTGCACGGCGCCGCGAGTAGGCTTAACCATCAAGACAGGTCTGCGTTGCGGGTTGCATCAATAGCGCCGTATTCAATGTCTCGGCAACAGGCACGGCTACTAAATCCATGTTTAAATATTCTTATAAATATTTTTGTCAATATCCAAACGAAGGATATTAGTTTATACACATTTTTTTACTAATCCATTGGGTCTACACCTGTAGTAACTTTAGGTGCTTCTACAACTCCTTTCCATCTCATGGAATTTCTTTATTTAAACGAAAGCCCGGATGAAGATTTGTATAGGAACAGAGAAATAGGGGCATTCGTCACCAGAAACGAGGGCGTCTGCCCATTCCCCGAGGGCCGGGCGGACCAAAAAAACAAGAAAAGTTCTCAAACCCTTCGGACTTTTTTCAACGCTCAAAAAGGCAGGCGCCGTTAACTCGATTCAGGAGTCAAAAACAGATATAGCTGGGGGGGAAATTTCACAGAAATGGAACTAGACCACTTCTCAACCCGAAGTTAATAACTATTCTGAATGGGAGACGAACAGTCCTCGAGGGGCGGGCGCGGAGACGGCCGATTTGCATAAAGATTTCAAGTCACATGGGATTAAGTTGTCTCGAAAGTTTTCTAACACGGTTTAGAGCCGGTCCAACTTTCAAGGACAAGGCGAACACAGGCTTTCATAAACACTCCTGTTCGGAGGTCTCAGAAGCCGGCTGGAAATAAATTAAACACCGTTTGGATCAGATAAAGTAGACACATGTTCTGAGAAATGAACAATGAACATGAAGTTACTAGAAATTATAGAATCGCTGTCTTATTTGGGTTGGGAGGGATTTTGTAATCCAGGTAACCAGGTTAACAGGTAAGTCTGTTGGATTATAGGTCAAATATATATTTGATCACACAAGTGGTCACAACTATTAGGTTCTGACTTCCAAATATAATATATGAAAGGAACCCTATCTGGTATTATGTATTTACGATCATAAAAGTTTTCCTGTTGATCCGAAATTTATCGAAAAAAGTTCATTTTAGTAATTCTAGTTAATCTGTGCAAGTGCACCCAACGAACTTTAGTTCAGTACGTTTCCGCACCACCCTCAGTGGGCGCTAGGTAACCGGTGCAAGTGCAGACAACGAACTTTAGTTAAGTACATTTCCGCGCAACACCCAGGGGGGCACTAGTTAATCCAACCAGCGAGAGGAGAAACACTACGGTATTCAAACCTCTCGCAGACCACAAAACAGGTATTCTAAACTAGCTTTATGAAATTTAAACTGAACTGCCAAATATCTCTGTTCTAATATTATTTATTTTAGTTTCTCAGTTTAAATATACGGCGCATAATGTCTTGAATTTTGAACACCCTCTTGAATTGTAAAGATAATCTCCAAAATTTACATATATCAGTGATTTTATGATGTTCGTTAGGGTTAGAATAATATGAAAAATGAGTTAAAGTGTTGCAATTTTTGAAATGTGTCCTTTAGTATCCAGTTGCCTTTAAATTCCAGCCTCTTCACTTAATGTTTTGTTTCTTAGGAATATATCCGCCTCATCCCAAACAGATTAATCAGTCGGGGCTGATTCTCCGATTCAGCCGTTCCAGTTAGTATTTACGTTATTTAATTACGCTAACAACCTCCCTATTCTGGCCCCGGACCTTCCACGCCGTCTAGCGTGTCTCTCATCCAACTCGCTTCATCAAATATTCATCTCTCGGCTCCCCGTTGACTGTTTGCCACCTCCCCCCTCAAGCACCGCGATCACTAGCTTTCTTAATTGCCAATTCATTATTCGAGCGTCCCGTTTAAAACCGTGACTACAATAAAGTAAAGATCCATTACGAACAACGCCATTTTTTAAGCGAATGTGGTACTCTAATTTGCATCTGGAGATATAAATTTGTTCCTTCTTGGTCTTATACCGAACAATGTTTTTCGGCGTCCTAGTAGGACCTAAGTACTACTTAGGAATGCATTATGAAATTCTTCCTATTTTCCGGTTTCAAATGTTTTTCATTGCTCCGCGTAATTTATTTTTGAGAGTATAAGCGCATCACAATTCAAGCGTAATTAAATGTTTTTCAACACTTTGCATATTATATTGAGAGATTTATAATTAGGTACTTAAAAAAAAACGTTAAATTTACATCTGGATGCCATTATGATAAAGTCCAACTCCGCCTCTCCCACCAAAAGGAATACCTTGAAACCCGCATAACAAAGAGTACCGAACTTCGTTGTTCACGATTAAATCTTATTTAAGTTTCTTCCGCCGAAAAGCGAAGAGCCGAAGGTAGGAAAAAAGGGTGGGGGCAGCGGGAACTTCCGAACTTCGTCCGAAGTAATGTCCCTACCGGCATTATTTATGGCCGATTGTCTTTTTTCCGGATAAGGAAGAGTTAAGGATATAAGGCACAGTTCAGGATATAAAGAGGCAAGGGACCAAGGTTCAGTAAACGCTTATTCTAAAGGAAATGCTGTAGGGGAAGAGAATATATTCATCTACTCGCAACTAGATCAAACTTGAACTTTAGAAATTGTGCGGCTCGACAAATTATTAATGAATCGCATTTCAGCAATACAGAAAATGATTTACTTTCTCTGAGCGAATACGTGACAACAGAATTATACCTGGGAGCTTTAATTATAACCATTAAAATGTCGAATAATGAAAACCTAAAGTGTGTCTAAGTGGGAACCAACTCTATTACCTCTTCGTTCTTATTGTTCCAGAGCAAATGAAATGGTGTATTTGGAGTCATGAAAAATATTCCGATTGTTTTTATTATATTTAATATTCATCGTAGAAAAAATTAATTTAATTTAGTTTTCTAATAAATAATATATTAACTAGAGCTTAATAAAGCGTAGCACGGTATGTATGACATTTCAAATGAATGCAATGAAATAAGTCGGTGGCGTTTAAGTATGCGTAACCCCGGGGTAGAAGTTAACGACTAGAAAAGAAATTAGTTTGCGTGCCGAGTACTCCCGTCTGAGATAAGCTCGGTTTCCGGTTTTGAGTCATACCCCGGCCCCATTAATGAGAGACTGGGATGGAAGTGCGCGTAGGCGGTGGGCGGCGGGCACATTAAGATAGATGGGGCCGCCCACTCGCTGTCCCATCGCGCATAATTCACAGTTTAATTCCGAAAGGACCTTTAGTCCCTTTCTAAAGGGGGCCGGGCGAGGTGGAGGTTCAGGAATCACACCTGGGATCGTGAATAAGCGGCTAAGTATGTCTGCGGATAAGTTACGCATACGTCTTGCTCAAGTGAGTGGTGTGGTTCAAAGTCGGGTAAAACGTTTTCAATTAACCGATTGTCAGAAGAGTTTCGTTAAATAAATATTCTGAGATTCCCGTTCAAAATGTGAAATCTAGGTCTCAGTACCTAAGAGATTACCGTGATGATATATGTATTGGGCCTAATTTTTATACTTAAGTATTTTAGGAAAAAATGCGTTCCAATATTATTACGGCTATTTTGTAATACAATATCACAGCAATTTCCCCTTTTGCGTGCAGCGACCTCGGGAACAGTACAAATAATTTTTGAACAGAAAAAACAACTTATGAGTCACTACTTTAAACAAATCGTTTATTTATACAGTATAAATCGCAGCCTATATTTTCGTCCCTTGTTGTTTCCGAATGGCTTAGACGTATGACGCGATAACTCGCATTACGAAATAAAAAATGAATTATTCAAAAGTTTGGTTCTTTCAGTCGTAAACGACCCTCACGGCCTTCCCAATAAATGCCCATTGGCAACGATCATATATCTTTGTGTTAAACGTAAATAGTATCCTAGGTCGATAATAGATAATCATTTAGTGATCATTGAATGAAACTGCTTAAGTAGCATGTCTGGGAAAAAATTATAAAATGAAACCAATGGGTGTAAATAACTATAAAGGTTTCTTTAGATTTGGGTATCAGAGTATCAATCAATTCCTACACCGTTCGATCCGATCTACTAACGAATTAGACATTTAAAAAAATGTAAATTATGAATTTTTAATAGTTTCAATTACGTCAACACAATTACCATAAAATACAAGGAGCTACCAAATGCATATTAAGCTAATATTGCCTAAATTAAGCAGTCGGGAGTAGTGCACGGCGCCGCGAGTAGGCTTAACCATCAAGACTGATCGGTGTTGCGGGTTGCATCAATGGCGCCGTATTCAATGTCTGGGCGTCACGCACGGCTACTAAACCCATATTTAAATATTCTTATAAATATTTTTGTCAATGTCCAAACAAAGAATATTAGTTTATACTGTTATATTAGTTTATACCCTATGAAATAAGGATTTCGACTCCACTTTATTAATTCAACGGATGGGAATATTTACAACTAGTACGGGCCTATTTTATTGTGGTATTATTTAAATGTTTATAAGACAGTTATCGCTACTTTTAAACTGGGATATAAAAATAGCTTTCTCCTCTTTGGTACTGGGGATGAAATAGGCGGGGTTAAACGTCAGAGTTTAATCGGGACGAGTGGATGAGGTTGAGGAAATGTCAAAGTTCGGAGGTCGGGGTCGGCAGAGTCCACTGAGCGGGGGTGACTTGCTCCTCGCTCTCTACCTGCGCCTTGCATATCGAATAAACCCGGGTCCTGCTAACCCATTGATCCCCAACCGCCAGGGGCTGAAACGTTGCTCAAAGATTGCCCAGAAAAAAAGCTGCAAATAACCTTACAGAAATAGATGTAATCTTATTTGTAATAAATAAATAATAGGGTAGGCCTGCGTGGATTTGGAATATCACTTTAGAATATCATAATATGAAAATTAGCTATTATCAATTTTAACGGCCAATTACTCATTAAATACACTGTAAACGACAACCACAAAATTTTAATTTAATTTGACCCAAGGTAAACCAGTGATATTAATTTATTTTAGAGTTATCCGATACGCGAGTTATTCCAGAACCAATTAAAACTTTACATAATATGAAGCCATGCATTTTAAATAACTGGATATGTAACCGAGACCTTAATTTAACATATATCGTGCGTGTACATAAATCTAAAATAAATTTTATTTTATTCAGTACTATAAAGTGCAGCACTACAAAACAAAATAATAATTTATTACAAAGAATATTAACAGTATTCATTTGAAATGGATTTGAAATTTTAAAACATTATCAATGATTAGGAAATTTGATTTTAGAAATGTGCGAAATTCATACAGTTTGACTTCTCATGATACTATTCTATCCTATTGCAGTTACTGTAATGTATATATATCAGTTATACAGTTAATAATAAAAAAAATGAGATTAGTTTTAATTAACCTTTATTATGTAAGAAATGCCAGTCTAATTTTCATTTTGGGCTGATACATAAGTGGGGAAAATGTCCGTTTTGAAATGAAAGTTATCACAGGTTTCAAGTAGAATACTTCGCATGACGAATTGCACGGAATGTAGATTATCATCGGCCGTTTCGCCAATTAGGTTGAAAGCTTGGCAAAGCTCTGCTCGGAAATTAAGGGCCCCGGAAAAAACAGGTTTCCCACAGACCGGCTCAGATTATCTTTCAACATTCACAAGTCAAAGGACAACGCAAGTTATCGAAAAACAGTCGGAGGAAAACTCTCATATATTAGTACTAGTTTCCGTGGTAGAAGAACAAAAGCAAAAATATGGGAAGTTAGGCTGGTGAATAAAACATCTTTCCAGGCCTAATTTTCTGTGTGTCGGTAAAATTTTAGACCCGAAACAATCCAATGACTCTCAATCATGAGATCATATTTTAATATACAGATTTTTTAAAATTCTAATAACTCGCTATTAATGGAATCGGTGCCAGTTAGTGAAATGTCGAATGAAACATTGTTACTTTTAAATAATACGGCAATAATACAACAATTTAGGTGAGAAGTGTACACACGGAAATTCTATAATGGACGAGAAACAGAGCGTTTAATTAATTAAGAGAGAGAGAGAGAGAGAGAGTGGGTGAGAGATAGGGGAGGTGTATCACTGCGTATTATATTACAGTCGCCAGGTGTCATTTGGCCGACAGTGAATATATATACAGCGTCCTAATTTAAATAGGTGAAAAGTGTTGCCGGGGTTTTGATACTCTAACGTTAGTTACGGCCAGAGTTACTACTAGTAACTACAGAAGGGACAGTAGAACGAGCCATAAAATAGGAAAAATTCGTAGCCATTGTCATAGGAAAAATACATATAGGAAAAATGTAGTTTGTTGTTTGTTCGTAATATAGATCTGTATAAATTGTCTAATGGAAGACGCAGTAGACGGTCTATGTCCCTAATAAAAGCAATGAAGAATTATAAAACCTCGAATTTGAACTATAGCTTGTATTCTTTCAATTGAAGCGTGATTGAGATTTCAAAATTTAAGACATCTGGCTATGAAAAATGAGTCTGTACGCGTACGCCACATTTTATAATTACGGTGTTTTATGAACGTGGGAACAGGATGTAAAATAGGAAGTGATTCGAATGCAGCGCCACTTTTCAGCAATTCGGAATAACGCCAATGGACGGGAGAACAATGGCAACGCTATAAACTAAGTTAATTACTCCTGGCGTTAAGTTCGGTGAGAACCTTCCTTGCCAAGTCCCTTACCTTTTATGGGAACTCGGTTCTAACACACTGTGAGAATTTGATTAATTAATATGGGCGACGGACGTGTGTTTCAAGCATCGGGTATTATGCGAGCGGTGGAATTAATTGATGAAAATGCCTAGATTGGGTCGCGGAGGCGATGATTACTCGGAGTCTGTTACGCGTTCAGAATTTTTGAACGGGCCCTTTGAGCACTTAACCGGCCTGTTATCTTACCGGAGTGGCGAAACTCGAAACGCGAAAAGTAATCCTTTATCGCGGCGTTTAGAAACAGCCGGTTAATAACACCCGCTTTAATTGCTTGAAACCAAATAAGTGGCGACTCCAGGACGGATTAACAAAAGGGGGAGAGAAAATTCTCAGTTAAGGGCCATGCAAATGGGGCGGAGCCGACGTCTATCTCTTCCGGGTTAAAATAATACCGTAAGCCCCCCGTCCGCTGGACATTAATTTTAACGTTATCGCGCTGCATTTATAACTAGCAAAGAGCAAACTTGCTTATTCGGAGGCTCTGCCCGAACTGTTCATCGTGTCCGGGCACAAAATGTGTTACATTCCTGAAGTAGATGTCAGTATATTACGTCCCATAAATATGGACCCGAATCCGAAGTGGGGAGTAAAAATCATCATTCATGGTTAAAGCGCAATGCTAAATGTAGTTGAGATCAGAGCACAGCTACAATAATTTTTGTTCCTATAAATATTTACAGTTAATTTTATTACATAAAATTACATTTATTACATATAATTGAGGATAATTGTTCGTATTCTATATTCAATGATTTTTCTGCTTACTTAGGCCACCGTGTGTTTGGAAATATTTTGTAATTCATTGAATTGTCTTCCGATTTTATTGATGAGAGGAAAGGACTGCGGAGATTACCAGCCTGGAAGGCGGGCAAAACGCTGGCTGAAATTGCAGAACTGACCTTTTTAGCGGCCCGATTGGGTCCACCATTAGGGGCCAAACGATCCGAGAAGCCGACTGTCGTCGACACGCCAAGTTCATTTCTGTTCCATTAGAAGTCTTTTTGACTCAATAACAATTTAATGAGGGCTACCGTCTGGGAATCTTTCGAATGTATCAGGAAAGGAAAAGAGCTTCACCAATCAGTTGGGGAAAGAACAATTTCTCCACTAATTATTTTCTGCCAGAGAGGAAGCATTTAAAAACAGATTCAACATTCTTTCTCGGTATTATAATTACTATACTATATTTCATATATTTTTGATACAAGGAATCTTACAGGAGAACATGTCAATTCGATTAATTTATATTTTCTCCTTCTTCTTTACATTATCGCTGACTTTTTTGGATTTAAAAGTATATAACAATTATATATTTGCAATATACTTCTATATGAATACATAACCCGGTCTTCTTCATTGCTAGCCAAATATTTGCGCGCTTTCGATATGTGGGGGCGGATGGTACGGCTGTTGTCGGTGGACAAACAAAAGTACCGGTAACCCGATACAATAATGGACATATCCGATATTTCTCGATTATCGCGCTGAAGCTGAAGTAGACTGTCATTTATATAAGTCGTACCTGGAGTATTAAGTTAACAATTATCCTTTATCGACGTTACATTTCGTTAGGATATCGTCAGAATTTTCAAATTTATCTCACTTGCAATATTTATTCAAATAGGAACTCTTATTACTATTATTTTTAGGTAAATTCGGAATTTTACTAGAGAGGCAAGATGTGACTCAAGGTCTGAATGAAAATTTATGGGCGCAAGAAATTTCGAAATTATTGTGGCCGATTTACATAAAACATTGCGCTAATATATGTAGTAGATTTAGTCTACAGTTTTGATTAGAAGGTCCTTCCTTGAGAAGTAATACCGACAAGAGTACGTGTTGCTAGGAAAGATTCTGAACTTTCTGGAGTTTTCATGCCGTAGAAAACATTCTGATACACATTTCGAATGACTGTTTATACTATCCGCTTTTGGGCTAGTACGAAAGGCAGACAGGGCTTCAAGAGCTAAGGAATATGCGAAAACTTCTGGGACGAAAAACGCCAATACCGGAAATGTTGCGATCTGAGAAAGAGGTTATCCCACCGACCGTATTTATTGGGATGCATTAGGGCAGGGCGTACCGAGAGCGTAACGCCGCTCATAAAACAGTATCGTACCCGCGAATAACCCTTGCCGAATACAAATCTCCTATAGCTAAGATGGGGAAGATTCCCGGCCGGATTACGGCATATTCAATAGCCCCGTTCCAGGGGAATGAAAAATTCACGGTCCGCGACGGGGCTGAATCCAAATCGCGGCAAATGAGATAGGGAATCGTTGCCGGGGAGATCCCGCGAGGGAATCGCTTCGAAAGCGGGTAAATTCTCGTTTTTCCTCCGATAACAAATATCGTACAATCGACGTCCGGTTGGAAAGGCGTGGCTGGTGACCGGGCGCGGGGGCCGATGCCCCCGGCAAAGCTGAGGCCAACGTGCGATAACGAGTTTAGCCAAGTAACTGAACTCGTTTTAACAATTCATAAACCGCTGCAAATATTAAGACGCGCAAACTCCAGACCCTTTTCCTTACATAAGGAAGTTTAATATTATCACATTTCCTATTTTACTGAGCATCCCTTTGGTGTTTCAGTTGTTGACAAAACTTTAATTATTTTCTTGTTTTTCCCCATTTATACGTCCTACTGTGGGAGAATAATTCTTGAGTTTGACGAAAACATTGCGCCCATTAAAATATAGTTCATAAATTTCGGTAGTCCGAATAATCAACTGTTCAAACGTCATTTTTATCATTTATGTTATATACTTGATATTACTTATATATAGATATTACTTATCTGCGTTTAATGTATTTTTAATAATAATATAATAATTGGCGTTAAACTCAATTCGTACAGTATCTTGCACTAATGATGTATTATAATTATTTTTATTCAAATTTCGTAATGTTTGTACAATTACCCAGAAAAACTCAGGTTTGAAGCCGGGTATCTTTTTGTGCGACTGTCCTATCTCTGTGAGGAATGAAAAGAAAGTGTCCATATCATCCAGCTCCTTGATGCCCTCGTCCAGTGTGGCCATCACCTTGTTGGCGTGCTCGGCCAACTCGAGGCTGCTGGCCTGCTCCTCGCGCGTCCTCAGCTCCTTCAGCTTGCCGAAGAGTTCGATCAACTCTTTGTGCTCTTCGAAGAGCCTGAGAACGAAAGAGAAAACTTTATAAATAAATGTTCATTTCCAGGCTGTACGGGTAAAACATTTTAAGCCGTTCGTGAGAGATGTTTCGAAGACCAGTGAAGTACATAGGCAATCCAGGTACGCATTAGCGTCCTTAAGCGAACCTTGTTTGTATCCGATGTTTCGGAACTCTTACTAGTTCCATCACTATGGCCCGACTGAAAAGTAGAACCAATCTGTGCTGTCAATATCCTTATTAAATAATTCCGAAATTAGCAACCACTGCTAACCGAGGTTCTTTCCACGGTATTACGCTATCCTACCGGATGTTAGGAGTGATAAGGTGTAGTGATAAATATTTCGGTTGACTGTGCAGCGTTCTCCAGTTCCGACGCTCAACAACCGTCATCTAACAACTCCTTACGGCATAGGCTAACTTCAATAAATTATTTGAAAATTAATAAACCAGTTATTTACAAAACAAAGAAGTGTCGGCAAATGCCTGGAGCTAACATAAATTAATTTAATGGCCACGCCTTTCCCACGGACTAAGTGCACTTAGCGGCTAAAGCGCACAAAACACCACTTAGACTTGGACCGACATCCCATTAAGTTGAGCTTACCAATTAGCGGACAAAACGGATCAGTTTTTCATGCAGTAACAACTCTAGACAAATGATTTCAGGATTTGCCAATCAAAGTATCTTGTTATATTCCAATATTTTATCGCGATTCTCCTCCAATATTGAAATCCCAAGCGAATTATATGCGAAATAACAAAGCTCATTTCAATAATTTATGTTAAGGAGCACAAATAATAAACTGTATTTTTTAAAATATGACTACAACAAGTTGAGACTAAAAAATAATCTAAGCCATAGGAACTTATAATAATATGTATAAACTTTATTATTGGTTAGTTAAAAAATAAATGAGCCACACCCAACGAACTTTATTTCAGTACATTTCCGCACCACCCTTAGAGGGCGCTAGTTTATCGGTGCAAGTGCAGCCAACGAACTTTAGTTCAGTGCATTTAGGCACCACACTCAGGGGGGTGCTAGTTAATCTATATTTTATAATTTTTATTTAAAGGGAAAGCAAAACTTTCATAGACAAATAAAAACTTACTATTGTAAGATAAAAATAAAAAGGTAACTTTAAAAAAAAATGTGATTAAGTGTAGAGCACCTGAGTACATGTGACAGTGACAGTGCAGTGAGGATGCCCCAAAAAACATCCAACGTGCCATAGTGACTAACACCGCTACTGAAGATGGCGAGCAGCCAAAACCGTAGTAAAAGACCGTAGTCTAGTAAAAGACCAAACCAGCGAGAGGAGACAGAATCACACGAAATCTACGTGAAATCGTTATGTTGCGGAAAAACATATCTGTATAAAAGAATTAATTTAGTCATAAGCAGCACTGGATGAGTCATCGTGGAGACACATGTGTGCCCGTGTTAATCCCAATTGACCAAATTGGGATCAGGCTATAAATATATTTTTATCTCCAATATATGCTTTCACTGAATACACAAGAATATATTGTCGCCTTTCGGTGGTGGTCGGGGTCGCTCGACACCGCATTGGCGGTCGTAAATTGACTTATAAATAATTCACCGGATTCCGGATTGAATTTCGGTGCACTCTCGAAAATTGAGGGTTACCAAATTTCCCTGAACGCTCACCTCCGTCTCGTGGGGAGACCCGTAATAACTAGAAAACTATAAATAAACCCGAAAGGTTGCGCACTTTGTGAAACTCATCTTAATTCTGTTATCAATGTTGACAATAAGACTAAGTAATAATCGCCGGGTAAAATAATACCAGTTTGAGCCTTAAGGGAAAAAAAAGTTGAAGAACATCAATATAAGCGAAGTTTTTGACCTTTGAGTTAGTTTGGGGACACAGAGGAAAACTTTGAAATTGCTAGATGAAATGTTCGAAAGTCCGAACTGATATTTAATTAAAAGTAAAATTTATTTTTTGGAAAAAAAATTTGATCCGGAAACTTTGTGTAGGAAATCTTCGAACTTAATTTTCAAAGGAAAATGATTCTGAACAGCTTATTATATAGCCCTTGCTAGAGTAGAGAGTAGTGTATGTCATACAGTAGTATTCGAACCCCTAAATTATGCTTGATGGTATTAAAATGAACAAACGCGATATTTCCCTGTGCTCATACTAAGTAAGAATATTAATTAATTCAAAAAAAAAACAAAGAACCATAAAATATCGTGCATCTATAAATACTAATAATATTCCTATACGTATCTTATAATATATAATCCTGTTTAATGTATTTTCCTGAATCTATAGTAAAAAATAAATAAAAATAAACTGTATCTTTAATTGCAATTTTTCTGGGTCAAATCTTATCTTATAACATTAACGGCATGCATATTTTGCTGCCCTGGATTCATTAAAATATTCTTAACTTAATTTTCTGATACGATCTTAAATTTTTTCTACATTCAACTGCATTCATTATCCATCTTATTTTCTCCATTGAATAACTACTAATAGGTTTGAGGTAATAATTGCGAAACGTTTAAATAATTTTTATAATTCGCGGGGAGTATCTTAGTACAGAAATGTTTGAACATTTTTTTACGAATTTATTTGATATTTTATCCTTTTTCAGTTTCATGACCATCGGCAATCCTCGAGGGTGAAATTGATACACAAAACTTGATAACCACCGTCTAAATCGATTGTTCCATCCCATGCCAGACGTACGATAGGACTCGGGATGAATGGCTCGGTCCAGTTTCAAACTATCTATATCCGCACTCTGGCCCAGATAATGAGAGCGAATAATGAGTCGGAAATTGATGCCGGCTGTGAAATTCAATATTTGTCCGTGAGGAACCGAATATAGCGCACACAGAAGGGCCCGTGTACGCCGTCGCCTCCCCCCCTCAACCCGGTTCAGAGGGTTCTCGTTTCAATCGCCAATTGAGGTTCGGATCACTGGCCATTTTGTAAAGTGCCACGCCGTGGGGGAGAAAGATTAAATCTCAGTCTGAACAAATTATAAAGGGGGTCGTTCAATACAGCATTTCAATAAATATGACAAAGTGTAATGCAATTTCGAATCGATCGACCAGTTCAAAACTAACTCAACTTTATTCGTTCCAATATAATAATAATAGTAAATAATAGCACAGTCCCGGTTGTTGGAATAAATTTATTTTTCGCGGGAATGTAATCGATTTTTCATCTTTACTTTAATGGCCGTGTTTGTGACCCCGGTTAATGCCGAATGAATCCATTACACATTAATCGTTCCGAGAGAACTACACATTGCCTTACATCCGAGCCTAGAATTTCTCTCCGAATCCCTATTACTATGCCGAGGAATTACGGACCTTTAAGCCGTACCGGTTTGTAGAGAGTGAATTGAAGAATAATTTATGGACGGGACATGTGCGACTCCTCGAGGTCGGAGTCAACAATTATCTTTATCTCGCCGGTGGTAGGAAGGAGGTAGGCTTGATTGCTGTGGGTTGTGAGGGGTGGAGGGCTTCTTAATCAGGGCAGCTCCTCAAACAAAGCCGTGAGACCTTTATTGCCGGCCGGGTTTCTTCAATCTCGGCGCGGACCGGTGCGGGCACCAGAAAACGAAAAACACCAGTGGACAGCGGGCTCCGCTATTTCGGAGGTGCGCCCAAACTGGGGCCGGTAATCGCGGTAAACTGATTTAATCCGGGCCGAGGATTTGGTAATCCCGAACGCCCCGGGGGCAGTGGTTCGAACCCGAAGTTTCATCCGAATGACAGGCCGGTAATTTAGGGGTTTAAATTGGCATGTCCACCGGCAGCGTTTCTCAAAGCCCGGCCCATCTTTGAGGAATCGCGCTGTTCACTAACAAAAATTTTTTCGCATCATAGAACACTGGTTGTAAATTAATTTATGAGCGCACCTTATGATACTAATCTACAGCGATGGGTCTTATTTGTAATAAAAAAGGATTTTGGACTTCGTCAAGAAAGGGCGTAAGACTGTTAGATATTGGCGCCGGTGTTGCTTTGATTCCTCAGTGCGGACTTTCACCGGCAGTGGCTGGTTTCAATGTTCGTGTGGATATCGCAAGACCCGGGAGCCGAAGTACTACAGGAATTACCGATGACGACCTCCGGGGTCGAATCGAAGTCCAATCTTCGGAGTTCCGCCGGAGTTTAAATTGATTCCGGGCACATTAGACCCCAATCCTCCCAGACCTCCTTACCGGCTGGCCCCAATTTCTGCCTCCATTCTCGGTTAATTGGTAGAAATTAACCTGGTACCCGGCCATTCCCAGCCTAACGGAGAAATATGAGAGCTGACACAGGCTGACAATTAACTAGTCCAGTTATTTGCAGATACTAAAAATGCCGGAGATCAAACGGGTAGATAAAAAATAAGAAAAAAGCTACACTTTCTCATTACTCGTATTTACGCGCCATTTATATTTATTTTTTAAAATAACCAATATTTATGTATACGTCAGAAATAATTAATTTTTGATATTTTTTATCCTCGATGAATCCCTATATATATAGGGATTATATGTATATACATATAATTTCCTTTGGGATTATCAGTCACACAAATTACTAACATCTTTCAGGCGGTTGGGTTTAAGACAAAAAGAGAATGTATAAATACAGTTTCTTGAAAAGAATTATAATACACCATTATAGGCGGGAAGAAGAATGGACTTAATTCCATCCAGAAATAATCTGAATATATTCCCCCGCCCCCAGGAATTATCCATCGGAATATTCATCAATCGTAAAAAAAATAAAAATTGAATTATACATCATACAGCACGAAAAATATTAATTAAATTAGAAAGCAGAATACAAAATCAAATTGAACCTATAACAAATAAGCTGCTTAAATGAATTCAATCGGGCAAATTGAAAATCCCCTTAAGCCCCAATTTCGATTAGGAATTCAAATGTTTATCCCGGAGATTGTCAGGAAATAATAATAGTTTATTTTCTAGCCAAAAACTGCTCTAACGTTTTAATATAATAGGGGCGAATACATTTCAGAAGGTTAGCCCAGAAATTGTTACAGGGTAAATGAAACTGGCCGAGGTCGGCTTAAAAGACAGGCCGCTAAATCTCCCCTTTCTATGGGCCATTGTTCGCCTAACTAATAAGACGCACGGGGCAATCGATGATATCAATTTGCATTATGCTCCAGGCCTCTATTGGGCTTGCCGCACTAGAGATAGTACCGCCTGTACCAACGGGAGAGGCGGGCGCAATACAAACAGTCAATTATGATCCATTTGTAGTGCAATTAGTATAGTACCACCCTCTCTCTCTCGCTCTCTCTCTCTCTCTCTCTCTCTCTCTCTCTCTCTCTCTCTCTTTATATATTTATTTATGTATATATAAATCTCTTTCATATAAAAGCATAATATGGAATGAAATAGGTTTTGTCCATCAGAATAAATCGTATTGCCCATTTTTAACTCACGACTTCATTAGGCAGTTCGACTCGGGTATTCGACCATTGAAATCTGGTGATAAGAATAATGTAATATAATCTGAACACGAGACCATTAACATTCTGGTCGGAATCGCCGAAGTAATTGAATTCGCAGGATTTAGCTTATAATCTTCTTCGAGATAATGAAGACTGATAAGGTGGCTTACTTTATTACGGAAATTAATTTTAATGGGAATTGAGCCGACAGAATTATGAGACTTAATTGAACAGTGGGGTATATAGCGTGATAAACAAACGTAACGCGTTTGATTACTGGTTTGAATGTTGGCTGTAAGTGTATCGACAACCCTTCATTATAGGTGAACAAAGGCAGATATTACGGCCTAATTGTTATCTCTTTATAAACAATTATACACGTTACTCTCTACTAACTTGTGTATTTTTTATTAGTTGCTAGATTAAAGCCAGGGAACTAACCGGACAATAGTTTTATGATTATTGGCCTAAATGAACTACTAATTTATTATTAAAACAACCTAAAACTTCAAATGTTTAATTACTTAAATTTAAGGACAATAGTAAACACGCTAATAAAACTATAGAAGAGAACTTTAATCAATACCAAATTCGTAGGCTAATGATCTCTTGAAACAATAGGGTTTATTAAACGTTTTTATTTTTTCTAACGGGGTACATGCAACCGGAGGATGGCAGAGCATCGACCACTGATTCGGAACGGTGAATTGTGCCGGGAGGGAACCGGAGGCATCAGTTGCGGCGCGGCATTCGAACATCGATCACTCATAGGGGCGGTGATCCGGGTCACCTGTAAATATACGGGAGGAGGATGAGGCTGATCTTCACATCTCTCTCGTGGGTTTCGGGCGCGGCCTCTCGTCAAGGAATACGTGACGCCGCCCCCGGGGTCACTTCTGATTGATGGCCACAATTTCCAGGCGAGCCGCATTACGCCCCCGCGGGCGTCCATTAACACTGAACCCGCCCCCCGCGTTCCAGTTTTCTATTTTCATCTTCCGCATTACTGTAATGGACCGAACGCAGCGGCGGGGGCGGCGGTACCAATCACATTTTAAGGGATGTACGGTCCAGTAAATATAAAAAAATAGATTATAAAAGTAGGATTTATGTCTTCCTGTCGCGTCTCTCTAATCAAATTCAGTAGGCCACAGACTGAATAATTTAATAAATGGATTCAGGATGTTGTTTTAATGTCCTTTCCTAATTAATATAATCTACAATATTATACTGTGACAAATGTTTGTCTGGTGTTGGTAAATTAGATGTCTTCTATGGAACCATAAGTACTGTCTTGCATTGCAATAAATACAGAATAACATGCAGGACCTACACTACACAAAACCCGAACATCATCCGAAGAATGAGCCATTGACAGTTTTGAAAGTGCATGGCCACGGTACGTTGAGCCCTGAGCGCGGATGAGCGTTAAGAAAGAAAAATATAAAAAGCTAGGAAAATCGAAGAAGCCGTAATCCACTTCTTACGGGGGGAATTTTACTGCGACGCAGTCCTTTGCGACTGGCATAGAGCGACAGAAGTGCAGGGCCATTAAGTGACTCGACACCCAAGTACTTACTTCGCGCCCTTATAGCATTCGACGCGAAGTATGGATTGGGCGGCAGTCAAGCGTCGGTTCCCGGCGGAAGAGGGAGGGAATTTAAGAACCCCCAGCTTTCAGAGCTTCAGGTGGGCACTTCAGGGTATTAACACTGTGTATGAGGAGTTCCGATCCCTTTGAGATTTCTGGACTCCTTTCAGATCGACGAGCACATGAGACAATGAACAATGAAAAAAAATCAAAATTGCAGAAAATTTCTAATCCTAGACTATTTTTTTGTCACGTAAGATTTTGAATTATGCAGCATTGCACCGGGTGGCTCGATTTAATATCGATTCATACGTCCAGTTCCTCGAAGAGGAATGACAGAAATAAACATCTGTTCTTGAAATTGATGCAATTTATCGGGCGTTGTTCAAACAACGGTGGTGGAGGGGGGAAATTTTAAATGACTCGAAACATGAAATCGTCCCGTATTGAGAGCTGGCACGCAACTGGCAGACGACGAATACAGGTCTGAAATAGAATCCGCGATAAAAAGAACGATAGGAATCGAATTGGTAAGAGAATAAGTCGCGTGGCCGACATATTCCGCACGTGACGCTAATGATCTGGAATGCTTTATTTTTTCAATTATACTAAATCCAATAATGCGACCGGCTGGTGACTGGCGGATATATTTCTTCCCGTATTCATGCCACGGATATTTTCGGTGAATTGTCCGATTAGAGAGGCATTGGCGTCACTTCTGAAGCCAGCCCCATTATTCGACCCTCTTTCATGTTTCAACAGAATTGAATTCCATTCAGACTAATGCTCCATTCGCCCAGTACCCAGAGATTGTCGTATAAGTTTATTATAATTTCACTGAAATAAGCTCCACTCTAACGATATTTTGTACTTCGCGCTCTTGTTCCATAAATATGCATGCCACATTTCTTAAATTATATAATATCGAGACAAATAATAATAACCTTTCAGGCAATAAGTAATTGTGTGGCAAATATATTGAAAATATTTTTGAACTCTTTGAGCAAATCAAGTATCGATATCTTCGAAGCAGAAATATAACTATGCGTTACCGGAGTAAATCGTTCGGGTCCTCCAGGGAAAAGGGGACCGTTGCCACGAATTGCAGGGATTGGATATTAAATTTTACTCCAACGACCGTAAAAAGGCCTGGGGTTCTGAAATACGCTCCGGCGGAGACGTTTTTTTCCCCGTCTAATATAAAATGTAGCCCCTCAGTTTAACGGGGTCGGGCCCGCATTTCACTCGGAGATTGGGAGTGGGACGGGGAGGGGGTTGAACAGATACTCGATATAATGCTTATCGGAAGCTTATTTGATTTTTAGACTGCGGAAAACCTATTCAAATACGTACAGACATTTTTTTGGATCATTAGAAAGCACAGATTTGCATTTCTCGTTACACAACTGAAGAACAGTTTAATGTTAAATGACTATTCCGATTGTTTATCATGGAATATCATGGCTCCTTATTCTTATTAGTTTTATTTAAAACATTATTTTATATATTATCGTTATTTCATTTAATATATACGAAATCAAAACTGTATGTTCAAAGTAACATTAATTTTGCAGACATATATTGCTATTTTTACTGTGGTTATTATTTAAGATTCTTCAACAATAGTCAATGGGACTATTGCAGTGGTATTGCGCCATTCTTTTACTCCCATGTCATTGTTGCAACGTCAATGTTAATAGCAGTGCTCTCCGCGATATCGTATTACGCCCTTTGAGAAGGAGCTGTACTTCCGATCCCTTAAAAGTATCTCTGAAAGGATTCCGTCCATCAGATTCGACGTCTACGGACCTGTAGACTGTTAACAGTGGAGTGTTTTCCCTTCCTCCATTTCAGATGGCGAGACAAGTTACACGGTTGATGAAAGGCAACGAGGTCTGAGGTATATCCGGTTTAATCACGTTTGGGGGGAGGGGAAGTGTATTCTTAATTCAGGTGCGTATTCCAATTTGAACTGACACTGAGCGGGTACAAACGAGACCTCTGAAGCCGAGAGTTTTCAACGGGGGACAACATAATTGTTTTTGCATTTCTTATATATCTTTTATATGCAAAAGGAATCCCAGAAAAGTGTTCTCAATTCCGCAGTATATAATGCAAGTACATTATATACCACAGTAATACAATATATAGTAAAGTAAAATATATGGTCGTCATCGCTCGTGACAATCACTGTTGAAACCCAAAGATACGTAAATAAGTTATTTTTAGAGGCTCATTTGCATCGGATAAGACTGGACAAATTTCAACCCCAGCTAACAAACCAGTGCTATTCATCGTCCTCGCGTGAACCTCATACATATGTTCCTGTCCGGCAAATTGCATGCTCCATTCCATTTCCCAGATAGGATCACGCCCTTCTCAACGAGTGATATCTTTCAAACATCTCGAGTCGAGATTGGGCTATCAAATGGACGGTATAATGGCGTCACATCAGACAAGAAAACCTTATTAAAACCCGGAAGCATTGTTCACCGCCATGTGATAATCTAAGAAAATTTGAACGGTATGACTGATAAACGTTTTATTGTTCCGAATGTAATATGCTTTTACGATAAATGATATTGTTTTAGTCGGCTTATTTTGGATGCAGACCAATTTAAAATTCAATATATGAGTTCGATGCATAAACAACGCATAGAGAAAAACATAACATAAATCCTTACTAGAAGCGCCGTGGAACTGACGCCTTTTAAAGAAACATAAGAAACTGTTTTCCGTGAAGAATGATTTATGCTTGCGGAAGCTTCGAGATCCGAACCCGAATTCATTTGTTTGTCGGCGATATTGGAGGATTGCCCACCTTTAGGTAGGAAAAGTCTGAAATGATAATTCATCCTGAACCAGAAGCCGCGCCAAGTTTTCCAACGAGATTCAAATCTAGTAAGGATATCTGTTAGGGAGTTGCTCAAGGTTCCCTTCTCGCTTACCTGAAAGTGTGCAAATGAAGATATAAAGCTTGAGTACACTTGTTATAAATGATAGAGCTGACCGATAACTAGACTATGTTTATGTGGGTTAGTGATGGCAAGAAACATCTATCATAGGACCAATAACATATTTAAATGACACCACATTATTACACGATATGTTATCCATTTAACTAGAAGTTAGTAGACCCTATCCCAGGATATTAATCATTATAAATTTATATGAATATTACTAATATTAACAGTATAATACCAATAGACATAGTATTCAGCCCAAGCTGTGGGTTTTATCAGAGACATTTAATTCAAATAAAGCAATGAACCCCTACTGAAATGGATAATTTATTTTATGGATTACACTGTGGTAGTAAAAATAAATTTACCGGCGTTAGATATTATACATTTGGGTTTCGAAAACCTATCTAAAGCTGAAAAACGATCTGGTGGCGGGTAATGTTCAATTTATCACGACGAGGACGCGTTCTAGTTTGGAACTAAAGTAGGCAGGGTAATAAGGCAAGGCGCATTTGGAAAAGGGGAGCCATCCGGGGCTAACTGAAGTTGTGGGTCTATAAGTAATAAAAGTCCAACAAGGAGACTTACAAAGGGAAACTTGTGATACCGCCGAAGTAATACTTCGGCTTAAACCGGAATGCCATTTTACAGCGCAACTTTTGTACCTGAGATTAAAGAACCTTGCCTCGGTTTCGATGCGAGTCCAGTTTCGGCTGAAATGAAAATCCTCGCAGAATTTATGTTTCGTAGGGAATGATTTAAGATACTCTTAAAGCATTTCATTTTACAATTATAATGTATAATACTTATAAATAAAATCGAGCAGGACCAAATCTCGCTGGTTTGGTCATTTACTAGACCGGTGTTGGTCATTTTTGGAACTTTGGATGTTTTTTGGACATTTTCACTACGCTGTCACTGTCACATCCAAGGTGCCAAAAGTGACTAACACCGCTACTGAAGATGGCGAACAGTTGAAACCGGTCTAGCAAAAGACCAAGCCAGCGAGAGGACACAGAAACACACGAAATCTGCGGTATTCCAGCCCCTCGAAGACCAGGTATTCTAAACGACGTAGTATTTAATTTGACCGTAGGACTGCGGCTTTTGTCCCTCAAACGCCGATAAAAGGGGGTACACGATAGGGAGGCCGCTAAAAAGATTTGTAGTACAGAAAGACGTGGCCAAAATACGTGTGTTTCTTTTGGCACAGTGCCTAAACGTGACCTGGGTACAGAAGGATATCCACCACAAACCTAAGAATGGATAACGCACAACTGACTGAGATTACATAGTTCCCTCTAACTTATATTTCGGCTCCGTGTATATATAAACCGACTAGACATGATAAAACATGCCTTATTCGATTACAGGTAATGGATTTATAGTATTCACTTATATAAATATGACTTACCTACTCCTTAAAATAGAAAGAAAAATCATAAAATAATAATGTTATCATTAAAAATATTTGAGTAGTGTTTAACTCGAGATTAGGGATACGTGCGTACTTGGAAATGGAATATAAAGCACGATGAATAGTTCATTGTATTTCAGGATTGTTTCTGATGTTTAAAATGTTCGTGTTAAACTTCCTTAGTTGATTACGGTACTCGGAGACTGACAGTTAGAGACGTCAAGATGCTAGACTTCTGTAACACACACTAATGTATTATTAACTTCTGGCAGGTGGGGGAGGAGCTGTGGAACCCCTGTCCGAGATACCAATTACCCCGTAGTTTGAAATAGACTTACAACACTAATGAATATAAAAGTAGTAAAATTCGCCAAATTGCCATTATATAAATAAGGTTGAATGATAAAAATGGTGATGGATCAAATTAATACAAAAAATTAAAGTATCATTAATGAAATTAAGTAAATCAGTACGTTCCCGCTGCAAATGATTTCCAAAGCAATGAATTATTGTTAGACGCAGTAGAAGATAAATACATTGGCAGTACTACTATCTCCCTTTCGACTGAAAGATTTCAAAATTATCGCGCTTACAGTATTATTGTTTTTTACTTCGTGAATTGGTGAATTTTTTAATTGAGTGCGAACGCTCGGCCAACATTCCGCCGCCAGGGTGATGTAAATTTATCGACTCGAGTTAAAAGATAAGATTCGAAACTGGCGGGCTGAAGCGGCGACCCCCATTCGTCACTTAGTAAAACAATTTCCTCCCCTGGGGGGATTCTCCTATTTGCAGTAAATTTACATTCAACGAAATAAATCCCCGACCTGCAATGGCTTCAGTAAAAGTCAGGGCTTTAAAGTCGCAAATTAAGTAAGTGACCCCGTAACTAGAGTTTTTTCTTCAAAAATGATTTCAATGGTTGTGATAATTAAACCTTCACATCCAAAGGTTTAGAATGTAGCAGTAAATTGTGTACTAATTTAACTATTGTAACCCTTTATGTTAACTGTGTTTATAGTAACTTTATGTTTAACGGATATGCAGTTATTCCGACCCCTCAAAACAAACAAGAAAATTATTTTAAAAATGGTTTCAATTTCTGAACCCAGAGTTAAAACTTGTCATACGGTGTTTATGTATTAATTCAAGGAATGAAAGGGCACGAAAATAATAATTTTAAAAAGGAGAACAAAAAACTCACCGGTTAAATAACAGGAACCTAAAACCTTACTGCATGTTGCGATTTCGGTCAGAGAAAATTACCCCAATGCCTGTTATTAAATTTAAATTGTTTTGCCGTTTGGCGCAATCGAATTGGGGTCCGCTATTTCCTGTCGTCTTTATGGACTAAAGACACGAAAGCCGAATTGATGCATTAGTATTCAATCGTATTTGTATTTGCATTCGGTATAAGTTACATTTCTTGATATTCGTTACATTTTTGAATTGCACAAGTTTATCCAGGACGCGTTCGCTGCAGTTCATTCAGTTCAAAACGAATTACCAGATTTAATAATTATTGCAAATATGCAAAATATAGCGCTTTGTAACTGGTTAAATGAGAAGTACTCGTAAATTCCCATAGGCTCAATAAATAGAGTTCAGCAATTGTACCCCTAATGAATAATTTTATAAATGCACGTTCCTATTACTCGTCGGAGACGAATTATTTCACTTCGGAGTTAAATACACTTAGACCGTACGACAGGTACGGATTACATCAATTTGGTTTTTGGACAGTCTGGCTTTTCAATTAAATTGGTCGGACAGCGGCGGGGACAGGTGAGATGCCGCCTCTGGCAGCCGCCGTTAATTCAACCCCACCTTCAGCCGCGAATTATTCACGACGCTTTAAGTGAAATATCGTGTTTTGTGACGTGGGGCCCTGTCAACGAATTCATCCGACCGTAGTTGAAGTTCTATGTTCAGTGTCTACTGATCAGTTATATCTGGGTCAATTGAAATTTCCTATAGTATATATCCAGAAACCAATTTCCTAACTCATTATATATTAAAGGTCCAGAACAGTTTTTTACATTTCATCAGTACCTACTTCACTCGCTCCATCAGAAGCTGTGGTTATAATAATAATAATAATATGCCGGCGAATTTTTAATTTTTTTCGCAATAATGTTACAATTAAGCAAAATTCTATTAGTAACAATGATTACTATAGGTTGGAACTGATGGAAAAAGGTGATACAACTCTAGGACAAACATAATTTAAATTTATCTTCTGTAGAATTGAAATAACGCTGCGAAACACTTTCAGAATCCTCCAATCTCATAAAATACGTCTTCCGGATTTGTTAAACGGTCTCAATATTGGGTCATAAGCCCCGACTGTGTGCTGCTAGCCGCTATACTGAATATTAGATGTCGGCCGCTAAAACGCGAACCGAGAGCTGAACTGATAATCGGCGCCGAAAATCGAAGGGTCTCAAAGCGCTTTTCATATTTATCCCAATATTGCCAAGCACAGAATTCAGTCACTGGCTCATAAATAACGGGTTTGAATGGAATTTCCGTTCCGGGGACCTGTACCAAATATCAAGAATCTGTTCACTCCACTGTTCCGTAGCGGGTTATCCAATTCAATCGCGCTTCGTGCGGAGTCCATTCGTACCAGTTTTTATGAATACAGTCCGCCTTTAACGGCCCTATGATCCAATATTATATAATAATAAGCTAGACGTATAACCTGTTTTTTTAATAAAAAATCATAATTCCCAAAATCGTTCGGAAACTACCATAAATTCAACTTTTTACGTAATGTCTAGTATTGAAATTTTTATTATGATGTTTTATTTTTTCTGTTCGCAAAAATTTAACCGTCTGACCGGCGTAAACAACAGTTTCAAACTCATATTAAACAGGTCTTTGAACGAAAGGAATGCACCGGTTTTGACCGTGACTGGCCGCGTTTAGAAACTAGGGACAGAAATAGACCGTAAATGTTTTTTTTTTCGGGCTTCCGCACGATTCGGATTGATCGGATCAGACGCAAATGAGAGAGAGAGAGCAGAGAGCGAGGCAATGGTCCGCGGCGATCAGGCTATTTGCTTTATGGGCCGCGTGGAAATTGAAGCCCCCGCTAGTCATTTTCCGACCGGAAAGCCTTCCTACAGAAACGGGCCAGTTCCACGTTTTGCAGCGATGATAAATTTACAAGTACAGTTTTGAAGTCCAGTCCAACAATTCAGTCAATCAATTATGAGACCGTTATTTTTCCAAGCTAGAAATAAAAACGTGATTACTTTATTATAAAAATGATGGCCTCTAGATGCTGGACGTTGGGAAACTGCGGACTCGGTTTTGATCAGATGATGAATATTAAAACCTGTACAAGATGTTAAAGATACGTTTACGAGTCTTACAGAGTTACGGAAATAGTTATTTGGTAATTATTAGAATTTTTCAAAAATCATTTCAGTTACAGTTTCAAAACTTTACTAGCATGACATTTTATATTATAATTGAAGTTTACTTAAACCGTAAAGCTTAAATGTCGTTACCCCGAGGTTGACCCGCCGGACGAAACGTCGACCGGTCACAATGCGAAGCGTTCTGGGCCGTAACCAGCGTTCCTGCCGCAGTCAATAGGCCGTCGTGGACTTTTCGAACCGGGAAGTAACCAAATTACAGGGGCGTTGTACGGATGGAGACCCCCACCTGAGCTCAAAGGGTTGAAGGAGGGGGAGAGTGAAGGGCCATTCCGGCCGGCTGAAGTTGCCCTCGCTAATGGCCAAGTTGGGGGGTCCCAGTTGGGGGCAGTGCCGCCCCCTCTGTACAAATAATTGAAAACCACCACCAACACCGGACGCTGGAGGCTTCATTGAGGCGAAGAAAAAGGTATTATTGCCCAGCCTTCAGTATAAACGATAAAATATTTATTCAAATTATTCGTATGTAACTTACATTTGTATTTGCCTAATAAAAATAAAATTCTTCCATAACGTCGCGCAAAATATATTATCATTAGTAGCTGAAATTTTTCGACGTTTACTCGTGTATTATTATCGAATTTTAACATGGATATGTTTTACGCAGATGAACATAATCATCTCAATAGTTCTCTGTAGTTCTCGAGCAGTTCGGAATTTGTGAACCAAAATCCCGACAGGGTACCACCGAAATAAGGATTTCACATTTCCTTTCACGCAAAATGCTGTACAGAAATGGATACATAAATGGATATAGAAAAGAAATTATGGGGAATCATTGTTATTATTATACAGCTAGAATGATGGTCAATTAGACCAAGCGTTATATATCTAATTTATCGGAGGCATATTTCCCATCCAAACGTCCTTTTATTGGGAACAAAATATTATTAGACGTCACTCTTCAATAAATGAGGTTAATCAATCGAGCTCAGATTTATGTCGTGATAACTGAAACGAATTTCTTGATGGGTAATTCGATAGAGACCACGGAGATTGAGTTCCATATATTAAGGCTTACTTTTTCCACGGCGATAATTGATTCGTTGCGAAATGATAACATTTCAGAACAACTACCTTCCCGCGTAAAGTAATAATTATAATAAAGTTACATATTTATTTGTATATATGGTTAGGGGTAATAACAGGTTGTATACTACTGCGATATAGGCACAAAATTCCAAGTATTGATTTTTATTTGCAAAGAGAAAACGAACGAAACAAAAATGAAATTCTTCATTTTTTCATTCCAGTTTCGAGTAGAGTTTCCATAAAATTAAAAGCGATTTCCTTTAATAAAATTAAATATAATACAACTATATCTTGTCCAAAGTCAAGTAATCGTACATTAAGCATTGGAACATAGTGCTGAAAATTTTGCACTGCAGATAAGGAAGTAAATTGGCTAAATGACGAAATTAATAGTATATATCTAGCTCGACTATTCTTCGGGTTGTACCATTATCTTATTTCCATTTCATTCCTGGCAGACTGATTTATGAGCCACTCCACCGGCCAACCCCGGCAACTTCGCCATGCAAATATGTTGAATCAATAGCCGGTGCCGTGGGACCGTCAGAATCCTCCAATACTACAATTCAGATTCGTACCTGGTTGGATTTATTCTACCGCATTTGAGGTGCAATCTACAATATTGCATATAAATGAAACTACCGAAACGCTGAGGTATCGAAATAACGACGGTTTTATGTTAGTTTAGTGGACTGGAAATAAAACGGGAGGTGACGATACAAATTTCATACAAAACTATAACCAAATTTATGCTGCAATAATTAAAAAATATAGTAATATAGCATAAAACTAAATTAGTGGAAACGGAACAACAGATACCCTGTGCTTTATTCATATTGAATGATGGAATAATATATTTCCTTAGATTTGTTGTGTTTCTGTCTCCTCTCGCTGGCTTGGTTATTGGTAGACCGGTTTCGGCTGCTCGCCATCTTCAGTAGCAGTGTTAGTGGTCGTATTGGCACTTTGGATGTTTTTTGGGCATCCCCACTGCACTCTCAATGTCAGTAGTATTCAGGCGCTCTGCACTTAAGCACACTTTTTTTATAACTTACCTTTTATTTTTATCTTACAATAGTACATTTTTATTTGTCTATAACAGTTCCGCTTTCTCTCTAAATAAAAATTATAAAATATAGATTAACTAGCGCCCCCCCCCCGAGTGTGCACTTAACTAAAGTTCGTTGCGTGGCGAGAAGATGGCGAGCAGCCGAAACCGGTCTAGCAAAAGACCAAACCAACGAGAGGAGTCAGAAACACAACAAATTACGGTACTCCAACCCCTCGCAGACCACAAAACAGGTATGTTAAAATATATTTCCTTGATTGATGAACGACAGTATTCCAAAAAACGCAATGATTTATTCGTTCAGTCACAGAACGATACCTAAGTTTATTATAAAAAAATTCGCGCAATTCGCGAGTAAACCGGTTGTTTACTCGATGAAAACGAATTTCAATTTGGCTGATTCGAGGTTCAGATTTTCAACCCGTTCCCCTGTGCGGTCGAGAAGATTGATGAACGGCGGAACACAGTTCAGTTCCAGAGTTAAATAACGATATTTCCGGGCGACGATTCCCCCTCTCCTTCCCGCAAAACGCGGCGAAAATCCTCCGACCTTTTATCCCGCTTAAATACCGGTATAAATCAAAACGTTACGCTCGCGGACAGAGACGGATTGGGCCGGTGAAAAATTTCAGCCGCGGCTGACTGTTCCCTTCTGGATTTCAGGACCGAGCGGCCAAAATTGGGCCCGCGCAATAACGGCAGGGAGGGGGAGGAATATATGAAATAGACATATGAGCAGTTTATTTTGAAAGTGGCCTAAGTCCATTTATCTTCACATCGAGATATTTAAGGGTTTGCGTTTCAATGAATTTAAAAATATAAGTATAGGATACTAATGTGTCATACTGCTTAAGTGTATCTAAGGTTGTTAAATTTATAGTTCCTGTTAAGATAGTGGCAATTATTAAGTGAATAATAATCGTTTTCTTATCAAGAATGGAGTTAGGCCACTTTCAAACTGCACTGTTCGATTATTGAACTAACTCAAGAATTATCGTATTTGCTCGGATTATAAGCAAACTGAAATGCTTTACTGATAAATAACATAAAGTTGTGCATGTAACCATGACAACCGGAAAAAATTTAAAAATGTATATCATGGCCCTACTCAGATAATCGACTTACTAACACCACTATGCCGTGTTTTTCTGATAGCCCCGAAGACGTTATTTTCAAAATCAGTCGTAGTTCTTCTACGGAGGTAGATAAGTGCGAATTTGCATTCTATAGTTCAAATTAAATTGTTGGAAACTAATTAAATTACATTAATTTGACTAGTATATTACTGAACAAATGGCAAACAGGAAATTATCCTGTGTCTTCAGTTAAGCCCTAATACGATAGACGAGGGCATCAAAAGGATCAAAGGATCGGATAATCTAATTTTTATTTCTAAAGATCCTTCTGATTGATGCCCTCGTTAATGTAGCAATCGTTTCTGACTGCCGTTAAAATTGGCTCGGTGCTTTTTGCGAGAATGGGCTCGCACGAGATTACCCCTCTTTAAATTAACTTTGATGAAATTTCCTTTCCGATAAAGTGAAAACAATTGCATTGCCCTTCTATGTATAACGATTTATTTTAGAAATTGCACAGGGCATAATTGGATTAAGTTAATGTTTTTCTGCTACTTAATGCCTTCCGATTTGAAAAGACCATTAAGAAATTGCAGGGACGTTGGAGTATTTCGTTAATTGTGCGTATTGTGCTTTAAATGTGCCACTCAAAGCCCGGCCCATTGAAGCACCGAAATGGAAACTCGGCCTTTGCCATACGATACCGGAGCTCGGGTTTATCGACGGTTCCGAAGCTAAATTAATGGGTGGAATTTCAAGTGCTGTACAGAAACGGACGTTGATTCAAATCCCCGGTACCTACGCCTGACAGACATCCGGCGTCCGTCGAACCAATTGCATATATTGTTAATTAAATCATCAATTCCGAAGTACAAAGCAACGTCAATTTTATTTTCCGCCAGCAATAATGTTTCTAAAATGAATGAAATTCCTGTTTCAGCCCTTGAATCACTCTGAATGAAAAATAATAAATTAGAGAGATATACTTGTGTCTAAAAATATAACAATGGAATATCAAATTATCCAGCTGGAAATATTTCGAGGTATTCGGATGAAATTCAAAATCCTCACTGATATCCAAATGTATACATTAGATGTTGAGAAGACAAAAAATTCTTTTATTATGGTAATGGTTGTTAGTGTCGTCCACCGCCCTGGGGTAGCGGTGAACACAAATGAAACGCGACTTGGGAGTGGGCGAAGTTGTAGATTGGCGAAAGCTTCTTTTTTTCTGACCCGTCCCCCCTCTCACAGCCGTTCTATCTCGGAACGAGGCCGTCCTCCTTACCTACCTGCCCGTTATTGTGTAAGGAACCCAAGCCGAATCAGCGGGAGCATTACCGCCCGGCTAAGGGACTGATTGCAGCCCGAGTCAATATCGGGCCTCTTCTCTACTGAACTCCTCCTCCTGAATTTTCTCCGTTAATTTTCCACTTCAAAAGAGGGGTTGACTTCCCTCTAATTGAAAAAAAAAAATACCTTTTATGCAAAAAATATTCTAATTATTTGTAATTTTTACGGAAAAATTTGAGACCGTTTTCAGGGACTTACCCTCTGCTATTTCTCAAACATAACGTTGTCATTCAGACACGTGTAATTTTATCATATTTTTACATGTAGTTGACGTGGATGAGGTAAATATTTTTTTGTAGGAAATCCAGGGTTCTTATTAAGAAAAAGTAATATAATGAGTATTAATAAATATTAGTCATACATAATTTATATATTATATTTTTTTATACACAGTAATATTTTCAAAATGCCCTCCTTTTTCTAAGACTGTCACATACTTCATCATGTTTATTATGGAGTAGTTGGTCAGGAGTTTTGTTGAAATGGTCTTTAATGTATGAGAGGTATTTTGGCTGTAGATTTATTGTGGTGAATAACATTACTGGCAATGCCCAACGATATTCCTACCTATGAGGAGGTCAGACTACTGTCTATCGACAGAGCCAAGACCAACCGGACGCCGCCCCGCTCGCTGCTTCCTGACGGGTGTCCGAAAATAATACCAGAGTTGGACGCAGTAATGCATCCGTGAAACGTAGAATGACGTCCAGCGTAATAATGGGGGTTGACGGAAGTAAGGGACGCACTTAATGCGGTCTAGCGTTGAAAGGCAATCCATATTAATGGGGACACCGCGGGTGGCTCCCGCAACTCCGGCTCCCAAACAACTATCAAACAAGACTATCGACTAGAATAATTTAATGCACCGACCGGCTGCAACCCATCACCGGACACGTCCCAGTCAACTTGGCCGGCCCCAAATATATCTCTAACGACAGTAGCGCCAATTAAATATAACCAATTTCTAAAAAATCTCAGATATTAGGAGTCTGTCTACAATGCAATCTGGGCCAATTTAACCTTCATCGACTGTCCTCATGTTACTGTATTCATCCCCGTTAACTGTATGTAGATAAGATCACAGTACATGTTATAAAGAGAAGTTCATTTAATTTGGTTAGAATCGTAGACAACGTAAACAACATCTTAGGATATCGGTTGTAATGTTACCATGCATAATGAACCCAGATTACTCAACAAAATGAAATTAGTGCAGTGCTCGGAAACAGAAACACCTCTCCGAGACATACAGAGAACAACTGCCCGGGATATTAAACCGGACGTTCGGTTCACACACTCGTGCGACGTAAGGACCATCTATAACATGTAATTACTATACTTGTGAAGATAAACTTGGTTGAATGTTGAATAGAAAATTCTACAAGGTTTAGGATCTTAGTGAAATAAAGCGACCGTGAATATACCAACCGCTTGATAAGTCGGCTTAAAATGACTAGGGCTAAACCGAAAGGGCTGTAGGAGCCATTCTAGGTAGGTCGATATCTGATAAGGCTCTTCACGGATCGTGAGCCTCCACAGCTGGGCTCACGCAAGCGTCAACTCTGGTACGTTCAAACGCGACCCAACCCTTTAATTTGTTATTCGTTGAACGAATAAACGAAACCTCACCGGTGATTCATCCGAGATATTTTTTTAAGCGTCGATACTGGTCGAAAATTCTCAAAGGGACTATAACGCAACACCAATAACTACAAACAACTACTTCAGTTAAAATAAATTTTCGCACCAAACTCAGGGGGGGCGCTAGTTTACCGGTGCAAGTGCACCCAATGAACTTTAGTCAAGTACATTTCCGCACCACACTCAGGGGGCGCTAGTTAATCTATACACAGTACAAGTGACAGTGACAGTGCAGTGAGGATGCCCAAAAGCATCCAAAGTGCCAAAATAACTAACATCGCTACTGAAGATGGCGAGCACCCGAAACCGGTCTAGCAAAACACCAAACCAGCTAGAGGAGGCAGAAACACACGAAATCTACGATATTTAAACCCCTCGAAGAGCACTAAACAAGTATTCTAAACTATTAGAACAACCCTTTGAATTTTCCTCGAACCTTAAACCAAAACGTCAAAGTATTAAACTAGAATCAACTGGGAGATAAATATTTTACGTTATTATACCCATAATCAGGGATATTTCCGTTGTAACAAGTTGAATGGCCCGCTATGTATTCATCCCATCGATGTGAAAATTAGACACGATTAAAACGGCACCCAGGATCCAGCACTTGTCGATGACGGCAGGATGAAACTGATTAAAATTGGCATGTCCGCAATAGGGTTCTAATTAGGCCCGCGTTTCAAATTCACTCAGCCTATAAATCGGGCCAACGGTGGAAAATATAGCGCGCCCACCTCGGCTCCAGTTGAACTTGGCGTGAAAACCCGTCTTGATGGGATTAGGCCTCCTTTGTATCACGGACTCCTCTCGGGTCACCTTATTATCCCTAATTCGATTCCGATTCCCGGATAACAGGTTTTCGCCCTCCGGGGGGGACCTTCGGAAAAGTGATTAAATTTCACTCGGACATCAAAGGTGGTATACGTTTCACCCCGCTGTATTGAATTTAGAGATACATCTTATTCGATTTAACAAACCTGGTTTTTCGAAAACATATAAATATATATACTAAATACGCACCCTAATTCACTAATTACCATGATTCCGAATTTCCAGTCAATGAAAGGTAGGAGAATATATTCTTTTACTACAAATAAAACGCGTTTGAATTATCAATGAAAATTTGATAGCTCTTGAAGTTGGAAAGTACACTTTCTATACGTGCATTTGGGATAATATCGGTAATGGCCTCTCTCTGAATCGACCAGTAATGAGAAAGGGATAATGTATGAACTTCTTCTAACGTCGAGAACTTTTCCTTTTACTGCTGACGACAATGGGATTACAGTGGAAAGGGCCCGTGGCCAGTGAGAAAAATCGGTGAAAATTTCACGAGGTAATTCCGGGAAGTGGATCGGCCAGTTGTGAAAGGGTGGGCATAGCGGCTCATTTGGGATATTATCGATTACCGAGAGATTTCCCCCCTTTCGTGCAGTATAAACCCTCACGGCGGGGCGGTCGGCCGTGGAATTTTCAAACACAATAGGCAGGTGCCGAGGTTGGGGGCCACTTCAAGTTTTCTATAGGAGGGAATCAGTTGCCCAGGGATACTCGCCGGACCTTATCCCGGTACGTCTTTAAACTCGGACCTCGGGACCAATGAAAAAGGAAAGATAAATAAGAATAAAAAGTAATAAATATCAAGAAAAAATGAAAGTGTTTACATGTATTAATATCGAACTCCTTTCGAATAAACTTTTGTTTCAAAACTAAGTTTTCAACGGCCGGGAAGGCAACAATTTCCTTCCTCTTGGTAGACTTTTGCATAAGATTTCCATTGGTTTTTGAGCGCAGAAAAAAGTGAAATAATTATAATGTTTATTAATAGTGTTACAGAAAGCCCTATCGGTACCTTCTTATGCCCTGCCTGGCCTACGACCAATACATAGTGTGACGAATTTATAAGGATAAAGTCGAAATAGTAATGACATTAGCGTAACATCAAAAATGTCATCTTGTATAAATAAAAATCAATTAATATCCACTAAATGTAGTATGTGTACTGCCTGCTGTAATTTACGATGTGGTACATCGTAGCTACACCACGGGCACTGTTCACCATTTCATATTAATTATATTCCCAATATTCATGATAATATGTCAACGATAAACGCCGATCGTGTTATTTAACACGGAATCAAATTGTCACGCACCATCCTGCCAATCATCTGAACATATCAAATGAACATAATACTGAAATGTGAAAAAAAGAATAAAACGTAATTTGTTAAAAGACTGTGAAAAAGGACAGCAATGAACGATGACAGAGAAGGGGACTTCATAACGCAGTTGTTACGCTAATTTACATTTATTTTAATAATTAGAAACCGAATGCGGTCCACCAGAATATCAAGACATGCGACAGGGCATAACAAAATCAAGCGTCTGGCGATATTAAGAAAAAAGTGTTTTCTCATAATCTTATTAATTACATTTTTCCACTTCAGCGATTTTATTTCCAGACAAACTCACAGTGTCGTGTTGAATTATGTCCAACCGCGTGATAAGTCCTAAATGAAAAGGAGCCGCAGAGTAAATTTGTGCAATAAAAATGCGTAGCCTACAAGATAAATTCCAATTAATTTTGGTTATTACTTTAAAAAACTCCCATCCAACTAAATCTACCGTTAAATCGAAACGGAATAAGAACAGGAAGTTTCTCGAATTGCCTATTACAAATTTATTTGTATTCTATTCAATGTATCTTTAAAAATAAAATTCTGCACCGGAATACGCCATCAAATAACTTACTCTTCATACCGATCTTGTGGGATCATCCACTTTTCATTCGCAGCTAATGGTATTGGATCTTTAAATATTAACGGGTCAAAGTCAACATTTCAAATGATGGTTCATCCGGATAAGAAAGGGGATGGCACATTTCAATGCGATAACTTGAACGGCGTAAATAATTTATAGAGGCGTCCAGTATCCTGAGTTGTAACCACCTCAGCGAATATTCCTGATAATGATTACCGGCTCCCATTATTTTCAGATTTGCCAGTTGTGAAATCAGGCGCTATTCCATCGTATGTGGGATAAATATTATCTTTGGAAAGCTGCGATATTTTGTTCCGATATTAAATTACAATAAATATGTACTGCATTTTTAGATTGTGAAAATAATCATTTATTTTACTTTGGAAATGTGCTTAGTCTACAGAGGTCAGTTTAAACGAAGCTCTACAAGGTTCAGCAATTGCCCAGCCGCGGTTTGTTCTCCCGGATATTGCGCCCATCTGCATTCTTCAGCGGTCAGCCGTTTGGCGAACATAATGCCCGATTATCGCAGACCCACGGTTCTTTGATCCCATTATTAAAATCGCGGAAGGACGACGAGGACGGAAGGGGACGGGGGCCGAATTACGCCCAAGAATATAAAGGACTGAACTTGTTTTCATTCCGGATTACGCGGGAGTTTCAACCTAGATTGAAGCGAAAGGCGAATTCTCAGTTGCGAGAAAGGTGATTGTACTGAAGTGCATGACGTGCTTCGCTTTTTGAAAAACATAATTAATTTTGAAATATAACAGCTATAAGAGGGAATAGTAACAGTGTAAGTTAGTATCGTTATTAAGAGTTATAATTTCGGTATTTCAACAAGTTTTATTTAAACAAAGTCAAGCATTAACAGAACATTTATCGAACAGTTTAACATACCTGTTTGGTGGTCTGTGAGGGGTTGGAATACCGTAGGTTTGTGGTGTTTCTGTCTCCTCTCTCTGGTTTGGTCTTTTGCTAGATCGGTTTCGGCTATTCGCCATCTTCAGTAGCGGTGTTAGTCACTTTTGGCACCTTGGATGTGACAGTACCAGTATAGCAAAAGGCCAAACCAGCAGACAGAAACACCGCAAACCTACGGTATTTATCGGACAGTTTTCATTCAACAAACTTCGTAGAACAAATTGTTGGACGCGTCCTCTTGATTTTGAACGAAGAGTTTCTTTTCTTTCAGTTCCCACTCTCATTTTCGAACATATCGGCTTTCTGGTGTTACGTTTACTACGTGTATTGAAATGTTCACTGTTTCGTGTCCCAAATCTGAGGGTTGGGCGATGGGCCGTGAAGGAGTAGGCATCGAACATGCCGGGTATTAGACCGGCGGGACCACAGTCCGGATATTGCAAGGGGGAGGGGGGCCCATTTCCGTCGGTCAGGCGAACAACGGGGCTCAGCGGCGGCGGTCGGTTCTGGAACTATATTTTCGGCGTTCAAAAGCGTAATAAGCCCCCGCACTTGGACGGGTTCGATTGCCCGGGGCTACGCTATCACCACACAACGCTGAACTACGAATATGGATTCACTCATACCGTTTCTCCACTTTGATGTCCATTCTCTGTGCTTGTAATTCGGAGCCGAATTTCCTTTTTGCCGCTGCTGATCCGCGAATTCAGCGCAAATCGATCCATTTATAATTCTGTTTTGGAATGTCGGACCGCGATATCTGAAATTGTGAGGTTTTCGCGGAAAATTTCGGTGGTTTCCTCAAACTGAAACGCCGTATTAACGAAATTAATTCCTAAAGAATAACCAAACCACTATTGCATTAGCTCGCGTTATTCTTGCGATTTTTCTGACGTCTGAAATGATTTGGAATATTTTCATATCATCCGAAAAATCATAGTAATATAATAGAATCATTATACATTTACAGCAAAATTCACAAATAAACGCTCCGTATTAGCCTTATTATATATAGAGAAACGCCAGCCAAGATACTTTTGTATTCCGTTAATTTCAATCAGCGCCAGAATATTAAAAAGGGGACAAAAAGCGCGGAAATAATACCAACGTTTATTCGGGGCTTTTGACGACATTTTGGACGGTTGACGAGATTTCCCTTTATAATTGAATCCCGCGTCGCATTTTCATCCTTTAATTGCCAATTTTTGGTTCCCATCATCCGATATTCGGTTCAGAATTAAACTTTCAGAAGCGTAGTCGTTACAAGCGAACCGGTCCGATTCAGAGTCATATTTTTGTACCAGTGAAAGAATTTACTGTTAAAGCATTGATTAAAATAGAATTGACGCTGAAATTAATCTAATCTATCGTCACACTGACAATTTATCGTTTTGTATGACCGATTTGCTTTTAAATATCGCCTAGTATTTTATTACTGTTTGGGCGTGTATATCTGACAATGTTCGTGTATAAATTAATTAGTGCAATTTCTTAGGCTTGGGACAAATTTTCATTCTGTCAATTAGGATATATTTTACTGTATATTTATGTAATACCGCCTAGTTTAAAGAACAAACGACCAAATTGAGTTCTGACAAATATTCTGTTTATTCGAGTTACACAAGGTCAACACGAATTTAGAGACAAAGGAAAAGTCGTGCTGTCAGTATACGACTTGCTGGTTAGACAATTTTCAATGTTTTTTTATTTTAGATTTTAATTCTTGATTGAATAAAGACAGTTCAAAGGGGATGCTTCATTGTTATTCAGAGTCTCTAGCTTGTACTATATTTAATTTAGCAGGCTGACAACAATTTTGCGAAATAAAAAAAGTCTATTCGATATTTTATAACGCCTAATATAGTGCGGGGTCTAAGCAGGAGGTTCTGATCGAATCCAATACTTTTAGGAAATACGTTCCTGAAACAATTGCTGACTGAAAACCGACCATTCTCGCACCAGAGAAAAAAGTGATTATTGAGGATTGGATTCTAAACAACAGATTTAAAACATTTCAAACTTCGATAACTATTTTAAACTCTCCGAATATACCAATATTCAATGAAATTATCAAAGCGAAAACTTTACTTCAGGCAATATTTATCGCAAGATTCTGCTTGCTCATAATTAAAGTTATATCGAATTTTCCTTGGTAGCAGAATACTTAGGTACTGGTGCGCAATTAAACTCGTTTGACTGGGAACAGTTTGCACCCAGTGAGGCATTAAAAAGGAAACAGTACTTATTGATTGTACAAAGTAAGGGGAATTTTTTTCTTCATTTCCACTGTGTACCGGAATGTTGAAAACTTAATATAGCGCGCAGTCGGAAAGAAAATTCAGAGCGTGGAACTGTCAGTTTCAATTATTATTTAATAATTTTTCCGAGTGCGGAGAGCACGTGCAGGTTTCATAAATTACAAACCCTCTCAGCAACCCCCACGTGCGCTGTTTAGTACTATTTCTATGACAATAGCCTTGTGAACCCACCTGTAAAACAAAAAAATAATTAGAAAAATATGGATTATGGAAATTATAAAATACAATTTCAGATTTATTATTACGGGGACGAATAAACGAATTGGTGACGGCTTTGTATGACAATGGTGGTACTAGCACAAAGTTCTAATGAGTACACTGGAGTTTACAAGCTCCTCGTGTTTAATCAGTGCGAAATGCTCAAATGAAGGGAAATTCGAATTTTCCCTGTGAAGGCGGACCGGATTTTCATATGAAAATTTCATCGGATACAAGTTTGCAGCGCCCAACGCGTTTATAACCAAAATTACCATTCGGGTACATTAATTGTACATCCGTATGTTATTTTCTACTTTATAAAACATCATAAATAGTAATGTTAAAATGATTGTGAGACAATAGATTCAGTTGAACTTTTATTAAGGAAATATTAATAATTATTTTGTAATATAATACTTAAACTAATGGAACATTTTTGCCAATACCCATCCTTCCGTATGAATGATCCTACTAAATATCACATTTCACATTACATACACTTAATGACATATTTCTCAAACGTCTTTTGTATCCATGACAATTTTATCCGAATGTAGAAATATAAATTAGGCAAGAAAAGTATGAGTATGAGTGAGGAATATGAGGGGTGGAATTCGCAAAGTGAAAAGTCGAGCCGAAGCACGAACTAACAGAGCAGAAATTCGAATAATTTCCTGAGGCAAGGCACTAAATTACTATTTGCTGTGTCCGCATAAAAGTTATTGCCACGGGACTAATCCCAGTTTGTAAGATCAACTTGCTTCAAATCCTTCACTAAAAACTGAAGCCTTTTAAATCGGACAAGGGCTCTTGATTTATTAACTCAGGTCGGATCAGATTTAAAATTTAAATTTCAATGATGGAACTGTAAATCCAATTCAGGAAGTTACGCTCTACGTGTGAAAACACTTGTCTACTGAGCTTCGGGCATAAAATTTAATATTGGGAATGACCACCACCATCTGTTTTTACTAAGAATTCATACGGTAGATTCTAAATTACATATAAGATTAAACTAACTGGTATACATTAGCCCAATGTAACTTTGCGGAGCTGCCAACAACATGATATGATTCACAGGAATGATCTCCACCACTATTTAATGTACACTTTGTTGTATTCATTGTACACTTAACCAAATTATTGAATTTGATTAGTAATAAATAAATTAGGTCGGCTACATGAAACGACAGGCGATAAAGTCCAAGCACAGCTAGCAACTGCGATTATTGAACAATATGGAGCAATATTTCTGGTTATTATCATCACAAGTTCTCGTTATCCGGTTTCAATTAAATTAACCGCGACGCCGATATAGATTCGAGTCAATAAGGTGGCAGGCCGAGTTGGAAATTGGAGGTGTTATTGGGAGGGGAGGGCCGCAAATAACCGGCCCAATTACGGGCTAAATGCACGATACCCGCAGTTGGATAAGTCACAACCCTTTGACCTTTAATGTATCACCGGTCCGGGCCTTAACTTCAACATTCGGCCGAAAATCGGTAACGCAAACATTGATTAACGTTTCGAAATGAGAGAAACATTTAAATGAAACAAATGTTCGCGTGAACGCACCATTTATTTATTCGTTCTGTTATTATCGTGAAATTTAAACAAATAATTTGAAACTCAAAATAATGTCGATAAATCGGAACAAGGATGTAAGAACAGTAAATCGAATATACTCAAAAAAATCAAAATCCGGTTAACATTTTAAATAAATTATTTTGAACGGGGTTTAAACCACGTTACACGCAAGACTGCGTCATTTAAAATTATTTTTCCAAATCTGTTCTACAAAAACGATTAATACTAGGTTATAGTAAATTACTAGTTAGTATTAAATTAAAGGAAAGTACTAGTGGTGCAGAACATTACATACTTTGCATATTAAGCTCTATTTCTCTCAGAAGGAATCTCCGGAATATAAGAGGTTATACAAAAATCGGGTACCGGTGTTGTTTCCTGTGTAGAGGGGCTGCAAGGGGTTAGGCTAGTGGCCCCGAAATGGGGTATATTGCTAAAAGCTCCATTAACAAAGAAGAAAGGGATCCCGTTTTTCGAGGCCCCACGACCTATTTTAGGCCCGAAAATACAATACTTGCTTCATTTCAGAACCCCTGCCTCCCCCACACCCAGCACGCGGTACAAAAACTGCGGCCGCGGTTAATTGAAAAATAAAAAAATAAAAATAATTCCGGATTTAACCCGGGATTCAATTAAAACTGAAAACCAAAATATCGCCCCGGAGAGCCCATAACCGGGGAAATGGGATTACTGCTCAGGTGTTTAATAACATGTATCTGACATGTTGTAATAACTCAATTAAATTGATTTCATTGTCGGGAAAACATGTTGAATGATTTCCCTAACATATTTGTTTATTTACCTTCAAAAAATATTGTATTATACCCGTATGAAATAATACGAAAAATTGGACGAAACAGAGGAAACCTATATTTTATATTCCCAAATATACATTTCGAGTGTAGCCCAAAACCGAATCTAATAGTCTAAACATATTATGTTCCAATTCCGCCATTCAAATAAATACATGATCCTGTAATAGTTGAAAACAAAAGATCCAGCTGCTTAATTAGTCCTATTGTATAGTCGAGACAATAACAACTGCAAACCGTATAAAAGCGTTTATCAAATGGTCGATGGTAATACTGATCACCGAGGTCTCACAAATATACAAAAATATTTATTAACTTTAATAATTAATATTTATTAGTCTACATCTGCAGTTTTCACGTGTATGCGGACGGCAGGTAAAAGACTTTAGGATTTTAATACGAAATTCAAATTTGAAGCCACATATTAGTATTACATGAATTCACCCTTTCTTACAATCATATAACTGTCCTAGGAATGTTAATAGCAAAATATTTACAGTACTGTAATCTCATGATTGATTTATTTGTAATGAAGTTCAATTCAAATTCGTGATGCAACTAAAATATTTAAAATATAGAAAGAATTCATTAAGGGGGGGAGTTCTCTTTTCAGTGTTATTTTCGCGTTTATTCGATTCCATCCATTGTAGGCCAAGAGGATTGTTTCCCTGTTTTTCAACTAAGGGCCGGGTCATTTTTCACGGGCCATTTCTTTAGGGGGTGGAGGGGGGGGGCGTAATCAATTTTGTCACAATTGCAAAAAGAGTTCCTCGGTCGAGGAACAATCGGCTGACCACACGCTATCAACAGAGAAAAAAATAGACCGATCGCTCAGCAGCTCTCTCGCTCGCTGCTCTGTAAAGGAATTGTAACATTCAACAATCAGGTTAGGTGCATGTTTAGAATTTATTTTCCATTGAACACAAAAATTGGGTTTCAATATAAGGATATTCTGCAGAATTTATTAATTTATGTCAAATTGATTAAACTAAGGCAGAAGAATTCACAAGCAGGTTCGCTACCACGATCTCTGTCTAGACAGACGACATGGAATCCAAATACCCTACTCAAGAGAATCGATTTGAACTAAATTCCAATTGAGTAAGTTAGGACTACCAGGGAAATTACTGAAACGTCCATTAACATTTATCAGGGTATTGAAATAAGGGGTTCCAAAAAGAGACATCCAACATTTTTCTTCCCTTAATGCTCCACTCGCAACGATCACAACATACAGTTGACGAAGTTATAAAATCCGGGATCCTTAAGTAAGAGATCTCCTCGATTTGTTTCCTGTGTAAACCTCAAAAGTGTCATCACTGGGCGTTTTTTTATCGGGAAAAGTGAGTGATGTAAATATTTTTTTGTTATCTTTCTTATAACTATAAAGGTTTATTGGACGATAAATAAATATAAAAGGTAGAAGAAATATTTTTCATTATTATATATTCGAATATAAGAAAAATGGTGTGACGGATGCTTAAATTCAGTTCGTTCAAGTTTCTTTTAAATAATTCTGGGCGGCTGTAAAATTGGATAGGACGTTAATGGGGATGTGTTTCTGTTTTCCCTGTCGGGTGGGAAACGATTCTCCCAGCTCCAATGCCTGCCGGCTCACAAGATTAGGGCAATAAACATTTCCTCTGTTTCCGCCCTTAACTGGAAATAAGACACCCCGAGCAGTCGCCCTTAACTGTGCTGTCCTTATCTTGGGGGCATCCTATTTAAAACAATTGGGTGCCAACAAAATTAACTTGCAATTCTGAATATAGATTACTCTAGCTGTTAATATTTCTACAGGAATTCTTTTATACCTATCTGTAAAATTAATTAGTGCAATATTTTCAATAATATGATACGTACTATAGAATTATTTAAAAAAATCTTTCGAGAGGGCTATAAAAATTGCCATCAAAGATACACCGTATCAGTGTATGAACTGTTTCGGAGTGTTTATTCCGTGGATTTGGTTTCTTCATGGCGAGTTTCACACTGGGCTGAACGCTCTAATTCTATTTAATTGATGTGCGAGAAGAGGGCGCTTCCAAAAAGGGGGGGATTCCTCGCGCCTACAGATTTATCTTATCTGCGCTAGCTTTATTAATGCGATAGTGATTAATGAGGCCAGTTCGTACAATGTCAATATGGTGTTCCAATATTGCAACCGTAGATAGTCCTTCGGAAACAATCATTTAGCGCTGTAATATGGTTTACCCTGTTTACCGGTACCCCCAGTTTTGGTTTGTAATCTCATCACTTGTATTTATGGGTAGAACTAAACAGGAAAATGGCGGCAGCAATGATCATTCGAAGAACAAGTGTATAGGAAACATCGGATGGAAGACATGGAAATCGGTTCAGCCGTTTGGAAATGCATAGTGAACACACACACAGACAGACAGACAAACGCCATTTGATAAATATTATATACATAATTCATTATTATTCATAGATGGAAGAAAACGATGAAACAATGATAATAATTATGATAATTCATCTACGCTATTATTTCAGAGAGAGATTCTAGATAACAAAAGAGAGTTCAGAGACCCTCAGCAGGCATGCACAAGCTGCCATAGTTCTCAGTCACGAGAGGGTCACCACACGAAGAACTAGCGCGTGGTTAAACCTGTATGGACTTTTAAATTTTATTGAGTGGCCATTAGGATTTATTTAAGGAAAATACATTGGGTTCTAGAGGCGGAATGGGATGTATAATTTTCCCCTTTTATACTACAGTCATAAATGATATTTAGGAGTGCGTGGAGGGATATTATGTATTAGATATTTGATAAACAAAAACTCCAAGATAATAATATATATAATTTAGAAAACTAAAAACTGTACTTATAGCGTCATCATTTAGTTTACGTGTTAGGGTTCGCAGGTCGGGTTTCTTTAATATTGTTATATTTTAGTACGTCAGAGCCTCACCGAGGATGACAAGTTGAAATAGGCTAGGTACAGTTTAATTAATTTGAATTATTGATTGACGTAATTGGGTTTGATTTAGTTCTTAAATCGTTACCCGTAATATTTTTTGTGATCAATCTCTGGGTTTGAATAGCCGAGGAAATCCCAGGCACAATTTTTAACATCAAACCCTTCGCACCCGCTGGCCTATTGATTAATGGGACGTTGATGGAATTGAACCCGGTCAGCGGCCTGCCTAATGACCCCCGCACCGACCGCCTTTTCGGGACTGATAGAGGCGAGAAGGGGACGATAGCCTGACGCCATTACCGCCTATTTGCCCGGTCGAGGAAAAAACCGGGCCGCATTAGGAGCCCAGCCACAGAGCCGAGAGCATCCTTCATCGCATAAATGCCTCACACCGGCTCATCCAAAGAAATGTAATTAAGAATACAGGCTGCATTTATTTTATAAACTATTTTGTACAAATAATATCCCGGCCCTGTAAATACAAAATACATTGATGGCTTTGCGGACTGAAAAAAAGATTTTACGGCCGAACTGAAACGTAATAAATATTGAATCGAAGAGCTGAATGACAACGATGTCTGAGATGAACTGATATCGGCCGTGGAGGAGGGGAAAACAAGAGTGAAGATAAGTATTCTTCAGAATATTGTAATGAATATTTAAGTGCCACACCGCGGCGAGGTTTAAAAATCAACGCCTATGTTGAGTGGGTACGCTCGCAATTAGAATATTTAAATTGGTTGTGCTCCCTGTGAAACGGAACAATTGATCCACTTACAAATATTGTAATTACAAGAAAATACGTATTATGGCTTCTGTGTATATTATTGCTTTCATTCTAATATTTATTTCCCGTCATTTTCGTAATGCTATATCAAATTCAAATGAATGACGGCGCTTGGTGATACTAAACCCGACATACTTAGTATTGCGGGATTGCAGGTCTAGCCCCGTATACTGAGAGTGTTTTATTTTCCTGTTTCTCTCTCTCTCTCTCTCTCTCTCTCTATATATATATATATATATATATATATATATATATATATATATATATATTCTATCAAACTATGAAAATTAATTATTATTATTTATTATTTCATCTTTGACTTCTAGTGAATCATCTTTTGATTAGCAACCAGAAGTATAACAAAATATGGAAATAGCTTGTAAATTCCCAATCAGTTGAGAGATTAACTATGTTCCCAGCAGTTGAAACGAAACAGAACTAAAAATAAGTAGCTTATCTGAAAAGTGTTGTCGTTCACGGAAATAGATAAGAGCCTTGCGTGACGTTGAGAACCGCCCAGCGAATCCATATTTCCTTAAAGTCTCGAGTAATTCGAGATAATCTCCAATTCTAACGGGATATTACGTTGCGTAATCAAACTGGAATTTCGAGAACGTCCGGTAAAAGGGCGGTGGGAGTAGGACGCGTTTATGTGGGGGAGTGGGGGGGGGACTGGAAGTGGGATGTGTGAATGGCCCTGATTGGTCCAGGGCCCCAATCAGCGCTATTGTACCGGACGGCCGGCCCGCACTCCACTCAGGTATCAATTCCACTAGATGGGGAAGCGAGTTACCTCTTGACTCTCCTCAACATTTTCCACTGACGAAGTCTATTTAACCAAACTAACTTAGTAAATTGGTCAGCGTCAAAGCCGACAAGTTTACAAACACTTCACCGATAGAATAATAGTTTCTATCGGGTTCAGAAATATTCACAGTATACCTGTTCTGAACTAAACCAACATCGAGTCTTAATGTTCACTGTGTTAACTCGTAACTAATTAGCCGTAACTAACTAGGTTCAACGTCGAGATAAATGAAGGGAGGAAGTTATTCGTACACTGAAATTAAGTATAACGAACACAGTTTAAACGTCATATTCACAGTGCAACGCTGAAAAATTTAAGGTAAAGAAGACGTTATAATTAGAGAACACGAAGAAGAATGTGCAAACATTGCAGTGTTTACCGCAAATTGAAGCGTTCTACTTTGCGGAATTGCGTGTCGATTAGTCGCTCATTAGGGGACTTGCGACGGCTGTTGATTCCCGTAAAATATTAGTTTTCCGATGGCTTTTAAACTTTTAATTAGGGCCCTGGCGGGCGGGCGCAAACATCAAGCCGGGATTGATCACTCTCCCGGAATAGCCGTCCGTTTTTTGGCTCCGTTCCCACGTCCTAATTCGGATTCGCGTCTTACGTTAACGCGTTTATGAACTGTGACCCGGTTTTGTACACCGTGAGTAAATTGTTTAGTCCATTTTTTGGTTATCCAATCTATCCACTGAGCCATTCTCCTGAGGTACACCAAATTTTCCTCATTTCTTCATGTTCTGTAACTCCAGTTATGTAAGATAATTTAAAAAACACAGTCGTATGGCGGCTAGTTGAGTTCGATAAAATATTACAGTAGAGTTTCTATTTGGATTTACCAAATCAGCAGATTGCAATCGTTGTCGATTACACTGCAGATTGCCTGCAATCATCGCAGAGAGACAATGCCGGCCGCCGAACTGCCAGAAACGGAGCCGTTGTTTGCGAATCGGTCCCGAAATCGGGCCCCCTGGAAGGTTGAATATTTACACGGGCCCGGCCGAACGTACGTTTGGAACCGCCCCCGTCTTTACCAGGAGTTGGGGTTCATTAGGCGATTCGGGATAGAGCGGATATTTTGCGTTCTCAGGAAAAAACTCTGAACTCAGAAATTCGCTCTAGTTCGCGGATACGTAAATGTTATAATCCGGATGTTTCCTCCATCACTAAAACGTTAAACGATTCGTTAATGTATTCCAGAAAAAATAAATTGATTTAAATTAAACTTTCTACCAACATCTGCAATTTTTCACCAATCACCGCGGGCTTGGATTTTTTAATACCGCAAGTTGCACTGTCGCAAATTATATATTTTCGGTGAACCGGTGGAGTGAATTCTGAAGAAAGTGTTATGAGTCACAGGAGACCTGCTGGTAATAAATTTTCAATTGACTCAAAAGTTGATAAGAGCGGCCTTCAGGGGGCAAGTCTCGGCCCGGCTGACATGTGAGATGGGAAGACCGTCTGGTTATTGTAATACCAACGATCCCAACATGCCCGAAAGCGTATTCTTGCCTTGTTCCGCCCGACAATATGTCCTGATTTTCCCGCTCTACGCCGCCTCCTCGTACGGTCCCCTGTTATTGCGCCCATCCCTCCTAGCACGCACGGGGAATATGAAACGAATTTCATTCATATCGCCTCGAATAACTGTCTCATAGCTGGCCGGGACATATCCTGGGGGAGGGCATATGCCGTGTGCAGCGGCCGGAGGCGGGTGGCCGCCTAACTTCAGCTTGAGATTCGAGCCACGTATACACCCCGGGTCCCTCTCTCGGTCATAGCGCGTGTCCGAGGCTCCACGGTCCCCCGGGAATTACACGTATAGATCGCCTGTTATGCATTCAGGGAGGCGCACCGGACACTTCTGATGTATTTTGTACGGGCGGAAATATTGTAATTGAATATCGGTACCGTAGGCACTGAGGCGGACACCGGCGTTCTAAATATTATAAAATTAACGTGAAACGCATTAAGTAAAGATTAATACCTTATAAATTTATAAAACAAAATTTCACGTATGAGTACGGCTATGAAAATAATGAAAGTAATTAAAAATATTGGTTTAATAAAGAGCCAGATTCGCACGAATCACAGGAACGATCAACATTTTTTGCATAATTTATTACTACTTATTATTATAAGTCAAAATGCACTCAGAATATACGTAGCCCAACGAAGTTATACATTTATTATATTTTACTTGTAAGGTTTTGAGCGGTAAAAAAATTATAACTTCCAATTTATAGTATATTCCACTAGAACGTAAAATGTGTTTTAAAGAGGTAAGGGTATATAGAATTATGAATCGAAATCATTTATTCTCTGAACTTCTATTCTAAAATTATTCGCAAGCCAAATATTCATAGTTGGACTACGTGTCTATTGATCGAGGGCTTGCGTTAATTAAAACGAAGCAAGTGAATCTTTTTAAAATTTTCCCTCCACGAATTTCCGGTCCACGATTACAACCGTTAATTAATAATTTTATTTTCCTTCGTTATAAAAAAAGGGGAAAACTGTTTTATCTGGACTCGCAACCCTAATTGGGCCTTGATATCGGAAAGCGGGATAGCCGGACCACTTGAACTGTTTGTCGATCCCTACCATCCCCTCCCCTCCCTCTCCCTTCCAACCGTCCGCTGTTTGCTCGGACATGTCGGGGCCAAAGAGAGAAAGCTCCCTCTCTTTCTCCGAGACAGATTGAGCGAGAGAGAAAGAGCACCTATCGAATTTATTCCCCGTAGGTGTTTAATGAGTTTTTGTACCCGCTTTATATTTCACGTGCGTACAAAAAAATCCGATATAAAAACAAGGCTACTACACCGGCAGTACTATATCTGGCGGTATTTTGTTCAGTATAGGAACAGGCTCGTTAAATCCTAATATTCTACGGTTATTTGCCCATGCCAGGTAAAGAAATTCGCGTGCCTTAAAAGAGGCCTCGTGGATTTTATCCCATTCCGAAATCGCTGGGAAATATAAACCTAGCAAGGAAACTGTAATCATACTTCTTTAAAGAATAAAATTGTGAGAAATTTCAGTGCGCAATTATGTTGTACTGTTTGTTAATGTAATTTACGGTGTATTTTACATTCCGAGGCCCCGGTAATTTTTTCCCCGTGTTTGAAATGTCAATCCCTAAATGGTCTGTTTCAAACGCATAAAACGCTTCAGTAATCTAATTGCGTTGTACAGGAAAAAGCAAATAAATATAGTAAAATATAAAAAATAACCCATATTGTTAACTATATATTTAACTAATGTTCGTTGGGTGCACTTGTACCGACAAAATACCGCCCCCAGAGGGTGGTAAGGACATGCACTTAACTAAAGTTCGTTGGGTGCTCTCGCACCGATAAACTAGCGTCTCCCTGAGTGTGGTGCGGAAATTTACTTAACTAAAGTTTGTTGAGTGCACTTGCACCGATGAACTAGCCCCCTGGGGGACACATGCACTGCATGGACAAACAAATTGAATGGACCGGCCGTGTCCCCGCTAATATCAAAATAACAGGTATACAAACGCAAGGCATGAACTTCCCGGTTCTTTCGAATCAAAATTCGAATTCCTTGTATACTCAAAATTTAACTATTTGAGCGTCACGCGCTAGCGAAATATTTGCGTATGTAGACAGGAAGATGAAGTGTCGGGAAAATATTAAATTATTGAACATTTTCCACTTTCCATAATTCAACCGGACCTAACACAGAGAAGGCTATAACTGACAACAAGATGCGATATTATGTAACAAAAAATGACATAATATTGCTGTAATAAAATCATTGGAGTTGATCCCTGACGGTTTGTAATATCATCGCACGAGAAAATATCCGTTTCGCGTAATAATTTAGTTCAACGGAAAAGAGACTCCAACAGAGCCTTTCCGATTATATATGAAAAGGGTAACAAGGCCGAGAATGGTAAGAGGGGAGGAAGTTACACGCCGTCTGCACACGACAGGAAGTACAGAACGAGCCGGACCGGATATACGAGAGCCCACTTGATGAGACATTTAAACACAAACTTTTTTCGTCCAGCAGAGAAAATATTTATTTACGTCAACTCAATAAATCCCAAGTAACAGGATTTTGACTCAGCGGTAATGCTAATTTTTCCCATTTTTTTTGTCACGCTGTGAACCCCACGAAGTCATCATTCAACGCCTTCAGAAACATTCGTTTCTATAATAGCGTGCAATATGTTTGCGTTTCATAAATTATGTGCAGTATAATTTCCGAAGTTATTAAAAGGAAACGTACTCCTTTGAATACTTGTCACTTGGGTCGTATGATAAATATGTTTGGTATATGTACATTTTTTGCTTATATATATATATATATATATATATATATATATATATATATATATATATATATCTTACGTAAATGATATCACATTAAAATGGTATATATATATGACAGACTCATGCCTTTTATTTAAGGAAAAGTTCGTCGTTTGATTTAGAAAATTATTGAACTTTTGAACTTGAAGATGCAATAAATTTATCTCTTCTTTTCAGTACGGAAGAAAATATTGAAATTGGGAAGAAACAAAGGAAATTGCCAGTCCTTTAAAAATTTGACACCTGTTCCCCTTAGCGACGCCCTTAATGAAGGTTCACAAGAGGGGGAGGGGTCTGGTTTAGCAGAACAATGGGGGAGTCTTAAGCGAACTAAAGGTATGCTTGGAGTCTGTTTTCCTTCAACTTATTTAAATATTTATCAGATCTAATTCCAAGAGCAGCGTTGACGCTCTCAAGTGTGTAAATAGTACCTTTGCGCCATTCAAGCCCACCTGTTTTTCTGGCCTGGGAAAAAAACAGGAACCGACTGTTTAAATTACTGTGACTCACCGTAGAAAATAAGAAACGGCATTCGGAAAACAAAAAATTTGGGAGAAAACCTCGATTCAAAATTAATTATATCTTTCCAATAAGCAAATTAAATTTAGTGCTACTATATATATGATCCTAGCCCCATTCGAAATATTAATCAATTACGGTAGGTTTTGCATAATTTTTTAACTAAAATTTAGTATTGAAAATTTAGGATTAAAACTTCAAACACTCTTATCAGAAATATAAAACTATGGTTTGGCTACCGAAAAATTCCAATGCGCTCCATATAATGTCAGATTACATAGAGCTGTTTATTATATTTGTTCTAGACCCATCGTAACCTGATTGTTGAATGATTCCACCCTTCATATTTTTCAATAAAATTTAACAACTCTTTTGGCCACAAAATTGTAATTTGGATAACAAATCAATGGTCTACCAGAAAGCGAATAGGGGTTATGCATCAGCGTCCAACATATCTCACTGTGTTACTGACGTAATTTTACCGCGGAAGTTCAACGTGAACTAGTACGAATACGCTGCATAAATATTTCATCCGGCTTGGGGACCGAGCTGCGGGCGCCATCAAACGTAAACTCGGCCCACCCGCATATCCCTATAAATGAGATCTGGGTCATAAGTTTTTATCTGGAAAGGAACAGAATTTCGTCCCTGATGGGTACCCTTCACGCCGAGCCATTTCGCAGAGAAATAACTATTCGCGAAATAGTGTGCGAATAAAATGCAATAAAGTATAGACGAAAAAATGAAATTAGCATAGAAATTAGTATGACTAATTTCTGCCTCCAACACGCCGGTCCCTGCATAATCCAAATATATTTAAAAATTTTAAATTCTACAGGACTGAGGGTATTCTCGGTAGCGGTTGTTTGTTTATCATTTCGTTCCCTCAATCTTGTTTTCGGGTTTAGGTCCCAAGATTTCCTAAATTATTGAGAAACGTTAACAAAGAAGAGTTTTTCTGGATTCTGGGATAATTTTATTTCGAAATAACTGTCTTGGGAGACACTGAAATTCATACAAGTATCACAAGTGTATATTGTTATTCACGTTTTGTGAAATATTTTACGACCGAAACACCCTCCGGTTAAATCTGGTTTCGCGGTGTCGGCTGAGTTTATTCAAATACAATTTTCGGCAACGCCATAATTAACTCGGTTCACTGGTCCCTGAAGACTGCCAAGTTCCAAATTAACCTGTCAGCATCAGTGAAACGTTCGGCTTCAGACTGTTTACAGTAGGCGTCGCGGGCCGGTCTCTTCTTAACGTGGAAAAACATTCCACGCTATTTGTCTTCGCTACCTTTCAAAACAAGTTTTCGCCAGTCACGCAATTTTAACTTTATTTTCCTCAGTCCTCGCCCTACTCGTCGGCTCACCGCTTTCTATTTATGCCTCGTACACGTGTCAAAACGGTCACATTCTCGAGCAAAATGATTATATTAGGTTGTCGCAAAAATTATGCAGGATTATCATATATTCCATTGAAGCTTTTCTCATTCCCGCCAACGTTATCGATTCGTAACGTTATTTCGATTAATAAAGTTGAGTTTAAAGTGCTACAATTTCAAACATAACGCTCGAAAATTCTGCATTATTTTTGCAACAACCTTTTGTTCCTACACTTTTTCTGATCGATTTTAGAGAACCTTGCACGCTTCAGTATACGGTGTTTCTGTGCAAAAAACTGAGTTTACAAATGACAAATGATATATTTCATAAAAACATTTTTTGTTTACCATGTCGCTTAAGTATATAGAAAATTACAATATACAATAAAGAGAAGAATTGATAAATAAATTGTAATCTCAGATATAAATTATGTAATTAATACAACAATTTCGTGTAATATAATATGGTGAAATATATAAGGTTACTTAGTACAGAGGAGCACGCCAGGCACAATCTGTCAATTAAATATTTCATCTAGGTGAATCCACAATGTCTTCATGACAGTCTGCTTGACACGGAGCTTAATCGAAGGAAGGAGTTATAAACTGAGCTTGTCACAGCCTGACAGCTGGCTGCATATCTGGGTCGCCTCATCCAGACCCAGAATTTCCAAACAATTTATGACGACGAACAGACAATGTGGCCCAGTTTGAAACAGTGCCATCTGTTCGAATAATTTATAACATAAACTGCGAACGGTTGTAGAAAAAAGAAGTTACTACTAGTTACTTCGTATCAATCTACAGATTTTGAATCAAATTTTTCTTTTTCTATTTGTGTTTCAATTAAATTTGAATTCGCGTTGACCTGAAATGGATTGTCAAGGAGGGGAATGCTCTCTCGGGATCAGTCGTATTCCGGTGGTCGATGCGGTAATTGGTCGCATTGTTCCAGAGGCTGCCGGAAGCGGAAATTCCAGTAGCACGACCTGGAAACAGGAGCGACTCGGGGGATGAATGGCGTGGCGGGCGTAGCAGCGGCGGCCACAACGGGGACGAAAGGGCCCTTAGTTAGGCTTAAGGAATTAGGGGATGTAAATGTAAAGCGGGCTGAAGCATGCCAACTATCTCTTACTTGACAACTCTTTCAGCATCCACTTTTCGTACGTGCTTTCACCCAAATCTCGTTTGTTGAATTTAACTTCAAGCAGGACATCATTTCATTAATTATTTGGTGGAAATAATTCACATATAAAATTAAAATTATACTGATCTTGACCTTACTGAAGTTAGTTCATATTTTGTTTGAAAGATAATAATGTTAATGATTCGACCATGTTGATGTCTGAGAAAATTCATAACCAGTTGTTTTATTGAAGCTTATATGATATGTTTCCAAAATTTCACGTTCAAACACTTTTGTATTGAATCTGACGTTATTTCCGATATTAAGCAACCAATGAACAGTACGATTCCTTACAAAATGTATTTCCTTTCCACCCTACGATAATCTTATATTCTAGTTTGTTGCAAAATTTACATTTACATTGAACACAAGAGGGTACGTAGACGATGAATTCCTACAGGGACTGCTCAAACCCCCCAGGGGACTGAAGACGTGAATATTCATCGTTAGAGTCTCGGTTACTATTAGCCGGAAATCAAGGAGAGAAACATAGGATAAATGTAGAATCAGCAATATCAGTATTATTTGAAACGAACAAACTGCGGTTATGCATTTTAAGTGGCACATTTGATGGGCTGCTTTTTATCCTGAGACTCAGAGAACGGGGAAAAGGTGAAGTAATATACGTATTCTTCTCGTTTTCATGATGATTTCCAAAGAAATTACAGCACTATTGAATTTTCAAATTTATTTTGAACAACTAACCTATGTCAGAAGACGGATTCCAGCTTTTTTTAATGTATTGTCGGAGGATTAAAAATTGAGGATGTACGACCACAATGTTAACGATGGGGGAGTGGCAGGGCATTTAATAAACTGGAATCTCCCCCAACCGTCCCTCATCCTTTTTCCCCATCGTTTTTCCTCCTCAAAAAAAAGTTAAAAATGGTAGACTTGGCACTCGGACAGGTAAATCGATGAACAGGCGTTCCGGGTTAAAGCCCGGCCGGACTCCACTTCACGAACAAATGCTGATCGATCTAACACGATTAGTCGGAATTCGGGAGCACGAGACTTATTTTAATTAGGACCTCTGTATATACGTCGAAGTATACGCTAAATAGGTATTCAATCAACTCAACCATCATTCACGTCCATCCGGCTTAAGGAGACATTATATTGAAGACATGGCAAACTTGTTTTGTCAGTATTTTTTTATAGCAGTATTTGTTTACCGCGCAATTGTGCGTCATCTCGAATATATTTATTCTCAAACTTAGCACAGATTCCAAAAAAGTTTTATAATTAAAAGTCCATGGTTTTTAACACACACTATGAGAAAAAACACATATGTCCCTCTCAAAGCTCATTGGTAGGTTTAATGTACTTATTATTCATTAAATTCCATAGTTTATTAGGCGAATGGATACTGCTGATCGTTACGCGCCGAATACCCGAATCGCAGCTTTCAAACCCTTTCATAATTCATACGCTTGACGTCCTGAGCCCTGAGACTTAAGTTATGTCGTACACGTACCCAATTCAGCGTTTCAATATTTATAAAGGACCGGGGCGATAATTACCGGGCCTGTTTCGCATTCAATGCGTCTTGCGGCCATGTTTCCGTTATGACGACGGCAATTCGGACGCGGCGATGTTTGGAAGCTGAATTAACATACTATTTTCCGGTCCGGGCCTACCGGGTCCGTTCGGTCTATTCGCGCGGGATTGGCGAAAATAAAATGTATAAATGCTTCGGCGAATAAGCTCGAAAATACAAAATTTAATGTCAGTATTAGTGTTAATGGGACATTTCGCTAACATTCCGCAGAAATTTAACACCCTTGCCAATAAAAGAAGTGAACTTTGTTGATTAATTCATCCGGTTGGCATCAGAGTGATCTTGCCGCCTCCCAGCCAATATCTGTCTCACCAATTAAACTTAGTTATATATCAGTTAGACAGAGGATGTATTCGGGATAATGACGACGTTTGGGTTGAACATGCCGCAGTCGGACAATAGAAAAGGCTCTAATTTCCTGGCGGCGGTCCGGAAACGCAGTGTAAGGCCATAATGATATTCAGTTAGGGAGTTAGGGGTCGCGGCGTATTTTCTCACTGTACGAAGTTACGACCCGGCCTTGTTTTCGCTGTCGGCCAAGCGGCCGAATCGATTCACCGTTCCTATTAAGCGGCGAATTATTGCCCCACGCCACTACGGCAACTCTGGAGCTCAACTTCAGTAATTGTCCTCATTTTTCAATTTCATGTTTTCAAACGAGGCAATTATTGCTGTGTACTGTACCCGAATCGATGGAATTTTTGAGCGTTGGCTGGTTCTACTACTATCCCCTGTTGGTGAAGGATAGGAGTCCATTATAAAGATCAGTACAAACCAACGGTTTGACTATAAGCTCAGTTCCTGTTCCAAGTCAAATTCAAATATCTCCAACTCCAGGTTTTGATACTCGCTTAGTTTCGCTCTATTTTGATCCAACAGATGCAGTGACTGGATTTTCTTTGCTACGATATTCCAACTTTTGTCATTGCTGGCCGCCGTCCCGTATATAAACGCCAATCGAGAAAGCGTAGTACTGCCGTTCTCAGGGGAGAGATTGACACGGCGGTGTCTCGTCTCAAGTCATCTGGGGATTTCTTAGTCTCGTAGAAGCTCTCCCAGTAGAAAGTAAATCAAGTTTAGAAGTTCAAAAGTAAAACTTAGTTTTATACGCTAACATCACTGCGTATTCAAGAAAACGTTGATTCTCGAAGGCAGAAGTTTAGGGGAAGTCATTAGTACAATCGTGTTCGGCGAGTTTTTTCTCTGTTCACTCGTTTTTCAGTCGAGACCCCCGGGCAAATCAAGAAGTCAAGCGTTCAAGGACCTATAAACAGAGGAAATCGATTACAGACGCCTATCTGTATAAATACAATGCTCCCCCAGTTGGCAAACTAACCGATATAGGTACCGAGATCTGGAACTAAATTAATTGTGCCGCGTCATTTTAATGAATTATTTAGGTTTTAAATGATGTTGATGGCTCGGCTCGGTGTTTGCTATTGTACATTATTTGTGAGTCGCATGAAGAATTAAGCAATGTTATATTAAGAAATTTATTTTCCAGCCCTTGATATGGATCTTTATTCTAATATTCCTCCTTGTTTCATTGGTATTATGTCGCGTATGTAGGTAGTCTTTATCATAGCACTACTTAAAAATGAGCAGTAGAATATAATTACTCTTTTGAACTCAGCCTAGTGGTTTTACAGCTCTCAAACTTATTCAAGAACAATAGTTGGGGCCGACGATGTCGTGGGAATCAATCAAGAAAGTTACCAGAACCAGGAAATCTACATATAAAAGAGAAAACAGCTGCATGAAAAACTGAATAATACCGGATGGATGACAAATAGAGAAACACATATCTTCCTCGTAGACAGTAACTAATGTCAGCCTTGAGAGTGCAGTGAGTTCATACCTTGAACTTTTGCCAAGACTCGCCCCCTGTTTTCAAAAAAGATAGGGACCTATTTGGAAGCGAGAATGAAGATCGATGGTTTCCCCGTGACATAGTCCTGAATAATATTCAATTTTGTATTCCTTTCGTACCGTACTGTAGGAAAATTGAGATTTTCCTTACAAGCATTACATGGACCCTATGCAGATGTATTGGACAGTGCACGGTGAAGTGTTGTCATCCCTATGTTAAGTAGGAATATATTCTGACCTGTTTTGATATTTTTTTTTTATTTTAATAATTATACCCGTCGTATAAAGTAGTAGTATATAAAACCTTTAGTTAACATCATCTAAATTCACTGTAATTAGTCCTCATTTTCCTCTTCAATTTGGCAGGAAATATGCTAAGTTGGATACGCGTAAATGACGGCAGTTATACGTATTGACTCATTTAAAATGTGAATTAAATTGTATTATCGTTGAGAAATATTCTCTTTAATATGATTCAGTATCACAGTCTACAGTGCAGTCCAATAAAAAGTGAGGTACGCAGTAGACTGCAGGAATACCGCCGCTGTTCAAATATTTCCGAGAAATACGAGCGTCAATCAAAGTGAGTTATTGGCAGCAATAAGTGCGGCGATCGCACGAAGAGCAAAGAGGAATTTCGATGTATGTACAGCGCTGGAAATTGGCGCCATCGACCCGCTTACGGTTTAAATTATTTACGCTATCTGCTAAGCTATAAATCCGCGGCTCAGTTTTCCTCGGAGGAAACACAGCACGCAATATCTACAGAGTGGGGGGATTATCGGACCCGAAAGGAAGACCGCCGCCCGCTTAATATATCGGGGGAAACCGACTATCTTAACTGTTATGGGATGAACTTTCCTAGCGGAACATTTTGGTCGCAATACTAAAAGAAGAAGAGCGGTTGGTGTAAACACTGTGGGTCTCTGACATGTTATGTTGCATCGTTATTACTTTTTCAATGACTTCGGTCGAATTTGAATATGATTCGAAGTGATCAAAAATGAGTGAAAAAGGTCTCACACTTGAATAATCGGGTGAACAACCGCACTAAATATTTATGATTACGTATTTAAAAAACAGATTAACGCGGGGTTCATAGATAATAACCAATTCTTTACATGTTTCCACCGAAAATTAGTTATTAATAATTCAATAACTATTATTTATTAATTCCTAAACATACTTTTTTATGTAAGGGAACTTTATATTACTCTTTTCTTTTTAATGAGTGTATCGGTCTATACGTTTCCGATTTATTTCTTAATTTACTGTAAATACTTGAGGAGTAACTGTGGGTTGTTTACAGGTGGGATCCGAGTCTCAAGCGGCGAGACAGGCCGAAGCGCGTCGAAGGGCCATAGCTAGGCGAAAAGCCCAAAAGCAGAGGACAAAGTCAATCAAGCAGAGGCTTTCGACCCCACCGCCGGTAGAGGGCAGGCGCCATGAGGACATACAGACCGAACAATACCTTGAAGAGGTAGGATACAATTCTTTATTTATTCAATATTTATCTTTGTACCTGTCAGAGTGTGCAAAACACAGATTCGACACTAATTACATAATAATTTTGCATTAATACGCTTAATATGAGAAGTTTAAAGATACAAATATTTGTGAAGGTTATTTTATTTATGATCACTGACAAATTAACAAATTCTAATTTAATCCATCGACTGGGTGTAAATTTCTTGGAATGTGAATGGAAATCAAAATGCGCGGTTTTAAACCAATAATGACCCAGAACTGAAATATATTCACACACCCTATCTACAATTCCTAATAGGGCCTAACTCCCCGGATAATAGATAATTTGGTCAATTGCGTGTATATTATATTTGGGAATAGTCGATCGTGAATAAATTTAAAAATAAATTGAGAGTTCTAAAAACTCGCGAATTCGCTTACAGCCTCGCATTGCAGTTCTGGTTGGCACAAATATTACCTCCTTCAATTTATCTTTAATTCGACGTCATATTTACTAACCTTTTGACGACAGTTATTTCAAATGTATCTATGGCTATTAGTAAGGCTTAATCTACAACTATATTAAATAATAAGGATTAGATACATACGGATAGCGAATGGAATGAGAGGTACGGCGCTCTTTATTCACTTCACACTGACATTTGTTAAATGCTGAACTTAAAGTAGCCTAGGTTAGTTACAATTACAAGTCAGAATTTTTTATTACATTTTTTCAAATCAAACTTATAGGTTTTATAATTTAAAAAATAATTTTTACTCAGTACATAATTTTACGTCTGTAGAACGTCCACTGGAGGCGACGATTGGTATACAGACGGACTTTTTCTTCGACAGGCCGCCCACGCCGAAGTTCATCCCGGCCAAGACCGGAGTCGATGTCGCCACCCAGATCTACCCGGGAGAGGTATTTCAAACTTTTGTACCTAACATAACTAAACAACAACAACAGCGAACTAAACAACACAACTGCGAACTAAACAACGAATTTGTTTCTTGGCTTCGTTTACACGTGGAATCCGCATTACCACTGACTCAAATAGAATCGACTTAAACCGAAAATTTGGACTTAGTTAAATCATGTGAAAAAGCGCCATCTTTATCGAGACAAACACGTGAAAAATATACATGTATCAATTGCACCTGTAATTGTAAAAGTTGATTGTAACAAAATAAAAAAAAGTTAAAAAATGGATAGGGGGTATTTATCTAACCGGTGTGAGGTAGTTTAGTGCCGCTAGTTTGTGTTGGTGTGGGTGGTTGGATTGTTGGTGGATGATTGTGTCTGTCTGTGGTGGTGCTGGACAAAATAATTAGGTCATTTTTTCTTTCTCTATCGTGTACTGTATTTTTGGGTGGAGGAGGTTGAAGTCATTTAGTATTTCGTCGGGGTTCTGCTGTCCTGTGATCAGTAGTTTGTCATTACGTATCTGATATAGTGGCTAAGACGGGGGGGGGGGGAGGAAGTCAAAGAGAAGGCACAATGGGGGGAAGCGCGAGAACAAACCGGAACACGCCCGGAGCCCGGGGCTTGGCCTCGAGGGATGAGAAATAAAAAGGTAGGATCGGGCGAACTTATCAAACTCGGAAGATACCGGAATCACTCGCAACTCGGGGGTGTGTACCGGCCCTGGGCCATCGCTGGAGATAAACCTCGCCGATAACACCTGTTGCCATAACGGTCCTCGGGCCCTCCAAGTCCACTACTACACCACTACTAACTACATCATTTAGTGTAGACCAGGAAAAAGTGGACACCTTAACCTTACACAACATATGAGATAATAACACTATCCTATATAAACACTATCCTTACCCTCAAATGGAATTCAATTGATTCAGGTGGGCCGTAACGCCCTTCGGATGCGGTCAACGCAAAACACCTTTTACACTTTTAATTACAATTTACCAATAACACAGTACTCACGGTGTCCGGCTCCGGTGATTCAGCTCGCGTGTGGACCCTATACAATAACACACTGGGACTCCGACTCTGACGACAAGAGAGCCGCAAGAGAGCGGAGAGGTCAGAACAAGAGAGCTCCGACAGACAAGGGCGCGAGAGGCTCGTCGAGAGAGGGAAACACGGAGTCAAGTCTGTTCTCCCGGAGGCGGGCCCGCGACGCGCTGTAGGACGCAACGAGGCTCGCTACCAAACGAGGGAAACACGAGGGCCGGTGGCCGGTCAACCGACAACACAGGCGGGCAGCTCCGGCCGAACACGCACCAACTCTCTCGTAACAAGGCCCGAGTGGTCGCTCGCTACACCACCGAGAGGGAACACGGTCCAACCAGTCTGTTCTCTCCCGGTGGCGGGCTCCCGGCCGAAGAACGACTCTCTCGTCTCAACCCGGGCGCAGGGACGGACAACTGCTCATGAGTGGCCGGTCTCACCGGACAACAAGTCTGTTCTCTCCACGCACCGCAGGCAACGAGCTGTGGTCAACCCAAGCGCAGGGACGGACAACGAGAGGCTACACACACACCGAGAGGAACACGAGGGTCTGGCTCAACCGGACAACAAGTTCTCCCGGAGGCGGGGCCGGCCGAACACGCACTGGAGCCCGCTGGACTCCTCTGCAACAAGGCAACGAGTGGTCAACCCGCGCAGTGGGACGGACGAGGCTCTCTCGCTACACACACCGAGAGGGAACACACGGAGTGGCCGGTCAACCGGACAACAAGTCTGTTCTCCCGGTGGCGGGGCCCCGGCCGAACAACCGGGCGCTGGTCTGGTCCCGCGTAACAAGGCCCGGTGGTCAGCAGGCGCAGGGACGCACGAGGCTCCCGCACACCGAGAGGAAACACGAGTGGCCGGTCTCAACCCTGACAAAAGTCTGTCTCTCCCGGAGGCGCTCCGGCCGAACACGCACTGGGCCGCGCGCTGGACTCCGTAAACAAGGCCAACGAGGGTCAACCAAGCAGTAGTGTGGACGGACAACGAGAGGCTACAACACACCGAGAGCCGAGTCTCAACCGACAAGTCTGTTCTCTCCCGTGGCTCCCAGCCGAACACACGCACTGGGCCGCGCGCTGGACTTCAACGGTAACCGCGCTGGTCAACCGCGACGGATGACGAGGCCGGCCACCCGAGAGGAACACGAGGGTGGCCCCAACCCGACAAGTCCACCCTCTCTCCGTACAACCTCCCTGGCCGAACACACTGGGCCGCGCGCTGACTCTCGGGACAAGGCAACGAGTGGTCAACCCGGGCGCAGTGTGGCGGACGAGGGCCACACACAATCGAGAGGAAACACGAGCAAGCCTTTGCCCAAATCCGACAACAAGTCTGTTTTCCGGCGGGCTCTCCGGCCGAACACGCACTGGGCCGCGCGCTGGACTCTCTCTCGCAAGGCCGAGTGGTCAACCGGGCGCAGTAGGGACGGACAACGAGAGGCTCGCCACACACACCGAGAGGGGAACACGAGTGGCCGGTCTCAACCGGACAACAAGTCTGTTCTCTCCCGGTGGCGGGGCCTGGCCGAACACGCACTGGGCCGCGCTGGACTCTCTCGTAACAAGGCCAACGAGGTCAACCCGGGCGGTAGGACGGACAACGAGAGGCTCGCTACACACACCGAGAGGGAACACGAGTGGCCGGTCGGTCAACCGGACAACAAGTCTGTTCTCCCGGAGGCGGGCCCGGCCGAACACGCACTGGGCCGCGCGCTGGACTCTTCTCGTAACAAGGCCAACGAGTGGTCAACCCAAGCAGTGGACGGACAACGAGTCCTACACACACCGAGAGGGAAACACGAGTGGCCGGTCAACCGGACAACAAGTCTGTTCTCCCGGTGGCAGGCTCCCGGCCGAACACGCACTGGGCCGCGCGCTGGACTCTCTCGCAACAAGGCCAGTGGTCAACCCGGGCGAAACAGGGACAAACAACGAGAGGCTCCCTCACACACCGAGAGGACGAAAGCTTACGAGTGGCCGAGTCTCAACCGGACAACAAGTCTGTTCTCTCCCGGTGGCGGGCCCTGCCGAACACGCACTGGCCGCGCGCCGGACTCTCGTCGTAACAAGGCCAACGAGGTCAACCCGGGCGCAGTGGGACGGACAACGACTCGCTACACCGAGAGAGGGAAAACACGAGTGGCCGGTCAACCCGACAACAAGTCTGTTCCTCTCCCGCAGGGCCCAGCCGAACACGCACTGGGCCGCGCGCTGGACTCTCTCTGGCGCAAAGGCCAACGAGTGGTCCCCGGGCGCAGGTGGGACGGACAACGAGAGGACGAGAGGTCGCTACACACCGAGAGAAAACATTGGGCCGGTCAACCCGACAACAAGTCTGTTCTCCCGGCGGGGACCCGGCCGAACACGCACTGGGCCGCGCGCTGACTCTCCCGTAAAGGCCAACGAGTACAACCAGCGCAGGGACGGACAACAAGAGGCTCGCCACAACACCGAGAGGGAACACACGAGGCCGGTCTCAACCGGACAACAAGTCTGTTCTCTGGTGGCGGGGCCTCCGGCCGAACACGCACTGGCCGCGCGCTGGACTTTCTCGTAACAAGGCCAACGAGTGGTCAACCCGGGCGCAGTGGGACGGACAACGAGAGGCTCCTACACACACCGAGAGGGAAACACGAGTGGCCGGTCTCAACCGGACAACAAGTCTGTTCTCTCCCGGAGGCGGGCTCCTGGCCGAACACGCACTGGGCCGCGCTGGAAAGAGCCAAAGTGGTCAAGAACCCGCCCCGCCGAAACCGAAACCACGTACGGTCCGCTGTGGGGTTCATTGTTCCCAAAGAACATAAATTTTCAGCAGTTTCCGGACCATTCTCGGACCAAGAGGAAAACAAAGCTGATATCGTCAGTGTAGCACACGGTTGCTCGGTCTATTTGAAAATGACATAGAACCGATATTGTTCCATTTATGCGGCTAAAGCCGCCTTGTTCCTCTAAGAAGAAATTTTTTACCGGTAGCAGTGGATACCCGGGTATTCCGCCTATTTAACAGGCTATAAATATATAGTCTCGTTCGTAAGAACGGCCATGCACCACTATAAATGAGGCAAATTAGCTCTATATTATATGTAACTATGAACTTCTGTCAATCCTTCAGAATGTTCAGGGCCAGTGTGCCTGACCGGTGCCGGACCTAGCTGCATTCAGTCCCTCACCACACACCGTGCCCAAAATGTGTTTCTGCATCTTTACTGCCTCCCTAAGAAATGTAAGACAAGTTTGGACCGGGGTCGACGGGTATTCACGTAAATAAGAACCAGACTGTGACGGACGGCAGTACTCACTCCCGTCAAGTAATACACCCACCTCCCCGGTCAACGACCACCGGGACTCTCCGGTACTCCGTCCGGGACTCCGCCGTCCAAACCCACTAATCAGATCCTCCTCCCGGCCTCCTACCCGCCGTGCCGCCCCGAACCTTCCCCGATACCCCCGCTTGCCCGTCGACAACTCACATCCTCCTCCCGGCCTCCTACCCGCCGTGCCGCCCCGAACCTTCCCCGATACCCCCGCTTGCCCGTCGACAACTCACATCCTCCTCCCGGCCTCCTACCCGCCGTGCCGCCCCGACCCTCCCCCGATACCCCCGCTTGCCCGTCGACAACTCACATCCTCCTCCCGGCCTCCTACCCGCCGTGCCGCCCCGAACCTTCCCCGATACCCCCGCTTGCCCGTCGACAACTCACATCCTCCTCCCGGCCTCCTACCCGCCGTGCCGCCCCGAACCTCCCCCGATACCCCCGCTTGCCCGTAACTCACATCCTCCTCCCGGCCTCCTACCCGCCGTGCCGCCCCGAACCTTCCCCGATACCCCCGCTTGCCCGTCGACAACTCACATCCTCCTCCCGGCCTCCTACCCGCCGTGCCGCCCCGACCTTCCCCGATACCCCCGCTTGCCCGTCGACAACTCACATCCTCCTCCCGGCCTCCTACCCGCCGTGCCGCCCCGAACCTCCCCCGATACCCCCGCTTGCCCGTCGACAACTCACATCCTCCTCCCGGCCTCCTACCCGCCGTGCCGCCCCGAACCTTCCCCGATACCCCCGCTTGCCCGTCGACAACTCACATCCTCCTCCCGGCCTCCTACCCGCCGTGCCGCCCCGAACCTTCCCCAGGACCCCCGCTTGCCCGTCGACAACTCACATCCTCCTCCCGGCCTCCTACCCGCCGTGCCGCCCCGGACCTTCCCCGATACCCCCGCTTGCCCGTCGACAACTCACATCCTCCTCCCGGCCTCCTACCCGCCGTGCCGCCCCGCCCTCCCCCGATACCCCCCGCTTGCCCGTCGACAACTCACATCCTCCTCCCGGCCTCCTACCCGCCGTGCCGCCCCGGACCTTCCCCGATACCCCCGCTTGCCCGTCGACAACTCACATCCTCCTCCCGGCCTCCTACCCGCCGTGCCGCCCCGGACCTTCCCCGATACCCCGCTTGCCCGTCGACAACTCACATCCTCCTCCCGGCCTCCTACCCGCCGTGCCGCCCCGGACCTTCCCCGATACCCCCGCTTGCCCGTCGACAACTCACATCCTCCTCCCGGCCTCCTACCCGCCGTGCCGCCCCGGACCTTCCCCGATACCCCCGCTTGCCCGTCGACAACTCACATCCTCCTCCGGCCTCCTCCCGGCCTCCGCCCCCGACCTTCCCCCGATCCCCCCGCTTGCCCGTCGACAACTCACATCCTCCTCCCGGCCTCCTACCCGCCGTGCCGCCCCGAACCTTCCCCGATACCCCCGCTTGCCCGTCGACAACTCACATCCTCCTCCCGGCCTCCTACCCGCCGTGCCGCCCCGAACCTTCCCCAGATACCCCCGCTTGCCCGTCGACAACTCACATCCTCCTCCCGGCCTCCTACCCGCCGTGCCGCCCCGAACCTCCCCCGATACCCCCGCTTGCCCGTCGACAACTCACATCCTCCTCCCGGCCTCCTACCCGCCGTGCCGCCCCGGACCTTCCCTTGATACTCCCTGCTTTGCCCGTCGACAACTCATATCCTCCCTCCCGGCCTCCTACCCGCCGTGCCGCCCCGACCTTCCCGATACCCCCGCTTGCCCGTCGACAACTCACATCCTCCTCCCGGCCTCCTACCCGCCGTGCCGCCCCGACCTTCCCCGATACCCCCGCTTGCCCGTCGACAACTCACATCCTCCTCCCGGCCTCCTACCCGCCGTGCCGCCCCGAACCTTCCCCGATACCCCCGCTTGCCCGTCGACAACTCACATCCTCCTCCCCACCTACCCGCCGTGCCGCCCCGAACCTCCCCCGATACCCCCGCTTGCCCGTCGACAACTCACATCCTCCTCCCGGCCTCCTACCCGCCGTGCCGCCCGACCTTCCCGATACCCCCGCTTGCCCGTCGACAACTCACATCCTCCTCCCGGCCTCCTACCCGCCGTGCCGCCCCGAACCTTCCCCGATACCCCCGCTTGCCCGTCGACAACTCACATCCTCCTCCCGGCCTCCTACCCGCCGTGCCGCCCCGAACCTTCCCCGATACCCCGCTTGCCCGTCGACAACTCACATCCTCCTCCCGGCCTCCTACCCGCCGTGCCGCCCTGAACCTTTTGATACCTTTGCCCGTCGACAACTCACATCCTCCCGTTCCTCCTACCTGTGCTGCCCTGCTTCCCGATACCCTGCTTGCCCGTCGACAACTTCATCCTCCCGCTGGTTCTACCTGCTGCCCTGAACCTTCCTCGATACCCTTGCTTCCCGTCGACAACTCACATCCTTCCCGGCTGGCGCCGTGCCGTTCCTGTTTTCGATACCCTGCTTGCCCGTCGACAACTCACATCCTCCTGGTTCTCCTACCTGCCGTTGCCCTGACCTTCCCTGATACCTTCTGCTTGCCCGACAACTTACATCCTCCTGTTCTACCTGTTGCCCTGACCTCCCTGATACCTCGTTGTCGACAACTTCTGGTTTTAACCTGCTGCTGCCCTGACTTCCCCTGATACCCCCGTCGACAACTCACATCCTTCCTGGTTCCTACCGCCTGCGCCCTGAATCCTCGATACTTGCTTGCCCGTCGACAACTCACATCCTTCCTGCTTTACTCTGCTGTCCCTGACTTTTCCTTGATACCTCTGCTTGCCCGTCGACAACTCACATCGCCGGCTCCTACCTGCCGTGCCGCCCCGGACCTTCCTGATACCCTGCTTGCCCGTCGACAACTCACATCCTTCCTGGCCTTTCCTACCTGTGCTGCCCTGAACTTTCCTTGATACCCTGCTTTCGACAACTTACATCCTTCTGGCCTACCGTGCCGTGCTGCCCTGACCTTCCGATTTCGCTTGCTTTGCCGACAACTTCCACATCCTCCTCTTCTGGTTTTCCCCCGCCGGTGCCGCTGCCCTGAACCTTTCCTCGATACTTTGCTTGCCCGTCGACAACTTCATTGGTTTCCTACCCGCTGCCCTGACCTTTCCTCTCGATACTTTGTTCCCGTCGACAACTTATCCTTCCGCCTGCCTCCCTACCCCTGCCGCCCTCGACTTGATACTTTGCCCGTCGACAACTCATCCTCCTTCCTGGTTCTGACCGCCGTCGACTCACATCCTTCCTGGCGCCGTCCCTCGATTACCCGACAACATCCTTCCGCTACCTGTTCCGCCGTTCCCTGACCTTCCTGATACTTCCTGCTTGCCTGCCCGTCGACAACTCACATCCTTGCCTTGGGACCTTGCCCTGTGTCGACTAACCTACATCCTTCCTCCCTTACCTGCTTCCCTCTGATACCTTCCTGATATTCCTTGCTGTGCCGTCGACAACCACATCCTCTGCGGTTTCCTACTTTGCTGCCCGAACTTTCTTTTCTTCGACCCTGCCCGTCTGGCCTCCTACAATCCTCCTCGATCCTGGTTCTACCCGCGTGCTCCTCGATACCTTGCTTGTCGACAACTTCATCCTCCTGTTTCCTACCTGCTGCGTGCGTGCCGGACCTTGATATCTGACTCGACAACTTCCCTTCTGCTGCCTGACCCTGACCTGATACCCTGCTTGCTCTGTCGACAACCTCACATCCTGCTGGTTTCGTACCCGCCGCCCTCTGAACTCCTCGATGCTGCCTTTGTCGACAACCCACTTCATCCGCTGGTTTCTACCGCCGCTGACAACTTTCCCTGATACTGTCTGCTGTTCCCCTGACTAACGTCGCCCTTCCCTTCTCGATCCACTGCCGCCCTGAACCTTTACCTCTGCTTGCCCCGGACATACACTTTACATCCGTCGCTACCCGCAGTGCGCTCTGAACCTCTTCTGATACTTTGCCCGTCGACAACTCCTTGCCTCCACACAATCCTTCCCGATACCCCACGCTTGTTGGTTTTACAACTCATCCTCCTGGTTCTCCTTTGGCTCTCTTGATACTGCGTTGCTGTGCCGTCGACAATCCATCCTCCCTTCCTGTTTCCTCAGCGTGCCTGCTGCCGACGTGCCACCTGAACCTTCGATACCCCTCTTTGCCCGTCGACAACCTTACATTCCGTTACTGCCTTTACCTTGTGACCTTCCCTTTCCCTGATACGGCTTTGCTTGCCCGTCGACAACTTCCTCATCTCTCCTTGCGTTGAACCTGAACCTTATATCCTGTTGCCGTCGACAACTTCATCCTCCCGGCTGGTCTTTCGTGCCGCCTGCCCCTGACCTTCCCTCTCTCTGATCCTCCTCCCGGTTCCTACCGTGCCTGCCCGTCGACAACTCACATCCTCTGCCTCCTGCTGCCCTGACCCTCCTGACCTTTCCTGCTCTGTCTTGTCGACAACCTCACATCCCACATCCTCCCCCTTACCTGGCCTTGCCCTACTGATACCGTTCGCCTTGATACTGCCCCCGTCCCCGACAACCTTCACATTACCCGCTCGGACCTCTCCTCTGCCCTGATAACTCCTGACCTCGTGGGCGCCGCTGCCGGACTTCCCTCCTCCTGGTTTCTACCTGCCTGCTATACTTGATTGCCCTGCTACCCCTGGACTTCCCGTGACAACGTCACCATCCATCCTCTGTGACCCGGAACGTTGCCCTTTGCCGACCATCCTCCTCCTGGCTGGCTCTCCCGCCCCCGACTCCTCTTGCTTGCCCTGACCCATCCTTCCTCCTGGCTACTACCTGCTGCTCGCCCGGACCTTGCCTCTGCTATTTGAACCTCCCCTTGATACCCTCTGTTCGATATAACTCACATCCCCTGGCGTCGCCCTTTTGCCCGCCCCTTCCCCTTTACTCGTTGCCCCCTTGACCCACTCCCCTGTTCCTTTTGCGTGCCGCCCCTGACCTTCCCCTGATACCCTGCTTGCTTGTCGACAACTTTATCCTCCCGCCGGTTTCCTACCCGTGCCGCTCCTCCTTGCCCATTTGCTCTGACTCCTCGGCCTCCACCCTGCCGCCCTTGATACCCCTGCGTCGACAACTCCATCTCTGGTTCTCTGTTTTCTCACTGCTGCCGCTCTGTGAATAACTTCCGGTTGATATTCGACTCTTCGATAATCGCTGCTCCTTTCCTCTGTTGCCCTTTCTATCTCTCGGCCCGAACTGGCTTCCGTGACCTTCCCCTTTACGCCGCTGACCTGCTTCCGCTTCCCTGCGTCGGACCTTTCCTCGAACCCCTCTGCTTGCTTTGCCTGTCGACAACCTCACATCCTCCTCTTCTCTCTCCCGGTTCCTTACCTGCCGTGCTGCCCTGACCGATACCCCTGCTTGCCCCGCCTGGCCTCCTACCCGCCGTGCCGCCCTTCCCCGATACTTCCCCGCGACAACTCACATCTCCTGCTTCTGAACCTTCCCTCAGGACCCCTGCCGCTCCGTGATCCTCCTTCCTGGTTTCCCGGCCCGCCGTGCCGCCCTCCCTCGATACGCCTTTGTCCGTCGACAACTTTCATCCTCTTCCCGGCCTCCTGCCGTGCCCCTGAACCTTTCCTGATACTCCTGCTTGTTCGTCGACAACTCCACATCCTCCTCCTGGCCTCACTCCTCATGGCCTTTCTGATACCCCCTGGTCCTCCCACGCGCTGCCCTGGACCTTCCTCCCTGATACACCATCCGCTTGCCGTCTGATACCCCCTGCTTGCCCTGTCGACAACTCTACATCCCCCTCCCGGCCTCCTACCCGCCGTGCCGCCCCGACCCCGGATACCCTTGCTTGCCCGAGCCGACCTCTGGTTCTACTCCGCCGTTGCCCTGCGTTTCCCGTTCGGCCGAGACAACATCCTCCTCTGTCCTCCTACCTGCCGCCTCGGACCTTCCTGATACCCTTGCGCCTGTGCTGACAACTCACATCCTCCGTGCTGCCGCCCGAACTCCTTCCCTGATACCCCTGTCTGTGCGTCGACAACTTCACATCTCCGTCTTTTACCCCTGCCCTGTTCGACAACTCACATCTCCTGCTCTCCTACCTGCCGTGCTGCCCTTAGGAACTCTGATGCTTGCCTGTCGACGAATCTCATATCCTCCTCCCCTTACGTTGCCCCCCTGAACCTCCTCCTTGATATCTGCTGCTTGCCCGTCGTCGACAACTCATCATACCCGCCGTGCCATGCCCCCGCCATCCCTCCTCTCCTGCCCCCGCCTGCCCTTGTTTGTCGCCCGTCAACTCACATCCCAGATCTGCTTCCCGTGCCGCCCTGCCTGCTTGCCCTGAACTTTCCTCCTTCCTGTTCCGCCCTGAACCTTCCCCAGGTTTTCTGAACTGTCGCACTTGTTTCCTACATCCTGCCGTCCCGGACAACTCACATCCTCCTCCCTACCCGCCGTTTCTCCGTCCCGTTAAGAATGTATTGTTTTTTCGAGGTAATGACTGAATCCATAGATTTCAGCCAGGGCAGTAGGAAAAAAACTGATAAGTGGGAAACCTAATTAAACACTTGACTCATGATGCCCGATTTGTTTTGCTTCTTCCAACAATAAATTATTATTTATTGCTCGTCCTCCCCCGCACTTCTATTCCGGCAGTGTTTCAATCTTAATTATTTACCCAGATTGTCAGCGTTGTACTTGGACATTTGGCATTATAAATTTCGCAAGGTTAATTGAAATAAGAGTATTTATATGACTTGTGAAGTATAACCAGCATATTAAAACAATTGCTGAACTATGAAACTGAAAAATGAAAAACTTCAAAATCTTCTTTCTCGTGTAGAACCTCGGATATTTTTGTATAACGAATGAAAACAACGTGTAGAAGTGTTTTTGCTAAAAACTTCTTTATTGTTGTAATCATACTCAGTCGTTCAAATTACCGTCACGGGCCGAGCAGCGGATAGCGCAGTTGGAGTCCTCGCAATTAAGACCTGGCCGTTTCGGTAACTCGCCTTCATGCATTATGCAAACCGGGGACAAGAGACAGGGATAAGACGACCGGTGGTGGAAAGTAAACCTACCCGTGTTATAACATTTTATAACAAAATGTTATAAATGACTTAAGGGGGGGAGGGCTGGCCTTGTCGGTCGGCCGAAGAGCAATTAAATATCAACCCGGACTAATTAAATTGTCGCCTTTGTTCCGAACACCGATACCGCTAGAAAATCGTATTTACTGCCGAAGGCGTTTACGAATAAAGGAGAATCATCAGACCGAATTGAGTAGTTGATAAGCTTACACCTTCAAGCCGGCTTCAAATGTGAACATTGTGAGCGCTAGGTGTTATAAGCAATGCTAGGATTGAATTAAAGCTATTCAACAAATTACTAATTTAGCATGAAAACTAAAGGACGGAATAAATTCAGCTCATCTCTAACAAGAAGTTTCAGATACTACCGCCTGAGTCGGTGCCAAACAAAACAGCCGTTCAATGATTGTTGGTATATAAATCATAGTGCCACATTTATTTGCAGACATAATATATGTACGATTGAGTATTCAGTTTTTAGTAGCTTTCTTGAATATTAACATATAAATTTAGGAGTATTGATTTCGGCAGCGTGATTATTTTCTGTCGCTTACGCTTTAGTACGCATATTCTTTGTCCGTCAAATATATATTTGATCATACAACTGGTCACAATTATTAGGTTCTGACTTCCAAATATATGACATGAAACCTATTGTGTAATTTATCGGTGCAAGCACACTCAACGAACTTTAGTTAAGTACATGTCCGCACCACCCTCAGGGGGCGCTAGTTTATCGGTGCAAGTGGACCCAACGAACTTTAGTTAAGTACATGTCCGCACCACCCTCAGGGGGCGCTAGTTTATCGGTGCAATTGGACCCAACGAACTTTAGTTAAGTACATGTCCGCACCACCCTCACGGGGCGCTAGTTTATCGGTGCAAGTGGACCCAACGAACTTTAGTTAAGTACATGTCCGCACCACCCTCAGGGGGCGCTGGTTTATCGGTGCAAGTGGACCCAACGAACTTTAGTTAAGTACATGTCCGCACCACCCTCAGGGGGACCCTAGTTAATCGGTGCTATAGGTTCTAAATGTAAACAAAAAGTAATGACTTCATTATAACGAGAATTTTACAAAAAAAAGTATTTGAAGATGTTGAATAAAACCAACCTAATTATTCTTACGGAATGATACATCTATTTCGAGTGGCAAGAAACGCTCCTTTACCGGCGCCTTTTAACGTCCCTTTCCGATTCTGGGTCAAGTTTTATTGCGTCCCAACGCCGCAATTTAAGGGCCCTTTAGGGTTTCCGGAAATGCTTTATTATTCGGACCGCACTGCGAATTTTATGCCGATGTCAAATCCGGTGATTGAATTCGAGTATAACCGTTTTTCAAAATCAGAGATTATTGAAACGAAATGATTTTTTTTATTCGACCGAAGAAGGCTTCAAAAGCAAGTACCTAATAACATACTCCATCATCTGGTTTGGATTATTTATGTCGTCAATTAAGTAAATATAATATAATATGTAGATCTGTAGATATTAATTATGTATCTCCTGGCATCCTGTACACACATTATATCTGGAACCTATAAAATCATCAATCTTGAGTGCCACTCACATATTATATCTAGTATGTAAATGTTAATCTTCTTATAAAAATTATTCCTGAATTCGTAACTGGATTTAATGTATTAAAAAAAATTACATACAGTTGTTTTTGTTTTCGGTGTCTAATTATTAATGATATATTTCCCTCTAAATCATTCCTATCGATCGCGAAATTCCTCCAGTATAATAATGAACTCGAAGATCCGCCAGGAGGTGTTCTGTATTGCCATGAAAGAAAATAATACGAAACATAAATCCAGGACGAACTCTGACATGAAATTAAGGTACCGTAGGTGGAAAAACTGGACGGACTTCGACTGCGATACTTCTCAATTCAACGCGCGGGCAAGTATAAATTTGTGGCTTGATGGTTCAAGTTCAAGTGTGCCCACGCAAAGTCTTTTGTGCGCTATGGTGGAGAGGGGGCATAACAGCACACGTGAAATATGGTAGAGGGCTCAAGGCGTCAACCGGAAATATTTCAACGGGGCGTTGATTAAGCGGCGTTATTTATGGAATAATCAACCGCGTCACGCGGCAATTTACTTGCCTGGACAGGTTACCAATCTGCGCTACACCGTTTTTACCATTTTACTTCGTTAAAAGGGTTTAAAGAACATCACGCGGCGTGAAAACTACGTTGGAATATCTGTAAATCCTTTTTCGGTACAAATAAATAAATTAAAAGTTAAAAAACAAAACATTTTTTCCTTGGTTTAACATTGATGTACAGAATACCGTAGAATAATTCAGTTTAATATAATCAATGGGCAAAAAAAATCAACGGCCTTACCCCGTTTCCAAAGGAACAAAATCTTCCTTTAATTAATGTAAATTCTTTTTTTTAATTGAATTTGCTATTTCTATTAATTAAGTTTTATTTTTGTCTTTCCTATTTCCTATTGCGTAGAAGCATTCATATATCTTCTGTATCAATTAGTGACAACATTATCGTACGTTTTTATAATATTCAAAAAATAAATCAGTAAATCAAATATTTGAACCTTTGTCAATCTTGATGACTTAAAGGAACAGTTTTTAAATATTTCATCGGTAATATTATATGCGAGCAGCTATAGTTTGTTCGGTTTAGGGGAAGCGTGCTTATTGTAATTTTTTGATTTCTGACACCTGTGTTGTGATTGGACGGTGATTGTAACGTAATTGGAAACGATCGGACTGCCTTTAGTGACGGTTCAACGTGGAGCCAATCCAGGCCAACTGCGGTATCGTCAAATGTGTCGAATATAATTTAGCATCAGTTAATCGTCGCGGTTTAATATCACGCGCGGGCTGATTGCAAAGCCCCCATCCCCTCTCCCGCCTCCCTTCAATCCATAAACCAGATGTCGCACGGTCACGGATTCTCAGCCCGCTATCATCCTGTCACCGATATTAGCGGCCTGCGCGCCCTTATTACGCTGAACGTAATATCCCTGGGAGCGCACCTCCGTTCGACGGAATGAGAAATCCGATCGGTATTAATGCGGTCCACAACCGGAAATGTCCCAATTAACAATATCATAGCCGCAACCAAAAGGAATTTTAACATAATCTGATATACCTGTTTTGTGGTCTGCGAGGGGTTTGAATACTGTAGGTTCGTGATGTTTCTGTCTCCTCTCGCTGGTTTGGTCTTTTGCTAGACCGGTTTCGGCTGCTCGCCATCTTCAGTAGCGGTGTTAGTCACTGTTAGCACTTTGGATGTTTTTTGGGCATCCTCACTGCACTGTCACTTTCATACTGTCTACAGTATTTAACATAATCTATATAATATTTGTCAAATGGGGTTGGTCTGTGTGTGTTCGCTATGCATTTCCAAACGGCTGAACCGATTTCCACCCAAACTTTCAGGTCACAGGTCAGGTCAAAGGTCATAGTAAATAAAAACATTTGCCATTTCGTGCATGAATGTATGAGAAATGAGTTAAGAGTGAATTTCTCTCTTACATATATATTCGACTTATAAATAGAATAATAGTACTACCCATTCAAAATGTTTTTTGCGATGACGCCTAAGCCTTAAAGATTTTGCATATTTTCACGTAAATTCATTCCGTTCAATTGCACAAACATGTTTATATTACATTCTGCAGCTCAGTTATGCACTAACAATTTTAAATACAAAAATAAAAAAGGAAAAAATGAGTTGGCGAACCGTAATTGTACCGAATAATGAAGGCGAATTCCGCAAGTTGTCCTGGATTAAAACAACTAACCAACTTCCCGAGGCGAACTTTCGACCGCGGTTTGACAAAAAGGCTCACTTTCGTGGAATGCCCAGTTGAATTTGTTAATTTTCCACTGTCATCCGAGTTTAAACCGTCCCTGTCAGAAGTAAGAGAAGCGTTACCGACCTGTCTGGATAACCGGGCCGGGTCGATGGGGGGGGGGTGTCCATTCCGGCTGATGCCACCAGAAGGGCTAAATAAGCTCAGGAGCGGCGAAGTCGCCGCCGGGACCAGCCCGACATTTATCTTTCATGGCCGGCCGAGAAGAAAGCTTTCAACAAAAACGTTCCCTTTCTTCCGCCTTATGCACTTTCTGCACGTTTTAGGTTTTCCCGTTCTTACAATATTTTCAGTTTTCTTTGAGTAAATGCGAAGCGATAAAAGCGTCGGTATTTTGTAAATAATTATGTACGATAATACAGAGAAGAAATTCAATTCATAGTTATATATTTTTTTAAATTTTTGATGTTGATGTAATTTGAAAAAATATCCATTAAATTAACAAAAATGATTATCTTCCCCGGCTTATTTCATATTATTAATAAGTCCATTGCACTGGCGAAACTAATGATTACGGCACCAGACAGAGAATATTCCCTCGTAATGGGTACTTAATCTGCGACTCGACGTCTATATTAATTAGTGGGATATTATACGCCCTAATGAAATACGCGTTGGAGACGGTGGAACGCGAATGTCGATTTACAGGGTAGACACGAATGGGAGCCGAAGGGAGAAGCGACACGCAGGCACTTGGCTCGATTAACGAGCCGTGGAAATAAGTGGACGGAGCGCATTAATTCAAGTGGCCGCGTCAGTGGAGATTCTTTCTCTAACAGGTTTATTCCATAACCGACCAGCAGAGTGATAGTGACATGGAATTTTTAAAGGTAGCTTTTTCCATAATTTTTCAGTGTTCCTAAAATTAAGTGAAAGAATTTTATAATACGTTACAGTTCTGAGGTAAAATATGTTGCAATAGGCCGATTACATGAAGTAATTTACAATAGAATATTATGATTTGCTATATTGCCAAATCAAATTACGATTGTCATTTGGAATTACACTCCCCCCCCCTCAATACCTCAACCACACACGAATTTAATTTGGAAATTAATTGAAAACGCGCTTAATTATTCATTGTTATCCCTAATTTCGTTCTATTTAATCTTTCCTTATTGCCTGTTAACACTCTGCAAAAAGTCAAATATTGTTGTTGACTCGCGATTCCTAGGGGACTATTTATATTTTGTCGATGTTAGGAAAACTTCGTTTACTCTTTAGATTAAATGTAAGACAAGGGGTGGAGGGGGGTAGACTTGGAAAAAGTATTTGCGGAAAGTATTAGCCGGGAGAAGGAAGGGCGGAGTCTGAGATTTCCTAAAGAAGGGCTTTCCTTGTTTTCACACTTCCTCAACATTACCATGCTCTCTACTTCAATTGTAGGAAATGAGGCTAAAATGAAGCGGGAGTGGAAACGTTTTAAAAGAAACGTTTTAATTGATGAATACCGCGATGCATTATGTAAATTGGAATCGCCTATTTACATTCATACGATTAATCGGTATACAATTTTTGGTATAATATTATTGTAAAAGCGTTTTCAAATTTTTGTTGGTTTTGGACTGCGCGCAAGATAACTTACATTGCTTGAATAATCTAATGCGACAATAAAGTTCTGTGTCCGAAATATTGAACAATTTTATAATGATTGATAGTATGAAATAATAATTAGATTGTGGAGCTTAGCGTGAATGTAACTAGCACATTTAATGTTACATATTTTGTCATGAGCAACAAATTTTTCCATACATGGAATTTGAAGTAAAACGTTTCCATTAATCGAAATCTATATACTCGATATAAGTCAAGTTCAAAGTGAAATAAATATCTAATTTCATCGAGTTCAATTATCCCCAATCTCATTTTAAATACCTTACTTTGCGAGAGCATTAGATTTGATCTAATACAGGGAAAGGTACAATTTACCTTAATTCATAGAGCCAAGCCAGCCTCATCCTCCTCATCCCAATAGACGTCAAGTCCGGCACTATTTGTCGATCCAATTAACTATGGGATTAGACCGGGCGCTAACCATTTCTGAGGCTAATCACGGCTAATCGCCGTCTCTATACCCTGGGACGGGTGCTCAAAGGAAGGCAAATTAACCGGGGGTAACACTACCTGTGAAAGTGATGAACTGCAGGCCGTGTATCCAGTACGACTTGACCGAATTATGGGAATCTAAATGGGCCGCATCAGTTAGGTACTGGACTGAGGTGACTTTCATTGGTTCTCTCTGACATTAAATACTGCATTCCGCATTTGTGGGAAGTAAACGTATTTACTTAATATTTATAAATAAGTGTTTCTAAAAATAATAAAACAAGAAATGTTTATTGAAAAATAAAGTCTAAAATTGTAAACGTGGCATAGAGTGTTAGCTCTATTTTTGCTACATCATTTATGAAACTGAATCCTTCTTCACTCAATGCAATGGCAAGGAGCAAAGTATCTCCCGTGTAATTTCCCCCATATTACATTTTCTAAGGAATTTCTTAATTTAATCCAAATTGAATTGGGGAGTTACCGTGAACAATTTATCATTAATTAGATATCACGTATTTTGCCATAAATACCATAAATTGCCCGCCACGGAGAATGTGGCAAATACGATATGTCGTATGTCGTGTGTGTGTGTGTGTGTGTGTGTGTATATATATCCGTAGTTGGTCTGGATTGGCTCCACTTTAAACTGATAATTTCCAATTTCGTTTAAATCACTACGCACTATATATCACTATGGTTGTATTCCCATTTACATTGAGAATGGAATAGAAACAGGTCTATCGCAGTATTCCTGTTGCTACCTGCGTCCACCTCTCCGGGAAAGGTACGGATTTTCGATATCGAGACCGGGAATTTATACGACAGGGACGGGAGATTTTCCCTTGGTGTGAGGGGGGGAGTGGTGGGGGAATTTTCCGATCGCTTCTCATGCTGTCGGGGTTGTTTTATACTGCCGCACGGGCAATAGAACACCAATCGGACGATTAACACTCTGAACTGGAACCGGAGGTATAATATTTATTTTTGTTCCTGTGCAGACTCGTTTGTAATCAATTGAGGGATACAGAAATCAAAGATTCTCAATTGTTTAATTCCACAGTGACAACTTATTTTGGGAAATAAATTATATTAGTACAAATGCTGACGTTCTTTTTTTATAATGACAAAGTTATCATAATAATAATTTAACTGGATATTTTAATAAATACAAAATTAAGGCCTGAAATAGAAATTGACATTTAATTTTGGGCCCGGTTTGGTTTAGACTTCAAACGAGGTTTGCGTATTCGAATGCGAAGAATTACAGGTTGGAAACGAAATAATATTGATTTTTTATGTTCATAATGGTGCGTCGGTAGTCTGTTGTAATTTGAATTTGAAAGAAGGCGTTTTATATTCAGTTATTGCATATCATGTCTATATTATTCAAGGGTTATCGTTATTTTCTCTCGCGTTTGTATCAGGAGGCAGGTCAGCATAGCTCCTAGCCTCTTATTGGTTGTAATTTAATTGAATTGACAGTAATTCCATTAACTAATTCCACAGTAGACATTCGGTTAAACCCCGCCAATTACGAGGGTAAGCAAAATTACTTCGAGTCTAATAATCGTCTGACACAGCACGAACATTACGAAACTGTTACTGTTACATTCACGAAACATTAATTGGAAAAGCCTGAAGGAAACTGCCGAAAACAGATATCGAAAATACATTCTCATCCGGCTTCAGAATAACAATTGGGGGTTGCGATTGCGCTGACTAATTAAATGATTTCGAAATAATGAGAAATCTACAGACAAATTGTGTTAATAAATTAATTTATTAATAATAAATACCATTTCATATTCGTTTTATATTTTCCATCATATATTCATCCTATATATTAAAATATAATGAACCTCCTGTTTCTCAAGTTTTGGTACTGATTAAATTATCGGTTCACAAATCTGCTGATACCCTCTACTGTAAATATCAGATCACAACTGTGGCCTGGATAAGATACTGGATGGAATAAAAATTCCATTTTTGAAATCCGAGTTTTTCCATTGTCCACTTAACACTCTCTCGGCATTTTACCGAGAGGAAAACGTAACACGGGAAAAGTGGAAAGGGAGGTTATGGAGCGCCCCACAGGGTGAAGAGGAAGGAAAAGAGCACTTTTCTTCGGATAAGGCTTTTCCCGCTTTTCCTTGACATGCAAATAAACGTTGCCCCCACCCCTATCCACTCGGTACTTGGCTGGAGTGAAACTGAGTTTGCATAAATGTAAATGGAACAAAGGCCCGGTTGATTGAAGACGATTCTTTGACGAAATCCGGCGGGACTTCGAAAACGGGGTTTGAATATAATGAAATACTTCGCACTGACATCGAGAAGCAGTGTGGAAACTTAATTAAGGAGAACGTGCTTGCCGCGCAGCAATATATTTTTTGTGACAGAGACGTTTTACATTATCATACTGTTTTAACAATTCTTTAATTTTTTTTCACGTTTTTATCAGGGCTAGTACTGTCACGGTGCAGAAAGTGAAAAATTTTGTGACCCATCCATAGCAATCTCTTCCTTATTTTCCTGCTCAAATTGATTATAAGATGAATTTAGCGTGAAGATATTTTCCTGATTCAGTATTGAATAAAGTAAATTACATAAGATAGGTTTATGATTCAGACCAGGAATTCGATGCCCACGCTGTAGAAATAGTCTGAAAATCTTCGAGAGCACCGTGCGACGTTTAATTTTACAAACTTCTCTTATTTTCCTAATCCTTTTGTCTGAGCTTTAATTGGTCAGGCAATCAAATCAAAGTGGAATGCATTTTTTGACCGGTAAACAAGTAACATTTGCGGAGTCACATTTATTTGAATTGGAAGTTTTAACAATGAATGGGTAGAACTTTAATTCCCAATTAGATGTTACAAATCTAACGGTTGTGAAAGCCAGTTCAACGGTCCGGACTGTTAGGGAAATCAAAAAAGTTCGTAAAACGGTAAAAAGTCCCACTTTTATCTCTTCATCATCAACTTCAGGCCCATGAAATTGGATAGCATGTAGGGACCCCGAAGGGCCCCCCCTTATTTTCGCAATTGGACTGTCGGCATTAAAGCCCAACTGGAGGTCAATTAAAGGCTGATGTGAGGGGCGGGGGCAGCAGTAACACAGCGGAATAAAATAAAATACAGGGCCTCAATAAAACGGCAATCTCCTTTTATTTTCAACTCCAATTGACCGTATTTAATCCAAACTAAAAATGTTAATGAACAGTATACTACATGCTGCTATTAATAATTACAGATTAGTTCAAAATAAATATTACTATGCTAATATTCGCAAATAAATTAAATAATGGGGGATTTTTGAAGGGTTATTCAGAATTATTGACTTTTTCCCCTGTGAGGCAGGATTGAAGATAAGTTGTCATCTCAGTCCACTGCTTTCTTTTATGTTTATTGTTAATGTCGTATTAATTTACAGTAAAAACAGTAAATAAAAAATAAAACAAATCGTAAGTACGTGATTTGTTATATCCATGTAACTGGCTGGAATAATGAAATGCCGGAGTTAATGTTGTTCCGAATTCAAATGGGAGACAAATTTAATCAGGAGAAGACAAAATTGATTAAAGCGTCTAAGCTTTCAGTCTCGTTTAGCTCTTAGGCTCCCCCGATTCCAGTAGCCACGTTGGACACCTGTTAGAGCCATGGCGCTGAAAGTGATTGTTCCCACAGGTTTAGGGCGCCTGAGTAAATGAATGAAAACACGTTATTAATTCATATAATCCGTCGCCTGGGGGGCCGATTGTTATTGCGAAGGGGCTGGGAGCTTGCACTGAAAACATCTGAACGCGTTAACATTTTATCCTACAGATTCTGGAAATAATTGTTTACATAATACTTTCAGAAACACTTGATGTTATAATAAATCTTAGCGAGTGATTTGGCTAAGTTATTATGAGTCCAGGTTAGTTAGCTCATGATGTACTAGTAAATGGCTAGTCATTATCCCTCGTCAATATTAAGGAAAAATATAACTACAATCCCTACATTATCTTACAATATTAAGTTTTTATTTGTCAATGAAAGTTTTGCTTTCTCTTTAAATAAAAATTATTAGATATATATTAACTAGCGCTACCCTGAGTGCGGTGCGGAAGTGTACTTAACTAAAGTTCGTTGGGAGCACTTGCCCTCCCCGCCAGACGGCGAGCAGCCGAAACGGGTCTGGCAAAAGACCAAACCAGCGAGGGGAGACAGAAACACACGAAATCTACGGAATAGGAAATTAATTTCTAATCTATCATCCATATGGTAAATCGTCAATAAATAAAGTTGCAGCGCTTCATTCAGTCCAAGCACAGCCCGAGAATTCGGGGTCGCCAAGTATATTGGGTCGGGAACGCGTCATCTCGGGATATTCCGCTACTGTGTGTGTGTGTGTGGCACCTGTAAATCAGCGGTGGCAGGGGCTGGCACTGACACTGATTAATTGCGCTCCATCAACAGAATATCATACGGGACGACAGCGGCTCCGATCGCTCGTGTCGATAGCGCGAAGCCCGTTAAGACCGAAGCCGAATAAGACCGCTGTCTCAGCTGACACGGCGTAGAGACAAGTCCTTCCCAGTATCCTGGAGCAGATTTATGAAAGACGGGAATTTATTTTCTGGGAAATACGAAGGTGAAATTGTGTACCGGTGAATAATTCCGGAGAGGGTAAAGCGTTGCCCTCAACCGTTCTCTAAAAAGACTGAGAATTTTCAGGAGATGGGATTTCTAAACTTGCAAGCAAAACAAGAAAGCCGTCGAGATGTAATAAACTCAAAACAAAATACGCTTAAATTTATAGATAGTAAGTTATCCGGAGCCATTTTCCTACACATCACCACATCACTATATTTCATAATATATTTATTTGGAGATCAATACGATATCGGTATTTTTGCTTGTGTCATATTCCTTCGCTTCGGTTTTATTATGGACTATCTTTCCGCTAGAATTAAATGCATATCGGTCGCCAATGAGGACAGTATTTTAATTTATTTATACAAAATAAAGACGTAAATTTCTTAAATAGGTTTGTCCAACCAGCTCTTTTACGTCTTTTAGCCTGTCATCGTCTCCTATACATTCGGAACTTTGGTATCTTCTTTTAAAGAATGGCATACATAGAAAATTCTTCATTTTCATTGCAAAAACTGCTCGATACCACACAAATAAACTCTTTTCTGTGTGAATCATAAAAAAAAGACCGTCGCCGTTAAAACTTTTGTAGCCCAACAACCATTTAAAGTGAACAACTTGCTGAAATAAAGCCAGAGCAAAATACATCGTATTTCTCTCAAGGTTCTCCGAATCTCCGAGGTACCTACAGGAATTCGGTACAACTTTGCGAGCCACCAAAGATCCATTCTGTTGTCGCTAAAGCAATAATTGGAGTTTAAAGACAACTCCGAGGCGGGCATTTCTGGGGCCCTGTATAAAGTCCCTTTGCCAAGATTCAACTCCAGTTTGGATTAGCGGCTCGGTCGCAACTCAGGTCGACGTTAAATTTCCAGTATGGGACTTTATAGACTTCTCGAGGATTCGTCGTCTTATCGATAACTTGATATGGGATCGTAAGGAAGATAAGATCGATTTATTTGTAAAGAAAAACATAATGAGGTTCAGTAAATAAAATTCATTTATATATGTACGCTATGGAAATTACCTATAATGATAACCAAATGGAAATTAGGTTAGTGGAAAGTGTTAACACACACTTTCACAATATGATTCCGGGACGGCTCATTTAAGAACACGGAAACGATGAAAAGTATCCCTAACGGAGATATTGTGATATTATTCTTGCCATTTTAAATTCTTCAATAGAAACTCAATTAAGCATTAAAAGGGCTCAAATCGTAATGATAAGCTTGCTCTTGCGGCAACTTGAATTTAAAGTTGTCAGAACGGAAAATTCGACGAAAAGAAATACCCAACCAAACTGGAAAACAGCATTAATTAACGGTCAGCATCAGTTTTAGCGAAAAAAACGACTTGGGATCTGAAAATGAAATCGCTCTTGATCATTGCAAACGACTGGATAGTAATTAAACAGCTTTAATTAATTATTCCCCTCGCGATGATTCAAAGCGGGTTCCTTCCTATAAAACAGTATTGTTCAGTAGGAAATTCTCGAGTCAAAGCATTGGAAAATAAATAGAATTAAGTCGCTTTTCAATTTTGGGACAGGCGTAGGACGTTGCCCAGAATTTTCATTGAAGTAGCTCATCTCGCTGAAGGAATACGTATCAATGAAAAACCTTTTTGCTTTATTGGACACGTGGGAAGAGAAAAACAAAATTAAGAAGCGTTAATAAAGGTCAACGTTTTAATAAATTAGGCCTGAATTAAATTAAAATTGAAATAAAAATTATTATCTTTCAGAGATAACGTTGTAAAGTAGTAACACAATTGTTAACACGTTTCAAGGTTGTGTACGCTTTGGAGTCGATATATCATTTCCAACTTCATCTTCGAAAATCTGCAGTAACAGAATTAGTCGTAATTCAAACTTTAGTTATCCACGGTGATGTTTAGGCTCTGAAAAAGGAGGAGACACATCTCCGTAAAAAGCTCTTGTGAGGGGAAGGGGAGAAATTAAATTTAAAGAGGTAAAAGCGGAGCCGGCTGTCGTAACCTGAAAGGAGGCCCTTTTCGACCCGCCGGTTTAATAAAAATTGCATTAACCTAATGCCCCTCGCCGACATTTTTATCTCTGCCTTCCCCCTTTATACGACTGTATGTTTATAGGTAATGCAATCTTGAAAGCGAAATATTTCCAAGGTTCATTTGGCCGGATATCGAATAAATGACAAAAAACCGAAACAAGCGATCCAAGTCTCAACAACTTTTCGAACCTGTATTCATTCACCGTTAAATACTGATATTCATTAGGTAATTCTTAGGTAATTTTTATTAACTAAGTAGGTTCTATTTCTGTAATCTTGCAGGGTTCAACTTGAATCATATTTAATGCGATAATATCTTAATATTCCGAAACAATAAAGGTTTTTGACTATTTAGCCTTTAAATTCAAGACGAAAGTTTTTTCTTAAATGTGATATGACAAAACACATAAAATGCTTTCCTAAAATACACATAAAATAAATCACTAGACAAACCGACTGCTCTATACTCTCCTGTTTTGAGCAACGCGGCGTAATCCTGTAAGACCGTAAGGATTTGGAACGTCCTGTGATTGACTGTATTTTCCTTCAATTTCTAATTAGAACTGATTGAAAGAGGATTAATTAATTATTTCAATTCGGTAGTTCTTAAACAATTGTTGTTTTCCAACTAAAGTACCGCTCAAAAGCAATACTAGCAAATAAAGAGAGTAGGTTACAATAGCTTGGTACAATATTTAGTCCCGTTGAGAAAACATTCACACGACCGGAAGGAGGAATCAACTATAAAATTTAAAACGAACATAACTCTACAATTGATAATTTAAAATTATTTAACTCCACATTTATTGTTAATCCGACAAACTGATCTAATTTCCGAATTTTGGATCGGTAGGGTGATGCTAATTGTGTGCCTTCCAACAATTAATAAAAGCTGAGTCGGAGCGTTGGTTTGGTATTCCAAACGGGTAGCTGCGCTTCTTTATCCGGTTTAAGGGCCCTGGCCTGAAATTACCATCGGGTTTTGGCCCGTGCGCGATATTCAGTTCTCGTACTCAGTTTTGCCCCCCGCGTTTTAAAATTGGCTGCGCGTTTCCGCCTCTGATTCCTTTTCCCGAAGTGACGGGGCGCTTAGAGAGTACAATGCCGTGCAAATGACGAATGCCGTTTTCAACCGAAACGCGAAATGAAAATCCGATGAATATGATTATCGAATGTTGGTTTCGAAAACTGCTGTTTGTTAGAATGACATCTGGCGTCAATTTAGAATATTCAGGATATTAAAAAATCCGATATATTGGTTGACGTTAATAAAATGTAGCACATAATCAATTGTCCAATATTACTACTGGCAGAATTATTGATAGTACAAAGTTATTTATAGGCCTTACATATTATAATTCGATCCTTCAAAACATACTTAAAATATAGTAGTTAAGTACCGTCTAATTTCGATTTGGTACCACGTCCGAGAGATTGACAATTCTCGTCAACCTAATAATACCAGAATGCTTTATCCAAAGCCGACATGCGCGTTTTAATCATAACATAAATGACTCTGTTTTAATTTCAAAAGCATACGTCAGTGCCGGCTAAAAACACATTCATTGTACGTTTCAATATGTCATGTGTTGCGGAAGAGGTCAAAGGTTCAATAATAACTTCGGTTACGTTCCGACATGGGTTGTGAAACATAATTCTAATTAACGCCACATCGAGGATTCCCCCTTTCCCACTACCAATTTAGATATATGGTGCAATAAAATATATTTTTAATTACAGTATACTAATCAATAATATAATTATATTGTAACAGTTTACTGACATCACCCCCTTCACTTTCCAGAGACAATATTTATTGTCCGACCTTCGTGACAGCCATATTTTTAAATTACAGCCCATTACCGTCCAACTGTCATTAAGTGATTCCGCCTAATTTTCTCTCCTATCCAGCGCCGTATTTCTTAACACGTCAGCTCTTATCGTTCAGACTGCTCCAATTAAAACTCACGCCTGACACCGCTCGGCATTTCGTGCTAGACTTTCTTTTACAATAGAGCTTGAACACGTGTCGCCGGTTTAAAGACTGAAATGTGCAGGACGATTCAACCGATTGGAACGGAGTTTTTCTCATGCTGAGGTTTATAAAAAGTTTAAAAAACAACAGTCCTAATTTATAGCAATACTTCTTGACTTTCTCATAACTTTTGTTTATTAATCTATATTAGTCAAATAAACATACAATTTTAGAATATGCATAGTTCAAATTTTTGTTTAATATAAAATTAATCCTCATAGAGTCTCCCATCTCAATCCACATTCCATTTCATTAATTTCAGAAAATATGTTGATAAGTACTGATTGTTCGAACAAACTCTTTAGAGTGTTTGTGTGTATTTTAATTGTATAATTTCAGTTTTGACGATAATATCCTTGTTTTTTTTTCTCGTTTTTCAGTTACAGAATATCTTTAACTATTCTTTTTTAATAATTCTTAGAATTTTTATAAGTAATTGTTGTAAAGTAAATGTGTTGCCTTCAGATCCTTACTTAAATATCAACAGCTCATGTTTTCAGTATATAAAAATCTTTCGCCCGCTTGCGGTCTGACGAACGCTCAGATGAGTTCGGGGCGCAAAAATTCATTTCTTCCGAAATAAACCCTCGTTGAAATCAAGGGCTAACCCGAATGGGATAAGCGCACAGGGCGGTGGGGGTAGGGGGAGTCAAACGGGGGAAGGGAAAAATCATCTGACGGAAATGCGGTGTATAGAGGTGGGAGCACAGATGTGCCGAAACACCTGTTCACCACCTGCCCCCCAGCCGGCGCGGGATAAGAGAAAAAAAAGGGAAAGATGAAAACGCTCCAAAAGGGGACATAACGGAGAGCCCCCATCTTACGTATCGGTAGATATATTTCGAGGGAAGAAAATTCAAGGAAAATATGCCACTGAGAAAACGACCCAAATTCTTTACGCTCCCGTTGCATAATTCGTGAATAATTTTCTAGAAAAAAGGACGCGCATCGGGCTACATGAAATTGCTTTTCCTAAAGTAGTTTATATCGATAATTAAAATTATTGACTACCTTATAACGGAGTCAATATAATTCGTCCCCAATATTGGTATACAGAATGTGCTGCGTTTAAAGTTAAAACAGGTTAAAACGGAACATATGTTTCCACACAATATGTAATTATGAAGTTCTATTATTCGGGATAAGTTTTTAGATAAATCTGTCAGTGTCTAACACACTTCTCGATTCGCGTCTCGAATATATCCAGACCACATGTCTAAAGAAGAAAGGTTTTTGAGTGCGTCCGCAATCTTCCGGCCAATACCTTTCTCTGGTAGACCTGAGTGTGCCCTGTTAATGGTTTACCCGGGGTTTTGTTTCCTGTTATAAGGTGGACTGTTGTTTGTTGGGTGCAGTAAATTTAAGCTGCTTTCCCTTTGCCAGCACTACTCGAGAAGCGTCCGACATCCGTATTGTGACCACAGGATGAATTTGATTATATTTAATATCATCATAAAATCATAATTGTTTAAGGTTCGTATAATTTCATGACATCCGAGGACATTTATACCCAAACATGAATATACCCAAGAAAACTAATCGTCGATATTTAATCTATAATTTTATTTACAGTTTCGAAAATGCGTATTTAAATGTAGCAGTCAGTTCTAATGATATAGTATAGATTTTTGGGCCGAAGAACATTTGAATAAGCCTCCCTATCCGAGGCGGCACCTCGGGCTACGTCTTAATAATTTTCAGATTCTAATTAACCCGGGAAACTCCCCCTTCACCCCACCCCTCCCACTGGTAAAGTTTCACACCGTTACCAACTTTAATTTGGAATTCTTCTTTCTTCTCTGGGCAAACTTCATTAACGAGAAAGGAGCCCGATATGGAACGACAGATCAAGGCGGGCGCTTTACTGTACGACAAAATGCAACGTAATAACTTGACTGTGTAAATTACGTTGCAGAAAAAACTCCGCTCTCTCTAGATATCCATAAATTGATCAAAGGAGATTGTTGAGTCTGCTATGAATCATATAGCTATGAAATATAAAGCATCTTGTAATATCTATTAGAAATAAAAACGGAATTGGTTCACCGAGTCCTCTACATTTATAAATGTATATAGGTTCATAGAATTCGTATTCTAAGACAAACCGGTTTTATTAACTTATTTTTTAATTTTAAATTAATTTGTTTATTTATTTTTAAATTTATTCATTTTATACAGCTCAATAAACTGTGACAATTTAATAGGGACCATCTTCAAAATATTAAATCTGGAAAAAAGGTCACGGTACGCTAACGCCACCGGCTGGAATCTGCTGAAAATGAAAAAGTGAAATTCCGACAGAAATGGAAACGCATTGAATCTATAACGATGTTTGTTCAACAACCGCGGTTGGAACGGGAAAAGGCCAAATTTTTCGTCGGCCGTGGGAAAACAATTCCGGCATAATTGTTTCTAAAAATTGTGACTCCAGTATCCAAACTCCGATTATACTCAGCCCTATGTTAAAAACTGGGTTTTTAAAAAATTCGCTGAGGGCTACTGCATTATGCAGGGCGTAGAACTGTGAACGCGCAAAAATTTCGGGCTTCAGGGCTGATAACCACGCTGAGAATTATTACTGGAAATTCTCCGATGAAGTTCTAACATAGCATTTTTTAAACATATTCAGTTTAAGCCATAACGGGTCGGTTTATATTAAGCAAATGTTCACAACTAATAACACTGTAATCAATATTTACAAAGCATATATACAGTTTGCTGCAAATGTTAGTAAACACTTTCCCCTTGTGTATACGTAACTATGCTAACTTTCCTCCCTTTTGATCAACGGTTTACGGAATAGGTGACGGTAAATTGTCGTTAATAATCTGTTGTTAATAGAATTGGTATATAATTCCTAATTTAAAAAAAGCTAAGAATTAAGAATTGTTTAGGAAAATACGTTCCCACATTTAGGTAGGTTACATTAAAATAGTAACTCCTGCGCATTGAGCTTTATGTATTGATCTTCTTGGCTCAAACAGTTTCTTCTGCGGTGTATTTTTTTCATGCTCCAGGAGTTCTGACTGAAGGCGGAAGTAAGAAAATACCCACGCCTGAAAAACTTCTTGAGAGACAAGAAATTGTTACCGCTAATCAGGAGAACCAGCTAGCTCGCAGCTGGATCCTCTGATACCGCCAACAAGTCCTCATTAGCGGAGCTTTCCATGAGTACGGTATTTTTACTCTTAATTTTTTATAGATTACCACGTGTTCTTTTGAGAATTTTTTTAACTTTTTAAAAATAGGAGCATTGTGTAGTGGAGAAATGTTTCATAAATTATAAGGAACAATTTATTAACCTGTCAGGTCAATATATACCTCGAGAAAGGGTTCCTGATATCGTATGTCAATCAGGTAGAAATTCAGATTGGTTACCAACTAGTCCAGGCCGGCTGTACGAGCCCGATATGGAAATCTAATAACGGCTCGATTTTTGCAAGTTAAGTTTTCAATCCTAACACGATTATAAAACCAGAATTTTAAATTAGGAGAATATTTTACTCAAGAAATCCATCAATCTCCTCATTTGCCTTAGCTTGTCAATCAGCTACCTAAGATGGCACATGGGTAATATATTCATTATTTAAGTATGCATTTGGCGAGGAATTTTCATCTACTTAAAAATTTTAATTATGTAAAATATGCCAAACTTTATGTAAACTTCAGACACAAATTTATAAGACAGTGCAGTTCCTTCTAGTTCGATCATACATCTGGTTGGTATCAGTGAAAGTTTTTCTGGCGACTGTTCATAACTATTAATGTCAAAACTGATATATTTCTTTTTCTCTATACTAAATATAAATTTGAATATATCGGGATTGCCGTAGAAACCAAAACTGAGAGTAGATATAAGACAATAATCTTCCACTCGCTGCAATCGAGAAAGTTACGGGTGCCCCTAAAGTCGACAACACTTGGGAGGATAACTTGTATCGAGTGTTCATTCCGAAAGTTACTTCAGTTTCTAAGGCAACAATACAAGAGTTTTAAGAACCTGGAAGGGTGAGAAGTGCTACTACCTTATCTGGTCGAGGCCGAAAATCCAGGATTAAAAGTGTCGAGAGAACAGGAAGGTCGTGCTGGGACAACTTCAGGACAAAAGTCATTGTGTACAATTACTGAAGGGGGCACTCCAAAATAATAGAAACTCTGTTAATTAAAAACCAATTTTGTACATTTTATTTATTGGCAGAAACGTGTCCTGTAATTCGCTCTTCAAACAATTAATTATTTATTATGAAATTATTGACATATCCTTGTCAGAATGAAATGAAGAGTGCACTAATTGGAGCGCACTAATATATATCTGTAAAATAAGATAATATTACCTTAATATTCTAGCCCATTTCACAAATCCTACTGCGAATCATAAGATTTTAAGGTCACAAATAAAGGTTTCTCCATTAACGGATGTTATGTTGGGGTATGTACAGGAAGGTTTCGGATCATCATTGTGGTTCTTATAGGATCGAATTCAAGAAATGTGATCTCACTATGTTACAGAAAAATGCTGTCTTTCCCACGACCAAAAAAAATGCGGACGGGAATCATGAAATTTGAAGAAATGTTTCCGCAATATTTAAGTTAATTTTAAATCTTGTAAGTGTTATTTTAATCACAGCCTGTATAGCTGTACGATCCAGGCTGGAAAATGGAAACGAACAAGTTTGGAATGGAAAATGTTTGATGCTGTGATGGTGGGGCAATAAAGGGACAAAACTCAGGTGTCTATCCCGGCTTGTAATGGCGATATAACAGAGGGCCCCGGCCCCCCAATTCCGCTAACTGCAAACAGGCACACAACAACAACACATTTCCTGAGATTGCACCGCGGTGAAATTGTCTCAGACATTTGAGCCGACATTGGTCGGTGAACCGACTATTTCTTTCAAGATCAACCGAGATTAAACCCCGCTGTGTACGAAAAGTATAAAGAAAATTGGTAATTATTTTTAACTTGTTAAAAAAAAGCAGAGCTTATTTGTATGGCTACCTAATTGTCGGTGAAGAGTCCACTAGAAGTACAGTGTATACCGCCGTTCAGGACAGAAATCCATCAAAACTTGAACAGTACAACTAAAAATAAAAAAAAATTAAACAATTGATATTCATAAATCTAATGCGTGCGCGGATCTCTTTAATTTCATAAATTCTCTCTTTCTTCACATAAAAGTAACTGTCCCTTAATTCTATTTGTAATGATGAGTGAATGTTACTTCATGTAAGACATTTTGTTGGTATATTGTGGGGATGCCAGAAATTTATATATGTAACGTCGAAAAAAATGCCACTGAATTTTTTTCGTAGCTTCAAAGGCGTAAAACAATTCAAATAAAACGCCCCCAACAATGCATTATTCATATTTGTTCGGGCCCGTTCCGACAGGTATGCAAAATAAGGCTCCGACCGGATTGCATTTCAATAACGGCAACCATAAAATAAAACGCCGTCCTCCATATAATAAAACCTGGGCCGAGATTTAAGCCGGCACAAAGCGAGCTGGGATAGAAAAAAGTATTCTAAAAATTAGCATTCAGTTTGGGCCAACGTCGGAAAAATTTTTTATTGGGTCCCGTGTTTTGCAAATCCATTCTTTCCGCTGAAAATTAGTTGCCCGGAGCGCGTCGAAGCCCGGGGGGCTTTATAAAGCGCCGACCGCGACCTGATAAAAAAGAGAATCACCTGCTCTACGACAACCTCATCAGTAATGCTTAACTGAATTTGTATAAAGTATTCATTAACCGAAACATCAAAACATAATTACTTGTTTCATTAAGATTAAACGAGTAACAAATTAATTGTATCGAAATAATTAATACCATGTTTTCATGAACATTCTGAAATTTATGTGTGAAGTAAAACGTGCCACAAAATTTCCTTTAGTATTAAATTATCTGAATTTATTTTCGTTATTTAGAGTGCTCTGGAAACGATAATTTAATCATTCGTAATTATTTTATTTATATATGCACTTTAGTTTGATTCATAAGTGATATGATTCGACCAATTACTGTCCGTCATGCAAATTAATCATATGCGTTATTATTAAATTAATCGATGTAATACTATATCCATAAATTCGTCACCACCGTTCCCGGATTCCGGGCAAATTGTGCTAAATTAATTCAGAGCTTAGTGGTAATTTACACTAAGCTCAAACTATAAAAAAAATTGGCATTTAAATTTTCACCAAAATAATACGTACTACCTATGTTCCTCCATCATAGAAATTCTCCATCATAAAAGTTTTTTGGAAAACGAACCAATTAAACTTGGTTATGATACTTGGCCTTCTTCCTTTTCAAATGTCTTTGAAAAACTCATTTCCAAACTCCCACTCGTCTTTGGATCGGAGATTGGGCGTCTTTCGGGGCTAAGTGATGAATACGACCTTCTTCCATCTTCCTGGGGCTCGAAGCAAAAAATATTTTTTTTTTTGCAACATAAGTCATGAACGTGATCATCGGTACCACAGTACCAAATTCGTCAGCCTTATTATATTTTGTAATATTTGAAAACTCGAATATTTCACAGCACAAGCCTATTAGCAGGGTCTCGTGTCTTTTGTAATGCCTGTAGCGGCAGTGAATGGGCTCCTGAATTTGATATTCGACGACGGCAGAGAGCAGTGAATTCTTCAGGTTGATTTCGGAGGGGAACAATGGCCCGAGTTTTCGTGATAGAAAAGGGCCCCCCAGGTAATTAGAATTGTACCTTTAATTAGTAATGCAGATGAGTTTAGAATCCAGAATATTCGAATGAGGGGTGTTTTTTCTTCGTTCTCTAAAGGCGCAAATAATGGGGTTTCCTCCTACGCCCCTGTTTCCCCTTATTTATTGTTAAGACGGAAGATCTTATCGAACTAGGAACGGCCTCGTCGTCAATTAATGATATTAAGGAATATGGAATTACAGAGGTAAATAATTTTTATTTAACGAATCAAAATTCTAGAATAGTATGAACATCAAGTACATTAACGATGTAGGCATCGAGGTTACTGAATAATAAGGAAGTAAATTGAAAGCAATTAAAAAAGTTTCTGTAGTTCAACGATAAGATACGTTGAATCCAACGCAAATCTACTGGATAAATATTTCTATCGAAATATTAACGGGCAAACTATTGATAAATAAATTGTATAAACTACAATCTTGTGGTAGAATACAAATGATTACTTATGTTTTCTTTGCGGATTTATTGGAAATTAAATGTCGGTAGGACCTGAGGACGGGGAGCATGTAGCAATTTCAGTTAATGTGAGTTTGGCCGGCAGCTGGGACATAAATCACAGCCGGGCATTAGCCCGCTAATGCCGCAGATTACTGTCCCCCACGTCAGCCCGTTTCTGACGGAATTTTTCGAAAGGGCCCGCCCCGAACACTATAACTTTTAGTTACCAGATTACAAGCCAGAGAAACAATAAAGCCAAGGGGCTTTTATTTGAATTAAATATCGGGAGTCTATCGATTGTATTAAATTAGGCGAGGCAAATATTGGTGTATACAAAGTTAAGTAAAATTGTATCGCGCTAATCGTGTTCCTAAGAAATAGATCCAAATATAAATGAAAGTATGGTTTTCGTTAAGATAATATCGAAGTTAATAGAAACAGAATTCATTAACTATATAATTTACTAATATATATCGGCAGCTGGCGCATTCAAATAATACAGGTTTATGTAAGTATACATATACGGTTCCTTAAATACCGAGGAAAATACACCACATTTTTTAAAACTAGCTGCATGTAGGAAGTGAAATAAAAAAACCTTACTTCAAGCCTTCCTCAAGTCAATAAGATAGTGGACCAACTGACCAACGTGCTAGGTGAATTACGTCATATGAATTATTTAAAGTTGAAAATAGGAAATTACTGATATTTCAGATATTGACGTCTCGGCATTGAGCATTGACGTCATTTTGTGAATTAAATTTAAATATACTTATCATAAAATTGGGATTATTAATATTAAGGCGTTAATATTATTATTCAATACTTATGATAATAATCTGAGCGTCTGTTTTATTCTTTTTACATCACGAAATTCCAAGAAACCAACTTACAGAGGGTGGATAAATGTCCCCTTTGTTGCAATATTATCCTGGGCTCTTATTCCGGGGAAGCCTCGAGTATCCGTGGTCGGCTTGAGAAATGGGGGTGCAATTTATTTTCGGAGAATTGTACCGGCCTCCTCTGCTCCCCGACAATGAAAGGGACCAGGAAAGGAAATCCTCTTACCATAGAAACGGTCGGGACCGAACCCACTGTCCCGCGGGCTGTCCCACAATTGATTATACAACTTCGAACGTTTTAAGTGAAAAATATACCCATCCCACTATTGCCCATAAGCGGAACGAAAACTGTCTGGATTTATTATCTTTTTATTCACTATGATTATACTGTAAAAGCACTCCGGTAAAACTGCTGGACACCAAATTATAGGGGTACTTGTATACCGTTTTTCTAAGGTAGTTTCTAATTGTTTGCAAATGTGAAGGTTCCAGTTATCCCACCATAAGACATAATCACAGTGGCGAGTGTTGATCCTTTCATTTGTAATAGAAGTATTATTTTCAAATTATATTCCATCAAAACGTATTTCAATATAGTTTCCTCTCGTATGAGTTTGTGCTCTGATGAGACTGAGAGGGAATTGCAAATTGTGCCATAAACTCTAATGATTCAAGTAAACTCGAGAATATGAGGAAGTTCCCATTTAACACGCATCCACAATTACACAATGCTCGTCTCAAGGAGCTACAATGGCTTAAATTATACCGCAGTTATTAGAAGTACAATGCGCTCCACATTTCCCTTATAGCGCAAGGAACACATTTCCCTTTCTGCTCCGAAATAATAATTAATAAAACTTCTTAACTTATATGCCTTAAAAAAATAAAACTAAAAATATCGCCCTCACTAAATAATTTTCGTCAAGAAAATATCCATGCGTAATTAAAAAGTCAATGAACATTTAATATAATATTCTGTCAGAAGAAATTATTTACCCAAAGTTTGAAATGCCGATACATTAATTTGCACTTGATGGTTTTACTTACTCAGTTTTCAATTATTGAAATTGAAGCGAATGTTACCTCAACGCAGCCAATGCCGAGCCAACTTACCTGTAAAAGAGAAAAATGTTTTAATCAATAATGCCATCAGAAAGTAATAAAAAGTTACTCAATGTCACTGTCCTGACAGTACAAAAATCGAATGATAGGCTCCTTGGGTAGAATAATATTTTAAATAGTAATACTGACACATTGTTAACATTTAAGAGGGAAAAACCTTACAGATATAAAAGGATAGTGAACGTTATAGTAACACCTAGCTGAAAATTGAGTTCTGTTGATCAAAATGAACAATAAAGCTTTGGCATTTAATGAATCACATAAATGGGCTGTAACGCCATTCATTTACAACAAATCTGCGCAACGAAACAAATAGGAAGAAGGAAAAAAATAATAAATGATAGTGGAAAGCGAAATATAGACTGAGGTTTTCCACGATGAAAATTCGATTGTTTCCTCGGTTTCTATTCCAAGGAATCATTCTTTCCCCCTATCGGAGAGGAATTCCACTGCGAGGAAGATATCGGAAAGTTAACCCAATAAAAGATTAAAACGCCCTTCCGTCCTTGGGCAGTTTGCGGGACGGTGACAGCGTCACATGTCCCACCGGCAAATGCCCCGTGACATTTATCTTTCATAGCCCGGCAAGGAAAAGCTTTTAACAAAAATTGTTTTTATCCCCGTTTCATATAGTTTTCCGCGAATTGCACCATACGAAATAAATAATTTACTCACATTCTATTTTTGAATAAGATAAATAAAAATATTGGTTAATGTAACGTTTTCTACAATTTTCTATTGCCATAATTATTGGTATAATAATTGCGCATTTAACTAAGGATGCTTAATTTTATTTCTCAATACACGTATCATTTTACGATAAGTTTTTTCTTTAAAAAATATTTTTTATGGTAGTTTAAATTTAGGGCCGTTTAAGCCATATACTTAAAAAAATTATAGTAAAAAATCTACAAGAAATATCCTCGCGTAATATTTTCTATGAATAATTAATAATTATTGATTAAAGTAATAATTAATGAATGTCATCTGTATTGCCTGCGTGTGGCGCATAATTTATTCAGCAGACCTTTTTAGAATTGTAACGTCTCTATTCGTCTTCAGTTGAATACAATCGCCAGTAAAGATAATTGACGATACTTAAAATTTGCAGTTATCGATTTGTGTGCCTGAATGACGCACGCATAACGACGTCAAGCGGATGAAGTTTTTTAAAATGAACCATCTAATAGATCCATTATAAACCATTTCAGAAATTATTTTATATAATATATTTTCGACATGAAAAAATAATTCAATCTTACAGACAAAAAAGTTTATGTATAGAAACTTTTTCAAGTACTTATTTTCCTTGTTAGGTCGTTTCCCAGCTGGAAATTTTAAATTCACGCAGCGTCAGTTCTTTCTTCACGCTCAAATTCGCCCAGTAATGAAGACGTCCAACGTCAGTGACCCAATAAATATATTAGGGGGCTTATTCCGTTTATTCAGTCATTCGATGCCTCGCGAAACCAAGAGTGATTCATGGGACACGGAGAACGCGAGGAAAATTGGGGTTCGAGTAAAATGGCACATCGCGCCAGTAAAATGAGATGCGACGTCGGCCACGTCCCCAGCTACGAGACGAGGCTTTGTCTCTCAAAAGGCGCTTAGTCTCGCCGGGCACGTAACTTCGTTTAGCGGACTTGCTTTGTATTCAAAATCGGGCAAATGCCCTCCGGCGTAAAAAAATAAAAAAGAAAGAAAAAGGAAACAGAAGGAAGAAACCCGGGCTAGCTGAGCCCCAGCGTCTCGCTTTTACGGCGTCCGGGCGAAAATGCCGGACCCATCCCGGGCAGTTTCAACTGATGGAATAGACGAAAGGACGGGGACTCAAAAATATTCTGAATGGAATAACGTCTCCAATGTTAAACCCTCAGTTTTGTAAAACTGGTGCGACAGACCCTGATAAAATGCAATATTGTTAATTGAAGGTAATAAGAGGCGATTGGGTACTTGAAATGTATTCGTCATGCGTTATAACACATAGCAATAATTCATCCTACGAATCTTAGAACAAATAGGAATATATGGAATGAATGAAAAACATGCGTATACCATCGATAAAATTGAACTGATTTGTCTGCAGACACATTGATATTGATTAGAATATTTCGTTAAATTTAAGCATCAAATTTTACCACTGCCATTTACCGAATTACTGAGGCCTCCATGATCACAATAGGGCCTAAGCCATTTCGTTGGACCGCTCCAGACCTCCCCGTGTAGGGGTGCCTATATCGCGGTGAAAATAATTAATTTACAGGGGCGTCGGGAATTCGCGCCGCGCACTCGCTCGTTCCGTTTAATTGGATTCGAAAGGGGGGGCGGAACTTACGACTTTGGTGAAGCACCGCCGGTAGGGGAACAGGATATATAAGGGGTGGGCCTGGGGCTCCCAACTTTGCGTAATAATTTGAACACAAGAACATAAATAGGTCCGGGAACAAATTGGGAAAGGAGCATTATGGATTTTCGCGGAGTTAGGGGGACAATGTATAGGTCTATCTTGAATTTATACTGTATTGATATGGTGTAAGCGAGTAGACCCATTCTTATTGTATTGTGAATTATTAAAGCGTATGTGCGTTTTCCTAAAAATACAATGGAGTTTTAAAAAAATTGTTGAACAACGCTTATAACTACCGTTGTATAGAAATTAAAATGTGTGAGCTTCTTCCATCAATACATCGAACTACATGGAAGATTGTTTTGATTTGGAGCTCTACATCTTTTCAAATAAAATTTAAATATATTAAATATATTATTCTGTAATACTTGAGTAATGGATAAGGTACACACATTATATTTTTGTTACTGGGGAATTGAAAATTTGTAAGGCTAAGGATAAACTACTATATATTTTATAAGGGAGTTTGTAAGTTGTTCTTGGGCGTTGAATTCATGACAATTTTACAGATTTTATATGTGAAAATTTCTTCAAGGGACTTAAAATATCCCAGAATATTACCCTCAGACATAATAAGACACGTAGAATTTCACGATACCGATGACACCCCGAGCTGGTGTTGATACCGAACGTTTAACCGAACAATAAACCAGGTTCGGCACAAACGTTCAATCACCGAATATTTCGTATGCATGGAATAATTTCAATATCGCGTGGCTCCCATTTGAATATTTATGTTTAACTCTCGGGGTAATAACTCCTTCATGTAAGTGTTGAGAACAACTCATATTGGAATTCATATGTCGAATTTTGTTCATGAATCGCTCTACAAGTTGTGAAGCGCGAAACACAGTTCGTTGTCTGATCTTATAATTTTAGCTCAACTGGCTAGAATCTCTGCTGTTGTATTTATTACGCTAAATACAAAAATATGATTTTAATCGAAAAATAAAAATTAAAAAAAGTTATATTACTGGTCATTTGTGGCTGACTTTGAAAGTCGTGAATTCATTTAAGATAAAACGATAAAATAAGGTAGGAATAAACAAAAAATCCTATTCCAAAAAACAAAAGGCCAAGTGATACCAGATTATACGAATTAATTTTAAAAAGATTCATTTTATTATTTAGTAATTATTAATACATTGATAAATAAAATATTTAATAATGTCTGCTGCGGTGGACCAATAGTATGAATTTTTAAAGAGTTGTACTACACCTTTACTTCATACGCACCTTGCGTTGTTCAGAATTTAGTTAGGTTAACTTAATAAAATACTCCCCTCGAGGAAAAACTTTACTGAGCCTATTCGGCGCCAGGAGTAGTTCGAAAACAAAGAAGTTCGAATACAATTTCTAATTCATCTCCAGTTTCTCTAAATGAGTTTTCAAGTTTAGAACTTTTTGGCAGAAGTACAAATGAAGACAATTTGTCGACTTCTGACTCGAGGGCCGAAGACGTTTCCTTCGCGTTGCAAAAAATATTGAGTCCGGTCTATAAAAAAATATAACATCCGAACGACAGTTATATAAATATCGGTAATAAACAATAATTTAATTCCACAGAAGGGTCAATATATCTTTTGCGAATATATCTTTTTCTATTTAATTAGTACTTCATGAAATTGTTGTTTCGTTCTAAAATCCCTGTAATAGTTTTCCGATCTAATGCACAGATGATTGTCTGACTATTTTGTCTTCAATTTAAAAAAACCGACAATAGAAAAACGATTTATTCTTTTATAATGTGGAGAGACTAGGCAATATATACCTTACAGCTGGCGCAAGATATATATGATTAAAATACTATTTGTTGGTGCTACTACCAACGGGTCTGTATATAAACCTCTTTGTATACCTTCGCCCACACGGTTTTGTGTATGTGTATATCGAGTGTGTTTAAAATGAGGGACTGCAGGAAGTTGAACTGGAAGAGTGGCGAACGCTTGTTTTTCAATCTCCCGTAAAAAAGTTCGGTAACGTTCTCTCGGTCGACAGATTCGGCTGTTCGACCCACCCGGGGTCCAACGGGCCCGGAGCCAATTATGGTTTTTTGGGTCACTCACTACGGAAGGGTACACAATTCTTCGAAATTCATCGATTTTAGCATAGGTATCGGAATGGTAGCTCTTCACCGGAAATATAAATGTAGTCTTTATTCGGGGAATTAAAATGGAAAGTCCGGATAGTAGATTGGATAAACCGGGAATATGTGTGTGTTTCGATGTACCTCACTTCTATATCCCAATTTGCCGATGGGAAATAGTTCTCCTAAATTCCAGAATAGGTTCAGCAAATGAAATAATGGAAATTACGGTGTTTTAATATTACGGGTCCATCATATGTTTTAGTAGTTGTTTTAAAACAAGATGATTTGTGTGTGTTCAGTGATAAAACAGAACGAAATGGCCAAATCCAACGCTCTCAACACGCATGCGATGTTCTCACGTGTTCGCTAACATGAGAACATAATTACCAGGCTTATGTCGTGCCGAAAATGAGGCGGTATAAAACATATATAACGGACACGTCGTGAGAATATAATTCAGTGTCTAACTATATAAAAACACAGAAATGTTAAAAAGAACATTCGGTTTAACGACCGAAATTGTCTGTGTAGAACGCACATTTCGTTTTACCTCAAAACGGACACATCCTTGGAAATCATTAGAGAAAAGGGAATGTTGTATTAGCGCTATTTTGTTATTTTCATTATAACTCCGACGAAATATAAATTGCAGATGAATTTGTGACCAAGTGGATATCGCGTTGATTGATTTGGGCACCTCTGTCCAACCTCCTGGTATACAATTAAATAAATATATTTTAGACTTTGCGTCAATCCACAGGTACGGTACTCTCCCCTACGCCGGTTGTCGTTGTTAAGCTGGAGGATCGAGCGTAAATCTACGCTTCAGACGTACGCTTATGCGGGTACGGGCATTTCATGGGGGGATAGCCAAATAGAATTAATCCGAAGAATGGCGCTCTCCCCGTTCACTTTAATTAAACCCGGCCGGATTTACAGATGTTTGCTTTGCTTAAGCCCGTCGGACAATGGCCATCCCCGCCCAATCGGATGCAACGCTCGAATTGTGGGAAGCGAGACGGCTCGAACAATCGAAGATCCGTGAGAAACTGATCCAAGTGTAAAAGCAAATCGAAAGTATTTTCGGGCGTTGCCAATCTTTCAAATTCCATAATACGACCAGACGCCATCAAAATTCAAACTAATTGTATTTGTTTTAATGAAACACTTTCTTGTTTGCAACTAAAAAGATATTAAAAGATAATAACCGTGTACTTCAATGCAAAATATTTATCAAATTACAATTTAATTATCCAATAAATAAGGAAACAAATATGTACATATCAATCTTTACATAATTATAAATGGTAGTTATTATTAGAACTTCTGCGAACGAGTATCTTCTCCAAGGAATTTATCTAAGGGAACCCATTCACAAATATTAAAGGACAACTCTCAATTAAGTCCCCGAGAAGGATTTTGGCCAGAAGGTGTCAGCCCAACTAAGAATTTATCAGTAAAATCGCCGTGCCAGGATGAGAAAAAAAATTGAAAGAAAATACAACGTGTATAATTAAATTACATTTTTACATTAGCAAGAGGACCTTGCTAAGAGGCAGATATCCGCACTGAACTTAAAGGAAACTCATAAACGAATTTATTATTAACTCTTGGTGAATCTTTATTGCAGTGTACTTTTAGTCTTTTTTTGTCTTGGCTCTTATGAAAATGATTAAAGGTAAACACATCACTTTTATTTTATTATTTATCTATAATTACTCTTCGCCTCGAGTTATCCATTATAATCACACTGGGATTCTAATTTTGAACTAGATAATATTATGAATTTATTGCTGCACAAAAGTAAAATGGTCGATGAGTCCAAGATTAGTTTATTTATCTGATCTACGTCCAATGTGGCATTTTTCCAACCGGGTGTCCAGTTCGAGTAAATTTTACATCGGGCTTTGAAGGGTGGAAATTTATGACGCTTCCTAAAAGGCAGGCTGAACAGAAAGGTCAACCAACCTCCCAGGACGAGGACTGTAAAATATGGAAGAATCGTACCGCGGGTGTTCGGTATTAGAAAACCTTGCGAGGCGTTGTCATTTGCGATGTGTATGTTAATACGGGCCGGGGACCTCCAACCTGTTTAGCATACAGAGAACGGACGCGACAAATGAAATTTACAAGTTTATGATAATGGTACGCCCACGAACGCCGGGTGAGATATCCTACAGTTGAATATTTTCACTCAAGCGGGTCGGATAATTTGTCTTATCTTTTGTAATTTGTCTGACTTTTAAACGACGATGCCAGATGTTATATTGGGCCCAATTTAAACTAATAGACAAAAGGCTGGTTCTGTATTGCTTGGCCTGTAAAACACCAAGTCCAAAAACTTTCCCATGAGTTCATGTAATAATTTACAGTACTACGTATTATAAGTCTCAAAATAAACATTCGTTATTTTAGGTGAATTTTTATTTTCTACTAATTCTTCCTCTTCTCCTTGTAATGTGCTTTTAACATTTCTAATATATTTTTTATTTTATTATTAATTTTGAATATGATTGAATATGACAAGGCTGAAATTGATTCTTTATGCTACTGGCACAGCGTCAAATCATTGCTCTCTCTCTCCATTCGAGTAGTCGGTCAACCACTTGCTCCGTGGAGTCGTTAGAGGGAGCATTAAAAGTGTCTTGAGTCTGGGCCAACATTTTTTTATTAATAGGACGTATTTCTTTTTGCCCTGGCTCTAGAACGTCATGAATGGACTTCCGCTTTTCTAGGCTAAAGCCAGTCCCTGAATAGATCCCCCGGTGGCCTCCTTTCAGTTGGGTGCTTCTTAGACTGTGTCTGGCTTTTAAATAATGCCCGTATTAAGGACGCCGGTATTAATCGAACACTTTTTAAACTGACAGCTCATACAATCGTATTAACAACAAGTCCGTAATAGGGGCAAAAGTTTATTTTCAGTTTTCCTGGCTACATAATATGTTCCTGCAAATTGATGTGTAGGATTTTTCTCTAAGGTTCTACAAAAGATCTGAAGATGAAAGAATTTGGCAAGTCCAACGCTAAACGTCCGGTGGATTTAAACGTTTAGGCGTTTGCTCCGGTCTACTTTAGATTACTTCGTGACCCCACCAACTAATGCGATTTATCTTCCCATTTTCTCGCGTTTTAATTACAGAACTACAGAGGTCAGTGTCCCCGCGTTATAATCGAAACCGAGAGCCATTAGTTACCGGCAGGAAGAGTTAAGTGTTCCTGTTCATTGTAAGCCCACATTTCTTAGCCAGTCACGAAACTCGAGTTTCGTGGAAAGCGACCGTTTTCGTATCCCGGCCATATTTCGTGGAAGGAAGCCCCCCCCCCCTCCAACACCGCCCTAATGACCGTTTGCAGTATCGGAAAACGATCCCGACAGCAGACCTAAATGGTGATACACGGGGATGACAATTTGGCGTGAATATTAGAATGTAAATCTTTGGATCAATTTTAAGTGCAGGTCAGATTCATTTATAGACATGCCAGCATTAGCATTACGTTGATACTCCTTAAGTATAAAAATAAATTATTATCAGAAAGAGATAATGACGACGAGGCTAACCCCAACACGATCTAACTGAGATCAGAAAAGAGGCCTGCACATAGTCCTCTACAGATCTCAGACACTAATGAATAAATAATGAAATAATAACCATATTAATTTAGTATAGTATTTATATATTTTAAGCTGCTGATTGCGCGTTATATATATTAGTATTAATAATTGTGATATAGCGGACACAATTCATACACAGAACGTACGATTAACGTTTACATGGCATTTTGAAACGTAGGAATGCGCGGCCTACCATGACAGCTACACGTCAAATTCAAACTGTCACTCGCTGTTTCAAGGCTAGTGTGCTCCTCGAATCACTCAGAGAGAGGTATATATATATATATATATATATATATATATATATATATATATATATATATGGAATAACGTGTTCAACTTGTCGCTCAAGGAAACATTAGCTATTCAATTTCGTGACGGCGTATTGTGTTTTCGTTACTTGATACCCTCAATATTCTCTTGCAACACCGGTTTACTGATCTACGCATTTGCTTTTTTAAAGTACATAAAGATCTGTAATAAGCTGATAAATGCAAGTATACTAATTATACTTTAGTGGCAAAAAGTGTAAGGGACATACCCGAACTCGCTTGTAATAGAATTCGTACAGCTCGGTGATTGGGACCTAGAATTCTACAGATTTCAGCTGGCTACTGAAAATCGTAGCACGAATTATAATTAAGTATATTTTTTATCGCTATTTTCATAGTCCGCTTTCGCCGTACGGTTGAACTCCTCCTACACAACAAATCTTCAAACGGACGTAACGTCGCCATTGAATTCCGAGTTACCTCATTTCAATTCCCCGGTGCTGAAAGGAGAGTTGGACCAGAAGGGCATTTTGGGGGGATGGGAATCTTTTCTCCCCAGGCTAAAAAGCTCTAGAGAGGAGACCGTGGATTTGCTGACACTGCCCACTGTGTCAATACGAGAGAACACACCTTTGAACGGCCCCAGTGAGCTCCTGCTGCCTTCCAGTACTCTTGGGCTCTTTACAGAACCCACGTTTCAACAATACCCGCCTGTTGCTCGGTATCTGTCTATTATCATTAGAAACTTGTTTAATGAAACAACGGAAATGTCTTCCTAACGATGAATCTTACTCAATTAAATAAAAACCGACAGCAGGGTAGCTGGCTTATATGCTGAAATGAGCCGAACTCTATTACAAACTGAAGCCTGTCAATTCTAGGTCTATCCACTTCTTGGCGACAGCTTCGATATACACTATGAAAAAATTCAGTATCACACTAACCGAACCTATATGGATGGCCAGTCGTTCAAAAGCAATTTTAATGTGTCTTTTGTTATACAAATTTTGATATCACACAATTAGGATGCTTATTGCTCTGGAAATAAGCGGAAATGTAAAAGCCAACAAAATAATCAAGGTGCGAGAGAAATGTGAAAAAGGAATTTAAAACGCCCGCAATTGGGTAGAGCCGGTAAACCCGGTCTTCTTCTTTTTTTTCCAAATGCCTAGTCCTCTCATTAGAAGCGGCGCGTCTAAATTCGAGCTAATTGGAAAGGAGAATCCAACTCGGCGACTCAATGTAACAGAAGGATACTAAACTTCTTCCTTTATTGCGCCCCGCCCCTGTATGTAACAGAATTAACAGCTAGGAACTAGAAACAACGTTGGGGACAAAACAAAAATATAAACTTTCAGACTTGATAATATCCTGTGTTATTGCATGTTCAATTATTAATTTGATGGACACATTAGAAAATAATAATTCCATCAGGATTCCACCGTCCAACAGGAAGGAGGTTGGACAACAAGCAAAAATTTAGTCTTGACATGGGTCGGCATATCACTTAGTTGAAAAATGTTTAAATATTCCATTTCGTCCCACCGATCAGGTATTCGGCCGACGGGAGAATTCTAAGTGGAGACAGACTATTGTCGGAGTGAAGGGTTTTAACACATGCATTGGGGGGAGGGGGGAGAGATGTCCACACGTCACTCAGACGTCCTATTCAACCTTTTAACGGCATTGAAACCTGAAACGTCTCTAACGGGGCCCGGGAAATATTTAAGCTTCCGATCACCAAATGCGCCCGTCAATGCATTTTCCATTTAGTTCTGGCGGCGAGTTCGGAGGGATTAAAAATATAAAATTAAACTTCGAAGGCTTTTTCTCAGTGCCTCAGTCTTCACATCCTGCGAAATTATATTTCCAAACATCATAAAGTTCAGTTTTAAAACTTCATAATTTGATTATATAGGACTTTTTCTGCCCGCCGTTTTATTATTAACTCATATCCCTTCCTTTTACTGTCAAACAACTCCGAGTCGATAGGGTAAATACATATAGAGATGTCATGGTACACATATTCTAATTAACAAGCTAGTGAGGAAATGTTTGTGTTTGCGGTCGAAAAGCTATGTTCTTTTTTTATCTGTCTGATAAGAAGACGTACTTGAAGAATTGTGGTGCGAGTTTTTCGTAATTGTAATTGTCGTAATTCGATCGAGGAGGTCAGTTACAGGGACAATGGGGCCAAGAAGAAGGGGAGTAAGATTTCATGCTGTCGGTTGAGCGGGCAGCTGAAGATGGATGGCGTGTCACACACTAACCACTGCCGCGTCAACATTATGCCCTCATAAATAACACTCCCGAACTAGAATAGCCCGGCTCAAATTTGAAATGTGGTCGAAACGTCTTATTTTCTACCAATGGATCTCTGGTAAAATGGGGGCACATCTTAAATTTGGGAATAAAATGCAGTTCAGTGCGGAAGGGAAAACTGGGATTTTATACAATTTTGTTCCTTCTTGGAACCGATTTGAGTGTTAGGAAACATTTAATCGCAAGAAACGGGAAAGGGGAGTTTACAACAGGTTTTGTAAATGTCAAATTTGACGGTATCTCGTCGGGGCGTTCGAAGCGTGTATACCGAATTGAGGCGTTAAAGAAGGTTCCCCTCACCCCCAAGAGTCGATTCCAGAAGGCGAAGGACCCTTATAAGCGCCGGCGAGACCTTTTCCGATGGCCGGAGGGAGTACCTCGCCCTCGTTCGGGACCTTTTTGGAAGGGACGCCCGTAAAAGAAGCCGCCCCCGTCCCCGCTCCCGCCCCCGCGACCTGACCTTTTCGGCCCCCGGGTATACGGCCTCTCCTACCAGCCCTTGAAAAAGCGGTTAATCCCCGTTAGGATTTAGGATATAACATGGGGACTCCAGCCATTTTACTACCCAGGATCGAAAAAATATACAACTGTACATGTCACTAATTAAAAATTCAATAGTATCATGCTATAAGAAACACCCGATTCATCATTTTCAAAAAATTACAAATTCAATTTTTTATTTACTTCCTGGTTGATTAATATGAATATATTAGATATATAACATAAGTTGTAATATTTTAGTAGAACAATAACAGAAACTGCTTAACATTGCACGAACATTCATGGTACCATATAAATATGCGTATTTATATTTATGAGATTACTGACAAGATTTATATATTATTGTCTAACGATCTAAGGGACGTTAGAATGTTTTTTCTCCACCTTCTGCTACTATAGTTGGTTTGCTAAATCAGTGAAATAAATTTTGTTTAAAAACATTTGTCGGTTGTATTAAATGGAAGATACGAATCGTGATATTGCCCCGCTCATTGAATTACAACGTCCGTATTTCGATTATTAGGACCAAGTCGCTATTTTAAATTGGGCGTCGCGTCCACCTACCCGGGCGTGGCTGGGGTTGAATGTGAACAAGTCCCCGATGACGTTAAGCCCCCTTCCCCCCGTCCCACTATCTTTATCAGCAGGCGAAGAATATTAATCGCCCTTTCTTCGAAAATAACTTTCTGAGTCAGACAGAACCCCCGATCGCAGACACGGACGTGACGAAACATCCTCGACACGAAAGGCAAGCAGACCTATGACGGTGGACCTCATGAAAATTCCAATTACTTCAATGTATATTTATGTATCATCGAGTACACCTGTTCATTTGGGTCCGATAAAGAATCCCGCCGGGACACGAGTACAACAGATAGTGTCAGTTATATGCAACAAATTTTCTATTATATAACCACCAATAATCTCTAGGAAAAACGGAAATGAATCATATATTTAAAAAGGACAGACACCATTAGCATTAAACAAGAATTTAGGAGAGCTATTATTTTTAATATCTACTAACCGCAGTGACATTTGTTGTGAACTATGAATCTACTCGACGATTAACCCAAGGAAAATAATTTGTTCCAGATACAAATTTCGCATGCTGTATTTATAGCGTTTAATGCTAAACTAATGAAGGTGTAGCGACGTCAGACAATGTTTCAACTCTCTTGAAAGCCGATTTAACGAGGGCGTCATCCCCAGAGTGTTGTAGGCGTTTGCATCTCGGCCGAGTCGCCTGTAATAAGTAAGGTAAGAATAGTCGACATCAAGGTCCGATGCAATCTAGCTGCAAGGTCGCGTGAATAATAAATAACGGTTTAAAAATATACACGCGCTGTATTTTCTGCGAAGGTTCCATTAAGTTTGATCATAGTATGTCTCAACAACGGTAGTACCGGAAGAGTCTCTGCTGTTTAGAAAGAACATCCCGATAATAGGTCCAATAGTAAAGCTACTGCATTCAGTGTAGAAATATCTTTCTCGGCTATATAACCATTACCGAAGGGTAAGAACTCCCGTTTGGAATTGAGGAAGCGTGTCCGGCACAAAGATAAGGCACCGAATTATTACCAAACTTTTCAGGAACTCGACGGGAAGTGAATGCGAATGAGCGTTTTCGATTCAACTCTATTTCCTCCAGACTCCTTCCATTACCGATAAATTGCTATTCTACAACGGCGGAATAGAAAAAATTCATAAGTAATTGAACTCCGTGTTAAATGCACAGGCCTGAGACATTAGTTCAAGAAAATGAATGCAGATTTGTTTAAAGAGATAATTCTTAGAACTAGTCCAACACACAGACCTAATTAATTTTAACTATTAAATCTCGATGATGGGATGTTCAATAATAAACCACGAAATTACTACTAATTTTTCACAAAAAAAGAGAAACATTTCAGCTGAAATACTAAAAATACCTAGCGACAAATATACAACACTATAGCCCCATAAATTGTGAACTGAAGGTGATCAAGATGTTATATTGCGTCAGAGGTAAGCATTGTAACATTCAACGAGGGTTATCGCACTTCCTGTAATACATATTGTTTTGTAAGCAGCATATTTCCTAGAACTCATTATAAATCCCATTGTGTACATTTATCGGTACGGTCTGATTTAGCAGGTCGCTTATTTCAAGTTTCTGGTCGCCGCCAGTGAAATATGTTTGAACTGTTCGGAAACGGGGGCTCTATTATGCGAGTTTCGGCGTCTGTAGAATAGAGGCTGGCCCACTGGGGGGTAAAAGGCTTTGGTTGGTAATTTATAGTTGTCGTGTCGTGCGGGTCTGCGGACCGGGCGCCGTTTGTCATCTGTCTGAACTCTTTTCCGCGCCGTAGGCCCGCTGATTCATTCCGAAGAAGAAAACAGTCCCCAGCACTGGGAGGCGCTCCGGTTACCCGCGAAATGGGGATTTTCCAGACTGACGACCCACGCCCTGGTGTTCCGCAGAATGGAAATCTAGCGGAAAAATAACGACTTTTCCCGCACTGCCCGAACAATTTCAATGTCCTTATTCTCAATTATTAATAAGGCCGAGGGGGTCTTCAGGATCTCGGAGCCCTGAAGCATTATCTACTGAGCTATGCCAAACCCAATCTCCGGTGATTTTGGAACTCCCGATGAATTATTTAATTAAATCATCAGGGCGCCAATCTGAAGATCCCAGCTTAAAATTTCGCAACATTTATACTTTAAATTTTGGAGAAATGATGCTGTTTCATTTTCGATTCATCAAAACTACGGGCTTCGTGGAAAGCCGACACGCTTAAGTGCCTCAAAATTTTACTGAAGAATTCAACTGATGGTGGCGAGGAACCGAAACCGGCCATGCGTAAGTCAATTGTCCTTTCTAAATCATGTATTATAATATCAAATAAATTTAATAACACACTATAAAAATAATACGAATAAGCACTCTAGCTTATTCTATCCCAACACTATTTTATTGGTAGTTCATGGATGTTTTCTAGTAAAAGAATAAATGCTTTTGTAGGAGATCAATATATTGATCCTGCACTTTCATCGGTTTTCCCAGCCCGTAAATAACGATAGAAATCAACTAAAGCGAAGGCGGCCAACTATCATTTATTAGCTTATATTGACTCTCCGGTCTACTGCCCTGATAAATGACCCTAATAGTTGGGAAGCGGTCCCAAATAGAATTTGTTCGTTTTGTTGGAGCCGGCAAACGCAGAATAAACTATTGAAAATATTCAACGTAAGCAACGCCGATCAAATTTAGTCGATTTAAATGGAGCTCGAGCGGCTTGAAAGGTGTTCTGCTGAATGCATCGAAATGTATCGAAGTAATTTACTAACGTTTTCAAAATCAGAAGGCCAATATATTAAGAACTAGCGCATGTAAATAGATAAATAAAAATCTCGTGGCCACGTACGTTTTTATTATCTATGGTGTCCCGTAATTAGTATGAGATTTAAATGTGAACTTGAAAGACGCAGATGAGAATAATGTATTAAATACAAAAATGAAGACATAGAAAAATAATTAGAGGGAAAAATTTCCAGTTGACAGGAAATTCATTTTTTTCCGATTTAACGAAGCCCTAATATTTTCGGTGACCCAGACACCTGTTGAACGTAAGGAGCTTTCTTTTGTTAGTTTTCCCAGCGAATTTTCGACTTTAAAATGTCCAATAAATTAAACTGAGTTTTACTTCCCACAAACTTGGTGAACAAAATAGTGAAATGTACACTAACTGTTCAAGGAAGTGTACAGGTCGGACAGCAAGGACAATTTACAATGGATTACAAAAAATGATTGTAGAACTAAGATCAAGTTCTACAGCTCTACAAGCTCTCTGTAGAAGAACGGTTGTTCAACTTCAATAATGTGAGAAGAAAATCTTTTATTGCTTTTTCTATGCTGATAGGACACATGTATCTAAACTTACTTAATGAATATATAAATACGCACAATTGGATATTTTATTTTTATGATAAATTATTTTCGTATACATTTTCTTGTATCTTGTGCCCGTAGTACATGTCGTTTAGGATTTATTGTTGGGAAAGTAATTCGCACGTCTGGTCCCTTCAAAAGGGGTCGAACTATTGGGAGTTATCTTGGTAAAAGGTTGGGCAGTTTCCCCGACTTTACGAGGCACTCCCAGGGTCGTAGTGGACGCCTCGAAAGGCGTCTCCGGGCGGCCGACCCTTTCAATATAATCAACTGATTATAGTCTTTCAAAACCCGACCCCGTTTCCGAAAAGCCCCATAATATACACTCCTACACTTCGGGACCAATTTGCATTATGTCACCTTCTTATTCGATGGAACATTGAATAAAATATTTAATCATAAGTGTGTAATATTTTGAAAAACCAGCTGGTAATACCAGTTGATTTGAAATAATTGATAGCATAAGTTAACATTTTAGAATTTTAAAGATAATGCACCTTACACTGTGATGTATTTCCACTCAGTGTAGATCATGCGTGTTTCTCACTAAAAACCTCAGTTAATAATGCTTTGAGTGCATTATGCATCACTTGTTGCTTGCACTATCAATTAAGCACTACAATACATCTACAGTGAAAGTACTAAAATATAGGTCAGTAAGAGTAAAAAAAAAATATTTGGATTTCGACTTTTTCCCCGTTCCGTTTCTTCCGCTTTATTACCCTTCCCGTCGCCCCTTTCACTTTCTTATTCCTTTCCCTCCATTCATCTCTCGCCCTTTGAAAAGGCGACAAAAGGGCACAACCGACAGACCAGGACTGTCTTTTTTGGGCGGGGACGTCCACCCCAAAAGAATCCTTTCAAGGAAAAGGGAGGCACCACACAGAAGATATATCCGGTTTCACAAGCGGGACATTCTGGATATATCTTCGTCTATTTATAACATGTACGATACACCTCTTGGCTAAACCAATTTTGTCACAAAATTAACTCGGGTTTTCAGACGCTGGTTACCACTTATTTAAACCTAAAGGAGTACTCAAACAATACTATAAAATAGCATGGATGTAATAATAAAGTTGACTAATAATTCGATCCCGCATGTTCTCATATTTTATAGTAGTTATACTTCAGACTAGTGAGATGTTATGTCTCAATAAAAATATATGAATAGCTACTAGAGAACTGTTCGGGTGAGAGGTGGCCATAGACCTAATTCTAAATCCTTAACTACGTACAAAATATTTATATTCTGTACCGTAGTCGTTGGTATGGATTCGGAAAGTGGGTTAATTTTTTTAAAAATGCTTAATATTCGTGCCAACACACTTTCGAGGTCTGGTGAGCAAATATTCCAAGGAATCGTCCCTATCGATAGGCCACATTTTTCCTCTCCGGGGCTAACGAACGCAGAAAATCCCGCCGGACTAGAGATTTACAAATGTTTGTCAGTTGTATTTAAAGAACGCGGATAGCGGCTCGCGTTCCCTTTTGGAAGTTCACCAAAAATCTGCTAGGAATTTGTGGCTTTTTTTTCATTTTTTAAATGTCAATACTGTCGCTGTGAAATCAACGACCAGTCTAGTTTGTTGAATATACAACGTACGTTGAACATTCCTTCCCATTACTGTACTATTTCGCTATAGAAATTTATATTTCATTTATATTTGACTTTAGTACTAGTAGAATAGGAGTTTCGAGCAGCAAGATAGTACTCATATCTTCACTTGTTAGAATTTCCGCCTTCACTTCCGTATTTGGACCTAACGCAGACAGTTTTCAGTACTCACTATAGTGATAAAGTTCCAAACCTTAATGACATTAAGTTATCGAGTTTTCCTGTATTCTGAGATCTTAGATGAATGAATATTGGGCAAGTCACGGTTTAGTGACAACAAGAGATAATTAAAATATTCCCAGATTTATATAAGCCTGATGGATTTTTGTCATTATTAAATATATATTGTGTACATTTTTAGTCATGTTATATGAGTACGTCAATGTGTTTAGGAACAATATTGTGAGGCATCGATTACAAGGGAGCACCCGAGAAGAGCTGCAAGGAAACTAACGCACCTTGTACTTCTGCGTGTATACTTGTCGCGATTCAAGGCCTATAAATTTGAATTAAAAGCCGACTGTACACGAGAACGCCGTGGCCGAGATCCAAATGTCTCTTCTCCTGTATCACGCTTGGCTCGGGCCGAGGAGTGACCGAGTAAAAATAAAATTGAACCGTGTGCAGGAAAAACACAAACACAGGCGCTGTTAACGCCACGCGTCGGAATCCCTCTCCTTCCTCTAAATAATTGGTCCCGCGTAAATACTCGTGTTGACTCGACTGACCCCAAATAAAATCCGAGCATCTATTAATTCGAGAATATTTGTTGTCGATAAACCCTACCCCCCCTCCCATCCGTTAATTTGTCGAATTAATTAAAAGCTCGGATTTGAACGAGACGCAAAACGTCCATTTGCAGACTAACTAATAAACCTTTCCGCCCATACTTTCATTCGTTAATTGATATGTTCTAAAAAACAACTACTGTTTAAAAAATTTTAAATTTTAACGCAGTTTAATTAACGCAAATTAACAGTGTTAATTGTGCTGGTTATAAAATAAAAGTTGCTAATTCGCATGAACATAATTCTCTGGATGGCTACCTCCAGAAGAGTATCTTTCATACGCAAATAAATTAGTACAACATATGATACATATAGAGGCGCCTTTAAGAGATGGAACTAGTAATAGTTCCGAATTGCCGGAAGAAGACAACAGCCAGGAGTCCTCCAGCCTGAAGGACTCCTGGCTGTATCATGTAAGTAATGCCGCTCTTGAATGAAGTAAGAATATTGGTTAAGTAGGGGTTCCACCCAGACTCGATTTCACCGGAAGTTAGTGCTAGATAATAGATTATACTGCTTTATTTTTACAATAGAAAAGTCTAATGTTATGCTAAGCGTATACTTTGCCGTAAGATTAATTCGATGGTGCCATAGAAGGGCTCTTCGAGGTTTTTCAATTAGACCAGCTGAGAAGAGAATTAGTACTAGACGCACGTTTTATAAGCACTCTTACAGACGGGTACTCGCTTAAAGAGGGACGGAGGCCTCTCAGGGAGGTCTTAAGAGGCTCCAAACAGGGAGCGTCACGGGGACATACGCGCTCGGAGGAACTATTCATATTTGGTGCCGGGGTTTTTACAATGACTCTCAATGAACGCGTGAGTGACTTGAATCTCTGAATCTAACGGGCCTCTAAGCTACTTTGGAAATGCTACACCTGAAGTGCGTAATATGCGCGCACACGCGTCACGCGTGTTATCCAAAGAGACGAGCAGATGTTGGAAGAAGGTAAAAACAAAGGAAATGCATAACCGAAAAGGTAATATTCTCAGTAATATGTTCCGTGGAAAATTCTTACTGGGAAGAATCAAACTTCTTTGTGCGATCGTATCATGTAAGTAATGCCGCTCTTGAATGCAGTAAAATTGTAAGATACACATTAGGATTAGTGAGATATTTAACAGGTGCCATACATTCAGGATACCATACCTCTCTACTGATGGAAGGCTACTGAAGATGGCGAGAAGAAGAAAGCGATCTAACAAGATCAAACTAGCGAATGGAAAGAGATTGATTATGAACGGTGCGTTAATTAGTAAGGATTTAGGCAAATGTAAAAAGAATTGAGGGACTGATCATTCGATTATTTTTCGATTTTTCAACGCAATTTGTATTCCGGGAACGCCACAATTTTTTATTCAGACGTTTCCATAAAATACACGCCTCCGACAGAAATGAGAGAGTATGGATTTCAATTGAGGCGCAGTCATTTATCACTCCGAACCGAACGGCCCTTATGGGGCCGGGCTAAAAACAAAAAGGTTCTCCCTCCACAGCTTTCGGCCACCGCGGCGCCTGCAATTACTCGCCCGGTGTCTGCACGAACTTGAAAAAAGCAGAAAAAGGAATGAAACTAAATTGCACAGCGATACCTTTGTAGAAACACTATTCACGATCAATAGACAATTTTGTACATGTATAAGTACCAGTCGCGAGGCAGTATTGAGAGTAAAACTTCAATACTTCATAAAGTCGGAGCAGAAAAAAAAATTAGAAACAGTATTTTCTGTTGCAATTTATTTCTAGTATTCGACATGTTTAACATTAGACAAAATATGGCATTGGAATATTGCCAGAATTCTTCTAGCAGCGGTAGAATATCCTGTATGAGAGGCTTTCTTGTCGTTTTCAGTTTGTTATATAAGGAATTTTTGAACGTGAAATTGAGTTTGGAAGGTCACACTGAGGGTCACACCGTAAGCTAACACAGCATGGCCTCAGCGTGGGCGGACATCTGGAACCCACCGTATATGGGCACAGAATGTGAATTATTATCGAATTTTTCACACTTTCAAATTCACTTCAGAGTGCATGAAATATCAGTACATATATTAAGTATGTTTCATAATGTTTGAATAGGAAATTTATAGCACAATAGGAAGAGGATGATGTCGTTAATTTATATATACATCCAAAAATATATATTGGAAATTAAATGTTAGGTTAGCAGAAGGTAAGGAACTCCAAATAGTGAAGAACCAAAGAGTAATAAATTGTTGATTATCATCAACAGGCTTGAGATTGTAGCTGTGCTGTTGGATATAAAACGATTTAACGATTTAAAACCTATCTAAGCGATAATTAGATTATCCAACGAATCTGATGATTTGAATATATTCACATCGCAATATAACGGCGGTAGGGATATTTCACGCGATGTTTACTTTATTCATTATGAAATAAGAGACGTTAAGTGGACATAAAATGTAAAATTTCTCGGCTAAAATATTCATTTCGCTCATAATATGAAGGAGACCATCCCTAAAGGAAATGTCCACTTCAATTCCGGAGATCGAGGTCGTATATTCAGCGGTAACCACAGCAGAGGCTGGGCAGTTGGCCAGCTCGGGGTAAATTAAGCTGCGACGACGGCCAAATGAGGAAACCGTTAACTGCATGAATTTAGGCAGGTCCTTTCCCCAGGATACTGGTTATGCCTGGAATTCAATCGCGGCTCTGAGTGGCCGTGATTCGGTAACATTTAAGACTTGTAAAGGCCAGAAACAAAAACGCGGGTCGTTACAGCGCACAGTTTCGTCGTTATTAAGTTCCGAAGTGTTTCGGAACTAGAGACGTTCCATCGATAAATGTTGTCCGGAGCGAACAGGAGTGGCTTTGGCCTCAGCGGCCGTTCGTGATTTTTTTCAGGGCCCTCGAGGAAACTCAGAAGTGGGGTTCGTCCCCGCTTGGAAACTGGCTCCCAAACTGTTTTGTATTCAGTGGGGGAGAACCGCGGTGGAAGGCGGGGAGGGAGGCAAACGATATGGGTCTTCCACGTGTTCTGTAGTCGAATACATCTGGGAAATTTTACTAGGATCGAATTACAGGCGTTTTTACTGTCCGCGACGAATAGCTTCGCCGTTTACCCAACAATTGACTGCCACATAACTTTTTCGTACGGAGCAATTTTGTACGGAATATTTATATGTTGGATCTCGAATTCAAGAATATTGGGTCTTGTAGAATCATATCCAGAAGGATAAGATAGGCTTGGATACTAACTAATTTTTTTGTTATTATTTTCTTTGTAATATGTTAGGTATAATTACATTCAGGCCGTTTGATATAGAAACCTATTGTGCTTATGTGTTATATTCTGTAAAAGTAACATTTGCATAACGGTCGCAGATAAAATTTTTCCAATTTCCTTATGCCCTCCAGTTCCTTCCGAACACGATATTATGTAAGATATGTTTCCTGACAGTTCGTACCAAATCACCGTGACTCTCGTATTGCTTGCTATACATATCTCCCTTTCATGAGCGAGGAAGTGGAAAGTGAGAGAGTAAACGGTGACAGGGAGCACTCGATTGTACTTGGCAATCAAAATCTCGGAAGTTGCTCCATCCAATTATATTCAACGCGGAGCCCGCAATTCAGCTATTTTTTTTCGACCCGAGATAAGGGCAACGAGGCCAACGAATATTACCCGGGTTGATTGACCCCGTTTCCTCTTCTTTCCTTACATTTTCCGAAAGAATTAACAGCGTACAAAACTCTCTCTCTCTTTATATATATATATATATATATATATATATATATATATATATATATATATATATATCGCGTTCAATCGATCCAGCGTGGACTCCGCAATTTAAATTGATTATTAATTTCTTATTATATTGCCATGATAATACATAATCGGCTCAAATAATTGGGATTTATCCCCGATAAATTGCATTATAACTATATATTATTATTACCCTTAATCGCAGGAAATACGAAAATTGATACCAAGCCCGGTCGGGCAGGAAATTAAACATGTATTCTATAAATTGATCTGCATTCCGATTTGAGCTTATGTACACGTTAATTATGAATTTGTTCTTACTTTTATTACTTATTACTCCCCCCACCGGGCGCAGGGGCTGAAGTAAAGTGGCCAATGAACTTTAATTGACGGAAGAAGCGGAAAAAAGTCACTAGCGACATGAGGTTATCACTAATGTACCAGTGCAGGTATACATGAGGTTGGGATTGCTTGATTTGACCTTGTTTATCTTTGTTAACATTGCTATTTATAAAAACATTCCCTTTAGCAGGGTGGCCTAGAGGTAGCAGATAGGGACGGGGGTTGCGATAAGACCGGGAGTGTTAGGACCGAGCGAGGGGCGGTCGGCACTCCTCCGGCCCTCGGCCCTAATGAACACCTGACTGAGAGGCCTCCTCCTCCTCCTCCTCCCTCCCTCACCTCCTCCTCCTCCTCCTCATCCTCCTCCTCCTCCTCCTCATCCTCCTCCTCCTCCTCCTCCCCCATCGATTTTCTCGCCCGCCAACACCGCCTTCTCTTCGCCCCCAACATCCACCTACCTACCTGCCTGCCCGCCCGCCTCCCATGCATTATGCAGACTCTCATATCCTCCTGGATCCTGTGATCCGTTCCTGGACCGCGGGCGATATTAAATTAAAAGACCCCCACTTTTTTTTTTGAAAGACCGAAGTAACGTATTGGCGTCGTCGGCATAACAGGGGATTTTGAGAAACGCGGCCCGAGGAAATATGGGACGTGTCGAGCGCATGTTCTATCTTTTTTTCATTATCTTACCACTAAAATCCCTGACAAGACAGTTTCCTGTGCATGATAAAGCAATATTGATATTTCAAATACGAGGGTGATAAATTCGCGGAACAAATTACTTGCAACACAATACATTAAAAATATTCGATGGATACCACAACCATCGTTCCTACATCGGTGGATATTAACTACTCGATTGGATGGGAAATATTACAAATGTTTTCAAGCATAAACATGCATTAACTTTTCCTTTCATGATATGTGTGTTCAAACTTTCGAAACATTAACGATTAATGTGTTAAAAAAAGTATTACGGTATTTATCGCCGTATTGGCGTCTTACAATATTTATTACGCAAGTGAAGTCGTCCTAGGGAATATAATGAAAATTGATTAACTACACCTGCAAAAGTTTAATAAGTGGCGAGGCCTTTGGTAATTTCATTCAATAATAATTCTTAAGACGGAGATTAATTTCAACTTATTTAAGAAAACCTCTCTCTCCGGGAGCAGGCCCTAATATAGAACGGGAGGGGGGCAATTAATTAAGCGCTCGGAAAGCAGAACCCAGACCGAGCATTATTAAATCCCCGAATAATAGACCGGGGGCGGGGGGAAAAAGCGCCGATAAACGGAGTTGACACACTCGTTCGGAAACTAATTAATATTTCAGTCAAGACTCCTTTTGTAGAGGAAAGGCGACCGGGAAAAACCGTTTCCCTGCGCTTAAGTTTCCGCACATTTCCAGCCTTCAACCGAATTTACGTAGAACAGAAATTTATGAATCGAACGTCGAAAGGCGACAGAAAATCGATGTATGATTTTCTAATAAATCTCCTATTTAGGGATGTTGACAGTGGTTTAACAGACGAGAATTTCAATTCTGTTCATATTTAAATATTTCAGGATTTTTCACTCCCTGAGAGTGTAGTATAGTTGTAGATAGTCAATTTTTTGTCCGTTCAATTCGGCAGGTACTTTGATAAAAAAAAAGTGATAGGGGTAAACTAGATTAGGAGGCGGCGCCGCCAAAGTTAATTGGCGTCCCGGGGGCCGGTCATGCCAAAACCACGTTAAAATTCGGCTCGTTCACTCAACCCTTCGGTGCGGAGGTTGCTTAATATGGGCATTAAGCCACCACCCGTTGGATGGGACGAGTATTTCCCCCAGTATTTTTTTTTTACACTGGAAACAACAACTCCATTCTGGTGTTGTATGCGCAATAATAATAAATATTAAACCGTAGTTTATACATCCGTATAAGGAAAACTATGTAACAACCAATAAGTATTAAAAATTTAATTTATACATATTTGTCGTGGTAAATATACTAAAACCACTCTTGAGATATTCCTCCCTCAATGGCTTTCGCATTTCTGTTGCCGATGTAGCGCCGTGTAACTCCTCTGTGACTGACAATTTGCAACTCCAAGATTGACTCAAGTTTACAACTGAATACGGGACTTGGGACCGAGACTCCGGAACCCTCGGGGAAACAGATAACTTAAATTGACCGCAAACTTCAATTGTAGAGTCTCCGGCCGAATAATCTTCTCTGCCGTGATCGAAATGCTTGTTCCACTGTTGGGAAATTTTATATTAAACGTTTCATTGCCCACAACCGACTGAAGCTCTACACTGTTTTCTTATCTGGAGCCTCGAAGCTGCAAAACTCTCGAACCGCGTACATTTTATTTAAGAATATAGGAAAACTTTAGTGCGTTTAAAATTTTTACCCTCCGTCGTACCGACGGGAAAAGGAAAAATCCCTGATATCGCAAATAAGCGACGCCTGGCTATTGCGCGGAACAACGCGGTCAAATTTATCGTCGCGGCGTTCGGCCCCGGCACCGATTTACGGTTTTCCAATAACGGTTTTTTTTTTCGCCCGCCCTAAAGGTCAAACAATAATTGGATACGCGCTCCCGGTTTAAATAATATCTCTCGTTGAGGGCCGACGGCATTTCTCCGCTCCCGGGCCCGGTGGCCGGGGAAATTACGGAGCTCCTGAATACCTGGGAAAGTCGGAAAAGCGGTGAATAACCGAGTTATGGACCTGCGAGGACCGATCGCTGGAAAATTACGGGCCGGAAATGAGCTCGGCCTCGTAAATGCACTAATGATCCGGGATCGTAAATTTCTAACCAACTTTACTGTTCTCCGCCCTATTGAAGTTTCTTTTCCTCTATATTCCCCTATTCTATTCCTGAAATTCGAAATCCCCGACGGATATATTGATTCCGTAATTCTTATGCACTTACTCAAATATGTATGAAAATTTTCTATCTGCCGGATACTCGGAACTCATACATAAATGAACCACTTAACAGTAATACCTCATAACATTTCACCAATATAATGGGTGAAGTGTAAAGATTCCACATCAATACTGTATAATATACGTTGGCATTTAAGGTAAAAATATGTTTTAAACCTTTTCTGATTTTCGTCAGATGAGATATATTGAAAAATATTTTATATTTGAAAGGATGAGAGTCAACATTTTATTGTAAATAGTGGAAGAGATGCTAAGAATAGCAATCGCCAATACAAACTTTTCCTACCACTTGCTTTATTATTTGAACGGTATTCTGAAAGGAATTCCATCTCAAATGTATACATACTGTATGCATTCGGGTATATTTTCATTCGTCTACTTCTTATTCCTCCGTGCCACGAAGGAACTATTTTAGACGGTGCAAATAGAAGACATCGTCATAACTAAGTTCGCTGCTTTCTAACGGGCATTTCCTTCATGCAGATGTATGACGCAAATTGAATGCCGGGAAGTTAATAACTCGGCAGGAATGCGTATTAAACTTTACAAGCAGGCGGGTGACTCTGCTTCTGTTCATGAAGTTATTAGTTACGAATAAAAGTGAATGATCCGACGATAATAACGTTATATTGGTAGTTCAAGTTTACTTTCAGAAAGTGTTTGTCTTTTAGAGTTTACTTGGATATCAGAAACGAGGAATACATTGGACATGTTTCTATTAATGTATTGCATACATGTAAATGCCTAATTCAGAGATATTTAAAAGCATTTGAATCTCTAAATTTCTCCTTAGTTGAGTGACAGGGATAGTTATCACACCATCGTCAGTAGTCTAGAGTCTAGACATGTCCCCTTGTTTGTAACAGACATCTTGAAACGTAACAGAAACTTACAGAATTGAGCGCGGCAACATACAAAGCAAGTAATTTTTTAACCCCGCAAAAACTGCTAACAAGTGAGTTCAGCATAGTTTTTCGGTAATGCGATTTACATTCAGATGTTTCTACTTCCATAAAAATAATTCTGTCACCCAAGAGATAGTCGAAAACAGGAGGGAATATTTTTCATTTCATTAAAGCCGGCGGACGGCTTATTTCTCCGCAGCGGTCTTAAAGAAGCCAGCTCACGAAACTCGCCGTTTCTTTAAGACTGGCGCATATATATTCGGCACGGCGTCCCGTCGAGGGGGGAGTATGAAACGCGACCGACAGGGTCTCTGTTTTATCCCCGCCTGAGCGGTACCGCTCTGAGGATTTCAGGGTACAAAGCTCCTTTGAAAAAAAATATGAAGCATCGTACCGAGGAAGCGAGAGCGCCCCCCCTCCTGCCATTTGCCGTCGGAGTCATTTGCAATTTGAGCGCGGCCGACGGAAGCCGCCGGTAGGCAATTATTCAGTGAATTTCCCGTCCTGAGAATTCCAATTTACGGGCCGAATGATAAATAACGTTTGGCCATTGTACCCCCGGGGGACATGACTAATGCCCTTCCGCTATGCATTCCAAATGGTACACTCAAGAATTTTTAATCCGAAGCATACATCGTGGCCAACAATTCATATGTTAAATGCATTACTATGTCTTGACTGTCCATTTATTTTTTGGCCTCCAAATCGACGGAATATTATATTTCATGGGGGCCAACATATTTCTATACGCCCTGTTCTTCTTGCTGGTCAAAGATATATTTTATTAATTTAAGATGGCACCCGAGTAATTAATTATTAGTTATGTTATCTATAGTATAACCGAGTGTGTCCCGAGTGTTACGACCCCAATGTAGTATGCATACAGAGCAAGAATCGGACAGTCCCTACAGTGCAATATCACTTAAAATAGGTGCCTGGAAACGGGGAAAATGTAAGAAGAAAGGAAGTCATCATTCTTTATTCCCCCTGTTATATATATATATATATATATATATATATATATATATATATATATATATATAACTCGCGGTCCCGCTCGTGCCCAACACGCCCGGACGACAGGTTTAGTAGAGCCGGCGAGATAAAACTCACGTTCGGAAATTAAGTTTTAAAAGTGGGCAATAAACAAAACTGATAATGGAAATTTATCGCCGGGAGAAATGCCGGCAGGTTCCTCCTTGTCCGTAGGCGCCACGACTTATTAATAATCCGCCCGAGTGAGCACTCCTTCTTGCCTTTTTCCTACTTTCAGAACTCGTACAACACCTGTGCAGATCGGACTAAGATATTTCACTAAAACTTTGTGTTATTCTCAGAATCGCTTCTATATTTATTATGTCTCATTATATTAGTTGTTTATTTCCCTTTTGATGGAATGAAATATATTCCGAGAGGAATATCTGCTTATTAAAATTTATATACGTTGGCCGTGATACTGCATTCGTTTTTGGTTGAATTCTTATATTCCAGTAACAGTCCAGTTTGCAGAAAAATATACGCACTGTAATAATTAATCAAAGCTCGAAGGAACACTATATTTTAATATTATGCTAGCTGTGAGTTACGATTCCAATATGGAAGTGTGTCACTGAGAGGGAAGAATTGTGGCTAATGCGACAGCGCTAACCCACTATGAGGCATCCATCCACCAAGAAGATAAATTATGAAACGTCCGCGCTTAGTGCGCACGAGGTTCTCGCCATTTGAGAAACGAAGTGCCCCGGGTCGTTGTGAACCTTTGCTCCTTGCTGGATTCGTTTTCTTCCAGGATCTTCCAGTTCTTTAACCAGAATTTACTGTTCGTTTCTCCCCGATCCGCCCCGACTTACGGTTAGGATCAAGGTGTACTTCACGGCCGGAACCTTTTAGACCGCTCATGTATCCGGGAAGATGTCGAGGACACGATTCGAGCGTATGTGGTCAGGCGGTACACGGAGCGTGCCCATCACATATGCCAAGCTATTGACGCAATGTATAATATTAATTCATGTCGGCTGCCAGTAAGGCACTCTGTCGGTAATATATTGATGAACGCAGTACCCAGTACAGTTGATGGAACGCATGTATAGGTTGCGTGCTCATGCATGCATATGCTCTGCGTGCATTATGCAGTTCCTAATTATTAAAGTATCAACCGTTATTTTTTCGATTTTTCTTAGTCAATAGAGATGTACGTATGCATGTAGAGATAGGAATCCACCTCTAGGTTTTCGTAGGAACAAAAATGTTCAACGGTTGATTTACTGGCCGTAGACCTTTCAAGGTGAAAAAATATAAAAACTCAATCCGCCAATTATAGTCTAATGGTGCAGTAATAATTCAGTTGAATAATAAAACCAGAGCATAATCTCATGGGACATCATCAGCATAAAACAAAAAAAGCGACAGAAAATAATAAAAGTGATAAATCGTAAGAGTGATATTTTCATTTCTTGATAATTTCTCAGATTCTTTTCAGTTCATTGAACAAAGTTCCATTCAAGTTGACCCTTTGAAATTAGCTCCATTGAGTTGACTCAATGCTAATCCTGAATACTGACATTTAGTATTGTTATTTCCACCCCCGAATATCAAATAATTCATTGCAGTTAAGGGATGTTTAGTTGAATAAACTATTCATTTATTTAAAAAAATGTAGCCCTTTGAAAAATTCGTAAAGAATGCTCCCAATCTAAATCGCGAAAGCCCGAACGTCAAACGTATTCATTTTTCTTAGTCGGACACGCTTCATTTATTGCTGTTCAAATAACAAACCGGCATTAAATTGAAAATATCAAAGGTTCCAGAAAGAACGACCGGCTTTTGACAAATATCAGCAGCCCTCCGACTCCGAGGAATATTAAAATCGCCCCACCCCCACCACAGAATTTTTCCGTTTCCTTTCCCGTTTGGTTTCTTATTCTGTGTGGCTCGACATATTCTTTTCACAAGGGAGAGATAAAAGGGCATATTGTAACAGATGCTAGTTCCGTTCTTTCCGATTTTCTCTCTACTGTTTGCGAGACCGAGAAAATTTGTTGGTCACAAACCACAGTAACAGATCTGTTATAGTGGTCGATTTAATGAAATAGAAAAATAACAGTCGGGAGGTGTAATTCATTATAATCACTAATTGAATTCTACAGAGGTTTATGAAGATATTTGATTCTCGTTTCCGACTTGTAACATTCCAATTGCAATTCGAGAGGTTTTTTACAACCGAATTTCCTGGTAGTATAAGAGGAGTTATTTTTTAACGCAGCTTTGAGAAGACGAATTATGTTTTCATTGAAAGCCGAGATGGCCTTACATAACTGACGACAACGGCGGAGAAGCGGGCCACTCCAGAATTTGATATTAAGCTTAAAAGCGAGCCGCTAGGAAAATAGGGGCAGGGCCTCGTCGGGTAAGAGTGGCCGGCCCAACGTCACATAAATTAGGGCCCTTTTCCAATAACGCGAAGGCGCTCCCCTGCCCTCGCCCCGGGCCGCCACATCCTCATCGTCCTGTACTCGAGCGCCGCCCTATATCCAGTACAATATCGGGGCCGGAGTGTGATTAAAAGAGCCGCCCCTGCCCTCGACGGTACAGGAATAGGGCCCTATCTGACACTCTTTTCTTGTGCGGGGCCAGCCCTAAAAATAGACGCAGGACTGGCGGACTAAATCACGGCCAAGGGCGGCCATCCCTCCTGGCGTAGACCCTATCGCCCATTACCCTCGGATTTATTTATAAGCGCTAACCACTAGATGAAAGACATACAACAGTTTGTGGAATTTTCGTCTGATAAAATTGTCAGTAATTAGGAATTCTTGGAATTATATTTACGGCATCTACCCTTATTCAATATTATTTGAAATTTTAGGACAATCTGATTTAATATTTGAATATAATTTCATTTGAAGTCCCTTGTTTTATTACCCAATGACATCTCATTGCGTGCTTTCCCTATTTCTTGCATTCAGTTCAACGTAATAGAAGTTTAGATCTTGGTATGCTGTGCACAGGAGTTTATGTGCAGAATTATTATAAGGCAGAGTGGTTTAATATAAAAGGAACTTTTCACAGTAACTAAATAATCTCTCAAAGCATCGAGTATTGGTTTAATCTGAGAAGAAGACGGCGCCGGAGAGAAGTGTTATTAGTAAAGTAGATCGGCGGGGTGGGTGGTAGCGGCCGAGATTTTAATGAATATTCAATTCAATTAGAGTTCGGAAGTTTGACCGCCAGCGGTGAAGTATCAATATTGAAGCGATGAAACATGTTTCCGTACGCTGGTGCAGCTAAGTGAATTAACCAAGGTGTGGGCTGATACGGATAATATTAGACCCATGTCTCGGCCACTTCTTCAATTACTTACTGAACACGCAACAGAACATAATTCATGATATAAGTAGGAAGTTTTGATAGACAGAAATTAGATAAAAATATTTGTTTTTTGTGGGTGGACCCGCTAGGGAAGTATCCAGTCACACATTTGGTCCTCGTTATTCATCCTACTACATCGACTACCGAGACAGCATACTGTCATCATACTATCTCTGCACTATTACTGCGATAGCGTTTTATGTCGTCAATATTATATATAATTTGTTTCAGTTGGATTCTTCTCCTAGTTCCCTGTTCCAGATGTAATTTGTTCCAATAAATTCTCTTGTATTTAGCCTCCGTTAAATAGTGACTCATTAAGTACAGAGTATACCAGGGAGTAAATAGCAATACTTGAGTTTGATAAACCGTCCAAGACGCATCACAAAACGCCTCTTAACCAATGCCCAAAGTGCAGAATTTATGAAAAATAATTAAATCGTAATTTTTTTTACCACGTACCTTCTGTGTATTACGTAATTGCATTACAAAATCTATCGCTGACTATTAAAGCAAGTCGGTTTCATTGCAAAGAGCACTGAAAATTCTATTTTAGGGAACTAATTTTGGATTTTTTACTCCTCAATGATGTGCTATCATAAATCATGAAATGTGAACTGCTTAAGAATTCTTAAAACTTAAATCGCACTACCAAGATTTGGTCGAGGAATATTAATAAACTTTCTAACGGTATATAATTTCCTTTATTATCAAAATTTTCATAGGCGTTATTTATCTTCGAAATGTTGAAGGGCGTTAGAGAATATGAAAAGGGGGTTAGGAGGTTATATAGAGCAGTAATGGGACGTGAATTTCCGACATGTTTAAATAACACATTTGCAAACAATGCCGAGAGTTTCTCGCTCGGCCCATTCCCAACTCAACCGTTTAGTCATGTCCTAGACTCCAGCTAAAATCAAGTAAGAGTTTTTGCTTGAAAGTAAATAAGTAAAAGTAGTAAGTATAGGGATATAAGCCATAGGGATATAGAGCAAAATGGCTACTACCAAATTATGGAAATTAAAAAAACATGAATTTTATAGAAGATAAGCAATAAACTTCAGAGGGGGGGTGAGACAGTAATATTATTTTAAATAAATAATAGTATTTATTGTTAATTTATGCCTTAAAGGATATATGCCTTAATTGCGGAACGTCGGTATCATAATTAACTCGTGTAAACTCAAGTAATTGATAAAATACATGAAATTTATTTTGAAATAACATTTTTTGTAGCGCATTTTTCGGAACGAAATTAACACAAACGAATTAGTAACAGATGCGGCTAAAAGAGAATACAACGGCGTAAACAGGATCGGAAGCTCTTTCCGATACCGATATTTATCTTGGCGCTCATTTATATTCCCTGGTCATTAGCGTTTGTTCTAATACGAAAGAGAAAGCGAGAGACAGTGAACCGGGATTTAAAAGAGGTTGGTAGCACGCTAACCGTTGGGATCGATTCCGAGTGTATAACTAATTGGGGCTCCCTCGGTGTATTCCGTTCCATGCTAATTGAACTAACGCGTTAGTTAATTCGGCACTGATATTCAGCTGACCGCCCATAAACGTCAAGAATAACCGCATTCGCGTTATGATTCTGATCGGATATTGAAATTCGATATGGCTCTCGCATCTGAAGTCAGTTCATCTACTGACTTTTTGTTGATTGATTTTATTTATTGATTTTTTTTTAATGGTCTATCTTGGTATATATGAAACCAAAGATGATTCACTCTTTGGTCGGATAATGATGATGTACTTAAGAACATCATCGATTCAATTTATGATACATTCAGTAGAACGGACAGACGCGTACCAGCTGGTTATTTAATATTTTCCCACATTTTCGGAGTCAAATTTTCGTATTTTTATTTCTCTGTTACAGCAACAAATACCCGAAACCGTTTGTACCTTTTCAACGACCGCACGAGGGTATTTCGAATAATGCATTTCCTAAAAGTCAAACCGTAACCGTTTACCAGGGCCGCGGCTGTTCGCAGTTATTCTACTGCACTCGGGGACCAGAGTTGAGTTCAACTTAAGTGTTAAGTTTCAGCATACTCCGCGACATCTGTTCAGCGGCCGGATTTGTTGGACAAACGACGCCTCTAAACTGTTTAACGGCCGGGGCCAACTTAAACCCGTCTAATTAATATAAACATCCTCTCCTCAGGGAGGGAGCACCAGTTTAGCCTGCTAATTAGTATTGGGACGTCAATTTGTCATGTGTCACTCCGACTATCGGCATTAAATTTGGTTTGAGTGTTTACGAGAAAGGCTTTAAATATTTTAAAAAATTAAATGGGCGGGTGTTTTTAAATCAAACATTAGCGTAAACTCTCGAGAAACGTTAATTAAATAACATTTAAAGTTAATAATAAAATTAACTCGGTTAATGGTTAATTAAAAATTTCTTTCGAAAGGCACAGATTTTAAGAAAAGAATTTCAGAACTGCATTTTTAAGGAACAGTGATTTCGATTATTCTGAATTTAAATGCTATAATTTTTTTAGTTAAACATTTAGTATTTAATATAGTTATCCAAAATCACTACGATTGTATCTTTTTTCAAATGTGTTATGACTTTTAACGCTACCTTAATTAGATATGTAGTACAAGAATCGCATTAACGAGAGGCGATTCGAACCCTACAATAAAAATTAAATAGTATACATGCATACATACATATATGTACGCACATAATCGAATGTTGGTTTGCAACAGAGTCCCCGGGGAATAATTCAACTACCGATTAATTAGTATGCCCCCGCTAGCAGAACACAATTCGGAATTACCTGACATTCTCGGCTTTGACCATCGTGACACAATTGCGAAATTCCACGTTTCTAGTGAATGTATTTATATATCTGTGGGTGTGTAATATAAATATATTATACACGTGCGTGAATTGACAATAACTGAACTTATTTTTATGGAATTGCATTGAAAACTATTATATAAAAATATGGAACACCGAATAAGGAATTTATGGAACAGAAATATAAGTTAATATATTCAGCAATCGATATGTCGTAATTTTATTAGATTTTCACATTTCAAGTGTGAAAAAATGAAAGATTTCAAAGTTAATCCAATGATTTGTAGTTGGACTCTAATTTATGGGTCGAGGGAAAAAAAGGAACTAGTACAGAACTTTTCTCGTCGACCAGGGAGCGCATATAATCGAATATTGGTTTGCAACAGAAACTCCCGAGAATAATTCAACTATCGGCTAATTAGTACGCCGCCACTCGCCAAACCCAATTCGGAATTTCCCGCCATTCTTGGCTTTGACGTCCTTAATTCAATTTTGAAACTACCCGCTCCAAGTATTTATCCCTTAGTCCCTAATTATAATCAACTGCGTTTTCTGATGTTACGTCAGGCAGGTATTATTACCCTGTTTTCTCATTTCCACTGAAAAAATTACATCCCATTGAACTTTTATTGTGAAGAGTGCCTAACCGATTCAGAACAGGCAGTAGCAGTGCCCAGTTTTGACTTAATTAATTAAAGAATTTGGCATGAGAACGCTAAATATAAATTTAAGCACGATGAAGCTTAAAATAGGAAACTCGAGAATAATGTAATTATGAATTTCGGAAAGATATTAGCTACTTCTAGTCCAGAATGTAAAATGCACATATAATGAATAAAAATAATATATACAAGTTTTTATCGAATAAATACCTAAGCTCAAGTGTTCCACTAATTCAACAACACAGTTTAGACGCAATACGCAATGGCATAGGATGTATTAATTGCCCACCACCGCCAAACAGATCGATGTCCGCGTAAGATACTCCTCAAAATTCTGGGAAGGATGAACCAGTCGCGAGACTTGAGATGGGGGTGGAATCCTTCACCTTGTCAGCAAGTACGGCGGGGGTGGGGCTTGGCATTGTCTGAGTGTAAGGGTGCGGCCATTGTGGGCAACGCTCTGAAATTCCGGGCATTGTGGAGAGTGCTAGAAGGCGGAGAGATGCCGTCCCCGAGAGAGAGAGAGAGAGAGAGAGAGAGAGAGAGAGAGAGAGAGAGAGAGAGAGAGAGAAAGAGTGAGGAGGGGAGGGTGGGAGGGAGAGCTCCTTCCTTGTTAGAACTAAATCCCTTTCCTTTCTCCACACTGACAGCGCCGCCGTGCGTCACATGGACAATCCAAGCGGATCAACCGAACTCCTTATTTCGGAACCACCCGATCGATTTGGCACTGTACTGAAGCCGGTCGGAATAAGAGCGTAAGCTGCCTGCCGCGCTGTATCCAAAATTATTGATTTTTAAGACAGTATAATTTCGGTTTTGACGAAGTACTATGAGATTTAAAACATTAGTTTTATTTCGACACGAAACACTCCCGTCAACATTTTGATATCGTTCAGACCTCGAAATTAGATCCCATTGGTGTAGATAGTTGTGTATATTATAATTAATTGATTTGAAATTTTGGCATTGAATAGCAATAGAAATGTAAGTTGGGTCGTATATGAACCTTGAGGGCGTTCAAAAATTGATTCGCTTATTATTGAGTGGACGGGAAAATGGGATGGATTGAAAATCAACATATTGGAGAAAAGTAGATTGCAGCCGCTCGGTGAACATCGCTGCTATACGGCCAGTAATGAAAATATATTAGGGTCGCTATGAAAACATTTGAGCTGTATCGCCTACGGCTTTAAAGCGTGTCCTGGGACACGCGGAAATCGTCTCTTTTACGAGCTCCGCTCATCCCCCCCCCCGCCACGTACCATCGTCCCCCGGCCAGCCCGTCATGAATTATTCAACGGCGGGGGCACACGCCACACAGACAGACCGCTACCGCTTTTATCGTGCCGAACCCGGTATAAGTCCTTTTTAATCCCCAGTTATTAACCCCGTGTCGGGCTCTTTACTTTATGAGTAATACACGAGTTAAGCAATCGGAATTTTGAGTTCTGCAGAACGCGTCAGATGAAATTCGGCGTGCCGAAATTGCATAAATTTAAACCCACGGGTCGACTCAGCGATGAAGGAGTTATCGATTGCCTTGAAGGATTTCGTGATTAAGCAATATTTTCTTGTTTCATGCTCGAATGACTCCTGCCCCACTTATTGCCAAACAAATTTCAAATTTACCATTGAAATAACCGATCCACCATGGAAGGACGAATAGGTGAAAATTTTAATGTTCCAAACCTTGGCATACCGGGTAACCTCATAAATACGAGATCCATATCCGAAAACGGATATTCTGGAGTACTATCAAAGATGGTAAAAGGTAATAATCAACGTTATAAAACAGAAAATATATACGAATCACTCTGGTTAACTGGAACAAAATTTTCTCTCGGGTTACAACCGCCCCATCGACATATGAACGCAAGCTGCCGACTTCGTTCCGACACACCTGCCGAAAATCGACGGTCTCCGCAATTATAAAGAACAATGAGCCGTAGATGTGTTAGCTAGTAATTTCTGAAAAGGATGGGCAGTTACGTGGTCATTTGTTTAATAAAACACTGAATATAAGTATCAGTGGTGAAGAATTTAAAGCGAGTAGTGAGCGGTTAGACTTTACAAAGGCAAAATATATTCGGGTTCCGACCATTTCGAGTTTTGACCAAAGTATTTCAGTTCATAAGATGAAGTTCCACAGTATTAATTGAAATCCCATCGCCACCATGAAATATAGTGAGTTTAAAAATATAGAATTTTTTGCAAGTATCTTTATACGCTGGCAATGGAGCCAAGTCTTGCGAATAGGATTCATTAGCCCGCGTTATTGGAGCACTGAATAAATAATTCATGGGGATCGGGCGCATTCCCATTCGAGTGGCGCTTAGCGTTGAGGCAGGGAGGCACCCTAAAATCAGCATCGGGTTAAGGGAGTACCGACTTTCATTCGCGGCACTTTTATCCCTTCCATTTTTTTCCTTTGGGGCGTTATTTTTTTCTTCCCGCTCTCCCGGAGACAGACAATAGGGTCCCACGAGCCCTTTACAAACAAAGGCGCCGGCATAACCCTTCCTACCGTTCCGGTCTCGGCTCCCGCGTTTTTTCCCTGTTTTTTTTTTGTTAATGCCCTGACATCATTAACCGTCTACAATTAAGAGCTGAAAACCGCTTGGCGGGTGGGGGCGGCCGCGGTGAAATAAACAAACGGAATTCACCAACAAGTGCCCGAAGGCCTAGTCCGACTAATACAGAGGGAAAATTGCACCACCGCGGGGAATATTCCGAAGACAATGGAATAAAGGAGGTCACCCGATTTGGCTTAAATACATTATCTAACTACTTTAAGTAACGTCTGATAATTATTCTGCCCCGCGTTTACTTGTGTTGTCTATCCATTCAAATTCCCTTTCGTACGGTAGCAATACAATGCAGGTGAAGTATGAATTTAAATAAAATGAATCAAATTTGAAGAATAACTGTTCATCATTACAACTTCAATAACGGACTGTATATTTAAATGTTATTTATCGTCATTCTATAAATTGTCTAGATCAGTTACGGCTTTTCGCCATCCTCAGTAACATTTCGAGATATAGTCCTATTCATCACGCTAAGCCGATTTAGCAACTGTCACTGCGCTGCTGGACAGAAACTGTCGTCAGCCGCATAATGGGCAACCATGAATAGGCTTGGATTGAATTGAAACATGTTTTCAGGAAGAATTATTAAAATTCCGTGGATTATTCCCAGGTTCTCATTTCGTGGTGACTCATTATAAGGTGTAGAATATCCTATACAAGGAGCCTTAGCCTCGGCCTTACTCTACTCTTTGGTTATGGTAGTTATAATTGAGATTATTTTAATTGGAATATGCCAAAAATTGAATCTTTGTAGATTTCTGGCCTGTGATATAAAATCTCGTAGGCTATCACATAATTAACGTTTATTGTATTTCATATGTGAAATGAAAATAATATTTCTTTCAATAAAATACAAACTCTCATTAGATATAATTTTTCAGAATTGGAAATAAAATTTGTATACAGTGAATCATCTGAATTGTTTGAAACGAAGTTTAATTTAAGTAATTGGTTCAGAATCTTCATACGCAAGGTGTGCACACTAGATAGAATTGTTCGGTACACGGACCGCGTGGGAATATCAGTAACACTTTGAACGTTACTTGTTTGAACTGCTTTCAATAAAAGCCGACATATGCCTTTCGTCTCCATTCGCCTATGGTCCCCTCCACGTGCAGAGAAAGCATACAAGATTTACGATCGGCACTAAAAGTAAAAACACTCCTTCTCTGCCAACGCAGAGTAGGCAAAAAGGAAGTCATGAGAGTCTCCTGAATCGGGTGGTAGAATACCGATTTAAACAAAAAACAAAAAATATCCAAATGAGGGAATTCAGCACAAAGACGTTTGTCAAGAATATAAACCACTGTGAGGACTAACTGTTTAAAATTGTAATATATGATTGTAATTGTAAGTGATTTTATTTATCAATTCAAATCACAATTCATAATTTTGCTGAACATCCTATGAATCCACATATAGTGTGATATTTTGACCTTCCTACATTTCTGCACGAATTGGGTCACCAGAAGAGAAAATTGAATTTTTCCTGTCATTCGCCAACTGCGTATATAAGCTGAAGTTAAACAAATAATTGAATGAAACAGAAACTTTGAAACATTTATTTTTTTCATCGCAGGAATTAGATAGTGTGAAAATAAGGTTGTCTCTAATCTCTATACATCGGAAGTAGGACAACAGGTCGTTCGAATATTATATACTTGGGCGTAAGTTATAAGAGAATTGAACTAGGGATAGGGGGGAAATTTCAAGATAGATATCTGCTCGAGATATTCCCATCTTACGTGAGAGAGCCGGAATAACTTCACTGGTAAACTTTGCGCCAGACAGGCGGTCGCTACGACCCAAATCGCATCACCTTATGAACTTTCTCGGTTCAACCTTCCTATCTACTACAGCACTTAACCCTTGCGAAAATCCATTGGTGCCCTAGCACATATATTAACAGCAATATTTCTATTGTATTTTTTGGGTAGCAAACAGTAAACGTATACTCACAGGTGCTTCTTTAGCAGTGCACTTGAGAAATACAGTTGGGACAGTATGCTAATGACCACGGCGGGAAAACTATAAACTGGCTAGGAATGAATTTTCAAATAGCTCTAAATTATCTGGATTCATTTTACTATTACCTCCAACAATATTACACAAAAAAATTTTTTTTATAACCTTTTTGTGTGGGATTTTGTGACTTCGTCGACTGTCGGTACGTTGAGGTCATGGTGGATTGTGTGGTTAGAAAACATACCGGGGGGAGCATTAAGGATGGTAAGAAGGACTTTTGAGTGAAATCTCTGGATGCGAGCGTTGTTGGATGTCTTGATGGAACCCCATAGCTCTATACCGTATGTTCATGTCGGTTTAAGTATCGCTTGTAAATTTGTTTGTTACTTAAGGTCAATTTTGATGTCCGTTTTAGTAATGGCCTTAAGTGACCAAATTGCCTGTTTAAGTAGATTCTTTTGAGTCGGGTGTGGGGATTCCACGTGAGTCGTTTGTCCAGGTGGAGCCCAAGATAGCGAATCTGCTGTTGGGTCGGAATTTATTTTCGTAAAAACCGCTCAAAATACTGGTTCTCGGAAAACTGAGAGGTCGTTTACTGTCTAATATTGAAGAATTTAGATTCTGCAACAGTTCGAAAAATGTAAAGCTTCAAATTAGGGAAAAGTGGCCTAAATTCTTCGATTATTTATAACACTAAGGAATTAATTTGGCGAATCGGGGACAATTATATGTTTAAACCGTGTCGCGGCCGCGATGCTAAGTCTGTAAAGGCTGTAACAATGGCAGAGTGGGCAATCTGACAGTTAGCCCCCCCCTTCCGACAGCTAGGGGCCGGACTAATTAGTAGAAACAGAGGCAATCAAACAATTAGAGCGACGCGGAGAAAGCAAGGACATCGGGACCGCAACTGGAACCGGGCAGTCCCCGCGCACACACGAAGCCCGGATCCAATTACTGACAGACAGTACCGAGAGTTCCAGTAATCTCGCATAGTACCCACGAACTGATAAAACTTGTAAAATGTCCAAAGCCGGCAGGACTTCAGTCTCGTCTACAACTTATTGCCTGACCTATGGTCAGGTTTATCCTTCATAGTGCTTTATAAGAATAAAATACGAATGAAAACATCAGCAATAACTTTTATTGGTCAATCGTCCATCATAAAACACAGCTTAGGCAGATATTTGGATCAGAACAAATAATAAGATGAAGAGTTAAATCATAGGAAATAATTTTATATTTATTTCAAAGTTGTGATAAAGTGTTATAATATCGTAACTGGGTTGTACTAAAAAGTATTCCAGACTGAACAATAAAGAGAGGAGGCAGAATAGAGACTTATGCCTTCCGGGTTACGGATGGCAGTAAACCAAAGTTTCATGTATGATAGGACATAACTTCCTCCTCCCGGGCCCCTCTACAACAAAATCGATAATAATTTTCGAATGTGATTTATCCAGCGCTGGAAAGTTTCAACGAATCGAATCGCCGGCCACCTCCCAGTACCGAACTTCTATAAATTCTCCAATCAACTGCGACCTAGCCCCGTAGTGGGGCCACAGTAAAATTCTATGTTGAATATTTCCCATAACTGGGACCGGGCGGGCACGTTTGACTTTTATTTCTCTTCAGGACGCTGTTTATCATGCAAATATATACCGGCATTAGGGATCGTAAAAAAATAATTAAGCACACTCGTCTCTAAAATATATTTCGAGGTTTCGAAACGATGAGTTTATGATTTTGAACTTTTTAATGAGAACGTAAAAGTAAGTACATACTATACATGTACACATGAATGTATGCACCGGGGGAAACGCAGAACACGGCAATTTTTTATTACCTACATTTTAGAGAAACAATCATTAAACAAGCTTCCTGTAAACGTAATCACCCAATACGATAAAATACCGATAAATTTCTACGTACTCTATGTATGATACAGCACTGTGAAATGCTAAATTACGGGAAATGTACTGTAGATGCGTTTAATGAGAGCGCTGCCTTTACTGATAACACCGTCTAAAGCCCTGCAGAATTTCCTGACTGCGCACTACATTAATAACGAAATAATAACGATCTGGAGGCTCCCGCGTTCCAGCTGGAAGCGAGCCGCCCTCAGCTAGGTCCTTTGGGTCCAGATTTATTTCCGACATAAGCTCCGGGAGTTTATTTCTAGGTCTTATCTCTCTCTCCCCCCCTCCCGCTCTCTTTCACCCCCTTCCTCACTCTCTCTATCTCTCTCTCTGGTTATCGCAGGTTGTAAATGGACGGAACTCGTAAAACGGACACATTTTTGTTCGCCGGGTCATCGAAGGAGATCAACTCGGTTTACTGGAGGCCGTTGATGATATTGAATTCCCATATATTTCCAGCTGCCATTTTATCCTACTGCAAACTACATGCTACACATGCTATTCCCAAACCATACAGGGAAAATTCATATTTCTTACTATTAATCTCAAGCTCTGGAAGAGAGCGACGTTCTGATTTTAATTCAGAGGTTTACGAACTAATAATTTGGAAAAAATAATCCCGTTGATAAATCTTATGTTTACTTAGTTTTTCTTTCTTTATTAAAGTAAAATAATAAAGTACAAGGTTTGAGATGATGTGGGCCGGGTAGGACTCCACGCCAAGTGGGTATAAGTCTATCCAAAACAACTTTCTAGAATCACCTTCTTTGGAGGTTTAAAAACCTTTACAAACCTCGTTCTCATTCAGTAGATATATATGGTATATGATAAATATATGGCATATATTTATTTTCGACAATTATAATAGATCAGTTAATACTCTATTGACCCGACCGACTAGCCGCGTTTTCTGTTCTATCTCCAGCGTCCGAATGTTTGAGGAAACTCAGGGAAAATTTACAACTTGAACGAAACATTTGGGTGCTATTCGCCGCTGTTCATTAATCATTGGTGATTGAGTCGGATTGATGTATATCACTGGAGCCGGTTTGTTTACAGCGCCCGCCCACAGAGCGACCGTGGGCTAAGGAAGAATGTCCAGCAACATTTCCCTGCTTTTCATAGCACATTGGAATTAGTCTCTCCGAGTCTGTTTTATGGTCGTCACCAAATTCAACACTCTTCATGGAAATGAAAACTAATTTAAAAAATTCAAATAGCGTAAAATATTTAATTCCATCAAGGCCCTGGAACGATGTTTGGGGAATGCGTCGGAGTAATTTTTTGAACAAATACAATGAGCACATAAGCTCTGAAAAAGTTGATTACATAAGAGAAATGGCGAATTCGAATTATTATAAGCAAGTAATGTAAGAATTTTGAATTATTCCGGCAAACTCTGTCGGGTTTACCCTTTCACTATCTACTCCTGCTGAGTTCGTCTCATTTCGTAGCATGCTCATTAAAATAATGTTTGCCAATGACTAACCGTAAAATAAAAGTCAACAAATATATATTATATTAACATATTACACATTAAACTATTGACCAAGCACTAAAGCCGGGAGCCTATACAATAGTGGAATCCAGAGTAGAACTGCGTGGGACTGCTATGTATATCAAGAAGGGGGAAGTAAAACGGTAGGTGAAGGGAAGGGAAAAGGGACCGGGAAGCGCCGGGAAAATGGAAATAATAAAAGGGAATAATACAATAGGGGGGAATCTCCTTTATGTTAAACTCCGGGAACTATGCTCAATTTTCCACAGCGTCGGTTACTTCAATCTTTTATATAAGAACAGCCTCGCAATGTTAAACGAATTCTAGAAATTTGTACCCGAATTTCTGATTTCGGCGAGCTTACCAACCGCCGTAGCATTCCGTTCTCCCTCAGTACAACGCGCCCGGAAAAATCTTTCTAGAAATGAAGTAAAAACATTAACATGTGACAGATAAATTTTTTTGTTTATTTTTTCTTATTTTAAAATTTATTTCTGACAGCTGCTCTCGTCCAGCTAGTGTATTAGGAAAAAAACAGATTACCATAAATCATTACTCAAAATGTTGTTCTATTCATATAGGCGATCATGAATATTAAAATTATCAAAGAGACAGACTCTGCGAAGGAAGAGAAATAATTCTGTTTAATCACAATCTGATCACGATTTTTTCCTCGGGGAAATTCCCGTTTGGAAGTGGCGAGAAGCCGACGGAAGGAAAGGAAATATTTCTGCCATGCTTTCCTTTATTAGGGAGCGCTTTTCTTGAAGGCTGAGAGAAAAAATTCTCAAAGAACAATTTAACAAGACGGGGATTGCATTCATGAGGCAATTTAATTTTTCTCAAACGCTTCGTGATTATAAATGTAAATATTATTATTTGAAAGGGACAGTTCCTTAATGTAATCTCCCGACATCAAAAAAATTCCCCTCCCCCCCTTCTACCATTTAAAATTCTCAATAAACGAGAGAATTATCTGCATCAACAAATAAGATTCCATTACTAATCAGGTTAGAGTTTTGATCTTGAAGAAATATTCCGGTGTATTTAGACTTAAGAGAAAGTCCTTCTATATATATGTAATATAAACTGTCTGACCTGAAGCCCAAACTAGCGTAAGGAGCAGAAGCTCTAAATGAAGAATATCTAACGATATTCAATCCTGTATAATTTATAACGTACAAGTAATACATCACGTTTTCATTCATCGTTCCAGTGCCGAGAACGGTTACTTCCACAGAAATATTAATGCGTTGGAAGTGTGGGCCACGTCCGATTCCGCAGTAAGAGGTTCTGAAAGGGATAGATAAGGCGGCCAGACTAAACAAGCGTGGCCAACTCACAGCGCATTCCGGCCCCGTTTCTGTTCCCCTTCGACTATCCCCCTCTGGCAGTAGCAACTTCTCCGACAGTTCGAGCGGCGACCAGCCTATCGTCAACCGGGCGAAGAGGAGATAACCTGTGCGTCCGCCGGAAGAAGGGGGGTCACACAAAGCGCTGTCCAATGAAAAGGGTGCCCATTCCCATTTTAAGTCAGATCAATGCTTTACATTGTGGTGCAGATTATAAACATATTCACCAATCTTCTGCCATGTTTTTCCTCCCGGCTTCGCACTGACCAGCGATTACAAGAAAGTTCAACATATTTCCGGCATTGTATTACTTTTTCCGAGATATATTCCAGTCACCATCCCCAAGGGTACACGCTGTAAGTGACCAGTTAAGTATCTACTTGAAAAATTGAAAAACACTCCTCTCAAATACTAAGGCTCTTGGGTAGCCCTCCCTAAGAAATTGTATTTTATGAATACATGGCGACATAATACGCCAACAAGGATTGTCCAAACAAATTGTTACGAATAAGAAAAGATTAAAGTACATACCTATTTCAGTTTTAAATTTTTCACCAACCGTACTATTCGGTAGTACTATTTGGAGTGGAGTACTGATGCGTGCGCGTGGCCAACCGATGGGGGTCCGACTGCGGCTCTATTAATAGCTCTGAAAACGCACGCGCTAAGCACCAGTCGCATTACTCTCAGTACAGTAACTGAATACCAATGACGAGGCAGAAAATCTGAAACGGGCCTGGCACGGGGGCCGGTCAAAATGAAGGTCTCCGAAATAATTTTAATATTCCACATCTGTGGAAATACAATTGGTCAGAGTAAAGAAAAACTGAAGAGACAATTAATTTCGAATGGCTGTATTCGTCAGTTTTCCACGACTTCGGAATAGAGGCATCTGTTTTCATTTTCAACAACGCGCCACTAATGAGACCACCGGGGAGGCCTAATAGCGTAATCAGTATGTAGATAGGACTGGGTGGGGGTCATTTTTACACCGTTCCATCAGGGATCGGGTTACTCGTGTCTGCAGAGTTTCGACGAGGAAAGGTGGTTTCCTGAAGCTTTCAGGACTTCACCAAACCGTGAGGCGCACGACGCCTCGGCGGTGTTGGTGGTGAGGGTGATGGTTGAGCGAGCCATTACCTCTGAAATCCGATACAACCGTCCACGGACACCGAGAAAATACACTCCGGCCAACAATTTGTCTTCCTTTTAAAGGACAAAGCCGTATTGCCGTATCCGAGGCGGGAGAGTACTTGATTCTTGGTTCTTGATGGAAGGCAAAGGAACTTAGACGATGTCGGCAGCAGATTAAGCCGCTGAAATTGGAATCGATTTATTCGGAAAATGATTAATCAAGCTATAGGTGAATAGATATATTTTCGCCGTTTACCTTGCCAGAATGTGTTAACTGATATTCCAATTATGTTCACTATATTGACAAAAATGTTGACGTATAAAATATATCTTTAGACTAGTGGTATTGCTTCCACCGCAACTTCAATAAGAATAGGTGAAGTTAGCCTAAGATATGTCACGAGATGATATTAATGTTAAGAATGTTAGTTATTCAAACGGAAAGTATAGCACAATGTCGAGTATTGACGTACTACCATAATGACGATGATGATTTAATAACTACCCACATTGTATTTAAATACATTAACATGGGAATAAATTATTCAACTGACAACATAAAAGACATTGTAACAAATGGGGGGAAAACGCTCTGTAAAATGGGACAGTAATCAGACCAAGGAGCCAAATTGGTCCAGCTAAGGGGCCCACGAAGTATTTAAAATTATAAAAATTCCTTAGGTAAGATTTCATTTAATTCCTGGACCCATTCCAGGAATCGATCCCCCATTCTTAGCGTCCCGTTCCTATTTTTTCGAAAAGTGACCGGCCCCGGCATATTTGCGGCCGGGCGAAACGTTTTAGGCGTCGAAACGGAAACACGCGGAAAAAAAAATTAAGAGGGCGGTGTATCGCCAAGAGACGCTAAATCATCTGAACGGCGTTCGGCCGAATTGAATAATCTGTGGGCCGGCGCTTCAAAACGGTCTCAGTAAATATTTGGACGCTGACCAACCAAGGCCCGGCTCGAATATATCTCTCGACGCCTTTAAGAATAAGACGCGCTCCATTCAAAAGAGCCAACAGGCCTGCATGTCCTCTTTAAATGTAATTGATAGCGCGACACATCTCAATAGAAAATTGCTTTTACTCTTAATTCACGGCGCAATTACCCGCCGACTGGCACTTTCATACGTTTAGCTCTATCGGTGGCCACGTATTTTTACATATCGTGATTCAGTATTTCCTTCCAGATTCCGGGATATTCCACAACATTTATTGGTCACATGGTGCTCACTACTGTTTTTGTACACGCCGTCTTCTAACCAATGAACCAATGTTTTATCTGCACCCGACGATTTTGGCCCATGCTAGACCGGTTTTGGCTTCTCGCCCATTCCATTAGTAAATTAAAGAGCAATATCGACCGACTTTCTAAAAAATTAACAGACTAAATACTTCTCAAACGTATAACATCCGTTTAATTATGGCAATTAAAGGAAGAAACATTTTGGAATATTTCTCAAAATATACTGTGGATATTTTGTCCCCTGCCTTAATGGGGCCGTACAAACACAGGAGAGCAAGTACACAAGCACAAAAGTTAAACTACATACTTACTAACTTAAATTTTGTTTGACTTTTCATACGCTTTTACCCAAGCGCGATCGTTAATCGTTTCTATTTAGCGTTTGAAGACCGCAAATACCACCTTCTGGGCAAGAGTATTGCGAATGCACGAGAAGTGTACTTTTAATGCCTTAGTTGCTGTTTAACGCTGTACTCTGGTGTCCAATTGGCACGGCTAATGCCAGCGGGTTTGCTAGACCAGGGCTATACTTAAGTACTCTGAAACTACTTTTTTACTTTTTTATTGCTACATGATCTTTCGAAACCACGTAGAATGAAAACAAATGGTGACATTCGTTCATAATTATTTGTTGACGTTATTTTTTCTGCGAAGCTCTGCTAATGTAGAAACGTCGTTTAATTTATAGAAATCACGATTACGACATTGTTAAAACCGAAATGCAAAGTAGCGGCCAGCGCTATTAATGGGGGCGGGGGCGGCAGACCATGAGTCCACCCTCTGATTTATAATTCATGCCGGCGGACTTTGAAATTGTTAGGGGCTTAAACGGGACATTCCGGCGGGCCGGCGGGCGAAAATAATCCTCTTAATTGAGGCTGAGGCCTCGCAATCGCTTCTCCTGATCCGTCCGCGCTCCCGATCCTCCGTTACGCGGCGGAACCGCCGCCTAATTAGTTCCGTAACGAGTTCGAAACAACGCAGCTTAGAAACCGCGGATTTCGTTTAATTTGCGCGTCTCCCACCTTCCGTTTCTTTCCCCCTTCCCCCCTCCGTCTAATTCGGTTGGAAGTTTTCAAATTGCCAACTGAGACTGAAACAGACGTAAGTAAGTTGAACTTACACGCATCGCACAAGGCAGACAAGACTTTGATTTTGTAATCAATGACAAAAATAGAAATTATATGTGAATAAAATAAAGAAAGTGGAACTTGTGGAACTAAAAATAAGTGAAACGTAAATGAATGTCAAGCAAAAGAGCGAGGAAGGAATATTTTAGCGCTTTTAAGGCTGACGACTTTTTCCACTGCGTGCAAGAATGAAGTTTGAATTTGTAGGATGCTTTCATTGATCAGGTGCATGGTCCTTTTAGAGGTGATGTTGTGCAAGAAATATCAAAGGAGAAATACTTACAATTGAAGAAGAATACGTATCGGTTACTTCAATAATACGTTAAAATTTAAATATGAAATTAAACCACAAACAACGATCATTAAAAACGTGGGTAATTTCGGACATAAATAAGTCCTCGAAAAACACAAACTGGGGACTTACTCCGAAAGGAGAAATATCCAACTTGTTGACAGGCCGTGCGCCTGACGTTGGTAGGCTTAGGAAGTTGCGGGTAATAAAGGTTTTTACGATCTATTTATTCCCTTACATTTATTTTCTATTAGGCAATCCTGAAAGCAATAAAACGACGTCGGGAGAGGTACCCGATAGCCCTGCGTGCATCGTAAACCGAGCTATAGATGTTACAACACTAGGCCGGCGCAACATTGGCCTTATTTTTATGTATGTGTACAGTTAAATTTCATGGAACGTACAACCTAGAATCGTGAGGATTGAACGCCTCAAGAATTTATAGTAGCGGTTACAACAAACGTAACCAACGCACTTAAGTGCGTTTAAGTGATTAATTATCAGATTTGATAATTAATTTGAGTTTAAAATAAGGTTGTGATCGGAGGGTTTCATTCGTTATACGTTATCTCTGTTTACTATAAATTGACGTCATAATAAGACTCTATTTCATTAAATGTCGTTAATTGATTGTTAGCAAATGTTTCAATGTTTATGATTTTCATAACGGGTTCTGCCTTAAAAATTAGAGCAAATATCGTTTGTGGTAATAACAAATTAAAATACAACTACAGTGGCTACTCGGGTGGGCAAATGAAAGCCAGGATTGTTGTGCGAACATTGGAGAGAGACTATCGCAGAACTTTTACTGCCAGTTGGTAAGTTTCGGCCATTAGGTGGGAGCGGCGACTGTTCGAATAAGGATGAGAAAACAACGAAGAATAATTAAATAGTTCAGAGTAATTTTCTCGTTGAGGAACTACTGAAGCTAATGAAACGAAATTTGCACAAAGAAAAAATAAGTGAAGTTAATTACATAAGCACGGGATAGCCAGAGATAGTAGTAATCTCTACTTCTGATTCCAGTACTACTTTCTAAACGTTCAATTTTTATGAAATTTTGAGTTTCAATGAAATTGTGGAGGGAGTTTGAAATCGCCTTGTGACGTGCGATATATCTGAAATACGGAGCCTCCACCTCTCAATTGATGTACTCTTATTTACTTCCGATCAGCATAATATAAAATACAATATTTATTTGTGAAATCTTAAGTGTTAAGAAATTGAGACATGAATATTGATTGTGTCTTCCATTTGGAATTACAGGTGGGAATTCTAATTACATGGGTAGGACAGAATTGCCTGAAACCGCTGGGACTGGCGGCGAATTGTGCAAATACCCTGAAGGTTTACACCCTCAATTGTAATCATGTGGTTAGGAATCTAAACATCTTCTATCCGACTCAATACAAGGCCTAATTACACTTATCTGTCCTAACTTTTCACCGGACCGAGAACATTTCCTAGTTCCACTGAATATTGGGGATCGGTTCACTAAATACGAGACGATTGTTATACTCATATTTCGCAACAATTATATTAATCGTATATACTGTACGGTAATGCGTTTCCCCCAGTTTAACTCCAAAATTGTTAGGGAAGATTTTTAATATGAAATGATAATTAAACGAAAAATTAAAAACAAAGACGCTGAGGAACGCACATAATTCACGTTGCACCGAAGAAAAAACAAAGAATTCTTACTTTAAAAATTGATGTTACCTAGAGTTGTATTCTCAAGGTATACTTCTTCAAATATATGCAAATAAACTGTTTATTTAGAGATACATTTGTGTATATTCATTATAGAATTAAACGTTGTAAAATTTTTAATTCAAAATTCGCTTCAGGGGTGAAAGAGTGGGACTTAGGGAAGGGGATAGACCGAGAGATGACATTCTCAGCTCTTGAAGTTTTCCTGTCAGTTATTAAAAGGAAGGAACTCGTGAACACTGTCGTACAGTAGAAATCATAATGCATGAAAGCATTTGCCATTGATGGATTAAGCCGTGAACTAAACTTTCACGGTTTAGAGAATAAACTGTGCAATAACTATTTTTGCACCTCGACTGCGGATGGCGTAATTGGCGTTTTAGCGTTAATGAATCCGTGGAATATGATATTTGCATACATTTATCACAAAGCATGCTACAACATTAAACTATATTCTTATATTGCAAATATAAGGTATGTGTTCAATATTTCGCTGAAAACCTGGAAAAGCCGCGTGCCTTAATACTCGAAAACTGGAATTTACGAGCGGCGCTAATGCCCTTGCAAATCAACTCATGCTATTCCCGCAATTGTTCTCTAACGCGTGAGGTTTCATCTGTAAAATATTCCAATATTCGTATAGAATAAGAAGAAAGATATAAATTCAATTTAAATATGGACGGGAATATTGCGTGGAACGAGAAACTGGGATACGGAGATACAATGGAAACTGGCGAGCGTCAACGTCAAAAACACCGACACTCGACATTTCAGTGTCTCACTAACAGAATGAGGACAGCTATATTCAGAGCGTCTTAGCAGCTTTAAAGCGGTCTGTAAAGACTGCGCTCTTCCATAGTCCGCTATCGAAGAAGGCTGTATTTTTCTTCGAATTTCAAATTTAAATTAATTACGACTGGTGAAATTCCTGAATCACACACTTTTATTCTGTATTTTCCAGTGCAGTATAAACCAATGGTTAACGTGATATAATTCAATTAGTGGCAATCATTTGTCGGGAAGAAATATAAATATAACAGTATATACGTAAGCATTATTTAAATTCTCGCATATGCTTATTGTGTCTTGGAATTGACAATGTAATACAACTTTCGCGGAAGTATTCCGATTGTCGCCACACTGGCAGGTTCGAACCAGCGACCGATCGTTCCCCGACGGGACAAAATCGACAAGTAATGGATGTTTTGTGCCATTTCCGCGACGACCGGTAGCGTTTTGAATGTCGGTTTACATGTAAATTAATGGAATTGCGGGAGGGTCCGCTTGTGTCAATACGGCCGCTGGTGTGGCCACCCCTCGGGGAGGGCCACTGCAAACCACTTCGTCCCCGGCCATAAACCCCGGGTTTACACAGAATAAAAGGCAGGTTTTCGAGCCCATTTCGAAGGTTAACCATTAACATTTGTAACTTTAAAACCGGCCAACCGAATGAATCGCGACGGATATTTCAATTTCACATTTCTTGGCATGTAGTTTTTTTAAATTATTCCTTTCACAGGCAGTACGACAATTCGAAAAACAATAAACCCGCAAAAGGGTGTAACCTATATATTTTTGTGGCTAGTTCGTAAGGTTCAAAAAGAAGTTTTTATATTAAAATTACACGAACATAATGGAATATTTATCAGTCTAATTTTATAAAACTATAGTTAGTTGTAGTAACTATAATCCTAGTTATTGAGGTGATTACAGGTGAATTCACGCTTTTGCCTAATACTTCAATATCAACCTGGTACAATATTGGATATACGGGTGAGAGGGGTGCAGTCCAAGATAAGGACGATCCCACCAGGGGGTGTGGAACCTTCGTTGATCCTGAGGTGGAGGGGTTTCCTTGCAAAAGAAATGTTATTAAAGGGTTATATTATATTTCTGGATGGAATGTCAACCGAAATGTTGCCCAAGAATATATATTTTACTTACGAAAACGAAATATTAATATAACTATTTTTCTGTTGGAAAACATCTACTATACTATTCATTTACCTGGCTTACAACTGAACTTAAAGGTTAGAGAAAATGATTAGTATAAATTAAAACCATTACTGTGGGGATTTTTTTGACACAGAAACGAAATAACTGAGCCCAAAGGTGTTTAATAAAATGGTCAGTTATATTATTGCCATAAATTATGAATTTACTAGCTAAGGTATACGTGTACTCTAAGTCCTGTCACAAAATTTTAAATTTAATACTCCAATCACATTTTTATTTATACTTATTTACATAGGATGGGATTTAATCGAAAAATATTACTCTTTGCAGGACAAATACACGTTCAAAAGGGTTATTTTGTAATCCGTAAATTAAATTATTTCTTACTCTCATAAAAAATTACACGAACGGATGTAATTTGCGGTCACGTCATAACGCAACATTGAGATTAAATCTAGGGTTCAAATTATAATGGACAGCAATGTCTAATGTCTGATCGGCAAGAGGACAACTATTTCGGTAATTCAGCAGGATCAATTTCAGGACTGCTGTCAGTATGCATGCCAGAAACAAGATAATCGTATTGCGATTAGAGGAGTGCGTTATGTCTCACTTGATAAACATGTAGACTCCGGTCTGTTCCATGGCCCTGGAGATGCCCTTCCAGGAGGCGAGCATGCTGTACTTCTGTTTGGCGGTGAGCGGTAGCCGGGGGTCGGTGGGGGCGGGAGGGGGCGGCCCGTCGTCCCTCGCCGCCTCCGAGTCCCCCTTCTGTACCAGGGCCAGTTTTCCCAATTCGCAGCCCATAATATCTATTTATTTTTTACTACACTCTCTTACCACACTCGGGAGCACAGAATGGTCTATTCCGGGGGAGTGTTCACAAACCACTAGATGAAGGTGACACTCGCGGACATCGCAGTAGCGGTACTGGGGGGGCTCTCTCTGTACAATTGGGCGGTTGTCATGTGAATGGGTTCGACCGTTTCGAGTGTCGGTTGAGAGAAATATAAACGGCGGTCGAGTCTGAAGGAGGACTGTCGTCGCGGGAGTTTTACATATCGACTGGGGGTCCGGGACGGTTCTGGCGGTCGGGCCGTACAGTCGGTTGGGCGCAGGCGCCGGCCGCCTGGCTCCCTTCCTTCCAGCGCGGGCTGTCTCCTCCGCTCTCCACTCATCGCGCTAATGCCTCAGACATAATGGTGAGGCGGCGAGGGGGCGGGGAGGAGCCCCCGGTCACCACCTGGCACTTCCTAACAGGTGATAGTCCGAGGCCAGCTGCACCTTACCAAAGAGGGCGAAAATTCATTCATTTTTTTAAAAGAACCGATGGGCCGTCGCAATTCCGTCCGGATTGGTTTCGGCGTTCGGTCGTACAATAATGGTTTTGGGAGAAAAGCCGAAGAAGTTTGAGGCTTCTGGAGTGAAATTGTATTTTTATTGCTCGCCAAGAAGGATAAAACCCCTTTCAGATTCTGAATTAATCAGACTTCTGAATTAATCATTAAACAGAAAAGGTGTCTAGTGGGCGTCGGATTGGTGTGGTGTTCTTTCGGCCAATAATTGTTGTCGGAGAACATCTGCACACGCAACATCAAGAATTGCTCCTTTCAGAAACTCCTCTATTGAATTTCACTAGAAATACTACCGTGTACTGGAACACTACATGAACTATATTCGACAGAATATTTTGAAATCCTTAGTTTTCGATTCGTACTCTTTTAATTTAAAGTTGTTTGGATCACTATGTCGAAATTGCGCAATAAGGCCCAAATTCCGTTTCTGAATTAAATATTCGGGTCAAAAAACACGATTTCATACGAATAATAATTGCGGAGTTTGCAAAGTCGAGCCGGTCACACGAATCATTGAACGTTGGCGGTCATGAAAACTCTCAACTCACGACCCCGCGGTTGGACTGGACCCTATTACTCGCTTCGAGGGGTACGAAATCGCGTTTCCACTGTCTCTTTTCAATCGGGCGCTGAATCCTCAAAGCATTTTATGCCTCAAAGGGGTAAATTTAAATAAAATCGAGGCCACCTCTATACTTGCCGAGAAATATCCTTTAATTAACTTCGGTGGAATTTTTCCATTTGGGATCGAAATATTGGTGGATAATAAGGCTTATTTGCAATCAATGAAACGTTACACGTTGCACAACTATGTATTTTTGTCCATTTTGAAGATTTAAGAGGGGCTCGGGTTTATTAATATTGGATTCGATAAACCCATAATAGTTCTTTCGTCACAATAAATCGGTAACGTTATAATCGCGGTAACGAATCTACCACAGGCCAGGTGTATAGGATAGGCCTTGTCGGGTCTTTGTTTTATATCGAATTGATGGATCAAATATTAATATTTGATCAGACATACCACATACATGCAGAGAATGTTTTTATATTAACCTTAAAGCATTCATTAATATTAATTTACGATTCTTAGAAGATAAATATATGTAGTTGATATATAACACATAGTTGAGCAATATTTACAATATTGCGGTACATTTTCTCTTTGTGAGGCACAACTAAGTACACTTTTGGTTGTAATTATACTTCGCTGCACAGTTACTACTTGCACGTAGTAAAAGGAAGCTTCTGTAATAATTAATCAAGCCTAAACTTCCAAAGTTGTTACGGATCAACGCCTTCACTTTTCCTCTGTAATGCTTTCCCTATTGTTCTTCGGGGTAATGTGAAGCTAAGTGCAGGATGTATTATAAGGATCCCTTGCCGCCTATTATCTAGAAAATTGTATTAAACTTTCATTAGCGGAGGATTAGCAAATATCTTATCACGGGGCCTTTCACACAACACATGTACTCCGTACAGCACACCGGTTCGTTGAGCGGAAACATTGTCAGCTGTTAAACATGATTAGAATGGAAATTCATGTTTAAAAGTATAAAAGTTGTACAAACATTTTCTTCTTGTTTTACCATTAAAGTTATTCAGTTACTTACCATAAAAAGTGAAATGAAGTGAAAAATAATTACTTCTTTAATTACGCCGCTAGAATTTAATAGAAATACATATTTAATGTACCATTGTTTGCAAAATGAAAACTACTCCACTCACTCCACATCCGCTAAGCACGTCTCGTCTTTTCAGCCGCTGGAAAATGATTCAGTCAGGAAATGGGCCGTGGCAGTGTTCATTATTCGTGCCGAGAATGAACATTAATAGAAGTATCATCGTAATGAATGTACTCTTAAGCGCATTAGTTGTTTAAGATAATCGTTACGAGCCGGTGTGTAAAACATACGAAGCAGTGTACACAGTTTTAGTTGACAAATAATTAATTAGAACAATGTTTTATTAGCTACAGAGTTTTGAATTATGGTTTTGTGTTATGAATTGAAATATCACAGGTGTTACAGTATGTCATTCATCTATCGAAATTCAATTAATACGAATTTGCAGTGTAAAACCTACAGCAATTTGGGAAATAGGTCTGAAATGTTCTAAATATTGTCAGGCTAAGTTTATAGCATTTTTATAATTATTTACTCCCAGTATTTAGAATAAACATCCACTTTATATAAATATTTAACTCATTTCGGACCAATTCAAATGTAAAAGGCCATCCCACAGTAAATAGTATGAAGTATTAAAAGTTTTAATCTTTCTATGTCTGCGCTTCTGAGACTCGAACAAAAAATATTCGGAATACTTCCCATTGACGTAATGCGATATGAACAGATCGTCAGTCGGACTGCGAATACTTCAATAGAAATCCTGCAATCAATAGATACCTGCCACATGTCCATCGCTAGGCAACACTCCTCTAACATTCTTTCAAAGCAAATCTTTCAGATGCCTAGAACGAGAAAAATCAAAGAGAAATGGTCATAGTAGTCGTAGTGGTCAGGTTTGGTACCCGGACGTGGCTCAAAACACGAGGTAAAAAACTTAATTTTAACTATTGTAATTACCGAATGCTGCCGAATTTCAATTACGTAAAACCCATAGCATTATAACACGGATTAGTGGAGATTAGTGGAAGAAAAGTGAGTCTAGAAATATCGGTCCGCCACGAAATCGTTCCCAGATTATTATTCGGGGTATCTCCACCGTTCGGGCGGAGATATACGAACATATATATTTACGGCGTAAAGGCGTAAATTGAAAATAAATTATTGGTAAAATTCCCCACAGCCCAGCATTATTGTTGGGACATTTTGTGCCCGTCGCTGGGGGCGGAAAAACGCTCTCGAGTGCCGTCCCTTCGCACTCGAGTTCTTCCATTCAGGGAAAACGACATTTCATATTTCCCGGGAGTTCCCTGTCCAAAGAAATAACGCGTCTCCTTAAAAAGCACTCGGGCGCTCTGTATTTATAATTTTCGACACTTAAAGCGATGCCAGGTTGAACGGCCGTAAGAAAGATTTGGGCGTACATTTAAAAAATAAAACTCGGGGTAGTAGTTTACCCCTCCGACTTTGGCTTCACGTTTTTTAAGCTCGTTATACTGTCGTGTGTTCATTAAACTAACGTTTAATTCGAATTCGAAGTATAAATTGCTGGGTGCTGAGAACGTTATTTAAAATCTAATTAATAATATTAATATAAAATCAGATATTTATTTCCCTATTCTTATCGTTATTTTTTTTAATAAGTGATTTTAATAGAATGAAAAAAACAACGCGCCTCATTCAAAACTCAGGATTCAAATAATCACTTATCAGTGGTATAAACAAAATTTATAACCTGGCTCTGGATCCGTTACTACAGTTGTAAAAGTACGTTTTAAAATGGCGTGTGGAACGAATGGGAAAATTGCGTGCCGACTACCGGGCTATTGATTAACAATATACAGGGACAAAAAAAAATAGTTTATTCATTAAACTGTACATAATTTTTCTACATGCTTCGTTTTATTATGAATTAACGAACAAATTATTAATTTACAATTGTATTTTAAAACCTATCCGGGAGTGAGGAATTGAGCTATGGGGGTCCACGAACGGATAAAACCCCATGAAAACTTACAGAAAAGAAAAATATTTCTTCCATAAGACCGATTCAAATTACGCACGGCATGTGTACGAAAAAGGATATTACCACCCATCACACGGTACACGACCTTACTAATTTAATCTTCAGTATAATTGAAGGAGTCGCGCTGTCAATACCAAACATCTCAGCATAGAATAGAACGTTAAACAATTCGCATTTAAGAAAAATAAATATAACAAGTCATTAAATGAAGCTATAAGATCAAAACAAGATTGGAAAAGGAGAAATAAAGTCATGAATAAAAAAAGGACCCAAACATAATTGGGCTAATCCTGCAAAATTGGACCCTTTTTGGCAAAAAATAAGTCAGGAAGTCAACTGCTACTCAATATGGATAACAAAAAAGGAGGATTACAGCCCCTTTGTAGGTAACCCCGTAAAAGCATTTTGAAAGCACTAACTAGAGTTTCCCCTCTATGCCCCATCATTTTTCCGTTGTTTACTTCCAAATTCTCTTTATGCCTCGGACAGACCGCCATCTCCGAAAACCTCTCAATATTTTCAGTAGTGACGCGGTGCTTCGTCGCAGAAGCAATGATTAAAATTAATTTTTCACGATTCAGTTTCAAAAAGTGAAGTCTCTTGTTTACGCCCAACTTATGTAAAAGTAGACAGGGCAAAAAGTAATGCTGATAAATTTTCGAGATCGATTCCTCGAATACTGGACAGATGTTAACTTCTCTGGGCAATTGCATTTCGGCGTCGAGTGCACCTGCCACTTGCACTATTTGTATTCGCTGCAGACGAATAACGGATTCCCATCTCTTAGTTAGTTAGCTCAATAATTATAACTTACATTTATGAAAATATTTCATACGTTACTTCAACTTTGTTATTGAAATAATTACATTTTATTACGACTAAATCATTATTAAATAAAATGTGTAAAACGTAGTTAAAAGTTAAAACACTAGTAACACCAAATGTTGCAACAAATATTTTATGTTGAGATCTGAAAGCGGGAAATTTGTAGTGAGAACATAGTTATAGATTTACACAGCAGAGGTCAGAAACGTACTGTATTGGACTCGGAGCGCAGATCGGGTAGAATTGCAGAAGACGGAAAACATGCAGCAGGGTGGTAATATTTCGCAGTGTAAAAATAAAACAAAATACATCATAAATTGTGAATGTAAATTTTATGTAAAAAGAGTGTATTCGGGATCTGAAAGCAGGAAGTATGAAGTGAAAATTAAGTTGCGCGTTCCCCCAACAGAGGTCGGGAACGTGCTGTACAGAACCCGAAATTACTGCACGGTACTACAATAGGTTAAATAGGATCGTACTACATGATTAAATTTATCTAAATGAATGGTCAGAAGTTATAAATTACAATCGCTAATTTATTATAATATAGCATATTACGTTAAGATAAAATACCTGTTCAAACCAGGGAATTTCCTAATTATTACACGCATTATATCACATAACGAAATTATATTTCCACAAGATGTTATTCTAAATTCAAAATAACCTGAATTTTATGTGGAGCTATTATTCCTTTGTATATCCAGCACGAATACACAATAGACTAAATATATGTACAATTTTAAACATTATATACAATAATTTTTATGTACAATTCAAGAAATCTCGGTAGCGAGAATTCTTGTTAGTTCTGTCTATTATCTTCAAGTTTGTATTCAGATATCGTTTTTATAGATGCGCGTTTTTGTTAAAGAAATAAACAAGATTTCGGTTATATATTACCAATGGTGCACAGTCCATGAATAAACGGTCTTCCTAATATATAGTAATAATATCCGATCAAATGAAGCGATCAATGAAGACACTACGAGGATCTAATAGAAGTACGATGAAAAAAAGGCTCCCGTTTCTGATTGGCTGGTCCAATCATTTCTGGTATTTAATTTTAGTACGTTTGACAACTTGCTGTACTCGTGCTGGCTGTTAGTACGAGGACCCAATAGATGGTTACTGACAATCACATTATTGTAAATTAAGTTAAACATTATCTCCCCACACTCATGTTCCATACAAGTTCCATCAAAGCAGTGGATTAGTCCATTATTTATAGAATGTCAAATATTTGTATATATATTTGTAATGTTTCATTTATATTAATTCCACAAGCCTTTTAATTTTCATTTTGTAGTTACTAATTTTATTATTTCTTATGGCTGGGAAATGTATTTTTTTTACAAAGGTACTTATACTTAAGACTGTCAACTGATGTTGAAAAATAATTTTGTAGGTATAGTTATAAACCATTATAGTATTTTCTTAATCAGATGTGAGGAATATCAAAATATATTTCAGTGTAATTTTAACTTGAAAGAAAAAAGTTACTGTTATTTAAATTGCTGTTCGTGTATTTTTGCTCATTTGGTTTAACATACCTGTTTTGTGGTCTGCGAGGGGTTGGAATACCGTAGATTTCTTGTGTTTCTGTCTCCTCTCGCTGGTTTGGTCGTTTGCTAGACCGGTTTTGGCTGCTCGCCATCTTCAGTTAGCGAGATAAATTCCCAATGTGATACTATATTCGACCCGCTAATCCTACTAAAGGACCTCACCTGCCCAACCACCCCCCACCCCTTTTTTTGACCGACAATCCGACATAGACTTAAGCCGATTAACAAAAATCCCACCCGTCACCCCCACAACACAAAGAAGACAAACAACACCCCCCAAAACACAATAATAAAACACATAAATATACACACAACAAACAGACAACCACCACAGTACAAGTGTCAGTGACAGTGCAGTGAGGATGCCCAAAAAACATCTAAAGTGCCAAAAGTGACTAACACCGCTACTGAAGATGGCGAGCAGCCGAAACCAGTCTAGCACCAAAGACCAAACCAGCGAGAGGAGACAGAAACACAAGAAATCTTTGCTCATTTACTTTCTGGGATAACATATAGGTATGTATCATTTTTATTCAATACATCGTCATATTGTTTATTCATATATGGGGTATATGGACAACACAGTGAATCATTTATAGCTACAATATTTGTACACCAATACTTATATGTGCTTAGAAATAACAGAGTGTATCCCTACACTATATAAATAGCTCTCATTCATAAGAGAAGAAACAATCCATTGCAGAAGAGTCCCATATTTATATCTTTAATTAATATAGAATCAACTTATTGTGTAACATATAATATTTGTGTATTATTAAGGATGAAACAATTTCAGAATGCACAGCCATAAATTTCATTCCTGAAATAATTTTGGTAACTTTGTGTTTTAAAATATCATTGGATGTAATTTGTACAATTAAAAAATATAACTAAATTACAAAATAAAATTTCATTTAGTAATATTTTAATTCATTAATATTAGATTCAGTGTGATATAACTAATTTATTTTTCCACGCAATACAATTAAAACATTGATTTTACACAATTCATAATTTTATGATATATGTATATATAATTATTGATGGATCTTACTAAATACAGAAGTATTTACATGTCAGTTAAATATATCAATTTATTAAAACATTATTAATTTCTTCTAATTAATCTTAAATATTATTCACCTAATGCAATAGTCATTTAACAATATTTTGCACATGTGATATTATATTTACAAAAGCTGTATTATAGAGCTGTTACAAAATTGAACCCTGTATTTAATTATTTATTATCAGTATGATACTCTAGTTTAAAATAGAATCACATTTAAATGATACATTCAAATATGTATAATTTATTAAAAAATAAGAGAACATGTTTTAATTTTTTTAAATTTCGAATATCCATTGGAGCATCAATCAAATAATAATTATTCTTCTGTAATTAATTTTCCCTTTAAATTCATTAGGTAAAAAATCTAAAATGAATTCCCTCAATTTCAGGGTTTTACTAATGTTGAATACAGGGTAGGAGAAAAGAGATGTATTAAGACTGAAGTTTATTTCATAAATTCTAGTAATGCACACCAAACAGTTATATCCATCAAATCCACCTTACACATCTTCCATGTCATATGAAAGGAAATTACCGATGTGATTATTTTCACTTATAGAATAGATTACTTGCACATAGGGCATATATAACGTAAAAATACGTTATATTTTTATTTTGTCTACGACACTGCATTATTTCAATATTAAAAGATCACTGCTAACGTACTATATTCAGTCAAAGTTACTATAAAGAGAAGTGTACAAAATATTTAACAGGTATCAAATATCATTAGAATCGTACATTTTATTAACAGTATGTCTTTAATATTATATATTGGAATGTACACCACATTTATTTATAATTTACAATAGCTCTAAAGTATCGTTTTTCTCTAGTATAGTTCTGATAACGGCCGGACGTTCCACTGGCTCATGTAGAACGTCAGACCAAGTTAGCACAGATTCTATAACTACATAATCAGCGAGTCACAGATTTGCACAAAAAAGACGTATGCTCACAAATAAATCAAATTACAATTTTACACACAGACGCATCACACGGGATAAATTAAGCAAGTCGTTGAAATTGAAACGGTAAAAATGTGTTAAGCGTAATTGTCATGTCAATTTTTGGAACGGCGCGTTATAATGTATTATTTATTATATATAGTACAATATATCACAATTATATACACTCCTATTCTAAATTTTCGGCGTGTGCCCTGTATATGATGTCATGCTTGATTGGATGAACAATGTACACGTATATATACAACCGAGAATCGTTTGTTGTCCTTGTGCTCCTTTCGGCCGTGCAATCAAACTCAACACATCCTATTCGTTACTTATACAAATATAGCACGTACGTTGTTTCATTATATCCTTTTTTTAGAGCGCGTATAAAAAAATGTGGGCGAGAATCTGTAATAAAATTCATCTCAGAATACAGCAGAGTGATATGCATAAAAGTTCGATATGATCATGGAGCCGTGGCCACTAGGAACTTTCGTCCAAAGGTGCAGCCGCGACCGTATTTTGAGATGACTGTCCATAAAAATGTCAACTTCAGTTATTTATTCTCATTTTAGGCCTCGAACGCTTAGTTCTCTCGGTTCGAAGTGGTCCAGCGTCCGTTGAAACTTTGTAACCCCCGTGACTCCCTTGGCTGAGGCCATCAGGAGAGGCAGTAGCAGCGGCCGCCGGTTCGGCCGGTCGATCACGCCCCTATCGACATCAGCTTCTTGAACGCTTTCCTGAATTCCGGGTTGAATATTGTATAGATGACCGGGTTGACGAAACTGTTCATGTAGCCCAGCCACGTGGTCAGGATGAAGGCGGACACGCCGGGCTGACAGTCGGCGTTCAGTTTGGAGCACAGTGCGTCCTGGATGTTGCACGTGAAGAAAGGAACCCAACATACAAGGAAAACACCTGCAATATAATGATAAACGTCATATTTTCACTCCAGCATATATTATTTCAATTGGATAAGAACAAAAATAACAAGGGTAGAAAAGAAACTATATCGGAAAATGTAGCAATATTTAGTGTAAAAATAATGCATCTTGTCGTCAGGAACGAATGTTGTCATTATGAGTACCACGCCCATAAAAACATAATAAACATAGAAACTCAATATCGCTAATAACGCGTACTGAGTTGGAATCAGTACACAACTAACCTATAGTTTATTTTGCGCGTATTCATTTCGCACATTATGGCCGCACTAAGTATTCACATCGTTGGACTAATAAATTTGACGGGCTACCCGTACTCATTAAAATGGGGCCATTTAAAAGCCTCTCTACTTCCAAGGCGAGACATCTTACTAATTTTGTAAGAGCTCTTTTCTTAATACAGTCGCATTTATTTCAATTAAGGCCATTAACCGCTAAGGTCCCCCTTTCCAGGTTTAAAAGATTCATTTCAAAGGGGGCGACCCCCAAAAGAGTTAGTTCGAAATGGTAAATTGCAAACGGTTTTAAATCTCGAAGGTTAAATTTAAAGCCAGAATCAGTTTTTAGTCATTTTAATTTCTTCTATTCAATCATTATGATTGCGTATTCAGACCACACCAGTTTTTCTTTCCCTGTACATTCAAATTCAGATATACAGTGTATTTAAATTATATCTATTTTTACTGCAACTGGACGCGTTATCCATTTTTATGTCGGAATCCTGCACATCTAGAGGCCAAATAAAAGGGATTTGCTGGGATTTGAAGGGAGATTGATAATCTAATAAATAAAAAATTGGTGCATCAGTCCATTTGCCAGTTTGTCGGGTTTAAATTCTAAGCACATCACCGAGGGGAATTAACGAGGTGAGTGTGCTAAAATGATTTGTATAGGCTCGGTTGGATATTCCGATATGTAGTTGGGGACCTGCCGGCACTGCCACTCCGAGTTGGGCCTCTCTCTCCTCTCTCTCTCTCTCTCTCTCCCTTCATATTGATTTCGGGGTCGACGCCTAATAAAAGCCGGAACCGGAGAACCGAACAAAGCGGACCGGGGACTTGAGAGAAAGGTCAAACCTGGCCTACTCTCCGCCCGCAGATGGACTCCACGAATGACGTCCGAGGAATAATACCTTCTCTCTGCATTTACATTTCGCCCAATTGTGCCTGTGGCCGATATTCGCGAGGTTACAGTTACATATGTTGATATAACTTTGTTGTTTCATAAAGTCTATTGTTTTCCCTTCATTGTTCTGATCGTTTTTTTAGTATTTTGTGTTTCGCGAAGTTCCCACTTTCTCTTTTGTATATTCTGTATTCTGTCAGAATATGATTTAGAAATGGCTTACAATGGCTGTTACTGGTAAAAACAAAAAAATAACAGGTACTGCGAATGGCTTCATTATAATTATTTAATTACCTTTTCCTCAAGCTATATTGTTTCAGACTTACCTCTTTGTACTATGTCCGTTATCGGTTTCGTACTTTTAAAGAGACCACTGTAAAAATATATTACCTCATTCAGCATTGGTCCTATCATATTTCAAAAGCGTACTTGAAGGAACAAATAACTGACCGAGTACAATAGCAAGCGTTTTTGTGGCTTTCCTCTCTTTCTTGGCCGATGACTTTTCCCTCTTTTTCCTGCTGGCCTTGTTCACCTTGTATATCGTGAATCTGGAAGCGGCGGAAGCTTTGCGGTCTTTTTTGCTGCCGGTAGTCGAGGCCTCTTCCTCCGAACCCGTCCTCACCGGTATCCGGCCCCTCTCGCTTCCCGAGCCGTTCCTCCGGATTCCCTTCGAAACAACCATATATATATATAGTCAGTACTAGCGCTGTAATAATTTGAATACATCAAGACGATATACAGTACAATAAATATATTGCAGAATGTAAATATAACAGATGAGGAAAGTATTGTTCATTAGAGAAAAAACCTGACAGGAGGTCGATGATATCTCACATATCGAACCTTGAAAGTAGTTTCAAGTAGTTCTTGAAAATACTTTCAAGGGAACTTTTTTTCTGCGCTGTTCAATGTTTCACCTTATTTCTTTACCCCGAATCCCTGAACGAAGATATTCCTGAAAAAAAACCCTCCTTCTCGGTGGCAGAATGATTTGAATATACGACCGTCGCGGAGCGTGGAAGAACGCACTTCATATTTGTAAATTCGTTGAGGGGGGGGGACACAATGTAGAACATCATTCACCCGGATGAATAAACGGGGCGCGGCACATTTCAACGCGCGGCCCTTTTATTCGGGCCGACACTGTTCATTGTGCGAACCCCGCCGGTGAATGAATTGCAACCTCCTCCCCCACCCCGCAAAGTCCATGCTCACACGTGCGATTACGATGCATAGATAGCGCTGAATGAACACTCGCATTTCCAGATCACTCAGACACACAACAGACAATCCGAAATTGTCTTCGGTGTTTTTTTAAGACAAAATAATACCCACGTCTACCAGTCTTTGTCCAATAAAATTGGTGGAGGAAGTGTGAAACAAACTACCCGCAGTGCAGTCGACTATAACATATATAATAATAACATTTGAAATATATAATGAAATATTAATTTTATAATAATGCACTTTTACGAAATTAGAAGCAGGTAAATTGGTTAGAAGTTATTGCAAAGATCCTTGAAAAATTTACCCCATATAGTGGTTATGACCAATAATCTGTAGTTATATTATGGAATATCAAATATGAGTTTAATGTTAAATGTTAATTGCTTAATTATCTAAATTATGAGTTTGTTTTTTCAACGCCGCCAGTTCATTTATTCAAAAATGTATTATCCTCAAGCCTCGACAGTTTCGGTCTCAAGCTTATCGTGAGTAAGCTCACGATGAGCTTACAACAAAATGAAAGCTCACTGCAGTACACAGTTTACTTTCAGATATATCCGCGATACCGTTAAACTAAGTTTCCCGGGGCAGGGTAAATAAAGTAAGAGTGGAGAGTTTAGCGATCGCATTCAACGCTATTGGAACAGTGCAGGCAGTTCAATAGCTTCTAAGTGCAGTTAGGCTCTTTCATTCGCTCCTACACGTAGACACACTCGCCGAATCACCCCCCCCTCTCTCTCTCTCTTTCTCTCACTCTGTCTGTCAAACACACACACACACACATACACACTATGTTTCTATCACCCTTTCTCTGATGTAGTTCTCTCTCCCGGTGACACAGTTACGCTGAGAACGTCCATTAGGTGGGACCCACCCCGCAAAGTGCTATTCTCGAGCACAGCCCTCCGTTTATTGAACAGTCGTAAAAAGGATGTATATATATATATATATATATATATATATATATATATATATATATATATATGTGTGTGTGTGTGTGTGTGTGTGTGTGTGTGTGTGTAACACCAATTTACAGACTGGAAAAATTATTTTTAGCGTGTTAATGGCATCCATCTGATTGTAGCATCTTTAACGAACTCCTCGCTTGGCAGTTCCCTCGCCTCCTTTTTTGACAATTTAAAATTCCAAGTTGTTTATTTCCCAGTTTCCCTTTCAACTCAATCTCTTTGTGCAATCAAGGCCTAATTCCCCTGTATATTTTATACTGATAACGTTCAGACGGATAAACCTTCCTGTGTAACGGAATGTCTTCGACTAAATATTAATTTGGTCTGCATACATTTATTTAAGTTAGGTTAAATCGTATGTTAAAGCGTAGCGCTGGGATAAAAATTTCCGGAATCATCATCGTTTCTTATTTACCAACTAATGTATTGTGTACCTGTATTGTGTCATGTAAAAGAGGCTTAACAGGAGGTATTTTAATATATATTGAAGGATACAGAAGATATCCAAATAATTCTGTGAACGCGAATAATTATTATGGATTAATTATTTGGCGTTGTATAGTTAACACTTAATTTAATCGGTGCTGAGGTGTTGTTAGCGGCACATTTATTTTCTCCTTTTCAGTAGCAGAATATTATAGAAATCAAGTGGAACCAGTCGCGGAAAGTTTCAGAATATTTGGCCGTGGAGTTGGGACTCAGTTTCGCGGTATTTACTCGAGGCCAGGGGTTATAAATCTGGGATCGGAGGGTCAAAGGTGGCTCCTTTACACGGGAGCCACTCTTATATATCACAAAGATTGCCCCATAAATTGACCTTTGCTGTTTCTCAGCGGCTCGGACAGCCCTTTCCCCGGCGCCGCCGCCCCCTCCCGTCCGAGCCCGCTTCACCGCCTCCCCAACCCGCTTGCTCGGCTAAAATATCTTCAATCAGTTGACGAAATGAGGGCCCTTTCGCTGGAATCAATTTACGGTATGAAGCCCCTCCCCGACCGCCCCACACAAACCCACGATCAACGACTGTGGGGCCGACAACTCCAAGATTTTTTTTAAAATAAAGAGTTTTTCAAGGCTTTCAATAAAGAGATTTAGATAGATAATAATAGATAAATTTAGACAATAATAGATAGAACGTTATGGCGGGAATGATTTGTCAGTAATATCCATTTTTCTATGTTGCTATTTTCGCACTACCTAGGTTTCTGGTCAATAGCCACAGAATAAAAAATGAGAATTGTAAAAAATATTTTGGCATACGTATTAGAGTAAGTTATTTACAACATGAACAACATGAAATGCTTATAATCCTCCCTTAGTGATAAACAGTTTCGAGAACAATATAACATCGGTACCTATCGAAAAACACACGTCCAGAATACCAGAAGAGCAAAAATTAGGTTGTTGCCTACTAAAATGATAGAGTACACAGACTCTGAAAACAATTCTAGTTATTTGAATTCTTTATGCGTGCGCCCTTCAAATACGTAATATAATTATAAGTAAGTAATATATCCATCACAAAGGAACTTTAACAACCTTCCCCAAATGTGAACCAATTTTGCTCCCTGTTGGCCAGCTTAAACTTCTGATTTATTTCCTTCCATATATTCCGGTCTCATTTCCAGGGCGGCGCTTTTCCCGACAATCCCACCTGATTTAAGTCTATTCTCTCCCCCTTAGTTATTCAAAAGCGGCTATTTTTCATTCCCGTCCGGATCCCTCCCCTTTTTCATGTTGAACGCCGAAAAATCCCCCGGCCGAGAAGCGGTGCGGGGGCGGCGGGTAGGCGGCGTTGGCGTCGAATAAAGTCGGAACTGTTGTCAAAGAACAATGCGGAACATCAGTGAAGAAGGGAAATTATTTATGTCGCACGTTTGGAGTTTAGAATTTAGTGTGGACCGCTTGTTTCTGTTTTGCCGCATTATACTCCCTTTCTCCTCTTTCGCCTCTCACTTTCTCTCTTTTATATATATATGTATACATATATGCATGCTATATATATACAATACGTACAAATATACACTGTATTAAAATCTTCATATCTGTACGTTAATTTTTAGTTGCCGTCGAATGCAGCCTCCGGCGGTGACTGCACGAGAATATTGTCTTGAATTCGGTACCGCAGATTCAAGGTGAGAAAATCCGGTACGGGGGAGTTATCGGAGTAGAAAGCAATAAGCTATATAGAGTTTAAACAATGGGAGGAGCGGGGAAGGAGGCATACCCGATGACAATATCGTGCCCGGCCATTGTGGCTCCGGGACCGCCCCGCATTCAGACGAATCATCGGCCGGGAAGTTCCATTCCCGGCGTCCCAAAAGAGCTTTTGATGTCCCGCGCGGATTCAATTGCCGGAGTGAGCCAGAGAGGATGAGGGAGAGGGAGGGAGGGAGAGAGAGAGAGAGAGGGAGAGAGGGAGCCGGGCCCGCGGTCTGAAGGATCCACCCGTTTTTGAGTCATTTACCCTCGGCAGGAGATTGGTCCTGACTTCAACGGGAATCATATACAAAGGGGAAGTTTGGATATATATATATAAAGAAAATACCGATCCTTCTACCTCAATCTCCTCTCATCATTTTTGCCTCCTACATCCAAAAAAGGCAATTAATAGACCAGAACTGGAATATAAGGAAAATTCTGTGTAACTATTGATGAATTAAATAAAAATAAAAAGGCGAAATATACTAGTTATAAACACATTAACCGTTGTTCGGAACGATAGGCAGAGAGGAAGAGGATCTACAGAAACGTGTAGCATGGAGGACCCAGGAGGTTACCCTCAGATTGCAGGAGTTATAGAAAAATGAATATTTGATGATGAAATATCATAAAAAAGTAAAACGTTTAGTTCTGTATCATGATACCTTCCGTCAACAAAAATGCGGTTTAATAAATTAAGGGGAAATGTAAATGAATTATATATATTTATTCGGAAATTTGCGGTGGAATATCCCCACCAGTTCCTGCCTCCATACTACATCTGGCGTAAAGCCAAACAAGCTAAAGTAAACCGAGAATCGCGCTATTAAGGGCCCGTATAAAAGAACAGTTGAAACACAAACTCTTACTTCACACAACTATCAGTTTATGTGACGCGCACACCCGTTTCCTTCATATTACATGAAACAAATAAAATGTCTTATTCTACACGCCATTTATTCGTTTTCTCGAAATATTCTTGGGTAATTATCAAGGTCAATATTAAAAGCAAAATATTCCTATCGTGATTAATTCCACTCGATTTACATGTCTAATGCGGAGGTAGGTGACCGGATTTCGTTGTCCCCATCCCTTAGAGTTAGAAACACGGTTTCACTGAAATTGAGTACCTGTTTGGCGGTCCGCAGGGGTTTGGAATCTCACGATTGTCTAATTAAGTAAGTTCAATAATAAGGAAGTAAATTATCCGACCCTGCTCAAAACAAAATCAACATTCTCCTGGTCGGAAATTTGTTGAGTTTCGTGTAATTTCTGCAAACCGTGTGCAAAGTTAGGTCTCTAGAGAGTGTCAATGTTATAACTAATATGCGGATTATGAAGATGGATGAGGAACACGGTTTTGGAGAATTATTTATTTTAATTATTCTCACTTATAAGTCGGCGTCCACTCTATTCTGTGTGGTTTTAAAGCTTCCGTGAGAAACACGTAACAATAAATTTTTGTATTATAACCAATTTTCTTTTATAATTAATTGTGTACCGAAAATACAATTACAAGCTTCTAGAATATTTTAACACGGAATAAGCAATTTGTTTCGATCGATTACATTCAAAGTAATTAATTCAGCACGAACCATTGAAATTGGATCTGTAATTACGCCTACTGAATTTGTAATTTGTTCACTTTATAATCGCTTAGCAGTCGGTATTTCAGAGGTAAACGTATATACGGGGATTTTAATGTAATTACTCTCATTAAAATGTTGAAGGGGGGGGAGGGTTGAACGTTTGAGGGATACTCTTCTATTTAATTTTCCGCATAATTGGGACTAAGCGGAGGCAAATACGATCTTTGTTGCCAACAGTCTTCAAAAGACGAAATGGCGAACATGATATCGTTAATATTAGAAAGATTGTGTCGGCCTGGTTAAGATTAAGGTTGGAAGGTTTCGGAAATTAACTACGAGTTTCAGTATACTCGAGTATCCAATTCATTCTTGCGATTCACTGTTTCTGTATTACCAATGTTTGAATACTTAATGTTCTTTATTTTTTGAATAATTAAAGTAATTAAATTTCTTAATATTGGACCAACTACTTTCAGCAACGCTGAATACGTTCAATTTCTTATTCAATTGATAGTTCTATACACAAAATCTCAATGGAAAAAATCCATGGTTTCTTTCTCACAAAGCATATTGGGAATCGCCAAATGCTTAACTTTAATTTATTCCAATTTTCTAGTTTACTTAGAAATCATTCGAGTTCTCCAAAATTATGTTTTTGCGGTATTAAATCTAAGTGAGTAAAGTTTCGAAAAGGTCTTGCTTTATTCACTGATTGTTCTAACAATTCCTAATGTTCGTTTACTTCGCGAAGACAAATATTCGTTACCTTCTTGGATTCCTCGTCGGAGTGGTGCGCTTGATCGTTGATGATGGTTGTGGCCAGGAGGGAGGCCGGTACTGTGGCCGCCGAATCACCCAACTGTGAGGCGGCGTAACCGCTATCGTTGTTCCCCTTCGGGTCGGTCTGCACCAAACCCACCGCTCCCGCCGCTCTATCCAAATTAACAGTATTAGTTGCAACGGACGAATAACCAGTTTCATAATCCTAATTCGTCCTGATTCAAAATAAATTTTGTAATAATGTATTCGCCGTGTGTCCTGTACGCAGCCTTAATTTTTGTATTTATTTCACAGGGGTTAGTTTAGCAGTAAGTATTCTCGTGAAATTACGGAGGACGCGTCAACCGAAAACGGACTTTAAAAGTCAATAAAAATGTACTAATATCAGTGTATGTACTGCGCTGTGAACCTTTGTGGGGGGGATGTGGTTTCCTCATCTTAATAGAAAGAGGTGAACATATAATTAAAGCCCTAAGTTATTTACTTAAAAAATATTCTAGCTTTAATAATCTTTTAACATAATATTTCATTTAAGTTTACTCGTAATGAATAATAGCGTGTCCTTTAAATTTATACGTTTTATATTTATACAAAATTGTAAGTAATGAATTCGACCAGTGTTAGGCTTGGTGCTCGAGTGGTGAAAGTAAGCTCCACTCTAATTCTATACACATTATTATTATTCTACATGCATACTATTATAATATATTTTATTCGATATTCTAGTAACATTTTAGCGGTTACTATGGATGGTTATAATGGTACTAATTCGTCTTAATTACTTTTCTGTTTGCGGACGAGAATCCTCTAATGCGTTATTCATCCGTTATCCGTTTCTGTCCGAAATTCACTGACGTCTGCGAGTCCGCTCGAGTTCAACGAATGACAAACAAAAGTTAAAGAGAGCCGTGCAACAACAATAACCCGGTGTGATCATATATTTATTAAATGGCCGGGTCGTTGTTAGTTCCAAGTAATAATAGCACCTTTTAGTTACAAAAGGCACGGCCTCAACCCCCCAACGACGGGTCGGCGGCCGGCCTATTAAATTTTCAAGACGTTCGCTTTAAATTATACCGTTGTCCATTGTTGCCACCTCACCCACTTGGCGGGCTCGGCAATCCTTTGAGGTTTAGCGCCGCGTTAATACTGCACACGCGCAATTCCTAGCGGGCCGAATATTCCCCTCTCCCGGTCTATCTCTTTTTCTGCCATTTTTTCCTTTCCCATTTCTACTTTTTCCTCTCGTCCCCCATTTTTCCGCTCGCCTCCGGACTGCGTTAAATTAAGCACAGGACTTCGCTGGAGGGGGCGACTCGTTTAACAGTCGGGGGACGAAGACAAATGGGAGAGAGCTGCGGGAGGCACCAGGGCGGACGATGGGTTCAAGAAAGCGAGCAAAAGTCTAGAAGCAAAGATAGGGAGAGAATAGCACCAAAGATTGTTTGAAGATGGACTCGTCTCATTAATTAACACCAGTCGTGTGTAGAATAAAACGAAGAAATTTACAAATAAAAATACGGACCCTGTGAATTAACTGTGAAGAACAGTTTTTTATTCCGTCATCCCGATTTACTAGGAACGTGACATGAAAAAAATGAATCGTGTGAAATGTAAACTTGGTCTCAAACTTTATATAATAATCATTAGTTCAACTTATGTTTTGAACAATTTAATAAAAATATTAATTAAATGAACGGTATTTTATTTAACGGAGGGCCCTATTTTATCTCGCCTATTTCTTCTTAAATTTCGTGGGTTTCAGCCTCTAGCCGTTGGTAGTGATTTCGATTTTCAGGGTTTAATTTGTATTTTTATCTTATTAACTTATTATTATTTACTCATTTACTTATCTTTTAGTGTCGGTTTTCCATTTCATCTGAATATTGCTGCTATTGAGGACACCTCAATAATTACTTACCGCTAAAATATTTATATCTCTGCAAGAAATCAAATCAAATATATTTCTCAGCGAATTTTCGACTATTGGCCGTTAGTTCAAATTGGACCCGCGAAAAAATGTTATTTAAACGTTGTAACAACACCGGTCTGATTTCCGGCCAGCGTGGAAAGGGACAATAGTAACTGTAAATGGTCACCTTTTATTCTGTGGACTATAAAACGGGTAGCGATTGCGAATCGCGCGTCCGCTGTAAAACAAAGGTCAATTGCCGATCCGACGGAAAAAAAAAGAGGAGGTACCTTCTGCCATTGTCCGGCTGAAATTAACTTAGAGGGACTTCACCACCGCGCCGTTCGGAAGAGCCGAAGTGCAATTGCTTTCATCGCCGATAATACCCCCAGCTTATCCGGCCCCATTGGAGAGCTTCCTGGTGATTATATGCTCAATATATTGGGGCGTAAGGATTTGCGCAATTTCCCATATTAGCAAAAGGCCAAAAACTGAATATTGTAAATAACATGTTTACTATCAGCAATAAAAATATTTTATGCATATTCCAAATGTGTTTCAAAACTCTAAACACAAGAAATTAAATAAAAAATGATACCGTTCATTATAATATTGTCAATTCATTATGTAACATTAATGGATATGGGAAGGAAATTATATTTTTAAAATCTCTTTCGCGGAAGATGAAAAACGCAAATTGATTAATGTCAGCTACAAAATTTTATTAATGCGCGGTCAAAAGAGATACTATGTAATTAAAATTGTGCTTTCAGAAATATGATAAGCAGGAAACTTCAGATTTCAGGACCGCTCTCTTTTCAAAGGAGTTTAGTCTGCAGAGGTGCTTTAAGTGGAATAACTTGGTTAAACTTAATAAGGTTACAGTAATTGTTTATTTTTCCTGAATTAAAAACAATTCTGGAATTGTGAAACTCACTTCACTTACTTCTGGCTTCTCGGACTTTCGAAAGGAGTTTTCGACTTTTTTACCTTAAACAAGAAGAGTTGTTGTGTGTGAACACACGTCGACTCACGCCGAAAGGCGGAATAAAAACTTACTCAAAATATATGAATGAAGGAGTGGTCGCGTCGTAAAAAGTTATATGATCCGGCTTCTCCCTAGTCTTATAACTAAAAATTTTATTTTGGTACCTCCTTGAAATATACTCTGAAAAGAACTCGTTTGTTATATAGCAGGAAGCCTTTTCAGCACTATAGCGGGAAGGCTTGATTTTTGAAAGAAGAAGAATTTTCAAAACATTCTGCGAACTCTTGATATTGCCAAAGTCTTCCTTTGTATTTTCTGACTTTCACTCTTACTTCTTGAGTTATCCAAATCTGGGACCTACGTTATAAATTATTGAATTTTGTCAAAGTCAAATAGAAACCTTCATGCTGGGTAAAACATTATTTCATAAGTAGTTATATTAGGTAATTGCGTTGAATGATAGATTGGAAATTTATCTTATATTTATAAATCGATAAATAAATTAAGTAGTAAGTTGCGCAATAATACTACGTGAAATATCGGAGTCAATATCTTAAATTATACTTTCCCAGCGATAACCTTATCTATATTGTAAAAAAGTCGGAACAACAATAACTAATTAATTATAATTTAAACATGCTCAAACTAGCATCGCATAAATGAAAAACGATTTATGAGGATAGTAGAGAATATGAAACAATTTGAAGGGAAATTCCGCAGCCGTTTTCTGGGGGAGACTGGAGCCAACCCGGTGGTGAACCGATTTGACTCGAATTTAAAATTTTAATCCAACAAAATTTGCGGTAAAGGCACCGGGGTGTTTTAAATAATAAATTTATCGGAAATGCGATCTCTCGATTGCCCCCACTCAAGCGGAATGCATTTAAGGCGATTTTCGACATAAATAAATTACGATTTAATGGATTCACCACTTGAAGTACATCGGCCATTACCTAATGAATGGGGCGGGCCGCCCGAGTGGTATCGAATAAGGTAAAAACCTTGCCTTCAGCGTGTAGCCTTGAAAATCTCCTTCACAGCCGAATTTTAAGCAAATTAGAAAGTAAAGAATAGCGCAGTGATGAGAAAGTGATTGAGAATGGAGATTGTATTATTCTGGTGAATGTATTCGAAAGCGTCAAAAGGGATTCAAAGCCGATTAAAATTCTAACTCTTGTGAGTATTCAACTTAATATTGAGATATTTATAAAAAAATAAAATGTCACTTCAATATGAATGCTTATTTATAATACAACACCTGTTAATGTATATTTTATCAGTCGGGAATTTCATTAAATATTTTATTTTACTTTATTTATTTCCATTCATTTCTACGCACATGATTCATCACGTTTGCTTGAGTAGCCCTAAAATCAAACTGAAGAAAACCTGTAAAAGTAACGCTAATATCGATTATAAATAATCCGATGTAGGGTTATCAAAAAATCACTCCCGATAATTCCTTAAACGGAGTTTGTTAACTGTTGAACGTAATTCAAAATTTAATTTACAATCGGCGCCAGTTAACCGGGTGCTCACCCCTTAGAGCGCCCGGCCCGCTAGATGGTATTTAACGGTTGGCCCGGAAGGGGCGAGAAGACAAGGGTATAATTACTTCTACTTAGTCGCGGGGGAGGGGGGGGGCAAGTAGGATCAAGTCCCCACCCCCGCCCCATCGTGGCACTCTAAGTGGTAAGTTGATGTAGCCCATTCACCCGTGGCCGGGGCGCACTTAGTTGGCCTCGGCCAACTCCTCTTCCGTTAGATTCCCGAGGGGCGGTTTTCCACTTTTTATATTCCCCGATCCTAATTACCTGTCTCTACCCTTAACGCCGGAGCCATGCCCCTCAACCTGAGTCAATATTGTGATAATTAAACGCGCATTAACCCGAGCAATTAACCTATCTCTCCCCCTACCGTCTATCGCGGTTTCAATGAGGCAGTCCACAATCAAATCGTTCTATATAATGATACAATTAATTCCAGGACGGATTATCGGTAGACAAATTTAATTTCCAGTTTTAAAATTAAAATGATTTATCGTTATTAACTTTAACCTGCCCATTAATAGATCAGAATTGTTGTCAACACTTAAGTTCCGACCCCAAAGTTACACTAAAACTATTTACACTAATGGCATCCCATTTACACTGATTTCCAGAATTTCAGAATCCAGTTAGCGGCCGGACGGCCCATTTGGCGACATTAGAGCGGCCGACACAACAAAAGCGATAGACAAGAGCGAGGAACAAGATTTAATAAAGATTTAAATAACAACCCGATGGCTGGGCGTCCCCCACATACGGGCGCGCGCCCACGCACACGTTCTGAGGGCGCTTGTTGAACGGAGGAACTCGAGAAATGTAATTTTCTGGACATTCAGCCCGAGCACCCACTTGGAAATGGAATCCGAAGCGGCGAACGGCTTTCCCTGTGTTGGAAAGCACCCAAATAAATGACCCGGACTAAATAATGGGGCCTAGATGAAACGGAAAATTTTAAATTGTCTGCAAGTCGTGGATTCCACGATTCCACGGAAAATTTTCGAGGGTCTCCAGAAGCCCTACAACCGACGCAATTCGGATCTGAACTGATTAGGTACACGTTTTACGGTTGTACTGGTATTAAATTTCACCAGGTCTTGATCGCACAGAGAATTGCGATCCCGAATATTATATACCTCCTGAGTTAATTATATTTATTATTATTGTACGCAACTAAGTGTTTCATAAGTAAAATAAATAACATTTTAAATGACTCATGTGTTGAACACGTGTACAAAACATAGTTCTCCCTGGTAATAATTGTGTTCTATTCCACCATTCTTTGAGAAAATTAATGTAATTGTTTGAATAAAACGTATGCATTTATATATGGATATAAAAGTGGATAGAAAGAATTAAGTAAATGTATTCAAATAACCTACTCCTTTATTATACCCCACAGAGAATTGCGACCTATCGGGCGTAGTGTGACTATATTATGAATAATAAACAACGTACCTTTAATTGCTAGGTATACAAGTATAAATTACAAGCGCATATCAGGTCTGCGGGGTTGGCTATCGTACACTCGGTCCATATAATTGTACAGAATTTAAACCTTAGCTCTACTATATAATAAAATTTGCATTAAATCATCTCGAATTAACGGCCTGCAAAGGAACTTAAAATACGGGACCAACGGGTGAGTCATTCAGAAATTGAATTCAATAATGTTAATTGAAAAACAGAATCAGTTTTGTTAAAAAAGAATTTCACGCATAGAATCCGAAATAGAATTAATAATATTTTTTTAAATTAATGGAAAAAATGGCATACAATTATATGTAATTGTGACAGATAACTATGTTTAATTTTTTTCATTAAAAAATATAAAAATAACAAGTAAATAATAGTTAGTGTTATATATAATCCACTCTTTCGACGCGCCCGAACCATGAGGAGACAGTCTTAGGCTACACGCCCATGATCTAAAGTCAACGGTCGTTCTCCGAAAATATGTCCATACGGCATGTTACGGTACGTTATCCGCTGATAAGATTTATCAGCTTATTGTCTGCCTATGATTTTGGTTCAAATCTCGACATTCTTCCTAACTCCATCTCCCACCATCGAAAACATCGCGGGAGGGTCCCCGTTCGAGAGGGTTTAGTGCCGGGAGACCCCGGCGGTAATTAATTGCAGGCGTCAACTTGAATACAGGAGAGGGATAATTAGGCACCCGCCAGGTATCGCTTCGGCCCCAATCGTATCGCCGTGCGTAAATCATGAGGCCCCGCGAAAATAATACACACCACCTCAACATATTGAGCATATTTTTTTCAGTGGAATAAAAATGTAATAAGATATATAAAATTATATTGTCAGATTATTGACTAGTATGGGTATTTTTACTCTTTCGAACAAATATACGCACCTATTTCATAGAGTTTTACTAGTGACTGAACTTTCGTCTAGAGAGATCAGTAATTGCGATTGATCGTATAAATATACTTTTTATAATATTTTAGTTTTTAACATTAGGATGAAAATAAAAATTGAGCATCAATATAATTCTTGACCGTTGACACTGTAAATACTACGTTTATTCTTTGGAAGTATTATACTAGTGTGTTGTAAATCAGAAGTGAATTATTGTCCGACGATTATTCGGAAGGAGGGAAATTGTAGTATAATTTCATTTGCTAAGTTCGGCACAAACCAGGCTTCCCGTTATGAACTATTAGTCACGCGATATCGCCAATAACGATAAAATCGGTGCATTATTTCCGTACCGAGGAACGGCCGGACATCGATTACCCAATGGCTACCCGGACCGCCGGCCACGAGCGTTGCTTGCATAGCCTTCAAAATATTAATTGGGCGCCAATTTACTACATTTATTTCAGCTCCAATAGTCCATTGGTTTAGTTCAGGCTCATAAACGTTACTAGTTACTATCGATAAATTGATACGAGACAGTAATAAGTCAGAAGTTACAAGAGGAATTCGCGAGTGATATCGCGACCTCCTAAGAAAGGAGACCAAGTGTCGACGATAGGGTCACAGAATATGGACCGCTGTACGGAACAAGTATAAAACGGAACTTTGCACGTAACAAAGCCTGCAACGGGGAATCTGAAGACGGGGGAATTGTGCGCGGAAGAAAGGTTGGAATTGATTCGGCAGGTCTGGATGTCAACAACAGGATTCTCCTCTCACAATCGGGATTCAAGTCAGAGCAATATTGGCGAGAGTTTAAACTCACTTAGGAAACGTTCCAAGGAGTTGATCTCACGGGGTGTATAAGTATTTGGTAGAAAAGAGAACAAATTCGTCGTTGACTCAGGTAGGAAGCCATTCCCCGGTAACTTTTTGTCTTCGTTAATATTCCAAAACCCAAGAAGTACACAGAGCAGCGGATAATGTTAGGGACAAGTACAGTCCAGCGTGAAGACAAATATTTGGTGATTTGTCCATCGTGGGGAGGCCAATCGTGAGAACCAGCTGTTGATATTCAGGTAGCCCGGAGGAGGCCAATCAATTTGACCGGAGCCAAGATTGATGGCGGGGCCAGCGCCGCTGGGCAGGACCGACTTCCCAGCAACGCCCAGCTGCGATTGAATTATTCATTTAACACTGTTCGGTGCACGGCCAAAATATTGGCCCCAATCTAGCACCGGCTCAGTTTCGTCTAGTCGATCAGGCAACACTACAAACTTGCCTACTTACTTTCGTGCGATAAGCAATTCGATAGGGAATTCGTCTGCCAACACTCTATGTTCGAGCAGGAAATTAATAAACAGGGCAAAATATTCAGTAGGAAGTAGATGTTGATTGTATCGAAATTGTCCTATTTTAGTACTAAACTATTTACCGATTATTTAGTTTAAATATAGATTTAAACGACATTATGAATTATATATTATACATTATATATTACATATGCAGCGCTATCGGTTTGTATCCTGATGTACACCTATCTAGCTGGGCGAAATATTACTGGTATTACTTTAATTCTACTTATTTAAACATGAAACAAATATGCGTGAGACAATTAACGAAATAATTCATAATTGAAATAAATTAGTAAATATGTAGCGTGATAATTGGTCTCAGTTAAAATTTGTAAGCTACTCATTACTATATAGCCAAACTAAAATATTCTCTAAAATACTACGCTATTTTCCAATTAATTAATGATGTAACTTAATTTCTAGATGAATAAGATCACGAGTCGTGTTCAATTTTGTCCCGATGGAAAAAAAAGTCCTACCGTTTTTTCTTAATTAGACGCACGGCAAAACAGCGCTATTGTATTATTACTAATTAGGTTAATGAGAGCGCATGATGGATTAACGGAGTCCGATTTGGTCAAATATAATTCGGCATTTAGAGCAGCGGTTGTGGAGAGCGTCCAATGACAGGAGTGTGGCGCCGGCCGCTCATATAATTTGCTTTATTGGAATTGTACAACCCTCTCTGGCGTCCTCCTCGCAATTTGCAGTTAATTACAACAAGTTGGTAACTTGAAATTAAGTTTGCGAGCGTGTGTTGTCCGCGCGAGTGGCCGGAATTAGAGCCGATTGTAAATGACGAGTCCTGCTACAGCCCGGCCACCGTTTATTAATAGGATAATTATTAGGGCTCAGAACTCGAAAACGGTTTCGAAACGCAACTTGCGAGGGCTAACTGGTCAATTTTATAGGCCTAATTAATCAAACTAAAAACAACTGTGTTGCTACGTCCTTCAGACGTAATTACAGAAATAAAAAGGGGAAAAGTGAGTACGAACCAAGAACCCGAACACTCACCACGCAGTATCGGTGTGATGATACCTCTAAAGTAATAAACATCGTTCAATAAAACTATTATTATTATTGATTTAATTTCTTGTGGGTAGAAGATTGTATCATTACAATAGTAACTTCAGCAATTTATAATAGATTTTCGTTTTAATCTCTTTCTGAGTTCAGTAGGCTAACTTCGGCACACTGATGTGGCCAATACCTACTTTCCTTAAAATTTAAAAATTAATCAACTCGCCGTCCGGATGTAGAATGCATACATTTTTAATGTTTCTGAGGGGAATTTACAATTTTAATTTCTATTACGGCTAGAAAGATTTTTCATGCTCGTTATTATTCAAACGGCATTCAATTTAAGTTTGGCCGACTTGAAATCAACTCGACAATTCGGTCTGAGCGGAGACCCGCGCCGTCGGCCGGGGAAGTCAAACAGTTAACATTTAATCAAGAGCGTCTTCTGTATTAATAAAAGCCCAAGTTGCCGCCGGGAATAGACTTTAATGAAGTCGGCTGCTGGGCGCATCCAGATATCTGGGCGCCACGTTAGCCGGGGCATTAACGACTCTTTAACGCTAAAGACCGGTTCACCAAACTCAGACTCGCCTCTGTACACCGCCCGGTTTACATAATCAATCTGCTAATGTAAAAGCAGCCGAACTGCCTCAACTCGGCCACGTAGTACGTTCTAGCACTATGAATCATCCGAGTGAATTTAACAAACAATTTCCACTTTTGTATTTCATCCGATTCAATGGAAAGGGGACTTTCTGTCCTAAAAATAGTATTTTAACAACCCCCAAAATAGTTCGTCTAAAACAGTTGAATACAAATTTTTTATTTTGTATTAAGCATGATGAAAAAATACTTTTCTGTTTTTCGGTTAACTTACGCGCTCTCTTCTACGACGGTGGCCAAAATAAACTCCGTGCTTTTGTCGTTGGAGATCACGTGACAATCCTCTGAACCAGGTGACCTTTCGCCCTCATCTTCTTCATCCTTTAAAATAAAAATATGTTCATAAGTATAACACGCACGCCTAAATTTGTTTCATTTATACTTTTATGATTTAGAAAATTTCATTTTTGTTTCAGCTTAATGCATATGTAAATAATATATGCAGTGTAAAATATTAAAGTACTACAGTACATATTCGTAATGAATTTTCAGATTAAAGCAGACGATTGGAGTAAATGTAATTCAGGAAAATACATCCATCTGAAAGAATATTAGAGTTCCGAGATAGTCTTTCGCATTTGTTCAGTACGATTTGACAAGACCAACTGCTTCTGGTACTATTTCCATTTCATTAAGGCACTCTACGTTTCCTTTTAAATTTAAACTCAGTTCATTTTATGGCTACATTTGTCGTAATAGCTAGTAAGGCTGGAACGCTTTTAAAAGGGCATTATCCCGTGGCGAATTTCCAATTCGGGGCGGAGGAAAATACATTTTGATAGAAATATATTCGGTTGAGGATTCGCCGGCAAGGATTTAGTCGCAATTTTCGAGTCGGGCCCGACTTAAACCGTCTATTTTACAGGCGCATATTAAAGCCAGGAGGGGAGGATATCCCGGCTAAAAACAAATATGAACGATCCTCCTCGGGCAAAATCCTATCGGCTTACACCGTTGGCTTGGCGAACACCTGCTAAAGGCCAATATGAAGAGAGAGCCCCCTCCTCCCACCTCCGCCCCCACAACGCAGTAGTAAAACCTTGTGCCGGCCATAACTCCCATAAAATACTGGGCGATTCAAAATGCCGACTTCTAAACGAAATACACCATCCTCGTATTGATATCCTGTATTACGGACGTGATAAAAATAAACATTTTATATCCAACAAGAGGAATGAAGTTTTAGAACTTGAGATGACTTGCGATATCTCGTGCCACTTTCGATGTGCGCAAGAGTGATGGTATTTCAACTATTCGTGGAAGCAACTATCAGGGTCCGGTTTTCAGGGACCGGGCATCTGAGAAACCAGTATTTAATCTTATAATTTATTACATTGTTTTCATTCGTGACATCTGCCAATCGTACAACCCAACTGGAATAGCTCGGGTTCCAAATATTACAAAATGTTGCTATAAGCCAGTGGAAATTCTATCTGTCTTATCTGTCTCAAAAGGGATAAATATTTATACCGCAGTAATTTGTGTAATTCTGTAGTGGCACAGATAAAACGTTTAAGAAGGGAAGAGACTGGAAAGATGTAAGGGGTTAGGGGTTGTCGATACTTCTACAGGGCGAAGAATAAACGGCGACCCCGCTTACTGGTTAAGGAGATATTTTAAAGTGAACCCGATTAGGGCTAATACAGTTTAGGCTGGTAAGTTAGGGAGGGCGACAAATATGCCGATACGTTTTAACCGGTCGTCCCCTTGCCCGTTCCGCAGCCCAGCAATTATGCAAAGTGGCCGTTTTTGCAATTTAAATCTTCAATTTGGGAAGTCTGCGCCGATTTAAAGGCACGGAGCGTTTTAATGAAGGAGGGAGGCTCCCGCGACTGTTCCACGGTGGTGAAAATTGGCGGCCGTAGGAACTCTGCCTTAAATGGAAATAACTGTTGTCTGAGAGAATTTATTTGGGCGGAGATTATCTTTTCAATTCCCAGTCGGATTCAATGAAAAATGTTTTCTACCTTAATTATACACTCATAATTCTGTCCTCAATAAACTCTGGAGCATTTAAAAGGAATTATTAAATTTTATTAGGCCTATGAATAACCATTGGTTACATTATATTATCCTTCAATATAGGGAACACCTTCCGTTTTTGAGTTACTCTATCCCTCACCGAGCGTCTTCATTCTCCAAGTTATACTATTCCTGAATACACCGATGACGTTCTATTTTTACATTCTACTCACCAGAAATTGAAAATCATAGTTACGTTTAAATAATTAAATTATACTACTCAAAAATTTTGGTTTGAAAATTAGAATCTTTATCATGCTCATCATGATTCTATAATTTTGTAACGTAATTAAAACAGTTTCGTTCTATATAGACATTTTTTGTATTCGTTGTGTACTATTAAATGAGTACTGACATCCGCTACAGTTCGTTATTCCAGAGAGTGGTTTCAGTTTTCAGATCAACTATTTTTATAAAACTATTTGAATATTGATATTTCTTTGTACGAGAAACAGATTGTTCGCATTCAGGTCCCAATTTGAAATTCAAATCTAATGGAGACATCTCGCGCGTATAGTATTTTTCTCTCGGTTGATACATAAATCGGGGGATTGGGCTTTTAGAGTTTTTAGTTTTACACAGAGGCAGAGACACTGAAGTAACGATCCGGATTGTATGTAAAGTTTCTGAATTTTCATTGTGCCGGAACTCGAGACAACGCTCCAGGCACCGATTTGCATATGGAGTCTGAGTTCGCGATAGGGGCGAAGCCATCTTGAATGCGGATGACCTATCTGCCGAATTAATGCTTAATTCAGAGTCGCAGTTTTTATTCGCGCTTCGTCGTCCAATTTGACATTCTTCGCCCCATCCGTTCTCTCCATCTGAATATTCTTCTGTGCCCTGTACCTTCGTTCAAAACCAATACATTATACTCTTGACATTTTATTTAAGATGTTTCCGGTTTAGTAAATAATGACATCACCCATAATCAACCTGCGTGAAAACGTCCGATTGTGCAATAATCCTTACGAATTTGTGAATATCACAAATTTCAAGGCATTTATTCTGATTTTAGAAAAAAAATGTCTGCTGTTATCATTCTTCAGCATACTTTACACGCGATAAAATAAAGCAGAAAACCAGGTACATTAATCCAGAAAGGTAAGGTTTAAGGGTGTTCTACAGATGGCTACTTCGGATCATACTATATACGAGCATCTCTCCACTAGAACTACAATAATTAATAATATTAGCAACTTAACTGATTAATTGTGACGATTTCACTCCGTTTCACGATTCAATCCGTTTGGTTTCATTTTCATATTTTATTTCTGAACAACTGCTTTCCATCAAAATACAGCCCTCCATAAAGATACAGCTCTCAATGTCGGAGTTCGGTGACGCTCCCTATTTTTCTTCTATTCCGGTTTGTGAGATCGCGCCCAGTTCTCCCGTTTTTCTGGAATGTTTAAGCGAGGCCCGGAATAATGCGGTGCGAATATTATCGCACAGCCCGTACGATAAAACCGGCGAGTCCTGCAAGAGGAGCGTTTTCTCGGCCCAATATATTCTGTACACAACGACCTGTGCGGGAGAGATCCATATCCGTTTCTTGTGTCAACACGCGAACCAGTTTGCCCGCCCGGCGGCCCCTTTATAATGCAACTTGTGACCCTGTCGAAGCCCCGGGATTTTCAGTATTGTCTTTACGGCGGCTTCAAATATTTACGCCGGTGAAATTTCGCCTCCCCGCGTTTCTCGTATCGAATCGCTTGCAGATAGGGGTCCTTTATACCTGCCCGGGCGTGGGCTCAAACTGAGTGTTCGCTTCTTGTACATGGTGCGATACTTTAGAGCTATCGGAAATATTTCCCTTCAGTCAGAAAATCTTGACGGCCCTGGGATAAGTTTCAGGGCTCGATTTGATATTGGATAAGAGCCGAAACGTAGGAAACTTTCCACGACTACTCCGTGTTAAAAAAAATCTCCTTGTAAAATTTATTAGTTTTAAGGGAAATATAAGTGCAACTGAATTATTCACGTTGTGCAAAAAGTTTAGCATTATCCTTAGATCCAGTTGGAGAGACAAAAAGTATGTATTAAATAATTCTGGTGGCTTTAAAGAGAGGTAGAATGCTGAAATGGCGTATGACATAAATCTGGCAATGGGCTCCTAGACGTATATATTTTCAATATCAATTTAATTTGAATCGTTTCTAAAGGATTTTTTAGTTAGTAGGGAACATGCAAAATATATTCCCGTCAATTACGAGCCTGACATGGCGTGGGGCGGAGCACCGTGCCGAAAGTGCGAACATTAAGCGCGCACAGTCTTTAACATTCGGAGCCAAGACTTTTGTCTCAAAAACGGCTTTGTAACATTATAATATTACTTTGTAATTTAAAATGATTATACCGCAATTTACAATATTTATATAAATTTAATGCAGTTTTATCACGTATAAGTTTCGTTCCTATCTGACGCATTCAAATTAGGACTAACTATTATTATACATTCGAGGGCCAGAGGCCAATAACAAAGCACTGTCGAAAGAAATAAACATTGCAATAGCGCTTGTAATTGTTTGCGAACTGGCGGCGTTTTCTGGCGGGTGACTATAGTCACCCGTAGTAGCGAAAGGGTTAAAAAGTGTTCTAAGTGGCCAGGTGATGGCTCCCACCTCGGTCTGCAGTCCAACCTTAGGCGAGAATCAGAGACACTATTTTAGTTCCTAGAGCTTAATCCTTTTTTCATTTGAAGTGAATTCGTCGTAACTAATTCAATTTTCTCTGGCACTAGAATGAAATTATGTTAAAAACAATAAGGCTGACTGTTATAAACGTGATGCATAAACTATCGCATTATTGCTAAAATATTTTAATTTCTTTTAATACGACTTCTGACTGGTGCAACCTTTGGCGAAGAGCTTAGTTTTTTATATGAAATATTAATAAGGACGATACATCGATATATTTATTGTATATAGTGGCTTACGTCCACTCGTATATCCCCACACAGCCCAATGCAACTAAATAGGTAGCGATACATGAACAATGGTCGGATACCGTAGTGAGAGGTCACGTATCTGCAGTGCAGTCCCGGATTAAGGTACTGAGTCAGTGCGCCATTTCTGGTCCTAGGTCCCGCCTTTGGAGCCGTAAGGCGCAGACAATATGCGGTTTGATATTTTTAAAATTATTTTTCAAAAAACAAGGTTAAACCTGAATTTAATAAATTAATTCCGATCTAAAGAAAAATAATTCAAGCGGGCAAAACGTCGAATTAAATATTAAGAAAATATTTTCAATGAATAATTTATTCTTGCATTCACTTATAGAAATGTCTCAACGAGAGATTTCTCCCTTTCAAAGTCGAATCAAACGTGAGTCGTTTTTAATTACGCAATCCCTACAATGGGAAACTATACAACCTCATTGACTAAAAGTGCCGAAATAGGTTTTAACGGGACATTCTGTAATTATTTCGCAGACATTATTATACGAATCTCAATTTTTCATTTGAACCTCATCGAAATATGATGGCGTGCGGCATTTTCAGTAAGGTACAGTTTATAATTATTACTAGTTTTCAACCTTAAACCCCATCGTCTCCCACAAGTTAGTCAAATGGTTAAGAGGAGGCGGTATGGATAGTGAGATAAACTTCGGTAAGTTTTGACGGTGAGCTGTTGAGAAGTTCCCTGTCCTACGCCCCACCCCACACCAAACTCACCCTTCACTATTTTGCCAATTTTCTTCGATTATTCTCATATTTTCATTTTGAGTCGTTACTTACATAGCCGCGTTAAACTATACGCATATTGAACATATTGAATATGTTTTGGTTTCAGGAAAATCTACCTAAAACAAATGGAAGTAAGAAGGCGCTATTTTTTCCGTGAGGGTCATTCAACAACGAAAATAAAAATCTTTTTCGAAATCGGAGTAGGATTAAACCGGAACTGTTCGGTACATTTTATTCTAATATAGTGAATAAAGGAAATACTCCCAGTACTGCCTAATGTAATGAGCGCGATTACAACCCTGAATATAATAACTACGTGAACTATAGCTTTACAACTGACTGCTTATCCTGAACCTACTCTCTTCTCCAATCTAGTAAAGACAGTTATGCCTGCACTTTCGACGGGAAGCGCTTAAGTACTGTCAAGCCCTTCGTTCGATTAAAATGTTAGAATGCAATTTTTTACATGGTTAATGATTTTTTTATATATTTTGTTGCGCTTTACTGCCGGAATCCAACCGGATCGTTTAGAGAGTATAACCGGTGATCGGGAAGGACTAGTGAAGGACCTGGCTTCCGCTGCCGGTGTTTGTGGGCCTCTCTTCGTCGACGACGGTGGACGCCGGTGTCGTGGTGGCCGTGGCGGCCGGCAGGAGCGCCGACGCCACAAGTGTCGTCTCGGCCAGTCGCCTCGTCTGCGCGACGTTCTCTATAACGATACCCGGCTTCAGTTCCGACGCCTGAGTCTTCCGGGCGGCCTTCGCCTTTTTCGCTCTGTTCCGCAACGCCTGAAAATAAAATAAAAAAGGGATATCAATAAAACTACATTAAAATGTTAATACCCGAAAGCAAATGTTTAATTATATTTAGCCATATTCAATAACGCGAATATACTTTCGATGTACTCCTCCGAGGAGAGATGTCAAAACGAAGGATTGGAGCGATGGGGACAGTTTCCGATGACAGGATTTATCTCGGGAAGCTGTTAGTTCGTGAACAAATTTCAAATCTGATACATGATTCAATTCCAGTGTGAAATAATTGAAATCAAAGTGGCTCGATCAGGATTTTACTTGTAAACGTACACAATTGGTTGATTTTATAATACAAAACGCGGCAAGAATATAATTTATTAACCGTGTTCCTGACATACAAAATCCAAAAGCTGTAATTATAATTTTCGTAAACAATGATTTCTGCATTTTTGTACAATTTACATGTCTATTAATACTAATTGGAACTTTTTGTTTTAGTAAATTGAACTTTCCATTCCATAAGTATTGCTTGTCACAATAAGGATTTTATTGCAGAACTTGCTCCGTCGTTAAAACTTCAAACTTTGAATATCCCGAAAGTTGACTATGTACAGAGAGTATTCCTGGGAAACGCCCCGGGAATCGTATTCGGCCCCTAAAGTTCGGAGGGACAAGCCTACAAACTAGAGCGTTTTCCTTATTCAAGAAACGGCCCTCCCCCAAGTAGTAACAAGTCCATCGGACGAGGATTGATTTACGATTGGTTGTCCCGCCGATTCTGGGCCGGCTCCAAGCGGCCCACGCTGTAAACCACTCGCCCCAGCACCCGCCCACCGACTTCCCCAGACATCTGTTTCGTTAGTTAATCGCTCCCGGGGGATGTTTTTGACAGATTTAATCACAAAAACATCCCCAAATGAAGAAGGGGGAGCGGGAGTGAGAGAGAGAGAGGGAGCGGAGGTTCGTCCTCCCAACGCGCCGGGCAAAAAATTGTTTTGCCTGTTAGAAACTCAATTATCCCTCGGGTTCGAGCAACTAAATCGATCCGGGCTTTTTTGCCGGCGAATTTCCCCGGCTGAATATTTTTTTCCCCAAACCTCTATAGCAATTTGTTCTTTCAACAGGTTATTAATGGTGTTTATATGCCGCGATCCTCTTTTCCATGCTATTTCCTGAGACTGCATTGTTTCATTACTATTCTTATTTTTCCAAGTTATTAATTTATTCGCACCATATAATGTGATTTTGTATTGACAATTTTCTTATTTATTGGAGGAGAGTTTGGCAACCTGTGAGATGTTCATACTGACTATGGGATTCCTAAAAATATATAAATATATATTTCTCTAAATTTAACAGCGATATTATAAAATTACGTGTAATATTATAAAATTTATTCCCAGAATAAAAAAAGTTGCTCCTTCGGAACAGGAAAATCACGTACCTCGAGAATCATCCGAATGAACCAAGGCCGCATCAAATGCAAGGATATTTTCCATGTGAAGTACGCATTTATATTATAGGGATGTAGTTTCATGATATATATTTTATAGTGTGTCGTATATTTCGTGCGCTGTTATTCATTAATTTCAAAATTGTATTAATGACGAAGTTCAGTACACAAGAAGAGAATTTTGTTTTGACCTTTCCTCATCGGAAGAAGTGTTCCGGCCGACATCGAGGTTTCTGAAGTGAAGTTGATAAAACTTATTAACGCGGTAAATGGAGCGGACTGGGAATATTTGAGGGGGCGGGGGGTAAATCATGTATCGGACGGCGTCATATATCACTGTCTCGGAAGGAGTTTCCATCAGAGCCGGCGGACCGCTCTCCCTCCGCCGGCCTCGGATCGATCTCTGTCCAACTAATGGTGAAATAATGCCGTCTAATGTATTCCCCGTGTTGAACTCAAAAAGAGTTCTGGGGCGTCTTGATCGGGACATCAACAATCATCGAGGGCAGTCATACATTCAAGACTTTCAAAACGACCGAACCCGGTCGATAATTAGACCCCGAATCTGTTACAGAGATAAAAATATTTGTAGTAATTAATTCTTTGTTACAAATCACGTGAAAAGTAAATTACTTGTTTGACTTAATAAATCGAAATCACATTATGTATTCGAACAATTTTGTGTGGGAGCAGATGCCGAAGAGGAGTTCCAGTAAATTATCATTTATTGTATTCGAACAACATTAATACAATCTTACAAACAAAAGCCAATATAAGAATAATCATAAGAAAAATAATTTACAGGTAGTCCACGGCTTGCTCAGTAAATGGTACTTATTTATTAAATCACTCATATAATTAGTAACTACAGGGTTGTTGGAAATATTTACTAATAAGTGAGTTTTGCTTGAATAATGTGATGTAAATCGATAATTTTAAATAGGCTGTACTGCATGCAGTTTAGGGAGCTGTCATTGTCTCCAGGTTAGAGTAACACTTTCAGAGATTATGCGCTGGCATAAAGAGGTAACTGCGCTCATAGCCGTGGTATGTTTACCATGGCAACCATACATTTTTTAGTGCCATCCTCCCCGGTGCTTTCAGAAATTATGTAAAAACCTTGGAACGCGCGCGTAAAAGAAATGGCCTAACCCAATTGACGTACATATCCCCAAGCGGGCTTCTCCAAACGAGGCAGAGGAAAACCGGGCCGGCGTATGCCCCCGTTGCGTTTAGGTGTGCCTGTTTACTTAAAGAAATGAAGTTTATGAATACATTCATAAGGCGACGCGGAAAGCATGAGTTTTGTTTGTGCGCAGTGAGCGGTTAAATAACGAGAATAAATAAGTCCCGACAAAAATATACTTGAATTTTCATTGGTTTTTCTAGTGCGCTCGAAAAGGCAAATCATTCTCCAAACATTGAAAGAGAGGAAAATATTAAATATTACTACTTCTTGAATTAAGTTACTTATATAGAATCAACGAGGTAATTCCTGTTCAGAGAATAAAACAAATATTCCTTTATATTATACCAATCATATCCACTTATCCATTATCCACTCAGAGCGATATTGTTATAAAAACATAATAGCAAGACATGAAAAATATTTACACGAAAATGAAATTTTAGAAAGAAAAAATCAGCTAATATTTACCTAGGTTTTAGCAATATAATGTTAAATTAAACTGAGAAGAAACACGTATATTTTCCTATTATATTATTATTATATATTATTCCTAGTATATTATTTTCCTACTAAATTAACATGTAAATTGACTGAATTAGGGATACGTGCAAACGTCTAAAATGTGTTATTCCGGTTTTTTGGAACGAAACCTAATACAAATAAAACATTTGATATGAATTAATAATGTTATGAAGGATTTTCTTAATGGCTGCTGTCAAGCTTCGACAAGTGGAATAAATTACTGATTTTGTTAATCAGGTTAATTTGATATTTTTTGCTAAACACCTTGTTGTGGTGTAACTCATATTGTAAATATATCGGAAATATTCCCATATTTAGAAATAAGGGCAGGAAGGAACATTTCTGTTGTAGACGGGGTCACGAGTAGGCAGAGTGTAGTTTCAAAGCTTTATTAAACGGGAGACTGTTACCGTCGGCCTGGAGTTGGTCTTTTCCACAGTTAACTGATAACGAAAGTTCACGTTTGAAACTGAACCGTGTACATATAGATAACGCGTGACAAATATTGTGAAAGCTGCACATGGTAAAGTGGAATTTCGGATTAGTATTCGCGTCGAAACTTGGTCCGTGCTTGTGTGTTTTTGTGACTTTCAATATTAAAGACTTTATTATTCTAAACCAGGAATTGGACTGATGATTTTGACTTGATTAACTCAGTGTGTTTTTTCATAATGTGACCCCGCATTACTCATACATAGATGGTAAACATTAATTCTACATTTTATAGGCCGATGTTGTATAACATTAATGGGCCAATTATGTTATCAAGCCTTTGACCAATTGATGAATCAAACGTCGAGTTGAGGTTAATGATTTATAAAATTTATAAAAATGTATAAAATTCACCAATTTCATTAAACAAATAATGAATTCGGCGTCATACGTCTGTCGATACGATGGAACAATACTTGATGTATTAAGTTAAGAAATAATGTCAATTAAGATTTAATTACCAGGAGTTGATCGCATTTTCACAGGCTGTGGTTTTGAAGGAATTACCGATGCGGTTACCCTTTTTAAATATATACAGAAAAATGAAAATATTAAGCCCGGTTATGCAAATTGGGTCAATTTTCTAAGGCGGGAGGAAAACCTCTTAATGAATCGCTCCATTAAAAACCTTAAGGTCTACCTCTCGCTGGGCGTTAAAAGCCGCTTCCTCCCCGCCCGGGGATGGCGTTATCTGCCCCCGCCACCACCGCCGCCCTCGTAGTATTTCAGCCGAACATTTTTATCAGATTATTATCTCGGGGCTTATAATAAACTGTTTTGCTCGGATTCTTATCTGGAGAAAGGGGGCGGGCACTGGGACCGCTGCAAATAGGAAATAACGGACAAACGATCGGGCGCCATGCGACGGCCTAATAACGACGAATCCGCTGCGATAATTAACCCGCAAATAAATACGATTATGAATTGAAAAAAACTGGAAATAAAAACAAAACTGGAAGAGCCTTTATCGTGCGACGAGGAAGTAACGATATTTTACAAGGTATTTCACCGCCCTTTATTATACCCAGGTTATAGTTCACACAAAATTATATTCATTCCCTCCTCGCTCTCAATTATGCAATAATTATGCATGTTTATTACACAGATTATTATTTCCTAATCGTTATAACAACTAGCCTTTTTACAACACTGCTTTAGTTTAGGTACATCACAAAATCTACACCTGTAGTACATGTCTACGATTGTGCCGCCAGACAATCAGACTGAATAATTTTATATTTTAGTTTCTTAGAGAAATACGAACCATCCGATTAACGAACAGCATCACTGAATGTTCATTTAGGTTTATCCTAATCAATAAGAACAAATAATGAAACAATACTGTCGGACCAAGTATAACTTGAATGAACTGAAAGTGGGATTAATTTTAAATGCACAGGCGGTTATTTATTTTCGAATTTTTCGTTGATCGTTCTTGCCCCTTTCTGTTTATTTTAAAGACAAAGAACATTAATATATATTAAATTAAGGTTGGTTAATATTTACGCTTGTTAAATCTATGAATACTCCTTTCTGCCTCCGTATAATTAAATTCATTTCATTGGGTGTTTTCTTTCAATGTTTATTTTATCATCCCTGTGATAACATATTTTAAAAAAATACAGTAAAATCGCAATTTACTGTTTTTCACTACATTGTCGTTATAATTACTGAAATTTACATATCAATTAAACAAGAAAACAAGATAGGAAACTATATTAACAAAATCATACTAATACACACTATACAACAACACACTATTGAAAAAATAGTATGACTTGAACGCATAATGCTCTAGAATGCGATGTCTGTTAAAATATGCTGTAAAAAACTTGGGCTAATTTCTTTTAGGACAGTCAAAGGTATGACACGAATTACTAATAGTCGTGAATGAACAGTTATAGAACTATAATTGAAAACAACAAATGTTTAGAATTTGGGGGAGAAGGACGGGTTACGGATGGGTTATGAAAATTCATGGAAATATTTCCCAGTGAAATATCGGCCGAAATAACTCCTGGCGGTGCGCTGCCGGCTCGTTCATTTCGAAGGGGACACAGCAACAATGTTAGCCCGGGCTTGAATAATGATGAAACGTCCTGGGCCGACTCTGCCATTTGTTATATTAGGACGGCGGAAACGCTGATATTTTTCAATACATCATTAATAAACGGATCGAAATTAAAGAGGAAGGGGTCCCTTTTTTAATTTAAACGAATTTATAAAACAAGTGAATATATTAAGTGAAATTTGATGCTTATCCCGAAATTGGTTTTTCCAACTGATGTTTTTTTCTTTCTCATGGTATTTTTTCTCGACAGTTATTAAATGACAACGAAATTAATAAGTAATTTTTTACATTCCCCTATATAATTCAACCGCCTTCTCAATATATATATATATATATATATATATATATATATATATATATATATATATATATAGGGGAGAAGAATTGGAATTATTATAACGTGGTTGACTACAGTTGACCCAATATGGCTATCACAATTTTATCCCACATTCCAAATTCCTGATTATGTAAAGGAGGATTTATTCATTTGAATTCCTTTAGAGTTATATTTTCTTATAATATAATCTTAGTGACAGAGGACTGATGGCTGCCTAAGTCTGAAAAACTATTTTGCGTAGTATAAGTTTAACAGGTTACTGACATTTAATCCAACTCCCCTATACTTGTGGACTTACGAAGTTCTCCTCGACTTCTCATGACTCCTGGACTTCGATTAATTCGACGGAAACTAGGGTTTCCGTTAAATGTGTTAATGTGTCGTTAATTGCCAACAAGGAAGACATGCCTGGAAGTGATGAGAACAACGCCTGGAACTAAGGACGGGTGCATATTTCCAGACGGGGGAGGGGCCGGCTTTAATAGCCGAGTGCGTCACAGCACACTAATTTATACTAATACCTTAGTCGGGGCACTGCGTGTTTTTCGCAATTGCCTCATATTTCATCCTTTAGAAAGTTTACCCACCCGCGTGAATAGGCCATAAAGGGTGCGTGAATCGGCGGGAATATGGGCCCCGCTACTTTAGCGGGGAAAACACCGCCACTCAAAAACCCTTCCATGTACCGAATATCAAAATGAAAACAAAAACCGTTGACAAAATTGATTGTACAAAGAGTACACAATATAATATAATATTATTTAATACTACTACTGTGGACACTGCAACCGTCCAGTTTTATTTGTTCATAAATGTTATGGGTAGAGATTATTCCAGAGGGAAAGCTGTTATGATTTATTCACCATTTTAATTTGCAGAATTATATCTGCCGAATATTCCGTCCTTCTCAAGTATTTTTTTTAAGTAAGTTCAATAATATTGGTCCGATCTTGCATCTTGCAACGGTGTTAAATTCTGACAGTGAGTGATGAAGTTCCATTTTTGAGCGGATGCGATTATTAAATTTATATATGCTAACGCGGCCCGAAGGCAAACATAATACGACTTTAAATAATTAATTTAAGGAATTATATAAGGATTTCTGTATATCAGCCCTTCTAATGAAACACTTCCAAGGAGTTCAGTTTTATGTAATTCATTGAGTAAATTGATTTCGCCTACCAAATATATATATATATATAAAATGTTGGGAATTATGACTGGAATACGACTCATTATCAATTAACGATATTGCATTGGGAAATGATTATATATTTTAAAATATGCTTTCGAACACATCCTGACGAAGCGTTTCAATCGAATGCACAGTCCCTTAGCCCGCTGCCGAATTCTAAAACTTGGCCTGAACTATTGCTAAACGGCATAAAATGGGGAGTTTAATTTCAACGGAATATTGTCATTGGGCCGACAGCCTCGTTACCATTGCCGCAACGTATTTAACCATGCAAATGTGTTACTCAACTCAATTTTCTAGTTTATTCGCCCGTTCAAACCGAGGCCGGCTAGTTGTGCGGATACCGGCTATAATTATCGCGCAGTATATTTAACGATGTATAACGAAGCGGAGTTCTGCCAAATTGAATTGTATCATTCGGAAACGAGTTGCGATTATTCAGGACATTAACGGGAGGCCGTCCGCGTGTCCGTCACCGCGCGTTCACCGCGTACCAAATCCATCCTGTTTTTCATGATTTCAATTAACTGAATTTTGAATTTTTCTTGAAACTCTCGTAGCAATTCTCGAATGCCACCTCCAGGACAATGTTCGATATGAAAGATTAGTCAGTTACAGTTATGGTACCATTTCCCTGCTAAAAAAACATTGACTGTAAGAAACAAATATTTCCAATCGAGATTTCAATTTAATTAAGCATGTGATTGATTTTGATGTGAATGGGATTAAACGACTAAATTAGGACGAGGACTGAAGGGGGAAGGAACCTTCGGGTACCGGGATTTTATAAATTCAACGGTCGGTATATTCAGGTTGCGATTAATGGTGCGATTTGAAATATATCGGACTACACGTAGGATGTTTCGAAGGACTTCTGATTGGAATGCGAGGAATGTTGGTCACTGTGGTACCTCATAAGTGTCGGTTTCAATATGACTTTGTGAGTTTGTTGGCTACTGTCAATTTCGATTTCCGTTTCAGTAAAGTTCTTGAAAGTCTGAATTTACGGTTCAAGTCGATTCTTTCGAGTCGTGCGTGAGATCCCACATGGCATTTCAATGTGATCCAAACTCAATCACATTTCACGCTATGATCCCGATAGGGAGGAGATTACAGTAGAATGTTATCCCAGGGACACAGTTAATTTACAGATAGCTGCGTTCACAGTCCGGGCAATCGAATAGCTCGTTATGAGAGTCAGAATTAATGAACCGCCGCTGAGATAAGAGATCGATCCAGATGATAAAGAGAGAGAGGGAGAGAGGGAGGGGTCAAGATGAACACAAGCAGTGTATTACAAATCTAGCTGTGCAACAGGAATGGATCCAACTAGGTGCGTTATTGTGGTGTTATTGTTCTCCTTATTGCTGATTGTGGATGCCGGTTGCGTGGGGTCCCAACTGAGGTATTGTACAGAAAGTACCACCACGATGAAAGATCCGGGAATCGGATCGATTTTTCATTTCCCCTGCAAACCCGGCTATTCCAGGGATTTGAACGGCATTTGTAGACGCATCTTCTCGCATGGACGCATGGAAAATTGAACTGTCGCAATCAATTCATCATTAACAATTTTATATTCATAACACAATAAACCATTGTATTTTCTGTTATAAAATTTTAAACTTTTTGATTCGCCTAATTTTATTCTATTCTTGTTTCAAGATTAAATATTTGTTAATATGTAGACAAATTTAGGTATTTTTCTTTATCGAATTAAAACAGTACGAAACTGTTACAGTTAATTATATAAATAGTAATGTCCAGCCGTTTGTACACGAACCATTTACAGTATAATTATAGGAACAATCCGGGTTGGATAACAGGTATATTATATTTGGGCTTCTAAACGGACGGATTAACTCTGTATATATCTTTCCTGGGCTATAGAAAATCTCCGTCATTCCAAGAAGTGGGGATTGTCTCATATTCGGAAACGCTGGTGGGCGTGGGGGGGGTAACAACGCCCGGATGTCTCCTTTGTTTGGCCGTGAAACGGATAGAGTGGCGGCCCCTCTATTGAAGGGAGCCCCATTGTGGCTGCTTTAAATCCTACCTGAGTTAAGATTAAACCGCCTATTGTTTGGTTAAGGCCGGGACCAAGCGAATTAAGAAAGGGATGCCGCAACCGCTAATTAAAATATCGGACGTGAGTAATTACCGTTTCCGCGTCAACCGCCGTTGAAGAAAATCGCAATGCGATTCGGGGTCGGACTAAGAGTTCAGTTCACGGGGGTAAAACGCGTGCGATCTCATCGCCGAAATCTTACTTGTTTCCTGAAACATGTTTTCGACAGAAACACCGCGTAGCCTAGCTATCTAACGATGTCTTAATAATAAATCATCATACTGCCTTTTGTAAGGACGATAAGGAGTTTCATTCGGCGTGGCTATTGTTTCAAATGTTGATAATACGTTCAACCTTCGGATTGAAATGAAAACAAATCTTATCGCTAGAGCGATGATAATTCAAACGCTGAAAGACCTCCAAACAAGTAACATAAATTAATTTATGGATTTCGACGCTAGTTTATAAGTTAAGAGTAGGTGGGCTACAAAATGAAATTGCCACATTTATTTTTCACGGCATACAAACTGTGGAAAGTGCAAAGTACAACTTTATTTTAAATAATATTTTATTAAATAAATTGCTTACCTTAATTTTAGACGAATTTAACTTGTCGCAGAACTTTTTTACAGCAGTAATACAAATTTAATTCACTCTAATCGAGAAGGCCTGACTGCTGTTCTAGTTTACTATCTGAAAATTTTCATTTATCTCCAATTAAGGTTTTACAGAGTAATTTTTAAATAACGTTGCATTCGAGCGAGCAATTTAAATAGTTTCGGGTTTGGTAAGTACTTTCGAAGTTATTTATGCAGTTGAAAAGTATTGGGTCGTTGAATATAACCATTCCTATTGTTATTAATTTGAATTCAATCTTTCGAACGTATCTCGGCAGAATGGAAGGGTTTTGCTCGTGGCAGTTGGGGGTCGGCAGATAGCTGGTGATAAGGGTGGAATTGGCCCGTAACAGGTGAATCCAATCTGGCGAGGTGTAAATGAGTTACATCAACACCAGGCTGCCGTGTCCGTTTTATCAGTTTCGGGCGCGTCATTAAAATGAGATTCGGGCAAAGCTTAAACGATCGCTCTTTGCGATTACGCCGCCATATCTGACCCTCTGCAGTCGTCAGTCTCCCGTATTTGATCGTATTACAGCCGGATAAAATTATGCCAATTTATTGTTAGTGGCGCGTTTTACGTGCCGAGTTTCAAATCGATAAGAACTAAGAGACCAACAAATAAATCTTAGAGTGAAGGATCTATCAAATCCTGAGTGCATTATATATACCAGCTCACTATTTAATTGAGCACTATTTAAATATAATTAATACTAAATTTGATTTCTGTCTAATTAACAAAAGCTATAAAATAAACACATTCTCAACCCCGTTTAGGGTTGGAGTGACACGTTTAACTGAAAGTCTCTTTTCCCCTTCGCCCTGTCGGATAGGGCCTATCCGAAAACCTTCACGTCTGTTCTCGCATTAATTTGTACAGGGGAAAAATAATTTCCGCTTATTTAAAAGCTGTCGCGCTCCGGGGTAATTTATATTGTCCAGTACCCGGCCGAAATCGGCGCAGGGAAATGAATTGTCTGGCTGGGGGAGGGGGAATATTTTCCCAGCCTTCGGAGCCAGCGGTCTTAATCAGAGGGAGGGACCCCCTTCGGTACAACTTCCTCTTGCAGTTTTTTTTCCAGAGACCCTCATTCCAAGGTATTATTTATAATTTCCTGGTCTCCAGGAGAAACGGGAGGGTACGGGTGCGTGTTATTGAGATCGATGAACCAATATAACTGAGTCCCACCCCCTCGTCAACCTCTGAAAGCATTTTCCCTTCCACTATATTTCGCCTACCTTGAAGCCTTAAATTTCCTCCTTAGCTACACTTCAAGGGTAACTATTTGAAGATGTTTATACAAAAGCGTAAATATTTTTAAAGGAATCCGCCCCGGCCGGATGGACCAGGCTGCATACAATATGGATATCCCAACACATTCGTTGTAATTTCTAATATAAGTTACATTTAAAATGAATAAAAAGAATTTCACAAGACCACTGAAATTTTTTTTGGGATAGTTGAAAATAATAATTTTTTTTGTCATTAGAGCTGGTGGGGGGGGGGTGGAGTAGGAATGTCCCGAATCGGTCCTGACCCGGGGCGCGTGACATCTTCTCGAGTCGCCCAATAATGGCTCGGCGTTTCCCTAATAAATAAAACATCGCCGATAAATAAAACATCGGTGGAACCGAACAATGCGTTCTTGAGGCGAGTAAATCAACGGCGCCCGTATTACCATAGCGCCCGTTTTCCTCCAGACAGTTTGTTAGGGGGACAAGGGCTCGAAACAAAAATAAATGGTTCCCGAATACATTAGAGAACAGTGGAGTAGAACCTTACGAGCCAAAATTCTGATTTTTATTTGGTTATCTTAATTTTAATATTAGAATTATTCAAATGCTCGATTGATAGTACAAATTTCTGTACAATGGTAAGAACCGAGTCCAATTTTAAATGTGAACTGAAAGCGGTCTATTGAATTCAAATTTTGAATTGCGGATTCTGAAATGGCTGATTGAACAGATATATAATTAGTCTGCTTTTATTAATAATATATTAATAATTTTGAAATATATGATATAATTAGAGTTAGTATTACATGAAGTACTTAATACTGTAGATTCGTGATGTTTCTGTCTCCTCTCGCTGGACAGTCAGTACATGTGAAAGTGACAGTGCAGTGAGGATGCCCAAAAAACATCCAAAGTGACTAACACCGCTACTGAAGATGGCGAGCAGCCAAAACCGGTCTAGCAAAAGACCAAACCAGCGAGAGGAGACAGAAACATCACGAACCTACAGTATTCCAACCTCTCGCAGACCACAAAACAGGTATATTAAATGAAGTACTTAATCTTTCCTATTAGGCCACGTATATTATTGCTGGCATCAATTTTCATCCCGATCCAACACTACAAAGAAAATTTTGAACTAAATTTCACATTGTTCGCGTAATCATAAAAAAATCATCGAATATAACTGTTCTCATTCTTCATGTGAAAAAAACGAAACGAGAGTTATATGAGCCAAGATGTTAACACAACACCACGCAAAATCATAACCAAGTTCAACTGACAATGCAGAATAATCAGTAAACCTGTTTTTTAATGATGACCAAGCCGAATAATCGGGCCTGAGATATTTGGGGCACAAGCTTTCCAATTTGCCAGCCCCATTAACCTGAAATTGTTTAAACTCCCTGGAAAGTAGACGGGATGAAGCCCACTTGTCTGTTTTCCCACACGGCTTTAAGTACTCGCCTTAGACCTTTACCTAGTTACATTTCTATTGTAGTATCCTTATATATAAATAAATATATATGAATTACTTAAAGAAAACACATTTTCTTGTTGTTAATTTTTATTTCGCAGGCTGTTATTGTATGACATGGTCAAAGGTAATTTTTAATAAATAATGTAATTGCGTTTTCTTTTTTTATGATACAAGGCTCCGACGGAATATATAAAAATAATTTATCTGAAATTGCTTTGAACAATGTCGTTTAAACGTACCGCTTTCGCCATGGGGAAGGTTAAAATTCAATATTCAACTTCTTCTAGAAGGAATAGCTTAGATTTCCTGGACGATGTAAAAAAATGGAAAGCGTTTTTCCGATTCTGAAAGCTTAAAATTGGGCCAGGATGACCCCAAGATTGAGAAGCACCAGTTCCAGCGGCGGATCTAATAACTCTTCGAGTGCTGATTTCTTAATATTCGGGCTTGCTCTAAACTCGAGCACAGTGGCCCGTCATTTTCGTGATTACTCCACCAAAATAGCGGCTGGGTAAATATACATGAAGTGTTTTTGTTTTTACAAATATGAGAGTATTGAATAAAGCATTAAGTAAAGTTTGTAAATTATTGCTATTCGTTTTTTTTTCTTTAATATATTTTGGAAATTTAGGAATATATCAAACGTTTTGATTGGTGCACTTAAATTACAAGAAAATTTAATACCACTTTTATATGTCCATCTATTCATTTATAATAGTAAAATAGTTATAATTCAAGAACGAGTAGAATCGATTAGTATGAAGAAGGGGGAAAGCCGGAAACAACCAAGAAGTAGTTATACTGATTACTATATTTAGAGGAAAGAGCCAACCGTAAATTTCAGATTTGCAAAACATATTATTGAGCACGAAGGTCGGGCGACACGCAATGATCGGACCGGATATAATATTTCAAATTCACCCACTTTATTAGCCCCTTACATTCGAAAGTGAATATTCGCGTTCAGCGATTCATTTATGTTTATCATCAATAGACGAGCGACTAAAGACATTGAACGGAGAGAATGATAATATACCTCTTTTGGCCCAAGTACTGGTTTGGGAGATCCAGTTATTCCTCAAATATCACCGAAATTATCAGATACAGGTTTTATATGTGGTTCGAATAGAATCGGATATACGCTGCTTTTAAAAGAGGGAGCGGTCGTATTGACGCGGCTTGGAAATATTTTGTCGAGCTTTCAATAATCCGGGATTTGTGATTTATTGGCGGTGAAATGCGGCCCAGGTTTCCGGTCGGCCCCGGACCTACTTTACAGCCGTCCCGCTTCTTCTGCTCCGATTTCCTTCGGGCCAGAGAAAATGGCCCTAAGCCGGGGAAAATTTGTTCGACGCGTTCCAGCGGACGCACGGTCGACGGCCAATAGCGTCCACATCCCCTGAGCACTGATCCGTGGAATAAACTAGCCACTATATTGGCCTAGGCCTCGGTTCCAGTTCTGTCTTCGACGGCAGTTGCAGTCCGGGTGGAAGTTGAGGATATTATCTGCCCGGCATGTCGTTTCGGTTCAGATGATAGTACGGTACCCTCCTTATCGAACACGGAAAATAGTCACGCAATAATGCTTAGGGAATATGAAGGAAAAACGTTTGCGATACACTGATCGTTTTCAGTTCTTGCCTGAGGTCACTAGCCCAACGTCCTCCATGAAATGAGAAATCCGTTATGTCGATAATAACTATTTTATTAATAGTCCATAATATGGGGATAATTGAAACAGGCCTCGTATCATTTCGAGACGATCTCAATGTCCTGCCCTTAGTATCGCTGACAATATAAATTCTTTATCTCGAAACGAGTAGGGGTTTTTGATTTGTCGGTCTGTTTTATTTGAAAAACTTGTTCATTCGACTTTTCAATTCTACGAGCTTCAAATGTCAGAGCCAAGTCGTGAAATAAATGTCAACTGCACGCGAGTTTCTGAGGGCAGTGCGGTTCGTATAATAGTGTGCTCGGATATTGTCCGAATAGTTGGGATCAAATATCCGCTCGCGCTTCCGCAGTAGTTTCGAAATCGGGTCGACGATGCTAAGGGCCGTTCCTCCGGACGGCCGGAGCTCTTGGGACGGACAGCCGTTAGCCCCCCGGGGGGCCCGATACGGCGGCAATAACCCGTGCGGCCACAGCCTCACGCGCAAACACAATCAGCAATATACACCGCACTCACTTCGAGCTCGTATTCGGGAGAATTTGAATTGGAACCAGTGCGAATTCCCTTCTCAGGAATTCGCCGTACGGCCTCGCGCGGATCGCCCGTCTCCCAACTTGAAATGAAATCCGCCGTCCGAACGCTCTCTGGAATGGAATGTTCCGTTTACTACCCGCCTTAAATGTAACATGTATAATACATGTAGCTAAATGCCATTACTGTAAATTGAAATGGGTACGGAATAAGATCCTGAGAATAATATGTAAAAAATCAACCATCATAATTATCCTTCATTTACAAGTTTTATATATCATCGCTTCCGTACTCCAAGACTGTGAGATGATTTATTCTATTCCCTCAATTTATTCTGAATCATTCCAATGAGAGGCAATAACGTCGACATTAGAGAACATTCGATGAGGGTTAAAAAATTCGAGGACACGAATTAAATTTAATTCGGTACAATCGCTTGACTTAATTGGGCCCGGCCCTGGAGAGAACTTTGATGCAGGCCGAAGGCTAAGAGGAAATTACGAAAGCTCGCAGTCCGAAGACTTTTCCCTAAGTGGCCCAGCGGAGAAATGGCCTCCTCGAGGGAGGCCGAAAACATTTTTAGCCCTCCAGTAAAGCAAGTTTACGGATTTTAATATCCCCTGGGCCGGACCCAGCCAGCGGTATTGCTTGGCACGCGCGCGCTGAGCCAAGAAAAAAAAATTGTTAATGTTTTAGTCAACGTGGGTTCCGGCCAAACGCCTAGGGCTTTTCCCAAGTCGTTCGTCCCCATTTTTTTCTCTAACTTAATAATCCGCCGATTCCCAGCGTCAGATAGTTTATGGGAAGCCTGAGGCTCTAATAAACTTGATGGTTTAGAATAAATAAATTTCTGATTTTAAAAATACATCCACCCCAGATATGATGGCTTTCCGTTTGTTGGGGACCTAAATACGGGAGCTAATTAGAAATAAAATGAAACGTTCATAAAACACGTTGAAACTTAGTCAAATTACAAGTATCTCAGTCTAAATAAATACTAATTGAAAATTTGATTTTGCGGCTGAACTTAAACCTGACTTAAACACTGCCTCGCAATACCTCGAGCCGAACGATTTAATTTTTTTTCAGAGTTCAATAAAGTTCAGATGGTTCCAACCGACTTATTTATTATTCAGCTTGGAAAAAAGAAAGGGAAATTAAAACTTATTAGAAAATGTTTTCACCCTTCTGAATGAAAAACTAATTAAGATCCTTATTGTTCCTGAGTTTGGAAAAAGTTTTAAGCACGGAATTTCAGCAAGTCTGCGACTGTTGCTTACAACCCATTAAGGGGGGGGTTTAAAATGCGGATGTCTTAGAACAACTCAGAACAACTCGTCTGTTGTTTTGCAACAACTCAACGAAACGGGGATTCTGAGGGCTGGAATGTATTTTTTATAATTATTTATTAGTTTACTATTGGTTTTCTGTAGTAACAAGAGATTGCCGCAGCAACGGCTTCGTGGATAAACGAGTCATAACACGACCCCTGTAGCGGTTACAAAAGGCTTTATTTCATTTAAAACCATTTTTAATTAATTAAACATTATATTTTTGCCACTTTTAACGAATTTAGAAGGAAGTGGGGGTAGAGCGAAATCATCGCACGACCCATTTATATTTATGAATGCAGTATTCAAGTTGTACTCGTATTGATATTTAATAGCCTAATGTACAGAGGCTATTAAAAGTTTGAAAGTAAAATTTTGGAAATCAATCTCAAAAACGTTTCCTGTATTTAGTATTAAGTGATTATTTTTCTTCACATTTATCCATTTATTCTAAAAATGTGATCAGTATAGGCGTATGGCCCGCACCGGTATATTGGATCAATGGGATCGAACGGGTGTATCCGTCGTTGGGCGGGAGCTGATGATTTCCGTCGGAACCTCAACTCCGATTTCCTGTCCGTAAGTTCATTTCCCCAGGTTGGCTCACGTCTGAATCCCGCATTCGATTTTCTCTATTCGGCCCCCCGTTTCGAAACATGAAGCACGCCAACTTCGAAAGGGCGCTCCATCCCGAAAGCTTTGGCAGTCAAATGTATAGGAAAGAGATTTATTCCTATTTTCTATAACCTAGAAATTGTTGCGTGTTAAATAGAAAAATACCGTAACGCCGTAAAAATATTGTATTTCGTGGGCGCAGATATTATATCAGAAATATCGTAATATCTTTGATTACCTCGAATAATATTTTGCCTCCAACTTTTGTTCATATATATTGTTGGCATATATTGTACATATTTCATTTTCTGAAACCAATAATTAAGCGGACTAGTATGATAATAATATATTAAAATTTATTGAAACATGTTACGTTTACCGGGAGTATAAATAGTGGTAAAAGTTTTGTGTTTTGAGCTGTGAGAGACTACAGCCAACTTCAATAAATGTGAATTAACACGAGGAAAAGTATCTTAACCTCAATATTTTGTTCTCAAGCGGTATTTACACATAATCTTCTGCAACCAAAGTAGCAATAATCTTTAATAACATTCGCTAGTATCTCATTTTTAAATTTTAAATTAATCTTATTTAACAATATAAATTTGTGTCCGTTATTTATCAGCACTTTCATTCAAACTAAAAATTATAACAAACTAATAATTTTTTTCTATATTCACCACTCATAATTAAGATCCAGCAGGAAATACTATAACTCACTACTCAAAGGAATAGAAACGTAGTGTAGGTTCGAACAGCACTCGCAGAATATTCTGCTTCTACTACCCTACTGCTATCTACATCAAAACACTTATCATTATTTAACGATAAAGGCTTATTTAAATTTATCGAATATTATGTAATACCTTATTTTAAATGAAGATTATCGTGGAGGTCATGAATGGCAGGCTTATTTTTGATGTTGACCCGTTTTATCATCGATGTCTGTACAACGTTTTCGCAATGCATTACAATCGTACGACATTTCGTTAATATTCGCTAGTTCGGGGAAGGGGAAAAAAGAGATGACAGCCCCAGTTATTAACGACTGGTCGAGACTGACAGGTGACCATTTATTCGGAGGCGAAGCGAGAGCGAGATGCAGTCGCCCTTTAATGACTCCTATCGTTAAACGAGAGCCATTGTTTTTAACATTTGCCCCAACACTTTATCGATTTTCACGAAATACCGTCAGAAGTGTACCACCTCTGCATACCAAAATTTGGTGAACATAATAACTGTTTATTAAATGTTATATCCACGGTTTTAGTATTTGAAGGTTCAAAGTTAGATTTTATGAACGGGGAAAACAGATTTACAGGATTTCATGTTGGAAACAGCTTAGCCAAAACATAGAATACCGAATTTAAGAAACGTAATTAAGAGTTCCGCAAGTAATGCTGTCGCTTTTTCCTCCGTGTTTAGTATCTCATTAACTAAGTGACTAGGGGTTAATTGTAAAAGGTTGACAACTTCGTTCGAGATGCAGACTTTTCTGGTAATCAGCCGGAATTCCAAAAACTGCCGTACACAGAAGAACGGGAAGAAAGCATTTGAAGAGGGACCGATGACCGCTTCCGATAGCCATCCGCTTCTGTTTTCCACGCCCATTCGCAGCTGTAAAACCCCCGGGGGAGGCCTTTCTTCAGCGGGCTTTTTCCGACAGTGTTATCGCTTATTTTTTACGGCGGCTGTGCCGTCCACCCCGAGGGGCCGGTACTCAAATTACCGGTGCGAAAATAAACGACGCTTTCAGTGGGCCGTGGGCCCGAACTGAGGCCCAGGACGGGGCGGTAAATAGGGCTCCTAAAGGCCCCATTCCCGGGAGCCGGTCGTCTCCTTTAGCACTGCTGCGGGGTTAACTGTAATGGGCGACACACTGAAGAAGGCTGAGGCCCGTGTGAAAAGCACTCGGAAAAATGATGACACTGGAGTAGGAGCTATTAGAAAATTACCGAAGGGCAATGCTCACTAGTTGTAAACGAGTGGCATAATAATAAGCATATTAGGGTAGGAATAAATTACGTACATAAAAAATGTTGGTACAACAGGTTTTTATGTCATTTTATCTCAGATAATATTATGCGCAAAGCGTGTAAAATCTAGTCGCATGACAGCTGAAATATTAGGACACTTAGGGACTAATAACAGAGTTAAACCAGTTACGTTCTTCTGGTTAATGTCCAGATTATAATTAAAATTTACTTTATTTAAATTTTTTTATTGAAAAGCCCCATTTCGTCGAATTTCGTATTGAAATAAAATTATAACAACCTGGATTACAAGATTTCTGGGAAATTCGGTCATTTATGAAAAAGTAACCTCTCTATTATTAAAAATTTGGGGACTATTTTTTCTTATTGACACAAAGGCTTAGGAGTAATTTCGCGTTCGAATGCTTTTTTCTCACATAAACACCGTATAAAAGAGAGACCAATCAGTTTAAGATATGACAGAACTGGATGAGACTGGGTCCTTTTTTAACTGTCAACTCTGGTTCGCGGGGAGGTTCTGCCCATTGAAAAGGATACAAAAAGCACGCCCATACCCCCCTCCTCCCAACCCAACCGCCCACAAACCATTACGACCTTTTGATGTGTGCCAAGTGAGCACTTCATCAAACAAAGTGCAAGCATTCAGCGGTCCCTGCAAAATGCGGAGTGGGAAAAAAATCTCATTAAGCTCCGCATAAAAATCTGTTTACACGCCCTGAAGGTTTTTCGAGTATTTGCTCCGGTATATGAAACTTCGGAGACATTTCTAATAAGGAAGATCACCGTGTGACGACTCGGAGCGTAAAATGTTCGACATTATCTAAATTTGATGACACACAATATATTTATTTCTAATTATTCTTACTCTATCGAAATGTGGACCATTAGTTTTGATATATATTGTGTTGGATAATCAAACTGGTTATACAAGTTATACAAATAAGCAATACACAAATATCATCAATTTTTCGGGCATCTGTCTCACCTAGCTGATTCTGTTCATTTTGAACCGGTCTAACACTGTTTAATGCATGCATTCAATCGTTGCAAGTTTCTGCAGCACGTATTTGGCCTGCACGAGTAAATGAGTGATGACATATTTTTATATTCTTAATGTCTAATTCGTGACTATATAAGATGGTGTGGAAATATAAACTCGATCCGTTCGACCCCACCTTAAATATATTGTAGTAAAGGAAGACCATGATGATGCAGGGTATGTAAAAAGAGGAGAGCGAGGAGTAGATGATGAAGTCCGAATTGTAGAACAGGCATAGGTCCGGTATCCTGTCCGGAGTGTTGTTCAGCCCCATCACTATTGGGCTGCCGATGGCGCAGCTGATGGCCCACACGAGCACTATAGTCAGCCACACGCGCCTGTTGTTCTTGTGCTTGGCGTACTTGATCGGCTGTGTCACCGCTATGTACCTGCGCACATTAAAACAAGGAATGCAAGTTAAAAATCCAATACACATCAACAAGATAACCCATACGTTGTCTGGCTTCGATATAGTTTTGGTTTTGGAGAAAAGTTAAAATACTTAGAATAGGAAATTTTTGCTTAGTTCCATCTCTTTTCTAGATGGCAGTTGTAAAAGCAAAAATGTTGATACAAAAATAATAATTAAATTATGAGCCAGTTCATATTCAAAAACGCGCCTTATTAAAATACGTTTTAGCCCGCTTTAAGCTCAAGTTACTTAAATCACGAATTAACCGATGACGGTAGTGGTTTTAAAATTCTAATCTCCTGCAGGCCGGCGAAAAATCGCGAACGGAAGCGCAGGTGGTAAACGGTTGCCGGATTAGAGGAACAATCACGCCTCAGCATTTTTATGGAGCTCCGGCGCTCTAAGCGAAATGAACGTCGCGTTTCTCGCCGTTATTTTTTGTTTATAAAAATAACCGGACTTTACGCGACGTCCCAATGACAAAATTTATGAAGCAAGCCGTAACGTTTCGGTTGTTTCCCATCCGCCTTCCGCGGTCGAACCTAATAGAAAATAAAATACGGTGAAATAGCGACAGTAGGGGTCAATCTTGTTTTTTTATTTAGGCAAACTATCAATCATCAGGTTGTTTGACAGCCCATTGTGGTTTCTAATACTGCCTACTCAATATTGTCCACGGTTATATGAAATAATAATAAATTACAACTGAAGACTCGGAGCCTGCGTTGAATCTGATTTCACTTTTCAATTCGATTAATTTTCATTCTATCCGAAGCCCGAGGAAGAAAAGGCATCCGGCACACAGAAATGTATTTAATATAATTCAATGGAACGTTTGAAGAAATTCGCAATTTTAAATTCCTCACTCTCCCTACTTTTTGAACCCTTTTTTCGCCGTCGGAAACAAAGCGGAATTGCGAAATGAAATGAAGTATTTTCATCCGGCCAATGCATTTATATATAGCATATATATATATATATATATATATATATATATATATATATATATATATATATATATATTGTTTTTACATAGGTGAAGCGAATTTGAGATAAAATAAATATATTCACAAAGGATGGCCAAATCTCGACCATGAGGGGTCGAACTATTAATTCTTCTTGACAAAGACATCAATTTTATGATGACGGTTTGAATCCGTTCGTGGCGCTACAATAAAGGCTAACGGCCATCTTTACGACTGTTCATCAGTCGGATCGACTCGGCCAATAATAAAAACACTGGACAGTCCACGGGTCAATATAAAATATATCCTCATAGCCGGGCGGCGGGAGGGGGAGTTATAAATCAATTTTAATTATCGAAGAAGAGTGCTGTTAGCCGTCGGGCGAAACCGCCCCCCTCTCCATCCCCCTCGCCCCAAGTAATCTCTCCGAATTAAACGTTATGCCTTTTGACTTATATTTATGGACGGGAAAGCGAGATATATAAATCGCCCTTTATTGAAAACAGCCCCGGGCCACGAGGCCGCCGTTCATATTCCCCGACTATTACTATTGTTCCCGAACACATGGAAAGTACTCGGAGCCGAATGCCGGAACTGTTAGGCCCGGCCAATCCTATAATAATTACATGGACAACCCCAAGAAATTTAATAATGTACTCGTGTAAATGAAGGTCATACATTATCTACTCCAAGGCATTAATTCTAGGAGAAATTAGGTAACGAGGTCATAGAACACGAGAGATTTTTGTTTCCACATGCTCATTCAACCCAAGCGTACACTAGTTAAATTAGAGTTAATTTTTTAGCTGCTTCTGTCGTCAGGTTAAACAGTTTTGCTCTCTTAGCCATCTTATTTCATAAATAACAATATGACGAAAAATTAATTGTAATTAATACTTAATCAACTGGCAGCTCAGAAGTAATTTTCTATATAAATTATAATTATATGAATTTTCCTCCTCTCACGATTTCAGTATAATTTACTGAGGGAATGCCACTCATTATGTCGAAAGCTGGGCCAAAAGGTTACTGCCCTTGAATGAAAATATGAATATTTCTGATATAATTTAAGGCGGATTATTTTACATACAATCACCTAATGAAGGCAAAATGCCGCAACCAGCCCGGACAAAATCCGTTTGCGGTAATTAAATTTATTAATTTTAATTAAAACATTATTATTTTGAAAATGTGTCAAATATAATGAAGGAAGATTTTAATACTGAAATATTTAAAATACAGTGATATAACAGATGTAAGAGATTTCATTTGTGGTGATCACATTATCTCGTTTCACCTGGGGCCGACCGGTTTCGTGGCCGGGCGCCGTTCCGGTGCTCTATCGGAGATTTTATTATGCTATCCCGCGGCGAGTTACGGGGCCGGGGTCGTCGGATTTACACCGGATGGTAGGCGAAAACAAAAAAGAATAAAGGAAGAAAGGGGGGGAGGGAGGAGAGGAGAAAAAACGAGATCGGTAACAAAGCTGTTAACGGGCGGGGAAAACCGGCTTTATCTACGGGCTCATTCATCTCGGCCGGCCTCTCCAGGATAAGCCCCCAACACGCCTCGTCCGATCGGAAACTAGTAAAAATTCCTTTTCTCCAGCTCTCCACTCCATTAAATCATCCGCGACGGGTAGTCGAAAAAGTAGATGCGCGAAGGGAGAAATGAGCTGCTCGTTTCTTTTTGTTTCACGTATTATAATTCCAATTTCACTCATAACGTTCGAAATTTCAGATGTAAGGCACTTTAACGGTAAGCACAGGGAAAAATGTGTCAGGCGCTATCGGTAAACGACTGTGTTCTATATTTTTCGATTTAATATCATCACCACTGATTGCAGCCACTTGAAAAAAATACGTATTATAAATTAAAATACGTTATTTATAAATTCATGAATTCGTTTCAATATCATTATTATAACAGCACATTTTTTGCAGATTCAGTATCAATTAGCCACAACCCCGGTTATTACTGGCACCTAGGTGGGCGAGGTAGATCACCGGATCCCCCAATTCGAAGGTTCCGATTTTAAAACTCGGCCGACCACAATATTTGTCACTTCCGAGGAGAAGCGCGATTTAGATGACGGGGTGTGGGTCGTGGCCTAATGTATGGCGGAAATTAATTCGAACGGCCCCGCCGGCAACTCGTTAAGTCTTCCGGCAGACTGAGTATTAGCGCCGCCCCCGGGCACGACCGGCCCTCGCCACGGCCGTTCATTCATCCCTTAATTAAGAGGGAGGAACTGGGGCGAATTTGAGCCCTCCAAGAGCTAAGAGACAACGCAGGATAATTAATAAACTAGACCGTTTTCGGCTTCTCGCCACCGCCAGTACTGTATAACGTTAGACGTATAGTGAAATGACTATAAATAAAATGATTTACAGTGACTAAAATGAACTCATATTATGAGGTTAGAATCGCATTACAAGAGGATAATAAAGTGTATATATTATTATATTATATACTTGTAACACTGATAATATATGTTACATCATATCGTCGGAAAAAATCGATTTCATTGGCATATCGAATGAAACGTGTAAACGTTAGAATCCATATAATAACAAGCGACATTTGAAATATTTGATAAAAAAATATAGACCTTCTTTTCCTTTCATTGTCGAAATCTGCCCAATAATTTTTTTAAAAGCGCTCTAATAATTAGAAATAGAAAATTTGATAGATAACACGATAAGGTAATGATGGTGCTGTGAAGACGAGGGGAAAAATGTTATTCATACCTTGCTTCCTGTTTAGCGGATTGAAATTCAACTGTTGGAGAAATAGTAACGCGGAAATGACAAGTGGTGAAATTCGGGCGACCGGAACGACGGATAATATGACCGTAGCTTGCAATTTGTTGCGCGCTGGCTTCTGTTTGTGACTGTTCCGAAGCGAAATGTTCTGTTTACATCGCATAAATTGATCCGTTGAAGAAATGAATAATGTTTTCGGCCGGTCCAAATACAGACAACAGGCACAAACAACTGTAAATATCATTGGCATTTTCGCATTACAAAGTTTCTGTTTCTTGAAAAATTGATTCGACGTAGCATTCTATTACCTAGAATAAGTGTAAAAGGAACACAGTATGTATAAAATAAAATAAACTATGTAACTTAATTAGTTAATTATACGAATTTTTCTAATAATTAGATTGAATCCCTTCTTAGAAACATCGAAGAGAATCTCACAGATTTATTTTCAGTGCATTATCGTCTTTATTGGAATTTATGGCTGTATATAGGTAAATGATTAAATTTAAATAAGTCCCACAAATAATTTCGGAACTTCGCTGCTTGTAAAGAAACGGCACAATAATTCTCGCGTGTAGATGTCCTGTTTAACACAAACTATTAGTGAATTTCACTCATTATATACGTACAAAATATTTTTTTATATTTGAAGTTTTGCAAATTATTCACTGAAAAAATGTATTATCTTAATCATTAAGCGTTGTTAATTCTTGTTACAATTCTTGTATCATCTTTTGAAAGATAAAATTACGTTTCTTTTTTTTACAAAACTAGATTTGCATCCCTCGAAGTAATGCAGTTACAAGTTCCCAAGGAAGGGGAAGTCGTTCGGTGCAAAAGTGGAAGAAGCTAGTTTTACAAGAAGAATATTAAACGCTCCTTTGAAATAAAATTTATTGAACTTTTTAACAGGAGCTCTGAGTTCGCAGCAACCCGTTTTGGTATGCAAATTTTCGCAAATAAAATAAATTTGTACTTTGTAGAGAAAACTTCGACGTTTAATGGGGTCGTGGATAATACTGTTAGGAATCATTTTTGTATCGAGTTGACTTTGAATTTCACCGCGTTAAATTCAAGACAGTTGCACCGTCTCTCGGATAAATAGTTCTTTCATTCTCCGTCATCGTGGAAATACCGGACGCAAGGTGAGCTCACACGGCGAAGTCACGAAGTCTTCGAGTCCGGACATAAATTTACGTTTCCAGAGGCAATCTCTCTGTTTGCCTCCTGCCGGCCGAGAAACCAATTTGGAATCGACGACTATTCGTCTCAATCCCAAGATCCTGACCGGTTCTCTCCCACGAGAAATACCCTTTCTTAATTTGCCAACAGTTTTTTCAAGCGGGACTTTCAGTGTACTATACTTCATCACTTGCTCATTCACGACATGAAGGGCGCAGATGAAGTGCTCTCTATATACGACGAGAATTCCTAGACCAGACAAAACAATATATAATCAGAACTCCAGCCAATGCCTAAATTGATATTTGGCATAAATATTTTAATATTAATATTATCCTATAGTATTATTAATAAACAGTGAGATGAAATATCTATAATTATTTCCCCTCCATCTAAGCTGCACAAATGTTTTATTGTTCAATTATAGCCTAACCTATTACTATCCGCTCCCAATCTTATTACCAGTTTAGACAACTGGAAATACGATTAATTCCAATACAGTTTGGAAACATAATCTTAGTTCCCCCGAATTAGAAATTTTCGGAAACAATCCTGAGTGCTAGTCATTTATCCCTGGTAGCCTCATTCGTCTCGATAGAATCCGGGTGGGCTTTAAGTAACATTTAGAAGTTGGGCTGTGTGGAGCACGTTTTGGAAAGTTTATCAATCAAACTGAACTTCAACTCAAGTCCGAGTCAACCGAGCATCAGGCATTATTAATTTTATTAAAATTAAGGGATTAATGTCGAGGCTTTATTGTACCCGGCGGCTCTAACCGATTTCGGAGTCCCATCCGAGGTGCCACCAATATTTTAAAAATATTTATGCGGCCATTATATTTGATCCATTAAAAAATCTTATAATAAAATGTTTCGCATTATAACAGTTCTCAGTATTCCTTTCCTCGTATAAGTATTAATGGTGTAGCATAAAAAAATATGTTCCTAATGTATTTCCATAATTTCAGTTAACTGGAGTTACTTTTTTCTACGCAATTTATGCTCAAGGTATTGGAAACAAGTAAAGTCCAACGAATGGCCGAAAACCAATTCACTGGAGTACCTCTAATTAAAACGGCGCTCGTATTTCAAGCTGCTGACTTCAGCATTGTTTAAACTGAGAGCTATCCGGCTAGGGGCGGCCTTGTCCTAAGGCTGTTTCAATCGGCACTCTGAATTAGAAACTCATTCCGTTCTGTAGTTTAATTTATAAACGGACAAGTAAAGTTTGTTGCCGATGCCTCGCTTTCTATTCCTATTTCAGAAAAGGGTTAACACAATACTGATTTTCATTTAACAGACAACCAAAACTTAGCAAATAAGAAATTAAACCCGATAACCTTTAGCGTCCAATATAGTTAGTTTTAAGTTAATCAAACTCTAAAGGTACATTTAATTATGAAAAAGAAGCTTTTATTTAACTGCGAATTAATCTAGCGTTGCAGTAATTAAGGTTTACAAAGAAAGTAATTAAAGAATTAATAATTTCTCAAAATAAAATATAAAAGGAGTTTATAGCGATATTAGCATGCGTTCAAACTTTTTATGAAATTGTAACAGATCAAGCAATAAAATTAGAGTGGGGAAAATATAACGTGGCTTAATTTATGAAACAAATTTATTTTAATTGTAGGTCTCTCCTTGGAGTTGCTGGTAAGACCCTGGGGAAGAGGAATTTAATTTGTCAAACGGCCGGAAGTAATATGGCGCGCACAATTTCCACGGCTTAAGGCAAACAATCCCGCCGCTAACATATTAGTTAATAATGTTATGTCAAATTGAACCAATCCCTCAAGAGCGATATATTTCTCTTGCGCGCGCCAGGAATTAATTATTTTAAGTGGGCTCGAAGGCCGCCCGCCAACCACCTGGGATCTGAGTCGCTGCGAATTCATTAATCTTTTGCCAGCCCGCCCGCGTCATACTCGCCACCCCAGAAACGATGACAGGGTTTTAAATAAATTGTTAATCAGTGTATACAGTACACCTCTTATACAGTCCCTATGTCTATACCTATAGTGACCTATGCTATTCATTTTTACGCCAGGAAGTTTTCCATCGAACTTTAATCATAAAATCGGTTACATACATTTAAAGTACAATGTGTGTATACGCATAACAATACTCCTTCAACTCGTGTACCAGGGGGAGGATGCCTCCTAAAATTCACCCTAATTCGTCCTAATAATCTGTGAGGTGGCTGTGTGCGTTAGTACTTCCGAGTAATGAACTGTAATCAGGAATCTGTACTGTACAGAGAGGATTCTAGAAATATAAGGAAGTATTATTTTTATCAAAAGGCCTGTGTAATATTAACCACGTTGAAGTTATGAGAAACGACGAAAACCTTGGAGAGTTGAGCGAGTGCGTAGGAAACCTAATAGCGACGAAAAACGATACAACCCATCCTCCCCAGCCACATATATAGTGTTCCACAGTGTTCCAATTTTAGAGCAACACATCATTAAAAATATCTGGTACATGTATATCAATTCATAAACTAATTCTCCCAATCGGTATAATTAACAAATTCACTTCTCAGACGATTCAAAACTCCGTCTAAGGGAACAATTGTAAGTAGAAACAATGCCCCACTCTAAGTTACAAATGTTATGTAAGTGTTCGGTGATTAAACGCGATCGGCATTGCATCATTTGGTTCGCATTGTTGACTTCCCTTACCTAATGTCAAAGGGGTGGTTAACGACGTTCCGCGTTTAATTGTATTTCAAGTTATCGGACCGCGGAAGAACCTCCTACATATTTACACCCTATGTTGAAGTCCCGAACCAATTACCGATACATGAATTTTAATAGTCTCCAGTCGGAGGTCCCTACGGATGACAGTAGACTCGTGATTGGAATTTTTAAATTTGCATTTTCATATCCTTTCTTTTATCGAAGAATTCATGTAAAAATATCTATGGTGATACGATATTTGGTTCCCAATAGATCTTCCGCAAGTGTTCTTGGAAATACTTTCGACTAAAATATGCAAACTTCTTATTTCATCTCCTCTAATGGGGTATAATATTATTTCAATTAATAATATACAGTTATTTTCGAATATAAAATGTTCATAAGTCCCGATAATATGTTTCTATATTATAGTTGACATGCTTGACAATTTTAATAAACTCTGACATCCAATAAATGTTATTCATATCACATTGATGCCACCCTGAAGTTTACAATTTCAGTTTTAAAACTAATTTCGAACTTTCGGGTTTTCCCGACCGCGTCATTGTTCATATTTTTCTATGCATGACTAGAGATGAAACAACCGCGCGCGCGTCCTGGGGCCGAACGGGAGGGCGCCGATGTTCGGTGTTACTTTTCACCAAGCGTTGGATGTTTTGAGTTCGGGGTGCGGGGGCTGCAATCTGTTCCATAGTTGGGAACTTTGTTTTACCGGGGCCTCGCCGGGACCGCACAGAGCTCCTCTGTTCCGACCGCTTTGGGGCCGGACCCCTCGTAAAAGTCCCGCGGACTTCGGAATCCAAGTTTGACCCGGAGATATTATTCGAGGAACCGGGGTCCTCGAGCGCGTAAACCGGGAATTTCCGTTTCCGCCCAACTACCCTGTCGGTTTGTACAATTCTGTTTTTCAAATTTCACGAAGAAGTCTCTATTCTGAACACTATGGGCGAATTACAAATTAGCCTAAGAACTATATCGAAACATTAATTCTATGAAACGAACATTTTACTGTTCTAAATTCTACAAAAAAAACTACACCATTAGTACAAGTCGGCGAGGATGTGGAATAGCAAACTTCTTTTGATCTTCTTACTCCATTCGTTGATTTGCAGACCCGATCATCATCATGCGCCACAAATCTACTGATCAGTGAATGGAGAAACATGTAGTAAGAATTACTAATTATATTTAAGTAATTGAGGATGCAATATAAATGTTTAGATTGGATATTTGGAAGCCATTGTTACAATAAGATGAGTTTAACTCGCCCGACGATTTTATCCGTACATATTAATAAATCGTTCATAAAAGAATTTTTATTATAGCGTTTTAAATAAATCCTTTAGAAAATTGTTTTCACGGTATTTAATAAACAGTGTTATACGACTACATTTCTGTCAGCACAGGCGGAAACAACATAGCCGTCCAAATTTATTTAGTTGAACGTCGGCCACAGCCATCAACCTGAAGTAGAAGTCCATCAATAACAGATTGTAATCACGGACAAATTCGGTCCATGTTTGACGCTGGTAATTGAAAGAGAACGGTCGAATGGACGGGCTTAAATTGTATTCCAACTTGATTCTGCACTCGTTTCCGGTTGACGCGCGGTCTCCGCAGATGTATCGGCGACAGGTAATTGCGGGCGTTCAATTTGGGATCCAGCAAACTATATTTGTATAAAACCGTTTTACCGGCATCCAGTATTCTCTTTCGTTTGAATAGTATACTATATTGACAATGTCCGCAAGTGAGTATTCAGCAGTGTTTTCAGCAGATTAGGGTGGCACTTAAGCATGTTGGAAAACAGAACAAAACAGTACATCCTGTGTTAAATGTTCCTGTTTATACTTAAGTTTTAATTTAAATATAATTTAATTTAAGCGTGGTGAATTGAAAGTTCACAAAGGTGACTAAAAGATTTTGTACGCGTTTTTACTTCCCCAGGTCGTAGAACAACACCATTCGACCGACTTGGGGACTTGAACAACTACACAGTGCCAATCAAGCGTCCTCTTTCGTCGCGGATTTCGTGAAGCCCGCCAGTGACATTAATATTCCTCCCTTTTGGCTCGAGATGAAGAAAAAGACACGGGTGGCTGGGGAGGAGTGGCAGGGTACGACGGGCTTGGGTAAGCCTCCTGCGGAAGGTCGAAGGGACCTATTTGGTGTCCCGGGGGACGTCAAATAGGAGATGATGATATATGCCGGCTCTTATCCGCCTCGGGACGGCGTTTCATTTCCTGCGAATTCAATCCCCGCCCGGAGAAGGCCGAAAGGGGACTTTAGAAACCCCACCAAGGCGACCAAACCCGACGTTCATTACACTAATCTTTAAACCGAAATCGACAGACTGACGCGTAATTATTTTTTTTATTTTCCCTGCAGTAAACCTATTACCGACTTGGAAGTGAATGTATGAATATATAGAATCGAAGCCGGGTTATAAAATATATTCGGAGGCTAAACCGGTCAGTGAAGGGTCCTAACTCTTACGAAATTTAGGACATGGGTCAGCCTTCATAAAAATATAAATTTTATCTATAAACTACTACCACATCTTATTGTTATGCTGATTTTGAGGTATCTGTGGTAGTTGAATTAAAACTAACTATAATTACCAATTGGTTACCTCTCTGCTGTATTGCTCTTTTTTGGGAATTTATATTTTCTTCCATTCTATTTCCGATTATTTTTCACGACTCTCGCATAAAGTCCTCGGCATAATTTTCCAACCGTGGCCCGGCGGTAGGCCTCACCGAAGAGATGGGGGCAGATTTCAAGGTGTATAAACTAACCCGGGGACGTGTTCGGAGCGCAATAATAAGGAGGAGTGTGCACGGATTAAAGCCGTAGAACCATTTTGGGAGAAACAGGTTTCTCCTCCCCCCCCCCTTGGGACCATCGTAAAACGTGAAAGGGGCTTATATCCCCTCAACGAAATAGGCGTCGAGACTGATCGGAATCGTTTGGAACCTCTTACAAATTGATTATTTTCTAAGCTGGTTTTCAATGATGTACGGTTTAAGATACTGGGTAAAATATTGTTACATTAACACTATTACATTATTAGAATAAGATGATAAGCAACAAACGATTTTAAATTTATTTAGACACATTTAAATTATTAATTTTGGAAAAGGGATAACGGTACGGATATCCCCCACAACGAATGTCCTCTCTAGAGTTTTGTTTTTTACATTTTCTTATGGCAGTTATTAATCTGCATGGGACGTTGATAGCAACGTACATTCTACCACTTTGCGTAGAATCACCTTCTGTGTTTAACAATTTTGCTAGTTATATTATTATTATTATTTGCACATTTTCGAAGCCAAAATTTTTACATAGCGCTATAAAATCTGTCGCCAGTGCATTGATTGAAAGTATATTTAGATTGCCTGTAACGTGACAATTGAAACGGGAATGCATACAATTACTTTCAAGCTGGGGGGAAATAAAAGAGGACCCCGTTTCTACGAATTATTAATTCTTGTGATTCTCCTACGGCGATGCTGATTCCGTTAATAAATTAGCGGTTTGCCAGGCTTTGGGAAAGCCGTGTGGGGGAGGTTTGACAGAAATTGTGAGGCGGAGGTATTGTCTGGTTTTGGCGGTGGCGGCCCCTCCAGACAGCTACTCCATTCAGGGCGCCTAATTGGTTGCCTCAGGGCCTGAATATTAACAGCTCCGACTGCACTTATCGGCGCCAAGTAGGCGTTTGTCACGCCTAAGCCTCCAGTCCACGACCGCTTAGCCTTCTAATTAGTGGCCCAATTCAAAACAAACTTCACCGGATCCGGAAGCGGAACGGGCAAATATTTGTACCGAACGTGCTGTTCAAATTCGGTGTGTAGTATTTCCATGACACTGAACTGTTTTCCAGGTTAATAAGGCAAATAAATTGTTTATACTATAATAAATAATATTTTCTTTTTACTGATATCAATATGAGAATGCACTTTCTTTCCTGTCTCCTCTCGCTGCTTTGGTCTTTTGTACTGTGACAGTACAAGTGACAGTGACAGTGTAGTGAGGACGCCCAAAAAACATCCAAAGTGCTAAAGTGACTAACACCGCTACTGAAGATGGCGAGCAGCCGAAAACGGTCTAGCAAAAGATCAAACCAACGAGAGGAGACAGAAACACACGAAATCTACCGTATTCCAATCCCTTACAGACCACAAAACAGGTATTCTAAACTATTAGTACAGCCTTTAAACCTTCTAATTTTCTTTGAAGATTTTCAATTATTCAATTATTTTCAAATATTAAGAAAACGAATATTGGTTTTCATTTTTTGTGTCCCGTGCTTTCCAGTCTGAGTGGCGGCCGCCGAGAACTCCATAGCTGCATAAATTTTATTTCTGTTTGTACCTGATCCGAGTTCGTCCCGAGCTCCACTTTATAAATTCTCAAAGGTTCGCAAAATCTGTTCTTTTTACGAGACCGATGCGATTGAACTTGATCTACACGGCTACATTGAAGTAACGTCATTTCTGAGTCGTAGTACACAGTAAAAGCATCTCGAATGCCCGGTCAAAAGAATTACTTTTCATAAAACACTTCGCCCTAATTGCCAAAGCATTAGGTCCACGAATTATGTTCCATCCCTGTGTTAACTGTACACTAATGGAATGAATATATGCAAGAACTTTTACTTTGAAATTTGGTGTTTGATTTTGTATCCATACCGCAGAAACAAGGTCAGTGTACATACAAAGTATTAGAAATATTTTCCATATGTATATATAATTTCGCATATCGCTGAACGAGTCATTCCTAATATATTCCCTCCCTATTAACTTTCATTTAGCAGTATTTTATTGCCAACATTAATGTCGATCTGCATCTTGGACGTTGCGCAACTACCGCAGTTTTCAGTTAGAAAAACATTTTCGATAACTCGATAAAGCTGAAATTTCCCCAACGCGCAAAGTTAAATTGAGATGATACAACAAGAGCCAAAACAATGCGCACTTTCGGAAACTGTTTCGAATAGCATCAAAGTTATCATTTCTACTTTACATTTTTTTTCAAATCACGTTTATAAAAATAATATACCAACGAATCTAATAATAAATAGAAGCATATTTTATGAGACTTTTAAATGGTTATTTTATGTTTTATCTGCAATTTACAATTTTATTTTATTATTGCACACGCTAATAGATATTTAAAAACGATGGAACATATAGAATAACTAACAGAATAGATTATTTGAACGATTTTATTATTCTGGACTATGGAGTTACTGGTCGAACATTGTTCCAACGTATTAAAACATTATCTTATCCTTAGTACTAGAAGTGTGAAAATAATGGGAACAGTTTATAGGAATTTATGTCGTAGCATATATCATAAACATGTTTGTATGGTTATACAGTTTTTTTAATTCTTCTCATTTTGGATGCTTAAGGTTATTTCGTGGAAGACACAGAGACGGATCGTTGTATTTTCTGTTTCAGTAAGCCGGCTATGTTTCCATTAAACATTACCGCATGTACACTGCTTAGACGGTTCCAGAGGTGCCGGCAAATTGTTAATGGGGTACCAATTCCATCCGAATTATGACACCCGTCTCGCTCCTTCGATTCCCTTTGCCGGCAAACAGATATTTTATTGAGCGGCCACGTTAGCGAGAGTCGGATAGAAAGTCAGGTACAGAGGGCGATATAATCAGGTTAGGTGCCGGGGACGGTAAAGTCGGTGCAATGTCTCCCGGCACGGATCGCTCGTATAACACGGGCTCTATCAAATCCCGTTAGCCCGATTATATCGGCTACGTGTCCCGCACCTCGGATACGTGGAAGGTGCCTCACTCAACCAACCTCCCACCCCCCACCCCCCCCCGGAACGACCTCACCAAGAAGACCAAGGGAGGAAATAAATAATTGTCCGCATCCCTAGTCGTAACTTATCCTTTTGAACGATCGATAAAACTGCCGCACTATGGAAGAAGTTTCTGGAACCGGAGGCGTACAGAACGCATACTAAATGATATTGGACTACTACGGGAGGCATTCGCAGTATTTTACATCTGGAGAATAATAATTTTGAAAATTAAACAAATCTAACTTATCGTTAATTTTCGTGATATATTTTATTTTGACTATTGGACGATTTTAACAATTCGAGTTATTGTATTTCGTTATACATCTGTGCCAATGAAATTATTCAGGCTCATTACCATACGAACGCCCAATTGAAACTGGTCCTCAGCGTTGAAACGCCCGAGGGGAGTCAACCGGGGGAATTAAGTCAGGAATGCGGTCGGCCGATGAGTCCTGGATTTGAAATCCCGAATGAAGTGGTCGATTTCAGTTAGAACCGGTCGTGGATATTAATTCAAGACGGGTGGAAAACGGACAGCGGGGAGGGTGGAACCAATTATGAAAGGGGAAGCTATGTAAATACTCCTTGGGGTCTACCGCAAGCCCACCGGCCGTCCCCACCAAACTTGCCCGCCCGGGGAGATACCTGATAGGAATGTGTAAATATCGAATTTAATTGCAAATGTGCCTCCCGGATACGGGCTAGAATTTCAGTTTTACCGGACCCTCCGAGGGACGCGGTAGCGGCGAATTGTGTTTAAGTTATTAACAAATGAACATTCAAATTCGAAATTGGACGGAGACACCGCCTGGAGCGGCCTGGGCTTCTGCATTTTCCCTAACTGGATCGTACCCAGAAATAACGAAAGATTTAAAATTGATTTGACTGTTACAATCATTTAATAAATTATTAAAAAAGTATACATATAATAAAATTGTATACATTATAATAACACGATTAAAGTAACATTGCACTCAGACGTGACTGATCCTACAGTATTTACCATGTTTATATTTATATTCATTTAGAACACTATAATAATTTAAAATATTTATTAAGCCTGTGGTCGTTACAGCACCGTATGACATAATTGAACGTGGGGTTTCGCTTTGTAGAAAATTTATTTGTCTATCTACTACGCCTCTGTGACCTTATAATTTGGTTTCTGAATGGCTCGGACCTTTTTACCCGTCAATTTACTTGGTCATTGTCTTCTTCCGGTGCTAAATTTGCAAACCTAATCACGGAGCAAATTGGATGAATATTTGAGTACTAATCTTCCCGGCGATGACGAGTCGTTCATTTCAGAGTATTGAGTTTTCCTTAAGTTTTTAAGAGCGCTGAATATAATTGAAACCCAAAGGCATTGAAGAATGACTATGCGAAAGTTTAGCGGAAGAGGCAAGATCAAAACATGTTCATTTCACTTGAAATTTGTTAACATCAACGTCTCTCCATACCTAACAATCCGTCGTTATACCGGCTGTTATTTTTTGCCTCTACGTGCGTAGAAATTCAGCAGAGAGTATTACTACTCGCTGGGCAAATTTAACTCGTATCTCAGGGCTGATATTGCCCCGACGACTGATTGGGCAAAGCCCGTTTATGCGAGTCGCGTTCGCGGCCTAATTTGTGCGACTTTGGCGGCCGAGAGCGTTCTGAAACTTAGCTTAAAGCCGGCCCCGGGCTCGTTTCCTCAATTGGACTACCTTTGACCTCTCATCGCCCACTTATTCCGCGGAGTTTGACTCAACCTAATAAGCCCGACACTGGGTAACTCATGAATAATTCGGTGCCAGTTTTCCGGTTTATTTCCGCGCACTAGTGAATTCTATCATGTAATGAACAGTAACAGACGGAGTGGTTAATGAGCGGACAAGGTAATAAGTAATTGTTATTAATAAACATAAACTTTCAAAACAAGGAAAAATCGGTCAGCCGCCGAGAATCGATACCGTGTTGAAGTGCCACTTAATCCACTAATCTGTTATTCTTTCATACCTGTAATTTTAGGAGACTTTGCGAATACGTATAAATTATCAACCTCGTTAAAATCAGAACTATAGCTCATGCAACGAAATGAATTCCCTGGCGGGCAAATTTTTAAAGCGTATTTGCCGAGCTATCCCGGATGATAAATTGAACGAAAGGGACACATAAAAGTCTGGATCCGTTGGGAAGCAAGCCTTATGAAGACACCCGATATAAAAATGGTGTAATAAATCTGTTCGCCATTCTATACGATTCCCCATGTGATAATAAAATGATGATAAAAGTTTTTGCCAGTTGTTTGGAGGCACACTATGAAGCCGATCGTATTCATCGGATGTTTTTATTCTATTTCAGGTTAACTTGTGTGGATGCTTCCGCATTTTTGTATTTAATTGCAACATAGTCGAAAATACTTCCAAATGGTCATTTTGTCGTGAACAAATATATAAAATGCCACACTACACAATTAAATTAAATAAGATTTAATCACAGAAGACACTTCTCATCCAAATTTCAGCGAAGTACCCCAATCTGTAATTAATCGAGCAGTGAATTTTTTTTTAACTTTTGTTTAACGAACATTCACTCGTATCGGACACGATTAAAATATGATCTTTTTCGTGATAATCATATATTGTATATACTACAATATTATTAATTTTATAATTTATAAAATATTTTATTGAACACAAGAATCAGCACTTTTCTTACCGATTTAATTACATACAAATGTAGTTCGGAAATCAATATAGTTCTGAACATCAATGTCACAAATTGTATTTTACCATTACGTACGTAAACAATTATACGTTATTTGTCGTGCTCAAGTAACCTGACCAGAAAACGCATTTCTGAAACTTCAAAATGTATCCAACATAAAATTATAATTGGGCTGTATATTCTTACACCGAGAGTATTTCCATTTCAAATTATTTGCTATACACCTATAGTACAGTTGTAATAGATTCAGAGGGTCCAAATAGGGACTGACTGGGAGTCATAAATGCGGACCTCCTTGAGGGCACGCTCAATGGTGGCCCGGAGGGGCGAATGTCTCAGATATAAATGGGGTAATAAATCCCCCGCGATATCAGTCGTGGGAGGGAGTCGAATCCTCCGCCTCTGCACACACACACACGTGCGCCCAAACGCGTGAACGCAGAGGCGAGAGCGCGTACACAAACGCAGCGAGTGACCCGGGGGGCGGAGTGTTGCCATTAATCAAAGTCCGGTTCGTCCCAAAGGTAAACTGCTCCGTTCCAGGGCTTCCCATTGCCCCGCTTTAAGTCGGGCCCTTATCGAATCCTTCTATCGAAAATAGGACAGCCGCGGCCGAGACCCAGATACGCTGGACAAACGTTGGCCGCATATTAAACTGATCCTGCTTACTAAAACGGCAAGACAGTCATAAAGCGTTTTTATATATTATTACTTATTAGCCTGTATATTTCCTCTGTGTATATTACTTTGAGTATACAATGGATTTGCAGTTTTTGACCCCGGGATGGAGCTAATTTTTAAGGGTAGTTGAATGAAATGAAATACGTTGCACCCTATGAAATAAAATCGAACTAGGAAATTTTTGATAATTTAAGTCAGAGTTATTTCCGTTTATTTATATTTCCGGTTCGGATTGCGGACACCTATCCGCACTGCTGAAAAGCTTTGCCGCGGACTTCCCTTCTGTTAACGCAACGCGTTTTTAATCAGGGGGAGTGAATTTAGCTTTTACGGGCGGGGCCTTTTTAAAGTTCTAAAAAAGTCTGAATGGAGCCCGATTCGCCATCGGCTTTCCTGATGACCGCTTCGACTGCTCGCCGGTAGCCACCTGGCCGTGTAATATCTCTCTATTATCAGTGGACCGGCATTTCTATAAAACTATTCAGGCACTGCATTCATAACTCATCGTCATTTGCCAATACCCGTTTCAACTATCGGTGACTCCTATTGTTCCGTTGATTGAATAAGAGCTTTGTGAATTATCGTCGGTTCTCATATCATACAGGGATTTATAGTCAGCTAGACTATTGTAAAATACCACAGAAATAATGAAATAAATAAGGATTAATGTGGTGAGGGAAAATTTGAGAAAATCTGTCTATATTTACATTAATTAAGAACATTATTCAGTTATATATACATGTGTTGATGACACATTTGTCTTGTGTGACTAATCGCTTGTTTTCTCTTGAAGGGGGGGGGCCTTTTAGAATTATCGGAGTCCTCAGTATCATTCAGTTTGTAAGATGCAGTGTAGTATACTAACAGGATGCTCCACGTTTAAGCACCGCTAACAAAAACCAACCATTAATTTGGATTTAATTATTCTGTACTTTACTGGAAAATAGTGTAACTATTCCATAGCTCTCTCTATTTCGATGTATTTCTCCGACATTCTCCTCCTCCTAATTGCCCCAGAAATATTTTCCTAATCGTCTACGTGACACGAGAGATTAAGTTAAATGATTTCGGATTCGAATCCGATCGTAAAAGATCACATAACCGATGTGAATAAATATGTAGTCTCGGGTCGTTATATCCGGGTTATGGATTGGCAGGTCCGACAGTGCTAGCCGGCGGCCTGTTTCGTATTCCAAACAGAGGCGGGCTATCAATAGCTCATCAATCAGGGTGTGACACCGGCGGGTCGAGGGCGCCATTTCTCAAGGGGCGCCCGATATAGCACGGCCCCGGCGGTAACGAATGCATTTGTTAACGATACTACGGTCATAGCGCCGGATCCAGCTCTCCTCCGAGATCAATCGCTGATTGGGCCGGTTGGACTCTACCGAAAAACACGGGGCCTTGTTCAACAAATTAACTTTTCCTCCCCGCCACGGGAAATTGAGACCGCCCGCAATTCCCGAACGCGTGTAGCGAATCGCGACAATCCACCACCGCTTTTGTTAATCAATCCCCGATTGTGTTGCTTGCCCGCGGCCGTGCATAATTTAAAACCGCTAGTAATAAACTGAAAATATCCATGAAACGTAATTGGAAAAAAAAATGAGAAGTTTGTACTCGTCTCAAAAGAATCATCTACTCGATTTGAAACAATACGCTCATTTATGCTTCTACAAGAATAGACAGGCAGATGAAATTCAAGAATCGTAGACAATTGGTTCATGAACCAGACCACAATAGAAATCTATGAAGGTGTATACATGCCCACTTGAGGTATCATATCACCTCGTTATATTCACTGCACGAATTCGGTATCTGAACGTGATTTCTGTAGGGAAGGTGATTCCCTGGGGGAACTCGTATCTGAATTAGAGTGTCTAGTGTTAATAGTCACGCTACACTCAGAGACCGAATATGGACAATAAAGTACTCAAATCAATTATTTAGGCCAAGTAAGTCATATTGTTTATTCAGTATTCGATTAAAATTGGTATACCTATTAATGCGTTGTAGATTAGACGAAGTAAGTAAGACAGACTTCACTTTCCTTTTAAGGAGAACGAACCGGAGTTATTAGGACGTCATTAGTGGCTGCATTAAAAGCGGATAGTATAGTTGATTATTGTGTGTGTGTGTGTGTGTGTGTGTGTCGGAAGGCTAATAGTCGGGCCGGTCTTAATCCAGACCGGGCATTATCATTGTTATAACTGAGTAATGTGGCTTTTACCCCCTTCCCCTCCACCCCCTCCGACACTTTCACAATGCCCCCGAAGGCGGGGTTTGTCTGAGAATTCGAGCAACTGCTTTTCCCGCTTCACGAAAACTTAACCCGTCATCAATCTTTCCCCTAGTGCAGTGAAGAGGGGAAGAAAGTGTGAACTATCCACATCGGTCCCATTGGAATAATTTAGAATTTACGGTCGCATCTCGATTATTTACCAATTAAAAATTATCGTTAACAAACACGAAAAATATCCTTAATGAGACTGGATTTTTATTATACTCATTGTATATTATTATATTTTGTATTTTATTTTCTTAATTTCAACATAAATCAACTTTTTGAAAATACGTACTACGGCTTTTTTTGTTAGCCCAATTATTTGGAAACAGCTTATTAAGCGAAGATTTGCGAAAAAGGATTCGCATTTGAGACATGACTTAAATTAAATTTCTTGATATATTCGGGTCAGAACTCAATCTCATCATGCGTGCAATACACGGAGTACGGGCCCCCCCAGTAGCTTTATTTATTTGTAATCTCGCGACGGGGAGCGTTCGCGGTTGGCGGAGCATTTGACGTCTGGATTTGGCTTGTTAACTTAAAAAGCGTTTCTCAACGCCCATACAGTAGTCAGTCGGCAGCTAAATCCTCGAATAATGGAAATACATTTTCGGACCGGGTCGAAATCCCTGACTCGTGCGGGATCAGAAGATAAATAATACGGACGACCGTTCCGCCTTCGGGAATTCTCGGAAAAGAGGAACGCGAATTTTAGCAATCCAGATTTCTACCTTAGGTACTTACTGAAATAACGTTGTGCTCAGGTAACCCGGGATACGGCGAATAGAATTCAGTTCACCGGAGTCAACCGGGCTAAATCTGGACTTATCCCAGGCGCAATTATTCCAGGAATATTTTGACAGTTTACAAATAGTACGGTATTAATCTACATAAAATTAAATTAACCCCAATTAAAAAGACCGTTTTCCCAACTATATCATTACTTTTTGGTTCATAAAAGATTATACAATGGTGATTAATGATGAGCGTTTCATTACTTAATGATTGGAAATAAAATTACCCTATTGGTTTTTACCAATCGATATATCTTCCTGTACTCTTGTTCTATCCTAGGCATACAGGCTACGATAGCACACATCGATCTGATGTGGACTCATATTCGCGTTAATGAATTAAACTATAAACGCATTGCTGATTGCAAATTGGTACTGCATGGTAAATATCGCCATCGCCTTTTAAATTTTAACTGATATAACTTCGGCTGGACTTATTCATGAAATGATTATTACCCGGAGCACATTATTCCCACATTGCATTCAGGAACCCCCCTCGTACTCTTTACTATTATTGTAAATTGGAGGGATTTTCAGATTAAGAGGAGAAACGTAAAATTTAACTGCACGTAATACGGTAGGCGGGGATCAGGCTTTAAAATAAATATAATGGGATTCGAGCATTTTGCATATTAAAGGCCTGACTGCTCCTACCGGCACCGTTTATTCAGCCCTTCTTAGATATAGCTATCGATTCCCAACTCAACTTTCCTATTTAGTGATATCTCCTGTGGAAGACAGAAGGAATATTATACAGAGTCCAATATTTAATTAAAGGGGTTTTAAAAGTTAAATTATATAGTAATTTTAAGGCTAACTTAAAATATAATTAATAGATTATTCAGACTATTATTGGTACAGTATAAAAATCAATTTTTAATTTTAACAGAAGGGACTCGGTCATAATCAGAATGTATGCTTTTTAAGTTCAGATTAATTTAACGTACTCTATTTCTGTTTTGAACCAGCAGATTCAGAAAATGCCAATGGACCGTAATTTGATTTATGGTATGTATAATATATATGAATATAAAAATGTATCAGAATTCGGATAAGAGAAATGAGTGCGGAGTCAAGTTATGGTGTGAAAAATATAAAAAAAGAGGTGGTGGTCGATGGAGCTAGGGGAAACGGTCGCCCGGTGATGAATAGTAGGCCTGATTTATGACGCGTGAAATTGGAAATGCAATTAAAGTTGTCTCTGGACTTTAGTTTAATGCGTCCATTAAGCATCCGCTAATGAGCGATGCCCCCGAAGGGAGCAGTCGCTATTTTTCAAGTGATCTACCCCATGGATCAACCCTCCCCCACCTACCACCCCAAATAGTCTTGGCAGACAGTTTCTCAACGTTGGGCCGTGTAATTCGTCCAATAATAACTTTGAAAACACTTCGCAACCAAGGTAGAGTTAAGTTTTACACTCACGTGTAAAATATATAAAGTAATTCACGCTTATAGTATTTAAAAATTATTATTTAATAATAATAAATAAAATTATTATATACAGATAATACTACATTTCACTAGAAAACTGCTACCATGGTTTAGTAACAGAATTGAACGAAATACGAAAGATAACAGGTATTGATTTCAATCGTCCTTAACTCGGTTATTACTGTGACATTCTAGTTATGTAATCATTTCGTTAAGTATACATGTTCGTAGAATATTTGTTATAGACAAAGAAATAAATACAAGGGAAACCAATTTCTTATGCATTTCTATATCAATACAATGTGATAGACTGCGCACATGTGTGGTTATCCACTGACCATAAAAGCCGTTTGAAAGAGGACTTTATAGCATACAAGTGTTTATTTTTATGTATTCAATCTAACTAAATAAGAAATAGTGTACTTAATAAAGGGTCGTTTTGAATGGAAGCGGGGAAACGACTCTTCATACTACACCGCATTACACGACTGTCTTCGCGGTTTAGTATTAGAATTCAATGAAATACATTAGTAAGCGGGGCGCCGTGACTCGGTTTAAATTCAGATTCCTTTCTCGCAGACTTCTACGCTTGTCCCAGAATTAAGTTAACGGCTAAATCGGATTCCGTAATCGAATTCGTCCCGATGACGAGCCGCGCGCCCCACTCACTCTCTCTCTTTCTACAAAAGGCCGAACGGGGTAATTGCAATGTAAGCCGAGTAATTTCCACTATAAATTTCCCCTCCGCCGAGGGCTTCCGGTGCACTACTGGAAGGCAATTAAATTTAGCAGGTCGCAGGGGCCGAGACTCCAGTGCACACACTGGGACGTGTTTGCTCCCTCCCTCTCTCCCTCCCTGCTGGGGGTTTCTTGTATAATTCGTCCCCGGCTCAGCCGAGTTTACCGAAAGAGCCCGGTCGTCGGTTGCCTGGGTGGGAGGGGCGGGCGGCACCGACTCAGGCTCGAGCAAACACATCTAATGGGACAGTTTAAACACGTCCGAAGTACAAAACCGTTTGTACAGCAGATTAACGCCAATTGTATTCCCCCCGGCTACGGGGAAGATAAAACTGTTTTTGATTCGGATTCCCGGAATTTTATCGCGCCGTTCTCCTCCGACAATTGTGTTGAAGACTCCCTACAGGAAATTGAGAAGATTCGCCCAGTTGTTAGCCGGTTGTACATTTGAATATTTCATTTGGTAACTACATTAGTCCTGGATTTAATCATAGAGCAATCGCATAATCGACACAGAAAACTTACATTACAAGACCATTCAAAGAAAGAGACAGTATTTCCTGTGTACATACTATCAATTTTCTATAATATTATAATATTTGGTCGGATTTTCTTAGTAAAGCTCTTCCGGACAGCAGGCAATAACAATCGGTTATTAAACGATGAACAATATTTTCAAGTAAACGTCTTCATTGAACAGGTTCTGAATCCTGGATACGGTGCAGGAAGGAGTCTATGACCACCTTATTGCGTTTCTTTGTTGAATTGATTACCAAATTATAGTTAAACATGGAAATTATTTATTGCTCAGAAACAGAAATAAGAAGTCATAACTACCGTTTTGCAGTCGACTTTAGGTTTGACGTGAACCTTTTCCGGGGATCTACGGCCAGGAAATTTTCAACTCGGCGGGAGTTAAAAAGTGCTATGAAATGTATTTCTCGTAGGGCGGTCGTGGGAGGTATTTTTATCGAGAAGTTGGTAACAATGGGGGTGGTCGGGGGGCCGGGGGTTGGGTCGCCCTTTGTCGGACCTGTGCCGTAGCCCGGACAGGAATAAAAGGGAACAGAGGAAGAAGAAGAAGAAGGAGAAAGGGAAATAGATTAACCCGATTTATACGAGCTCACGACTCCATGAATATCCGATTTCCCGAGCCTCCTCCAGTAAGTAAGTATTGAATTTACAAAATCCTATTAATATATCTTTCGGTTCGAAGGGTGAGGTGCGGGGGCGGGCCGTTCCCGGGGTATTCCTCCTGTCTTATTGGGGCCACGTCTCCCGGAAAATTGACTCTAATCACTTCTTCAGAAGGGCTCGAATTAATAACCCCGCCACGGTGGAGGGGGGAGAGGGTTGTTCGACGGCCGATTCATCCCCGCTCCCTCCTTAATGAAGTAGAAATTAGCGGTATTTGTTTCGGCGCTAAGGTCTTATCCGTATCCCGATAGGGTTTCCGCATCGGCCCACAGATACAATAACATGTATTTGCGGAGGATAAACGGGATTTTGCGGCAGGAATAAAACAGCGAAATTAAAAGGATTTTTCGGGGGCAAAATACACTCACCAATAATCTATATTAATAGAGCACTACACTATATTAAAATTATATTGATGCGTGAAATTAATTTTGGCGTCAACCGCGGTTTATTCATCGAGTGAGGAGGTTGAGACTCGACACGTTAAGAGGCCCGTCTCCACTAAAATTGACTCTAATCACTTCCAGAAACGTTGATGAAAGGGCCAAATTAATATCTTAAGAAACTTGTTTAATAACCGCTTACCAGCTAATTTCCCTCCGAGGTAGGGGGTGAACTGTTTTAATATCTGGCCGTCGATTCTGGTTTTAAGCCTATACGCTCAATTATTTGTCCATTATAATTGAGTTCACGGCGCGTTCATTATCCAATATCCGGCAGACTACTAAACGTTATAAGATAATTTGTATTATCCTCTCGAAGAAAAATCTTCCAAGACGAGTGAATATCTTGTAAACGCTCAATTTATTTGAATTAAGAGCCCATGTTAAGGATATTAGGTAAGACATTCTAGTATGAGATAATGTTCTAATAACTACAGGGGAGTTAAAATGGAGGATAAAATAGAGTTAAAATAATTATTTGTTGTACAATATAGTTTATATTTAATATACGAACATAAATATATCACTAATGTACGTTTTAGAAAACGGAATATGGCCGGTTTCATCTGTTCAATCACGGCGAAGTTCTGACTTCAATAATCTGTTATTGAACAATAACCATCGGTTTTAATTAACAAATTTTGGAATTAGTTCGGCTGTTATTGAAAATTTGATATCTCGGCTGTCTCTTTTCCAAACAATGTGTGACATAACATGTGCTTATTAATTTCATTTATTGGCCATTTTCAATCCGCCGGACATTATCTTCGTTTCATAAGTCCGTTATCCATCAAGAATTATTAATTTATTTGCTAGAAAAATACAGAAACGAAAGGTGAAAACTGAGTAGAAGGACATTGTTTTTGCTTATTTCCATGACCTGTCAAGAGGGCTCGGAGGTGAATGTACGGGGCAAAATGCCGACTCCCCTGTTAAACATAAAACTCACCATAAATGTTGGCCGTAAAACTCTATTGCGTCCTCCTACAAAACTACACAAGGGATTAATGCGGCCAAGAAATAGAAAAAGAATTTGAAAACGGGTACAAAATTATCTCCAGTAGCGAGTATAGGTGGAGAATACTGAAGATTAGTGGATCTGAGCAGTTATGAAACATTCTTCTCGTAATTTCTCTATTATTCTGAATTAGTTCCCGTGTTACCCGTTCTATTTATTATTTCCAAAATATTATGGCCTGTATTTGATATTAAGTACTAAACCATAATAGTCGACACTGCGGATTTCCCTGTTTAGTTTTTATAAAGGTTATATCCGAGGAAGGGATTACTTTGTCTGATAAAATATTTGATCAATTCCACCTAATCATTTATATTAATCGGATACCGTTCAGAGGAAATTCGAGGGAAAAGTATTTTCCGATACAATATATTCGTGACGTTTAGGACCGCATAAGGGGGGGAACACGTCGCGGAGACGGCGTAGAGAGTATCGACCTGGCGCGACATCAAAGGGCCGTCGGTATACACACAGACACGGGCGAAAAGTTACGCATATACACACACACACACACAGGGGCAGAGGTCTGGGTCTACAACAAAACCTAGATCTGATCACACCGACCATTCTTTTCCGGAATTTAAACATTCCCCGGCCTGATAGCCGGACGGTACAACGTGTCAGGCCCTTCTCAACACAAGTTTACGCCGTATAGTTTTATTCTGGACCATCCACATATATATTCGGGGCTAATAAAATATATCTGGAAATAAAATGAAGAATATATATTAATAATACTCCAGCGGTCTTTGTCTGTTTGTCCGGAATCCAGTAAGTTACACATTTCAGGAAGACTGAGACTTCTTTTACATCAAAAGATGTTGACGAATCAGCCAACCGTTTTTAGGTATCATGCCACAACGTGACTGATTTTTGGTCTGTTCGGCATTATTGGCTCGGTAGCACTGTACAAAAAATTGTTGAATCGGACCCCCCGGAATATTGTAATATTTCCAGAAATTAATATATTTTTGACGTTGTCATGTGCAGAACATTTTGACAGTTTTCGGCGCTCGGTCCTGTTAATATTGTTAATCATCCCGGAAAATTTTCAGCGTAATATATCCTAACCTAACTGATAGTTTTGGTGAATTAAATACTGGAAACGAACCGAAACCTTTACTGGTGGCTTTTCTCGTCGCCGACGTTTGGAGGCCGGCGGTGTGCGGAGATTAGGGCGGGTTGAGACTGGCGTGACGGTCACGGGGGCCCCCGCCGTGGACGGATAAAGGGACACGGCGCTCTGCACACGGTAATTACCTATCAAATATACAGAGAGAGGAGAGGGAGAGAGAGAGAGAGAGAGAGAGAGAGAGAGAGAGAGAGAGAGAGAGAGAGAGAGAGAGAGAGTGAGGGACAACGCCGCCGCTTTCAAACGCCCCTGCGCTTTCAAAGCGGCGCCCAAACATCACACGGGATCGAATAAAGCATTTCGTCCGAGCTCCTCTTCGAGAGAGCTCCCCTGTCACCGAGAGTTCATCTCCAATCTCCCCTTGCCCGCTAATGGCTTAAGATAATTCAAACACGTTCAAAAACGTTACACTGTAATACTTGCCGGTAATATCAGAAGTGCTCGGTTCAGATAATGTATGCCCGTATTTATCAATGAATGATTCGACTCGAAATAACGAGCAAACACTTAGTTCTTTGTCGAAATCGAGCGCAATTTGCAAGCGGAGTGAACGACCGGGTCGTTGTCGGCGATGAAATAAGAATGTTCAAGAGCGGTTTCGGTAAGTGGATTTGAGGCTTGTGCCCCGGGGGCCGGTGGTGAGTGGTCCCTGCGGGGATAACGAATTTAGACCGGCCTCACACGCACGCACACGCACACGGACGCACGCACGCACACATTGGCTACACCGACCGATTGCTTTCAGAGTTGACCGACGCGGTTAATGTCCCCCAGCAAATGTTCACTGGACGCATTATTGGTTTAGCCGAGCGGACACATCGCCACTGCCTTTGTGTCGGTTTGGGCCCAGCTTCACCAGTCGTTTTCAGGGGGGCAGACCACACGCTAGAATTTTGAATATTTCTTAAGAGATAAACACGAATAAATTCGATTCTACTTATCACAGACATTTTTTTGTACAAATTATATATTTCAACATCACAAAATTAAGCCCCACACATTAATTCCATAAATGTTTTTCGGTTAAAACTGACTTAAGGAAGGTTGGATCTCACTGAGGCTGCCAAGCGGAATTTCGCCACTGAAATAACAAATTATCGTTGGAGTGTATTCGTTACACAGCCGAGTTAATCAATCTGGGAAATCGTATTTTACTTCAAATGGTCCTTCCGCTCCTGTATATTTTCTATAAGGGCTAAATTGACAAGGTAAGAGGAATGATATCCGGTGTTGGATCTAGTGTTCCCCTGTGAACCGCACTTCATCATACAGGGGCCATAAATCACACGGCGCACACATCGGCTCCACTGTGATACCGCAATCTTACACTGTCGGTATTAAATTAACGAAATAATATTAAATTCGGTCAATATAAATATTCTGGTAACGTTTCCGAGTTATAATTATCGCAAAATATACTTTTATTCAGATAGAATGTCCAGTGGGCTTCGTGCATAAATACTGGAACATATCAAAAGGGTGGCTGATGTAACTCTCTTCCTTACCTGAAAACAAAGTACCAATCATTAGATCTGTATTTCTTACGCTAAAATGCATTTAAAATTTACAATACTCAGAATCAAATTCTTTAAAGGTGCCAAATTTTAGTCCTTGATCCTTGAATCAGTCAGAAATGTAACGCCGAAACGACGAATTAATCACTGATTTTAACTGTATGGTCAATAAAAAAAAGAAAACAATTAGAAACCATATTATGGTGATTATTTTTAAGAAATCAGATCCAAAACTATTTGTTTTAGGACCTTTGTTTCACTTTCAGTTTTAAGTTCAAGGGAAACAAAATTGTAATTCATTGGGTGATTATTCTTCACTCTCTCGATTTTCATGTTGGTCACGGCAGTAGACAAAATTTCAGATCCCATAAATCCCGATTTGGGCGTTATTTTTCTACTTTTGACTTCCTCCCCTTCCGAGTCGGTAAATCATGTTTCCGGTTTGAATATTTCATTCTGTCGCCCGCGAGGACTCACACACACACACACACACACACGTGGCAGAATTTATATCGAGGAACTAATAAGTGACCTGACTGTGCGTTTGAAACATAACTGGTGATCATTGAAGCAGAAAACTCTTCGATAGAAAAAACTCACTAAATAAGACCATTTCGCTCAAATATTTTTTACCTCATCCGAAGTCACTAGATTCTTGGATATACCTGACAAAACACATCATCCCATTTTTTCTAAACTTATCAGTGTGAAGTTAACAATGTAATAAGGTATTTTCGCAACAGTTAAAGTGTCTTAGCAATAAGTCTTTAACCAAAGTAATTTGCAAATATTCAATTTACAGATTTGCTAATCACGAAAGGAGCTTTCAGTTTAATGAACGGTCTATAGATCCTGTCATGAACATTCATAACTTTAGTCGGGTACAAATTATCTATACTATTAAACTACCTTCTAGTTGTCTGCACTTGTAACTTTAAGTAAGTTTAAATATGAAAAGTTGTATGCCAACCGCTTCGAAGTATTCTTACTTATCATATCGTAAAATGAGGTTATTTAAATAAATGCCCTTCATGCTATGTCTATGAAAACCGAATACCAACTTGATTCAGGAATAAATATTACCGTATATTTATTCATCGGTCGTATTAGTGCATCAGAATTAAGGGCTTCACTGACTCCAGTGTATCGTCATTAAACTTCAATGAGTAATGTGCTTAGAGAAAACACAATATATCGGAAGCCGATTTGCCGATTCCCTTCCTAGAAGGGAACCTTTTATTATTCAATAGGAATAAAAATATTTGCAAGATACAGTAAAAGGGTTGAAACATAACCATGAGAGCTAGTTCGACTGCAGTCTTCATGTCACACAACCCCCGGCATTTCGGCGGTGGCTGTGAGTATAAAAAAGAACCGGAGGTTCCCGGGTGCTAAATTATTTATGTCCATCCCCGCCCACTTCGCCCGCTACTTAAAAAGTCGCGCTCTTTGTAAAAATAGGCGGGGTGAAAAGGACTCAGAAGAGGAGATAAGGGCGTAATTTATTTGCATAGTTCATAACCCCGGGGAGCGGCCGAGGGGATGACGATTGAGGTGTAGTTACAATTTAGCGCGACAATAAAATGGCGCATTAAAAAATAATTGACAGTTAAATAATTATTATTAATAAATCATTTACGAAATTGAATACGGTGAAAGGAGAAGAAATAATTCGAAATTTACCACCGGAAGATAATAATCATATATTCCACTCGGGGTGTACACATGTAACGGTTGTATATACGGTATCCGCCACATAATCATAATTCCTTAACTAATGCAATGATTATTACATTTTCACTTGTATACGATGTAATTTTCTTTTTTTGCGCTATTTTCTACACAGAATTTTTAGACGGGTGACCCCTCTCTCTGTAAAACCCGATTTTAATTGCATTTTAAAGAATAATATGAGAGAGGGAAAAAGGAACGCGGGATGTTGTGGGCAAGTTGAAGCTGGGACAGGAGTGGCGAAACGTGTTCGGTGAAGTCCCGAAAAAAAAATTTAACTGCGAATTCTGAAAAGCGCCCCCGGGGCACTTCAGTTGTCCCGGAACCTTCCGGTCCAGTATGTGGGCGTTTGACAGGGACAAAGGGCGAGAGAGGAAAAGAATTCCCAAAGATTTTTCGGTTTATTTAATTCCACCTGCCTATGAAACGTTTCTTTATTCCCCGAATATCCCCGGATGTGGAATATGCATCTGCGTAAAGCCTAGAAGGAGAAGTGAACCTATTAACATTGCGTAATAACCTACGCGCAGCAATGGAAAGAACAAATTATTTAATAGCCCTGATGAAGAAGTAAACAGCCTTATTAAACCGTCAAATTATAAGTGCAAAAGTCAAAATAAAACGATTTATCTCAAATATTTTTTCAAATTTGTATTACTTGGAAGGAAATTGCATATTTCTTCTTAATAAAAGCACACCAAATCCAACTATTTCGTTTTTGGGGCTGATCTGTTACTGACTATCTGTTGCAGCCCAACGCCAATCCAGCCGAAACAATTGCGAGTATAGAGAATTTCCGCGTGTTATCTATCTCCATACAGGTTAAAATACAAACGAATGAATATAGTTTGATAGTATTGAGTTGTGAATAAAATACTACGTAACAATTAATTGTTTCTTCAATCGTCTCGCTAAATATGCTCTCGGATAACAGTGACTATCAGTCAGGTTATTACATCGTTTCATAGACATTTTCCCCTAAATACAACGGATGGAAGCGGTGTCTGTAGTCCATAAACGCGTTCCAGTTGGGCGAGGATATCGTTCATTATATTTGCAGGCTATTTCGCAGAAGCATTTACCAAGCAGTATCGTGGGCCTGATAAGTTGGACTCCTTCGCTAGGATATTTCACGAATGTTCGAGATTCTTCCCTTCCTGAGGGCGTCCGAGGGCCCAAGGTAAGATTTTCTAAAACGGACCCTAAAGGGATGCCCTTTGCCAAAGTGAGCCGGGCGCCTTAATTATTCCCGATAATGTAATCAGATTCAGACGGCTCTAATTCGTAGCGATGCCCGCGCCTCGAGCGCACCCCGAATTAACACAGTTATCTCCGCCGGCCTCACGGCCTCTGAACGTTAACTCGGTTTAAACGGGTTACCTTGCCCGCTGCTGTTGGGCGGACAATGAAAAATAAAAGCCGAAAGGCAGAATACACGAACGGTAGGGGCTGTTTCATTGTGAAGATTGTGAACATTCGTCTGCAGATAACAGTGGAGATCGTGCGGAGTAAATTGAACCCGCAGAATAAATTATTTTCGTTGTGTCATCGTCGTATTTAGAAACCAAGATGAAGTTTTCAAGCAAAAAAGTAATATTATAGCCCAAAATATTAAGTAGGAATATATTTGAACCCAGTTGTCAAATAACATTCGATAAATACTCGAGGCCTTCGAGGCTCCATTTAGAAGTCAGTTTGAAATGTTGACTCTGAACCCATGTCAGTTGCAAGAACGCGATGGGAAACCCGCAACTGGATACTATAAAAGCAGTGGCGGTGGGTAATGGCCTTAAGATGGTAGCCGCCAACAGCTAGAAGCTGAATTCTGGGCGAAACTGTTACTCGGTTTTCCTACTACCAATTATCGAGGTTACGTTGCGCGTGCTCGTTAATATTATACCATTATAGAATACAAAAAGGATAAAACTTCTACAAGCGCATAATAAATAATAGAAGTAGTATAATTACACTAAACCTGAAAGAATAAGAACACTTATTGTACATACGTATAAATATTGAGTCTTTAATAGTTCTAGCAAATAGAGTCAGAAGCGATGGATTATTTAAACCAATGCTATATACATTTTGGTGAAATAATATTAGTGTATTCTATTTTTAACTTTTTCTTAAGTTTATTCGGTCCGCCCGGGGTTCGAATTCCGGTGGCGGACCGACTTTTGGTTTAATTAAAACTTGTAATAATATTATTCTATTTGCAATTCGACAATATTAAATAAAACCGTCCAAGTATTTCCCGCGGAACTAATTACATCCCTTCGTGTTATTACTAATTACTTTTAAGTGACTTTGTCAACAGCGTTTCTAGTTATTAGCCGCCGCGGCGTATTTCGATCTGAGACCGGCCTCTGGGCGAGGGAAGAGGGCCCCGCCCTGGCCGGCTGCCACTTAACAAGTCCCCCGGACCCATTTACCGGAAGTGCAAGTTGGGCCCCACGTACCCCCGTTTGCATATTAATCACGACACAGCCGGCTGGAGGGAAACGCCGGCTACACGCTTAGCAACGCCGATTCAGGATCCCGAAGGAATGTGAGTCCGGATGTCAATTGGCCGACGAACGACACAAACCGAAAGTAATTACGATGGAATCGGCCAGATGAACTACGGCCATCGCAATGCAAATAACATGCTAATATTTTTGTGTATGCTGAAATTGAAATTGAAAAAATATGAAAGACAACTTGGACACAAATGTCCGGAAATGTCAACGGAAACGTTGAAGGAGTGGGACCGATCCCGGCCGCGAACTGTTCTAACAAATTTATGATCGACTCCCGCCCTACCGCGTGAAAGGGAGGTGTGCCAGCCCCTCATGTGGGATAGCCGGGGGCGGTGGCGTCCCAAGTTTTCGCCGAGAAAACTTAGCCCCGAGAACCACTTCCCCCGGCCACCGCCCAAGGCAAGTTTAGTGGGGTTTGAAATTCCGACCGTTCAGAATAACTACCGGCCGTTTCCGAATTCACTCGGAGGCGAAATGGCGATTAACGAAAACCTTTTACTTATAATTTTGGTGATTGAGTACCGAATTCCTTCTTTCATATTCAGTACTACCCTTGTAGTACTGATCAGAGATCTGATTTTTGAGTAGTTGAAATAATTAGCGATACTACATGTATCGTGCTAGTAATCTCTTATGTCTGTGTTCAAGAAGCATAAAAATAAAGAATAAAATAGAATCCACGCTTTCCTTGATGGAAGTTATTAATTTGCCAATATAAATTTAATTATTTTAGTCTTTACAAAGCCCGTTCGAAACACTCCTTTAAAACTCATTCAAACTTTTGCCCACATTATTAATAACGGATGCCGCAATTTAATTACCAGGTATACTTTAAAATTCCAAAAGTACATTGTCAAATGAAAATCGAAATAAAGAGATAATCAATTTTGTAGCTGGAATTATTGGAAACTATCAAGTTCACTGAATTTCATGTTCGCTTCGTGTAAAAGCCACGTGTTTAATTTCAATTTCACCACCCTAATATTTACTCAGATCTACAGTCTTCCTCGTAAACATAATATTCAGTTGATTGTCATACATTTGTCTTTTCGTGTTGCAAGTTCTATGCAGCGATTGAATTCGTAAAAAGTGGATGGATTGAAATTGTGAATTTACATCTATAATTTACATGTTATAAACATGTTTATGAAAGTATTTTACCAGCTTGAAATTCGCAATTTTTAAGCCTCCCGCAGCGGCTTCTACTTTGTGAAGAAAAATGCGACCCCAAAAGTTTTCTTTATTAAACATTTTAATCGAAATTTATGTTTATAATTAAACTCCCCTGTCGTCGAATAAAGGCGAGATTTTCTAATTAATCCTACGTAACTGTGTTATTAATACCGGTTTTTTCTTTGTCGGAGAAGTTTGTGGGACGTCGTCATTCCTCCGCCCCAGCCACGTGGATCCTACCTAATTTATCTCCTCCAGACGGTTTTCATTAATGGACTAATAGCGATAGATTAATAGTCAACATTCAATCAACATTCCACACTAACAGACATGCCTATAAACAAGAAGATGATCATTTGATACCATATCTCGCACCTTTTACTGTTGAGTCTAACAGGTCGCGTTCCTTAATAGCAAAGAGATGCGTTAATGTGTCCTAAATGCAGATAATTTTCTTTCTTCAATCGTTCTAATAAAAATGGTTTTATAACGTATTTAGGATTACATTATCATTAATAATTTATGTTTCTGTTGTGAAATATGGGGTACACCATTAGTATTTTAACTTTTTAAAACGATTTATTCACTGTTCACATCTTCTGTTAAATAATCGGTGAGGGCCATGACTTCCTGATACCGGATTGACCACTTACAGAAGCCTGGAGGAATTCAAACTTCAAGAGAAGGATGGGCCCGGCCGAACAACCGTTTAAGTCCGATAGTAGTATTTATTATTGAGATAAGAAGGGGGGACAATCGGCTGTCGAGGGCTCGAAACAATGGGGCCCGCTAATCTGTTCCCGTCCCGATTATTAGGCCCCTCTTGACGGTTTGCTATTCACGCTCCCACACTTCCATTTTCCTCTCGAGTATCCCATATTGCCGCATATATCCGTATCCGGCTGTAGTTCTCTGTTTTGAAAAAAGGAAGCGACAGAACAGAGAAATAATGTTCGGAAAATTGGACTGTTGTTTGCGAGGCGAACGTTCCGAACGGTACCGGTCTAAAGGAGGTGGATTGCTTTCCTGAATTTTCAGAATTTCTATTAGCTGCACAATGGGGAAAGGAGGAAAGAAAAATGACAGATCATGACGTACAAACGATGACGCCAAAGTGTGTCTTGAACAGGCAACGCATATCGTATGAGGATTCAATTGAATGCATTCAATGTTATTCGAACGTTTTCCGGTTATTAATCTTAACTATATGCACGAGATACGAAATACTTGCACAAACATAAATAGTACAAATGTTTCCGTACAATAGGTAGTAAAACAAAACAAAATTGCCCAGAATTCTGTCTGATATATCGAAATTTTCCTACAATATCAAATTACTCCAGTAACTCCACTGTACTACTTTAAACACTATTCGTCCCTTTACGTATCTATCGCTATTTCGTTCAGAAGGTTATGAACAGATCATATAACTCGTTCACGGTATTCGACTGGATTGTTCGGCTTTCAAAAATATTTAACACCTTCGGGTATTGGGACAGTTCTGAAGCTTTCCGGAAATGATACCGCCGCAGCGGGCCTGAGAGAAAAGCGGCGTTGAGCAGTAGGAAATGTGTCAATGTTGGAAAGAGAAACATAAGTCGGTGAGGGTGAAGCGCGGCTCGAGTGGCTGTGGGGGTGGCGGCACCGCCCAACCGTGAGAACAAACCTCACCGCCGCCTCACTTTCCCCCCCAAGGAGAAAACTCGGTTTTCCCCCCGGCCGTCCCTGTTCCGGCACTCCTCGCCGGCTTCCCATTGTGAGGCCCCGGCGGCTTCTTTTGTATTCCTGTCGGCCCAAACCGCCCTCCCGCAACGCGATTCCCTTCCGAGATAAATCCCGGGGAATTCGCCGACTGGGAATTTCCTAATACCTTTCGGTTGTCGTCGGACCGGAGAGTCACTTATTTCTCGCCCCTTTAAAAGAAGACAGTTTAATGGAGGATAAAATGGAGCCAATAATTTCGATATTAAACAAAACAAAATTAAACCTCATCAAACTCAGAAGTGACGACTGTGACTAGTGAGATAATAGAATGCTTTTCGAAAACATTAAAATATTTTAGGTTTGTGGTGTTTCTGTCTCCTCTCGTTGGTTTCGTCTTTTGCAAGACCGGTTTCGGCTGCTCGCCACCTTCAGTAGCGGTGTTAGTCACTGTTGGCACTTTGGATGTTTTTTGGACTGTCACTGTCACACCCTCGCAGACCACAAAACAGGTACGTTAAACTATTAAAATATTAAGTTTATTAATTATGTACGACATTGTGACAACTCTTTAAATTGTCCCCAATCAGCTATTTGGTCTTTAGCTTAAGGTTCACTTATTTTAAGGGATTTAAGGGATCTTAAATTCGCCTACAAAGGAAATTTTTTACGCTAATGGGGAAGGCCGTTAAGGACTGTGAAAATTTCTCTCGCCATTTTCCATTTCCCGATGCGTACGGTTTTCATCACCGTATTGATATCGCTTTCGAGGGCGGTATTTAAACACGCAGCCGACACAATACTGACTGGCCCGTCGTTCCGTATTGTCCTCGGGCCGGCTTCGCTTTACTTCCCCCGCTGAAATTTCACGGCGGCATAATACAGTCAATGGAGGCCGCTGGGAAAAATGTTTTCACGATCCTACCCACTTTGCATAATGCTGTTGGTTCGGCGCTTCGGGGATTTTTGTCTCTCCGGGAAGACATTGTGTAATGAATATTTCATAATGATTTCAACTGTGCCGAAAATATTTTCGACTTGCCGAGCTTTCAGATAAGCCCGAGCTTTAATTCCAAGCAACTGTCTTTCTAGTAAATCGCGCAATATAATAATTGTGTTTATATTTAACGTAAAACTTAATTTTAACGTGTTTCCTAATTTTATTGTACATTTTTAACACCTCATTCGTATAATTTGAATATTTACAATACGTAATTCCATTAATTAGGCCATAAAAAATTAATTTATGTTTGTTTAAATAATACATAAAAATATATGTGTATAATAAACCATTTTCGCATATTTGAAAGGCTGAAACGGATGATGCCTCCAATAATTGATTTTCAAATAAGATTAGAGAATCCAAAAAATGGTACGAGTACCCTCGTTTGTAATACGTCGATTGTTTTATAATTTTATTTTTTATCAAAATAGGTCATTCCGATTGCAAAGAATTGATTCATAGAATCAATCTGATTTTTTACTAAATATGTAAAGGTTTTACATATTTATTTTTTATTTTAAAAAGTGTGATATAATTGTTATTCAGTTTCAAATGAAATATTTTCTCTTTGCTTCTAGTGTAGAATTATTTCACGTTAAGCAGTGAACCGAAATATACAAATTATTTTCCTAGTATGAAGACGATGAAAGTGCTCGGCTGGCTGAATGTCAAATCTCTTTGAAGCTTAATGATATTTAAGACAGCTTCATTTAATGTCTGCACTAAGCCCGGGCTAAGACCCCAGAATCAACTTGAAGAGACCGCATCAATTTATTAAAATGATTTATGTTCCTCTCGCTACTTAAATGGAAATTATAATTAAATTAATTAGATTCCGGTTGAACTTATTAAACGACCGATTGTTGGCAAAATATTCCTTTTAATCGCCCTTCTCATTAAAGAAGGTAATCGGGTATTTAACTTGTACAAAATTGAGCCTGTTTACTTATCGTTAGTACAGAAAATGTGTAATGCAATCGTGGCCGATGCTTAACTCATACAATTCAGTTCAAACAATTAATTTTTACGGAACATTAAATCCAAAACTATATTTTTTATTTTATGTTATAAAGACTTATGTATAAGTCTCTTTATAGCAGAAACGTTTCGAAATGTGTCCAGGAACTCAATAAACGTTCGACCGTTCGCCACCGGCTTAAGGAGACCTTGCAGAGTTAGATTCACCGATTAAACCGAATCCCCCCCCCCCCCCACCATAAAATAGAGGAACACAACAATCGGGATTTAAATGTGGCGGCAATTAGAGCTAGCGACTATCTGTCTATCGTTTGTGGGCGACAATGGAACAGGCATTAACCTGGGATTGAGAGTACACGCGACACCCGGGCTTGCGGACACGGCCGGCTGAACGGGGCCAGAGATATGCGTCGAACGGTTTGGGGGTTCGGCTGATAATGACTCGATGGCGCAATTAACAGTTAGAGAGGGAGGGAGGAGGATGGACGAGAGAGAGAGAGAGAGAGAGGAGGGAGGAGGAGGGAAACGGGCGCGAGCAACAATAACGATTGATTGGGCCGGGCGCGGCATTATGCGGCCGGTATACACGCTCCGCCACCCCATTAATAACGGACGATCGTCTAATACGGTGCACCGGGGGCGGGGCAATTTGAATCGGCCCGATTACGCTATATCTTGAGGGCTAATTAAGGGCGGCGAAACGGATTTCATTGTCGGCCGTACGTCACACCGCCAATCGGCAACAGTCGCGCCCGCCCGCCTACACAATACCGGAAATAAATGATACCCCTACGCCCCGGGCATTGTTAATTCGATTGTGTTCATGTGTGCGGAAGAGGGAGAATATATTATCGCTTCTTGCAGAACCCTGAACTCCACTCCGGCGCCCACGCTGCCAACGGATTACCATCAATTATTAATAATTAAAATGAAATTTGAGACATCTCGCACGAAGATGGAGGGGGCTTAAGCTGACCTGGAATAATAGGATTATGCTGGGGCGCACAGTATCACACTTTTCTCTCTAAATCATGTGTACTTCGGCAGTTCATTACCAGAAGAACAGGGATTTAATAATCCTCGATTCCCGAATGCGATAACTAATACATTTTATTGTACCTTTTATATATTAAATTCACAATGCACAGTTCTGTCTTGAGAGTACCAACAATTTTTGGACGTGAATTGGATTTTTTATCCATCTATAATCTCAATGACCGCCTCACTTGTATCTTAAATTAAGCATTCAGAAAAATTCCTCATTAAATATGTTTCTAATGGACGCAGGAATCCATGAATTTCCTATTTTAAAGAGCTAATATGATCTCTCAAATGTATCAAATAATGAATCCTGTAGACGTTTAAATTATACAAATAATAATTTTTTATGCTACGCAAAGCTTATCCGATCCATTTCTCAATTATTTTAATGATTATTAAAATAATAATTTCCAAATGGTTATTCCCGAACTGAAAACGCTGAGCTAGTAAGGCAGGCTAACGGACCTTAGAGGGAGTACAGGAGCCCCTTCCAAACAAGAATTCTCGCCCCCCCCCCATTCGTATTTTCAGTTTCAATTGCGAGTACGAGGATAATATTTGCTTGAATGGCGGTGAGATTGAATGGAATGGGACGACCCGGTGCCCGCTAAAGGGAGCTATCGCCGTATAAAGGGTCAGATGTTGAGGAAACCTGGACCCGGAGGGATGGTCTCCCTCAATAGAAGTTGGAGTAGATTCTTGGCAAGCCATGTAAAATGGAATCTAATAAATGGAACATACTAAAAACCAGAACTTTAAAATAAAAGGGATACTGCTTAGACAACAATAATGTCGGTTTACACAAAAACAGCAACAAAGAGACTGTGAATATTTTAAAATAATCCGAGAGAAATTGAATAGTTACAATTTTACCACGTAATTTTCTTTTGAATTTTCATTATTTCTATATGTGGATAAATTTCCTGAATTTGTTTTGGGTCAAGAGTTGGGTCTGGTTCGTGCCTGGCGGCCATAGACGTTGGTTGAGTGCGTGAGCCACCGCCGTAAGTGGTCCTCTCACTTTACCTTACCCAACATTAAAGTGTCCCACTCCATTACTCGCCTTTCCACATTCCAGCGTATAAAAATATATATGTTTTCACTATATTCTGTCAAATGTAAGAGGAAAACTATTAATGGGTTAGCCACTAATAGTTGCCACACATTGTTGCCCAGGTAATAAGGTAGGAAATAACTAGGAAACCGAGATCAACAATGGTGCACTTGACCGTATAGTTATATAATTCATTTTTTAAAATTAATTTATAAACAAATCTTTTTTAATAACAGGAAATATGAAAGCGTAGAATTTTCAATGATGTTATGAAAGATAACATTTAGGGTGGGGAAAAAATGATAATTAATAGGTTATTGAAAGAGAAAATCACAATAGGACACAATGGACACAACAAACACTCTGGAACATCTTTACAAAAACATAATTCATTCTAATTACACTATCCATTAAACCTATCGGAAGCGAAAATTACTTTTATGCCTTGTATGTTCCATATATTTCACTGAACAATAATATCTCCCAAAAATATCGAATGTCGGTCAACCAAAAGATTCTTCAACAAGACTTTTGTCCTGGGAACATTTTCCATTGCGTCTCCAAAGAGAATTACTTTTCCTTGAGGCATAAATTTATAATTCGGGATGACCAATGACGATCACTTGTTAATTGTGCCAGAGTAATATAACAAAACTTTGAAATTAAAACGACTTAGATAGAAACAAAAACATAATTATGTAGGAGGTTTCTTGGTACAGGTCTGAGACTGAAAAACTTCTGCGAGTATGACTTGACTTTATATTAATATCTGTTTCTCTGAAATCTGAATAAAGCCAAAGTTTGGGCCTTGAATTGAGTCTTCCTGGCTGGTAGGCGACTCCACCCAAGGGCTGTTCGAGTTTCCAATCATTTTTATTTTATTTTTAATTTCACACCGTTCCATCGGTGCCGCTACCACTGACGCCGTCCGCGCCTCGAATGGGGCGCATCTGCAATCTTAACTCAATTCTTTCGTTCCCTTTGATCAATTGGGCCCGAAGCGTTCGGATAACGCCATCCGAATCAACGTTCAATACGAGTACCATTCGCTGTGGGGCGGGACCTTCTCCCTCTCCCGTCCTGAACAAGTTACCTTACTGTCCAAACGTTGTTTCAAATTGACAAGAAAAAAAATCAGCGCCACGAGACCGGAAATAATTTAGTTTTTTTTAAATTAACATAATGAATCAGGACTTATGGGAAAATATAATCAATATTATACTGTCGATATTGCAGGATTATTAACGGAATTCGAGATTCGTTATAAACACTAGCATCACTATTGGGGCACATTGAAGATACTATTGGCCATGTAATGTAAAATTACAATATCGAATACTCCCTACATTGTCTACACTAGCATGGAGAGAAATACTGGCGCTGCTGTATTTGAAAACTATGCTAGACCCTCTGGTTATGAACTACTAAAACATAGTTGTGAATTCAATAATAATTATGGAATGGTACAAATGCCACGTAGAATTTAAGGGAAAATTTGGACGTCCCCCTGTATACATTTAACAAAACCCTCCACTAACCAAGAATACCTGCAAGTCAAATTACCTCTATCCGTCCTATGTGAGTGAAAACTATGTAGTAATTACTACATAATCTCCGTATTCCGTATGGTCCTGAGTACTTCAAACGTGCCACATGTAGATCCCGTTCACGGTAAAATATCCCTTTCCGCCGATATCAATTGATCTCGTTTAATTAACAGAAACTTGGCTAATTATCCATTGATAATTTCATTTGAGACTAATTAACAGTTTCCGAGTAACGAAGCGCGTTCTGAGATACGTTACCGGCGAATCCTCATCCAATTACCAATATTTGATGCCGATATCGTTGGGAATCGAAGTGAATCAAATTTCAAACCTACTTACAAGGTACGGAACCTCGGCGAGTATATGTATGTATGTGAAAGAAACGGGGGGAGAGAGGGTGAGAGAATGAGGGTGAGAGAAAGGGAAAGTGAGAGGGAGGGAGGGAGCGAGGTGGAATCAGTTCATTACCCGGTGCCCGTGCTAATGTTCAAAGTAAATACTAGCCGATTCCACTTGAAAACGTTTTAGTTGAGAACTCGAATCTATTAGTGCCCCCGCACTGACAACCTTTTAATACGTATGCATAGTCAAATGACCCGGAATATATTTAGGAGTGAATTTCAAATACGTGCGAGCCGACTGCAGCCAATGTCACCGGGGCTGTTTCTAATATGATCCTTCCGAAATTAGCATTTACGTAAACCTGTTCAGCAACCCTAATAGTAGTAAATTTGAATTCATTTGAGCATACAGAGAACAAAAATAGCCTTGTTTATTCAGCGAGGTTTCACACTGGCAGTATTAATTTTTTTTCCTGAAATCAGTGAAATTATATGATTAGCCCTGATTAGATGAAAAGCTGAGTTACTAAGTTAATTCATTTACGTATGTATTTACGTGGGTATATTTCATCGAGAGTTTTCCGCCCTGAACGCTTGATCGAGTTCCTGAGATTTATTCACCCTCTCACGTGCAATTCCAATGACCAGTGAGTTTTTTCAAACGCTCGAAAAAAACGTAAGCATTTCCGAATTCTTATGAACTTAAGTCTGCGCTAGCATGTTTAGCCTTTTGCTAGGCCAGTTTTTCCGGTTTTAGTAGGACGTTTTCGTCAGTAGTCAATTGCTACCTCTACAGTCAGTGAACTTTTAATATGATAAAAAGACTACTGAAGATCGCTTGAAACTCAGCGAGCGGAAGTTTAAGATAACAAAAGGAATGGTATACCAACTCCTCATTATTGTACATCATATTATAAACACTCCCTTGAGTACTTTGAATATAATCATAATTCAAATTATTATTAAATATTATACGGTATACAGAATTGAATCCGGTAATGACAGTGCAGGATCAGTGCTCAAACATTGATTTAGCATGATTTAGGTTCCTATGCCAAACCCTAATACACCCCCCGCCCCCCATCACAATTGAATATTAATTTGATCGCAAATTTGAGTTTAATTGCTCGTTGAATAATACCCGCGCTTTGCGTTCGAACAAATATGACACGGTCGGGACTTAATAAAAATTCATTAGGGACTTACATACAATATTCGATTGATTGGAGCTTTGAGTCCATTTAATTAAACAACCATAAATTTAGTTCCGTTATGTAGAACAAAAAAAAATGAAATTCCCCACCATCCGGGAGAAAACCGAAATGGATTTTCGGATAACGGAAAGATTTCAACGGGCAGAAAGTGGTTGAGCGGGAAATGGATGAACTCTATTTCCGGTGGATTCGAGCGGGCCGCATAAATATTTGAGTTTATTCCACCGCAAACAAAACACCGCTCAAAACTCCACGAATTCTAACGCCCCGAATATACCGATTTCACTGCACGGGACATTTTTTATCCGCCGTCGCACTATTTGCTCTTTCGACGATTTCTCGAAATTATGGCAAGAAGACCAACTAGTGACCGGATCAAAAGATTGCAACATTAACCGCGCTCAATACCTGAAGAATGTTGAATTTACATCCGAAATCAGCGGACAATCATATATAAACCCACGCAAATATTTATAAAGTTGAAATTCAATATAAATAATTATTACGTTGATTTTTCCTTGGTATTAATAATACAGATCATTAGTATCCACAACTCATAAATACTTGTCATACTGGGTACTATATATACGTATAAGAATCGATATATATACTCTTTAAGGTACTAATTGATTGAAAATCGGTCCACCATGTTATAATATCCACCCTCATGTTATATGGGCACTCTGCCACTTGTATATTGAGAGCTCTCTAGATTGGAGCAGTTTTTAGGGATAAAGTACTAACATACACTGTGAAAAACTAAACAAAGCTAATTCTATTGAATGCACTCGAGTATACGAGCGCCTCTCGTTCTATCCAAATTAGGTATGGTATTCCGATAACTTATATAAGTATTTTTCAACACTTATTTAGGATTCCTTCTCCACCGAGCGAAGATTTTCCGAGATGGAATAATGAATTAGAACGCGGATGTCATTAGTCCCGTCCCTGGGCCCGGGGCCCCTCGCTTAGTACCGCTCGCTCGTTAACCGGACGTTAAAAAAAAACTCAGCGGGGCCTCAAACAAAATTAACCCCGCCGCTTTTACGAGGCCCCGGTTCCGAGAGGAACCACCTCCCCCTTCGACCGTTTAGGGGCAAAACTTTGTCCGCCCCCAGATACAAATTAGCCGGGAGTAGGGGAAGGGAAAAAAATTTCCCGAGGTAGAAAAGAGTTAGGAAAAATTCCAAAGGTCGGGCCAAATTGGATGGGACGGCCCTAGCCATATTTATCCCTGCGATAACCCCGCGAGCGCAGACGCTAATCGACGAATGCGATTATTTAAATCGCGGCAAATGAGGTTTTAAACTTGGGATAATTCCGAATTCTCCGGAGCCCGCTTTGCATCGGATTTGCATCTCGGCCGGGGGTCCGGGAGGGCCGAACCGACAAACAACATAGTTTGCTTACCCGACCTCCGGAGCTTCGCCAAGTATGAGCCGCCGCACCCGGACGAATTACCGAAATGGCGATTACATTGTTCTCGAACTAAAACGGGGAAAACAATTTCTACGTCTTTGGATTTGTCCAGTCTACTGTTTGGATATTTAGATTCGCACTTAGGGGAAATGTCACTGAGCACGCCATACCCAGATCGAGCACGGGGAATAATGTGTTTCGCCATTTTTGTCAGAGAGGAGAAGTATGCAAGCGACAATAACGCCTTTGTTGTTTACGACAGGAAATGAAGGCTCTAAGGGATGAAACTGATATATGGTGACTCGTTGAGTGGAGGGCTGTGGGGTAATGATCTGTTATCACGTGACAGAGTAACATGGCCATGGTAGATAAAAATTGCGGGTAAAAAGAAACAGGACAGAGTTATTTACATTACGAATGATATTTATATTATATATCCCCTAAATTCGGCATTCGGGAAGGTAATAATTAAAGCAATGGAGTAGGTCTTGAGATTAAAGTGATTTATGATTTCCTCGATGTTTTCAGTATTTTAACCATTTCTAAAAAATACACCTGAGCCAAAGAAAATAAATGGTTTTATTCTTCATTTCTAAAAAAGTTATTACTCTTTAAAAATATCGAAATTATGATCTGCACTTTCAATTATTTTTTTATCAAACATCCGGCATTTACTTTCTACCTTAATAGAAATTTTTTTATTGCTAAGTATTATTAAAGTATGAATTAGTTTGCTTAGAGATAATGAAAGAATAAAATTGACTCCGTTTTTATTATCCGAGCTGAATTTAGATCTTTTCATTACTCTGATGAGCGGAATTATCAACGTTGCCATAAACCAAGGAAAAAGATAAAGGAATTTCGAGGAGAACACTCCTGAGTTCTTTCAGGAGTAAAGTACATTTTTCATCCACAATAAATTGTAGTTATTGCTCTAATTCAATATCACGGTAGAGTAATATATTAACTACCCTATTCATTTATGTTCAATTATGGCCATTTTAATTATAACGGAATTTCACAGGATAAAAAAGTTGATTGCTCTTTACAATTTATGTATAATATATTCTGTGCCTAGGAAAATGTACTTTGTTTCTAGAACGAAGCATTGTGGGAGCAGGTGCAGACAAAGCCGGCAATTTGAGATTCGCTGATTGTACTGTTTTCGTTCTGTGTGAACAGACAAATTTCTCTCAGAAATTGATGACCGTTTAATATTATTTTTATAAATAAATTCCAGAAAAAAAAATCCTCGCCTCATGAATCACACCTCCTATTCGTAATCAAATACGACATTCCGGATATCGTTGTATTAACTGGCTAATGATTATTGTTCTAAATTCTGAAGAAAAATATAAATTTCCTTGTAACTTTAGCATTTCGATATATTCGAATCCCTTTCGCTAAATTGGTTAGGGCCGTATCAATTAGTGCGTGTAATTTAATTACCTCCGCTCAACCGGGGATTCACGATTGGAGACGGCGTTTGTGATACTAAGCCGTGCATACAAGACTGTACTGCGGGATTGCCTAGTTGAACGCCGTGGTTGCTGAACTTTAAATGGTGGTTCGTATATTGTATTTAGCATGAATCGCACTCTTTGCTACACCTACTATTATCTATGAGTTAATTTATCATTTTATAGAATTAAAATAATTGCTTTCATTCCCTGTTAAAAATGAATGCCAAATGCTCTCATATTACCCGAAAAATTAGGGAATAGAATGCAGCGGAAAACCGTTTCGACTCGAATAACTTTTAATGTCCAGTAAATTTTTTACTTTATTGACAAACCGGATTGTTATTTAATATGTTGGCTTATTGGAAACGTTTATTCCTTGTGCACTACGGGGATTTCCATGTTCAGGGACTCTTAGCGTTGTGTAGGATTTTTTCGCTACCGTCCTTTCCCTCAGAAGAGACTAATTAGTGCCCGGATTAGTTGTACAGAAAACGATTAGGGACTTATTATATTGAAATTAGGCAGCGCAAGGAATTACTCCCACCCGCTCTGGGCGTCGATAAGCGATCGGGTCTGAGATCCGGCTTCTTCAAAAAGTAAACAGAGCTATTATTCAGCGGAAGCTCTGTTGGGGACGTTCCGAGGGATCGGTCACGGACGACTATCCGGGTGATAGAGCGACGATTTGCAAATGCCATCGATAATGTTCAGGATGTTCAATCAATCTGTGGAGTCCCTTACAAGAGAATGCCTTTATCAACCCGATCCAGCAAATATACATAATAATAACAATTCATTAATGTTTTTCAACATTTTTAATGATATTTTTGTATTTGCAACAATTATAATTCGTACAGAAAAAAGTCAGAACTGTCTTCGATTTGACACCTCTTCACAGATTAGGACAACAGGGCAAAATCCCTTGTTATTCATCGAGTGTTAAGCCGGTCCAATTAAGCATCCAACAAGCATAGGTCGGATACTATTTATCAACCAATTAATAATATCCTTCGGTGTACTCAATAAAAAAATAAAGCCCATCGTGAAGTATAACAACACAAACAGGAATTTCCATATATTAATTAAATGCAAATTTTAAAAAAACGTGCATAAATTCTGTAAGGAACGGTTTTCTCTTACCTCTGAACAAATTTATATTAATCTTGTTCCGCGATCCTACTCAAGTGTCGACATTTTTTTTTCTATTTGTACCCATAATGTAGTAAGCCGAGGAATCCGATTTTCAATTAACAAGGAATTCCAAGAATATAGGGTTCATTAAAAGTTCTTTCCAAATTCCTTAATAGAACCAAACTTTTTTCGCGAGCGTTTCGCATGAAATTATTAACAAATCTCTAGCACCGTTTCAAAATCCATTTCTTCCTTTCGTGAATAACTGGAAAGAATAACGGCATTCGAGAGCTTTCTTTACGAGATAAGACAATACATTTTACTATATATCAATATTTGAATTTGACAATTACGGCAGGCGTCTCTCCGAATCCTTCAATTCTCGTATTAGCTGCACAAGGCGCGGTTTGACGCCGCATCAGTTTCAAGTACTAAATTTGCTTGCGGGATACGCCAAATTGAGCGGTGTAAATTCAGTTGCAAAGGGCTCGAAACGGGTCGCAAATTGGCCCGCGGCGAATGCAAAGTTTGGTCTAGTAATCAGGGAAAAGTAACGGTCTGGTACTTGGACTCTTTTGCTCTCGTCTTGGTAGGTCGAACTTTACATAACATTCACTCAGCGTACGCCACTTACATTTTGAATGTCAATTTGCATTTCATTCCCAATTCTCATAAGGATGGTAGTTCATTTTAATTACACACTACAGAATGGAGGGTAGTACTAAAAATATACAAATTTCTCTGTAGTAATGATGTGATGAATGTTTTTGTGTAAAATAAAATGGAGTTTCCAAAAATTAACGACAGCAACTAATTTCAATAATAACGGTATCCCGACAACTATAATTTTTCAGTACAATTTAAAATCCAGTGAACATTAGTTTAATGAAATAGTTTAAAACTTCCATCAAATTCTCCTATATTCTTCATATTATTATTATGGCAACATGATAGTTCATTTATAACATAATAACCTATTTGTGTATCCATTCGGAAAGTAGTTCCACGTATCAGAAACAGGGGCTAAAGGAATGAAATGCGATTCACAACCCCTAGAGAAATCGGAGTATCATTCGTTAAATATGAATTGTCGAGAGCCCGGATATAATTTTATTATTCTAGGTCATGCAGGCTGAAAGCCAGCCCGAGTTTTCACTCAGATTAACTAAATTTATTACTTCCAGCACAGGCCCAAATTATTGTCATTCAGGCTTACCTGAAAATTGAATTTATCCCCCCTGCCAACTGAAACCCGGCCTTTCAAAATTACTTTAAAATTTCGCGTACGAGAAAAAATAAAAAAAAAATCAGAAATGATAACAAACTCACGCGTACAACCATTCTCAACATTACCTTTCATCGAGTAAACAGGACTTTGTTTATAAACTATAAAGTCATTAATATTCTTATTGTCAGGCGTCGAATAATTCGGCCAGATTCGTGCATTCTTTACAATGGGGCTCAAATTCTAGAATTCGTCCGATCGAATTACACGAGTTTGTAGAGGCCAGTGATTTCTAAATTGGATCAAACCCTGCAAATTACTCCGCTTGTTCCTCGCGCGGGCTTAAACCGCACAAAGGCCGGGGCTTTCTCAGGGGCCGATGAATTATACAACGGAATAGCATCTTAATTTACCCAGTCCGAATGTAGTTTTCCCTTAAAATATTGCAATTAAGTCCCATGTCAATGAAATATACCTGAAAACAGTGAAAAGAGTATTCCATATAAAGAGAAAAACTGCTATTGCACGCAAATACCAACCTTGTATACAGAAATTTACATATTTTATAAAATTTCAGGAATAATTGTACGAAAAAGATCTATTTTCGATACATTCTCCTTGGTCATCGAGCGCGAAAGTCATTTCCTCGGAGTGGCCCTAAACCGTCCCCGAAATGCGGTCGATATTGGGGACATTTCACCCTCTGCCACTATTTCTTTTATGGCTTTACAGAGTAGGTAAACCTTTCTGACCAGGAGCTCGGTATTTCTGTTTTGTAATTGTTAAGAACGGTAAAGAAAATTACATATTGCGCCGCAAAACGTATTCCACGGAGGTCCGGGAAAGAGGTTAGCAGTTCAATGATTTTGTCCGTCCCCTACAGACATTCTCCAATAAGCCGGGGGTGTTATATGATCGGAAAGTCGTTTCCGAAAAGATTTAGCATTTCGCTGAAGCAACAGGACTTGCGACAGTCGCTGATAAGAGCTGTTTAGACAAATCGGACCTCGGCTTGTTCCTTTTTCATTTGATTCGTGTTCTGCAAGGGTCGAGCACAATTACCGGCATGCAATAACATATATATATATATATATATATATATATATATATATATATATATATATATATATATATATAGCTATTTTGAAAAGTTTGTTTTGTAGAACTCATGCGACTAGATAAATTACTCGTTAGACCATTACAAGAAAAAATTTTTGTATTCATCGTTGTATATGACCCTTTAATGGCTCCACCTATTCTTCAAATCCTCTCTACCATCCTTTCTACGTGTTTTCTTTTTTATTTTAAGTGTTAATAGCCCATGAATGTCGTGTTTTTAATCGATTTTAAAATGCATTTTTTAAATAACCTATTTTTGGTAATTCAATATAGATTTTCCTCTTACGCTTTAATATGGTGTAATATCCGGAAGGTTACGAGATTATTTCTGTTGGCGCATCGGGTAATGACTGAGAGAGCACACGTGAGACGGAGATGACAACGTTTTATATTCAATCGAGGGAAACTTTAGCTCTTATTTTTAGATGGAAGGCAGTCGTTACGGAACAGAACAGATTCTGACCAATACCCCGATGAGGCTGAAAATATTTTAGGCATAACGTATAATATTTTATCTGTAGTACTTCTTAAAACCCAGCATTCGTTAAACATTAAAAGGGCATTGAAGAAGAAATAATCTAAGCGGACAGCGGATTGGTTACGAAGTGGCCTGCGGGTAATTGCACCGCGGCGGAGCTAAGAGTAAGACTCTACTCTTTAGGGGAGGGAGTTCGGGCCCCATTAGGAGCAGGGCCGAAGTTGCGCCCTGCCTTAAAACTTGCAGACGGTCGGCCGCCGATAATTGCGTAAGGTTATAGCCGCAGCGTTGGGAGCAATTAGGTTGTTGAGAACTGGCGGCTGTTCCAGCTAGCTACCTGTCCCCAACGACTTGGGCAAACTTAGCCGGGGCCCGGCCGAGGGCCTCTTGTCCGCCGGCCGACGACAGCCCCGCTAATGACGGCCGTTAGACCGGAATTAAGCTAACGGCCCCCGGACCGCTATTGTAATCGAGTGATATAGCCCGTGTACAGGCGCATTACTATTCCGCTCTGTACGCCGACAGAACGGGCCTTCAATGGGCCGACGACCATTAGTGAGTCCGTCGAGGTCTGTTCTGCCGCTAATAGCCAACGGGAGACATTGAAACGGAGATCAAATTAAATAGTGTGTACGAAAACATATAAACTTTTATCGATATTATTACCAATTTATTTATAAATTCGCCTCGGCATATATGAAGAAAATCCCCCCGTTATTTCGCCCCATATTTTGGAAAACTGGAGCACCTAGGAAATCATCCAGGAACGGAAAAAATTGTTGATAATATTTCAATTAAAATGAATGTACCTGATCGTATTATAATTTAATGTAAGTAAAATATATGTATTTAACCAGTCCACAATTTGAAATAGTCTTAATAATAATAGTATCTTAGCTTCATTTTCTATTGTATAAATTGTCATTAAGAGAAAAAAAGAAAAGGTGGTGAATTTAAATTCCTTTCTATTCCCATGTAACTACAATTTATCATGTCGAATTAAATATTCTTGATACTTGTAAGTAACCCGGTCCCCACCTGTAATATTATCCAGTTATGCAACTGAAATGGAAGATAAATGAACGTTTCGACCGGAATGGGGACAGACGCCAATAAAAAATGGACACGTGGAGGATTATTAGGAGAAATATGGATTCAACCTGAATTCTCTTTCCAATTTATCTCCTCATCTTTTCTGCCGCATTGGAAGTGTATTAAATTCCTGAATTGGAAACATCAAAGAAACCGTTTCCCGGGAAACCGTATCTTTTCGCTTTCCCGAAAATTACGAAAATAATGAAAACCAACATTTCCGCGTAAAATAAATTGTTGGCAATGCAAATATTTTTAGGTCTAAATTATAAATAGGTCTACTGTACCAATCGTGAATTGGCGATTGTAAAGTACTCAATTTATTCTATTTATTTCAGTAGCAACCAAAAAATATCACACCATATAATACAATGAGTTTCATGAAAGTTTATTTGAAGGAATTCTTAGTTTCGTATCTGAGTTTGAATAATTGTTGACTTACTAAGGGAGTTAAAAATGGAAATTCCGCTCTAATTTATGATTCTCTCCGTCGAGCTCGTTAAACAGCACTTTCTCGGTATTCAAAATGTAAAAACTACATTTCTGTATACTTTAATTTTTATTCTGAGAAAATTACGATTTATAATGTATTAATGTCACTTTAACAAAGTAATTCTGGTGCTGAACTGGACAACATGTTTGTTTTTAAAAAAGCTATTTGCGGGTACTTTTCGTTTAGGCATATCACCCACCCTCTCCTCTCCATCATTCGGTGTTAAGCTTTAGTTTTTTCGCCTTAGTGAGTAGAAAAGTAGCAGCGTATACTGAGATTAACATTACCTAATCTCAGTTAAAATCGAAGAGTTAAATATTCCACGATCAGTAAACGTGGAATATTTAACGTTCTCATTGATAAATGCAGCGCTAAAATATAATTTAAAATTTTGAGAAATATTGTCATACGCGCATATTGGAATTCGTAATTTGTCTTGCACAAAACTTTCCTTTATATCTCTCTGCAGAGCGAGATATTTCCGACAACAATATGACCAAAAGAGTATTTCGGCCGGGGACTGGTTCAAATTGATTTCAAATGGAAGTGGACTCAGCGATCGCTAATTACGAAATATAGCGCGCTCAGCCGGGGCTATCTGATCCCTACAAGCCCCGACTAACCCTCGCACTCAAAATTCTCGTTACTAAAAATTGAACGATTTTTCAGACTGAGCAGCTTCCCAATTAGACTCGGCCCAACGCCGGCAACGACTGCTCGTAAATGGGGATCGGGTTAATGCCAATCCTCGGGGCCCGGCGGTGGTGTGGGGGGATTAGCCCGATAATTATTGCTTCCCTCTCAGTGAGGACTCGATTGCGGCCGAATTCGGGAAACGCCCGGAAATCCGTTATTTAACCGCCGGCATTTATTAAAGCGCTAAGGGTTTTGTAAAAGCAGCCCCCCTCCGCTTTTATTCGGACCCTGACTAGCATCGCTAATGACCGGCCGAGTAAATTGCTGTAAAACACAATTGATTCGGTCTATGAGACACCTCAAGAGGCGGTGGGAAAGGTTAACTTCAGTAACTCCAGGAGTTTACAGGAGTGTCGTCACTACACTTGAAGTGTAATTCGTAATTTATCCTATTTTTCATTGTCGACCATTTATCGAAAAAATATCAACTAATATCGTCTTCATTGTTGAACTTAGCGAACCGGTAAAAAGGCAAAAGGCAAAAAGCTAACGGGTGAACAAATATGGTTGGAAGTTTTGCTTCATGTACAATTATTGGAATAAAAAAGTTATTGAAATATGTTCCGTTGCATCAGAAGTAGCAATATCGTCGAAGCCGTGACAGTATTTCGCTCTGAAATTTAATCTTTTTTTTAGATTAAAAAAGTGCATTCACCAATGAAATACCGGTGAGTAGTGAATAGAAAACGGGGAATTGATAAGCCCGAAAGGTTATTCATACCCTCCTGTAAATGAAATAGGGATTCGCATTCTGCAGGTCTGCCGCTGATTTCAGTCATTATTGAGGTCATATTTCAAAAATAGTAGCAAAATATGAATACGTATGTGCTGAATTAATTCCATGGCTTTTTCCTTTTAATGTATTTCGAGAATATTAAAAATCCTAAGCGCTGGTATCACATTTTTATACAGTGTGGGATTTAAAAATTAATTAGCTTACTAAATATAAAATAATAAATACATTACACTTGTGATTTGATGCATGTTAATTTTTTGGAACATTAGGAACAGTTCCTTCCGAAAAAATATATTTTCGTTTTTAAGCTTAAAATAGTTTATACCTCTTTGATTAGGATGTGCTGAGTTACTTTCAGTCTAAAGACTGTTGAAATGCAATCATAGTATCTAATTTGAAATGAAATTGGATTCTGGAGGTGTATATTTTACCACGACTAGAATCCGAGTTAATTACAGTTAAATATAATGGAATTAAAATGGATTAAAATGGATATTAATTTAGTATTCCTCGGAAACGGTTTGCAGAAATTCATATCGTTTTTCTTTAGTAACGACACCAATAGGTATTTTTTCATTGTATTTACTGTCCCCTTGATAGAATTCTAAACCTGCTAAAACATTCTAAGAATATTTATTATTTTATTATATTAAAACGGTACATTCATACAGATCCTTCGAGGAAATTAATTTGTGTAATATAATTTACTGTGGGATTAAATATCTGATACAAATAGAGATAATTGACTAAATAATTACAGTTTAAGCTCAAACATAAAACTTTTTCTATATCATACATAGTTCATTGAGTTTGATGAAAATATTAAGCGGTATTTGAATAATTGTGTTAACTACAGGTTGCACATATTAAAACCCTCAGTCGGATCCCTTGTGAGCTAAATTAATTTAATTCATTGCATCAGAAATATAGTCAGCAACGTGACATAGTCCATTTCCGGGAAACATCGAAACAAATTCCCTCTAATGATTCTCATCGAGTTTTCAATACGGGAAATGGTAAGTGAATTCGTCGGACCGAGTTGGGAAAATTGTTTTACGGGGGCGATACACACGCGTCACTAATGAACAACTATCCGATCAAATTCCCGTATCTCGATTCGCCGGAATTACACCGCGGTGTAATAATTTCCCTCTTCCCGAAAAGGGAGAAAAAACCGCAATCGTTACAGGAAACGTCAATCAGGTTTCTTTTCCGAATTTGATTACGGTTCCGTGTTCTGGTCGATTGTCCCTTCCTTGTTTCATCCGTCCCGTCGGTTCGGCGGTGGTCGTACACGGGAAATGCGTTAAGGAAAATACTCGGCGGGCTTTCCCGCATGTATTTCCCCCCCTTCCCGACAGCCTAGTGTCTAATTGATCGGAGAGTACCGAGTGAAATGGTTCCGACAACCGGATGAACCGTTATTTCCAATCTGATCAACCGTCTGGATCCTGTACATTTCATCTAGCTTCTCTCGACCGATCGCCTACAAATTATAATTGAATCCACCACCCGGATTAGAACCCGGGATATTCCGTTTGCTTTTATCCGCGCCTTCAATTATTTCATTCCCGAGGACCTATCCGAACTCTTTAAAACGGCTATTTGCCAGTAGCATCCTTGACGGCACGTTTTAGATCGCAAGGAAGGACATGGCCAGAACTACAGAACTGAACTGTAATATAACGTTCAAGGAGAAACATAAGTTCGCAGAAAAAGATAAACGGAATATATTCCCATTAAATGAAATATTCCACAGTCGAAGTAAACTTGTTTCTTATTTATATATATCCATCCAATTTCCGATTTCCTCAATGTTAGTTCAATAAAACTGGATAAAAGACATCATTGTATAAGCTCTGCTGTAAGATACATGTTCTACATCGATTTTTAAAGATCTACATTACAATTTTTGAAAATTTTAAATTGTCTGTAAGTGCGCAAAATGCGCTAACTGCTCTAATATTACAATGCACGATATATTTTTTTTAATCTGATTCCTTTTATCTTTTGAATAATTTTATGGTCTTTAAGGTGCACCCAGTTCTGTATTCGTAAAACCAACAAAGGAAAGACCAGTGAATACATTTCCACCGGAAACACCATGATTATTTTGTGATTATAAGGAGGGGACTTTTTCAATTCCCATTCTTTGTGATTTTAATTATGGGGAACTAGAATGTCGGATGGCGCTAGAACTAATCATCATGACGGTGTGTTGTTGCCGGTTTTATTAAAAATTGTGGGGTCACATGAGCAGATTGCACGGGTGCATTATCAGCGATAAGAAACAGACTAGAATAAATATACTAGTAATCAATCTACGATTACTATTTTCGGTACTAATTTTCACTAACTTCAGTGTCAAAACTAATCTGTTACATGGTAGTTTTTCCGATTTCTGAAAAATTACCGAAGTTTTACTTTTATTCAACGATTACCCAATCCAATTTCCTGGAAATGAGCTATTATGTATATACGCAACCGCCAATACCCATCTCATCGTATTGTGCGTAACATATCATATACAGGCTCGCTGTTTCTCACCCGGGCGTAGAATATAATTAAACTGCTGTACGTGTACGGTGTAAACCCGTAACGCGAGATCCACGTACCTGTCTATACTGATAGCGACTAAATTGAATATGGAGGACGTGCTGCATGTGACATCCATCGCAATGTAGAAGTCACAAACGAACGCCGGAAGGCTCCACGAACCGTTCACCTGCAACATACCAATTTAGATAACAATAGTAATCTATTTCAAAATTTTCTTGAACTAATTACACTACTAAAAGTATAGTTATCGCATGCGATTGATATCACATTATTAGGAGAATGAAAAAGGAATTATTCATTCTTAAAAACTTACATTATACCCTAGGATAATTTCGGAAATATTGTGTTCAATTCTTTTGTTAATAGGTAGGAACTTTTCTACTGATTTTCTATTTTCACTCACCTATTTTTTATTGCAATAAGGTAGGCTAGTACCAGTTTTTTTGTTTAGTGTCCCAACTAATCTCTCGGGATTTAAAATGATTACCCAGTGACAATTAGAGGACTGAAATCTAGTTATGTTTCGCCGTCGGCAGACTTGCAAATATTGAAATCATTGATGTAAAAATTTGCGCATTAATTTCCTGAAAAAAAGTTTTTAGTTTTTAATCCGAACACTCTCGGGTTCCATTTGCATTTTCGGTATTGGACCGTGGAATCGTTTAACGGGCAAGGGAGAAAGATGAGGCCCCCCGGGCGTCGGCAAATTGCCTCTAGAGCGGTACAATTTTGAGTTTCGGGATTCGACGGAACGCTATTATGGAAATGGGGGTGGGGGAGGGTATTTAAAACCCGGGCGGGGGCTCCTGAGGGATAGAGGGGGAAGGGCGACAAAGGGATATAACTGGAAGACGCTGTGGAAAAAGCGGAAAGGTAAGCCTAATTGACACCGACCCTTCGAGCGGCGTCGGAGTTTCGACTGTTAAGTACCAGCTAGGAAATCTTTGTTCAGCCGAAGTTCGGCCGAACCGAGTCCAACTTTGTATTTCCAACTTAATTCGAGACGCGAATCAATTGACAAAGCAGTTTAATAGTCAGTAACTTCAAATAAACTTTAAAAATATACTCAAGTGGATTGATTATTGAATGAGTTGTAGACATTTTAATGAACATTAATTATTGATATCGTGTCTCTGTCGCCGTCTACTGTCAACGATCTACACCTGTCTATACGACATTTTCCGCGCGAAAAAACCGGTTCAGATTTGTTTTCCCCTCTCGCGGCACAAGTTTCGATTACCACGGACTCGAAAAACGTCCGGGAGGATGTAGACTGTCAAAGTGTTTTGCTTTATGACTGTCACGGTCCTTGCACATTAAACTACTCCACTCCCGGGATGTCAGCAACCCCACACGCGTCTCATATATCACTCTTCATCGTTGCAATGAATTTTTTTTTTGTTTAAAAATGTATTTTAGTCAAGTCGGTCTGGTTCGTTATCACGACGACAGGATCCTGTAGGAATGATCTGGAAATACTTTACCGTTCTATAATGGAAATGACGTCTTAGGAAATCAGTATTATTTAGAAATATATATCTTCTTATTCCATTTTAGTTACAACTATGCCCAAACTATTCTAATTTTTATTTGTATTTTATTAAGCATAATTGACTATCTTAATTGAACTAATAATATTTCTGTCGCAAACTTTTTTTTAACGAAAATGTTTTCTAGGGAAATAGAGAATCAGCGTTGATATAATTTCATATAGATTATTGACAAACTATACTTGTTTATAATTAACTAGTTTTCCTTTCATCGGTTCTGATAATATCGACTTTGGTTTTCCTTGAGCCACAATTTACTGTACCCAAATCGTAATGGCAGATATTGGTCGACAGGGTTTTGGATAGCGGTTATCCCTTGGAGCACCGCTGTTTAAAGTCAAGGAAGTTAAATTATGCTTGCGATAACAAACGATCGTCGCAACACATTTTTGTTGGGAGGCAACAGGTGGCCCTTATAACCCACCCGCCTCCACCCCAATCTTCCACTCGTCTGTTTCCCCTTCGATGGCCGCTACCTCTTGCGACGGAGCCGAAATATTCCCATTTTACTTGGCCTACTTTCGGGCATATATTGCCGACCGACAACTTATGCTAAGTGGACTGTTGAAGCATTGATCTTATACCGTCCGGATTAAATTTGAGTTATGAACGGAAACGCAAATTACTTTACATTTTAACCATATTATGTCTTGAAGAAATGAAATTTGCAAGTTGAAGGCTCTTGTACTGACAGTAGAAAATCGTTTGACAAAATGATCGTTGAATTAAATTAATAATTCATGATCGTAAAATTCGTATGTAACATAAAAATATTGCAAGGCTGAAGATTGTTGATCAATGTAAGTAATAGGGCTAAAGGAGGTGTTATGAACTAATTTAAGAACTGGTGAGAAACCTTTCATATCGAAATGTTTATCGTACGTTCGTCTCATCCGCCCTGTTTCGGCATCTTTAAATATCATGTTTGTATATTTCCCCTTGCACAAATGGAGGCATTGAAGAACGCATTCATAATTTGTCAATGAATGAAATATGTTTCACCCTAAACTATAAAAAAATGTTTTTTCTTTTTCTTAGAATACCGATAGGTTTTGTACAGGTTTTGTAACATACTATAGGAACATTGCGTTTGATTATTAATTACTCACAGTAGGACGATTAGATGCCGTGGGCGATTTAGTTATCCAATGGTCAGGGGCTATTCCCGCAATATCCCGACTGTTCGGGTCCTATTTAACCATCTAGCGGAAACCAAACAGGGTCCCTTGAACCTAATTAGGAGCTCATTAAATTAAGCCTCCGCCGTGCCATTGCCTCCTCCCTAACCCACCGCCTACGCCCACACCCCGTTCTGAAAGGGATGCGGAAGTGTTTCGGGCTGGATTTGAACAGGTGAACCTTGGTCCTGGAAAACAAACAGGAGCGCGGCACTGGCTTTCTCCGAACCCACGCCCGGGCCCCCGGCCCGCAGCTGGTGTTGACACGCTCGCGGCCGACCCCGTAATGTATCCTCTCTCATTCCTTGTTTTACTGCAAACACGAATGTCCCTCATACAACGGCGTCTACTTCCCTGCTTCTTGAGCAAACAGCTGTAAATCCCCTTCCCGCGGGCTCTTTAAGAGCTTCAAACCAAAGATAAAAATCTCCACACCGCGAAAAAAAGGATATTCTAGGTGGGAAATTATGTACGTAATAATTTACCTGAAATTTTTGGTTCAATACAATTCACCCGTCAAATTTAACGCAAATTTCTAAAATTTTTCTAGAGTTCAATACGCTTTAAGTTCGGGTACGACACAGCACCGTATTTTTCTACCATAATCATTTTGGAAGTATTTACTGACCAACATAATTAAATTTTAGTTGGATTGTGGCTGTGTCGGACAATTTTGAGGGAGCAATAATGACTTTAAGAGAGGGGAGCCAAGTGATTCTTCCATCAGTAACTCCAGTAATGACTTTGAGAGCTCACTTTCGCCAGAGAGATTGTTAAAATACCGGCCAATTTATCGCCGTCAGACCTGGTGCAAATTCGGCGCGGATGCAGATCTGTCTCCGGAAGTGAATTGGGCTTGAATCGGGGCCACGTTAATTAGATCATATTATGCGCGTTATATATGGGTAGCCGAGTTCCTCCCTCAGCGGGCGGTCTTGCCTTGGTCCCGCTCAAAGGGACGCCAATTGATCCGCAGACCTGACCCGAGTATTTGATCTATAACTAGAAATCGGGGATCTGGATTGTCTACGTCTACGCGAGATTTCTATAATATAGGATCGAATTTAGCTATAAAGTAAGTTAATTTCCTGACATTCCACTGCATACACTACATGTAATTTATTCCCAACGTTTATTCGATTTCATTCATTGCATTTTAACATCGACGTTATACTAAAAATATTTTGCACGCTTTCTGAATTACATTGCCCGGAAATCTAGTATGTATGAAAATACTAATAAAATATAAAATTCAAAGTGAAATAGGTTTTCTTAGGCGTTCGACCAGGCGTTACTGATATTCAAGAAATGACTGTGTTCCGTAAATTTGGATTGCCCGCCCCCAGTTCCGTTTTTACACACTGAAAGTGGGTTCTTCTCCATCCTCTTAACCTGGGACCCGCCCGAGTGATTGATTCGGGTGAAAGGGCCGATATAAAATTTGGGAGAATGGGGATCGGCGCCCATAGACTTAGGGGAGCGTGCGAGGGGCTTATATTTGATTGAAAAAAAAAGTAACTCGAAATCCTCCTTTTCTGAAAAGATTCCGCCTGGAGATTGGTCCTCGCGGAAAGCGTTTTGCGTTCCCGTTCTAAACAGCCGATTTCCTCCTTTATCAAACGCCTTTTGGCGCAGTTAATATAACCAGGACTCGGGGCATTTGTCGTTTTTACTCCGTTCAAAAAGATACTCCGTGCCAATTGAATGACTTCCACCCTGAGGATTACGCTCCAGGCATTTGCCCCAATCTGGGAAGAAACGTCGAGGAATAGGTCAAAAGATAAATTCTTGTTCAATTCGACTAAGTTATATTATAATTATTAGAGAAAATAATATAAGTTCCAGAACTGTAAACCTACATTACAAAATATGTTTGTAAATGTCTATAAATAAAATTTCAATTTAACGTCAAACAGTTTTGAATGCGAAATATTATTTTCACAGGCATCCGCCATTCGTACAGACTTCCTGTCCTTACAGAAATAACTGAACATATCTGTTCGGACGTTGCATCACTAATGGGATTCATTTCCTCCCTACGAAACGTGTTTATTTTAACTCCGTCTTAATATGTCAGATGAAAATACATCTCTTAAATTAACAGTCGATTATAATGTCTAAAATGTACTGTATTCGATATGGGGTATTAACCGAGCTTAATGGATTGGTTAAACTAATATTTAAAGCTCTCTATATACCCGTTCCTATACAAATGCAGAATTTTAAATATTTACAGCTGGATTGAAGTTTTTTTAAAAGCCTCTGATTAAACGAGATACTTTTTTATTAATTAACCTTTGGCCAATGCGGGGGTTCAGATCTGACCGGGCACCCGGATTCCTGACCGGCTCGTTTTTTCCGCCGCCGGGGCTTTTTCCTGTGAGTGGATACCACCCCAAGGAAACTGCACTGTTGTACGGTCCAATAAAAGCCGGGTGAAAAATCAATGGATTCAATTTGAAATGGGGGCCAGTGTACTCAAATTAATTTAATGCGGGTGGGTGCTTTCTGAACTCAAAATCAGTTCCGAATTTCAAGATTGGTTGAAATTCCAAAAATGGGGTCAGAAACAGGGGGCTAATGATACCAGAGCTAAACAGAATTTTATTTCATAATTAATTTCGGTAATCGCGTAATTATCTTATACCTATCATATACATGGAAAGACCTTGTTCAATTTTATAAGAAGTAACGATAACTGATATTTCATTGGTAGAAGAGGGTATAACATAAGCCTGTGCCGTGAATGTAAATATTTATAATAACGATAATGCTGACTAATAATACTTTCGGATTTATCTAATAAATATTAGTTTAGAAAGGTGTCGATGAAGGTTTAACCACTGAATAATGACACAGAGATGTAGTGGAGCATGTTACAATATAGCTGGAGGAGGGATATAGCTAAAAGCACGTGTTCCGTGAGTCCCGTTAATACCCTAGTAGGGCCCCTTATGTTCTTTGAAACATATTAACTACAATGTTACACATTTCAAACGGGCACGTACAATTTCTTCAAGGCCCGTTTTACAAACGCCGGCCGTAAACGATCGAACAACTTCGGGTCAACAATAATTCCATAAAGCGGCGTGTTTACCGATAAAGTCGGCCGCGAGGTACCGGCTTTTGACGACCGGCGCTGTTGGGGCAATAACGCTGTCTGGGAGATAACCCGGCACCCGGGATCAACCCCGGGCCGTGACGCTTTAATGCCCACCCACCCCCATCATCCCCTACACTCCCGGCGTAACGCCCATAACCCGCCGCTTAACACCCCCCGGGCCCCACCCCAGTTTAATTTAATCGCCCCGGGGTTTATCTCTGGCCGGTAAAACAAGGGTAAGCCCACCCACCCCCACTGGTCAAGTAAAACAGACAACGATTCACCGACCGTCACTATTTTATCATACCTCCAATATCAACCCGGTCTATGAACAGTTTTCTTTCTTCCTATGTTCCCATATTATCGTTCCAATGCGAGATACCAATCACCATGGTGTCATCACGACCAATCACCTGTTGCCATTGGGACTTCTTATCCAGAGACTCATTATTATTGCCGGATAACTAGTAATTCACTGTCTAAGCTTTGAATTCCACTATATTAAATTTGTCACAGAAATTGAGGAAAAGAAGTCGTGACGAAAGTTCTCAGGGTGAAGCCAACCGCAATTTTTCATTGAAGCCATTTTTGTCATCAGTGACTGGTACATTTATGTCAATGATATTTTATTTATTATGATGTTTTATTCACATATGTATATATTTTCTTTTTCTACCCAACTAATTGAATTTTATTTCTTGAAAAACTCATCCTAATTCTTTATTTGTTATCATACTTTTAGTTAAGTGTTATTTTTTTTTTTTACTTTTTGAAAATCCTTATAAATATATATTATTTGTTTATAATAATACTTTCTCTATATACTGAACACGGTGTGCACTAAGCAAATAGTGAAGAAACTTAGTTTAGGTATTAAACAAAAGTGGGGGCCCGAGATAAAACCGTTGAAACAGTTACCCCCGGCGGTTCGTTAGGTGCCCCGGGGGCAGGAAAAACCGCTCATTTGTCCAGAATATTTTGGCACGGAGATCCACAGAAAACTGGACCCGGGCCAAGCGCCGGACTTGGCCCAGGTGTTAAATTAAACAGCTTGAATTTCATAGTGCCCACTTAAACTTGAACTCGTCCACCCCCCCCTCAACCACCCCAATGAGAAATTGAAATTAAAAATTTACGCCCCTCCCTATTTCTCGTCATGGAATTTCCAGGAAAATTCGGAGGGTCCTGTAATGTAAGTCGGTAGGACCGCATATTGAATGCAGTTAGAAAGGTGGCTTTCAGACGACATTAATAAATTAGGGAGTTGTCGCAACGTCCCAACTACTTATATTGACATTGATTGACTCGTTTATTGGTTTCAAGATTCAAGATTTGAGGACGATATCCTCTAATTTCTATTTGAAAGAAGGTAAATATAACGAGCAACAAATGTTGAGAAATAATTAGGTAATTTAGTCTTGCTGAGAGTGCGATCAAATTTAAAATATGTTTTATAGTGTGACGGTCGATTTATTGGTGGTTAGTAAAAACTGCAATGTTTCAATGCATAACCACAAAGTTTAAGATTTTATACTAATGGGATGATTGATAATATAAAAAATATGCTGTTATGTATTTATTAGTCACTTAATTTTTTCATTCTCATTTTAATGGCGGGAAGAGGAACATTTTCTACCGTAAAACAGAAATTAAATTTCCGATTTATCAACTTCTTCCGGCCGATTTTCAGACATTCACAGAAGTCAATGGAGGAGTGCTGTGAACTGCTCTTACTCGGAGCAGTAAGACTTATTCGGTTGTCCCAAACAGACAGACTTTTAATACAGTTCTCAGTCAGAGCCAGTTCTATCCAATCCCGGAGTTCAAGTCTCGTAAATCCTTCCTGTTCCATTAAGTTTACAGAGGGCGGGTTAACCTTCCGGATAATTCCGGCCGATGTGGGCGGGACATCTATCGGAATTCGGCAAGTTCAAGTTGGCTGGCGCAAGATAATTTGCGACGGCCGCACTCTTTAAAGTGGGGGGCCCCTCTCGAGATCGCCTTTAATAATAAATAAGATGACTTTGTTCCCCCTCCTCATCCTCTTCCTCTTCCTCCTCCTCCACCGCCGACACCGCCCGGCTCTTATATAACAGCCCGAAACGGTTATTAAATCTGTTGCTCCGAGAAGTTTGACATCGGGCCGATTTAAAGGGTGCTTTAAAGGGACGGAAGACCGTTAAGTGTCCCTCTCCCTTCTCGGTTCTCCACCGCGTACTTGGAACAATGAGCGAAAGCCCTTGCGTTCGTTTTATTTCTTTTCCCTTCAATGCGAACTTTACGGGGAGCATTTATATATTTCAAACCCTAAGGAACCAGTAAAATGTGTCTTTATCCTCTTCTTGAACTTCACCACCACCCTACCGTTCCATTTCTATTTCAAATATATATATTGTAGCTCTAAAGAATATGTGTTATTTATATCTGTTTCGCTTAGCCGAAAAGCCGAGTATCCCTTCTGTATTACAACGCCGATAAACGCTATTATGTTTTTTCCCAGAGTGATCCGCCCGTTTTTTCGAAATCTCCGACGAAGCTAATAGCCCGGGCCTGAAACAAAGCCGCCCCGAAACGCCGAATTGATGGAACGAATCTGGACTTAATGAGATCCGGGGTTCATCCTGTTTCCCGGGGCATATTCTGTTGGGAGGGGTTGGCCAATAATGGGGCAGCATTAATTTGGGGCCCGTGGTCGCCTTCCAGGCCAATACATCACCCGGGGCCGGTAGCTTTTCATGGCTAAACCGCCCCCGATAGACCCATTGAAAAGTGCGTCGTCCTGTACCATTTTTCAATATCATTTTGCGGCCGAACCCGCCCATCTTGCACGGTCTTTCGACTCTTGCTTATCCCCCGAGAATAAATGGCACACGACGCCTACCAGTACTTTTTTCTCGAGGACAAGTATGCATTGGAGTACAAATATTTAAGATAACATTTGATCAGGGCATATACTTTTCATAGCATCCTAAATATTATACAAGGCCTCAAGTAAGAATGCCTTTTAGTAATATAAAGCAGATGTAAAAGGTAAAAATTATGTTACACATCTATACTTCCACAATTATATCTAACAATGTCACTGACAACCAAAACCTTCGATATGTTTAACTAACTAGTACTAGTAGTAGAATGTAGAATCCAATTATAAAATTCCCGAAGTTATACCTCAACTAACCAACCAGTTATCGGTTATAAACACTCCGTCCTCATACCGGTTCGTTTCCCCTCTTTCGGATGCTCTTTATTAATTAACCGAAGAATTATCCTAATAAGGTTGGGCATTAAGGGTGAATCGGATCCGGGGGCGAGGGTGGCGGCAACATAATAAAGGGTTAACTGAATAACAGAAGGCCGACAACGAGTATACTTTGATAAATATTATAAAAGATTCCCTTTTAACTTGGGAGCGAGTATTTTATTCCCCTCCTCCGCCGCTCTATTGGTGGACTGTCGGGATGGGGGTGCAAACAAAATTAAGCCGATGAAGAAACTCCTCTGTTTTACCCTTTTGGAGGAGAAAAAAGTGTTGCACTTTTTTTGTTATCGGAAATGTAATTTTCCGGTCGGCTTTAGCCTTATAATTACAAATGTAACCGAAAGTTTGTCCAGAATGATGCAGAATTGCATGTGTATGATGACCTTAAAAATGTGATTATCAACTCATTTATGATGAATTTATGGCTCAACATGACGTCCCAATTATTTTATTCTGTGAACATCTGTGAAAAAATCGGGTACACGTCCATTACTTATAGTTATCAAAAAATTATTAAATGTACCTTTGTTTAACCAGTGCAGGGATAGTGCTGCAAGGACGTTTTAAATGCAGCACTCTGACTTCATTATTACAATACAATTACAATATTAAGAAAATGTTATTGACTCCAAAGAGACTTCATTCCCTATAACAGTTCGATTCAAGGGCGAAAAATGAATGGAATTATGATATTAAAAATGTACATAATTCCAGAATTTTAACAATATTCAATTAGCGGTGAAATATCTTTAATTAATTAGTTAATTAAAACAAATATCAAGTTGAAATTTCAGTACAGCGCCGCACTAGGTAACGTAACTAACAGGCCGACATGGCGTACACCATGTTGCGTACCCGCCGTTATATTAATTATAGTGCGGTCTCCTTGAACATAAATCATCATAACTGTCACCATGTCCGATGCCATAAACCAGTGCCCGAATGCCGTTTGCCTCATGCATCAAAACGGGAGGATGCACTAAGTAATGACCCAGAAACATGTTAATCATGTACTTCCTGCGGAGCGTGTTTACATTGGAAATATTTCACGCGATGAATTTAGGCCAGGCTTATTTTAGATAAATTTAGAACATGCGATCGTAATATTTAAAATACTCGAGTTGAAATTTTCATGTTTAATTTTTTGATGTTTGACAAAATATATATCACACAACTAGCGATAATAAGAGAATCAATTAATTTAAAACTAACAATTCAGATATTCTTATTTATTTGATATCTGACTGACTACTCTATTGTAAGTCATAAACTGCAGCAATGCAGTTCATCACTTGCAAAAGTGATAAACTGTATTGAATCAGATAAAGGTCATAATAAAGGCTCGTTCTCAATTTAATTATAAATTCTCTAGAAATGGTGTATCGAAGCTCACGCCGTAGCATTTTCACTTTTATTAGCCTACAAAGTAATAAAAATATGTGATTACTCAAACGAAACGCACTACATTATCGACTTCGTCCAATGTGTTGTACGTTACGACGATGTCGATAATTATAGCCATTAATTAAGATTCTAAATTTTCAAACATACAGGAATGAAAGAAGACATTCAAGTTTTGAAGAATGTCATAGGTATTAAGTGGAATTTTCAAAAGAGTTAAAATATGAGAAAAATAATACTTTGTTAATTATTTCATATTTACTTATATCTCTTTTATATTTTGTAAAAATATATTTTATTAATAATAAGTAATCAACTCCTAAATTGTTCCTCTTCTTTATGTCTAATTTCGGTACATATAATTGAACGATTCCATTCATTATTCGCATATCCGACACGAAACCCGACTCTCTGAGCACAATTCCGGCCGTGGAGTTCCCACGCGTATCGCTTTCTAAAATGTCCCCGGCCATCGTTGTATATTCAGGACAACGGTTGAGGCGTTTCACGGGCGGTTGCACTGACTAAACGCTCTGGAACCGTCGGGATCCTTCTCCGGGTCTTTGAAGTCGGTTAAATAACCATCGACGAATTGTACAAACACGGCACCTCTAAGTGACTCCCGCTCCTCCTCGCACTCGCTTCCCCCCGGGCTACTCCACTAGAGCTAAAGCTATAAAGCGATAGAATAACATTTCATTTCTCAGTACTCAATGATCGGCGATCTTAAAATACAACACAATAATATATTTGAATATTGCTTTTATTTTATTATTTATAAAATAATTTCCAATAAGAAGAAGATTTTTCCACTACATATCGCATATTTGGTACAAAGCATACGCTGTACTGTGATGTCGCGCGTACACTGCAGTAAGGAAGTCCTAATGTTTTTATAATTTGAAATTTAAGAATTCCTACTGGGCGCGTTGCTCAGTATAAAATATTCATGGAGACCTCTGAGTAAGAATTATAAAATATCATTAATAATGTAATAATTCGACGTCCGACAGTATGCGAGAGTTCTAACCAAAGAAACGTACGAAATATCTTCTTTAAGGGATTTCAGCGATCCCTTGATCCTATCGGTATTGAAAGCATTCCTTTAGGTGTTCTCTTATATACGACAAAATTAATTCAGCTTTAAATATCCGTCAGGCACTGCGCTTTCAGTTTATTTCGTGTAATTTGAAAATCGAGACACTGTGAGCCGTTTCAGTTCTACCAAGCATTGCGTTTATGTATTAAACTCAAGCCCTATAATTTAGTGCTCTCGCCTACATCCATTGCATGTAAAGTGTAAGATATAAACTTGTATCCTACTGAAAACCGGCGCCATCTGCAGTATGCGGACTGATAAATATTCATTCGTAGCCACTTTTTTACTTTCGAGGACCCTCCAGGGATCTATACTGTTTTATGTTTCTGATGGGAATTATATCGCATAATTTTTAAATAAAAATCTCTAGCTCGGCGATACTAGGAATTTCGGTAACATTAATTTTGGAACATTATCTGACGGACAGGGTCACGCCGTTAGTGCAAGCGTTTTCACAGAACAATCATATGAGTACCGTTAACGTTATATTCATTCCCGGGGGAAATAAACTGAGCGCATTTGTACATTTTTTTTCCTATTCCATGAAATTGTTGTTGTCTAATAAGACAGTTGTCTATAGCTTTAAATACTGGGATAACATTAACCATTGTACAAAAGTGTGTTGTTCTCAGGTAACTTTAACCTTTCTCTGAAAAGTGGAAATAAGAAATATATGCAATATATTAACGAACGCTATAATAATTTCCGTTATATTGATAAGTTTGTATAATATACTACCATATTATGTATGCAATGCGGTACAACACCGACATAATATACCTTTGATATTATGTAAAGCCATCTGTGCCTGTATACACGTCTACGAACTAGTCTATACGCATTCCCTTTGTGTAGAATATTATTTGCGTGGATAGGGATACCGGAACGCAATCAAATTGCAGTCCCGCCGTTAATTGCAGGCAGCCTTCTGCTGACGCCCGGCTGTGGGCAAACTTCAGTAAACCGTATAAGATAGGGGCAACCGGTTATTTGTCAGAGTTAAACAGCCATTAAAAGGCCGCACGGGCCGGTTAACCGGATTATTAAATTATAAAGGTGTGGCGGGGAGGGGGAATTTATCATAGGAATTTAAGTTTATTAATAGGGTCGAGCGCCATCGGTTCGCCCCAACTAAACGAAAACACGTTAACTTTAGGGTACATATATTTCGGGTTGGGTACCGTGCAGTGGTTGCCCAATTACTATAGTCCATGTTTTATGACTCTTACCCCTATCGTTTCGAATTTACGATCCCTAGGAGGAGCCACATGCGTTTGTGTTTGCGCCTAATATACTTCGTGGGAATATGATCTTGCATAAGACTCGTACGAGTATTTTCAGTTATTTACTTTCCTCAGATGATATACTTTATATGACTAAAATATTGTACCATCGAGTCTGGTAAAAATTTTTTTTACATACTGCATTCGCTTCAAAAAACGAAATACGTTGGATTATTGTAACTGCATTTATACGAAGCTGTTATTTTCAAACCGTTAACTACAGTACAGTTTCGATTTTATCCCACGCCCTTTGTAATATTTTACCCGCAAAACGAGACGGGCTTTATCTGCGACCATTCTTTCAAAGCCTTATCGGACAGCATCAACAAAACTCGGCTATTCTTCCAAAAAAAAGGATCTACTCGAAGGCAATTTATCAGAGGAACAATGCCGCAAGTACAATGCGACGGACGAAATAAATCGTCGATAGATTTGATGAGAAGTGTCCCTTTCTCCGCTTCACAATTTGAATTGGACAGAAGTTGAAGAATTCATATTTCAGAAGTCGTCTAACTTTGTACGCATCAACTAGTTAATCTGTGCAAGTGCACCCAACGAACTTTAGTTAAGTATATTTCCGCACCACACTCAGGGGGACGCCAGTCTATCGGTGCAAGTGCACCCAATGAACTTTAGTTAAGTACATTTCCGCGCCACCCTCAGGGTTTCCAACCCCTCTGCAGACCACAAAACAGGTATTCTAAACGTTTTTTTGTTATTTCTAATTCTAATAACTCGCAAACTCAATTCCGAATTTGAATTAATATCGGTTTGAATTGAATACTCGAATAGTCATCTCGGTGCAAGCGACGATATTTCCATAGATAGTTCAGGAATGGGGCACTTGATGGTAGTGGGAAACAAAAGCAAATTATTAGTTTTTATACATAAATAAATCCCTGTGCAGGCGATGGAGAGTGAGGGTGAATGGCTCCAAGAGCGCCCACGTCACCTTCACACTACGTCGTCGGCACTGTCCTGACGTCTATTTCAATGACATACCAATTCCCACCCAACAGCAGATTCCCTATCTTGGGCTCCACCTCGACAAACGACTCACGTGGAATCCCCACACCCGACTCAAAAGAACCGACTTAAACAGAAAATTTGAACTCTTAAGGCCATTACTAAAACGGACATCGATATTGACCTTAAGTAACAAACTAACAATATACAAAGCAATACTGAAACCGACATGGACATATGGAATTGAGCTATGGGGTTCCACCAAGACATCCAACATTGCTCGCATTCAGAGATTCCAATCAAAAGTCCTTCGCACCATCCTTAATGCTCCCTGGTATGTTCCTAACCAGGCAATCCACCATGACCTCAACATACCAACAGTCGACGAAGTCGCAAAATCCCGGTTCCTGAAGTTCCACTCCCGCCTCTCTCCTCATCCCAATCCACTCTTTCAGTCCCTCTCCTCTCTTACCCATCCATTATCCCCCCCGCGTGGGCTTAAACGCCGCTGGCCCAGAGATCTTCTTAGCCCGTAGAATTGCTTTACAAAGCCATTAATTATTTCATGCATTGTGAAAAGTGCCGTCATTGGATGGTTTCTTTTGTCAAGCCATTCAAGTGAGAAACATACACTCAACACTTGTACACATAATTATGTTATAATTGATTGTACAAATAAAAAAACAAAAAACTACATAAATTATATTTATAAATATTTATTCGTGTCTGAAATAACAAAAAAATAATAATAATAGCGTGCTTGTTGAAGTAACCAGCGGCTGAGGGTAGCTAATTAGATGGGAGCAGGTTTGGGGTTAGCGGGCCCAACTATTGCAATTGGAGGGAAAGCGGGCCTGATTTAGGGTCCGACTATCGATGCCATTCAAACGGCCGAACACGGCCCTCGGCACCGGTGTTTTAAATTAATAGAGCCGGGCGGGCCGCAGGACCGTTCAAAACATAATTGGTGCAAGCATTTCCGGCTTGTTTGTACGTGACCGCCCCGTTTGCCGCCCCACTAATTGCGGCCGCCCCACCATTAATAGGCGATGGCCGGATCGTGGACGGCCGTATTCGGCGCACTGAATTTTACGGCCCTTTCAGATCGTTCCTTTTCAAATTCACCCGGCCGACTTTTTCAATTTCACAAGTCCGCCGTTTCACGAAGCTCGCGCTGTCAAGTTTGCGATTGTCGGGACGGAATTCGGTTTGTCGAACCGCGGTCTCAAAATCATAGAAACGACTTTAACAAACAATAGAAAACACCATTTTCTTAGCAACCATCAATGATTAAATATTTATATGCAGTTATCATATTCACGAGAACGACCTTATGGCTTTAACTAATTTTCTCCTGTGCTAAACCGGTTGAAGCTTCCCACAAAAAGGACAATTCGTATATAAACTCAATTACAGGTTCTTAAATTAATCTTAAATCTCCTTATTCGGATCAGTCAAATAAATATAAATAAATTTTATTTCATATATTTTATCAAACAGAGATGTTAGATATTCTTTTTAAATATTGCATAATTTTACTCAAGAATCGGGGAGTCGAAGTTTATGCGAATGTGGTCGGAGGGTGCAATCGGCAGATGGAAGTGCCCGTCCTGATAGCGTTGGAAACGCGGAAGAGCCGCCCCCCTCGACAGTGTCAATACCCATTCTCCATCTCAGTATTAACTGAATTGGATTCGACTTACATCGGTTCGGGTTTTCTCTTTTCGAGACTCCCCGGCGCTGCCGCAATACAATCCAGTATAAATATCAACTCTCATACTTAAACATACAGAAATTTTATTCTGATTCAATGTATGACTGTATATGTTCTAAAGAGTTTTTAGAAGTAAAATTGCAAAATATTAATTTAACTCAAAAGCTTCAATCCATAAAAAGAAGTTTTCCGATTTTCTTTCCAAGAGTCGGCTAATAAGTAAGCAACATTACAATTCTAACTTATTTTCATTTTGTCCGACTCTTAAATGTTCGAAAATCGATGACCAGGTATTTATATCCTAAATCTCGAGGGAACCTGCGGTGGTGGGGGGGGTTGGGTTCGAGAACCGACTTGTAAGCGAAGGTAAAATACGGCTAAGATCGTACTTGAAGCAGTTCATCTTCCATCTCCTTGGCTTTCTTTTCTTATAAAACTGCAAGCTAGGCCACTTCACTATCACCGGCCCGACGAGCGAGGCTAGTCGAGCCCGCCTACCCTCTACCCCACCGCCGCCGCCGCCATTCTCGTTAAAAATACTTTCGCTCGGCGTAAACTCTCGGCTGAGAGAATTTTTCATATCCGGTCGGAGGCCTTTCCCGACCTCCGAGGGGGTGGGTACGCGTCCACTTCAGACTCCACTTGACTGACGTCTTCTGAATGCCAATTTAAATTTAACGGAAGAACTTCTAATTAGTCGTATATTTTTATACGATTATATTGTAACGCGTCAAATTCAGTTTTAGACTCGATTATGTCAAAAGAATCTATGTAATTCTATGGACAGTCAATGTAATTGGAACAAACCTTAGAATTTTTGGACTATCACCAGGTTGAAAAAATAATCTTCACGGAAACAGCGCTTAAAATAATATACTTTCACACACCGTATAGCAAATAGATACAAATTACTACAAGTACTATTTAAATGAAAATAATACTCCTTCAGCCTATTTAATCATTTATGCAGTCCTCAATTGTTCATATTCCGTATAATAAATATTAACACTTAACATTTGAATTATTTTAACGTCCATGACATTGTAAGTAGTTTGGATTCTCCTATTACGAAATTCTCATGGCCAATCCCTTATATACTTTGTGCCATACACGAATTCATGAAATTCGGTACGGGAACTAAGAGGGGTCAATATTAAGCAGTATCGAGATTTTATATCATATAATTAGACATAATTTCCGGAACATTTTTTGTTTCCATCGCAGTGTTTAGCCGTCAGGTATGTATTGGAGACATTGTCCTTTCCGGCGAACATTAACCTAAATACGGCTAATGCAATTCCGGTGTAAGTCGGGGCCAACCTGGAGTGGCTCAGTGTGCTTTCTCCAGCCCATTTATTACTGGAAATTCTCGGCGTTGCGTCGGGTTGACGTGATGTTCTTTTTGGCCCGTGACCGTCCAACATTAAACTTTTTTTTTCCCCCTTCTAACAGATACCGTTTGAAGTCTTTCTTCTGCCGGACAATTTTCCTTAAACACGAGTTTTCAATTCTACGATAATAAATATATGAGAACTATCTTATTAATTTATGATACCCGTTTTTCTTGGCCAGCCAGAATATGGAATGCAATAAATATTATCCAGTTTAGATGCTGAATAAAAATTTCATTTTAAGTAAGTTTTCTTTATTTATTTAACTTCATATTTCACCACCGATTGGCCAAACTCGAACATCATATTTAATTAGGAGAACTCGGTTCGAAAACAAGAAAATAAAAGTTGGTAAACTCATGAGTACTGCACTGTTCGGTAGAAATATATGGCCTCTATTGTCCAGAGAAGTTGAAACAAAGTAATCGAGTCTATTGCTGAGTCTGTTGAAAGTTCGGAACTGTACTCATTCTGTGTTTATCAAACCTGTTGTACCCACGTAAAAATGTTTATTCTAATAGTTTTATTATTATTATTATTATTATTGTAGTACAAATATAATTGGTAGTTCTCATTCTCGTAAAAGTGCGAGTTATTTATTTTAATTTGCGATATTAATAAGAAAAATAAATACTAAAAATGCCCGTTAAATTGATAATTATTTACCTATTCTTTACTCTCTATTTACCCAATTCTTTGTTTTATTTGGCGATATGACAATTTTTAGGGATCATATTTAATTACGCCATATATATTCCTCCATGAATTACAAAAATGTGCCCGAATTCAAACCCGTAAAATTATATTTAGTACAGGAATGTTTAACGGGGGATTAAATTCCGAATTCTCCTGTGGATTGATGTTGGAACGGCGACGTTAAAAGAGAGTTGGTTGGGCGGAGACAGTGGGCAAGTTAACAGACACACAATCTGAGCCCACTTGCTGCCGGCCCACTCTGTCTTACTTAAACGAGAGCAAACACCGACGCACATACACGGCCTGGGCGGGAGTTTTTTGTTCGTCTAAATCGACGACGATATCCACAACCTTCGCCACAAAGGGAAGGGTAGTTGGAAAAACGCTCCTCAAATGGAAAAACTGATATTCTTCAAACGATCCAGATTTTTTCGATTAATATTAATTTACAGTTCCACTTCCATTGCACTGAAATACTAAAACGAGCATTTTATTAAAATTCATAACAATAAATTTTCCACGAATAAAATTCCTTAATTATGTCCAACGATTAAGTCCCAAAAAATGGTTCAGTAAGAAAATGATCACATATACTTGGAGATTTGTAGATAATAGATACTTATTTTCAGTACTTTTAATTGAACTCACATGCTTGTAAATACAGAAAACCGGCCTAAAATTTCGGCTAGCGGTATTTGACTGTTTGAAATACCGATTAAAATTTCTTCAGACAATAGTGCTTTTATATAACATTATATCTTACTATTTGGGTTATTACAAAACTATTTTCTTATTAACAATATTTATTTTCAGAAATTTATTTATTCCAGGCGTTTATCAATTTACGACCCAAAGCATCACTTTAGTGTTGCTTTTGGTGTGTGAAGGTGCTGAAAAGATTGGTCTGTACAGATAACAGCGCTTCGGAGTTTATTAACTTTGAATAGGAAATGAGATGTTTTAGAATAACTCACTGGGTGAAAATATCAGTCTTCGTTCCCTCTTGAATTTGCATTATTTAGCAGTTTATTACGACGAGGAGTTCAGATTAAATTTTGAATTTTGCGTTGACCCGTTCATTAAGGACAAAACTGTACATTATTTTTTCTTAACTAGAGCAAAAACCTGCACAATACGGGTAATAAACCTGTATCTTCAAACGTGGTCATCATCATTAACGCATAAACATTTGAAGTTATGATTATCATTTTCTAATTGACTTGTCACTTCAAATCAAGTCCTTCAAGATTGAAGCCTGAAAACAATTCAAAATTATCATATCTCTAGAGGTTGATCTTTATTACTTTTAGCGAGGATTCTACGGACAATTTTCTCTTTCCGCACTGTTATTTAGTTGATCCTGTTTCAGCTTATCGTCTTTTCCAGCGGTATTCATTAGCAATACGGCGAAGTAGCTTAATTTGTGTCCACAGTTCAAGGGATCCACTCCGTCGAATAAATTTCCAATTATAGAAACTTTTATCTTGTTTCATACTCGTGTCATACTTGTTCAGCAGGAGTTATACCAACTCGGGACCTCCCAAATTCCTCAGGATAATGATTTTGTGAATGATTTTAAAATTTCATTTAGGAACACCAAATCCATAAATAATGACGAAATGTTGATCATATTATGTTCACTGAAATTGATTCGTCACAACACAAATTTGTGTACAAATTATCTTAAATTTTAATCAGGTCTCGTTCAATCGTTTAACGCTCAGGAATTTAATTATCAATTCCATGCAATTAACAAACGGATGAATTACATTATTAATTTGCTGCGCTCAAAGTACATGTGTTCAAACTCCAATTAAATACCATATATAAGTATTTCAACAATCTGTTAATACGATTCGCTATTCCATTTATTATAAAATACCAATGAGTATTTACATTAATTATTCAGTATTTTCTTTTTTTCCTTTAATTCTGCGTTTTCTATTTATTTATCGCTTATACTTGGAATTTTCATGCTTTATTTATTACAGTGAAATATAAAACGTAATATAATCTCTGATTAAATTAACACTTTAACCTTTTTCCTCCTAGTCGAGGCTGTGGATACATTCCTACTTCGGTAGTACATTCATCAGTAAATCTAATAAATAAGCCAAATAACGTATGATTAGAGTTCAATATTCGCTCTACAAGGTATTTATGGGATCATCATCCCTAATTTTGTGCGATCGCGCTTTTTATCTCGGCGAAATTTTTAAAGGCGTCTCAGTGAAAAGAAAAGGTAGGAAATTGGGCGCTCACTTTTCATGCCCCAGGGAAGACTAATGATAATTTTATATTTCCCGCTCCCCGAGTGAGCTCAAATCCCGTTCTCCGGGAGTGAACTCCAATCCCGTCCTGCGGGTGGGAGGTCTCTCCGGTTCCGGATTGGGAACAACGTTTATTCACGGTATGATGGGTACCCGGTGGCCGGGTAAATAATGAAATAACAGCCGCTCCGAGTTTTGAATCATTTATCGGGAGCCGCTTCCCCACTGCGGTTCCGACGATTGTTCCACCCGACGGTTCTGTGTGTGCGTGTTTTTTTCTCTCTCTCTCTCTCTTTCTCTTTCTCTCTCCTCCCTCCCTACCGCCCCTCTCACTCCCTCTATCTCCCTCTCCCTCTGCCCCATTTCTTGCGCTGGCTGGGTATTGGGGTCTGGTCCGCGGTATCCATTATTCAGGAACTGCCGGCGGCCGGAGGTTCCCGCAGCGGCGGAGGGTACCGGGTTCTTCCACTCCCCCCCCTCATCGCGGATAAAGAGCCGGTATCAAGCCGGTGGCCCCGCTGGGGGAAATTATATTTTAGGGGATGTAACGGAAATTATAGGGTTAAGAGTAGACCGTTAATACACCAACGAAAAAGGATAGAACTATCCGACTAGCTTTGAAGAACGTTATCACTAAAGAGTTAGGCCACGTTCTACTTAGTTGGCCACAGCCACGTTGAATACGTGGAAAGAATACTGTTATTTCATGATATCTATTTTGAGGCTCTGGTTATATATCTGGAGAATATCGTCAATGACCTTTTCTCGTAAATTAAATGATGTACACACTTGATTATTTATTCCAACCCTTTTAATAGTTTCAAAAATGACGGACAATTATAATTTTAAAACAGTTTCAATTCCTGACATTCCTGAATCAGCACTATTTATTAAATAATTCCCTTTGATTTTAGTAATGACACAAACAAGGTGTATAATAATGTTAATAATTATTGCAAATATTAAGATTAAATACTTTCAGAGTATATTGAACGGTGATGAATAAAATAATATAAGAAAAATTGAATTTAATATTTAATAATTCAATACTCCTTAGTATCTCTATCGGTAAACGTAATTTCCGTTTAAAGGCATCTGTGAAAATTGAGAGAGGTATAGTTTTTACGACCCGAGCCTCCGGGTTACTTCTATTGGCTAAGTTTTCTGCCGTGTGCAAATATCCTGAAATTGGCGAACGATCGAAACCCCACTAAGGGCTGGGGGGAGGGGTGGAAACGTTTCCAGATAAGGAAAACTCGAGGCCAGGTGGCGTATATTGTCCGGATATTGCGACCTTATTACTGGGGAACACCTTTGTGGAAATCCACTCCTTTACAAAAGTCCCGCAGATGTTCGGATCCGCTTTTACCCCTAAAGAGTTTTACTCGCTGACGTTGATTCATGACAGTATAGAATTTGTTATACAAACGCGACTGAATGTTACATTACCTCAATTGGTCCTTGTGAAGATCGGGGAATTCACTGCAAAGAAATTAAGATCGGGGGTTGATACAGGCTTCCTTAGAGAATTGGGAATTAGTTCATATTTTCAATCAGCGAGAGACAGACAAATATGAACTGAGTTCGAATCTACATCCTCTGTCAATCTAGGCCATTGCTCTACACGGAGTCGTGTCCATCTATATTGGATCCTTGTAACCATAATGTGAGAAAAGGTCGCCAAATTAATGGGGAAAATCCCATTGATTTTGATTACAATTGAATGAAGAAACCGATCGAATTTCACAATCGGGACGTTTAATGGGTCCACCACAGGTTTAAACTTTTGGTGTGACTTAAAGACATGATTTTCATTTTATATCGAACTTTTGAACAAGATTTTAACGGATATCTGGAATTACGCCCCTATAACCTATCTCAGGGCCAGAAAAGGCTGTGTTGGAGGATGAAGCCGGTTGTAAACGCGGCAGAGAGTTTGAGATGGCGCCAGTAGGTGCGGCTCTAGGAATGGAATACGCAGAACGGGGGCGGGGGCGGCGAAGCCTAACTCAATCTAGAAGGGGGGGCCCCGTTAGCTGGGGCCTAGGGCCCATGCAAATTTGTTTAGCGCCCTACCAAAGTCAGACGGGAACGTAACGCGCCGCCCCTATCGCCCGGTCAAACTCGGCCAAATTTTATAACGCAGATACAGGAGAGAATCCGAAGGCTCGCCAAAATTGTGTAAGTTACAACTGATATTTTCTGGCAGTACAATCTGGCGTAAAAAAAGTATAATAATTTAGCCGAGTTCACATTTGTAATTTGAGTCCGCGTTTCAGGCGAATTATTATCTCCTCCGCGGGCGATATTTCCGCGAATTCCTCTCGGAAAATATTCCGCGGTACCGGGAAAGCGGTTTCCGTTTCTTCGCTCCGAAACCGGATACTCTCCGCCCTAATCGAGTGACTTCCCAGAAACAGGGAGCAGTGAAACCGGAATAATCCGCAGCCGTTTTACCTGCAAAATTAAACTCGCGTTATCGTTCCGTGCCGGGCACATGCAAATGGAATTACAATTCGGAGAGCGCTCCTAAAGGATTGGGACGCGAGTGCGCAATAATTGTAGAACGCGTTCGCAAAGTGTTCGAAAGCTAATTTTAATTTTATAACTAGTTGATGATCGCCCGTACTCGAACATTACCAGAAACCATAGAAACTGGATTAAATTATTAACTCTCACTCGGACGTAATAAATAATCGACAACTCCTTAATGCATTAGCCTAGGACTTATTCTTACATGCAACTAAAATATGTAAAGAAAGTTACTACAAAATCCGAAAAAAAATTGAATGAAATTACTACCAAAACAGGAAATTCAGAAGTGGGCTAAATCACACTTTTGCACGCGTGAATTGAATTTTTAAAACGCCTTAATAGGTGTTGGGAACAATAAATTTCCTGGGACTACGTAAATTGTTATTCTGAGGTAGACCGATCTCTGGTCGGATAAGTGATTTAGAAAGGCGTGCAAATAATAATTCCGCATACCAATTCTGTATGGGAAGTCGCCAAGAATTGTGTAACGCTTATCGAACAGCGAAACATCTGCAGTGCCGCAGGTGTTTCCCTGTTGGGGATAAGAGCCGTAGAGTGAATTAATACCGCGGTGTGAGCAGATTTATTGTTCCGGTTTAACTGCACGTTTCTGTAATTACCTCGAATATCGGGAAATTCCAGTTTCTTAAATGCCGACAGTTTATTAAAAAAAACAAACATCTCCCGCGAATTGTTCCCGTTATTATATCCCGTTTTATAGGGGCGGTGGAGAAAGATCGTCTCTAAGCACTTAAAACTTGAAGACATCCGAAACTGATGTATCTTATCTCATACCTAATGGGCAAGGGACATTGTACATCATTTAAATGGGAAATTAAAAATGGGATTTTCATTGTTATTCCTTTACTCAATCCGAGGAATTAAAATTAAATGAATACTTCCGTTTAAATTAACTTCAGATTAGAAATGAATATACTGAAAACCTTTTACCATGAATATTTAGATCTTAGTGTTGAACAGGGTTATTGAATGAGTTCTGATGTATTCCAACATACTAAATTGTTTAAAAATACATATAGTATATCGTAGTTCACGTGGCCGTTTGGTGAAATTATTAACATATACGTTCACTTTTTGTATTCATCAAAATTTGTGATATGGCCTATGTTATTCTATTTTTATTACAGTTAAAAAAATTACAATTCTCACCCTACTTCTAATTATAAATTATAAACTCCGCTCGATTGAGAGTCATATAAATTAAATGTACTTATGTCGTATAGGGCATGTACATGAGTCTTGATCCACGCAGGAGGAAGATATTTTATTTTGCATATGTATAACATTGGGCCATTTGGTCCAATGCTGGACGACTTTAATAAATTTCCTGTCAACAAAGTCTTGAGTGCTCTATGTAAGTCACGCTTACTAAATAAATTAACTATTTTCGTAACAAATTTCGATATTTATCCAAGTGAATTCTTAAACAGTCCTGCATCTCAGCTGACAGAGTAGGTCAGCGCCTCGGACGTCGGAGATCCATCGCCGGCGGGTCCTTTTGTTCTTCGTCCGGACTAATACGGGCCGCGTCCCCCCCCCCTCGCTGCTGCGTAAAACTCTACGTGAGTGAAATCGCGGTATGAAAATTGAAATGTGACAGGTTGCCCTCGGAGAGAGGCGCGCGGTTCGTGCCCTGAATGGGTGGGCCGCGTGTGTGCATGTGTACCCCCGCCCGCCACCAGCTCGCGGATGGACCGCATGCTGGCTCGCGCTCTGCATTATTCATGCCGGCCCCTCCTGTTTGTCATATTGCCGCCTGCCCGGTCCCACCTCGCTTCTTTTTCTTCTTCAGACCCTGGGACACTCGTTTTATATTTTATTGAGATCACCACCCGACCCCCTCCACCACCCCCCACGAACCTTCAACCCTCGCCAGGAAACTATTTTCCGTATAACGTCGTCATGAATATTTAATATTTTCACGTCTGGAATGTTTTATTTGTCTGTTTTTCATATTTTATTTGATTTTCCTTAAATTCAGAAAGGAATCTTCATCATTGACTCCATCACCACTGTGATTTTCTGTTTCTGCTCATCTGTTACTTTAAATAAACGACGCATTTCGCCTTTTGGGTATTTTTAGTTAATTTTACAGATTTATGATTGAGTAAGTTAAATTTCTTCCTAATGATCGAACTGGCTTTGATGATACTTGCTGTTTGAAATCTATTTGATAGACGGTTGGCGGGACACCTGATATTTGAATGTGTAATGTTATTTAATTCAACAATTTTTCAGTATATAACATATAATATGGAATATAACATATTCCAGCAGGTATGGATATACAGTCAACAGATCATAGTTATCCACAGTTACTCCAGATAGTGGATATTTAGGGAGGATAATCCATTCAAGGTGCAGAAAATATTCCTAAAGGTATACCTGAAAGTAAACGACGAGATCTATAACACATGTTTATATGTTAATAATAGTCCTAGTTCTGACCGGTATTATAAAGTCCGCTGTATTTGTTATGCTAATACAGAGCCCGCGGTATCTGTCCCCTTCAGTTGACTTTCAGCAGTTTATTGAACTTTCGTGTTAACCGGGGCCGAGTCCGAGCCGCCGGCCTCCAACACAGTATTAACCGTGCGGTCCTACCTAGAATTTCTCTCGCCAAGGTACAAGTTATTTATACAAACGCGGTAGGTCCGGCCAGCCCGCAAAGTTCTGTTCACTCACAATTTAATAAGTTAGATAAACAAAATTTAAATAATTTTCGTAAATCTTTCGCGGCCTCCTAAACTTGAAAAGAGGGCCGTTGAAATGTTTGGCTTAAACTTGGTATCGGGTGACTCGTTATCTCGACCAGACTCGTCATTATTTTCCACCTTAAAGGAGTACGGCGTTGTACTCGACGTCACCTCCGAACGTAATATCAAGAAGAGAAACTGCCATTAATCATTCCCACTTATTATTCGTTTCCTGACATTTCTCGCCTAATTATCTCAGGTCCCGTTATAAGTTCCGAACATAAATATCGCAGTACGAGATTCCCTCTTCGGATAGGAATGAGTACCGCTGGTCGTTTGTTATTGTCCTCAGTTTGAAACATGGCTTTAAATAAACGCCGGCTATTATTTTTCAGTTGGCATCGCCGCACATTAGGTTCATTTAAAAATTGGTTTAACACGCTAGAGCATTTAACTACTTAGAAATATAAATAACTACTGCCCCATTTTACTTTGGACATCACCTTCGCATATGGTCACAAGCCCGTCCATTCGTCTACGCTCAAATATTTCATATCTAATATATTTTTTCAATGTAATCGTAATTTTATTTGCCAGTTAAGGGGTTCACCAATTCAACATTATCAATAACACGGATATCGGTTATTGTACAAGCAATGAGCCTCTGTTGTAGCGGATTGCTGTACTTATGCTGCCGACAATGATTGAGCGCCGGGCCGCGATCGTTAATCATTAGGCAATTCGGGCCGCCCATCTCAAACCGGGCCGGAACAATTTGAAATTGATAGACAATAGGAATTGATAAATGTTACGAGCACTGTCAATCAGGAGGATACGTCATCGAATTGCGCCCCCACCGTTCTACAATTAATATAATCGAAAACGATCCTTAATAGTCGGATTCAATTTTGTGCCTATCGACTGAGTAGAATCCGTGTGACTTCGGGAAAATTTGAGGTTTCTTATTCACCCTCACTCGTGGCTTACAATAAATGAACGAAAAATAATAATAAATTTTATTTCACTTTTTCAAATTCTACACTCTACACGACCTATATTGATCCTGGCATTAGTTGTCCTCAAGCATAGTATGTTTAATGGTACAATCGTGGAGTGCAAATATTCGTTTTTTTCGTACGATGATGTACAAAAAGTTTGAATCTATGATTTGATAGTTTACAGTCAACAGTTTGTTGAATATTTCATTGACCGTTCGGCTCTGCCATAATAACACCATCGCTCCTGAAACATTTTCAGAAACTTGTCCGCGAGACATTTATGCGTATTCTTTGAATACGTTTCGCTCTGAAGGTAAACTCTGTCTTTCGCGAAACTTTATCCGTCCTCGGTAAACAAACGTATAATAATTTGTTTTCAAATCCCCATTCCTACGGATACAAGCAGTAGTGGCGCCGTTACCGGGAAAATACTATGCGCCTCTCAACATTAATACATGAGACGGGCTGACACAAAAACTTACTCCCAGTTCTAACTACTTTCCTGAATTTATAAGAGCCATTATTTGCCTAAGGGAAACTCGTACTTTTATTGCCATTCTGTTTACATTTGGAACTTTGTTTAAAATACTGATATTATTTATATTTCTGTTATTTTTTTGAAACTACCGTTACTATTATTACGAAATCAGTAAACGATATTAATAACCGATTTTGGTAATATTGCAATTAATAACAAGCACAAATCGTCAACAAAGTATAGAATAATTGAGCAGTCAACGTGAGGCAGTCGTCTTAAATACACTGGAACGAGCGGTCAAAGCGATTATTCCACGACATTAAATGGCAAATCGAGACAAAAAGTATGATTTCAAATTGCGCTAATTTAAAATTTGTTCCCCGCGGGGGGATGGTTGGTCAGACATAAAACGTGTTCCAAATGCGGTACAAATGCGCCTATCTGTTCCTGGAATGCAGCCAGCTCCCAACAATTCCCCAATTAATCGAACCTGTTTGATCGAGTATGGATGTAGAGAAAAGTTCCCGAATAGGAAACGATTTCCGGAATTAAACCGAAGGAACGTTTATTACCCCCATTTAGAGGGGGTGGATGATAGGATAGAGCACTTACTGAATTCAATTAGCTAGTTTTTTTTTCATAGAACTTAATGTGGCCCTTGAATTTTATGAAATTGGGAACAGAAACAAAAGCTTGAATAATTCCACAAGCTGGAAAATAACTTGTTCGACTAATGATAGCAGCGATAAATAATATAATAACAAATAATATATTTTTTATTTTAATCGACATAATCACTTTTTAATGATTAAAGGATTATTTGAACACTTCATTGGACTCCATTTCAGGCAACACAAACAGGAAACTTGTTGAGAAAAGAAATAATATTTTTTCCCTCAACATGTCAGTCCACTGAATGCGGAGATTAAAAATATAAACTCAGTTCAATTGCTTTTCCCTTACAAGCTGTGCCACCTCGGATGCAATTAAAAACGTGTAAAGGTACTACATACGCCCCGGTGCCTCCACCATCAATCAGGCACCATCACGATGTCCGAGTGATAGAGCACCAGAGTTGCGCAACGACCCAATTAAATTCAATCATTCGGGCGATTTTCGAATTAAATTAGCCCAGACAATTGTGTAATAACGCAAAACGCGTTATACGTAACATTTAAAATGGCTCTGAAACCTATAGGGCTTTGTTTATAAGCATTATACAAATTCATGGTAACATTTTGCTTTGTAAGATCCATACGCCCATTAAATGTAGGGCAATTAATACTTTTTCCTGTCCATTATGGACAACATTTTTCGGACATGAACAATATTTTCCAGTAATATTAAAATTAATAAAGGCTCATAGTGAACTTACAGAAACTGATGTCGCTGTTAATATTCTTTGAATAATAATTATTAAATATATGATCGAATATTACTTTATATTTATTACTTTTAATGAAATCATGATAAAGAAATTAAGCTATATTTCGTTGAAACGCTGAGCGTTACGCTGAGGCTCCTGTAGGCATAGACGGTTTCAATTTTTAGCACTGCACTGAAACGTTAAGATTTCCAACAACGCAATTTGGCACTGTTTGGCCTTCTAAGTGGTGGCGCAGTCGGTCGCTCCGGCCGATGGGGTTAAAAGCGGCCTCCATTTACCTGGGTAAACCGCTTGGGGCCCGTTGGGTATACGAAACAACTCGAACCTTCTAATTTATTTATTTTGTCGATACAGGCAGCTCAGCCTCCCCGCGTAACCCCGATGGTTTTCTTTTTTTCGGTGGCGGAGCATCATGAAAAGAATGAAGGAGGCCCGACCCGGCCGTCGTTTCACTTATTAAATGTCCAGAAATTGGCTACTAGATTTCGTGGATTCTTATTTCCATAGAGCTATCAAAACTCGGCTTCAGATTGGGACAATTATTGATTTGCTCAATTTATAAGGAAACAAAAAACTAACATTGTTATTTTTAGTGAATTGGCGTCATTATTGTAAAATAATGCAGTGTACTCGTTACTTGAAACAAATTAATTATTTGCACTAACCGCTCAAATTAAAATTAAAATAACTTAAATCTGGTCGTTCCGGAACGATCTAAGAAATGAAATCGTCATATTATGAATGTACCTAGCACACATCGTTCGATCGAATATGAGAATCTAATTTAGTTTGTACGCCATTCCGGGAGGGAGAAAACAGATTTGGCCCTTGCCAATAACTCTTTGGAAAGTGATTTCTATCCCAGGGCGGAGAACAAATGTCGCAATCAATGAGACGATACGGAACGGGAACGAAACTTGAAAACTTATATCCTCCAATAAAGTTGAGAGAATAAAGGAGACGAACGGTCCTACGGGAGAACGAAACGGGGCCGAGATTTATCGTCATATCGAAGAACACTGGGACTAAGACGTTTTATCTCCTTCCTCGTATAAATAAAATACAACGAAAATTGAAACATCGATGATTTCGTTTCGTACTCAAACTAAGAGGTCTAGTTTCTAAATAAAATCGTTTTCAGTTTTGAAGGTACTCAATACAGAAATACAAAAAAATTCATATAATTCGTATATGTGTAACATAATAATGAAACTAACATGATAGCCCATATTTACTTTTGTTAGCTTTCGAATGCGATTTGTTAAAATTAATATTCCTTAAATTAATATAAGCTTTTACTACATATAATAATAACTGCTATTAATCTTTCATAAGAGATTAAAAGGAGTGGTTTTACGCATGGTTTTAAAAGTAATTTTGTTGGTAATATTTATCTCATATTTCTTTATCCAGCAGGGTTGTAAAATTAAAGATTCATCACTTTCCAAGCAGTAATAGCTGAAATGTCAATGTCATTTTCGTTTATTAAATCCTCGATAAAGGAATATATGGTTGCAATCCCAATATTGCTCGTTTTATACGGCGCTGTATAAAAGTGATTTGTGCATTCAAAGCTATATATAAAATTTGTATTCCGATCGCTGGCAATTTGGATTTTTCAAGCGGCCCAACACAACTGGAATCATCCGCGTATTTATTGACCGTTAATATCGGGGAAATGGGGAGCGCGAATAGCGTTGACTGTCTCGCGGATGGTTTCGCGCGCTAAGAATTTATTGCATTCCGCATGCAAATCGGCCCCTAAAACCTCGCCGGGCCCTCCGCGACGGACGTTTCGCACTCCGGTTATTAATAACGCTATTACATATTTTATTTTAGGAAGCCATTCGGCCATCCGCCGGGACATCGGGCGGGGGCTTGTCGCCATGTAATTTTTCTCTTAAACGCCATAAACGTTATAGGACAATGCTGAGGAAAAGGCGACTGCGACGAAATTTACAGCGCATACTACGGGCCAAATAAGGGATAATATTTCGGCCCTCTCAACGTTGCCGGCAATATTATCTCATAACTCTTCGAAATTTCTTATACTCATTTTTTTTTAAGTTTTAAATGTTTTCGAGCATACATTGGACGACGGGCAATCTCACGTTTTAGAATAGGGTATCATGTTTTGCAACTATTTTGAGAAGAAAATCCCTCATTAGGATCTGAGCGAATGTAAAATAACATATTGACACTTTACGGACAGCTCAATCCGTCACAGCTTACGAAACCGAAACAGGTCTACCGTAAGACAAAATTAGGGAGTGGATACGACAAATTGAAACTGACGATAGTCCAAGTCGTTGCGCAACCACAATGAGATATATTAAACCGACATTAGTTTATGTCAATAACATCGTAATATTTAGTTAAAATTAAATACAGTAAGATTTACTCGACGATTTTTTATGTAACCTACATAACCTATTAATTCTCTTTAAAAGACACAATCTTTTACTTCACATTTTATTTACGTGAATGGACAAAGATCGTAAAACGCAAACTTTCTCTTGTTTCCGACGAGTCACTCTGTGCATATCATCCCGGTAATAACAGAATGCACTAACAGTACCCGGTCGTTGCAATAATTCACTCGAATTGGAGTCAAACGAAAGAGAGAGGGTGAGTGAGAAAGGGGGGGGGGTCGGGCGTTTAAGTGAGTAATACAGCGCGAAAAAAATTTCTAAACTGGGGAGGCATAAATTCTTGTATAACAAAAATATAGCCCGAGGCCATTAAAATGTATGAAGTGTTGCCGGGAGTGGGCCTCCTCACCCGCAACACAGATGAATATTCATGGTTTCCTAATTTCTGTTATTAGCTCGGCCGCCTCCGCCCAAGTCCTACTTGACCTAATGAACATAAATGTAGTCGGATGCAACACCAACTTTAAATCTGTTCCAGCTGAATTAGCCCCCGCGCTGTTCTCTCCCCAACCCGCCCCCGCCCTTTGCTACCGCGGGCGGCTGGCAGATTCATTTCTGCAATTTCGGATTCAGTGCCCACTGTTTTTGCAGGTTCCGGCCATAATCGGGACCCGAAGAAAGCCCCTGCAAATTGTCTACGTACGGTTATTACTTTTATTCTAGCCAAATGAGGTTCGTATATCAACACTTTTTATGTTAACCTGTATCTAGAGAAGGATAATAATTTAGTAGAATGTTATTCGGAACAACGTATTGTACAATATTTTTGAGTGAAAGCTAACGAGTAGATCGTTACTTTTAATCGATTCAAATTTTCGAAGTAAACTACTGAAAATACTGAATGAGAACTATTGAAAATGGTGAGAAGCTGAAAAAATGAGAGAAATTCGAAATAACGACAGTATTCCAAGACCAGAATTTGGAATACCTGTTATGTGTTGTGCGGATCTTTGTAATATCGTGATCGTACAGACAGGATGCCCTACAAGCATCAGCACTGACAAACACAGCTACTGAAGATGGTGAGAAGCCGAAGCCGGTCTAGCAAAAGACCGGACCGGCGAGAGGAGACAGAAGTTTCGGCAGATTATTTCTGAACTGCATTCAAAAGTACACTTCAGTACCTAAGCGTAATTATTTATAATGACAATCTTATGTTCACAATAAGACATTGATATATTAATATCCCAAGTGGCCCGATCCAGTTCCACGGCGGTCACCCTAGTCCACATCCCGTTGGTCTCCTCTCAATTTCCGGATAAGCGAAAACCATTTACAAGTAGGCCCACTCAGGGGGCGACATTCTGAGCGGCGAGTGGGAAATCGTGCTCGACCTTTTGAGTGGTTACCGACGCCCCCGACATACGTAGAGCCCGCCGCCCGCCGCCCCGCCTCAACACACCCCGGGCACCCCTCTTATATATGCCCGGCCACACTGCCATAGCCCCCGAGAGCCTATCCCATTTTTACCACAAACCTGAAGCGCCCCAGGCACAATCGATCGCCCCCCCCCTTCCGGTTTCCGTAGATAACTGTTTTCACGCGGTAATGAATTAGAAGCCGGCCGGCACAGACAAAAAATTTCAATTCATTTACGGTAGCTACCTTTTGTAGACCTGAGCGACGATCCATTACGCCAAACTTTCTCCCTTCGACGCTTCAAATATAAATTAAATTGTAAGTTATTTTATTTTAGGGATTATTGGATGTTTTTACGTTTTCAATTGTTATTTCAAATTACAAACCGACGAACACAAAAGGGAATTAACAGGTAAACACGTTATATTATCACATCATATTTTCGAGTCTTTTTCCAAATTAATTTAATAAACACGTTGTCCGATGATTGGCTGAGCGGATGTAATTATAACTCCGGAAACTTTAACCGAGGAAATTTCCACATTTCGTTATTTCGTACGGAAAATCCGAAGGGGGATGGATCTTTCGCCACGAATAATATTTTCTCCCGTTGAACCGGTCGCAATAGGATCCTGGGCAGCGGACCAAATAGAAACACGTGTGTGCCCAACTCCAATATTCTTCTTATACGGGACGACTTCGACGACATCCCCCACCCGTAGTCCCGAATTCCCTTTTTATATTGGACGGCGGGGAATTTCCCTCAACGCCGGGTAGTCCGCAGTCCGTTAGCATAGTTTCAAAATGGAAATTTTGCAGTCTGAAATTTTATATCGTCAGAATCTACGATATTAATATTATGGAACGTTATGAGTGTTGTTCTTCTAAACATAATCACACTTTTTAATAGCCGTAAGGGTATCTCACTATATTGGTTATTTTATACATTCTCTGTATCAGTAAACCATTTTATTTCCTAATATTAGAGGATGCATTCTTTACTCTAAAAAATTATTAATGATAGTACGTTATATGTATATTAAAAGCATAACCACCTAATATATCTAAATCGGTGTCTCGTTTTCATAATACAGTAACCTCTCAAGCTAGTATTTCAAAATAAAATTAATTATACCCGAATAATTCCAGATATTCCTCCAGAAGTCCAACGTATCCTTGGCCACAGAGCGTAAAGAATACACTCGGGTTATCCGAAATTCGCACGATTTCAGATTCCACTCGACGGGAAGGATTAAGTGCATTAATTACAGGGAAATGATGCCGAATTAAAGTAAAGTTAATTTTAAGTCAACGTCCGGGGGACGGGTCCAAAAGCGTAGGTCGAGGTAGATATAATTATCTTTGTTGAGGGAGGTTCCTCTTCGTTTTACTCAATTAATGCTTCCCGGTCCTGGGCTCACCATCGCCGTTAATTGAGGACGCGCAACTTGCTCGCCCGGATACGACCTTTCCGGACAACTAGTGTTGTTACAAGGTTCGTTAAACGACGCTTTGAAATTGACTTCGTCGAGGAGAGTACGGCTTACGGCCGTCCAATAATACAGGAATTTAACCCCAATCGACCTGTCATTATATGTTATTCTATATCTGATTCGCATGAAATTCGTAGTTGTATTTTAAAATTTCTAGGAGAATACCTGATAATTTACTCCATCAATACTTACTGATAGGTCTGCGAAGATAAATAAAACATTATAGAAAGAGTCGTGCACTATTACTATTGCAATTATCGGCGTTGGTGTCGCCTGCATCCAGCCAACAGGAACTAACAAATCATGAGTTAGCCCTTATGTGGCCGAACTGAACGTGTTTTCAATTTAACGAAACAATAAGGTTTCTGTAAGAGCTCTAAGAGATCTAATCTTCTTCGAATCAATATCCCGCCGCAAGTCATCTGCGAGTCCACATACTTATTAATACTCTCACGGAGAACACTCGCCGAATTGGAGAGGACTTGAAATGGAACTCCCGACTCAGGAATCCTCAGTGGGCTTATTTTAAGTATGAAGCGTTAATTATCGACATCCAATCTCTTTAAGCACATATTAGATATTAGTATCTTAGTATATAGCATGTTAGTATATTCTTCTGATGTTTGTGAGACGGTCTCCCTCAGGATCAAATAGGCGAGTTGATATGAAGTCGTTCCCCGGCGTTCTAAACTCAGACGGAGGCTCGTTATTTTATAAATTGTATAATTATTTATAGGAACCGATTGTTTAATGACCGATGGAGAAATTTCAAAACCATTTAAATCCCTCCCAATTATAAATTCCCAATTTTTGTTCCGTAAACAAAGGGGGCCGATTCTGATCAAGGCCGCTCCGGGCGGTTCACCAGGCCGGAAAACAAATAGGGAAAGAAAGCGACCGTGTAAATTTATTGGCTATCGGGTGTCGGCTACGGGCCCCGTTTTAAATTATTTTCACCTCGGTCATTTACTATTCGGACGGCGTCACGGGGGTCCCCTCAACCACCCCAGTCCGCTCAATATTCTAAGCCTCGCCTTATGAGAGACTCCCCCCGCCCCCATCTTCCCAGCCCCTCCCCGTTTAAATGCTAAAAATTACGCTCGGGTTATAAATTTCGTTTTAAGCCCTTCAATTTAAGGGCGAGGGAAAAATATTATAAATAATTACATTAAGTCCTGTTTGCGTGCCGGGCCTTGGGGGCGAATAAGAACGATACATTTTCTGCATTCGTGTCATATTTCGAATCTTCTATCAGTCATTGGAGTAATTTAAGACAAGTATGCAGTTTAAATTGTATGTGTCGTTTGCCTTTCCGCCTACATCAGAGTTTATTCAGGGTCAATTGACTTGTGCGGGGTAATCTGATGCAGAGAACTCTCCGAAGACTCGGAATTGTATAACTCCGAATTGTATTATTTTTGTATTCGGGATAAGTAGATCCCCTCCTTTAATTAATGATCATGTACCACATTACTATCGTTGATGGGCCACGTGTGTCGTTTGTACGTACTGTACATATGTATTGTCTCGTGCTTGTTACCAATGACCTCATTAATACATCTGTTAATTAGTGAATATTCCTCAACTGACAGCAGAGTAGGAATTAAATTTTAGACTGTATGCACGTCCTAATTACGACCCAGGAATCTAAACGTGTTAACTGTATGGGAATAACGGGTGTCTAAAATATTAAAATTAAGGAAACTAATTATGGCTTTTTATCGTTATTACAAGTAAAAGTATCGTCCTGGGGGTTGCCCATCTACTCTGTTACCCTTAACATTAATGAGGGTAACTTGTAACTAGGAAGTATCACCATTCCAGTGATATCAAGAACATATTTTGGGGATTTAGTGATGAAATATTGTGTTACCAAAACAAATCAAGAATAGAAAAAATTCTCCGGCTGCATTGGACTGCAGTGACAATGCACGATACCCCCACTAATGCACTAATTTACGATTCTGTTTTACGTTAGTTATTTATCTTAAATTAAAATTATGGTTATACAAAGGATTTACAAACGACTGAGATTTCGTGATATTAATAAGCGCTCTTAAAACATGCCCACCCGTCACCGAATTGGAGCTCATTGTAGTTGCAGGTGAAATGTCGACCCGACAGAATGGAATTTTCATTAACGAACGTCTCTCCCGGCTTTGGACCGTTCCCATGTTTTGCGTTAGCGTTAATTTGGAATTTCATTGGGCGAAGAGGGCGATATTAAAAACCGGAACGGGAATAAGGTCGAGGGAATATGTCGCAAGGGAATACACGTCGGATGGTTTGAATCGCATTCACCGATGAGGCCATTTCGCGCGAACCCGGAAAAATTGCGAGAAGCGCGGCCTATGCTCGTGACTGCTGAATGAAAATGAATGTACAATTCTTATCGCGGATTAATTCATGTTTCTCGTATAATATGCCAAGAATGACATCTACGCAATACTTTCCATTCTGCGAATTACGATATCACCTAGATTTCAAATTAGGAACCAGAATCACGTCTGGCTTTTGAGCTCTCGGTAATTAATTGAGATCCTTTAAAAATCCCAATTCGAAATTTGTCGATAGAAATATTTTGTATTATCGACGGGCCATATTAAATAGAAGTCCAGGTGGGGCTGCAGCCGCCCCGCCAGCTCTGAATTAAATTAAAAGTTCTTTCAACGGGAGATTAATTGATTTTCGAGACATAAAGGGTCACAACGTTCCGAAGGGGTATTCACCACTATGAAATTTCATTGCACATTTTTTAATCCCTGCCTGAACTTTATTCGAACTTTTTGAACGTATCCTAATTGCATGACTCTCAGGACCGTGGAGAAATGAGGGACTACAATCTTAATGAATATAGGTGATATTCAAATTAATTTTTTTAATTTGAATATTTTAGTTACCGCGACAATTCATGTTCTAGTCTTTTCCTTTATTCGACCGCGGCCAATAAAGATTGGATTATTTATTAGCGTCACCCAGTGGATACGGGTTTGGCGCATTTACATTTATTTTCTAAACTACTATCGGAGCGGACAGCAAAATACAGCAGGCTATAACAAAGTAGGATTAATATTTTATTAATTCAAATTTTAAAATTTCATTTTTATTAACTCGATAAGGGACTCTTTATCTATTAGGTATATCACCTCGCGCGCTCCCCACGGGAGACGGCACTTCTCTGACTGCGTACAGTTTGTGCTCGGAGACCATAGACCAGGACTTAGAAGTCTTATCAGTTCAACGTTGGTGCATGTTAGTGCATCTTGTTTAGAAGACATTCAAGCTTGTCCTCGAATAGTCTGGAGAGGAAGGAACAGTATTGTATGGGGAATTGTGCACAGTCGATATGCGCTTGGAATACGGAAAATCCTCAGAGTTTTCATAATGATTCGTTTACCGTCATAATTTCAAATACCTCTCGAGATTTGCTATTGTCCAAAGCAGCTAATCGAAGAGAACTGATCATCACTTTGGTTTCAAGATGATTAAAAGATAAAGTTTGGGATTTTCCAACCATATGTCAACAGGCTTCTCGGACGACATCGTCCACACTTGTTCGGCGGGCTCGGATTAGCAGTAAAATGGGATATAATCGCGACCGTTTTGTTATCTGACAGGAGGCCGGTCCAGGGGGGGGGGCCCTGGGCCCAGCCCACATGCCCTCTCTCCGCCCGCATCCCTGCTTGCCCAGATAGCCCAATGAATTATCAACTCATTGTTCCCCACGACAATTGCTCGGTGAAGCAGCAAACGGTTCCCCTCTTCTTGGGGCTAATACCGATACAACAGACCTATACAACGAATATTAATAATTTTCCATATCTGATGATTCAGTTATTATTCTTCGCGTATATTGAAATGTTGAGCTGAAAAAGGTTGAAATTGCTGTTCAAGTCAATGATACTCTAAATCTTGCCAAGAATTACCTTTGGAGGAATCTAATTCGTTAGTACTAAGATTAATGGGGGTGGATATTTATCCTCAGAAGGAATAACTATAATTCATAAATAAATATAAGCTGTGCAAGTATCGGGAGTATGATAAAATTGATAGAATTGTTCATCGGTTAGATTACATAAACTGAAACAATAGTGATTTTTGCTTTAAACGACTCGTACCATTCCGACTTCCCGGTCGGCTTCATTCATTGTTCATTGTTCTTTTTCCTCTATAGACAATCTCGCGCTTCATAACTTCCAACATATCCCAAAACAATGGACTAACCGAATACGAATTTCATTAACTGGAAAAAAATTGTAATTTCAGTTTCATCTATAGCGAGATATTAAAATGGTGTATTGTCCGGCGATAATCTTGTAAAATATTCATTTTAAATTCAAATTATTCCGTGATTCGATTATGGCTCCAGTCGGCCATTACCGCTAGCGCCGTTCCCTCTCATAATTTCCATCCGGCCGATTCTGTTGCCCGATTCAAGCGTACAGATGCGCCACTAATGGAAGTTCCGCGATTCATTTTACAAATGGAGACTCAGTCTGACGCAGAGATGAAATTTTAGGATTAAGGGTCCTCGCGGTCCAGCGTTATGTATTCCCTTTATTGAGGTTTTGTAGATTTAAAGGGATTTTTGTTATTCAATTTAAAATGGTGCAAACAGGTAAATTTGAAATTTCATATCTGATAACATTGAGAAAGATTATCCCAGCCTCTTTGAAAACAGGTCCTAAAATATCCGGATATGCTTCTTGTTCTGATCAACACAACAATACATTTTTTTTCTGTTACGCATTAACAGACCGCTTTATCATTGCGTTACGGATTTGCGATTATAAAATGTTACTTTCCGATAGCCATCTTAATGGGTTCCCCATTGTCCTGGACGTCGCCGGCGCCCGATACGGCCCTCCGCCTCATGAATATTACCGCGCGGCAATACTGTTATTCCTTTCAAAGCGTAAACCCCGACATTTTACAGGCCATCCTTATCTGCTATACCCCTTATGTTTCATACTTGGTAGTCTCTTTTAAGCCCCCCCCCCCTCCGCCTCCCTCGCCGTTATCAGATAGCGGCGATAGCGGAGCCGGCCTCGCTTTGTTTAAAAACACGTGGGACTCGTTATTTCAACCGCCGTTATCTGGGCGCGTTAGCAAATTCAAGTTATTACAAGGCCGACGGGGGCGAGCTAATCTTAAAAACGGCCGAGTGGCTTTTCGCCACGAACGTTTAACTTTCGCACATTTTATTTGGCGATCCCCGCGCGTCCCCGCGAACTATGCGTTGTTTTACCAGCCCGATAACAGCATCTGTATAAACACATTCATGATTTGGGATCGAATGAGATGAAAAATTTATTTTAATGATATTTCTCCAGTGTGCACCTGGACTATTTACGTGGTTTAACCCAAACACACGCAGGCATATAAAAACATCAAAAAAGTGTATCCCGTAATCAAAAGTGTATTTCGCCTGTTTTTATTGCCGGGTCACATTGAAACCGGTGTCGATTTTCATCAGGGAATTGTACCTTAGTACAGGAGAGAAACAGGAAAGCCAGGATATGTAGGGGGAATCGATAAGGCGTGAAGTTTTGCGGTCGCGGTTAAGATGTGAACCGGGCCGACCCCAACCCTGTGCCAACTGCCTTCGGTAATTGGCTTGTAATCGCCACACGTGTTACAACGGACAACCTCCTAGACATTTGATAGGTTCGACACGAGCGCGTGCATTTCATTTTATCATTAAAAGTGATTTGCGCAGAAAAATCCGTCTCATGTTTTCCCGTATAAAACCATCTCAAAATATTAATCAAACAATATGTTTTATTAACAGTGATACTATGATTAACTAGACCCTATCGTGCGATATTAAAATGTACAACATGAAAGAAATTCGCCGCGATTCGAACCCGGCTGCCCCAACCATTAAGCTGTTCCATTATTTTGATCAAATTTTACAAAAACCATCATTAATACTTACTCAAAAATCACATGTTTGTAAGAAATGTAATGAAATTTCTTGAGTGCTCACGAGAGTATCAGAAGCTAATAATCAAATAATTTGCAAATGTGATATTACTAAGCTCCGTCTAGTAGGTGGAGTTATTTTTTAAATATTCGACCTACTTTCCGATTAGAACTGGAAAATACCTGGAGCCTAATAATACCCTCTGCGGCGTTAACTGGACCTCAAACGGTGCCAGTTACGCATACCGGAAGGTGGAAGTGGTCTGTTGGGAGTGGTGAAACAAGTTGGATGCTGCCCAGGTCGTCGTCTCGACGGAAGTTTCGGACGCCGGTCTGCCAGAAAGAGACGGAGTTTAAAACAATAATTGGCACCAATTTGCGGCCTCGCCAAAGGACTTCGGACCCTGAAACAGTTCTAATTGAACAGTTTGGTCAGGATTTAACATGGGCCATCAGAAGATCTACAAGAGGACAGAGCGACGAAGTACCGTTAAGTTTCGATGGTGCTTCCAAAGGAAATCTAATGACCATTACTTTCCCCAAACAGTATTTCTCTTCTACCCCCTCTTTTCTGATAATGTATTTTATAATTAATTTTTATTTCCCGGAAATTATGCAATTATTGGCCAACAATAGAAATGATCAACGTACAGCGAATAACCTTTTTTGCACTTTGGCCCAATTATGGGGTTGATAAATATTTACGCTGTTAAAATTGTATAAAGCGGACAAAATACGGTTAAAATTTGGAACGATGAGTACATTTAAATGTCAGAATATATGTGTATTATGTCTGCTGAACATTCCATTTTCAGTGACTCAGGAAACGAGTTGTGTTTATTTCCTACCAAGGCTCACGTCAACTCACACATAAACTCTACACAGAAAGACCACAGAACATGGTCCAGAAATCATTTTCCCACTCATAACGCCACCAATAAACCAATATCAAATGTTTATTTGTAGATTTTAAAAAATTTTGGAAATATATTATTACATTTAATGAAAACGTGCCGAACAAATTAAAAGAACATCGTGAGGCATGTTTCACTCAGACACTGTTTAGCAGAGTAATGTTGTCTGCGGCCGGGGGCTTCGTTAGGCGCGCTAAAAACAATAAACGGAGCCCGGTCTAAAAGATGGACGCTTTTCCCGCGTCGTAAATTCGGCCCAGAGCCCAATTCGTTTTACAGCCCCGATCTCTCCAATGAGCCGCAAGCATTAAACGCAGTTAACTCCGCTCGGATCTAACTGGTTTAGTGCAAGAGCATAGATTTGTCGGCCGAGTAGGGGGGAATCGAAAAAATAAATTGGAGATTTTAATTATTCCAGGAGTTGGTCACTGCAGCAACTGAATACACTTTAATCCTCTACTAAATTTTAGTTGGTTAGGTTTTTCTAATATTGATTGACGATTGGAGTTTATAACATTTAAAACAAGCCAGCTATATCTCTTACGAAATAGGGAATTGTTTCTATCATTCTGAACAAATTTCACTATCTAAATATATTTTCCTTGTTTCCGTATATTATACGGGTCTGGAATGACAATGAATTTAATGCTAAAATTCGTCATTTGTGAAATGGCACAGAAGTATTTTTACCGAAAAGTTGTTATAAAAATTTCGTCTCAACCATTCGTCGAATGGTTTAAGTGTTCATTTATAAATGCGTCTGATTTATTTACTTTTAAGCGATACTCATCTGCTCACAAGGCTGAAAAAATCTTTCACCGTTGCGTCAATATATTAACTGGTCTGGCACAAAGAAGAAAATGGTCCTATCGATTATTAATTTACGAAAGAGGGCTCTGTAAATAATAGACACTGAATTACAATACCATGGGGGAATTAACTGCCCTATACAGTCTCGATATACAGTGGGATAAATGCTCGTCCGCCTTGAAAAATAAAATAAAAGATTTCCTCGACTGAAAAGAAGTTGATACCTACAAAGGAGTTCTCCCCCGGGTAGTGGGGCAGATGTTCAGCCAGGGAAGAGATATCCTGGGTAATTTATGAACTGACGGTCGCTGAAAGCCCAACTGAGGAAAATGAGGTTTTCCTTTCTACGCTATAATGTCGGTGTAAATAACCGCTCGGTTTACTTGATCCCGCGATACGGGGAAAAATTTTTGGACCATGACAGTAAGTATATTACCACGATCAATCTGCCATATGTACAAATGCGAAAATTCAGTTTGATTACCTAAATTTAAATTAAAGATTTTCTGTATTCGAATACTGGAATAATAAGACACTAACTGAAATTTCTTACACTAATTGCAGTAAGGTATAATGAGCGAATTTTAACAAGTTTAATAATATTGATATTGAAAATGGGGAGAAGTTGAAACCGGACAGTTTAGGATGGGACAATATGTATGAGATTCTCGGTGGAAATGTATAATCATTACTGCCTGTATCCATTACCTAATTAACCTCACATGTTGTAAATTAAGTAATATTAATTGGGAGCATTAGATGCAGAAGAGGTTTCTGCAAGTCATTTTCTGTTAAATAGACTGAGTCAACTGTCTCGTCCTGTAATCCTGTCGCATCCTGTAAGGAATGTTATCTTATGTAAGTGTCGCTTTTATTCAAACGCACTCAAGATTCAAATCTCTCTCAAGATGTGTACGTGTGTGTGTGTGTGTTCAATTATTTATGTAAAGTAATAAATTGTCATAAATAAGGAAAACAATGTAGCTATTTATATAGTTGGAGTGTCTCCAGCTGTATCCAGTGGGCTTTTTGGCGCAGGAAAGCGGGAGACGCTTTACTGCTGTTTAATGAAATATTCAACCGGCTTTTACGCTGAATTGTGAGCCGTGAGTTCACCGACAATTGTTAACCGGGGATTTTAATTTTTTACCTCCCGCCAGCCGTGTATTGCGGCAACTCGACACGGGAGTGCGCTCTACCTGCGATGTCAGGAACGGGCTAAAATATTATCCCGCATTGGGATTAATTAAAAACTAACGGATCGTTGAATGGAAAAAGGAAAACTGACACTGTGGCGTTCTATAATTAAATATTTCAATAATATTATAATTTAGAAATGTATTATTAAAATATGTATTATCGTAAAAATAGGTAGTATAAAATATTAGTATTAGTACGCCTTCAAAGTTGGAAAATAATGTTGAAGTATTATTGGTGCATTTAATTTCAATAGTTATGAACGTAGGTTCAGAAACGTCGTTGGTACAATCCTTGCGGGTATATGAAACCTACATGGAATTAGTTTAACATACCTGTTTTGTGGTCTGCGAGGGGTTGGAATACCGTAGATTTTGTTGTCGCTGGTTTGGTCTTTTGCTAGACTGGTTTCGGCCGCTCGCCATCTTAAGTAGCGGTGTTAGTCACTTTTGGCACTTTGGATGTTTTTCGGGCATCCTCACTGCACTGTCGCTGTCGGTGAAAAATTAAGTAAAATAACAAATACTGTGGCCAAAATGGACTGAGGAAGTCCCGGTTTAACATCGTTACCGGTCGAACGGCGCTGATGCACGCCACGCCAAACGGGCCAGTAGTGCGGGCTAGTATAACCGAGGCGCCGTATTACATTAAAATTCAATACGCATTATACGCAGGCAAACACCACAGTACAAGTGACAGTGACGGTGAAGTGAGGATGCCCGGAAAACGTCCAAAGTGCCAACAGTGAGTAACACCGCTACTGAAGATGGCGAGCGGCCGAAACCGGTCTAGCAAAATACCAAACCAGCGAGAGGAGACAGAAACACACAAAATCTACGGTACATGGAATTAGTAACTGTGTACATTGGTGCATTGTGTATATCTCATCATTGTATGTATGGAAGTGTATCTTGATTTTTCCAAACATGATAATAGAGATGAGAATCTAGCCGGATTCAAGAGGATTGAACCATCCGATATTATTTACAGTCGCCTGTCAGATTGTATCTAATCGTCTTTTCCGCGATACGAACGATATTTCAGCAGGACAGGCAATAAACCTAAGTCTCTTTTATATTCCAGATTTGTTTTTGGACAAAGACGGTTCTACTTCTTAGAAAATCAATTTACGAAAAATATGGCATTATTTCAAAACGTTAAAAATATTCACTGCATTTTGTTAAAGGAAGTAGTAAAACAATATAATTTTCAAGACTCAGAAATATAACTAAGATGTAGGCAATAAAATAAAATATCAATAAAAAATAATTGTAACACAATAATTCAATATATTCAATGCATTTCCTGACAATTCTGTAGAGTACAAACCTACAACTAGTTTATATTTTATGCGCAATTGATTGCTGTTAGTGACTATGTTCATACTCACTAAATAGCGTTGGAAAATAAATTATTAATTTATAACGGGGGTGGGAATTAATATGAAAATGATATCAAAAGTGCAAATAACGCGTTTCTGTAGGAATAAATTTCTCATCCACCGTTTTTATCTAGGTCGCAGCATACCGTTCGATAATGCTCGCGGTGACATTTTCACCGGAATACGTACCGATAACCCACTGAACGCAGTTTTGAAATTGGATGTATTAAATGACGTGCGAATATTGAAGTCCCCTCCAATTTCATGCGTGATTGATTTTATTTTCATAAAGGTGGAGTTGAATTTGAAACGCCCCCGAAACGGTTGGATATACTATTTGAATTAAATTCCCGAGCGAATAAAGTTGTTATTTTCTGAAACAACGACGAACAAATTTACATGTATATAAACAAGCGTGCGTCAATTTATTAATAACGGTCGAGTTACAACGATAAAGTATTTTTGTACCGATTGAATAAACAGTTTGCAGTTTTGACAGGATGCATAATTTTGTATTTGTATAATATTACAGTGGATGTTTGGATGTTAAGAATCCAGGTTGTATGCATCGGGACCAAAACAATAGAGGAACTCACAACAAGTGATGAAGTTACTCTTAAAAAATTATACATTAAACTGTAATTAACTTCAAAAAATTATATTTTTTTTTTCAAAAATGGTGGTAAATAAATTGCATTGGAACTTTTTAATTGTTTCCTTATTACCCTTATAGAACACAAAATACCGCAACCACTATTAGTTTAACGTTGAATATTTCCATTCCAATGTCTTCAATTCGTTGTAGTCACTCTTATTGACTAAATTTTGCTTTCTTTTGTAATAAGATTGCGCCAATTTAATTTTTGAACACTTACCTACCCATAGGGCAGGTTTGCTTTAATAACTTGGTAAATATTAAAGGGTGGACGACGGAGGGTTTCGTTTTGTTTTCATACGTAGACCGCTTTCAATAATTCACCGTTGAAACTCCGACTTTCCAGCCCTGTGCGCGGTTCATAACCGCGAAATTTTAATTCCGCACTTGTCCAAACATGACATTCACGTTGCGCAATTATAAAAATTGAACAACTACGATGTTCTCAACCGAAGTACTATAGCGTAAGGGCGCCGTCGTGTTAATAAGTGCGATTTCAACGCACATTTCGCTTATTCTGGAAACGTGTTGGATCCTCCACGTCTTCATAGTATTTCGTTTGTAATGGCTGAGGATCTAAATCGGACCTACGATAACTGTCATAAATAATAAATAAATATTAATTAACAATCATAATAAATATTCATTTATTCCTTCCTGATAAGAAATATTACAAGGATGAGGTACTTGCTAAAATAATTAAATGCGGATATTTGTTGAAAGACAGTTCTATGGAAAGAGTCAGAGCTATTATTTCGGCCTTTCTTTTAATAGTTCGGAGTCGGAAATTCCGCGGCCAGAAAATTCTCAGCTTCATCAGACTAATCGAATTTTACACTGCCAGGGCCACCGGCCCAGCGCCTGCCCATGCTTGGGGGACTAAGCGCAAACTCATTTAACTCTTCGTCCCTTTCGTCAACATTTATTCAACCCCTGATTACTAATTCTTAGACAATTAATTCACCTCCCGCCCCGCCGCCCCCCATCGACGGGGCCCGATCGACTTATCCATATTAATGGTCGGGCCGGGCCAGGGCCGGTTTTCTTCCGCGGCCTTTGTCCCGCCGTCAGAACTCAATTCCGGCAGCCCGAAGAAACTTAACGACCCCGCAGCAGCGGCGATTCAAAAATGGAAAGCAGTTTTAACTTTGTAGAATATCTTTGTACAGAGTTGCATCTTTGGCTCATCATAGTAAACGCTTAATGTATCGACAAGTTTTGAAGCTTTAAGTCGACAATAAAGAATGAAGAATGAGTAATGCTTATGTTCGAATTTTCATACTCCTATCGTCGATAAATCTCGTTTATTTAAGCTGGTCTGACACTGATTTTCTATCTCGTTAAAATTATAATATTTCTTTTATATTTGCTTATATTTCCTTTAATCAAGGCATAAAAACATTATGTAGGCTAATTAATTAATAGCAATACCATTCTTAATTAGTTAAATATAGCTACTGTTCTTTATTTAACGGGTGTGGCCGAATAGTGCGAACAATTGCACTATTATGGGTTGATGGGGGCAATCAGCCCTCATTAGGGAATTTTTCTAGACTGGCACCAGTCTGTTTTGTTACACGCCACTGGCAATTCCCAAGACTGTTAGTTTAATGGGCCCATTTCTAATTATCTTTCCACGTCCGTAGGTTGTCCAACAATGCGCGAGTAATTTTTGGAGGGGGGGCCGAATTTTGAGTAGAATGGCCGGAAAATTGTTAGTATTAAGCATTTATAAATTCACAGGGACTGTGTGCTCGTTATGCGGTTGATTCTACCATCATATGCGTTTCAGGAAGATTGGGAAAAAGACGAGTTAAAAAAATTCTCGATTGTCAAAATGAACAAGTACATTTTAGTACAAGCGTATATAATTAACAGAGTGTATTATCAACAGGCTCAATGCTGACAGGATGTATTATTATTGGGTTTGGCCCCTCAAAGGCTTACGATTCGGAAGAACAAACGATTGCTGTATACAATGTATACAGTAGATGAGGGCGAAACTTTCGGTGAGCTTTTGAAGTTAATGTAAAGGCAGGTGAGGCCATGACCATGACAATAGTCTCTGACAATGATCAAGATCAAGATCTCGTATTTTGTCGTACCCCAGACGGCGGTGCCCTTATTGTTTCCCCCTCCTAATGAGCTGGCCAACTTCTGAAGGCGTGTCGACGTATAGAAAGCGTTTGTCACCTTTGTACATTTCAGAAACATAGCCCAAATTGTGGCTATCTGGAATTGAAACCCATCGGTTGATATATAAATGAAAAGGAGACTACGTTACAGAAACGATTCACCGGAAGACTTTTCCAAACAATATGATTTTCACCTCAGATAGTAAATGGTTCCTATTGTTCAATGTCGGCTAATTACTTTCGATCATTGATATATATTTAGATATATTATCCTAACGAATTTAATTTGCTACTTATCAATGAAATTGGGAAATGATATTTGGGTAATTTTCCCCATTTCACGGTACTTCTGAGAATAATTAAAATATCACAGACAAATTTTTTTGTTATGAAAATTTGAGTTTTATTTATTTAAAAAAATACAGTACATTACAGGAATTTACTGAAAAATCAAATTAATTTTGCAAATAAAATGAATAGATTATTCATCTACATAGTGGTGGGCCAATGAATTTCTACAGTGCAATCAGGGACCATAAATCAGCTTCCCTGACCCGATGCGAAATAGGAAAAAGGATGCGCGAGATTAATCTGAATCCGATATGCAATAAACGCCGTATTTTCTGCTTCCCGTATAATAATATTTATTTCTAGGTAACCACGAGAAAATATTAAATGGGATGTTTTTAATAGCGTGATAATATTATAAGCAATGATTTCGCCACTATAACAAGGAATCAGAGTTAAATTCCTTTTATTGTAGTGAGTGAATTTCAGCTAAATTAATGGAGGAACATGTTATTTCCATGTCCGAAATATTTTATTTCCATAAGTCTATCAATTGGAGTGTGTATTGCAATAAACACGTACTAATGTGCGCGACACCTGGCTCTGCGTACGCGTGCCAAATCCCCTATGTCGACAACCCCGCCAAATTGGTTTCAAATCGATAGCGAATTGAGCGTTTTGGGGCCGATGAAAACGCCCGGCTAATCGCCGGCTGTTTCTGCATTATTAATCGGTATTTAACCCGAACACTCCCTCCCGATGACAACTCAGATTCCTTCGAAATATCAACAGCAATATTGGTCTCTGGAAATTGATTACGCTTCTTTGAATTATATCTGTTTGTTCAAGAGTTGCGGCGATTTAAAACGATTAGTACTGTTGAGGAAGCTTCATGTTATAATAATTTTAAAATATGAAAAAAGCATCGCGTTCTACACCTAATTTTCCCTCCTTTGAAATTATCCCATTTAATTCCGAACGGAGTTTCCTCCGTGGGAAACTTTCGTTATCAATAAACCTATCAAGCAATAATAGCATATAAATTTCATTAGTGTCGTACTATTATGTTTGTGTGTAAAATAAGATATATTATAAAATAAAATAATATATTCTAATATTTCATACTAACAGATATTATAATTTTAATATAATTCTCAAATGAGAAAACAGTTTAATTCCCGAATAGACTGCTTATATATTTGCAGGTTGAATTTTAAAGCGGCATCGTTCAAGTAAGACCCGGCTACGGTTTTTGTATTTCCGAGAGGTGCCGGCGCTACCAGTTAGCGTGAGACCACCAAACCCCTACACCCCCTCAACTCGTCGTTTCAAATAAAAATCCACTTCTGTTCGGTTTCCATTAAAACAGCCCTCTCTAGTCGCACACGCCTCACAAACGCCGCTCGCCCGGGCCCTCTGTCTCGCTACAAAACTCCAACCCTCCCCCCGGAGCTTAATAATAAAAAAAAATGGGCCGCCTTCGAAAAATGCGGCCGGAATTTGCACGGCCGGTTTATGTGTAACGAAGTGCTCCAATTCCACGGTTCTCGCTCCTCGCACTCGATGTTTTACCCTGGGATTTTTCTCTTTATTAAACTGTAAATTTGAATAAATTGCGAATGTACCTCGAGCAGAATTCGGAGCGCGCAATTAAATCATTCGGGCATTTAAAGTATAAATTCGTGTCGTTTACCTGTTTACATTTAATTCACTTAGGTCGATAATTAGAAAACCAACGGGGATTGGACATGTTCTGACTGACGTACATCTGAGCAGTATTCATATTTCTTGGATAGTGAAATCGCCAACGTCTCAGTTGTTCAGAGGGCCGCGTTATACGAAGGGCAGCCAAGATTGGTGCCCATTTGTGGTAAGTGGGTGGAGGGCAGATAAATTGGTGAATGTGGGCGCCGGGCCTATCTCGGGCCGGACCTAAGGACCCCGCTCAGAACGGCCCCTTAAGAGCCCGCCGAGATCCTTCCAACGCGATTAGCCCCCAGAGGAAATTGCTATTAATCACTGTATCTGGTTTAATTAGAATCTATTATTAAGGCCGTAGCTATGGCAATTCGGTCGAAGAGAAACCCCGGTATACTGCCTGTAGAATTTCCAACCGATTTCATTATGTTAATCGGGGAAAACAAAAAGTCAATTTGTAAAGAGAACGTTCATTTTTTTATTTTTTCATCGCCCTTTCTTAGGGCCCCTTAGGGTTGAGTAGTTGATATAGTAATAAATAGGGAGTCTCCATTATGTCTTTCTACTCACGAAAGTGTCCTTTTCAATTACCGATCGTATTGCTAATGACGATTATATCTGGGTTTTTGTTCCATATTTGTTATGGCGATTAAGTCAATAAATTAAATCTATTACGAAACGTTATCTTGAATTCCAGACAAGCTAATCGGATTATTGAACCGTTTCAGAAAAAATTAGCTACGATTATCGCAATATCACCCTTCCATTAGACAGTACTCGGGATTCAAGTCAGATAGCACTTAAACCAAAATAAATCTGGCAATTCCCAAGCAATGTAGAGACATATTATTGCATTGTGTATAACTGAAACACCCTCAATTTCGTCTACTCTTAAGACACCTCTTAAATAAATAAACCACCCTTAAGAGAGAACTTTTAGAGGAAGATATTGATGAGCTGATGTTATACTTATAAATATACTATTTCTCTAGAACTTTCTGTAAAGATTCCAATTCCGAGGCATTGCGATTATTTAATAAAAAGATTATATAAATAATCCCGTTACTTAATATGGAATACGACACGTGAAATGGTAAAATAAGGAGTGTTCTCAGAGGCTACCGGTTAATTCGTCGGTTTGGAGGAGCGGTAGGTATTATTCCTCAGAAGTATAATAAATAATTCCCGCTTTTAAAAAATAGCCTTTTAAAACAGCTCCGGGCACTCTTTTCAGAGATAGCTCGGTCGGTGGCGGTGACTTGTGGAGGGGAGGGGTCACTTCTTTTGGGCGAAGGGGTAAGGGGTAGTTGGGTCTGTTATCTCGACTGTGAGACTGTGGGTGTGAGCCCTCCTCCTCCTACCCGGTACAAAGCCGCGCAAAATATGGTAATTTCCTGCCGCTTTGAACCACCTTAGCCCCCGGCCAGATAAGGAAATCCTATAACAAGACGTTTTTCGCCCTTCCAGCCCCCCTACAACCCCCTTTGATTCGACAGATCTCCCCCGTCCCCGCCGCTACCGCCCCAACCTTCTTTTTTTTTTCAAGTCCTACTATTAAACCAATTATCCAAACGCGATTCGGATCCTCTCTGAGACCCCCTACCCCCGGGGCCTCTGAACTGAACTCTGAAATGTTTCTGACTGGCCAGTAATAGCGTCATCATATTTCAATTCCCTGATAGCCCAAATTGTCCTAATGATTCTGACAAGCCTTACATCTGTTTAAAGTAAATGTCCTAACAAAAGACCTACACTTAAGGATAAATCAGGGAATAATTTATGAGACTGTGAATTACACCTCATGCCATTTGGAATTAGGTATGTGGGTTCGGTCTTCGTGTCCAAGTAGAAAGGTATTAAAATATTTCAAAATAAAATTAAACTGTGTTATAATGTGTACATGACTCAGCTGATAACATTTCCGTATGATAAAATGTTTAAGATGTTCTACTGAACAAAAATCCCTGAAATTTGATATTTTTATCTCCTGAAAAATGTATAGAAATAAAATGAATACTAAATTTTATCCGCTAGCCTCAATGTTTTGTCAAGTTTTTTTTTCTCAGAATTAAAACCAGATAAAAGTGAGCTACATTCGAATACCTGATCTGCCGACAACTGGCCGGCTGCAATCGGGTTTCATTAACCGGCGAATCCAACTTGAAACTCGTACTTTGTTTTAAGCTCCCGTCCTGTAGGTCGAGTGGACACGTTTAATTAAGTTGGACTTAATATACAACGCCGTGCTGGAATCTTATTGCAACCACTCACCGTTTTAATACTACCAGCCAATGCTACCGGCACATGAACGGCAACGGATACTCACCTGAAATCACAATAGAAGAATTAGATCGGTTATATTTGCCATAACACCTTAGTATATGTTTTAATATATATTACAGAAATTATGTTCTCAAGATATAAGAATTTATCAAATTCAATAGTTCGTTGGATGAGAGAAACCATTAATAAATCGACCGAGTTGTAAACAATTCTGAAACGAATTGAAACCAACAATGGAAAACTCGCAATTAAATATGTCATTTAATATCATCAAGGGATGTGAAATGTCCTTGCAACATTGCATCGTTTTGAATCCTTTCAGAATATTTACAAACAACAAGGACGAAGACATTATATCGCATTAATTCAAGTGAACACTGATGTTTAGTTTCAGATTTCAATAACAATTTGCGATCAAAAATTCAATTTTAAACGCAGAACAGTTTGAAATGAGTTAAGAGAGGAACAGTAATGCAAATTATCAGAGAAAACACCTCATTTTGCTGAGACCAGCACCAGACGTAATTAACTGCACAGCGCCGATACCAACCAGCAATACACATCCTTATTGTCTGTTTTGCATCAAAGGCGCCGTTTCATTTACTTTGAACCGTCGGCTCTGCGCTAGCGTCTATTTGACTCCGCGTGCTGTACGAAATTTGTGAGCCAATCTACATGAACCGATTTCGTGGTTTATTGAAAGGTAATCAATTAAGGAATTAAATTACTAACGAAAATTATTTATAAATAAAATAAAATTTACTTTTCACCAAATTTACAGTCTTAGATTATGAACGGAAAACAGAAATATATCCCAGGGCTTGGAAAATATTTTTCCTGAACGATATTTTATATGGATTGGCGTAAAAAATAGGATTTTTTATTGATTCAATAGTTTGGCATATATGATAGTAATACTCTCACTACTGCCTAACGTCATATACTTTAAGCGGAGAAAACACGTAACATGAAATGAATTTTGAATAATTACTCTTAAAGGAATGTTATCTCATTATTCCAAATTTCAGTAAAATTATAGTAGCCAAAATTTCATTTATAATTAGACTAGATATTGTTATATCCTTATTATAATGTAAAACACATTAGCATTAAAAGATAAATATATTTCGTTATATAAATATGGTCTGTGTACTCATGATGTTGATGGTTAAATTCATAATAAGTATTGATTGTACAGTATTTACTTTTCATTGGATATTGCCGGCATAATTTCATCTCGAACCATTTATTAACTTATTACTAACACATAGCTGGGGAAATTAATAATAAACTTTTCTAATAAAAGCCCCTCCCACTTCCCTGAGTGCGTTCGTTAAACTGGGAGAGAAATATGAAAGTCAAAACTTCCGGTAAGTAGCTGCTGTTGTGTTTGCGAGACTTCTCTGGCTCCGTTCCGATAAAACTCTTACTGTGCAAGCAATATTTTCCGCCGGCAGTGGTTACGATCCCGAATCTGTCGTTTATGTAGTCCAACGTGAGTACTCATACGAGGTTGTTTCAAGTCGAATAAACTGATGAGGGCCTAACCACATAAAATATACCCTTCTGCTTCGATTGTATTTGTTTATAGACAACTTATCGTATGCGAGAGCACTACGTTTGTTTCATTCCATTATTTTTCTTCTATATATTTTTGGCTAGATTTTCATATATTCGTTTACTTTTTTCTTCATTCTGGGCTTATGACGCGCAACGGTTTACGTGACATAACATTATTTATATTAATATGTTTTGAACATATATCAGCAATGATAATCTAACCCGTGTCTTTATTCATATCGAGGTTATTGTCATACCCCTTGAGTATTTATTCTAACACAGTAATTATATTTTTATTAAAGTATGCCCTAAGTAGAACACGTGGATTAAGACGGGTTAATGAATATTAAAGAGGATTAATGTTGATTATGTCGGATTAAGGTGGATTACGAACGGATTAAACTAGATTATGAACTTAAGATTAAGAACGGAGTAAGGTGGATTAAATTAAGGTGGATTAAGATTAAGATTAAGATTAAGGTGGATTAAGGTGGATTAATGTGGATTAAGCTGGATTAAGGTGGATTGTTTTATTAAGGTGGTATAACGTAAATTGTAATAGATTGTAAAGTGTGATTTAAACTCCAAAATGTTCTCCAGATTCCCAGACGGTTTGTAGTACGGGGACATTTCTGATGGCGTGGCGCCGGTTGTGTGAATAGCGAAAATAATTGCCGGTTTCAACAAACGTAGGGACTGCGGTTTAACGAGGGGCGGTCGGAGGCAGAACGGGGAAATATGCAGGCAGCTCCGCGGTAAAAGTTTCTGGAATTTTTAAAATGCGACAAGATGAGGAAAGGGATTCCTAGGCGGCCGCGAATTTCTCCCCCGTGCCGAGCGCTCAAAGCCTTTCAAACGCCGGCTGAAAAATCTCCGACTGTTTCACATTTGAATTCAGCCCTGTAACAATTTTGCGCTCTGACCCTGGCTTTGATTCCCTTTTCTTTTCTTTAATTTCCCACCGAACTCTGTCCGTTAATTGACGAAATAATGGTTTAAGGAATTCATTCACGAGGGCGAGGCGGCTTGTAATTGGCCCCCGTACACGCCAAAGAATGATACCGCGATTGAAAATTCATGAGAATTCTTGTCGACATTCTCCTCTGGAAACTTTGCAAAATAATGGGACACCGTGGGACCCGAGAATTCTGAAAATTCCTTTTTGCATATCCGATGTTTAGTAGTCGACCTGGACAACCCTCCTTCCAGTTTCTCGTGTACAACTTCCCTCAGCACAATGCTTCAATCCGACCATCTTCTGAGAAGTGGTTTAATTAAATATTTATTACGGATGTACTGAAATATAATATTCTTCAGCTCTAAATCACATACAACTTGAATAAAACTCGCTGAAATATGAGACCGATTATTAACCACCTGGATCCGCCCATAACATTAAACACGGCCATGTAGTAATTATCAGGGTATTAGGACAAATAAAAAACCTGCGATCAATTTTCCTCATTTTCTTTTTGACTACCACTGCCTAAATTAATTAATTGGTTTCTTTTCAAGGGTACAAACGCTGATGTAAATACACCGAAAATAAGATAAACTGTTAACCTGTTGAATTTACTTCATCTACTAAGTATAACGGAGAAACAATTAAGATAAAAAACCTTCCACAGTTGTATTTATATATTTAAATATATTTAAAGGTTGATTATGCAATAAATAAAACAGAAAAAATGTTTTCCCAAATGTCCACACCATATCTTATTATTTCACATCCGTATGTTTTAATTTTCTGGATTATTCTTATTTGTCCTTCCTTCTCCAGCAAAATAAATGAACCAACAATATCGATTCGCATTTCAATACAAACCGGTCCCAATTATGTTGATTCGACTCTACCGGTTCGAATTTTGACGATTTGACGCTTGACAATTAAGCCTAACCAAGCAGTTCGTTACGTGCCCACGCCACTTCTTTATTTTTTATCCAAACTTTATTTTACGCTCATTCTAAAAAACAATAGCTAACGAATGGTAAATGGCGATTTACATTCAGGGCATATATTTTGTGCCCAGTTAAGCCCTTTGTTCAGTATTACGGCGTGAATTGGGAATTATTTTCAACACAGAATATTGGAATGAAACCAGAGCCCGGTCTAAAATTCACACAAATATGCCAGGTCAGAATATTTGAAAATATAGTCCGGCTCCAGGTAAATGCCTGTAAATAAAATGTGTTCTACTCGCGAATGTATATAATAAATTCGTGAAATTATCACGATGTAGCTTACAGTCTCGTTTTTTCGATTTATATGATTAAATTATAATACATTCAAAAATATTATGGTCTAATTTTCTGTAATAACATTTACTTATGAATCATTGAATATGAATGGAATTACGATCCAGATATTAATATATAAGAGAATACTGAATCGAGATCCAGATTAGTAATTCATAAACAAAGTGAGATTTATTCCTGTTTCAAATATATATAATTTTAAAACGTCGAGTTACATAAAACAATCTGGTTTAATGAAACAAATGTTTGGAGGGAAATATGCAAGTCCAAACAAGTGAAATCAATTTCTATATCCCTCACGTTAAATGTACTGTTCCTATAAGTTCTGCGTCCAAAACATTCTGTTTTCAATAGCTCCAGATATTTAATAGAGACGTAATTTCCTTCCCTTGCTGTATTACTTTTCCCCTTTTCAATTACAGAAGACGCAGGTGGTGAACACCATTCTTTAGCCCCGAAAGGTTGACTGAACACAACCTATACTTTCAGACGATTCTTTAGAGATCTATTGGGGTACTGGTTCATTACAGGAATTAAAAGTTCTAGTTCTAGTTCTACATAACTATTGTTAATTTTTGATCGATTAAGGTAGATTAGGACGGATTAAGGCGAATTAAAGTGGATTAACGTGTTTTAATGTGGACATATGCGGATTAAGATATCATTAAGGTGGATTAAAGTAGATTAAGAACGGATCAAGAAGAATTAAGTAGGATTAAAGCTAAGAACTGATTAAGGTGGTTTAAGAACGAATACGATTACGGCTATACAACTTTGTTTTATCTTATTCCAACGTGATATTAACATTGAATGATATTTATATGAATTTATTATTAGGAAATTAAACCAGTGTTCTATTACAGGACCTACAAGTGAGAGGAAAATATTCATACATCACTTCAAATTCCCCTTTCTAAACCTGTTTCCAGAAACTAAAATAAACTCGTCAATTCGGATATAAGAATCAAATGGATATACCATTTAGAGCTGTAATTTTCTTACTAGTGAATCTATACGCCCTATTATTATTCACGATTAGAGCCGCGAAATTGAAGCTTCCCATTTGGATACCATTAGGTACCTTATGTATTCCCTGTCACGCGCCTGCATCACAACTGTGTAATTAATGATTTCCGGAACATGGGGATAGTGTTCGAGAGCCATACTGGATTGTATTAACGATCGAATTAACGAACCGCCGGCATGCCAGCAGAAGCCGTAGAGAAACCCCGGCCCCGCCTGAAACCTGAGCGGGTGACGCGGCAATTTCGTATTCGAGGAATCGCGAACCTACCGTGTAGCAGGAGTAGAGGCCTCGTTTGAGCTAAAAAACCGGAAAATTATATCCGTCTTAAGCTCGGGACAAGAAATTGTTAATTTCATTGCCAGGGATTATTTGGATCTGGGAAGCGGACCCCTTTGTTGTGAACCGGCCCCGGTTAGCATTCAATTCAATTAGCCCGGGTTGAAAATTTCTTTGAAAATGCTTTGCGTTTAAAATATATTACTTTTATCATTTTTTGCGTCATGTTGAATCCTTTAAATTAAACAGAATATTTTAAATAGTCTATATTTATAATATAATGAGAGATAATAATAGGAGATGCAGGCATATTAGACGTTTTGACTGTATTTTTCACAGTAAATTCATTGTGTACAGTTCATATAATTATAGAATATATGATAATTTATTAAGTGTAAAAATCGCATTAAAATTGATAGTAAAACTGGGAGGTTTCTGTACTTATTTTAATTTTAATATTTAATTTAAAAGGATTGTTGGATAACTGTTTTAATATTTTCTTCTAATACAATGTGTTAATTATGAAAATGCGTGTTCGATTATACAGGAATGAAGCGCATAAAATTTAATCGGTGTTACAAATTTTATTAACTTGGACAACATCGATTGAAACATTTTGGCCTACTGAAATTTAAAGGAAAATTATGCAAAATCAATGTTGGAAAACGATGATGAGTGCGAGCCATCATTTAAGTGGCGGGATGCGATAGGAAGTGAGCGTAATCCTAAACGACGCTGTCCATTTTTACCCTGTCGTTTTTAGCCCTATGAGAACAAGTAAAACAAAAATTATGGTCTAAAACGGGAGAGCGGACGCAGACATTGAGCCGGGACCTGTTGACAGTGCCAGTGGGAAAAAGCGGACAGAAAAACTAGTATTTAACGTTGCCCATTACTAAGCTAAGCGGTCTTTATGAATATTTCACTTGTTCATACTTTCATCAGAATTCGAATTGCGTACAAAACTTCATTTTGGTTTTCCACATATACGGCGGCCAAAATTAGTAATAAATTGATGCCTAATAAAACAGAAGTTTTGTTAAACTGTAATCGTGTGGTTCTTTATTGCCGAAGAATTCCTCCTGTTCGTTAACATAAACCATTTCTATAATATTTTCTTAAGGTCTGAGAGGTAAATTTTTTGTTCAGTGTACACTTTAGGAAAAAATTGAACCGGTCTAAAGACAGATAATTGTATTCTTTCAAATTCGCGCTCCCCCACCTCGATTCAGTGTCACCAACACGAAAGCTATTTTATGGGTCGGGGTGCCCGCGCCTAATGCGGGTGTGTAGGGCAAAAGTTAAATAAGAAGAGGCGAAGGCTCGGATACCATTTCTCGGAATTAAATCGGTGAATGGGCTCGAGATATAGCCCCGTTGCAAATGATGTGGGGGGGGAACCATCCCTTAATGACCCGCCTCATTACTGAGGGAGGCCGCACACAACGCCCGGTACCCCGGTCGCACTCCTAGCGCTAATATTATTTAGCATTAGAGTTTAAATAGACAAACAAAATATTTACACTTTAATGAGGCCCGATTAACAAGTTTATCTGTATTTTTGAACAGTGCGCTCTTTACGATGTGCACTTTCATGGGGCTTATAAAAGGCTAAAATGTAATCCGAACTTACTGATTGGATTATTACAGCTTCTGGTTTAGTACCAGGTTTAGACCGGGTACAAGTCCAACGTTTAAGGCTACGTGATTCGGCCAAAATTAATAGTCGTGTCTCGGGACAGGAGGAGTAAGTGGAAGTAGGAGCACCGCAGGATCTATCGATTTTGCATAATGGTCGCTTTTAAACTTTAAGTAAGGGCTATTAACCACCGCGCCCCCCCCCTTTACCCACTCGTGGCCTTAACCGGAAGTAAAGACTACCCCTCCAGGGTTGTACGCACACCGAGGCAGACTCTGGAGCACATAACGGTTTCGAAGGATGGGGCCCCGACCTAGCTACAGCTAATGGCGGGTTAGTGGCAACCACTGTGCCCCAACTCACTTACCAGTCGGAGATCCCACCCCCTCAACCCACCCCTAAAACTCTACAAGAAGAACCGTTTAATAATTCGTATGAATTAATACTAATGCATTGCCTAAATTAACAAAAATCCCCCACGATAAGAAACTGGATTAGAGCTATACCGGCAACTGAAACTGTATAATATAAATCTGAGAAATTTGAATTCCATTTATATGTTTATTTGTTGTGTAACCTGGAATCTCAGGTTATTTATACCTGAGAGTAAACCCCTGTAGTGTAAGCTCTTGTTCTGCGATTTGAGCCAGGGATTTGTCGCTATACTGCGGCTACCAAGGCAACGACAATAAAACTATGCACGTGGAAGATAAAACTTGTAAAGGGGCCGATGAGGACCGGCAATAAAAGTGAACTGGATCTCTCTCGAGCAGGAGTAGACCTTTGGTCGGTCCTTTATTATGCCCCAGTTGTTACCCGCATTTCATTTCTGCCCCCCCCTCACCAGGAAACGCTTCCCGTATTCGGCGAAGGCTCCTTCCGCCCTGATCGTCCCCGGGTCAAGTGTACATCCTCCGTACTTGTATCCTTCCCCTCACTTAAATTTCTTCGGCCCGGCCGTATTCAGACTCTTTTTTTCTCCTTTATTCCTTCTTTCTTTTATTTTTATTATGCATGCCTCTCAAGTTACGGGCTGGGGTTACCGTCCGAATAACCTACCTTCCTGTAGACTGAGGATAATTCCACTTTAGGGGATGCGGAAAGAATTGAGTTGAACAACCAGTGCTTCTCCACATTGTTCCCTAAACGAGAAACCTTTTACAACAGAGTTAAACTGTAAAATGGCTTAAAACACATTCTGAAGTTAATTTATATTCGAATGGATTATTTAAATAGTTTGAACATAAAAGAAATATCGTTTAATTTAATTGGTCGGGCGAATAATAATATTTTACAATTTCGAATCGAGCCATTTGTGTTTAACGGGAAAGGCACCGGTTTGGTTTCCGCAATTTTCGACCTCTCCAAGTAAATTCCGGCATTCATTAAGCTAATTGTGTTTGTCGTTTAGGTTTGCAATGTGTACCTCTTCCGTGAGACAGAGAGTCGGAGACCTTGGCAATTAATATTGAGCTTGTTTCTGCGATCGTTAATAAGCCCACAATTGGAAGTGAAAATTCCGTGCAGGCTGCCTCAGCAGCGTGCCACTACTGCCGGAAGCGCTATTCCAGAATCAGTTAATTTCTTGATTGAATTAAACGTTACCGAATCAGAAGGATCAATGTAGGTTGTCAATCATTTATTTACTTATTACGAGATATATCTTTAACAGTGTTACGGCAAGTAAGAAATTTTAATGATGCGGATATTGGTTAAGAATTTATTTTTTGAAGGATAAAGGTAGTCACAGAATTTATCCTATATTTTATATTTTTCATATAACTTCTTGTCTCTAGTAAAACATTATTTTTATCTGCATTATGCTCTTTATTGAAATTTTCTGTTATTAGGGGAACAAAAAATTATTTTTGCTGGAAGACATACTTATTTAGTTCATTATATATGAAATGTAATAATGTATGAATGGACATTACAGGAAGCTTTTTTCTAGATGTAAGACGTCTCTGTCCAATACGCCAAGGGGAAACGGATCCGGAGACAGAACCTAATCCGATGGGAATAGGGGAATGGATGTACTCTGCTGAACAAATACAGATTCTTTTTTAATAAAACGGATACCAAATATTGTCTGGGGGGCGTGTACCGGCGGCGGGGGCGATAGAAAACGGGAACGGAGTCGGAACGTGGCAGGAAAAACCGCCGGAACTCAATAGGTTTGTAGCCGAGGACAGATACGAAAGATAAATATGGTCCTCCATGTAATTCGCCGTCTCCACCTGTATCCCCTCCGGCTATGTAGAGACCATTCCCAGGAGTCCTCGATGTCAACCGGCACGGCTTTTAAAAAACCAATCTATTTAAAAATCAATTTATTTTAGGTAGGCCCGAATTTAAATTATTTTTAGCATCAAATACATAATGAAATGTCTTCAGCCCATTTGATAATTCTTAAGGTTAAATAAAAGCCACCTTCAGAGATCAAATATACCAGATTTGCATATACTGCTGGTATTGGCATGGCTGTAAGTTATTGGTCTAATACTCGACAGTATTCTAAGATATGACTTACGGCCTTTTGCTCCTGTCAGAATTTAACAAGTGGCCCTTGGTATTTATCCTTTATTATTTAATTAATACTTATATTTGAGTCTTTATAGTCTCAAAAAATAATTTCAATGATTATAATTTACGTCATTTTATTTTAACACGTTCAATAAAATTATTAGTATATATAGGAAAAAATATTGATTGTAAGTGTTGTATATGAACACTTATTATATACATCAAATCATTTATTTAGTTTTCAAATTTACATGAATATTTCACACAGACAATCTCTTTCTGTCTGTATCCTGATAACAAGACCTCTTTAAAGAAATAATAGTCCCCTAGCAGCAAATGAATACACACAGGCATTTTTGAAAATCAGTTTACCCAGTTGATTTCATCTTCGAGTCCCTTCTTCTCGAATATTGTACTTGAACGAGTAAAGATTGACCGACGGGCGGTACATCCACAATTTTCCGGTGCGAAGGTGTGACGGTTGAATCCTCGGCCAAATCCAATTTTCGCGATGGTCGGACCCCTTCGGCACTTGAGATGGGGCAGTTTCCGCAGAAGAGAGAGAGAGAGAGAGAGAACCGAGTTCTCTCCCTCTCACCAACTTTAGGTGGGGCCCTCTGGAAACACCCGGCCGATGCTGATTGGGCAAATAAAATCTGACCGAACTCCCGGGGTTCCGGTAGCACAGAATTGAGGGGATGTGTATTGTTCAAATCGCTTTGTATAATTTGTAATATTAGTAAAACTGTGGGTAATTTACCATTGAAATGTTAAGCACTTAAAAAAAATGTGTATATACATTTAAGCTAATCGAATGATTCGAATTTTAATTCACTGCTTTGAACTTGTGCAAAAACCATAAATTGGGCCTTCGATTAAAAATAAAATGTAAGACCATAATTTTTCAAAGAATTCAATTTTCCCGTAAACCATATAGCGAATGTAATTTACAAAAAAATATTAATTGCGGGTCGCAGAATCGACTTTCAAAGAAACTTTTTAAAAGGTTTAAGCAAGCTTTTAAAAACCTTTGTTTGCGAGAATGGAGAGAATTGCGAAAGAATGCTTTAGTTCGCTGAGCCGACGGGCCGGGGTCGGAAACCTTTATTAAACACTAAAACCGAGTTACATATATATACATTTAGAAAAATGTCGGCGCGGGATTAAAATTGGAGGCAAGGCTGAAGCTAAGTAAAACTAACTTAGAACAAAATTATTTAAGATTTTCAGATTAACAGAGACCTCGTAATTATAGCTTGTATAAATTCAAGATTTCTTTTAACTTAATGAAACTACTGCTATAAAAAAACGAAATTATCCCCAAATCTATGTAGTTGACAAGATTTTTAATTATAATAAACCTATGAAAAGCAAATTCCACTTGAGACTTAAAGGTGTTTTAAGCTTATTAAATAATAGAATACTTAAAACACATAGAGTTAATAAGACATTACGCTAAGGTCAAGTTTAAGTCGCTAATAGATTTACGATATTTTTCATAAAAAACGAAGTATATTTAATTCTGATACTAATGGAAAGGTTATAGGGTTATCAATCATGAGATGCTCTGACTTAATTACATGATAGCGGCTCTCAGATCAATTCCTCGGTGGGAGAATGCTGCCAGAACTGATTTATTAAAGTGTCAAGTCCATACAAGATGTTCCGTCTGGCGGGAGGCGTTGGGGGGGGGGTAAGGTAGCGAGAATTGTGATCGGGCTAACACCTTGGGCTGATGAGATGTCGGTATGTAATGAGTTGTCTGGAGTTGGGTAATCGGATTCAATGGGAGAGTGGGGCCCAGTTCTAATATTGCCCCTCTTGGCCTTCCCACCAGCCGCCTCATCAATATTCCGTTCACGCTCGGGGATTGGATTTAGATATTAAGCCTTACCAGCCCCAATCTAAGTATCCGGATACAACATTTGTACACGCGACGGCCTTTTCGCTATGGTATCGGTCGTTCAATATGACCGGGTTTATTTGTGAAATGCTAGTCTCTAACCACCCATTGTTAACGTACAGTTTTTTCTACCTTCATCGCTCATTCGCTGTTCTATCCCCTATTTATAAATTCCTTAATTAGTTATTGGGATATTGGCGCTGCACTGTTACTGCGACGTTCTGAAAAGTTGCCGACAATGGCGGTCAGTTGAAACCTTAGCATAAATTTGGTACTAGCATAATAAAAAATCGGCGAACTATACTACCCTGAGGAGTGATACTGATTGAACATCTGTCCTTTCATTTACACCTTCATGATCAATGTTCAGGCTTTTCAACCTGGCTGGATCCGATGTGCACAGATACTATTACGCGAAACATAAATACGGCAGCCGTCTAAATTTGCGTGATTTAATTGAAAATCATCCAACGTTATGGGAATTTATGTGTCATTCCGCAAGGGTTTATAGTCCACACTAATCCACTTTCGCTTCGGGTCCTGCCACGCTAACAGTTTAAACAGGGCCCAAATTTAACGCTACCTTCTTCTTGCCCAATTCGGTGCCGCAGAAAGCGAAACGAACGGCCCAATGAATCTTTTCGGTAAAAAGAAAGAAAATTACCGCCCGTAAATTATTGGCGCCGCATTCATTTTCCTGTCCCAAAACAGGTTAGGGAAAGTTTTCATGTTTGTCTTATCGGGGAGACAGTCATTAACCCCATCGCGTGCCAGTATCGTTGTCTCAAAAGATCTCTTCATTGGCTTTAATTTGCTTAAACTTTGTTTTGGGCGCCATATCATTTTCTCTTTTTTTTTTCTTTTGTTAGGATCCGTTGAATAAATTTCAACTCCTTTCCCCCGAAAGAGTAATGAATTTTCGTGTTTTTCGAACGCAGTATGTTATGAAAGTACAATCCCTCGACGGTCGTTTGCCCGTAGTGCTGACTTTATTTTCTACCTCCTATTTTGACAGTTTGTGTTTGTTCTATGTATATAAAAGTTCACATATAGATGCAGGTATATAGGTATATGTTGACGCGCTATCATTATGTACAAATATTGCATATTCGTTCCTTTAAATTCCGCCACAACTAAAAATTAGCCACATATTTCTTAAATAATTCTGTAGGCTGATGGATATATTATTGTTATCTGAGCTTTAGAATAATAATACCAGTTCCTGCCAAATCACCCTAAATGGGAAAGAAAGTTTTATTTACGTCCCTTCAAACGGCCTAAGTTCAGTGCTTAAAACTAAGAATAATCGACAGATATCCGATTTCACCATAACAGGGGGACTTCTTACACCTCGGTAAACGCGTGCGGTCATTACCGGTCCAGAGAGGATTCGTTTTGAGCAGCGAAAACCTGAGGATTTATCAAAACTCATAAATTCTCCTCGCCCATAAAATCAGGGCCCATTAGCGGCTCGATAATTCCGGTCGTTATTTCCGAAATTAGCCCCCGAACGGGTTCCACAAATCTTTCGCTCGATTAGGGCTTTTGTTCTCGAGCACCTCACTTCATTCTGCCCACTTGCGATCCGCCGACGTCGGCGCTATTTCATACCCCGTTTCTACCCCGAAAGGCAGACATTAGAACGACAGAGGCCCACAGCTCGAGCCAAAACGCACAATTAGAAATACGTTTTAGCAATTATATACGCCAGTGACAGCCCATTTCCCTGTAAAATTTAGGCGGGCTTCTTTTCACTAATTATGATCAAAATTTGAAAGAGGAACATCGCTAAATAAGCATAAATTAAATATTTACACACACGTCACCTTCAGCATTGGTCCCTAACGCACTGACCCGGGTATGTTACTACAATCATATTACAAGCTGTTAGCAATATATTGCTATATTTTTATTTTTAAAATATTAATATTTAATATTGTACTTGATGTACATAATTTTTGTAGTCCCATGAGCAATCATTTTTGTAAAACCTATGCGTTTCGATAATTGTAGTACCGAGTTCCTAAATAACTGAAATATATTATATTTAAAGCCTCTTCTTCAAAACAACCTATCTAGTAGCACAACATGTGTAAATAACAGTTTCAAGGTAGTTCGGGGATAAACTCTTATGAAACTGCCTCTAGTAAACTCACATAACATTGGAACCCACTTCGACTATGGAGGCAAATCCTCTTTCAGCGTTTCGAAAGACTCCCTTCCGCCCCCCGTATATTGGCACTTGGGGGGCTTCATAACCCGGCACAAGCCCGGGGGAATCAATGAGCGATTGTGAACACAAATAGTACTTAATATCGCGCCCAACCACTCATCGTGTCACACTTTCTGCTTTCATCAAAATAACACCTCTGTTAAATTCATTTCTAAGTTGTACTAGTATTAAAATTGCAATATTAAAATTAAAAACGTAGAAACAATATGTGAACAAATGAGAGACTAAAGAACTGGCATACTCTAATACCAAATCTTGTGATTCCTACAGGTGTGACAACCTGGAAAATAAATATAAATATTAAGATATTAAGATAGTCATCGGCCCTTAGGTTTTTCAATAGGTTGCAACTTACTAACATGGCGCACCTGTTAGTCTGCAAGTAGGTCTACGCTAATGGAACCCGTAGCGACGAGGTGCGTTGGCTCGCGGTCGGGGCGGTCGACAACATAAGGCGTTGTACAAGCGCCTGAAGGAAATTGGCCCATTTCCTTTTCATTTAGCTTTAAAAACTCACCCACTCAACCCTTTTATGGAGATAACCAGTCCCGGGGACAACAATCAAGCAGGGGTACAGCCTGAAAATTGCCCGTCTCCGCGGAATTTCGAAGAAAAGTGTTTATTAAATTCTGTGTTCCCCAATTTCCGTAATTATGATGCACCAACTCGTTTCAAAACAGAACTGTCGAATTCGCTGTGTTTTTGAGAAGATACATAGTTTGGATTATATGAATTTATTCGAAATAATAATTCCGCTTCTCTGTTGTGGAGTCAAGTCAAGAGGGAATATTTAAATACCGAGCACTAAACTGGAAAGTATAATCCCGTAATTTCTACCGTAAATTTCGAAATATTTTCATCCCCAGGTTGGGTATCTCTGAAGATTTATATTTCTCATTTCTCCCCCCAAGAAATCTCTATCTCGTTTTACGGCCGTACCGCATCCACCCCGCAATCGTTTACTACAACGGTTCGGGCCCCGTCCCCTCCACCCCTTTTCAACCGGGATCGTCGGTCTATAAAAAAGGCATTGTTGTGCGTTTGGAGGATATTCCTTTTGATACTCGCGTGTACAACTGTAGGCGAGTAGCGTATCATTTTTCGTTATGAAAAATTGGACAGAATACAATATATTTTTATTGTCATTATTCGCGAATATTAAATTTCAGTTCAGAATTGGTACTACTTATGTACTCTATTCGCTTACTAATTCTGAAGATTCAGCTTCAGTATTCTGCAATTTAGTGGTATGTCGGATTTATTTTTGTTATTATTTTGTTATTATTTCAAAGGAGATCAATATATTTTAAAAACTAAGAGTTACTGCAATTATCTAATTCCTATAAATATATACCTGTATGGCGTTATTTTTCGTATTTACTTTAATTTAATCATTATTATTTGGAGTAGAAGAGTAAGCCCATTAGGTCCTGCCGTTTAATGGACAGGGCCGTCGAGCGGAGCCAAAGGCGATAAACCTCTCTCCCTCAGGAGGTGCCTGTGAAAAAGAAAGAGAGTTTATCTGAATTAGTATAATGTTGGGGCGGCCCGCTTTTCGGGGTTTGCCGGCTCCCAGCAGTTAATCACCGTCCCGGTTGAGCTCCAAGTCAAAGAAACTTGTCCCGGTAAAGGGAAAAAGTGATTATTTAGAAGAGGGGTGCGGTGGGGTCGCCGGTCCCCGGCTCAATGCTGGATTGTTGGCTGGCTCGGTGCGTGCCCCACTGTAGAACTCGTCTTACTTCTTGCTTTCGAAGTTGCGGTGTGGGTTTCACCTGTACCGAAGCCGGATTTATGGCCCCCTGTGAGCCTGCAAGTTTTTCAATTTACCGCCCACTGTCCCGGCTGTTATTTTTTATTCCATATTTACACACGTCGCAAAGGGACCGAACGATACATTTCTTGGGTCTAAGGGGACAAACAGGTGCCCAGTAATGGGCTGCAGAGATATTTTTTTTTAAATAGAGCATTTTTGTGTTTTAATTAAATATATGTCCTAATTTTTACGTGGTCGATATTATTACAATGTTCAGAATTATCGTATCTTTTATCTTTAACCGACATACAGTACATAGTAATTTCTTAAGTAGCAGCATATTTTTATATTGTGTTACATATAATAACAAATTACAAATTTGTTCGAAAAGACAAATTGACAAATTGGTGTACACATTCTACGTTTATTTATTCTGCACTTCCTTTAATTATAGATTATTCTATATATTGTGTTTTGGACGTGTTTCTGCAAAAACTGAGATGACACCTGAATATACAAATACCAATCGACGCTAGGATAGTTCGGATGTGTCACTTTTTATGAGGGTGTGGTTGTGGTCTGCATTCATAGAATGACACCTTCACTTTTGAGTTATGTGATAAATGGTTATTCAAAATAAATTCAGTTGAAAAATGTTATTAATTTATACTCGTACAGAGCAACACTAATGGCCATCCAATTAACATTTAATGTGGGGAAATTATCTTTTCCTCTGCTAGAAACGCACAAAGATACCATTGTCTTCGGCCTTCAAATTATTTCCGGAAGTCCAACTGAAGTTTTGTAACTTAAGCTATTTTTACTGAGAATTACGGGGTTTAATAAGCCGGCTAAAAGTCTAAGGCTTACTCCACTCCAAGTTTCCTTCTGGTGCTGAGTACAGTTGCTCATCCCTCTCAAGGAAAAGTCCTTGTTACTAGCAGAACTTTTAATTTAAGGAGGGGATTTATAATACTAGGTTTTAGAACTAGTATCATTTATTTCTGTTATTCCCGTTTTATTAATATATAAAAAGGAAGCCGTGAAATATTTTTCAGTAAACAGACAATTCAGTTTACGAAATCAATCATTTCTAGGGTGATTTGGTTTATGTTACAAAATCTTTAAAAGTCTGCCCTCGAATAGTAACTAAAGGTATTGTCTACAGTTTATAAGGAACAAAATAATGAGATCTACTATACCGTTTCTAGCCCATTTTAATACTTGGTTGACAAAAGGTTTGTGTGAAAATAAGATTTGTGGATCGAGCCATTAACCAATTTTCTTCCAAATGAAACATAACAACAATGCATTAGATATATTGCTGTATATTTTTGAGTATCGAAAAAATTCATTATTCAGTAACGTGGTGGGCAACAAATCGGGATTTTTTGTTTGTTTGTTCATTGTATTAAAAGCCTTCTTTTTCGCCATAGATGTGGATCTAATGAAGGGCGTAAAAAAAGTCAAAACAGGGGCAAGTGGCCGAGGGCTGTTGAGGGGCCTAATGCATAGTCAAGCAGGAGCCCTACCAACTGGGACTGCCCTACCGAGCAAGAAACCCACTCGCCCAAAGCACAACGTCTCCTCTTTAATGGCCGCTCATTTTATGTCTATACCGTCGATGCTACCAGCGCTCCATTGGCTCGCTCATAAATCAAATATAATTTTTCTGGATAAACGAAATTTTCTGCATTGGATTCTGAGCATTATAAAAGAAAATAAGGTAACAAAGACAGAATGCAGTATAATTTCGACACTGTTACTTCTTAATATTCATATAACCTGAAAATGTATGTTTTTACCGCGTGAACATAATTCAACGTTATAAATACATGACGTGAGCTATCCGAGTCTGATTTCAACATGTTTACTTAATTCGTCACAGTCGGGCATTGTTGAGAATGTTCATCCGCAACGACTTTTTGAAAATTTTAGTTCACGCCACTGCGATACGCTCTTTGAATATTTGAATAGATCTCGCGTCTGGAGCATTAAAACAATAACACGGACCGACTGTTGCCAAGAAGAAATATTACATAATAATGCCTCAGAACGTGGGGGTGGGGAGAGAAATTGGACTCAACGCTTTTTATGAATATGCCAACACAATTACTGTTTTAATGATGGAACTATTTAAATTGGTATCTATTTTTTTTTAAAGCGGCCGGGTGAACATCGACACAAAAACAATTCGGATGTTTAAAGAATGTAACATAACGCCAAAAACCTCCTTGCCCTTAATAAATTCATATAATAATCTATTGCCATAAAATAATTCCGAGAACGCGATGGTCTGAAATACTGTAATTGTTAAAAACAGTAAAATCATATAAATACAAATTTCAAAATTAAAATTTCTTTTTAGAGAGAAAAAAATTTGTCTCTAATCGCACACTATGTAAAAGCGCCGTCCATTAATTGACAACATTAAAATATATTGCTATATTTAGAAAAAAGGAGGGCATTCAATTGGAAACCTCTAAAAACTTATTATTTTCAATTGAATAGCACAATGAGGTTCGCAAATTGCATTCGTAGTAAGAATCAAAATCAATTAAGGTTCTATTATCCCTTACTTTGGCCCGAATTCAATTCCTATTAAATAGGCCATAAAGGGTGACCATTGTAAGCGTTAATAGTTATTCTACAGAGGGCTAGGCCAAGTTTAAGGTTCGAGGTTCTCCTTCAAGATTCATTTAATAACAACAGTGCTGTGTGTGCATTAGGAAACGTTGTGGTATATACCCCCCTGTTTTTTATGTCGTGGCAAACGACAAACGGTTCGAAGGGGCCAAACTCGTTTCATCCTTCTGCTGTGACATGGGAGATTTTATTGAATTTCCTTCAAAGGGGAGATTGGCTTTCGGGCAAGCCGGGATAGAGGGGAGGGAGAGGATTGGCCGCTCTGGTAGATACGAGAAGGATCCTGCTGGCTCCTGATGATTTCCAGTCGGCCGACTCCTGATTGTTTAGTGCGAGATATGTCTTGCTTAAAGAACCAATTGGGCATGGGCCCATTTTATTTTGGGACAGGTTCGAAACAGTGCTCCCATTATTTTGATGTATACCACACCGTCCTCTACATTCAATGTCTCTTACTCATTGTCTTAACATCCTGATTTATTAATTGTCGGTGAGCCGATATTCTAAAGGTACTAAAATATTTATATTGGAGCTATAAGCAGAATATAGTATAGGTGACTTACGCATATATAAATCATATATATTTAAACGTACTTTTCTCTCTCCGTCATTGTTTTTACGTGAGGTTGACACATCTATTATAGCACATTTTCTGTTTAATAAATTAGTCATAAGTTCTTTCAGTCAACTGCTTTCTTACAAAGTATTCCTACAAATAAAAAATTCTTTAATAAGATAAAATTATTCTCTGCCAATTAAATCTATTTATTTATTATCTATTCAAGTTCAAAATAAGAATGAACACTTTTATACTATTCCGTCGTTCCTTCGGAATTTATTTGCCCACGGCAATAAACATTTTATTAGTTTTTAAAAAATACCAACGCGACTGTTCGAATCCAGCCGATCAATAGCCGAAATTATTTTCTGCCCCGGAAACGGATTGCCCTCTCGGTTTATTTAGAGTGCCGGCATCGAAAAATACACCGGAATACCTAAAAGATTAGGATCGGCAGGCTCGAAGGCCTCCACCCACATTCCAATCAGCCCCTCTACCCTTTTCTCTTCTGGCCCCCTTCAAACAACCCCTCTCTCAATTTATCTCATCGCTATATTTCCTCCATTTCAGACTGATGAAACTGAAATGAGTCCGTTTCGGGAATTGATATCCTCGGACAAGAACTCTCCCCTTCCGTCTACCGTCGAACGACCTCCCGAAACTGGGATCCGGGTCCATTATTAGCTAATGCTACCGATTTTTCATGTTTAATGCAACTCCACTGTGTGGTTGAAACGAAGTAAGGAAACACTAATTGAATTCATACAGTGCAGGAAATTTACTACCAATGGATATATCATCCCACATTATATTCAGTCCTTTCTTGAGTAGAAGAGATTCGCACAGATTATCCTTTCATAATAAGAAAACGTGTTGCAAGTTTCAAGTGAAAATAGATTTAACTATATATTTACGATCGTTTTAAAACGGTCTCTTAGTGCGCCATTATCCTAAATACTCGGACTTTTTTTTAGAATAATAAAAGTCAGTTTCCATAAACGATTTCCGGCTGCCAAGTCTAATAAACTTTATATAGCTTTATGATGATAGTCGAGTTTGTCGGGTCATGAAAGGGGGATCGCTGTAGAGTAATTGCAGTGGAAAAATAAATTGAAGTAATGAATTCTATGAGTTATTCAGTATTTTTGAAAATATATTTGTCTAATTTGATAACGATGTATGTACTTGAATGTTGCCCAACAATGCAGGGGCCGGTTTGGTTGTCTGTGGTGGTTCGGAATACGCGAACCAGGTAGTTTTCAGCTAGCGGCGGCTCGTTGTGAAAGATTAATGTCCACTTTGATTATTCATTCTTAATTATATCTTCGTAGGCATTGTTCTCGGTATAAATGGGAGTCTGCATTAACTCGAGCCTAATGGATTTCTGGGCATTGTTCCGCAAGGGCGTGTAGCTCTCGATTTTTCCAGGCCCCACTACAACAGGCCCGCACCCTATTTCCATATTAATCAGAGTTCGTGGTAGATGATTCCTGTCGGGAGACAAAAGATTTTCATAAAGAACCTTTCTTAGTTTCGGGCAATATGTGTCATATTTCCTATCCATGATATTTATGCATATTAAAACAGTTTACTACATAATTTCGGCACAGAAAGGCAATAAGAATGGAGTGATAATACTGTCAGCATGCTTACCTCGGTGTATTACTAATAGAATTCTACAGTCTGAGATGTTTGTTATTATATTCCAAACACTAGAGCGACTTACTTATATTGACTTACTGTCCGATTTTTATGATACCCGCTAAATTCAGCTAGAATTCATTTACCTTTTTAGACGGGAAATCATTACAATTGTTGTATTATGAAACCTTTAATTCTGCGACTGAGACTATTTATTTTAAATTTCGAAATTGCTACCGCCCCCGCCCTTCTTGCTGGGGGAAGTACTGCGAGCTCTGTTTCCTCACAAACCGAATACTAAGGGGTGGAAGTCATTTTGCTTCCGGCCGGGCATGTTGCTCCACTTCGTCGTCGGGGAATTGCGGTCTCGCACATGACTGGACCCGTAAACCTGTGGGTCGGGGGCGGCGGCGTCACCGCCACCGGAGGCGGCCGCCCCCGCCCCCGCCCACGACTATCACATTTCATACGTCTCTAAAAGCCCGTCCGAGAAGAAGTTGGATCTCTCGACGCCTCACTTACTTATCCGGCGAATGGCTCCGCAACAAAAGCCGAGGGGGATTTTCCTGGGCGAGTTTACACGCACATTTCGCCGCCACCCCTCCGCTGTAACCATTGTACGGGCACCGCCTGCCGGCATTATACTTCACGGGCATGTCAGGATCAGTGCCCTTCTCACTTTTTATGCCGACGTCAACCCGGATTCGGCATTCAAAAAGGGAATTTTTGCTTTAACTTCAAATATTAAAAACATATACTCAATGACGGCTAAGCTTAATTAAACGTAATAAGTAAACGGATGTCAATCCTTCTTGCCATACGCAGCAGAATATTAAAAATAGGTATTGGCACGACAATCGGGCCAATTCAGTGATAAAGCCATTATACAATATAAGAGGGCGGAAGCCACACCGGCTCTTTGTAGGATAAATCATACGCTTTTAATTATCATCACAAATCATGTGTATTTTGATTGTATTAGCTGTTATTCAGGAACTGAAGTAGAAAAAAAAGATTAATAATAAATCGGATTTTGTGTTACAATTAGACCCACATTACTGATTAATTTAGGCGTATTACTAAATTCTAGAGGTGTCTCTCCAAAATAGTTGACGAAACCTAGGAATGAAACACTTACTTTAATAAGCTCAAGGATTGTATGCTTTAATTTTGATCTAGTCATTTGGAAGGACCATTGATTTATACTAACGAATTTGGAGAAAAGGTGGAGCCGTAGCATGCGATCAAGTTATGTAGGGCCGGTAAATTCCCCGCCAGATAACCATTTCGGAAGGGGGCGCCTCTTAACAACTTAAGGCGGTTGAATCGAGTCCTGTCTCGGAGGTGGGACTGTTGTTGGGCCAACAACAGTTTTCGCCCGCTTCAGGCCGGCAGGTATACCGTCGGCCCAACGGGGCGTGAAGCGGACGGCTTTTGAAGTGGATGTAAGTTTTCCGGCAAGGTGGCGGGCCCGGGAAACTGCTCTCTGAACAGTGGCCCCAAGCTCCGGGCGAATTTCCGCCGACCAATCCCCGCACCGTCCCCGTACTTTCTGCTCCCCATTTATTTTAAAGAAAAGCTGTTCCACCGCGGAAAATTAGGCCCCGAATTTAATTTGGCCCAGCCGTTTAAACAAGGAAAACTTCACGTTAGGACGGAACTCGGGCATTAAACCAATTTACAAATGAGTTGGCCTCCCTGATTTTACACTGGCAAATTGTTTCCACCAGTTGTCATGGCTGTGCGATATAAAGGTTTGTGGAAATCCAATTGAGAACCACAATTAATTTCCCTTTTCGTATTTCGTATCTTCAATTAGAAGAAACGTCAGTAAGCGAAAATATCATATATTTCTAATGAGCCACCGCGGATAATATTTTTAATTTCTCCGTTGAGTTTCAGCATTAATCGGAGCCAAAGAGTTCGATTAACAAAAATTACCTGTATTCAGTAAAAAAATAAAGGTTCATCATTTATGAACGAATTGGAAATGCACAGTTAATTAATTGTCAGATAAAAATTATCCTTTGGGAGCAATTTCCTCAGAAAGAATGAACTGCTGAAGCAACCTGTTGAAGGCGTCCATTCTTAACTAATTCAACTAAATTCAAATTTGCAATAGTGGAAACCGTTCCTTCTGTGGACATCGAAGATCGCTATTGATTTGAAACTAATAAATCTCTTCCAACTTATTTACACACAAAAGATAACTTGGACATTCTGTGCTGTAATTATAAAAGTTTATACTGCAAAATACGTCGAATTTTTGGATTTAAATGGCAGTTTTTATTTTGGAACATTGGTTTTTCCTTTTTCAAGGGCGGCCTACCACACTTATTCTGGTAGAGAGCTTGCGTCAAGCACAGTGACTCGGCGTTTCATTAACTTAATGAAAGGAGGCACCTCTCGCACAATTAGGCCTTAATTTAATTCACCGGCAAGGCTAAACAATGAAGCTGAAACGAAAAGTCGAAGGAAGACGAAACTCAGACAGGCACCACTGCGACTTTTGTCTTAGGAGTGTTTAAAATAGTATAAAGGATATTGGCTTGGATATAGAAATTACAGACTTCCATCCTAAATTGCTTCGGTATGTACACCAATTTTCAATTCTCCCGAGGAATAGATTCAGTTAGGAAAAATGCACTTCAAATAGACAGAAATAGCTTCTTTTGTCAGATCATATTATAAATTGGAACAGTAGCATGGGCAATTCTAATACATTATAGCAATAATAAACTGGAAAAGTAATGAACAATTTTATATACAATTTATCGTTGTTATAAACCTATAAATATCATAATCAGAAAATAGTAGTAATAGTCAAATAGAATTTCTATAGTGATTTTTCCTCTCTACCCCAGGTTAAAGCAGCATTAGGAGGTGGGACAATGAGCAGGCAGAATGAAAAAGGGGACTTAAGGCCATAAAGCGCGCCAAATTAATCGCGTCTTCGTTAATCCCTTTATTAACAGATAAGAAAAGAGCCAAACAAAGCAACGGATAAAGTAATCCAAAACAGCTGGCAACACTTTAGAGCTTCTCTTTTAATTCCTTTTTTCTAAACTACCGTAAATTGTACCCCACTGGATCCCGGGCGATGTGCAGATGTTAGCGCCACTATTAAAACGAATTATCACTTTTTCCAAGTCATGCAGTGCTTAAATGTAATGTAGTATGGAGGGCGGGTAATGTATATGAACGAAATCAGTCAATGTAAATATGACAACCAGAATAGTGAAAAAAATATATCAGTAATTTTTGTATGTCCTGTGAGTGCCTACATTATTATATACAAGTTTTTAATATCAATAATATTTTTAAATTAAATAAGGGAATCTGCATTTCAATATTGCACAGAAGTAATGATGGTAATATATGGGTACCGATCAATTAGCTCTAATGTTGTCAAACCAAACTTTAACTTGAGTATCTTAGATTTTAAAGGACCGGTATAACTTCAGGCTCCAAAGCTTGGAATCAGTTATAAACCTCCAATTTATTTTCCGTAATCTCGTTTCGGGAAACGTAAATTTTAAACTTCTTCGAAGTTATTTGCACAATTTCCGCGTTGAAACCAATTGGCAGTTTAACGGACGGCTTCGGGCGGGAGCCGTAACAAAGTGAAATGGCCGAGTAACAAAGTTTGGGCTGCAGGTGTCAGTTCGCCCCCCACCGCCACTAGCACTTGGGCCCATCTCGTTTGTTTCGAGACAAGAAGTAATTTTCTGAAAACGGGTAAAACCCGAGCCCGCGGTCGTTAGAACTTAACAAAAGAATGGGGGGCGGTAGGGCCCCACCACCGGCCCATTGTGGGGGCGGGTTTGCACTCGGGCCCTTTGCCTCTCACCGAACGGCCGGCCGACCGAGGGCCCTTCAACAATTTTCCGGCTAACACCGCCGGTCTAATTAAAGGGAGGACATCTATTCAAGTCCCCTTCTGAAAAGCTCACGGAAAATGAAATAAATCCGGCACCTTCGATCATTTGGATTAACTTCAAATACAATCGTATATTTTTTATGACTGCAAAATCAATGAAAGCCTTTTGGCCCAACGTGAATGCATTCTTATTGAAACGGTACTGTCGCTGTAATTTATAATCTACAGTATACCTGCGAGTATAAATCTTAACATGAAATCTGTTTTCGACAGGGGCCCTGGGAGTAGTTCGGAGATAACGCCTGTTCGTTAGCAGGGACGGCCTCCGTTCCCGAGGGTGTACTTTCCCGGCGACCGGCCGATTGCCAAAAACTCAAACTGTGCACATTACCCAGTTGCATTACTCGGTCAGTTGTGGAGGCGGACGGGGGCGGTCCAAAGGGGGTCGGGGTCGGGGCCGGGGCGGACCCAATAAACGATTGGCGGCTCACAATAGCCCCGGCCGGAACAATGCCGGCCGACAATGGCCCGGCTACGCCAACTATGAAATACACCGGGCTTTAGCGAATCATCGGCCGGCCCTAGCTTTTGTTGCGTCCGGATAAATACTAATTACAAGCCGGCCAGGAGTTATATCATTGTCAAATGAAGCCGGGGATTAAGAATAATTTATGAGATTGCACCCGTTTGGCCAGTCGTCGATATCGTTCCAACTAGTAAAATGGGCCCACGTTTTGACAATAATAAATCACTTAAAAGGAGCCACAATACGAAGTGAAAATTAAATGCAATTCTTCCTGAAATTTCACGACTTGGGTCACATTTTTGTGTTACCTTGATCCTACCCCCATATGCGACTCAAAAGAACAGACCTCAACCGCAAATTTGGACTGCTGAAACCTCTTTTGAAAAAGACATAAAAACTGACAGTAGACAACAAACTTACAATATACAAATCAATTTTAATACCGACATGGACTTACGGAATAGAGCTATGGGGTTCCGCTAAGAAATCCAACATCGCCCGCATCCAGAGATTCCAATCAAAAGTCCTTCGTACCATCCTTAATGCTCCCCGGTATGTTTCTAACCGAACAATCCATAATGACCTCAACATACCGACAGTCGACGAAGTCGCAAAATCACACTCCCTTAAATTCCATCCCCGCCTCTCTCCACATCCAAATCCACTCGTTCAGTCCCTTTCCTCTGTTTCCCATCCATTATCTCCCCCGCGACGGCTCAAACGCCACTGGCCCAGAGATCATCTTAGCCCGAAGCCATAAGCTGTTCATGTGGAAAAAGTGCCATCATTGGGTGGTCTCTTTTATCGAGACATTCATGTGAAAAGAAAACACTCATCAGTTGTACCCATAACCATACGAAGTTGATTGTACAAAAAATAAAAAAGGTTAAAAAAAACCTTCATCCTATTCAAAATCATTATATCATGCTACCTTATCTTGCTATGTTATAAATAGATTAAACATATTTATACATTTTTTAACAATCGATTTTCTCCTAATTTCATTAGGTCTAAAGTGGTATTTCTCAGTCTTTATACTTAGAGGCTAATAACGTCTTATATCGAGAATCCCAGGTACTGATATCGATACTACAGGAAGTGTAAAATGAGAATCGGGCACAAGTCCGTTTGACGCAGTTGGCCCAATCGTGCTGCGGACTTCTGAGTATTGGAAGCCGGCTGCGTGGCCGCCGTCAGAAGTAAGTCCGGAACGTGGCCCGGCCCGACCCTAATTCGGACCGGATCGGTCCAGATTATACAACGGATCGGAAACAGATTAGCGCGCTAACCGAATATTAATGTCCTGGGGCCCAATTAAACCCGGTCGGCGGCAAGAAATTCGTCATTCGGCCCGAGATTTATTTCGGTCACGCCAACTCCAACAACTACTATGACTACTATTGACTCGGTAAATAAATTCGATAATTTACGGCCGATTAATAGCTGGCTGTGTGTATCGGGGGCCGAATACTAATATTCTGCCGGATAGCGGGCTCGTATTTAATCGCGTATCTAAAATTTAGAGTCGCAAAGATTCGGTGAACGTTCGTGTCGGTGAGACTCCGAAATTAATTACTGTTCGGTGTAAATTATGGGAGTTATACAATTTCGATTCTACATCTATATCACGGCGATAAAGTAAATGAATAATGCCAATAATGATACTAGTCCTGAATAATGAATTAAGCTGTATCATGAATAATAATTAAACCATTACGGCGTTAAAGTTTCTTTTCACTATACTGCCGAGCCTCGAGTACTTAGTGCGTTCGAGCTCTTCGTAACGAATTCGGTGTTCGGAATATAGTTCACTAATACTATAACATGGAAAAACACTACTGGCCTTTAACTGAAAGTGAAAGCACGTGAAAAGAGAGCTCTTACTGTCCAAATTGAAAAGGGTTTTGCGGGAGTTGTAACTCTGCAGAATCGAACCAGCTTGGATGGCAAACTTCGTAATTAATTGGACGTAAAGGAGTTGAGGGGTTGGGGCGAAGGGCTCCTGTCCGTATCTCTACTTTTATTTACAGGGACGTCTCGGCGTACGCTGAGCCTGCCGGCCGCGTCCAATCGTTATTCGGTTTGAATCAAACAAAATTGGCTTGAATTAAAACTGATTTGCATTGAGACCGAATTAATCCCGCACGCCGGAGACTCTTGACCCGATGGCCCATTGAGACCATTTAGAATTTTCCCTTACATACGTGTAAACGTTCATTGAATAAAAGTTTTAGCAGATAGTTAAATGAAGAACTGCGTTGCTTTGTGAGATAAAGAAATAAATATATTTGCCGTAATTCATATACCTTGATTTTCAAAAAATATAAGGTTTCTCGTAATTATTTTCTACGCCATAAATACAGAATAGAATAGTGAAATTTAAATCTAAAATTACATTACAACATATTTTCTTGACATTGAAACGCCTATCCGATTTCCAGTTTCATTTTAATATTTATTTTAGGTGTGTTTTAAATTATTTTTTAAGTGGGTGTAGTTTAACTAGTACATAACTTAATTGAGTAAGGCTGTGCCATACTTCATTTGGGAGCGCTTTGTAATACATCACATATTTTTACTTTGAAATGTTTACAATTTGACCACTGGTATGCCGTTGGTTATCAGTTAGATATTATAGAATCATATAACTAAAAAATCCTGTTGAGGCTAGGTAACTCTAAGTTTATCCGGTTTTTTTTTCGTGCACAGTACCGCAGTCCTCTCTGTACATTTTTTATTCGTTACTCTTTTGATCCAATGATAAAGGCAGTTAGCGCGGCCCCTGAAAACAGCATACCTACCTCCTTGTAATCAGATAGACTGTGGACCGGTCTTGTTAGAGACCGGCATTAAAGCATAGCCCGGTTATGTACAAATGCTCTCTTTTTCCCTACCTCACCCCTTCAGTATAACCAAGTCCCAATTAATCAACCTTCCTCTTTACATCTCTCTCTCTCTCTCTCTCCCTCTCCCTCTCCCTCTCTCTCTCTCTCTCTCTCTCTCTCCTTTTTATTTAACCAGAGCGTTTTTATACGGGCAAAAGGGACAGTTAGGGGCCCCGGGGTATGTTCTGCCTTATCGATCCCAGCGCCCCCTCACAACACTCTCGGTGATTGAGTACCTGTGTCCGCGCGGGGCCCAACGCTAAGTCCTGAATAATGAAACGGCATGCATTATTCGTCCAGAAAACAAAACCGATCATATCCCAATTCCCATCCGGGAGATAGAGACGATTTTACAGAATTATACAAAACAAATATTTAATGCCAATTCCGCCTGAGCTTCGAAATCAGATCTAACCTGGGGATGCACGCGATACAAGTATTACTTGAGAATGTATTATTCAAAGCTCCTGTCTCGCGCCATCATATTCGGTTGTATTCCGTCCATAAATTAGTGAGGCTCCTACGCAAACGGAGAATCCTGACACCATTTCACCTTATAAGTGATAGGAGAAACCTGTCTAGCATAGCACCGAATCAGCGAAGTTTTGAAGAATGTTTAAATGAAAAAAGGCTTAAATTACTTATTCGGATTTGGTCATTACAGTTTGCAGCATAAAGTGGATATTAATGTTAATGTTGTTAGTTGGACCGGCTTCTTTTACTTTTTTTTTAATTCCAATTTTATAATGTCGCCATTCCGCGGTGTTGGGTCGTCCCTGAGAGACTAGGGCTCGTAGCTGGAAATCGTTTTCCAATTTTCGTTCCCTTTAAAGCGTCCATTATTTCAATGGTCCTAAAAAGGGCTCTTGAAAAGACCTCCCCTCTTCCACCACAACTCCTCTCGCTTGCTTCTACGATCCACTCGTCCACCCACGCCCGTCCGAGTTCTCCAACCCGGCACCATCATCGTCATTCCAGAAAATCAGTATTCGTACCTAATGTTTTCTTTACTTGCGGATTTTACAATTTACAACATTATTAAATAATTATAAGTAATTATCAATTACGTGAATGGAATCCTATCTTTGATGTCTGTTGAAATATACATAAATTTGTTACGCAAAAATAATCAAGAAACTAAAGCTTTCTGTTGCCCCGAGTAACGGTTTTTGTTGATATTTTACTACAGTTCCCCTCCCCACAGTATAACTCATGACGCAAATCGAATTCATTTATATATAAATATAAATTATTTATTTAAACACTTTTACTTTTCTGGGTAGCTATATCGATTTATATATTATAATAACAGAACAATTCACCTGTGAAATATGTGATTGGAGGAGTTTGCATTATTTATAATTACTGTTTATTGAAGGGGAAACTTTTGCATGTATTCCCGAAATATTCCTACAGATGAATAAACGGTCATATCGTTTTTGTGTTTGTATTATTTTCGAGGAAAGGCTATTTAAAGTTCGGGCCCGGGCCCCGTATCTGGGCGGGTTTCGGGGGTCTCCCCGAAGTCCTGTTCAAAATGTATTCCTAAACAACGTTACTTCGGCGCTAATGCCCCGCAAAGCCCTTTAATAAACCCATAAATTTGGGGGCTTACGATGATAAACAGCTCGGATCCCTGAGTCTAACCGCGTGGGGGAGGGAAAAAAGCCTGTGCAATCTTCCTTCTTTTGAATTTCGTTGCGAGTTTCCATTGTACTTAACGTGGCTAAATATGAAATACGATCCACTTTTCATGTCCAGTTAAAAGTCATGAACTGTAGAAGGCTTAGGTTTGTGTTACAAGTACACCTAAACATGCTGTTTTAAATGGAATACTTGACCTTGGTATAGGTTAAAGATCAGTAAACCATTATGGCTTCATATCCTTTACAAGTAATTAATTGAATGATGGAATTTTCTTCCATACGAACGGTCGGATCTTGCAGGATTCTTTCATGGAGTACCGAGCGAGTACAAAGATCTGCATTTTGGTTTTCTAGTACACCCTAAAGGAATCTGGATTAAAATTCCGACTTTATTTTCGGTCTCATCAGAGACGCGATATCAACCGGTTTGGTGTCGGAAAAATGGTCGGGTTTAATAAGGCGGAGCGAGAACCGGGCGAATATTACATTGTAAGGGATATCGGAAAAGTGATCGTCTTCCTAGCCGGGTCCTCAACACGGCCCGATTGAGCTTCGGTGTTCTATTCTTGAATAAACCTTCTTCGGGCGCCTAATGCCGTATATAATCTATCCGGTGAAATAAATTGCTACCCAGCAATCAAATTATTATTCTAATAGTTGATATGTTGTTGTGAACGAGCTTCAGAATTACACCGATATATGTATAATGTGGTACACATACACTTATGTGGTAATAATGTCCATATGTTGGTTTATGATATACAAATAATAAAATATAAGACTTTCTTGTGCCTTAAAAATAACAATGAGTGAATGATTGATTTTCCTGTCCATTTTTTATATCGTGTTGAGGATGCCGAAAGATTTCACTCTTTAATATTCCTTTTTGAAAAATTTGAATTCTTAAAACACAATGGCGTAGCCTTTTAACGTAAAAATTTATTTCTCTTAATATAACTCTATATAAACACAGCCGTTCTGCAGGATGGGGGTCTATTATTTGAAAGATCAAATTTTAATTTGAATAAAGTACAACGAACGAATTTCCCTTGTTTCAGTTTATCATGAATCTATTGTTGAGGCTATGTAACTAATGTGACAGTTGTACTAAGAACAGCACATTCCAATTTCCTGTTATGGTTTCGAAAGTGCGGGTGGATTGGTGTGGCGACTGGTGGGGGTGATATACAGGTGGTGAGCCGCAGCTTTCCGCGGCTAAAACACCGGATTCTGGCCCCGTTCCGTCTCCGGCCCTGGTCGGCCATTGTCTGGGACTTTATTAGCCCGGCTGGCAACAGTCTGTCGCCAAGCAACAGGGACCCCTTAACCACCCCATCCCACCCCCTGAACACGTTATTTACTGCTCCTTCACAGCCAACCTGCTGCGGACTCCCGATTAATAACTCACGGACTCACGGCTCTCCCGAGTCGGTTAACCGAAGGACTGATCCGTGTAATCGGTTAGCCGAGTTTAACCGAACCTTATAATTTATTCAGATAGACCGTCGTCAAATTTGGCCCCGTAGACGCGTCGCAGTTATTAATGTAAATCGGACGACGAAATTAGGTAATTTCTATGTCGTCACAAGGGCCCGACCGCTAACACCGGTGAATTAATTCTTGTTCACAATAATATACCATCAACATGTTAATCCAAGTATCGAATTGAGAGGTAATTTCACAATTATATCTTAGATCAACTTCGCTGACAGATATACCTCGTTCGTCGATCCCTTTAAAATTTATATACATTTCTATACTATACAGAAATATCGACATACATATTTTCCCTAAATACGAAATGTGTTAATTTGAATAATGAGGGATAGTTCGGCACTGCAATACTTAATGCAACAAATTCTATCCCGCCACGAAAGTGCGAATGGTGAGGTTCCAGGAATTTGGTTATTTGCAACAAATAACTGAATAGATTAATGGTAATATTAGGGGTCGGGAGAACGTTAGAGACGTCTCTCTGCCATCATCTTTTCCTCTGATATGACAATCATTATATCATACAGTCATGATATTATATCAGGTTTATAATTGGAAAATGGTTATTGGGAAATGTTCCAGTTTCAGAGAGGCGAGGATTATCAGAACCCTTGTATTAATATCAGATTAGCGATAATCTGGCCCGTCAAATTAATTAAAATTCGTATACAGTAAACATTCTATTCACTTTAAATCCATTCCAATTTACTGCATGGATCCTCTCGAGCACTCGAAATTCCTATAGGATAACAACAAAGTTTATGATGTTAGATTCTATCGGGGACGTGCCTCGGATATGCTATGGAATCCTTAGGATCTATTCGGAATGAATCTATTGCAATCACAGTTTTATGATAATTCAACTTCTGTTGGTTTTTCTAGTCCCTTCAACTACATTTCGTTGCCTACCGTAATCCTATTTTTGTACAGGGCGGGCCGGAAAGATAGAAAAGGAAATATAAAAAAAAAATCTGGAGCGAATACCGTAGGGAATGAGAGAAATATAGGGAGGTAGGCGGAGACGTTTCCTCGTGGGAGCCGCCGACCAGTCATGCAATAACTGCGATTGCCCGGGCCCCACTTTGCAATGCGCGCATGAGAATATTTCCCATTCCCGGCGTCTGACCGCTCGTTCCAATTCATCCTCGGGAAAATACGTGCCTTGTTTCTTCCCCTTTTAATGGTTGTTCGCCGAGCCACCGTATACATTAGAGCAACCTTGGAACTACGTACTTGGATGGCTGCAGTGGAAATTTTTCGACTACCGCGAGAAAGATCCGAAAGGGATCCCCAATATTTTTAATATATTTTTCAAATTTATTTTAATATCTCAAAACTTATCGTTTTAAACTATTTCGATGTTTATTCATCAATTCACAAAATTTACGTCGGAGAGATTAATTTATTTTTACTTTTAACGACGGTCAAACATTATAAAAATATAGACCACATTATTTTTTCGTAATAAACGAAGTAAATTAAATTATATTAATTTTAATACTGTATATATATTGCAGTTTTAGGAAGGAAAAGTAATAGAAAAAATAAGGTATTATATGTTAAATTATTTAAATTCCTGGTGTATTTGCCACTTTGTATTTGTTGCGCACATAGAAGAGAAGGCCGGCCAAGCGAAGAAGATCTATGACACCTGTAGGCAACCTATAAATATCAGGTTCCGTTCTTATGTTAGGACAGCGCCATTAATAGAAACCCCCGATTACGGCTATTAAAACTACGGCTTTAAATTATATGGCGTTTTAATTTTATATATATATATATATATATATATATATATATATATATATATATATATAAAGAAAATGAATTTAGAAAATAACATATCCTTATCGACTATTAATGCTTGAAATGGTTACAAATGCTAAATTGTTTTATACATCTATCCATACAGCAACTTCAAATTCTTCTGTTAATATAACATCTTAAAGTATTACGGTTAAACATGTACTGTTGAGTGAACAATTGCCGCAATAATGACTCGGTAAGGGCCAAAAGCGCGGCAGGTGACAAACAGGTTATCGCGATTTTCAATCCGCACCCAATCCGTTCGACGGCCGGCATTTAAATGTCAGAGGCGGTTTAGTTAATTGCTAACTAACTGCTCCGGGTCCCCGATGGGACTCGTGGCCAACGGGTCATTAGCCGGTTAGTGTTTGTGACCCCGCTCTGCCCACCAAACAGCCCCCTGTAAACCTCCACCATGAAACGACCCCCGCCTTTCCAGTTACAAATTAATTTCATTGGGTTTTTATTTTATTGTATTCGCAGTTTCTACTGGAAAATTACAGTCCAGATATTATACAGGGCTGTGGTTCAACCCAGGAATAAGGAACGTAATCGGAAAATATTTTCCGTCCAAATTTCTACAATGTTGAGAAATCACAATTAAAGTTAAAGCAATGCGATATCCTAGATTATTAAAATAAGTGAATATTAAAACATCTAAAGCGAAAGATTGAATAGACATAGCCATCAAATCTAACTTGTCATTTATCTGATATTAAATTTTAGATCCTTGGTTTCGCCAATATTGGTTGGCGTTATATTGATGAATCTGGCGTTCATCCCTTACAAAGTATTCAAACGTGATATTCATACGAGATATATAGTAACACTAAAATCATATCATAATACTGAATTAGCCACTCTAATGAATACTTTTTTTTAACAACATTCTTGAAATATTCTGTTCCAACACGGTGATTTGGGCTTATGTTATACCCGTGAAGAAATAATTTTTTAATATTTACAGGAGTCCCTCGGTCCATCACCGGTCAGACTTGACGACAGCAGATCCTGTTTCTTTGTTTTAAAAAAATTCTGTTTTTATGACCGTTTTCACTTCCGGGCCCATCGAGATGAACACTTTTACAGCCGACGGATAAAGCAGTCTCAAATGATAGTTGAGATACGGTTTATGGAGGCATATAATTGGATTTCGCAAAATTGACTCGCAGTATTCAAAGGGTCGAAAGCGAAGATGTTCCAAAGAGTAAAATTTTTATATTGCGAACTATACAACGGAATTATTGTTCGGAATTGGACGCCTCATGTGAAAGAAATGTAAAACGTATGGTAATGTAGAAAATCTATGGATTATCTAATATGTGATTCAAAATTAGAACTATTCAAGTCCTGGTCAAATTGGAATACTGCTTACAACTTCGATCATTTTCTGCTTCTGTTCACAGATGAATTATGTTTGTTTTAAAATAACAGAATTACATATTCAACTTCGGATGAAGGTTTAAATAATGAAATCATGAAGAAATACATTTTGTTACGTTTGTCCTTGCAATGTACCTACCGTGTATCAATAGGAAACTTGTAAAGGAACTGTAAAATATATACTGTTTTGGTGACAGAAACTTATAGAATGTTGAAAAGGTCTAATTAATGCTACCTTATTGTTGCCCAAGAGTCGTGGCCCAATTTTCTCTCGCCTTATTTAAAACCCAAATTTTTTTATTGTCACTCGCCCAATTGTCGTACAATTGTGGCAGGGTTGTGGTAAGGACTCTCCCCATTGATGGCGACGGATAGGCGGGATTCTCCACACCGTAATCGGATCAAAGGGAAATTGAATTTTTACTTTTTTTCCTACTTCACCCTCTCCAGGATTTTTTCCCTCCCTCTCCCATTTTTACCCCCAGCCGGGAACGATCCGAACCCGGACAATTCCGCTGAGCTAAGATTGAAACGGGGCGACGCTTAAAACGCGGATCGGTTGAATGGGTATGGCCGAGGTCCTTTCATTTTTTTTTCTCTTTATTGCTCGGAATATAAGACTGCCGGGAATATTGCTCGAGAGGCGTATTTATTGCATAACTCTCGAGCCCCCGACGCCGCCACAGCCCCGCAGGGATTGTAAAGCGCAGACCTCCTCCTCCCACCGCCACCAAACCATCTTGGAAGCTGAAGTTTACGAAGTAATCAACCTCCTGGACCTGGCGGTAAACTTTCGACCCAAGAACTCGACTGTACTCAACTGGGACAAGATCGCTCGACAATATGAGGTACTAATACCACACAATTAATGTAGTGCAAACAAAATAACAAAGATATAATTTGGCCTATTAATACTTCATATTTTAAGGAATTATCATAATTTTATTCTACCAAAAGTGTTATAAAATGGATGAAACCGAGAATTTTACTAAGCTCTGTGAATGTTAAAATCAAGAGCGCACATCGGCAATGGCTCTTGATTAAGAAATGATTTGTCTTATCTTAAATTTAGTAGTTATGTTTAACATTTCATTATTTTCTGAAACAAAATCCCCCGGGTTAGCGGGAACCCAGTCTGGGATATCTGTAGTTTAGATGTGAGTACTTCCGAGTGGATAGAGGGCTAATTTATTTAGTAGGCCTACGGAATATAATGTTAATCATTACTGTTTCAAATAGTAATAGCGTGATATAAGTACCTAAAGTGGAAATATAGCGAACAAGTGATTAATTTCCAGGATGTCTGAAATTTCCGACCGGGGCCTACAATGCAAATAAGTCTAGACTTGTTCATTGGAACGCTCATGTTGGATTTCTTTCTTGTTCTTGAAACAAGGCAAAGTAATGGAAGTAATGTTTCGGCCGCAGAGTTGAGAATTGTGGGCGCGGCCGTAAGAAAAGTCGGTACGAATCGGGGACATGGAGGCACTAAACAAGATTTACTGCTCGAAGGATCGGCTTCGAATTCGGGGTTGAGCGAAGCAACGGCCCGAAGTAAAGCCCGCCCCCCCCCGCCCCCGCACTAAAACCGCTGACGATTCCCTGATAAAGCAGGAATAGGCGACACATAATTCCCTCGGCTCCGTTCTCACACCGTTTCAGCCGTATCCTTAGCCTCCATCTGCAGATAATAAGACGTGTAAAAAGGCAGCAAGGACAATCCCCGAACCCGACACTACAGGCAATACTCTAAGGATCAGGTTCCTCCAAGAAATTTTATTTCATTCAGAAGTAAAAGCGCAGTTTCTTCAGTGATGGATTACTGAACTTATTGTCTCCGCCCCCGTTGAGTCGATAAATGAAATCGTAAGGATACTAACAGATCAGCGACAATGCTAATTGTCTCATCTGTGGAATCAATCGCTGAAATCCTAAAATATTGGTGAAATTTTATCTTTCTCGTAAAAGAGACCTAGGGCCATTTGTAGTGCAAAATAGCATTCAATCTAACTAACGTGCTAAGTGATATTTGTTGTTTTTAGTTTAATTTTGTCGATTATTTAACCCAATAATTTATTAAGTGGTTTCCGATATTATTTATTTATCGATGGTTTCCGATCCGAATTTAGTCGGCCCAATTTGCATCTCTACATTAACGAACGTATATCATTACCTGAGGCCCACAATTTCGATGATATATTATCCCTTATTTGTACATACAACGGTAAAATTATTGAATCAATTAGCTTAGTTAAATAGAATGTTAATTGAGGGTAATTATCTGGTTAAATTACATGCATAAAACATAAACGTCAAAAATAAATTAATTAATTGTTTAATAAAAACATACACCCGAGGGAGTTCTAGTAGACGTTTCGGAACTGGTACCAGTTCCATCATCTGGGTCCAACTGTTAACCTTGATTCTATACCAGGAAGAATCTCGGATATATACCTGCTGCCCGAAGATCTACAATCTTTCTGTAGGTAGCAATAATTCGAATTCTGGTAGCGGAAAACTTCGTTCGTTCGTTGTTTTCACTCCGACTGACAAAAACAGGAAAACGGTGTGCGGCACCGTGAACTATGAACGAACTGAATAAACGGTACTCAATGAAAACTACGCTGCAAATAATGCAGTCATTAATGAAACGCATATTTCTCACTAATTAGAGTCGGGTGTGAGTCGTAAATGTCTCCGGCTAAGGGTCTCCCCCCACACCTTCCGGAATTAGTGCGCCCTTTTTTAGCCTTAACGAAGCTTTTTGTTTGGCCATCGACTAATTAACATTTGCCCGCGGAACACCTTACCCGTGACATCAATTCTGAATTACGGGGAGCAATCTCTGGGTGCTATAAGTGGGCAGTAGGTCAAAATCCATTTTATTCGATAAATATTTTTAATTTCAATCATTCTGTCCATTATATTATTACAGAAAAAAAGGTTTACAAAACAAATATCACTTAATATGTGCTTATTGCACTCTACCGATTTTTTCTTTACTTCGAGTGATATTTCCGCCTTGCGTAATCGAGGTCTTCAGGAAAAAACCGGGGTCACCTTTATTTTTATCGTGGAATATAAAGGGATGTATAGGCGCGTATAAATCCGTACCGGAGTGACGCCGCCTGCCAATAAGTCGGCAAGAAAACTGACAGACAGACTAGTGCCGGTGGCGGGGAGCCGGAGCCCGGTCACGCGAGTTAATACGAAACATTTTCCCCGCCTCTTGTTTACACCGCTGTCGCCGGTTTACCTTTTTCCCGGTTCATTTTCCTTTTTCCCGTCCGCTGCACGATGTTACCTCTTCAAACACCGGGCGGTTCGGCGCGAATTTTGCAGGCCCCCGAGTTCATTCCAAGTCACTGGAAAGACTCGAGGCTTCAGTTTCAACGCGGAGTGTCTGCACCCGAGTCCGCACACAATTAATACATTCTTGATATCTTACAAATATTCAATTATGCAATTTTGGCAGTCCTGAATCGAATTCTTGTAGTACAAAAGAATCATTGATGAAATAAATCCAGAACAATCTATTGAAAACAGCAGACAGTATATACTGTCTATGTAACAGGTTTCAACAGTTAATAATACTGTTATTTTACTCCCCCAAAATAGTGCAAAGGAACTATGTTGTATCGCCTTAAGTGCCGCTCTATATTATTGACGTAAGGCAGTCTACTGGTCTAAGAAAAAACCCCAAAGAATTACGCTAAAATAAAATGTCAATTAACCTTTTTTACAAGGCACATAATATTTATGAACACTTTCTAATCAATAATTCCTTTATTTTTTTTTCGATTTCTCGAATACACGGTTACACAATTCCGCTTGTCTCCAAAATCAAATCGTGTCGGAACATCAATTTTCATACGTAATTGTTGGTTATCATATGTTATCCGGTCGGGGTAATCATAAATTTCACTGATCCAGATAGATTGGGAGATGGGTCGTGATAATATTGTTAGCTACATCTTGATTAAATTGGAATTGTCCCTCGATGGGACATCAATCACTAGTAGCGCGCTGTGGAGGTGCAAAAGAGACTCGTTCCCACTATCGACCACAAACCGTTAACAATGATGGAACAGGTATAAATGTAATTTGTACCACTATCTAAATGCCTCTAGTAGTAGTGTCCTTTTAGTAGGTACAGTAGTACCAATTTGGAATTAATTAATTTAGGGTTTAATTTTTACTATCTGACTTTATGTTTCCGCGAATTCGCATACCTTTTCTTTCACGTTAACAAAGATTTATGGACAGCAGGTAGACAGTTAATTTTTTAATCTGTTATTTATTGGTTTCATGAAGAATAGGTTAGATTGATGGTTCTTTCGAAAATTCAATAAGTTAAAACACTTAAGGTTGAAATTCTAAACTATTTTAGGAGTTCATTCAGATTTGTTTCATTCGAGATCTATTCTAATAGGCACACTGCAAAATGTGCGATTGAATAAGTGTTTTATATAAATGTAAACAACTTCGACAGTTTGATTTGGTGCTTGCTGGTTTGGCATTTGTCGGAGCAGCATAAATTTTTGTTATCCCCCGATTTTAACTCCACGATATAAATGGACGAGGAACAAGCTGTATTCATATCTCGGAACGTGTTTAAACAGGTTAAAACGGATTCAATTATTTGATGGAATTTGAAATTGAAATCCCACCTCGGACAAGGTTTATAAAATGAGGAAGTTTCCCAATGTAATTCCTATCTGTTAATGGAGCGCTGGCTGAAAACCTAAAGCCCGTCGGGGTAAAACCGAAACGTCGGGCGCATTCGAATTGAGATATTTAACATTATAGCGTTATTACAGGGCACGGTCCGCGGGGGTCTCTCCTCTTCAAAGATTTCCTAACCCTGCGCCATTCCCTCTCATCGCCTCCCCTTAAAGGGCACTCGGAGCGAATATAAATAGCTTTTGAACTGCCCCATTAAAGCCCATTTTCTCGGTCGCACTCCAAAAATTCTCCTCGTGGCCCCGACTGAGTTAATAAAAATCGATGGCGTTCGACCGAAAGGGGGAGGTGGGGGAGGAAACGGCGCGAATATTCAGAACGCGACACTCCTCTCTTTAACGCCGCACAACGTAGCGTCATTACCATTTTCGCGCTCTAACGATTGTTCCGAACAGGATTGCGGCCGCAACGGTTAAAATAATGTAATTAGTATTTATGCGGGATGCCCCTACAGGCCACTGCTACGACTTTGTTTCTCCGCCCGTCTTTATTTACAATTTGCGTTACAGAAATCATACTTCTAATAAATAAATAACTCAAAACTTACAATAAACCGTTGTAAATAAATGACACAAATGTCTATACATATGCTGGGCAGCATTCCTTTCTATTTTATGTGCACGTTTTTTGCCCCCAACAAAAAGTGTGTTTCCCGTTGCAATTTGCTCATTCATGAAATGAAGTGAGACATTGTTTTATTGCCGTTGTTCCCTGTTATAACCGTTTTCGTTGATTTCATTGGGACAGGCTCCGAACACAGTTCCATACATCCGTCGATAATATCTCGGGGGAATCGATTGATATACAGGGCGATAATAAAAGGGGTGGGCAGACGCTCGGTCCGAATGTCTGTCCTTTTGAATAAGGGGTGCTTCGTTAACGTTCCGCTTTCCGATTATTCGGCATAACTCAGCCGGAGGTTGTGCGCCAGTAATTATGAAAGTTAATGAATGCGGAATTCTAGCCGGCAGTTCGGCCCGTGGATGAAAAAATGCCCCGCACGAAAACTTTACCCCCGCCCCTCACCGCGCCATCGGACCGATAACAATGAGGGAAGGCCCACAAAAGGAAGCCGACTCTAATGACTAAACCAATTTATTAAGTTCGGAAAAATAATGCTTTATACGCCATATCCGGCTTATCGAATATATATGTATACATATAGAGACACACATTTCTCGATATATAACAAATACCAAACCGCGCTACGTTGGTCCCATTACCGAATGGCCAAACATTCAGAGCATTATTCCTCTTGATGGTCTATACATGATTTATACCATGAAAAATACTACAATATGTGTATTACATGTACTGTTTCAAATAAATCCTGCTTATTTCCGATTTCATAAATTCTTCCTGTATCAAACCACATTTAAACAAGATTTGAGATTCTCACCACCAGTGTACCGTTGCTTCCTTTAAAAATAATTTTATCGAAACAGTAATGATCAGATAATGCCCACCAATATACGCATGTTTTCACAAATCAATTTGTCAAGTAATCAAATTTGAATGAATACTGTTTGGAAGATATATTTACAGTTATTTATTTCGTCGTATTGAGTTTCGCTTTTGTATTTTCACTAATCTGCAAATTGGGTCTGTTGTTTGTTCCCGGCCCCAATATATGGGGCCGTAATCATGCTTTTATATTAGCGGCGTGGAACGTCGAATTTCGGGTTTTTACTCTGCAGGCACTAAAATAACCCCGCAGCCGGCTGGAGCGTAACGCGCCAATTTTTCGAGGCCGCGTTCTTATAGTCCTCCGGGAGTGGAGAGAAAAACGGATGTGAAACTTTATGTGGAAAAGGGGTAGGGGGAGGGGGGTTAAATTCGCTGAAAGGTTCTTCATTTTTTTTTCCAAGTATGTTATTAATAAGCCATTTTCGCTCAATGGACCATCAAAAATAAAACAGTCTCTCTATTGTAAACCTATTTTTTGTCAGGGTGAAAAAGGTTTTAATAAGGAGCTAATTTGTTATGAACATTTTGTGTTGCAGAAATATATATTCAAATGTGTGATGTAATATCACTATCACAACCTACTGAAAAATGTATTAAAAATTAGAGGAACGTTGTCAACATTTTGATAACAATGTGTACATTAATTCCACTTATAGTATGCGCAAACAATGCTAGATACAATACATAAAAATTAAATATAAAATAATATCAAGCTTACTTGACTAATTAAAATTTAGTCAGGTATTTTTTTAAATGTTTTGGTACATCTATTTTGATAAAATGCATACCTCGTATGTTCACGCCAAGTTGATTACTAGTATTTGCTGTTGCGACATAACTACTATATTTGATGTTGGGTAGCATCGATATTTCTGTCTGTATACACAAATCGCCTTTAACGAGACAGTGACAAAATTCGTGAAATTATTTCCCATCCAATAAATATACTGTCGAATCCGACTTAAAATCCGATTGCGCAATCTGTTTTTTTCTCTTCTCGGTCCCAAGGGGGCACATAAGCGGCGGCAATTTTTTACGAGCACCGCGACGGCGACGCGCTATTATTTCTCAATCGGTCGCCTGATTCGAGTTTAATAGGCGGCCGGAATTGATGGCAAAAAACCGGTCCGCCTCCGCGGCGAAACGCCCCCCCCCCGCCCCCGCCCCCCAAGGAGTGTCAAACGGGGGATAAGGACGGTTCGAACGCTGCGACCCTGAGGATAATGCGGAAATTGACATTGAGGGATCGTGATAAAGCTTTTTGAAAAAAAGAGAATACATTATTCATTGCCCGTCTAATTATGTCATCAGGTGACGTTTGGAATTAATAATCCCTAAACCCAATTATAACATTCCTTCAATCGATAGTTCCGACTAAGTCTAACTTTAAATAGCTGTCAATCTGTTCGAGTTATGCATTGTAGAAACAATGTAAGTCGGTAAACACGGACCGGTAAACGACTAATGACAAGTTATATTTTTGCATCTTTATTACTAATGTGTCAAATTAAACAATTTAATTCAATCGCGCGTAACAATTATTTTTAAAATATTCAAAGGAAAAAAGATAAAAAATATTACCTTTAAATAAATTTTACAATAAACGAATAATCAAAATAGAACATTTTTATGTACTCGTATCCATAAAATAATTTGATATGAATGCCGTTTGAACTTAATCAGATTGGAAGCTTGTTAACCAAATTCTGATACCTCCCCTTGCGGGATATTTCGTAATTTTGCTTGGAGGAAGTAAATACGCGCATTCTGTTATTGAAGTTCCTTAAGCAATTTTTCTGTATATCGATACGAAATCGAAATTGAACAGGAAATGTACAACCGATATTGAAAAGAGTTTCATATATACAACTCCCGCGGTACACCTGGGTTCCCGTTTCTTATTGCGGAAGGAAGTGATTGTTAGTTAACGAGAGTGACTCTGCGTTGCCTCTCCCCCGCCACACACCACGGTTGGTTGATATTCGGTTGAAATGTCCGGGTTCCGAGTTGAAACACGCTCATAATAACGGGGCGAGCCCATTGCGTTTTCGCCGTGTTATGGTTTGCGCCTCATACTGACTGTACGGTCAGGCTACGACGCGGTATTATTGTTAGAATACGGGCAACGCGGAACGCGGACGGAATCATATTTTCCATTTCAATTAACAATAATTTTGTACCGATTTATGTGAAATCCACGCTTGAAATGAATGATTCACTTCATCGTGGAATAGTAGAAATAATAAATTTAATGATAACCCGATCTATAAATCCAGCCCACTGTATCATAACTGCTATCAAGTGTGTTCTTGAATATAAACATCAGTTTTTTCAACTTAATTATTAAAATACCTACCAAAATATACATATTACCTTATTCCTTAATTACAACACGTTATAAAATAAATTCCGTCATCAATAAAACTGGTATTCGAAAATACCAGATAATACTCCTACTGCGAAATAATATGGTAGATCCAGTATAATGGGAGTAGGTTGGAAAGGCAGACAGATAGGAAATAGCAGGGAAATATATCTAAAAATTTGAATTTGTTAAGATATTTTTCAATCTTACGGATTAAAAACGACACAGGGCATAGAATAGTGTGTTTACTGTTTCAACACGGTTCCTTATATATTTATTTACACGCTGTATACTTCGCTAGTTGTGTTCGCATTTTGAGTCGTGGTCGTTTTCTCATTTTGAGAGGCGAATCGAAGTTTTACTTCTCTCCGGAAATCGCTGCTAGCGTCGATTTTATGTTTTTCTTTTCCAACGTCGAACCGGCACAAATCAGCGCTGACCGTTTCCAGTCCATAACTCCGGCCTAGTTCTCGAAAATTGTATTAAACCAATCTATCATCCGGCCGAGATCTCGCAGCGATGGGGCGTCTCTCAGGAGAAATGAACACTTGAAAGGGGTCGGTCGGAATTAGGAGGAAATAGGTGGGGTCGGGGGGGAAGGCCTTGCCGGGGCCACTTCCTGGCGGCTTCAAGTGGCCCGTTTCTCTCTAGACCTTCTAATATATAGCGGTTATTTATTAAATACTTCTCTCGACGGCGGGGAGGGCCCCTCTTCTCGAACCTATACACTAATAACGTCCTCGGCTTTTAACTTTATCGCCGAGATAGAATCTCGGGATTGGCGATTGCGTCCAGAATAAAATTCCAATCCTCCAATAACCGAGGTGGAACGGTTTTCCCACCACCTTTTCCAGAAATTATCTCTATTGCGTTGTCAACAACCATTATTGGATTAGCTCAAAAATTGAACTGCCCGAATTCGGAGAACTTTTATTAAATATAAAAAATATCGATATTTCGTCAAAAAACTCAAAATGGTTCCAGGATTTAGCGTTAAAAGTAAAAACGACCGAACGTGAATGTATTGTAACATTTATGCGATATAAATCCAATTACGATTGTACATAGTTGGACTATTAATAAGAGAATACATCTTAGAAATAAAGAGCTCTTATCCAAACACACACGATTGCCTCAATTTATGAAATAAGCACTGAAACAGATCTTTCCGGGAATTATCAATGTATGGCAAGTGCAATAAGATGACTCCCATTCATATATCCAAGTCTCAGTGTGAAGGGCGAACTCCTCCTCAGGAATTCAAAAGTTGTTTAAAACCGTCAATATTTGTCCACCCCCGCCGCCGCTCCACTTCGTTATTCCGAGTCGCATCATGGTTAACCCGCTGCGACTTTTCTCATTAAAAACGGCGTACCATTCTGAAACTTTTCCACTTACGCAACTCCCAAGCTCCTGGGCGGCCAGGGGAGCCGGCGAGATGATGATAATCCCGTCACGAAATGGAGGCGTACTTCATGAAATTACAAAATGATAATTAGAAAACCATTTATAAGCGGTTACGAATAAGCGACTCGGGACATTTAATTAGTTTCCGCCCGTTTACATTGCCCTTAAAAACGGTTTCTATAATCCAGTTTAGTGCTGCTGAAATATCGGTACTGTTATTAATTTTTTATTTATATTCACCAGAGGCCCGGTCAATTGAATATACCTCTCGAAGTACATATTTACATCAAAATGTATACTGGGTGTATCGCTTTGTTCATATTATTAAATCCATTTGACACACACTGACAATTCATTGCGAAATGAAGGAGAGGAATATGACAATGCGTTTATCAGACATAAAACGGCGCAACTGACACAAGACCGGCAATGTAGATCGGTAATGCGAGCGTAGTATCAAGCAGCGACGCGAATTAAATATTAATATTATAATGTTTTAATATACATTTGTATTAATATTATTAATGTCAGCAAATCTTTTTATATAAAATAAGAGTCGAATACTTCGATTTTTCTTAAATAAATAGCCACAATTTTGTTTAATAATTTATACTATTATTTTTCCTTCATTAATAAAGAGGTGAATTGTTTTTCTATATCCTTTTCCAGGAATTCCAGATGCGCAAATTTAGCCGGTCTGTGACATTACTCTCATCAGTCAGTTTATGCCATAAACAGCCTAATTTGTGTCATTAATTTAAAGCATCATTTTAATTATTTTGAACTCGGTACGTATAATATAGTCGTTCCACAAATTCGTTAACATTTTAATATAAATCATATGATATATATATATATATATATATATATATATATATATATATATATATATATATACTATACATTCTGATTATTAAATAAAATCCAGGAAATGCCGGTTTCAGTAGTTACCACCAAGATTTATTCGTACCGTAAATAATTGATTTTCATTAAATATTCATGCCGAAATGTAAACGGCAGCATGATCCCTAAAGTCGGGCGATGAATTTTTAATTGCAGTTTCCTTCATCAATTAACAGAGAATTTTAGATACCAAATTTAGCTCCTGTAAAACTTCTTAATTACTGGTTAAATAAGCACCGGTCAGTGGTAATGTCCCTCCTTGATTATTCGTCGTTTCCGTCGGTGCATAATTTATAAGTATTCGAATGATTTTATCTTTCATAATAAAGGCCTCCAATGTAATAAAGTGTACGAAATCGTGTATTTCCACTTGTTATATGTCCTGCTAAACAATCAAAATTAATTGAAAGTTATTGGACAGTTTCTGAAGCGTAATAAAGTTGTTTCAATGAATAGTTTATTTCGTTTTTCACGCAAGTTTATCAATAACACTAATGTTATTTTTCGGATGAGGCCCCACAGCCCTTTATTACGCACCCGAATAATAAATCATTGTATTCACTCAACTACTGCATATTTCAAATTACTTTCTCGTTTCTCCCATTCTAGACCTGCCAGGAAGGAAGCGTTTTAGTGGAAGCGCCAAATTCTGTATCTAGACAAAGGAAGGGTTGATATATCTGGAGAGTCCCACTAAAGGTCAGAGCGTCTATTATTTCTAATTAGCCCGTCCCCCAATTTCAGATGCCCTAATGGCTTTTCTCCGCCTCCTGCGATTCAAACCGACCTCCGTCTGAACCACCGGAACATCAATTCAATTTATATCTACGACACCTTTATTTGTATTTCATGGGTAATATCCCAATACTTTAGAAAACAATACAAGCCGTTCGCAGTTATTGGATCTAATAGCCTAAACTAGTTATTTATAAACTTATTGGTATTCACTTGACCTCATAACATTCAAATATCATCCTGGTAATTTTGAACCCACTAAAACTTATATGAACGTAAAATGTTACTATAATTATACGTTAAATATAAATTATATTTCAGCTATTTACAATTTCGTAAATTTTCTTATCTTGTTGAACTAATTCCATTATTCGTATGCTGAATTTTAATCGAATAAAATCTGTCCTTCGCACGACTTCACGGGCCCGTAGCTTCACTTTGAAGAATGCGGGTAATTAGTTTCAATTTCTTCGGAATGATTTCGGCAATTTTCAGATTTCTTCAATCGAAGGGCTGAAGCAATATCCCCGTATATTTCGGGACAATGGGATCCGGAATCCATTAGGGCGATTCAACAAAAGGAGGTGTCCCTTCAAAGCTCAGTCAATATGGTACCAATCAGTCTTGAGTTCCAATTTGGTCTCGGGGACAGTTTCCCTGTGTCCATGTCATACAGGCACCGTGTACCGGTAAATGATAAATTTAATCTCCGCTTTTATCATCGGAGCAGATAATCTGATAATTACTAATAATTAATACTCGGGAGTTACCATTAAATCGACTTGGAATTTAAGTGAAGATTTTATGATATTGAATACCTTGCGGAAGTATTACTTGAAATCGCAGTAGATTAAAACTTCGATCGAGATCATATGTACATAAATAGGAAACGTAATTATTTTCATTGGGTATTCCGAAAAAAATATTAAGTAGAATGGGCGACTAACAAAAATTTGATTACATATAACGTGATTAACGAAGAAATTCTCTGAAAATCAGTTATGTTTCACTTCAAATTACAAATTTCCAATGTTCTTTCTTTTGCTATTAGCCTAGTAAGTGGTATTATATTTTAATATGCGTTAATAAGTAATATAAGTACATTCATTGAGTCATTCAGATTTTATACCATTATTCACTCGTTCAAAATTTGTATAAGGTATGTGATGTCAAAAGGCATTGGCATTTCAGCAGGAGTTGATTAATTTAGGTTTTACGTTAGTAGTATTAAGTTAATAATGATGAACAGGTTAAAAGTGGACGCCAATACCCAAGTAACTGCATACATGAATGAACTAATCCTAAATTCCGCGCAGGCACAAAATCATGAAGTTAAAAGTTAAAGCTGGCGAGGGAAATGTATATTCGTTGCTCATTTATAACTGGATTATACAATGCGAATGAATGACTTCGGTGAACAGTTTCTGTGGAACTGGTGAACGCTGATAACGAACGCTGAAATTGAATAAACGCAATGCCGACCCGAGAGAGTTATTTTCACAATAACGCAAGCGTGACGAAAAAATACTCGAAGACAACTTTTTAATAATAACTATCCTGTGAAAATTATAATGTTTAACAAGGAAACTATAAATCCCATTAGAATATATCGTATTTCCTGATTTATTTTCAGACCGAAACATCAGAAATCGGATACGCTTCTTATCGTCCTGTGTTTCGAAGGATGTTAGAGCTGGGAATGGCTTTCATAACCCTGCGCTTGACGGGCTCATACCGCTGCTCCTATTTCCCCGCACACGATAAAAGGCCTCCTTATCCCGATCGGATAAATAGGCCTCCTTTATCGACTGGCAACAGCGTTACAATCGGGCATCGTTTCCCGTCGGCACAGAATCTGAGACAATAACTACATACTGTTATTGGAAGCGGTACCAGTACCGAGAAACCGGAACTGTTCTCGGATAGGACCGTGTCAGCGAGAGAAGGCGGAAATCGCAGGAGTGATTGCTCAAAGAAACCTTAAGAATTCTCCGCAATCTACGCGGCGCAGTCGATAATGTCGGTTTTGATATTGGTAATTGACTAAATTACACACCAGTGCGAGATACTGAGTACTAACATTTGACGATTATGTATTTCTTTGTAAATTCTGTATGATTCTAGATCCCCAGAATTTAGTGCAGTCTACATTAGTAAGTTGTAATAATTAAATGCCATTTGAAATATAACCCCATAATTAATAGTCTAATAATATCTTATCTTATATGGTTATCTTTATGCTCAATTGAAACTCAATAGGCACAGTATCAAAGTTAAAGGTGAGGAAATAATTGAATCTTCTACAGTTATTAATATGAAATGAATTTGTCCCATGGACTTTCATTCTTTAATTAAAAGCAATAGAGAATTGGGAAATAGAAAATAACCAACAGTCTGCGGCTATTGGCTTCCGTCGATATTTCATTTTTCTCGGGAAGAACATTTAATTCTTTTTCTGCTCTCATTCGTGCTTTTCTTTGGCCAATAAATTTTCATTTCTCACAGCGTAGAATTTTCATTCAGAACCATCACTTTTCAATTCACCTTTTCATTTATTTTTTGGCGTGGAAACAATCGCAATGCGAATATTCACTAATTTTCGTTGGCTTCGATGTTTCTTCGCACATGATATTTACTGATCGTACGGAAATGACATACTGAATAAAAAATTTGTAACGTGTGGGGCATTATTTAGAATTAGATTCCTTTTTCATTATTCATTTTATTTTAAATTAAATTTGTTATACAAGAGTATTTTTACGTGTATTTCAATGCATTCTACTAGGGAATTTGACATTTTGAATTGTAAGCATTTCCAGTAACAGTAACTTTAGTGGTATTAAATTGTGAATAATTTTTGTGCTAGAATTCGTGATATTCGTTTGTGATCAATTTGAATTGGCAATCGAATGAAAATTAGGTCCCCCACTATTGGCCGGACTTCAATTATTCCGATTCCTTATCCTGGGAATCCGGTCTCATTATTCCGATGCCATTACCCCGATAATGCTGGCCGATGGACTTGAGAAATTCCTGAAATCCTCCCCGGAATAATTTTAGGGTTTCGCAAGAATTTAAAAGTTTAATTAATTTCGCGAGTGGGAGTGGTGGGGGTGGGTGGGTGCAGGAGTTGTCTCAAGTTCGATATTTATTATTGAAAGGTCAGGGAAGGCGAGGAGGCATTAAAATTCGCCGGCGGGTTGAGGAGGACACCGCCGTCGTAATTAAGTTTGGGCAAAAATTGGGCCCTCCCGCCGGGCCGGAGATGATGCTCCGAACCGCCGGCTAATGTGGCCCCAATAGCCGCCTCCGGACGACCGCCCCCGCTGCGCTCCAACGTCCGCCGCTAAACAGCTAAACAAACATCGCAATCCGTTAAGCGAGTTATAATGCCCCGAGGAACCGGAATCGATGGTCACACATTATTGGCGCTGGACCGGGAGAAGATTTATGGACTAACGGAGTGGGAAAGATTTTTAAAATTGGCAATTTATAAAATCACCTAACATTACAATATTACCCGGTCAATTGAATATACCTTCGGAATATATATTTACATCAAACTGTATGCTTAGTATATCTACTATTATTGAATCCGCTGATAATTCATTCCGAAATGAAGCAGGGAATATGACAATGGTTTATTAAAACGGCGCAACTTCTCAGATCGGAAATAGTAAGCAGCCGTAAATTAAATATAAATATTATAATAGAGTGTTCAAATCATAAATTGGATTATGTCAACAAATCTTTTTATATAAAAGTAGAATACTTCTATTTTTGTAAAATAAATACTCACAATATTTTTCAATAATTTTTACTATATAAAATTGAATTGTATCAATGTTGATAAAATTTTCATACCTATCTTTCATTCGTTGTATAATGAATTGTTCTTAAACCTTAAACCACGGCAGGTAACAAATGCGAATAATCAGGTTTTGGATATGGATGTAGGGTTTTGTCATACATGTAAGTAGTGTGAATTAAAGGAAGCATTCGATCTGGCGTTTGTGATTTTACCAACATTTATAACTAATTGAGGTATTTCTGTCTGTAGCGGCTTTTCTGTTGGTCGACGATAGAAACCGTTGACTGAGATCGCGTTTACAGCTGTTTTAGAGACATATTTTTATACGAATTGTTCGGCCGTAGTGTCGAAAAAACAGGACAGCGGTATTATTAAGGCGGACTATGATGGGATATTGACCCCCTCGTTCGGCGGACGGGCCCGTGCGCGAAATGCGTCGACACATGTCCGTTGAGAGGGCGTGAAGCGGAATCGCATTGCGTGTATATATAGCCCCGGTCCGGGATTTCATCGGCGGCCCTAAGCCGTTTTTGGTGGCCGATACCGGCCTGATTAATTCGGCCACGCACGTCCGCACCTGTGATATGAACCTGTTGTATTGTTAAGCCCCGACACGCGACTCCATTACGAGGGTCACGCCACTGCATTAGAGAGGGCGCCCAATGATACATGTCCGTACACATCAATCCGAGTATCGCTGACGGTTCTCGCCATAATCAAAAAGTCAAAACAAAATGTCATTCCCTCCTACAATATTAATTACAAGCATTTTTAAATTCATAGTCATAAATCAAGACAAAATATAATATATAAATAATACATTGGCCGTACTAAGAACATTAGTGGTCTAGCCATACAATGTAATATAAATAACCTAATTGAGATAAATAGTATTAAAATCATAGTGGTGCCCATAATTGAAATTAATGTCTCAGGAAACATACCCAATTAATCTGAGTAAAAATTTATAGCTGTACAGAAGTTATTCAATTTATTAAGGAACATTTGTGACAGGAATCTGGACTATTTTCCTGTTCATATATTAATTTACTTGCTGTTAATGGAGGTGAAAAATAATTTTACAACATATGCTAATATGAAGGCAATGAAATGTGGTCTTGTTTCGCCGGTTATCATTTCGCATTAAGTGAAAATGAAACGAAAAAGTAATCAAGAATGTTAGATTTATTATTTCGATGTGTTCACTTATTCGTGTAAAATGGACCGTTTTAATATAATTAAAAAAGTAAGTAAATGTATTTTCGGGTCCACTTTTAAAGAGGGAGTTAAATTATTTTTATAATGCTTTCTGGAAACGTTCAAAATAATTTTAGTGTATCGTATATAGTATTATATCTTAAAATTAGTAATATCAGAGTACAAGAAGGAATATTGATTGAGAGGAGTCCGCAACTCCAAGATGCCAAAACTTGGAACGCCGCTGAGAGGTCTACGCTGTGTTATCGCAAACAGTATTCAAATTTTCTCAGAATTCCTCAGATTTTCGCAGCATATTTTGTGCGCAGACGTTGCAGTAGTATTTCGCGAATTTGCCTCCACGGGAAACACGGTTGATGCGCCAACACCGGTTCCTGTAGTTATATCAGGCACATCCGGTAGGTGCGAATTAAAGAAGATGTTTATTTTTGTTGGCGGCTATTCCTGAACGGGCTATTAATGTGACCGGAATCACGCCGTCAGTGCAAGTTATATGGACCAAGTTTTATTCCAGAAAACAGGAAATCAACATCCGGACCTCGAATACCAGATTTTGAAATATTTTATAATATTGATGTTTGCGGATGTGTACCTGTTTATGTATGTTGAAAAGCTTCAGAAAGCGTAATGGAAAATGAAATATATAAATTTAACAGAAAATAAAACAATTTTTGTATAGAAAGTAATTTCAAGTTCTAAATATTATAATAGATACTTATGAAGCTATTATAACCCCAACTCACTGAATTATAACTGCTTAAATATCTTCTGAAACAAACTCAGTAAGACAAAGTAAATAAAAGAGTTATAATATTATAATGTAGAATACATTTTTTATTTTATTAGTAACTATTGTCCAAAATTTGTATAGTACCTATACCCTCAAATGTAAATCGAAAAACATAACAAAATCTCACACATAATTATAGGTATCTTATCTTTGAAAAAGTGTCAAGAGATTATTTATCCGTAATACACTATTTTGAATTACGAGAATACAAGGTACCCCACCGAGGTGCCACTTTTAGAGAGATCTGGGGCGATGTAGAGCTCAAGGAAGGGGAGTTGAATTCTCGAGATTTTAAGTACCAGGGGGACGTTGAGAAGGCATCTCGACATGCCTCGAGAAGGTTTTGAGCACAGGTATAGAGGAGGATTCCCTGCTTGTTAGCGGGGCTTAAATCTAGAAATCCACTCGAAATCAGATTTTCGATTTCTCTCAGGGGTCGCGGAAATGGCAGTCGCGATTCTGAATTTCCGATCATGCAGTAAAATTTGTGCCTGAAAATTGTGATGAGATACATTTTCGAAAATAGAATTCAATCTCAAATAGGATATTAAATTAGGAACCAAATTAATGTTCATATTTGGACGTCCGTATTAATCAACAATAATCATGTTTCATATATAATTTCAATATTTGCGAAAACGTATTCTGTTTTAAGATTGACCCACAACCCTGTTACACACCGTTATTCAATCTCAAGGAACCTTTTAGGACTGGAAAGTTAATGAAATTTTATAATACAATTCTGAACGTTTTAGGAAATAAATTGAATAAAATTTAGGAAATAAGATTGACGCTGATGACCAGCGTTCATTGTGCATATGTTCCTGCATTATTATTTTCCTATCACTATGTCCTATCATGTAACAGAGCATACAGCTGAAATAACAATAGCGTTCGGGGATTAATGAGACCGTAATTTCTGTACCGCTGTCAGGTCAAATCTAACAGCGAGTGTTGTCAGACTTGGTGGGGAGGGGGGATGTTACATTAATCAAGTTCACAGATGTCGCGGACTTATTAACACCGTAATGAATTACCCAAAGGGTCCTGTCTTCGCCCAAACACTGTCCAGATCCCGACGCGCTTTATCTAACACCGCAATATCGTACGTTTTCCTTCATCACGGGAGGATATAATAAATCTCCCGGGTGGAGATTTTTCCGGCTTCGAACAATGTCAAGTTCACGACCATTAATACGGTCAGATTGTAATATTCCGGTGCAATATTATTGTTTTTCAAAATTTTAGTGTTCTGAACGTACTTCTTTACGCAACCATATTACAATGCCTACATATAAAAAATAATTGCAACAAATTATAATCAACATTGTAAATGAGCGTTTACTATGTTTATTTAAGGAACGTTACTGCTATGGGGGGAAGACCAAACCGTATCAGCGGAATAGGTAAATCGAGGCAGAAGATTGCAGAAGTGAAGATTTGTTTCGGGAGGATCGTGTAATACTGTGGGAAAACTTTGGTCAGTGGTAATGTCAGTACCGGTCGCGGAAACCTTCACTCGTTTACGTTAATATAGTTTTTAATGTCTTTAAAATGTTTAAAACTGTTTAGAAACTCTCTCTTAAGTTTATTCTTCTTCCATCTTCTTCTGTCATGTAAACTAAAGCGGCCTTGATCGCCACTAACGGTCAATTGCTTTTCTGGTAGTTCCATCGGGGGCCTGCGCCCGGTCGGCTCCGTTAAATATTGGCCCGATGAATTAACAATCGTTCGACTGGCTGGGCGCGGGGGCCGGCAACGGAGCTAATAACGGCCCCTACTGTAAATAAGGCCGCGTTAGGGGGCGGCCCCACCCCCGCAGAGCACACACGCCGCCGCCACACACAATTGTTGGCCCCGGCCACCGCCCGGTTAAATTCCGCCCCCGACCCACATCTCCCGCACAAACGGCCAACCAAAAGAAATCCCCATTATCTTAACCGAGAACTCCCTAATTACCTGTAAAGAGTTAGCGGCATTTATCAGTTAAATGTGTCCAATTCCTAGAACTGCAGGAACTGAAGTCAAACCGCTCGTAAGACCGAGTCGTAATATCGCAGTGTGAAGCCATAACCCTGTCTGCAATATTGCAGACGAATCTTGAATTGTCATCAAATTTATTTTTAATTCCCTGCAATGTTCGAAATGGGGCAGAAGCTCCAGTAGAGGCAATGTTTAAATCCGGAAGGCCGTGAACAGTTGAAACATCAGTCGGTAATCACTCCTGGGACGGCTATATCCACAGGGACGTGTGTTTCTGTATTAACGTTGAAGAGGGGCCAATCCCTAAGGATGTCGCTCATCACGTACGTATCTACGGTTTAACGGACCGATTATACCTTGTTTTCTTTTCAATATCCACTTACACTTTTTTTCCGAATGAATTGGGCTTGAAAATTAAAAATATACATAAGTTCTTTGAACGAAAATGTTTAGGATTGATTCTAGAATTTAAAAATTTATACCGTGTCTTTTATTGGAACTTTAAAAATATTATAATATATAACCATCGCAAATAACTTGAACAAAAATTAATTGAACACATTTTTAACTGTAGAAGGCCAGACTTCAGTTTGTACTAATTTTTATATATTTTTCCCATCTTGATTACAGTCCAATGAGAAAATATTTCATGAAGTGGAAATTCATTAATAGTGACCCTTTGGCGGGAGACCGCATAAGTTTCACTTATGAATTAATCACTTTTCATTATTCAGGTGCTCATTATTAAGTAGTTTCGAAGCTCGGAATAAAATTCTCTCCTATTAGTCCTAATTAGTCCACCGAATAGGATTTCTAATCTTGCCGAATAATACGGGGAAACGAATTAGACGGAAAATGTATCTTCGCAATCGCCGATAAGTCAAAGACGAGTCTATTATAGGAATGCAAAGAGAGGGCCCGCACGAAACTACATAAACTGCAATCTATCCGGCCGGAAAAGAAGCCCAGAATATTTCCAGGGCTGGGGGAATTAATCGGCGGCCAATTTGTAAAGGCCTCGAGTCACGAAATAAATCACCCGTAGTCCGAAACTAGCATTATAGATCTTCCAATACCCAGTCCGAGAACCCGCTTGAGAATACGCTTCCATTATCTTCTAAATTTCAGTCTGTTTCTGTTTTGATCTACCTAGTAGCTCCCAGGGCGCCATTAGGTATCCAGACCGAAATCTCTATTACTACCCAATAACCAGCTTCCAACATACTCCCGACAACATTATTTTGTTCAACGTTCATATTAACTTCAAATGAACATTATACTGCTCCCGTGCTCACACTAAAATAGCAATGGGTGCTTCATTAATCTCCGGTTTTGTGCTCATATTCCGACTCTATTTTTTCCTAGATTTAATGCTCGCCATAACGCGCGTTGAGGGAGGTCTATACTTCCTCTAAACACTCGTAAAAAAAGGCCGGGCACTAAATTCCGAAATTCGTGCTCTATATTTTTTCTATGTTACTCGACGCGGATTGAAAGCGGTTCCGGTCGTTTGCAGCGGTGGGGCCGCATCAAACTTTCATTGCCTCACTCCCCCGGCCTCGGACGTCGGACACCGTAAAAATCAAAGCGTATACCGGAGAAATGCTCTAAGCCCCCGGGGTAAGTCCGTAAGCTTTACGCTTTCGGTCGAAGGCCTCCACTACTTCACATTTTCTTAGAAACGCGACATTATACATTTATTTTCGTTGCTAGTAAAAATAATGTTTGTAAAATCCACGGGTTTTTATGGAACAATGAAGGCTTTGCAACGATATCCCAATTTATTGCCCCCACCCCCCATACACGTATAGTTCTGTTACAATACAGTAGCAATGCGACTCTATACGCCCATCCGTGTCGTTTAAACGATGTACAGCGCTCTTGATTCGATATACCCCGAACTAATTTCAGATAAAACTCAACAATTAAAAGTTCGGTACACAGGGAAATTTGCCATTTCGTCCGGTCGGGTAATTGGGCCGGTTGTTGCTCGCTGAGGCCGGTCTCTGAATTCTGAGAGCGGCATCAATTGTCGACGAATTTCCGATTCTGTTTTATTAACGCTGCTTATTAGAAAGGGCCGTTTAAATTCAATTCTGTCTGTCTGTCTCTCCCCGAGGATGGGCTCATTAGGCCCGAGCGGGGGCGGGGAGCTTTATTTTCCGAACCGCCGTTTGTTTTGGACCCCCGGAGCAAATTAAACTTTTCAATATTCATCATCAGTCCGGTTACAACAATGATAAATTCCCAGCCCGGCTCGACCCCCCCCCCCTCCGCCACAACCGCTGGCGCCCGAAACCGAGGTTAATTAATCCTACACCCCGGTTATACCATTCAACCGAAGCCGCGTCATCCCCGAATAAGCCCGGCCAGAGCACCTCGTACCGGTTGCAATTAGCACAAGTGGAATAATTATAAGCGTCTACGTGGCCAATAATAAAACCGGCCTATTAAAACCAACACCTAATAGCCGAAAATTAGTGTCACGTTACAAATCGGCCTGACGTATTCGAATTAACCAATAGGACTTCCCCTAATTCAATCATTATAGATGCTACAGAAAAGTAGCAACTATGTCTGAATATTCGGGAACAAAATTTACATCTCCGCAAATTTTAAATTTTCGTTCATAGATTGGGTTCAGTGGAGTTAGCGGACCTCTCTTTTAATAAGGCGAAATTTCAATCGGAAGGAAATCCTCCGGCCCGTCACCGATGAATCGACAGATATTCTCCGGACGGAGATTCACCCGAATTCACCTGTAATTTCACCATATCAATAGGGGAACTCTCTAACTCCATTGTACTCATTAGATCTCAGTTCGACAATTCATGAACTGCGTCCCACCAGAATTGCAGTTCCGAGGCCACCACTCTCAATACCAGAAGCGTGATACCCATACATAAGGAAAATCGGGTATGAATAAGGAGTAATTTATAGAAAATTACAAGGTGGTGCGACTTATTAGCGTTTTCTTTCAAATTGCGAGTGAATATTTAATATAAAATGAATCACTCTGATGTTGAATATAATTATTAACAAGAGTACGCACTTCATGACTAAATTATGCTGTAAATTAGGTACATGAAACCAAATTCCCGGGTCTCCTGTCTCTTGCCTGAAACTGTAATTTGATACTCGTTTTGAATATTTAGTTTCTAATTTATTCAATCGTGCAGGAGTTTCCTGAACATACTACCAATTGTATCTAAAGTATTTTAAATCGCCGAATATATATATACAAAATTAATATTCAATATCGAATTGCTTTTGAAATTGTATTTCTAGTTTGGCAAAGGACAAACCGAATGAGTAACATACATAACGGTATTTTCGTCCAACCGAATGTAATTATGGGATATTAAACCAGGGAAATTGCCTATCTCGCATTAGCCGCTCGGTGAACTCGTTTCAAGTGAAATGCGATTTAATACGTGCTCTCCCGCTCTGTCCTTGACGTTCAACTTGCATATAATTATTCTCATGCCAGAGGGGTTTTAATTTCCGCAGCGGTGAAGCCTCCTCTGACTAATGCGAGCGTTATCTTTTTTTTAAATTCAGAATTAAACTCCGGAAAAGAGGTTAATTCGAAGTTTTCTATACTTGCCGGCGTCAAAACTGAAATCATGTGATCATGTGAAACCAGCATAAAGTTCTATTAACGCAAATATATATTGAAAATATAAATAATACTAAGGGAGTTTGAACGTAATAACATAATTTTCAAAACGAATCTTCAGAACGGACATTCTTAAAGATATGTATTTTCGGTCAATAACTCGTGGACAAGTAGAGTGATGGCTATATGGAGTTTAATACAGCCTTCGTTATTAATTTTATATAATCAACGAATTATTTCCCTGAAGCACTGCTAAGTGCACAACTTAAAACATTAACTTGTTCCCATTTTGAAAACTCCTCAAGGCGATTAGGAAGCGAAGTTAACTTTCGTGATTTAGTCCTAGTATGAGATCAGAATATTAGTGAGGACATGTCAGTTACATTACCAATCACCAAGTATCTTACAATAATATTACGTTTTACCGTGGGTATTTTAAAAACGGAATGAATGCTCCGTATTCGTCACTGTTTGTATACACGTCGTTTACGCTCGACATAGTCATCCCGGACGGAATTCGCTCCCAAATTTTTCGCTCGCGCCTTTCTTTGATAATAACAAAAGGAATTAACCCCGTGCAATGGGGGTATCCAGAATCTCATTAAGCTATAATGGGCGGGCCAATTAACGAAGGGGGACTCGGACAGGAAGGCGGCTCTCATCTCATTAGCGGCCCGCATTCCTCAACCCCAGCACAGGCCCCGCCCGGAATCCCGAAATTCATCCAGTCGCCCAGACCTGTACTTCGACACCCGATAATAACCCTGATCGTTACTATTTGTCTTACGAGCCGAATAAATATATAACAATATATAATATATTTTGCACAAACTCGATTTACCATTCCGGGAAGGAGAAACACGCCCCCATGTTTGGCACTTTAATGAAACAACTTTTAAGGGGTATAACATTAGTAGACAATGGTACCCAATAGTACGAAGTTTCGCTATAACATTTGCACTGTTATTACTCCCTCCGCCCTGGAAGTTATCATTCAAATGACAATTAGGTATAAGTATCCGAAATGTTTGTTGTAAAAACACGTACGATATTACAAATGCCACTCTTGTTTCACATTGAACACGTTTGCAAGAGAGCCTAGAAGTTCTAGAAGTGAATTTCTAGAACACTTCAGAAAAAAAAACAAAGTGGACGATAGCACTTGACCAAGTCGCATCGTTAAAACATGTCGTCACGTTGGCCTCACTGAAACAAGGTAACTTTGCAGGAAAAGTCAGATTCGAATGTAGTCATAAAGTTAATTCGAAACAAAGAAAAGTACAATTATTGAAGTGTCTGTGCGTTTGAAGTAAATGTCACCATTTTATTTGTAAAATACTCTTTCCACTTGCATATTTGCAATACGAAAACAAATGCCATATGTCTAGATATTTTAGTTACGAATCTTTATCTATAATATTTTAATATTGATTTACTCAGATTAATTATTCGCTGTTTAACTGGGGAATAATTCAAAATTTGTCCGCGTTTACGGTCTGCTCATTTGGAGCACCGACACTTATCTACGGACAGTGAAAGGTAATCTCAGTGCAATCAGCTAACTAGGTTAATTAACCGTACGGTTCAACCAACATTAAACCGCCTAGTAGGGCCGACGCGGGTTTCTCTATCGGCCATCCACTCTCCACACTTTGGAATCGGCGTATTGCACTGAAAATTGGTTCGTCCATATTCATGAAAAACAGCTTTCTTTATTTCTTTAAGCTTAGTATCAGCTCATCGTAAGGTACAAATTCAGCTTCATGTAAAAACATAAATGTGAAACTTACGTGATTGTCATTTATATTCATTAAAAATGTTTCTCATTTTTTCGTATATGTTTTTATAAATATATATAATTTTTCTGGTTTCATCTTTGCGTCCTCTGGTTCTATTTCTTGCAGGGACTTCAAAAAATTCCGCCGGATTCACCGTCAACTTCATAATCTTTCCATCAGACCAGGATTTCCAGCCCAAAGAGAATGAGGGATCCCCCTAAAATTGAGGATGGGAGAAAAACGGAGGCTGCAGATGAAAAAGCGAGACGAACTGTAATGGGTTTTGAGCCTTTGCCTTTCCGGAAAGCTCCGGTCGGTGAGCGGGAAAGGGAATCGGTTAATTAAGACGGACAGAGGCCAATCCCGAGTTGCCTATCGGTAGGTACCCTCTCGGCATATTTTAAAGGAAAAAAATTAATTTATAATTCCCGAATCGCCTAAATTTCCCGCCCGGCCGGCACTTCGATAAACTTTGAATACTTCATGGTTGTTCTCGCAGCGAGTCTGATATCTCAATCGGTCATAATTAAAACTGAATAATGAAGATAAAATTAACACGCTTATTATCCATTCAATGATGACCCAATTCGAATAGTACTTCTGATGTTTGATGTTGTCATTAAAATATACTAGATTTTTAGTCAGCAATGCTGGCTGACTCTTGAACAACGAGGGTTCTGGTCGTCCTTTGATTAAAGTCAATAGTTAAAAAAATTACTCAGTGAATTATGCGGAAATTATTCTCTTATATCAATCAGTTAGATTCGAAGTTAATATGTGTTATATACAAATTTCTATATGTTATAGAAAAGTTGACTGGAATATGGAGGACTGATATTTTTCACAACATACCAATTTAGAGTGAGGGTTTCTGGATCAGAGCTTATCCGCTCGCGCAACCGTTTAGAGTTCCCAAATACATAGGGAATTCCCATCGCAAGCTAATGTCATTTTTTTTAATTTCACTTATCTGGGTGGTGAGAGTGAAAGTTTTACACTCAATACTGCCTGATGGAGAAAGTTTTACTTTCATACTGCCTCGAAAGCTATTGACCCAGTGGTCGGACTCTTTACAGACTTTACAGTTCATTTCGTAATAATACTCCTCGAACCCATTAAATATTTTCTACATTTTATGTGTGTACGGATTATATTTGTCGAAGGACCATACATAATATCGGCATTTTATCGTGCCCGGTTTATAGTTGTTAATTAAAAGCGGTCAATTAATTCCCAAATAATTCACCAGCGTTCCTCGATAGAAGTGTGACGAGCCCGGTCCAATCCCGGAAAGGCCGCCGTTTCTTTTTTTTTTATTTCTAGAGCTCAAACTGGGGATTTTATCCGCGCTTTGACAGATGATCAAAGCGGGCCGGCGGTTTGATGAAAGTCCGTCATACCAATTTCGGTTGACCCGCGCCGAACATTGACGTATTGCACCCGGTCGGCCTTCCACGTTCCGGGGAAAAATCGGAGCTTCTCCCCACCGCGGGGTGTGATAATATCCAGCTGAAAAAATCTTTTGCATTAAAATCTGTGTACGACTACACCGTCAAAGGGAAAACTTTTTTCCCGTACAACCGTATGTTGAAAATATTCACTCCAGCGTACGAACTACTAGTAGTAGTGAACTAAATAACCCGGATGCTATTCGGTGGAAACATTGCTCGTATTGCGGGCCGGGATGAAAATTTTTCGGTTTCTATTATCACCGGGGCAATATTAAATTATTTATTGTTTCGTCGATTCAGTAGATCTTGTTAACAAACCAGACGCCAGGCAGTTTGAAACCGAAACTTTTAAATGCCAACCGGACGAGAGAATGAATTAAACATTAATAAATAATGTCTGTCATACTCTGAAACATTAGAGCGCAAAAATGATTCTATTTAAATGAATGAGTGCAATTCTTCTCGATATTCTTGATCTTCTTATTGAAGATTACTTAAAAGGCGTAGTTTCTTTTCGGCTGTCCGATTCTTAAACTTTCGGTACCAATCCTGGCGAGAAAATTTTCCCTTGGTCCGGGCCATTTCGATTCCGGTTGTAATAGCCGGGGAACTATTTGAGGATTGGGACGGGAGCGTGTAATGGGGGCGGGTGAGGCGTTGTCGGGTACGTCTTCGGGTCGGAGCCTCTCATTTACATGTTAATTATACCTGCTCGTTCCACGGCCACGGATCAACAACTAATACGCAAACTCTCCGCCTAATCCGCGCTCAGACCGGGCGGCCGGAATACATTTTGGCATATAACTCCCGCCGGCCCGCCTGGAGGACATCGCTCCTACATTTGGAAATATAACATTCTACTCGTCACAAAAGCGTTCGAAGGTTTGATCTCATACCTCCTCTGAAATACGGTTCGTCAAATGTTCGTCATAAAATTTTGTTCGCGCAATTCGGTAATTGCCTAAATCCCCTGTGCGGAGAAAACGTCACACCCAAGTTTCATATCATCGGGTCGAGGCTTGACTTTCTTAATTCTTGAATCTGTCTGAACCACCTCACAAAACCAGTACTATCAGTTTGGAATGGCCCTAATTAATATTGTATAATTCTCATTTGGTACACAATTATCACTGGAATAATGTGCTAAATAATTTGAAACCAATTTTTTTCATCAATTTAAGTGAATATATTTATTACTTAAGAACTATAGACTCTAAAGACTGGTTTATTACGCCAAATAATACGGGGCAGTATTTCATTCTTCAGAGAAAGTGTAAACTCCCATTTAGGAATGAATTATATCGGGATTTAATATTATGGCATCGTAATTTCCAGCGAATTCAACAATTCCCAAGACTAACGCACAATATACTGCCCGAACAGGGTCATTATCCCGCGCGTAAGTGTTGGTAATGAGAATACTTCGAATTTATTACTGTTGTTAATTGAATTTTGTCATATAGCGGAGGCGAAATCAACTATTTATTCGGCCTAGGCGCGGTGGCTCAAACAATGATAAAAGGCTAAGCCCGAAAGGACTTAGCAGGTTAAGCGCTCTGCGGGGCTCTCTGCGGCGGCGGCAGATTTCGTTGTACAACCGGCACTAATTGAATCGTTTACCCGCCTTATAAATATTCAACGCAGTCGGTCGGTTAACGTTTATAGCCGAGAAAGACTGGGAGGAGAATTTTTGAGACTAATCACAAAGCCCTACGTGCCTTTTTGATAATTGCCTGCCAGTTAATTATTTCAATCCCAAGACGGTCGCAAACAAACCCAAGTGATAACATGTCGGAAAATTAAACGCGGAATATTCCGGTGCACGAACAACTGACGCTATTGTTCCCAACAACAGCGCACTTTACTTTAAGGTCAGTAACAGTGCTGACACTATGCCCAACTGGCAACCAATATGCAACATTCAATTTATCTTTAAATTACATCTGCCAAATCTGCGAAATGGTACGGCATTGGATACAATGTTCATTATTACATTGGTTCAATACTCGGTTCATTTTTATTTTCAGTTAAATAATGAAGTATCAAATTATTTCAAAATTTATCGCTTCTACTTTTATGGCATTCATTGACCAGGTGTGGCCGTATTCATTAAATTCATTGCCAGTTCCGCCTGTTCGAAACGTTTGGGTCCCGACTTGAAATTGCATAATGTCAAGGTTCTAAATCTCGGAGGTACCTAACCCGATCCCTCGTCTCCTCGCCCCCCTTCCCCCCTCACCTAAGGTTTTGTTCGGGGGAACAATGCCGGACCCGGAACGACGGGAGTGTCGGGTATCCCGCTAATGCAATTAGGAAACGCGGCCCACTGAGATGTTTCCAGCCGCCTGAGGAGCTACCCCAAGGAAGATTTAATCCCTCCCCCTCCTCACCACCCATTAATATCCTCACTCCTTACTTCACTACCAAACCGGCACGTCTTATCGATGGCCCTTCGATAATTCGACCAACAATAGCGCAGAAATTAGAAGTGCACGCGCGAAATTGTATTTCTGAAACGTGCACTTCATACTTAGCTCAACCGTAAGCTCAATTTTGTTGCACAATTTTCCTGGTAAGACTAGATTTTATGGGGGGTTACATTAAAGCAAGAAATGCATACAAAATACAGGTTTCATTCCACATTATTAGTCAACATAATGAAAATCAGTGTATTATTAAGATAGTTTAACCTATAATAAAACTTTGGTATTTAGATTCATAAATTTCTGTCGGAGTTTTAAATTAAAATTTGTAGTTTTGTATATACCATTTTATTAGTGGCAATGACTACAATAATCAATCCTAAATTAAAACAAATCGAAAATTTGGAATAATAATATGTTTATAACACTTACGGCGTTCAGTAAAACGATAGACAAGTTTTTCCTTACCTGAAAAAAATCATTATATTATTATTATGAAGTAGTGAACAATATTTTGAATTTATTAATAAACAAAACAGTATACAGAATTGTAAGGCAACGAAATAAATTGTGTTTTTCAACTGTGGGTTCATTTCGGTTTTCTTTTCTCAATTCATGCCCTCATTTTTTCCAGGAGAAGTCGCACCGAAAATGATGGGAGATAACAAATGAGAAACGGAAAAAGGACTTATCTAATAATTAGTGTCATCTGGGACAACCCGCCTTGGGGAGGGCGGGCGTCGGTTCCACTTCGGGGGCCACTAGTTGCTTCGCCCAGAAAATTTACGTCCTACCCGATCTATAATTAGGTTTGCTCCGGGCGCAATGCCCAAAACTTGCGCGACATTTCGCCTTAAAATACTTGTTGCCCACACAACTGGCCGGCTCTCAACCGGAAATAAAAATATGAACTCAGCACAACGGGTTTGTTACGCCGTGAAATTGTAGGACAATATTAAGAATTTTGTCTGTGTTTAATAACTTATCAGAAAAATATCAATTAAAAATATTATTACTTATAAAGAATCGTTTCTTATTCTATTGTCCGTTCTTATTGTATTCTCACCGTTTATTTTTTAAAATTTGTATTGTTATCGAAATAGACTAGAAAGGTCGCCTCTCTAGAAATAAATGCTGAGTTATGGAACTAGGATATACCAGTAATAATGAAATAATGAAACGACGAGTCAATAGTAAATTAAACGCTATATTCTCTTCTCCTATAACATTCTCTATTGGCGAATGTTATTAAAATATAACATTGCTATATTGAATCAAGTATATTTGTTTGGGTTCACGATCCTTATTTGCCGTATTCAAATTAATATGCACAATTACAATGATACCCGGAAAGAGGCTATATTGTTAATATTAATTCTGATAACTGGTCAGGTGCAGCAGGTTTATTCGTAAATAATAGCACAATAATGTATGTTTCAGCGCTATCGAATAGATAGTGAAATCAATACAATTGAAAAATCTGATTCCACCTCCCCCTCAACTCATACAAATGTGCCAGCAAATAGGCTAGATATTTCAACTTTATTCATTTTTATTTGTTCACAATTGAGGATACATATATTTATTCTGTTATTCAACAAAAACATTAAGATACAAAAATATGTTCCGTGTTTCTGGGGCTGGAAGGGATTAATTGCATGTATATTAGGGTTAAGACCAATTCAAGTTGCGAAGGAATTATGTTCGCAACTCGAAGTTTCTGTGTAAGTATTTTTTGGAATTGTGCATGTCCGTTAAGGGGAAAACTTAATTCGAACAACTACGAAATCGAATTGCGGGGTTGGGGGCTTCTTTGTTTGCCTCCCGGCGGGGGGTTGGGGCCGGGTCATTCCGGCTCCACAATCAGTCCGAATTCACACCAACCCGATTTCATCCAGGGCCCCGTCCATCAACAAAGCCGTTCACAATAAGGGCCAACCGAACGGCATTTACGGGGGGCGCCGGCCCCCGCCAATACAGTTTATTGAATACGCCGCCCAGCAACTGTACAACAGCGGCCGGTCGTTAATTGAGTATTACGGAGTCTTCGATTGAATGAAAATGAGTTGGAGTTGAATTTCGAAAATGTGTGCGCCGGACTCATCAGCGGAATTTCGGGCGTCGTTCTTGACATTCTCCCCGTTTGTATCGCGATAATAATCCTAGTCGCAGTTTTGAATTACTACACTTTACAGCTCCAACCGGACAGGCGGACATTATTGGCGCCGGGTCCAATAATCCCGTCCGTTACTTTCCACGGATTGTGGGTGGAGTCAGAAACTAATTCATCAGCGACCGATGTTAGCTTAATTATTCGGTTAACATTTATCGATCGAACAGTTGGTAGTTCGACGGCTAAATTTTTAGTCAAGCCACAAATACCACATTCATAACACCTAGTATTCCAACTGGGCAATAAAATCAATAGTTTCAGTAATAAAATATATCGACTAAATATTGCGTGGGCCTGGGATTCAAATTAATTTTGTCTCCTTCCGCCGGTTTGGCATTTCGCCAAAATAGTTTTCGCCCTTTTACCATCTTCAGTAGCGTTAAGTCCCAGTCCCCAGAAGGGCGAAAACTTCGCGCCTCGATTCTGTACTCCATTTGACGCTTCGCCGTCCCCGGTTTTGCAGAGTATTTCCATCGGCTGATTGGGGCGCGAACACCTCGGGTCCCGTCGCCCGGAGCGACGGCGCCAACAAAGCCTCATCCCGGACGCGGAGCAGAATTAGTCGGCTCAAATGACATTTCCGGGAATGGCCGCAATACAATTATTGAACGGACCGACGACAATGCTCGAGGGCGGGGTGCACAAAATCCATAATGCCCGATGCAGTCCTTTGAGGGAAAAGTGAATGGAATTCCGCAGATGTGGGTTTCTTCACAACTTTCGATCGCAAAAAATAAGCAATAATCGGTAGCTGCCCATTTAGTATCATTATCAGATTAGAGAATTAGTGGGAATAGATGCCTTTCATTTTTTTTCAAATGAAGTGTCATTGAAGTGTAAATATATGCTAAACTTTAAACTACTTGTTCCAGAAAGGATGCAAAGATTTAATAACCTAATCGAAATTAAAACATCATTTAATTTTATTTCCAAATTAAGAAATTTTTGTTTAGGTAACACATTCAAAGTGCATATTAAAGTAAAGGATATAATCCCGTAGCGAATGTAATCCCATATTATGTTACAAACCTAAATAGCGTCCATTATTGAAATTAAATGACTACGCAAACAGATCAACGATTTAAACAGTCCTCCCCTTTACCTTCCGCGGAAAACCGATTAAGGTTATTATATAAATAAAGATACCTTTTCCGGTTCATCTTGACTGAAGGTACTTCGGGTCCGACAATCCGAAAATACTTGGGCTGAATTGGTAAGGCAGAGCAAGTAAGTAAAACCCCGGGGGTCTGGGCCACTTTTTTTTCTAATCCAGGACGCAGTTACAGTTGAATGGAATTGCTCGCCTACCCGAGTGGGATGTTGACTAAACAAAGTTAAGAGCAGGGCCCAATCCCATAAACAGGCCTCCCTCTCTATTCCCCCTGCTCGGGTCTAAGCCAGAAATCCGGTCCGATCAATCTCTCCCTTTCCACTCCACTCTCACGACCTTTCTCCTCCATCGACGTACATATAAATCCGCTAGGCCGAGTCATTACATTTTTTTTTTATCTCTCGAAGAAAATAAGACCCCGCCTGGAAATTAAGTAATTTAGATTGAGTCGGGCTCATCCATTCCATTAGAAATACGACTAACCTGTGCGGTGTTAGTCATTTTGGCACTGTTTTTTGGCCATCCTCACTGCACTATCACTGCCACTTGTACTGTGGTGGTTGTCTGTTTGTTTTTTGGATTTTGGTAATCGGCTTAAGTCTTTGTCGGATTATCGGTCAAATATATATTTGATCATACAACTATTATGTTCTGAGTTCCAAATATATGACAGGACACTAGCGATTTTTGTGAAACTAGCGCCCCTGAGTGTGGTGAGGAAATGTACCTAACTAAAATTCGTAAATGTACTTTTGGGTACAATTTGCCAAAGTGACTGAGACACGAAATCTACCATAATATTTATTTTATAGGCATAGCGCGTATCATTATATAATTACTGTTTCGCCCAAAGATTTTACACGTTTCCCAGCCAATGGATGTTCCGAGGTCCTAAATTTCGGAATTATGCGGCCTATTCTGTAATTGTAAGACGGTTTAGGAGTTAACCCTCCGAAGGAGCAGATCCAATGCGGAAGTAGCGCGGGACTAATAAATAAAACACGGCGTACCAATTTGCAATGTAAAATCGTCCGGGATTACCCCTAAGGCAAGTTGGACCCACTTCCCCACTGATATCCGGGCGCCCAATTTTAATCAGCATAATGTAATTACTGTACCGCATCCCACGAGAATGTGGCCGTTTACATTCAACAGATAATGGAGGTTTACATTTTTTTATTTTCACAATTCAAATATAAATATTTATACAATTACAAATATTTTATGTACAAATAACATATACCAATCGACATGTGTCGTTAGACATGCAATGATTAGTTTTAAAATGGTTTATAACTTATATTGGGGAGGCAAGGAATGCCACCTATACCTTGCTTAATGGTTAAAAGCAGGCCCTTTCAAAAGGAAAATCGTAAAATAGATAATGTTAGGTAAATTTAAGATTTTGCATACAGTTATAATCCGTTCAGTATTAAATTCTTAAGGACAAATTCGACCGAAGAAGCTGGATCAGAACGAGTCCGTGATTTATATCGAATGGCCTATTGTATTTATCTGTTTTATGCAATTGCATTATTCAAATTGTATGCTATAACTATATAAAATTTGAACGGGTATTTCCTATTATTGTAATTTAGTTGGACGAATCTAGCAACTCGCTATCTGGAACGTCTGTAGAGTCTGGGGCGACCGGAACTGTTTTTACCGTGTAGTGTTGTGCAACGAATCATTATCATCAGATCTAATTATTTGTCGGTCAGTTGACGCTTTTTCACCCACAAATAGTATGTATTATTTACTTTCTATTATTGCGACAAAGTTAGGTGAGTCGATTTAAATTGAATTTCTTTCTTGCTGAAATTCCTGACAGCCGGACGTCCGGAAAATCCGATTGCGAATAACGGTCGAACGAACACGCCGGGACATCGGTTGTGTACACGCATATGTTTGCCTTCGGGAGTTTTACTGGACGGGAGTCACAAAGAGCTGTAAGTTTCTTCAACTCCGATATAACCCTCACTATCGACTGGCATTTTATGAGTGAAAAGTTTGAAGGGCCTCTCAAAAGCTTTTCATGTCCCACCCCCTATTATTTATAAGCCAATAATTGGGGAACAATTCTAGGAAAGAGATGTGCTTTTAATTTGATTACCTCCTTTTAGTAAAAATCCAATTGACAGACCAAAGTTGTTTAATTACTACAGACCAATATTTAATTATTAGCGTATTATTATTGTGCATAAGCAAAAGGTTTACCTTGAAAAAAATATACTCTGAATGTTATGAGAAAGTGGCCATGAGATATTACACTCAAATAAGAGCTAAAAATGTATTTTTTATCCACGCATATATTTATGCGGGCATGATTCACTTTATTAGCTTAGGGTCTTTTAATCAGTCTGAGGAGTTAGTATGTTGAATTTGGATATTTATGAATAGATCTGCAAGGGCTTTCTAGAAATAGAAAATCACTCAATTTTTCCGACCAATGCGAGACCAGTTTGGGCCTAGTACTGGTGCTCTGGTTATATTTATGATCACATTGAGATACAAACCGAGTATCCACTTCTACAAGGTAGAAGTCATACATAAACAGCATACTGTTAGGCAGACAACAGGACATTACAAATAGCGTTCGTCCGGGATTTAAATTAGCTGTTGTGAAATATGCCTAGCGATGCCTGGCGTCGTATTTCAGTGGCAAGAGTAGCGTTTTAGGTGTAGTCGAGGGGAGGGGCAATTAATTAAGAGCGATATGTGACTTGAATTAGTCACATGGACCGGCGTTCTGCCCATTTGGGTAATCTTGTTCCGCTGTCACCTGACTTACAAACGATTTAGTATACCACTTAAATTCAACTCCACTAAGTTCAAAAACGATCGGAAATTAGAATAATAACGAAAACTCAGGAGAACTAACACTGTCGGATGTGAATCGGACGTTTCGGTAGTATGTCTCGGTGTGCATTAACATAGATAAAATCAGGTGCTGACGTATTATAAAATTCAATATATACTATCATACATTAGAACATAAGAAATTCATAGCACATTTTCATTGTGAATAAACCATTTTCTAATTTTATTTCGTTGTGTTCAAAAAGAATCAACTGAATATTCTTATATTATTGAATATATTTTAATATTCTTATTTTTCAGCGAGAGCCATATTTTTAGATTCAGTATATCTATCGTCAGGGAAGCAATATCATATTAGACTGTTATAATTTTCAAATGTACTGGTTTAATATCGTACGAATACTTTTCCTGAATTAAAAGCCAATAAGCAGATAAGGACTGTCGAAATCGTTTGTTAGTTATCATTGCATTAATTCCGTATTCGAAAATCCAGCCTTCACTATCAGGTTCCCATTATCCCAGATTACTGAAATACATCAAACAATATGTATATTGTACAATGTGTCGTATTTTAGTGGCACGTCGACGAAATGAAAGGCCGGACCATTTATCGGGGTATCGAAACAATATCGGTCGGGAGAATATTCTTGGGGTGGCGTCAACGTATTTCGCCCCATCTATTTCGCCGTATTCCGAACAGTATTATCGATCAATTCTCCGGGCTGATGGATGGCACGGGCATCGTCACAGCCGATCGGCGGCCTCCGTAAGACGCGGGATACATTTCGGCGATAAATCTCAGTTTGAAAAATGAAACCGCCTCGAAATGTCGAACCGTCGAGAAAACGGCTTTCGAATGGGGGAAGTGCCCGATCGGCAATTATTCCGCTGCAGTTCCGAAGGACAATTGAGCGATTAACTCGGGTTAAGGTTACGCACAACACGCCCGGGGCTGTTAGCTGGTCTGAAAATTGGTGATTCGGACTAATGACTGTGATTTTTTGCGTAATGGTAGCGTCAAATATCCGTTTTTTGGTGGTGCTTGGAGTGTAATTCGAGACACGAGTCGTGGAGGAAAATACTAACTAAACCAATATTTGACTATAACTATTATATTTGCAAAACGTAATATAATTGAAGGTTCTCTTTACATAAGATAATTTAAGTTAAATGAAGATAATATATATGGCTGTAATAAATAAATAATTAATAAAGAAAATGAAGCCGGTAACGGGAAATTTGATTTTGGTTTTGGAGCTCTTCTTCTACACACAGAAACTTTTTCATATATACTATCCTAAAAATGTTCAACAAACGTATGGCGATACATTAATGTGTCGTGACGTACCAGTTGAAAAATATAATTAACCCAGTCCAGTCCTCATTTACGTTACAGCGCAGAGACATGCGATCACATGTGTAGAAATCCGAGTACCCGTATAAAAGTAACGTGAGATAGTGGCGCTACTTGGCGTATGATTTAATTCTCATTACACTAATCATCACTCAAAAACAGTGTAGTGATTGCTCTAGAATGCTAAGTAGTACTACTGGACAGCATTAGCACTTTCACTTCAATTTCATCATTTCTCCTCGAACTCTCTCAAAACATACTCGGCTGCAATGATTTCCCGCGAGATCTTATACGGTAATATATTGATGGTAAACATAATAAAATTGAGACCCAAAATGGACTAGTCCTCCCCACAAGGCGAATCCCATATAAGTTTTATAACAACATAAAATACTCGAGGTTATGGAACAGTAATACATTAGCATTATCCTGTTCAATGTAAATTGCCTAAGGGTGACCAACTTGGAATAATTCGGGCTTCCTGGAGGGCATATAGTTGTTCTCAAAATCCTAGCAGTATAATATTACGCTATATTACTTAATAAATTATAATATATATATATATATATATATATATATATATATATATATATATATATATGAACATTTTTCTATTTCTATATTAGTCCCTATTATTTATAAAGTAATATTCGTTCTTTGTCCCATTTAAAATGTTCATAACTATCTTTATTAAGTTGATTCATCTTTCATCATAAAAATTCAGAGCCAAATTCACTTACAGACGTTTCAATCGCAAATGAAATTAAAGCGGAAACAAACATTTACAAATATAATGCGCAGATTTTAATATGTATAAATAAAACTTATTTTAATTAATTCCAGGTATACAGAACCGTTCCTAAACTGCCAATATTAGTTGACCAGTTCCCGAAACACGAATGTCAAATAAAAGTGATTGTATAACTTATTATAATTTACACAGTATTAATTGAATACGGGCGTACCTTTCATCAACGAAGGGTCCGATGTTTCCCAGTAACAAGCGTCAATACAATACGCCACAACCGAACCTCTTCATTATAACCCAGCATCCATTCCCCATTTCACCACTGAGGCGCGAGCATGAGTTTGAATTACTTTCACTTACTTTTAGAGATCAAAGTGATCAAGTGTGAGATCAAGTGATTGATCACTTCCCCCGTGGTTTATTTCAGAAATTCAGATACTTTTTTTTATAGATTGCAGTTCAAATTGTAAGATAAATTGTTCTATACGATTATTCTTTATCATATATAACTACTGTAGCAAACGTCTATTAACTTATTATTGTTTCAATTATTATTTATTTTTCATTCGACCTGATTTTTATTTTCTGCGAATACATTATTAGGTATAGGTATATCTCCAATTTACTTTTTCCGGAGATTTTGGGTTCCCTTGACTAGTTACAAATTCTGATTGTTTGAAAATTCCGTCTATCACCGTGTTTCTAATTCTTGATCTTCAGGATCCTTCAATTAAAAAATTGAAAATTGATTGACGAGGGGATTTCCATAAAACTTCCTGTAGTGGTTATGAATTCACATCTAAAAGTGCCGTCATAGGGCCGCTGTTCCCAGAAACAAGTTGGGAGGTGCCAATATAAATATTTTTATATTATGAAGAAATTATTGTTTTTTTAATGCTCTATTATTTAAGTACCCAGTGTGACTAAGTGGGAAATAGTTTTCTATTCCTAGACTGATTCGGGGTCAACATTTGTTCTACCGTCGTGGCTAGAATCCTTCAAACCATTGTTATATATTGCCCTTCTGTGGAAGGAACGCAAGGAAATCACTGAATTAAAAATGAAAACACTATCCGGTCTACAAGGAGCGTGGTGGGGGTTGTATTAATTGTCGGAGTACACGCGATAAAATTTCCATCAGGAGCCAATTCAAGCGCTCCATCTCTATCCGCTTTTCACCGCCCGGGTCGATAAACACGATAATGGAAAATTACCCCCGTTTAATTATTCCGTAAAACCGATTACCGGGGGTTTGTTCGGGTTTGTGGCCGGGAGGGGGGGGGGACGGGCGCCCGGGTTTTTCTTTTCCCGAGGAGCGTAAGCCTTTCAATAGTGCTGGGGGCGCTAATGGAGGCCAGTCCGCCGCCGGAACACAATCCGATCGCCCGACTCGCGACTGAAATACACGTTTAGGCTGAAACCTCGTAAATTCCTGTGCTTCTCTTGGGGTGAGGGGCGCGGCTTTGGATCTGAGGGGATCTGTCGGTTGATTACCAGGCGAATGCCTGCCAGGAACTGGGACGGACAGAGAGCGGGGGGCCCTCCCACTAATCTCAGCCTTCCCCGACTCCTCCAGTTCGCCGGCCGCAAATCGGAGTCTCAATTGATAACACCGAAACCGGCTGTTTGGTGACTTCTCGAGCGACACCCTCCTATCGGGATTTACGACGATGAAGAGGTGAAAATTAGTTCAGAATTTTAGGCTATAGAACCAGTCGCCGGGCAGTATTGACCGCAAACCGTTCACAAATGCCACCGGGAAATGAGAATGAACTAAAGAAGTATATATATTATTACTATGTTTTGATATTGTAATCAAATCCATATTGATCTTAAATGATCCCTTTTCCTTAACTTGTTAACGCGCTACATAATTTTAAATTAAGGTATTTAATTGGTGGTTTGAAATATCATAGAGGGTGGTTTCAAGAATACAAATTAATTATTGTATTGTTTTTCTACCATTAAAAATACGATAGAATGATGGTTCAAACGAATTAAATATACTACGCGTTAATTTCTGAATTAACGTTTCCGGTTTAACATTGAATTTATATCTGGTGATATGTGATTAAACATTGAATAAATATATCTCGTACAATTATTACGATGTCATTCCAATATTTTAATTTGACTTTGTCGCTTAAAATTGAAAAAAGACTGCTCGTTGATTCGATCTAACATCTGTTGCACGGGCGAAACCCAATTGCCGGACCGACTGAAAATGCGCCTCTATGGTCGATGTAAAATCAATTGATCGTTCATTTAAAAAGTTACCAGGTCACGTTCACTCCGCCAGTCTCAGTGGCTTTCGCGAATCGCGACATTTGCATTATAAACTGGCTGCCCGGCCGGTTCATGAAATATTGTCAAAGGTTAATAACACGACTAGTCGGCGTTTGATAAACATGCATAACCCAGATTGGGTACACATTGTGAGGCGGAACAGCTCTGAATATTAGAGACGCCGGCTTCATTCCAAAACATCAATTTGAGCGACTCATCACTCATTGGCTGTGTTCATCGTTTGCCATATTCTCTCAGAAAATATATTTTCGGATAAAATGAATAATGCGTATATTTATTTATTTATTTTTTATTTGGGCGTCTCCGTCTTCATCCCGTCTGTGGATCGTACGGACGCAAGCACCGCTCGGTTATCATAAACGAACTTCTGTATCCAACAATTTTTGTTGAATAAATACCTCATATTACCTATTGTTTGCATACGAATTGTTTGTCCATATAATAAATGGAAGTGGCTCATACTTTGCACTAGACGTACCGCTCGTTCAATATGATGTCTCCTGTCGGGTATTCGGTCTCGGCATTAACAGTATTCGAGTCACCAGTGGATTGGAAAATTAGTGAGGTCATATATTCCAATGCTAGATTTCAGAGATACTGAATTGGTGTCACAACAGCGGTAATTTTGTATTATGAACATGTATCACTAGGTTATTATTGTCGCATCGCATGTACCGCGTTTCCTTAATTTCCCGATCGTAGATGCAACACGTTATTGTAGTTAATAAACGTCTAACTGACAACTGAAAATACTCGGTTTACTCTCACTGTGTCGCGAAAGTAAAGGGCTGCTTTCATTTTGTCCGCTTCAATCCGCCCTAGGAATTTTTATTTGTAAAGACTCCTTCTTGTAAATCTCCGAGATTGAATTGGGTTTCGGAGACTTTAATCAATGTCCTTCCCATTCGTTAGTATTGAGCCCGGGCGTCTCTCCTATTGAGTCGCACGGTGCCTTTCGAGGAGGTAATTTCAAGGAGACTTGGAAGGCCGGAGGAATTTCGGAGGTTGAAACGTCCGAAGGGAGGGGCGGGGGCGCCCTCTCAAACGGAGTCCTGGGGCCCGATTTTAGCCGAGCTCGAGTACAAACAGAAGCTCGCCCGCCGCCCGAAATGAAGCCGCGTCCGGGTTCGCTTTTCGGGGCTAATATCGCCAGCGGTCAAAGATAAACATAAATATTACTGCAATCTGTATTAGCTCCTGTACCAATTTGAAGTGGGCGCGGGGAGCGGGCGGTGCTCAAACCTGTTTGAGTCAATAAACTACCGGCCTTAAATAATTAATACCCAACCGTCGGGCCAATAAAACTATCGCTGAGTCCGTTGTTCTCCATTATGAAACTATAATTGCAAAGAAAATGAACACACTTGACACAATTTTAATTCTGTAATCAACATTTTTATTATACCTATATTTCATATATTTTTTTAATTAATTCTCTTTATATTGAGATCGATACAAATCCTCCATATTATGGCTCCTATTAACAAATAACTCACTGAGATAATTTTCCTTTTATAAACAATAATTAGCACGACTATTAAAATGTTCTGACTCCAGAAAATATTGGACACTCCATTTCCTCGCCAAAATAAGTATTTCTAAATAACGAAGATGAATTAGAAAGAACGAATGTTTACTACTATTTAGTTACGTTTTGTCCTCGAGATGTTTGGTTCAAGAATACTGCCACTGTATTTTTAGTTTTTTCTACGAGCTATCGTCGTTGTTCTAGCCACATAGACAGTTATAGAATTATTATTTTAAAATAAAATAGCATAATATGACAGTTGCGAGGAAAATAAAAACTTTTTAAAGTTTTCGCGGAATTCCGCTTCCCAATGTAGTGCCCAACCAATAGTAGAAATAATTTTCGATGTGGCATAGTGAGAGCAGCGGGCACTACAGATTGACCCGCGTTCAACTTACATTGGCTGAAAACAAATTCGCCTCAATTGCAAATTTGAACTAATAACCGTTCGTACAGACCAAAACCGTGTTCAATCTATGAATACAAACAAACGTTTGTTTGTTTGAAAGTTCCAGAATACAGATTTACCGAATCCCCTTTACGGAATGACCCAGAGGGACCTACGCAGAGACCTACGCTGTGGTGGTATAATACATTCTGTTATTCATTCGATTCCGTTTGCCATGTCCTAGAACACCGCTTATGGCGTCATTTCAATTCAAATCTTCTCTAGGATTAGAAGTGCAATAATGTAATAGCTACAGATAATTTGACACGGTTCGCAGTAATTGATTTCTATTATAGAATAATTATTTCCTATGTCCCTATAACTTCTTGAGTACCCTTGAGGACCCTTACTTATCTTCTCTAGGCACACGGAGTATTTTATCCCGAAGTGTACTTTCAGTTATTTCCTTTCCTCTTCTGGGTGACACGTGTAAAAGTTTCGCTCTCAATACTGCCCGGTGACCCACACTCCCCGTCGGGCCACGTGGAGGTCTAGCTTTGTCTACTGAGACGGGGCACTTCAGGAAGATGATTGGACACGGAGATTCCGGAACTCGGGGAAAAAGTCCGTCCGAAAAAGCTCTCGGGCGTTGAGAACTCCTTGAGGAAGCTTCGTTTTTCTCATCGCAACTTCGCATTCCTTTTCTTTCTCATCCGAGGGTGAATCGCGCAGCGCGCAATCGCAGTCCGGACGTTGGACGACATTTCCCAACACATATTCCAGGCATCTCCCTCCTTGCGGCTCCTGATATTTCAAAGACGAGCGGAAGGTTCGCTTTAAGCCCCAATCCTTGCCAGCTGCACTGGGTTGGCTGCCGCTGGACATTTCAACTTTTATCTGGTCCCCTTGATGTGTCGGTCGTAGTTGGTACTTGGGTCTCTGGTCACTGTGAGGTATCTTGTGTCCTGAGGCGAGCACGAGGCCGGTTGAGAGGAGCTGGGGGGAGGACCGGCCGCCCTTTTGAGACCCTCGTTAGACCAACTTGCTGACTAATTACTTGGACTTCCGCCCCCTCTCTGGGGGCTGCCCGACCCCCACACCCTCCAGCTTGTCCGAATTAACTTCGGCACCGTCAGTCAATAAATCGCCGACTACCGGTCCTGACCATTATATATGTAATATAACATCACTATTACGCGTATGCTATTTATTTAGCAGTTAATTTTTGTTTATGCGACTAAAAATATTAGTCTGGCTATTTTCTGGGATTTGACTGGCATTTTAATGAGGTCTTATAATGAAGGGGCGTCCATTTTTCCTACCCCCTCTGTAAAATTGTATGACAAAGTTCTGTTGATGCGATTGAAGATGTATAGTTTGATACAAGTTTATAATGAAATGCAGACTTTCAGTACTCCACTTTCGGCCGCCGAATTATTTTTGTCAAGTCCGGTTTCCTATTCGGTATTAGCGGGTTTATCCCCGCAGGTGAAGCGATGGGGGGGGGGGAGGTGGGTATTAGCGATACAGCGGAACTCCGAGATGACCCACTTCGATTATTGTAAATTCGATTATGGTTGGCCCCGGTTGATCTCCCGCCAGTCGCCCCGAAGAGCCCGAACTCCGGCACCGGCGTCCTATTCGTCGCCCCTCCTCGGGTTTCCAATAGCGACCCATTATTGGAAACTCCCGTTGGGCCCCCGCGGATTACCTTCAGCCGGGATTTTCGGCGGAAAATCCATTCCCGACACAGGCACGCATCAGAAGTGAACGGTTACTTTAAATACATAATCGAACGACTTTCTCCTCATCGGTATCAGTAAACCCCAAGTACCAGTCATCGGATGTAGATTTTATACTCGGTATTCCGTATTCCAAATTGGACTACTACGGGCCTCGGGCGAAAAATCAACTGTGGTGTACATAATAATCTATTTTATATTCCCAGATACCAGGTTCAAGCTCATTTAATTTGCAAACCGTTTTTATGTATACAACGCTAGTGTACCGGCAACATTCTTTCTCTAACCACAATAGAATGAGGTTCCGAACTATGTTCCAAGCCACATGTTTCTCGAACACAACTCGAATAAACCACCGCTGCATTGGCCAACTCTGTTCTGGAAACATTGGTCAAACACTACTCTACTGTGGTTGAGTTAAATTTTCACTGACCTGTAGGGTTAATATTTGATTTTATACGGCTGTGATTAGAGCCACGAACTCTCATAAAAGTGCTCCCTACAACCGTAGTAAATTCTTCTATTCCTTCACTTTTTTCAATTGTTACGTACAGACGTGTAGGACATAATTTCTGATATAAATAACACTTTAGTTTCTCATGCCTATACCGAATAATTAAATGTTCAAATCGTCAAATTTCACGCAAATAATCGCTTTTAAATAATATTCACCCGATCGCAAAAGAAACACTTTTTGAGACACCATAAATAACAATATGTTATTTCTGATCCACATTTGCAAAAAATCGTTTAATGCGTTTAACAAAAACCAAGCTGACAGAGCAGGTGTAATTTTGAGACAGTTCAAACGATTGTTACTTCTCCGAAATATGAATAGAATGAATACCTATTCATTTACAATGAACTACAATTTATTTTTATTTTTTTATTACAATCACAGATTTTTTGTACCAAGTTGTATGCGGGACTGCCCCTCGAAATCAGTGGGTCGGGGTAGCCCTCGTGTTAGAGGAGAGGCTGGAGGGAGGTTGGAGGTGCATTGAAGATGAGTGGGGGCGGTGCAGGGGGATGAAGGGGGCGCCGCCTAGTGAAGGGGTGCTTAGGCAAGCGGAAATAGGCCACCGGCCTCGGGCTCCCTTCCACCTCGGCCAACAGCCCAGGCTTTAGGTTACACAACCTGGTGTTGTGGGGCCGGGTATATAATTTCTTTAATATTGCATCGCGTTAGACGATCAAGCGGCATCGGAGATAGGAGCTCGGCGACAGCCTTCACTGGACCGATAAAATATGAAATGACTATTGCCGGAGGCGGATCGGTATTCCGGCGGCGGAATTAGCTGCTTCGGTGCTAACTTGTACTCCGTTTGATACCGTCAAAGCGGCAAATATCGCATGACTATTTACTCGTGGTGACGGCTTAAACTTCCCAACTCGAGGATAGTACCCTCAACTATTTCAAAAGATAATAGACGCTACTCTGGCGAGATTATTCGAGAGCTCGCGTCCTTTGATTAATCGAGTTGTACAAGCCAAGGAATCTCGTGTACAAGCGACAAGTTTATCGGAATCACAAACTCGAAGGATGATAATTCGTGCATCGTAATTTATAATTCTTACCGAATTATTATTACTAAGCGTCAATATAAAAGCATCAGACCAATAAGGAATAAGGTAAACCTCTATTTTTTACACCCGTTTCGACGGCACTGCATTGAATTATTTTAAAGAAATAAAATTGATTCCGGGTAATATTATTACGCCACTAGGCTTATCGTCAAATGAGTTACTTCTAAAGTTATACTTTTTATAAATTAGTACAAATGGCAACATCAAGAAAACGCATAGCCGTAGTGGAAGATAAACATCGCCAAGGGTCATAAATGCACCCTGGGGCGGAGCGTCCAGAGACCATTACTTCATACGTAACATATTGGGATTGCTAAAGGTGGAAAGGGATATACCTATTTACAGGTCCCAGTATTTCACATTTCCTAAGCTAGCCATAAAGTACTCATTGAATTAATTGATGAAATGCTAAATAAAAAAAATAAATTATTTCATACAAAGTTATAAATAATGAACTTTTCAAATTTCTCAAAATTAGGAACAGTCTCGGGCAGCGTCACAACACCTGTTACTGAAGATTAGAGAGAAATAATAGTATAATTATTCCGATGCTTTAGGAACTATTGCATTATTATGACGTAAATTAAACCTCGAATTCGCACTAGAATTATACATAATGTGAATGTTTCCCGAGTTTTCGCGTGGGATGAACCAAAGGTTTGCTTGTTTTCTTTATTTATTTTCGGCTCCTTCCACTTGGGAATAATTTATTTGGCCGTTTCAATTTTGGGCAGGATCCGGTGAGAAATTCAGGGCCGGGTGAACCGCACGGCCCCATATTCAATCATGCTTAGGCGGCGGCCAAATTGAGGCGGTTCTCGTCGTCCCTTTCCTCGAAGGGCCCACGGGCTAAAGGACGGGTCCTTTCCCTGCGGCCTCTTTCAATTTGTTACCCGACAACGACTTCTATCATTGGGGATTCGGTCAGGGCCGGGGAGGAAACAAAGTCCGGACGGCCACGGATAACCGAGAACAGGGATCAGACCACATTCTTGCCACTCCCCATATATACATATATATATTGTCGCTACCCACACATTCTCCACAAAATACATTATCAAAATGTTGACCGGTTCTTCCGTTTTGGCGAAGCGTATGTCTCCTTTATATGATTCATCTGTCCTTACCATCCCATTGTCCTTCGGGTTAATTTATATACTGATATTATCATACAATTAATTCCAGTAGGCCAGTCCCCAGGTTTCATTGAAATGAAACCGCGTTTGAATCATTTTATCTCGGCCACCGTTTCAAATTTTTCAGCAAGACAGTGTCACAGCGGTTTGAACTGAACACATCAAACGTTGTTTTCTTCTGAACTGGCGAACATTTTTAACAATCCCGTGCTTGAAATTCGGAGACTGAAGGTATGCGTATGTGGAGGAATTCTCCTTTTCTCATTGTACAGCCGAGTTTGCCCTCTGAATCAAATAACCGCTTTGAAACCATACACGACTAATTCATTTCAATTCTCCGATATGCAAGACGTCCTACTCACCTGACGGGCCCCTGTTATTAGTTTCCTCATTCTTTGTGAATTTTCGGTTTAAATTACCTGGATCCTTTGTCTTCCTAAATTCCAGCCTGGTATGCACAACGCACGGAATCTCTTTTGTCTGCGGAAAGCTCACTCTCTTGTTTTTTTTAATCATTCTAATTTTGAATATACAGAGGAAACAACCGCCGTCCATGTTTTGTCCATATTCCAAATAAACGGATAAGGGAATAATGAGATATAGGTAACTGAAATTGATAAACATTATTTCCTTTGTAATAAGAAAATGTATGAATTTAATTTTTTTTAAGCCTGCAGCCTTTTTTCGGATTTGGAATTGGAATATCATCGCTCATCCTATTGTTTCTCCACTCGCCTTATTGCCCACATTCTCAAGTACCTGACTGAATTAATAACTTGATGCTCCTGGTGGTGGGGCCGAAAAATCGCAGAGCTTAGATAAGATTCCAAGCGAAATACCCAAAAAATACCATTACCATTTCATGTTCATTTCACTCCTAGCATAACATGAATGTAGACATATTCTACTTTAATGATAGCTATCTTATACTGTATATTTAAAACGTAGACTTATGTTTATGAATATTGTATTTAACAGCTGATTGTGTAAGCATGTGAACTTATGCATGTTTATACCCCTTTATAGGGTATATTAATCGAATTGCATGAACTTGGCTGGTCTAAATAAAACACAGGGTGAGGCGGAATCTTCAATTTCAAAAGGCGCCAACTAATTAACGAAACGAAGGGACCAGCAGAAAAATAATTAATTCCCGCATTAACGGCAGGGAAGTTTCAGAGTTTCAATTGTGGGTTCCAATTCGAAGAAGACGGTAATTTAATATCGCCGACATTTTAAATGGTCGCCCCCGGGGCCCGCCTCTACCCGAGCGTAAAATTAAAAATTATTTGCCCAGTAAACCGTTTAAAAAAAAAAGATATCCCAGAAACGATTTTAAGGAGCGGTAAATATTAATAGTCCATTTCCTCGGCCGCGAGAATTCACCAATCTCGTCAGCTCAGAAATGACGGGAGATAATTATTTCCAGATAATTTCGAAATTAAGTATACGATTCCCATTTAAATTACATTCAATAATGTTGTATTCATACTATTCATATTCAATGTCAATCTATACCTGGAAGATAGCATACCTATACCCGGTTAGCAAAATAGGTACAATGAGCTCTGGGACCCTGGATTTTATTTCATTAACTGATTGGATCTGTCCTATTTTCCTGATTTTTAATTGGAGCTATCTGAACTTAATTCGATGAAAGGGAATAAGGAATTGAACTGAAATCTAAATGTAGTGAAGCACGCCTTCATCAGGGACAGATGTTATTTCTTTATCACAAAATTAAGTTTTGGATGAACTAATCGGCAATATGTAGAAATCTAAGAGATTATTACATTATCTTCCGGTATTATAGTTATGGGTCGAATCTTAGAAATTGGCAGTAATTTATTTGTTGCCCTATGATTATTTTTATCCCATACGGTTAAATCACCAATTTCAGAAAGTGACCTATCCTAGTGGTTAGCATTAAAATTTTACTGAGAATGAAAATTGTAAGGAGTTTAAATCATAAGCGGGAGAAATGTTGAGAATAAGTGTGGGGACAAGAAAGGCGGGGAAAACAGAATGGGTAGTCGAGCGAATAGGAATTATTACGGAAGGGCGGCATATGTCGAAATGGAAATTCAAAACGGTGGAGAATCGGCAGATGGTACAGACTGACGCACGCGCTTCCGCACACGCGCAAGGACGCACACGCACTCGCACTCACAATATCGGGTGCTTCCCCATAAATATTTATACTTGGCCGATCCCCCGTAGTATTTTTGTGTCATACGTCGGCCGCTATCTACACTTGCCGCTTCGCCAATTATTTGCAGTTCAATGTTCGACGCCCGCCGGCTCTCGATTCGATAAATACCGGGAAATTACCGGGAGATATTCGGCTGTGCATTTTTTTCTTTCAGCCTCGCCGCGCGGCCTGAAAAATGGAAAACGAATTTCGACGCTAAAAAAAACAGAAGAGGGAATTACAAGTATTGTACTGGCGTATTCTTCAACAGCAGTGACAAACGATGTCAAAACATTCTCGATGTATAATTGAATAAATCAGTACACTTAAAATGAATGTATTAAAATTGATGTGAGTTGCAGAACATTCAAAATTACAGGAAGAAAACTATGACAACTCTTGAAAATGAAATTTATGTTATAATAATTGGAACGTTTCAATTAATTTATGTCATAAATATTTCATATAATTTCTTTAATAGAATAATAAGAAATTTAATATCGAATTATATAAAACTTATTATACGATACATGCTCGTGGTATTGTAATTTCATTAAAATGATTATTTCTAGATATTTTTATCTGCAATCTTGGCAAGCTTAATTTTATGATGTCACGACTATTATGAGATTACTCACTAATTGAAATGCAGTAATCTGTTATTTAACATTATTTATTGATGGTAAAATTAATTCAAAATTTCCTCTTCCAGGAAGTCCATGGCAGGCTTCTGAAAGTTAAAGATCAAAGATCCTCTTTTGATGGCTCAATTTTAGGTTAAATTTACATTTTTACATTTTATTTTTTATACTTTCCTAATATATTCTGGCTGTAGAGTAGAGATTGAGGTCTTTATAGTTGCCGGAACCACTCCTGTAGAGACGTAATCATCGTTGTACAGACTCCCACTCTGCCGCCATCCAAGGTTCAAGGGCTGGCCCGTAATTAAAACCGTCGTTTACACGACTCCATTGAATTTTAACCGTACAAATCCGCCGGATGTAAGACGGGCCAAGTCCCGGGTGCATGAATTCCTCACGAAGCTCCGCCAGCTCCCCGTACGACCATTAAATTTAAATACGCCGGTCCCGGTAGCATCCTCGACTTCGGTAACCTTTGAGTAATACAGCGAGCTGAGAAACATTGTACCGCTATAATATGGTGATCTTGACTGTCAGAAACAGTCGATTTGTGATTAATGATACAACAATCTCGGGTATAGATAGCTATTCTTTTATTCACGCGTACATTCATTTTATTTCACTAAATCCAATATATGGAAATATAGCGGATATAAATAGGAAAATAGGAAATATAGTGGATATATTTTTGTTTAATTTCAAATCAAATTATTCATTGCAATATAAATATAATATTAATAATGTAAGATTATCAAATATAACAAATTATTGCCTTATCATTTATAGGGGAATTTTGGCGTATAATTTATAACACGCCATAAAAATGTATTAATACGAATTTAATTTATTGGATATTGCCCCTGGAGATTAGAAGAAAATTGATGATACATGACTGCAATACACTTGGGTGTTGCGGGTGTAGTATCAGCGCCGTGTAGTTTGGTATTCAGCATTTTATTCCGCCTTCGGCTACTCAACTGGAAGTGACCGGTAAAAACTATTATTTTTATGTAATAAAAAAAGGAAATGAATATTAGACAATGCAACAATTCAATAATAGTTCCTGGGTCTGAAATTCAAGATCAGTCGGTACAAACCCCCCACTAATTGCTAGGCCTAAAGTTGCTTTTTGTAATAGATTTTGCTAGCACAAAAATTGAATTTCCTTGAGTCTTTAATGACATCTTTAAAGATATCTAAAGGAGAATAAATTAAACGAATCCAATTTCTGCCTCTCAGTTTGTTTCGTGACCTGAAAAGGCAAAGTCTCCACGGCTGAAAAGCAAGCCTTTGTCCACAATCAGTCACAACAGAAACGAGCCGGACCCTCAGACGGACCCTGTTTAAACTTTCTTTGTGTAACCCGACTTTCAGGCCCGTTTATGCTGTTTTATAGTTCTCAGATGTTAACGTTTCTTGGATTGTTGCTTGGAAATATGGCGTCTGTTTTAATGCGGTGAATCTGAACAGTACAATATCACAGCAGAACATCCGGCTAAAATTTACTCCCTCCTTTTTTATTATTTCTTAATTTACTTTCTTACATTATGATATTCATCGAGTGCAAAATAATATAACGGACAATTAAATATATTCAGAATCAACCTATAGATGACTACAGAGTATCCTGAAGTTGTTTGCAATCCAACCCCAATACATTCAAATTGGAATTGAATAAAAATTAGGTCAGCCATTGGGAATTGATCAAGGAACCAAACTAAGCGCGGGACAGCTCAGTCTGAGCTCCGTCTGAGCTATGCCGGACCCGATTAATCGCATTTCTATTCATATTTATGATAATTAAATAAGATTTCCTCTTCACCCAGTAACGATCGTTCTTCATCTTTCCATTTTATAATCAGAACTCCTATGTTTAACGGTATTTATTTATTACTATCTTAAGAAAATTACCTTCGAACCCCATGAAATACTTCAAAAGAATTATTCTATTCCGTTCCAGCTCTTATTCAACCCTCCAATAACCTAGTTATCCGCAGAACAGAGAAGTGTTCCCTCTACAACACTTGGGCAGCAAGCGGTTCAAAGGCGACCGATCGCCAAAGGCTCTTAGGAATTCCGCAGAATCCGATTGGCTGTGATCACAGAGCAGAATTCGGGGCTAAGACACGCGGACGGATGTTCGCTAATTTTCATTCCGATTGTTTCCCAATTCCCTTCATCCCAAGCTGACAAATTTCCCTTCACACTCCCCGAATCAAAGCCAGGTGGCCAGGTCTACCTGCCCGTTCCAAAACCTGGATAACGTTTGAGTTGAGTCGCTTTTTATGAGATGGCAATGTTTATTCAAATTTTAAAAATACACCAACGAGAATTTTCTCTATATATTCGAGTGTACTTGGACTTGACACTACTGCATTAATATTCAGTCGACAGCGATTTTAAATTTATTTCAAGCTGCGCTCAATAAACTCCAGAAAAAACGCGTTAATTGTAAACAATGACTATGATACTTCGACCGCGTTCCGGAATTAGGCTAATGTTGAATAATTAGCTTGGCATATTTCTTCAAGGTCCGCCTCATTTACCCCACGGCAGTCTTGCATCTTGGCGCGACCCAGTTTCGACCGCTTCTTCTCACCAAGAAAAACTTATTGGATAATTACGCATTTAAATATGGCATTACATTATTAATTTTATCCTGTCCCTTAAACTCGACTCGCCCTTAGCCTGAATGTAGAATAAAATGTTTAATGGTAGATAATTGCACAATTTTCTAAACCTAAAACGTCTGTTTTTATAGATCACATTTCCGCACTTATTCATAAATATCCACAACCGTGTAGGTAAGGGAGATTTCATTATTTGATCGAATATCAACGAACGCAGTTTCAATTGGACGATTTTATGGTTATCAACCATTTACGGATGATTTACCTCATTACCGAGAAATCGGGTGTTTGTGGGTCGCAGAGATAAATAAGCTCTAACAGCGGTAATATCGAGCGATTGATAAATGGGGCAGGAGTCAATTTATCATGACAGAGCTTTCTTTTTCCTTAGACGAGGAGATGTGGAACGTGTGTCGCCCGCCTACCATTCGGTACCGCGCTCCCCGCCTATCCATTTTGTCGTCCAACGTCCGGAAACTTTTCAACCAGTAAGTGAAAGACAAAACCGAGTCGTCGGACAGTCGAGAGGACGGGGTAATATCGTCCATTATTTGGCTAATGGAGAGGCCCGGAGGCCCTTAGCCTGGACAAAGTCCCGGCCCGAGGGCTTGAGCCACTTTTCGAGATGAAAAAGCCGACTGTGGGGGAGACCGGACTTCGGTAAAGTACATTCCAGCACCACCCTCAGGGGGCGCTAGTTTATCGGTGCAAGTGCACTCAACGAATTTTAGGTAAGTACATTTACCTATTTTATTAGCGGGTTCTGGCAAAAGAGAGAATAGTGGCCAGATCACGCGCTGTTTGCTTACGGGCTTCTCATAACCAGCTTACTGAAGGGATAACAGTGTCAAAAAGGGCCTCCACGCCTGCTTTTGGCGGGACAGGGGGTCCCGCTCTAGACAACTTAATTAATTTCAATTTTCAATCACATGTTATTAATTTGATCGTTTAAAAATGATAGGAGATCTTTAAATGTAGTATACTCATTATTTTGCAGGAACTGAGTGTTGAACGAATTTTTTTAGCTATATCCACTCAAACTTCTGGTTTAGTTTTGTACGTATCGGATTGTATAAAGAGAAAAGAAAATGGTAGCGTGAACTAAACAAGTTATTTACTAAATATTTGCTGAAATAATTTAAAAAATGAAGCCGATAAATTGTAAATCAGCGCATTCTTTGAGTTAATACGAACTATGTTGTTATGAACTGAAAGACGACGGAAATTCAATAACCAAACTTAGCGAGGATTTCCCGTGCTTATTATTGGGTAAGAATCTTCAATTAATCCTTAAGGATACAAGTTGGGGGAATGGGAAACGAACGGATCTGCAAACAGCCAGAGGCCGAAACACCGGTCCGGATTAAACACGGGCTCACTAACGGGGCCTAATCCGCTGATGAAAATTAATAATTCAATCTTAATTAATTCCCGCGTATGATCAATTAGCCGGCGAATCTTGCATTCAAGATGGTAGATTTTAAAGCTTGAACAGCCAGGAATTTTCAGCAAGAATAATTTCATCAAGGGATTGCTATTGCGTTCCAGAATAAAAGTACTAAGACAACAGGTATTGACAACACTACTCTCTTTGACTATTGAAATCGAAGGAGGCATTAGACTATTTTACTTCGTTCAGTGTTTAAAAATCATTTCCTTTACTGAGAGATAGTTAAGCATTATTTAGACTTAGTTTCGTAGTAAAAATCTAAGCCAGAAGTTTTAAATTTACGAATTCTCAGTCTGAGGAAACACAAGGTTGCTGATCCTGACTTTCCGACGTTTTAAGACCGCAGCTGTAGGGAGAAGAATCATTCTTCGCATTTAGGGAGAAGAAAACGAATACAAGATCCGGACAAATGACCAGTGGGGGAAGAGAACGAGGCAATTTAAAAATTCAACTCTCAATAGCGTGTCCCACGAGCTTCTTGCTTCTTGCCAAGTTCCACCCTCGCTCTGCAATGTTTAGGATGGCATCAACGGCGTTTCATCAATAAACTAGTACGCCGGACCCTGGCACAGTTTTCGGCCCATAACAAATTCAAAACACGAGCCAACCCACTGAGCCGGCCCCGTTTGATGTCCAAAATATCAGAATTATCGAAGAATCATAAGTTCATGCGATCAAGGCTGGTAGTTTTTCTAGTATCAAGATCTAAACTAGAACGATATTATTACTGTTGGTACGGACTTATATTTGATTATGGAACTGTTTCAACGTAGAAACTTTTACTGAAAAACGTTATAATAATTAAGTAATGCATAGCTTCTATAAAATCTTCAATTAAAGTATGCGATCGCATGAGAAAAGAATCCTCTTTAATTCGAGGGATTCGTGTTCGGGCTCCCCCTTTCGATTCTGCCGGATCGGACGACCCGTCTGAAGAGTGAGGTCCGCCGTTTTAACTAAAGTAATTCCACTGTCACCGGCAGATATTTCACCGAGGGGTTTTCGCGAAAAAAATGAACGGAATAAGACGGACAAGAACTTAATGAAAAATATAAAGCCGACTTAAAGGCGGCAGGGGGGGGTGAGCGAACGTCGCGTCATTAGGCCCTGCGCACAGTCTGCGATAAAGGGAAGATTTATGTTTCGGTTTCGGAGTAGTAAACAGCTCAATAAAAACGCCCGTCTAAGCGTACTTGAATTACGGTATATTCCCTCCCTTGTTTAAGGGCAAACTTATGCCAATGATCCCGTGGCATTGTTGGGGGTAGTTTAATTTTTTATCTACACGATATTTAAAAATTCATGAAATTTAGAAAATTCTTGGATTGCCAGGAACTCAACATTGTGACACCGATCGTATTATTTCATCAATAATGTAAAGATTTAACATTAATTTACTAATTAAAAATTTTTCATTTGGGATCTCATTCTTTTATGCCTCTTTTAAGGAATATTATATATTTGTTGTAAACTGTATGGAATGTATGGTACTTGAATTATGTATAACGCTACATATAAGTACTATAGTCCATCGCAGTACCGAGCATCCTGTCTGCCGGCATATGATGAGTCTCGAGGCAAACTGTTACCTACAGCCCGAACAACGTGAACCCTACTTTGAAAAACGAATACAGAGCCAAGTTCTTCCGGAGGGGGCGTTAACTGAATTTTAACTTATACTTTGAGTTGACACGCCTTCGAGGGTGACGGCGGTGGCAGGGTGGTGGGGGGGGTTGGTTGGGGTGAAGTTTCTTGTTTCACCCCGTCCGAGCGATAGGAACCGGCTTGAATATGTATAGGCAACTCGACAACTTGACGATGGATGGCCGCCCCAAACCGAGTTCGAAGCCCCTACCTTGTGCCGCCGAATAGTGCCGGCTTCAATGGATTCGGTTTCATTGGAACGTGTTCAAATATTGGCTCTCCGAGATCAATTTAACAGCAAAATATAATTCGGACAGTTTTTCCTTTTTCTTGTCGGCTAAAATTTTGCAACAACGCGACAAAATTCCTATATTTTGTAACTTATTAGGTAGATTCTCTTTATCTACATTGCGAACTGTTCGGAATATCAATGATAATATAATCGATATAAATGGAAAGTACATTTCCTATGTGACTAATATATCTATCGCCTTCAATACTGACACTCTATAATAGAAGCAGACGAACATACACGATGAATTTTTGTTTGATTAGGACTCATATAGCGCGTAAATAGGCACATTCAAGAGGTGCGAATTGAGCCTTTACTTAGTCCGTCTCGTTAGTGCGGGTGGCAAGTCACCCTATTGGGAGTGGTACGATTAAGGTCAAGGTTCGTGACAGAGCTTGTCAATTTGCCACCGCCGATATTGACGCCCCCACTTAGTTATCCGACGAGGCCCTGTCAATTCAACGGTGCTGAAACGTATACCGACATCAGATGTCCTTGATTGCAAAGCGATACTTAAATCTCAGCAAACAGCTATCAAACGGTTTTACTAAAACAATAAAATGCACCTGAGAGGATTGAGGAAATTATTAACGGCAATTTTTGGTAAAAAAAAAGTGACGAACGATGTACCGAAAATTTATTCCGAATATTTTCTGGGAGTTTTTCTTTCACGATATTTTAATGAATAAACTCATCTAATGCAATTTCAACATGGAATGAAAGAAGCGAGAGATTTGGAGTGTCTCGGAAGTAATTGAATTTTAACGAATATTTTCGTTTGACAGATCCAGAAAGTTTCTTGTTTCAGTTCCTTAACAAGAGGCGATGAGTCTTGAATATGCAACACGGGGATGGAACAGGGAAATTTACTCAGGAAAGCAAATGTAACTTAACCGATTGGGACTTTCTCAAATATCTGGGTGATTGTTGCGAATGTCTTTAGGAAAAATGGATGAACTGTGATTTCATTTTAGGACAATCTTATAAAACGACAGTAATAATTTTTCTTTAGTCTCGTGGGTTTTAACTTAAATTTCAAGTTTTTGTGATTTAAATATTGAAAATATTAAAAATTCGACTTACTTCAAGACATGATTTACTGTTTAGTAGAGAAACTTTCCCTGGAAGAAACCTATAAAAACTAGTTGATCCTAATAGCGTTCGGCCGCCGAAAACAGATTGGAAAATCATGATCTGAAAGGGTAATCCATTCCACGATTAATAACGCATTCATTGTAAACACTCGTACACAACTCCTGTTCCTGGATGGTGAGCATTGGACTCTGTTGTGATAGATGCCCCAAATTCTGGTACCGGTATTTACACTCTCATCGGAAATGCGCGATTCGGCGGTTCTGGATTGGAGTTATATTGATGTTGGGCATCGGTTCAACGAGGGGTAAACGTTCGCCGGCGGGCGGGAGGAGGGGCGGGTCCCGCATGCAAATTAGAATTAGCATACGTCAACCCTCGGGCTCACTTCCCCCCGGCACTCGACCGAGTTCACATTTAACGGTACACTCTGCGGTTAAGATCCGGTTCTCCGAGACTGAGCTAATAATCTTCGAAACAAATTGTTTCCCAACACAAACTGCTGAGTTCGGTTTAATTGGCCCGCCTTGTTGAGTGAGGCCCTGCCTCACAACGTTGGTCAGAGCCATCGCTTTACAGTAAACCGGAATCAATCGCTTGAATTGTTTATTTTTATTTAAAATTCTCTTTACTTTAACACCTGTCTACGGAACGGAATGCTGCTGATCCAAAACAGTTTCGTAGAGTACCAAAATTTCAAGCAGAATTACAATATGAAAACTCAATATAAATAAATATAAACAGTTGAATTTATCTAAAACATGAATTATATTTACCAGCTATGGTTTAATTTTAGAAATTAATATGATGCTGTTATTAAATAATTGTTGTTATATTTATATTGATAAATATTGCTTTAATTAAATTCAATTTATCACCAAATTGTAGTCGATGTCGTGTCGATATTTCATACCAATGATTAATCAATTTCTTATTAAGTCAATATTGATTAGTATCGATGTCTATAACGGAAAAGATCCAAAGAACATAACCTTTTATTGGGAGTTTAGAGTTGACCAATCTTTTTATAGAGCAATTTCCTGCTTCCTCGAATCGAAACGGGAATCAAGTCAGTTAATCAGATGGTATAGCATGGGGATAAATTTCTCAAGCAGTTAAAATCGGGATTTTTTCAAGGCTATGTGAAAAAACAAAATTGAAATAGTAATTTCCCTTTCATATAAGGAAATTTCTGTCCTCAGTGTACATAAAATAAATTTCTGCTTATCGGTTAATAGGAGAAAGTGTATTCCTACTTTGTTTTAGCTACGCAGGAATGACGCCACAATTCAAAACGCCTATTTATTTAATATCGGGCCGTTATCCAGCCGTATTTTCAGATTTAACGACGTCAAAGTAGCCCGATAAAGCTAGATTAAGGTGAACAACCGGGGGAGTGTTCTCATGAATAAATATCGTGGGCATAACTTAAAACGGAAACAACTTGGGCTGCCTGAGTTCACAGCCTCTCCCCCCGGGCCTACAATATTGCCGGGTCGGCTCTCAGAATTCGAACGCTCCCTCTCTCTCTCTCTCTCTCTCTCTCTCTACTCCCCTCTCTCTCCTTGAGCAAACACGGTTTGATTCACCTCAAGAACACTCGTCGAACGTATCCTCCGGTTTATGGAATGTTAGCAGCGTCGGATCCGGTCGTAAGCGTACTCGACCCAGTGCTCGATCAAATGGTCCACTCCGGCCATGTCCGACTAACCGCGTGGAGAAGGAGCGGACCGAGTTTCCGCCATTGCTTATGTGCATATAAACTAAGGGCCGCATTAATCGACTCGGGGCCGTTGCTCTTAGGGCCGCCTGCGGTAGGACGAAGAAAACTGGTTTAACGTACGTTGTGAGAGTCTGGAACACCATCACTCGCCTAAAATCGTAACAACAAAGTCACACTTCTGAGAGGGTTATACATCGACTACCTCACGATATGACTAATCGATTTGTAATGATTGCAAAGATCCCCTATACGCAATAATCGAGAATTATTGATCAAAGCGGTTATCTATCACTCGCTGATAACACTAGTTTTTATTAAACCGTTACATTTCATTTTTTTAAATTACTGAGTTAGTAATTGTGCCACAAATAACGTAAAACTGCAGAGTTAAATTCTGGAAACAATCGGACCAGGGATATTACTGGAGTACTTTCATTGTGCAAATAGTTCAGAAGCGGATGTCCGCCCCCTCTATTCAAGCATTGGGAATAACGACAGGAAAACCGATATGAGGGAACATCGTTTAATATCGCGAGAAGAGATGGGGAAACGCCCCATGTCTCATATTTCGTCCTCCCTCATTAGTTATTCAACGGAAGACTCAGAAAATAGTAAGTAAAGCTCGGGGGAGATAATGGGAAAATTAATAGCCGCCGGCAATGAAGAATGGTAAAGTTCTGAATAATGTTTGCCCGGAGGAAGTGTCCGCTTTTTGCATTCTAAACAGTCCGTCCAAATTTATTGAATTTTCCACTTCCGCGGGTCCTCAATAATAATTGATTTCGACCGACCCTTTAGAGTGCATATTTCCATTTGGCGATGATCAAAGCTCTTTGCGGCCAACTCGAATGTCGCTTATACTGATCGATGTCTGGACGCAGTTCAAGAGGTCGAATATATTACGGGCCCAACCGTCTCCTTCTCTCCTATTCACAGAGCCCAACGAATTTTTTCTAGTGCGCATAAAACAAAATTGGAAATTTTCAGTAGCGTATTTTTGAGGATAACAATGATTAAATCGATAAGATTACTTTAATGAAAGAGTGCCGATTAAGGAAAAACATAGATTTCGGGGTACTGGGAAAAATTATAAGAATTAGTTCTAAAAATACGAAATTATTAATATATTCGGGAATTTATAGGAAAACAACACTATATGGATACTTTTATCGCTTAAGGGGTAATAATGATGATTTGTAGCCTATTTCATAAATTGCTAGCGAAACCAAATTATTAGTATAAGTGGTCAAGACTAACCTTAAATTAATATTACAATGCGGTAATCTTTTTAATCGTGATGCGATAATGAGAGGATGAACAAATTTTCGTTTTACGTTTTATTGATATTTCGTACCACTGGGCATATTCAATAAATTAGTTGATTGATAAAAATACGATTGGAAATTATAACAAAAATATAGGTTTCTATTCGTCCATTCATCCGGAAGAAATTCAGATGCGAGTCCAGAACAAATGTCATTGAAGCTACTCTGCTCAAAAGTATGAATGACCCCTCCCACAACCACGGCCTTACAACAAACCTTAAAGCTGATCGATGCCGGGTCGCAGCATTTTAGGACGGCATTTTCAACGGGGCAGAGATTTTTTCTTCCCCCGCCTCCATTTCTACCTTATTTCTCTTTCTATTTTTCCTAACGCCCTTCTCGAGTAGCGAGGACCGAGGGCAGGTATCCATTAGAGCCGGCGAGAGGGCCCCTGAAAAGGGAGACGAACGGGGCATAGGGGCGGGGGAAAAACGCTTTTCCGAGGCGGGGACCTCTCTTAACAGGTCGGAAGCTTTTGAAAAATTAAATTCCCCGCGCCGGGGGCCGCGCGCGAAGTCGAGCCCTCCGACAAACTTACTTAGAGGGGAGGGGCGATTTTCAAGCAGCGAAACGCGCCGCACGCTCCAACCGCAGCTAAGTTATGTCACGTACCCGGTGAGGGGAATGTACTTTCCCCTCTTTGGGAGCTTAACAAAACGTCACCTTCGTTTCCCCCCCCCTTAGACGAGACTTGTTTACAGGTGAGAAAAAGCGTTGAGACGCATTATGCAACACAGTCGGAAAACTGCATTACAGATTTTACAGAAAAATTTCAATACATTTTATTTTAAGAGAATATATAAGAGAAAATTCGAATATAATTGCTGAATGTGTTTCCTCTGGCGGAATGAAGTATTGATATAAAATACAAAATTCGAGTATATTTCAGAATGTCGTTTGATATTGTTACATTCAATTTTATGAACACTATTACATAGTCTGCTCCTGCAATGGATTAGATGTTCTGCTTCTGAATTTTTTATGGCACGTAGGCCTGTGCTCAATTCATGGGGTTAATGGTTAGTTACACATTTCTGTTTGAAACCAGAGAGACGACACGAACCGAGTGCGAGTGTATTTTGGAACGAAAATATGCAAATATTACCGTATTTGCCGTATGGCCGCCAAAATAAGTACGGCTAGAAAAATTGCTTTTGCTAAACCTTGATGTCGTTATAGACACGCGATGTCTATTGATTGGAATGAAAGCGTTGTTGCCAATACGTTGTTTCTTCGCAACATATGTCCGGGTGTGCAAATGTTGGTAGGACAGTTGAACACGAGTCGCCGTGACACACTACACCACCTGATTCACACTATCTGAACGGACGTAATGGAAATCAACGTTATTCTACACGATATTAACATTAATTAATATTATAAGGATTCGTTTAAAGGTTAATACTTATTAGGATTAATAATTGGTTACCGTATAGGTGTAAAACTGAATTAATTATATAATATAGTCTTATCGCTTTATATTTCTGCCCTGTCCAATACTGAACAGTTTTCGTATCTTGACCATCACTAGTATGAAAATATACGTGAAATAAAACCCACTAATAGTGATAAAAGCAGCCAGCAACACTAAGATTCATTTTGAGACCGGACACCCATAAGCCGTTCCGGTTTCTGATACTAACCCGCACAACCTCTATTCATTGCGGGTTTAGCATCATGGCGCAATACGAGACGGCTTTAATTTACTCTTGGAATTATTATTAATAATAATTTTAGCACCTATAAAATTTTAGAAAGGAACATCCTCGTTCAAAATTTGAAAATTTCTTTATAATATCCGTAATATAATTTTATGGAGACGTGAACACGTGTGACCCGACAGGGTTCTAAATTCATGATCATATTTTATACTGATTTCTGCACGTTAGAGTTTTACATGTAAAATTAAATTCGGTACTATACGGAAGTATTATTTTTTAAATCTCATTTCATGATAATTTAACATTTCAGGATCAAGTTGATTAAAATACAGACATTTTTTGAGTTCATTCCCCTTCTGGGTGGCATTCTGGCATGTGAATGTTTTACTCTGAATGCTATCTGGCGACTGTTTCTGAGCTTCTAAACTGATTTATTCATCGTTTCTGCCAGCGATTCTTCGTTAGGAATACTTCTCCTTGTTTCCGAGCAAAGCACCATATCCCTGTCCACTTGGAGGCCTACCCGTCGTCTATTGAATAAAATACGGGCGGAAAGTACACACCAGTCGGTATTGGATTGAGGGAGGCTGGTAAGATATATATCGGGCGATTCGTGGCGGACGGTCAAACTCGTAGCGCCATTTGTATTCCTTTGTCACGGCCACTGAATGACCTCAAGTTTCCGGACCACGAAATATACCTGATCTCCTTTCTTAAACTCCCACCTCCAAATCGCCAGCATATAACCCGGATGAGATTAGTAAAATTGTTTCAAATTTTTCACCTAATAATAATTTGTGGAATTATGGCAATATCGTTTATGAATTTGTCAAATTGTTTTATACTTGATTAAAAAGTACATAGAAATAAATAGTATTTTAAGTATTAAATAATAAATAGTGTTTTAGGCTTTTCAGTCTCTAATGCCAGTTTCTAGTATTCTGATACTGATAGCATTCACCCGAACAACTACATCCATTTTTATACAATACCGAAGGATACTGGCAAGGGTTAGAATGTTAAGATCAAATAAGAGGACAGAAATCCTACTAAATTATATTCTAATCAGTTCGCAGGTTTACATGCCTGTTCATCATGTTCCTCAAATAAGAGGTCATAATTTTCATAGCGCTCGTTTCCGTCGGATGTCCAATACTCGTGTGAACCTAGAGGGACAGAATACAAACTACACTAACCAAACAATAGAGGGTGGGATTTCGGTCGATCTACTCAGGGGGAATCTGTTGAAACTAAAGAATGCGGACGTCTGGTTATGATCGATTCAAGGAGGGCAATTGAATTGAAAGGGAGTCCCCCTGGGGGTGGTGGGGGGCGGCTGGGAGCTCTGACACGATTTCTAACGATTGGCAGCCACTTGGCTCCGCTCCTCTCTCTCTCTCTCTCTCTCTCTCTCTCTCTCTCTCTCTCTCTCTCTCTCCCTCTCCCTCTCCCTCTCCCTCTCTCTGTCTCTCTCTTATCCGATTACCAGCCTCCCTCCCATACACTCCCTCTCTGTCTGTCCCCGCCCCCTGGGCTCTCCCCTTCATCTAGAGTATTGAGTATATTCAGGCCTGGATCCCCCGTCCCGTTGTTCCGGATTTGGTACCGGAGTCGATTAATGTTTGAGTTCATAAAAACGGTCGAATAAAATGAAATATATTTATTAATTATGATTATGAGCTTCGTTACCCGTCTCGATGCCGTACGACTAATCAATCTACAATCACAACGCTGTTTCATTCTATACACAAAGAAAGATGACACAGTGAAATGATTTCGACAGGCCAATTTTACAATCAATATTCTATGTAATTGAACTAAATTAACCAAAAAATTCATTAATCTGAACTTAAACCATAAACTGTTTTAAGGGGCTAGTTAAGGGGGGTCTTAATTAAAATTCATTCCCAATGTTTTCTCTAAAATAATTCTTTAATTATTAGGATGCCCTTTGCCTTTATAATAATAATTATATTGTATTGGAACACATAGTATTTGGGATCCTCATGAATTTTCCAAGCGAATACTTTCAAAATAATATGAAACAATGCTTATTCCATCGGCCGTTGTATTCTGGCAAAGGGAGCGAACGTTATTTCCCCGCACTCATTTTTATTTATTCAGGACCGCCTTTCTCTCCTTTCAAACCTATCGTTTAATATTAAGGGATATACAATTTTTTCCCGACGTTTGAGATATTCCAAGACGTTTGTCATTATGAATAAAAATACCAACCGAGTGTAAATAAAACATCTCTGTCCCCTCCCCCACGGGGGAATATTCACTTTGGCTAATGGCGGTTCCGCCAGATGGCCTATCTCGCCCGAGGCGCACCACTCGATTTTTCTTCACTCGCTTTTCCGCCTACACTCAGCCGACATTTTCTTACCTTCCATAAACGAAACTCGTATTACCGAATTATAATTGGTACATTCTTGCAGTTCTCCGTGCGCCCGTGGCCCATAATGTGAGAATTTTAAAAATAAAATAAAGAATTTCTTATCATTAAAATCTGTACGATGTTACATAAGGTATTTTTAAAATCACCTATATTGAAAAAATCCTATATTGAAAATGGATTATCTGTACTGAAAACACAGATGAAAATAAAAAAATGTAAAAAGAAAAAAAATTAAAAAGTTTATATTAATTTAATTAGGTCTTGAAAATTATCAAAACAGATGTAGTGACCACATTTTTCTTACAAGCTTTTTTTACATTTCTATATTAGCATGAGAAGAATGTTCGGTATATTTTAAATATGATTTACTGTAGAATTATATATCAATTAGAATATTATAACTAATGTTAGAATTTAAAGTTCTCGCGTCCAGCGACTCCTCGGGATAAGCGGGTAGAAAGGTAATCCCACTATAAATCCGTGCCTCATCCCCTATCGCCTCCCGAGACGTTCGCCCCTCCGTCCAGTGCAGTGTCCGGGCCCGAGACAAATTGGAAACTACGGCCGTCCGAAGGGACTCGAATCGGACGTTCGGATGGATGTTTTGCGGGCGGGGGTGTCGGACACCCGGCTTTCGTCAGCCGGGGGAGACAATAATAGGGCCGGCAGGTAGGGCCCACGGTAAAGCGCTTGAGCCCCCCCTGTCCGCCCGAGATAACCACCCCCTCACCCCTCGCCACCTCATCCCCTCAAACCTTCACTCCTTTACCTCGTCACATCCATTGTGAAACCGGCCTCTCTCCCTTTTCTCCTTTCGTACCCTTCGATTTTTGGATGTTTTTCGGTCGATGGATATATATATATATATATATATATATATATATATATAGGCCGCACAAAGAGTAAAATTGTGCGGTATAACTCAGGACGAGATTCAATTTTTAGCCACGTTTCTCATGAGGTTACCCCCCGATTTCCTCAGTCTCAATCGGATTGCGTTAATAAAAAAATTACCTTAAAGTCATTCCAGTCTCACCGGTCTTTCATTGGAACATAATCATAGCTTCGTGTTCTAATTTAGAATATATTGATTAGAATGCCATAATACGCACCTTTCCCTTAGATACTGCAGCGTAAAATTAGTTATGATTAGAGTTTCTTTAAAACACTTAAACGCATTACATTAGCAAAATAATTTTATGTGCTCTAATATTAAAATATTGAAGTAAATAATTTGATTCTGCGATTAGTGTAAATTAATATTTACACTATACTCATACGCGTATGAGTTCTTGAGTTTAATGCATTGTAATAATAGACATACAATATTGTACCAGCGAAAGAAAACGTTCCGGGAAAACACTAGTTTTTTCCTGCGGATAACTTGCGTAAAAAGCGCTCTCCAAATCTCCTAAACATCCCCCGCCCCCCTGGGGCCTCCTTTTAGCCGGAGTGAAATAATGCGAAATGTAAAATCCTTACTTTGTCTCAGCGGCACTCGAGCTTTCGCTTATCTCCGCCCGTCCGAGTCCGGATTCGCAGAACGGTGTGGTCGGGAATTATATTTTACGAATTCCGACCAACTGGGATAAAAGGAACACGAAGTGTGGAAGAGTGTGGATATTGTTAATTCCGTTCTGTTCGGCTCATCCTAGGCCGCTCGTCAATCTGATTTCCCGTAGCTGAAAGATTCTTATGAAAGGGGGCAGAATTAATGAAAAAATGACTTTCACAGGAAAATTGAGCATGGCGATAAATCGCTGGCTGTGATAGGCAGGGGCGATGACGGGCCATGAATTGTCCGGAAGACGATTATCGGTCGGGAATTAGCGGCGGAAAAAGTGACAAACAGTGCGGTCCTCCCGGATAGAGGGAGGGAGGGATGGAGAGGGAGGGAGTGGCGCGCCTGTCAGGGCCGATAGAGGCCTACTCCAGCAGGCCGGTAAATCAGTGGTCCCAATTACCATCGGCAGGCCTAAACAACAGCCGGGATTACGGAGAGAGAGAGAGAGAGAGAGAGAGAGAGAGAGAGAGAGAGAGAGAGGGAGGGAGGGACTTGGGAGTTATGGCGATGTGGAATAAGGGATATGGCGGGCGACCGCAGCGATAGCCAGGATCGGATGCCACCACTGGCCCCCTGCGACAGATGCGCTCCTCTATAATGGGAGCATTAACTCTGTCTCCATATTTTATACATCGTGCACCTCTCACGCAGAATATTATATACATGATTTCAGTTACGCAATAACGACTATTATCGAATATATATCACGGACCCACGAGCAGAACGGAGGTTGTTATATTTCCATCAGCGAAGAAGGAAAGTGACGCTCAACAAAACTATACGTATTTACGTGACGCTAGACATATAACGGCGTCATTACATTCATAAAATTCTCCTCCGAAAATGTATATTATTGATAAAATTCGTGATTTTCATGATAGCCATTAATCGACCTGTAAGAATGTCTCATGGCAGAGAAATTTTAAATTAGCATTTTATAAATATTCAATCCAGTATAGTAACAATTGGATTAGTATTCAATAATTACAACATTATAAAATGAAATTACATTACAGCAAAGTGTCAAGCATACTCCTGTTATGCAGGGATGAGAAAAATTGTAGCACTTTTATACATTTTTCTTCACCGCCAATTTACAAGAATTATGACGAGTGGTTTTTCACCTGTGTAAAGCCGTTGCCGAGGTACATAATCTATAGGGGCGTATGAAAGCGTTAGGGTGTTTTCATCCGCTGAATTGTTAATGGCCACTTTCGGAGTGAATAAATCGAGCGTTCATCGGAAACGCCGCGGGAACTTTGAGAATTCGCCTATCGCTGGTGGTGACTGTTCGGTGGGGGAGATTTTTTTGCGAACCCCACCTTAGAAAATATAAAATTAAAAATATATTATCGCATATCGTTTTGGAATAATAGTGTGTTAATAGTGAAATAACAGTGCTGAAATTGAACAAAAATATCGGTTGCTTACGATACTTCAGCACTGTACAGAAAAGCTTTCTTTGAAATAGCCATCGGAATTGTTTAATTTGTTTATATTTTATCATAAATCCCCGGAGTGTACTACGTCATTGATTAATCAATGAATACTAATAACCGCAAATATTTTTATTATTTTGTAAAATGATTACCACGAGATCATAAAAATCGTATAATTAATTATTTCTATCAACACTAAAAACAAATAAAAAAAGTTCTTTACATTTTTGGATTGGCTTATACACTGTCTGAAATCGAAGCGTTTAATAATATAATATATAATATCTAACTGTTCTGTAAAGACAATATTAACACACGCAGTTCAATATCTGAATAATTTCTAACTTTCCGCACTATAAAAATGGAGGAAGTTCGAAACCGTAGCGAACTTGATTTTCATAGCCGATTTATTTGGCTTTTTCGCACTTTATTCGAATATATTTCATTCGTCCGCGTGCAAAAAAACTCAGGACGGAAGGATTTAATCTCGGTTCCAATAACGCGGAGGTAACGAAAAAATTTAAAAATTCCAAAAAGAAAATCCGACTTTAGCCGGATTGATAGCTGAATGCGTGCACGAGGAGATCGGGACGGGAAGGGCAAGGCCGCAGAAAAGCGGATCTGAGCTAGGACCAAAAAAAAAGAGAAATTAAATAAAAACAAATAAAATAAAAAATATCATGGGGACCCACCGGTTGAATATTTATAAGAGATTTAATGTAATTCGGGTTTTTCATTTTTGTTTTTCATTTTTTGAGCGAGCCAGAGACCGGAACAAGTTTGTTGCCGGCCACCAAAAGTATAATACGGGGGGGCGTGAGGCGGAGCCGGTTTAGCGGCCGGAAAAGTTCACCGCCGATAGATCCGGACGGGTGAAAAAATTTAATTGTTGTCCCATAAATATTTATAATGTTGAATTTGCGGCTTGACCCTGGGGCCGGCCTGGAAATGTTTAATGCATTCGACGGAGGAAATGCGCCGGGATTATTGAAAGAGAAAAAGAAACGGGTCAGAGTAAACACGACCGACCTAGTAGAAGAGCCACTAGTCCAGTTGTTATTTCAAGGCCTGAATACTTTCTATAATTCGATTGATTATTATTAGCGAAATAAATATTATTATATTTCTTCGTGTATAGGGTTGTAGAAGTGTGATCTGCAGGAGAAAACATTTGCTAAGAAATCATTAAATGGCTTCGTTCAGAAATCATAACACGCTCTTACGTGTCATTATGAATAAATTACGCTGGAATGAATTGCAGGAGAATTCGGTTATTCACGAAGATTCGGCGCTTAGTTGAGCTAAATGGTCTGGGATTCGATGCTCGATTTTGTTTCCTTGTGTTAATTCCTTCTAAACTGCTTTAAAACAGTTTGTAAAGCGCAATCTTGCATTGCCTCTATGCGCTTAATCTTTATATTTGATACATCAGATTGGGGATATTCTGAATCATCGCCTCAATATTCCAGTTGGGGAATACTCGTCACTTGAAATGTTATAGTATTAGAATTGTGAAGCACTTGTTCCGCGGTAGAATAGATTATTAAAGCAACTATTTTTGAATGAAAAAAAGAGAACGAACAGTCGTTTCGGGCAAAATTTGCCTCTAGTACCTCTCTTTCTAGTTAATACAAAATTAATTAATGGCTGTAGGAGGAGGGCAGGCGAACTGTACAAACGTAATTATCCGGCAGGCCGAAATGAACCGAGAAAATTTAATATCATCCACCTTTTTCCGCCGTTTGAAAATTAATACAACTTGAACAACGGACGTTTACCCACCCCCGAACTCAACTCCTCTTCTCCGGTCGGTGGAGATCATAATTAATTGCGATTACGCGTTTATGTTGTACTACCGGCAATCGCCTTTTATTGAAGCATGTTTACATTCACAGTTCCTACACTTGTGACTGTATAGAAGTACAAAATGCCGTACGAAAGTAAAACCATGAATTGAATTATATCGGTCCCCTATATAAATTGCCTTTATTATAAATAGGCCCTATCATATTTAAAGAACGTGAATTCGTTTTCCGATTAATATTGGACCGCTAGGAACTAAGCGGCTAGAGCAATATCTGTAAGGAATGCCAATATTACAATTCCTGTCACTTCACTTTTTCCTTTATTGGATGGGTCGTATTAAACTTTTTTTGTTTAAATCTGCGATACGTTGACGGAGTATTATTGGTTTCGTTGTCGGTCGGAAAAGGAGAAATTTGCATTATAATGTTTTTCTTATAGGGGCTCTATACATAAATATCCGCGGCGCTACTAATACTAATCCGCAGAGCTGATTGGTATTGCCGGTGTAGTATTGAAATTTGAATTAATCTATATATTTATTGCGGAATTTATATATATGATGTTCAATGGTATCAATGGGTCATAAAATTGGGGTAAATAAAAAAGGTTAGCCACGAGAAAATTTCCATATTACGCCTATGAGTTGAGTTCAAGAGACCTAATTGTGGTATTGAGTGTTCAGCAATATCCAGAATACAGTTACAGCTAGAGTTTGCTTTTTTTATTACAGTTCAATTTTTTATTTTCAAACGGGCTGACCGGAAATGTCAATCTCCACAACCTACCGGAGCCATTCAACGGAATGCACTCCACTGTATTCAAACTCTATTCTATTGTATTATTCGGCGCGCTAGTTTTGTTTCGTTCTAATAATTTTTATTGTTGAGCGACCGTTGTTCCGCAACCGGTCCTCGGCCTTTTCAGTTTTCTCCAGCGGCCGGCACAGTAAAAATGGGCGGCGAAATGGGGCTTCTTGGACGGGGGAGTGCGGCAGTTTTTCGACCGTGGCAAAAATTGGATTAAATTTTGTCCCGCCGACGATACCGGCTCGGAGGCGCCGCAGCCGATAAATTCCTATCGATTTCGCAAAACAACCAACTCACCCATTGGAAATATCATAGCCGAGCGGTTCAATTTCAGAGTAAAGGGTTGCGGGTAACTGGTTCAGAATGATTAAGTGCTGTTCGACGCTGGTTTGGAATGTTATCATTCTCATGTTTATTCTGGGGGCAGAAAGGTTGCCTGCTCGCCATCCTAAATAGTACATTTCACCGAACCATTATGACAAATTCAATCGACAATTTAAATCTTCACGAGTATAAATATTAGGCAATTTCTGAAATAGCGTTGATTTATTTTTGTGTGTGATTTTTAAGCTACTAATTTAAAGAAGTATGCAAATAATAACTATAATAATAATAATATACTACTGTCTGAAATATTTGCACAAATACTTTAACCACCACCATTAAATAACCGATGCCGTTTCGGGATGAGCGGTTTAGAAAACCAAAAAAATCGATTTTCACCGAAACCGGCGGGGATTATAGACTGTAATTTAATACCGCCAAATATAATTAATTCGTCCACTTTTCGAATCGGCAGAGAGGGTTCCCTGCCGTCTTAAAATGCATTGAAAAAGGGTTGTCAGGTTGGAAGAGAGACAGGCTGACAAGTGGACAGCCATTTCTGCCGAAGAAAACGGATGAGGGACACCTCGCCCCTTTCGGCGCTAACGATTTATAACTACAGCCGGAAATAAGGAGATACTCCCAACCCTACCCCAACCACTATAATTTATTCATCCTTCGGCTTACAAAGCGACACCACGTTCTATTCAATTTTCGTATAGATGGAGGCGTTGAATGAACATAACCTACTGTACGAGTTGAATGAATATGACTCCACGATATGACAAATTACATTATTTACAATGCGATATAATCAAGTGGTGTAACCCATTCTGACATATAAACTTCCTCTTTGCCACTACCCGGACTACAGTTTTTAATCGGCAATTATTTTTTGACGGACGGTTGTAAATTTTTCAATTTTAACCCCGAGAAAAATTGCTGCACCGGGAACGCTAAGAAGTTGTGAGGTGTATGATGGATCATGAAAGTTAGAGGGCCAACTAATGTATCAAAAAGTCAGGCAAATTTGTTCAGAAGGTAATTTAACACCCTTGTATGAAACATGAACGGCATTATTTCCGTTAGAGGCAGCCTTTGTTCGAAATATTTAATAGAAGTATCCGGTCGGGATTAGCGATACGTCGTGATATGATATTACAGTACAGGAATATGATTTAATACTGTATAAACAGCTAATGAATTCTTTATCTCAAATTGCACGTATAACAATTAAATGGTTAAATGTTTCCTCCTAATAATAAACCTATTGCAAGGAATGTCAAAAAGTTTTTAAGCGAGAGGAGACAGGAAACCATAACGCTAAATATTCATATTAATCCCGATTATGTATATAATACATATATATGGACACATTCAGTATTGACTCTGTTATACCAAGATTATTTAAGGATCTAGCCGGTCTAGCAAAGGATCAAATCAACGACGAAAACGGAAGATCACAATAATGCTGATGTTCCAAACTGGACCTATCTTAAAAAAATGTTCAGCGTCCGAAACTGATTTAATGCCCGGGTCTTATGGCACATAATTTCACCAAAAAGGGCCGTTATTTCATATACTCACGCGGTCTGGTTGAGAGTGATTAAGCGCGGTACCGTTACGCTCCGCGCGAAATCGTTATACTGTTTGACGAGGGTATCGCGAAATGTTTGCGGTCGTAAAATGGAAATTATTGCCGGGGGAACGGAAAGGTCACGGGGGAAATCAGTCATTTTCGAGAGGGGGCGGGGGGGGCGGGAGTCAAATAAAACCTGCCTATTCCTAAATACGGCGCCGCACCCGAGACGACGTTTAAACCGATTTCATGAAATGTCCCATATTTAACCGCCAGATCCAATCATTTTATTCTGCCAAAAGCCCTCGGGGTGGCGCCATGTCGATCACCATATGATAGACACTGTACAATCAAGTACAAAATCTTTATTATTTTAATACATAATAGAATATAGTTTAAAATATTAAATAATTGATTAGTACATGTATACTGGCCCGAGGGCCACATTCATACATGCATATAGGGACTTAATTATAATTCTTTTATGTGTAATGTTGGTATAATAATCGGGAAAGTATGCCCTACTTTTGGCCAGCAGAGAACAGGTACTGGATAGTAGGGATACGGATCACTGAATTTCGGCTTTCGATTCCTCCCATAGTGGAAAATAAAAGTTATACCAGAATTACGCATTCCGTAATTGACACTGCACGCTATTGCACAGCGGCTATTAATTACATAAACGGTTTTATGAATCTTGCTAGTGGCCGGGATCCGGAGGATGGGAAAAATTACAAACGCGGGCGATATCAAAACCGTTCTCTCATAAGCTAAAATAATAAACAACAGAGCGGCGCGGCTTTATGCTCTCTGTAAACACACTAAAAACGGAACGTGTAGGTAATTACTGTATAAGCTAATGAAGAAAAGGAGATAATAAATAATGATAGGCAAGTGATAACCGTTTCAAAGTATTATGAATAGTATCGCCTAATAAGTTCATTCAAGTCCGGTATGTTAGGGGGTTTGATCTTTGAGCTAACGAGCTGGCGAGAACCCTTTGACCAATTTCAGACATACTAATGGGCACCATTTCGCTAATATTCCGCCAGTAACGACGGTAACAAGGTAAACAACACTACAACCCTAACAACAGTATGACGACATAATAATAGGTCTCGGAGAATATATTTTTTTTAAATATTATCATTTGGTTTTTTAAAACATATTTGGTTTTGCATGATGTGCCCCAAGGTTGCATACTAATGTTCTTAATAACGTCCTTTATTATTCGCGTTACACTGTACACTAATAAAGTTAAGTGTATTACAATTAAAGTGATATTTACATGATACCGTAAACTGCGTATCATCAGTCAAGCGAGGATAATGGAATGCTTCCCGGTCGGGTACTTCATGAATTAATCTCCGACAGCATGGGTCCATAGTGCTAGAAAATGCTAGTGTACAAAGAATGATGTGGAGGTTAAATTGGTATCATATGACCAGGTCCATTAATTTATTGACAAACGGTCCAAATGGGGCGGGATAAACGAGAAATTTAGTCGCGAGTGCGGCTTAGACGTCTATGTCATTAGACGCTTTCAATTTCTCGCATTCGATAGGCAAGGTCGGTTTTGGGCCACGAGATTGGCGTCCGGGTTCGGGAGAAGGGACGAAAGTTATGCCCCGGGGGTGTGAGACCGGCCGGGCCCCCAACACCAATTATGCGAGTTCGGGCGCTGTCGACGATTCCAACTTTTAGTTGGTTCTCAGCTGTTGGGCCCAAATTAATACCGGGTTTCAATTCACCTCAAAGTACAAAGTAGGCCCTATACCGTACCGTGAAATAAGTCCCGCATCGGCAGATTGGTTTTAGCCAACCTCGCCTCATAACCTCAAAAGTCAACCTCATATTATTATAATTCAAAGTATGAGAATTATAAATTATTACACTGAAAACGCTAGTTTTATTTATTTCACACCGGTAACCTAATATTACCGGATAATAAACAAACACATTGACCAAATTCAGAATTTTTAAATCCGAACATTCCAAAATCCTCAAGAATTAAAATAGCTAAAAATCCCATATATAAAGTGGAACAGCACATTCATTATAAGTAAGTAATAATATATTACTGACAGCTGATATTTTGGTCATGCATATACGGCGGAAATATAAGACCGCAAGGGCAATAATATTCCAAATTGGAATTGGTTTGGATTGCATTCAAACAGGTATCTTAAATTACATTAAATTTGTTATCAATGTAATATACTAGGGTAATATTTCTCTGATTTTCATCGATGAACCTTACCCAGCGTATTAGCTTGCGAATACTAGAATCCTATTTGTACTCAATTCTAAATGTTAGAAATATATACTGCATTTCCATTCGACGTATGAAATGTGGACAAAAGCGATTCCGTTATTTTCTTATCGGAGAGCAATAAATAATTGGAATTTCGAACTCGAATCGCCCATTCCTTAGTCACCGTGCTGAATATTAAGGCATCATTTTTAGGTTCCAGTGTAATATTTGTCGCACCTACTCTTGATGCTTCATTTTCATGAAAATGTAAAAGTAGATTTGCATGTACAATATTTGAAATATATTTTCTCCAATTTTTTTAGCACTATCGTAGCATTTCGACAGGTACTCGATATTGATGAGCGCGATATTGAAGAAAGAACTGCAAAAATCGATTTCAGCTTGCAATAATATTTTTTTAATAGATTATATTAGCGAAACTATTTTTTAATTGAGTGTATTTCTATTAATGGTTATTATTTCCTTCGAAAAAAAAACGACACTTGATATATATATTGTTTGATTGATATTTAGTGACAGAGATCCACAAGTGGTGGGTCGTTCGAAAATCGGCATATTTCGTATTAGGCCATAGTGAAATTCAGGACCGCCTCACTACCATTGCTGACGCTTCAACTTTTAAGGGCCTTCGGTAATGATCCTCGGTTTTCTGCCGACCGCCCCCCGCGCAAATTACCGGCTGTCTCGTGTGTCGAGTCACCTGAGTTTAGTAATACAATCAGTCTCCCGCGCTCCTGTGCGGCTGGAGGGGGTCACCTTCGTTTACTTCAACCTTAAGCGAAGCAAACCAGACGTGGATTAAGGCCGAACGCGAAGCGCCGGTGGCGTTAGTAACGTCAGTACGGGTTGTTTCCTCAACCTGCCATCGGATACGGGACTGGAGGCAAATCCTGGTACGTCTATTTTGTAATTAATGGAAATTAACTAACTTGAGATTATTAGTTCTATCATTAACTATGAAAACCGAGGATAAAACAAGTCTTGAAATACCCATTTCCATATTTACTTTTCATTCATTTACACATATTTATTACAAGAACACAATCTGGCCATTCTTAACACTCTTGGTTCCCGAATTCCCCGAATTTAATACAGTTCCAAAAACGAATTACACTGTACATTACACAGAATGATTTTTATAAATATTCAACAGATAGGTGATGATAGGTGATTTTAAATAATATATTATTTAGTTTTTATATTCAAATATCTTTGAATATAAAAATATACTAGAGGATTCTCGGGATAAATAGGAAATCGTGAAGTACTGTTAGTGTTAAGGATAAGTATAGTAATTAGTATTAGGAAAGCTGCAGTCCGGTCAAACTAACACCGAAGCGGAGCCAACTAGCGTCGGTAATCCGACTTTCGTAACATGAAGCCCCTCCCCCCTAGTGATTTTCCCGTCCCCTGTTTGGTCAATTTGCCTCTCGTTAACAGCGAAACTGTAAGGTGAGACCCGATTGATGCAACCCCCAATTTCTTCCGGCAACGGTAACCAAACCAGAATTGTCCATTAACTAAGAGACAATAGCTGAATTGTTGGAAATTACGAGGTACATCCCTCTGTCACAAAAATGTCATCTCACAATTAATGTCATTGTCGATTACAACATTCTGATTCCTCTAGAAAACGTTTAATGAATGTACTATTCGTAAATTTTATAAATACCGCTCAAATCGTGTAATCAATTTGTAAAAATAGTACGAAATTAATTTACCAATCAATTTTAAAGTCTCTTTCTACAGTGCAATGCATATTTTCATACTTTCCAGGTCTAGAATGGAGTAAATTGTAAACGTTATAAAGTCTCAAAAGTTCGCCTGAAGTATTATTTATATTCACAGCATTACCAATAATTTTACATTGGCATGCGACGACTATGGACTTCGCTCGGAGAATCGGCAGAAACGTGAAAAAGTGCCGGTTTCCGGCTCTCGATCCGCCTATTCAGAATTCAGCCGGCATTCGGCTTGCTTATGCGAGCCCTTTCCCGTATTCGCCTTATGTAACGGTTCGTTTATATGCAGGCCGCTGTTGCAACTTGTACAGCTGAATGTGGCCTGCACACCCCCTTCTTCGGCCAACCTCTTTCCCACGGATTTAATATTTTCGGTGCTGAGTAACGCGTTTGGTTGGGGGGGTAGAAGTTGAATTCGCCCGTTAACAAATCTGGGACGAGAATAATAAAATGACTAATTCATTCCACCTCCACCTTACACATCTCTATTAATATGTGAAGGGCACATAATCGAAACAATTGACCGTAATCTTTCTCATACAAAATATTCATAATTAGAACTGAAAATAATTCAATTCAGCGTTTCTTTTATCTGAACCAACATACACATTTAGAATAATTTCAATAGGCAATATTATTTATTAAATAGACTATCGAATTCTGTGATGTGTAACCTTCATTACAATTTTTTAATGCTAACTTTTTCATGTAGACAGAAAATGAGAAATTTTGAAGAAATATTCACATCTTTTGGATTATCAACGAGCAATGAAAAGGTACACAATTAAAACCAATTGGTACGGTCAATATTTACGAGCTTTTCCTTTTAACTGTAACTGCAAAATATCGAAGCTCAAGCTGAATTCTTGTATAATTCTCAAATTTTCGTCCGTTACCCAGTATTCATTGTTTTCTGCCTGGCGCAGTGTTTACTCCAAATCTGATGGCGGTAAATCAACATTGTACTAAAATTCTTTGATCTTAAAACTTGACCCGTGTTTTTCAGCTGACCGCCCAATCTCAAATTTCGAAACGAAATTGACCGCGAGCCTTATCAACGTCACGAATCCTCGTCAATCCGCGGGTCACGATTTATTCTGGGGTTTTTTCCTCGCCCGGATTTCAGTTTCCGGAAATTTCCAGCCATAAGTACAATTTCCCAATAAATGCGTGGAATCTCAGAAGCTGTATATATTGTTATTAGTCACTATTGCGATTTTATCCTCTAGTAGTCTTAAGAAATGATGAAATATGTATACGAATGGTTTTCGCTAGATCATTAAAATTCCATATTATTATTATTATTATATTACTCCTCTGATTATTACTGAAAAACTGTTTCAATATATTTTTAATTACAGGGAGAAGCAATGCAATACTAAGGCATTAAAATTGTACCAATGCGTGGGATATGGAATTCATACCCCAATCAACTATCATCCACTTACTACATTTTCCCGAGAAACACACAATAGTGCAATGAATGTGCTGACTGGATGCTTCATCGGCAGCCGACATGCTGCGTGCTTGCATTACTGACGAAGTGGCCAAATACGCCTTTCTGGCAGGGATCGATGTCGGAGAGAGATGATGATATTTTCTAAACCCTCACAATCCCCGAACGAATACCGCAAATTGATATTATTACTTAAATTCAGCAGATTGTATGTAATATATACTGTATAGCATAATGTATTATATTATATATTATATTACGTACATTTATTTAAAAAGATTCAATTTTATCGCAAAGCAACAAGTACATTGCGAATTTGTGTTGTAATACTTCGGCACCCCCTGGTTCTGTTGTACTTCTACGGTCACTTCAAACGAAAGTATTTAACTAGGACTATTACACTGATATTACGCGGATCCGACACGTTGAAACTACTTGAAAAATTATACTTTCAAATCGAGTACCGCGAGGAATGAAATTCACGCACGTGTTGCATAATGCGATCTGATATCCGGCTTGAAAATTCATACAAATCGTTTTGCTGTAAATTATTTTTCGTCGTTGTAATCGTCTTGAATGCGTAATTTCGAATCAATTACGTTGCACAGAACCGCAGCTCTAATAAAGATGTAATTGGGGTTCGTGCCCACTCGTTCTAATGGCGGCCGTAATAATTTATATAAATATGGATTAACAATTTAATGAATACCGGTTCATTACCTTCGCCCCACGTTTAAGTTCTTGTTCAACATGCACCGGCGAAGAAAACAAATCTCTCGGAAAATTCAATTTCACAGGTTGATTTTTAAAAAACTAACGAATCGAAAAGGGAGAAATGTAGTGAATTACATATTTTGGTGTCCGTGTAGTTAAAATTTCTTACTAATGGTGGTGAGAGGCCGAATTATTTGTTCACCTTAATATTGTTGTACATTTTAATCTTTGTCTTACTGTAGCTTCATTTAATTAAGAAAAAATTTAGCGACAATTATGTATTTACATTTTTCATTATTTATTTTCCTCTTTATTAAGTATTCTACGTTCTTTTGTCTATCGCCGCTCGGCGGGCAATTCCTCCGTTTCTTAATTGTTCTTAAGGTAATTACAGAGATAAATTAAAGGTATAATCGAGTTGCAATTCCGTTCATTCGTAGATAAAATTGGAACGAAGCATAGAGCGAATCAAGGATATAATTATGCAAAACGACTTGTGTCAGGCGGTGTGCTTTAAACGAAAAAGCCGTGCCCAACATGTTTGACCCGGGAGCCGAAAACGTCTGACATGAAGTCGGAGCGCGCCCCGGGGAATCCGAGTTGAAAACACGTTGAATATTAACGCCGCGGGGGCTGAGTCCGCCAGCGCTGCGCCATTACTTCCTAAGACCGGCCTATTAAAGTGCGCTTTGATCTTTCTTCCCGATAGTAGGCTGCCGCCCCTAATGAGGCCATCTATACAGACTGGAAGAATGATAACATAAGTGCCTCAGTAATATTAAAAATTTATTATTTTATTGTTTTACACGAGGAAGAACTTTTCTATGTATAGAAGTAATCAAAAAAGCAGTATAGGATCGGATAGCGAACTCAATATGAAATTTAAAAAAAATATATCGACCCCAATATTTTAACAATCTACATCTAAATACAATTATGAGGTGTTTGAAAATAATAAATAAATAGACCCTAGTACATTTCCGCACCACCCTCAGGGGGCGCTAGTTTATCGGTGCAAGTGCAGCGAACGAACTTTAGTTAAGTAAATTTCCGCACCACACTCAGGGAGGCGCTAATTTCACAAAAATCGTTCGTTGGGTGCACTTGCACCGGTAAACTAGCGCCCCCCTAGAGGGTGGTGCGGAAATGTACTTAACTAAAGTTCGTTCGGTGCACTTGCACCGATAAACTAGCGCCCCCCAGAGGGTGGTGCGGAAATGTACTTAACTAAAGTTCGTTCGGTGCACTTGCACCGATAAACTAGCGCCCCCTGAGGGTGGTGCGGAAATGTACTTAACTAAAGTTCGTTGAGTGCACTTGCACCGATAAACTAGCGCCCCCTGAGGGTGGTGCGGAAATGTACTTAACTAAAGTTCGTTGAGTGCACTTGCACCGATAAACTAGCGCCCCCTAGAGGGTGGTGCGGAAATGTACTTAACTAAAGTTCGTTGAGTGCACTTGCACCGGTAAACTAGCGCCCCCCTAGAGGGTGGTGCGGAAATGTACTTAACTAAAGTTCGTTGAGTGCACTTGCACCGATAAACTAGCGCCCCCCTAGAGGGTGGTGCGGAAATGTACTTAACTAAAGTTCGTTGAGTGCACTTGCACCGGTAAACTAGCGCCCCCTAGAGGGTGGTGCGGAAATGTACTTAACTAAAGTTCGTTCGGTGCACTTGCACAGATAAACTAGCGCCCCCTGGGTGTGGTGCGGAAATGTACTTAACTAAAATTCATTAAGTAACTAGATTACTTAAAATGAACTTTTTTCAATAAAGTTGAACCATTTTCAACCATTACGAAACTTTATTGGCGTTACTGTAGGAATAGTTTTTATAACAACAATCAATATTTAACCTCGTATAATATCAACATTTTAGAAAATTACTATACATTTATACCATTTAGTGTAATAATATTCTTATACGTACTTGAACCGCCTGAAGTTGACAGGTAAAATAATTCACCTGTTAATAAACGCCTGTTTAGTATTCAAATACATTAAACCATTTCCTTGACAAACGTTACCCAATACTTTGAGGAGCCGAGCCTGGTTAATTTTCAGTGCGAATTTAATAGATAGAGCAATGCGCACCGCAGCGAATATCACTTCAATCCAATTAACTGGTTGAGCTCTTTCTAAAACAAATTACCCCTCAGAGAAAGGGCACTATGGTTAATGGTTTTATAATTATGCTTGAATGCATTTATCGTTGCATATATATATATTTATTTCTTTATAATCAATGGAATGATTGACACCACTCGTGTTTATATACCGTATTTAAATACTGACGGCTGTGTTATCCCGAAACTATTCTACCAATGGACCTAATCCCACTAACCCTCGCAGGCCTTAACATAACTCGTTAATACAATTAACGATATTAATATAAACACTAGCAGATATTTTACTGAGTTACCACCGCGTGGTCACTGTAATTTTACATAATCGGACAGAAGGATACACAGTTTTATTTCCAAAAATACATAATTTACCTCCATGATTTATATTTAGTTATGTGTTCTGAATTACAAATTCTCTTCACGTTTACTACAATAAATTGAACTAATGACTGGAGTCATCTTGTTGCACAGAAGGTATTTTCCGGACCAATCAGGCGCCTTAATTTATTTTTGTAATGGTACGAATAGACACTATTAAGTAGCATTTATTTTTACGGGCGTATTAAATTACTAACGATCCCTATCGTTAAGGCCAGAGGAGGGGCGCCGGCAGGCGATTCAACGTGAGACTTTTTGAAATTACCCAACTCCCTTTTCAATTACAACGGCAACATTTAATTAACGGCGGCGCTGGCGGGGCCTCCGCGTTCGGTCCGTGATAGATTTTCCCGCCGGCCCAAAGAAAACAGTGATCCGGACCCGAAATTGGCGGAAGGATTAGGCCCCGGCCGGCGGGTCGATCCGCCCCGGTCGAGCGCTACACTTTAATTAATGTGCGCCGCAGACAAATAACACGGCCCAAAACTGAAATCGGATAAATACGCTGCACTTAGACGGGCCCAACAACTGTTATTGCGACCCCTCCTAAATAAATGTTCTCCCCTACTGCCCGCATGTCAACCTAAAGTGAAGACGTCCGCTAATTGAGGACAATATAAATTGAAGCCAATTTTTTATATAAACTACTCGATTTTCCAACAGTTCCCGTCCCCTCATTTTGCAGACAACTCGGGCCGAGACTATTTGTTCGGGAGCGCCACCTGCTGGGACGGATCGTGCGGGTCACCCGCGTCATCCCCTTTCCAGTGTTATTATTCAGAAAGTGAACCGGGACGACCGCAACATGTGTCAGGTATAAATGAAGTCTATATAAATTAGTCCGTCCGACAGGTTATCCCGAAAGGGTGGCAGGATATATGTGGGAACATTCAAAACGTTGCGGCAAAATGCTGCAGAATTTTCCTCTTCGGGGAACAGGTTTTTACACGTGTAGTGATCCGGAAGAGAAAAAAGGTCAGATTCCCATTATTTCCGAACGTGAGAACGATTAATTTAATGTATTCCGACCCCTTCCCGCACAGTAGAAGAGAATTTCAGGTCTTTTATGTTGTATTATTTTTATTTATTTCCGAGGTAATAAATTAAGCTGTGCTTAATCCGGCGATAAAAGTGGAAGGAAATAATGTAGATCATTTGTAAGAAAACTTCCTTTAGACTCAGGTGAAGTAATAACTGTTAAATGTTTATCTATGTGTATACATATATATTATTATTGTTATTATACATATTGAATATTGTGGATAACTTTAATCCACAAGGTAAGGATCATTACGAATTGTTTTTTGTATTGACCCAATTCACAATTGCAACTCCGGAGCGACAGGCTTCGAACGAGCGACAAAAGGCTCATTGTGAGTGGGTAATAGCTTTCACAGGTTTCGAGCGGGCGCTAAATGGACGCCTCTATGTTTTTTCCCCAACCGAGGGCAATATATCTTCCAACTACTGACTAATCGGAAGCCGATCGGTCGCGTGACACCGCCGTTGCGCGGGCCGGGGATTCGAACCAGTAAGGCGAACCCTTCCAACATTCAACTGGTGCTGATCGCGTTTTATATAGGCGGCTGGGAGAAACCCCGACAGCCCTGCTGGGAATTTATTTATCGATAGCTTTTTTTGTAGGGATTCAAGGAAATGACTTTAGTCTGACTCGATTCCGTGAATTCCGTGTTTGGAATTATCGCATGATAGTTTAAATGTATTAGATTTTAGTCAATTTATAATTATTAATATTATATATATAGTTAAATTCTGGCCGAAAACTTGTGAGAAGCCAATCCCAATTATTTTTGGAATCTGAAAAGACAATTGATGGAAGCCTCAGATATTAAATCGATTTGATATTAATCGAATCGATATTAATTGGATTATATTAATTTGTTCCTCCAATTATATTATTATTAATATATTACTCCGTTTATTACTATTAATACGTTAATATGATAAATAAATCAGTAATAACAGTTAATATACAATATATATGTTTAGCGGTTAATATATAGTATATACAGTAGAGGTAATATATTTATGTATTACGAGATAAGATTCTAAATTTCCGAAAGTCGCTACCCTCTCTACTGGAAAACCAAGTTTTCCTTAGCTACTAAAAAAGTACGACCCGAAATGTAAAATCACCGGGGTTTCATTTCAAATCGTGTACGTATTCTCTCTACCAAATGAAATTGCTTAGCGGAATCAGGGAAAGAGTGAATCCGTTTAAGAAGAAAAACCTCTGTAAATTGGTTTCTAATGGACGGTACTTCGGAAAAAAGGAATTTGTATGGAATCATACATTTCGAAATAATCTATTAATTTCTATATTGAACAGATACTAATGGTTACTCACTGAAGTTCGTTTTTATTGAGCGTGCCGTACGGGACTGGGACTGGGAGGGCACCTAGGACACCCTTTGTAATGTTGACCAGAGGCTGTGACTAATTTGTTCACTGACCTATTTCCCCTCGCAGTACTCTCTCCTCTGTCAGTACAGCTTATATTTCAGACCTATCCCCTTTACGCTTAAAAACAAGTCCAACGCGAATGTTTCTGAAAGTAGGCGGTATATATAAACAGTGGGAGGCAAAATGTAGGCGGTAAACGTTTAAGTAACTGTCAAGTATTTTTCTTTTTTGGTACCGACCAATGGGGTTATATCAGACAATTCCTTCCTTCTTCGAATAATTAATTTAACTTATTCGCAGATCACAAAATATTCTAACGAATATAATATGTTCGTACCACTGAGACAAATAATACTTTTATCATGGAAACAGAAGGTTGTAGCCGTAAATAAAAATATGGCATTTAAATAAAGTGTGTTTTCACAGATAATTTATATTTCAATCTATTTTTTTATATACCTGGAAATAAGTTATGGTCATATTAGCTTCTTATATCAAAAACTCGGTGATAGACATTTATGCAGTGAAATAAACGCTTTATTTATTTATAACTATGGCTTTTCACGTCCAGCTGTGTTATTGCCGTCGGATACAGGGGATGCGATTCGGTCGATAGATAAGCGAGAGGGGTAAAAATGGAAGCAATGAAAAGTCAAGGGATATCTGTCAGCGGGAGGGAGCAGACCACGGATGTTTGAATCGAGCAGCCGGAAAGATAGGACGAATGAAAAGACGCTGGAGGAAAAGGGGGAGGCTCGGGGGGAGGTCGGCCTTATCTGCCAGCTTCGAAACCTAAACCTTGGTTTGGTGGTGGAGGCGGAGTTTGAAAACATCCAACGCGGGGAACGCTCCCGGTAGCGGTAACACGCGACCGGCCCGTTTGTACAACTTCCGTTTTAAAATTCCTTCCGGAGAGGACGCCGCCCGTTTACCTGAATATGATTTTGACGGACGGCGATTGGACTATGTCCACTAATTTTTATGTTCTCAGTTTTTGCTTCCCTCCACCCTCATTAATAATTTGTGCGCAGAGCTCAAACGCGCCTGCCAGTTTCCTGAAAAATTACTGGGCTTTATCCTTTCGTGAAGATCTTCACGAACCTTTCATCGCAGACTGAGAGGCACAAATTGTTTTTTAAACGGGCCCAAGAGAAAACATTTCTTGATTCCGGTAGTTTCGTGTATGTATTAAATTCAGCTGTAATAAAAATACTTGTCTTGTTTTATGATAGATTTTAATATTCCTAGCCAAGGACCGATAAATTAATTAACGAAGTCCACCACAGTATTCTGGGAGAGTTTTAAAATAAATTATAACAATTTATTTTATTCACACCCTGTGGAAATTCGTTCCATTAAATTCGAAGATTATTTAGGTTTAATCTGTGATCACTTACGAAAATATTCCTAAGCTTGTTCCGTCCTGAGTTTGATCGATTTTGGAACGCAGCCAAAATCAGCGGTGATCGTATTGAAACTTCGGTAAACAGTTAACTGTCCGTTCCGTCTCCGTTCGCTAACCGGGTCAAAGAGTTGAAGAACTCCGCGTTTATGCTAAACCGGCAGAACACGGCTGCAGTCCAGGATAGTATTAGAGACCTAATCAATTGATCGGCGCGTCTAGTGCGGCTCCTATTGTTCGCTCGGTCATAAATTTGACCGCGGTTTCGGTTTATTATAGTCATCCTCAGCAGTGTTCTCCTCCCACTTGAGTATTCAGCAGTCAGGCACTACTGGAGCGGGACGATTTTTATGGATCAATTGTGCAGCTTACACATGGCATAATTGAGAAACTAAAATATTCCACTCATTTTCGCCAGATTCAATGTTACTGCCGACAGGATCAGTACTACAGAAAGAATAGTAATGCTTTGTAATGAGGTTAAATCGATTAAAAATGAACCTCTTCCGCGGAAAATTGGGTCAGGCGTCTGTGCCGTTCCCGGTCGGGGCCAATAACTGAAATTCGGGAGCGCCATTACCGAGCGAATGTACGGCCAGTGGGAGGGCCGTTAAACGCGGCAATTAGAGCCGCGGCGGGGGGATTGGCGTTGGGGACGGGAGGAATGCGTGGGACGCGCCCGCGCCTCAAATTCGTAACGGGGAATGGGAGCCGCGAATGAGAAATCCCGAGAGAAATGTATCGCGGGACGGGAAATGGGGTTATAATCGTTGGTTGGATGGTTGCTCTCGTAACGAGCTTGTCGTCACCATCCGAGCGGAGATAAGAGAAGATGGGGTTTGTTTATTGTAACGGGCCTACGCCTAGTCAGATAACGAGCAATACTCACGTGAAACATCAATCTATCTAATAAACATTAGATAGACCATTGGTAGGGACATTAATCTAATTAATCTAAATGATTACAAAAATATTTATGTACGCGATATGTTATTAGCTTCACTTTTACACCCTAATAAAATATTTATTTTTCCTTCTCGTGAAATTACCTAATTGAATCTGTACTCTGCACAAGATCTTCTTTTTGATTTTTCAGTTTTATCTATTGCCCAATACGTGCACATAATACGCGTAATATATATTGTCTCCTCTAGACTAGAAGTTTACAGTAGTATCATTCCTAGCACGGTTCACAGTCACTGTCTTGTTAGAATTTCAAGATCACATTAATTTATTTTTCGACTATTTATTCTCGTCCCGAAACCATCGCCAGGTGATGTCCCTGAGGCGAAGTAGAAATGAATTGAAAAAAATATAACCGAAAAGCCGGTCAGACTTCTGGTCAACGGTGGACATCAATAACCGAAAAAGGGGGGGATAGATACAAGCCCATTTAAATGATAATCCCTTTGTGGTGTAGGGTCAGGGACGGGACAGATTGAAAGCCGGTTGCCCATTATCTATCTGACGGTTCCCCTCTAGATTCTGGTCCCTTTCAGTGCCCGTAGATCCCGTGACAGTCCGTCCCCGGTTGTACAGAACAGGGTACGGACTGCTGAAAAATGGTAACTTTACGAACGATCGATCGGCTCTAGATAGTCCCACTTTACGGAGGGTACAAAATAGTTTCAGGAAACAAGAGGAAATAATATAATCGATTGGGATCGCTGCCTCAATTTCTAATCATATACAGTCAAAACAGAAGATCGGAAATTATAGAACACTGGAATATTAATAGAATGTACCACAATACTGGAATGTGATCTCTGCCTAAATTATTTATGAGTAGCCTTCAGTCGGTTAATATAACAGTTATATCAAATATATAAAGTAAACCATTTCAACACAGTGACAAAGTCTGAGGGACTAATTATTTAGCGGAACTCAAATTTTCATTATAGACTTTTTTATAGAGCTAATGAAAGCAGAAAAGGGTCGTTAAAGCTTTGTCAGGTCGTTAAATGCCGAATAAATATTCCGCTTTTTTCACACGTTCTATAATCACGCTCGCTATTAAAATTCAGAAAACGGATTTATTGCATCGTATCCAGTTTTTTTACCGTTCGCGTGCGTAAACCTATGACATAATATGCTTATAGCCGACTTCGTGAATTATTATTTCACACTTAAATTTAATTTAACACTTAAAAGTATAGAACAGTAATTCATTGGCCGATAATCGAAAGGCCAATGTACAAAAACGGCTTTTCCTCTCTCTCCTCGAGCAAAAATGAGTATGGAAATTGGAATGGCAGTCGGAGGGAAACATTCTCAAAGCGTAAAACTCATCGGCAACAATCGATAATAAAGGGAACAATTTGAATTTCAAATAACGCTTCGGGGGTTGGGGCTGACCGGTACGATGAAACTCCCAGAATTTCATTTGGACGTTTTTTTCTAAGATTGTCAACTAAGACTATTTGTTTATGATGACAAACTGTGAGAGATTTATCGCTCATGAAAACAATGCAATTAAGTACTCTTATCAATTAGAAAACAATTATTTTATTCAATCTAAAACCATATGTAACATAATACATGAAGATATGTTATACTTCTAAAAACACATGAATACACATATGTGTATGTGTATTGTGCACTACTGAACAGTTGTGCAACAGAGTCAATAAAGCTGGAATGAAAAGAGAGAAGATTTATTTCAGTTGGAAGAATACCAATAACTGTTGATACAATGTTGTATGTTCAAGTAGCTCTATAAAGATCATTTAAAGGTGTTTATTTTTTAAAGTTCCTACATCTAGGGGAAGGATCGACGGAACATTAAGCACGTACAGCTTGAACATACAGACACGTTCAAGGATGGTACAGCCAATGTAAGGAATGTTTCATAAATAATAATAAATAATAAGATTTAAATAAAAAAAGGTCTACTTCAATTAAGTCTTTTGTTTCCCAACCATGAATGATTCCCTTATAAATTCAATTAAAAAAAAACTATTTGTCTGTTAAAACTCATAGTCCATATTTTATCTGTCTGGAGTGAATACCGGGCAAGAACTAGAAAGGTTATACGGTTGCATTCATCGATTACTTGTATAATATTCACATTCCTTTAAATAATTATTCCACAACACGATTCATCGATCCCCACATGGCAAGGTTGATGTGGATATCCGTCACTTTGTACTAATTTACTAGGATATCTTTAAAATCCTTATGGAATGAACGTAGGTAATTAATAGTACTGTTGATATGTGTTAGTTAATTGTAGTTTGATCAACTTATAAATTTCCCGACGCGCCGAAAATTGTTGATATAAACGAGGATTGTTAGTATGGACATCGGTATTTAAAATCTATTATCGTCTGATTTTTGACTATTCACGTGGCTCCAGGTCCTGTAAATCGTCTTAATGAAATTCAAACATCTCCGCGTTACGCGTTAATATCCAACTCCTAAATACACTTGTCCTAATCGGATTGACGATTCTAATTAATGCTTCACCGATTTATTCTAGGGGCTTTTCCGCTCAAGATCCAAAGCCCGCCCAGTCGCCGGGCCCTGCATTTCCTCGCCGCGATTTCCATTACGGGAGAATCCGAGTCGGCGTTAGTCCTCGAAAGGGAAACACGTTCATTCTAGTACCGACTGGGCGGGTGTTGCGTTCTCTGCGTGAATTTGCACAGGAAGATTTCGGGCGCACACATATAGGAAATGCTTAAATTCACTATAAGCTTAATTGTGTTCCGTCTTCCTTACGTCCGCATAATTACAGTGGCAGAGAATCTGAGATAAATATCGAAAAGAATTTTGCACCTACACTTTTGAGATCGGTTGGTATGCTATCACACCAATAATATCTGAAAGAAATTAACCAGCAATAATAATAGTGAATTAAAATGAGAACACAATGTCAAGGTTCATGTTCACAGTACGAGATATTTCGTGAGTGCTATAAATAGTCGGCATGATTGAAGATATGTTTCAAATCTAGTATTTGAAAAATACTACATAAATAATACCGTATTTTATTCCTAATTTTCTAGGGTCCGACATTACTTGTTTATAATATGGTACATATAGATTAATATGGAAAACTACTATTTTAAAAAAATACTATTCTTTTTAATTTTATGTTAACATGGGACACGTTTACTTTCACGTGAGTTTCTGTTATGTATTTAATTTTTGAGTGGAATATCCGAATCAAATGAGACGTCGATCGTGTAATAAGTAGAACAAGTTTGTAAGGACCCGTAATTTAAACGGTATTTTTATCCGAATCGCACAATTTCCACCTGAATATTCGGCCGCCTAGTTGCGCACGGGCCGAAACGGTTGTAAATCCCAAATGCCGTATTCAGAGGACTGAATCGGGTACGAATTGGGGCCCGAGGCAATTTTATTTTCCGCCGCATTGAGTGAGGAGGCGGAGGAGGAGGTGGAGGAGGGGGGTATTAAACGTCGTCTCCGTATATCAGAGGCCCCTGGATGAGGGCTGGCGAGCTCGGGCTTTTATCCCGGCTGGTCGTTTACAGCCCGGTAATTACCTCGCCGCGATCACACACACACACACACACACACATACACACACAGTGTGGTATACACGCCGACTGGTAACATATACATGTGACGACCCTCATGTGAAAAGCTTGATCGGTCTTCAATTAAACATTTCAGAATTGCCGACGGCCTTCTTTCATTTCCTAATCTGATCGTATATCCGGCGTTGGGAGAAAGTCGGGGCAGTTCATTCTACTGAAATATGATTAAAGAAGCTCTGTTTCCTCTACTCGAAAATAAATTTGGAAACGATATATTTTTTTTTATCAACTACCAAATAACCTATAAAAGTTAACTATGGATAGAAAGTTTGTGGTATTATTAATATCATACTGCACGTGTCTGTAACAAATACGTCACTCAATTTAAATTTGCGAATTGATAGAAATTCCGGTCCATTACCGGGTGATGAAGCTCCCCCAACGGATGATGGACATCGCCCATTTAGACCTTATATCTCGTCTTATACAGGAAAAATTATTGAATAGAAATAGTTGAACCCGAATAGCGATTGCCCTGTGAACACAGAGATTTTCCGTCCGTTATTCCGTGCAAGAAGAAAATCGTGTCGAATAGTTTTCGTTTATATTCGCCGCGGAAATCCTCGGGCCTTAAAACCGACGTTTTCGTTTTTAAGCGAAAAAGTGTTGGCAAGAAAAAAAATACAAACCCCGGTCCCATTTTTGTAAATGGAGTAGAACACCCGGGGGGGATGGCTCGAGGTGCCTTTTGTCTGGGGCAGAATGCGGGGCCGCGGGTGTCACAATCGTTATTAGATTGTCACAGCCGGCGGCGGAAATTCGAGCGCATACAGAAAAAATGGAGTGGGCCGGTAACAGAATTTACGCGCCGAAAAACTACCAGTGACGAGGACCGACAAAGGACCGAATGAACTGGCCCTCATGACCCGGGCGAATTCATAATGCTTGTAAGCCGTAAAGTTATAGACTTTCCCCGGAGATCGGCATGAGTCCGTAAAACAACAGAAAAGAACAAATTCAGTACATTTTAATTTATTACGTATTTGGTAAGGGATATCAACACAGCTTTCTCCACTAGCCGTTTGCACTGTTACTGCATTGCTAATCTGTTAAAACCTCGTTCACTATGTGTAAATTTGAGGTAAGGATTATAAACGCCTAATTTCAACGAAGTGATGTTAATGTTAATAATCGTATAAATAAACGGAAATGGAAAGCCCGTAACCGGAGTAAAAATTAGGTGAAATTTCACTGGGAACATCCCGCGTATGGCCGGAATCCGCGGCACGTTTCGCCCGCCCCCAAGGAAAGTTGGCGGGACCCTCCTAGTCCCCGAATATATACGGACTCGAGGACTTAAGGGATTAGCATACTGTCTGCATATTTTGCATCTATTAAAGTATACATCCGGCCTCTTCTAACTCTCCGCCCGTTTATTGGTCGGATAACTGGGACGAATGATGCCAGAGTACGGGCGTTAAATCTCGCCGGGACCGATTAGGCGTGAAGTGTTTAGTTCACCGGCCTTCGATGCAGGCCCGCTGCGGAAAGCGCCGCCAGTTGCCCGTGAACCGATACTCTCCCGCATATACTGCCTCAGGCACGTTAACAAGAGGAGCCGAGCTTCCAGAATATATTACGAATAGGCCGATAGAATTTTTCGTTAGGTATTCCGAATCGGACATTACCGCTAATTCTTATAAACCCTCACCACGGCGACTGACCTACAGCGTCAAATATCGATTTCTTCAGTATGGCGGCCAAAATTAAATAAAAAAAAGAAAAGAAAAGTACGGTATACGTTATTTACGTTTTATTTATATTATTTGATAATGATTTGCGCTCTATTCGACTGAAAACTAAGGAAAGGAGGATGCGAGGAGTGGTAAAAACGATTCCGCCAGATGAAAAGCCACCGTCTGATAATTTAAAACCCGTATTGGAACGGAAATTCAAAACTTGACCCCCGTCAGTATAATTTATGCTGTTATACATGGAGGACGGACAGGTGGGGCCAATCGAAATGTCAGTTTGGGCGGGGTGGAGGAGGAATTTATTTTGTGATGTAGGGCTCCCCCCCCTCAGGAGGTGGAGTGATCATCGAGTGGGCGGGCGTGCCACGGTCAGCCGGCATAATATCTGTTCAATATTGATGTTTGCGGTGTCGACATGTCATGTCTCCGACAGTGCCCGCCAAATCTCACAATCTCCCGGCCCCGGCACCACATCACTTCCCACCGCCATCGGACCTCGGTCAACGCGCACCGAATACCTTCCGTCTACTGTCCCAATCCTAATTAATTATCGTCGAGAGTTTCTCAGCATTATACAATACAGGGAAGTCGTCGTGAAAACGGGCCTATAATATAGATTGGTTCAGTGATGAACTGAATACGCTGAGAATCGCACTCCTTATAGCGAAACAAAATTAAGCCCCGATTGTTCAAAATATAAAAATTGAATATCAATTAACGCTCGAACGTTCATGAACTAATCCTATTTCCTGTTTTCACTTAAATCGTATTCGCCGATAGAAGGCGGTCTCTACGATAGACCGGTTTCGACTTCTGGCCACCGTCAGTTGTCTTCACCGAACTGCCACAGCGAACGGTTTATTTCACGAGTTTCTGGAATATCACCACACCGCCCTTGCGATTTTCACAACTCTACATTTTGGCCCCCGGCCAGGCTGTTCTTTTTTATCGCATTTAAGAAGTTCTGGGCGTTGCCGGGTTGAAAAAACTCTAACAGTATATTAACAGGATCCTGCATCGGTAATAGAAATAATAAGATGACGGGTTTATACCTGTTTTCGTATGACCGTCAAACTTATAATTTAATAATTAATTGCTTAAATAGTTATATTGACAATTATGCGTAAATTAAAATTAGGATTTTTATTATGATGTAATATTACGCATTATTTATATAAATAAATATTTAAAAATTGTAAATCCCGTTTAAAAAATATTTTAAAAAATTTTGAAAAATCTAAATTTTCCCATGTTTTTGTCGTTGATCTGTTGCGTTGATTGATTCTTCAACTCCCTGGACGTGCACTACAGGCCTCCAGTTATTCTATCCCGTCGGGACTTGTTTATCAATACTGTCTATCTCAGTTACTTCGGGTCGAACGGGTAGATTGAGTTACTCTCTTGTACCGCAGTACCCGTCGGGACCGGAGTTTTACATCTTCTTTTGTGGCGGGTTAAATCGATGAGGTCGCTCGATGAGTTTTTCAAATATAAATCGTTAGTGGCTTTCGCGGTGTGCCAGAAGAATGAACTGAATGATCATGTCATTAGTAATTATATTTTTAAATTGTGTTCACCTTAATAATATACTTCGCTTACGGGCGGAGTTGGAAGATCAGTTTTCATGTGATGCTTCATGGAAAATAGTCGCTCGATGACATTTTTCATATTACGAGTAAGAGTATGATATTATATAAGACCTCATTGTGTCGTAGGTAACCTAATTTTGCGTCCGGTATTTCAAGAATCATGGGCAGCCTGAAAATACTTTATCGGCAATTCCCTAATCGGTTTTCGCCGGGTAATTGTTTACCCAACATATTGGTAGGGCGGGCAATACTCTACGGGGCCCATACGCGCGCTACGCTATGAACGGGGTTGACCGTAAACTTTCTTTCCAAAGGTAGAGGCGGACGCCCCTAATGGTTTTCTGTGGTCATGGCACAAGACCTCCCCTCTTCCCCCCCATGACCCCTCGGTCCTGCGCTCTCTCTCTCTCTCTCTCTCTCTCTCTCTCTCTCTCTCTCTCTCTCTCTCTCTCTCGCGCTCTCTCTCGTTCACTCTCCGTCAACGTCTCCCTCATTTGTTCATTGTTCGCCACCAGGAAAGTGACGCCTCAGAGCACAGAAGGATCGATATCCTAATTAGTCCACGCTCCACTTGCGGCCTCGTCAACAATAATAAAACGTGCCCCCGTCGTAAAAATTGGCTCAGCGTTTTTTGTTTTTTGTCTTTGTCTCCTGAGTTCAAAGCATTTTCGGTTCTTGCGCCTACACGGTGTCGAGTGTCGGTACGCCGCGGGCATTATTAATGGCGGGCGGTTAAACTTTTTATAGTGTCAGTGAGTCGCTTTGTTTTCTCCCGTTGTCTTCAGTCCGCCCCATCCTACTTTTCATTGGAGGCAAAAACGTTCCGATAGTTTTTATTCCATCGTCCTATTTTGTTTTCGCCGTTGGCAATGGGTTCCATTCAGACCGCTGGCGTTTTTCAATACAAATTTCAATTTGAAAGTAATAAATTTCAATTTGGAATACCTGTTTTGTGGTTTGGAATACCGTAGTTTTCTCGATCTCTCGTCTCCTCTTAGCGAAATTCCAAACCAGCGGGAGGAGAAACTACGGTAATAAATTTCAGCTTAGCCGCAAACCACAGAACTGGCAAGTTTCGAGAATTGTTTTACTCATGAATGACAAAATTACAGGATAACGTAATATTAAGAATCGAGCATAAATGGTCTTAATTGTAGGCTTCGTCTTGTAAATAAATATACATCATTTAATTATTAGTCTACCTACTAATTATCTAGGAGGTGTTAATCAGAACTTTCATCCTATCTCCGACCAAGTAATAGTTGTTTAAGTTCCATAAATCTGAAGCACTATATTTCACCTTATCGAAATATCATTGTATGGTCATAGTATTGGCTGATTTCTTCAAACTTTTCTCTGATAACATAGGCAATTGAAATTCGTTTGCTCATGTTCCATCTTGATGTTGAATTTTCAAGTGCTATATTCGACTAATTCTCAAAGCCTCGCCGAAGTGAGCCTTGCATTCGCATTTACATCGCACTAGAAGTCTGTACAATTCAAATTTGCAATTGAATGAAAAGTTTCTTGGACCCTTCAGCCCTTGTTGCTCTTACTCTTAACATCTGAGGCAGACCCGACTCGATTACAGGCGATGTACTCAAATAAATTAATCGAATTATAAGTTAATTGAATTTCAATTTGCTCAGTTCGTTGGCTATTACCTAAAAGCCCGAATAACAATAAGGGTATTCACATATACAATAATAAAAATATTAAATAGTTAACTCATTTTAGTGGCGCTCAAGCTTTCGCTTAACTCTGCACTTCATAGCCTGTATTCCGATGGTCTGTCAGAAGAAATATTTTTACAATATTTACGAAATTTTGTAGCAGATTTAAATTGGACTGATTACCAGTGGTTCTCAAATAAATAACGAAATATCGATCAATTCTCAATACTTTAGAGTACTGTATTATTCAGTTTTATCTATATTTTCTAAACAAATAAAGTAATATTCAATTTGTTAATTCACTTCGACATAATGTTATCTTCTCTCTTTTTCTCTGTGGGGTTTTCAAGGCCCCAACATTCATGAAATGTTAAGATATAATTGTTATTTTAAAATAACTAGCAACGATTCTTTAAACACAATACATCTTGTTCCATCTGAATATTTGAATTAATTGGTAGTAATATTTTGGCATGTAACTGATAGTATATAAAATTCATGTTTAATTCAAAGAAATTTATTCGGATTAAGAATTTACAAGAACAATAAAATAAATAGGAGTATTACTGGAATTAATTAAGTTGTAATGCAAGAAGTTTGTTATCGACCCTATTCAGAATCGTAATAATAAACCTAGTGTTACATGTTATTTAAGTTAGTAGCGGGAACTTTTAGCAGTTTCCTTTTATTCATTTCAATTTTTTTCTTGTACGAACGTGCTCTGTAATAATGTAAATAAAACGAAATATTTAATTACCGACTTTTAATGTCAAATTATAACATTGAATTATAAAAGAAGCAGTGGAGAATTTCAATCGTAAATGAACATAATAATCTTTAAGGACCGCCTCAACATAATAAAGGGAAGTTCTAAAATAAGTTCATTACGCAAAATTAATTACCATTTTTATATTCCAAGATAATTGCAAAAATGAAATTGATATGGAAATCATTCCAAGTTACTGATCAAGGAGAGTCAGGATCGAAATAAATTTGAAATTATACGGGCTGCGTATTTCACTTCAAATTTGTTCAACCATCAATTAATTATTACAACCTTGTTTTATTACTTGAAACATTCGAAATGCCAACCATAAACCTAACATTGAATAGTTTTTTAAAACTAAGTGATGTTTATGATGGTATACATTTTTAGTTAAGTTACGATCCGGAAATGAATTAAGATTTTCTTGATAATAAATTATTTAATAGCTTATTTTATTGGCTACGGATAGCATGAAAACGGTTAGTAAGTAATAGGAGTTGAACAATCCTAAATTTTGCCGGACTGTTTCATTTTCACCACGCCGTGTGTTACGCAACATTAAGTTCTATTTGTACCCGTCTCTCTCTTCCACAATATTTTCACATTTCCACCCCAAATAAAAAATAGTTAGCAGTGTGAAGAATATTCGTAGAGTTCGGTTCGAATTTGAGTTCTCACTTCGCGTGTGCAAATAGAAATTCACTGGCCGGTGCATGAAAATAATTTTCCAAATTCCCTTCGCAACACATGCTGTGGAAACCGTTTGGAAATTTATGCGCCGATAACAATTCTCGATCGAATAAACAATTATATTGAGATAAACATTTTTTTTTATAAAAGTAATAATATACAACAGTGCGACACGCGAAGGAAACGCTGTACGATTTTATTTTTTCACCCTTCTACCAAATGATTTTTTCACAACGCACTGTCAAGAGGACATAAAGTTATTACTTGTAATTTTCTAAATGATACTTTTCAAGACCAGTTGTAAAGGAGAACAGATAGATCATGAAAGGTGACTACGATGAAATACTAAAACGTAGAACTTCGCTACACCCTTAAGTCAAGCCGAAGTTTGTTTCTATTAAATGCAGTAGTGGCCAAATTTATAAATACTATATTGATAATATGCTAGCCGGGATGTTATTTTAAACAAAAAATTGAAATTCAGATACGTATGATAGAAACGAGCTTAAAGCGGAGCTTTCTGGCCCTGTCCCATTTCGTGAATCCTCACCTTAATACCCCGCCGAACCAACTTCCCCAGTACGACTTCCCCTTTTTTCGTAATGAAAATTTGGAAAAATTATTTATGTTCTCAAACTTTGTTGCCAATGTAACTCGCCGTTATAATGGGGTATTTATAAAAAGAAAATACCCTGCGAAAAACTTGAAAAGTGAGCGCATTGAAACTCCTTGGCTCATTTCTTGTGAAATATAAAAATCACGCATTTTATTTTACTTGTTGAACTAATCGACAAATTTTATATAATAAAATTGTTACCACCTCCCATTAATAACGATATTACAAATAATTTGTTCCGTTGTTGAATTGTGCTAACTCAATTTAACCTAAATCAAAATTGAATATTTTTTAAAACTACATTCCTTCGGTGTGTATTTCAGAATAAAGTATTTACGTATGAACTGTTAACAATTCCAAACCAATCCGGTTAATTTATCTGCGTCGGAATTCATTATTTGTATTGCAGTTTCATCTCCGAGATGAATTCGATAAATGTTGCAGTAAGAGATACAAGGTCGATTTAAGCTATAATATCTTTGGAACTTACTTATTTGGAGTTTTAGTTAATGTAGTGTATTTATAAGCACTATTATTATTGCGAAGTTACCTTAATTTACGATTTCGTTTTGTTTTTATTTATTTACTTTGTTATCGCATCTCTTGTATATTTATATAAAGATAGATTACACACAAATAATATTTCGCGAAGTTCAGAATTGTAGTATACAATACCCACTATCAGTTCGATATAGTGACCTATTCAAATTCCATTTAATCTGTATCATATTCGGTATCGTTGAAACTTGTAGCCAGTTATATATTTGCAAAATTGTAAAAGTAGGCGCAGATTTTGTTCTCATTTACGTGTCCGGTAGGCCTTAATAGTGACATAAAGGTAAACTCGGCGGTGAGACTCACCAGTACGTAAACTGCAAACGGCATGACAACGACGGCGACTAGAAGGTCGGCCAAAGCGAGGCTGACGATGAAGTAATTGGTGGCCGACTGGAGGCTCCTCTCCCTGTAGACGGCGAGGATGACGAGGACGTTGCCGAAGAGGGTTAAGAAGGGGAATAGGACCAGGACGAGGGCCCAGTAGTTCTTCTCGGAGGTATCCGAGCCTCCCCCGGATAGGGGACCCTCCGAACAGTTGCCCGTGCAATTGGCCCCTGTACTGGTATAGTTCACCTCACTGGCGTACAGGATGGCGTCCAATAGGTGATCGTAGGAGGCGTTCATTTCGGCGCCCCTAGCAGTCCATGATCGCGCCCTAGCCGGCACCCCGAGGCCCTTTTATTTCACTTGACACTCTCCTCAACCGTACCGGCCTAACCTCGGTCACATAGTCGCCGGTCCGCCCTCCGCAATAATAGTGTATCTCTCTGGCGATCAGCCCACCCCCAGCCTCGGCTACCGGGTTGACGCGAGTGAGCACTCCGCCCCGCCGCCCGCCACTGCTAAACCTGCTCTGTCTCTCTCTCTCTCCTCTTTCTCTCTCTCTCTCTCTCTCTCTCTCTCTCTCTCTCTCTCTCTCTCTCTCTCTCTCTCTCTCTCTCTCTCTCTCTCTCTCTCTCTCCCTCTCTCTCTCTCTCTCTCCTTCCCTCCATCTCGCCATTCCTCGCCGCTTGTCTGTTTACGCTATTTTCATTAAAATCCCGACACTCGCTAGTACTTGAGTTACGACCGGTAGCGGAGAAGGCACGCACGACTCCAGTTAAAAGCTATACCCTCGGCGGTTACCTTATTTATTTATACTTTGCGGACGAATACTCAATTTCAGGAACGCATAATAACTCCCATAATCTAACCGATTCCCTTCAGTCCAAAAATAATTTGCCACAGAATAATTTGATGAAAATCTGCAAACTTCGGTTCAGAAATACCTCTTATTCATAACGTATGCATTAAAAGTGTTCGCAGATATTTTTATGCCAGATTTTAATTTGTACATCCATTTCTCCACCTATTTTTCTCATTCCAGGTAAAGTTATCGAATTTGTGTAACGTTATACTAACCAATATCGGAACTAATGGAATCTTATGCATAGAACTCACGGTCCGTTCTAGGAGGCAGATAAACATCTAGGTGTAATAATTACCTGTGAACGATTAATTAAAAATGAAATTGAGTACAATATTATCACTGGATAACGTTTAGTGTTTTTAAATTTAATACATTGATTGAATGATAGTACATAGTTAATATTTAATAAAGTTTCTCTAATGTCTGCCGGACAGAGGTGTCGGTACCAATTGGTCCCGCTTCCCTTTAGCCTTCCTACCCAGGAGGCGAAGGAAGTCGCCTGAGCGTTAAGCCAATTTCGAGACCGGTTCCAACGCTAACGGTCGGACGCTCTATCCGGCTGTAAGAAAGCGATAATGAAGTTGAAATTTAGTGGTATTGGAAGTGGAGGCCAGTTGGGAGGGAGGGTGGCGGGGAGGGCGGGAGGGTTCCTTCTCGACAACAGGTAGTTGTAACGTGAGTCGGCGTTGCCCGGGAAAAAGGCGAGGGCGGTAGTTTAATTTTCCGGGCGGAATCGCGGCCACCGCGGCTGAACTTGTTAAAACTTGTAATGGGACCTGCGGACCGCGGCCCCCGCCACCCGCGGAGTGTCGCTGTCGGCCGAGCGAGTTTCATTAGCGGGCTGGGGCCCCGAGTGGGGGGCGGCCGTGTTTGCGCTCCCTGTTTGCCGGCCCATTCATAGTGCCGGACGCTGCCATTCGAACGCCGCCCCAGAAAATTGCCAGAAACACAGCGGTCGGGCCATTATTTCCATTGATTCCCGATGAATTGGCAGCTAAATAATTGCGGATTTTTTCCATCCCCGGGTTCTGATGTGCCGTTATATTGAGCCTTGTTTGCTACCCAAGATGTTCCCCAATTGTTTTCAATTCATGTATGGGATATTTTTAGCTTCTCTCCTATTGTACTATGGATATCGGTATCGATTATGGTCCTTATTTGGTCGTCATCGACTTCAGCGGGAGCGTTCCTCGTCTTTCAGTGAAGCCCAGTTTTGACATGCGTAAATTAAAAATATCAGATAAAAACCAGTTGAATTGAATTCGCCAGCGAAATTTTTTAAGGCGGGTCCAGATGGGACGACCAATACTCGGAAGACATTCAAAACGCTAAAAAGTTTCAAATAACCGGGATTTATCCCGGTTATAAATGGCAAGAGAACTCCGGGAATTAAAAATGATTTTAATTTATTCCATGTCCTAACGTCCAAACGTATGTACACCCGTCGGCCGTGACAAACGGGTTCGGATGGCGCGTTAGTTACACTTCCGCCGAGACTGCTCAAAATAGTCGCCACTGAAAAAGAACAGTCACGCGACACGGCCAAAAAAATAAGTTCGGTTTGAGTTCATTGGAATTTATTTTGGCTCGCCGGGCACGATTTGAAAACGGATTTATAACTCCCGAGATTTTCTCGGAAGCTTCATCCTTCGGCCATTCTAAAACCTCCCTGCCGTTTATTTTAGTAGGAAACAGGATAACTCTAAAAACCAGAATTCGACCAAATGTAGTTCTACTATTATAGCTGTGCTCAGAGAGTGATTTTAAGGTTTCTTTATTCTTTTAAATGTGCGCCGAAACCCCACTGGACGTTTACACCATCGGTCGTACCTATAACACAAATGTAATTCTATTATTCGAATTAATGATCCGAAATAATAATAATGCCCGCCAACGTTTGTTCGGCTTGTGTTTTTTTTCTATTGAACTTGACTAAATATTGGAGCGGTGTTCTTCTTCAGCGACAGACTTCGTCCGTGGCTAAATCCGGAGCCTAACCGCCGGGTGCGGTCGACCGCTGTTTTTCTCAAACAGGAGTGGTGGCCAGGTTGACTTACACGTCCGACATAATACTTCGTCCCCAAAACCGTGTACCCGGCAAAACCAAATACGATTAAATGCTTCCGGTTTTTGCCCCCTCCGAATAATACCTGTCACGTGAACTACGGGAACAGCGGGCCAAGTATACCCAATGTACGCCTAATATGACAAACTGTTAATGAACATATTTACTCTTGAATGAAGCATAAAGGACACCAATTAATAGAACACACATAAAAACATAAATGAAATAATATTAATTAGCGAATGATATAGACATGCTATTTGCAAAAGGAATACAGCAAGACATGATTAATCTTTATAATCAGAAAGTTATCTACAGGAAGTGATCACTGAACTCGAATTTGTGTCTCCATTCGTTGGTTTTGTTCCATGCTAGACCGGTTTCAAATTCTTGTCGCAGATTATTTATCTCCCGTCAGCAATTTAGTGAGGAACCTACTGCACCTATCAGGTATCTGCACTTTCACTGTTATAGTAGACATGCTATGATATTATAAAGGGAATTGTATATACTCGACTATCATACCCCAATATATTATATATATATATATATATATATATATATATATATATATATATATATATATATATATATATAGTGTCAAAACGAATCCATTATGTTTCCCGAGCGCGCCAATAATCTAAGAAGAGGTCAAATCCGAGGAACGGTACGACCTCAAAACAGAGCGTTCCACACTTCTGATCGGGCGTCGCTATTTTGAGCCCCCCACACCCACGCCAGTCTAATGTTGGACACGTTTCCGAATTTATTTTATTCAAGAGTGCATTTGACCGCGGTTTTCGCTCGAATCTTCGGCTCTTCTATAAATAAGCCCTCCGATGTTTTTATTTTCATCAGCTGACGAATGAATATTGCAGCGGGCATTTTATATTTAGCATTTTTTGTAAATTCCCTATTCTTTTTTAATGCAAAGGACCTTGCAGTCCTAAATGATTTTCATTTTTCTAATTGGCATTACTCTGTGCGAAATTCCAGGAATTAATTTCATAAAAACCGTCGTTTAGCTTTTACTTTGTTTTTTTTTTATAGAAATTTCTTAAGCATGTAATTTAATGATCGCGCAAAAATATTAATGCAGACTGTAATTTATATCCTATCTTTAAGTATTTTATCCCAATAAAATTAATTCTTATTGCGGCCTTTAGGCTCACGCGAGCCTCGCTGAAAGTAATGGACGCGATGAAACGACATTTTTCCATATTATTTATTTATAGGGCATTAACATGAATGATTTTTGTTTACGTCGGTCTTATCTGATGCTCATAATCTAATGGTAATTGTAGTACTGTTTATATTAACGCTCTGCATTCATGTCCCTTGTAAACGGATGACACATTGGTATTGTACTATGGTTTCAGTAATGAGATATGAGTGAGATATGCGTTTATGATATTATTACTCCTTCCGCTCCAGATCCAGCCCAATTTATGGATATGTCCAATTGTTTTTTACCCCAAGAATCGTTCAGAGCGCTCATATTATGGTTCACACGAATATTGAGGATAGTGTATCACAATATAATTCATTCTGTTTTATTGTTCAAGTTTCTTACGATTCCAAACTGAGCTGTGAACATTTTTATAACGGATAGATCCCGTTGTGAGTATTCCTAATTGATACGTCAATGTTCATTGGCAGGGGTAACGCGGCGAACGGTGAAGTGACGACGGGAGCGTGTGCGGGCGATAATAACGCGTTCGTGGGGCGTGCCTCTGACGTGCTATTGATTTAAACGTCTAGCTCGAGAGAGAGAGAGAGAGAGAGAGAGAGAGAGAGAGAGAGAGGGAGGGAGGGAGAGAGAGAGCGAGAGGAGACGCCGACCGCACCGGCCAGGTTCCCTCGCCTGTCTGTCGGCCCTGTTCATCCTCCAGCCTTAAATGCACCGGGACAAGGCTTCAAATTATCATTAACCGGCTAATACCCGCCGTCCCAAGCCCAAAGGTTCAATCCGAAAGCCACTTTACCGCCGTCGTGCTCGCATTAGTTGGCTTAGTCCTAGTTAATCTACTAATTAATAGAAATTACACGCATCCACACAGAGAAATGCTCCTATTAAGCAGGGCACGGGGATTGATTTATTCGAGATAAATGTGATTTATTAGTTATAAACTGAAGCTCCCTGGTATGTTACAAATGACACCATTCACCACGACCTCAATATACCAATAGTTGAGGCAGTTATAAATTCCCTCCTAATTCCTCATCCGGTTACGCGTCAAAAAGCTTCATGACTGGGCGGCTTCTTTATCGGGGGAAACAAGCGACATAAAAACATTCCGCAATTTAAATTATAACCAAACATGATTGTACAATAGATAAAAATTGAAATAAAAAATAGTGATAAGAGCTGCTGTGAACATTAAGATAATACGCCGTTTCTGATTCTGATACTAACCCGCACGACCTGCATACATTGCGGGCTTAGCACGAAGCATAGCCCGAAATGAGTTTCTTTTTCTAGTTTTTAGTTCTCTCTTCTGTCTTAGCCTGTCTGAAAGTTTTGTTCCCGATTCTCTCTGGGGACTGGTTGATAACCAGGTTAGTATTAAGTAATTAATACCATCAAATATTTACGCACGTGAACTCGTCAACAATCCTGTGTATGTGATTTAAGTTTTATATGATTTTCTTCCACTTTCCACTTGCTATTTTTGTCTTGGTTTCAGACTCAATATCCTCTTCACACTACAAGTGCAACAGGAGTGGGGCAAAGCGTAGCGAAAGGGACGGGAGTAGCCTGATACAATAATCGTATCATCCGTTGGTAATCCGTGACCTGTGTGATTCCGCGAGTCGTTCCACTGTAATTCCATTTAAAGAGCCGCATCAAAATTAACAGCTCGGGATTAAAATCAGTTTGGGAAGAAGTTGGGGGGGCCTATTTGTGCCCGGGGGGCTTTTAGCCGGCCAGCTCGGACGGTACAGGCCGCTGAATTACTCTCGGTTCAGCACGCGCCCGGCAACCCCTCACTCCCATCCCACTGCCCCCGCCCCCGGCTCCCTCATCCACCGCCACGGCCTGCTCGGCCCTAATTTTGTGTGGAATAATCGAACCGTGAAACCTTTGAATCCAATAATCCGACCCGTGACTAGTCCCCGGGTGACCTGCAGGTCCTATGATGGAGGGGGGTCTTAACATTTTTCTGGTCGGATTTGCATGAGGGCTAAAACGTTTTTCCTGCCGTCGGTTTTGCGTTGAATAGAAATTAATGGGTTGTATTGGGAAGTAGCATTACCGGAATTCAAATAACCAATATATTCTGTTCGGATTCATTAATTATTTCGTGTTATTATTGATGTCTACATTTGAAAAAATGCTTCAATCTGGATGAATAGAAAGAGCGTGGTATAATCGGCTTTGTATAGTAGTAGCGTTTATAATGAAACGTTAATTCTTTAAAAAGCCTACATTATATAAACATAAAATAATAGAGATGAGGTAATTACCTTTAGGCAGACTTGAAAATGAGCATTCGCGCAGGCAGGCAGTAAGTGCTTTCGAGTTTTAATGTACTAATTAGTGGTACCTAAAGATAGTATGCAGAGATAGTATGAAGTCTGAGTTGTATCGGTCGCCATCAGCGGGCAGGAAGTTTTATAAAATTGGGGAGGATAATAGCCCAATTTCTTCTTAAAATCAGCGCGTTATGTTCCCATCTCGGAAAAGATCACGAGTCTACTTTTTCGACCCTCTTTCCTTAATCTCGTTAATAATAATTCAAACACCTTCAAAACCACTAGCCCGTTAATCTATGGATGCATTAGTCCAACTTTCTGTCCGAACTGTAGGCATTAGTTCCGTCGGAGGGTTTTAACTGTCCTGAACGATTACGGGGTCCGGGAAAACGCGGTTAGAAGTCGAAATTGTCGGTATTTTTACAAAGGGCCAGTGACAAAGAACTAGAGGCGGTCGTAGAGGTGGATGAAAAGGAAAAAGCCCGCCAATCGGAAATTAAGGAAGGGCATTGTCAAAGAGAATGCCGCTATTCTGATTCGCAGAAGAGGCGGAAAATAAAAACGGCAGAATGGTTGTAGAAAGGAGGCCGTAATTGTCGGACGGTAAATTCGAGGTGAATGAGACCGCAGAAACAATAGAGGATTTAACTGAAATCTCATAAGACAACAAATTGAAGTTTAATACGAATAATATGTATTTCACTAATGGATTTGTCCCAGAACTATGTTCGACACCAATAAATATGCTAATAAATTTCTCTCAGTACAGTATTACTTTTATTGCAATAACTCGAGTTATTTTATTTTACTTTAAGAATTAAATTAATTCTTTAACTTTGAAGAGAAAATTAAGTACTTCGAATCGAGGAATAAATATCTTATTATTATTGTTATTCACAAAATTAACTCTATTAATTAATAACATTTATAAAAAATATGATTTATCCCATAGCATAAAAGTGCAATGAACCACAAACAATTTTCGGAAAGTACAACGCGCATTACAGTCGTTTCAGTAGCGTGTTCTATCAATTTTAATTGCGACTTCAAAGAACTTTTGCCGTTAAAACATTTTATTTGAATCGTTTTACGGAAAAGAATATGATATTTTCGCCAATTTCGGAAAATACCGGTTGGGGCCTTCAATATAAACCCGAGAAACCGTTTTCATTCAGAAGCAATCACTTTCTTGCGTGATATGAGGGCCATAATTTTGCCCTGCTTGGATTCTTATCAGGTCACCCTTATTCTTCTATTTTCTGTTATTCCTCCCGGCAGGAATATGGTACGTTGGAAATTCATGAGTTCTCTTTAATTATATTGCTGTCTTACACCGTGTGACAATAATGTTCTGAGACTGCTTCAATTACGTGTAAATCAATATTGTTGTACATGTTTGCGGAGTAGAAATAGCTTATCTAAATTGTAGACTTTAAATTAATGAAACGAATCGCTCGACTGTAATAATATTTGCAGGATAACGCGCCAACGCATTAATCGGTAGCTCTATTAAAGTCTTTAAAAAGTCTCTAACACTGGGGTTGCAAACTATCACATGGCGGTTTCTAAAATAAACAAACGTTAAATTCGCCGTGTTCTTCTTCGTCTGAGCTTCATACTGAAGGATTTATCATTAAGTATTAAAGCGGGAGTCACCGAATAAATATTACTCAGTAGTAACTGTAATAAAAAATGGCCAATAGACGGTATTATTAGTGTTATATAGGTTAAAAAAATTCTAAACCGTGGTTCTAGTGGAGCCGCAATCGCAGTCGGGTTTAGAAGCGTGGAACCTAGTTTATTTTCCGGATTCGCTCCGCGTCCCCACAATTAGGGTCGGCCGGCCCTGAATTCCTGACGAGAAGTTAAACTTCCCACCCTTCCGCCCCCCTTTCCAACAACAGACCTGTTTCCCCCCAGCTCCTATTTTCCTTCCTATTTGCGGCCGCGATTTCGGTTTCACTAAGCCGGCGGCCAAGTTTAAGCCCGAGGATTGTCCGAATCTTCCGAAGTCCAATATTGATTCCGGAGGATTCCGGGACTCAACAAATGCCGTACGATAGTTTTAAAATCTATCAACAACGAATGTCCACTGAGACCCGTCTAAATTGACGTGTCAGTGATTCGATAAATTATTCAAAATAAAATTAACGAGACGTTTTATTGATCATTTGATAGTTTGTTAGGAACTGGTCAGAATTAGACCGTTTCATATTAAATATTAAATAAAGTTTGAAATTGTTTAAATTATATTCCGCGCTATATTCGCATTGACAGTTTGTTACTCTTGAAATACTACCTCGTAGAGAGACTATCACAAGTCATGCCCGCTTAATTCTGTAGTTCAAGCCGGAGGCGGCCGCAGGTAAACTTTCTGTTCCTGTATAAATACTTGAGCGTCATTTAACGGGCGGCGGTCGCGGATGAATATTTGATCGAATCCGGGATTCGATGAGGACGGGGCTTGTAGGGCGGTTTTGGCGGCCGGGGTTGGGGGCGGGTAGAACGAGTTCGCGGTTCGTAAATTTGGCGACAGCACTTACGACCGTGAATAAATTATGGCCCAGTTAAAGTGTAGGGTCACAATACGGGGCTCACTGCCTGGCCGCCGATATTAGCGTAATACTTTGCCTATTGGGGCAGTTTGTACACAGACATTTCACGGTCCCCTCAGTGATTCCGATGGTGTGATGATCAAGAGGGGATCGCTTTTTATTCGACAAGTTGTGACCTAAATATTAGCTATAGTGAAGGAAAATAGTAAAAGTATCATCTACCTATAATTTTCGCTTAGGGGAAGACAACTCGGGATAAAATTCAAAGGACTCCTCCAAAGCAGCTCACTAGGGTGCTAATTTTCATATCAGGTGTACAATATTTTGCATACTCAAGTAGTAAGTATGCTATTGGTCCCACCAACATACCGTCCTAGTTTTTTTTTTGCGCCGCCATAAAAATTAAACCAATTTTATATATGAAAATAGAAAATTTTTTATCCATTAAACATTTTATTTCTTTTGAACGAACTTAAGATTTGATTTAATTCGTGAATCCTCAGACACCGGTGATTCTGTTAGTCCCGATTTAAACAATTTTAATTCATCATTAATAAGCTAATTGAAACACGTTATAATACACATTACTACAACTTTCTTCCTCTGGAGACTACAGTCAAGAGAGAAAGAAAATCAGCCCGGTTAAGGAAAATATAAATATATCATTAGCAGGATAAAAATACATGACCGGTTAACTAAAGAGTCAGCCAGGTTCAATTATTCCGCCGGATAGTTAATCACTATGAGCTTTTAAAATAAGGTATAGCTTCCCTAATGAGTTTGGCGTCGCTACATTAATCATCAGACTATCTAATGTTATAATCGTTTTGTTGGGAGGTTCTTTCTTTCCCAGTTCTATTTTCCTCGAAGAAATAGCATTATTAAAGGCTCGCCTTCGACAAGTGTTCTAAAAGAATTCGAGCGGATTCCAACGCGTTCTCTCTTTCACCGCGCTCTCTTCATTCAATTTATCGCCCTGGCAATCGAACAACAAACTTGTCCGAAAGGGACATGTGTTCCGCAATAACGGAAATTTACAATCGTGCAGTCAACTGTTTCGACATAAGAAGTTTCAAACATTTAAATATTACAAAATCTTTATATATTTATGTGCAATCGAACAACCAATAAACTTAGGTATTAATTTCCCAATTCCATGAATTTTTCAACACTGCAATTTATAAATCTGTTTTCGGGTATGAATCAACATTTTTATGAACTCCATGCTAGCTGATAATTATCTGTATCTCGTCACCTGTTTATTTTAATTATATTTTACAAAATTTCACTTCAACTTCCTAATCTAATTACTTTTTATAATACAGTATCGTCATGGTAAGCAATAAACCTGCACTGAAAGCTCCAATATGACAACAGTTGTTTGAATATATCCCTCTTAGGTCTTTCATTATTACATTTTATTCAACTTTTTATACATGCAAATGTTGAACTTCTGCTCCTTAACTACACTCTTCGCAGAGGCAGAAATGCAATAAAGTAGCGCAATATAGACCAGCTCACAAACCAACAGGGACACACTATCTTCTTGTTTTATAGGACGTCGTTTTATTTCTCCACGACGAAAACGGCCCTACATCCCGAAAACGGCCGCTATCTGAGAAATAGCGGGGGGCGACAAAACAAAAATATATTTTTCATCGCCGAATCGAACGCTTTCAGATAAGTCGGGCGACATAGTCCGGTGACAAAGTGTCCAGGGGTTGTTTGATTTAAGGGCGAAGCGGGCTCCGGTTGCGGTCGGACGCCATCTTGGGGTAAATGCGAACGGTTTACCATTGCTGGTAGCGAATTTGGGAATCGGTGTGCCTTCCTGTTTGCGTGTCCGATGAAGAGGTAAACCCAGGGTGAAAGTGATGCTGAGGCGTGAGAGGAAATTGGAAGGGCCAAGAGCCTATCTTATTAAATCTCGGGCTATTTCGAAACGGCAGGGAAGAATCGCTAGGAGATAGGCAGTTGGGAGAAGGTCGACCGAACCCGCACTTTTACATTTTCTATCCCGTTTTGGACATTAGGTAGGGTGAGATATTTCGTCCACTTATACTCTTCTGGAGTAGACCCCGTTATGAGTGCTATAAAGTTTATCTGTTTGTTTGGGTTCCTGCGCCCCACTGTTTATCCCCTTTCAACCCTATCGTCGGCCCGAGTTTAAGTTTTGAGCACTTCATATTTTATAATTACGATCGGAGTTTCATTTTCGAACAGAACCCGGGGCGTGTGAACACAGCCTCGTAATTGTAGTAAAGATAAAATATTTACTCTGCAATCGATACATTTATCTTAAAATTATATTTCGAGTCTGTTCATCGATCCAAAACTTTACTCATCGCAGACGGGCGTAATAATAACAATGGTACTAACAATAAGTACATGCTACTATAGTACTGAAGGACATATGAAGTGTTCCATTCCGAAAAAATGTATTTGTCATGTGCATAGTGAAATATTCAATCTCTAAATCCATCATTCAATTCACCCAGAATTCAAACTCACTAGCTTTTGTCGAAACTGCTCGAAAATACTACTGAAATTTACAAGAACTACATAAAATATCCGCATTTTTTTATATAAACAGAGTGACAATTAACTGTCTGAAACTGGCGTTTACTGTAAAACCCATGAAACTCTTCTTCTGGATACCATCAAAAATACCTATTTTCTTTTAATTTTCGGGTGTCCGAAACGTTCTGAAATGACTACGAAAAAATCTAGCCGTCGCTAGAGCCGGTAAGTAATGGATGCAGGTCGGAACATCGGCACTTCTCGTTCTGCTTTAAACTGAATAAATCTGCATTTTTAAGCAGAAGAAACCCCGCAGCTCCTTCGATGAACGCTGCCTGACACAGCGAATCCTAGGAAACAATCGATTGACCGCGTTTAACTAACACTATCGGATGCTTACAGCAACTACTGATAATGGCGAGACGCTGAAATCGGTATAACATATCCTACAGACCAAATCCACGCGTGGAAACTGGTGATTCAGCAGGAATTATGCTCTTCCAAACCTTCGCGGACCACATAACAAGTCAGAAGGTGTAATGGCCGTATTCGTGATTAATATACTATCAATATTGTTTATTAAATTCATATGAAGGAACTATAATGACTTTTTTACTCTGAAACAATACATTCCCGTCACTAATAATTGTCAATTTTAATTAAAAATACCTTAAAAGCCACTGTGTGGCCACATCGTTTTTATGCCCCCAGTCTTTGAAGTTTCCATCGAAGTCAGAAGGTAATCTTAGCGAAGACAGAAACGTGCAGGAATGATATTTTAAAGCTCCGGGGAGCAAGATTTATTTTGTCAGGGAGAGAGCGAGAGCGTGATGGGAGGGAGGGAGTGAGCCTAGTGTGTTGATTTACCGCCCGAGGATGGAAAGCCGTACGAGAGACACTTCAGTTATCCCGCGCTTCAGGCCACCTCAGAACAGATTCCTTAATGCGGACCGACCCCGATTCGTTGTTTGAGCATCAAATTGCACGCTCCGAGAACACCGGAGGTACCGGCGACCGTAAAATCCGCAGAAAAGCGACTAATCAATGTCTGAAAAGCCGCCGATATTACTGTGATAACCCTCCGTTGAAAAGGCGCACAGCACAACGTAACAAAAGTAATTGGCCTAGACAATGCGCGGTAATAAATAAAACTTTCTAGCTACAAAAAATATTTTTTTTCAAATGCTCCTTTTTAATTCGGTACCGAGTACTGCGCCACTCGAGTTCCCTCGGATGATAAATTTAATTAACAGGAATTGCGTAAGCGGTTGCAATGCCTCCAGTTTTATATTGCCTAAAGGACAAGCCTGCCCTAATTGAATTCCATGTCAGATCAAAAGGCCCAGAACACTCGTGGAGACGATACCTTGTTTCGTTGCAAATACTTCATCTTACAACCAACAAACGGTAATTTAATTACATGCTTCCACTCGTGTTATATTGGACTTTTTGCATTTTGCCTAGCCTGCCCACTATCTAATATTTAACAAAAACCTCGAGTGCTTATCCAGTGCGATCCAATATCCGGGACGGGTGTCATAATAATCACCTTAAGAATCGGGCAAATAATAAAATTTTAAAGCGATGGTATTTATTATGCGAGAGAGTTCCCATATCAGAAAATTCTGGGAAAAAATTTGATGTACTACTTTAGGATACGAGAAATTAATTTATATTGTTTATGCGATCTGGTTTAAATAGAAGAGCTTCTGTAGTATCAAAAACCAATTAGGCGTCCTGATAGTCTACACGATCTCGTCGGAGTTTTAAAAATTACCAAATTCAAAGCAGAATTTGTAATTAATTTTGGCCAAGTTGAATGAAAAATGTTTGAAAATTAATTCAGGAGAATCGCTGAATTCGCTCATATTCGAAAACCAATTCGAAGTAAATTAAATGACAATGTTTTTGACAAATAAACCCTGGTAACCCTGTTTGGTGGTTGGCGAGGGTTCGGATAACTTAATTCATTCGATTGTCTCTCTTTATCTATCTCTCAAAATTGCAGTAACAGTGCCGACAAGATGCTCCACGGGCTACCGACATGACTAGAAACCTTTCGGCTTTTATATTATTTTTGTTTGATTTCATAAATGATGAAAATATGCCATCACTCGCAAATACCATAATGATTTTATTCTCTATGGCACTTAAGCTTCTCTGGAAGTGTGTGAATTTATCTGTGTGTGTGGGTGTCGGTTTGTGTGAGTGGACGCGCGTGCGAGTTTCATCAAATAAAGTTTAAACTTTTGACCTCGTTTCGTCCAACCATTTCAACGCCGGCCGTGCTCCGTATTCGTCCGAACGTTGCGGCACTTATATTTCACTTTTTGTTAAAAACAACTACAATAAAAATTTCTGGGCATAAAGTGGCGCGGCAATTCATGTGTATGAAAAATTCTCCTAAATATGGAAATTTCGTCGAGTTATATCTTTTTTCTATTTCAAAATCTCTCCATGTCGGCAAGCATCGTTCTTTCTTAAAATATTGCCATGACAACTATTATAAAAAGGCCGTAACTTCAAAAAAATGTGTATATTTTTTACTTACAGTTCATTTAACTCAATCATAAGGATTACATAACTCATGTAAATAAGTAGAAACATGTATTTAATCATTTTATGTACACCTGCTTAGAGGCATTGTCTAGATATAGACTAAATTCTGTAAGACACTTCTGTATGTCCGCCAGTACGTATTAATCGGTGCCCATTAGGGAAATTAATTTAAAAGTCAATTCTGAATCAATCTACGTCCTTGAAGTAATCGTGGCCGAGTTGGGTCCCGTACAAAATAGCAAATTAATCTTAAAATATTATTCGCAAAATTGAAGCTCTTTATGATGACCGGCCCGATGTGAGTCAGAAAGAATGAGTGGGCAAATAACTGGAAATTAATCAACCCAACCGTACGGGGCTGGAGCCAACCTTTGAAAATCGATTCGAGATAAAATAGGCAATATTTTGTTACCAATTTCGATATAATGTTTCCGACCAAATCACACCCCCTTACTTCGCGAAGACTAATAGGGGCCTTCGTTTTCAACGCAAAAGTCAGTATAACGACCGAGTCTTAACGAAGTCAACTGTCTAGTGGAAACACTACACCACCACGTACTATCTGAACGTACGTAAGGGAAATCAACGTCATTCTACACGATATGCAACTTATTTCGTACAAAATACAATACTATAAGGATTTTTATTGGAGATTAAGACCTAATTAGGATTAATAATTGGTTACCGTATAGTCTAAAAATCTTATTAATTATATTATATTGTCTTACCGCTTTATATTTTTACCCTGTCCAATACTTTAACAGTTTTCGGGTTTTAACCGTGATTAGTATGAAAATGTACGTGAAATAAATCTCACTATTAATGATAAGAGCAGACGGTAAAATTAAGATTCATTTAGACCGGACATTCATTTCGGGTTCTGATACTAACCCGCACAACCTCTAGCATTGCGGGTTTAGATCGAGGCGCAACAGGAGGTGACTTTAATTTACTTTTGAAATTATTATCAATAATAATTTTAGCGCCTTTAAAATTCTAGAAAAGCACTCCTTCGTTCGAAACGCTATTTTTTAAATCGACCCGCCAATTTATTCTGACGGCGAGAGATTTATTTAAAGGGGACGGCGAAAACTGATCGCCTAGAAATTTAATTGTTGACTTAAAACGTTTCTCAACGTACCATAATGAAGTCGTATGATTGTATTCTACTTTACTGTTTTATAGAAGACAAATGGAAAATTCAGCGTCGTAAAAAACTGGGGATGGGAACCTTAAAATGAGGATTTGGAAGGCAGAGTGAAGTAGACAGGCGGCGCCTTTCTCTATCTCCCCACTCTGGGACTGTTAAGTTATGAAGCGGTTTTACGACCCTCGTCGGCCCTCCCAAACTACAAATAACCGCAACAGTAACCCAGGCGCCCCGTCAAAATATATTATCTAAATATATGGCTGAGACGGAGTAAAAAAACTATTCGGCCAGCGGATATTGATGGAAAAATATATATACATACGAAAAAGTCTTTTCGCTGCCTGAAAGGTTGTCAGAATAAATAAACCTATTTCTAATTATTAAATAATAATTATACCTCCTTGTTTTTATTTCCTCTCTCATTAGGATTTGTGGTACACCAGTCAGTTGATTTGGCAAATGCGTATTATGCGGCGGCGAGAATGCGAAATCGCTCTAATATTATATCAGATCAGAGTGGCAAATGAGTATTCAAAATTATCGCAAAACACTTACCGATTGTCTTAAATTATAACTCTAGTATACTGAGCCTCACAACGAAGCATCATGTCTTCAATACATCTATTCAATACATTCCTGCGAATAATACGATAGTTATATCACGTTTAAAACATTTATATTACATTGAATCAGTGCGATGTATTGTGATTCTAATTGTGAATGAACATTCCTTTAAAAATATTTTTAAAAAATGTAGATAATTTGGAGCCATTTTCGTCTTTCCTCCTAATCAGATTATCCGACTCGTTCCGGCGGATCTTGAAATTTTATATGGTAATAGCCTTCTTTGTACGCAACAGAACACCCCCACCAACACCATCCGCCATCGCCATCACGGAAATAACCTAATATTCCAAAAATTACTTTCAGTCTCGTTTCAACGAGGGGGGCGTTTAGGTTAACTTTTCAAGCTTCTAAAGTTCCACTATTAAAGTTGAAGCAGTTGTGATAAGGGTGACGCACGAATACAAAATGCACTCCGGGCCGGTACAGCGCCCCTAAGTCGTAGACAATTTCGGACTAGAAAAATTGCTGGGAGAGAAAAATTGCACGAATTTATTTTTGTCAATTTGAAGCATTTGACCCGTATCAAAGGCTCGCTTTTCAGTACTGGGGAGATGGACCTAAAGTGAATAGGTAATGGGTTCGTGGAGGTATACAAATAATAAACATGTTCCAGGACGTTGTGTGTATGTCAGGGAGAGAGAGAGAGAGTGAGAGACAGTGGCCGGTAGAAAATTCTCCTGCAAAATGTATATTTCCGCTATTATCCCGAATGCTGGCCTAGAAGGCGGTGGCGGCGGCAAGCGGGAACATGCATAAATTACGAGTCCCGGAAGACCCTGGTTTTTCTCCTGGACTGCCGGCATGGTTCAGACTGAAATATGGACGCGGCGGGGACGTACTCCGGCGACGTCCCCGTCCAGCGTGTAAATTGCTCTGCACCGGGTCTCGAAAAACCCATTTCGACCTTTGCTCAGCCGGGCGCGTCGACCAGATTGCTGAATTTGACGATAAAGTTTTCTCAGCTTTCATTGTTTCATGCTGAAGAAGGTCGCGAAGAAAGAAGGTTGCGGCTAAATTGATTCCGTCGTATCGCCAGCCGACAGCCATTGATGGAATGTTACAGACGATTGCTCAAAGGTGCAACCGGTCTAACTTAATACTAGAAACAAGAACTAGTAAAATGATGAGTATAAAAATCGTTTATCAAAAAACCATGGGGCCAGAAATATTTTTTGTCCCCCTCAACAATATTATTGATTGTGATTGTCGATATTAAAGTGTATACTCGTAGGTTAAGTGACAGTCTATAAATTGTCCAAATCAATTGTTCAATGCCCGTCTATTGTTTGGTTCATTTCGCTATGCGAATATACATCTATATATCTGTGCATAATTTTCATCAATTTTCGAATTTCTGATAAAGTAGGAACGGAAACTGGGAAATTTATTTAATTGTTTATTCCATCATGAAATGCGATTTTTTTCGTGTTAAGCCATTTTTATTTCGTGCTAAAAGAAAACAAATTGACAATTATACATAATGTTTTCTCGGGAATCAGAATATTTTTTTGTGTTCACCGATTCTTCTCGTTAAACGTTTCCGTTTTAAACGATTTCCAGCGTACTCATATTCGTGCAGCGCTACAATATCGCGCAATAATCTGTAGTTCAACTGGAATGAACTCAGGTAAAAAAGTTTTTTTAGTTATATAATATTTTTCTTCGAATACCGTAATCCCGAATGCCGATAACAAAACCGAAAGTGAGTAAGACGGGGGATAATGGAAGTTCGCCTATTTTGAAGTATGGTAATATAACCCGGTGTCATAGTGGCGAAACCCCGTTAACCCAACGGGCGTGGTCATAAATAAAACATAATGCCGCCCCAACCATCCCCCCCCATCAACCCCCAGCGCCGGTGGAAGGGAAATGCAGGAAGCAACAAAGTACACAATTTAGTCTGTGGGGGCGGGCTTTCCCTAGCTAATCGCTTTACACGGAGTGGGGTGTGGGGGGCAACCAATATGACTACTAATAAGATCAGGTTTTGCCCGCGTCCCCCCGTAGACCCGGGTCCCGCCCCACTCATCCATTATTACTGTATTCATCGTCCGAACCGACGGCGTACAATGAGTACAATGAGCCGGCGTGAAATACTGGCAAAGCCAGGGACCATCTCGACGGGCCCAGTTAACGCTCCCAAAGCCTTACAACTTCTAGTCCTCTAGTATCCTTTAAGTGCGATATTGACAGAAAAGTCAGTAATGGACAAACCCCCTCCTTTTCAAGTTCCGGGATCACATTTTCGGCTCTGTTCTGCGATTCTGAAATTATTTAGACGACAAAGGCACCCACATTACGGGTATGCGGTAAATGATAATTTCTGTTTTCGGTAGTGCGAAGAATAATGCGCCAAAATCCATGGATGAGGTCCCTTAATGTTACACAAGAATCGCTATCTCTCAATCCACACCGGACTCATTCATTGGCTAAAGAATTTTCAAAGGGAAAAATCTTTAAAAAAATTGTTTTACCCGACAATAACTCTGGGCCTGATGACCATGGAATAAAGATTAGAACGGTAACCGCTGGCGCACTTTCATCTGAGAAATCGACGGTGTATTTCCATTGATTAAAGGAACAATTTTCGAAATTATTGTTACCTCGAGATTTTCCCGCGAAATTACCTTTTGTGCGTTATTTTAACACAACTGCAATCCGGGAAACTATCGTAGGGGGGAATTTCGGCGTAAACGGAAAATTATTAGCATTGTTCCGGAAGTGGATTTTTTTTCTTGAAAAATGATATGAAGGGATCCGATTTGTACTAACTTTATCACGAAACAATTTAAGTTTCAAAGGATTTTGTTACGCTCAGCTACAGTACATTCCCTATTTGTTAGTCCGTGACGTTACGTTTTGGATATTATCTATTTCAATTAACTGAGCTTCATCGGTCGCCGAAGAACATTTAGAACTCGACCCCAAAGGGAAATGTAATTTTAATTTCAACTATCAAACATTTCTCCAACCACCTAAATCAAATCCCAAAATAATTAGCGATTACTGGAACTGGTGATGAATACGGTATAATTGGTGCAATCTCAGATTCGCCCCCCTCCCCCCTGGGAGAGACGTCAATCGATACAACAATCTAAGTAAGTTTAATAAAGTACCTATTAAACTCGTTTCACTCCGGCGGTTAAGCCTCCGGCCTTGGCTCCGTCGCCGAATAAAGCTCTAAACTTAAACTTTAATTTGCCAAGTTTGAAAGTTGAAAGATATTCTACTTGCCGGCGGATGAGCTGGCACCTTGGAGACCCGGTGCATTGGCTATCCCATAAATCCCTGGCGATTATTCCTGTCTCAATTTCGGGTTGGGGGTGGGCCCAAAGTTCGGCCCGAGTGATAGCGATTAGTGATAAAACTCAGTTTATAAATATTCTTCCGAAACGCCCTTTTGGAAATTTAATTTTTGGAGTTAAATGAAAACTGAATCCTGTCCCAAATAAGTGGAAAATAAGCTGTTACCTTATATTAAGTCTGCTTAATATTCCTGTGTATAAGTCGAAGAGAAGTATGTCATAATAAAATTAGTGGTTGAATTTGGCTTGCAGATTAAATAGATAACGCTAAAGGAAATTGATCGCGTCAATAGTTATAAAAATCGAATTAGCTCCAGTGAAATCCCAAAGTCGCTATTCTGAAGTACTCACATTTGAAATAGAGCTTGGTATGTATTAGTCCCTACGATAACCGTTGCCAATAACAGTTATAGGAAAACGATTAAGCGTTTAATAAATGCTTCAGGAAGATAGAAAGAAAATTATTTCTTGTTGTTATACAAAGAAATAAAATAGCTGCGGGATATTTGAGTACTTGCAGAGAAAAATGGCAAGTAATTACTCCCGAGGAATGAAGATATATTCTGAATAAATTAATTTAAATAAATTAAATTAATTACAAGTAATTTGAATAAAAATGCAATTTCCGATAACGGTAAATTAGTTAAAGCGTTGGTATTTCTGTGCTATATATAATGAAGAACATGTAATTGTAAGTCTATTCTAATAAAGAGGAACCTCTATGTTAATTTAATTTTAAATTTGCAAACAGAAAAAGAATCTAGCCATGAAACGGTCTTGGAATTTCATTTAATATTATTCCACCCGAATCATTACTTGAGTATACTTCCGGTTAAACTAGAAACGGGAATATTTTCACTAGCAATAACATTAAGGTATACTTTAATCGCTTTTGAAGTCTTTGAGTATCTTTTCCCACAATAGAAACTTTCCTTGGAGGGGGGGGCGTTTAATAAAATTGAATTTCGTTTCATTATCGCAAATACTTGCGAGAATATTGAACAGCAGACCGTCCTTAAATGTTAAAGGTAAAATGGACAAATGCCACGGCTAAAGCTTGTGCATAATTTTGGATGAAAATCAACATTATCAATTTTCAAAGAACTTCTTTCTGTTGCTAGACCGGCTTCGGTGTTCCCCATTAAATTCTATTTATAATGAAAGATAATTATCATCCTAATTTATAATGCAAGGCTTTTCATAGAAATTCCACCCATACACGCTCGTATTTAGTTATGAGTGTACACATTGGGCTCCATATATAGGAGCGTTCTTGCCCATGCACTATCGCGGCGCTCGTTATTCACCGGTTGAATCAACAGGAGGCGAAAATCCATTCTCGCTCTATCACGACCATAAATCTTCGACCGCTGGTGGGAAAAAAAAATCATATATACCGCATCATATATCCGTTTACTTCAGTGTATAACCCGCATGGAAGAAGCATACAATTGGCGCCGCTCGTTATATATCTGTGGGAATTGATAAATATACTGCAGGCTGGAGCCTATAGGGAGTTTATTTTAAAAAATAAATAGAAACAGGAAAAGTATTTTACGAGATATAATTTAATAATAAGTGAATTGTATTGCTGTGTTAGAAGCAAGACAATTGGCTTTGGATTCAATTCTGACACCATTCTCCATAAATTGTAAATGAACTTAGTTCCTACATATAGTATTAAATTTAAAGTTATAATAGTGATAGTCTACACTAGCTATAGAGAATTACTTCCCTTCATTTTTAAAAATAAAATTATTGTAACGTAAAATAACACTTTAGAACATACAATGGCATGAAGAAGTTGACGACTTTCCTAAAGTTGACCAGTTGACCTAAGTTATTTACTCAGCCTCTTGATTGTTCCCCAATAGGGTTTTGCTTTCTGACAGCTTCACGCTTCTTGTGCGGATTAACCACTTCTGGAATAGGCCTCAGGATTACCTATAATAGGTTTCCCTGTAATAGGTTTCTTTGCTCGGCTCAGAATTACCTTTGTTAATTGTTATAGATTTTATTTACTTTTCTTCCCAAACTGAACAGTTTAGACATTAGGTCAAATTTTGGAACATGTCAGCATCTGTTCTTTTCTTAATGACATTTCTTAAAGTTTAGTATAATTTGACTCACGGGTCGAAGCAACCTAATTTCAATCATTATAATTCAGTAATGTAAGTACTTTTATGTTATATTATTCTATTATATATAAGCTATAGAAGTTCATTAAACCAATAATTTATATACACATAGTTTTTTATTCAATTAATAAGTGGTAATTCATCCCGTAGGCCTGGAGTTAGGATGGATTTTTTAAATCTTTTTTCTTGTCAACCATTCGATAACCATTCAATTTTCGATACAGAGATAAGTTCCTGGAATAAACAAAAACATAAAATTTTTAAATATACCGAGATTGGGGAAATGCTTTGGAATACCTTTTTAGCGTATTTTACTCAATTTTAATATTTTATGAAGTTAAACCAGGCGGAATATTAATAGGATTTGACAAGTTTTTTCTCGTTTTTAAACGACGCACCTGTTTTGAATATATGTCCATCTAGTCTGCATTTCGCATTATGCTCCGCGCTCATTTTTTTTTCAATTTATAATTGTAATCCAATTTCGACCCAATCAATTTTGGGCCGTAGGGAGGGAAGATTTATTATTGCATCGGGGCGTTACCCCCCTTGGAGAGCTCGCGCCGTCCCGGTACACCGCGCGGCCTATATTCAAACAATTAATCAGTGTTCGGTTCATCGGCTGCATTACTGGCCGCGGGCCGTGCCCAATTTTATCTTTTCCCAGGATGGCGTCCGGTAGTGCGGGAGGGATGTGCACTCACCAAATTAGGGATCATCAAAGTATCCCGCGGGATAATCGGGTTTGGCGGATCTACCCCGTTTCACCCCACCCCTTGCGAAACGGCCATCAGAAATTAATTCGGTATCGGGTCCGCGTGTGTTCAATTGAGTTTGGTGAAATTCTACCGGTCCGAGTGTTTCGGCTGGGGGCGGGGGCCATTTTGACAGGGTTAGCAGGGCGGAGGGAGGAAAGAAAAAATGCTCTCCTACTCTCGGATCAAACCAATTTACTTTTGCCGACCGGACCGCCGCTCAGGTTTTTAACTAGGCGAGAATTTAATTAAAACCGACCCCTCATCCTCGCAGCGCCTCCCCCAACACAACGCCCTCCCCTCTCACTGCCCTCTTTTGAATTAACACCGAGTTATTTTTATCGATAACAAAGCTCCGGCCGAAGCAAATTTCGGGGGTTCGAAGAAAGCCCGGCGGGCGCTTCTGGAATGCGGTTTCTCGTTTACCGGTCCGGTTATATAATCGATCGAATCGCCTGGTATGTAAATATATATTTTTTATTTTATTTACACGTCAGGTATATGATCATTCTTGATATCGTCAGTTTTTTCTTAAACCGTAATAGTCCTAATTTATGGTTTACGGTCGGGAGTGGGGATTCCATATCATAAGCTAGACCGGCTTTGGTTTTCAGATCTGGCCGTTACTAGCATTTATGCATGTTAATTTCAAATTAAGGATTCTCTTATCACTATCACTTTATTCGCTGTATTTTTTGGTTTTTGTACACGATTTGGTTGTATTTTGTTTGTTCAATGGCCTGCATCCGTCAACGGTCTTGCGTTTTCATTGTTTATTACTCTGTGTTTTAACCACTTGTGTGCTTTTACAATATTCGTTAAATTTATATGCAATATTTATATTTATAAATACGCAGTTCCATTAGAGAATCGTTATATAAATGAGAGCGGGCGGTAGTGCGTTCAAGTATAAAGCTGATATGGATGAGGGATGAAGAGATTGGATGTTGTTCTAAGATAGGGGAAAAGTACAAGGTTTCTCTGAGGTAGGTTTTTTTGGGATTCTGAGCCCCTTTTGAACCGTTTATTATTTCTTTCTTTCACCCCCCAGCATTCCTTTTTTGGCCCGGCAAGGATTGGGGCAGAATAAGAGAGGAAACACTAATACCCCGATAACTGTTTCGGACCGATGACCGCACTCTCAGCCTCGGAGATTTATCCGGTTTATACTTTAGACAAATAATTTTCTCGCAAAAACCCTCATTTCCGGACATTCCCTTTCGGCACCGCTCAAAAAAGCGTCGACGAATCAGCTACCGGATGATTAATTTTTGGAGCCTAATTAATAATTCTGCGCGTATAATGTGAAAGGATTTTTTTCAAATAATCAAACTTATGCTATTAAAACTGCGTCGATATACATAGCATGTTTTAATTTACTTTTACCATATTTGACCATATCTAATAATATTCCAAGAACATCCCACTACATCCGAAAATAAATGTTCTTCAGCATTGCTATCTACTGCCTTTAACCGTCTTAAACTGTGTACATGTTAGATAAAATCATGAGCACCAAGTATAGAATAAGTGTACATGGAATGGTGGAATAGATCGCGCCATTATCGCGTTTAAATATCAATTTCGGAACATTCGATTTACAAAAGCTCCGAGGTTATTAAATGAATGAAGTAAAACTTGGGGATTAATGTATAAACCGGACACCGGAAACGTGCAGATGTGTTGGGGAATTGTTAACCTCGGTTCGGCCATCGAATTGCACCGCTAAAGCGGCGTAAATCACCGGTAATATACTCCGCCCCTTTCCTCTCGCGCCGACGCCAAATTGCGGACGAGTCCGCAAAAAGGGGATATTGCTCTAATACATTATCGGTGCTCGTATTGCCGCTATTTTCCCAAATTGGGAGCCGCCGGTCCCGCGGGATAAATCAGATGTTATTATTCAATCGGGCGGATCAACCGGGGTGACACATTTAAACGTTATCACTGCAACAAACTGCCTGTTAGGCGCAGGCATATACGGCGCGTTTGATATATAAATTCAGGCGGTCAATAACTGATTTCAATGTTTCAAACACTCATTTAACGCCCGCCCTCGTGTATAACGTTTTTATTATCCCAGTTTCAAAATGGTAGGCATTCGTTAGTACGATGTAGATGACCACATAATGGACAGAATTTGTGAACAGATTAATTTAATACACGCTGTCATTAAGAACATATTCTGTTGAGAATCACAGCGGACACTGGCAGTATTATTATGCTGAAGTGCTACTGTTCAGTTGAGGCTTTCAGCGAGGGACGAACTAATGTCGGAGGGGGGGCACTGGAGAATTGAACGGATAAGGGAGAGAGAAATGCGCTAAATGCGGCGGAAATGAAAGTTCCGGCCAAGTGTGGTACCGACTAATTATTATCGATGTCTGTGTTGCTAGTAGATCTTGTCAGGCCTTCGCTCAAACTCGGTTTTAAGCGAATATTCAAACAATTTAGTTTCCGCTAGTTTCAGGTATTTGTTTTTGCCCGTCTCCATATACAAAATAATAATAATTTAGACTATCATATAAATTAATTAATTCGGTGCATTCATTTAAATTGTTCGCATTACAAGTATAAATATGAAAAAAGTCATTCATAAGTATTTTCTGTCTAGTTATAGAATCAAGCCTACAAACTTCAAATATGATTTTCGGGACGAAAAACTGGCGTTTCTGAACAGAAACTAACGTTTACAAAGTATTTTCGCTAAAATTTAAATTTATCACAAGGTGGAAGGTATATAACTCGGTGACATTCTTTAGATCTATAATGAGATATCACATAAACGGGCACAGATAATTTTTTGTATGATGGATCCTAAGGTCTGCCTAAATATACGACGGCTCGACTGTCGGGGTAACTCTTTCCGAGACAATTAGACGTAAAATCGGGTTTTTTATGATGGCGATTCATTCCCACTATAAGTTTAGTCGTGCTTTGTGTACGTTTCCTGTTCAAGTTCAATCCGAGATACCGCAACTGCTTATTGGGTTCAGAGATCGGGCGCAAGCTCGGGCGTCGCCTAATCCGGTTTGGGACCCGTGTCCGGCAAACTTCAAGTCCCCGAAGTCCTTCCACCGTTAAATTGGAATCTAAATCCGTGGCTGAGGAAACGGGGGCGCGAGCGCCCGAGAGGATCCGCACCGGCCTCGTTTATTAAGTCGGACGTCAGACTGTTTTCCGATGACGGATTAAACGGCCCCTGGTATTATATTTTGCCGGATAAACGGATTCCAGGAGGTATCATTTGCCCGGCCCCAAATCCGACCGGACGGCGTCAAAAAGTGGGGTAATATCTTCACGCAATTTCTTGTCGCATCGTTCTAAACCTGTTAATAAATGAAGTGTTTCATTTAAGCCAGACAAAAAAACCAATACATATTACACGGCTATCAATAAAACGGACAGTATTAATAAATTATATATTTAATTATTTTACTAAAATAACTTTTATTTTAATTACTGGTTTAACGTTCGGTGTAATGTAATTCAAGGAAAGATTCATTTCCAAGGAGAAAAGCCGCGTAAACGATATTTCCTGGCTGCTCTGAGGGAAATATAAGTCTGGATGAAGGGTTTCTCAAAACCTGAGTACCTTTAAAGCGCACTTGTTTTTGTTCTGAGATTATATTCAGGATAGTATTCAAGCGTATAAACGTTGGCCAGTGAAAGGGGATCCCTTTCATATATACCAAGCTATAGTGTGTGCTATACGCATATATGTAAGTTATTTTCGGCGAGAAAGAGATTACACTTTTTCAGAAAAAATGAATACAATACAGAATTTCAAATGAACGAGAAGCAGGGAGAAGAATCTGACCTTAACCCGGGTTTGGTGGGCCTATCCCCTTCTCGACAAGGTATGGACGGCATCTAAGGCGGTAACCATAAACGTTACACCCCTCATTCTCTATGGGTATAAACATAAACCTAGCCTCTTCTAAATTATATATATATATATATATATATATATATATATATAAGCACAAATCATATAATATTTTTTAAGAAACATTAAATAATGATAGTAGTATAAAGTTCTTAAATTACATGAACATGAATAACGAACAGAGCTATAATGCCGAAATATCCCTCTAATATATTGTGAATTAACTTATGGTAAAATATTTATTCAAATTCAAAAAGGCTGCGATCTGTTAAAATTGCTAATGCTAAACTTCTCTCCACTTTCCGGCAGGAGAGACGTAGCAGGTGTGTCACATCTGGGCCTCGCCGAAGAGTGAGGAATTTATATTTCATTAAATCTTAAATGTAGCATTAAATAACGAAATCATTTTTCCTTCAATCGTCAATGAAGTTTAAAATATCTCAATCGTGTGTAGGAACTTTCGCACTAAATCAGTCTATTTGTTATAAATTATTCCAGTTATTTCCGTTCACCAATTGATTGTCTTTCGTTAATTGAGAGCAATGAAACCATTTTCATTTCGTGTTTTCTATAGGGATATATATTTTTTTCTAAACGGGTTATAGAATCCTACTATCTTACTCTAAAATAATAGCCAATTTCACATATAATCGGGTAATATCAGGTGAGGTTGTTGTCACATGTATCTGCCCGTTATTATGCTAGCTTGGAAGGCATTCCACGTGACCTAGTTAACACGATTGACATGTAGCGAAACGGTTTCATTCGGCACACTGCAGCGGTAATTACGCTCGTAACAGTCGCCGGGGCCGACCCGGAGCCTAGCCGGCTATTCTTCAGTAGTAATGTCGTTACGGCTACGCTCTGCCGTACAAAGTCCTATTGGAGAGGGTGCAATCTAGGTAAAACAACCTCTCCCCCATCCCAGCGTTATTCTAGGAAAAGAGGGGAAATTAGGTGTAAAGTGTTGGCAACTCATTCCGGCCCCGCCGAGCCACTTTATTACCATAACGGAGTTAGCGAGAGCTTCGAGGAAGGCGTTTAGACCCCGGGAGAAAGATGCGCGACAATATCTCTTCACCCGTCGCCTCGAATTATTCGCCGCTTCTTCTCCGAACCTTCCAGCCATTTTCTGGTTTCCGGTTTATGTATTTTGAGAGAAAAGATTTATTTCAGATATTTTACCCGTTCTGCCGATGGTGTGATATCCACCTTGAATAATAAAAATTGAGTTTCCAAGGGTCTTAAGAATTGAAAAATTCTTGTAAAATAAACTGTAAACAAGGCACAAATGTATGAGAGTATCCTAGCGAAACATTTCTGCTATTATGTCAATTTTTTAGTTATATTTTAAAAACATCGACTCATTCAAAAATACAGTGGTTTTACAAATATCTCTAGCAATCTGGACATGATAAGATTCATATTGGGAACAAGAACCGGCATGTTACACTCGATCAGAGAAAAACACCCTTACTTAATTATTTCTTGTTCCTGTCTGGGATTCATACCCAGGCGAAGTTTAAAGAGCCAAAAATTATTTTTTTTTTACCCCTCAGAGAACGTCTGCAGGTTTCAATGGCAGCGTCCCGCGAATCTAAATGAAACGGAACAATCCATTTGTGGCCGGCTCGGCCGCCAACAAAAAATGGCCGGCCCACAGGTCGCCTCGCTTGGAAGAGATTGTGGCCGGCAGGAGTCCTTTAATCTTGGTGATTGTGCTCGGTGCATCATCACCACATTGTACAGCCTTTAAAAATTAAGTATCCCGAAGCACCGTCCATCGGGTCTGGATAGACCACTGGAGCGTTGGAGAATCTTTATTCTGAACCTAAACTCACAAGTACAATTTATCATAGAGTGTATATACGCTTTTGTGTATTTATTTTGTTACTCTATACCTTCGACATTTTAAGTACTCTCAGAATAGTATATTCAAAAAATTTAACACGGTCGATTAATTTATTCCTATTTCTCACGAATACAGCTTCATATATAAATTAAAACATTCATTTATTCCATTAAAAAGTTGACAATCTCAAAATACCTTAAATATCATGCTCTTTAAATAGGTTTACATCTTTTTTCTCATTTAATCAGATTATTGACTTAAAATATTGTATCAATTTAACTTCAACTGAGTTTGGGTAATAGATTGATAGATAGATAGACAGCAGTCTTTTTTCTTTTCACAAACGTCTTAAACGGAGCATATATCTTACTGTATTGTTTATTGATCGGTTCATTTATATAAATTTAATATAAATGGGTTTATGTAAATTTCTGATAATCATTTCTGTGATAATCTCACTAACCTCTGCCGATATGTTTCATAACTTTCCACTAAGGAATTGTTCCAATGGCATAATTCAATTCTAAAAATTGACTATAACGCCAACATTGTTTATTAAGATGACTAATGATTTAACGAAGTTGCGAAATCTCATCACAGCGCAAATTTACATTTTATGAAATTTGTTTTATGTATAATAGATCTTCCTCTATCTCTGTATATTGATCGGGCACACTGGCTACAAATATTTAAAAGCATCAGACTATAGATTAATTTCCCGCTTACCAAATTAGGGATATACTGCGCTCTATGATAACCCGTACATAATTGAATCACGTAGCATATTAAAGGGAAATCCGTCGTATCTGAAATATCTCATAATAAATACCCCGCCATCCGCTGTGATAGATGAACTCTTCGAAGCGTCCCTACATCGGACTACTCCACTTTGTTCATTCTAATATATGATATCCTCCCGCTTCGGGAAGCCGAATGATTGATGGGACCCGCCACTGTTCAAGCGTGTCCTCGAGTTCGACTTTAAAACTATGATTTCCCGATACAGAAAACATCCACAGGGATCAGGGCCGTGAAGCGCGGATGAGATATAGGATATCGGAGGGGGGAAGGTAAAACTCGAAATGCGAAAGGGTTCAATCAAGCGCAAAAATTTCTGTTGAAAATTATCCTTAGTATCGTTGTTCGGTATATTTCTAAACCCGATTGTATTCGCCCAACTTCATTTTGAGTTAAAATATTGCATATTTTAAAAAAGGAAAAACTGAAATTGTTGATTATGTTGATTATTGGTTTATGACTCCGGCTGTGCAAAAAGAGAAAAAGTGTAAAAAGTGTGTCTTTTTCGTCGAAAATAACTTATATACACGCTTATACAAGCAACCCCTAATGAAGCTTAGGGCAAAGGCAAAAATTAGTCCATGATGAAGAAGAACAAATTAGTTCGGAACATAAGGTTAAAAAACCAGTCGCCAGACAGTGTTCAGATCGAAACTCACAAATACCACCCAGAAAAGAGAATTAACTCGGTTTATCCATAGCTACGTTTTGAGATTGGCAACGCGTCATCGGCATGATGAATGCCCGAACAGCGGCCAGCTCGGGCCGAGAATAATGCCGGGAGTCATGGGGCATTGAAACGCAATTTCGCTGAAAGGGAAAGGTTGAGACAGTGGAGTGCGGAGGCGTGTCGGAGAAGGACCGCAGAAAGCAAATGAGGGGGCAACAAAAATATCGCGGAGTTATTAAACTAATGAGACGGCCCGTCCTGATGAGTCCAAAGACCCGGCCGGCGACCAGCCAAAATGAATTGGGCTGGAGACGACGAGATGTTTACTCGGACGAACACTTTGTAATTATTTCTTATCTTAATTTATATTTTAAAAATGATTAAATATCTTAAATGTTAAAACTCTTCCTCAAAACTGTAATTAATTTTATACCGTTTATTTATTGCGAATTATCTGCCTACTTATTAGGTCTCGACTGAAGGGGGCGTCCTGAAAATATATTATATGTATTGTAGATTCCCATACTCACAATTTTTTAAACACAGTTTTAAAATTGGCGTAAAATGTGTTTCCCACGGTTTTTGTGAGCGATAGAACTTATTTCGGAGGTATATATTAATCAGTACATGACATTGGGCTTTGTTCCATACGCGATTGAATGTAGTAGAAAAGTGTCCGGAAATTTTTTCCACAGCAAAATAGAAAATCCGAATTCTAGAATTGGGGGGGGGGGCAAGATAATTTGTACTAAATTAACCCCATACCCCTCCACTCCCTCCTCGGCATCCGTAATTGAAAAGTTATAGGGCTAAGGCCGCGGTAAAGGTCGGCCGGGATCCGGGAACAGAGAGCGGGAACATCAATCAAAGTTGGGGGTGCCTGCCTGGAAAGGGGGTGGCTTTAACAGAGAGTTGAAGGAAGCGAGAGCGGCTTTGACCGCTATATTCAAACTTTTCTTATCCCCCCGACCCGACGTCGGCCTGACAACGCACCTTTCCCAAATTCACAGCGATTTAATTCACTCTCCACGGGCCAAATTAATTTACCACATGTTTATATCCAAGCTACTCAAACCTTATTCATTTAAATTTCTCCCTAAACCACAGGAAAATAATAAATAAAAAATAAATACTGTACCTAACTCTAATGGCAAACAAACCTTTCGTTCATAGATTTTCAATTATTAAAGGAATGATGGTTTTCTTTAATTTTTGTACACTCTTTCCTTCAGTTTTTTTCTCTTATTGACCGATTTACATCCAGCTCTCAATCTTTAGTTTGGACACATTATTTTAAATGGAACAGATTTTCGGTGGAAATATTTTCTAAGGAATAAAACTTATCGACGGGACCAATGATTTTGAACTGCAAACCTGAAGTCAGAAATGAGAAACTGGGTACGGAATGACAAACTGGGTACCTGACCTATCGCAGAAATCAGGTTTAGGACAAGCGCCCGATAAGATAAAACTGATCGGGGCAACTTATAAATTCCCGCCGGATTTTCGCAGTTTTTTTTATAGCAATCGCCGTAAAATATCACAGGTCGGATAACGCTGCTGATCGAGCGGGATTTAGAGCTTATTGTCCGCCGGAACTTTCTTTCGGTTTTCATAAGCGCGGCTTACTAACGCTCCTTTTCACGATACGGCGATACGCTACTAGATAAAATATAAAGTTTTGTTAACCGAATGAATTTCGAGAATCATTTCGTAGTTTATAAGAGATTTTCACTCTATAGAATCGTCCCCTGCCTGTAATAAACGGTTTATTAGCCTTTCTGAACATTTTTTGACCCCCATAATACATTATCCTCTCGGATCAGAAATAAAATGGGGCCAATGAAGGGTTTTATTCTGTTTTAAGTATTAAGGGGATTATATTCATTTTTTTACAATGTAACATATTGTTTTCCGTTCATCCCAGAAAATGTATTTTCCCCATAAAATAATTATTTCTGCATTCCTGTCTCTCGGAAGGGTGATATTAAAATATAGATTTATATACGATATTAAAACTGTATTAATAGAGTATCAGTTATACGTAGCGAATAACACGTTTCGACATATTAATCTTTTCACTGACAATACAGGGTGGGGCCACAGTCAATCAATTAAGATTCTCCATTGACTTTTCTCTGGTTAAATAATTGAGAATTTAAAGTACAACCGGGATTCTTTGAAAAGACCAGTTTTTCAATTTGTTCCGGTCCTTTCTCCCATTCTCCGTTTTATCCCAGCCGCCCTCGGTGTTCTTTTCCGGTCCATCTCTTTTTGCCGTCATCGTCCTTTAATTACAGCAAGAGAGGGACAACGAGGAGCGAGTCAATTAAACAATTAAAAGTCCCGACGTTTATTGCTGTCCACAATTCTTCGTTCCGACAATTGGGGCGAACCTCAAAGGCCTTTGGTTCGTCGGGGCTTCTCCGGGGCGACATTCAAAAAGTCGCTTTATTATCGCCCAAACGGGCTTTACCGATATGCGCTTTCAATTATAATTGGTACTCATTGTGAATTTTTTTTAAAATCTCACATATTTATTTCAGTTCAATAAAACTTATATATATTTAGTTGGAACGAGTTGGAAATTTCGAACGGATAATTTTTAATCCGGCAATTCGTCATAGTCAGATATCGTTAACAGGTAAAATGTATGGTCTTCATTAGTTTGAATACTTTCAGTGCGTCATTGACGTACTCTTTGTTAGTTTAGATTTTTCTCCAGTCATCACGCCGGTCGGTCCATCCGCTTGGAATAAATTCGGCCCGACGGAAAACATTGAGACCCAAAATAATTTGTACGGGGTGGGCCGCGATAAAAATGATTTATGGTTTGTTGGTGGGGGGGAGGCCCCCTCCCACCACCCTACTTCGTGGGGGGTGGCCGACCGTACTGCTTTTTATTGCCCCCAGGTAATATATCACTCTAATGGTGTGCTGCTCACCAATATAAGAATACATATTTTATGTATGCACTTTAATGCAAAATATAATCAAAAAGGTTCTTTGTCCCGTCAAAAAATCTGCATAATTTGTTAGATTCCTGATAGATACGATTTGAGTTATTGTCTTTTTTAGTTATGAATTAGTTGTCATAGAAACCATTATTCCGCCTTATACAGTTAACGATTCCAATTCACTGAACCACTGTTTCCTCATAAAAATATTTTAAGGTATCTCCCAATGGGTCCACGAATGCTTCGAAAATTACATGCATGTTTACGAGATACATGTATTAAGAAAATTAAGACCTTCGCGGAGGATATAGTACTGATGGATCTTTCATCGCGGAACGTCAAAAATATCGCATTACCAGTCAACGTCGTGACGAGAGTACAGGAATCCGGAATATTTTTAAAATCAAAAACGTCCAGATATATCTGCAGACCAGACAGATAAACATTTCAGGCGTCGGGTATTCTATTACAGCCGCGTCAAACAACTGTCAATCACTAAGGAAAGAGAAGCGTTGAGACGAGAATCTACTTCTCAGGGGGAGAATTTTTTTATATATATAATCTGTGACGTTGGTTCTATTTCAGCAATGGTCTAGAAAGCTACATGAAATTCTCGAACTATAAACTCTTGGAATTACAAATGTTAACTTCCCTTGATATTCTCAGTTCATGTCCTAATATGTTGGAAAATATGTTTGGACTTTATTCTGGCAGCAAACAGCACATTAAGAAAAAGTAAATTAATATAAAAATTGTAAATGCTCCAAAATTAAATCATCCTCACTGCTCAGGGGATGAATTCGTTTCGTTGTACATAATATGTCATTTGTTCGATATCGATACATTGACTAAATTAAAATTTCTGTGCTTATTAAGTCATCATCATTTTTTTTTATTGAAATTTCAAATTCCCGCATGCGTTATAATACGTACACAACTATAGGTATCGGAATTATATCAGATTTCAATTATCCGGAACAAATATTTTCCGATCGACGGTCTTTCTTCGCCCGGTTATTTTTTTCCCCCTAAGTCCCAGAGTGATATTCTTCTCGAAAGTTAGTTGCCTATTGTCCGGAAGGTGAGGCCAATTGTAGGACCGACATTATTACTTCCCCTCTCGGGCGGGCCCCGGCAAAGGGATCAAATGAAGTTCTGAAGGGCAAAGGGAAGAATTCAATTTAAGTCGTTTAGATCTTTTTTAGAGTGGGGCTCAAACCCGCCCGCCCCCCTCTCAACAGCCAACGCCGTTTTCGCACCGACGCCCGACGGTCCGACGAATGAGAATAGGGACGCGGATTTTTGAGAAAGCGACGACGATCTAATCCAATTTTCGATCAGGAAATTTTTCGCGCCCGATTATAATAAACACCGCCGAAGGGTAACCCACGTTTTCATAAAGTGAATAACCGATCAACTGAATAATTTAGTGTTCTAATTGTTCTAGGCGAAAATTGTCTAGGTTAGGATAAGATAGACGAAAGGAGACAGAACGACAGAACGAAAATACAATGTTCCCAAAACAAAAATTTAGGTAGTTTTTACCTGGTGTTTATTTCAGACGACAGTAGGGAGGGTACTGAATCCACGTTATATGATCAACACTGTGTCATGCTTCGGATTAGCGGTAGTTTACGGTGCTCGTGAATTCCGTCCCGTCTCCGAGTAAATAAGAGAGGGCTAAACGTATCCTCCCGAGGGGGAAGGCCGGGGGAGCCGAGATATTAAAATTCTTAAGAGAAGGGTCTTGAGCGTCCAGGAATTTCGAGCCTTTTTCAGACACGAGCCCAATAAAATGACCCGAAAGAGTAACTTCGTTTCTGAATATCTCGCCTAAGAAAACTTAATACCAATGCGAAGACATCCAGTTTTCATTTTTACTGTATTAAAGTCGATAATTTCTTAGCAAACAACAAAACTTTGAATGGAACATGTTGGCAAATGGACAAAGCGAAATATTTAAATTATTAAATATTTTATATGGTTTAAGAACAAATGTCACTGCATTTGTATCAAATAACAAATGTTCATTTTTACTAAAATATATTTTTTTTTAATTGTTGAAAGGTACTATAAACCTGTACCAGTTTTGGTTGTTATTTTTTCGTTATTTTCTTTAATCATTCCTTTTATTTCTATTCACTCAACGGAAATTAAATTCGTTTTTTTTTTAATATAGTGCTGGTAATTGATCCAGGAATCTGTAGATATTATTTTAATATTACATTAATAAATGACACCAGGCAATAAAAGTTCAAAAGAGTAGTTTAGGTGTTTCCTGTGCTATATATTACAACGCGGCGCTATATATTTTAACCTTCCCTTCATCAAGTGTCGGCGTGCAAAAATGACATCGGCAACAGCTGGTAATGCGCCCTCTGATTTATGGACCGGTCTAGTTTACACACAGTGTAAATTTACAAGTTTTTAAAACTGTTACCGCTTTCCGGGGATAAAAAGAAAACAGGTTATTTAAGAAAGCGGTTAAAAATAGTTTTATTTATTTTCGTTGGCTCCCCAGCCATGTCTTCCACTGGCTTTCAACTGAACCCCGGGCACGACCTGATTCGGATCATGTTCTTCGAGTCGTCTTCCATTTGGCCGGCTGTAATTTTTGGGAACAGGACGTTTTCTCTTCATATATCTCAGATGGCTTAATAAATATGTTCGGATTTAATAGAAGGACTACTGCTCTCAGAGATAACATGCAAAGATAAATTGCAACAAGTTCTACTGAGCTGGTAGCCCTAAATAATGGAATTGATCGATAATAATTAGTAAGACAAATATTTAGGACTCTAGACAGATAATAGTGATAATTAGTAAACAGTGGTATTTAGTAGTAATACAGCCAGTAACAGATATTTGAGTGAGATAAAAGCATATTGGATAGGATTGTTTCCTTTGAAGTGGGGCACTATATATTTTAACCTGCCCTCCATCATTTGTCGACCTGTAAAAGTGACATGGGTAATACGTCCGCTGATTTACGGACTTCTCTAGTTGATACTACACGAATTTACACATTTTTCAACTTGTCCCACTGAAAAAGGAAACAGGAAATTTATTATATATGGCTAAAAAATCCGAGTATCTTTCAGCAGGGGCGATTAGAATAAATCGCGATACGGGTCATAAAACCGACTGTTCGATTAAGAGAGACAAACAATATTTTTTGTATCTCATCGCTGAAAGCCAATATCAATTCTACTGAAATCAACTTTTCGGACCGCCCGTAATTAAAACCGATACCGGAACCGACAATTTACGAGCGGATTCAGCGGCCCTGATTGCGTTACCGGGACGGGTGGGCGGCCCGTCCGCCGAGGACTTAATAAGCTCAAGTTGAATTTGCATAATTACGTTCCAAAAACGGTTAATCTGACTAGTTTTAACTGTAAACGCGGAGAGAGATGCCTCCAAGGGAGAGGGGAATTTAAACATAATCCCGCCGCTCATAAAATAAGCCCAGATTCTTTCCCTCAAAATTCTGGCAGTAGGCCTTGATTTATTGCGTTTTAATTGGAACAATTTCTTATTTAATTCAAAATAGCGGATTATATTGCAGTTGTGTTTCTTTTAATAAGCCAGGACGCCGCTATTTAAATCCCCTTTATGCTGCTTTGACGGAATGGATTGTACAAAGTGAGGTTATTTTTATTTTATATATTTTACCATTTATAATATTACATTTCGTTTAATATTGTATTCATTATAATCTTTTCCAAAGATAAATTATTTAATCCCTACTAATTTGTGTAAAACATGCAATCAAATAACCCTATGGCGTGCAATCCACAATAATAATTCTACCGGCAATGAATATATTCATTTCAGCCAGAACCTAATACCGGATCTCAGTAAACCCTAACCGAGAACAAGAAATACAATTTTCATCAAACACCAATACGGATAAAAGCACAGTTCTTGCTGATCTCGACTGAAGAAAGAACTCATTATTCAGCGAAATTCTCCACCCAAGAGGTCTAAGAAGATCTGTATCAACTGAAAGGAAATTGAGGTCCTTTTTTTCCGATGTAGTCGCACTGAGAAAGTTAAAACGAATAATGATAATAATGCATGAGAATTGTTTTTTTATGTCGCTTCCTAATCAATTAAGATACATACAATTTTCATCAGGTCGTGGAATATTCAATCAATTATTTGAATCAAACTGCCTTCGACTTTCTTTTAGAAGAATACCGGGTGTTGTATTTGAGTCCCTCACCGCTGAACAGGGAGAGCGTGGGAGGAATCGACAATTCCGTTTATAATGAAGAGCAAGGCTCGGAGCGTGTTGGATGTGGGAAGGATCAAAGTCTTAAAACCGCGGCATGCAATATTCATCGGGTAACCGGAGAAAAACATCCTTGATTTTCTCCGGCCCAACCCCTCCCTCAACTGATAGAATTCCCATGACACATCAACAGCCTCCGGCCCAACCAACCAAAAGCTGTTCTGCCCTCGGTTAAACGGCCTCGTGAAATGGTTTTTTAGTGGGCTTACATTGACCGGCTTGATGCAAGGAATACTTTTCCGTGGCGGTCCTTCGAACACTTAAAAGAAATGTATCGAACGGATCATCTTCTCTAGTGTAGTATCATCACATGTAAATATTTATACTATACATTTATAATATATAATACTATTGTAAATGGTGAGTATTAATCAATGTGGCAGTGTCGAGAACAATTTTTCACAGACATTGGAAACTAGTGAAACGGTCTCTCTCATACCCAATAACTTAGATCCAATCAGACAGGTCCGTTCCGTGTTGAAAGTATCCGCCGCCTGTTTCATTTCTGCAGCCCCTAAATAATATCGTCCGACGTCTGAAACTTCTTTGAGTCTTCTCCTCCTCCTCCTCCTACATTATGCCCTTTTTCCGGGGGGTTGGGGCCATAAAAGTTTTCTGAAAGTGTGCTTAAACTGGCGCCGCCCGCCCGCGACCCATTGAACGCGTCTCAACTTTGTCCCGACGTCCTGACAAATTGTCGGTCATAAAATATTCCACGCACGTATCATACATCTGGGCCCACTTAAAGCCACGTTTCATTAGAATACATCTCGCCCCGGATGAGGAGAGAGAAAAAAAAACGGAAAATATCCCTAAACTCTCCTTCTCTTGAAAATACAGAAATAGCACGAAGAAGGTCTTTGGCATAAACTGTTCTTGCAGAAGATTGAGTAAGTAGGAACCATTGATTTATTGGCGGTTGATTCATAAATCAGAGAAAGCAATGTATGAAAAATAATGAAATCTCATAGTCAATAAAAAATACTGACAGAGAAAAAAATGAGTATCTAAATCCAGTCCATATTGTTTTTAAATTGCTGAATGATTTTTTCAGTTTTACTTTATTATTAACAATGAGTTGGCGCAATTCCAAAGTTGGACCCATCCCCGGGGCAAATCTGCCTTTTCGGGGCACACAACTTTTTCCCCCGAACCTCAGATCCAAATTCCGGGTCATACACGAACTCTGCAACTTTAATTAAAAAGGGGATTAGCAAACCTTAAAACTGATATTAGCCCAATAGGACGTAGAAGCGCGCCGTTTCCCCTCTTTCCGCTCTTCCGAGGTTTATTTTCAAGTGCCGAGGGGTAGAAATGAAGCAATTAATTTCAGAGCGAACGGCGCTTCCGGGAAATCGTTCTTATTGTCTCCAATTCATTTTCCCTGTTACTACAGTTAGCGAACTATATTGGTCTTCGTATTCCTAGTACTCCATTTAAAGGAAATTACCGAGGCAATAGGTACTTCTGTTGGTACGGTAAAAAGAAACTATAACGATTTTGATTGACTAATAAATTTTAACTCAGTCAATATATTTATGGATGGTATACATTAAGTTCGATTTGCATGGTCCCACATGTCTACCTACTTATCCCTATCAGTGTTTAAATGAAGGATTGGTACTCATCAATTAACAATACAACACCAGCACAGTCTAACATTGTCCTTGCTTCAGTACAGTATCATTCTTATAACCTGCTGCTTCCACTTGCTAATTCTAGACCGGTATTGGGTCTTCGTCATCTTCTGTACTGTTATTTCAGTAGATGAGTGAGGTTCTTAAGCACAATGACGGTGGTATCTGCACTGCGGAAACTCTCGCGGTCCAACAAACAGGTATCCTAAATTACTAAAAATCAAATTTTAAACATGGACAATTTTGGGACTCTGTACGCATGATGACCTGATGTACATATTTTTTTGTTAAACTAAATTTTAAAATGAAATCGAACTAGTCTTAAAATTACGGCGAAGATCATTTTAATTCGCACTCCATATGACAACGAAAAATAACTGCAGAATAGTTATATCCTCAGAGGTGCACGCCCCGTTGTATGCGGGAAACAGAATAAGGCGAAGCTCATATTCCCCTGCAACGGGCCAACATTATTAGCAATATTTCAAGAATGTGATGCCACACAAAATTAAATTTTCCTGCATGGGGCACGAGCGGTATTGGATCATTCCGTGGATATCTTCCTAGTGAGTGTCAAATTTTCGTAAAACAACTAGTTGTCATATTACTAGTTGTATTAAAACTTATTAGAACGAAATTCATTTTTTTAAATTAAATCTATAATATGCACTATCTACCGTAGTAGGGTGAATTGAAATAATGTAGGTAAGATATTTGAGTTATGATTAAATTGAATTATTTTAAAAAAATAGCCGTGTGTGCGATGACTTGTTTTTGTGCAACAAAAACCAAACCCGATATTTGAATCTGAGCTTAAAATACATGCTGGAGTATGTAAATGCGTTTGTAGTAATTTAAAATAGTACGAGTTGGGAACTAAATAGTTTTTCGTCGGCCTCTATATTGATAGGCGAAGTAGAAATGGTTTAAATTATTGAAACAGTACAATATGCACAAGCAAAATATGGAATACCGCGTCGGAGTGAGGCGCAGAAATAAACCAAGTCCAGAACCCCGGTTTGGGTTTGGTACTAACCCAGTCCGCCCGAAGGCCGTGGGCGCCGCGAAAGCGTGCAATATTATTCAAATTATTATTGGAGGCAATAAACGGCTCTTCGGCTAATAAGTTAACGAGCCCGCAGCGCGGTGGGCCATTAATCAGACCGTCAGCATGATGGGGAGGGAGGGAGAGCGATCCACTTATGAGACTCTCCCATCGAAACGCCAATTTGAAACCTAAATCTGGAGCCTTTTACATACCTGAATATCGAGCAGCTTCCTAATTATCAGGCTGGTCGCTGGCGATGTCACGTGTCGGAATCGGGCGAATAATTTCTCGCGGGATATGCATTAAGTAGCGCTGAAAATTAGATTGTAATACCAGTTTTCGTATATCTGTACCGTAAGATATACGAAAATCGGCTTCTAAAACCTATAAAATTCTTAGACGCCTCTATAAAAACAAAGTTTTTGTTCTGAAGAATGGCTAAATAATTGATCTGTAATACTCTTAACGTACGTGAATATTTTCTGAAAATACTTCAAGCATCAACAAGGACACGGTAAACAGAATGGAAGGACAACCAATCTTCCATGTCTCACAATAATTCGGTCTGAGAGTACAATGCAAAATGTATTTCATTATCATTCGATTCTTCTTAATTAATATATTTTTGTTCAATAATTTAAGCATCTCAGAAAAGTGTGACTCCGAGAACTCACTATCTCTAAACTGGCATTCTCCAACTCCCCTTTGAAATTTTATCAGGATGTCGAATTATCTCGTTGAAATGACCTACTGTGCCGCGGTGCAAACAAACAGAAGACGCTGTTCTCTTATGAATTATGTAAATAATAGTTTGAATGCCAAATAAAAGCCCCCGGCCGAAAATTACTGTTGAAATTGCATTAATATCTGTGTAAGAAAGGGTATGTTCTGTGAGAGTCTGTTTCAGTGAAAGATGGCCAGAGTGGTCCAGTTCCGGCCACGTCTACCTGCATGTGATCGTAGGGAATTAAGAATGCATGACTTTTGTCGAGGGGTAGACGTCCCCGGGGGGTGTCTATTGTTCGCCGGCCGGGTCCTTTGAAACCTTAGACCCCCTTTTGTAACTGGTAGATGGGGGCGGCTGGTGAGGGGCCTGCTCCCGATGGGGTGGAGGGAGGGGGGCAGACATAATTAAACCTATTGGGATCCGCGTAATTGGCCGATACGCCGTACGAAGGCAAATGGACGCCGGGCGGGTACAATGCCGCCACCTCAGCCCTATTGTCCCAGTTAAAAAGAAACCGGTTTAGGAAAATGAAACCATAATTCAACAACACCACTTTTAAAAAAACAATAACATTAAGTCAACAAAATACCAGAGGATTTTACTAAGTAAACATTATGCTGGTCCCATTTTCAATCCACCTTATCCGTATACTGTCTTAAGCTACTGACAGACGATGTAGTGCTTACTTCCTTTTTCATTTTATACAGGGGAAACATTCTAAAAACACGTTCTCCATTAAGCCAACTGGTTAAAATCCCTGTTTGTCCTCTATTTTGCCACCGCGGATATATCCGTGGAATTTGTTTCATGGTAGCAGGGAACGTGCTTATAATTAATAAGTAAATAACACACATATATTATATCTATGTAATAAATCATTTATAGCTCTTCCTTCCTGGATGTTGCCAGCGTTTTTGTACCATAAGTTACACAATATAGAATAGTATTTTTTAAGCTTATTCGCAAAGGCTTTGTCTATATTATGTAACTCCCTTAATGTAATGGGGTGATTTAATTGCTGCACTATTCAGTAACAATAAGAAAATTATTCTTTACTACACATAAATGATTTATTATTATTTATAAAAATGACTTATTTTATTAGTCGTTTTATTTCAGTAAATCAGAATATCAATAAAGCGCCTTTCCAATTGAAGGGATTTTGCTGGAACCCTTTTGCCGTGCGCCCAATCCAATTCGCGCTCCCAGAGATATTGGGCCGTTAATACGCCTATAAAATTATCCGATATTAACCCCGTTTTATTACGGATAGTCAAACACGGCCGTAAACGCTGTTGTAAAATTGGCGCGGATATAATTATGTCCCTAATCCCCCCTCAATTAAAACACATTTGCGACTGGTTAAGGTGGCACTTGGCTTGTTTATCTCGCAATAGGTAAATGGTATGATTTAATTACGTGTTGTCTATGCAAAATTAATATCTTATTACTTGAATATAGCACGATCAAACGGAGTTAATTTAATATAGAGAAAGAAAACTATACTATATATTTCGCGTGTTTCTGTCTCCTCTCGCTGGTTTGGTCTTTTGTTAAACCGGTTTCGACTGCTCGCCATCTTCAGTCACTTTGGCACTTTGGATGTTTTTGGGGCACGCTGGTCACAACTATTAGGTTCTTACTTCCAAATATATGACAGGAAACCTATCTGGTTTTGTGTATTTACGGTCATAAAAGTTTATTGAAACTGTTGATCCAAATTTATTGAAAAAGTTTATTTTTAGTAATCTAGTTAATCGGTGCAAGTGCACATACATTTCCGCATCACCCTCAAGGGGGGCGCTAGTTTATCGGTGCAAGTGCACTGAACGGACTTTAGTTAAGTACATTTCCGCACCACCCTCAGGGGGCGCTAGTTTATCGGTGCAAGTGCACCGAACGAACTTTAGTTAAGTACATTTCCGCACCACCCTCAGGGGGCGCTAGTTTATCGGTGCAAGTGCACCGAACGAACTTTAGTTAAGTACATTTCCGCACCACCCTCAGGGGCGCTAGTTTATCGGTGCACCTCGCACCGAACGAACTTTAGTTAAGTACATTTCCGCACCACCCCTCAGGCGGGCGTTAGTTTATCGGTGCAAGTGCACCGAACGAACTTTAGTTAAGTACATTTCCGCACCACCCCCGGGGCGTTAGTTTTATCGGTGCAAGTGCACCGAACGAACTTTAGTTAAGTACATTTCCGCACCACCCTCAGGGGGCGCTAGTTTATCGGTGCAAGTGCACCGAACGAACTTTAGTTAAGTACATTTCCGCACCACCCTCAGGGGGCGCTAGTTTATCGGTGCAAGTGCACCGAACGAACTTTAGTTAAGTACATTTCCGCACCACCCTCAGTTTATCGGTGCAAGTGCACCGAACGAACTTTAGTTAAGTACATTTCCGCACCACCCTCAGGGGCGCTGTTTATCGGTGCAAGTGCACCGAACGAACTTTAGTTAAGTACATTTCCGCACCACCCTCAGGGGGCGCTAGTTTATCGGTGCAAGTGCACCGAACGAACGATTTTTGTGAAATTAGCGCCTCCCTGAGTGTGGTGCGGAAATTTACTTAACTAAAGTTCGTTCGCTGCACTTGCACCGATAAACTAGCGCCCCCTGGGGGTGGTGCGGAAATGTACTAGGGTCCATTTATTTATTATTTTCAAACACCTCATAATTGTATTTAGATGTAGATTGTTAAAATATTGGGGTCGATATTTTTTTTAGTGCACCGAACGAACTTTAGTTATGTATTTAATTAAAGTTTGTTGTGTGCAGCTGCACAGATTAACTAGATATAATTAAACTCGTGCATATAAACTACTATATTTTAAGGTGTTCGTTTGGACGTTTCGTGCTGTTTTACGTCTATAAATGGGACAACATATTGTCAATCGTGACGATAACGTAAGTAGGTGATGGCAGTTTCTTGGAAATAAGAGATCATCCCTTAGCACCTTGAGCAAATCTGGTTATTCCGCTTTTAAAAGGGCCCGACCAAAGCACTCCTCGAAACTTGAGTGTTTAGGGATTCTCTTTTATTGGTGAAGGCGAAGTGTATAAAGACTCTTCCGAGCATTTGATCGACCAGAAAAACCTATTCAAACATTAAAATGGTGGGGTGGGGAGAGATTTTCCCCGGAGAGAAATGTAATTTTAATTTCGCAGCCTTCCCGGGAATTCGAAGCTTATTTTCAGTAATTTAGTAGTTGGTTTTAGGCGGTGGGAGAGGAAGGCGGTTACTTCTAATTTATTTCCCTGAGAGTACTGTTGCTATTGAGCTTTCTGTTTGTAAACATTACAGAATAAAAGTTTAGCTTTTAATAGCCTCACGTTTTTGAGCATTTGATAACCTACTTTTGGGATTTAGATAACAAGAAAATCCGAATTTCTGGAGTAAACCGAATATTACCCAAGGACATATTACCTATTCCATATTCCCTATTATTACTAAGATAATATAAATCATGTAATAAATCAGGTAATATAAATCATCTATGGAATGAAGGAGGCAATTATTTGGATATACCTAAAAGAGTTCTTAAACTGTAGATACTTTTAAAGTCTTAAATTTATTTTTCGAAAATAATTCTTATACTACAGAAAATTATTGTTTGTTTATAACTTCTCAATTTATAGTTAATTGTAATTACTTTAAATATAAATTATGTATTATAAATTAATAGTTTAAAGCCTACTGTAATTCGAAAAATGCATAGTTAACTACCTCCTTTGACTCTCTAAATATTCCTGAGATTTTGTATTCACGCTTTTCCTTTTACGTAACCAGCGACATAATTAAGGAAAATCAGCTAAAGGCTGGCTAATGAAGTTATACAACCGTTTTCTCAAAAGTACACGTAACAAGTTATGACTTTGTATTTGTTATATCTCTCAACTGTGAGTTGAGATCATTTTAGACTACCAAAAAGCTATTGGATAAAACTGATTTATAGAATACATTTATTAAAAATATATTTATTTTTTGTGGACATTCACTTGCACAAAATTTAGTTGTGTAAACTTTTTGGTGCTTGTTATTAGTTTTAAGTTCAATAAATTTGAAATGAGTCAATTAAGTTCGATACTATGGATGGCGATATTTTTTATTACAAAACGCAACATTATTTAACGTAAAGTATTTTTTACTAGTTTAATGTACTATATAGTGTATTTATAGCTTGCAATATTCCCTAGGTTTCAACGACGATAAAAATAGTCTATTACATGGGAGCATTTGGCTGTATATAAAAACTTTTCCGCAAAAACCATAAAACACAATTTATCGAATACCTTAGCTATAAACCTATAAACATTGGGGATAATTTAATGCGAAACGTTATTCTCCTCGGCTGCGTCATTACCTCTGAATTCGACCGACCCCCACCCCCGCAATCGGGAAGTTGGGCTAAAAAAGTTTAATAAACCAAGTTTAAGGGCGGGTTTCCGTTTTTCTTTCTCGTCCTGTCACTTCTTTTATTTCACCCCGCCTTTCGTCGAAAGTTAAGCGCCCGAGCGTGAAAGGCGCCAACTCTTCCACGTGTCACCTACGAAACAGTTCAATTAAGTAATCGGAACTGAATTTCAAGCCGCATCTGCAACGTAATTCCAATCCCATTCTTGTATGTTTCACATAAGGACACACCCCTACATATATACGCGCCCCTCCATACAAGAGTAGCGGACATTTCGACTTATGACCGTGAGATTTTCTGACCCATCCCTCATTCCTTCAAGATAGTGAGGTAATAAAGGTACACAAAAACAGGACCGGTCCGACAATTTGGAACGGGGAAAATGCCGGACTCCGTTTCTTCAAGAAGGGAGAGAACGCATCAGCGAATAACAACTTCGCAGGGGCGGTTTCTTGCCTCGGGTTTGGAATATCTGGACCAATCGACCGTTGAGAGTTTTTTCATACATACCCGTGCAAGTTCCCAAAAAGGGGAAACGCTCCACTTGCTGAGGGATGGAAACGGAAGCTCGGGCCAGTCCGACTTGGGGTGTGTCAAGGGCAAGGTAGTAAATATAATGACAGATATGTCATCACACAAATCGTCCGAATTGTGGTAATATGTATTACGTAATAGAAACATTTACACGTACAATTATTTTAAGCCATTTCACATTTTGTACTGCCATTATATAAATAAAATACAATATTATAAATATGACTTTAAGTGCGGTCATAGATGAAAGTCTAGGACAAGCTAAGCAGAATAGAACAAAACTGATTTGACGCAAAAAGGATTCCATGTTCGTTCTATACGTCTCCCCATGTCTCCTCTTGTGCGTACCAGAAACGATATACAATTTAATTAAAATGGTTCATTCCACGCCTGTCTTTCAGTCGCAATAATACCTCCGCTACCTTTCTTGTTCTACAGTAAGCGGATCTAGTCTCAGGGCCCGGATGTAATTTTGAATGGTCCCTTTTTGAAGGTAGCGGTCCCTTCGCCCCCATCAACCCCGCCCCCGCCACCGCACCGGTCCCTTTAGGATCGAGTTAGAATGATTCCTTATTTGTTCCTATTCCCTAGTCGACGTCCGGGCCTCCTCACAATGGGCCGGAGGCTCCCCTTTCAGCAGGACACAGACAAGAGGAAGAAAAAAAACCTGTAATGGGAAAAGAGGAATTGTCCGCTGTAAAATGGTGGATGGAATGTAAACTCTATTCGTTTTCGTCCGAGGACGGGGTATTGCCAAAATTGAAATTAGAAATCTCCGGGAGACTAACCAAATTCAGAAAATAATTCAGTAGTCAAAACACAGTTTTAATAATATAAATATAAAGAAACAACATCAATGTTGTATAGGCAATAATTTCGGCCTTATTGATAATTAAAAACTGTGATTATACTGCATCAACCTTGTATTTCCAATATTATAAATACAAAAAAATTCATTCAATAGGTCCGAAGTAATTCTTAAATTATATTTAAACACTTGATTCTTATTTGGCTTAGAGATTTCAAAAGTTGGCCTTATTATTCATTATGTGGTAGAAAAATATCACCAAAGTTGTGAAAGTTCTCGCAGATGCTAATAATAGAATGTTACCCATAATGGCGGGAAGCTTCAACCGAATCTTCGGGCCAAATTACCGTATGGTGATAGAAAACCTCGGGGGTGATGAAATGAATAAATCATAAAACACCGACCTTCTGGCCATTTTAAGAATTTCAGCGCCTCAGACTTTTGGTGCTTGAAATTCATTGTTAATATACAAATCTCCTGTATATTAGAGCGAAAATGCGAGTGAACCCGGTTCGCTCGGCTGGTCGCTGTCTTATTCCGCTTATGAATTAAATAAAACCCAGAACGCAGCCCACAATTTGAACACTGCACCATCTCGCGCTCTCTAGCGGTGCTCCGGGCGAATTAAACTTAGTTCAGTATTCATCGAACACCGCCGAATATCGTCTGTTTTCGAATTTTAGGTGCCAAATGCAAAATTACGAACCAGGCCAGTGATTAATTTTTGAAAAATTGAAAACTTGCAGTTGACATTTTTCCCACCCAGCGGGTAGGTGACGGACACTCCCTTTGTTTCGGGAAAAAAAGTAATTTAACGGCGGATATTCGTTTAACCGTTCTAAATCACATTTTTTGTAGAGAACGCCGGGAATCGTCCCAAAATTATAGGACTGTTACTACAAAAAGTTAAATGTTATTAAAATACAAATACTGCCATTGTAAGTAATTATTTATAGGGGGGAAAAAGATAAGAAAGTAAATTTCTGAAAAATTAAAATTTCCACTCCAAGAGGTGTCCCGAGGTTGTCACTTGATGTTTCTAACTATTTTTTATAAGGTAATTCATTTTTATTTTTGAAAAGAGGGAAAGTGTATTCCCGGACTGTAAAACCAGAAAATAGAAAGCGTACAGTGTAGTCCGGGATAGCAGAACTAGAAAATTAAGGCGTTCAGTATATTCCATGATAGTTTAATTTGCAGGAAGAAATCTGTAGTGCTCTGTGCAATGATTTTATTGGCGACAATTTTGCTACAGAATGATGTAAGCGATTGATTTTGAGATTTAATACGGTTTTCTGCTGCGCTTTGAGTTTCAGTTAATAGGTGTTAAGCAGCCTGCTCGATGGGCTATCGGACCCTCAAATATTTACTTCTGGGACTATCTTCACACAGAAAATTTACAATGCGCTCTGTAAACTTCACGGAAATAACTCTTAGCGAAATTACGTAAATTAGTGTATATGTATAATAATATATTATAAGATGTAAACTGGTAAATTATTAAAAAAGGAGATAATTTAATACTGAAATCATCGACTGTTACCATGGGAACATTCCAGGTATATTGGGCCTGTTTAAAGGACGCCCTACATTGCGGGGAACCCTCCGTAACCGTATTAATATTTTATAACTCCCCGCGGATGTAATTAATTGGTTTAGTGAAATAAGTACACCGCCGATTAGACGGGACGATATACTTGCCAAGGTGGGGCATCGCCTAGAGGCCGCTGTCTGGGGACATTGCTAAAGCAGACCCGTATTAACGTCCTTAAGAGCCGTGAAAGGCGATCGTTTATTTAGGTCGACCGAGGGGCCGGATAAAAACCCAGTGTTGGGTGCGGCACCAAAGTGTAGGGAAGCCTTCCAACCACCGGCCGAGTACTGGACAGTGGTTCGCAGGTTTCTGTACCTATATATATATATATATATATATATATATATATATATATATATATATATATCAAGGAAAAGGTCGAAAATCGAACGGTGGGCAGGGAAAAAACCGCACCGACAGGGATAGGCCAGTCTTTTTTATTCCACCGAAGCTTTTCAATAAAAGTAAGCCTCCATCCAGTGTTGATCTTTCTGCCGATAAAGCGTTTCATAATACAGGCCCGCGTGACGAACAATTTGTTACTTGTTCGAGGCACGCAGACACGAATCGGATCAATTACACGCAATAACTGCGGTAATTGTCAAAATAATTTCTTCATACTGAATAGTTATACTGAATATTGTCGCTTTCCGGAAAACAGTTTTGTAACGCTATTTAATTATTTAGCAATTAAATTAGTAGATAGCAATTAGATTAGTAGATTATATAGATAACATTGCGCCATAAATTAATTTGACATGAAAACAATGGAAATATGTATCACTTGGCAGGAATGCAAGGTACGAAAATTGGCCGATTCAATTCTTCGGACGTCGTACAATGTAATTATGGAAAATGATATTGCCCGATCCCAATTTAAATGTTAACTCGGGATCCCATTAATCCCCGCTTCCAATTTCAAACACGGGGGAGGTAGGACTTTGTGCCTCAAAGATTATCTCTGAAACGGGGAAGGAACTAATCAGCGGATCTTCCATTATAGCCGGACCTTTTGTACAAAATACTCCGTTCCGAATTATTTCATTATCATTTTGTACGGTTTCGCTGACGGACAAAAGATTTCGTATTCTTTGTTCGCCGGCGGGGGCCGCCTAAAGGAGTGTAACTCAAAAAAAATTAAACCCCGAAAGATCATTTTTCCTATTTTATTTCTTAAGGAAATGATCGTCCAACAATCGTTCCTTTCGCTGGGCTAAAGAGGAGTAGTGTTTTTTTTCCAGGTACCTCACTGTCCGACGTCTGCCAAATGATTATACCGACAGGCATTTCGTCAGACCGAAAATTAAAATGTCCCGAACGCGACTAGTCCAATTAATAAGTTCCATTCAACGGCCTAACGGACGAAAGTAGAGCCGCCGCCCTCCAGCCAGGAAATGTGATGCTTCGGTTTCCCCTGATAACGCGGTGGTTATACGCGTGAATAGACAATGGAGCTACGCATGCATCGGTGTAATTAATATGGTAGTGCGGAAACAAGACATTAACGGATTACCAGAGAATAATACGGCATCCATAATAGGGGAACAGACCGTAGAACATGGCGGGAATTTTGATTACAAATTAATCAACTGGAAAATTGTGAACTCCGTTGAGATGGTTTTACTACATGCGTTACTCATATAATAATAAAAGAACATCACATAAGTGAATCATCTAACCTATTTTTAATTTAAACGCTACAATAAAATTGAGCAGCGTACAATATGCCTGACTTGTTTACTTTCTAAATAATCAGCGGACGTTATCTATTGTTAATTTTTAGTTTTGTGAAGTATTAAGTACAAAGTAATGCAGACGTCGTCATTCCAACAGAGAACTTCTCTCGACGCTGGCCAGGGGGGAGTTGATGAGCTGTAAATGGGGACGCCAAAAGCGGTGCTCGTCAAATTGAACAAAGGGCGTGCTAATCAGTATTAAAAATTCATATTGCAGAAAACATTTGGGCCGAATAATCAGTCGCCCTCTGTCTGAATCGCTGGAGCGTTATTTTTTATGAAATACCCCTCCTCCTGCCCAGCCCCTCCCAGAGCTCTTCAAAGCTTTTAAATTCCCTCGATGAGACGGTCTTCATTTTAACCCAGAAGAGGAGCCGGGGGCGCATTCCTCTCAGTCAAGTTCACGGAATCATTTTGAAAATACTATATTTCGGTAAAATGGTTTGGGAACGGCACTATGAGTGTTGGCATTGCGATGTTCAGAAATATTAATTTCTTGTTTTGCACTGCTCAGCTAATGCTCCAATGTAGAATAAGAAAGGATAACTTCATTCATTCACTGTGTTCCAATATCAGCTTTATTATAGGACCCAAAACCCTATTAGGGACTAATCTTGCGACGTCTGAATCGCCTGTTTGGTGTTGGACGAACGTCAATGAAGCCTACTGCCAACTCTGTTGTAGTTACTGTCTCTTTCGAAAAGCACATTAACAATACCGTGCACATAATTTATTTTGAAATGCGCATTTAAAAACAGGAATTCAGGAAGAGATTCGGCTCTATAATTGAACCCCCGCTCTTTTTATTACATGAAGGGGGGGAGGGAGAGGTACAGGGCGCCGAGGTCTATTCCCCATTAAAAGGCTCCATTATGGGCATTGTTAGTCTGGGACCGGTTAAAGGGATAAACACTTGAAAACGGCTGTTCGCCGCAAATGTGTGCGTGCGTGTGGGTGAAAGAGGGAAGCGGACTGAGAATATTAGCCCAATTGTAGGAAAGGGGGTTTTCCTTGAATTCGCCTCACTCTCAGGGCATTACCCGAATGGTGATGGGCCCTGTCTATGCTACATGCTGACAAGAAATGTTCCTCCTCTTATTTTTACCTAGCTCTTAAGATCTTATCGAATAATTAGGCCTACGACAGTACAAATCGACAGCCACTGAGAATCAGTCGGGGATGCGCTAATATTTTATCCATTCAGTGTGCTTTTATCTTATAAATTGACATCAAATTGCCTCTTTATTATTAATAAAAATAATTTTTATTTAAATATTTACTCCGTACTTGGTACGCATTTATGCCAGGATTCTTTTGGAATTGAATAATGTTTTTTACGCATTAATGTATGTTTTTGGTTAAAAATTGATGGAAATAGTGTTTGAAAGAAAATTCGGAATGATGTATCATCTGCATCATCACATTTTCCTCAAAATTTCCTTAAATATGATTGCACGCTAGGGCCTGTCTACCTTTCATGATCTTATAAGGAATAACTCGTTAAGTTTTATTATATTATAGTTATTGCAATTGGGAATGTAATCGGGAGAGGCGGTGTGTGGCCGAATCCGCTGGGAAATTAACGACGGTTGGACGGGGAGTGGCCCACGGTGCGTCACCTGAACGGAATGACAACAGCCAATAATTAAACCGACATAATGCCAGCGTTATATCCAAATTATACGACCCGATTAACCGAATTCGTATTTGCATTATCGGAACCGACCGTCGTCCCGATAAACATTACGAATGCTAATCCGTAGCCCGTCAACATACCAGGGCCGATAAACTAAACCCAGCTACCTACGGCGTATCTCCCCATAACCGAGGAGCATACGTCTCATATATTGGTTTAAATTTGACGAGGGAGCCTGTTTTATTATACAATACTAATGCATCAAAATGATGAGTCATTTCTAAACATGCCAGCTCAATATCTCAACAAAGTAAAATATATATTACTGTTTATAATAAAAATTAACTAGTATACTTAATTAATTTAAATACAAATAAAACAAGAACAGGAGACATTTTCTCAGAAATTATATTTTTTGATATTCTTTGATTTACCACGTTGGGGAATCAGGGATATTTCATAAGGTTGTTTTAATACATTCACTTTAAACACCTTTGATATACAGTTGCCCAATATAGATTATTGTCAAATGAATTATCTATAACAGATATCGATATTAAGCCGTATCGAAAAACGGAGTCCCTGCGTTCGGTGTACGAAATTTTGGAAAGCATCCGGAAGTGTTTGGCATGTTCGAGTTTACCCCGAAACACGAAGAATCGGATGGTTCGACGGCGAAATTTGAGCCCGCAGCAGCGTTTCCACTATCGGGAATGGAAATCCAGAGGGCGGCCGAGAAGGGAAACTGACAAATGACAAGTCGCTGTTTTCTGGTCCCCCCCCCCCGTTGAATATCCCGAATTCTTGAGAGGAAGCCAATCCGAAGCCGGGGACGTGATACTCGGGGCTCCACTATTATTAGGCCCCAGAGCACGTTCCCTATTTCTCCCCGTTCTACCGCAAAGTCGATATCATTTCTTCTTCGAAACCGTTATAAAATCCCTTTGTCATATTTCGTAAAAAGTTTTCTTCCATGACTTGCGCCAGCGGTGCTCCCTCTACCCTTTATTTTTTCTTTAAAGGTTTTATATTTTCGGAGTTCCTTCTTCGGTCACGTTGATACCACCAGCACTGTCGATACGGACGAATTATTAGATTTTGTTTATTTCTAATCATTCCTCTACACTTCATTAGCCTAAAGAATAAGACGGCTACAAATTGGACTACGGGTTCTTTATGAAACCGAATTTGAATGTTGATAACCTACTGCACACGTTTGAATAACTCGGCCGCAATATGAGTACTTAGTCCGTCGATGGTTAAGAAAATGATACCCACGAATTAAATCGAGAATTGTAATTTGTGTAAAAGCACTTTGCCTAGCAGGGCGCAATCAATTGACTCTTCTGTCACACTCTGACACCAATTGTAAACACTATAGAATTGTGGGCAAAAGAAGAATGACTCAATCGAGGCCGTTGGAACAGCGGACAACCTGTTGCTTATAATTCCGCATATCAATATTGACAGTTCAAATTTTTCATTTTTGGTATATTTCGTTATATTATGTAATTTTTAGATAACGTACAAAAACATGATCGATTTGTTACGGACCGATAAAATTAAATAATTCGTCGTAGTCTAGACTAACTAAAGGCACTATGGAGTCATGAGATGAATGAGGATGAATAGATATACTGATTCCAATTAGGTTGATATAGGCCTAACAGGCATTCACTAACGTCGAATAACCGTATGATACTAATATATTGTGAGTAACTGTAAACATAACTTGTTTAGAATGTACTAAATCACCCTTATCAAATATTCTAGATCCCTCGACCCACGAATCGTTACGAAATCTTATCGTAACAGCATAAATCCATTTTAAAAAATTACTACCCTCAGTTCCGGTTGGTTGTAATGACTCGGTAAGCAAAAGGTAATTTCTGAAGCAGTTAAATAACTGTCGGTGTAAAAAATTGTCGGTTGTTAGCTAAAATCACTACAGTTAAGGACTATCACTTAATTTGAAATCGTTAGAAGCGATTTTCCCTTGCCTTCACGGGCTTTCCCTAAATAATGGGAAAACGTGCATAACCGCTTAACCCTAATCTCCGTCCCGAATCCAGCCATTAAAAGTTAACACGTAGCCTGCAACAGAGATTAAATAGAAGACCAATAAGTATCATCTTTATCTGCAATATCTGTTATTGGTGTGGCCCCGCTCTCGGATTATAATAATAAATACCGGGCCCAACCGAAACCGAATAATATTATCCGGCCTGATTTATGTCCTTTAATCCTTTCCCAGGGCAACTTCGGGAACCGAGCACTCCGCATTTTGCGCCTTAGATAACACCCACTTTCCCACGAAATTACCCAATAACCTTTCGGCCGGCGAGATAGGATGTCAAAAATATATTGAAAAGATTTAAGGAAATTTATTTCTTTATTATACGAAATGGAATCAGATTAATTTTAAAGGAATGACTTCTGACGTATATGTACTTACTGTGGCAGAAAGTTAATACAGTAGCTAAGGTTGCGTTTACCATTGAAACAACGCAATATTGAGAGCAATAACTTTGTTCTCTGGCCCGCTTAACCCGGTGCGATGGACAATTGTAATCGGTTTTAATTTCTGATCGAGTCGTAACACCGATGTTCCGAACGAAAAGGCAAGCCTGAATGGAGGCGAACTCATGAATGGGCATGTGAATGAACCGATACAGTGCCAGTAACCGGGTCCTGGCATGTCGAATTAGCGCCAGGGGTGCCCGAAATTGATATCCAGCGGTACAGTTGACAATCACCATTCACCGTACAGCCCCGTTCATGCCAGTCCTTAATTAATTAACGTCATAATCATTTGCATTAATTAAGCGGACATAATAGAGACGGATTCAAGAACGCTGTCCGGTTAACTGAATACAGTCAACCGGTTGATTCGGGCGGCACTGAATATGAGAGAGATTGGGTGAACTTCTGCCGTGTTACAAAAATGTTACACTCACACGGCAATACAATACTGATATTGTTTGTGTCAATGCACAAAACTTTTCGTGGTTACTGTTCCGAATCTGTAGGAAATTGAACATCAGTATCAATTTGCCGGGCGCCTATTCCGAAATCGGGCGGATAATTAATTAAAAGTTCAATTTGAACCTACAAATACCTCAATCAATCTGAAAATCGAGTGTATGCCTCTCTGGAGATATCCGCCTTTTATCTAATGAATTCTGAAGCCGATTGATCTTAGTAACGAATGCACAAATACCAATTATGCTATCTTTTTCATGGGCATTGTAAATGAACATTTTTTCCTTTAACTTATTGACCGTAGTGTGGAAAAAAATTGCGTCAGGGAGGTCACCTTGCTCGCGTACAGACACATGCCAAGATAGTGTCTCGTGTGAGTTAACTAGAATTTTATAGGCTTTCCCTGAAACGGAGTCTTTAAAGTAAGTTTTTTGGGGTCGCTTTCAACAATGAGTAACGTCAATTATTATAACTCTCGGTTTTGGAGAAGAGATTTAGCTTCGGGGATGGATAGGCGGAAGTTTGAAGGGCCATCCAACCGGAGGAAACCCCCATCAATAACGGGGGCGAAATGAGGGATTAGTTTTTAATATTTACGCTCTTAACCGGGAAGGGGGGGGGGTCGGGGCCGAGGTTTATATCAACAGCTCTTGGAGCGGGGTTAATTGAAAGAAAACGAGCGGAGAAATTCCGCCGGCTATTTGAAATTGAAATTGATTGGAATCAATCGTCCGGCCGCCATCAATTTAAGGGGCGGTAATTATACGGTCCATTTTTCAGTATATACCGCCGAATGAAAGGCGGTCCGGCCGATTATTCCTTTGGCGTCGGGGGAAAATAAACGGCGCCAAAATTAAGTGGTTTCGCCGATTAAAGGAATCCTCCCCGGAAGTGAACAAACAGATGAATGGGACGGCCAATTAGCCTTTCACTAAGATCGCTTCGATTTCGACAATACAGACGTGATATTTCCTCCTAAATCATAAAATAATATTTGACTTAAAAAGAAAGCATGTCAATTGATTAATGAATATATAATCTGTACTCCTTATTTCATAAGAACGCATTCCTGCAACCCCATGGAAGCAAGTAAGATATTTGCAATTAAAATCGCAGCGGTATGAATTTATTGCTGACGTATGGCTGATGTATGTCTACTTAATGGGAAATAAACGTTTTTATAAGTGGGGGGAAATCAATCACGTCCACTTTTAACGCCGTACGTACGTTTTAAAATGCACGAAGCATTTTTCCTTTTTTTTAATGCCAATCCGAGTCCTCCTCCCCGGCCGAACGCAAGAATAAAGAAGTTTCGGAAAGGCCGGCAGTTTCCGAAAATCTAATTTCGATGAATCGATTGTCGGGGGGGGGGCGGAGAAGCGTCCGTCCCTTCTGCTCTGGGATGGAAAGCTTGCTTGCCAAGTAATAGTTCAAGTTTCCCGATTGGGGATCGCTTAGAGTTGTGCTCGGGAGCCGGCGGGGGTGGTGGAAATTCATTTGAAGGGGAAAGAATCGGAACTAAACGAACCGGCCCGGACCGGGAATGGAAAGCGACTTGAAAATTCTTCCAGTCGGACGGAAATAGGCATCAATCAACTGAGCGTTTAACTTAATCAATTTCTGAATCTGCCAAAAATGCAATCCCAGATAAATAAGTCTCAATCCACTCGGCTCAAATAAGATTTAATGAAAATAAACTGAGTTAATCATATTTTTATGAAATAGAAAATTATATTATGCATAGTTGACCAATTTAATTGATATTAGGCAATATTATTAAATGGAAACTTATAGGATTCCAATAAAATTACATATTCTGTTTGAGTCAACAATTTTAAGATTTTGGTCATCATATTTCACCGTAATACATGAAGTTCTGCCGATTAAATTAAATAAATTCTTCGACAAAAATTAATTACTAACAATTTCTGAATTTAATATCCCACTTTTGGGTAACTGTCTGAATTAAAATTGAACTTTCCCATCCAGCGTCTGTTTTGGATCTTTATTTAGAACGGAACACACTCGGGCCCCATTCCGGAAACTCGCAAATGACGACGATAAAACGTTAAAGTTTTTTGACGTTAAAAACGTTAACATCACAACTTTCAACATCCTCCCCCGCCTGCACGCCTTTTCAGTCTGTACACGCTGTCTGCGAAATTGAAAGGATTTCCGGGGAGTTAATTCGGACCAACTTTTTAGTTACGAGCTTCAGTTTACTTAAGGGGTCATTTTCAAGTATTTAGTCTTGAATGGAAATTTAAAGACGCTGTTACTAGAAAATTAGAAGCGGAATTGCCCTGTATTTAAACCTAAATTTTCAGAGCATTCTAATTCATAGCCCGAACAAAATTCTTTGCGCTCTCTTGTCTTTCGCCAAGATATTTACAGTGAAACAATTTCGGCTCGGTAACAACCAATTGGGAATTACAGAGATTGTCATCGATTCCCTGTTTTTTTCCCAAAAGTAGTCCTATTAAAGGAAAGTATTGGGAATATGTCCTCCTAGGATCATTTAAAACCAAATCACATTGTGAAAAATAGTCTAATGGTCGAACGGAAAATATACTGGAACGCCGTTTTAAACCTGAAAACGAGGTCGTGTAAGCGGGAAAAAGGCAATAAACTTTAATTTTTTGCGAAGAGAAAAGTTTTTCTGTCCGGCTTTCAAACGTCAAATATAAATGGCGAAAGTTTAATTTAGTAACTCGGAGTCGGGGAAAGAGGGGCAAGGGACAACTGTGTCGGTGCAATATCTTTTCATTAACATTTGCCTCAAAAAGGAATTCTCATTTCGAGTGAAATGTGAAGGAATCCGATACCAAAGGCCGGTTGTCGCGAAATTAGAACGTTATTTTATTTTTCATCGTAGATTCTGTTTCAAAAGAATGTGGTAAAGTTTTTGTTTTACTTCATAACTTTTATAAAATTCATTACTTTCTTACCTTCAAATGGGGATTCAGTTGATAATTGTTGTTAAACCCAATGTTTATCAAAGTCCGTCCCAGCCTCACATTTGAGTTTGCCACCAAACACAGGTATGCCACATTAATTGCTTATTTACTTTCCAATGAAACAAACTCTCTTATAACTTTTTTCACAGAACAGAACCATTTATAAAAGAATAAATGTATTGATAATATAATATGAATGATAATATGATGTCTGTAATCGTTAAAATTAAACGGAATAACTAAATGGAAGCCAAGAAAAAGAAAGAAGTTTTGTCCCTCGGTTTTGATCCTTAGCCGCGGGGACGGTGAATAATAATGTATAAATGTCTGAATAATGTATAAATGGGGAGCCAATAGGCGATATTTGCGCTGACTCCACCTGAATTATACAGCAGAAGTCCTGACATCCCTCTGTTGAATATATCTCACATTACCGAGACTTCGATCATTTTCTACCCACGCGAAATACGAAAATGAATGCTTTATCTGTCTCTAAAAAGCATCATATTTATGTAAACGGCGCCGACTGACGGTGGCTCTGGAATGTTGACGAGTATCCCAAACGAAGCGGATTATTTCAAGTGCAAAAGTTGGCTTCTACTTTGAGCCCGTTGCTGGACTGTAACAAGCGCCATAAGCATTGAATATCTCTGAAAAATATAGATTAATAATAAATTGTATTATAATAATATTGATCGTACAGTTTTAACCCGCGATTAAACGAGCTCTGTAACGCTGTTTCCCTCAAAGTTTATAACCAAATTTTAATTTTAATTCCACTCGAAATTCACGCAAAGACGAAGAATTTGATGCCGAACGAGTCAATGTGGAAGAAAGGTGTTACCAACGATATAGCTCATTATATTACTGAGGTTGGGAAAAGTCCTAACTGTCTAGCTTTGGGCCAAATAAGCGAGTGGAGGCGGAACAGTGATGACATTCCAAAAGATCACGAACTCCCGACCTTAAAGGTATATCCATTCTGTATTTCTATCTATTGTTTCCAGAAAAATAATTTCATCCATGTTGGGATCATACAGACAGAATACCGACCGAAGATGTTTATTGACACACGGTTTAGTCAAAAGATTAAACGAAGTCCGCAAGCTGGTGAAAGTGTACAGATCTAAAAGGGACGTAGTCATTGTATCGAGTGGCAGTGGAAGGGGAAATTGGAAATGTAGAAACGGAAAAGATAGTAGGAATAACGAAGCTGAAGAAAATAAAGTGGCCCTATCAGCCTCTTACCATGTAAATTAGTTCATCAACATTTTTATAGGTTTTAAAAGCCTTTTGGGAAGACCCGTCGAATCCTCTGACTCCATTCTTGTTGTCTAGTCACGAACTATAAGCCGGCAAAAATAAATGGATGTTGGAAATAGATTATTTGACTGCTATTAGATGATCCTTCAATATGACTATTTCAGACCGGCGGCGTGAGGACAGTATGAAGCTATCGATCGGACGAGGGTCCTTTAATGTCGCGCATTTTATCCACGACCAAAAGGTGTTTGGGGGTGACCAGAGACCGCGGTATGGAAATAACGCTTAGCGCTCCCAGTTTAAGTCGTGGGCCCCATTAGAGGGGAAGGCGGCCCGAGCGCCGCCCCCGCCCCCTAATGCAAATCGCACTCCCCCGCCAGGCCTTAATATTGGCCGCCTAATAGCTCGCGCTCTGTCTTTAAAAGCCACTCAAAAATGAACAAACCCGATCGATATTCGGAGCCCGTGAGGGGTCCCAGATGAGGGGAGCGGCCGGGGGCGGCAGAGCGTAATTCTGGAATTTCGTTATAAAAGCAGGAAGCGCGAAATGGGCCCCTGCCCCCGCTCCCCCACCTACCGATAGCCAATCTTATTCCTCGCGCTATTTCGAAAAGACGATTCGGCCGAATGAGAGAGTGAATTATTACATCCTGTTCACTGTATCATCGTAACTATTGTAAAAATTAGAAATCCTAGAAATGCGTAAGATTGGTAGATCAGATCAGGAAGGCTCTAGTAACGGAATCCGAATGATTTCTAAATAAGGTAGAGTTTATAAATTTCCACATGGAAGATGTTGATGAAAAATAAATTTTGGCGTTTCTGCAAATTTCCTGAACTCCTTAAGTCTTGGAGAAAATTTGTTTCAATAAATTGAAGCGACAATAATAACATCCAAATTATTTAGGGGAACTGTCTGGAATCACTAACCCCCCCCTTAAAACATTAGGTCGGAGAACAGAGTGGGATTGATCCAAAGCTAGTACCGAGGCGAGTTTACAAGCTGGCCTTCAACAATTTTATGCCCTGGCAACCGGGGGAAATAAAACTGAAAGATTTCACGAGGGAGCGAGATTGGAATTATACGAGCAATAATTAACGTTTTACAGCCGCTAGTAAATGTTCTGACGATTAGCATTCTGAAGTTTTCCTGAACGATATTGAGTTAAAAGTTTAAACGTGCGTTGTTTCTCATCATACAACAAACAGGAAGGAGCAATTAATGTACGCCTTGTCTTTTTGCCCAAAGCAATCGGGCTATTAAAAGACAATTCAAATAATTCGCTATCATTGTTTGCTTTCCAACACAACGCCGAAATATATTGAATTGTGTGCAATTTCCTGAAAAAAAACCTTGGGGTCAAATATTTTTAGAATTTTTAAGGATTTTTGAATTTTATAAATTTCAGTACAGTAAGTTCCAGGTGTGTAATACGGATAGTTGGCGGTAACCGTAGCAACCGCTTGTTATGCAGCATTTAGTTCCGCTGGTACTGCCTGGGGTAGAAGGTTACTCCTTTGTAATGGCAATTCTTTCAGTCTCTATTGGCCCCTCTTCAAACTTACTGCTTAGCAATTGTGAAATAAGTCAATCTGACAGTACATTTCTTAATATTAATATTACATATTTTAGAGTGAAATACAGTAAAATGTGATTACTGACCCCATGGAAAGCTAATACAATTTTCCATAATTTGTAAAGATTCATCTTCTTTAAGGTAAGATGATATTTTATTTTTTAACATCATGATTGTATCTATTCTAATAATACACTGAAAATACTGTGTCCCTTTGAATCCTTTGCACACCAAAAGACTTCATAATTATCACTGTTGTAAGCAAGGCAGCAATTGTAGTGTTTATGAAATTAAAAAAAGCTAATTCTCAAAACGTTATTCCCAATAAATACTGAATTTATTTTAGCCAAAATTAAAAAAAGAGAAATTAAAATAAGGGTAAATCTTTTGATGATAATTTGAAAAAACCTAATTTATTTCTAAGCACTTCTGTTATATATTTCTAATGAAATCAAAATATATGTATATTTTTGGAACAGATTAATTAAATACACTAATAAGGGATTATTTGTACTAATTAATATTTAAATTTAAATCAAAAATTGACTCCAATCGCTTTTGTTAATCCACAATTCACACCACATTATTTATATATGTTACACTTTACAGATGACACGAGATGGAAGAAATAGAAAAACTTAATGTACTTGAACAAAACTGTATGCAATTGGTCCTTGAGGTGGGTATAAATATAGATATTCAAATGAGGCAGTTTGAGAGTTCGACATTGAAAAAACCTTTGACATTATTATTCCATTCTCAAAATACTATAAAATATACTTCTGATTGCACATATCATGTTTTATGATATTAATTTAAATATATATTTATTAATTTAAAGTTAAGTAACATAATGTGCTTGTCTTTTAACATTGTGAATTACATTTAATGCAATTAAACAGCTACCAATATTTATTTATTTAACAAATTGGAATTGTTTTTATAATTACCTTGAATTTCACTTAACAATTTTTATAATTCAAATTTAATAATTTTAAATTTATTTAATAAATAAAGAACATATCAATAAATCCATGAATAATTACATCTTATTTGAATTAGCTTTAATACAATTATTCTAGTTTTTAGACAGTAGTAATTTGAATGAAACACGGAAAATATTGATGCAAGAAGCTCCATCAGTTGCAATGCCCTTACCTGACAATATTCCAAAAAAATGTAGAATAAGAAAAGAGAATGTACCTGTTATATTATCATTAATGAAGTCATTGGATTCTACAGCTTTTTTCCAGGTAATATTTACTGACAAAGGATAATATATGTATATAAAATTTCAAATATATTTTGTCCATGAAGAAACCAGACCAATATATTGCAGACTATATTTCATTTAATTTTTTTAATTCTGAGCAACTGTAAAATTATAATGGTACCTCAAAGTTAAATATTCTATGACTGGTTGATTTATTGACTGAAGGAACCTTTGCTTGGTAGATTTGACTATTATTAATTATAAAACATTTATATTTTTAAATATCATAGCATAAACTAATTTAAACAAATTAATCAAATTTTACTTGTAGGGTTGGGAAACACTTGTTCCAAAAGAGATTCAAGAATTACCTGCATACAAGAAATTAACTATATTTTTATATGTATTTTTTGCTACACTACCCCAAAGAAAAATTAAATCTATGCCTTTAGAAATTACCAGTGGCACTGAAAACAAAAGAGATATAAATGAAATGGAAAATATATCAGGAAATACACAAAAAGTTTCCAATAGTAAAAATGAATCATTCATACTAAAAGAAAAAGTGGATAATAAAAATGCTCCAAAGGTGAATTCTGAAAGTGAAAAGGTAGAGGAAAATGAACCTCAAGAGGCCGAAAGTTCAAAAAAAAAACTTTCCCAGCTTGAAATTAGTGGCAAGGGTATTAGTACTGAAACTCAAGATATTTCAGATGAAGTTAGCCTACAGAAATCAGTATATTTTTTAAGATATGAGAAAGAAACTATTAACAAGTTAATGGAAAATATTAAAAAAGAGGGAAGTGTAAATGAAAATTATACAGCAATGGAAATGTTCCAACATTTTTTGAAGAGTAGGGGTTCAGAATATACATTAGAACCAGAATACTTGCCATATTTTGCCTTGCCATTTGTTGAGAGTCCTAAAGATCATCCAATATTTTCAAATGTTTTTAAAGTAAGTAATTAACTCTGTTTATTGGTATTTAGGTACTCTAAAGAGGATGAGTTACAATAAACCAATTTTATTATTCATGACATGGTTGATACTTTATTTTAGGTACATGAACGAGTGGTATAATATTTTTAATATGACTTGTTCAAACTTATAGGAGAGTTGGATGAAGGACCTTGAATCTATGCTGCTTCATTTTCTCATAGAATACAGCTGTGGTGAAACAGTTGTGCCTGAACTGATGAAAGTTTGTGCTGCTGCCAAGGAGGAACCACAAGCAGATCCAGACACTAAATCTCAATTGGAAGACTATGTGCAGCGATACAAGGAAATAAAGAGGAAATTTCATAAGCTACGCAAAGATCATCAGAATATAGTTGGTATGTATATTACTTATTATAGTTATTTATTCTGTTTCATTATCTCAAATCACAAGATTAAACACACTCTAGACACTCTAGACGTTTTCATTATCCTTTTTAAGACATATTTACTGGTAATGTTGCAAAATATTTTCTGCTTTTCAAAAATAATTATATTTTAGTATTACATATACATTAGATTTTATTGCCAAATGTATACTGAGTTTATATTTTAAATTATTTTAAGGAGTTGCTAGTGAATTGGCCACAGCTCTTGAAAATTCGGTAAGAGGGGAAGCTGTAGATTTGAAAGCAATTCTGGAGAATTGTGTCAACATTTTTCCAGATCTGTTTCATAAATCTTCTTCAGTAAATACAAATGTAGGATAAAAATTAATTCATACCATTTTCTTTATAAATTTTTAATTTAAGTGTTATTCTTTTCTTAAATAATGCTTTTAATTTATAAAATAAATTGTGTGAAAGCATAAAATATTTTATAGGGTTATCAAGGAAGCAGAAATTGTAATTTGAATAAACAGATGAATTTCCATGAGCTTGATGTTGCAAAGATTAAAAATGATCTTCTAACAGGGAGCATCAAATCAAAACTTCTTCTGCTTCAGGCTTTTAGATGGGTTAGTAGTTTATGGTCGTGACGTGAATATATATTTTCTATCAACTCCTTAAAGAATAAATTAGACATAATTGAAATGAACAAAAAATGGTTTTGTTTACAAATGTGCTTCAGTGTTTAACGCAGAAAACAAGCGATGAAAGGGAACAAATTGTTGCCTGGATAATACGTCATGACATTCTGGACTTGAAGAACAGCAGTCTGAAGGACGATCTGAAGCAGGATTCAATTCCTCACCCTGTCCAACAAGCAACTGCACGTCTAATCAACGCTTTGGCATCTCTCAGAAGCGGCAGGGATTATCTCACATCCAGCCAGCAGCTTCTTCAGGTCATGGTCGAGGCCACCAAATGGTCCTCCAGTGCAGATTCTATCACTCGTGATATGTTGATCGCAACGCTACAAAAACTGAGCCTAAGGTAGTCTCTTCACCCGAATTTTATGGTACCCTGACCCCCGCCATTTTATATATGTATATATATATATATATATATATATATATATATATATATATATATATATATATATATAAACACATTTGATGTTAATATTTATTTTAAACCGCAGATTTCGTGTGTTTCTGTCTCCTCTCGCTGGTTTGGTCTTTGGCTAAACCGGTTTTGGCTGCTCGCCATCTTCAGTAGCGGTATTAGTCACTTTGGATGTTTTTTGTGCATCCTCATTGCACTGTCACTGTCACTTGTACTTTATGTCTTGTTATTTTGTTTTTCGAGATGTTGTTTGTCTTCTTTGGGTTGGGAGGGATTTTGTTAATCGGCTTAAGATTAGCTTAGGATTATCGGTCAAAAAGGAGGGGGGAGTAACTTTATTTAGTGGTATTAGCGAGGCGAATATAGGATCACTTCAGGAATTAATTTTTTCGTTAATTATGTTGCTTACTCTAGCGCCCCCCCCCCCCATGGATGAGCGAGGATGCACTCCACTAAATTTCGACATATTAATGATTGAAAAAATTTCACTGAAAAATTATTTTAATTAAATTTCACAGTGGCCTCAACAAATTGAACTAAAGCAGCAGAAATATTTTGAAATAAATTAGTATAATTACCTCATTTCAATGTATTGAATGTATTAAAAAAGAAATACATTAGCCACTACATCCGATACATAGACGACACACTTACTACCTACAAACAGACCAAAAGAACAAACCAGCGAGAGGAGACAGAAACACACGAAATCTATGGTATTCCATCACCTCGCAGACCACAAAATATGTATTCTAAACTAATTATATTTATGCCTTGAAAGATTTGAATTTATGTGTTCTAACAGGACATGTGCATGCAATGTCATGTTTACCAATAAAATGATAGAATGGCTTTTGGAACAACTGGATGGAGATTATTTTCATGGATATTCTCTTGAATATGGGATTTCACTGCTGATGAATTTAGTTTTACACACAAAGCCTCAGTCATTAGCCAATAAGTCTGCACTACTTGTACCTGGCTTAATTAAACTACTTAAGACATATGAGACAAATGTAAGTCAATTAAGTAAAGATCAAATTGATTCAGATATTAATTCTAACTAATCGAATTAAATATATTAAATTACTGTGTTACCTCATATTATTAAATTATCTTTTAAGGTTTTAGAATTTGTCTGTGGAATTCTCTACTATGTACTGTGTGATGACAATTTAAACACACAATTTGGTAAACTTGGATTAGAGACTTTATTAAATGAGAGATTAGAAAATGATATAGGTAAAGATCCAATCATAAGTAGACAACTAGCAACATTAATCAGCCTACATCGAAGAGACATTACTCCTGATTTGGTTACTTCTACTACAGGAGATGAAATTGAAGATGATCTGGTAAAAAAAATAGTTTAAAATAATTTAAGTATTCCTGAAATTTGAAATTATATTATAGAAAAAATGTGGCAATAAATTGTTGTATTAATGGTAGAATGTATGGTTGTTGCTGCTGATTGTTGCTCCAATAAAAGATCAGAATCACATAGAATATGAATTAGGATTGTCAAACAAGTGCATTAAAATATTTAGTTTCTTAAATAAGTAAAGTTTTTAGGATGACCCTGAAGAACTGGAACCTGAAATTGATGCTGGAGACCTTGTGCCTGGAACTCCAAGTGGTGAAGAATATCTGGAACAACACTATAGGCTTTTATTTCTATCAAGAGGTATAGATACAATGCAGGCATTAATGTTGTATCCAATTTATTTTTTATTTAATCAGAATAATGAAATAACAATTAATCCATTAAATACTTATTAGTTAATGAATAGTTTATTTCTTTAGAATACTATTCCTCTGTTATTATAGGTGTAGTTAAACGGATTGGACGAGCAAGGGATGAAGAGAGAAAAATAAGATTAAGACCTTCCACACCTCGATCCAGATACCCCCCATTAGACCTATCTACCAGATATGATTGAACCTTTAATCTTATTTAAACAGATAGGCATATCTCAATATAGAGTATTTATATGACATTCTCTATAGGCACATAGTAATTTTACACACTCAGTCCAAATCAGGAATGATTAAGGACAGGTATGTTTGTATTTATATAGCCATTTATATTTACACATTAAAATATTAAAATAGTTGTAAAAAATTTATATTTCTATAATAATGAGGAAAGAATATTATGATCATTTGTAAAGAAATGTTAAATTAATTATAATATTTCTTAACTAATAACTAAATTGTTACCCCTTAACTGTGATAGTACAAAACATAATTAATTAATTTATTATAATGCATTATTTTGAATTTTCAAGGTACTATTTTCAAGACTCTTAATTTTAATAAATGATATGTATAGGTTCCTAGCTTGAACCTATCAAAATATGATCTCTTACTGAATCATTTTAAAAAACTTCTCTTTCAATGTGTGGCTTTCCTCAAAAAATAATATTACTGTTGCTCATAAAATAATACTGTTATAATTCACTGAATACATTATTTTCTTATTAGGTAAAATGCTATGCCTTTTCTTAATAGATTTTCATAAATATTATGTATTAAGTTCTTTTAGCTTTTTTATTTTCAGTTCTTAAATAGAGTTACCTTTACTTCCTGCACACTTTGTGTAAGAACTAGTGCCTTTTGACTTTTGAAACTACTCATTTTTAATTATTACTATAAAAATGGTTTTAATAATTCTCAGTTTATTAAAAAGTATGTAGGAGATATATTTTGTCTGAATATATATTCAAATAATGTTGATTAGTGTCAATTGTTATTAGTTACCAAGTTATGCATATTAATAATAAATAATAATGACATTAGTTATTAAGTATTTCATTGAGGCACTTGTGTAATTATAACCTAAGTTTAAGAACAATATTATTTCAGTACATATAGTCATTTATACATAATTATAAGGAATAAAGAATATTTTAATGTTACACCAGCAAATATTTGTTCTGAATATATTATAAATTTGCTTTTACTGATGACATGTGTCTTTCTCTTTCCTCATAAGTATTAATATTTTCATTTTAATAACTATAAATAATTAATAATTATTAAAAATTAAGTATCTAATGTTTGGAAATGAGGCTACTTTTAAACTTATATGTCACCAATTCAGTCAGAAAACAGACTAAAGTCACAGATAATAAACATCCGTAAATGTAAAAAACTCCTTGCAATGAATTCAAAGTCAGTTTGCTAAAATGTGTAGATTTGGAGGCTGTTTTGGTGAATGTGAACACTTTCCTAACAACCAAATGCTGGAACCTTTCTGATTTTATAATATCATTGAATATTTTTTGCATTATTCCAGTTTCTATTATTCTGGCAGTGACATCACGAAATGGTTCAGCCAATGGGGATCCTTTTTTAAGGAGGAAACTAGAAATTGTAAAAAAAATGAATTAATATAAAAAATAATTATTTATCCAGGTCTTAATTCAAGCATTGTATTTAAAATTACTTTTTGCTCTTAAATTATAGGTTAATATGATTATCATGTCCTATTTCAATGTTATTTAACATCAAAATATTTGTGATTTATTAGTTGTATAATAATAATTTGGTTGTATATGTATACCTGTACAAGTGATTGGTTAAACAATACTCGGATGCTTCATGGTTGTCATACAGGTTTGGAGGAATTTCATTTGTGACAAAAAATATATTTCCCAAACTCTCCCCTACCTCGGCATAGCAGCCTTTCTTCATCACTTTAGCCTTATAGTTTACATCCATGTCACCAATGTACAAAGAAAGAAATGTTTCATAAGTAAACCCCTGAGAATGAATTTAGAGAAATAATATTTTATGGACGCATTAGTGTAAAGTTTTTGCAATAGGCTAAAATCCTCAAAAATTGAAGAAAGGGTAAATTAAATAAATTATTTTATTACACGAAATAAGGGTTTAAATAGTGTTAAAAGTTAAAGTAACACATACTATATTGCCTTAATTAATACAGCCAGTGTGTCATAGTAATTAAAGGATCATTAGCACCAAAAATCGCTTAATAATAAGACTGCATATTGAACTCCAGAGTCTTACCTTTTCCTCCTTAAATATATTGATATTTTCGGGATAGCTGTTCATGCCCCAAGGACATTTTGCTTCGACCAATTCCTCGAGGTTCCTCACCTTCTCTGAGTAGAGCGGTCTGGTGAGAACCGATACCAAATTGCAGGAATAGCCGACAGAAAACAAGAGGCCGAGTACCGTCCACGCCCATACAAGAGGTCTCACCGAGCCGAAAACAGTTTCGGGCTTCGGGTAATCTATGCGCGTCAACGCCACCACGATCCCATAGATGCTCATATCGGCGCCATAATTACCTGCAACATTAAATATAAATTCGATGGAAAGATCTCACACCGAATTCCGTCACCACTCGCACAGTTTGTACCATGAAATAATAGTTGATACTGATCATCAGTGTGCTGACGGAATACTGGCAAGAAACCGAAGCCTCTTGAGCGCAAAATGTGAGGGCTAAATGGTTATTGTACGGTCCCCACAACTTGATTTACTAAGTTGTTCGTAAGTAAAAGTTATGATTTGTATTCCACGTCAGCAGCCTTACCGCGAATTTATTCCTGAACATATCTGAATATTTATGCGAAATATTAATACAAAAACTCACGGTTTCCTTTCCGAAGATTCTTTCGAGCCTTTGAAATGAACTCGTAGAATATAATTGTACCCACAATCGAGACGACGAAGGCAAGCCACGCGAACGGAGAGTAGGTTTTGAAAATTGTCACCCAGTTGAACTTGAGTATTTTCGACCTCGGCACGACGAAGGTGAGGCAGTGAAAGTACCACGGGGATATTATTTCGATTCTGTTCAGGTCGTCGGAAAATATCCAAGTGGAGCAGAAGCCGACGTCCTTATCCCCCGAGGCGACTTCCTTGTGCAGTCCCCCGTCCCAGGACCCGTTCGGCAGGAGATTACCGAAACCGCTCGAATAACTCACAGTCCAATTCAGGTTCAGGTGGCGGGCTATTTCTATGAACACCAACATCTCCACACCGTCAGACCATTCTGAAATAGGTGAGCGTATTTGTTTTTTGGTCGCCACGAATTTACCGTCATAAACATTCTTACTAGGAAAGCGCATATACACGATTATAAATTGTAATCAGTAGAATATCACAAATTAAAAATACAGCCTGAATCTTCAACACCCCCTATTGGTTTAAGTTCATATAATACAGAGTCAAGAATTTGATTGTAGAATTTTAATATTATAATTTCTACAATATTTTTTCTCACTATTTAGATGTTTGCCTTGTTATAACTGTTCTATGCTGCAGACATTTTTGACGGGATGTAGATGTAAGATAAAAATACTGATGGCAAATAATTAAATTAACTTAATGGGTACTTTACTTTTTATTGCGGCGGCAACATGTGCAATTATTATAATTATCTAGCATTGAAATATATAGTTCTCGAATATTTAGTAATTTAAACTACGTAAATTTGGGTAATAAACTGCAATTAATAGCAAAATGCGCGTGTTACCTGTGGGCATTTAATTATCACACTTGTTACGGCGCCTTGAGTAGACTAGGCCAACATGACAGATCTACATTGCCGGCTTAGACTAGCGGTTTTGAAATGCCCGCGAAGTTATTCCTGAATCGCTGTTATGAATTAATATTAGAAAATAGTTAAATTATGTTGAAAAATGTTTTACCTGGGTGCCCATTGGCTTTCAGTTTGCCGTTCAGCGAGAATATACTGCAATTGAACGTACTCACACTTATCCTCCTGTGCCGAGGGTCGCCCAAATAGTCCAAACCCTGCCGATATCAAATAAAGATCAAATTAAAGGACGGGACTTCCTTCCTTGTACAAATTCCTTCAATGAGGATGTCACATTGAGTAATCAAACATTGTTATATCTTACCGACAACAAGTCAGACTTTGGAAAGACGCGAATCCAACTTGAACTTTCTTTGTCTACCGTATACACGCTGGAGCTATTGTCGATTGTAAATACTTCAACGTTAGGCATTAGGAACAGTTTGTACTGTAAACATATCCAGATACTGATGTCTAATCTATAATATTTAGTATTTGAAATAAGTGGAATAAGTGTTAGACGTATCACAACATAGATTATAACAAGTAACATAACTATTTAATGCATTATTTCTTCCCTAGCTTGTTCGGCGATATGCTAGACCGGTATGGCCTTCTACCATATTTTATTACCGCTAAGCTTTCAGACATAAGTACCACACACTCACATATTACTGACAGAATACAACTGAAGATATTACTTCGAAGCCCTACCAATAAAAACTACCATTAAACCCTGTCAGATTTATAAATTAAAATATTGCAATCCGCCTACAATTAATTTAATAAAACATGATAATAAATTTAAAAGGCCGTACAAACCGTTACTGAAATTTCCAACGATGGAAATATATTCAGAATTATATATGAAGGCCCGTCGTGATTCAAGAATATGCTTTCGATGCTTGACAACGATTCACTGGTGTAGATTATCTGGGTCCCGAATTTTATTGGAGCCGTGGCGTTTATCAGGTTTAAGCATTTATCTGTTTTGTGGAATTCGGCCAACACCCTTTGGGAAAATTCGGAATCGTCCGGCAGAACGTGCAGCGTTTTCGTGCCCCCGAAGAAGTAAAGGAGCTCTTCGAACATGAAAACGCCGAGGTAGTCGCGGTCACGAAAGCCCGCCAGTCCAGAGAGACGGCACAGGACGCGACCCGAATGGAATACGGAGAGAATCGCGAAAACCGATGTCAAATCCATCCCCGGTTTCAACATGCGGAGCTGTCGCATTGTTGTTGATACACGGGCAAAACATATCGCCCATCTATATATACGGTCGCATGAGAATGAAATTACTAAATAACCATTCCGACGCGGCGGCGGGGGTTTTACTCTAATGCATTCATATAACTCATACCTCATGCGGCGTTACGGACAGGTTGACACAGTCGCGCAAATGGACAGAATTCCCGGGTAAAAAATCGAGTTCATAAATAAACTCTTCGTAAATATTTTCATCCCAGGTTTTAAATAAAGGCGAAATTATTTTCTAATATTAATTTAGAATAATAATTACATAACCAGCGCTGTAATAGACTTAATCAGATCCTAAAAGTATTTATTCACAAGGGGAAAACATCACAACAAAACAACGGGACTAGGAAGAAGTAATGTTGGTTTAGTCTATTCGGAACGCCGTCATACGTCCGAATTAAATGCCGGGCTAGTATGAACCTTTTCTTTTTCAATATTTTTACACTTGAATGGCCATTTAAGTAGAAATAAAAGGAGTAAAGTAAGGTACTCCAGAGGAATAGCACATGTATAAAATTTCCCTCGATAATTTGTTTCCAAACTTCGAGAACTTTCCATATCGTATCTGAAATAATTTAAAAAATAATTTAAATTCCTATTATCCTCTCGCTTATTTAGCCTCAAACTGAGCCGACTAAAACAGAAAAAAATTACCCAGAAGTCATTTTGATTTTTCACTATTTCCCAATACGCGAACCCCAATATGGCTGTGTTGGGATGACAGGTGGAGGCGCCTAAGCGTCGGTTATGTCTTTTTCCGCCACTTTGACGATTCCGACCCCCCACCCCATAAATGGGTTTGAATAATGCCGGCTGTTTGTACCCTTCGTTTGCCGTCGCATGGTCATTTGTTTACGGTGGCCAATAACCGTGAATTACAGTCACGGAAAATGGTCACCTATCTGTTGCATCTCTATAGAGCGAATGCATATATCTTCATCCCAGTCATTTAACACTGTTTATTTTCGGGGTTATACGTTTGAATGCCAAATTGCACGAAATATTCATGACACGGCAGCTTTAATCGAATAAAAATTAGACATTTAATAGGAACAAAAAACATGCCTGGCGGAAATTCAAATAAAAAAAACCTTATCACAGGCTCATAATTAGTCTAATACGCTCTTTTTTGTGCGTTTAGGTTCGGACTACCTCATTCCTGCGATCTTCTATCTAAATGGCGTAGGATGAAACAACAGAAAATTAATTTTTATTATATTTTATTGTGCATAAATCTCTGCTATAGACAGCTAGAAGGTAATTGAGATTCAGTGTTAATTATTCATCGTCCACGGTGTGCACTCTGATCGTCTTCATTGTGATTTCGAATATGAAGGCCACGATGCCGCAAAGAATGCCGAAGCCGAGTAGGTAGAACGGTCCCTGTACCGACTGAAGTTTGAGCTTGCGGAATTGGCCCGTGTCCGGAGTGCTGGTCGGCGTGAACGCGTTCTGGACAATGTACCGCTTCAAACGCTCGGACTTAATCACGTCGAACATGATACGGTTCATAACGCCGGTCTCCCTGATAAGCGAGACCAGAAGACTGAAAGGCCGGGTCAGCGGCGAGCCCTTCTTCAGGTAAAATCTGTCGGCAGATAAGAAATCACGGATAGCCATCGATCGTTCTGAAATTCCCTGTTCCAATATTACTATTCGGTGTGATTCTGAAGTTTGTGCAGGATACCCCACGAGGACATTTTATATGTGCCTGCGAGGGAACGAAATACCCCCGCAGAAATTCTAAAAATCCGTTGTCAGAAAATTTGAAGATTATGCTAAATATTGATTGTACAGTACGTTATCAAGTGGCCGACCAGACACTCGTTTGAGGCTTCGTGGTCTCTGTAAGAGCCGAGGGTGTGGCCCTTGGGCACGTAGAACAGCTTGCTGTTGCTCTCGCCCAACTCGGCGTAGCATTTGTACTTTTCCCATTTGATTTTCACCCTGTCGTTGTTGCCCGCGTAGTACTTCCAGAATTTTACGTACACCGGGTCCTGAAAGTCGGAAAATTTTCGTTCGTCAGATCTCTGAGGTCCGCAAGGCCCCAGTATAAATTAGACGACTTTTCGTCGTATGGTTTCATAAGTTTGAAAATTGTAAAAATGAACTGTAAATGTTGTAGTACAACATTTGCTCCAATTTGGATAAATTTTATCAAGCGGCTCCGTAAAAACGGAACTGGTTTTCGCGGAAGACTGACCTCTTCGTTTTTAAGTACGAGGTCGTTTTCCGGGTTGCCGTTGATGCCCCAACGGCACTTGGCCCTGACGAGATCCTCGACGGTGTTCAGTTTATCCGTGTACTTAGTTCGGGTGAGGACGGAGACGAGATTGCTGCAGTAGCCGATGGAGAGAAGCAGGGAGAAGAGCACCCAAGAGAGGACCATCGGCCGCATCGATCCGCGCACCTTCTCCGGGCTCGGGTAGTTAGTCTGGGCCAGCATCGTTATTACCTGATACAGTATGTACCATATCGACGGTTCGCCTGAAACCGTAGAACCAATAAAAGTTTACAGTACGAAAATATTCAGTATACAGTAAAAAAAAAATAACTATGGCCCGTAACCAGTTACTGTTGGCAATTTAAATTAGTTTCCAAATAAAGATGTACCCACTTGACTCTTTTCCCATTTTGATCCTGACCCTGAATACGACTTTGACCCCCAGAGTGGCGACGAGGGCGCATCCGGAGACGACCGTCCAGACCAGCCACTCGTAGGTTTTCACGATGGCGTACCACTGGAGCCCCATCACCTTTTCCCTGGGCACGATGAACCTGAGACAGTGGAGGTCCAGCGGGTAGGTGAAGTCGACAGCGTGGATGTCGTTGGTCGTCAACCAGATCTGGGCGAAGGCGACGTCGCCGACGCCGGCCGAGATGTCGAAGTGGATGCCCTCCAGCCAGGTGCCGTTCGGAAACCGAACCCCGTAACCGTTCGACGGCTGGAGGGTCCAGTTCAGTTTCATTCGGTGGGCCACCTCTTCGAAAAGGCTCATTTCCATCCCTTCCGACCATTCTGAAAACATCGTCGGTTTCTATATTTCAATGAAATATTATGTTACGGAAAAAATAAGACTCTTAGAGTCAATAAGTTATAAAATTCCTCATATAATTAATACAAACTGATATAATGAAAATAAATTCCCCTTTCCTTTATAATTCGGTGTTCGTGAAGAACTTTATCGAGCCAAAAGCTATACCTGGGCGGCCGTTCGGCAGGATACGACCAGTTTCCGCAAATATCGTGAGGTTGAATGTGCGAACGATCACGGGTTTCTTGAATATATCTTCGAAAGGCATTGGATTCAACTGCAAAGTAATGCAGATTTATCTACCGTACGAATTTCTTTCTAATTCATATCACATTTTAGTAAATCGTATTTTAGTCCTATTTACCACTTTATCAACCCATTCAGGGGTCATTTCAACAGCTTCCAGGGTCTTCACATCGACGTTGTACGACGTGTGGTTAGTGTGGCAGAAATACCACAAGTTCGAATGGAGAAACAGGCTGGGCTATAAAAGTGAAATTATAGATTTAAATGTTTTAATGACTTAAATTATGAGAGAAAAGGCAAGAGTCCAAGAGAAGTTTTGAGAATTTTTTTCTCTTTTATGACACATTCCAAAATCATAATTCCATAAGCAATTCCAGAAATGAGATTCGAGTGAAACAGCAATGGAGAGGCACTGATATAATAACTATAAAAAATTGTATGTTTTCAAAATTGTATCAGGAGTCAAATTGCCTGTTGAATAATGCGTATCTTTATGAATTAGATTGGAAATTTGGCCCAACATTTCCTGTAGCAAAGTTATTTTACTACGGTACCTGGACCTCAGAGTTCGGAAACTACCTCACGAAATCAAATATCCAATACATCACTCACAATATCACGTATAAGGGCCTGTAAAATTTTGATGTGTAGTGAGTATGCTTACAGGTTCTGGATATTCAGTTACATTGGGAAGTATGCCCGAGATGACGTAGAGTGGCCCTTCGTGTTTCCTGTAATCCTTGTCGAGGTCGGCCGGGGTATCGGTCAGCAGGAGCAGGTAACTGCCCGGCTTCACCTGACCAATGTCGCGGAACAGTTCGAAAGAGAGGTCGAACTCAAACAGCCAAAGAAGGGCCGCCGCTGAAAAATTCGAGTCGTCCCTGACGAGGGCCGTATGGCGGGTGTCCTTAAGGAAGCCGTTGACGACGGGCCCCAACGGGTTGGGCCCCCTCGGCGCCAAACCTCTCAGATCGAAACTGGCCACCGAGCCCAGAATTATTCCCAACAGTGGGATCTTACTCATTTTCGGCCCGCCACTGAGCCGAAGACTCGCGGCCGTCGGCCACCGCCCGTTCGATAATTCAAATATTCAAAAAAAAACCGTTCATGACGAATCGCGTTCATTCATCCTAGTTATTACCTCCCAATAGGGACGCCCCTAAGCCAAGTAATTATACCTTATTTTGTTTGTTGGATCTATATTCTGGTGGCCCTTGGCATTACTAACCCATTATAGGTTAAAATGGGTATTTTTAAAATACCTTGCCTCTGTATTTTCTATTGTAAACCTTCATTCATCATTTTTGTTATGTAACACCACTCCATGAAAATCCTGTTTTATCTAATTCACTGTAAAAGACTAATTTATATTTGTAAAATAAAAATACTACCAGTGTTTCAACATTTATTAAATCCTTTATTTAATTCCATTACATAGAATTTTTTTACATTATCGTAGGATTTCACAAACAGATTTCACAAAATATGTCACTAAGTTATAAACAAAATATGCACTATGGGAATATGTGTATGTGATATATTCTCTTTACTTGTAAGTGTAAAATACAAAAATTATTATTTGGACAATTACAATATTTAAATACTGACTCTATATCTATGAAAAAGTAAAAACATCCAAGTAACATATTATAATTATTAGAGGATAAATCTAAATACGTACAGAAAATATACCTTTCTTATTAATTAATACTTAACTTTATTTATATAATATGCACATAGAATATTCATTACAATTAACACTAATATAAATTTACACATCGGTAGATCAATAGTCACTTGTTTTAAAATGCAATGTAAATGTTTAAAATGTCCAAAAACTAACATACATTTTTTCCCAATGTGTATTTAAATATAGTCAATTTTTTTTAAGCCAACAAAATAATAACACTAACATGCTAACCATGTTAGGATTTTACACAACATATTTCGATATAATGCAACCAAAATTTCTCAATTTTCATTTGCATTCAACAATGCATTAATTGCTATCAGAGCCTGAACCCTTACCACCTGAAACAATACACATTATTAATCATTTCATATTATAAATAACTACATATCGTAATGTATATGTCCTTTAGTGTATTAAAGTTAAGTTTAAAACTTTATTAAAATTGTGATATCATACACTAATGCAATATTTAGCACTTGATAAATATACTAACCAGACCCCTCCTCATCACTTCCTGAAACTGATTTTCTTGTTTCTGGAGATGGAGATCTAAAATTAAACAAAATTTAATTCAAAACATGTAGAAATGTAATATACTATAATATAATATATAATATAATAGAAGAAGGCAAGTTTGTGTAATTTTACTACTCATCCATACCTGCTTGATGAACCTGATCTGCTTCTGGAGCCACTTCTGGAAATATAAGTTAAATATTTAATACAGTTGACATACTTTTAACTAAATTCACAATATTAATATTCTTATATTATGTAATATCTTATTTGCAGCATAGGAATAATACAGTACTGATATCATAATAATTACTAAAATAATAAAGAAAATTACGCCTACTAAAGGCATTGGAAAATATCTACCACTAATATACAAGTATATATTGAAATAAAATTCATTTATATAAATTTTACCTAGATCCTGATCTAGATCGCTGAGGAGAACCACTCTTTGACCTTGAACCACTCCTTGACCTATTAAGAGAATTTTCCATTGATGAACAATATTTAAAAACAATTATTTTTTAAAAGTTGAATGTAATAGTTTTAAACTATTTTTTAATGAAATTAATAGTTCTAGTCATAATATTAAAAAAATAACTCTAATGTTTTAAATAGTTGTTTCTACTAAAACATTAAACAAATCTGCTGCAATTTACTAATACCTACTGTACTTTAATTTAATTCATGACTACTATTTATAAATAAATTCATGTTATATTATTTTTTGTCATGTGAGATTTACCCATCTTACCTTGAACGAGATTTTCTTGATCCACTGGCTGATCTTGATCGAGATTTAGACCTACTTCTTGATTTGGATCTGCTTCTTGATTTGGATCTGCTTCTTGATTTGGATCTGCTTCTTGATTTAGACCTGCTTCTTGACTTAGATCTGCTTCTTGATTTAGACCTGCTTCTTGATTTAGATCTTGACTGACTTCGAGATCTTGAACCTGATCTGGATCTAGAACCCGATCTGGATCTGGATTTAGACCTGCTTCTTGATTTAGATCTTGACTGACTTCGAGATCTTGAACCTGATCTGGATCTAGAACCCGATCTGGATCTGGATCCAGACCTGGATCTGGACCCAGATCTTGACCTTGAACCTGACTTTGATCTTGAACCAGATCTGGACCTCGAACCTGACCTTGACCTTGAACCAGACCTGGATCTTGATCCTGACCTCGATCTTGACCCACTCTTGGATCTGGACCTACTCCTTGATCTTGAACCACTTCTTGACCTTGATCCACTCTTTGATCTGGATCTGGACCTTGACTTTTCAGATCCAGAAGATGCAATCCGCTTACGTCCACCTTTCCTTCCTCCACCTTCACTACCACTCTCACCACTAAATTACAAAAGGAAAAGAATTCAATAAACAATTAATGTAGATAAACCAATATAACATTTAATCCTTAGGGAACTAATTCTTGAAAAACCCTGAATGGTCCTATGGTTTTAATTTGTACCTCATGCAAAAAACACTGAAAGTTTCATGTCAGTACATCACTATATTGATTGCGTAAACATACAGGTAAAAACAAGGTGCACAGAATTATTACATACCCACTAGCAATTTTCAATTTATCACTGTCACTGTCAGATTCACTAGTTGATATGGTTTCCTTTGACACAATCTTCAATTTCTGCTTGGTGGTCAACCCTTCTTCCTTGATTCTCTTCTTACCGGCCTTACCCTTACCATCCTTCAAATAAAAAATTTAAGCACATATTTTTAATAATATACAGGTGACAATAAAATTAAACTTCCAATGTAAAAACTGGCAGTCATAGTGAACTAGTAATACATCTCTTTTAGAATTAATCAAATTCTTAAATTATAATTCTATAAATTTGCAGATCAGGATTAATTTAAAGAAATAAATAAGTTTCAAACCACAAGGAGTATTCTTTTAAACTGTCTCACCTTTCCAGCTTTACGAATCCTCTTGGCTTTTGGCCTATCACTACCACTTTCACTATCACCTCCACTTCGTTGGTGCTTCTTGTCACCCTTCTTTGATCTCTTTCCACCACCTCCTCGCTTCCTTTTCTCTCCACCATCCTTCCTAAAACAAAAAAAGTAATGGTAGTGTAAGAGTTGTAAGAGAATAGAATACCATATTAATATTTAGATACCAATAATATGAAATTCATTCAAAACCATTAGCAAGGTAAAAATAGATCTCACTTGTGTAAATAATATTAATAAATTATGACAATCTTATAGTGTATGTTCAATGGCTGGTACTATTCGACCGCCAATCTCAATACCCTGAGCTACTGAGGCTCCGGTTAAAATATTTTATCCAAATATGTTGTTAATTTAGAGCAGATCTACTGTGAAATTAATAAACTATGCTATGAATCATAATAGTAATTTAGCAGACAAAATAGGCTAAATGTGCAGATATTAATCATTAGTTGAATGGTATAATTGTTAAACACAAAAAAAACTGCATTCCATACCTTTTTCAAACTTTGATAATACATTTTTACAATTAATTCTTACAATGAATCATACAATATTATATTGATTTTAATAAGACAAATAAAATAAATTTAAATCATTATTATATTGGGTCCCATATAAAATGTAATAGAAATTGAGAAATATGATAACAAAAATGTATCTGCCAAACATTATCATACAACCCACCTCTTTGGTTGATCACTAGGGCTCCTTCCTTCAACATCACTTCCTGAATCACTGATAATATCATGTTTTTTACCTCGACCTTTCCCAGATTTCTTTTCCACTGGCATGTCTCCAAATAGTAAAGCACCTTTAGTTTTTTCTTTGTATTCCTGACGTTTCTTCAACATTTCTTCAATTTCAGCTTTAAGTTTTTCTTCTTGTGCTTTCTAAAAACCAAATGGATAAATTATAATTAGATTACGTTTATAATTTGAATTTAATATATCATAATACTTTTAGGCTATTGATTCTTCAAAAATTAATACATAAAAGTAAATTTACAGTTGTTTTTTATTTAATCTTATTATATTAATAAATCTAATTAAATTTGATGGACAAAAGTGGCACATTTTCATATGTAACAAATAAAAAAATGGTGGCACTTATTAATTAAATTCTGGAAGTCCATGATTCAATTTTTTACCTTAATTATTTACAATAAGAAATGATAAAAACAAAAGACAATACATTCAGAAAATAATATACCAACAATATATGTGGTATAAGTTATTCCTGAAAGTAAAGTTCTAATAAAGAAAATCTCACTGCATCATTTTTATCTCATTTTTAAGGAAATGATAATGTCAGTGAGTCACCACATGTGATAAACTTCACATACTGAGCATTTATGCAATTTCTATAGAGTAACAAATACAATTAACTTAAAGGGATTTCATGATGTAAGAATATATGTACAATAGTAAAGTACATACATCCTAACATCATCAGTTTTCAACTACATTAAGCTACCAAATCTACTAAATGGTTAAGAATGATATTTCATAACAAAACAATATAGTTCAAATATATTATATTGTATGTTTCAAATATCAAGATAAGTTATATATCATATGTTGATTTCATTATTTGTAATTATCACTGCTTCCAGGAATTAAATATAAATGTACCAAATATTGTCAGTTTCATTTAAATATAATAAAATTGAGTAATAAACAATTGTTAATGAAATAACATTGTTTTTAATTATAATAATTCATTTCAATTGTAATTGACACCTAAAGAGTAAGGAAAGAAGTACTTACAATATTACTTATGTTTTTGCCGTAGCTCTGAACATTTGAATAAATACATATAATACAGATGCAGTGAAAGTCAACAAAAATTAAGGGGTTAATTTGACAATAGTCGAAACCTTAAATAGGCAAATGTGCCCAAAGCCTGACTTCACACATTATCTGTAAACTATAAATGTACTTTTTACATCCAAAGTGCTCAATCTTATTTGTATGTACAATTTTTCCAATCAACTTAATACTAGGTATTACAATGGATTGTAAAATGCTACATTATTTCAAAATATGTTCACATATAGTTATGCCTTGCTCCATTAGTGTTCAAGTGTTTTATGTTGTCTCATTCATAAATGATTTCAATCAATATAGTGCACTATTCTCGGCATTTCTTTACAATCTAAAAACATGCCTGCCAGTTGTTCAAAGGATTACCCCAACATTGTAATTCAATTGGAAAGGTTTGGCTAACCATTCAGTACCTTTTTCCTTTCGTTTCTCTTCATAGTTGTTAAGCTTTGATTCCACTCATAAATTAGTATAGTTTTGTACGAAAAGTGTTTTTAAAGCATTAACACTGCTTGATTAAAATACATAAGAAACATTGAAAAATAATACTTCAAACATCCATTGCAAATAATTGATGCATTTAAACAAAAAGTTAAAGTGTTTAAATCCCATAAGTAAGAGGTATAAAAGTATTCACTCAATAAGGAGCAAAAGTCTAGCCTGTATAAGCACAACTCAAATTTTCACTAATCAGTGAAATCAATGATTAAATGATTAGATAGATTCCACTAGTTCCTCTGAAGCAGGAGGTTTTGAAATGTTTAACAACAAGTGCCCTCAGAGATAACCTATAATATGGGGGGATGAAACAGCTGACTGTTCCTGCATGAGAATTACACACACAATGACACTCATTTATTACTTCTTGCTAACCCAAACCACTATATTCTCTACCAACCATTTACCCACATTATTCATCACTACTGACAACTTACTAAAATAAAAATAAAAATATAAGTATGTTTTTCAATGGTAATGAACATAAAAAATTATGTGAAACATATCCTATAACACTTCTTGATGAAAGATATTGAACAATTTACATAATTATTAGTAACAAACAATAACAAATATTAAATACTCAAATATAAAAAAGAATTAAATTCTCTATTTGTATGTGTTATCCAAAACAAATATTATTACAGTCTGTTCTTATATAACTAACAATAAAAACATAGATGTATGTTTCTAGACCAAATGTAAGGTGAATGGCAAAGGGAGTAAACATTTGATGTCTGAAACAAGAAACTGTAAACTATAAATAGCATTGGTGACAACACTGCCTATTAAGTTGAAATATTATAAAATAATTTAAATAACTATATTGTGACAATACGTGAATATCATTTCAAATGACATACAAATACAGAATCACACAAACCTATTATAGGTGACTTAGAGAGGAACAATAAATGTACATTTACAAAAGGGATTCCCACATTCAATTGAACAATACTGAATCATATAAAAATCACTTATTTCAGCAATATTTACACTTCCTTGTATTTTACCTACCACAGATATTAATTTTAATACAAATTTTAGGACATGTTGATTAAATCAACTTCATCTTAATTAAATTGAGCTCACCATTATATTTTAGTGTACAAGATTATAAATCATAATGAAAACAATGAAGTTATATGAATGTAATGATTTTTCATTAGGCCATAAAAACATGGCAACAGATTTTACCTGGTGCTGCAACTGCCTGAGCCTGAACTCATTACGTTCCCTTTCCTGTTTCGCCCTAAGTTGCTTCTCCTCTTCATCCGCACGTCTGGCCCTGGCCACGTGATACTGAGCCTGAGACAACAGGTCACTGCACTGCCTTGCTTCAGCAGCAGCTGCACCCATGTCATATTTCATCCTGTCCCCGAACATTGACAAATATTGGAAGTACCTGTGAAATAATAACACTAATATAAATTACTGTTGCTCCTATAAATAAGGTTGTGACAAGCAAACTTGTTATTTTATTAATCTTTTTAAAATGTAATAACATTTGGTTTATGTTCAATTTTTTTTATTGTTCTATATATCATTCTAGATCAGCCGGAATTTTTTGTTCTTATCATTTTATTTCTTAGATTGTATTAAGTTTATACAGTTATAACAATTTAATAATAGTTTTAACTAATGGACCATAAAAAGCAGACTTAAATAATTACATTGCCCAACAGGACAAACAATAATTTGATTCCTAAAAATTATAAAAAATAATAAATAAAATGTCTCATACTTCTGAGACAATCCCAACTCATGCACAGCCTGCAATACTACATCTAAAGGAGACTTGTCATCCTTAAGTATCTGAGTTGCTAATTTTTGAAGTACAAGTGCGATGTTATACAATAAAACAGTGTCTTGTGGGGCCACCCTCCTTGCCTAGAAAATACAAGTGAATCAGAAAATAGGATCTACTATATAGAAATAATCATATATATATATATATATATATATATATATATATATATATATATATATATATATATATATATGTGTGTGTGTGTGTAAAAAAATCCTTTACCTTAAGCAAAACATTCTTGGCTTCCTTAAGTTTACCAGCCTTGTAACATGATCTTGCCAAATATAACATTATTTCAACATGGTGATGTTTGAAAAACTTTCGTAAACAGTTTTCATACTGGAACAAATTCAACAGATCACTCTCAACTAAAATTTACAATGATGTCATGGTTTGGGAAATTAAGAAAAATTGTTTATTAAAAGGTCAAACAGAATACTAAAACTACATAATCTTATGATTTAAATATTGAGTCCCAGAAACCAGTAGAAATGACATATTATAAATTTTAACTGGCATTTGTTTTACCATTTGAATAGCACTGACGAACTGCTTCTGCTCAACATAAATGTGTGCAATATTTAACCAAACATCACAAAAATCTGCAGTTGCCTCACGAACTTGTGCAAATATATCTCGTGCTTCATTGACAAAGCCCTTATGAGCCAGTACAGCTCCTGGAAAAATATTCAGTTTAGATACTTTACATTTAAATATTCAATGGTTGCTTTCTTAAACCTATAAGAGCTAAACAATTTTTGTTTAACTCCACTTCTCTTTGAAACAGAATTGACAGAAACAATTCTTCTATTGATACCTACAAGTAAACAATTTTAAAGACGTGATTAATTTATAGGAAAATATCACTGTACATTATTAAGCATAAATGTTTAAACATGACTAACTTTAACTAATTAATTATAACATTATCTATATATATCTAACCAATTCCATTAGTAGCCCAAATATTGCGGGGGTCTATGCGCAGTACTTTACTATACATTGATAAAGCCCTGTCCTGATGAACTTTCTCTTTCATTTTGTCCTTTGTGGGTTGATGCAATGTCTGAAGCCAAATATTGCCCAGAGCAATTTGGGAATAAGCATCAGTGGATGTTGCTGGACACTAAATTTTAAAAAATTAATGCATTTTTAGTGTTCACTATTCAGTAGTCACTGAGCTTCAATTATATTTGTAAATTAATAATAAAAAGTATTTATTTCATTAAAACATGTTAAACATTTCAACGAAACTTAAAGGCACCTTAAGAATACGCTCGAATTTCTTTTGGCCTGGTCCCCATTCTTGCTTAGCCAAGTGAAGATTACCAAGAAGTGACCAAGCATCAGGATGATCATTGTCTATTCTCATTGCTTCTTTAAACCAATCAGAAGCCTCATAAATCTGACCTTTGTCTCTGGCCATGCAACCTAATCTCAAATAGCCTGTAATTTTATAATTTCAATAATTTATATAGCAATTGAAAGTCATAATTAAACATCTTTAAGAGACTAAATTACAAGAACAAATATTTTCAATTTTATTAATGCTTTTCAATTAAATATTCAGCTCATACATAAATAATATATGTTCAATAAAGATCTTAATTTTAACCATAATATTTCAAATAACAAGCTTTTATAATGTACCACTTACAATCAACATAATTTGGATGCTCTCTCAATATATCCTTATAAAGTTTTTCAGCCCTATCAAACTGACACAATGCTTCACTTAATCTACCTAGATTATAGGTAGTAGTTACTGCTATCGAATTATAATATTGTGGATCATGTTCAGCTTCAGCTTTTGCTCTTGCCAATGACAATTCAAAATTACGTTTGGCTTCATCCAAATTATCTAACCTATAAATTGATATTATTAAACTTAGAATCATTAGAAATAATGATCAAATATTACACATTATAAACATACAAAATGAAATGAACATAATAAAATAACAGAGACAATAAAATAAAGCAAAAATGACCCCTTGATTAAAAAATTAATCATTATGTTATAATATGAAACCATTCCATTTAAGTGAATTGACAAATTCAGGTAGCATACCTATAATGAAGACATGCAACATTATTCAATATTTCAGGAGGTATCTCAGCATTAACTTTCTCAGTAAGGATTTTTGTAGCTGTCCCATAAGCCTGAAGTGAACCCTGCAGGTCTGATTGTTCCAATATTTGAGCCAATTCTATCCATGCTTCAACATCATCCGGAAATTGTTCTGTTACCTAAATATAAAAACATAATTTACATACAATTATTTATATCTGAATTTAACTCTACAACATATTGCAACAGCTAAGTGTAAAATAAGCTGTAATAACATGTTAATTTAAAAAACCTATGCATATCAGATCTGTTGTATGGGATAACAGAGAGACTTGTCATCAGACACATTTGTGCCTAAAATAGATAGTTGGGTTATAGAGGTGATATAGATAAATTTGATAATTGCTTGCACAGTGAATTTTAAAATGTCATACCTTCCTAAGGTGATTTTTTGCAATATCTCTCTTAGATTGGCTAGGGGAGCTAGCATAAAGTGAACCTAAAATTTTCATGGTTTCATAATTTCCTGACTGAGCCTTCAACACCTTTTCAAAACACTGAGCAGCCTGAAATATTGCATATAACAAGCATATTTTATACAATGCATTAAAGCCATACAGAAACTATAAAAGAAAAAATAATACACGGTAAATTATGTATATTAAATTTTACATACATTTTCTGTATCTCCTCTGTATATATACATCTGCCCTAAACCAAAGTGGGGGAGTACAAACATTGGTGGTGCAAACTGTATAGTTGCTTGGTAATAATACTGAAAAGCTTGATCATAATCACCCTTAAAAAAAATTAAGTTATTGGTTTCAAATTATGAATGTTATTATTTAACTACTTCAAATAAGTATCTATGGTCTCCTTCAAAATATAACAGAAATAAAAATATATCACCTGCACATGAAATGCTCTAGCCAGTTGATAACAACTTTCGGCTCGCATTGCTTCATTCTCAGTATTGTGGAAAGCATGCAGCGCCAAGTGTTGAACTTTATAATAGTCCTAAAAAATAAAAATTGTGTAAAGCATTTCCTCTAACAACCAGCAAATTACAGTAACCAAGTGCATTAGTAAGAACATTGTTTAGCTCAGAATAGTTAATTAATACACTTGAAAAACTGAATGTTATGAGTCCTAGACATTATAAAATATAAATGTTGCTATTGATTGATATGCCACTGCTTAATTTATTAACTAAGAGCATATATGTCATCAAACAATAGAGTTGTCAAGGAAAAAATTGCTTAAACACACTGATCTCCATATTCTACTTATATTGAGGAGTAAGCAGTAAAGTAATAAGCAATAAACATACATTTAAATTAAAATAGTAAAGCAATATCAAATTCACAACAAAAATAAGAAATCTAAAACCATTCATAATGAAAATTAGTAAACGTGGTACCAACCTTTTTGAAAAAGAAATGGTTGGCCAAGTGATTAAGCACCATGGGATTTGTAGAGTCAATTGTATATGCTCTAGACAACATCTGAACACCAGCTTTAATATCTTCTGGTTGTTGTTTGTTTAAACGCAAAATAGCCAATCCAACCAAGGCTCCAACACATTGAGGATCAAGTTCTAAAGCTCGTTCAAATGCAAGCCTTTGAACAAATTATAATAACCATCAATACAGAAATATATGTGTATTATATTCCATTCTTTCAAACAATGTAAAAGAAAAACTACTTAATAAACTAGAATCATACCTTGCTTTTTCTTGGTTACCAAGTTTCATAAAGCAATGTCCCATTCCCAGTCTAACAGCAGCAGGGCAATTGGGATTCGTGCGGAGTGCCTTTTTGTAGAATGCCAAAGCTCCACGGAAATCCTTAAACATCAATTTATAATTCATTCACACCTAATAATTATAATTGCGTGTTTTCAACTTATTTAAACATATAGTTTACCTTCTTATTATATGCTATGCAAGCCTTTCCAAGCAGTGATGGAATGTTGTTTGTCGATTGGTTCAATACAAAATTGAATTGGGCATCAGCCTGTTCCATTTTATCACCCTCAAGAAGGCAGAAATATGCTCGGCCCAATAAATGGTTCTAAAATAATGTTTGGATCTATAATTAGTACTGAGTTTTTAGACTAATTAAGTCAATTATAAAATGTAAAGTAATTAATTAATATTTTTCATAGGGTATAAAATAATCTTATTTTAATACCTGGTCATACATGATGATTTTATCTGCTGTCGTATACAGATCTGTTGCTTTTGCAAATAACTCTCTCTTCTTGTCTTTATTCTTTTCTCTGTTGGCTTGTTGCACGTAATAAGCGGCCAACATGTCCAGTGTTCGCATCTGGTCTTTTTCATAATCTTGGTAGTCAATATTGGCATCGGATCGAGATGCCTCCAACATTTTAAGGAATGCATCGATCTTACCTTGTTTATAATACTCCAGCTGAAAAAAGGATACACTTATTACTACTTCCATCTGGTTATAAATTTACTGTAGTGACAGGTACTGTTATTACACTTACTGCAAGTGCCACCCAAAGGTGAAGCTGTGCATTTTCTTGGCGAAGAATTCCAAGAACTTCATCTCCATCAGGTAGTTGGTCAAAATATAATTCTATGACCTAAAATGAGTAAAAGTATATTATAGCAAGTAACTAACTGACCAGAAGGCATGACTACACATAAATACTGTAATGATATAAACGTGATGACAATTATTTGAAGCCATTTCTTTTTTAATATGAAATTGTTTTCCGTGAAATATAATAATGGCATAACATTTCTGAGTTCAACACATAATAGTGAACAAAGTAATTTATAATAAACGTAGTTAGACTAATCCGTGCAGGTTATGTTACCTGAACATACGCAACATTCTTCCTTTATAACCATTATAACTCATAATACACTTTTTAAAAGCAATTACCCACCTCATCGGTATCTCGTAACGGGATTTCTATGCAGTTCGTCATTTTTGAGCAAGGTCCATGTGTTTACATAAATAACCAGCTACTGTAATAACACAACGCAAGCAGCAACCATTACTTTCAATCCGCAAAGCTTCCAGGAACGTGAACTTCCTTTTAGTAAACCATCATGAAATCCAACACTAAACAAAATTTTAATGTAAATTTTCGACAGTATAATCAGTAATCACTAACCCTTTCAGAAAGAATTATTGATGTCCCCGAACAGAACAGCACTCAATTCAGTTCCAGCCTATAGTAAGCGCGTAAGATTCTATTAGTATCTGTCACCATAAAGACTATATTTTCGGATAGAAACTTATTACATTATTTCATTAGTAATTAAAACCTTAAAAACTACGGTATGAAGCATTAACTATACCATATAATTACTACGACACAAATTAAAAAAATATATTTTAAACATAAGAAAAAGTGTAAAAAATATTAATAAAAAATTTACGTCAAAATAATCGGTAGGATTATATTAGAGTTATAATTTAATTAATTGCCCTCAAATATTGCCTACTATAATATATATTATAGGTACCTATTCCAAATAGAATTTTAAATTGATGACGTACTATTCTAGTACAAAATTATAGAATTTATTCTAGTAATACCTTAATCTATGAAAAATAACAAAGAAATCGAAACAATTTACAAGACATGACAACCACCTTTAAAGCACCTATTGATAATCTACATTCAATATACCGGACCCTTCGACGAGTTTCTCTAAGGGACCACATTTATTCAAACATTTATCAAAAGAAAAAAATTACGCGTCTAAGTCGGGTATTACTTTATTTATTATTAACATTATTTATAGGTAAGGAATCGAATTCATTATTTATTATGAATGATGTCACATAATTTCGGGAGGTGAATGAAACAAAGAAGCGGCCAACTAAATGGTATTCAACATTACTTAAAAAGAAAAACTTACGCTTTTCTAATTCTGGTAAATTTCCTCTTTCATGAGAACATCTAGATCTTTTTTTATTCACCTCCGAAATTATGTAACACAATGAATAATAAATAATAGTTTTTGGGATTTTGTTGTACTCCTTCTTTTTTTCTCTCAACTCGTAGGAGTAACCAGTATTTCAGTTAGTGAACAATTAAAATTTGCCAAATTTCAGCTGATGAGCCAAATTTAGTGATGAGTTAAAATTGGGAAAATTTGTCATTTTAGGTTCCTGGTTGTTTGAGAAGTTGGAGAATTAGTGATAAATAATTTTTGCATAACCTCAACTTCCTGTCAATCCAGAAAATAGGAGCATAAAGAAATTTAGGGGATTACAGCCCTTTAATCATTCAGAGGTGAAAAATCACAATACATTACTTTTTCCAAGTAATGTGAAGAATTCTGCCAAAACTTCAGTTTCAGGTATCAAGAGTACTTATTTTTAAAAGGTGGCACAGTAAGAAAAAGTTTGGAAACTAGTGCATTACATGTTAACTATCACAGTTATTAGAAATGATCTGTGTAATTATAATCAACCTGAAGCTTGCACTCAGTCACAAATTTGCCACATAATTTCAATTTATTTCATAATGGAGATTAGGCAATTGTGAAAAGTCCTGGACTCATTGATAAATACTTTTTATTTATATATTTAGAAAACATTATATTAATACACACAAAAATCTTTTTATTTATGGAAATAAATAAACATACACATATAACCATATCTATCAAACAGCTGGATATTGCTGCATAACTATAAGCTCATTTATAAATAATTTACTGTTAAAAATTGTACAAGTTATGAATATACGTCATGAACAATTCAAACATAAAAATCTGAATAATATTACAGTGTCACAAATTAAAAGTCAAGGTAACAGCACTGGTAAAATATAGCTATAAAATCGGTATAAAAGGTACTAAACACATAAATTATATGCTATACAATTAAAATGGCACAATTGCTTTCTCTAGAATAAAATATTACTGATTGGCTGTGTTCTGTTAAAACACATTAATTAAATCATAACATGAAATTATCCAAGACCAAATTATATTATAAATTCTCCTAAAGTATTTAAATTTTTAAATATTTATATTAATACATTAAATCACAGAAATGCAAGATGATAAGTAAGAGCGTTTGTTTGGAATAAAATACAATTAAAAGATATATAATTTGTACTAAACTAAGAAGGAAGTTGGTAAGAATACACCAATATTTTGTAATATAAGGGGACACTCATTTTTTAAACATTAAGGTGTTCAAGTGGAATGACCACCCATATATAAAAAAATATATATAGTGTTTTCTTATATCTCATTTGATTCATAATTCTAGTTTAAACATGAAAATACATTTCATTAAGTACATTTAGAAATTGTAAACTTATGGACACAGGAACATGAGTAAACAAATAATGACCTTCTCCTTATAACTATTTGGATATGATAGGAAGTTTAAATGAATGATATCTGAATTTATGGCTTTATATATTGCGAATTGAAATAGATAAAAATTCAGAAACCCTGTTGTTTCATGATTTCTTTAACCTTATTATAATAAGCTCATATATTCAGAATTCATTTAATTTATCCAACAAAGGTCATACATTTTATAATGTAATGACAAATTCCTTCAAATCATATTTTAGATAGTACTTTTCTAAACATAATATGCATAAAATTGCTTAAACAAATGAATGTTATTATATTTTAAATTAAGAATAATAAGTTTATGAACTGAAATTATCAAGAGGTAAACTTAACAATTATTTCTAACATAATTGTATGTTATTTTCTTATATTACAAAAGGATATGTCTAACATAAATTGTCTAATGTGGCACTTACATTATTGTAGAAAATACAAAATTACAAACATACTTATAAGAATACTGGTTAATTTACAAATAATATGACAATTGTATTTTCCTAAGTATTAACACCATTAAAATATCTAGAAACTTTCCTTTGTTTTAAATAGTGGAACGAAACCCCACACTGCAGCACCTATAACTAGGGACACTCCTAACCCATTGAAAATAGGTCCATAGCTATTTATTTGTTCAAACAGTACTCCACAGATTGGTGGTCCAACTAACTGTAACAAACCATTAACAAATAGAGATATTCCATATGAAGATGCTAACAATTCTTCTCCCAGCATGTCAACCATAATAACTGCTGTAATTCCAACATATGTTCCAGAAGCAAGTCCAAAAATTGCACAAAAAATGGCCACAGTGTTGTATGAACTGAAGAAAGGGAGAAATGCCAAAGACAATCCAGAAATTAGAAGTCCACCTACAAAATAAATCCTCTTGTCAATTTTAAGAAAATCAGACAGAGCTGACCCTCCTATTCGCCCAACTAAATCCAAACTGGCTACAATTGATAATAAGTATGATGCTTTGGATTTATCAAACCCAAGAGAGATAGCATACGCCGGTACAAGAATTGTGAAATTGGTATAACCAATAGCATTAGAAGCATTTGATATCAAAATTATAATGTAGACAGGATCTTTAAGTAATGACCATACGGAGAATGTGCCATTTAAATCGTCCTTTTTTTCTTTTGGTTTTTCTTGCTTTGGCTTTTTAAAAAGTCCAAACCAGTTGAAGCTCTTTTTGGTTGGCTTTACATTGAGGGTTGATGAAAATTCAGGATGTAATCCAACTAGTGTACTTCCATGAAATGCTGTGCTGACATATCTAAAAGAAGAGCTAGACATATTAGAGGCAACACTGAAGTTCCTGGTCATTTGAGTAGTACTGCCAATTCCCATGGGGCGAGCATAAGCACTTGTCTTGCGACTCAAGTGTCCTGTACTCCCAATACCCATTCCTCCTCCTCTCCCATAGGAGCAACTGCTAACTTTTCTTGTTAGTGGTCCCGCATCTAAACTCAGTGCTGACTTTCCAAAACTAGCTCCTGTGCTTATTTTTCTACTTCTTGAACCATTTTCTAAAAGAGGCTCTTTACATTCTGATTCAAGTTTAACTGTAGGTTTAACTGCTGGCACCATTACAACTGAATTACTATTTTTTCTTTCCTGATTCTCAGCTTTGGGAGTTACAAATTCTAATAACTTTTCCTCATTTTCACTTTCACTAGGACTGCAAAGTTTGATAACATCACAATCGCCATTTTTGTACTCCTTGATGACTCTCACAAGTTTCATGTGCTTCTGAACTGGTTCGTAGAGAAGAGCTCCCACCAAAACATTTAATGTTATCCCTCCCATTATGAGTACTGCTCCTCTGTGAACAAGAAAAAATATATTTATTTATTAACATTTTTGTAAACAGTTGACACTTTAAAGGTTTAGAGAAAGTTACCAGGCTAAAAGTATTAGGCTTGTAGACTCATTCTATGATTTTTAGCATTTGAATAATAATAATAATAAGTGATTAATGATTTCACCAACCTATACCCAAAATTCTCCAACAGATATCGGAGAAAAGGTGGCAGGATAATCGAGCCTATTGCACTTCCTGAAATTGCCAGTCCATTGGCCAAACCCCGATATTTAACAAAGTATGAAGTCACAATGAATATGCCAGGTGGGAATGAGAGTCCAGCTCCTGTCCCAACCAGAACTCCATAGCTGTAACAGGTAGAAAGTTACTGGCAAACTGTAAAAATATACATCAAGGTAACTGAACATGAATGACATTAATGAAATTTTTAGAGGTTATTTAGTTACAATTAATATGAAAATTTAAATTGAATTGAAACTGAAATTACAGTGTTTTAACAATGGAAGAAAATGAAACTCAAAATTTTGACTGCATTTATTATAGGTCTTTGAATATCAAACTTAGTTTTATTGACTTTAAATTAAAAAGTAATTTAGAAAACATTATATTTGTTATAATTAAAAGAATTCAGTTATAAATGTGAAATAAGCATATTTTTAGAAGGTAGTTCCTTAGGTAACTACTTTGCTGAAGAAACGAAACAACTCATTTAATTCATATGATATTTAGCTTGTACAGTATTTTCTTATCATATGTCTAACTTCATTGTGTAGGTTTCCTTTAGGGTGGACAATGACTAAATTATAAATAATTTTCTTTTATAAACCACTGTTCAATTAATGAAAAAAATAAATTTACAGTCATTACATTTTCTGCCAACTTCATCAATAAGCATCTCATTCAAAAACATTTTAAAGCAGGTTTTATAAGTTGTTAAGAGAACACATCTTCTGGAATCGCTTATTTTTCTATTTATTATTTAACTTTTAATAATATTTTTGTAATTTACATAAGGTGTGTAACCTGAAGTATAGGTAAGTGATGGAATTAGCAAAGTAGCTAAGTATCATGCCAGCTGAAGCAAACACTCCTCCCAGTAATGTAACTGTCCTGTACGAAAACTTAACAGACAGGTAACTGGCAAGAGGCCCTGTAAACAGAGTTAACAGCTTGCATTTCCGACATCTTGTACACCGGTCAAAATTGTTGACAATCTCTTTATCCAAAATTAAACATAAGAGGGACACCAAATAATTCTATTTTCTCACCATTACCACAATAATAATACAATAGTGATATGTTAGAGGCACTAATTTTCCATTTGATTGAGACTGTTTTTAAGCTTTTATTGTTTGCTTAAATTAAATAAATTAATTAGTAAACTCTTATCTAGAATCTGACTTATACATTTAATGTTCCTATTTCAATCCAATAATTAAAAACTTATTTCATTAGATTTTATATTTTATTTATTGTGAGATAACCTTTTATTAGATTAAATGCATTATAATAGTTCAAATGAAAAATTATTCCATATTTATTCCATAAAATATGGAATCCTTATATATACAAATGGTCAATATAAAGACATAATACCTTTCAATCATTCTGTGATCTGAAAGCTACATATTTTTAGATAGATAATTGTATTTAACTAATAGAAATCCATACATTTGTATTTCTAATATGGAGAAGCTGCACCTAATTTAGTAAATATGAACCTATAAATGTGCAATAGATGAAACAACGAAAAAATATGTTCCCTCATAATTATAACTTAATTATATCTTAATTTTAAGTATCCAAGACTACCTTAGGTATCATATTTAATTATACTTATGTTGATTTGTGTGATTTTGTTTAATGTTAAATTGAATCATGAACATATGTCATAAAGTAAAATGTTATAATAAACAAATACATAAATTAGGAAATGTATGATTGTCATCCCTCACATTTTTGGTCCATTGGTAGACCAGTTTCAGTATAATCCCAAAAACCCTTGCAGACCATATAATACTTGATAAAATACTTGAAAAAATCAAAATGAATATTCCAGACAAATTTAAAATGAGCAGATTCATTATTAAATTAAATAATTTTGGAATGTTATGAAATGACAGCTTATTTTTATTTATTCTTGAAATTAGTTAAGTAAAGATTAACAATACAGCATCATATTTATTGAAAAATAATTAATGCACCTCATTTGCCCAGAGAAAAACAATGCAACAAACACTTAAAATTCAGTAAACATAGTTTGATTTAAGAACTAATGTAATAATAAAATTATACTCATACTTTGTTACTAACCAGAAAATAGTTGACTTAAGCTGAAATTGATTTAACACAAATAAGTAGTAAACGAAATTCTTTAAAAAAAATATTCTCTGTGATATTAAATATAGTTGTGATTTATAACTATTATAATAATTTACAAATAATTAATTCATAAATAAGTAATTCATTTAATTAAATTGAATACATAGAACCACTACATTCTTCCTATTTTTAAATACAAGTAAGACAGTAAATCTGTTAAACATTATTAGGACTTATTTATTAGTAACTGTAATTAATTTAAAATTCATGATGTAATTCAAAATTAGAATCATTATAAGATATATATTGCTACTCTCGTATATTGAAAGTATTGAAATTTTTTACTTTTCAAAAGAGTGAATTTATTATATTTAATGTCATGATATTTAAATATTAAACAGGACAATTTTTAATTAGTAAGATTAAATTTATATCATAGAATAAAAGGATCTTACAATTTAATACTTAATTAATATACTTTTTTACATTAAATTTCAATCATTAAAATCACTTGCACTAAGTATGGAATAATACTGATGAAATAGCACTAAATTATGAAATGAGTCATTATATTTATATTTTTCTCAAATACTTGGGACCATTACTGTTTTAAACAGATACTTGTAAATAGATAATTTGTAGCATAAAGAAGGGTACATTTTTGCAAATAAAAAAGTAAAATTGCAATAATAACTAACCTAGGGAACAATACAGGAAGTAACAAAGTGCCGGAATCCAAGAGGCTGCAACAGGTGAGGCATTGAAAACCTCAAGGAACTCAACAAATAGGACTCCAAAAGACTTGATAGTTCCCGGTATGAGCATATTGACCAGCAGTGTGCCCCCCAGGACCAACCAACCCCAACCACCATCAGGAGGAACTTTTTCCCATTCATAATCTGAAACAGAACATTGGAACATTTTGAAATTATAAGATAATAATGTGCTAACAAAATATACACACACACACACACTTATTTAATTATTAAATTTCCATTTCTTCGTAGTAAATTTAAAAAAATATTATTTGTTAATAATATTGCAATCAGAGTATATACTGCATTATTCTGAAGCTCATTCTTTGATGGAACCTTTTGCTTCTAATAAAATATCTTGGAACTTAACAAGGATGAGTGCAAAAAAAACGAGTCTAAATGGGGTTAATGGACCCTTACCAGTTTTGTATAATTGAAGTGGGCTCGGTAATTAATAACAGGCGGGGACGGGTCAAACGTGAAATGTAACGCTACATGATAATGGTTGTATCTATGTCAAGAGAATTATAATTAAAGCGCAATGAGTAATATATCTTATTGTCAGCAATTGGGACAGCAACGCAGGAACCATTTGAAAAGAACAAAGGCGCCGACTGTAGTGTAAAACCTCATAATTTAATTTGTTCACAAGATAAATTATGATTGCAGAGAATGAACAATAACTGGAGCGGTTTTGGCTTTGGGTTTAGTGTTATTTCTGTGCACGGAATAAATTGAAGTGAAATGTTTTCAAATGATGGATCTTTGCCCAATTCAAAAGTGGAAACTTTCATCAAATTCAACAAGAGTTTCAATGTTTAAACCCACTTCCAACAAGTGTGTTGGAATTGGAATCAAACCAGAATTATACTGTCACTGCAACATTTTGAATGACAACGCAATGCTTACCCGTATCTGCAATTAGTTTATGGATATGAGCCACGACAATTAGAGCTCCTAAATTGTATTTACATTATAAGAATAACAGAAAACCGGGTATAAAACACTTATTCTCACTTTTCACGAATTGAATAACATAATTCATAAGGCATTGGCCTTAACAACTGGTTCTAACCTTTTCATTCTCAGGGTGGTAATCAGTTCGACTTAAACACTGTATAAGTAATGAAACTATTCGTAAAAACATTTATCTTATTTATTCTGTAGATGTGTCCGACTTAAGAACTAACGGTCTACGTCTAATTCCATTTACCACAAACAAATGATTAAAATTCTGATAAGGAGGTGTAATGTCACCGCCGAATCCTATCATCACCGGAAATGACTATACAAATGCGTCTCATTACTTTCTAGGGACTCTCTCTAGAAATCAGGACTAAGTATTTTGGTCAATGGAATCATTACATACTCGCTCTTTAAGAAGAGATCATTTAAAAAATGTAGTGTTCCCTGACTCACTGTATTTAATTAATCATAACGTTATAAGCAATAATAAGTAGATGCTTTATTTTTTCGGAATCTGTGTACCAACCTTGCTAATAGCTCATCATTTCTTTCGAGTAAGTAAAATGTAGACATTAGGTTCGAACAGAAAAATGGATAGTCATTTTATTTCCGACGAATTTTAATTCTGTGGGCCTCAAAATGCGGTAACGACGAAGGACAAGTAGATCGAAGCAAGAAACGCCGGCGACACGCAATCAAGCAATAGATTCAAATGCCGAGCACCGTTAACTGGCATTATCCTTCTAGGAGTTTATTCTTAATTCTGAAAATGTAGATCACGCTGTTAAGTTAGTTAAAAAAAAATTCGATTACAATGACGTTCGCAACGACCCGGATCTGTTTGGCCAAGGACGAGCACTAATGGACATCATAATCCGTTATTCAATTGACGCAAAGATTATTATGGAAACTGATAAGGAGTATATTTCATCCTCTGTTTCAATTAACTACACCGAGTACCGAGACCTTAACCTTTGATTTGCAAATTCCTAATACTCGATATACACAGTGAATTGTAAACTGTTCGATGATATACCAAACCCTTGCAGAACCCCTAACATGTATCTTAAATTATAATTTACAGACGTCGGCTACCGATGAAGTATCCCGTCCATATTGTAAATGTTATTAAGATGGTGTTTTGTCGTTTTTGAATACATATCATTACATTACTGTTCTTTGGGCTTCTGAATGATTGTTTTCTGTCAACCGAAAATAACATTGTGAACACATATTCGAGACTTCGTTGTTAGCATCATTGAAAGTTTTGCTTCAAAACTGTCAGGCGACTGGACTTAAAATTAATTAAGAATTTAAAAAATCTTCATCGTGGTCTCATTCTTGCCATTGATTTCCTAAAGAATCTTATTTAGGGCGGAGAGCTCCCATCCCCTAGATAGTCCCCCTGGGAAAAACATCCTTCCTGCGAATTTTCCGAGCGTGGGGCGTGGGGGGACGCGAACGCTCGAAATGGGGTCAATTATGATGCGTTTGGCCGGCCGGAGATCTGTAATAGGGGTCGGACTGTATAATCTAACAGGGCACGGGGCAACCCACGGTATCGATCACCGGGTGTTACTAGCCGAAGTAATGCAGTCTCTCCCACCCCCTCAGCTCTTATGGCAGCCCACGCTTTCATTTCCCTATTAATTGCACGCAAACCCGCCTTAGGGGGGCGACGGGGGACACCCCAAGAGCTCCATATTCGATATCCTCATGGATTTTAACTATCTCCTCGACGTTACAACGACAACATATTCCGGCTAAAATATTCCATTGGTCCGAGAATTAATTCAAAGCGCTTTTCTGAATATGTAAGAGGGGAAACTTCTCTCTCCCAGTGATTCTATTACAAGTTATAAATAAATTCTTAATTAAAATGGAAAAGAAGATCCAGCAGATTCAAGTGCAAATTAACGGAAGGTATATTAGATTGAAAACTTTAATATTCAGTTTCAATTAACTCCGTACGATCGAGCTTTATAACTAGAAAACTAAAATACAAAATTAATAGCATCTTTACGGTTCATTCATATATATGTATAATAAATCATACTGCTGAACGATACATGGCCCTGCACTATTAAAATGTGACGATAATCACGAAATAAGTTATCGGTTACAATGACAGTTTAATCTATGGACAGAAAGCACATCTTTTTATGAGTAAACATACTGCTCTCAAAATCAAATTTCATGTCTTATGTTTCGAGTGTCATCCATTGGTATATATGAATAATCTTCGGTGAAAATTATATTCGCTAATTTAGAATTCCACCGCACTCGTTTCATTCCGCTATCACTAGCGATGCTGTAGGTCAGAAGAAACAAAAGAATTATTTCTACCCACTAGGCTGGACAACTACAAGAGTTGAGTGGGAGCATCGGCTGAATTAAAGGTTTACGGACCTTTAGATAAACAGTATTTTTGAAAAGGCGAACCCTATCGAGCGGCAGCGTTGGCGATGGTGACTGTGGCGTAAACTGTAGGGTGCAGACAGTCGGGTGCCAGCCCGAGCTGCGGTTGCTAACCGGAGTGTTTCGACCTTGGCAAGGGACCAACAGCTTTCTGAAAGCGTCAGCGACAAATTATACACAGGAGATTGTTAATTTTCGCTCTGAGGTCACCGGTCCACTGATCGACGGCCAACAAATGACGTAACTTGAAAAAAAATAGACTATTCAGATTTATCCGCTCAATGGAAACTGAAATGGCGCACGAGAGGGTAACGGTCTCTTCGTAATTCCACCCGGCGAACTCTATATATTCTCGGGTTTTCATTTCTATGTGTATTAATATGTTAGTAAACAAAAGGTTACTTGGATTGACCATAAAAACTATTTCCAGTTAAAAGACGCGGCTCCTTAAACACCTTAAAATATTTTCGCCGTCTCCTAATTTGTAAAAAATATAATAATAAAAATTCATCTAAAAAATGATTTCCGTTATACTGATTATATATTTGACGGGTAAAAAATCATTGCACATTCACTTACATGTATAACATTTAATGTGAATAATTTTGATGGACATTTTCCACTAATTTATCTATACTTCCTTCAATATGGTTCATGAATGCTATTCTCATACAGGAATCCAATAGGAGTCCATTTCATTCATTTGTTTCGATATTCACGATTGCGAAAAACCTTTTCGCGAGCCTCATAAAAATTATCCTTCAATAATCGCGTCATTTCCTCGAGAAATTCGTCTCGTTCCTCGAAATGTCTTGGCAGTGCGCAAAGGTGCCACGTTCCTTTCCTAACTAAAAATAAAATTCCAATTAAGACGACAGTATCTTTCAAACGCTGCCGAGATTTATTTCTGGTGTTTGGGGTAGGCTAAATACAGCTTTCGGTTTTGCAGAAGCGAATGTTTCATATCACTAAGTGAAATAAAATATATATATTCTTTAAAAGAATATATAGTTTATTACCTCTATGACAAGGTAAAGGTTTCATTACGCATTAATTAGATTTATTCTAAGATAAGATATTCGGGAATACTCCGAAAATGTGGAAACAAAGGCGTCTCTGCCTTTTTCTAATCTGGCGGTGTCGCAAGCCACGTGTCTGGCAAGACACGAAGAATAAATCAAACGGATATTGAACCCGGTATTTATCGGCGAAATCAGGAAGAAGGCCTACCCTGAAATCCCTCTATCGAAGAAATTTCAAATTAAACGCAAGACAGAACAGACTCCTTTTTCATTTTTTGTTTCGGAAAAACAGGATCTCCAAAAGTGAAATGTAATTTTTCTTGTCGCAACCCAAATAAATTGTTTCTTACATGTTTTACGCAAAATATCTTACGGGAAATTGTACGTACGGATTTACCCTATCCCTGACGTTTCACGCCCACTAGGTTATAATATGTACATAATATTTAACATTGTTTAATTGTATGTCAGAATTTACACTTCTCGATTTTCCAATATTGTGTTTCACTCAAAACAGGTTTTTTTTCCAAATATTAACATTAAAGTAAATAAACTGAACCAACAGTTAGGGCTATTTTGATTGGGTAATATAAAACAAGTACGAATGCAATAAAAGCACCACGACGTTCACGAACAGCTGTGATTGAACGTCACGACCCGTAGCGGCCCGTCTCCGCTTTGAAAGAAACTCATCGAAATCGTTCGTGCAGCTTCAAAGTTAACAGACAGTTGGTGAGAACATCAGCAAACACAATGTGAATTGTTTTTAAGCGTTTATTTGCGTATTGGAAACCTATTGTTGAAATATTAATTAATTATTTTAATTAATTATTTCCTGTTATTATATTACTATATAGGATATATTATATCCTTTCGTTACTTACACGTTAGAATAAATATGTACACAGACGATATCCCCAAAACATGGGAATAGCTTCTGACCTCAAAACGAGACGTTATCATCAGAAGACTAGACTTATCTTATTCACGAAAATTATCAAGGAAATTTTCGTGTGAAAATGTCCGACCAGCAGTCGCAGTAAGTTGTAGAGTAAGTAAATTGAATTCATTAAACAAACATTAAACAAAATTAATATTAAAAATTTTACTACCACCGTTGCTATTTAAAACTCCTACATGAATCATACATTTTATTTTATTGATCGACGTAATTCAGGAACTGCATATATTGGCATTTATTCGTGTCGAATTGGTATTACATGAAGAATTTTTGAACCTGGACTCAAATTCTAATCATAGAATTATTTAATTAGGCAGGTGTTTGTAACGGAATATAAATAAGGACGCTGATATTTAACATTTATCTTTTACAATTTTCTTTCATACTGAAGGCCTGAAAATATTCTCGCTCGTTTTATTGGCTGCAGGATTCGCGATAGTCTGAATATCTAGAAAGGCCGCGCCATAATTCTCATTTTTTCGAATTATCTCTTCTCGATTTCAAAGCGACCTCATTTGAAAATATATTCCACACGTACCACTACAATGCTCTGTAATAAAAAAAACCCAGTAGTTCGGAACGAACATTTAAATTCCGTCCAACTCATACGTTTTTGTTTATCCATATTTGTTTTGTGTGTATTGACCTATAACGACAATATGCACAGATTTGATTTAGCAATCGTGATAATTACTAAACAGACTCTCAAATTACATTAGTTCAGGCACGCGTAAACATTGCTTTTAGTACGTAACTTGAGAAAAATTGGAAGGTAAATTATTGAGCGAGGGCGAGAAAACGAATCCGGCTTGGTACACATAAATCGTGTGACCGCTCGGGACAAACAGTTAAAATTCCATTTATATCGTTGAATACTGCGCACGTTTTGTCGGAAGGATTGGTAGCCGCGAGGCGATTTTTTCGATTAAACTGTTTACTCATTTCGTGTTGACACGAGCATTAAAAACGACGACACTGTTCTCACTACGCCCTACTAATAATCCGTCGATGATAGCGATCATCAAACAGAGCATCTTTTTTTTTCAATTCATGACCTATATTGAGTAACTGAGATACTGAGGAACCATCTGTATAAATATTTAGTTATGTAATACGTTAGAATTCGTGTATTTTCCCTGTCGCGTAATTTCCTCGTATAGTTGACTCGCAGTTTCTTTTTTTCGGATTCGACGAACCTTGTTTTCTGGAAAGATTATAAGATTACTGGGAACCCCGGACGAGGGGTACAATATTAAAGAATTTACGTTAATAATTATTTATTAATGAAAAACATCTGGGCAATATTATTTATTTTATTCCAGAAATTCGGCTCATAATTTCGTAGCACCACACTCAGTTGGAGTCACTTTTCGGTTCGTGTCTGGTTTGTGTTAGAAAGTCGTGTTCGGTACCAGTCCTTCAGTCCAGAAATCGATATTCGAGTCACGAACGTTTGGGGCTAAAGGAAAAAAGAAATACCACTGTTCAGGACCAGCATTAAATATAAGGTTAACAATACAATTATCTAAATTTTTTTTCGCAAATATTTTTGCCTGAACAAAAAAATTAGTGTCAATTATTTAATCCACTTGACTTCCTCAACAGTCCATCCACTTCAGTTCGGCTCTCGAATCGATTAGCTCGGCTTAAATTAAAACTTCATCAAAGGAAAGAATACTGAGTCGCTAAAATATTATACGACGCCAATCGCTGATTTAGTCCTGCGCAATTTTCGGTTCCCCGACATTTTCAGTAGGCACTGAGTAAAGGGCTGCCGACGAAGCAGCGTGTTAGAGTAGTAACTACTATGGGGAAATGGCGAAACCGGTCTAGCCTAAGGTCAGATAGGTGTGTTTGGACTATACAGGAACAGGGAGGACGGATTATTTCGTCGGCAGCAGGCAAGACGACGGCGCAGAGCCGTTACCATCGATGACTTTGAATGTATCCTGCGAGCAGTTATAAGGGCGGGATATTATGTCAGGGTCCAAGAACGGAACGGGAGACCGCAATAAGTGTTAGGGGAAGGATGCGGAGAGCCGTGGCCGGCAGTTGAGGTCCCGTCCCCGCGGCAGGACAAAAAAAGGAGCGGCCCGCGGCCCGATTGGAAGGAACTGCGTAATGGAACTTTCCTTTGAACTGGGCCCAGCACGAGAATTTCTATCCTGCTCCCATCTCCACGGTACTCCCTCGGCCAAATACAAAACTACAAATTACATATATTATTATTTCGTTAAATATATACTTTTGCTTATGCGTAGGTATAACAGGAGTAATATACCTTTCTCTATCGGGATTTCTATGTACATGTGATTTCATAATCGAGAAAATTATGTTACGACTATTTTACAATCACTCAATTCACCCAACTGATAACATTACCCTCAACAGGTAACTTGAGAAACTGGAATTTACTCGATCCTTACCTAAGTCCGCACTATTGTTACGCTTTGTGAAGTGATACCTGTTTACAAAGGTACCTGTATTCCTACAAACATTAATATCGTATTGTAATATTGATGAACAAAAAGGAATTATTACTACCAATAATGGTTGACACTGACCATAATTGTAAAACCGAAACCGGTCTATCTTATCGTGTCTCAGCTAACGATTGAGCTGTCAGCTTCCGTTACGTAAAGGGTTATATCCTACTTTGACGATTTCTTCATCCCATCCAGTTGGGAATCAACCTCCTTTTCCTTCAGAACTTTTACGACCTTCGGCTTTTTTGAAACTATATTTTCTGTTTCATTGGGGGAAAAGACACGCGTTTCTTTTGTGTGGTTTAACGGAACAAGGAGTGAAATGTGAATGCCGCGATATTGTAACCAATACGAAGAGTTTTAAACGACTGAGCAGAGCTCAATGCGGATGATGCGAAATGCTTAATTCAGTACTCTCATGTCCCAGTTCGTTATTCCCATTTTGGTGGGGAACAGGAAACGAACGCGCAGATCAGAAACCAATTGGCAAACGACGAACGGCGTCTCAAATGGAGTTCTGTGAAGCCGCGTTGGCAACCGGGAATCCCAGCGTAATTTTCCCAGGGATGTCATCAGACGTTTCAACCGTTTATTGTAAGCGAAAGTAAAAGTTGTTGGTAATTTTTTACTGTACGAACGTTCAGTTCGTGATGACGTGAACCTTCGAAATGTTAACTACTGAAATGATATTTTTTTTCGTAAGCTGCCGTAAGGTATTATTTCAGTGGGAAGTCATCGAAACCGGATCCAGAGCAGATAGCATTTACAGAGGCTGGAAACCTTCGGGCCAGCCTGCGACCATGTGACTCACTCCGAATTACTATAATCTTTGAGGTTGAAAAGAAAAAGGAAAACTTAAGGACAAACAAATCTGATATAAGATCTTTGCTAGCTCTCAAATTGGTTTTACCCTGTTTCTGCCAAATGGCATTAGGTCGACATTTAGCTGAACCCGTTAATTGAGTACGATTCCATATTCGTTTCAAACATTAAAAAAGTCACTATTATCTAAAAAAATATTATTTCATGTTAACCCTCACGCTGCAGACCGCCCATCTCTTAATGCGGTTTTGATGAAATTCACGTGTGAAGAACGAATTTTTTTCCCTGTCAAATATTTTGTTTATACAACCAATTTCCAGAACTCAATTCATTTTTGTATTTACATAATGAAACGTAAATGCTTTCACCAAATATCAAATCAACATGTTGAAGACGATCTACTTTTCGTTAATTAAAACCAATTGATTATATTTCGAAAATGTATATTTCATAAAAACTCATCCTCTGTTTGAACAGTAATCGAGTGTTTACTACGCGGTCCCAATCTCGACGCGACAATTTTAATTTTAAAATATACGTCACAAAGAAATTCATCTTTCTGCCTCGACGGCTTAATTTTGACAAGCAGGAGAATGGGATTAAGTTTAATTAAAACAAAAATCAAATATGTTTTCGAGAAACATTCTTGAGCAGGCTACATTGTGGTTGAAGGTAGGGTAACAATCTTACTTGTCTGATGAAAAGAATAATTTAATGCCATTTTTTTAATGGTACTTTAACAAAGATAAATACACCCACACTATACATATTCTGAAATAATTATTTCTTTTATTTTAAAACGTCGATAGAAATAACGTGACCGCAACAGGTTCAAGTCTAAAAATAACCAAGCCTTATTAACATCGTTATGGAACGTCACCGTTTTTATTAGCGCCCAGTTATATATGTAAAGTGTTCCCACGAAGATCGCTAAAAGGATAACCGCTAAGAAAGCAGACTGCAAATGGCTTTCCTCCGCAAGTTGAAAATAATATTCACTCTCTAACATCACATTACTTTCACAAATGTATCCTACACATGAGTTAAGTGCCTAGAATTTCGTCATTATATCTGTTGATATATGGTTATTATCAATGCGTATTGTCATCATTATTTAGAATGGTCGTATGTTTTTTAATAATAAAAGCGCAATGTTCCAGAGGTTCTGACTTTCTTCGTAAGTTCCATCAATATCTTTAATATTTATTCTGTTACGATGTGGACTGAACCGTTCTATCAGATAGCACAAGAATATTTTTCAAATAAGCCGTCCCCTTTGAAAATTAATTTCAACCGCAAACAAGTTTATACCGTCCATTAGGATATTTATGTGGAAGTTGGCCAAATTTAGACATATCGCGTTCATTTTTATCCGTCCTGATTATTTTTTTCGCCCCTACATTCAGCCGAGCTTCCCACCGTCGTCTGTTCCTCATGATTTACTATTATACCACCGGGAGTTAGAGTAGAGTGAGAAGCGTTAATGTATCAGAGAAGACACATCTTGTGTGGGCGGTATTCCGAATTCTCGCAGCTAAACTATGCGAGCTAAACTACAACACTTGGGCTGCAGGGTAACATTTAACACAAAAGTGCAATATATTTATATGAAGTATAAAAATATACTGTTTCCCTTGAAACAGCCTCCGAACAATCGGATAACAATTCAGTGGTACTTAATTTGCAATTTTAAAAGAACTGGAATAGATTAGTATAAAAAGAAACTAAAGGGACAGCTAGAGTTGAGAAAGTTTTCGATTAGTCACCGGTATAAGCGGTTGAAGTTGAATCTCGAGCCTTTTACCGCAAATATTCGCTAACGACGTTCCGGCGGGGCCGTGCTAACGGGAGACCACGACTCAACGATTCGAAACATTTTCCTACAAATAATCGACGACTTACAACCGCGATAGCCCAACTTTTTTTTTCAAACCGGCTATAGCTGTTCATTTTTCATTACTTTTATATAGAAAAATTCATATATACGAGGTATTCGAAAATGTTTGATATTTTTTAAGAAATTTTAATTTATAATGGTTTATATTACTTCATGTCACTTGAGTGAACGCTCCAATTATCCTAGTACATTAATATAGCGCTCAACTATAATTTCTCATTATACCTGGCCTTATCTTCGTGTTGATAACTTCCTCGTTTTGCGGTCAAAATTTTTTCCTTATTCTCAACTAGCGAGCCCGACAATAATAAAATGATAGTAAGAAGCTCGGTATAAATATATTTCTTGTTCTCGAAGCAGTCTCAACGTTTTATAGCCCGCCCTAACGGAGGGACCACTAACGCTGGCCCCTCGATCTCGGCCCTACCAATTTCCAACGGTAAATCGTTAAAACGAAACCCTTTCACGAAGAATAGGCGACCATTCCCCGTTACGGCCCGGAGCATTGATTATGCCCCAGAGCTTTTGTCCTCCAACAAACTGCGAGCCGACTGAATAAGAAGAGCACGTCTGCCAAACAAACTGGCCGGATCTTAAGATGAAATGTAATTATTCAACACTATATAAATAAAAGACCGCAATCGTGATTCACAAATAATAAACTGATACGTCATGTCGTAAAGAAAATTTGAAAATCCTGACAATTCTAATGAATAAAATCTTACAATTCAATATCATTAGCAATTTCTCCAAACGCCTGGGATTTGAACAACTACCTATAAAATATTTGAAGCTTTAAAATACTAATTTAAGATACCAATTTGGAATGGCATTAATCTTTCTATACTCTCATTCCGCTAAAATTAAATAATAAAATTACTAAACCCTGACAAGTTTTCTCGAAAAATGTGAAACCGGGAGGGATAGTTACAACGCCGTGGACTAAATATGACGCTCTAAATCGGGTTCAATATTGGTATCATTGGTGTGCGTAATTCCCGTCGTTTATCATCGGCACATAAATCCCGTCAGGAGAGTCATGCGTTCCCGATAACGCCCTCCGGAAAACCTCCGAGGGGGGAAATAATCGCGTCTTATCTTCGAACGTGACGGAATTCTACATTGCGGCAGAAGTTGTTCTAGAATTATTGTAGGGAGCTGAGTATTATTCCAAACCCTGTTGTATTGATGTCTCTCAACTGATTCATGCTTTTGTTTTTACAATTATAAGCCCGATAATAAAACAGTTGTTATAAACTATGATTCAATACAGGAAAACATCCATCTCGTACCGTCGCGCTATTCCCCACATCTCTCATTACCCGGAGTTCAATTTATCTTTTTCAAGAGTACGCTATTTTTCGTCCCATTTTCCGCTAGGCGAGTGTGTTGTGGGAGAGAGCTCCGGAAAGTAGTAAAGAACAGGCTTTAATGATTGATGTGTTTTTCCGACCGGGCGAAATGGATATATCGTGAAGTTTTGAGGTCACGTGGCCAGAGCGGATTCCTCCACTGAATTTATTTCGCCTCGGGACCCACCCGAGACGAATAACAGGCGGCCCTGTCCTCGTAATTAATGTAAAGTTTATCTTGCCAACAGTCGTCCGTTTTTTTTCCAGAGATTAGATCACGAAAATTAGTTTTGAATTTTCCGTCGGACATCGGACGTCAGATCCTTAAATGAAAATTCGAATATATTAACTGCAATCAGCCGAGGTGATAATTCATGATTGATTATGATGATCAGTGCACGACTGGTATTGGAAAATTAATTAAGCTGGAGTATATTTCGAGGAAATAATTCCCATTGCAGTAAGAAAATTGCAAACCTCCTTTCCCTGTTCGCCAGTCCATCATTATGGCCGACGATGACTTGTACAAAATACATAATTATCTGACCGTTACTTTCCACGGACTTTCGCCAAGTGTTAAATCTCTTAAAACAAAGGCGGGTTTTATTAACGCCATTTCGAATTACCGTGTTTATTAGCGCCCAGTTACACACTAAGGCGGTTACAGCCAGTCAAGCTGCCTGCAAATGACTTTAGGCGGTGAGTCGACAATATTATATTTTATGGTTAATATTTATTCAGAATTCGTCTACACAAAAAGTGCTCCGTCATTACAACAAACAAAATGTGTACACTCCAATGGTATATTAGTTGATATGGCTATCATTAATATTTAGTTTGTCCCTTCAAGGTGGAGTTGTACAAACAGATAAGACACAAATACGTTTAAAAAAAGGAGGCTGCACTTCCTTAAATAAATTTCGAGGCTGAAGTCAGATAAGCGCGACTATATCCCGGAGGATTTGTTGTTCTCACACCTGTCCCGGATATCATTCGTGCTTACTTAGTCGCCTTTTTCTAAAAATGTTTTCGAAGGTTTTTCAAACGTTTTTCAGATATGATTTCTTTCAAAACCAATGGCATATTGCGGATGTTCAGCCAGATTTACAAATACAAAATTAACCCTTTCGGCTTTTCGCCATCACCAGTTGTGTACGATGTACGCCTAAAACTTCCTTAAAACCTTGCGATGGAATCGATAGGCTTATAGTACCAAATAACTTCTCAGCCACCAAACTGGCGGAGATAATTTCATTCAATATCAATAAGAGCGTATTCATTTTTGTCGTAACGCTGAATTCCCACGGAATTTAGCCCAGGGCGAGTTGTATTAAGGGACAGTGTAAAATTAGATTAGGAAATAAATAGAAAGCGTTAAAGAAATAAGACGCGTGGCCCAAATTGTTGGAAAACCGGGCAACGCCGCGACGCAACTTGTTCTCGCAGTGTTACAACGGCGGTTAATAAATTGTAAAGGCCCGCTTGTGAAAGCAGGAGCTCTTTCGCGAATTTACGTCCGGCCGTGCAAATCGGCCCCCAATGAGCGAGGGCTGACGTAATGCGCGGATCGACGGGCGCGACTGAACTAGATTTGAGCCCACTACGGTTGCGAAACTTCCAAGGGCCACAATGAAATTCGGGTGGGATGAAAGCCAACCCAGACTGTCCCGACTGCGACGTATCACCGTTACAACCAATTATAAATCTTCCCCCACTTCAATTACAAGTGGTACACTCTCGTCTTGTATGCATTTTGCGCCTATTGAAGTTTCCAATTGACGAGCGTATTCTTTTAAAACGGGCAATGCCAATTCGACCGCCAGACTAAATAGGTAGAAAATAGGAGTCCTGTCTCGTGAAAAAACGTCCTTTTTTAATGGAAAATATGCCGTTTTTCGGCACAATTTAAAAAATAATAGAACATTTAAAATAGTTTTATAATCAACCCCAAATTTTGATTGAGGAATAGGAAATTCCGGATATTGTTAAGAAAAATATTTCATTGGTACATATTTTTCAGTCCTCCCGTTTTTTAACAATATTCTTATCCCCACCAAACGGCAGGCCACTACCTTGGGCTCTGTATAAACAAACGAGTCACGTGGAATCCTCATACCCATCTGAAAAGAGTATATTTAAACCACTATTTCGGACTGTTGATTACGGGAATCCACCGAGACATCCAACGCCGCTGGCATCCAGATTCCAATCGAAAGTCCTTCGACATCCAATGGCCTAATGGTCACGATGACCATGGAAATTTCAATTAAAGAAAACCAAGGCGGCGACGACAGGCATAATTTTTCGTTTCGTCGCCCACGGCAGCTTCGAGTTTTGCAGGGAACAACGTTTTAGCAGAGCGGAAGCTGGAAAAATCTTGACCCAGAAAAAAAAATGCGTAAGGACGCCGGGTTTCTGCCTCGTCAGTTCTTCCCTCGGGCGGAAAAACCCTGATCCATGATTAATCCGATACAAACGTCGACGGTCCACTGATTGGATATTGGTGAACCGACGCGTGACTTCCACGATACTCGATATCATGACGGAGAAACTCTGCACGGTATTTATTCATTTCAAACGAACATGATGAACAGGAAACTTTGTGTGATAAAAAATAATTACCAAAAAAAAGGTAATTAGCATTCATCGCAAGGTAAATAGATTCTCAGCTATGAATTCTAATCATCAACGATAAATTGAATTATTTTCAACTTTCATTTTTATTTTAAAAGCGTTATTATTAAATACAATTTATGACTATCAAATAAAATGAGATTATTCCATGTTCTTGGTAATTATCTGCCCACTGAGAATAAATATTGCAAAGCTGCAATATAAAATAAAATAAAACCACGCCATGAATTTCTTGTCCTTGAGTAAATAAAATTTCATGAGGTATTATTAAAAGAGGATTTCAGCTGGTCAAGGATACGTCAATGGAAATGTCAGGGAAAGGTCATATCAGGCCGTAAATTTGTCCGTACACGAGGCATGATTTTCCACGTTTTATAGCTGTTTGAAATATAACTAATTTATATACTGATTCAACTGAGAAGGGCGAATGATACAGACAATTTCAATTTTTTTCTCCGCTAGTTACTAACGAGTAAATAAAATTTGTTCGAGTTAAGAGGAAATAAGTTTTATTTTTTACCGACTTTAATTGAAGGCTCGATTTAATTTTAAGACTAAGATTTTTTTTCAATGAAATGAATATTGTAATTGAACTTTTTAGTGCATGATTCACTAATCTGTTACTCATAGTTCACATAAACAATAGCTACATTGCGGTAAAGATAAACCTGTAAAAGGAAGTCTAAGTTAGGGATTACATTTTTGATCTGGTGCAAACTGGCTGAAAGGCGTAGATGTGACGAGCCTTCGCATTTTCCGGGTCGAGAAACCGCGAGAATTTCAAACTGGGACAATCCAGCAATTGAAGCTCATCAATTATCTCATAATTGTCATATCTCGTTGACATTCGACACATTGACTCTCATTTGTTAATTGGGAGACTGTAAATTTCATGAAAATTGGACGAAACGTGCCGCCTTCCTAACACTGGCAGAGACGATAAAATCCTCCAAATTCATTTTTAATACCCACTCCAATCCACTATATGTTGGGCCCTTGTAGCCAAAAAGGTTATCGCAGGTTATTACAGGTAATTATCTGCACAAATTTATAACCACTTCATTCGACTGAAGATTTCGAGTCCTTAATTAAGTAATTTTACCAATATAACATCTGTAATCTCAAAATAATTTGGCAATCAATAAACTTCAAGTGGGCCAAACCGCTGTCTGCGTTACACAACTCTGCAGAGAGCCTACCTCAGACTTTTTCGTAAATATCATAAACAAAACAAAAATTTTTAAGTTATTAGTATTGTCTTAATTCAAAATTTCCATACAATTATTAGACTGGGTCGACATTAGGACGGAGCTTCCAGTTGAAATTCCGAAACATCGGATTTTGTTTGAGTCATTTCGAATGTGTTGTGACCACACTAATTAATTTATTGGCATTTGCAGAAACGAACGGTGCACACTGTGGTCGAAAGGATAAAGGATATCATCGCCAATTTATGAAAGAAAAAATTACTTTTCCAAATCATTTGTTGGGCAGCTTCCAATGCGATGAATTGGGTTGGTTTGCTCAGTGGCAGACGGGCGAGGGGAGCAATATAACGGCTAGTCAGCTCCAATGTTGTCCTTTCTTATCGAGGTCTGTCAATATTTGACTTTGGGCGAGACAGGGCTTAAAGGCTAAGATTGTTTCAGCGGCTTGCCCAATTAAGTGTTCTTTCGTGCATCTATTGGAAATTAAAATATTAATTTATATTGTAAATATAATACTGTATAAAGAACGGAGGGGACAACGGGTACTGATTTAGGAAATACTAATTGTACGATTAACGGCTCTATATATTTCTTCCATTATTTTTCATCTTCAATAATTAATACATACGCCCAACATGCGTCCATTCATACATGGACTACCTCATTATCTAAACATAACAAAAATTCTATTTATGTTTTGGGCTTAAATTAGCCAATGAATGGAAAAATAAAAATACTTCGTGCATTAACAATTCAATCCCGTAAATTGGGTCGGTACCAGTAACAAAGACCAGTGTTGCTCGATTTGTCTTCCTTTATTTATAGCAGGACAACTCATAGCCAGACGGTTTATTTTAGAATCGGATACCAATATCGTCAAAACCAATCGTTAAATGACAGTTATTATAAAGAGGAAAAAAAATAACAGTTTAGATATAAATTAAATAAGTTCTGGATACCCCTTGATAGGTACACTTTTTGAGACGGTTTCTCATTTTTAAAAGATCAAATATAGTTTTTGAGAGTTGCAATGGAGTCCGCTGAGGCAGTTTTCATACACATGGAAAAAACGGAATAGCAGGGGGTCTACCCCTGCCGAACGATGAATTACGCGATACATCCTGCCGGAAGTTAGTGCTAGTTTTTGTTGTTACAGAAACTGAAAACCTAATTAGTACTAATCTCGATCCGAACGTATTATTTCAACTGCGGCAAGGTCAACCATTCTTCAAGGTAAATAACGCTTTCGTGATCGAGACCGTGATTACAATAAAATGAGAAACCGGCGCCATTTGGGAGCGGAAATGGCCCTGGGCAATTCTCACCGCATTTCGGACCGGTGATGGCCCTGTCACGCTCAACGGCCAATGCTTTTTCCGCCTCCCATTTTCCCCCTCCAGAAAGGATTCGATCCGAACCCGAAGAGAGTGGTATTCCACAGTCAAGGAGTTCGCCTTTCTGAAAAACAAAAACGACTTCCGAGAACTTAGCGGCCGCTGTCGGGAAAAACATTTTACCAACGATTTACCGCTTTTTGTTTTTAATCATCAACATCATTCCTCATAAGTTAAGAGCGAAAAACATCTACACTGTTTTCTGGCTGAAACCAGACAGAGTTTGATAATTTTATGTCAACGGCCCAATTAATTCAAGGAGAGGACGGCGTGAATTTTTGTTTTTCCAATTTTGAACGAAGTGGCAGACGACCGAGTAAGAGTGGCTCGAGTGTTTCCACGTGCATTAAAAACTGAATACTCTTCTGAAGACCGATAAGTTCAACATAACCGATCATTTAGGAGCACACCACTCGAATGAGAATCGTCCGATTGTGAAAGTAACGACGCGTGACTCATAGCATCATCGACCTCAAAACCAGCGCCAAGGAGAAACCGTTCGGACGAACGTTCACTGTTAATTTTTACAAGGATCAAATTAATAAATATTTACACGTCTCGGGCAATTGTCTTGCGACAATGCTGCGAATAGAGTTTTGATTCTGATAACAAAATGAAACGAAAACATGCGACCATATTGTATTTGCTCAGATAATACTGATTATGCCAGTTGCTACAATAACGGTTCCGTTATCGTGAAATATGGGCCTGTTCAAAGGAATATTTCCACCCAAAATAAAATAATTTTTGTTTTATCAGGAAGACAACTGAAGTGTACATCAGTATTATTTAATCCAAGAAGAAATAAATATTTACAAATTAATTTGTTTGTCTTTAGACAAACCTCTAAAATCAAACCAGAGCTCTAAAAAGCGCGCCATTGGTCTTGGAAATAAAACCTGAAGCAATTTCCTTCAGAACCGGTTAACAGGAGAGATAGAAGAGATAACTTCCAGACTGGAATAATCAGAAAATCGGACACAGAGTCGATAGGACTGGAAGTCTGTTTACTAGCCCAGCCGCTATTTAAGGGAAGAAATAGAGTTGGCAGATGGTCCGGCCTATTCCCGTCTATCGAATCCCACCTTTTGAGCGCTCTTGTACTGTTTCAACAGTAAAACTGCACCTAAACATGCTCTATGTCCGTACATATTTCCCGCGCATATAAATACCCGTTTTATATATAACTTTCAATTTCGCGGCCAATGGAAAATTCCTGATACACAGGAAACTCTACACACTATCTGAAGTCCAGATACAAATAGATAAAAACATACTATCGGCAGATTAAAGGGAGAAAAATGTGCTAACTGATATATATTTAGTGACCGTAATTTTATAATAAGTTCCGCTTTTTTATCTTTTGTATGCTTATTCTCTGTTGTATTTCGAAATATTTAATTATGATTTATTCCTAAGACAGTAGAGTGAATTCAGTTACAGTCATTTGAATGAAACTGTATATAGAAATGGCGTTCATCAATGTGAATTGTATTTGTAATTTGAACAGGGACTCTACATTTACATCCGTAATTCACATTAGATTTGAAAGTAAAAAAAAAATAATCACAATTCTTCGAATAATAGGCCATTCTTGCAATTAAAGAACAGCTGTGCAGCACCTGCCCCTCACTAACCTTGAGCAAGTGAGCGTAATTTCCAGTGAATTACATCACTTTCTTTGAACACTTGCGGTCGTAGATAAATAAACGTCCTTCCCCACAAATCCTTGTTCGGAACCGCCAAGATACAGTTCGACTTTCTAAACCGCGACGAATGAAAAAATGTAAAAAAAAGGAAATTGTTAATATATATAACGTATCCAGAACCTGGATAGACGTTACTGCCAGACTGCCAGAAATGTATCTATTCACTTCAAAATTTGTTTTGGCATATGAATTTTCATCGGACGTTGTTCCAGTAGATAATAAAATAAATATTACACATGAATTACATTACGTTCAATGAAATCGAACATCGCTTCGAAAGTAATGATCCTACTCTATTGGTACGGATGAGACTGAACTGTGACGTAATAGTGAGGCCCGACCTAATACCATAGATAATATTATCTCGAGCGATTGGCTTTCAATTATTCCGGATTATGCATGACCAATTCATCTTTGTCATCCGATCTGGGTCAGCTGTCAAAAAAGAGTAATGAGTTTGGGTAATAATCGTTAATTAGAATGCAATAAAAATAACAATACTAAATCCATAATATTATAGTAGAACGTTCGGGACGTCTGCTAATTGATTTGTTAACAAATGGACTGTTTAAAACATCTTGATTGAAAATCTGCCTACTGCATCTTGTTTTAGTTTCGTCATGACTTACTCGTGACGTAAGGATGACGTCAAATTTATGTCACGGGTGATGCCAACGGAGACGTCGGAAAGACGTCATGAGTTTTGAAGAGTGGGGGCATCTTACCACGCAATAGGAGAAACCGCGTATTGGCGCCCGTTATTATAATATATTACGAGATTTTCTTACGGAAAGGGAAATAATTGATTAAAATTAATTTTACCCGAAAATCATTAAAGTTTATCAACTACCGATTGAATTACTAGTTTAGTAGAACTATAACTGGATGATTTCTGACAACCCTGTCAGTACGTAAATTGAGGTAAGACAGTCTAACTGCCTTACTGTCTTATTCGTTAATAAAATCATATTCAAAAGCAGCGTAACAACAGCAGACTTGAAGAAGGTTTCTTACAATTTAATAAATTAAAATGGCTTCTTCGAAAAACAACACAGTTATCTCATCAACAGTAAACACAGACGGTTAATGCTTTTACTCTGAGATGACACAACACTGAATCTGAAAAAGTTCCATGTTATTACAGTTATAGGTGGACTTTTGTTAACAGACTAAAAATTCGGGATAATTAATAAGTCCGCGACAGTAAAAAATACGACTGCGTACAGAATAATAACGTGATAAATGTATTACCGCAGTGGAAGGGAGAGTTAACCGACTTTCGCTGGGCCATTGTCCCGAAAACTGGGCGCCCTATAAAAACGTGGAAAAACATATATTTATGGTCCCTAAAACACGAACTCCTTTCTGGCTAGTAAACAGGGAAATAAACTTCGAGGCAGTGTTTTTTTCATTCTCTTGCCTTGGTGTAAGTGAAAGTTTTGCTTTCAATACTTCCTGGCAGTGACTGGAAGAAAGACAAACAACTCGAACACTCCGGCTGAGCGTTTTCCACTGTCTGTAATCTTATAAAAACCATGCGACTAACCTTCGCAGAGACCCGTCATTTCAGACACGTGGCTACAATTTATTAACTGGTGATTTATTTCACACTCGGAGGTACAATGCGCTGCACCGTGACCGATAAGAGGTTTGTTTGATTAACAATTCTAAATTCTGCTGCCTGTTTAACACTTTCGAGTATTAAAGTTAACATTGTACACGGTTCAAGTGTAATTCATTTTCAGTACTATACTGTATAAGAACGCAGAAACACGTAAGTAATTTTGATCACGAATAATCTGGAAAAGTTTTTAACTAAATAACCCCCTGAGGGTGTCGCGGGGATGCACTCAACTAAAGTGTGTTGAAACCACGTGCACCTCGACGCTAGCGCCCCCTTGAGGGTGGCGCGGGGATGCACCCAACTAAAGTTCATTGGGACCACGTGCACCGCGACGCTAGCGCCCCCTTGAGGGTGGCGCGGGGATGTACTCAACTAAAGTGCGTTGGGACCACGTGAACCGCGATGCTAGCGCCCCCTAGAGGATGGCGCGGGGATGCACCCAACTAAAGTTCATTGGGACCACGTGCACCGCGACGCTAGCGCCCCCTTGAGGGTGGCGCGGGGATGTACTCAACAAAAGTGCGTTGGGACCACGTGCACCGCGACGCTAGCGCCCCCTTGAGGGTGGAGCGGGGATGTACTCAACAAAAGTGCGTTGGGACCACGTGAACCGCGATGCTAGCGCCCCCTAGAGGATGGCGCGGGGATGCACCCAACTAAAGTTCATTGGGACCACGTGCACCGCGACGCTAGCGCCCCCTTGAGGGTGGCGCGGGGATGTACTCAACTAAAGTTCGTTGGGACCACGTGAACCGCGGTGCTAGCGCCCCCTAGAGGATGGCGGGGGATGCACTTAACTAAATTTCGACCTATTACTTACCAAAGTGATGCTATATTCGCCCCGCTAATACTAAAAAATAAATTTTATCTTTGTTTTACAATTGGAATATAATACTAACGCTAGATAGGACAATATAGTCTCGGATAACTAATCAGGTCACGACTAAAGTGAAAGTTATTCGAAGGATACTGAAGACGGGATTGTATTGGCGGGTAAAATTAAAGGGAACCGGGACGGGGGGGGGGAAGCGATTTATGGCTGGCGCCGGCTATATACGCAGGGGGGCGACCCAGCTTCAACAACGAGGTTGGCCAGCAATTGACACCACCGAAGGCCCACATCCATTGTTTGCCCTCTGGGATTGTGGAAACTTTCCATTTTAGCAATTGGACCCGACTGAGTATGCTTTCGCGCAGCTGTTTTGAAAAAAGGAATAGATTTTTTTAGAAAGGAAGTCGATACAATTTATCAACGCCGAAAATTATAGACATAAGGGTAATATTTAGGGTGATTTCAAAGTGAGGTTAAATATAATAAAAAAGAAATGTAAAATTTATAAGTCTTCGCGAAACGGAATAAATTAATAAGTTATTCCACAGGAACAACATTTGTGATTGAGAATCGTGGATATATTTTGGATTATTTTGGCGAAGAAATTAAAAAATTGCTGTTCGTATATCTACCTGGTCAATTAGCGAGCGGAGACAGAAGATCACAAAAAATGTAATTACCGAACCTAAATTGCAAAGTTTAAATCAACTGAGGATAGATACTAGAGACTGTATTATTTAACATTGCTATTTAGATAAACAAGTCCCCATCGTCTCAGAGCCAACAAATATTTGTCTACGTAGTCGTATTAAGCTTGAAAATACCATAACCCCAATTCGTGTTTTTAGGAGGCTACAAAATATTTTCGCCTAGTGGACGAGTCTTTGGAAAAACATCTATATATCCCCAAAAACACTATCTAAATTTTCCACTCTACTGTTTCACTCTCGTCTAATTCTTTCGATGGTGCGATGGATGCCGATCACTCGTTCCACTGATAGAATCTCAAGGGGAAAAATATTATTCAGTAAGCGACTCCATAATCTCACTGTTTGCCGCAATAGGAAACAGGATGTCCGCCACAATATACCTGCCGATAAAAGCTCAATACAGTGGCCTTCCGTCAGAATGTCAGCCGAACGAAAAAGGATCAAAATATCCTACCACAAACAACAAATATTAATACTTTAATATATATATAAGTAATACTGCAGCGGTAGTACTGACAATATGGTACTGAAGTAATCATTAAAACATTAGTAGATAGCAAACATCTATAAATATGTTCCGGGGGTTTACGAATTGCCCGGGTTGATTCAATTTCAATTTAAATTCGTGTAAAATACAGAGTAAAAGGAAAAAGCACAGCGTCATCCGATTGCTAGTAAAGTGGCAAACGAGGCAGAAACTCGGCGGCCTCTCGTAAACAACTGGAAGACAAACAAGGTAGTAATCACTTCCCCCCCATTCATTTCATGGAAGCGAATGCCTTAATGCGAAGCTAACGGTCCGTTTAGTTAATTAGTGTATCGGACAATGATTGAGTATTGTTGTCTAACAAATGTTTAAAAATCGAATTCGCGCCATTCTTATTACGGTAACTGTAAATCTAGAACGGATATTCTAGCAGATATCTTCCATTCACGGAGAACAACGTCTGGCATAACGGTTCGCGAAGTCGCAGTTGTACGAGCGATTGTGACTCAACAGAAGAACTAATTATCCGCGATTGGATGTCGCGACGCTGTGTCAGCAACTGCACACTAGGCTATTAGTGGAACCTCATTTTAAATTGAAACCGGTTGCGAATTCGAACGGGTCGAATAGAATAAACTCTCGGCTTATTGGAATCGTGTACTAGACCAGTACCTCTGAGGTAAGGCCATTCCTATGTAAAATAAAGAAACATTGCGGAGAATACATATAAATCAATTATATAATTGTAAATATTTCCTAAAGGTTATGCACAAGGTGGCATTTCGCGAGTCACCAAATGCTATTACGGCGCGGAAACTAAACTGCATTTTATTTATATAACTGAAAATAAAATACAAACGCCCCAGGTTATTTACTTCTACACTTAATTCCATACAGAAACCTCTCGATATTAAAATATACCTTCAAAATGTCTGTGGCTGTTAATACTAGGTTTTAAGTGCTTACTGAAAAACAATGTCAGAGATATACATTCGATGTAAAATAGGATTACTTAGTTAATTCAGAAAATTCACAAGGGAGCTTTCCGCAACTTAAAATAAACCATATAGTTTAGGTTAAAAGTATCTATTGCTGCCTGACAGCGTTTGAAACATCATATTTAAAATTTCCTCCGACCTATTTGGTCGTAAGCCAGGTTTTGGCTTCTCGTCACCGTCGGTATTATAATAGTGCGCGATTTTCGGTTACCGACGAAGCGGTCTGCGAAATTATTATACTACCTCTATTTTTGTATTTTTGTGTCACTATAAAAGCGTTTGAGCACTGAAATAATTCTGTTACAAAACACACCGAAACTAAATCATGGACCCTCCCACTACAAAAACTTAATTAAAAATCTAACCCCAATATGTACTATGAAGATAAGCCATATTTCCATTTTCGGGTGATACTTTCTCTCTATTGTCAGAGAAGCGTACTAGCAGAGGGCTACAGATTATGGAGTATAGAAAAATAACAAGACTGGCCTCTTACGCTTTGCAATTGCTTGAAGTTATAAGCCGCGACGACCGTCGTTAAACGGTGATTAAATTTATATTGCGGTCGAAACGATTAGCGCATTGTGGGTAGCTCAAATGACAGTCGGACTGACCGGCTGTTCTTTCGCGGAACTGCACGTGCAGACTAACAGTGCAAGTCACGTGGGGTCTCTTGAGTACACTTGACATCAAGGCCGCAGGGCTGGGGGCTGGGGCGTAGTCGGGTAATTTCATTCATATTTTCCGTATTCGGTAGTTATGAAAATCAGAATCCCGAGTCAGGTTTTCGAATCAGATGGGATGGAAAGAAAAATTGAAAAAAAAGCCGGTACAAAATATATTTGGAAAATCTTCGGCGACTACGAACAAAATTAACTAATTCAATCAATTAAATACTGACAATTATTGAATAGCCGAAAACGATGTAGCTTAAGACCGAAAAATAGCAAGACTGATGGTAAACACCGACATTACTATAAACTAAAATATTATTTCCCTATTTACAGCCGTAGCGAAATGAAAAGAATTGATTTCGATATGATTTACCAGTATGGCGGTCGTTGCAAAATTTCCTACCAGGAAAAAATGCGACATCGCTCCACAACAACAATCACTTTTCAGAATTCGCGTTCGATTCGCGTTATCAATTTACAATTTTATGTAATATACAATTCCAAGTTACGCAACAGAATCAGGCGCAAATTCTAACATTAGCGACGACTCATAATGCATGTTAATTTGCCGAGCTGACAATTGGTTATATGCCATTGTCCAAAAGTCAAATTCCGAACCGTTAAACACAAAATGATAACACTCTGGAATTGGGAACGGTTCACTCAATAGCCAAGTTCCGTAGCTAACTGTATTATTAGTACGCCCGATGAATTAAACCAATGACAGCGAAAATAATGTACTAAAAAGTTGAAAAATGTTATTGTTATTAAATTATTCTGAGCTGAATTTATGAAGTGATGAAAGTTTGAAAGGGCGTCGGGTTCCAAAAGTACTTTACCTCGTATAAACAAATTTTTTTTATACAACTCCTGTTTACAGAAGAAAGTGTATATTCGGCTGTTTACATCTCCTGGAGTAATTTTTGACTTTCTAGGACGAAATCGGCCACAATAAAAACCCGCAACGAGAGCTTATCGAAAGCCCTGACTTTTTTTTTTATTTGAAAGCTGAACAAAGTCCGAGTTGAAGCTGCATCGTCGAATGTCCGGATGCGGTACCGAAGCCGGGAGGTAATTAGCTGATTGTGGCGATTACACGGTCGGGTTGGATAAATGATTGGCTGAGAACAATGGGCGATGATTCACAAGCCGGATGTTAATAAAACAATTTATTTCCTGTCAGAACTGTTCCAGGAGCAAAAGAGTGAAGCGATGTTCGGCCGGCCTTGACCGCGATAAAACCTTTTGATCTCGGTAATATACCGATTAAACCAAAAAACTGGGGCTTTCGCACTTTTGTATTTATTGTTTTTGATTAATTTTCCTGTTCCTTACGAATAGTAGGAGCAATCATTTATTCTGCCATTAAGACAGAGTAAAACCAAAAGTTTTCATCCCCAACTGAAACAGTTTTCACACTTAAAAGTAGGAATAAAATGATCGCGGATTAAAACCTTAGAAGCAATTATTCCGACGATGATCGACAAATGAAACCTATCCTGGAATAATGGAAAGGCGAACACATAGGTTCGTATTGGCTTCCCTGCCACTCATTTAAGGTATCCTAGTTTTATTTTTAGCTCTTCATTACACCGGACCGTCCTAATGGATTAGACCATTATTCTTCGGGGAACAACGGAGACATTAGAAAACACATATTGGCTTCGGTCCGATCTAAAAGTTACATCCCTTAACGATTAGATTACAACCTACAAAGATTGCGTACACACTGCTTCTCTCATCCTCTCGATGTTCGTCAATTTCTTGACTGTAGAATCTACTATTTTAGAACACAAAATATCTAAAACAATTTTAATTATCGAAACTCGGTTTTGAAGAATTTGTAACTGTCCTATTAAGAATAAAAAGGGACAAAACTATCAGTTAAAATTTGCTTCCTGTGATCTTACTGTTGCAATCTTATATCTCCAATCGTCGATTTGGTCCAGAGCTTCATACATTCCTTTCGATACAATAGATCTCTGGAATAAACAGGATTTTTAAACCTTTCGAATTTATAAATCAGATTACAAAGGACGGCTCAAACCGCAATCTAATAAGACTACCACCAATAAGCGCATAATTGTACTCACAACTACCTATTTATGTTTAATTACTAGTCAATATACCGAGCCAATTCGGTTAATATTTTCATAAGGTTTAATCCATTCAAGAATTCAGACGCCAATAGTGTCTTCACCCCATACGATAGTATTATGAGAACTTTTTTCAGATAGTTTTTTTTATAAGAAAAAATGTTACCCAATAATTCAAACTCGGCGGTGTACAGTTGTCTCTAAGAAAAACTGAACTCACCTGTCACAATTTTTTTTACCTTACACAACATCTGAAACCGGTTTAGCGGGCAATTGCCGGCATTACAAAATCACGCGATACTAACTAGCGATCAGTTTGGGAAATCTCGGCGATTTTGTACCGGAAGTATTGTAATTTCAGTTTGCTTGAAATAAAAACAGTCGATTAGCTAACTCAAACTTACGAAGGTCTTTAGTTTCTTTAGTCTGGCCAGCCTAAAGTGCCAAGTGAAGGGATCAGTAAGGGTTAAAAGGATTTAATATTTGTTTGAATTTATGTACTTTTCATCGAAAGTAAGCCCAACCCACATTTAGAAAATGAAAAACATTGTAACAAAAAAAAATACAAATTCAGTTTTTATACATAAATGCGTTCGATGCAAACAACAAGAATGATAATTGGCATTCACTGCTACGAACTAATAATGCATTGTAGTTTTACTCAAATTTCGGTCGAATATTTAAAATTACCCATTTCTTCTTAGTCGGATGTCTCTAGACCTTATCAAATCCTCATCAGTCTCAGTACACGAGACTGTTCTATCTCCTGCTTGCTACTGGGTTTTAGCTAAACAGTTTTCGGCTACTTGTCATCGTCGAGTTCAACTAACTGAACCCAGTTAGTCCTAAAATTGCGCTAGTCACAATGTTCTAAACCGTCGTCCACAACGCCGCAAATACTTTACGTTAATATCATCGTCCGTATATCTCATAATGTTAATTTTTTCTTTTTTTCATACCAAACAACAATTTATTTCCAACTTTTTCCGATTCGTTCACGGCGGACGACTCCTTAGGGAGGGTGGATAAACGGGGACGAGACTTATCGACTAGTCGGGTCTAGTTGACCCGGAGCCTGTTATCACATATTAAGTGGCACACCACTCTCCTAACGGTAACTTAATTTGTTTAAATTTTGTTAATTTGTTTCTTGCTGTTTGCTTGTACTGTGAACCGTTCTAGGGGCCGGTTGAAAGGAAACATTAACTTTAGACAAAATAACTATTAAATTTGAATTACAATAACAAAATAGGGCACTGCGAGGCATCGCAGTGGAAATATTATTTATGTATAAACTGTGCATTAGTATTCATAAATATATGGGTAAATCCGTCACCTTCATCACCTGTCAAGTATCATAACACCGAATGACAAAAATCAACGGAATTTACAATATGTTTTTTTCAGAATACTAAAAATAAAATGTACCAACGTATTAATAAGTTAGTATCTAATGTAATAATAATTGACAAATAATTTGAAACTGACAGCTGTGTTCAAATATCAAAGCGTGCGGAACCAACGTAAAAGGATGGGGTCATTTCCTGCTGCAGCATTCGTGAAATTTAAATTCGGCATACCTTCGGAGGGCGACTGTGGCTTCTCGTTGTTGTTGCACTTGTCGTTGTTCAACTTGTTCGAAACGCTATCGGTCGTCTTCATATTTAGTTGACAAATCAACTGCGGACAGGCGATGACATGCTACGGTCGACTGGATTTCCGAGATCGGTACTCGGGCGGGACAAAGTTTCCGCGACACTTTGCTCCGGCGACAAATTGAAGGGAGGCGGTGATGAAAAAGTGGATCTCTTCGGGAGTGAAAGAAACGGCGGTAGGAGGCCGCCGACAGCTGGCAGCAGACTGACCCAAATGGTGGGGTCGGTGGCTATGGTTGTAGCGATGCGGTGGGGGGAGGAGACCCCACCGACCTTGGGGCAGAATCCAAGCCCCCCCAGCTATTGCGACGCGATCAGCTGTAAGTTCCCAGCTGTTTCGCGGGGTCACTACACCCGCCGTTCTCCCTTTCTTATAATTATCCCAAGCCAGAACAGGACTTTCCTGGTGCCAAAGCGAAAAAATAAACACCGATACGAAGAATGAACAAAACGAATTGAAAGATAAATATATTTCCTCTGTTTTTTCAAACTCCGGTGCTAGGAGTACAGTCGGAAGTTAGAAACTGGGAGCATAATTTTAAGCGATCAGCACCCAATGGCTGGATCATACCCAAACACAAGAATATAGGCTTTAGGAAGTTTGAAAGGGTTTGATATATAATAATTCTTTCAAAATTCTGTTTGATCCTATCCTTCTAGTCTCAAGACCCCCGAGAATTAAATGAATGAATAATTCTATTTTTATGGAATTAATACTATATTATATTGAACTATGATTTACAAAAAGGTTATTTATTATGAGTAAAATATTAATGATGTACCAAATTACGCAAATCTCTCTTTTTCCTACGCAAATGAACAATCTCTAAAGTGAATCTAGATTCAGATGAAGATTATCCTCGGGTTTATTAATTAATGCCTAATTTATTTTAATAAAAAATAGACAGTCACATTACGTTTTTAAATCATTTCAATTAGCCACTCACAAGATTGGTATTAATTCTCTTGGTCGTGAACCTGGTCGTGATGCCGGTACAACATAAAGGTATGGATATCGAATTTTCGTTTTAGTCAAATCCTTTCGAACGTGTCCACTCCCGCGATTAGAATCAGAAGTCAAATAAAAGACCGTGGCGGTTTATGTTAAATAATGATAGGTAAATCAAATTGAGATTTAGAGATTCTCCCTTTTTTCTTCCTTCATTTATTGAGTAAATGCGGATTAATTTATTTCATGTTTACATATATCTGTTGAGTCATTATAGGCTTTTCTTCCTCATAACAAGGATACCTTTCCTTATAACGTGAGGGTTTCTGACCTCGAGACAAAATCACTTCCGCTATTTCCTAAGCTATCCGCTGGATTAGGTCATACGACTGAATGAGAGGTCGTTCCCCCTACCTTTGTCCTCTCCATATGGCAGGAGGCACTTAGCAGCAGGAAAATGCATAAAACTAGTTCCAGCGGGCCAATGATCTTTATAGGCACAACAATGATCGACTGAAAGTAACAATAATACCCATTCATAGCATTATCACGATTCGAATAAGGAAAAAAATGGTCCTTACCGTTAATTTATCGCATAAATCGTTCGTAATATTATCAGAAAAAGTCTTAACTACCTTAATGCTTGTTAGGGATACTACAAAATGGCTGAACCAAAATTTTAATTATTGGTTTCATAATATTGTTATCGAATTATGAATTCGTTATTGAGTGAAAATCTAAAAGTTTACTTTAATATCCATTCAAAATATTCATTGGTAATCGTCCAATAATTGGACATTCAAGTAATGGCCATTCGCCAGTGTTAAATATAAATAAGTGAATCAGGAAAAGGATTAGTTATAATAGTATAGCATTATTGTAAATGTTTTCTAAAGTTATGTTAAGGACAGCAAAGCGTAAACTTAACTTAGATATTGTAATTGTTTTAAAGCGCTTTTATATTATACTTTCATATTTTACTCCTCAGAAGGAACTCCATAGTCCAGGGAATTAAAGTAATGACTTTTAAAAGTGTTCACAGAACCGTGTATTAGGATTGAGTATGAACTTTGTAGTTTTAAAAATTTTCGACTTTCGAAAAATTGCATTAATTAACTATAGTCTTATGTATTCTCTTAGTAAGGTCTCGTTAGGTCTGTTATAGGAGGAATCCGATTTTTTTTTATAGAAAAGGGGAAACAACAAGAAATCGATGGGTCGACGACCACGTGCGTCCATGCGTTGTGGCTGACGTCCTTGGTGTGTCACAGGCGGGGACATTTTGGCCAATTGTGGAATTGGGTCACAAACAGATGTGCGACACGTTCTTGACACCAAAAGTTAGGTCCCCCATCGGCAGATACAGGTATCACTACTTCCAGTGCAGACCTACACGATAACGATCTGATCACAACAATCAGCTAAAGAAATTTCAAGCTATCAATAGCTTGATATTTGGTTTGATTTATATCAAATCAAAAGCACAAGCAAAGACAGATTAACTGGACTGAAAACATTTATCAAAATATAATCTATCGTTTCGTTAAAATAAAAGTTTATTTATTTGAAATTTAACATAAAATTTAAATCTGAATATTTTTTTAATACATTTTTTAATTAATTTCATAATTAGTCAATATTGCTATCTTATTAAATAATTAAGATGATTCTGAAATATAACTTGATGAAGACGAGAGAAAAACGTTTACAAAACAAACTCTAATTGCTATTAAGCTTTATCAAAACCCATATTCATTACTTGTGCGATTTTCTGTCTCTTCTCCCTGATATGATCATAATTGAGATATCTCACCATCTTTAGTAAATTCACAAGGGGAATGTAGATATTAGCGGGATACATTGAACAGTTTGTCACTTTCCAGTATGCCGGATAAGATAAATATTTCGGACCCCTTATTCCAACCAACGAGTAAACAGAAAATAATCTCACTAATGATACTACTATTTTGTATCGTATATTCTGTATGATAGGAGGCTACTGAGTACTTGGAAACAATTTTAAATGTTATGGCATACTCTTTGGAGTGAAATTTCTATTTTCCAAATAACTAATCTAATGGCAGTTTTTGTTTTTGCAAACAACGGTATATTATTGATTGAATAGTGTAATATGAAGGTTTTTGAATGGTAGTAATCAAGATGAATAAACAAATTTGAAAACTATTGCTGTTTAATTTTACGGTTTTTATTATTTTTTTTTTATTTACATATATTAAACATAATATAACTTTTGTAATTAATTGAACGCATACTTTTCTCTTCGTGCGTCAATGCCTTGGCTTACCCAGAATGCACTCGGGCATTTTCTCTCGACCAATGAAAAGCGAGAATTGTTCTATAGTTTCTGGCTTACGCGTCGCACTTCCAACTCGGCCATTTTGTAAGCGTCGGTCACTCTATAGGTTTGTCTGGAAATTCGTTCCCCACTTCTCCTGGCGCTCGATCACTTTTAGAATTACCCTAGCCGGAAAATTATGACCGGTGAGAACGCAATGAACAACATTAAAGAAGAGCCGCGTGAATCCAACGGTCCCAACAATGAAAATCAGGGCAGGAACAACGACCAGGGAAGCAGCAACCAAGGGAATCCCAATCGGCGTGGCGGCGGTGGCAATTTCTCTGGTCGTGGTGGCAAATTCAATGGCTCTCCGAGGAAGCCGATGGAGCAAAAGGTGAGAATAGTTCAGATTATAACGTTTAATTGGTGGCTTCGAGATTTGCGACGAAGTTTTGGTATCGTGTTCGGATCTTGCTGAGGTCGTAAAAGAATTCGTACCTTGCTTTTTTAAGTTGAATTAGGTTTAGAGATAAAATAAGCGTAAATCTAGATCGAATACTACTAGATCACTTGAAGCTCTTGGACGGGCATAAAGTATTCATTTTCATTATGTACTTTTATGCCTGAAGCACATCCTATATAAAAAGTACTCTTTGGGCCTTCACAAAATAGGATAGCTGGGGTGTTATTACCCACAGTATTGTTAGTTCAATGTAGCCTATACTCATAATTTAAAATGGAAGAAGGCATCTGGGATTTTTAAATGTTTATTTTTATTGATTATCAGATATAATATAGCGTACATTACAGAACACCAACTTGTATTTATGCTATACAAAAGAAAGTTTAAAACAATAGATATAGTTAATGAAGTAAGCTATTTCCCTAAAAATAAACTTTTTTTGTACTCAATGTACACCCACTCATGTACTCATGTAAACTTTTTTTGTATATGTTACACCCATTTAATCTGTGGTTCTAACAAATTATTCTACGTACTCAATGTCAGTATGCGAAACAAATTCACAAATTAGGGTTTTATGTTAACAATAGGGGATTATTTTAATCAAAAGCTTGGAATTATTAATTGTATTATATAGACTATTGTACAACAAGCCTAATTTATGATAACTCACTAATTAGTAATAATGCTAATAACAGTTTTGATAAAACACCTAACATACCATATAAACCTTAGGAGGTGAGAAAATAATATTGAATGGATATAAGTGAATATGATATACAAACATACATACGTGCATACAGGGTATGATAATTATTGTTGGTTTTGTTTGTGTAGATGGAAGGACAAGATAATCAAGAGCGGGACATGAGAGAAAACAGAAACAGTGGAATGGGTGGACGTGGAGGGTTTGGTGGTAGAGGCCGTGGGCATAGGGGAGGTGGAGGAGGAGGTGGTGGGCCTAACAGAGGCGGTGGAGATGCTATTGGCCCACGAAATGTGGAGGTAATTAATGTTGTTCTTCTTTGAAATATGGAAAAAATACTAATTATTATTAATTAAATAAATAATAAATTAGTATTAATTAAATGTTTTCTTTTATTTCAGAATGCCTTCTTGAATGAGAGATTATTAAAAATGATGGGAGGTCCTACTGCAGATCTGCCAGCACAAGAATTAAGAGAAAAGAAATTTAATGGAAGATGTCGTCTTTATGTTGGTAACTTGCCTAATGATGTAACAGAAGATGAATTTAAAAAGCTCTTTGAAAGCTACGGAGAGACAAGTGAAGTTTATATAAACAAGGAAAAGAATTTTGCTTTCATTCGTCTTGTGAGTATTTTTATAGTAGTCAGTTAATTCTAGCTTAATTTCTTCCTGCTTAAGTTTTTGAATCATTGTTTCGAACATGAATTGTCCTGGTCCAAAAATAACCTAATAGTTTTAACTTAAGTAATATTTATTTATTTACATATTACAGGATTATAGATCAACAGCTGAAAAAGCCAAGCGTGAATTAGATGGGCATTTGATCAGAAACCGTAATTTGAGGGTGAGATTTGCCCCATTGGGTGCCACAGTGAAAGTCAAGAACTTGTCCCAATATGTTACAAACGAGCTGTTAGAAATGGCATTCTCTGTTTTTGGTGAAGTGAGTTTCAACTTAATTTAGACATCTGTTCATATAAACTTATTAAAACAAATCCGGACGTATAATCATATTTTATGTACCATACATAACTAAGATTACTTATCGGAATGTTTAATGTATATCTTGGAAACTTAACTGTATTAGCAAGTATGAGATAGGAAATAATATGCATATCCTCTGGGGCATGGTGTTGAAACCAGAGAACTGACAGTCCAATTCCTGTTACAGGCATCATATCCTATACTCAATGTTTATTTCTTGTTTAGCTCAGTACCTAAATTTACTATAGGAATATTAAATACAAAATACTTATATTAAGTACAACAAATTATGATTTGTGTTTGTGATTAAAAGTTAGTGTAATGATTGATTATTGCAATTGAAGGTGGAAAGAGCTGTAGTGAATGTGGATGACAGAGGTAATAGCTTGCGAGAAGGTGTTATTGAGTTCAGTAGGAAGGGTTCTGCTCAGAGTGCAATGCGTTATTGCACAGAGGCGTGCTACTTTCTTACAAGGTACATTAAATGAGGTTTTTTTTTAAGTGAAGTTTATTCTTCACAATGTTTAATTTTGAGAATGGTGCAAAATTCTTGCTTTAAATTTGTACAATATATGTATTGGAATATAATATGCCAGTGTTAAGTATTGTACTATATTAGTGTTAATTAATTTGAGTTAAGGAATTAATTTAATTAACAGCTAAGGAATATATATTTATTTATTTTGTATTTGAAATTCTCCATTACATTTTGTACATGTGAAATTTAATTTTTTTAGTTCATTAAAGCCAGTTATATTGGAGCCTTATGAACCTCTTGAAGATAATGATGGATTCTCTGAAAAAGGGATAACAAAAAAGACTCAAGATTATTTTGAAGCAAGAGAGGTAATATTTTTTGTTGTTGCTTATTTAAAAATGTAATCATTTTTCCATCTCATTTTAATCATTTAATCATTTAGTCATTTTTCCTTATATAATAAAAAGGTAATAATTTATACTGTAATATTTGTTGTCAATTTTATTATTGATAAACATTGTTTTTTTTTATAAAGGTTGGTCCTAGATTTGCCAAACAAGGTTCATTTGAACACGAATTCGGTACCAGGTGGAAACAGATCTATGAACTATTCAGGCAAAAAGAAGAGGCTTTGAAAAGAGAAATGAAACTAGAAGAAGAAAAATTAGAAGCTCAATTACAGTATGCAAAATATGAACATGAAACAGAAGTTCTTCGGGAACGTAAGTTATCTTCCTTATATTATTTAGCATTTCATATTTATATATAGCAGAACACACACATGAATATACTTATCTGCTTCTGACATAACAACTGACTAAGAAATTAAGGTTAGAATTAGTAATGCTTATCTTGTAATAAGCTCTTATAATAAGTTCATGATAGTTAAGAATTAAAAATACCCTTTAGCAATGCTCAGTTTATCATATTATACCCAGTGCTAAGTTATAAAGAGGAAATGAATATCATACATGATACTATCTATTATGTTCACACAAAAATGTATAGTTGGCCTACTAAAAATAATAAGAAGTAAAGGTTATAATTGTTTCTTACTTCACCTGAGCTTGTATTAAAGGTATTATTAATAGTAAGGAATTACAATTACCCTTTAACCATGCTCAGTTTATCACATTATTATACTGAGTGCCAAGTTATAAAGGGGAAATGAATATCATATAGGAAGCTAGCATGCAATGAATGCATTTTTTAGTGCCATATTTATGATGACATTAATGATGATATTATCTGTTATATACACACAAACATGTATAATGGGCTTAATAAGAGTATTGCGATGTGAAGGTTACAATTATTTCTGCTTTTATCTGAGCTTGTATTAGAGGTATTAATATTAAGGAATTACAATTACCCTTTAGCCACGCTCAGTTTATCACATTATTATACTGAGTGCCAAGTTATAAAGGGGAAATGAATATCATATAGGAAGCTAGTATGCAATGAATGCATTTTTTAGTGCCACATTTATGATGACATTCATGATGATACTATCTTTAATATTGACAAAATATATAATGGGCCTAATAGGAGTATTGAGATGTGAAGGTTACAATTATTTCTGCTTTTATCTGAGCTTGTATTAAAGGTATTAATAGGAAGGAATTACAATTACCCTTTAGCCCCGCTCAGTTTATCACATTATTATACTGAGTGCCCAGTTATAAAGGGGAAATGAATATCATATAGGAAGCTAGTATGCAATGAATGCATTTTTTAGTGCCATATTTATGATGACATTAATGATGATATTATCTGTTATATACACACAAACATGTATAATGGGCTTAATAAGAGTATTGAGATGTGAAGGTTACAATTATTTCTGCTTTTATCTGAGCTTGTATTAAAGGTATTAATATTAAGGAATTACAATTACCCTTTAGCCACGCTCAGTTTATCACATTATTATACTGAGTGCCAAGTTATAAAGGGGAAATGAATATCATATAGGAAGCTAGTATGCAATGAATGCATTTTTTAGTGCCACATTTATGATGACATTCATGATGATACTATCTTTAATATTGACAAAATATATAATGGGCCTAATAGGAGTATTGAGATGTGAAGGTTACAATTATTTCTGCTTTTATCTGAGCTTGTATTAGAGGTATTAATATTAAGGAATTACAATTACCCTTTAGCCACGCTCAGTTTATCACATTATTATACTGAGTGCCAAGTTATAAAGGGGAAATGAATATCATATAGGAAGCTAGTATGCAATGAATGCATTTTTTAGTGCCACATTTATGATGACATTAATGATGAAACTATCCTTAATATTGACAAAATATATAGTGGGCTTAATAAGAGTATTGAGATGTGAAGGTTACAATTATTTCTGCTTTTATCTGAGCTTGTATTAGAGGTATTAATATTAAGGAATTACAATTACCCTTTAGCCACGCTCAGTTTATCACATTATTATACTGAGTGCCAAGTTATAAAGGGGAAATGAATATCATATAGGAAGCTAGTATGCAATGATGCATTTTTAGTGCCACATTTATGATGACATTAATGATGATACTATCTTTAATATTGACAAAATATATAATGGGCTTAATAAGAGTATTGAGATGTGAAGGTTACAATTATTTCTGCTTTTATCTGAGCTTGTATTAGAGGTATTAATATTAAGGAATTACAATTACCCTTTAGCCACGCCTTCAGTTTATCAGCATTATTATACTGAGTGCCAAGTTATAAAGGGAAATGAATATCATATAGGAAGCTAGTATGCAATGAATGCATTTTTAGTGATGATTTTAGGCATCAAGGAATTATGATGCCTGATGATGATACTATCCAGTTTTAATATTGACAAAATATATAATGGGCCTAATAGGGAGTATTGAGATGTGAAGGTTACAATTATTTCTGCTTTTATCTGAGCTTGTATTAAAGGTATTAATAGGAAGGAATTACAATTACCCCTTTTAGCCCTGCCCAGTTTTATCACATTATTATACTGAGTGCCCAGTTATAAAGGGGAAATGAATATCATATAGGAAGCTAGTATGCAATGATTGCGTTTTTTAGTGCCACTTTTATGATGACATTAATGATGAAACTATCCTTAATATTGACAAAATATATAATGGGCTTAATAAGAGTATTGAGATGTGAAGGGTACAATTATTTCTGCTTTTATCTGAGCTTGTATTAAAGGTATTAATATTAAGGAATTACAATTACCCTTTAGCCACGCTCAGTTTATCACATTATTATACTGAGTGCCAAGTTATAAAGGGGAAATGAATATCATATAGGAAGCTAGTATGCAATGAATGCATTTTTTAGTGCCACTTTTATGATGACATTAATGATGAAACTATCCTTAATATTGACAAAATATATAGTGGGCTTAATAAGAGTATTGAGATGTGAAGGTTACAATTATTTCTGCTTTTATCTGAGCTTGTATTAAAGGTATTAATAGGAAGGAATTACAATTACCCTTTAGCCCCGCTCAGTTTATCACATTATTATACTGAGTGCCCAGTTATAAAGGGGAAATGAATATCATATAGGAAGCTAGTATGCAATGATTGCGTTTTTTAGTGCCACTTTTATGATGACATTAATGATGAAACTATCCTTAATATTGACAAAATATATAATGGGCTTAATAAGAGTATTGAGATGTGAAGGTTACAATTATTTCTGCTTTTATCTGAGCTTGTATTAAAGGTATTAATAGGAAGGAATTACAATTACCCTTTAGCCACGCTCAGTTTATCACATTATTATACTGAGTGCCAAGTTATAAAGGGGAAATGAATATCATATAGGAAGCTAGTATGCAATGAATGCATTTTTTAGTGCCACATTTATGATGACATTCATGATGATACTATCTTTAATATTGACAAAATATATAATGGGCCTAATAGGAGTATTGAGATGTGAAGGTTACAATTATTTCTGCTTGTATTAGAGGTATTAATATTAAGGAATTACAATTACCCTTTAGCCACGCTCAGTTTATCACATTATTATACTGAGTGCCAAGTTATAAAGGGGAAATGAATATCATATAGGAAGCTAGTATGCAATGATTGCGTTTTTTAGTGCCACTTTTATGATGACATTAATGATGAAACTATCCTTAATATTGACAAAATATATAGTGGGCTTAATAAGAGTATTGAGATGTGAAGGGTACAATTATTTCTGCTTTTATCTGAGCTTGTATTAAAGGTATTAATAGGAAGGAATTACAATTACCCTTTAGCCACGCTCAGTTTATCACATTATTATACTGAGTGCCAAGTTATAAAGGGGAAATGAATATCATATAGGAAGCTAGTATGCAATGAATGCATTTTTTAGTGCCATATTTATGATGACATTAATGATGATATTATCTGTTATATACACACAAACTTCACTCAAATACGTTACACATTATCAGCACCAAGAATTCTAGCCTAGAATTATCTCTACCTTATGTTTGTATTGTGGACCTAATAATCATATTATGAATTTGAGGTTTGAATTATTTGTGCTTCAACCTGAGCTTATATTAATGCCATTAGGACCATAAGGGATCCATTAGAATGATCCTTTATTGTGTATTGGTTGTGTACATTTTATTCATTTTTATTATTTTCGGTGTTACATTTTACATGTGTGGCCATTTATAAAATGTTCCACATCCTTCATTAATGATCCCTTGAATTAGATACATATTCTTGTGACATATATGAAGGTATAGTAAAGTACTCAAACTTTAGCCAACATCTCAGTGTTTGAAGTTTCTATGCGAGATGGGTCTTTGTTGTGAGTACACTTATATTGAATGTATTCATTATGCTTGTTAATTGGTTTATATTAGGTGCATTGATATTTATTAATAATGTCATGTGTCGCATTTAGTTGGTTTTATTTTGTTTTTAGCTTATGAAATCATAATTTTACTTATATGCATTTGTTATTCATGTTCAATTTATTTCATTTCAGAATTACGCCAACGTGAACTGGACAGAGAGAGACAAAAGAGGGAATGGGAAATGAAGGAGCGACAGGCTGAAGAACAAAGAGTGGCTGAAGAGGAAGCCCTTCGAAGGCAACAGGAAGACCTGTCCCGTAGGATGCTTCATCAGGATGATGAGCTCCGCCGTAGGCAACAAGAAAACAGTCTTTTCATGCAGGTATTATATAATTATATTGAATTATACCCCAGTGTGGCGCCAGTTATTCAGTTTGTGTTGTGCTAATCAATTATTTGTCTTGTATGTTATTGTATTTGTTACCATTTATTTTATGATTGTACCACCTAATGATAGGTGTTTTTAAGTTTCACCTGTAAATTGATGTATTGGTTCTGAGGTATTGTACTTCATGAAACACAATTTTTATTATGAGATAAAATAGTGAGTCATTACACTATATTTTTTTATAAATAAAGGTGGCAAAATAATATTGGTACACCAATAGTATAACCTTTAATTATTGGCTTGTAGGCCCATCAGTTATATAGTCTGAATCAACAGGAAACATCAATGAGGCAGTCTTCTGGATATTCTACTGGTGGTGCAATGGATCCAAATGACACCTTGAGGCATTATGATTCATTAGAACCTGGTAATTATATTTTTGAACCACTAATTATTTTTAACAACTACAATAATTAACCATTTGCGTAATATCCTGTTTGAGTGTTGCACAAAACAAAGTTAATGTAAAAACTAATATTGTTTATAAATTTATTGATTGTTTTTTATTAAATTAGGTTATTCTGCTGTTGCAGGCCAGCGACAAGCGGTATGTACTAAATTTGACAAAGTTTGGGTTATAGTATTTAAGTTCATCATGGGTGAGTCCCCAATTTCATTTAATCTATTTCATTCATTGGTCATTTTTTGATCTAATATTTATTTGATTTAGACCAATATTTTACAATATGGTGCTCCTTATTAAAATAGGAAATCACCAATTTAAAATGTTGAAGTTGTGTTAATATTTCAGCATGGTGATATTATTTATTATTAATATTTATTTAGTTATGAAATGTTTCTGGTATATTATAGTGAGTGATGTGTTCCTTCCTACACCAGAACTAAATTTCATTGCATTGTTATTTGATCTACAATGATGGCCAAATCATCAATTACAGTTAACATTAATTTTCATTCTGCGTTTAAGATGTTTTTTTGCAGACATCTTTTTTGCAGAAAAAACACGTGTTGTTTTTAAAAATCTGAGATTTAGAGCAGGCTTCTGCTTACTTTTTCCTTTGGGGGATATGTATTTTTATCATGGAACCTTCATTTTTAATAGATAATGCAAGTGGTTTAAATATAGGCTGTGATTTACTCATCATCTTCACTATTATTCTATTCAAAAATTATTTAAATCATATCGTAATGGCTTGGTCCATTTAAAAGCGTGTATTTAATGTTGATCCTATATTCCTTAGAGAATTTTATGTTATGATTATTTAATTGTACCATTTTACTACACTTATCATGCCAGAATTTTTTATAAATGACAGATTCTTGGCAACTACTCAGTTAATTGAATTATGTGAATAAAGTAGGGAATTTAGCATCTTCAGTGGTTGAATTAGTAATTGAAGGAAGCTTCTTTATGTCTCCTTAACTTATAGAAGTATACATTTATTTTTGAAGTCTTATTTTTTTAAGAAATAAATTTTGATGACTTTTGATGAATTTTTAATATTTAAAATTGTTAATGAAGCTTTTATTGGTTTGCATTTGTTCTATTATTTAATAAATACTGGAGGAACCACTGCGCTACTGATAAAAAATATTTTGAGCTGCTTCTCTAACTTGATATAGTTAGTGAATTGCATTATTTGTTCTTCAGTCTTCTTCAATATTGTTAACTGAGAGGGCAGTTGACATATTCTTCTAATGTAAAATATAACTAAAACAATGAAAAATTCATTATAATAATTTCACTTACTTGTATAAGTGTCAATGATGGTTTTTAATATAAACACTCACTCTAATGATCTGTGTCAATAAGGTGATTAGAGGCAAAAGATTGCAAGAGTGACAGTATAAATTATTTCATTAGTGATTTCTGAAAATTATATCTAAAAAATGGAATTATAAAAATATAAGACAATTCCTTTCCCATTTGAAGATCTAAGAAATAGAAATACTCATGGATACTTTAAGTGTTGAAAACTACTGTTGAGTAGTTCATTACTTTCTTCAAAAAACTTTAGCATATGATTGAAAAAAATATTGAAACAAAGTACAATTTGAAAAATTGTAATTCTCAATATTTCTTGCCCTGTGTGACACTTACATATCAGCCAGACTGTTTTGTCACCTCGAATGCTTAAGTTTATATATATATATATATATATATATATATATATATATATATATATCAACATATACACATGCTATTCATGGTTTCTAGAATTCTAGGCCAAGTAGCAAGTTAGCTTGCTTTTCTGGATTTATTTTTAGGCTCATTTGAAAATTATTTTTTTCTGACTAAGGAGGACATTTATTAGTATTAATCATTGGCATTTTACTGAATGGGTAAAAAGAAGGAATGACATTTGAATTTATGTATTTGGTGTTTATTTGAGTCCAAATACTACTATTACTAATCCAATAGAGTATTAAAATATTTAATGTTTCAGATAGTTAAGGTCATAATTTTTCAGTTTTGCTCAATATGAGGCATGAAATCTCAGGCCTATATTATGTATTTTACTTAAATGCATTCAGTTAGTGGGGGGTGCTTGTGTTTATTTAAGCATACACAATCTTTTGTGTATTACCTTTAATTCTGGATATAAAATGTAATGCAACTTAATTGTTCATTTCACTCTTTTCTGTTCTTCTATTCTTATAATTCATAAATTAATATCATTTTTATTACAAATGTATATAATTAATCTTTGATTCTTGAAATAAAGGGTTTTGTCATTGTGGCAAAATGAGTTAATTAATTAATTAATTAACTTACTTTCTTTCAGGGTTGTTAATTAATTAACACCCTCACTTAATTAATTTAAGACACATAATATCACAACTAATAATTTGGTGTTGGTTTTAAGAAATGAATAACAATGTTGCCTCTCTCTGTTGGTGGTGGAATGGCTTCATAAGAATTTCTTTAGTACAGTTATTCTCATCAATGTTATGACTTAATTTTATTAGACTAGAGGTTTATCACAATTTTATATTTGAATCTTCTATATTATATTATGAATATATTTAATGTTATGGATGACGTTTCAAGTTTTATAGTATGACTAGTGGAATGTTACATAGTGAATAGTGTGTTCTTTTGGCGATATCTAGCTTGATTGCCATCTCAATATTCTTTCTTAAAGTAAACCAAAGAATAGAAAAAATACCTATTTAAAAATTTCATGTTAATAAAGTTTGCATTTACTTTTAAATCTACCATTTTTTCTCTGAAAAATCACCAATGGACATATTGTTGATACAAAAAAATAAATACTAAATATATTACTATAGTTCTGTAAATAAGGATTGGAATATGCAGATTTAAAATAAGTCTATTCTGAATTTGAATATTTATTATTTTATGATTGGAAACTATTCTTCTTGTAACATTGAAGTAGTTACATATATTACTTTATAATCAGAGGGATCAGCGTTTAGTAACATCTTTAATTCTAGTCAGATTCTCACAGTTTTCATTACTTCCATCTTTCTAAAAATATACAATCTTCATATTTCACAAACAGGATGAATTTTTGTTATGGATAGGTTTTTAGTGCTTTATTCAGTTTATTAACAACCCTGAAATATCCATGCTTATTCATAGACCTTGAAAGACTTGTGTCAGTCAATCAGTACCAACGGAATACATCTCATAAAGTATGATCTTTTTTGACCTCTTAAATTAAAATTTTCATTAACATTTAAAAAAAAATTAAAATTAAACTTGCTGCGTAATACAAAAATATTAGTTTTACTGGCATAACATAATGAATTATGGGATTTGTAATGTTAATCACATTACTACTAGTTTTTTATATATTAAATATATTTTCATTCCTAAAGGTATGGAATATGTTCCTGCATATAATTTGTTTAAATAGTAATTTGTATACATACAAATTTGTATTGTTTAAATTATTCTATTTAATGTCAGTATGTAATAAATTTGAGCAAAAAATGTTTTAATAATATGTTACTGGTATGTTTTAAAAAAGAAGATTAAAATTTAAAAAATGTTTCATTTTTACTGATACAGTAAGATTACTACAATCTAAAACTATTCTTTTGACTTTTTAATGAAACAAAAAAAAAATAAAACTGCATTCATATTTTTAAGACCTATTGTTATTACAATTTTGTTTAATTTTCAATGAAAATAGGAAAGCAGGACTGTTTACATTCCCAAACTAAAACCATCTTTCTTTAGTTTTTTATAATGGTGACCTTCTTAATTCAGAAAAAATATAATTTAACTAAATCATTACACTACATGATATTAAGGTTTAGGTTATTATTGTGAGATTCCTAATCTCTATCGTCATGCTTCAGTTTCTACCTCATTTTGGGATTGGTTTATAATTTTAATTATAAGTATTGATATATGGCTTCATAAGATTAACTTTATTTCCAGGTCGGTATTAGCAAGCTTAAATACTGTCACATAAGAATGTCCATATAATGTGTCTAGTCATTTTTGTTGTGTACTTTGTATTTCTTTATTGTTTCTTGCAATGTTCTGGTTCTTGTTTTAGTCAATCTTTGGTAGGCGTGTTTCAATCTTGTAAATTTAATATGTCTTAAAGTAATTGCTTTCCCCTGTTTTTATGTTATTATTATCTTAGTGAATTTTCTTTTATTAATTCAGACTCTGTTTCCTGACCATCTACTGATATTACTTCAGATTATTTTTATTTCCTTAGACAAATTTCAAGTAGGAATAAATGAGGTTTTTGTTCAGTTATTTTGAATATGATGAAAATATATTTCTTTCTGATACAGGCTTTCTTTGTAGCCTTCATGCAAATATCCATTATAACATTTGTTAGTTATTATAATACCTAAGTTTTTAACAATTTACATGGCAACAGTATACAGGCCCCCTGTATACTTATAAGACATCATAAGTTTATTTATTGAACTTACAACAACATACATTAAATGGTAATTGGTATGTCTTTATACCTGTTATTGCCATTTTCAACCAAATCAAATTATGTGAAATAATATCTTGTTAGGCATATTAATACTTGATTAATACATACTTCATAATTTATGTTCCTAGAAATTTTTTCTTTTGGGAAGTTGAGACATGATTTATTACATTTTCAATTATGCTTAACAAAAATGATCTTCATGTCAAATATTAAGTGCTTAACTATTTAGTGATATATTTAAAAAAGTAAATCATTTTACAGTCAGTTTTATATTAATACTAATAAAAAACAGTCAGTCAATACTAATGGCTCAACTATTTTATATATCTATAATCCAGCTTAATGTACTTGTCTTGCTTTAGTTCAACAATATCTAAATAAAAAAAAAATTTCAGATGTTTATTTAATTTTTTATTCATAATTAATTATTTAATATTTTAACCTTTAGTTGGATCTTATAACAAGTTGAAATCTCAAAACCTTATTTTTATCTAACTGGTATCAAAATCCTCTATCCTGGAGCTTTTTAAATTATATTTATAAAATCTTTTCTTTAAAATGCAGTAATAGGAATTTATACATACGTAGTAAATTATTAACATTCGGTTTTACATTGTATATTTAGGATTACAGTAAGGAATGTCTAAAAATTGATAACTCAATTTTATTTCCTGGAATTGAGACTTAACAATTGAATATATATTATTACTTTCTGGTATAGTTATTATTTAACTGCAGGTTTAACTGCAACTGGTTGTTTAACTGCAATGGAGAATATCTATCCTACAGTGTACATTTATTTATTTTTTAATCCACAAAGGTATTAATTTCTCGAATGTATTTTTTACCATTTTCTGAATTGATGACACCTTCTTTGGGCTTCTTAGCACTACTTTCGGCTATTGGAAAACACTAGTTTCTAAGCAAGAACCGGATGCATTTGAGGATTTTCTCAGCCAAATTCTCTATTACGGGATAGAGTTTAGTTATGGGACTAAACTGAAGTTATGACAGCTGTGATGGCATTAAAATAACTTTATATTGTTGAGTGAAGGCTTCAGAATGTTATAAAAACTGTCTTTTTCTGTCTATATTTGTTTGGTTTTGGACCTAATCGATTTTGGTTTTTCATCACGGGCATTAATATTCGTCCGATTAACAGTACAGCAATTTCACCGACAACATTCTTCATTAAGAACCAACATGTATCACGAATATGACTTCATTGTTTAGGGTCACTGATAAAATATTATAGCTATAATGGAAAGCAGAAATTGGGGTCTAGCCCAAGATCGAACAAGCCATCGAGAGGAGGCGAAAATTTGACTGGTTTATAGTATCCGATTGTATCGGATAATTTATTTGAAGCGACCGGTGAAGGTAGGATTGTCGGTATTACGCGTTTTCTAAAGCTTGCGCCATTGCCGTCGCTTAATGTTTCGCGAACACCCGGGACAGTTTTATGTGACAAGTGGTTCGGTAGCTTGCTAAACCGGACCTGTGCGAACACGCGACTCCGTCGGCTGTGTGTCTCTTACGTTGTTCTTACGTTTGTCGTCTTTAAATTGTGGCGGGTCAGGAGGCGAATTACATGGAAAGCATGGGCTATTCGAGAGGCGGTATGCGTTACGAAGGCGGTGGTGGAAGAATGGAGGAGATGGGTTCGAGGAGGTCTGCTGGTCCCCCGCCTTCGGCACAGCAGGGTGGTGGTGGCGGCGGCGGAGGCGGCGGCGGCGGCCGCTGGGGCCATCAGGAGCGAAGGCAACAGCAGGATGAGTTCCCAAACAAGAGGCGCCGCTATTAATTTGGCAACACCCCATTTTGACAGTACTATTATTGTTTACTGTCCCTTTTATTACTGACAAATTTTTCTATTTACATATTATATATATATGTATATATATTCATATATTATTTATATATATGTATATATATATATTCATGGCACACCGGAATAGGTTTTTTTTTCCAAACCGGAATATTTTCCATTTTTTAAAGATTCCTTTTTTAATTCGTAAATTGACACTTTTTAATTGAACTAGAATTATTAAATCGTGTTTAGAGAAAATTAATGACACATGTAGAGGAATTTATTATTGGTGTGAATTACACATTTTATTTTTAATTGTAGTTTTTACATTAGGCGTATGTTTTACTGTAATTACTGTTGTCTTCTTGACTTGATATTTAAATATATGTGTATGTACTTCATCAAAATTTGTTTTTATTGTACATTTTAGTCTGTTCTCTCCATTTAACTTATTAAACTCGATATTCCAGAGTGAAAATGAACGTGGTTCTTTTTATGGAGGAAAAATGAATATTACTATTTGTGGTCAATTTTTCTTAATGAAGTTCTAAATGAAGACTAAAATTTCATCCAGTCTGCATTGTACCTTAATTGAAATGCTGTTGTTTCTTTCTATTAATTTCTTAAAAGTAAAAACTAAATCTTGAATAAACGTGTATGGCGATATTTTTTAACATTTATTTAATTTATTAGAGGAGCTTCTTATCAAAATTAAGGAATTAGACATTATTGGCAAGTTGCATAATTGTTATTTACCGGCTGATTTTGGTGAGAGGAATTTACTGGTTTGTTGTTTATATAATTGAAAGTAGCTTTATCAGGTATATTTATTATTATTGTTCTTTTAATCTTTTTCACTTCATTCAATTCGAAAATTTCAGATAAAAACTCTTTATGGCATTGATTAGGTAATGACCTAATTCCAAGTCTGTTTTTTAGTAAAGTGAAAGTGTAATCAAAATAGTTATAAAATATTTATTAATATTTCTTCGGTATAATTTTATTTTTTCCTTTATGAAGATGAGTCGAATGTTGTTATTTTTAGGCATATTATTTTTTAAGGATATAGAAAAAGATAACAAGTGAAGATAAATGATCTCTGATTGAAATTCTACTTTTCATTTTCATTTTCCATTATTCTATTATTCTGCAACTTAGTTTATTAACGACAACATGGAATAAAATGACCAGTAATTAAAGTATCACTTCTTAGAAAAAACATTTACTTCTGTTAATAATCTCTTCTGATATATGAGATAATTTCTACCAACATTCTACCAAATTTTATATTATTTTTCTGATGTTAAAAATTCGTATTTATATATGGGTAATGGATTGTAATTTTGATTTTTTGAATATTTCAAGTTATTGAAGTATTCTACACATTTATTGCTTTCTAGAACTAGCCCAATTAAATTAGCCTACCCCTTTTTAAAATACATTTAAAATTCATGCGTTATTTTCTTATAAGAATTGTTTGTATATAAGGAGTCAGCCCTTGTGTTCTCATTACAGCACAACAAATTCTGAAATGTCTCATGGTCATATAGCCTATGGGAAAGTCTCTTCTGAATTTTAAATATTACATGGCGAAGAAAAGTAAAAACTTGATGTTATATTGAGTATTAATTATAATAAATTGTTTGGTAATTCAACCATTGTATTAGCATACAATGCACCGTTTACTCCTCCTTGTGCTAAGAAAAGGCAACAAGAACATAGTTACTTCAACGGGTACAGTTATACCAGCACTATTGCGGAATGATCATGCTCGTGGTTATTAAAATGGTGTATTTTGTTGATTGCTGAGATTTTGGGTGTATTTTGTTTTATTTTTTTTTTTTTTATTAATCAGGCGCCAAGACTATAGCTTTCATGGTACAGTACATCAGAAATAACACACGAACTTGTCAGAAACACAAAACAACATGCAATAGCAGTCAATCCAAACAAGCAAAACAGATAATACATTCAGATATATATGTATATATATATATATATATATATATATATATATATATATATATATATATATATATATATATATATATATATATTTTTAGATGAGACGTATACCTCTTATATTTCTAAGGAAATCTATTGTATTAATGTGATTTTGAGGAAAGCATACGAAATCTACTGGTATCAGGAGAGCTATGCTGTAGTGGGCTAGTACTACACAGTCTTCTTGCCTAACTGTCAACTTATTATGGACCCACCAGCACCTGTTTATTCACCAGCAGATGGGACTGTGAGCTGAGCATGGCCTGTTAGGACATAATATTGGCCCCATCTCCGTGGCTCACACCCTGCAGGAACGGTTCTTTTTCAGAGGTGGTGTACAATGAGTGCCCAAGTGTTCTTCCTTTTCTCCAGGATCCAGGAGTTGCGAAGGAGTCAATTGATATTTCTGTCCACGATCAACCCTAGAAGCCTTAAAGGATCCAACACGATTATTGGTTCTTTGAAGTGGAGATCAGGGTTTGCTTGATCCACGTGACTGCTGTGGAGGAGTTAGTGCACATACTATGGCCGTAATGGCTATTTGGAAGAAACTAGAGATGTAGACCATCAACATAAAGGAATCTCATTAGTTGGCCCAGGATCCTATCAGCTATTCCCTTAAAGTTCAAGACTGCATTGGGGCTACTTGATCCGCTGCTGAGTACCTTTGCAAAAGCCTCTGCAACACCTCATTTATCCATTAGGTCTTGGCCTTCTATGGACAAGGTTGGGACCAATAAGGGGTTTCGCCTTCCGACAGCATCCACGTTGGGGTCATTTTCCTGTTTGAACCGTGACATATTCGGGAAATTGAACTCTTATCAACTGTTTCTTTGCATTTTGTATTGTTCGGTGAGCAATTACTTTTGCCTTCTTCAGTTCTATAAAATTCTACGTTTTAGGGTATATTTTGGTGCCATACAGCACTCCCATTGGGTGTGGAGGGCACGGACCCTCACCATTGATGGTGACAATTAAAATCATACAGGAGAACGATTTATTTAAGATTTATTTACCATTAGTTAGGTTAGATCTTAAGTTACTGAAAATATTCCTAAACAATTTCTCACCTTAGACAGACTTTTAACATAACTCGTGTGGAAAAGATATACAACACTTAATATTCAGTATGATACATACTATAAAAGTAAGTTATTAATAAATTGAGCTACTTGAAAATAGCCAAATATAATTTTATATTTCTACTATTCTTGTCGTTTTTTTCTTAAGTTGCCATCACAAGGAGAAAAATGTTTTCATAATCTTCAGTTGTTTCTTCATCGTTTAATGGCTTTTGCTATCTTACTGGTACGATGAGAAATATTTTTCTTCAGCATGTTTGATTCTGCTCTTCAATTTCTGCTGTTACCTAAACAGTAATAGCAGTAGCATTGCTTGTTTCTTTCTAATTAGAAAAGGAACTGAAGGAATTAAGGTAATTATATAATTATATTTTTTAATTATACTGCAGTCATTACTTATTTTGAAAAGTAGTGTTCAGCTTTTGAGCTGTGAAGGTACAGTTTGTATTACATATGGGTAGTATATACCTTTATATTTTTGTTTTTATTCTTTGTATTACAGTAGTCAAAATTTTTTTATATTGTTGCAAATTATGATGCATTATTTTTAGACAATAGATCAGTGAAATAATTTTACATATACCGCGTTTTTAAAATTTATTTTCTTGGTAATGATGGTAGAGTTACGCTCATTGTTCCAAAATGAGTATTGCTATTAATTTGAAATGAATAATAGGTTGAGTTTGCTTTAAAATGTTGCTATTAATAATTTATAGTTTTTTGTTATATAATGTAACTTTCTGTATTTTCAGATATTTGATATTGAAATATCTTGGATTTATAAAATTGCTATAATAAAAGATAGCTTTATAGGCCATATCATCATTTTAAAATGTTTAATATTTTGTAATTCTTTAATGCAAGTTTTGCAGATGTTGACTTCACAATTAATTCTAGCCACTGTTACTTAGAAGATACATTTGGACTTGTTTCTGGATGCACTGGGTAAAAAAGGTGAATATCGCCACACTAATGATGCACAAAGGAAAAATATGGTATTGCAAAAACCATCAATCTTTTATATTTTATTAATAAACTTACATTTTTAATCCTGTTAAGTTCAACTTTTGAAGCTATTAATGAATGCACTGCATCATCCCTATCAGGATTAAAAATCTGAATTTTTCAATTAAAAATTTTTCTTCATGTGTTCGCACAAGATCTTAATGTTTATTTTACTTTTCTTATTTTTTTAGTATCAACTTCACCCAGAATTTTTTTTAGGTGAATGTTAATCTCAGTTAACACTTTACTTTATTGTTGCCCTTTTTTATTTTAGTTCAGTTCCTTTTTTTCAGATGAATCTGGGTTTTTTGTTCAGGATTTTTTTTATTTCAGTCATCAACATATACATACATACCTTCCTACATTATTATCAAAGTTACTATACTTCATCAAAAGCATTTTACCAGACTGAGTTTAATTGCATATGTTTATTAATTTGATTTAAAAATAATTTTGTTGATCTAGATCCCTTTAAATAATGATTCACTACAGCAGGAATGTTAATTTATATCAGTTAATGAGATGATTATTAAGCAGCTCTTAACTTTTTTTGCTTATGATTTAATTCTCTGATTTTTCATTATTTATGTTCACTCATTTCACATTATAATTATTTTGGTATCTAAAGATTAATTCGTGATGTGATAAATTAGATAATGTTTAGGGTCACAATATGTTATCATGTCGAATATTAATTGTTTAACATAACAGCAACATATTCTCACTATATAAGCAATGAAAAAATGTGTTATAATATTAATTTAATGGGTTTTTTTAATGCTACACATTATTTATTATTGTTGTTACCATCTTTAAATTTTCCTTAGTAATGTTTTATTAATTTTTATACATTTTAATCTATCATGATGGAACATGATACTTTTATAGTCCAATATTTTCTGTAATGTAAAAGGATTTCTGAAACTAATGGATTGATATATTTATAACTGCTACTGTTGAAAAAACACTCATGATGATCTGTGAAATCTGATCTTGTGCCCCTGTTCAAATTACCACCATAGTGAGGGCTGCTACAATAACTCATCTCATGGTGCTTTATCTATTGGTGTATATTATTGATACTTCTTTTATTGATATGAAGACAGCATCTCGGTTCATCTTGTTGGGTAGTTATCATTATATCAATATTAGGCAATATTTCTTTCAGCCTGACAGTAGCTATTGTACATTCCGAATTATATTTGGTTTAATATTTAGTAGAATACAGCATAGACTACTTATACGATTATGCTGTCATCGTAAAGTGTTGAAAAATTTAAATAGTGTATTTGATAATAACCTTCGGTGAATAAACTAGTTTTAATATTTTTCATTCACGAGTCCAGATAATAGCACAAAGAAATAATTGTTTATACAATTTTATAAATTTTTTTAATAAGTATTTATATGAGTACTGCAGAGGAATTATAAACATTATATATTTATAATTAGGTTATAATGAGCAATTAGATTTGCCTTAAGTGAACCTTGAAGCATTTATATTATTGAGTTAAATTATTGGAATTGTGTTGTTATTGAAAGCATAAAGAATTTTATAACATCATATAAACGTAATGTACTGTAGATCATGGACTTTGTTCATTTTACTCTTTTGATTTTCATTATGAAATTGATTAATAATACATAGATTATTTTAAAAAATGCAATATTTTGAGGAGGAGAGTAGATGTGAGTGTGAGCTTATTTGTTGAAGTAGCTCACAGTTCTTCTAATTGTAGTTATAATGTATGGATGCATACATATTTCACATATATTTGAGTGGGGAGTTCCTGTTAGAAGCCAGATTGCGAAGTGTATCTTTTAATTTCTATAATCTTTGCAATTATACTGATGTGGGAATAAAATGAGAAAACATTATATTCATTTTACTTACATTATATTATTTAATTTGTTTAACCAGTGGAAATGTTTATAGGTATGAATTAAAATTACTTTGTACCCCTATTTAAGTTTGGTTCAGTCCCACATCTTTTTCTGCATCATGGAAATGTTCTTGCCAAATCAGCAATACTGGCATACATACTATTTTAATAATTTTTTTTAGCTGTCCTATTTTCAAAAAATTATTCCAGTCTTAAATGAGTTTTGCCCCTTGAAATGAGAGTGGTGGTGTAATTTCTGGAAACATTAAACAAAAAAAGTCAACAGACATTGTGAATTCTATTTGAGGGTTATTAATTCCAGATGATTTATTCTCCTTGCGGTATATAAGGAAAGGCAACAACAACTAGATTTTTTATTTGATAATAACCTTCGGTGAATAAACTATTTTTAATATTTTTCATTCATGAGTCCAGATAGTAGCACAAAGAAATTATTGTTTATACAATTTTATGAATTGACAGCATGTGCACAATTTCAATTTTTAAGAGGTTGATTAATCAATTTTTTTATAGTAAAGTCAAATTATTAAAATGTATTCGCTCTATTTGAATTGAAGTATAGTGCATTGCATCTAATGCCCATGCAAATGGATGCATTGCAGTTCCAGAAGTATCATAGTGTTGGTAGTATAATGCCTAGATCATCTGGGAAGCAATGAACAACTGTTTGATGTGGGGGGCGACACTACCAGTGGTTATTTTCTCTAAATCATTGTCTCAGCAGGCTACTCTCCACTACCTTCATTGAGTTGAAGAGATGAATTCGTAAGAGCTATCTTATTTGTCTCAATGTAAGTATTCAAATGTAAGTTTTATGCTTTTATATTTTTTCTCATTTTTAATAATTAATGAAAAATTCGGTTTTTTAAATAGAACTGATGACATTGTAGCATCATTTTATAACATTATGATTTACTATATACTTAAAAGAAACATGTAAGTTTGATTAGATATAACTTATTTTAACTAGGGTTATATTGGAGGGCATTTGTTGGTCCACATATCTATTGATGGGACCAACCAATCAATTATTTTGTAATTAATGGAAATTGTTTTTAGAATACTGAATTTTGGTTACTACTCTGGATTGTTACTAACCACTTTTTAAAAAGTGATATTTCTCAATAAAAACCTGTTATAAGCACTGAGATTAGGAAACTGCAATTGTTTTTCATCCTTTTTACTTATGTCTTTGTCAACTGCTAGCCTTCTTCTGTTCTACAAAGCCAAACTGAGATTCCTTAAATATTTCTTTCTTCAAAAATATTTTGTACTGCATTTATGGTGTTCTAATTTGTTAAAGCAACACTTCTCGAAATATTCAAGTGCCATCTATTAATTTTGTGTTCTGAGTTATGAGAAATGATGGAATGGTCTTTGTGTTGCTGCTACATAATTGGACTAAATCACTGTTCATAATGTTGTGTAAGGGTTGTCCAGTTTCTTTCTCTAGGATGATTAGAAGTTGATGTTTTTGAAGTTTAGTTTCGTATGTGAAGTATACTGAAAAACAGGTATTATACTTCTGGATGCAAGTGAAAATCAACCGGGTCTATCTGAGAGTTCACCTAAATGCCAAAAAACATGGTTTCTTAATCGAAAGAATAAGAATAATAGAGGTCATGAAATGAAATATTAAAACTGAAGATATATTCTGATTTCTGCATTTAATATTTTGGCATGTCTAATATTATTAAATAGGACTTCTGTGGATATTAATAGAAGCCCCATGCATGGGCTTTTTTAATTGGAAATTAAAATTACTCCTATACATGGGGTTAAAATTTAAGTAAATAGGGAACAAGTATGCAGTATTTGATATTACAAGCTTTAGAGCTAATACTGATTATTAGAACATATATTGTGTGATGTTCAGAACATTGGATGAATTGTTTCTCTATGCACATTTTTTCTTTAATCTCTTAAACAGTATGAGAAGAGATTTAAAAGAAACATTGATTAGAAACTTTTAACATTGTTACTGAAGAACTAATAGCCTGGTTGTAACTTGTAAGTAGTAAATGAAAATGGGACGCTCATTTCAAGTAAATCACTTAATTTTAGTGAAATAATTAAAATAATGTTGCAGCAGAAATATTTTATGTGAATTTGTTTTTAGAACTTTGGAAATATGTTTAATTAATACAATTTACCCTTTTTTTTCATTATGATTATTTTCTTGATTGATAGTTAAAATAAAAAATATTTTGTGTGGTTGGCTCTGAGTGTGTGTATTTTGTGGGGCTCTGTGATGAGTGAATTTATTTCATCTTAATTTCCTTGGCCACTTTCAGATTCATAAATTCAGTATCGGTTCCAGTTTAATATTTTTCTAATGACAAAATTAATTCTCCTCCACTTACTTAATGATTATATTCTTGGTTTCCATCTTTGATAATTTAATTGCCTTGGAAAACCGTTGTATCGTCCCTTGCCTTTATTTTCTTCCAAATTTTGTATTCCATTTATCTCTGAACTAGTCCCATTTAAAAAACTTATTTTTTCATGACACACTTGGGCCTTGAACTGTAGATGCATCAAATCAATCGATGCTTCGTGCAACATTTTCCTATTTATTTTTGTTAAATTATTTTTATTATTAATTCGTTCTGCTCTTATTATTTAATTATTCTTAAGAAATTATTTAATTACCTGAAGTTGTGCCATAGTTGTGCTGTGTTTAGTAATATCAAGTTTCAGTGTACAGGATTAATTTCAGTGTTTGTGAAAGCAATCTGAACCTAGAAAGATAGTATTTTATTTCTGGCATAAGTTTGCAGGAAATAATGAATTCTACAGGAATAGTATTTTAAATGTAACATATTATTTTTCATTAAGTAATCAATAATTCTTATTTTTTCCATCTGAGTATAGTTTTTGTTTTCCATCGATTTAAAATAAGGATGAATGATATTCGAAAATAGTTATTAAAATAAGTTCCCCTTTGCCACCAATATTGGAAATTCTTATCTATATTTTCTTAAGGATATTTTGAAATGGAATTGTTGAGTAGACAAAATTGAGTATATGCTAGCCTATATAAATATTCATGGTTGATTTATTTTTATTCATGGTAGCCATGGTTTTAAGCATACAATTAATTCTGATAGAAAGGACATCTATCTTTATTACGTATTTTTATGCGGGTAATTAATTCCAACTGACAACTTTATGAGTCATTCCTTTTTCACTTTTATCATCACATTTTTTATATTCTGAATGGCCTTATTTAATTAATGGAATTAATTTTTTCTATTACCCAATTAGGATACAATGGGATCTTGGTTCTTGGATTCTGGAATCTTTAATAATTTGTTTCAGAGATAATATTACTATGAATTTAATTAATAGAAGATCACTCACTATTTGGTCATTTCTGCAGTGACATCAAACATTTCGGATTTCAGGACACGTTTTATTGTCTCTCTCAGACCAGGTATACATTTTAAGAATCCAATTAAGTATTGAATTAGAATTACATTCAATGGTTTATAACTTATTTATATGGTCAAATATGATAAAATATTGAAACATTGTTCTATTTTTTAATATTCTGCATGAATCTTTAATTTTTCTGTGATGAAGGAGTTCTATAGGTGAATTTTAAACTAGAATATGTTAATTTGGTTTAACTAAAACAAAAATTTTGCAGCTTTTACTATCAATTTATTTTTTTAAAGTTGATTTATAGGCGTGATATTTCATAAGTTTTGAAATGTATTGCTTTGTGTTATACAATGAATGATCAGTTTTACATAGATACATGATATCTAAATCAATAACTACGGATTTTATTGATTCTATGTTGGAATATTAATTTAGTGTTATATATATATATATATATATATATATATATATATATATATATATATATATATTTAAGAATTTCATTTTACTTACATCAACTTTCTTACATTATTCATAATGCAATATCTTATGGTCATTATATTATTATTTATTCTCTTATCCCTATTATTGTTTTCAAACTACTAAATAAGTTTGTCTATATTTACAGACTAAAAATGATTTTAAGCAGTGGTCTGCATATTTTTCTACCTACATTTATTATTTCTTAAAATTATTGAAAATGAAAATGTTCTATATTTTTTCTAATGGTTAAATATACACCCAATGTTCAGGAAGTGACCAGTCACTTTATGTCAGTATTAAAAGGATGAATATTCCCATGGCTAAATATCGAGGAAGATATAAAGCATTAAAAATGAAAGATATTTAAAATTAATTTAAAATATTTTTAACAACTATTTTAATTATTAGTTTAAATATTGGGTAGACAATGTGAATTGCAAGAGATGTGTGATTTACTGTCATCAGTTTTTTTTAATAGTGTTTTAGTATCTATTAGTAATATTAAGCAATATTTTAATTTATAATTAAGTAGGAATTGAGCTCAAGAAAAAACATTGTCTATTAGCTTAATTAAACAAGTGTTTAATATTAATCCACATATATAAACAATTAATTCTTCTGATAAGAAATAATAACTTTATATTACTGTAATTATTGTTCATTCAATTTTAATTGTAATTTCTTGTTGCAGTTGTCTCAAGTTCTTGTTATCATTGGTCTATACAGAGTATGTACTGTATATAAGTACATCTGAGCTGCTGCATGTTTTATCCTTTGGATATTCCAGAAAGGAAGATCCAACGAAGAGGTATGTTCATTCCTTCATTTTCTTTCAGAATTGAACTGAACATTAATCAGTTATATTATGTTATGTTGGTTCATATATGAATACAGTCAACATGACTGTATAATTAGATTGCAATTGATAATCTCTTTTGGAATTAAAATAAATATTTGTTTATGCTAGTCAGTTACAATACTAGTCAAATAACCTTCAAGAAAAATATGCATTTTTTATAATGATGATATAGGAATACTGTAATGATTCATAATAAAATGAGCTTATTACTGTAAATCATATGACCTTAAATGTCACAAAAATGAACTGCAATAGCAAAATATGATTTCCTGATTTCAGGTCCAGAAATATGTGATCAGAGAAATAGCAAGTTCACTATATTCTGGTAAGTATAATTTATTTACTGTCTAAGTGTTATTATGGAAAATTACAAATTTTTATTATGATGATATTGGAATTACCGTTTGATGTATAATGAAATAAATTTATAGCTGCATATTATCTGAATATAAATGTTTAGAACATTAATGTCTGGAACAAGTACTATTACAGCAGTCATAATATATGATTTCATATATTTCAGGTCCAGGGTTATTTGAGCAGAACACTGGCAAGTCAGCTATGTTGTGGTAAGTATATACATTATTTAGTGTCCACATGTTAGTATGGAAAAAATAATTTTATTATAATGATGATATTGGAATTACCGTTTGATTTATAGTGAAATCAATTTATAGCTGCAAATTATCTGAATATGAATTGTTAGGATATCTGGAAAATGTATTTTTACAGCTGTTATAATAGATGATTTCATATATTTCAGGTTCTGGAATATGTGACGAGAAAAATAGCAAGTCTACTCCTCTATAAATTTGTAAGTATAATTTATTTAGTGTCTAAGTGTTGATATGGAAAAACGTTTTTTTATTTTTATGATGATATTGGAATTACCGTTTGATTTATAATGAAATAAATTTATGGCGGCAAATTATCTGATGAATATAAATATTTAGAATATGTGGAATATGTACAATTACAGCAGTCATAATATATGATTTCTTATATTTCAGGTCCTGGAATATGTGGTCAAAGAAATAGCAAGCCTACTATAATTTGGTAAATATAATTTATTTAGTGTCTAAGTGTTGATATGGAAAAAATAATTTTATTATAATGATGATATTGGAATTACCGTTTGATTTATAGTGAAATCAATTTATAGCTGCAAATTATCTGAATATGAATTGTTAGGATATCTGGAAAATGTATTTTTACAGCTGTTATAATAGATGATTTCATATATTTCAGGTTCTGGAATATGTGACGAGAGAAATAGCAAGTCTACTCCTCTATAAATTTGTAAGTATAATTTATTTAGTGTCTAAGTGTTGATATGGAAAAAAGTATTTTTATTTTTATGATGATATTGGAATTACCGTTTGATTTATAGTGAAATCAATTTATAGCTGCAAATTATCTGAATATGAATTGTTAGGATATCTGGAAAATGTATTTTTACAGCTGTTATAATAGATGATTTCATATATTTCAGGTTCTGGAATATGTGACGAGAGAAATAGCAAGTCTACTCCTCTATAAATTTGTAAGTATAATTTATTTAGTGTCTAAGTGTTGATATGGAAAAACGTTTTTTTATTTTTATGATGATATTGGAATTACCGTTTGATTTATAATGAAATAAATTTATGGCGGCAAATTATCTGATGAATATAAATGTTTAGAATATGTGGAATATGTACAATTACAGCAGTCATAATATATGATTTCATATATTTCAGGTCCTGGAATATGTGGTCAGAGTAATCGCAAGCCTACTATAATTTGGTAAATATAATTTATTTAGTGTCTAAGTGTTGATATGGAAAAAATAATTTTATTATAATGATGATATTGGAATTACCGTTTGATTTATAATGAAATCAATTTATAGCTGCTTATTGTCTGAATATATAAAGTTTTGAGCGTAATTATCTGGAGCATGTACTCTTATCACTATAGTAAAATATGATATCTCATATTTCAGGCTCAGGGATATATGAGCAGAGCACTGGGAAGTCTGCTATGCTCTTGTGGTTAGTATAATTTATTTAGTGTCCACGTGTTAGAGTGGAAAAAAATATTTTCATTTCAATGATGATATTGGAATTACCGTTTGATTTGTAATGAAATCAATTTATAGCTGCAAATTATCTGATAAATATAAATGGTTAGAATTTCTGAAATATGTACTATTATACTGCAGTACTAAAATAGGATTTCTTACATTTCAGGTCCAGGAATATTTGAATCAGTACAATAGCAAGTCTACTATAATGTGGTATGTATAACTTATTTAATGTTTAAGTTGTAACATGGAAAAAAAAGTTTTTAATGTATTGATGATATTGGAATTATTATTTGATTTATATGAAATTAAATTTTTTTTAAATTTAATTTTTGAATTTTATATATATATATATATATATATATATATATATATATATATATATATATATATAACTAGTACAGTTAAATTAAAATAGAATGTGTTTATAGTAACTGTATAATAATATTTATGTATTTTTTTGCAACTATTTAAAATATGATGACTATATTTTCAGTTATCGATCATCTTCATGAGGGAGCAGTTTGAGTATGTAAAATATTCAAGAATAAACTTTTGGATGCAAATCGTGTGCATTGATTGCGTTTAATATGAAAAAAGTTTAAATTTAATAATTGAAAATGTAAATGGGTATAATGAACAATGTCGCATGTTATATTAAAAACACTGTTATTTGTGAATATGAAAACTTTCATATGAAATAAATATATGAAATATGCTTTTTGATGTGTAGTGTGATTATGTTGTTCCCTGTGTTAAGACTTAAAGTAAAGTTTATTTATTAATTAACCATATAATAGAAAAGGAAAATTTATAAGAATAAATTATATTCATCCTAACAATTCATTGATATAAAAATGTGAAAAATAAATTAATATAACAAGATTCATCATGTCCCCATCTTGTTGGAGTTACTCAGTTACCCCTTGAATCTGGAAAAGAAAATGTAGATTAATTAATTTAAAATAAGAAAACAATATTTAGAGAAAATGAAGGAAAACTTCCAGAACTGGTCTTACTTAAAGTAATTAAGGACTTATCCAGAAAGCAAGCAGAGGTGACATACCTTAACCTAGCCCTGTTATTTAGAGTGAGACCCGCAATACCCCAAGCCCTTCTAGATAGAAATAACTGTTCCTATTTGGAACAGTCTTTGTTGAGGCGTCGAACCGATGTGAGGTCCCCTCTATGTGATTACAACCGTCCATAAAACAGGTAATTTTACCGCTTCCAGTAACTTGGAGCACGATACGACTCCAAATAAACGGCATGAAAACCCTAGGTCCGCTCACGAAAATATAATCGCTAAAGAGCTTAAAGCATGCTGCAGTTTTTTTTCAAACCCTAATATTAATAACAATCTAGTAACAGAGCCCCTAATGCATTCTAATTCTTATTTTTTATAGTCCCTTTTTTTGAGTAATTTGCTTAGCTTATCAATTTCTGGCCAAGCCTTTTTAACAAGTGCGTCATTTTAGTCGGTATTGAATCCAGATAAAGTGTTTTAATTTTATCAGTTCACGAGTGTTTCGGGGTTCAGTTTAATACTCAAACAAACCTAATAATCGTAGGGAACAATAAGTTATTAAATAAATAATCGAAGGTAATAAAGATAATTTCGGTAGCGTATCTTACTTTAAGAACCGGTGAATATATTGTGATCGGTTTGAATTCGGGTAAAAATGTTAGTACAAGAACGCTTTCGCAAAATGCCAATAGCCATTCAGCAGCGGCGCTGAGCACGTGCCACAGCCATCCTCCTTCCGAAGGATTCCAGTGGCTCGTGTTGTTGCCTGAAATATCATCGACATTTGAAAATACGGCGATGGAAAGGCGAAAAATCGAGAAGTAAGGGTAAAAAAGAATTCCATACCTGTGTATTCTTCTTTGGAAAATATTCCCGGTACGAGGGCTCCGAAATCAAAAGGACGGAAAGTGCGCAAAACAAACATCGACTGTAGAACACGCATTTTGAATCGAATAGTTTATTCATGTGGTACGAGAACACTGTCTGGACGGGGGACAGAACTGAATTAATTAACTGGGCACGTTTTGTGTTGAAATTATGTACGGCTTTATAGACGACCTACCTGAAATATGAAATATATAGTGCCGCCGACAAAGGCGAGCAGGGCACCAACGTAGTGGACCTCCCAGACGTTGTTGACCTGAAAGTTTCCAACAATGGACAAGCCCAGACAGGAAAAGAAACCGAAGTAGGTTGCCACTTTATTGGCTTTTAGTTTGAACCCAATTCGATTCCTGAAATTAGCAAACTTAGCAACTTGCAAATATCTTATGTAAACGCAGCAGGCCACTGAAAAAAGTTTGACAACTAGTATGTTTAAATATGTAAAACTGTTAATAATGGTTACAGAAGGCTAATTATGCATACTATATATATATATATATATATATATATATATAATAAAATTAACAGCTTTGTAAAATATCTTTGCTGTTCTAAATACTTCCTACTGCTTTAAATTTAAAAGGATAAATATTCCCATTGTTAAATATCCAGGAAGATATAAAGGATTAAAAATGAAAGAAAATTATTATTATATATTAAAATTATTTTTCTGCAATATGTTCTGTGCCTACAATTGCATATTGAATATACCAAGAACGAGTATAAATTGTGCAGGTTCTTGGGCAATATCGTATATCAATGTTTTACTAAAAAATATATACATTTTCATTAATTGAATAGTTGATAATTGACACTTACGCAATATTGATACCACATTCAGTAGTAATGAAAATATGCAGCTCTCCGGGGCTGATGCCCCAGTGTCACTTATGTACGGAAAAGCAGGTGTCACATGGTTCAGTTTGACCGCTATAATAAATCTGGAAGTTGTCTCAACTTAAAATCTACTTGCGCTCACCAACTGTCATAGGTGTAAAAATTAAAATTCGCTTACTTACGTAATTACAAATGTGATAGGGACTAATACACAGATTACCATGGGAATAATATGCACATTTTTCCTCTTAGCCATATCTAATCCTTAACAATAATTGTCGGAAACACAACGTTGATTGAGATAGGTCTGTAACTAACTAACCTGAGTTGGCTGTCTATGAACAGGTTGTAATGATAAAATGATAAATTCTGGATAAGATAAGAGGAATTGAGAGTAATTGAATTGGTTTCGAGAAAATTGATTGAAAAAAGAATGTTTATCATTTACACCAAAAAACAAATTTTCATTGAAACACTAAATATTGTCTCTGTTTTAAATTAGTTTTCTTTTGTGTACATGAATATCCTTATTTAAAAATGAAAATACTAATATCTCTACTTCTGTACACATAATTGTTACAAAATAAATTGTGCATGGTAATTGAACATGGTATTAAATTTATTTTAATTTGATGAACTAAGGTTTATAACATTTAGAATGAGAGGCAAGGGAGTAAAGAAAAAAGTCATGATATGTTGACAACTTTTTATTACAAACAACATTCTTGTAAACAAAATTAGTAATCTCTTCAATACAACATTTTTTTCACACATGTACAATGTTTCAATTATATAATTCAACCTAACAATTTTACATTTATAAAAGGGCTATGTTATATTATATATATATCTTTCTTTAATTTCTGTTGAGTGACCAATAAAGAATAAAAACTCAGTATTATGGATTTTATATATTCTTTCTTTTTACACATGAAGAAACAAGGTTTTGCTTAATGCCCTGTGTACAGGGGTGTTGTTCAGTACAGTTTACTTGAACGACTTGATTTTATAATAAAAAGAAAGGAAGAAAAAACCTGTTTGGATTGTCCTCAACAAACATTAACTAGCTATTTGATTTTAAAATCTTGATTTAAAAATTTTAACAAAAAATTTCAAACAAAGGGCTTATTAACAGTTAGCTTATTATTCCTTTTTTTAAGACACTGAAAAACTGGGTAGAAATTGACATTACCTTACAATATTTATGTCTAATTTATAATTATGTCCGGTACACTGGAAAGGTGTAAAGAACCAAAATGAAATTATCCCTTTTGGTGGATCCGAATTGATCGAGGTTTTATTACACAATTTATGTAATTAATATTCTAGTTAACAATGGTAACAATTGATACATAGTTACTTTTGACCAAAATATTATTACATCCTAGTTATAGATCTAAATGACAATATACATTTATTATTCTAGTTTTTTCCTGTGTAAAAGAAAGTCACTGTTTTATAAACTCAAATTTAAACTTATCAATACCTCTTAATTAAACTTCAGAGTGTGCAATTGATTTTTTGTAAATCATTAAACTAAAAATAAAATCTAATCTTTTATTACTTCAAATTTAAATGCAAGATTTTTTGTGCCATTTAGAAAATAAGACTGTTACCAATTATACAAACAATATTGAGTTGCCCTTTGTGGTTTAATTACTAAAAGTAAATTTTTAAATAACTGTACATTTTCTTTATTATTTGGTAATAATTAAACTAATATTAATATTATAGCCTATAAATAAATATAAAAAATAAAATTGTGCACTTGGAATATGCCATTTTCCTTTAAAATATTTTAAACCTTTGGGACAATTCTAATAACATTTTATAATATTTTAAAAAGTTTTAATAATGAGCAATTAATCGAAAGCTTGGCCTACATTATTTTGTTATCAACAAATTTATTCGTAACATCATATAAAATATGCTCGATACATTAATAAATTACATATAAAATTTTATCAACTTCCAAGGAAAGTTGCCTCAGAGCATTTTACCAAATCTAGTTATTTACCTTTTCAATTGGTCACTTTTCTTTTGAGAGTGTTAGGGAGCAGAAAATCAAAAACCATATGGTCTTAAAATGGTACTGAAATTTAGACAAAAGGTAAAGTGACTGAACCCCTATCTGGTTTTAAGAAATTATGGTGTAGGTTCTACTCATTTTTTATTTTATATTTATTTGCTTTTTATGCATGTAAGATTTGATTGTAGTACTGACAAGAATAGAAACTAAGAGAAACTAAAAGGAATAAGATATTCAAATAAATATCAGTATAAAATTATATCTCGATATTTTAGTTTTTGTAAATGTCAGGAGGACTAAATCCAGTTTTGGGATACATTGAAATGAGCTATGTGTAAAAGAAATAAAATATACGAAATATTGTCAATCAGGAAATGGAGACAAAAAAATATTAATTTATAATTTTAACTTATAATTCAAAGATTAAGTAGCTTCCAGTGTACCTCGTGTACATCCATTTGGTAACTTCTTACAAAATACAGCTAAACTCGAAATGCGAGAACAACAATCAATAATTCTAATATACAATTGCTTGATATTTTTAAACAATCGCAATTATAAATCTTTTTTTGTTTGATATGTCCAAGAAATCAACATTATTCTTAACGTATTTACATACATAATGGATTTTCTAGTGAACAACACTGACACTCTTAATTCTATAAAGGTTGAGTAACATAACGAATCATCGGCCGCGATGTCAGTTTACTGAAAAACAGTGAAGAAGAAGAAGAAGAAGAAGAAAGGAAACCGCATCGGAAATGCATTACATGGAATTGTTTGGGTACAAATAATAACTAATTGGACGACCATTTATTTCACACCTTCTGTTTCGACCATTCTAATATTATACGAGGAGTTTTTATTCGTGACATTAAATTTCGTGATAACAAAGAAGACGGAATAATTTTAAGTAATTAAAGGAAAACGAATTTCTTCTATTGGAATCGGTCTGAGAGAACGTTGGCGGATTGTCTTCATTTCCAGCCGGTTATTTAACGTCAATATGTTCTAAATCCATTCGGCAATTAATTCCAAGATGTTAAAACATAGACGCCTCTAATTTCGAGGATCGAGCGTAAGTCGGGGTTGTGGTGAGGGGAGTGTGTTTTCAAGTAAACCGTCTTTTTCAATGTCATTTTCTTCCGAGGTTTTCAGATAAATAATTTTATCCGCGGGTGAGAAACGCCTCTTATATTTACAGTGTACGTTTCTCGAAAAGTCCATAGAGGCGCGACGGCGTCCTCTCATTCCTTTTTTCCTCTCGTCGATCGTACATTAAATAACGTTCACATTAAATAGTATTTTATTTTATTTACATAATCGATAAATTCTATTTACAATTAATTCCCGCAAGCCGTACTGAAGGGGGTGCGGGCTAGAGGGCGACGGGGCAAGGTCTCCATTATACATATCGTATATATAAACGTGTTCCGGACTGAAATTTGAAAATTGTAAAACAGAATTACAAAACCGGTCGAGGGCAACGGCCGGCTCCCGCCGTTCATTTCCCGACTTTGCCAACAATAAATATATAAAACGCGTACCGAAATATCGCGTTGGATGACCAGTCCGACATCGAGGATGATTATAACGAGATAATGAGAGTGGTGGGGCGTTAGAGACACACGAAATAAATATTATTTCGGGGCGATTCAAATGTCATCGGTAGGCGAATACTTGGCGTGAGCGGAGGACGACAGCCGGCGGTGAGGTCTGTTTAGGGTGGGTTGTGGTGAGAGGAGGGCTAGAAGCAGTAGGTGCGGGATCCCGGACAGGACGGGGTCTGATGGCCGCCGCCGCCGCCGCCGCCGGCCTCCACGGGCTGCTGCTTGTGCGGCTGGTGGGGCTGCTGCTGGAGGTGGTGCTGGTGGTGGTGGCCCTCGGCCTCCTGTCACCCGTAGTAGTACTGCGTAGGGCCGCTGCGTGACAGGCTGCGGGGCGCACTGCCCTCACTGCCGCCGGCCGGTCCGTATCTCACCACCTGTTCATTTGCCGACTAACTTTAACCACAACGAAAAACGCTGTCAAACAGCCTTCACCGTCCTCTTCGGGCAAACGTCCTTGGTCAGCCGCTAGTGCCCTGCCCGACCCGGGCAAGAATATCTAATGTCATTTTTACAAAATAACAAACGGAACGCGTACAAAAGTGTTGAGCATTCGCGAGGAGATACACATAAATCTCCCTAAATTTGCTGCTAATTTGCAGTGTTCATTAATTTAACCCTTTGCACTCCGTTGTCCCCTCTCGTGGGACATCGTAATTCCAGCCTATCACTCCGGTGTCCCCTCTGAGCGGACATTAACATTTATTAGCGATTACGGGGAATGAAATAATTTCTGCGCAACTTTTTGAGACGTGCATGTTTTCTCTTGAAATGTGGCGCGAGACATCGAATCGAAATATAGTAAAATTACTAAGATATATAAAAGAGACGTCGGCGAGTTCTGAGTTTCAAAGCTGAGCTCAGTCCGGTGTGAAGCGTCGAGCGGTATAGACAGATCTAACGAGTGGGAAAATCGGAAACGATTCTTCTCCCGGTAAATAAGTTCTTTCGGTAAATATCATTTTGTAACAGATCTAGTAATAAAAATTAGAAATTTCCAACCCACGGATTTATTCATTTTTTTATTAGAACAATGGCAAAACGTTCAAATAGGATTGAGTCCCATGATACGAGTAGTAGTGAAGATGAGCTCCAGATAGACGTTTATACAGATACGCCAGAAAGACTAAATCTAGACCAAAACGATAGCAGTGACAGTGACATCGGCCAACCACCGAGGAGTGGCTGGTAGCCAACATCCGGAAGGGTCCGGAGTGTAAAGGGTTAAGGTATTGGTAGGGGGGCCCGAGCGTTTGCAATATTGGCACCCCTTCTGTCTACATCAGAACCGAATGTTCTCAGTTTGCGCAAGAAGATTTCAGACTGGTGATCTGAGAGTATGGAGTGAGACACTATAGGTTGTTAGTATACTGTCTACTGACCTCGGCGGGTACCTGATGAAGAATTCCGAGTGGGCTGGCGACGGTGGTGAGGTCTATGTCGGCGTCGACTTCGCTGATGTCGTCCGTGAAGCCGTTGGGGAGGGCGGTGGCCCCCTGGGGGCCGTCCTGGGCCCTTCGCCGCCGCCCCCTCGTACTTGTCCCCGCCGCCCCTCCGCTTCCTCCCGCCGCCCCTCTGCCGGCTCCACAACAGGCGGGCTATTATCACGGACATCACCGACAGCAGGCCGCCGCCCACGCTCAGCATCAGGTACAGGTACAGCCGCTCCGTGTTCTCTGCCCAACCGAGAAAGAATAAAACGTCAATTTTAAAACCACAATACAACCCTCCCCCGATAATTAAACAAAATAACCCAACCACCTAGCTTAAATAAAAAATAACAACAATACATACAGAGTCTTAAGAACTATTTCGCAACTATAGTCGCGTTCTAATACAGAGTAACATTGAAAGTACAGTTCGGAGGAATAATTAAACTAGAAACTGGACCCAGAGATTTGGAAGTATGCAGGTATTCTTTGGACTCTGCGCGATCTTTATTCTTTAAACATGTTATCTATCATTGGAACAACTTCAATATTTGATAATATTTCAACACATGAAATATATAACTATAATCCATATCGATCATCTCTTCAGTTTATTTATTAATAAGATTTTAATTATCGCGTCGGCAGCAGTTATTACATTTTTTTAATTCGTTCGGCGCTACTGCGTTGGGCGGGGATCACTCGCGTTCCTGGCCGGTGAAATTTTGGCTATTCCAAACTCCCAATAATTTAAGGTATTCGTTTGGGGGTCCGGTGGCGAGTGTTTGGAATATCATCACAGGGACGATTGACTGTTGAGGGCGGCAGCCATATTGATGAGAGCGCCGGGTCGGTGTCGGCGCTCCGCCATATCGCAGTTAGGCGCCGCATTAGCGCCCAGTTAGACCGGACGGTGCCTCGCTCAGCTACTGACACAATCATACGACGAAGGCGGACGGCCGAAATTGGCGGGGTATAGCTCAAAACGAGACAACAAGAGTCCGTTCACTAAATGCCTAAATGTCCCATTATAACATCGACGGGACGCTTACTAATTCCACAATTATTTGGGGAATAGCTGAATTTACTTGAGCTATTTATTGGTACCACTCCTTATTCGGCTGAATATTTTTCACGTTCATTTTTAAACGCGAAAATACGTTTAAAAACGTGCTTATTAACGGCCATTAAACCCCCGGAAGAGGAACAAAATACAATACACAACAAAATGGAGAAACAAAAACTGGGTAAAGTTAATGTTATCTAGAACAACTGCAATAACGTGTGCTGAACTCTCCGCTTCAATTTTTTTTTTTGAAAACTTAATTAAGCCGTATCGTACGCGGGTTGAGACTACTGTGGCAAAATACAGTGGTGGCTCGCTGGAAATACACGAATAAACAGAAATAAAGAACAGATTAAAACAAAGAAATGAAAAAAGGTATTTCCGTTTGTGGCGCGTCAAAAATAAGTCGCGTTTTATTACCTGTGAAAATGCGATTGAATTTTATTACTCATGTTGCATTTCTCAACAAAGTTGGTTGAACGTCTCAACTCTAAGTATTTTCTCGTTTAATCGCTCAGAAGAATTAGATAACACCGAATTCCAGTCGACTGTTACTGTCTGAAACTGTGCAAAAAAGAAAAACTTACTTGACAAAAAATTGTACACACTAATCCATTCTGAAATGAATCCGATAGCTTTGGTCTTTCTCTCCGTGTAAATGGTGATGGTGCAGTTGACGGCCGGCGGCTCGTTCACCGACTCGGAATCTCTCTGTATGTCGTTGGGATAATCCCCAATTTTTTTAACTACAGTGGGCTTGGTTTTTTTAATTTTGCCTACAAAACAAAAAAGAAAAATCCGGCTGACCAAATAAAAACAAAACAAAAACAAAAATTGACTGTAAACAGAAAAAAACAACAACGTACAAGTAAGCGGAAAATATAAATACAAAATAAAAAACAAAACAAGGAACACAGGTACATTTGAACCCTTCTGCATCGTTTCATTTTAACTTTCCTTTGCCAGCATACCTTTCCGGCTTTCAATATTTTTTTCTTTAATCGGTTGATACGACCAATGTTTTCCACTTAAGCTGGCAGACACCTATCCCGTGTTTGTATAAATAATATTTCCTTTTTACTACTAATGGCAAAAACCCAGTCACTGGAGCTCGCTCGTGTCCAAATATATGTATATCCCGGATTAGCAGGAAAGCGAGTTCTTCCTGCATAAATAATTGTTACAAACCTCGAACGCGTAAAACAATAATTCGAGGCGAAATTAAAAATATTCACGATTGAATATCCACTAAATTTATTCCCCACGTAGCCGTTTGCAATTCAACGGGGTTGAAATGTATTCGGCGCAACGGTGAAAGACAAACACAGGCCGCGTACGGCAGTAGCAAAAGACCAAACCAGTGAGAGGAGAAGAAGCACAGGAAATGTACGGAATAATAGTACATTTTAAATAGTGGGATGCTGGGTTGTGTTTGGCGTGGTACTGACCTGAGTTGAGGGTGTGGTTGGCGGAAGGGGGGTCCGGGTTGGGGTTGTCGGGCTGTGGGGGTGGTTACCGGCGGAGAGGTTGTGTCGGCCGCCGCCGGCCAAGTTGGGCGAGGGGGAGAACGCGTCGCTGTCCCTGAACACGTCGTCCAGGGAGTCGTACTGATCCACCTCCACGTCCTGCTCCACCATCTCGTCCTCCTCCGGCCTGTCCTCGTACTGTTCGGTCAGCACCTTCATCGGAACTGGAAACCGGCAAAACTTTTAGACCTGCCGTCGCCCGTTTCCAACTCAAATATTAAAACTATATACAACTGTACAGATGAATCGGCGACATTGATGTTAAAATAGCGTCGTTCTACCTTTCTGGTATGCGGCAACTTCCTTTTCAACGTTTGGGATGTCAGGGTTTGGAAAATAGGATTGTGATGGTGTATAATTCGAGAATGGAATTTGTTATATTTTTCACAGCAAGGTCACAGACACACGGGAAAATTTGTATATAGGGAGACTAAAATTTTAAAATATTGTAATATATATTTACAACGTATTTTTATACTTATTGCCGCCGAATTATATTTGTTGTTTTTTCTCGTTTGTTCTGCCTCCGCTTATCAGTAAAACGGACGCTATGCTGGAGGCCAATTCCTGTGGAAAACAAGAGGTTCACTCCTCGAGGGTAATAATCAGGTCACGTTTGGTTGTTCTTTGTTGGGGCGTTCTTCAGATATTTTTCTCTCGTGCGGCCGCGGGTCGGACTCTCAGGTACCGAACGGGGGCGGGGGAGGCGGGTGTTTCCCTCAAGTCCCAGCGGCCCCGGAACGAGTGAAAACATTTTCGCCGTATTTTCCGGGCGAAAAGTAAACTATGTATAAAAGTATTGTAGGATTTTTTTTTATAAAACCAGTTTAATAAAAGAACGATTGAAAAATTTATTTTAGATGTACCTACCGCAAGTATAGACTACTTTCAGGTACATCCTGGATTCTTTGCGACACGGGTTTCCGAACGTGGCCGAATCTGCGGAGAGCGTGCACCGCCTCTTACCGTGACAATTGTGGATCACCGTCTCCGTGGCGTAGCTCACCAAGCAAGCTGAAACATTAAAAATAATTTTTATTATACATTTTACTGCCCGAAAATATCATCAAGCGTGTATATGTCGTTATTCAAACGCCTACCCCAGTATAGGGAGGATCGGAATTTCAGGGGGGACACTGGCAGACGGCAAATAATAAATAGCCATCGGTGATACAAATTTATACCTTCGTGGACTGTTATTAAAGCACGGAGAGGAGTCAGTTTATGTTTATTCACCAGTCGAGGAAGTGACGGAAGCCGGGTTTAAGGGATAGGTAGGAATTTAAAAAGTTTGTTATCCCAACAAGTTCATCCGATTCCCCTCACCGCGGCACTATGATGGGGGGGGGTAGGCGCTGGAAAAAAAAAGTTACCGGCAAGGGGCCCAGAGCCGAAAGAAAGCCGATAGGAGAAAGAACGGTATGAATACAAATGGGATTTTAGGGACGGGGGTCCAGAAATGAATTCGGGCTTAAACACATAATAAATAAAACCTTTTTTGTCGAAACAAAACGATATTCGCCGTTCATTTATTTCCTCCTTTTTTTTGTTCTTCGGTGCGGCGGACTCGAATTAAATTTTTGAAGGAAGAGGAAAAAGGCGCCGAAATGGTGTTTTTCGGCGAATTTTTTTCGATGGCCAACATAGAATGTTCGAACGCTAACTCTTTAAACGCGGCTCCAATAAACTATAAGGTAATAGGTCTGAAGGACTTGCTACGGAACGAACAGGTTTTATAACATTTTAAATAACCAAACTACCCAATGAATCCCCATAGAGAAGAATCGACTTACACCGAAAATTTGGACTTTTAAGACCCTTACTAAAACGGACATCAAAATTGACCATAAGTAATAAGCTGGCAATATACAAAGCGATACTTAAACCGACACGGACATACGGTATAGAGCTATGGGGTTTCACCGAGACATCCGACATCGCTCGCATCCGGAGATTCCAGTCAAAAGTCCTTCGTACCATCCTTAATGCTCCCCGGTATGTCTAACCATACCGGTCCACACAATCCACCATGACCTCAATATCCCGACAGTCGACGAAGTCCCAAAATCCCGATTCCTGAAGTTCCACTCCCACTGTTCTCCTCATCCTAATCCACTCGTTCAGTCCCTTTCCTCTCTTACCCATCCATTATCCCCCCCGCGACGGCTTAAACGTCGGCCTAGAGATCTTCTTAGCCCTTAAACCATAATTGTTCTTGTGTCAAAAGTGCCATCTTTTATCAATTTGAAAGTTGAAAGTCTCTAAGAAAGGGATGGTAATGGGAAATCAGGAAAACTCAAGTAAATGTATTACGTTACTTGAACTATTACTTGAAATATTACGTTACTATTGGCTTTGACTTACGAGTGTTTAATCGAACACCGGTTATCAGCGATTAGGCAATATTGTGACGCTTAATATTAGCAATTCTAATCACTTCGCGGCCTACAGTTCGAGTGTTGTGTTATCCAAAAATCCGCTCTGTGTACAGACTACTCGAGCGAAAATCGTAAATACCGGCTGAAGTGACTCGCTTTACGTCCAGCTGATTATAGCTGCTCAGATAAGACAAGGATGACGGCCACCGGCGATTTCATTATCGACTGTTTTTGGTTATAGCGATTGTTTTCTTCGAAACGAGGGTCAATTATTGTTTTCCTACAGTCTTTTTTTAAACTGTTAGTGCATTACTCAAGGTAATGAGAAATAAATTCGTAATTAACAGCTGTTCCACCTAAAGGCAATAAACAATGGCTTACCGAAGGCCAAAAAAACCGATAGCGAAAAAACTAAAAGTTAATATTGGACGTACAACTATATTTAAGTAATTTATAATTTAACTGCTTTATTTTAAATTTATGAAAGCTCGCTGCAAGGATTAGTTTGCAATAAAAATTGTTTTGTAATTAACACTGGCCATATTTAGTATATATGTACCATATATCTTATAGTTTATTCCATGTAGGATCAACCTGCCAAGAATCAATTTCAACCATACATCCCAACTAACCCTATAACATACGAACATAATAATTTACGAATTTTAATGTCCATGAAATTTCCTTAGTCGTATCTTAATTTTATGTAACGAAGTAAATGTTATTTTAAAAATTAAACATACGCTCCAATTTAAGTAATGGCTCTACCCTACCCTCCACAATTACAATTATATATGTAGATTTCGCGTGTTTCTGCATGGGTTAACTGTCTAAAACGCGGTTATGAGTCATTTTAGTAATTTTAAACATATATAAAGGCGTTTTTATGGCTTTCGTAGGTTTTAATAGCGTTTATAACCGTGTTTTGGGCGTTTTCAATAACAACTTATTTTGTTATTGAACAAAACACACAACGATTTACATGGAAATTAGGTAATTATACTAATTAGTTCAAAATATTTCTGCTGCCTTGGTTCAATTTTTTGATTCCAATGTGAAATTTAAATACATAATTTTTTAGTAAAATTTTTTTAATCATTGATATGTGGAAATTTAGTTAAGTTAATCCACGCGCCACCCTCAGGAGGGGGGCTAGAGTCGCGGTGCACATGAACCCAACGAACATTAGTTAAGTACATCTCCGCGCCACCCTCACGGGGCGCTTGAATCGCGGTACACGTGAACCCAACGAACTTTAGTTAAGTGCATCTCCGCGCCACCCTCAGGGGGCGCTTGAATCGCGGTGCACATGAACCCAACGAACTTTAGTTAAGTGCATCTCCGCGCCACCCACAGGGGGGCGCTAGAGTCGCGGTGAATGTGAACCAAACGAACTTTAGTTAAGTGCATCTCCGCGCCACCCTCAGGGGCGCTAGAGTCGCGGTGAATGTGAACCAAACGAACTTTAGTTAAGTGCATCTCCGCGCCACCGGGGCGCTAGAGTCGCGGTGAATGTGAACCAAACGAACTTTAGTTAAGTGCATCTCCGCGCCACCCACAGGGGGGCGCTAGAGTCGCGGTGAATGTGAACCAAACGAACTTTAGTTAAGTGCATCTCCGCGCCACCCACAGGGGGGCGCTAGAGTCGCGGTGAATGTGAACCAAACGAACTTTAGTTAAGTGCATCTCCGCGCCACCCTCAGGGGGCGCTTGAGTCGCGGTGCACGTGAACCAAACGAACTTTAGTTAAGTGCATCTCCGCGCCACCCACAGGGGGGCGCTAGAGTCGCGGTGAATGTGAACCAAACGAACTTTAGTTAAGTGCATCTCCGCGCCACCCACAGGGGGGCGCTAGAGTCGCGGTGAATGTGAACCAAACGAACTTTAGTTAAGTGCATCTCCGCGCCACCCCCTTGGGCGCTAGAGTCGCGGTGAATGTGAACCAAACGAACTTTAGTTAAGTGCATCTCCGCGCCACCCTGATGGGGTGTTAGAGTCGCGGTGAATGTGAACCAAACGAACTTTAGTTAAGTGCATTCGCGACACCCTCTAGGGGGCGTTAGAGTCGCGGTGAATGTGAACCAAACGAACTTTAGTTAAGTGCATTCGCGACACCCTCTAGGGGGCGTTAGAGTCGCGGTGAATGTGAACCAAACGAACTTTAGTTAAGTGCATCTCCGCGCCACCCTCAGGGGGGCGTTAGAGTCGCGGTGAATGTGAACCAAACGAACTTTAGTTAAGTGCATCTCCGCGACACCCTCAGGGGGGCGTTAGAGTCGCGGTGAATGTGAACCAAACGAACTTTAGTTAAGTGCATCTCCGCGACACCCTCAGGGGGGCGTTAGAGTCGCGGTGAATGTGAACCAAACGAACTTTAGTTAAGTGCATCTCCGCGCCACCCTCAGGGGGGCGCTAGAGTCGCGGTGCACGTGCACCCAACGAAGTTGGCGAGCAGCCGAAACCGGTCTAGCAAAAGACCAAACCAGCCAAAGGAGACAGAAAACACGAAATCTACAGCATTTCAACGCCTCGCAGACACAAAACAGGTATTCTAAATTATACATGTCATCAATGATAAGTATGGACTTACTTTCTTCAGGAACTCCTTGGGGCTGGGGGCACTGGACACTCTCGTACTCAGTTCTACCATAAGAAGAAGAATAGATCGCTATCCTCGAGTTGGGGTTGCACTTGAGCTGAACAACGTCGTTCTCGCAAGCCACTTTGCTCCGGAATTCGTCTGCGGACATTAGAACCCTTCATATTGCAACAGGGTACGAGGGCTGAAGAAGTATAATGTGAATTGGAATTAAGTGTACAGGACATTGGAGTGCAAGGAATGGGATTTGTAAACGTTGTAAAACGGAACAAATTGAATGTCCCCGCGAGTTTTGTTTCCTTAATTGTGTTACATTAGGAAGCATATTACGTGCAAACAATTACAAACGGGTGTGATGCGAAAATGTTCAACGTCCGTCGGAAATATCGTTAGTAATGAGTACGCCTCAAGAGGCAATTACAAGGAGTCGGTGTTAAGTCAAGCTCTTATTTTGTTGTCCTTTATTTTGGTCTGCCTTTTTTTTAAGAGCCCACTTTATAAAAGGAACCCTGTCAGGAAATAAAAACGCCGCTTCCCGTCGTTCGGAGAAGAAAACAGTTGGATACCGCTCTTAAATTCAATACCGGGTTGGAGTTTTACAATCACTCAGTGCACCGAACACCTGACATTTTCCAGGCTATAATATCCCCATATACACGCCCCCAAGCGAAACTTCTTACAATATTTTCCCCCAGTAACGGGAAACGTATAACTTATTCCATTTGATGAATATTTAAAGCGGACGGTTCATTAGCAAAATGGGACCGGCGGAAATCAACATTTGGTAATGTAATTTGTAATTAAATTTATTCTCCGCATTCCTGTTTTAATGGATGAATAAATTCTGATCTGAAAAAATAAAAATATAAACATTTACATTTCTTCCTGTTTAAAAATAAAAATATTTCTCAGTTGGAGAAAAGTAATGAAACAGATAAATAAGCATTGTTTAGAACTTATTGAATTAACTTTAAATTATATTTATAGGGTTTTGGACTGAAGAAAAACATCTCCTAAACGGAGAAGCAAGTGACATAAGACTAACCTTCCACTATTGTACCTATAAGAATAAAGGTTGACTGTACAATAAATAGAAGGAAAAAAAATTAAATTTACGATAAATATATAATGTTACTACTAGTTAAGGGTGGGAAATAACGTGGTGTACTCACACGGCTGGCACTTGTATGCTACCTCGACGTACTTGCGAAGTCCCGGACAGGGGTCGCCGCCGAAACTCTTGGGCGAAGTGTGGAACTTGCAGGCCCTCTTCTTCTGGCAGGCCTCCACCACAGTCTGCAACAGAGAATACTAACGCCGAGTCACTACAGCGGCCTGTTCAGTCCACAACGCCCACAATATATATTTAAATGTACCAGTCCATCCTTAATGCTCCCCGGTATGTTTCTAACCGAACAATCCATAATGACCTCAATATACCGACAGTCGACGAAGTCGCAAAATCACGCTTCCTTAAATTCCACTCCCGCCTCTCTCCACATCCAAACCCACTCGTTCAGTCCCTTTCCTCTTCTACCCATCCGCTATCCCCACCACGACGGCTTAAACGCCACTGGCCCAGAGATCACCTCGGGCAGTAGTTAAATCATGTCAAAAGCGCCATCACTGGGTGGTTTCTTTATCAAGACTAACACGCGGAAATAAATACATGTATCAATTGCACCCATAACTGTATAAGTTGATTGTGCAAAAATAAAAAGTTAAAAAAAAAATGTACCAGTAACGACTGAGACGTTTGCGTTGAAATGCGCAATTAAAATTTGAATCACAAAAAAACAATGAACTGATCACAATGGATCACTGACGATAGTGAAACACAAATACATATCGGGATCAACTATTAAAAAAAATATTGTACAATGATAAGCCTAAAATACGCTTTACGCATTAGTTAAAATATATTCAATATTTTCTCCCGATCATGCATTTATTCTGAAAAAATATTTCGGAAAAATAAAACTAATGATAACGTGCAATGTATCGCTCAAACATTGTGAAATATTCGTATAGCAATTATGTCGTCGTAAAGCTAAAGATGTAGAAATATAGAGGAAGGGAATTGCTCGCGGCCTCGCGGTGATATTAAGTCAGGGTGGGCTAGGGGGAAAAGGTCGATATGTCTACTATCATTCGTGCGTGCAAATATAGATTCGTGCGTTAAGTTGAACAAATGAATACGGGATAATTAATAAGGGGGGGAGAGGGCTGATGGGTGATGTATTTATGTTAAACGGAGGAGCTAAAACTGGCGGACGAGCCATTCGGGGGGCCGGCGCCCGGGCGTCACGTAAAGCTCAGGATTTATACCGAATGGGGGGCTGTTTTTACTTTTACGGCCGGCCGAAGACAAAAAAATGAACCGGTCGTCGGCGAATTAAAATATGGGAGGACGAAAACGCCGAACGGAAAAGGGCGGGGGGGGGCGACGCGAGGCGGATAAACAGTGGAGGGGTCCTTCTTTTTTTTTTATTTTACGAGAAATAAAATCGTTTTATTGGCCGTGTCTAATAGTCCCCCAGCCATTGTAGGCCGCTTTCCCCGCCGCTAACGCATCAATTTCACCGATAGCGGTTTTTCTTTTTTTTTTGAACGGCGCATCATTTTCCCCTTTAATTTTCTCATTTTGTCCGATCCCCGAAAGCTACGTGTCAATTGTACGGGGGAAATTCGATCGCATCTCATAAACCGAAATTCGAACCGTTTGTGAAGAATGAACCGCGAAGGGGCAGTTTCTTCACGGTAACTGAAGGACAATTTCTTTATGCCCCTAATTGATAAAAAATTTATGTTTTAACTTTTAACGGCTAATCGCATTAATGCGAATAAATTGTAAAGGAGGGCTATTTAGATGAGAGGACCGGGCGCAGATCGGTTATCGGCTTATTCTATCGACCGATTTCGGTCAGGTTTTAAGAACCATTAGTGTCGGGGAGGGATTTTTGCCGCGGACGGGCGCCGTTTTTCCCAGGGCTTTCTCTCGGCATCCGTAAAAAAAACCAGAAAGGGGCCCCGGCCCGGGCCTGTGGGGGGGTTTGGAAGTGAAGGTTTCTTCAATATGAGCCGGCCAGCGTATTATAAAGGGGACAAATATAGCACCGCGGAACTGAGGGGGGATCGAGGTCGGGAGGAAGTTGATATGGCGGGGACATGTCGATATTTCGGAGGGAAGGAGCGAGGGTGAGACAGGCGGAGTGAGAGAGAGAGAAGAGAGTGAGAGAGGGGTAAGGGGACGGAGGGTGGGAGAATCTCCCGCCTCTATTCCCTTTAGGGTCAAACGGTCAACATTTGTTGGTAATAGGCCAGAATATAAAAAAAAAAGGAAAGACCCGGAGCGGCTCGGACGGGCACAGATATCGACGTTTGGGAGGCGTCCTCTTCCTTACCTTGGGGACAAACATTGAGCGTCAGAAGGAAATAAGAGGTCCCTGAAATGAGTTATCGAAAATGTTTTTCGATGGATTGCCCTAGAAGGCTTGGGCGTTAAATAATAGAACGGAATAAAAGGAAAAATGAGGTACTTTCAGTTGCATCCATCTGCATTATCATGCTGCTTTACAAAGCTTAACAAAGTTAATACGACTAAAAGATTAAAGATATTACAGATATGTCTAATTGGATTATTTTGGTTTTATAGCTTCATTTATCTGAATATATATTTTCCATTTTGAAATGTATAAGCGTAGGGTTAGGCGGAGCGCCTAACGAGAGATTTACTGGATACGGCGGTGCACTTAGACTAAGCCCGCACAGCCTGACTGTAAGGCAAACTGCATCAGCGCCGTTGCATAATGAATTAGAGAATCAATTAATTTATGGCCAGAATATTAATGAGGAACTAAATTCCACTGCGCTCAGGGGACTTTAAAATTCTTATTATGATTATATACACAAAGATATTTCTTGCCAAATAAATATCTAGCTGTTAAAAAAAGAATACAAATAAGAAGCGCATAAACCATCATAAAATAAGTTTTTCGTTCTCATTCATGCTATAAAATAGATAAAATAAATTAATAAAAGCATTGTGCTGCATTATCATATATGATATCTGTATACAAAAGTATCTAAGAAAACAACATCCATGAAATTTCGGCATCGCAACTTACTCTTCCCCATGATCCTTCCGGTACTGCTCCCCATTTCGTCTGCTTGTAATAACAAATAGAAAATGATTTCATTTAAAGAATTTATGAAACAATTAGATCGAACTCAAATCAAAACACTTTATTGAGTCCGAAGAATCCACTGGGACACTTTCACAAGAACAACATTCAGCACTTTCGTAAAACAGATGATTTGTCGACAAAACGAAATGTCGACTCCGGACTTTCGGATATTGAAATCTACATTTCGAAATTATCAAATGCATATCCTGGATGCAGTGCAGATGATCGCAGTGTTATGATATCGCCTATCATTTCGATATATGAAAGTGAATGTATTGTAATTTTATTTGACTAATTGACGGTTATTTCACAAATTATTTATATCAACTTAACGGTCGAAATTATTATTATTGCGCATAATATTAATTCTGAGTTTCATTGTAAACTTTCAGGGGTCTGTACTTAATTCTGGATTACGGGAATTATCTTGCCGAATTTTAATAAAATCTATGACTTATTTGTTATCTGGGCCACGTGTGTTGGACACCACTAGCCAATTTCTGATCGGATTTCAAACGACTTCTTATAATATATACATACTGAGACCAGCACTTCTGGCACGTGCATGCAATTTCAGAAATGGCACAAGGAAGAGAGGGCGAACGAGAAAAAAAATATGAATTTGCAGTCCTCCCATTTGGGGTACTCTGGACGCACCCTCACGGGGCCGCGCCTTGTAATGTCTGGTTTAGTTAAATCAGAATTTAAAACTCGACAGGGCCCCCTTCCCACCGAGCAGTTTTCACAAATCATTATTTTCCAACGACCTTCCAGCCACCAACACCGGCTTCCATTTCCCCTTTAAACCTACTACTTTAAACGGGGAATGAAAAAAATGCCCCCCTCGAGAAATTTTAATTTTCAGCCATTAATGAATTAACGATACCACAAAATGGTGAAATAAGCCTTCTGTTAACACATAAGTAAAAGTTATCGCGGCCAATATACAAAATATGACCATATAAGGGTAGCCTTGGATTAGCGCCTCAAGTGCTGTAGTTTCCATGTGACCGACTTGGGAGGAACACCGATCGGACAATGGAATGGTTTATCCGAACGGCGAGGTTATTGGTTTACGGGCCAAGAATGGCGTCGAGGTCGGAGGACCTGTTATTTTCCATCTTCGAGAGGAGAGTAGTAGCCCGCCGAATTTATTTAACCCGGTTTCAATCGGAAGGTTCTCCGCGGCCGACAGTTTGCTACAAAAGCGGTTTTTCCTTTTTCTATCTTGGAACGGGGCGGGCCCGGGGCCACTTAGATCTCCTCTCGGAAACGTACCTATTTTCGGCCGGCGCACAAAAGGAATTCTGAGTCGTGCACTCTCCCTCTCTGAACCGCCCGACCGCTCTTTCTCCCTCGGCGGTGTTTTAACCGCAAAAAAGGACCTATTCCTACTTTAAAAACTCGCCGCTCCATTCTCATACGGCGATTTAAAAATTTGTTTCGAAGCCGCGAGTTAGCGATTTGACTTGGCCGGATAACCGTTCACGCGATAATGAGAAAATCGTTGAGAATAAAGACTTATCGACTATGGAATTTCAAGATATCTATTAACGGGTCCGTCAGTAAATCAACAAGCCACATCCGTATGTCCGTATAATAAAGGCTTCGGGTGTTTTCCTAGTAAATGTGTACGATAGTCTTCATCATATGGAATGATATGTATAGTCTTAATCTATGTCGTGACAATACAATTTTAAGCCGGCGTACGTACAGTATACCCAGATTTACTAAGCTTGCCCTGGATCGATAAACATTACGAAAAGAAATTGTGTTCATTACCCTTTCGGATTATTCGAGTTGATAAATATTTCAGTTGAATTTTCGGCCATTAATTGTGATTGCCCCTTGGAGGGTGCGGGGTGGTGGTGGCGGTTCAAAAGACAGAGAAACAAGGGGAGTGTATGCCCAATAACGAGTGGGGCTCCTCAACTTAAACGACCCGGCCAATTTAACTCTGGGGGCGGGGTCCGAGGACATTCGGAACTTCCTTCCGACCTCCCCCTGAATTATCCCACTCCTGGCCCTCTTCGAATCGAACATGCTCTCAAGTTCGAAAAAAGAAACGGACGGAGAACCGAGTTTGGGAAACTCGAGGAGCGAGTGTTCCCCCAGTTAAACAGGGCACGTGAATATTTACCTCCCTTCTTAATTTCTAAAGGTCAGCTGCTCCAATTTTCAAAATCCAACCGTTATAAATATAATTATACGACCCGATTACACAACTTTCTCTTCCCCGAGTGCCTTCCGCGTGTAATATCGAAGAGAAAATGCTTTAATTTAAAGACTTGACGCCGACACTAAAGAGTAAACAGATAATTTCGGCACGAAATGCCGTTTCTGGACTCTCGCATCTGGAAATCTCAATTTCGAAATTGTCAACATATCCTGGATGTAGTGCGGACGATCGCACTGAGACGACATCGATATACAGCTTCAATGTCTCCCATTCCTGTTATGTATGGGCTTCTCGCCAAGCTTATAAATATATTTATTTCTAGAGATCCTCGGCCTCGATATTCGAAATCGGGCCTTTATAAATACATTTATAGACCACAATTTATTAAACGAAAGTAGTGATAACGGCAACACATTCGACATCTTAATTATATATATGATGTTTCCTACCTGTACATTATTTCTACGTAACAGTACAAAAATAGTTGCCTAGCATTTTTTAAATAAAAGTGTACTTTATATATCAGGGAAAATATTTGTCTTTGTATGTGACAATAGTGTGTTTTAAATAATTTATGTGGGTACATAAAAATGTGTACGTGTAAAATGTTAATTATCTCCGAATAGTTTCTTCGGGGTACACTCGCCCGTATAGCGGTAGTTGGCGAACCGGTAGGACTGTGTAGGGAGGTTTAAGGTGAGTGGGGGAGGTCGAAGGGCAATTTGGGTGGCCCCCGGGGGGCTGTAGGAGCGGGCCCCATTCAACCCGTTACACCGGTTGCTAACGGGGGCCCCCTCGAAAAGGGATTGATTCCACTCCTCTCTTCCTCCCGCCTATCTGCCTCACAATGGGCCCCCCCCCTCCCTTGGAGAGTCGCCCCGAGGACAGATCTCGTCGGGGGAAAAAAATTATTAAAAATAGTGCACCAAAGAGTCGACCAACGAATTAAAACTAATACAAATACCCGCAATTGGTGTTAGACAAGAGGGCCATTCAACATAAAGAATCGTTTACGCCGATCCCCAGCGGTAAGTGAATTCTGTACGGAGAAATAATATGACGCCCAGATACAACTTTCCCCTGCAGCTTCTCTCTTAAGTCTGGATTTTCCAGAACTCAATCATGAATTTTCTTTAAGAATTCCATCCTGCCCAGGACTTCCCGGCCATTTGGGGGGAGGGATGGAGAGGTTTTACTTAGGCTAGATTATACCAGCACAAGCCCTTGAAAACAAGGGTCGCAATTTCCGTTGTGTCCTACCGAATCAATTCAACAGATGTGGTGTTTTTTGTGGATAATTTATATATATATATATATATATATATATATATATATATATATATATATATATATATAATGAAACGTATATTGAGGGCAATAAAAGGGATGCTGGATGCAAAAAGAAATTGGAATTTCCAGACAATACAGACGTTGTTTCCACTTATGAATAATTTCTAGGGCCAAATTCCAGCCGTTTATGCGCGGCTGGGGCCGGGCGCCAAATCATAATTACGACACTGTTGTCGGATTCGAAACACAGGGCGGGCGGTTTTCGGGTCGGACTGTCGGTGGGCGCGGAGGGGTGTCGGATTTAGGAATTCAATTAAGAGGAAAAGAGGCTGGCCAAGAGCACGACAGAATTTAATTAACGCAAGTCCCCTCCTCCCCTCACCGCTACCGCCGCCGATTTAATATTCGGCTCTCGGGTATGATCAAAGTGGAATTCCCGCAAAATGTGCCCGCCAGGACTAACCGAATTAATGACTACTTGAGCACCCAGCTGTGATTCGTTTGAATGTCCCGAGTTAGGGACAGTTCTACAGGTGTATAATGCTTTGGTTAACTTCACTGGATTGAATGCGTATAACTGGAACCAGTGTGATGGAATATTTTTGCGAGGGCCGTTCTTAATTTAATTCGAGTTTACATTTCAAGGCGTTTATAAATACTGACTGCGTTCGAAGACCGATACTGTGCAGGGTATTTTCAAATTCCAAAACCGGGTTCGGTGAGACGTACTCGGTACGGAGAGGGTCGGTTGTTCAGAAAAATTAGAAAATACGACTATTCCACAGTATCCGAATAGAAATTTATGGTAGCCTTTACACAAACGGTGGCTAACAAACTCCTGTCACTGTTAAGAAGGATATTTCAGGGAATAAATATCCGCAGTTTAAAAGCGATAATATGTCTTTAGCGGAATCAGAAGTCCATTTAAACGTTCAACTGGAGTGAAACTGAGAAACAGGTGGGGTTCTCCCCGTGGCCAAATCTGTTGTCAATCCGGGAAGCGTGTACTATGGTACTGAATGTGGTACTATGGTGTGAATATGGTATTAATAATATTACCGGAGGGGAACTCATACTGTTCGTTTACCCTGGCGGATGCTTGGGGTTGGGGGGTTGAATTACTTTCTGAAATATAGTAGTAACTCTACAGGTAAATAAGCTACCCCGGACAACCGGCAACTGTATATTAGCACATTAACTGCCTACAGCGAACGGCTATAAACGATGCCCTTTCCCAGCTTGGTCCCGTTATAGGCCAAATTTTATTTCATTCCTCTTCCTCCTCCTCCTCCTCTTCCGACTTCACTCCTTGGTTATTGTGGGCAGGGGAAAAGGGGTGGGGGTGGGGGCCGTTAAAAGTGTACGTGCCCCGCTCCGAGATGAAGTATGGGGTCGGTCGGCCCCCCGGTTTCAAACAGGCCGTTAAAGTGGAACCGGGCCTAAGTAGGGGCCCATTATCTCGGTCACACCGTTCGATATACGCGTCCAATAATAACAGCCCGGTCATACTCCGACAGAAACCCGACCTATTTCACAGTTTCGGAGCAGTAATGAGGTATAGTCGTTAATATTTATTTCGCCAACAATTGTCTAAATACATTAACTTTATCACAAGGAGAGCTTTTAAATCCGAGATCGTTAAGATTCCGGTCTTATTTCTTTCTGCTCTCGACACTTTACAGCTTCTCACCGCCGTTAGCACTATCAACTGCACTGTAACTAAGCTACTTTAACGGTAATATTCCGAAACTAATTATTATTGCACAAAGAATTGTTGGGCGCGATTACGCAAGTATCTCCTCTGTAATATCAACAGAATAACACTGTTGATGGCGAGAAGTTCAAATCTTTCTAAAATAAGTCCAAACTAGGCGGATATCTTCCTTGGGTATTTGGCAGGAATATTTTGGTGCGTTTATTATTTCTCGTTTCTTTCCATCTCTTGAACGTATTATTCAACGCCCGATTGGACGTTCGGTATCCCTCCAGGCTAAATCGGGCTTATCGCACCTGTCTATAGGGCCATTTTATCAGTGCACCGTTGAGTCTCCGGCCGCGATTATAAACATAATTCAATAAAGTTCGACATTGCCTTTGTTTTCAGGTTATCAGAAAGGCACGAGGTTTCAAACCGAATCGGCATTGTACGCTAGTCTCATATTGTTCGAAAGGCCACATATATATTACCTTCTGTTTTAAGATAAGCAATTGGGGAAGGGGGCGGCGGTTTCAAATAATGGCTCTCTCAGTGGCGAATTATTGCTTCTAACAATAGGAATAGGAAAGAATCCCCGCGGCACTATATAATACATTCCAGTAATTTGCATATGTATATGTATTGTATTCTAATGCGTTCCTTTTACTCTGCATTCGAATAATTCCCGATTTTAATTCATACGTTGGGTTAAGGCAGATTTTAATAGCCCCCTCGCAATATAGAGCATTAATAATTCAAAGAACGCGGCTGTTTTGTGAATTTGTTGAAAAAACAAACATCTCATGTCGGAATCATGATGGGGGGAAAAAAGTCAACCCCGCGCCGACGGCGAGGTTTCATTTCTTGGCCTCTTACCGTAGCTACGGGCCAAGTAACTTGAAATTTGAACTTATAATTACTTCATGTTTTATGCATGGCCACCTTGATTATGTTCACATCCTCTTTTTGGACGCTGCGAGAAGGGCTGAGGTAGAGGGGAAGACTCCTTCCGCGTCCTATAATAAAACCGATTAGGAAACGTTTTAAGGGACATTAAAATTGAGTCGCTTTATGAGTCCCGGAAAAATATTAAATTACTTTAAATTTTTAACGAAAACTTATAAATTATTCTACTCAAGCAATTATGAAACGGTTATAAATTAATGTTATACTCATTCAAAGATCGCTTTTGGATACTTTAATTTAAAATCAGTCGAGAAAAGTTACATTCAGTGTAATAACCGAATTGCAATATATCGTCTTATGTGTATAGACATATCCTGCTTAGAAAAATACTAATGCTGCTTTGCATGTATTAGTATTTTTCTGCCTATACACCTACTATAAGATTTAATAGATATTCGTCACTCTATTCTGCAACGTAAATTCAAGCTCTAATAATTAATTAAATGCAAGCCTGAAATTTAAACATTTTTTGTAATCTGAAATAATTATTATAGTTATATTCTGTATAAACCACAACTTATAATTTTAACGGACATGCTTTTTAATTGTTAATTAATGTTTAGAACAAATAATGCATTCGATATTTGAGTTGTGCTTACATAGAGCATATGTATGTCATACTTAGAGGATCCCAGAACTAGTTTAATGGAGGGTTTATACACGGTCTCTGACAGAAACGTGTTCGGGCGCAGGTGACACGGTGTCATAACCCGGTTTGCCATTCGGTTTGGGATGGGATAATAAATGGCTTTTCGGTGTAGCCCTCGATAGCCCGAAATTTCATGTCCGATCGGCGTCAACAATTAGGTCGGACAGCAGAACATGTCGCGTTTCGGTAATTGCCGGACGCGAAGTGTGTGATTCGACCTTTAGGTCTGTTGTCCCATCGGCGTGTGGAGACACAAGATGATGTTAGCATCACTAAATTCCTGCGCTGCCGCGTAATACTGTGGGAAGAACCTCGGTTGACCCCCTGTAAATGCCGGGATTTTTTTCTGTGTTCGGAGACCACTCGAGTGAGCCCCGTTTGCGTCTGAGGCCTCTGAGGCGGGGTCCTGTCTGGTCCTGACGTTTCGGAACTTACACCGGTTCCATTTTCGGGGTCCGACGCACGGATTAACGACGCGCAACGTTCAGATATAGTTGATCTACTTCAAAAAACCCATGCAGAGGAGCTCGAGGTGGTTTTCAAGCACAGGAACTCAGTAATAATTCAAGTTCTGGTCGCGGGAACCTTCGCTCACTTACAAGGTGTTTAATTGAATTTGAAATTGCTGTACTTTGTATCGTCGGTAGTGTAGCACAATTAGCCAGTATAGAAGAAGGATAAAACTCTCACCTGCATGGAGGTGGGCCATATACACGAGGCGTTATTGGTGTTCTTGACGGACGGGGGGTCTGCCCTGCAGAGGGTGGCGGCGGCCCTCGCCGAACTGCCGTACTGGGCCACCTGCACGCTGATCCTGGTACCCTGGGGACAGCTCAGGGTCACTGTCTGGTCGTCGCAGCCCGCCCTCTGGTAGGTCCTCAGTGTGCCCAGCAGTAGAGCTATCCGTCGTACCCAGGCGCCCAACCGGAAACAAACATCGAGCAAAAGGAAACGACTATTAGACAGAGTATACACACACGTACTCACATAGAATAATAAATTATTTTAGATTCCTAGAACATAGACCGAAGAATATCGGAATATTTTTGCAAATGTCTCCTTTCGTAATAACATGTGGTTGATTAGTTTTTCCGATGTTGGTACCTATTATTATTATTATTATGATTTCTTAACAATGTTGGAAAATTAATTTATTTCAAATACGACAGTAATTGTCCTCGTTTGATTTTGCTCGTCAATATACTTATTTTATTAATATTTTGTAGGTCTTTACGAAATACGGTGAAGTCCGATTTAATTTAACTCTTGCGTATGGAGTTTTTTTATGTTCGGTATTGACGGTTCCCAACCTTCCCTCGAGTCGAGGGGCCGACGCGGACCCCAATATTTATTTAATAGGTAAAATTTAGTCTGTCACGGATAAAACTTTAGTTACTCACGGCGGAATATCCTACCGGATATCGGATGGGATAAAAAAGAGACGGGCGTCCCGGAAGTTCTTCAGAGGTTAAACTTTGCCGTGCGTGCAAGCTTTTCGCTTAAGGTAAGGTTTCATATACCGCGGTCCAACGTTTCGACGTCCTTCAGAAATGCGTATCCCCTTACATCCTTTATATGGGCAGAGGATTCGAGTGAAGACGCGTCCTTGTGGGGGCGAAGACGGGACAGACAGGTGGGCTGGGGCATACGGGGGCAATACGGGGCCCGGCACACAGAGCCCCGGGTTCAGGCTTCGCTATTGGAAAACGCTTCGGCTGGAAGGAAACCCTCCACCGCTGGCTATATAATTCCCTTATTTCCTGCCTGCACGCACTCGACTTACCCCGCAACCCCGACCCCTCCTCCTTTGCCTTTCCAACAAATTCCCTTTCACTCTTTTTTTTCCAGAACGGGAAAACATTTCCTCTCCCCAAACGGTAGCTCCTGCGCCTCCTTTGTTCGGTGCCCCAATCGTGAGTAGGCAACTAAAAATTAACTGATCTGTACAAAATATCCCGTATTAAAACGTACAATCTAATTCCGATATATACGCTGACATTTATTCATTCGAGTAAATTTGGACTCCTGTCACGATTGGACTAATGCACATTTCCACCATAATGGGTATTGAAACTATTATAAAGTGTTCATTAGTTGACCGTAAGTTTTTACCGTATCAATATTTTCTAACAATAACAACCAGTGGTACATCCGGTCCATTAAAAAAAACCAATAATGTAGTCAATGGGGTCCTTATAATGACTGAAAGATAGTTAATATTTTTGTGCGTACAGAGATACTCAAAGTCGTATTTATAATGGAACAGAGATCGAGAAAACAGTTGAGAAATTGTTTTTTATGCATTACAGTTCCAATAGAGATTGAAATTTAGTCGGCAAAGTTTTAGCGTAAAATAAAAATTTACCGTTACCGTCAAGATTCATCGAACTGAAAGAACTGGGTTCTCGTTACGGGGAACTTATACGGTATCCTATTTCGCCGCCAGCTCCGCGAAAATAAAAGTTCATGCGCGCTTTCGTTTCGCGGAAATTCGACGCGAGCCGCCCCCAATCCTAACTCCATTTCCGCCGTTCAACCCGGCGCGGTCTTGTGTCGGGAACAAAGAAAGGCCGGGTCTAATTTTCCGAGCCGCACAACCGGATATTCCTTAAGTCTCGTCGAAACATAAAGAATCGTAAATATCGGGTTCCGGAGGGTTTCGAAAAGACCTACCCCGGATATAATAACCCGGGTAGAATACAGAGCTGGTCCAAATAGGAATTGGAGTTGTGCCAGAGGCAGACATCTCTACTCTAGGCTCCGAAAACAATGAACATATGATTCCATTCTTACCTTACTCAGAATCCTAAAATTCTCATTACCGAGGCACAATTGAATTTTCATTTGTTAGATTTCACAGTTAGACTGATAAATTGGAACGAGAAATAGACCGTGAAATTAATGAATTGGAAGGCTTTTTTTAACGTTTCGAAAAATTTGGAAAAACGGAAAATGCAATTTTGGCATATCAAACGGATGATATTTTTGCCTTAAATGTTTTTAAATAAGGCACGGTTGTCAATAACTTCATTAGAAAATGCAAACTGGAAACGATGGACAATTATAAAGCTCCAGAAAATATATTTATTGATTTTCGCTTTTTCGTGATAAATACTGACTGACGTTTTATTGGGAGGGCAGAAAATTTACTTGTCGCTATTTATTAAGAGTTGGTTAGTTCCGACGTTACTGAAATCGAAGGCGAGGTTTCCAATTCATATTTTAATAGACCAATGCTAAATTTTCCGAATAGGGTACGGTTGATAAAAAAAACTTCATTCGGGCGCATAATGGCGTGAATGCGACCCAAAATTAGAGCCTTCGCAAAAATTGCCATCCGAATACGGCCTAATTGCCGTATTTGTGTGCTGCCGAGGGAATCACGCGATTCGTAATTTTCGGCCCCGAATAATAACAGCCTCGGCCCGGAAAACTGCACTGAAAATGAGAATTCGAAATTGAAAGTCGTCAGATTTTAATTCAACTCGTTAAAACGTCAGGCTGTGGATCGACCTTAGCGATGCAAAAAGCGGCGTCATCGAGTTCGGAATAATGATTCGCGATAGACGGTGTACTTGCTGCGGTGATCAAATATCCGGTGAAAATTCGTGCTGAATAGCATTTTTCGTTTTTACAAATGAAGTTGAATGTATACAACTATATTTGATCTGAACCGTATCCGCGAAATTGCAGTTTTTCACTGTATACACTTGAATTACCTCACACGTATGCATTTCATTTATATACATTAGATACATTATAAAGAAACGAATTTGGGCAACCAATAAAAATATACAGCTCTGTGCCTTCTATGAAATTGAGTTTTCCAACCGTTGGTGTATACTTAAGTAAATCACGGTTATAGTAGACAGTTCACTGTAACTTATTCACGTTTCGTCTCGCCCGTATAAAACAGCTTATGGGAATGGGGAAATAGGAAAGTAAGCTAAGAATATTTCGAATAAACGCGTTACACCGCCGCAAGAATGGGCGGCCATTAATAGGCCAGGGCGCTATTCAAACTTTAAATTAATGCAGTAACCGGGTAGTTCATTAAATAGTGGATCTCTCTCTCTCTCTCTCCTCTCCCTCCATCTCTTTCTGGCGACCTAATTTCCAGAATTATTCCCACAGGGGGGGTAGGTCCAGGGTCGTAAACCCGAGGAGGTAGTTTAGAATACCTGTTTTGTGGTCTGCGAGGGGTTGGAATACGGTAGATTTCGTCTGTTTCTGCCTCCTCTGGCTGGATTGTCTTTTGCTAGAGCGGTTTGGGCTGCTCGTCATCTTTAGTAGCGGTGTTAGTCACTTTGGCACTATGGATGTTTTTTGGGCATCCTCACTGCACTGTTACTGTGGCATCTTGCCTAGGTTTATTAATTTTAAAGATTCGTTTATGCTCATCGTCTCGTGTCCAGAGTGTATAATGTGGTTGGCGAAGTTGGAAGCTTTTAGGTGTTCTTTGTATCTGACTAAAGTTCGTTGGATCGTTCACGAGCACCCGCGATGCCCACCTGAGGGTGGCGCGGGATGACTAAAGTTCGTTGGTTCATGCACCGCGACGCTAGCGCCCACCTGAGGGTGGCGCGGGGATGCACTCAACTAAAGTTCGTTGGGTTCACATGCACCGCGACGCTAGCGCCCACCTGAGGGTGGCGCGGGGATGCACTCAACTAAAGTTCGTTGGGTTCACATGCACCGCGACGCTAGCGCCCACCTGAGGGTGGCGCGGGGATGCACTCAACTAAAGTTCGATATATTAATGTGATATATTAAGTGGACTCAAAAAATTGAACCAAGGCAGCAAAAATATTTTGAAATAAATTATTATAATTACCTCATTTACATGTAAATCGTTTTGTGTTTTGTTCAATACCAAAATAAGCTGAAAACGCCTAAAACAAAAACTTAAGCGTAGCACGAATACAGGAAAAGTAGTACGGCGCATGATACTAAGCCAGCAATACAGTTGAGTTGCACGGGTTAGTATCGGTGACGCCGTTGACTTCTCTGTTTATTCCTGATAGCCTAATCTATGCTATCTTCCATAACGAACTATTTGTAATGTTAATGTTATTATATTGATCAACATTATCAGAATGAACTTATTTACTGCACTATGTGACACTGTGATCACATTAACCGTATACAATATACAGTAATAATGCACACTTCAATTACCTCGCTAGACAGAAATTAGCGCTTACGAATTTCATGACGAATTTATTTACTAATACTATAAAACGGTACTCGAACAGTAATACTGTTTAATTATCAATACACACGCTTATGTTATAACTAATTCCAACTTTAATTCGTACAATAAAATGTATATTTCAATTTCATTGCTAACAAGAAATAAACGGGAATGAAAATTTGATTAACACCTTTCAAATACTGAAGCTATATAACGAAGTTCTCTGTTATTGTCTGCTTTGCTCTCAATACTGCCTGGCAACTGGTTTTTTAACATTCAATTCTGAACTAAACTTATGAAGGCGTTTCTTAAACGTGGGGTGTGTGATAAGAGAGAAATTTAAAATTTGGCTGATCGCAATAATAATTACCCGTTTACAAACTATTTTGCGGCCGAAATAACCGGAAATCGGATATTGTCAATTTCTGAGACAGTATATAAAAATCAAGAAATAACTTTCAAGCTTGGGGTGATACTGGTTCGTGACAAAAAGTACTGCGTCTCAAAAGACAATGATATATTTACGGAGTTGAATGCAGCAGGATGTGAATACGGTTTAATGGACAGTCCATCGCGGAAGCAGAAACAATAAAGACAAAATCACTACTTCTGTTTTAATTGAAAGCTCAAAAGTGCGAGGAACAGGGGCGCCGGTTATCTGGGATCTGCCGATACTGAAGTAATGGGCTCGGGGGTTTAAGTGTGCCGTTGACCGGACCAAAGTGGCGGTTCGTTTTCCGCCGGGAAATTGTGGCCCCCCTCCCTCCTCTTTAGTGGAAAGAGGGAAAAAATGGCGCCCGAGCGCCGAGAAAGGTTTATGGGCCGGAGTATTGAGTGAAAAGGAATTTTCCGTTCGGTCGGATCCTTGGACCGGCCGTATTTGTTTCTATGCTCCCTACCATGCTCCATTTTCTTCTAGTATTTATGGTATTGCGATCCGACCTCTCCTCCTTACCCGTCTCTCATTACGGTTCGCCAAAGCGACCCTCTTCTAAATGTACACCACCAATACAAATAAAGTTCACCGTCCACTGTAGCGTTTCTCTACTTGGTCCTTACGCAAGGTAATTTCGAACGCGTTTACTTTAATACGCTTTTCCGAATCCGGACCGGTACTACTATTAAACGAATTTAATTAGGAGTAAGTTAGAGCCAAAATTACAATACGTATTATGATACCACCGAATATTTGCCAATACGTTTTGTTTGATTATAAACACCGAAAATATCTAATAGAATCTAATAATGAAGTGGGAACAAATATCACCCCTAATGGACTTGAAAGTGCGGATTCGGCACATCAGAGGCATCTAGAAGAATTAACTGTTTTAACTGTAGTTTTTATTTTTGAATTATTTGTTCCAATAGAACTTAATACCACGAACTCAGTTCTGCCGTGCAAAATATTCAAAAGTTCCCACATTTTTACTGATTCCAACATCAGTTGCCACTGCACAAGTTCCCGCCACAGTTATAATAATCCGCGTTACAATTCGATCACTGTTCTAGCATAGTTAGTCTGAACGAACGTAGCTGAGAGAAGGGCCATGTTCGTATCGGAGGAGGATTTACAATCTGTTGGCTACAGGGTCCCCTAAATATGTGAACGATTTGTGTAGCGCATGCCCCCTCCTCCCACTACCCCACAAACACTTCGCATAATGCACATTTCTGGAGCGCTATCCCGTTATTAACCGGACAGAATCCAGTAAATATTTTCTGGACATTATTGTCCGCATTATTTTTAATATCGCGAACCGTACATTGTCGTCCACTACATTAGGATATTGCAAAACCAAACTTGGTACTACACTACATATTTCAGATAGTTGTCGGGTACATATTTTGAAATAACTTGAACAACTTCCGTACATGTATACATATCTTAGGTATTAACTTACTACAAATTTCATGTTATTATTGAAGTAATATTACTATGAACTGAATAAAAACAATTCAGTAGAAGATTAGTATTATTCAGCTCCAGATTTTGTCTTGAAATTATAAGATGCGTTGTTAACATCGACGGGTAAAATGGTGAAATACGAAAGACTCGAGACTAGTATTGAAAACGGCAGGTGGGTATGGTGATGCGGATGAAACTCGTTGGAACCAGAGTTCGATCCTCCTGTGGAATTTTCCTCAAATAGAAATTTCAAATAATTAAACGAGTTGAGCTCACTGGCTCCAGTGTACCGATTAGATTACAGAACAGTTTATAAATTCTAAACACGATGCTGAATAGCCGAAAACCTTCTTCGGGGCAAGCGTTGCCCGTATTAAAATGTATACGTGCCTTTTCCGGCGAATTGAAAATATCCAGGGTATGTGGAAGGACACGGGAGGGAAAAATCTGGCATTCTCCTTCAGTCGTGGACAGGGCTCGGCCGGTGGCGGGGGGATCAATTACATCTTCTTGATTCAGTCTGGCATTTTAAAGCGGGCGGACTAGCTGCAATTAGCACGGCCGAATCGTTCGTTCCGGTTTCCAATTAGGAAATACAACGGAAGAGCGGATTTGAGGACGCACGGGAAAACGCCGCCGGAAAGGAGGCCGAAAACAGGGACACGCGTATTGCATTTTAATGCAAGTATATAGTTGTTGGGGTCCCCGGATTAATTACAAGGGCCCGAAATTGGGAGGGGGGCGGGACGGGGTAGGGCACGTCTTTACGCCCTTATTAAATTCCACGCAGACGGCGTACTCGTGCGAAATTTGCACAGCATTTAGTAAAACTTAATTGCTGTTCGAGACAAACGATTGGACACTATCAACTCTTCGCTGTTTGAATACAGATAGATTTGTAATGAGTTATTTTAAATATCTATGCGAAATGATGACCGAAGAAGAAAAAGAGGGGAGAAAATATTATTAACACTGTCATAATTGGTGGTATAGAGCGACAAATATATAATATATTGATTAAATTTGAATGTATGATGTTATGGAATGTACAAATATTTAGTGATCGTTAGTTATTTACACTTTATATAAGATTAATAGACTTTAAATATCTATAATTTGTCTTCTTTTGAACCCATGCATCATTTAATTACAGAAACATATTAAACCAGTTCACCGTCGATTATTTTAAAGGATCTAGCAGAGTAAGAAAAAAATGTGTCAACGAATTTGTAAGGAACATTTTTAATTAATTATAGTTAAGATTTAATCCGGTAAAAAATTAAAATTTACTGTATTTACGGCCATATTCAGTTGATATCAAACCCTGCCATCTAAAAATATAATTTCCATGACAGATAGGATCCAATTTATCTCCTTTTTTAGACTCGGCTAATCATTGAATGGCCGGCTAAAAATGAAGCGGGTACGAGCAACCCTACATAACCTGTAAAATAATGAATGAGCAAAATGTAGGCGTGTTGCTCATTGTTTATTATTTATATCTGTGCCGCATTGTTTTAATTGTTGCCGGCCCGTAAATAAAATGAGAATGAAAACAAAGTGTAGGCCGCAGTTCGGGTGTTTCCTGTTGATTATGAATTTCTCTCCTCGACAAAATGGTGTTACAAGCGCGGTATTTTATATACTCATATAATTTAATTTAGCCGCATATGTTTTGTGTATCGGCTAATTTAAAAATAATCGTTAAGGATAATATTCACGTTTAATGTATCTAGGCCAAAAAAAATATATAAAGCAATTAACGCGAACCGAAGTTCGATACGAAAGCTCGATGATAAACGGTCGCGTTATCGAGGCTGAACGACGTCCGGTAATTACCGGAACACCGAAATCCGACCGGAAGAGAGGGCAATCAGCGCACCTGAAAGACATAATAATTATCCCGGGGGAACACGTTGGGACCGGGAAAGGGAGAGGCTCGGCCGCGTATAACAATATAGCCGGACCTGAGAGGTTTTCCATTATTTTAAAAACCGCCCTTAGACGAAGGGGGCCAATAAGTGGAAACTCCCCCGTTGTGAATAAGTGGGGGGACTTCGGGTCATATCCAACCTGGAAATTGGATAAGACGAGGAACCGCCCGGACTGATCAAATATTTCCCGGTCCACCCTCTCCGAACTTTGCCCAACCAAACTTCCAGTCAACTTGATAAGCATTCGGGGGAAATGACTGAGACGTTGCGGAAAATGTTTCGCAGAGGGGGTGATTATTTCCCTGCCGAGGGCGCTCTGAAGTAAACGCAAATTAAAATGAAGCCCTTAATTAATTTCAAGTCATAACTGGAAAATGGGTCAAGATATAGTGTTCTGGGAAATACATTCATTTTACTAAGCATTAAACTAAAATTCTAATTATTCAATGTTTACTGGACAATCCGTGATTACCAAATAATATAATGGACGACCTTATGCGATTAGACTAAAATATTCTGTCTGCAAGCGCTTATTACGGCCAGTATGACGAATAAACTATGTTTTTGATCTGCATTGCAAACGGCCTATGTTGTAGACGGTCGAAATTCGATTCCTTTGAAATATAGTGTGCGTAGAATGAGCGTACTGATCCGACAAGGTATTCCACTAGTGGTATAGGGGGCGGGGGCCTTTCTTTTAATTAAAGTTAAAAACATCAGAAGTCCTGCTAAAACGTTACTGAACGCCGTGCAATTATCCGAACGGCTTCATCTAGTTCTTTTCTCCGTATCAGCCTTTGATCAGAAAAGAAACGCAATTCCGATTCGAATTCCGAATAAATTCCGAACCTTTCTAACCCTCTAAGACAGTTGCTTGTAGTTTACTACGTTAATTGGAAACATTTTTAGAATTCCGGTTTTACAGAGCGTTACACTATTTTGGTAATTACTTTCCGTCGTGTCTCTAATTTGCTAACACAACATATACAAAATAGAAATTTTCTATTGATAATGTAAAGTATTACAATATATTATTGTATTGTTGCAGAGATGAACTGGAGAATAGCCGCTGTAGATGAGATTTATAATTAGCCGGGACCCGATTATGCACTCCCGTATAATAGCGTTGTTATCCGGGTTTAGCCTATGAATTCACCCCCACGGCGTTACTTGCAATTACCCTCTGCAGTTATCTGTTGCTCCGGCAGAGACGTGACGGCGAAAATGCCTGAATACTTTTATGAAGCATTAGTTAGTCATAAATTCGTTTTGCAAGGAGTCGTTGATCTAGTTAATTACGTTAAATTGCTATTGGCGTGTAAGGGTGAAAATAATAACGTGCGAAAACGCTCCTATTATACATGCTGCGCGCAGACGACTCTTCTTACTCCAATTAAACCGTTTACCTGGATCTAGTCTCATTTCATATGGCCCCCTTTATAATACCGGCTTGTATTTAGGGCGGTGGATTATTTCCTGAAACCGGTACAGTTTTTCGGACGGAAATAATCGAATTTCTATAGATTTCGTAATTAATTATTTTCGGAACGCAACCAGAAAGAGAAATATTTAAACTGCCAGTATTTACTCTGGTTTCGGTATTATCAAGACCGAAGCGAATTGTCAGGGAGGAGGGAGAAAGTGGAGCGTAAAAGGGAACAAAAGCCACTTCTCCTGGGACTAGCCTCAGATTGGGGGCCCCAAATTGAGATCCCTAATCGGGTTAACACAACGGACCTCTCCATCCGGAACAACATTCTTTGGGATTAAAGAAAGAAATTAATATCGGAGTGTTATTATACGGCGGCCCTAGTACTGCTCTTTCCCTTCTGTTGTTCTTACACAGCGAACAATTTCCGTTATATTTCAGCTCTTGAAAACTTCAGCTCACGCGATACCGAAAAAAATACTGATTTTTTGATACCACGACTTCTGATCCAAAACCGATCTGTCTTCGGATTCAAGATCTAGTCAACCGGACAAGCGACAAACAAAGCTTGAAGCACTAAACTATTCGACCCATCGACATTTCCAGGGACTAAATATAGTTTAAAAAAATTCTAGTTTGAATAAATGTAAGTGGATTTGTAGAATAATAGTTTCAAGTGACCAAAAATCATGATAGATAAGCCGGAAAAATAAAATGCCGGATAAAGGATTCGCTTTCCATAACGCGAGACAGGAGATATTTCCATATGGCCCGAAGTGTTTTTCATACCGACAGGCCGGCCGCGACAATCTGTTTTGCATCTAATTTTCAGCCTCGTTTAGTGGACTGATTCAGTTTTGCTCTATTTATCTGTCCTCGGCCTCGTTTCTTCTGTTCCGAACATTTGGACGAGCCGGAAACGAGGGCTAATGGGAGGACAATTAAAAATCCGTTAAGGAATTAACATCGGGGACTTGATGGAACTTGGGGCGTGGGTGGGGGCATTTTGGCTCAAGTTCTACCAGAGTAAGAAACTTTACTACGCAGCTCCGTCGACTTACGGCCGGGCCTGTGCCAAATCCCTAGCCGAATGCTTAGTAGGCCTAAGCACTAAATTCTAATAAAAATATGCCCGCCCTCCTAAGGAGAATATCCGTTTTCCCCTCGCCCCGAAACTGCGTCCTGAGCTATAAACTAACTACCAACAAAAATGACTATTTTCCCCGGAATGAGAAAATTCCATACTGCTATGGTTTAGAATGTAATCAACTCAAACGATAGAAACTTCCCCTCCGTTCGATTATTATTTATTTATTCAATAGCTTCAGTTGACGGTAGCGGCAATTATTTTCATTTAATGGTAAAGTGAATATAGGAAATCCCAGTGCCTTTGATTCGACGCTCTAATATCACCCCCCCCCGTCATTAGTGTTATCCTGAGTACAAGGTGAATAAGGAAAATCCTATGAAAATTAGTGTAGGAAAGAAAGGCCCAAGGACCACTTTGATGATAAAAATTTAGGATAACTATTTGGGACCATTATCATCCGTTACTCTTGAGGTCTTCTGTACCAATTCGCCTATTTTCTTGTGAGCTAGACCTGTTTAAGTCTCTCGACATCGTCAGTAGCATCGACGCCATCCCGTCCGCACCGTGACAGCCAGACCGGCCGGTAGGGATAATTCTCGCAAGAGTGATGGTGCAACATTAGACCGTAGAATTTATAGGTGGAACCTCCTAACGTGACGGGAAATAGAATGAAAATGTATTCTCCTTTCTCGAATGCGTCCTCCCGAGACGCTTAACACCCCCTGTGGCAGGGATGACGGGGGAGGTTAATATAAAAAGTTGAGGGTCGCCCCTTTCCACCATTGTTGTTAAAAAATATATAGGTCGTGGATCTCGGTGGGCCGCGGCCGGCATTAGGCGGGGGACTTGCCTGCAAAACAAGGGGCGAAGCGGGGAACAAAGCGGGGGGAAAGAAAGGGCCGTCGGGTCGGCAGAACTCTGCATAGTTTGACGAGGGTACCCACCAGTTATTCCCCTCGGAAGAGGATACTTTATAAGGGAAGGGGCCCGGCGAGGCGGGGAGGACACTTTATTAAGCGCCGACTTTGGCTTCTTTTTTTCTTACTTTTTAGCCCACCGATTGTTCGCCCGAAACTTTTTTCCCTCCGGTTCCCCTTCCCGGGGAAAGATCGGAAATTTCCTTACTCCTCCCGTATAGCCCGGGTGTTGAAAGAAACTGGAGGTATTCCGGAATTTCGGAAAATCTTTACGGTCGTTATTCTGAAACTGTATATTGTATAAACCCTTTCAGTTCCAACTCCTACAGTCGAACTTTAATTTTTTCCCCATTGTTATGACATGGACGGGTTCCACACCGTAATGGAATCCATAAGGGGCTCCAGAGTGTACCGGAGTCGCCCTATGATCATACACATACTTGTATCATCCTTATGGGGCATACAATGGATGTTCCCTAACCATCTTGCGATTCCTTCTCTTATTTTGTTTCAGATATTTACCAATTACCACAATTTTTAATTGCGCAACCGTGCAAAGTGGCACAAAATATGTACTTATGTCATTTTTATGCATTCTGAATTTTATTTCTACAATTATTATTATTTTTAGGTATATTATACATTTAGAATTGTAAATGTTTAATTGTTACAATTTTTTAAGTATAACTATGTTCATAACATTCGATTATGCTTAATGGTACCAGTATTATATAGTTAAAATCGATAATTATACCTCTTATTTGGACAGTTAATTAAAATGTCCTAGCGTAGTGACCAAAGGACTGTGGGAGGACGTAGGACATGGGGCGGGTGCTAAATAACAGTTCCTCGTAAACTCAATTGAAGTCCGCCCTCGGTCCCAATCGTAAATACCGATTGAAGATGAAATCCCTCTCATGTGCTTGCCCGGGGCTCGATAATATGCATATCCCTGATATAGGGAAGGCGCTCTCTGGAGCCTATCGATTTATATTCATAAGTTGATATTATTGGTTGGCGGCTATAACCGCTTTAACCTAGCCGAATAAATCTGTAAGTTAACTGCCGATATTACAAACCGTGTTGTAACCTTGCCTCTTAACTTAAAGCGACGGATTTGTATCAAACCTGATGTTTTATAACCGGTTTCAGGCCGATGTTATCACCTCAAACATGAATGTTTTAACAGAGATAAATATTCAGTATTAGAGGCGAGTATAAACTCTCTAACTTACATTGGAATTGTGTATTAGAATACTGAGCTGTAATAAACGTTTATGTTAATTCGAGTTTTGAGAGTCGATGGTTTGTAAAATCTATCCATTTCTGTCTCCTTCTACCATTATACTACCATAATATCACACTTTATTCTAATATTCTAAACATAGGAAGATTCTAAATAATCAAATAGGCCTCCAGAAGCAGAATCAAAATCCTGTAGTAACTACTATTTTGTAGTAATTACTACTGATTACTACTAAATATAATTACAATATTGTTAGGTTAATTTTTTGATGAACACGTCAATATAAATTAGAATTAACTTAAAATTAAATAAAACTGACACTTTCATAATTACAATGAATAAAGAAACTACCTCAATCCATCACCGAAATACATATACGAGATATACAATACGAGTTTTCAATGCTAATAACAGAAAAGGAGCACTATTATTCACCAGTCATGCTCAATTTTTGGTAATGGATGATGCATTGGCATCACATTGTATTTGCACATAATGAATATTTGGTGCATCAATTATCACCGAATACGGAGAGGAGAAGGCTGGATTGTGAAAAGGCGTAAATCAATTTGACAGACTAAACCTATTTTAGGCGCATTTTATACACTTTTTTGAAGTGACGGTATTTGAAAAATAGAGGAAAGAAAATTTCAATAGTTTATCCACTGCTGTTCATATTTTTTTAAACCCCACTATGGGATTTTAGCTTTGACGCACCAAACCTTGATCCATGATTAATGCAGCACTTAAAAGATGGGTGGGCAACGCTTTTAATCACTTAAAGCGCGAACGGATTTTAAACCCTCAACAATAGCGGTTGCTGTTACATTCGTATCACTTATGCATTCTCTTTTCTTTTGACCAAAAGTTAATTATCGATGCGCGAGTAGAGTTTCATATTTAAATTAAACACCGCGGTGTGTCTCCCTGGATGAATGTTACACAGAAAATGCCCGTATAGAAATTAATTCCTAACATAAATGTTGCTAATCGTGTGTGTTCAGGCTCAAAGCAAAACAAAAAAAAACCGGTAATCCATGATTAGTTGTTGTTTGGATATTTAGACTGTTAGAACTGTTATTTAATAGTTGTTTTCCGATCTCAATATATAAAATGAATGAAATTGGTCTAATTCCGGCTTTATATCGGTATTTGTAGCGAGTGTTGTGGAAGCATTCGAAAACCCCTATTATCCCTGTGCGGCCTACGTCGCGATGGAGAACTGAAAATGGAAATCCCTCCGGAAGCTGGCTGGATATTTGGTCGCGTGGGCGCAATCCCCCCCCCTTCACACCGAGCGATCCCACTCAAGAAAAGTTTTCTGTGTATTCATTTACATACACAGGGTTGGAGGGTATCTTTTACTTTGAAACCGTATTCTAATTTCACTGGAAAATCCTGGTATCGACGGTATACAAACGAGCTCGGAGTTCTACACGGTTATACCTTATGTCAGAGATGAGAAAAATTTAAATAGTAATAAAGAGAATTTTAATGGTTATATCGACATTATTTTATTCCTCTCATTACTTCTGTACATCATGTACAGACATAATAAATCGATAATGTATTTTTTTTGAGATGGAATTAAGTAGGATAGTCATTTTATTTAATCAAGAAACTATGGATGAAATTTAGGGGGATGGTCGAATGCTAAAACTTCCTCATAACATCTATCTAAGTGTCAGAATTTGGGAGTATTGGTCCGTTTTGACACGACTACAAATTCCCGGCCTATAGCAGTTAATAATGAAATCAATAAAGCTTCTAATTCTATGGAGGCAGTGACAGCGCTCCAATTGTATATGCCGGTCAGCGAGAGCCTACGCTACCTGACTGCCGGCACCGATACGAAAAACGCTGCGGAGATATTAGCGAGCTTTGTGAAGGGGGGATGGATGGAGGGAAGAAGGACGGCGCAAAAAGTGTTTAGAATTAAATTAGCGGGCGGCTGAGGCCGCGGGGGCGGGAAAAGCCCGCCGGGGAGACTGAGGCTGCAAAAAACATCAGAAGCCGAGAGAAATATAATTTGTCGGACGCGGTGCCGCCTCCCACGAGGGGAGTACAGGGCTTTAGGGTGTGGGGGTGGGGTGGGGGTGTAGGGGGGTGGCGACCACAATAAATCAAAAAGAGATAAACCCCCTCTGAGAGCGGTCATCCCGGCAAGAGGGCCGGCGGCCAATCCGAATGGAAAGGGAACCCGGCATTAATTTGGCCCGCCCTCCGAATACCCCACCCCTACCTGTTTCCACATGTTTCTTTCGCGACGATTCGTGAAAAAGAAGGGGATGATGGACAATAAGGCAAAATTAATTACAAATCGTAATACTCGACAAATAATAAAACAGTAATTATGTAAGACCACAAATTATAACACATTAATCTAACCATATTATTCCCGAGGTATGTACTGTTAACGCCTTAGTACTTACTAGAAATGTTATTTCCGGTAATAGCGTCCACTTAGTGTGCAGTTAATCTAGAATAGAAAGTATTTTTTAATGTAGAAATAGTGTCGAGAGAGGACGGCTTCATGTAACTTCAGAAGGGCTGCCACTAAAGACGGTAAGAAGCTACCTTACTTTCATACCCGTATTAAAATTAATTTGGTTTAGGCAAATTGTAATAATACGTCCCTCAGTTTGTAATATTTTGTGCACCCTTTTTAGAATTATAGTGACTAAGCTTAAAATATGAAACCGGATCGCTTCAATCAAGGTATTAAATCGCTATTTATTATAAATATTGGTTGCAATAATCAATTTATCATAGAATTTTTAAATTGATGATTTATATTATTTTAATTTCATTAACAGGCGTCACTGTATCAACAAGAGAACGATACAAATAGAAGAACTAACGGTATAACAGAAAATTATACAGATTAACACAGAGGAAGTTTACATAAATTTAATTCACTACATATATTTATACACGCATAATGCATATATTTCTCTAATACTCTCTTCTAACTAATAGCCATGTTATAAACTACTGCACCCATTTCCGCGGACGTGTAGATAAATATGTAAATTCCGAAAAGCATTTAAGAAATATGTTGCCGACCGTTGCAGTTAAAGGGGTAAATAGATTCAAGGCGAAAAAAACGTCCCGCCCCGATTCTCATTTGGAATTCGCCAGGATTTCTTTAGGCAGGCGAGCGAACGCGACATTTTATATTTATTTCCCTCCGGACGAAGGAACATGAAATAATGAGAAGGTTTATCACCTGTATTGCTCGCAAAACTAGACATCGAGCCGAGGGAGTGTAAATGATTAGAAAAATTATATATTTGAATTTTAAACCAAGCTCTGCTCATTTCTGAATTATATGTACCTCGGGATCTAAATTATTTTAGATCGATGCGATAAATGTACAGGAAAATATCACTACTCTTCCAATTACAGTTTTCACTCGCCAACTATTCTTAACCTAGACTGGTTTGTTTAATCTCCTCCTTCCTTTCGATTGTTCAGTTTGTACTTCAACAGGTTTACCATATTCACTACCAATTAATTGTAACAAATAGATTTTTAAGCTTCTCTTCCGAAATGCACAGGCTCGAGTTAAATTATTAATTGATATTACTACAACTTTGCTTTTAGGAAAATATTTCCTAACGTCCAGGGACTTATCTTCCGTATCTTGTACACAATTTATTTACAAAAGGAAATGAACAAGTTGTCTGACAGTCCCAAATTTCCGTACCGGTTTTTCTACACCCTATCCTAGTTTTTATTCAAGAGCGACTGCCAGCCTGTTGTAAAAGGGGGGGATCCTATTTATTCCAGACAACAACCGCGAATGAATAAGTCGTGAAAAGGAGTGGGAAATAAAAATGTAGAGGTAAGTAAATAAGCGACTTACTAGAGAAACTCTTGGGGATTTCCATATCCTTATCGGCTGTGTACAATTGAGCTTTATAAATCAAGTTTAAAATAATAAGCGCAGGCTTCAAACGCCCAGTGGCCGGTCCCAATCAGAATGGAAACGGTCCCCAAAAATAAAACGTCTCCCGGACGAAGCAGATTCCGCCGAAAACTACAGCTTAATTAAATAGAAACAGTTCATTGTAAATTACATTTAAAGGTCAAACAAAGAGCCCCGGCCAGTTCCTGGCACTGGTATTTGGGCCGGCGGCCAAACCGGCAAAGTGCTAAAGTGGAACTTCGCGTCCGACCATCCCCTACACACCGCAAACCCCTCCTATACTATAACCGCTGTCCCCGGAGAGTATAAACATTTCTCATTTTCTGGTACCGACCAAGACCATCCATTATCGACCGATATGAAAATACTTTTCGCAAACGGTTTAATCTACTGGCCGAATGTAATTACTAGTCAATTACCACTAGCGGGATTCAGCACTACGAGCACTAAATTTCCGTCTATGCAGAGGGAGAAATTAAATTCGCTAATTTCCATTCTAATATGATTCACAGTAGAACTCAATTCTGTAACGAGGATCAAAGTGATTTATTAAACCGCCATTTACAAACAACTCAATAATAATTCATTTGGTCATCTTATTACGTTATCTTGAAAAAAATTCCATTTTCCACTTTTTTAATCGATAACGAGCGTTCTGAGGACGGCGAACCAAAGAAAATCATTCAAACGGAACGACAAATTCGTTAACTGGGGCGTAATGCTCGATAGCATTCTCTGAGGCGCTGATGCAAACCCGCGCAACAACCGGGTAGTGAAGGCTTAGCCGATCAACAGCGCCGTTCTTCCGCTGTTCACCAGGACCTCATCAACTCAGTATTGAACAGTAATGGTAAAATGTTATTACACAGCGATGTCTCTACATTGTTAGTATTGTTACGGAACAATACAGTAACTAGGCTCAATGCTACAACTGTCGTTCTGAATTACTAAATAAAACACCTGCCTGTTTACGCATGTATAAATCTCAATTATTGTAGGATAACTGTTTGGATTAGAATATATTTAAAGTTTTTGGATTTCATTATCAAATTCTAATATCTAATGGAAAAACTGAGAAAGTACTATCGACTGGGAAGTATCAACAAGGGCCAATGTTTTCATTACATTCAAATTATAACTCTTCGACCATTCTTTGTTGAAAGCCTCAAATATTTGTATACGTGTCGGTCATTCTTGTTCGTAAAGATTTTTATTGAAGCCACTGTATTGAGTAGGAGAAACAATCGCGGAAAATACAAGTCACTCTTTCGTACCAATTAATAGACAATACGGCCTCGGCCAAAATTTATAACGACGCGTTCGAAAATTGGGAGTTGCGAACCGGAGGGCGGAGGCAGAGGTCCGGTCGTGGGCGGGCGGCAGGTCGGAGTGTGTCGAGAGGGGCCCCACATTAATTATCGCAATTAACCGTCGGGGCGGTGGCGAACGCGTCATCAGCCGGGCGCAAAATCAACCCCCACCACCCATCACCCATCGCCGTACTCCTCCACAGCGCCCGACTGATTTTAATCAATTAATACCCGCGGTGGGCCCCTTCAAAAACTTAGCCCGCCGCCACGCGAAATTCAATTTCCCTACAACCCCCGCTCCCGCCGCCCCCACGGCCCAATTTATCGATTCGCTATTTATCAAATCCTCCACATCCTCCTCATCCCCTTCCTATCGGCCTTCCGATTTAAATATTCCCACTCCCCCCACACCCCTCGAACAGACCGCTGGCCGGTTAATTAAAGGCCGGAGTCCGACTGTTTAAAGCGACCGCCGAGTGTGCGTTGGCCGCGGATAATTGAGATGACCACCCCCCCCCCTCCGCCGGTCGCGCCCTCGCGATAACCGATTAAGTCCGGACTTGAAATCGGATCTTTGCGGCCTATCAATTAGAGTAAATTATTAATTCCGGCACGTTACCGTCGACTACCGTCCCTACTTTATTAGTTGATACTGGAGTATTAATAAATTAATACGGTTTTAAATATCAGATTTCAATTGACAGATTCGATGGACGTTAGTTACATTTGTTGAATTTATTGCTTAATATGTTGCGATATAATAATATAAATTTAAAAAACAATCATTGCGAAAGTGAAACACTGGAATCAGAAATGTTTTCTAGGAGTGAAGGATATTAGTAACCTTCGAGTAATCGAAATTTCTGGCCCGCCCTCCTGTCGATCACCGTTTCGGCCGTTCCCTGTTGGTTTTCGGACGATATTTTGGTGCCGAGGAGAAATGCGAGTCGACGCGGCGGGTAGTAAGTGACGGTAAGCGATGGGAACACTCAACGTATGGGCCTGCCTTGGCTCCTCTCCTTAAGAGCGAGATATGGACCCGAGTAGGGGCGGCCGCACTTGAAAAATGAGCCCTCGTGGCGGGGGGAGGGGGCAGAAAGCCCATTTGTCAGACCGGCGACCTTCCCTGAGAAACGGCCCCCAGTCACTGGATGCACGCCGCTACTCAACTACATTGTCTTCTTCAATAGTTTAGGATGTGTGCTCTACGTGGTTTGATTCAAAAATTATACGAAGACCAGTAAAGGGTTCCTCACACTAGTGGTATTATTAGCAGCTTTACGGGGAACGAATTTGGTTCACGTGTCGTACGCGGAAACCTTTCCAGGCTTATTTACAAGTTTATTTAATATTTTCGGGTGACTATCCAAAAATTCTCAGGTCGCTGTCTGAAAATGTTTAGAATGTTGAATTAAAAAAAAAATAATCATGATCCCGGTTTCGGTTAGAAGACAGCCTGTATCCCGAGAGCGTATATAAGGTTATTTGGTTTACTTATTAGTCTATACTAATGCATAACCGTATATCGGTTGTACACATTGTTTAATAGCCCCTGTAAAATTTAGCCCGGTATTGCAAGAACATTCACGAAAAGATTGGGGTGGCAACTAAGTAATTGCGGATTCCACTGACAGATAACGTTCCTTGTATTTTTAGGCATCTTTATATCTTCAAACTGATAAGGTATTCTGATACGATATTATTTTAAAAGAACGTCAGTGTCAACACTGCTTTGCTATAATCGCATAAGATCGAGTCCGATACTGAATCTACTTAATTAAACATCAACTAAATCTAAAAATGCGTGTAAAGTAGTTTCCATATTCCATGGAGAAATATAAACCATAACCAGAAACCGTGTCAAGAATTTATCTGTCCATTGTGTTCGTTAGCACTCGAGATGGCCTGAATTCATTCCTATCTCCGCGATCAGACTTTCGTGTTAATTTTCAGACCCAGGTTACAAAAAAGAAATAATTTATCTCGAAATAAAAAAGAGCGTACGCGATACCCGTACAATGCCGAGGAGGAACCAAAACAAAGGGTTTGAGTTAGTTAAATAGAAAGAGAAAAAAAGGGGTTGAACGAAACCCGATGGCATAGGTTTATCTCTGGGAGTCCAACTCCACACTCCGAAGGTGTTATCTCGGTTTAAAATAACGTAAGTATAACGCTATTTCCTGCTTTAGGTTTTTCACACCTCGTAAATTCAATGGCGAGGGCGGCGGCCCTGGCTCCGCTCCAGTTAGTAACACTAAATTCTAGCAATCCTCTCCTCTTCCAATCACTTGGAATCCTTCCTTTATCAATACATCCTCCTCTTAACTTTATTTTATGAGATACGCTTTTCTGAACCGGGGAAAAAGTACCGAACCCCGATCGGGAATTGATAATCGGATAAAGTTTTTTAGTTTAAGTCGTTCTACCGATAGCTCTCATTCGTTATATAGGAAAATAGATTTTCCCTTTCACCCATTTCGTACTTCCAGAAAATAAAATTTCAATTGCATATATTGCAACATCACTAGAGTAGCATAGGCTGAAATCCGCCGTGAATATTCTGAGCCAATAGTTCGGATGTGTGATTCTCTTTATTTTCAAGCATTATTCTTCAGAGCTTAAAGGTATCAAATTCGCACGTCATAAGAAAAGCAACTTATTAGGATTGTGTTTGTCGAAATGTATCGCATAATGTTGGAAATATGACCTCAGAAAAGGAATTAAATTGGAATCTTATGGCGAGAATTATTTATACTTTTACACATCCGTAGTGGTAAACTTTTTCTAAAAATCGCTAATAACGATAAGCAAAAATAAGTTATTTTCTTGGCCTAACAGAGACCATTTTAATAGAAAGTTACTAAAAAGAAGAGTTTAAAGTCATTTATTAAGCTCGCCTTAAGGAGACTGGCTTACCGAAGCCGTTAGTGCTTTAGGCCCAAATCCATGTTTGTAAGTTACCGCGGTTCAAACTTGCCTCTTAGGGCCCATCATTGACAATTGATAAGTCTCCCCGACCGGACCGACTGATCAATATTTCAACAGCCACCGGCGCCAAGCCGCATTGCAAAACGCTTCGGTAATTAAACCATTCAACAGTCTGATTCTATTCATACAGCATACGTGTGTTCCAGTTTTCGCGCTCGATGCGATTAATATCGAGACTGTATTCGGATTAGGGACGGCTAAACTTCGCCTGCTCGTGCCAGAGAGCCATAATGAATATTAAAATAAAATAACATACACCATATAATGTTTCATTTTCAGGAATCTACGATTTATGTAATTTAATCGTGTGTTATTCAAAATATAAGAGATTCTTACCGGGAATTGATGGAGCCGATGGAGCTCGCATTATGAATTTATTCGACCCTAAAGTTTCAAAGTCTCAGAGACGACAATATACCGCTGAAAATACACGAACAGACTTTTCTGTAAGGTACAAAACTTTTAGCATAACGTGGCGCGCCTGGGTAAGGTATTTTCTCTAATGAATGAATTGTCTCTAATGAAAAGAGCATATTTTCACCCGGAAAATACCCGCTATTTGTTCGGAAACATCTTAAATGGTCTGAAAACAGAACGGATCCGGATTTGATCAGAGGGGCTCCGTTTGAAGCGAAGCTATTCTGCGAAATTATATTGAAATCGTAAAAGTTATAATTGAGAGTTGATGTCAATATCGGAAGACTTTTAGACCAATAAGCGAGCCTTTCAAGATGTCGACAGGCTGCTCGCTAAGCTGCTCGCCCAATCAGTTCATAACTTCGTAAAGGCCTCCGACCTCCCGAGATGTCGTCATACTTAAAATTATCCGGCCTTTAATTAAACCTGAGTTTAGTTAAAAGAATCTCAGAGATACCCAGAGATAATCCGATTAATTTAAGCTAAGAATTCAATTTAATCATTGTAATTCAGTCTTTCGTAGACGCTCAAGTTGGATTACATAGAATTTTTTTCTCTGCAAATTTTGATCAATCGGAACAACAGATTAACATCGAATAATTTATAAAAAAATCTTCTTCACTATTCAAGAATTATAATCTTCCTCCATGTTTAATCGTTCCATTCACCTCCTGGTATAAATATTTGTGTAATAAAATGCGGAAAATACAATTTCGAGTGTTTACAGAGTGGATTACTGAAGTGTTAGTATGCATTAACCACAGCCGGCAACCAATAAATAGGTAAGTCACCGTCGGTTGAGCAGAGAGGATTGATATACGATCGGCGGTTGGACCGGACTTAGACTGAATTGCGGTATGAGCCCACCGAAACCGGAGGAAGTATCAATCCTGGCTCGGGCAGGTTAGTTCCAATTGTTGTTGGCCTAAGGGTAATTATGGGCTAATATATAAGGGGCTGCCTCGGGATAAGGAATCGGCCTAATTAGAAGTAACCCGGCCTCAAGACGTCCCGCCATTCTTCAGTCGGATGGCCCCCACTACATCACCATCAGGCCCAACATACCGCAACACACCTTAATCCCAACGGGGCGTCTTACCTCAGTCTTCAGACCCTGATACCGGCCATTTTCGTCCCAAAACAATCGGGTCAGTTATCCAAAGCAGTTAAGGAAAGAAAGCTCAACGTTGAAATTCTAGGAATAAATCTTTTGTAAGAAAAGCACCTTGTCGTTAATAAGAAATAAAAATATCTGATTTAAGGAGAACATTTCAAGGGAAACAGAGTGCACAATTAGAATAGCAATTGGTAGGGTCCAACGGAAAATATTTTACTCGAACGAGTATTTTATATTTTGGCAATAAGCTAAGTCATAGATGAAATGATAATATCTCGGATACATGCCCGGAATGCAATCCGCGCATGTATTATTCCTCGGTCTGGTTGTATATCCTGTGTTCCTCGTATGTGCGTCAGAGCATAACGAATCCGGCGTAGAAACTATCAGAGGGCGGATTTGACGTCAGCGTTTCGATTCCGCTTCAACGAGGGGCCCGGAATAAGGAAGAAAGGTGACTGAGTACAATGGGCCCTACCCATATGCAGATCGTTAGCTAGTGTATTCAGACACGGGTAAAACAGGAATGGAACAGACCGTACTGCCACCGTAGTATAACTGTTATAACGCCGATGCTGCGTATTTATTTGTTCTATTGATGTCCAATTACGTTCTCCCTGTTTTTTCGATTAGTAAATTTTTTTTTACAATAAATTTATAACGCTTACTTAATTTAATGATAGTTGTACTCACCTATCCAAAATAAATATAAAAAAGTAAAATAATATTTATTATTGTTTAAACATAGTGAGTATCACGGTGTCATCATTTTGGGCACGTTGGAGTGCAAAAAAGATTATTGCTCCGGCCCTCCTGCTACCGGTGGGATTGTTTTTAATTAATCAGTACGTTCCTAAAACCAGAATATCCTCGATTCGGCCTTAATTAAGGACATTATTAATCAAGAAATTACGGTTATATTAAGCTACTCTTTTTTTTACAGTTATGCTTCTGACAGAGGACTAAATCAAGTGGTAGGATACGAAGTCCTTCATAGTACAAAGGCGTCAGATCTGTTTTAATCTTAACTGTTCGAAATTCTCCGACCCTTAAATTAATTTTATGGGTCGAATTTACGACACGTAAAACACCTCCGCCACCCTCTAAACTAGCTTCGCCGTTGACAATGCTCCTATTTGCTAAGTGTCCGTTGAACCCCGGTACCCCTTCCCTTGTTTGGTATATTTTCCGTTGAACGGGGTTCGCAGAGACACAATTGTTTCAAGGGAGGATTATTGTGGCCACCGGCGAAAATGGGCTTTCTGTATCGCCGTTTCGAAAACCGAGGAATATTTCGACCTTTCGGCCATTGGAGCAGCGCTGGTGAGGAGGGAGGGAGGAGGGAGGGATAAGACCGGGAGTGAGAACAATGCACTTTCTGTTGAACAATTCCGACTGCAATTCAACAAAGGATGTTTTGTACGAGTGTTTCATGACCGGCATTCTCACAATCGCCTTACATATAATAACGGCCGAGAATCCTCCCGCGAGACCCCTTTTCTCTGAAGTTCAGAATTTAGATACAGTTTAGCGGCCAGCGACTGGAACTTTACAATAGAATTAAACGGATAGACAATTTTTAAGCTGCTTGAAATTTGGTTATTAACACTGCTATTAATGTATTTTATAATGTGGTTCTGTTTTATATGAATAATTCACTACAGAAACAGACTAAAATATGAGCAGCGAACAATAAGGAAGATTTGTAAGTAGCAACGCCTTATATTCATATTTATTTATGTTATGTATTTATATATAATATTTCAGTTTTTAAATACACGCCTTATAGAAATAAATATGTCACATAACAAATTTAGTATATTATACACACATTGAATAGTTTGAGAAGCAACACGTCAAAAGTTGCCAGATTCAAGTACTCTTCATTTTGAAAATTACAACTCGGTGCTTAGCTCGTGTCCCATAGAAAGTTAAGAAGAAAGTTAAGTTCCTATATGGACGGGACACTTTATATTAGACAGCAGTTTTAATTCCACTTGTGTGTGTGGGTGGGAAGTTAAATCCGAGCGTGGATTTAAAATACAACTCCCGAAAGGGAAACTCGGCGAGCTGAGCAATTGCGCTGAAATTAAGTCCCGAAGCGAGTTCGGCTAGTAAGTATTCTAAGTCGGTATGCTGGGGCTGATCCTCCCTCCCCGCCCCCACCCACTTTAAGTATGAAGACAAGGTGCCTGAAGGCTTGCTCTCAAGAACGACTCAATTAAACTTAATTCAAACCCCCATATTTATGATGAGTTCCACTTCAGTTTAACCAATTCCACAAATTAAAGGAATACTCAACTGGTATTACCTTTTCTCTACGTAACAGTGCCATTGTGTTATGAATTTTGCAATAAAAATTTTTTGAACGAGTGTAGCTGGATATATTTAACTAGGGATTATAAGATTCGCTATATTATTCGGAGTGCATCGGGTACAATTAAATTTTATTATTCAGCGTAGTGCACATTAAAAACTAGGTTTGACGGAAGCCAATAATGATATGACAGTATTTTTAGATTCATCGCGTTTTTATTCAGGACTGAAAGGATTATATTTTGTATAAGCTGGGCTGTTGGGAAAACAACTGAAAGAAACAATCTTCCAACTATACTTCCCAAATTAAAATTTACAGTATGGTTTGAAAAATATCTCTGGCAAAATGTAGTTCAGGCAATGTACACCTTTTCACGCGCCTGTGTCGACCCGGGGACGGGAACGTTTGGAAACGTCGGGTCGAAGTTGGTTCGGAATACGGTGGGAACTGACAAGGGGTTTTCTAGGTCTCTCCCCTTTCTTTCGGGACGCGTAGCGCGCATTTTGGGCAGCGGGCGGCGGGGAATTTTCGGTTGGGCAAAAAGAGGGGAACGGCGGCTGCGACAATACAGTTTTATGTCCGGCCCTTGGAAAACGGTGCATGAAACCGACCGCCACTTCAATATCATTGTCGGCCGAACGTGAACATTTCCCCCGGCAATAAGGGTAGACCGTAATTACGCCCAGGCCTCCACAGACTTAAAAATCCAATTCTTTTTTATTACTTATCATACGGTATGTTAATATATATATCGAGGGATAAGGTTTCAGGTTATATATATAACCTATATGCCGAAGAGAAATTGGGCGGATGTACGAGTAAGAAAAAAATACGCCCCAACTAATTTTTCGCTTAGAAAATTACTACAAATCACAAATTATTCCAAAATGAGATTTTCCTTCGAATACAGTAGAGTATAGTTGAGTAAAAATACTGAAATCATGGGATGTATAATAAAACAAAAATTGTCTTTATAATTTCGTGGGAATGAAGATGAAGGTGATGTTTTCTCATCGTCGGAAGATGGCACTTCCGTCTCCACTCGATGATTTTGACGTATCAAATCCTGTATGCCGTTATTTTGTGACCCACTAATATACTGACCGAATACTGAGTATAGCCAAAAACAATTGAAATAATCCCAGGGATTTGCGATTTTCAAAACAACAACCGGTCGAAGCGCAAATATTTGTACTTATTCCTCTTTTATTCCCGAATCGTAAATTCCAGCGCACTGTAAATAGATTTCCGGTATTCCCTTTTTGTCGGGCCACTGTACAATATCCGCGTTACCAATCGAATTATGGAAAAGCCATTATTCCATTATCACTTTTTCTATAATGTTACATTCATGCACTCTTCAATACACACACACACACACACACACACACACATATATATATATATATATATATATATATATATATATATATATATATATATATATATAAAATCGTATATGTATGTTTTTTTATTGGTTTTATGCTAAACGGGTTTTGGCTATATTGATTATTCCGTCAGTAAATTAGTGAGGCACCTCCGCACAAATAATGGCATATACGATTTGATACGACGAAATCACCAAGTGGTGACGGAAGATGGCACGAACGAAATTTGAAATATTTTCAAAGATTTTTATGTGTCAAAAAGTATTATATGTCAATAACAGCACTGAATACCGTCACAGGATTGAATTGTTTTCTATTCTCCTTTGATTCGCTAGAAACGCCGGGTTACCGACGCCGGCAGAATTCAGTTAGCATCGGCCCGAGTATACACTGTGACCATTTCAAGTTCAATACTATCACTGTGGCGATTCTGACGTAAATTGTCAAGGACATTAATTGACATAATAGCATAGCTTGACAGAATAATATGCGACGGGTTGCCAGTTGCAATTATTGTAGCCTGCAGAACTGACTCGGGGTGCCTATGGAAGGGTGGCTCTGCCACCTGTCATAAGGTAGCCATTATTTTTTACTAGATAACTTAAATTGTGAAAAAATGATAATTTTTTTATCGTTAAAAGCGCCGAAAATTACACGGCAGGTAGGAGCCCACGAAGGTAGGGACGATCGTTATGGGAAGTTGGGGAGGGTCAAAGGGAAATGGCGCGCCCTTGCGGCGTTAATTGAGACAAAGAAGGGCGAAGGGGGTTAGGAGAAAGGCCCCTTCCGGGCAGTCCCTGCCGGAGTTGTGATTGCTTCAATTATTTACTGTAAAGTGTGTTATAAGCGATGCTCCCGACACCTGGGCCCTCTGTAATTAAACGGCCCTTTCGGCCCTCTCAATTATTCCGGGGGCTCCCACACACGTGCTTGCGCGTAGGGCGGGGGCGAGCCCATAAAAGAATTATTTAACTCCCGGGGCACCCCTTTTCAGGGCGGTGTTCCTTTGTCTTTGTGTAGTGGCCGTGCCTCCCGCTCCCGCACCTCCTCACCAGCTTACGCCCCATTTGCTAGCCGGTCCGGAATAAATTAACCGTTTGCGAGTGCCCCCCCCCCTGACCCTTCACTATCTCCCCTTTCTCTGTAGTCCCCCCTAGTACAGTCTGCATGTAACTAAGAGACCGGGAGACCGAGTCGGAATTCCTTAACGTCTTCCTTAATCGCTACAGAATACTCCCGGAGCTCCAAAATTAGTGGCTTCCACGACCCAGTTAAAAGGTAGACCTCGATACCATAAATTGCTTTGAGGGCACGCTTAGCACGCATTAACAAATTGCCTTAATATAGAAGGGTGGTAATTATTTATGAATACTAAACATAAAAAATCATGATAACCGACTGATGCTTCAAACCTTTGTAGACCCACGAACAAATTGAATTCATTCATTTCAATTCCCCCCCAATATGAGTTAAAGGAGTAGAATGTGCGTTCGATCCTCAACACTGGCACAATTTTCCACAATTAATTTGATATAATTTGTAATCAACGGAATATTTTGGGTTACAAAGCATGCCGTAAGCATGGGTTTCATAACATTTTATGATCCGAAGACATAAATCCAGGGAATTGCCAGCCCGGAATGATGGAAAGGGAAAGCGGCGGCTTTCCGCAAACACAGCCCCAGATCTGGATGGGTTCGTCCCACAGTTATCGCAATCGGGATCTAGGGCGAACTCGGGTAATTAAAGTCAAATAAGTCGGTTAATTGAAATCGGCATTATCTGATTTAAACTGGTGTTTTGTCGCCGACGTCTGGGGGAAGTAGCGGAACGGTTTTGGTGGCGAGGGGGCGGGTTGTTTTTCGGAGACAAATCGTCCGGGGGGGGACGCGGGGGCGGCTTTGTCGCGGCCCTGTTCAGTTTAATTAGTTGTGCGTCCGACCGCGCTAAACCGTCCGTATAATATCAGCCTACCACCCCTCTCGGCGCCCCTGTCACCGCCCCAACTTTGTCCCTTCCCCTCTTCATCACCTCCTCCGCCTACAGTAACTAACACCTGACACCCGCCCTCACTGTGCACTACCGCGCTCCATTCATGCTCCATATAAGGAAAACATAATCCCAACTCGCTGACTCGGGTGACATTCTATCGTACGCAATATTGTATAGTTTAATATAAACAATATCGGGAAAATAGCATTCTTCCAATATAATACTCTGAGTTCTTTCATTTTATCATATTAGTGACATGCCTTATTGTAAAATTGGTATATACATGTATATACAACATCGAATCGCAATATCCTCTTCTTACACGAAATATCCCCGGAGCCGACATTTAGGAAGGCTTAGGAAGGCGTTTTTTCATCTCCCTTTAGAGTTTATAATAGGCAATATAATATTAGTTTATGTTATAAAATTATATAATGCACCTTGCTGTTTATTGTTGAAATTATGCATTCTAGTAGATGATCTAATTTATAATATTATTCTGCGTGTAAATATATAAAAGGCATTCACACAATAAAATTGCGAAACTTATTCATAACGGTTTATAGTATACTGAATAGGTTGGAGCGATTGGGGATTATCTTTCTGCCTGCAACGATGGAGAGGATCCAATACAGCTTGTAATGGCCGTGCTCCAGGTAGGGGGCAGGTTGGTAGTTATAAAGAAGGACATTAAGCCGCCGTTCCCGACTGCTAAAGCATTATCCAATAATTCTCGCCGATTATAACGATCGCTTATGGAAATTACATCAATCATTTTATGTACAGAAAGTCTCGATTTATATCTAAGTAGTCTAAATGATTAATTTACCGCAGTTAGTCTATCACGGCTTACTCGACCGCAAGTTTGCGGCGGCCGGTAAAACCCTACCCGGCCTTTTGTACAAACCGCGGTAAAAGCCGAGTTTTCCTAATCCTCGAAAGTTACACAGAAATACAGGGTTTAATTCTTATTTATAACCTGTTTTATTAAGGCGGGCATACAAATTTAATACAACGCGCGGAATTTTTTTCACGCGTAATTTTTTATCACCGAGGGCAAAAACAAAGACCCAGTTTTCAGGCGACGAAGTGTCTTCTTTCCTGGTCCAGTATTAGATCTCCGGGCGTGCAAAAAGTTCTTCGCTTTGTACGTATATATATATATCGGCCACCAAGATAAATATTCATTAAGAACCGAGCCCTTCCATATTCATGGCGGTTGGTGTGCGCCTCGTGTGTACACTCGCCTGCCCTCGCGTCGTTAGCCGTTCCACCAACTGGAAGCAGCTATACGTCTGTCTGTCGGCTTCCAATTAACTAATTAAATGACAGCCGCGCCGCTTTGCTCTCTGAAGAAACTCGGCCGTTCAAACTCACCGGAGCTTTAATTTTCGGTTAGTCGAGCCGGTTTCCGGGCTTATAAACTTGGAAGAAGCGCGCCCACCGTGTCGCCTTCCCGGCTTTAATCGATTCCACCACTAAACCTATTTGTAGAATCGACAATTTTCTATAAAGACAAAGGATGTATAGATTTTTTTATTATATAAATATAAAATTTATCCACAGAGTCCGATTTGGATAATCCGGATGCCGGTCGTATATATACCGATAAAATGTCTCTAATGATACAGTATTTATAAAGAACAGCGTAGTCATTTTCGCTACTACTGCTAAAACAGGTCAAGTTTGGTTATAAAACAAAACGTGAGATGAAAATAAAACCCAAATATATGACTGGTCTTTTTTTCTGATTAGCCAAAATAAATATCCCGCTTTTTATAATACGCCAGTAAAAGGTTTTCGTAAATATCATTTTTTATTGTCTCTCGTTCGAGAGTTTAACGGGAGTCGTAAAAACCGCCTAGTAATGACACGTGGAAATCTGGTTCCATAAATCTGAAGAATTATAAAAAAAAAGTGCGCATTAAGCGGAAGCGTTTGACGGCTGGATGTTTGCGAGCTCTGTTTTGAGCCGTTGGCGCGGAAGCCGCCTCGAAGGGGAAAGTATCAAAGTTTTGACGCCGCGGGAGGGGCTCGGGGCAGGTCCCGGCTTTATCGTTATGCGACTATAATTTTAAACTTACGAGAGCCCCAATATTCATAAAGGAGGGTCGGGGAGAGATATAAACGCGGGAGGAAGGAAGTTTCAGACGGCCGGGCGGCAGGAACCCGAGAGATACACAGTTAGCAACTCCTTTAGTCCCATACGATATTCCATTGCTTCCTACTGGGAGCGGGCCCGCCCACTCGAGATATAAGACTTTGGAAAGGCCAAACGTGGGGATTCACCCTCAAATGGAATTACTGGGGGGCCATTCTCATTGCCGCCTCAGCTGAAACGAGAAGTGGCAACAGCGGGGTATTGAACAACTGGCGAGACGAGATATAGGAAAAATCTGATTTAGTAATAGACAATAATAATAAATAAAACGGCTTAAAACAAATAATTTTCACTTAAAAAATTCTATAATTTTTTAAACGACAATACAAAGGCTTTCAAAAGAAATTATATTCCCATTGTTCATACAGATCTAAAATGAATGTCTCGTTAAAAGGTAACTTTTACTATAATGTTCGGTTAATTTTTACAGCTCAGTCTCTCGGGCTTTTTTCAAACTCACGAAATCATTCATTGTTTGCGTCCACCTGGTATCTGTTCGGTTTCCTCGGGAAGGTATCAGAGAAACTAGCCGGTTTAAAGCGGCGGAGGTGTAACGGCAGTTTTAATGCGACTCGTCGGCCCCGGTATATGGCAACGATAAGGCCCCCAACAAACCCCCTTACTGGGGGGGTCCCTGCGCCAACGGTCTGTGAAATTAAATCCGACTCCAGCCCTATTTCCTTCAACTCCCGGATTGTCCTCCCTTTTTGAGTTATAAAATGTAATGCCTTCTTCCCATCCTCCGCCCCCCCCCCAACACGCCCCCTACCTGCCCTTAAATTTCAGCCCTCCATCAACTGAGCCGTTATCTCGGCGTCGGATTATATTAGGCAATTTACAACTATAATAGAAAGTTGAGCACAAGCTTTTGCTATTAGATCTTCCAAAAAATAACACTACGTAAACACAAATTTAAATAGTTATAAAAATAATGCTTATAATTCATTATTATTTGAAATTATTCATTTATATAAAATATTACAGCTTCGTCGCAATAATATCAATATTGATAATTAAATTTATCGGAAATTCTAATTTGGCGCTAGAATTTTAAAATATTTCGAAATAATGAAAGTAACTGTATTGAATAAAAATTATCCGTAGGAGCCTATAATAAATTTTGTCTTCTAATAAATTTAGTAAACCCGAAAAAAACTCCCGGATTGTCCTCCCTTTTTGGGTTATATAATGTAATGCCTCAGATCTAGGAAAATATGAATCTCAAAGTTGCATTCAGTAGGTTTATCAAATATTTTTTAAGCCGAGTTCATACGAAGCGGCCTATATTCTTGGGAGGCTGGCGCTTGCCAAGTCAACCGTATTTTTCTGGCCACTCCGAGGTTGCGCACTTGACCAACTTTCCAAATCGGACGTTGCTCGCGGTAGCGTGACAACAACAGTTTTTCGAGATTGAATTTGACCCATTAATCTTTCCGTCGAGAATTCGATTTCAGCACTTCCTTTTCATCCCTACTAGAAACTAATGAACTGTTCTTAGAAATCACACGCTTATATGTACGATTTTATGTTTAACATTCTCAGTATTATGTGAAGAACTATTTTAAATTTGAAAACGATCGGAGAAATAAAGAAACGAAGGTACCACTTTAAATATATGGCAATTATATCAAGAGAAAATTATTAGTTAATGAAGTATTTTCATCGCAACATGGATGTAAACGTAATTCTTTCCTCATAATTATATTATAGGATATTATTATTGTGAGGGGAATATTAACGAGTATATTCGTACGCACAAAATATTACACGAATTTTAATATATGCCTGAAATGTAATGATACTGAATGGCAACTTTGATCGGATCCAAATTTGGGTTATTTTTGACGAATTTCCGTAAAAGCGAACAGGCCCGCCTGCCGAAAACTCCCTCCTCTATTTTCCGGGCAATCGGTACGATGGCACCGTTCTGGACAACCGTAAAATTTCCCTCTTCTATATTAAGCCGGAGGAACTCACGGTAATATTGTTACCAGCGGTTGTAGCGCACCTGTGCTACTTAGTCCGCAACTCTTGAAAATATGACTCTTTCCGTTTTGAAAAGTACGTCGGGGTTTAAGTTCAGTTTCTTCCGTCCGGATCCCAAATGTAAGCTCAACTTTTAGGCGAAATACGGTTGAAAAACTCGAAGTAATAAAATATAAATTAAAGGGTCCTATTAAAGTTTCTTCTTAGTAAATACGCTGTACGGATTCATAGACCGGGATGTCGGCGTTTAGAGGCGTTAAATCAAATCAATATAATATCACTTCCGATTACTTTTCAAATTCAGGACTCGGGTCTGAAATATATAAAATAGTTTTTTCAAAAATTAAATTTACATTTTTTTGGACGCAATTTACAGCGTACCTATAGAGCTGCGGCATGTTGAACTATTGGTAAAAAAGGAAACGAACGTCCCATTGTAAATTCTATATTTGGACCGCTTCTCATTAATATCTGAGCGTCGAATATATTATGCGGCCGACTGTTGACGGAGGCGGGTGGCACGGTAGGCGCTGAGAAGCCCCATCTAGCCGAGAGAGGGCAGGGCCGGGAGAGAACAGAATTACGCCAATGGGGGAGAACAAACAGAGACGGCGGTCTACCAACCCATATATGGGCCCCAGACAGGCGGCCGCCCTTTCGCCGATGCCTAATTAGCCGGTAATTGAACCTTGAACAACAAGGTTGAGCGGTGGAAGGAGGCTGTCATCCGCAGTACTGTCTCCATAAGCGTAAGAGCTGGTAAAGCGTTAGAAAATAATAGCTCACGAGAATAATTCAGAAAATGTTTTCAAAATAGATAACTCGCTTAAATTTACCAATCCAAACTTCATGCAACCTAACTGGCACTTATTATTTGTGTATATAAACGGAGTTTGAATCATATAGTCTGTAGGAAATAGTTTGTTGCTAAGATTGATTTTATGGATGAACGAAAATGCTGGGAAGGTTGGATATTTGCTGAGAGTGGGAGGTGGACATATTCTTTAATTGGTGCCGTCAGGGGAGTGGACAAATAATAAAAGAGGAGGCCGGAATCTGCCGGAGGCTTAGTCGGACTTCAATTACTCCGCCGAGGCTAAGATGACGCCCCCACCCCTATAAAGAACAAATACTTTTCGGTGGGGGAAGAAAGGAAGAATAATGCCCGATAGGCTTTTATCCCTCGCCGGCCCATTTTGCCTTCCCGGCCTCCCATTCAGGAAATAATCATTCCTGAAAATATTCCCGGCTCTGGATAAAACCGCGGGGGATTTATTACGGAGATGTAATTCTGACTGAAACTTCACTCTGCCCAAATGATAGAGATGAAATTCACCATTAAATTTTCAGGATGATCCGGTAAGATAATACACCGACCTATTTGGAAACCGATTTATTATATCTTTGTATACATCCTGAATTATTTTCTCGGGAAAATAATTGAATTGTTAGAGATGAAATATATGATCAGTAGTTTTCATCATTGGTTGTAAAACCGAGAACTAATCAACCACTACTTGTGATACATTCGAATATTATTTTCTATTCTTAACCCATCCAAAATTGAAAGAGCTACTTAGATATTGAGATTATACGTACATACCTGTTATGTCCAGGAAACAAAACCCATTTTATTTTTAATTGAAAATAAACAGCGCTTTCAGCTCAGTGTCGAAGTTGATTCTCCCTTTTACTCACCTGTAAAATGAAAACATTGGATTAGAATCAAATCTAAATATTTTTTCAGCACTGGAAAAAAACTCCAAATTTGGCTCATATGTAAATGTCGATGATGTCTTTATTTTAACGAAAACGCGATTAAATCTCATTATTAATTTTGTCATTATTTTATAGGAAAACAAACGCTGGGCTGACACTTTCGACAGCGGCTTTCTTCCGCGGCGAAGAAATTTTCATTAATTCTTCCGATCCGGAAATCAAAGCGGTTCTCGACAATCGGCGAATCGTCCCTCTGAAATTATTTCGGCCCATCTTCGAACCGAATTTAATTAGTGGAGGGTCTGTTTTTTCCTTGTCCCTTTGCCCGCTGTCTTCAACATGGGCCAATGATCTGTCCGAGCGGAGGCCCCTCCTCCTCCTCCTCAACCCTCCTCCACAATAATTTCCCTCTGGTTTTTCCGGAGGTTGTTTAATCAACGAACCCAATTCTTTGTGACCCTCCCCCCAATTAAAGCCGGAGGAATTACCCGTTTATTGTTGATAGACCGTCGCTTTTCTCATTAATGCGATTTCCGAATTGTTTAGATTCGGCCTATCCAGAATATTCGAAGAACGGGTTGATGAGTGTACAATACATAAAAAGAGTATACCTGGTCAAATAAAAAACCGAGTTATAACACCTTTTATATAAATACACGCTGAAAATTCCTGCTTTAGATTTTAATACTATTATCATGTCCGTGAAGTTAGCCGGACGTCGGGGGCGTTAACGGCTGGAAGAGGTTGGGAAGGGGAGGAGCAAATTTGAATTCACAAATAGGGGCCCGGCGGTAGTTTTTTGGTCGGCGGGACAAAAAAGGATGCCGGTCGCGTTGTCGGAGGGCTAAATCGGGATTCAGAAGGGCTAGCCCGGCCTCCAACACGGACAAGACAGCAAAGACACCCACGGAATAAAAAGCGGAAACTTAATTTTACACCGGCCTGTCTCCGTCTCGCACGAGTCTTTGTCATTAAGAAACAATAATACCTCCGGGATTATACCAAAATATTTATGCTAATTTTTTTGAATAAGACATGGAATAAAATCGCGTAAAGAGGCCATTTATTTCAGGGTATAAGTGTAGGCATAAATCTATAGTACGATCGTGAAGGAGAATATTCAAACAGTACGTTATAACAAAGACCTAGTCATTAGTTACTGCACCGCGTTTGACCTCAAATCGACTGTTCGGTCCCAAACTAAACCAATTTGGTGTTGTCTGACGGTCTGAGAAGCCTAAAGCAAGTGCGGAGAGACAGGCGTGAAATAAGCAGAAAATAGGTACGGGTGTGCCTCAAGACCTCGAAATATTATCTGAATTCAGTATAATTGATATCCGTCCTTATCCGCAGTATTTCACTGGTCCTGTTTGTAAATACTCCGGGATGTATGAGCCTTTCAAAATTCAAATTGTTTCCTTTCCACCACCCCGCTACCGCTCATACTCATTCACTCTTCCTCATTCTGTGTGCGGCGATGCACCTGGGTGTGGCGGTCCGCCTGGCGCTCTGCCAGGGTCCCCTGTATTGTCACACCCATGTGATTAAATACCTGTGGGAATCGGCGTTGGTTGTGTGTGGGGGCACCAGGGATAAAACCGACAATTTTTTTCTCTAAAATTTATGGCCAAGCCATGGACGATGCCTTTGTATTGCCCCGGTTAGATTACAAAGAGTTTTCGGGTAGTGTTACCGCGGTATCGGATTTGGCCGTATAAATTGGTATAGGATTACCAGTATTGAGAAAGATATAAAATAATATATTTTTAATTGATTTTTAAAGTTAACCTCGGTTAATCTCTCATTTTCTGAAATTAATTTATCAAGTTTTCTTTAATATTTACATTCATTAATAAGTGGACAAATGCAATATGCTGAAAATATTTTTAAGTGAAATAATTTTATTCGGATCGTGCTCAATAAAATTGTAGACGTGAAAATAAAAAAAATAAATAAAAGCTGCCGGGTACTTGTCGATATGAGGTCTGGTTATTAAGGAAGAAATCACGGCGCTGATACTACACCGGCAAGACAGCACGGTGTTGAGGGTCAAGTATCGATGGCGCCGTTCACACTTATTTCGTAGTCGGATACATTAATTGATGATAAAATGTTATTTTTAATTTTTTATGTATTAAAACACGTTTAAGCGGCTGGTTTTAAGTACAGAATTATAACTAAGAGGCGAGAATAAAATTCTTTGATTTACTGGTAGTTTGCTCCCGTGATAATCATTTAACCTCTAATCGCGCTCGCACTCGCTTCATATTTCCGAACAATGGCGTATGCGATATATATATATGTATTGTATATGTTAATTACTCTGGCCATTGTGTACATATATACGCACGTTATATGGCTATGTACGTTCTCAATTCGCTAATGGTGGTACAGAGTAACATTGGTAAAGGGATTGGAAGTAATGAGCATATTTGGGCCCAGTCAACTGGGGATGGGCGTTCGGCCGCGAGGACTGAATACGGTGACAAACACGGGCTGTGCACTCAATGAGGCGATTCCGTGCTGACTCCCCTTACAATTGGCCGGCTTATTAATCAAGAATTCCGGCTGGCCCGGTCGCGGAATTGGATCCAGCCACGTGATTTCGCTATTCTGCTTTAGTCTTATCCTCCGGCGCTTGCCTCTCGCTAATCTATTCCACCGACATTGACTGTACGAAGACCATCAAAGAATAAACGGGCCGTACATTATAGATTCGGACGATTGTTCGGGAGAGAGCACTCTCCTTCGGGTACAGTCAAGAAATTAAATCCACCGACACGTTTCGCTAAGTAATTACATACCTGTCCCACGACTATGATACAGACTAAATTAAACAGCTACAAAAATTTATAAGAATGTTCATTCAGGCTCAATGTTTGTATTGCACCGCTACTCCATACGTAAATTTAAATTACTACAATCCGCTAATTTTACGTCCAAATACAACCACGTAACAACAGAACGATACAATTAATTTTATAATATTCGGAGGAGGTCGAACATTCGCCACAGTGAATTCCATTAAATTCAGGACGTGGGTACCGTAGTCAATATTTGAAACTCAATTATTGCGTTTAATTGACTTTTGCCTGTCGCGAAACTATTCCCACCACACTGCGGTTATGACAGATTTCATTTGTCCCCCATCTACCCAGTGTTTTGCATCGCAATTTTAACTAGAAGTTGTGTTTCCCTTCATTTTAGATCCTCCGGCCGTGAAATATCCGTTCTTTCCAAGGAGAAAGGTGAAACGAACGATACTGTACAGTTTTGTATTGAACTCTGTCTTATAGGAATATCTTATAGGAAATGGGGGGTTGAAAATTTTAATGATAATTTATAGCGTTCACAATCAATAACGGTACATGTTCCACCGGTAACCAACATGCTTATGAACCTTACTAATCTATATGATGGAACTAAACAGAAGTCGGGGAGAAACCAAACCTTACCTATATTAGATAGTCGATACGGAATGATGGTAAAATTTTAAGAATTTATTTTTAAGCAATTTAACTAATATATTCTAGTTATATAACTATAACCTAATTGTTATAAAAATTTCGTCTGCATTTAACAAGGTTGTTCATTCGGTTTATTATAATTTTGATCTTAAAACACAAATTTCATGAGAACTGCTCATTGTCTTTATTCGTCATTTATTGTGTGGCCACATCAGGTGGGGGGGGGAGGTGGAACAGACGATCAACCTGTAATATTGATTGCGCATTATCTTAATACCCCGTGCAATTTATACTCACCTAAGTGGGGAAACCGTTCGGAAGGGCAGTATGCCAAATTCTACAGCATTGTCTTCTCTCCCATTCCGCTTTTCCGCTTTATCCCGTCGGCCAAACCGACCCTCCCCCCCTTCCTTTCCACCCGCCGCCTCTCCAATAACTTAACTAATCCCCCGTCGGATAAATGAAGCTCACTTATATCGGGGCTCTCTTTTGATAGGCGCTCGGAATATAAATTGTGGGGGCGGGGGCTTCCGCCTCTATTCTTCTAGGAAAAGGGGCCATTTCCCGTTTACGCCAATGCGGATGAATGCAACGATATGCAGATAATAATTATCTGGTGGTTGGTGCAAGGAAAAATAAAAAAAGAATTTTGTACCCATTCAAGTGACCTCGTTCCGAGTACATTACATATGACTTAGACATTAAATAAACTTGATATCAAATAAACATCAACTGCATCTTGCAGAAAAGGAATACAAAATAATAAGGAGAGGAACGACAACTGTAGAATTGGCCACTACAATCGAGAACGATGAAGGTTAAGAGGGTAATAAGATTTCACGGGGAATCGTTGAGCTCTGGTTTCCCTTAGTTTATTTCCAGTTAGTAGGATACTGAAAGGTATTAACTTGGGTTTTATATCGGAGTAAGCCTTGTAATCGGCTGTAAAATGTGTACGTCAACTCATCCCCGAGTTTAAACGTGCTTCTAGATTTAACGAAGTGGATATATATTATGAGTTGATACTTGATTTATCCAGTCTGTGGTCATAATTATATGTATAAAGGGATACGGGTATGGGGTGGGGAGGTATGATGTTCGACGTTTATTGAGGTATAGGATAATTTAGGTAACGAATACAATTACAAGAAAAAGGCAATAATTTTCAAATAGTAATAAGAGGGAGGGAGCCCAGCGCGCAAGGAGGATATCCAGATTTTCAACAACGGATTGTGAAGGGTGTTTGCAAATGCATGGGGAGGCCCCCCCGGCTGCCAGGCCTCTGAACATGACGTCTGGCATGCGTGCTCCCTCACCCACACGCGCCACTGTTTTATTTACGCCCCCCACCACCGCCGACCGCATCTGTTTCCCGGTCATGAGAAGGAGCAGGAGCAGCAGGAGCAGGAGGAGGAGGAGAAACCCCGCGCCCCTTTCAGATCGACGCGTTACCCGACAATTTATTCAACCGGATTTTCGGCTCCCGCCGACGTTGGGGCAGAGATCGCGCCCCAATACAGCTCAACAATCCACAATATGCCCGATTCGGAATTCCCAGTAGGTTGAGGCCTCCGACCTGCATCATTTAATTTGATTTTGCGTTTTAAATTTTGGCGATCTATTTCCAGTCGCTGGTCGCAAGAATTATGGTATTACAATCCTTCGCGGAGGCCAAACATGTACCTTTAAGTTTTTGTAAGAATAAAATTGAAATATGTTAATCTGACACATCCATCAAGTTACTTTAGGGTTGTAATAGGCACATTCTACTTTGAACAAACCCCCAGTTACACAAATTTTGCCCAGTACGATACTGAAGTGGATAATAAAAGTACACAGCCATTTTATACACGTAAAGTTGTCATTTTCATTATCGGCAAACTGTAATAAGTGAAAGAAAATATTTCTTTTATTACCACCAATTAACGTTTCCGTACGTAGCACTGGTTTTGTGGGCAGCGTAGGAGGAAAAATGTCCCAGTTACCCTTGCCTACGTCACAGTGCAATTTTCTATATAAAGTTCTGACACCGAGAAATTCCACCAGGAAAATATAACAACGGCGTGTGGGCGTAGCCGTCCACAGAGGGCGTAAGCTGAATTCAGTCGCGTGGGTCTATTTATTATATTATAGCTGTAGTTGTAGTTTTCTTTCATTCTGCGGCTTATAGGGCCGGTAGTTTGAACTTTTCGGTGATGAAATTCTATTTGCCTCTGACGAGCCCTATTTTCAAAGCCCAGAACGTGCCCGACAAGCACGCATAGCCTTCTCCTAACATTCAACTTGTCATGTTCCACAGAACACAAGAGGCAGACCGAAATATACATCCAAGCAGGCTGATACTTTTATTTGTGTATGAATATAACTTTTCTATTTACTTTACTATCTACACTTCGCGTTATAATTTATATACTTCTCAATTTCCTTTGCGTTTAATGTTAATCGAATGTACTACTCGAGTGAAATGAATCCAGAAAGTACAGGCACAATTTTCAATAAATATTGTCCGAAACCTAAGTCCTTTGGTTTAACGCCATCTGTTTAATTTATTTTACAACCGGTTTTAATGCGTCGACTCAGCTATTAGTTTTCTAGTCCGGTGAAGAAATTCGTTTTTTTAGTATTGGTACGAAACGTCACATAGGAGGTTCCGTACCATCGCTCCGTGTACGGAGCATCTATATCCCACCTCGGATACGGCTCCGAAAGGAAGTCCCATGGGAGTACCGAGGGATAACGGAGATATGATGAAGATGAAATATTGGGCCGGGCAAGAAACAACGGGAAACGGAAACGCGTCCAAGGGAAGTAATCTAATAATTTTTGCTCCCGAGCGTCCAGTATGTTTACCAAGAATCAAAAATACCCATCTTTTCACGGCCCCATGGGAAATGACCTGCGCTCTCTTATACCTATTTCGGCTTAACGAATGGGCCGTTCATTCTTATGTATTAAGCAATGATAATTTTGTTACCAAATCAGCCAATCATAAAGAAATATCATTCCGAAACTGAAAATTTTAAATCGCACCAGATAGCACGAACACAGAAGACGATAATTGATTTTGATACGCCAATGGTACGTCCACTATAAGTCAATGGTAAATTATGATGTGATTTTAATAGGGGGATGATTTAAAGTTTAAATATTATGATCTGTTTACCTTATTTTAGTTTATTATTTTAGCTTTTGCCCCAAAAGTGACAACCCCGACAGGGGTCACCCCCAGGGACCATTCTCGGAACCCCAGGTACCCGATTGGCCGTGTCGGTGCAAAGGGCCTAAACAGTTTGGATTGTTTAAACAATTTCGGGGGTCTGTTGGAGGTCGGTACATTAATACCTCGGGAGTCATATCGGGGGTTTACTTTGACGATAACTTGGGGCCGGGGACCGCTGGGCAAACTCCCACCGCCCATATTTGTCCAGGTAGCAATGAGACCAAACAACGTTTGGTTCCGAACTCGCACCGTTGATGGAACGGCCGCCAGTGGATCAAGTACCCGAGGATTTCTGTACCTGTTGAGATTCTGGAAGCTTACAAATTTGTATATGAAATGAATTTTCGGATAATGAAGCAGAATTTCTTTCAGCGCAGATATTTTAAAATAGTTTTTCCCAATAACACGTTTCTATTAACCGACAACACATTTCCAATACTGCATAAAGGATACCGAATCTGAATTGTACACCTATCACTGTGATATTTACGAGCATATTTTATAGACATTTAATTCTCATTCGGTGTTATAACATGTATATCATCAATATTGTCCTATTGCAAATGGAATTCTTATTTTATTCTAGTTCGTTTATTAACGTCGCGTGATCTGGGCATATATGATTTCCGGCATTACAATATTGGTAATAAATTATCCGTCACTATTGCTAGATAACGGTGACTAATACATGCTACATCGTATCGGTTAATTTTATAGAATCATAATGTTGTAATTAATGCGTGTTTAGATCCTAAAAAACGATTTTATTATTAAGACGGATAAAAATAAATTTCAAAAAATGTGCGGAATAAAAATATTACGAAAGAGTGTTTTAATCTTTTATGGGTAATATAGTCAATATAGAATAATAAATTGTGTGTAAATAATTGGAATGTGATGTACGGATTTATAAAAAAATGCTTATCTCGTTTAACATCACAATTAAATTGTTTTTTGTACGGAACCAATTATTATTGAACGCTGAAAGAGAAACGCGCGAACAAATAATTTCCTGAGATAATTACAGGATTCCTGAATTCTCAGATCGCCTAATTATACTGTGAATAACATTAACTGATTCGTGAGCCATCATAAAAATTGTAATGAAAGTGCCTCTTATTATTTCGAACATTGGACGTGTTCAGTGGATGTTGCGATAAAAAAACGAAAGAATCTTCCAAAGTAGCTGATAAAAAAGTGGACGAAACTTGAGGACAGTGAATGTATATATATATACATATAAAAAGTCAGGACCAAAAAGAGAAACAAGTAAGGAGAAACGTCTTATTTACCGGCCTTCCCAGAGGCCGGGGAGTTTTTGGGAGGGAAAACTCACTTCAAAATCGGCCGCCCCAAGTTCGCCCACTTTCTTCCCTTTAATAAATCACCAAGTCCCTCATCCCTTCCCCACCTTCGCGGCTACCCTTATATAAAAGGGGGAGGATGAAGGGCCGGGTGGGCGGGGAGGAGGCCGGCCACAAACTCTGCCCCGGCACCGAGCGACACATTCCGCTGAAATATCCCTCCCTCCCTCCATCCCTCCCTCCCTTGATTAAATACTCCCGGCCACGGGCAGAAGTCCCCTCGAAACGGCCCTCGAACGGGTCTCATTTTATGCAAATCCTTTTTCATCCCTTTGCCGCCCGCTTCAACGCTTCTTCCTGCGGCCGGAAGGCCGGTCGCGCCGTGTTTAAAAATTCAGACGTCAACGAATAGGCGGATTCAAGCGAGCGACAAATTATTCACGGAGGCGCGCAACATTAGGATGTAGCGCTGTCGGTGGTACATTCGAAATTCATCTACTTTTTTTCTTTAAAACTCCCTGACCGTCACTACAAACGAATAAAGTACGAAATGCGTAAATTCTTATGTAGAGGTTCGTTCAGTTTGTTCTGGAACCAAAAGTGGATTTACAGTAGTAATGCAGTGCAAATGTGCAGTAGAATAAAATATTTAATTATGAACTACATGCCTAAATTAAAATTTACTTCCTTGGTAGATGCTAACATAGTAGCTGAATTTAACGTTAATTGAATGAATACAATTTCACTGTGAGTGGTAAACTAGTACAAAGCCCTCCACTAACACAATAAGGGATAAAAGGGGTATTAAATATATACAATTTTTAAAAATCGAAAAAGGAATATAAAATCAGTGAATACAGTATCATAAACACAATACCAAATCTACGTTACCCTTGCAATAGATATACTGAAAAGTGCCCCCTCCTCTCTAAAACAATTGCAAAATATATAAACTAGAACGGGATCATTATTGGAAGGGAGCAATATTCTCTACTGTATTGTTGTTTTTTTATTATTATTGAGGTTGTTGCGCGCGATTTGATTCGGTAAGGCAATGAATTGCCCAGGATGTCGTTTTAACGAGGGCCCCGGGAACGATTTATTCTGTTTGTTATGTCCCTGCCGGATACGGCCCCCGTCGATATATGAAACTGGGAGCACAGAAGGGATAAAATTCGCCTGAAAATTTACCCATTTATATCTTTTCCGGTGAACTCGCGTCCAACATTTCTCCGCTCCCTCTCAACCAATCTGTTACATGCTCGGAATATGCCGTGCCTTTCATAGGACTAGGAACAGGAAATTATTATATTCTGAAAAAATTCACGTTGACTCGATATTAGAGATTACAGAAGTTTGGACCAATTGTAATCATACATTTTTATATATTTTTCATGCCATGTTTTAGATCAAACTCTTAATTACAACAGTACGATTTGCAAAAATGGGATAATATTTCTGAAAAGAAGCGTAACATAATAAATGGAAGCTGACAAATTAAATGAAGTATCATCCACCTTCCACATATACCATATTATATTTTCGAGAGATTTCATTAGCACTTGGCATAATCAAAGTTCGACAGAAGGAAAACATTTAGGTACCGGGACATAACAAGCACTTATAAGCATTAAAAATGGTCTAGCTGGTACCTTCAGAATACGATTTAATATTGAATTCCGTAATACAAAATTTTATTGAAATCGCACTATTATAATCAGAGCTTCAGAAAGGTTTAGAGCACCCGGAAATAAATAGGACTGCGTTCGGCCGAGGAAATATTTGTTGGGGGCGCTGTGCTCCCGCCATATCCTGTTTTTCAGGATGGACGAAATTTGAAGGCGGTGTCCCACTCTTCTGGTAATAGGTTTCCTGATTCTGATAGACTTCTCCGCCCCAAACCCTTTCTCTCCTCTTCGGCCTCTCTTTCGCTCCCTTTCCAGCCCCATCTACCTATCTCCCTCTTAGCTCCCTCCGCCAACGGTTCGAACATCTCATTTCTGGCCGCGCTGATTGGCGGCGTCGACAAAGCTCCGTTCAAGACACTTAGATCCCCACCGGCCTCCGCCGCCCCCCCCCACTCATAGGCCCCAATTTTCGCCGAGTAATGGCAGCCGCCCCCCAAATGGTTCAATGAAATTCCCGAACACTATTTCGCGCCTTCCCACAGTATCGGTCTCAAGCCGTCTCAAGGAGATGACAGAACTCAATTTGTGTTTAATCAATGTTCAGCGCTCTCTTCGTCGGAGCGCAGAAACTCATGTTTGGAAGTCGTAAAATATTCCATGAAAACTAAACCATGATATTTACAACACAGCCTTTATGAAAAACTAATGTTGAAAATTTCATTCATAATTTTGTCTCTATTCAAAAATATTCACAAAGAAATTAATGATTGTAAATTACAGACTGCCATCAGAAAATAGTTGATATTCAGGAAAACAAGGTAGAACTTATTTTGAAGAAATTTTTTTTCATCATGTTATTAATAAACCAACCTTCCTATTTTGGCAGTTCTGTCCTCCAAACTTAAAAAAGTTAAAACAAATGTAAATTTTAAACCCTAACGTTTCATAAAAGTACTGTTATACAACACTTAAATATCCAACCGGCAGATGTCAGAGGCATGCCCCTGAAGCGTAGAGTTATTTTTAAAATAAATCGTTCAAAACTTGTGTAACATGTTTTCATTTTTCATGATATCAAGTGTACTAGCTATTCTTTAGGATATCACATAATTTCAGAATGAGGTCATTCCAGTGTCTACATACGGAACTTTCACCAAGATGAGACCACGCGATTTTTTTCTCATTCCTGGAACAATCGACAGCAGCGTACAAGTAAAAACCTAAAAAAATACAAGATTCATATTTAAGGAGGTATAATTTAGGTACACGGTCCCGGTCTAAACTTCAGTAATCGCCTTTTTATTGGATTCCAATTATGGTTTAATAATAATAGCTACAGACTCCTCCAGATCTGTAACCAACTCAGCATCCTTATGTCTGACACAACGTTGTTTACTGTAACGGTTAAATAGGTGTCTGTCGTAAATAGATTGCCAGACAAAAGCGTCCAGAACTGTCCCACGAGCAATAGAGCGTATCGCTATTAAATAACTGATAGTGGCTGAGGGATGACAGCGGTCTTAGGCTGGGTCCACGCGCGAAATGGGACGGAGCGAACACCGGTGGCACCACTACCCGGGGCCCGCGTTATTTTTCAAACGTGGAACAACCCCTCCAACCTCCCGTTCCCACCCTCCCACCCTCTAACCCCCAGACGCCGTCGTGTTGTCATAGTTTATCATCAAGATATATTGTCTCGCTTAACGAGCCTTGCCTTCCTCTCTCGGCTGTCCCGAAACATCTTTTAGTGTTCTCACACTCCCCCACAGCTTACCAAACATCGGGCCCGAAATGTTACACAGTAAAACGGGAATGGGTTTAATACGACGCGGCGACTCGGTTACATTTCTGAAATAACGGTTAAATTAATATTTTATATATACTTTTGGAGAGAAACAATTGGGTGTTACGAATAGAGAAAAGTGACGATGCAGGGAATATATTTCAACGAGGCATCTATATATATATGCACGTAAGACGTTCCTTAGCGAAGGACATTTTCCCCAGTATTTTTTTATTGGGATTCTGTCTTACGCCTCATCAACTCATTCAGATGAAAACGCCGACTCTCTACTGGATTTAAGTCCCATACATCTTTTACGTTTTGGCGCGTGGGCGAGAAAGCGCGGAACTGATTAGTCGGTGCCTGGATTCAATAGGCCGGGGGCGTAGGGCTCCTGGGGGTGACAAATGGGGATGAATGGGGGGTGGGGGTGGCTTTCGTCCAACCTAATTTATTGTTTGGGTCCCGTTCTCCCCCGCCTCCCACTACACCGCCGGGGCCCGCTGTTGGTTTTCTGCTTTCCCCCGAACTGCTACAGAACTGGTTCCACAGCAGCCCTGTTCATATTTCAAGTTCAATTTCCACCCCCTCTCCCAACCGGCAGTCCGGGCTCCTTTCCCACTCCCCATTACCGCTTTTCTATACGTTTTGACGCGCCTAGGGTGTGCGAAGCTTTGCCGAGAAGAATGATCAAAAAATAGGAAAGGATAAATGAAATTAACTGCGCTAAGAAATCATGGTTATATTGAAACTGTAATGTCTTGGTGCAGAAAAATTACTTATAAAACATACCTCGACGAAATAGTCTAAAAATATACAGATCCAACGTCTTCAATTGTCTAAATATGTAGTAGTACAATATGGGCGTCAAGATATTTCTCACCTGTTTGAGGTCCGCAATTACGCTTTTCTGTATATATGCGAAATAACTTCAAAGCATAATGTTTAAACAACCATTAAAGGTTATGGTGCTTGTTTATTCCCATATATTACTCATCTAATGGCGAGAATTACTACTCTCGAATTATTCTAGATAAGTTAATACTGCTTTTCAAGTCACATTTTCAGTCGGAGAGAGCTGTCTGCTAGTTTTAGAAACGGACTGGAGTATCGGCGATAGATAAATTGATTCCTCCGACGACTGCTTTTATATCTTTTCGATATTTCTTCATTTTTTATTTCAACTCAAGGTCCAAAGGGCCGAGTTAGGGAGTGGGCCGCAGTGGGACAAACGGTAACTGTGCGGTTGGGTAAAACTTGTTAAGAAAGTAGTCGGGTACTTTGAAGTTAGTCAGGGGGGCCGGTCACCCTCCTTAACGCTCCACTCGCTCCGCCCCCACCACCGCAATTCAACTTGGCACTTAGCGCTTCCTATCACCTCCTTAACCTGTAACTTAATCGCCCAGGTCCGTGAACCGCGGTCAAGTCCGCAAGGACAGGAAGATTGCATTAACCGGAATTAGAAAACTACCAACTACAACTGGCTTTGGAAGTCAGTGCGGCCGGCTAATAATTGTGTTACGAGCGTAAATAATTACACGATGTATGTCTAACAGATATTAAAAGGCCGTAGATAAAATAACCTATAAAATCAATAAAATTTGGCTTGCATGAGTACTTCTCTAGGAAGAGCTCAGTCATCTTTTTAAAATCATTCACAGTTAATTTCAGCCTTTTTTTCTAATCCCGGCCATTGATTTCTAAGTGTCTGAAGACCACGCATCGGAATGAAAAAATATTTTCGGTGAGGGGCTTTGTTTAGTGTAATATGTCGGCGCTTTCTATGTGATATAGGGCCGCGGGGTTGGCGGACCCATTACAGCCCCTAGGGGATTTAATGGGCGGGCTGAGTTCATGAAATGAAATTATAAATAAAAACCCCACCCGGCAGAGCGAGGGCCCAACAAATCAGTGAAAGAGGATCTGTGAAATTTCCATCATGCGAAAACAATTCAGGACGGGGCCGAATTGTTGCGTCTATTTTTGAGGTCTATTCAACGAAACGACCGCACTCTCGCTAATTCAAAACCCTGGGGGAGGCCCGGCCCTGCCACTTGTTACCCCTACTCACTGTTTACCGCATCGAACAAACAAAACTCGACCAGAAGAAATAGCGCGGTGGAATGTTACACCTATTAAAGTAATGCGAGTTTCAGTTATAATTCATTGTGCTTCACAACACAATGAAACGTATTTATTATTATTCCGGAATTTGTTCACATATCCAGTGTACGCAAATAACTAACGGGGAATATAAACGTATGATCATTTATCTCTTTTGAAACAATAACGTTCGACGATGTCGTGCCTTAGAGGTAGGGAAATGCATGAATGGGTCTGTGATGAATGGAATACAAGATTAAATTTCTAAACTCAGCATCGTACTTATACAGGAGCACGGAAAGAAACACACGTTTAAAATATATTTTCGCAGGAGTCCGAAATGTGTAATTATCGTTTCTTCTGTTTTTTTCCCAATGAAAAGGGTTGTTCTTAAATGTATACAGTCTGAGGCGGAAAAGGGAACTCCAGAATTAATGGGGAATGGAACGGAATCATTTAAATTGGAAGCTCAGAGACGGGGGGCTCGTTTTAAAATATAAATAAATACACCGGTCGGACGGTCTACTGTAGCCCAATTTGGAGTTGGTTGAGCTCCACGGGGATGGAAAGTTCTCGGGGCACGTAACAGATTTGTCTTGCCTGACGGCCAAATCGAAGCCTTCGGCGTCCCCGGTCCCAAACTTAGTCTAACTCTATATAACTAGATATGAAACAAGGATCGGTTCTCGCGCCCTCGTTTTTCAATTTCCTTCAAGTTTAGCCCCGCTACGCCCACCACCCCCAGTAACGCCCCGGCGCCTTTCAGATGCGCTTTATATTCTTCCCGTCTCGATGAACACCCTCCGGGCGATATTGGAGATGATTAAATTATACGGCAGGGGGAAAAAAGTTACGCCGTCAAAATCCAATACATTTTTCAATATAAAATATCTTATAAATAATATCTTTATATTTGGCACTGGGAATATTCATTTACACTGATAGTTGGAAATATTCATTGGGGCAGAAAACGTTTTATTGAATGCAACATAATGTTCATTCAGAGGAAAGGAAACGACGTCAGGACGCTTCTAGATTATAATGAATGCATGGTTATAAAGTTGTGACTAACAATCAAATTTTCTTTAGATTATTTTTTGACGTTTAATGATTTCGAATATGAAGTAGTTAACAAATATAAGCTACTAGGATACTTTAATTTAAACCAACAAGAATAATTCGTCATTCGTATAATCACTGAACCTTATAAGCGTCTTAATTTTAAAAATTGCGTTGATATTTTGGAATCGGGGCTAAATTATTCCCTATAATTCATTTTATCTTTACAAAGCTAGCGGAGACTGTAATTTAGAGGCATTAAGTAATATCCTAAAAGAATCGGGGCCTGTCGTGACTTATTTTCGGGCCCCGCGGTCAAGTCCAAGTGGTGTAGGGCCGGCCGAAGCGGACATTAAAGGATTCGGGGCGGGACCCCACCTAAATTTCCCTGCCAAATAAGGAGGGATAAAACTTGTTTTGTCGGCTCCCGAGTTTGGGATAAGTTGTACCGTGGAATATGAGATTTCCACGGCGGTTCAGCAGCTGGGATCCGTTTGTATTCAGAGCGCGGAGGAGGGATGTTTGCGAGAGACGCCGTTCCTTCTACCCCCCCTCACCACCCACACCACCACCACACACTGCCTAAGTCCGCCTCCAGACTTGTAAATTTGTATCCGGTAAACATATTTATGTAAATGTGTTTGCGTCTTGGAGGAGGATGATTTGCTGAAATGATCAATCCGAATATTGGATAATATTCTTATACGTACTATCGGAATTGTTGCCGTTATTAAGGGTTATTTCCCCGTTCGGAAAGTCGGGCCTTGGCCCAAGCAATGATATTCGTTAAATCCAATAAATTATCGTTTATTTCTACCGTAACTGGTATGATAGCAAAACTCGCTTTATAAATAGTAACCACTCCGTACAACTATTATTACGTACAAACGTACTACGAACTAAGTTCTACGTACTACGTACGTAAACAGAAATATGGAAAGCTTAATAAAAATTTAGTTATTACTATTATTATACATTGCGTACAAAGCGTAATATAGTAAGCCAAAAAATTTGGATAAAAAATATTTTGCCACCCTAATTTTGTTGTATCCATCATGCATCTGCATTGAACATCTTGTCCAACATTTATAGGATCTGGAATAATAGAAAATTAAAACGTAGAATGAGCGTAATACTTTTCTACCTGAGCATCATTATAAATGTAGTTCTTTAAAGCGAAAGTTATCCAATTTACATAAAAACCCATTAATTGACGATGCCCCAGTTTGAACTCTGCTCTCGCTTTGTTCAACGCGGCCAAGAGTCCAATCCAAGTTTGGCTCAGTGAAGGGGGAAGAAGCCGGCAGGGTAATTTTATTTCGTTCTAGTTACCTTTCCAAGTCTGGATGAAGGGCCGGGGCGGGGCGGGGCGGTTCACATTCAATTTACGACAAAAAGTAAGCCCCACCCCCCAGGTTCAGCTTTAGTGGTTTGGACGTTGGCTTTGTTAGCGCGGTTTTTCGAGGCTGGGTATTCTTACCCTTTTGACCCAGCTGCGGAATATAATTTGGCCAGTTTTCCCGGACCCCAAACGGGGTAAATTCCGCACCCGTTTCCCCTAAGCCGATCCAAACCCCCCCTTTAAATGCCGTGCTTTGCGTATACTTGATTATATAGGTTACGGAAATCATAGTTTTTACGTTATAGTCTTTTAAGTTTTACTTTATTATAGAACTAGCAAGTTAAATATTCAGGAAATTTGGTGAAACACTCACTGCTGCAGTTAATAACTTTCAAACCACAAATTAGGATTCATTTCAAATGGACCGTTGAAATTGGCATTAAAAGTAAATTATTTGTTGTCGGGCACCACCCGATTTTTGCTAAACGAAATATGTTATCAAATAATAACTAATTATTCCCCAAATAAAATAATATAATTTTCTGCTAGGAAAAATAAGAAATTAATCTTTTATCTTTAATATGCTACGTTATATGTTATAGGTAAACTGGTTTTGTTGCAAGCAATTGTTCGTACAGTACAACGGGAAGTAACAAAACAACCGATGCTGAAATACTTCGGCAATGATTCGAGTAGACATGGATTTGGGGTGGGTGTAGGACAAAGCGAGAGGGACAGTACAGGGCGGGTAGCGCGCATTAGCGGAGGTCGACCGTTCGATAATTAACCGACAATAGGTTACTGCTTCGGAGACGAACACGGGGCCCTAATTAGATGGCCCTCCGATTTAGGCATTCATCTTCGCCGGCCCCGAAAACTATTGTTATAAACGTGACCGGCTCCGAAGAGGTTGAACCTATATGACAGGTGTCGATAACATCTTTCGTGGAACGGACGGAAGGAGAAGTGTCTGGGAAGATTCGGATATTATTGAGATTATTGAACGCTTTCCTAGTTGATTTCATAGAATATACCCCTTAGGGCATGGGATCTAATCAATAAGTTAGAAGGGCTCCTGGATCCGTCACCATTGGTCATTATAGTGAAAGTCCTCCGAGGAAGAAATTATTTACTATTTCAGGTTCAAAGGGCAGACATCGATACAAATTATTTATTTCTATTTATTCCCATTTAACATCCGAAAATAAATACTAATTAATAATGTTTATAAAGAATACCTCCGCGCCTATATAAACGAAGAGAATAATGAATAATAAACTGCCGTCCTGAGAGGCGCGGCGAAAAGCAGCCTAAGGTGTAGACTAAGTCGCGTGTTTGTCGACAACCAGCTATTATATAAATAATTATAATATCGATTGTCGGGGGCCGCCCGCTGCTTTCACAACACATCGGAGGGCGGCCTCCTGAAAGCCTGAAAATACGAGTGAGGAGACTGACAGTTTTTCAATTAAAATTTGAACAAAGTGACGCGGGATATCGGACCGGATAAAATTTAGACGGGCCGAACCGAGAGAGCATAAACCGGAAGCATTATCAAGTGAGGGGTGTTTTATAATTGTATCCGCGTATTTTTTCTGTCGCGGTCCACCACACAGATGTCTTAATTATTTAAAGCGTTTTTAAGTAGTATATATTAAGTCTTTAACTTTTTAATATATCTGTGCGATTGGTTCCTGCAGTTAGGTAATTAGCGCATGATCATAGCTGAGATTAAGAATACATGAATGGATGAAGACGGCAGGTTTGAGTTGCGTTGAGTAGTAGGGGGTTGGTGGGGGGATGGGGGAGGGGGTGTAGAGTGAACAAGGGAAGTTTGGAGCGGTCGATAGGCTCGGTCTGGAATTCGCCATCTGTATGCAAATCCAGACTGGAGTCTAGTAGGAGAGCGGATGACTAATTGGGAACCCACCGTCCATATCAGTATCACTCAATCAAAGCGTGCTTCGAGTTCAAGTGAAGAACCTCCACCCCCGGTACCAATACTACCCCCTGTCTCATACCCAACAGACGATAACCCATGACTCTGCAGATTTGTTTATTTATTGGGCAATATAGCATTGAAATTTCATTATTGGAATCTTTCCTAAAAAACCTCTTGTCCGATTCCGTCATTCAAACATATATCGGGATGGAGAAAAGATATTTGGAGGTTTCACTCGTACTATAGTACTTATATTATAGTGCTATAGTATATAATTCGAGCCTCCAAATAACATAATATCATTAAATTCTATCGCTTATTATATACTGTATAAATAGAATTCCAAAAAAGTTGGAAAAAGGAATTTAGTTGATCATGATTCCGGTAAAGTCTAAATGCCAAGTTAAATGAACTCCTAAAAATGTTTTTCCGAGTTCCCAACCATTTTAATGCCAGTTACAAAAACCGCGTAAGTGCGCACATTCTTTATTTTTGTAGTTCGCTTTCATTCACATTAATAGGATTCGAATCTGGCGCGCGGCGTGAGTAGGGCACGGCTCATTTAAATCCGGTTTTACGCTGTGGAGAGTACAGAGTGTAATTCCGGTATTAGGCCGCATAGCCGGTCGGTTGGAAGGCAAAAATCGACAGAAATTCGACAAAGCAGATTAGTTTCAACAGCCAAACTCCTATTTCTATTATAAATTTCCCATTTCGCCCCTTTCTTTAAATCGTTATAAAAAAATATGAAACAATGTCCAGAATACAAAAACGATTCTAAAATACCGGAGGCGCACGAAATTTACCTTCAATAGAACATTTATTACAACTTATTCTCTACGCCTAATTACTTTCATGTGCAGATGTAAAATGTGATACATAAAACCCTATTAAATATCTTATTATATGTTAAAAGTAGACTAGGACTATACACCCCTATGTCTCATGAAATTCGAATAAATACAGTTAGCCAGTTAAATCCATTATTTACTATTATGCCGTATTATATCGTCGAATTATGTTTTGTCGAAAGTTATTTGTAAATCTGGTGGAACTGATCAAATTTATGATACGCGTTTCTGAGTAATAAAGTTTAAATAAATTATGAAACGTAGGGTAATATAAAAATAAATAAAATAAGAAAATATTGTGAAACTGAAAGCTTGTGGAGTAGAGCGTACAAACGTGTATCAGGGAATGGGGAAAAGACATTGGGACCGACAGTAAATGAAAACGTTAACATACGAACATGCTTAATTTAGGCAGCGTGAACGGCCATGTGTGTAGACTTGCGGTAATGAACTTCACCACCAAAGGATTCCCTCCCGTCCTGCCGCTCTTTCAAATTTGTCCATACGGGATCTCTGAACGGGCTTTCACGAATAAGAGACACCCCACGTTTAATTACACGAACAGCGCTAGGTTATTTATATGTTTCGGGTCTAAATATTTAAATTGAGCTATGGCTTACGCACGAATAAAAAATTAATGGAAGCAGGTCCTATAGATATGGCCCGACTTTGGTAAATGGGAGTGAAGCTCTCAATCATTAACGAGAAATCATTCACCCCGACTTACAATAACCATAATTGTACAATAGCGAACGTCCGCAATCCAAATAATACAAGCATTATAATCTGTATTAATATCTCTATCGACTTGAACCAAGTTGGTTTTTATATAACTTCGAGTTCTGTAGGACTTTGTGAAATGTAGTCTGCAGTGAAATAAATAAAAAGAAGAAAAATAGAATAAAAATTCTCCCTGCTATAATACTACGTACTAAACTAGACCTGGAACGGTTCCCAAAGTATCTTGTGTCAGTGGCACTGACACCCCGCTCTTGTTTTAGGCCCTCCGACCATTAGGATAATTTTCATTAAGGGGGGAGGATTAGCGGAGAGCCGAAGGAGGCTCGTTAGACGTTTGGAAACGACAGTTCTGATTGGTGGAGGAAAGCGGTCTCATTAATTACGGGGAATCGGGTTTCGGGGGTGGAAGGGGGGGGAGGGGGATGGGCGTTCAGAGGGGCCATTTCCTAATGGCAAATCTATTTAGCCATCAACACCGCCTTATGAATGTCCCCCTCGGGCCGGTGGAAGCCCATGATTGAAAACCGGCCATAAATTCTGTCAGTTGCCCGTCAACAACCCCCACCCCCCCAAGCCCGCCCCGACCATGCTTTTGATGAGATGCACCGAGGCCGATCGAATTTCGGAGGATAATTTGCATAGTAAATACTGCGGAGGGTCCCCGACAACAAATTAGCGTGTTCCAGCGTTGGCGCTGCCAATTACAGTTCCTTCAGTTGACATGCGACACAGTTGACGCAGAAATTTGAAAATTAAAATACAATTCGATGGTTTCTTGTTTCAGAGGACGAATGATATATGCTTAGTGCTTGGAAAATTAACAACTATGTACGAAACTACTACTTCACTCCTGACTACTACATGTGCACATATCAATTATGAAGGTGAATAATTTAAATTTAAATTGAAAAATAAATTTAAATTGATAAAACCGCAGTACAAGCAAGGAAACCTCGGTATACACTCTAATGTTAAATTTGTAATGAAAGTTACCACATTTCCTATAATTTTTCTAATTATTTATGTCTCTCATTTGTGGATTGTGCACAAACTCCCATCTACGGTATATTACATTAATCTTATGATATATTTCGGAAAAGTAAGGAAATTAGAGGTAATATCAACTAAAGTGTGTGTACGGATGTCTGCAATGAAGTTTATATTCCTCATAAATTTATTATGCTTGGTACGGATCGTATAGGATTATACGACTTTGTTAGTATACTAGACCGGGATAGTATACTACAATACATTCTACTTTACACTGTTAAATGAAATAAACGTAGAATACATTTTAATACCTTCAACAAGGACGTTGAACAATGGAATCTGAGATTTAGCTCATAAAGAAGTGGCTCAAAACAACTTAGAGGGGGGAAAACCTCCTGATAGGTTTCAAAGTAAATACTTTTCACCCGCCATAAATCCGGTCTGGGAACATGTCAGCTGTGGAATGAATGAGATGTACGAGCTCAAGAGTTTTTAGAGCGTCCCTAATGACACTGGGTTTTAATTGCTTTTCGTATTAAGCCATGAAAGCGTGTGGACCTGAAATTTATTCGTCCCTGACAGTATAAAACATTCGCCAGATATGATTTAGGAAATAATATTATTCAGTGGGCGACATGAGCGGTCGGATTAATGTTTTGCGCTTGCAGACATTAAATTAGGAGTACTTCACTTGACTTTGTTTTCCCAATATTAGAATACTATTACAGCTATTAGGTATATTTTATTCGGTCATTAATTTTGAATATTATCTGTTAAGATATTTGATAGATTATAGCTAAATTGTTATTTTAATCACAAATATCATAAATAATACCAATTTTTTTTAAACGGCGGATCGACTTGTTTTTCAATTCAGCCTCATTCGAATCCTCCTACGATTCGCCAGGGTCACAAATTTAATCGCGACGATACGACATTTTTTAATATTAGGACCGATAAGTCACGGGGAAGGCGACACCTATAGCTCTCAATTCCATTTAGGGGGTGGGCTCCCTCCCGGGAACCAGCGGGGGTATTTAACGCTCCACGGGGTGCACTAAACAAAATTCGGACGAGGGGGCCTCATCTAATTACGGGAAGGAGCCGCGGGTATAAATTCCGTCGGGAAAAGAGAGAAAAAAAAGAAAAAATCCCCTGCCGCGCTCTCCGCCCGGATTAGACCGGCTAGTCGTCAAGTGTCATAATTTAGGTTTTAATAAGCACCCCCGCAGGTGTAATATAAGGCAGAAGGGAGGTAGGAACCTTAAGGCGAAGCATAATAAAGGCGGCGAATATTTTTTTATTAACTGTCGCGCCGCGTGGGAGGCGTCGGGGAAGCGGGGGGGGGGTTATAAGGCGATAAGGGAAGCGACCGTGGGGCAGGGAGTAGCGACCCATAATTAAATTTGCCGACACTAAATATGCGGAGGAGGGAGGCGGGGGCCTCACTCGCGGGGATAATGAAAGCCGGGGCTTTGGCCGGATGTCGTCCGCTCTCGGGGCCGTCTTTTTTGGCCGACTTTTCAATTAAGCCCCTGCAATGGGCCCCGCGTGGGGGTATTATCGGGGGTCGGACCAGCTATTGCCGGCTACGGCTTTTTAATGATATTCGAGGGTGGTATTTGACGTGAGAATTGAATCGGGCAAGTTCTATTGAAAGGGGACTTAATTTTCGTAGGTCTATTATTCCCCCACTTAATCCGTCGAGCATTCCCATCCGGTTTATATTTTCTCAATTCCGCTAATAAAATAACTGCCGATATATAAGAAACAATTCGCACTCGGTCAAAGTATTTCTTTTTGGCCGTCCGTAACGGTGATTTCTCAGTCTGGAGAAATGACATATAAAGAATTCGATTATTCAAGGATACAGAGGTTAAATACACCTACGACTGGAGAACAAAATATAATGAAATTTAAATTTTCTGTTTTACACAATTTAACGCGTTTCCAGAAAAAAGTTTCGACACGAAGCAGACTCCGTGTGGGCAGATTCCTTTTCATCCTACTATACCGAGCGGTTTTTTAACTCCTTTCTTTGATAATTAAAAAATAGATAATAGCAATAAATTCTTTTGTCCATTGATATTATATCGGACATAATTTATAAAAAAAAAAGGAGCGATTTTAAGCGGAATAGTTACTGTTACACCATCGCCAGGTAACAATTGGGCATTAAGAAAGGGCGAACGAGGGAGAAAGGATGACAGTGAGAAAAGGGGTAAGTTAGAAGGGGGCCGGGTAAAGATAGTACCGGTGTTGGGGTTGGGGAGAGTCCAGATGGCGCAGCAATTTCCCGAAGAGTGAGGGATTCTTGCTGTTATTACCGAATGGGGCGGAGGGCTCGCCTCGGGCTGTGTCTCCATATTGGCGGGCCGTATTGACTGCATTCAATAACCGACAAACGGCTAGAGCGGAGCGGAGAGCGGTGGGCACAGTGGCTGGCGCTGGTACATTGACAGCCCTCGACCGCCTTTTGTGGTCCCGGCGGGCGGATCATCGCCCGCATCCCTCGCCACAATGCCAAGAATGTTTTACGACCGTCGCTTCCAGTTAATCGAAACGGATCGCAAGATTCCGATCCACTGAACTGGAGTGACAATTTCTTTTTCGGAACTTACAAAGCGCATTTTCTTTTCATCGGCTTTGAGTCGTATTTAAACGTACTCGGAAATAATGAAATAAACTATAAAGAACAACTATAACGAAATATAGAAGGTACTGTTTCATTAATATAAATAATAGTATTTCGCGTGATTAATTTGTTTGTATTTACCAATATACGATATAAATTACATCTGTAAGAGAAAGATCAGTGATTGTTTGTAATATTTGGAGCCATATGAACTTTGATACAAAGTTTCGCTGCAAACTAATAAATCCTTTTTTCTTATCCTTTTATTTCTTGTAAATCAACCGTTATGGTTATAGCTACAATTCCTGAATGTTTTTATGCCCTTCGCTTGCAAAAATTTATGCCACTTTTTGACGTGTGTCCTGGCCACAGACCTGGAAATTTTTTTTTATGATTTGAACCCCCCCTCACTAACAATATCTCTCTCTTGACTGAAACATGTATTCATTATTATTTTCTTGTCATCGTCTACAGAAAGAAATTGTCCTCATGTAAAGAAAACGGGGGAAAATTTCATCGGCATAAAAAGCGATGTAGGTCGCCTAAATTTCTGGCGTCATAATTTTTATGTCACGCCCAATTTCTAAACAACACTATTATTGCCGGGCTAACGAGGGCCCCGAAAGTTATTTCGGTGAGGCCCCCCGGGGGAGGGGGACGTTATTATTTTGTAGGAGGCAATTTTTTACAAGCCCCCCCCTTTTTTCGGGTGAGAGGGGGCGCCGTTTTCACCTCGTATCGAGCCCGACTCCTCGTCGTAAAGTCTCCGGACGCTTCCTGGCCCACGGCCAAACGTCCCGTTATTTCACGGCCTACTTCATATCAGGAGAGGCTCGCGGAACAGCCCGCCCCCGTGTTTGTCGCCGGAACTTCACCCCCCGAGGAGATAAGAAACCCCCACTCGAGGGTGGGTCGGGTTTCGCTTTGACGAGATGCCGCCTTTGAGAATTGGCTACTCGAACAGAAGGATCTATGTGAAAAAAATATTCATCGGGAACATTCAAGCGTTATTCCAGTCAAACGATAGCTTCCAATTCCCGCATGGAAAATTCGAACGATTAAATTGACAGGAACGATCAGCACAAAGTCTTCAAATCTTATATCACCACTCGTGTGATTTTTCAAAAGTTGGAATTCATCGGATCACTGAGTAGAAAGAAAGCAGGAGAGTCGATTATTTATTTTCAGAGTTTCCAAAATATGAATCCGATACAATCCAAAATATGAGTAAAGAAATCTGAATTGATAATTTTATATGGTGCGAAAAATAAATATTTTGTTCCCAACATTACAATGACATTTGCATTCCTTAAAGATCCATACATAATATACCCAGAATTGTTTTTATTTCTTACTTCTTGGATTCGTCTAAATTAGTTTTGAGTAATCATTTGAAAAATATCGCAGTAGTACCTTAAGAAAAGTGAAAATTAAACTGTTTCAACGCCGGAAAAATATAGTTCTTCGAATTGACTGTCAATAAATAAAAATTTGCCCGGCGGACTGAATGGGTCTTGTTGTTTCCTGTATAGACTGGCCAAGTTGAGAGACATGGGGCATTTGGAGGCTGTTCTATCAGTAGTTTGCGACGAGAGATTGGGTCGTTTCGAGGGTGGGATGGTTCGGTGGTCCTTGTGATGGGGTCGCCAGGGGCTATGGGTCTTTAAACGATGTCCTTCTCGGTGATGGGTCGGCCCTCGAGTCCCTTCAGTCCACCTTACGTTATGCGCTGAATCCCCAAGTGGTCCCCGTCTCACTCACCGAGGGAGGCGAGCAACAACCTATTTGTATCACAAGCCGAACACCGATACGGAATGTAACATGCCTTAATTATTCGTCGATATATTTTTAAATTCAAAATACTATTTTTATTATTAAAAATTAACGAATTAGAATAATTCGATGAAAAAGGATTTCAACAACGTTCGGGAAATGGAGCAGCAGAATAGTTTCAGCGGCGGGAGCATTAACGACTCATCCTCATAGTCTCCTAATTTAAATTATTTCCATAATATTATAATATCTCCATAAAAGTGTGTGTATATACGTTATGAAGGTGACAGTACTATTTTACGAACTAATAACGCTACAATCTTGTATATATTTTAAGGCAGAAAGTTCATCCTCCCTCTAAAGATTTGGCCTAGGCCTCCCTACCCGTCAGATTCGCCTCGTAGCTCTGTTCCCCATCCGGTTGGCAAAGAGGGGGCGCGCCGGTGTAGCCACTCACGGCCTTCAGGGGCGAAATTTATGCGACTCTTCTACGAGTGGCATATTTTAGTTTAGTGTTTCGGGCGTGCCCCGTTATCCCGGTCGTTTATCATCCCCCTCCCCCTCCCCCTCGCGGCTCCCACGCCCTCGGACCAGAGCCACCGCCGGGCATGATGTGATGTGGGTCGGAGTGTAAACACACTACAACCCCTATCCCCAACCCCCCGAAAAGCACCGACGATTTCCAACTTCTTTCCTCGCTTTCAACCGAGCGGGTAAAATCACGTTCTTAGCGCGTCCCTCCCTTTCTACCCTTTCTCTTTTCCCAGCGTTTCTTTTCAACATGAATTATTGTTTCCGCCGAGCAGAACTTTATTTCCCTCGCGTTAAGGTCGGCTTGAAATCCGCTTATATTGTTCTCTCTATTTTTTATACGAATTAAAAATTAAGCAATTCTAGTTCACGGATAATATTATCTGAAAATTTTCCACGCGTATTCCCCTCGTTTCCCTTAATTATACAATCCCTGACAATTACAAGGCACCTAAATAAACCTTTTTCGAAGTTTCCGATTCCATTTATTGTAAAACAAATAGGCTATAGGAATATATCGTTGAGTTAAATCTGTACTAAATTCGACCCCTTCGGTGTTCGGGATAAAGGAAGGGAGTAATAAAAGTTAGTCTAAATGTACAGTGAGAAAAAAGGAACCGCCCGGTAATTATTTAGAAAATCCCCGGTCATTGTGGGTGATGGTGGGGTGGGCCCGACCCGACCTCAGCATTTCATTCCCCGCTTTTTGCGCCCTCCCCCACCTCTCGGCCTATTTGTCGCCGTCCATTGTCTTAAAGTTTTCTTGACGGAGACCCCCGCCCCTAAATAATTCAAAGTGTCGACTCTAGGTGGGGGCGGGAGGTTAGCTCTGCTGAATCGGACGAAAAAAACTTGGCTCGGACAATTGCGCCCGCTCCTCGGCGGCGCCATAAATTCAGAAAGGAGGGGGGACCTCCTCCGGCCAGGAGACAATGAGCCGGCGAAGGGTAAACTGGAAAAATGTAGCCAACCCCCGGCCAAAAATAATTTAAAGTTTTTCCACACTCCCCCCTTCAGGAACCTCGGCGTTGCCGTTTAATGAGGGGTTGATGTATGTAGTGGCCCCGAGCGTCGGGGCCGGTTGGTGGGCCCAAGGCGGCTCCCTTGTTAACACAGTTGTTACAAGTTGTCGCCCAGATATGCCTCCCGAACAAAAGAAAACTTATAACGCCCGCTCCCCTCTCCTCGCCCTCTGATACTCTCTTAGAAGGAGGAGCCAGTTCCCAGTTTCCAAGTTGGCCGCAAGTTAGCAGTATCATCTCTCCCCTCGAGGGTGTTCCACGCCCAGCCTTCCTCCGCACTCCGCCCCGCTGATACCATATATTGAATTTAGTTTATACAAACAGTTTTAACGGTCACGATAGGCCTATTTTGTCCTTATTATAGGTCTATGCCCTATATACCTGAACACATAATGCGTGAATTTTTAAATATTTCAAATTGTTGGCATATTTTATAACAAAATGCGAACGCTAATTTACTTTTAATCGTCCAAACATACATTTTTCATTTCTGCTGGGAAATTCAATAATACCAAGGTTCAATAGTAAGTTTTAGATTTGATGTTAATTTACTAGAGATAAAAGTCATACATGATTCGTAACAACGAATTCCGGATTATACGCAATTATTGGCTACAGTACAGTAGAGTATTAATATTCCGTTAAGAGGATTCAAATATGCCCTGCTAACGTTAAGAGGATAACCCATTATTACTGTTATATAATATGAATTAAGTTTTCCTCCGTTTCCCGAGAGCCGGGATTGTAGTAGTGCAGTGGAACCGTTTGAGGAGAAACGGTGGGCGGGTATTCTCTACGGTCAAGAGGGTAGCTAGAAGGATGCCCGAGGGGCCACCCCCGTCCGGGACAGTCTGAATTTTTCAGCGGTCCCCCCAAAATGCGCTTCAAAGCGCCGGGAAAAAAGGGAGGCTCCGCGGGAAGAGGTGAAATTCCGGCCCATTCTCTAGGACCCCCGGCGGGACACAATTGGCCGGGGACAACAATTGTCCGAATGTCCGGGCTTTCTATTGTAGGGCCACCGGCGGAGAATCAACTCCCGTCGCGTTCCGCCGGCCTCTTCTCCCGGCCCGAGGATTGCAATAAATGTTAAATATTTGTCCCGACCGACTGTCGGGGTTTGGATCGGGCACAAAGGAATACCTCCCGACCGGTCGCAACCGATCAGTATTTTCAAAACTCTTCGACGGGAAGCAAAACGTCCACATTCTACGTACCATAAACGACCAGTGTCAATTCTACGTATTTGAAATATCTTTTTTATAAAATTCAAATTTTAATACAAATAAGTTCTTAGCAGAAATTACTATAACGGATATACTACAAATTATTGATTGCAGTTAGACATGGGTAGAACCGTGGAAATTTAATGCAAGACGTTACTAGTTTATTCCTCATGTCTCTTCTGTACTACTGTAAAATGCATTAATTGTGATAAATAACTGATTTAGCTCATTAAGGTTTCCAAGAGAACCACTCTCTATACTGCGAAAATACAAGTGATTCATCGATTCATATTCTCAAAGACAATTACGTTTTTTTGGAAAGTCCATAACTATTAATCACATAATAATAAGAATGTACTTTAAAAAAATATAATTTCTTGTATATCTACTGTCGCTCCTTGAATTTTAATGAAGTCAGAGGGATTGATAGATATAATCCTCCGCGTTTCGTTTATAAATTGGGAATAGAGAGTCAGGTTTCGCTAGGTTCGCAGGGTCGCCCCCACGGCCGTGGGAGGATTGGGTGTCACCGGCTCTATCAATTTCTCAATCGACATCAGAGAACAAGTTCCAGTAACACCGACTCTCAATCAACTGTGTCAATGCCTCCTACCTTATTATAAACTGCTACACTCCCACGCCGCGGCCCCGTCTCTCGCCCACCGCCTTATAAATTCTGCCCCGGTTGAACAAACTGCGGAAATGGAACCGTAAATTTTGCACCGCGGCGTCGGCGGTGGGCCGCGCGGCTCTGCGCCCCCCCTTATTAATTATGGCAATTAATTTGAATTTATTAGTAATTTGCGCCGTTCTAGCTACTAACAACTGCTGTTGGGTGGAGCGTCGCCAAGGGTATGGATACGACCTGAGAATATGACGTGGGCGTAACTACATTCCGTCTAAATAAATATGATATTATCGACAATTCCGCGATTATTTATACAGTTTAACGTTCTTACTAATTGTTCTTTTTTCAACTAATGGCTTCTGACTCTCGCCGTTGAATTTTTCTATCATTATTGGAGAATTCTATATTATCCGACAATAAAGAAATTATTTGGTCCCCAAGTACGAAATCAAATAATCAAACAGTGATGACACAATTATGTTTCAGAGTTCCCCATGGTTCAACTACGTGCACACTTTAATGACTGGGGTTTGTAAAAAAGTGTTAAATGATGAACGAACATTTCATCCGCTTCCAATTCGTAACTCAATAAAGAAACACGCTACATCCGGCTCCCCTGCGGTACAACGAGCCATTGTTAAAACCATCCGGGAAATAAAGTATAGAAAAAATGAGATCGACCAGAAGAGATTCGCGGGGGGGACTTTGTCAGGCTGAATACCAAATCGGGGGCGATTTCCATTGGACGGGGATTTGAACGTCGGTCGGTGGGACCGCAATAAAAAGGGAAGAAAGAGCATTCATTCCACCAGGTTGGAGTTTAATAATGGTCCACAGAGGGAACCCACAAGGACGGGGGAAGAATAAAAAGTTTCAATTAAGCTTGTACCAGGCCTCGGTCCACAACCGTCCCCGACACTTCTTCCCCCTTCCCCCAACCCGTGCCGTACAGTTTAAGTCGTATAATTCCACCAGGAAACCGCGCTTCAAATATTTAATACCGCTGACGCCTAAGTTTCCTCCTTTATCCAATATTGCATCCGCCTAAATACAATTTCAGCTCCACGGAAGCGCTACAGTCGCCCGCCTTTTGTGTATAACTCGACTCCGCACAGTTTTCCCTCCGTTCCTTCGGTATAAGGTTAGTTTGGCGCTTTGCGAAAATAATATTTCTAAAATAATATTCTCAATATATGAAACTCTCTCGCACGAGAGCGCCCAATGTGTTTTCGGCAAATTAATACTTGAGATAAAATGGTCACTCGCCAAGTAATGTTGAAAGTAAAAGTCTCACAAATGAACAGAGAATTATCTGACAAACAAAAAATAAACAGTCACGTAGTATTTCAGGAATTTATTGTATCATGCAATTCCATTCTTCTTCTTCTCATAGGCTTTGATGACCATGCATTTTAATCCTCATTACTCAAGGTCTCGAGACTATATAATTAAAGAAAACGCATTTTCAGTGCGGCCACCACCGGTTCTGGATAATACCCGTCTCAGGGAGCGTAAACGCAGCGCTGTACAGAAACGCGGAACACAGAGAATATGAGAATATCATGGTGTACTAAACCCGATTTGAGACAAAACCGCCCGAGCAATATATCTATGGAGCAGAGGTGGAGTATCGGTCGAGCTCGATTGTGCCCCGTGCTTTGTCCCTGATGCGGTGCCCGCAACTGTACCCGTTTCCGGACAGAAGAGCCGCCCCATATTCCCACCCAATTCGGTCGCATATAACCCAACTATTGGCGGAATCAACGCTAAATTGTCAACCACACTCCAGTTCCGTCTCGCCGCGCAATATTCCTCGGTTGTAAACGAAGACGGTGAGATATATCGAATTTCGTAATATTGTCAACCAATTTCGATTTATATTTTTGAATCGTGTACCGTCCTGCGATACAAGATGTAATGACGAATCCGAAAATGATGGACGGTAGTGAACAGAATCCGAATACCTTATCGTTTAAATATTTACCAGCTAGTAGCATTCGAATATTACGTGAAAAGCGATCTCGAACATTCTTTATAGGAATGCGACTATAATATTAAATAATTAAAAAATAATTGATGCCCGACCTCAATAATAATAGACTATATATTCATTACTCAGTACTACATGAATGCATATATTAATACAAATATGTAATTGCCAGTAGCATTTATTTTTCCAACCCGACTTTAGAGTTAGTTTCCTGAATCTGAGAAACTTTTCAAAATTATGTCACGCCCACAACATCTAGACAGTGATTAAATTAGTGCGGCAGACAGTGCACTGTCTCCGTGGTGGCGATTTGGCTTGTTGACGCCCATGTAAGACAAACATCCCCAGTACAGAACTGAAAATTATTTCAGTTAGGGCGCTTCAACAGTTTTCCTACCGGCTGTGTTCGTCCCGGTAACGACGTAGTTAACTGAAGTATTTACAGGCGATAGAGCGACAGGTTGCAAGAGAGAGCGGGAGAGCCGAGTTGAGGGAGATTAAAGAAAACTGTATTGACAGAGTTGGTCCGCGGCCGGTAATATTTACTCTAGTCTCTGGGTCAACAATCGTCCTCCTTTTTCTTTATTGACTCCCCTGCCATTTCTAAACGAGAAGGTAGCCATAAAAAAAGCCACAATATTCCGACCTTCCGCTAATAAAATATTGCGCGAAGCAATCTCGAAGTATCCGGCTAATACAATCAGAGAATTAATAAATGTTATCGTGTATCCCTTTAATCGAACGAGTGGAACAGAAGCGACCGCTAATTAAGCATCGTTAATTAAGCCTCGCTGATTACTCGCGTATTTGGGTAGTATTGTTCACTGTTTATTGTTTAATAATGATGGCGGATCGAACACAATTTGGGAAAGATCGCAAATATGAAAATTGGAGAATAAATGTTGCGAGATTATTTCTTGTCGTATAAGGTTCGTAAAAAGAGAAAGTGACTAAAATTATCTCAAACTCCCATTCTTGATTCGCAAAATAAAATAACTAAATAAGTCCTTTTATGAACACATTGCGAATACTGTCGATATTATTACGCATTTGGTATTACTCCTTTTTGTATATCAACCGTTAACATAAATCAGTATCAATGTTTCGGCTGACATCGAAAACACCAAAAAACAGGAAAGTAGAGGATCTGGTGATGATATTGAAGAACATAAAATGGGATAGGTTGTCGCAGGCAATACAGGCCAACTGAAATGGGAAAAAAGGCTACAGTAAACAGTGGGATTATACGAAATCGTCACATTACATTTATGGTGGCCCTCTTTTCACACATTTTCGGCCTTCCTTCGGGTCCTTCCCCCCGGGGACGGCAGAACCGAAATGTTACCCGGGGCTCATAATATTTAGAAACAATTAAGACTCGACGAATAATTCATAAATTTTTCACGTATCATTTACGCCCCGACGTCGAGTCGGTCTAACCGAGATAAACCCGCGGGGCGGGGCGGGGCGGGGACAAAAGGCGAGGGGCGTTAATAATTTAAGAGGAGGAGGCGGCGGCTTCGCGACTCCCCGGCCCACCCTCACAAAAGCGCTTCGGGGGTTCTCATTAGCGGGCGAGTTTTCAAGACGACAATGGCGCCGGGGGCCGACTGTTTAATTAGCATGTAGGTGGGCACCGGCACTGGAGGCAGAAAAAATACCCGAGTGTGAAGACTGAGCAAATACGCCGGGGAATTATTAGAAATAGGAGACGGGTCGGGGAGGGGTTAAAGGATTCCTTTCTCTTGTTTTTTGCCTTCTTTCTTTTTTTTTTTTGTTATTTGCCGGTCCTTCGGAAAGGGAAAGGGCTCGGTTTGAATTTAAACGACGCCCTTGTCGTCGGTGGCACAAACAACTGCGGGCCCCCTCAAAGCGGAACAGCGCCCCACTAACTAGTGCCACTCGTTAATATAACTACACGTTACGCGAAAAGCTTTTCTCCACTCGCCGATAGGAGAATGCGCGTGCAGACACGGGGAACCGAGTGCGGGATTTTAATTCGCCCAATATCATTCCTGGAAATACATTTTTCATTTTCTAATAAATTCAAACTTGAAAAATTTACAGGAGGACATAACAGGTTTTGTACAATCTTTTTTAATATTAATTGAGATAGCTGTTAAAGTCTCTAAGGCTATAATTTTCATTTCTAATTTATACATTTAACGGATCCAATTAACGGAATTACACTTACCCTAGCGACCCTTGCAGTGTACAAAAGCAAAACCACGGACCCCTCCCCCGCATATATGCCGATATCGTACAGGGTAGAGGCTACATTTAATTATTAGGACGACGTTCAAAACAGTTTTGATTAAACCAATAGATAGGGAATACAAAGAAGAGTAGTCGCCGTTAATGCACACCATTATAAAGGCAATCCGACCAACCCTGCGGGGTCGAAATGGGTCTCGTTATTAAAAGAGGTCCCTTTCCTATCCGCAGTGTCTCTAGTAGCAATGGAAATATCCTAGTATAATATGAAATTGATCACACAACGTAATTCCCATCATATTATTTCTAGAAATCATTACACATCCATTGTAAATAGTAAACCATTTAAGCGGTTTAAGAATTTACAAAAAATATTTCTTCTAAATAATGCTTATACATCCGCGTTAGCAAAAACGCTCTTTAATTAATGTACCCACAATATAACATAACTTCTCAATATTATTATTTGAAGGATTGATACTATTAATTATAGTATCTCTTTAAAGGTAATACGTGAGTCGCACTCGGATAGCCTTCGAAACGAATCAATTTTTTTTCAATTAGCCGGGTCCCCGTTTGTGTCCTTTTCCAGGAATGTCATCGGAGGACTGAAGAGAGGGCTGGCAGTGGGATGCCGGCTGGGGATTTGTAAGCGGGATGGATACTGATCCGGGAAGAAAATAGGGGGCGGGGGCGGCGGCTTATTGAGCGACAAGGCCGGCTAATAAGGGCAGGATTGACCGACTCCCTTGGCCCGCCCCCGCCCGGTCAATGGGGCTTTATCATCCCCGAAAGCTTTTCCTCTATTTCGGGCCTCTGAATCAACTTCAGTTTCGTTTCTTTAGTACATGTAATTACTCTCCTCTCTTTTTAGAATTTCGCTAAAAAGAATTGTCTTATTTTAATTTAGGATATTGATTTGTCCCGTCAATTCCCAGGATTCGTTAAACGAACAAAAAGTGTGCCGGGTTTGTCAGGGTATTTCTTTTCATCACGGTAAAAATGTTAGGTATCTATCGAGCAAAAGGGCAGCTTCTTTACAATCCCCTTCCACAGTAATAGTGATTGGCATTATTATTAAAACTTCAAATAATTTATTGCATATATTACAAATAAATTATTATAACTTATTATATATATATATATATATATATATATATATATATATATATATATATATATATATACTGGTTAGTTATAAAATTTACTTTCTATTCCTACTTCAGTTTCGATTCATTTTTACAATAAATTTCATTCAACTGAATGAAAAATCCGTCAACGTCTTCGTCATGCCCCAATCACCGATAGTTCATGGCATCATCATCATCAACATTAGATTTAAAAGTAACGAGTTAAGACAAATAGTCTCTCAGGGACTTGTGGCAAGATAAGGCTTCTTTATCTACAGCCTAAAACTATTGTGCGGAATTAAACCGATATCTGTTTTTGTGTCGGAGATTCAATGCATAGTAATGTTTGTTTTTTTGGGGGGTTGTCTCTATGATTTTCGATTTCAGCAGAAACAATTACAAACAGGATGCTTTACAAAACCGAAAAAGTGTACCGTACACAGGCGATTGGAGACTGAAAATCCGAGACGAAAGTTGAAACTAAATCTGTCGGTCCTTTAATTCGGAACGATCCAGTACTCCTGTAATGAATATCATATTCGGTGGCACACAGTACGCATAAATGTGCTAATTGGATTAATAACGAAAGGAACGAAAATCTGAGCCCGGAACGCGCCGTTATCGTGTCCTCACACTCCTCGGCCATAAAGGGACGAGATTCAAACCCCGGGTCAATAGGGCAAAAACCAGGGCCGCGGTAAGGGTGGGAAGGGGGGTGGGCGGACCGCCGCTCCTAAACCGCACAAACATTTGTCCCCCACCCCGGCTCACTTCCAATTTAAATGAACGAAGTAAGTGGAAACAACGTCCTATTGGGAAAGAACGACGGCGGTAAATTTTACCCACCAGCCCCACCCCCGCCCAGTTTATTACCCTTTCGGATTCTTGCCAATTAAAGTTGCGTTAATTGATGCCTTGTTTTTAATTAATTTGGAGCGGGGCGCCTTCCCTGATGGTCGTATTACCCTGGCTCCGCGGTTGCCGGATTTGCTGCATCACTTTCCCGACGCGTATCTCAAAGTTTGTCTCTGATTTTTAAAACTTCAGCGGTACGTTCATACCGGTCATGATTATAGTTCATAGGCTAAACGAGCGAATTCTGACGTTACGTTATGCATATTTCTGTAGCTATTATCCAATTGTATGGTGCAATGATTTTCCCGAGGCGTTTTTGTTTTCGGTATTCCTCCCAACCTTTAAGAGACACTCTCGGCGAACCGAAGGTCAGGTTCCCTAATAAGGGTTAATTCGTAATAAAAACGAAAGGGGCGCTCATGATGCTGCGGGCTCCCCTGGCTCGGTTTTTGTCTTCCGGTGGCCGCAATATGAGGCGGGGGGTGCGGTCATACGTGACCTGTGTGCCGTCCCTTCCCTGTTCATGCCTCTGACGTCACGTCCGCTCTTTAATCCGCGAAAGGGGCAGTGGCCCCCTCCCCGTTTTCTTAATACATCGATGGAAGCCCGACTCTGGTCTTGTTGTTCTCAGAAAGTGTGCCACGGAATCCGAAATATTTAAAATGTAAGAACAATTATATATCTTACTATTGGGGTCAAGCTCCAGTAACGAGTTCCGTACTAGGTATCAGCAATGAATCTTGAGGTACTACATTCAAACGTATCATAAATAACGAATAAGAAAAATCATATTAGGAATACACTTCTCAGTAACAGTAACAAATTACATATAAATCGTATAGATTATCTGGATTGTAGTTTAATGGGTTCGAAATATGGCCCTATTTTATGTTAAGAGTAGTATGTTACTACAAGTACTTTTTCAGAGGAATAGTTTTGATTATATCCCAAATGCATAAAGCATTAGCTTTATTAAAAAATGAATACTACGCCAGCTATATCTACCAGCAATTGATGAACACGCGAAAATGTAATTACATTTATTATGAATGAGAAAATAAACGTTATTTAAACAATGAATATTGGACACGGTAGTACGGTTGGAATCGTTTAATTGTAATAACAAAAGCGACGAGTTTTACTCTGCTTTGTTTATTATGTCATCAGTTCAAAAATAATTCAACAAATTAAAGTTTATTACAACGCTGAAGGTTAATTGTGCTGAGGGTTAATGTCAAGTTCGCTTTGGTTCCAAGATATTTATTATTTACAGTCCATCGATTAATATTATAATTGGTGTTACTGAACACAGTTTGGTTTGGGAACTGAAGACGGCACGCCTGTTGCATACAAATTGGGAGGGCGGAGGCCTCGAATCAGCCTCTTCTAAAACCCCGACCAATTACTCGAGCATTAGTATCATCCAAATTAGGACAAGAAATAGTAATTGGACAATGAGAAAACGGTTAAAACAGTGGCGCCCCCCCCCCCCTGGAATCGAAACAAGGCATTTAAGTTCGGATTATTTTCACTATTGAGATATGGTGTCCTCTGCCAGAACGGTTTCAGTCTCTAGCCATCGACAATAGAACATTTCGTTACTAAAATATTGAGGCAATGTAGAAGGAGAATCATGCCTGTTCGCTAACGATTAAACCAGACAATTCAGATAGAATATCGCAAGGTTTGGTTAGTCCCACAATATATTTATTTTATGCTTGCACTTGTGCCTAACATAAAATATGAAAATTCAACCTTTCTCCAAACCGGAAAGGTGGTGCCTCGTCTCATCCATGTTTCAACCTAACAAGTCAATGGTAGAGGAGCATTCAGAGATGTGGTATGGAACTGCAAGCAGGAGAGCGTTTTCGAACCGACTAAGTCGGAATTCCCGGAGCTGCGATACCCTGTAAGGGATGGAAGGGGTAAGGGAGGGCTGAGTGACACCGCAGAAACCTGCCTAATGCCCGCTATAAACCAACCTGGTGCCTGCTTTTCCAAGCTCAGAAGAGATTACGGTGAAAGCTAGGAATGCGTTGAAAGCCCAGGGGTGGGACTCCCCACATTTCCATTTTGTTTATCCTGCTTACACTCCGGGAGATTCTTTCTGTCCCGCCTACCTTAGTAAATTATGAATTAATATCTTCGAATCGTCTGGAGAAGTGAAAAACTCAAGAACCAGCGCTAAAATTACATTGAAAAGTTTCTCGAAGTTTCAGTTTTGACAGAGGACTGCCAAAAGTCCAGAACGCGAATAACTCAGCAGTGTAGCTTCATTCAAATGCGTTTTTAAATTGAACAAAAGAATTGAAGAATAAATATATACAAACAACATTACAAAGAGGAAAAAGTATCTCCATGAAATATTAAGATTAGTTATTGTCCTCATCTACATTAACCTTTGTCTTGACATAGAATAATTTATACTTATCATGATCTTGTTAAATTAATTAATTACTGTACTCTTCATAGTAGTTGAAAAATCATACATAGTTGCACTGGGCTTAAGTGACAGTACTGTACATCGGCGATATATAGATATAATTAAAAAAATAATTAACTCACGAAATAACTAATTATTCACTGCAGTATATTGACAACTTCTGACGTCTTATCGGGGTGGCAATATTTTATTAATATTTCTATATTAATTAAGCCAGGGGACCGGAGGAAAGTAAAGTTATATCTCGGTAAATTAGTCAAGGAGGAGAGCTCTTCAGTCCGGTTCAAATGAGTTACCAAAACTTTTTGACAGATTAATTTCACTCCCTTCCAATTCCGTTCGTGAACCAAGCCAACTTTAATTTAACAAGTTGCCAAGGTGGCGGGAGGGAAAAGGGTGCAAACACAAAGTCTAATTTTCACGATAAACCCAAAATAAAGAGTTAGCCAAATTTTAGCATTCAGGTTTTTAGGTGTAGCAAGTAGGAAAAAATATTTATTTGTGTCCTTTGTTGTATTCGGTATTTTAATCATTTAAAGTAATTAAATAAAACAAAATTATAAAAATTAATTAAACCAGAAAGGACTGACAAAGATTTACTTTTGGGCAAACTTAAAGAAATATGCATTTTAATAGGTTTCATGTCATTCCTATTGAATCATAACATTATCTGCGACAATTTGTAAAGTGACTGCCCATATTATTAAGATAGTGAAGCCTGGATAAAAATATATTTCTGTTCAATACGCCACTTGAAAGGAACTCATCTGATCACAGGAGAATATTCAATAAGAATATTCAATTAAAACAGGCTCGGATAGTCATTCATGTTGTTTCGATATTATTTCCAACGGTCTAAGAACCATCTTTTGTAAAATTTTATTTTATTTATATTTAATTTTATATATACGTGCTAATGTGATCTGAATAATTAAGCTTATTAAGAATGAATCTCCCAAAAAATTCATAATAAGCTTTCAAACTGGGGAAAAAGTACAGAAGGGGGGCCCCAGTGTAGGCGACGTCCTTACGCCTCGGGTCGTTACCGGCTTTGCCCACATAAATATGCCATCAGATGCCGGTTAAGCCCATCCCCATTCTTTACGGTCCCCGATTTTAAATTCATAATTCACTGACGAAGAAGCCGCTCCCGGGGGACATTAAAGGCGGTTTCTGCGGGTTGACGAAAAAAAAAAAGAATTAGGCCGTCGCTGCTCCCTCCCCCCATCTCTGAAACTAGTTGAGTTCATCCCCAGCGTTCCGAACGAGTAATGACCCCAATCCCGTACCACGCGGATTATATCTCTCGGTACGGAATTGCATAAATAAACTACTTGTTCATAAATCCCAAATCCTCAGAAAGACCCATCCTGAAAATTAGTTCCGACCAGCCCTCGTTTCCTAATAATATTTGTCCACTGATGGTTTGACTATAACATGCTTTATTGAAATATTGGGATTATTACATTAGTTAATTTCTAGTGGAATGTGACTATAAAGGGGTGAGAACAATGAAATATATCTGGGAATAATATATTAGCATTAATTAATTATTTTGCGCTTGATAGGATATTATGTTATGTCTCTTGCAATATTCCCCACTCGTTGATTTGATTTTATGATTAGATCAATTTTATGAACTGGTTTTGGCTTCTCGCCGCCGAAATAAAAATACATCATATTAAATGAGCAATGAAATACGGCCGAATATTATAGGAATTCTTGTCCGCGCGACCTTTAGAATCGCGTCGGGCGTTTCACTTTGGCCCCTTCCAGTAAATTCTAATTTTGTTCCGGAACCGGGCTGTTTGCGATAAAAGAAAAGGAGTCCAAGGAGCAGTCGGTTAGCCGGGAAGGAAGGAGTAATGAAGCCATTAGGGAGGGGTTAAGTTGGCGGGCCATTGGGCAGCTACAAGTCCTCATTCCGAAGTTGAAACTCGGGGCCGAGCTAAGGTAATGGTAAGCGTAAGGGAAAGGCAACCGGGCCAAATGTACCCCGCGGCCAAAGAAACCCGAACTCTTGAGAGTAACTAATTTCGTTCTGGCTAAACCCTGATTGCTTCATTACTTATTCACCGACTTCTTCCTTCTTTCCGCCGACACTCGCTCGAAAGTGGACCGACCTAATTTTATTGTTTAAATTAGAGGCTCATGTGGGCCAAACAAGTTAGCCGATCTTGCAGGATATGATTCACCCTTTAATATAAATACGAAAATTGGACTTTACAACAAATTCGAGGAAAGATTTTCCAAGTAAACAGGATAGAAATGGCACTAAATGCCAGTTTCTAACATATTCATAAAATTGGTGACAGAATTTGAACTAGGGCAAATTTCAAATTTACCTGTTTGGACCGTCCAATATAATGCCAATTTTAAGAATAAAATTTAGGGCGCATTCAATTATTTTGAATTTTGAAAAAATTTCAAGTATTTTACATACGACATTACAACTAAAGTAACGCTTGTGGTTGAAAATTCACTTCTGAGACAAAGCGACGAGAATCGCACAGCGCTACTTGACCTAGCGGTGAATTAACAGGAATATTATCAAAAGTATAATATTTGGAATGTGAATATTGACTGTATGTATTTACCCAGCTAATACTGCATAATGAGTTCACACTAATTGTTTACCAGAAGTGTATTACACTATAGCTCATGTTTTGTTGAGTTCAATTCGTCGCCAATGAATGTACGCTCTGCAAATAATGAAACATGGCCATGTTGAAATTCGAGCTCGTTCCAAAGTTCGAGGATAGTTTGAAAAAATGATACGAAGTTAATTTCATGAAGTTGCTACCTTTATCGGAATTGTAAACAGAATTTTTTGGATTTCATGAATTAATTAAACCATGCAGAAGTATTAATTTAATTTCCCCTCGAGTTTTACTTGGCCCACCTTTGCATACATAGAATGGCGTCATTAATTTCAGGGTCCACTGCACTCTAGCCATTTATGTACACGTGTTTATTTTGTACAGTGCTCAGCGGTGCGGACCACAGATGGTCTGTTAGGTAGTTTTTGCAATCTATTATAACCTAGGATGTTTTTGAAATTATAAAATATATAGATTTATAGTATCTTAGTGAACTATTATCTTCAAGCATTAGTAGTTTTAAAAATGAGAGAGTATTCTTCTTCTAGATTCCACCAACATTAATAAGTGAATAAGCAATGTACGATGCAAGCAAATTTTCGATCTAAGGATCTAATTGGAAAGAAATTTACCTACAACTCCTAAACTTCCCCTTAAATAACAATGGGGTTTTTTAACACATCTGATAAGGCAATTAATTATAAATTAGACTAATATATTCAGAAGCCATCTTCAAGAAAAGCGGAGCGGAAGTGAACTCCGCCATTTCGTAAGGCCATTACTCAGGCTGTCGACTATTGAGATGAACACCATTTATAAAACCTCGATTCCCGTAGGCCTTCGGTCGAAGCAAACATTTTTCTCTCTTTCCCAACCTGGCCTCAAATATCGCATTTCATGTTTCGTGAAATTTATTGACGGGAGGCAGGTTAAAGACCTTGATCCACGCAATGGACCACAATAGCTGAATGAGAAGCCTTGGGGGAACAAAACAACAGATATGGGAAACACGTTAACGCGGTGCACAATTTAATACAGAAGATAAAATACAGATACATGTAGAACGAATTCACACGTGAATACATCCCTTCACGAACAAAATGGAAAAATTCTAAGTGACCAAATCTTTCCGTCCTGTATAATAAGTGGCTTCGACAATTATCTTTAGATCTGAGATGCTACTAAATTTAAATTTGGACCAGTGTAAAAATTCCCTTTTACAGCATAAAATAGTTGCAAATATTTGTTTCTACCGTATCGCAATACCGATATTTATTGAAAATGCGTAACTTTGCTTATCTCTCAGTGAAAACATAATATATCTGTCTTTTCGCAGATTAAGAACCGGCGAGATCCAATTTCGAAGCGGTTTAGCTGGGCGATATTTTTCGGACGTGATACTATCGCGGCCTAGTACGAGCTCGTGTGGATAAAGTAAACTATTCCCGTACAAAAAGCGACCCGTGCGTGTGCATCCCGCCTCTAAATTTGGCCTACACCTCGTTTAACCGGGTTTTCATAGGTCGCCGTTATTTGAAATTTAGTTCCCAATTTATTTTGAGTCAAAAATGTTGGACGAAACCGAGAATAAACTAATAATCCGATCCTCAATTACGCGTGATTTATATCAAGTATTTTTTAAATGAAATCAGTAAATTTATATGTAAAGCATTTAATTATATGTCGAAGAATTTAATGCCGATTTGTCATCGATAGGGATTGAGAAAGACTGAGAAAGAATAAGTGATTGAAAACATTGTTGGAAAGTGTAAGTGTAAGAAAGTAATCACTGGAAGAGGCGTCTATAAAAAAGGCTAATTAAATTTATACTTTTCTACAATGCCCAAAATTTCTGTTGCATGTATTAAAGGAGCCTATTTAGCGCCCCTAGACGAGAATTGTTTCGGCCGACGAAGCAATTTTCTTTCTTACTAATTAAGAAACTGAATAACTGTGAGGTATACACCTGGGGAAGGAGGTCGTTGAGCAAAGTTTTAACGATGGGGCCGCCAATTGTGAAGGGGCCGGGATTAAATGCAAGAGAGTTGATCCGGGAAATAATTTCATAATTTCTTCCTTCAATATTCCAAAATGAAGAATTCAAAACGTGCCACTGGGACATGCCAGTACAAATAAGAAACGACCGAGCAGATTCAGTTTCACGGCCAGATTCCTTCTTGAAACTGTATTAAAAACTCTTCATTATATATATTAATTTCTTTTATCACAGCAATATCTCACTGTTCACAATAATTTAATTTATATGAAGTCCACAAAATCGAAATTTAACGGCCCAATATACTTAATGAATAAGTTAGCATTGCAATAATAATGTTATTTACTTGCAATTATGTACGGAAATGTAAAGAAACATAATATAAAAACGCGAGTCATTAAGGGAATATATCCTTTTTGTAGACAGGGGTGAGGACAACGGCCCGAGACATGACACTATACAAAGGACAAAACATAAAGGATGAATTGGAATGAAAACCATATTATGTATCAAAAATGAAGTAAATGTTAAAAGTGAAAAATTTCTTTGATCCTGTAAAGGGCTTCAGTCATTGTATTTTACGGACTTCAATTTTTACAAGAGGCGCACAAAAGTATTATATTGTACGTGTTGTAATTTTAAACCCACTTATATTTCCACCTTCGCCTTCGCTAAAACGATTTTTCTGTCCAATTTTCAGAGAAAGAAGATTTGTAGAATATTACGCGATTGAAATTAAGAATAATATTTATTTTTATGCTTAAATAATAAACATTGAAAATTCTCAATGATAGCGAGAATTTTCATGTATAATAGCGAGACAGAAGATCGCAAGAGTGATGTATATATATAATTAATAACGTATTAATGTTATGGAATATATTGATAAGACTGTATTTATTTTTAGATAGTGCGAAATATGTCAACCCGTGTGTATTTTATCCATACTGGTTTTAAAATTAGGATTAAATTCCATATAAATTTAGTTTTATTCACCAGAGCTTGCAATAAATGCTAATCTATTTTGTATACTGACATAAGTGAACTAGGTCGGAAAATAATTTTCAAACGAATAAAGAGATGGGTCAATTCAAGAGCGTATTATCCGCCGACCGGGTTATTATGGGAGCACATTCACGGACAAGGGGAATAACGACAATGGATGATTCCACCTACCGTAATGGCGTAATAGGTGGCCGATTTTGTCAATTAGCCGGGGCACGTACCTGCAACAGAAAATTACATCCCATGAAATTGGTTAATTTCAGATTTTCATAGAGCAGCGGCACTACCGCCACTTTAAAAGAGCCCCCTGTTTCGAGCCATGTCGATACCTTCACTAACTGCATTTTTGTTATTTAACCGGGAAAATCGATAATACAATGAAAATAGCGTACATTCTGAATAGAGGAGATATATTTCTCGTTAATATTTCAATATTCACTAGGGGAAACAATTAAAGAGGTAACGTACAAATAAATGTATATAATAATTTTATATTCCTTATAAGTGGGTAATGGATTTATTTTATTACTAAATATGCGTTATAGTAGTTTGGAAGGATATACAATGGCCAACAGATGATGTATAAGTATTAACTTCTGATAGTGGTGAATGCAAATTTCAGAAAATTCGGTATGAAAGAACAAGTTTTGCAAAAGTTGGGACAAAAATTGATTTTTCTCTGTTTTTTTTTCCGAGTTCTTTCTTTTACCGTCCCGTGGAACGGGTATCCGTTACCCCGCATTTTCGAGGGGACCAATTTACCGTTGTCGGTTTGGCGAAGGTATATGACCTTGTTTTATGAACTTCATTTATTTTCCCCCCTCTGGAACTTATCGAAGACTGGCAAACGAAAGAAAGGGACCGAGTGAAGGGAAGGCGGGACCAGTAAAGAAGGAAGCCGGGGCTATCTATCAATCTGTCTTCGCGTACTTTATTGAGCTCAATATTGGGCGACAGCGCGGAATTCCTTTCCTTTTTTTTTCTTCTTTATATATATATATATATATATATATATATATATATATATATATATATACTATTCTTTCTTTTAGCCTTATTTATTCTGTTACTCTGCAGCTTTTCCTCCCCATCCCCGTTTCAAGCAGTAGACCGGACGTTTCTAGTACCGCTAAAGAAGCAACTGAGCTACTAGATTCAACAGATTTAACCGACCTGCACTGAATTATCCCAAGTGGAAACAATAATACCTAGACGGAGTGGTTATGTAATTATATACAGATTATATACTTTAAAATTCAGAATATCTTTGGCTCATGTTGGTTCCAGGATACATTTATTTAAAACTATCTCATAATTAGAAATATGTTCGACTGTTTGAATACACAAATTGATGTGTGGATAAATGTAGTTTGCTACATATAGTCAAATTTAAATTGAAGTGATGTTTTCCGCGAAACGGTTACGTTTTAATTTCTGATGTAGGGAATTTCGAATTGGTAATATATCAATGCGCGTTGGCGAGAACTGGACAGACGAATCACCGATTCCAATTAAAATAATTATCGCCCATTCAGACCTCCCTAATCGTGCACTCGCAAAGGATATTATAATTGCAAAGGACTAATTAATTTACGAATTAAATCCACCCAACATTTTGCAGGTTTAAGGATGTAAATAAATTTATTTCCAGGTAGCGACGGGGACGAAGGGATGGCGAGGGGGTGGGATCTTTTTTAATTAAAAATTTAAAATTACTTTTTCACAGAGTTGAGCAACCGGTCCCCAACCGGCGGCCGAACGGCCGAACAATTGTCGGACGTTTCAATTAAAGTAGTTAATCATTTGGGCGGTCAGGAAAAAACGGAATCGTTAGGCAAACCGCCCTGACAATTTAGTCCGAGGGATGTTTGGTCTCCTTTTTATAATTCCTGTAATACTTTAACACTTTTTTCCCCACCGACTCTAATAAAACTGCGCAGTTAAAAGTGTTACTGCAGTAGGAAAAGGGGTAAGTATATGAATTCAAAAGGGAGAGTAAAAAAAATTAACGAGGGATTATAAGATGAACTATAAATTCTCCAGTGTTATTTCCGTATAGATCCCAAACTGGACCATCGAGAAGGGAACCTAAGTATAGACCTGATAAAAATGAAATAATTCCTGTGCAAAATGAAATTACTTTTTAGCGAGAAAAAGCGTTCAAGTGCAAAACGGTTTCAGCGAAGATAGCCCCTATGCATCTTGCTGTTTGCCGGGGAAATACAACAGGATGAAGCAAATGGAAGAAAAATGTAAGATGTCTTCGTAAGATGAGAAAGGAGGATGAATGAAAAAGATTGAGACCAATGCAGTTCAAGAACATGCAGGACTCTTCCCAGAACTATTCCAATTTACGATTTGGACGACGAGTATTCCGCGCTCAGATTTCCCAGTTGATATACAAGCGATAGACGTCAGAGTACAACAGTGGGGATTTGTATAACAAATACCGACCTACTTAGACAATAAATAACATTAATAATTCGGGTACAATAATCTTAATGCTCCGTCTTGTACAAGTTTCAAATCGATTTGAATAAGTCCATTCCAAATAGCTAAATCGATCTAATGCCCCCTAAAAATCTTTTGGCCACATAATTAATTTCGTTCTGTGCTTGTAATTAATTTTGTTTGGCATATTTTGAATAATTTGTTTTATATTCGGTGCATTTTGACTAAGACGATGTGTGGATTCTATCACCGAGTGTACCGGAAATTGAGATTAGACGCTGAGTGGCTCTTTTATATTTTTCGCGCCGCACAGACTGCCCCGTTAAAAAGGGGCATATTTCAATTTGTGCCAGTGTTGTCGTTATTAACTCCTTGACGTTGGCCCCGAGTAATAAACAGCGCCAACGTCATAAAATATGTAAAGACGTTTAGTATTTTTCCTTCAGCTTGGTGCAGAATAAACGAGGCATAGAACGCTTTAAAGGTAAAAACCAAGAATCATTCCAGTGGTATAGATATAGACATTAAAAGCTGATAATTCTTAGTTATTCATCTTAGAGTTTTATCTTATTTTAAATATAACACTATACTTTTGCCAATCTTCAACTGTGTTCTAACTTGAGAACTAATAAGCGAGTGTGTATGTTTATATATACATTAGTTAAATTGACCAGCAGGGGAATTCATCATTGTTAATATAAAATTTTATGTAACTACTTGAAGATGGAAAACTTAAAATGAACATAAGGAAATTCCATTCTGAATTTCAAAACGATGTGGAGACCCGTAATGTCTGTTTACATATAAGAAGGTATGCAAAATAAATAAATTATAATTAATTATAACGTATTATTCATGTACAGAATTAATTAGTGGTATCCGGTAACAAATATTAATTTTAACTACTAAATAATTACCATTTTGTGTATTTAAAACTGTGCTCTTTTATCCCAATAACTTTGTAGCGCAAATGGTATTTTGGTGGGATAAATTAATGCCCAGTACCCACGGGAATGTTACCAGATTGATGAATATGTATCAGGCATCTACCCGACCTACAATAATAACATAAGAGAAGCCCGTTCAGGTAACCACAATGGGCGCCGGCAAAGCTCTGGGAATGTTGAGAACAAACGGTTGTCAATGCGGCCTTAAATATTCATCCGGCGGCCCGCGGGCTTCCCAGGATTTCAGGAATTTTCCTACTTTATCAGGACCAGCCCCTATTAAAATGTGCCGCAACTATTTTAAGAAGTTTTGTTGTGCAGACGAGTCTTCGCTTCTTCTTACTCTTACTCGGGTCGGGAAAGTTGGATGAAATACATTCCGCGTTAATTAGTTTCCATTTAAATTATTCTTTGATAATGTAAATTAAATTTCCTCAACGAAATTAATTCGAAAGCGTCGGATACATTATCAACATTAATCTTTATCACTTTTTTAGTTGAAAAATATCGTCGCAATACTATCACCGACTAGCCAACGAAACTCAAGCTAAAATAAGGTTCATTAGTAACATTTTTTATAATTTACCATCGCACAGCCCCCATAGAATGACCTATGAACACGCTTCTCTGTTACTACAATTGTAAAAATAACAGGATAAAAATTTTATTCCAAGAGAAGCCAAATAAAAATAAAATGTAGTTATTCTGACAGCTATTTCTGTACGGATGTATTGAGAGTGGGGAATCTGCAGAGGGTATATTTTATCGGAAACTATATTTTAGTGGAAGGGAATGATATTGTTAAATCAACGGGTGGCCACAAAAGATAGCGAAAGATATAACTTTTAAAGGAAATAATATCCTGGCAAAATTTTATTGGCGTTAAAAAGTTTTTTCAAAGAAATTCTTTCGTTTTTTTTCTTATATTGGGCTGATCTCAGACATTTTACACGCTCTTTTTTTATTACAAGAATTGGTTTTGCAACGAATTCTAGCCGGCTGTTGTGGGCCGAGTGCATTTGAGAATGGGACGGCATTCAATTCACGAGGGGCCCATCATTCCTCTCGGTCAAATCCGGGGGGCGTTTAACGAGCCGTCGTAATTCGATTTGAGGACGGAAGAAGCGTCGGGACGAGCGGACAGTCGAGCCGTGACCGCTGTCACGGAGCGTTGCCCCGACGGACCTTTATCCACAATTTCTACCCCCCGGGGCGGGGGTTGAAGGGGGTGGAATGGGAGGGACACCCTCTCCCGTTACCTGGCATTGAACCGACTCCAAACCCGTCCTATTTACGATTAGGTATTCACTAGAGTCCTAGTCTCTGTATTTTATTTTTTTTCCTCTAACGCCAGTGTTTTCAATGGTCACAAACCCAGTACATGATCGCGAAATACAACAGTATCATTTATTATATTAGAATATCGTAGATTTCGTATGTTTCTGTCTCCCCTCGCCGGTTTGGTCTTTTGCTAGACCGGTTTCGGCTTCTCCCAATCTTCAGTATCGGTGTTAGTCACTTTTGGAACTTTAGATGTTTTTGGGGACCACAAAACAGGTATTCTAAACTATATTAGAATATATTTGGCGAGGATATTACATCCTGTCCACGGGTGCTTCTAGAAAGGCACTAATAGTAAGAGCACCAATTTCCAGAAATATTGAAAACTGAAATACTGAGGCATCAAATGTGTTCAATTGGCCATTTCAAGTCACTCCAGAACTGAATAACGACTATTGCATTCGAATACCCAATTACAATATAAAAATACTCCCGGTTTGTTGAACAATATTTTCCGTTCAATAGTTTACCCAGCTGTTTCAAATTGGAACAAATTGAAACAATTAGATAGCAATAACATTTGATTAAAATTCTCAGAATTAACCAGTCGTTCCCGAACATGTCAGCCTTTTGTAAAAACGAGGTTGTTTTAGAACAGGGCGCGTGCGTGCCGTGGGTAACCCGCTAGTTAACTTTGTATAAATATGAAACCCGTCACCGGGGCTAGCATCCACTCTGAATGTTCAATTGCCCCAGTATGAAAGGTAAATTGTTGCCGTCAAATAAAAACCTTTCAAGCACAGTGCAAACAAAATCAAAAGTTCCCAAGTTAGTTGGATATTTCGGTCGCAATTATTACCTGTCGAACAATTTGTTTCGGTTAGATGTTTTTTTGTTGTATTATCCTGGTTGGAGTGGCTTGAGTCGAGAACGGGGCGAGTGTCGTTAAATCTTCATCCTAATTTGAATTCACTTTAATTAATAATTAATGGAACGCCGATCGGAAAATATAAAGGAAATATTTAGGCGGTTTATCTGCGGCCTACAAAACGTGGTTTGGCAGCGAACCGTCGTCGCTGGTAACGTACAACCTTATACATTCGGAATCCTAATTTCCGGAGGGGCTCTCTTTCACTAGGCCCGCGGCCCATTGACACGTCCCGGTCACAAAAGGCCCCCGGCCGTACAAAGGTGGGCCTACTAGGACTCGCATAATGGAATGAATGGGGGCGTGAGCCGGGGGGGCGTGGCCCGAAAGGCCCCCCTCCACCAAAAAGTAAATCGGATTTGAAAAGGAAAAACAGAGAACTGGGGGGAACGCGGTTCTCCGAACGTTTACAGAGGGGCTGTCGGCCCCAGGGTCCGGCTCTGTTTATTGTGAACTCGCCGGGCATTATTTTAGACCCCGATTGTACACTGAAATGTACACCCTACAGTGAGAAATAAACCTATGTACAAGCGTTGATTAGTGTACAAAAGAGTAAAGGCTGTATTCGTATAAATTACATTATGTTAAGTTGTATAAGAGACGAATATCATTTAATGTGCATTTAGTAGGTGTATGGTGTATGTGTAGTAGGTATATGGTTTTAACCGACATTATTAAATCAAAACTGTTATGAAGGTGTCCGCCAGAATACTTCACCTACCCTTAGGTAGTTTATGAAAGGTTTTAGAAAAATCAACCGTTTCATTAATGTAGATATTATTACCAGGATGTATAAATGTAAAATATAGTTTTGATCATACTTGTGCACAATGCCATTCTGTCTCGTATGTTTCATGACGATACCTGCTATGTTGCGGTTTTAATGTAACCGAACAACTCAGCGGTGACAGAATATTGGTCAACGTGTACCGGGAGTAGGGACAGAACACGAAACTAGATTAATTAAAAAGATGTACAATACGTACTGAACCAATTTCAACGGTTACAGACTCCGATAAAGGACCGAATAATATCGGTTATTTAAAAAAAATGGTCTTTTTTATTTAAACCATTAATATTTGAGTAACAAAGATTGAGGGCGATATTAATATCTCTGTGGGCAGGGAGAAATGAATAAAAGTAGAATTCGGATTTGGTCGTCGCTTCTTTTTTATTAAAAAAGGTCAGAATTATTTAGCATTTTTTCATCGGTAAGGAGAAGGCGGAGGGTGAGAGTTAACGGAATTGAAATGAAGTTAATAACAGGGGAATAGAGGTGATCAAAGGAGTGGGGCCGGCCGAAATTGAATTAAGTTATCAAGTATTTTCAGGGCTACGATTCAGCCGAAAAAAATCTAATTACATATTTCCCTTGAGGATACATTCTGAGGTTGACATTTCTCCGGCCGGTTATTTAAGCTGCCGCCTTCGGAATTTTGTCACAAGTTGTTTGAACTGTTACGGTGCAACCTTCCGCTTGGTAGGAAAAAAAATTGCGGGGGAGGAATGCAAATATAAATCGAATCATAAATTAACAGGTCCTCAGACGGAATGAGGTACCTCCATACGGGGATATTAATCTGATTAAATAACCCTCAATGTGTAACATAAACAGGATAATGAGACTGCATACTGCATTCATCTTAAGCTAGGCCTTAGGCATGAGAGATGAAATTCCAATACCATGCGGACTTACCAAAAAACTTTAACTCAAATTTACATTCAATCAAAACTTGCATTGTTAGCAAAACTCAAGCAATCAATATGTTAGCGTGAGAGAAATTATGTTTCAGTTTCAATAAGAGGTCAGTAACTCAATGTCCCTCAATGTGGTGGATATGAAAATTTTATGAAATGTCGTTTGGGGTGGAGATATTACTACGGGGTAAGAAGGGACGGGCGTCGAACTAGCAGAGTGTAATTTTAATACAAAAAAATAGAGAAAAGAAATGCGGTTTAATCGGATAATTCAGTAAGGGTGATGGTAGCGGGTCAGTGGGTAGGTTCAAAGGGGACCGAAGGAGCCCCTTCCAGTGGACCGGTCCGCAATCCCAGCGTAAAATTGCTGCTCCACTATGCTGCCCTGCAACATACCCGCAGTTTTACCCTTATGCGTAAATCCAATACACAGACTCGGCTCGATGAAACCAATTTGCACGGTCATAGCTGCCTCATACTGTTAACATGTATATAGTGTCCGGTTACGTTTTTTCCATCGTAATCTACAAAGTGAAAATGGCAACTCAGGTTCCATTAAAATCAATTACTCGCTGATTAGAAACTCTTTGTATGGATACAATATTGTTAATTGCGTTAAATGAAGTATAAACGAAATATATTATCCTGACATAACAGATCAAAATTGGCGATATCACCCGCTGTCCTACATTTAGAGCCCTATCGGTGCCCATTTGCGAGGACGCAACCTGAAACACCGTTTTTTTTTTAAATTAGCATTTACTTAGCGAGCGCTCGCTAGGCGTTGCGGCCGAACTAAAGGGGCTTAAAATTTAAGCCCCTCGTAGACTGCTTAATGAGTGCGAGGAGGAGGAAGGGAAGCCCCTGCAGGGTGTGTGTGTGGGGGGGGGGGTATTTCCATGAATATTCATGAAATTTCCAACTGCAACTGATTTAATGAAGAAACAGTGCTTGGGCCGTGAAGAAGTAGGCACTGGCGGTCGTCCGTTATTAAAGCCGTGCGAGCCCTAAGCAACCGGTCCCCAAAAAGGGACGTGCACTACACGAGGATTAAAGCCCTGGGACTGTCATTAATCTATTCCCCATCTACCGTGATACTAATTGCATGCATATATAACCCACTACTAATTTCATAATAGCATTAGCAATGTTTAAAAAAAAAAAATTCGTGGCACAAGAAATACACGGCGGGCTTGCGTTTGAAATTGTTATAGCCCCCTAGGCGAGAGTGTGATATCTTCGGTAGGCTCCAGACCGGTGTAGTAAGACGGGATAGAAACTTCTATCGCTATCCAACTCCTTTCTCTCAAATGTAACTTTCATCGTTTTACTACTTGTTACTATAGCGCGGTTCTTTGGATCCTCAATTTCACCTGGAAAAGCTCCGCACCTTGTGCTCAAAGTTCCCGACGTAAAGCCGTCAAACAATACTACATCAAACCGAGACCGGGTTATATAGTCTTCTGTAACCGGAAGTTCCCCGAGGCCATTAAGAAAAGTGTGCGAAATAGGAAGACTAATGGAATGAAGTTTATATGTAGTGTCTCTCACATAAATTTGCGGTTGTTCTCGCTGCTGGGAAAAGACCAATTCCGGTTTCTTCTAGCATTCTGTTAGTATCAACAAGGCATATTTGAAACACACATAGTACGAAAACTATCGTATTTTATTATCACAACATGAAAATTGGCGATAACCGCCACACTATTGGCGACTTACAAATGTCGAAACGTCAGTAGGTCGCCCTCAAAATTTATTTACAATATTAAAAACGGCCTTTTGGATTTTTCATACTTTTTTAATATTATCTGCAAGAATCCTAAATGAGTAATTGCGATATTCACGCCCGTTATCATTATAATTCAAATTTAAATTTGACTTCTATAATGTTATCACACTGGATGAAATGAATTACGTACGATTCCCGAATCAATGAATTGTAGAAGACCGTATAATAATTTCCGAGTGACCGGAGATAAAACGCGGGACAGGAGCGAGGCAGAGCGGATATGAACTGCGGTTATAATTGTGATTTTTCCGGTTAATAAATTAAGGGATTAAATTATTCCACTTTCTAGCTCCGATCGCTTTTTAAAAGTCGAACTCATTTAATCCCTTTTTTTACATTTCTACGCACAGAACGGATTGGCAATTTTTATGTCAATCACGTTTTGGATTTAATTAACTGGGGTTTTTAAATTACTACTAGCAATTTCCAATGATGATATTTTAAATATTCACCACAGCTGAAAATAATTAACTAATTATCGGTTACATGGAGAAGTTGATCGGAACCCAATATCTATCTATGTGAAAGTTCCGAGAAGAATATTTATATTCAATTCAATTATTATAATAAATATTTGCAGGATATTTAAAATGTTATAATAAGGCTTACAAATTTTGGAATGTTACAACGGGTCTTCTCGGAGCCTAGAGTTCTCAATTGAATTCGAAACTGGGCGTTAATAATATTCGGGAATACCGATAGCAATTAATTAAACTTGTCTTAAACATTGGGTCCGCGGTGGAAGCGGGTACCCGGGGCCGTTATCTCTGGGCCGTTTTCGGGGCAACGTTACAGGTCGTAATTTAAGGGCCGGTGCATTCAGTGAGGGGGAGGGGCAAAAACCCGAGAGGAGGCCCAAGAGCCGGTCATCAATCACAGGATAACGCGAAGTGGGACTTGCCCGCTCGAAAAACGAGGCCGGGGGATCCAGACTGGAAATGATAGTATGAAATTAGTAGGAGAGATAGGTGGGCCCCGGCCAATTACAGTTGGGGGGAGCAGAGCGATTATCGAGAAAATCATCCGCGCCGACGGCAACGGCGACGGTTATGGGAAAATTCTTCTCATCGACCGAACCAAAAGAAAAAGACACTTTTCGCGTAAGAGGGGCAAACGGACATTGACTGTTAGCCACATTATCAAAATTTTTATTCAAACTCAAATCACGATATTTAGGATGCATTTATGGGATAAAGCGGTGTGGTTGTTACTGAGTGCGGTTTGAAAAAGTGAAGTGCGGGACCTCGAAACAGGATTATCGCAGTGTAATGTAATCCCGGCGGTAAAGGTCGGGTTCGTAACTCCCGCTGCGTAAATTTAAAAAGGGAAAAACGGACTTTCTTCTAGGTGCAAGCGCGCCTGGAGCTCCAGGCCCTTCTGTATCGGAAGGTTTGTATAATATCCCGACGTAAATTCAATACGGGACTTCTTTTTCCTCCCCTCCCCTATTCACACTGACATTTACATCATTTGTGGGCCTTAGAAAGTGTGATGAGGAGGGAGGGGGGTTGCCGTCATTAATTTTTCCACCGAGCAAGAAGCAGTAAACCGTTCCAAGGGGGGAAAAAATATTGAAAATGCTTCGCTTTTTCCCCGCTTTTTGGGCCAGGCCGCCTTCCCGTCTTATTTGTTTATGGGAGCATGATTGATTGATTCTCGAAAAGAAGGGCGCTGTCAGCATTGGGAGCCGGGCAGTATATCATGTGTCGCCGCCGCTGTCGAATTCCCGGACCAGCGCGACTCGGGGATTTATTTTCGCACGGGAAACTAACTTCGGGGCCCCGCTCCCGTTGTAAGTAAATTTGATCGGGATCTTTCCGGATGAAAAAACCGCTTTTTCCCGTACAAGTTTAAAGTTGGACAAAATTAGCGTACGGGAATTCGGGGAGGAAATTAATTGAATGAAACCCATAGTTATTATACCAAGATATTCCAGAAAATTCATCATTAAATCGCCTAATAATTAAGCATTCGTAATGAGGGTTGTACAACAGCGAACCGGCGATTTTTTGGCTTATGGGCGAGTATTCGGTTAAGCCCACTATAATACGCGTCAGCGGCTTGTGTATCGATAATTTTGCCACTAATTATTTTCCTAGAACCGCGTGCAATATCGAGTATTCGTTTTATTTCGTTGGAGAGGGGGTCGATCAATATATACAACTCCATTGTCAGTGCGGCAGAGATAATGCGGATTTAACGCCAGTCGGGCGCAAATATTATTTCATACTGAGAATACTACGTACAATGGCGGGAAGTCAATTCCGGTATAACCGGAGGCAGAAAAAGTGGGAGGATGCTTTATAAACTATCAGTATTCCTCCCTCGTAGGCCGCCTAATATTAGAACAATCGCGCCCGGACGCGACGATTCTTCTTCGCATAACCGCAAACTGAAAAACTGGGACTTAAACCATTGGGCGGGCATTTATATTCTTTCTGCTCCCGGCGAGTATTGCCCACTCTTTTTCTTTTTCCCGCCGAGTATTTTATTGTCGAGAAATATGAAGATTTCTTACAGACTGGCCGGGGGTGGGTTAATGAAAGGGAGCTCGGCGGTCGGGGCTGGACGTGACCCGTGGACGGGGGCTGAGGCCGGGGCAAATATCTGGCCGCTAGCGTGCTGGCGGGAGGAGGAGGGCAGACAGGAACCCAATGATATCTTAGCGAGAGGGCATGATAAAGAGCCGGGTAAATAGTGGACGTGCGGCTAGGCGGCCTCCGCACCCGAGAATATAAATGTGGCCCCGGCCCTTATCTCGGCTTTCCTCTTCCCTACGACCGGGCTTCGACACTAAATATTTAATTTAACGCTACGTACATTGGGCTTGAATGGGTTAATGTAAATAAAGTATTTGCGCTCTGCGAATCTGAGTCTTCTTCCGGGCCGTTGAATTCGTTGCAATTTAAATTATCGCGCGCCTTTATAGTCCGGGAATACTTTGCTCTGTATCGCGGAAAAGCGTCAACGACAAAATTTGTTTATATGATTATTTCATTGGGCGACTACCGAGAATCGTATAAATTAAATTAATTATCATTCAATACTTCGCCAACGAGACGTTCAATATATCATGGAGGTTTCCAAGAAATAACAGCTTTAAACGGGGATAGTGGTAAAACATCAAATGTTGCGGCAGTTAAATGAACTGCGCAAAGGGTAAGTTCATGGTTGGCCGCGAGAATAAATTATGACGGGGTTGAGGTAGCCTCATCCCAAAGAGGCTTACTACTGAATGACCGTTGGAAAAAATTTACGGGCTTCACACCTGCGAATATCGCGCGCGAGGCCACACGCGCACTCGTTACGGGCCGAAGCGCTCAAATGGCCGTGCCGAAATTGAAAGCGAAAAATGCCTGCGGGCCCATCAATCGGCGTTCCAATATTCTGGAAACCGGGCCTCATTGGGAGGGACGGGGAAAAGGCAATAAAGAAAATTGTTGTCCGTTGGTAGTGTACACTGTGCAGGTTAAATACCCGTTTTTTAACCCCGGGAAACTCATGCGTTATTTATTTAGCAGCGGTGCTTATATTCGCGGACAAGAATTTGTTGAATTGACGACCACTGTGCAATATCTAAATATCTATTTGACCAAACAGGTGAGCCGCCTGAAACTTATGCGGGATATCCTTATATGATTGGATTATATTTTTAAAACACTAAGATAACAGCGCATAAATAATTAATTATGATTGCAGTAAAATATGACTTGATTTTTAGTTTATGTTCTAAATAAGCGTACACCTATTTCTGTATTCAAGTACAGCAGTCATAGCCTCGATATAGCTGAAATATTCAATCAAACAGCTTGACTGTCGGGCAGAGTACTTGCCTGGCGGGGTTGTTGGCTTAATTTAAGCATATTAATTAGCTGCTTTAGAGTGTAAGGTCGGGGTGGTGGGAGGCCGAATATTAATCGGGGACTTCAGGTACACCCACCGCCCCTTTATCCATAAACTTGTATTAAATAAGGGCTTATTTGTACTACCTCCTTGACCCCCCTCAGTCATAATAATATAATATCCTGTTCCCTAAACTTCATTATCGATACTGTCCCTACCATCGCCCAGTCCAGCTTCGTAAACACTTGCATCCCTGCCCTAACATAGAATTTCATAACGGAATCCGGTCAAATTATATCACTTTAAAAGTTTTCACATAAATAATACAGTACAATTGCGTTTATTAAGTAAAATATGAATGTATTATCTTTGACATAAAACAGTTTTTAAATACTTAAAAATTGTTTTAGATTTGAATCATAATTAATTTCTGTTTTGCCATTTTGCAATAAAAAAGGCGGGATCAGAATAAAGGCCTGACGTTATAGACTCGTTTCTCCTTTCGCTATCGCTAATTGCAACAGAAATCTCTCATAATCCTCCCTGTTTAAAGTCACAATGTCCAGTATTCATTAGGTAATGTAATATTATATTCATGACGACCAATTTGCATGAATATTGTTATGGAATATTACCATTACATTTAGGAATAATGTCGAACCATTTCAGTAACAATAGACGGTCCATTACGGCAGGGAAATAATCATTTTTTGATACCTTTTGTACGTTAGCAACCGGTATGGAGTAGAAGTAATTCATTTTTTCATATCGGAATCTATTAATGGTCGTTTAAGAAGCGTCACAATTGATTTTGGAAACAGGTAATATTTACTCATAATATTCAACATTCAATGCTCAAAGTGATTTTTTTTATTACACCCATACTTAGGTATATACTTAAGTGCGCCTATATTGCAGCTACGGTTCGTTAATTAAAGCCCGGGGAAAATTTATCAATTATAAGAGAGTCCAAGAGGAAGGAAATTGAGAAAGGGGACAAATACGGGGTGATTTGCAACAACAAGTGGTCCTAATTAAATTCGGACCGGAAGTTGACTCTCCAATCCCCTCAACCGTCCCCCTCTTCCACCGTTGAAGAAAGCCAGACCCGGCTGGAACTTTAATCAAATGCTGATTGGATTTCTTCGATAGTTTAATAACCAATCGGCCGCCCGTTCCTCAGCCTTCTCCTGGCTGCAATGAAATGAAAATGAAGTAGACCGTTTTTTTGAGGAGGCTGCATCCTACGTTAGACGGCGTTATTAACCCTTTGAGGAACGGTCAAAAAGAAAAGGTAATTCCAAAATAATGATTCAATTTTTCTATCATCGCAATCAATCAGCTAGAACCATGCCATAATTAAATTTTTTTACCTTTAGATATATTTAAATAAATTAAATTTCGCATATATGTAAACACATTCATATTCTAAATTAAAATCTATTAAAATATAAATATAAAATTATTTGAGAAACTTGAGAACGAAATGAACAGCGTACGGGTAATCCAGAGAATTTAATGAAGTTTCCAATACCTTTGTATAACTCCCCTTTGAAGAATACATCTCTGTCTAAATTCGGGGAAAAGAGAAAAACGTTCGCGCGAAAGCATATTTCGACATTTTTACGGTCACACCGCAGATGTTGAAATCGGTTGAACGAACCGAAACCCGACAATGTATACTTCTGAGACGTAATCGGGGCCTCAGGTTTGGGCGTGATTTTGCCAAGTGAAATCCGCTTTCAGTCAAGACGAAAGAGGCCCCTTTAATTTTGGGGGGGCTTGCTCGGAGCCGGTACAACTTTGTCAACATTTGAGCAATGTCGAAGTTTCAAGTTGAGAAGTGCCCCACCCCCGCCCCCGCCCACTCCGTCCCTACTTCCGCACAAAATAAACCGCCGTATAAATCAGCCGTAGGCAACCTACTCGGTAACACGAGGCCCGTTTCCAAAACCCCGCCTGCGGCTCCCCCTTTACAAGATAGCACTTGACTACAATTTTTCGCTGTATACCTAACCCCGGGTATCGGGGTACATGGACATTTAAACCATACGTCGAAGGACCTAATGGAATAACGTTAAACTTTTTATTTTAATATAAAATAAAAAAAATAAGAAGAAAAGCGATACGTTTCTTTTTCAATAATTACGCTCACTGAGTTGGACTTGTCTGAACATTTCATAGACTTAAATTGGACGTTGCCGCTTTCATAAATTGTTCTACATTGATTTTCAGGAGAGAACGACCCGCGGTTCTCTCTTAGTTGTGAAGCACATTACATTCTGAACCACACTATCGGACCATTCTTCTTTCATATTATAGTCATTGCATGTACAGTAAGTGCGCCATTCATTTAAATAACTGACAGCCGTATCCCTGGGATCATTTTGAAATATTTATTTATCCACATTGGACGGACAACTTCCGCAATACTAGACAATAAAATTGCATTTCTGTTTCAAATATCCCAGCACGCTTGTTGTGCGTTAGGACCGTTTCTCCCGGCTGAGTTCAAACCGTCGCTTTTTCCCACTTGCCCCTTTCCGCCTCTTATTTGTCTCCATCCAGCCCGTTTCCGTCTCCGATCCATCAAAATATACATCACGCCCGCCCTATAAAGTAGGCCAGACTCCTCCCCGACAGTCCCTCGACGATCCCCAAGTCTGGAATTCGAGTTAAGGGAAACGTATCGAAGAAATCGTTCATTCGTCAAGGAATGCATCTTGTAGGCGGCGCATATATCTTGAAAGGGGGGGGGGCGGGACTCAGAGCCCACCCTACCGTGTGCCCGGATTCGATGAAGACCGATTGGAATGATTCTGTCATGAGGCCAAAATTGGGTCGATCGGTAAGACGTCTCTGCGATTGAGCATCCATTGTGTACGCACGAGCGGAGTTTAACCGACCAAAAAGGAGAAAAGAGATAAGAGCGGTTCGAGATTGCTACTAGTTAATATTACAACTAACAACGACAGTACATAGTTTTATACAGCTGATCGCAATAATAAATTTATATCATCACTCTAACTGGATTTGTATCCACTACCTAATTTGGTCCTATGCTAGAACAGTTTCGACTTCTCAAAAGGTATGCTTAGTTCGTATTAATAGGCAAGATTATAAAATGCTTATCCGTAGTACATATTGCATTTTATTTATTGTACGAATAAGGTTAGTAGGGTACTCGATTTAGGTTTGAGTGTAATAAATGTTTAAGAGTTTATGAGGACACAAACGAGGGTTTAAAATATTGCCTGTAGATTTCGATACTAAACCGAGATTGAAATTCTGTTATTCGCCCATTCATGCTTCCGTTTACAATTTGAATACCAATACAATATATCATTAATATAGTGGTATTTTTATTTTTGAAATAGACAACTGAATTCATTCCCAATTGTAGGAGCTCTATACTGAAATAAAAGATTATATCTGGATAAGTGTGGGGCGGAAAACAACGGGAAGACGAATCGCCGGTAATTCCGGAACTTGGGTAATAGGCGACATATATTGGAAGCTTTTACTTGTCGTCCCGTCGGTGTGGGCCTTTGTTCGGGCCCGGAGCTTGGATTTCGCTCACAGGAACTCTATATCAAACTCAAATCCACCCCTTTTCACCGAGCCGTGAAAATAGTTCCCCACCAATTCCTTTTTCCTTATCCGCCCTCTCTCTCTTCCCTTCTTGCCAGCCCACCCGGATGGGGGACCACGATCTCTCGGGTGTCATCATCTAGTGAAGTGCAATATATTTTTATGTTAAACCTCATTAGCTGAAGGTGATTCGTGATTCGATTTGAAAAGATATCATAATTATTGAAAGTTTACGTCTTACGCTAGGCCTGTAAAAAAATATTATTACAATGTCTCAGATTCTATGAAAATGGTATTCATGAATGATTGGCAAAATAGTCTAGAAAAAATCATAAAATTCAAATAACCCATTTCAAACCCAAATCAAACATTGTTTTTTAAACTAATTTGAGTATGTAGTGTATGAATTCGAAGTCACGCCTAATACTTCGGAACTCTGATTGAATGCATTGACGTTAGATTTAATTTTATTCCAAATATAAAATAGAAGTTCAGATTAAAATAAGTCATAAGTCTGTCTCTGATCCGGCTCAACTTCCCAACACCTCGTTATCTGTAATTCGGTCTCTCGTTTTTTCGTTCCTGAGAATAACGAATTTATCTCGAATTTCGGAATCTAACGAACGAGACGAAAAGTGAATAATTCTGGAAACAAAAAGCAGGAAAGAGAGCAATCAATTGAAAATACAATCATGAAAATATTAAGACCCATTTTTACTCTCGTTTCTTCGATAAATCAGTGGCATCAAGCGTATAAAATTCTATGTAAGGATTTTTCCGACTAAAGTGTAAATAAATATTTTAAAACCCGGAAAAGGCGTCTACTATATAAATATTAAGCGATACCCATGATTAATCAATTCATTTATTTGTATATAATTTCCATACAATTTATCAAATTGACAGGGCTGTGATTAACTAACGCATTAAATGCTTAGAAGCGCTCAGAATACAATGAGACAACGTTATTGTTATTTTAAACATCGATCTAAGTCTGACTGGTACCGCGGCTATCAATATTTCTCAACGCACTTCTTTTTCCAAACGATCAATCCCAATCACTCCATTACACACTAGGCCTCATAATCAATCTCCGTTAGGATGTATTCCCTTTCCATATCCCCGAACGTCTTCCCTAGCGCCTTATCAATCTACATATCCGTCCGAACCGATCACCGCGCTTCGAGACAAAGTTCCAAATAATCCCCCGTCCCGGTAATCGAAACGCTACGCCCACTTTTGTCGGAAACGGGAAATATAATTCCGGCAATATTTTACCCGAATGGGAACACTGAATTTGTACCCTACGCATTTATCCGTCCGGGAATGATTAAGACGAAGCCCCGGATTCATTTTAAAGGGGGGCGGGAATAACAATTTTACAGTCCAAAAAAGATTCCTATTTAATGCCGGCCTACTTCTTATTTTCTTTAACGCCTTCCATTACTGACCCAAGGTGGAATAATTCCAGGGTAAAAGGAATCTCTATCCGTTTTGTGATATAATCATATCCATGAAACGTAGTCATGAAAATAGTCTTTCTTCTATTATTTTCATTGTTGCGAAAAAGATGTTCGACTCCAACATTACTAGTGTAACCGTAAATATAACCGTAGAACAAAAGGCGGTATTTGCTTTGAAACGAAAAATTACAAATTCCAGATGTATCTGGTAAATGACATCATGGCCAGGTTCGTTTTTAATCCTGGGATAGCAAGGATTCGTTCAATAATAGGTTTTCTAATATTGGATAGGCATCCGATGAATGAGGTCCGGCATGTATGTTTCTTTTGATAATTTCCGTCTGAAAGTTTGGACCTCGCTATTGACAATCGCCAATGAAACAGCTCGTTTGTTCGGCTTAATTCCGTTCATAAAAGGAGCGGGTTTGTTCGCCGTACGCGTCTCTATTTAGCTGGAAGGGCCGGCGAGATAGATAGACAGCGCCGACTGGGCGGAGACATCCCCCGGCTTTATTACATTTGCATCGACGCGCACCGCTCCCGGCCGGCCTAGGAAGTAATTTAATTCAGGAAATTAAAAGCACAAAGGGTTGTTTCTCATGTTGTCCCTGTCCGTTCCTCCCACCCCGCCGACCCTCCCTCTCGAAACCCTCTCATGTATCTTTTTAATTATTTCGTTACTTGAAAAAAAAATGGGACGACATTAGGGGAGTTCATTATTTCCTTTTTTTAATTGGTCTCCGCAGACCGCCGAGGGTTATGACGGATGGGGAACCCGGGCGTGGGCTGATATGATTATATAAAAATGTTTGCGTATAACGACTGAAATAATGAATAGAATATATAACGTATTCATAGCCATAATTATTTCGAGTAGATTTTGGCATCGAAAAATTAATTTTTGTTAATGAATTAGATGTTCTAATCCCATCGACAATCAGAAAATCAAGGCTCCCAATTAAAAAAAAATATCATTCATTTAAACCTGGAATATGATTAACCCCCGAGGATGTTTAACTTATCATCGGCAAGGAACTTATCTGGTAATGCTTACAATTTAGCGTAAACAATGGTGGCCAGGATTTCGAGACATCAGCTTCAATACTTCGTATATTTAATTTAATCCATGTAATAAAATACATAAAATTAATTAATAAATAAAATCATTTATTTGCCTCCATAAGGGGCCGACATTTCCTTTCTTCCGAACCGTGCTTACCGTTTTAAATTGTTTAACGCCGGGGTGGCTTTAATTTTCATTACGGACGCTTAATGAACGCACAAACAAAACGTGTTTCAGGAGAAATAGCGGAGATCATTAATAACGGCGGTGTAGATACTAAGCCGGGCACGAGCGGTGTGTGCCGCGGGCTTAGTGTAACGCGCGCCTCTTCGACCTTTTCGCTGCCATCCTTCAGCCGGCCGTCAAGTATCGGACCCAGCAAGAATAATGAAAGGGAAAGAAAAGAAAACTCCGCCGCCCCCGACTTTTAATTAATTAAATTCCTGGGGAAAAGCAATTATTTTTCTGATCTACCTCCGACTCGTTTATAATATCCCTCCCTCCGTCTTTAATCGAAAAAAAGAAAGACAAAGCGTCCAGCCTTGCCGGAAGGAGCCTTAACCTCTCCCTTCTACCCTTAATGGAATTGTAGTCCACAGTTTCCGCAAGAACTCTTGACAAAGGTTGAAACAATTGTCTAATCCTATCTCATTAAACAGTTTCCTGTTACACTTTATGAATTGCAAAGATGAGGTTACGTAATTTGCTCGGGTACTACCAGAAAATGAATAAAAACTCGTTACGCCATTAAAGCCATAGAAAACAGTCCTATATCATATCTTTCATGGCTAATTAATAAGCAATTTATACTTATAAAAGTGTGATTATCTGTCACCAACCGTAGAGAGTGGTGACAAACAATTACATATAATATTCGATAATCCGACAAGCCCTCGCTTGTCTGTCGAACTTCATATAACATTTAGCATACTTAATTATAAATGGGGTTAATGTTATTGGATTGCGGATAAATTGATTAGCGAATGTTATAGAAAGGAACCAATTTTTCTTCGAGACACTTAAGAAGCTGACGCGAGATATACCTTATCAAGAGTATTGTGCCAGATTATACAAATTTATGCGGAACGGGGTAACAAACTAGGCTCCCATTTGTGTCTCATAATTTGAAGAATTCTGCGCTGTATTATGTTGTCTTGAAAATGAGTGAGACAGCTGCAGGTATGACAGTAAGGAATGGGAGAGGCAGAGTAGCATAGTGGTGGGAGTGATAGCACCAAGATGAGGGTCCAACTGTTGGGGCAACTCTAATTTAATTCAAGTTGTGTTTAACGGGCAATCAAAAGCAGGCGGGATGAGAACCGACCCCAGGTTACGAGTTGATGAAAAGTCCTTGCCGAGTCCACCTATAAATCTCTGAAAGTGATAGCTCTTCGACACTGGCCCAAGAAAGGTCCCCCCAACTTAACTTAAACACTTAGCGAGGTATAAATTCGATGTCCACTATCAATCAATGGGAATTATTTTGTGTTTCAGGGTTTTGGAAATGCAAGGATTAGCCATGGGAAATCCGCGTAATTCAGATATTTAAACACTTGAGATGTTCAGATATTCAAAACTAAATTTGCCATGGAAGTGAACAATGGTTTGTTTCATACAGGCCAAGAGCCCTAATTTGGCTGCGTTCTTCAATAACAAACGCTTGCTACCTATCTTGGCAATTTTCAGTGTATTTCGAAATTTGATTTACAGAAGCCGTAGTTCTTCAAATAAGGTCCAAATAAAGCGGCAGTTATTAGAAAGAAATATTCGACAAACATACGCGGCGAAACCAGCTTTATTATGGGAACAGAGAATATAACAAATAGATCCTTCAAAATACTTACAATAAGAGTATACGAGTTTCGGATAATTTGTTTTCGATAACCAAGGCCTATTGGGATGGGTGCAGGTGTGGCAAATTTTGTTTTGTTCCCCCCACACTCGACGAAATATGGCCAGGCACGACTTCAGAGTATTCATTTCTCCCTGAATCAATACAGTGTATACATTTCTTTTCGGGCCCCGGCATCGCCGCGGGGGCGGGGGGAAAGGAGAGCGTGCCGGTAATTGCACCTGTTGGAATCAGATTCCAATCTAATTCAACTGGATTACAGGGATTTTTCCTGAATTTTCCTCCTCCGCTTAAAAACAAAATCACTTTGAGCGTCCAAAGTGCTTTAATTTCCAAAATAAATTGAGGCAAACAATGCTATTTATTTAAAAATGAAAATGTCCTTAAGCCGGTAGGAATAAACAGTTGAAGCCTCGTATTTTAACTGCTTTAAACAAAACAATAGAAAATAATAAGGATTATATTATTACATTAATAAATAAAGTATGTCATTATCATTGGAAGGATACATTGACATAAATGATTACAAATGCTCTTCAAGTAGCACAGTATATTTTGATATCTTTGGGTATTTAAGGAGAGCTATTGGGCCTATTATAATGAATTTTTAACCGTTTCATCTGGTTCTAATATAGAGGATGATATAATTTATTTCAGTGACAGTATAATAATAATGATATAATCTGACATATTTGCCGTTGATATAAATGCAATAACGTCCCCGAGTGGCGTATGTTGCAGGATGAAGTTAGCAAGGAATCGCGGGAATGTATTACCCCAATTTCAATATTTAGAGCGATCAACAACCAGAGCGCTTTATGCTTATATACTAGGTGTCGGACAGGACGTGTACTATCTATGTACCTCCAATACTCATGAAATACCCTACTGGGGATTCAGTTTGGCTTTATATCAGGGACGGTAATCTGGGCTCCCACGCGGTCAGGAATAGCGCCGCGTATATGAAAATGTTAAGTAGCTGCAAATTGTTATTATTAGGTGCTCAGAGGGTTGGTACCAAAGGCGGGAAGGGGTCTCTTATTTATTCTGTTTACAGCTAACTACACACAGGTAGACCCCCTCCCACCACTCCTGTCACTGTCCGGTCGAGGCCTGCTCAGCCTTCCGTTAAGCCTTTTGAAGTAACCTCCTTCCCCCCGGCACCTTCCCCGCCCTCATCCCCCCCACACTTAAATTGCATCCATTCCGCACCAACAGTGAACACAGCAAATACGCTCCCGCCTCTTATTATTATAAGCGGGAAAATTATTTTTCGAGGGGGACTTCAATATTGACCGGAAATGATTCAGTTAGCACAGTCGGTCGAAAAACAGCAGTAACTTTCAACCACCGTATCGATACCGGCGTCGCAGTACACTTTTGGTTCAAGTTAAAAAGTTTAAAAGGTTAAAAATTAACATGCACTTATTTATTCTTTGTGTATCGATAAAACGTGCCGGCGTCGAACCATTAAACAAATTGTGTTGTTTAGATTTCTCGGAGTTTCGGCTTTTCATCACCGTCATGCGCGCGAGGTTGACTACAGAGTTTTGGCTTGTGAAACTATACATTTTCTTACGAAGGATAACTGAAAATATTTGATTTACTCCAGTAAAGAATATAAACGACCCGCTTGACACAACAGAGACAGTCGAAAGGTCCGCGTCGCATAATATCTGGCCCGATATTTTGATACGGCAAGATCGGTTTGTTACATTGGACGGTAATACGAAACAAATACAGAGGGATCCTGTCATGTATCCGGGGACAACCCAACGTATACTCTCTCAGTTAATGCCACGGTGGTGGTAAATTTCATTTAATTATTCTAACTGCTCCTGGTCCGACCACGGTTAGGAGCACCCTTCCCTCCGGCGGCTGATCAAAGTAAACCTTGTATCTTGGCCGGCCCTTGTTCTAATTTATCAGCGTTCTATTTCAGGCTGATAACGGCGTTAACGGCTGCTTTAAGGGCGCGGGACCGATATAATACGCCTCCAACCCCCTAGCTCGTCCGCCCGACCTTATCTCATTATCGTTTCCGCCGGCTTTTGTGCCTCCACCCCCTCACCCCCAGGACTAAATAGATTCCCGCCCCTAGATTATGCCCGGTCCCCAACTGTTTCCTTCCCTTTCGCGCGATTCTTTCCCGGTAATATATTCCCCCACCACCGTCGACGGTCCTATCTACGCCGCTTTCAGCGTCCACCATTCCGACACCCCCTGATTATGTTAACTGTGATGGAATGGGGTGAGATACGCTGATTGGATGCCTCACGAAAATTTACTGCCAATAATGTTGATTATTTCCGAAGACTCGAAGTCTATTAGAACTAAATATTAATGGCTACGAATTTATTAAAATTACATGTTTCTGACAAACTGTTATGATAAGATGTTGGCAATAAAACATTCCACGCTATACTATAGAATTTATTGTATTATAAAATTTAGTTCCTATTATGAAAATTAAACTTATGTAATGAAAATAAAATTTTTCTAGAGTTATAATTTCCCTAGTACAAAATGACACAGAATAATCGTTTGTCGAATAATGATCGATATTATTGAATTATCAATTACGTTACTGTGTACTGGGATAAGATAAGACTTAGAGGAAGATAATATTTCACTAAGTCCTTTACATTATCCTTTCAATTCATTCAAGGAATAGGCCCCTTGTAAAGAATTTCTAATACTCCGCAATTGATTAAAGGGCTCGTAAAAACGGGAGACGGGGCGGGCGGCTTTTTCAAAACATGAAAAGGTCCGTAATACGGTTTGGGCTGAGGGGTTTAGACCAAAGAGCGGAATGGAAGCCGCCCGCGGCCCACATCCTGCCCCGCATCGGTATTAGGCTTTCTCGATTAGGCCCTCTGATTTTTATTGGCCCACATAAATTAGCGAAAGTAATTTTAAATCGCTGTCAGTCAGCCACAAGGGTATGTTATCAGTTCGTGCTCAGGGCACTTCATTTATAGACATTAAAAATTAAAATCAAGTACTTACTGATAGAACGATTTATGTTGATCAGATCGTATATACGATATAGTTCTTTTATTTAACTTATGTTATTTTAGTCAACGAATATTTACTGATTCAACCGATTCTGCCCCCGCAGAGAAGTGGCACGACACAAAAATTGATTATAACCTTGCCATGACAACGAGCCATTACGACAAGATAGAGCGCGATTTTCTCCATCCAATAGGTATAAATATCATTATACGATGGATTCTGCTTCTCGGTATAGCCAGAAGTATTACGTGGATGGGAGACCAAAAAAGGGACACGGAAGAGAGCAAGAGTGACGACGTTTATATCCGTTATTGTAGCCGTCAATCATGAGAATCACCGGCGCTCATGTCCTAATTACGTGTTGTCATGTTTCGGCCATAATCCTGAGGCGGAATTTGCAGCGGGCGGTCTCTCTTCGGCGCGATACAAACGACGTCATATCAGGGAGAGAGGGGCTGTACGCGGCGCGACCATTAGCGGAATTTACCCGCCTAACCGAACTGACCCGCTGAATAATTAGCCGCCGGTTCCATTGTCGGGGTGCCACCGAACGACTGTTGGAACCTCCTCCCGCCAACGTTCACGAGAGTTGCAGCTAATTCCGGCATTAATTAAAACCATGCGGCCTCGACACTGTAACCCAACCTATGCGCCCCTCCAGGAACGTTTCTCTATCCAGAAACGATCAGGGACACTATAGGAGAATATAATGTTACATACAATATACATTGAGTATGGCGATAAAATAGAAAACAAGGACGTAAAAACAATTAGGCGTATAATACGTCCTCAATGGAGATAGTACTTTTGTCTGTAGACAAAGTAGACAGAAGTTTGATGATGTTCCAAGCATTCAGGGAGCCCCAAACAGCAGCTACCGGCCTTAATAATAACACAATGTGATGTAAACCTTTTTACGATATTCTGATTTTGTTTAAGTATACTTTCCCCAAATGAGGCCCCTTCCCATTCTTAACGTTTTCGTTTCTTATTATTGTTTCAAATTATTTTTTAACGTCTCCCGAGTGTATTATGGAGTTCTTTTTTTAGAACGGAAAGAATCCTTCGTTTGCTTTATTTTTACTTCACTTTTTTCGAGTGAAAATAAATAAACAGAAAAAGGGTAGAAACATTTATTTTGTAAGAAAATTTACTCTGTATATATCGCCGAATTAATTAACTTTCCACTCAAAAAAAGGAGAGTCCAAAGGTTCATCAGGACGCGAAGGAATATCCTAAAGTCGGCTCGGACTTATATTGTGCTTGAACGAAAAAAATGGCGTTTCGCAGAAAAGGAAAAGTTTCGGGACAAAATTCCGGGCAAAATTTCCCCCTCGCTCACCAACTTGTCGTGAAACGAGGTTCATCTGAGGCCTCTTTTGGATACATTCGAAGTCGACAGCGGTCGTATTTCCCTGATGAAGGGAAATTTAAACAGTTCCTTTGTTATTTCCTCAAAGGGATTATTTCTTGCAAAAATAAAAACACTGATATTTATTTTACACAGGATATACAATTACATACATGGCCGTCGGTAAGGATTGGTATAATTGACGGATAAACAAGATATTCATTTGAATATACTTCTATGTCCTACATATACTAATACTCGGGAATGAAGGATTGTATTTTAATTTTTTTTGTTTCTAAAATTGAATATTTGAGTTCATAATATCCCTCACAGATCAAACAATTGACGTAATGATACTGATAGGTTAGAGTTATTAACGTTCATTTTTTATGTTATTCGTATTAACGCTATTATTTCAACCCGAACGTACTAGATGCATTTTTATACTTAATTATAAACACCGCACACTAAATGCCGTTATTTAAAATGATAAACTCAAGAGCATTCATCATTGCAGTAAGTGGTTGTCCAGACTGACCCCCACGTACAGTATGACCTGTGTGGTGAAAAAGCAGTTTTATGAATAATTCTGACGGGGCCTAATATAATTTCTATTTTTTATGCAAATGTTTAATAGGCGACTTCTGAGGAGCTATATTTCGGTGTCAAGTTAAACTGCACTTGCATTTTATAAAAAATATCGTTCACTCCTCCCCCCGTTACTTCGTCTTAACCAACGGACATTATCGATTATCGTTTAGACTGGTTGAAAAATGCGAGGCGGTACCAATCCAGCAAATGGTTTTTCTGCCACCCAGGCAGCGTAGGGAGGTGGCTTAATAATTTTAAATTTCCATTTTTCCAAGTAGGTATTCCGTGCACAAGTCCCCCCACTTCAAAGGCGAAGTTCCGACGTATTTTTCAACCTCGGGCCTCTATTTTCAGAACAAACCAGATTTCCATACTTTTCCCTTCGGCCCACATGCAAATACGTTATTCATTGCACTGTGTCCGGCCCGGAGAAAATATTAATTTACGGCCCTCACGACAAATGGTGTTCCAAACCGGCGGCCGGCATTCCCTCCCGTGACACGCTCGCCACGACCTATCAGTTCATATAAAATTGCCCTATATTGCCAGATCTGTAAGACCTATGCAAATGTTGCATGAGCATATCGGGAACAAGATTTAAAAATAGATCCGCCCAATCGGAAAATGAGACAGGCTTGAACAAATGTCGTGCCAGTGGTTGGTGGTGGGGGTGGGCGAGTATTTGGAATCTTCAAACAGGTTAGTTTCGTGTTTGGGGTAACTTTGAAGTAAGTTGAGAATAAGTTCGAATGTTAAGCCTCGGTATCGTGAAAACCTGTGCACTTATTTTATGACAAAGTTCATAAAATGAAAAGGGTATTTCTATTGTATACACAAATATAACAATTTACATATGCAATTTTATGTAATCCACAAGACACAAGATTTATTCCTTCAAAAGTATGGAATGTCATACTCGACATTGTTATTTATTAGTTATTCATAAATAAAAAGTACGAAATTGAAAAGTACTCAAGCGGAATATGTTTCAAATAAATAATATTTATTTTCGCTTAATGATCTCCTTCCACATTATTTACTGACTAGACTCCAGTTTCCTGGTAATGAAATATAAATTTTAGAGGAACGCCACTCTATTTAGGAACGTATTTTACCAGCAAATTTTCATCTCTCTATTTCTACCTATAGAAAATATGAACGAGTTGAACATCTCGAGCGTTATTTAGTGTATGAACTCAATAGTGTAATTAGTGTTTTCGAAGCTGTTGTAGTATTAAATTCTGTGATATAATTCTGTTCAGAATTTAGAAAAAAACCGGCTATGATGCTATAATAATGGGTCTGTTGTGCTCTCTCGACCTATATTTTATATATAAGAACTATTACTACACGAGCAAATACATGCACCCTTACTAATGCTAACGCTAAGGGAGCCACGATGGTTCGTCAAAAATATTATTCGGTTCTTCGATAAGGACTGTAATGCCAGTTTCAATCGTGTGTGTCCCGGAAATTTATCCTGCCGTACAACTTTACACGTTCTACAACGGTAACAGTGAGGTGATATTTCTGAAGATGCTTCATTGGCAGTAAAAATGTGTAAATTCCTAAACATAAGTAAAAAAAGATTGACAAAAAATTGTATCACTCTTGAACGAATCCGTCATGGATTCGTTTTACGGCCACCAAATTGAACCGAATAGCCGCAAGATGAGAAATAAAAATCAGAGCGTTGCAGACACAAGTGGATTTGAGGGGCTGAATGGCCGTGGGTTTAGTTGGGAGGCGTGTGCCGGCGCCCCCCCGTCAATAAAAGCCAACGTGCGTGCCGACCCTCCGTTAAAGGGCCCGGAACCGCCGCGGTATTTTCGTCGTTTAAAAAAGTAAATAAAAACAGTAAAAAAAGTCTGTATGAAAAAGGGTCTACATTTTTTCCGTGTGTCCGGTCGGGGGCGGCGGGGTGATATTAGCCTTGCAAAACAGTTTAGATGGCCCGCGGCGCCGAACGAGAGAGAAAAAAAGCAGGGGACCGGATTTCCAACATCTATTTATTGTGGACCGCGTTTTAAGAAACAAAGTCCTTAAATACATTTAAAGGGGTGATGGGGCCCGGCGGGGGCGGGGTAATTAAAAGTAATAATAAATTTGCCCTAATGTAATGCGCAGCGGTATTGAACTTTTTTTCGTAACCTGGAAATTCCCATTAAAAGGCCATCGTCATTTCGCCCACAAATTTTAATACCTTCCAACTAGATTCGGGAAATACGGTTTTATATGTTTTATGGAGCGTTAGTTCACTTCAGCACCATTTATGTCGCAGGATAAGAACAACTTAATTACTTGTCTCTAAACAATATTTATTCATTAGATATCTAAATATTAGTAACTCATAAAACTTAAACTATCCAATCGGTATCATACCTGACCCTGAATATTTAGCCCAGATAGCCTCTAAAGGGTGTATAAATTAATAAATCATACGCGTTTCTTTAGTCGATGCACAAGTTGAAAAGAAAGATTTATAAACAAATAATTCCAAAGTGAGATTTCTATCGGAGTTTGCAGTTTACGAGGAATAAAAGAGAAAGGGTACCGACGGGAATTTTCGAAAGTCAGAAACGTACGATCAGGCGGCCCCATTCTTCTAATTCCCGGGGCCGCTTTCGAACTCGTTCGCTTTTCTGAAATATTTAACGGCGCCTCGATTCGAAGGCGCCAAAACTTGTGTTGGGGCGGGGCGGTCCGTCGGATAAGCCAAGATTTATCGATGTCGGTGGGCCGGCCCGTATTCTGAATGATTGATGGCCGGACCCTGGGAAATGATCAAACACAGATGTTGAATGATTAACCCCTTCTCTTCGGTGGAGGGTAAGGGCGGGCATGGGGAACGAAGCGTCCCTTTTCCATGAAGTCCGAATATGAACTTTACAAAGTTGATGAATTGTGTTGGGCCGCTTTATCGCGCCGCCGACTTGACTTGTTTATGGAGGGACTCCCGCTTTGAAATGGGAATTGAAAATGGCATAACTCGTTCAATTAAAGTACTAACGAGAGGCATGGCGTCAGTTAAATTTCTGAACTTGCACTTATATATTTTGAACTGCGGGACAATTCCGAGAGTAAAATCGCTGTTTAAATTTTGCATTCCCACTGTTAGGATATGTACCCTTTACTGAAAGGTGGGGAGCATAAACGCTACTGTAGTATTTAGAACTAAACATAGACTATATATTTACGAGAATTTATTTTAGCAGATTAAAATACTCGTTGCAAATTATTCTTAAATAACAGTCGAGGTACAAATTCCGCAAGTGAACCTCCAAGGTAGATAACAATTTATCATTTTTCGGTTTATTCAGACTGTTGAAAAAAGGAGAAAGTGTTTTGAAATATCTTTAAATATCCCCGTGTTAGACAGATAGGGGGCGGGGGCGGGGGCGGGAATCATCTAAGCAGTTTAAGAAATGCGGAGTCAATTTCTGGTACAAATTTAAAGGGGGGTGACCGCCACCCCCTTAAATATTCCTCCCCGGGCGTACAGAAATGGCAGAAATAATAGGGGGCCCGTTTGAATAGTCTGAGGAGGTCTGAACGGAGGCCTCATCGTAGAGATGAATAGGGGCCAGACGGAAGCGGGAAGCTTCATTTGTACGGGGGCTCCTCACGTACCACTCACACATACGGGGGTCTTTTTCCCCTCCTTTTTTTCTTCTCTTTCCATATCGCGGCCGACCTCACACCCGCCCATAAAAACGGCCCTTTCCACGGCCAGGGCTTCCGTCGCGCTAATGACACGATTTTTTTTTTCAGAGGGGCATCGTCATCTCATTGAGTCCCCCGGGCTGCCAAGGCGGCCTAGATACCTGCACATCTACGGCAGGAAAAGGGATCCGAGGAGGAAGGAAACGGTGGGCCGAGGAAATGAATTAATTTTGGCGCGGTCCTATTTCTTCTATGGGATACGTGCTCTTGAAAAGTACGCTAACCGGGTGTTACACGTCCCTAAGGGACTGTCCCCCCGGCCGGAAGTGCTTGGCGCTCCGTTGTTATTGCCCGGCCCGGGGAGAAAAATTTAATTTCGAGAGTTTTAACTGTTTGAAATGCGCGAGAATGCGGCTCATTTCCCCTCTTACTACGCAGTTGCCATCCGCGTCCAACTGGAAAATATTCAACGAACACATGCCCGAGTTCTGAGTGCACCGCTGATTATGCGCCGTTCACACGTGCTCCTTCGAAATGGGAAAATTAGATTAGAATACTAAGTACTTTTTTCCTTCATTTATTGAATGGATGCTGCAAATGTCTAATAAAAAGAAGACCGCCGTCTGGCGCAGGATTTAACTGGGGCCAATGTGTGTATATTATACAGAACTCAAATGTACTGAATTAAAAGTGTAGCACAATGAATAATAATGCCTTATAATTATTTTCCTGTTTCATCCAAACCCGATGTCTCGATTTTCTGATAACAAATATTTCTAGTGTTATTTTAAATAATATACTAAATTTCAAAGCTGTCAAAATATTAGGAAATGTCTTTACGTATGAAAGTTACGAATGTCTGGGTGGCGGTCTCGTCCCAGGTTAAATAAGGAAGAGAATAACACTGAAATATGCAGTGGAGCACAACTGACGACTGAGAAGGACGCGCTTCTAGATTCACGTTCCAGCCGTTACCTGGGTTGTTTCCTTGTCCCTTACCGGAACTATAGGTATCTTTTACACTACATAGACGTATATATACGCAGCCCGCAAATAAGATTCTCTTTTTTAGGGGGTTGAATGATTTTTAAGTACATAACTCAATTGTGCTTTTATTAATTCCACTTACTATATAAATATATCCCTTCAAGAATATTTATGTACGGAAATAATTGGAAGTAGTTTCTTTTTTCATGAGAAATATCGGTTGGGAATTCTGCCTTCCGGGTGTTGGTGAGAATTGGATTCTGGCATATTTCATGAATCGATTACATTCTTATTTCCCGCTTGGGGTGAACAGAATCGGACTAGGTTTATAACATTGTTATTCAAGGGTGAAATTCGATTTCCTCCCCGGTTGTCCTGTCCTTCACCCCCTCTTCGGCACCGGGCCGGGTGCCCCCCCCTCCCCTATCCGCTGGTGTAGGCGTATATTGTCGTGAAATTATGACTTGTCGGTAGTTGTCGTGTCCAGCCACCCCTGCAGGGCCCATCCCTCAGGACCCGGGGGTGGGGGTGGCGGGCATTGGGGTGTCGGGGAGGAGACCGTTAATTGACCCCAATTTATATTAAAAGGCACCTCGGCCCACTACCCGACGCACTACTCTGTTATACTCCAGTCCCGATAAATTATGAGTTCTGAATTCGGCCGCCACACGGCACGACCGAACCCGCAGAGCGGTTAAAATTTACATGGGGGCCCAGAATTTTCGAATTTTTCTTTCTACCGCGCGCGTCCCGGCTTATAGAATATTCCACAGTCGGGTAGAGTGGATACTGCTAGTGATTAGAGCACTGAGGGACCGACCGAAAATTGCGGATGAATCGATTCCGAGTGGAGATCCAATAACTAAAATATTAAAAGATGATCATTCAACCTTCCTGAGCAAGAGAATTATTAAGGTTTTACCTCTGCTTAACGAAACAGATAATAGATAGTAGGATCCACTATATCTCTAAGTGGATTCAGGTTTTTCCTGTTAGGTGTCTCCCACCGTCAATAGAGAACGCGAATGCCTGCACGTGGTCGGAAACGAGGAAAAGTATCCGTAACGAAGATTCGCGTTGTGAAACCAACGGCAAAACGTCCACGTCATGAAATAAATATGTCATGCCTAAAGGAAAGAACCACATTTTGTCGATTGCGCCTAATTGAATGCCGACTAAGATAGAGAGAGCTGTGTTCAATTAAGTGCTGATTGATTGAATTAATTGACGCCGTTACGCGTCGTTCAATATAATCAATGGGAGACAAACAGCTCCGCTACATATTCCGGAAATTCAATTCATTAGCGTCGATCCTTCCCGGCACACAGTTCCGGTGGCGGAACTGCCTGGAAGGCGGCAGTTACATCAGTACGGATCGACAGTATTACAGATAGTTGTACACTTGTAGTTCTAGAATAACACAGTGTTTGTGTTGATAGTTATTATATGTTTAATTAAGGTCGTTCCGCATTGTATGTTCAGTACGACGCGTGGAAATACAGCCGTGGTCCGTGGAACCGGAGCGTAGTAGGCTGGATCGCAATGAATTTTCAAGGGAACGACAGAGGTCACAATGTGTTTTCCATCTAATCAGCGTAGTAATAGGCGTAGAAATACATCCAAATGTATCAATTCAATAATTTTATAATATAGATAAGTAAGTGTACAATATAACTGTACTTAAAATATTAATTATATTCCTAGGTAATTAATTCCTACAAGGTTGTCAATGTTAACTGAACCCTGTTGTTTTTGTTTTATGTTTTATATATATATATATATATATATATATATATATATATATATATATATATGTATTCTCAAAATGTCGTTCGTGTAATCGAGAGAAATGGATTTAGAAATAAGGACAATCCAAAATTGAGTCATTGCCCTGTCTCAGTGTTTGACTTTTATTCTTTCATTCGTGCGCCACAACTCCCACGTTTAACAACCGTTATTTAATATTCCAATGCACCCTCCGTGCTCTAACCTGGTCAAGAACTACTCCGACTTCATTGTGTTTCACAAAGATTTCGTTCCCTTTCTTCCCCCCTTTAATTCAGGCCAGAGCGCCGCGGTCTCGCAATGCGGTGGTTTTCGCCGTAGCCCGTTGTGTGCGATCGCCGAGTGTACATATATCAGTGTGACAATTTAAAAATGTAAATTAGACTATCTAGAAGACCGCGAAAGGGGGTCCGCCGGTCCCCTGTAATAGACACACAAATTATTCCGCTCGGTTAAAAAACCCACTCTTGTTCTTTATGTAAATAACGTGGGTTAACTCCTCCTCGGTTAGGGGAAGTAGTATTACCGGACTTTCTTTTTTTCCCCGTTTTCTTCTTTTTTTTCTGTATTTATTTTACTTTTCGCAATCTTTTCGGAGCTGCATTTTAAACTTCGATTCCGTGCCATTTCCTACACTCGGTCCCCGCCAAGCTTTTTGCCCCCCCACCCCCGGGCCGAAAACCCATTAAAGAATCGAATCACGTTTTAACGATTTGTAGACGGTTTCATTGTAGAATGAAAGAGGCCGGAGCACCACCTGGACGCGACCGCTCAAATAGATCCGAACGAGGAGTCCTTTAAACGCTTTAAAAGGTTTTCAAAATAGGGGGAAAATTCTACATTGAAATTATTTAATTATCGCTTAGTAAAATAGGTATAAATTTGTCTACATTTTAATTGTGAAAATCATATATGTTTCTTAAGAAGTATGGGTTACGTGTTTATGGTTTAATATAACGTGGTTACCAATTGCACAGTATTTTAATGGCTTTATTTACTTTAGTAAGAATGATAATAGTTCAGGATCGGTCGCAATTTTAGTTTGCTGAAATGAGGATGTTTAACAAGTGTGTATGACAAGATATTGCTCAGGGAATGAGACCAATCAAACGAAATCAGAGTAGCACAAGATTGGTGCGGAACGCGAACGCTCAACTTAATTGTCGCTCGGTCCCGGCCCCCAGTTTCGATAAGATTTAGAGCCATTTAGAGAGTGAGTGGGAGAGGGAGAGAGAGAGAGAGAGAGAGAGAGAGAGAGAGAGAGAGAGAGAGAGAGAGAGAGAGAGAGAGAGAGAGAGAGAGAGAGAGAGAGTGTGCGTGTGTGCCGACCCGGGGATATAAATTCTGAACGATACTTGGAGTGGCAATCGCCAGCAGGGGCCTACGACGACGGCCACATTTCGAGTACCCCAAGCCGCCCCCCAAACTACCCCTCCAGCCTACAGCGACGCCATACAACACTAATGGAGTGAACAAGCGGAATACCACCCCCGGCACTTGTATTACTTGCCAATTACAGGCCCGTAGTAGTTTTTGATGTTAATTGAACAATATTACAATCGGCTACTTCATACCCCTGCAATATATAAACACAGATATACAACTTTTCGCGGATTATATTTGGCCTCACTTTCAAATTGTTTTAAAGACGGCAAGTATTGCCAATGGTGGGGCAGAACCAACGATCTTGCCTAACGGGGTTCATGCCATCCGGGCATGTATATATTATTACAAGGACTATTTAGGAAAACTGAGTGATTTCAAACTATAGCCTACCAAGATTCACAATATCTTGAATAGGTAGGCTGAAAATATGAGGTAAATATATTTCTATATCAAAGGTAATTTTTGTGATTTTACAGTAAGGTATTAAAATATTAATATTATTTCAATTGGTCGCACTTTAAACAATGGAAACAGCTAACAATAAAAACATGAATTTCGTAAGGATTGAGTTGAGAGTTGAATAGACTTTCTTTAAACCCCGTTTCTTTCTAATTGCCTTCGGCGGGAAATATTCATAGCCCGGGGTATTAACCGTGGCCGTAACGCACCTGTTACCCGGAGCCCCGGTTGTTTGCACCTTCTTATATAAGCCCCGTTGATTTGTGACCCCTCCACTACTAATTTGTGGACCCACTGAATCAAATACTCGAGGAACACCCGAGCAGCAGCACTCCGAGAGTACGAGCGCGAGCCCGCAAGACGCTCTCAGTTAGTCCGTTTATTATAAATTATTCAATTGTGCAAATACTGTCCCCTGGATAAAACTCGAATCCTTAGCGAACAACCAAACTCTGTGTACGCAGGGTAAATACGGGCCGACTATAATTTATGTAGTCGCATGGGGTTCGTAAAACGGTCTATAGATCAGATTCATCATCAGTTGGTACGCAGCGGACGTTGCGGAAAGCCGATACCTAAACCGATATCTAGACTAGAGACAAAAGTTGTGTTCTGAGAAAAAAATTACTTTCTCATTTCAGTAGAATACAGTTTATTCCAAAACATCGTTGTATGAATAGTACGATATATAAATTCTTAAATATAAATAGTTTTTTCCCTAATGTCTCCCCGCCCGTTAAATTCACCAGGAATTTGTTAAAAGGGTTTTTTTTCTTGCTCTCTCGGCTTGCAGAAAATATGCGACACCGAATAATATAATCGGGCTCATAACTTTCCTAAGGTCCCTCGATTTAGACTTCGGTGTGCCTCTCCCCCCCCCGTCCTACTAACGCCCCCCAATTCTATCGGAGCGTTTCGATTAAGGGCCGCCGAGCGAAATCGAGACCTTCAGGAAGGAGCTAGTTTACGAGGGTGGCCCCCGATCTCGCCCCCTACCCCTACTCAACTCCAAATTACGCAAATTCGATTAAACTTCTTGTCGGGTGGATCTTCCACATTTTTTATTCCAGGGTGTGCTGACCCCGCACCCTCCCCCGCCCGAAGCTCTGGTTCAGTGCACTTGGCGCTGATTTTCATTTGGCGTTTTTCCTCTCTTCCTTCCGAATTCGGCCCAGTTAAATTTAATAGGTCGCTTAAGGTGTACAAATATTTGATTTACATTAGAACATTCTATCACCCCGAATAGAACGTGAGTACTTCGGATATATTTTTAAATCCTACCTAAAATAGTTTTCCTCGAGTTCCTCAAGGAATAAATATTTCGATGAGTTGAAGGGAACAGAGCAATAGTTAATTGGTAACTATATAATACTGTGCGACTTCTTAAGTGACATTTTTTTGCACGATTGTTCACGTTTGGTGACTGGATAAATTGAATCTGGTTTGGGATTAATTGAGTAAGTGTAAACCGCCCCGTACCCGCGCTGTTCATGCATACAAAATGCGCACTCCGCGGTGTAATTGAATTCAGTTTTTAAATTGCCGCGTTTGCGCTAATTAATGGCCGAAATCCAATTACAGTTAAATCTCGGCTACGTCCGGTATAAAAATTAAATTTTTATAAATAGATAAATTCCGACCGAAGTGTTCACGCGATTGGGTTGTTGGAGATGTTGATCACCATTACTCGGATGAAATTCTGCTACAATTAATTTTTCAACAGTGTTTTTCAACACCGATACAACAAAACAGTGCTGTTTATTGGAACCACTGATTGGTTCAAAAATGAGTGTAGTCAATTTGGCGGCACAGTTTTGATTATAAAATATATTTCTTAGAATAACGGGACCTCTCTTATATTAATATCAACTATACATTAATAATAGAATATAACAGAACAAAAAATTAACATGTACATTAACGCCAACATATCGCTCCAATTAGGAAAACAATAGGCTAAAATGTGTATGTCCGATCGACGTAACAGAATCACATTTACCGATAACTAACATCCCCCTGGTGAATATTAAACTCTGAGGGACGGGTCGACCGGAATAAAACAAAACAGTATTCAGGATTGGGGAATTCAAGGGAGGACAATGAGAGACCGGCCCGGTCGAGAATTGACTAAAAAGTCGTCCCCGAGTAATCCGCGGCCTGGGCATCGAAGTGGAAACTACCCAACCGACCCTCCACAGGAGCATTGTCCACATTTCGTACGGCGCTGGTTCCTGATTAGGCGCCCTGTTAAATGTTATACGGACAATGGTTTCGCCACGGCCCGTTAAAACTGACGGTGGAAAATTTCTCTCACTCTTTTCTTCAATTATAATTAAAATATTGTTCACGATTCGAGATAAATTGAAATCTATCGTCCCCGTTCAAACTGAAACGCTAGCGTTGGACGGTTTAAATTCTTTACGGTTAAATCTACAAATTATGGCTTTATTGCTATAGTCTTCTAAGAATTTGATTTATCGAGTCCGGCATTAGCAACTTATTCCGTGCTGTCTGGATGCTGATTAGGAAGGCTCGGTGTAAAGTGCTGGACGGAGCCCAGCCCACTCCGGCTAAAGTGGGGCCCGCTATTCCCAAACCCCTTCCTCAGCTCTAACTCCACTGTAGTATCTTCTCATGACCCACAGCCCCCGCCACTCCGTCCTGACTATGACTGCACAACCCGTAAAATGTCCGTCGTCCCGACGAATTTTCATTTCCCTAAGTCCCTCCAACACTTCGCTTGGTGGACACGGCTGCGCCAATTCCAACCGCTTCCCTAAATTCCACATACAAGCCGCACAGTATTTTCTACATCCGTGTTTCCTAATTTATTGTCATACAATTTAAAATAAATCAGTTCTGCTCTCAAGACTGGTAGGACGTTTTGTACGACAAGATGAATTCTGACCTGTTTCAAACTTGCTAAAAATGTAATTTTTCATAATTGACTTGAAATGAAGGCAAAGGAAATGGGATTAAATTACTCCGTCGGTGGATGGCGCCCACGTCCGAAAATTCCTCTCAGCCGTATAAAAAGTTGATCTATGTGGGGGGACAATCGAAAAATTATGCACATTAGTTTTGGAAACGGAAGGTCGTAAATGAAAAAAGAACAAGTAAAACGAGTTCGGGGTTGGTATTGCCGAGGACGCAGCTAGCTAGTTATACATATATTCATGTCATATGTGTACACATTCCTCCTGTAGTGAATATAAAGTGAAATTATGACATACATATGAAACTGGGGCTCACTTGGTATGTAACAGGGGCGGGCCGGCCTTCTCCTCCTACCCGTCTCAAAGATTCAATTTATTTCGGGAAATGTTGCGAGTCAATAAGCGAATGGCAAGTGTAAACCTAATAAATTAATTTTCGACCATTAACTAATTACTCGGGAATTTAATTCGTGACGAAGACATTTTTCTTAATTATCAGATAAATATCACAGATTATTTTTCTCAACGCCTGTGCTTTTAATCAGAAGAGAAATCAACATTCAGGGCTTCAAAGCATCTTTTTGATGATTTTTGATGACACCCAGAAATGAATAGCCATACCCATTTGCTTCACTCATTACTCAATCCCAGTTTTTAAAGCACTTTTATTTACGGCCACTATTGAAATTCAAATTAAGCAGGTGGGAATTTACATCTTTTGAATCGATTATAAAAATAATTTTCAAACGCTATTATCCGAGTCTTGAACCCCTAGACTATTTTGATCATTTTTATTATTTACAAGGGAGGAGAACACCCTGAAGTCCTGCCGAGCTTAAGGGGGTTAACTTGTATTTTTGCGACCCAGCAGGGCCAACCTTCCCACCCCTCCAATTTGTGAGAGACTCCATTACAGTGGGCGCACCAACCCGGCTTCAGATTACATCTCTGATCCTTTCTCGTTAATTAATAACCCCCAAACAATCTCCCCACCCGCTCAGACTTGATTTCATGCTCCGGAAGAGAGGCATTTTAGGAAATCCTTGAATAATTAGTTTCTCGCTGAACATTGAATATGACAAGAATAAAAATTCCATCGCGATCTAGTGACGGCTAGTATAAACTACCAGTAAATTAAGATGATAGATGTAAAAATTGTTTTGAAACGAAAATTAGACAAGTAAATGATGGAGGTATGGAAGGGAACATTCGGTTGTACTATGAGTTATGTTAAGTTGCCGCCAAACTTTGAGATTAATGCCATTTCATATTTTCTTCTGCTGCGGTAAATGCGCCGACTTTTAAAAGCTCCGAAGACCCATATTTAAACGAGGACATAATTTTGGCCCGGCGATTGATACTTCAAGCATCTAGGACACCTCCAAAAATAAATGCGTGCACCGCGTATTTAATGTTAGCGAGGTAAGGAAGTTATCGCTAAGTCTCTATGAAGTCTTAAAACTTGATTACAGGGGATTGACAATTATGACAAAAAAAACGGTTTTATAAGTAAAATTTCATTAGACTCGGAGACGTTGTTTTGGCTATAGGCTAGGCCGAGGCTAACGGGTGCAGATATTATTTATTTACAGCGCAGGTTAGGAGTTTCATAATTTTCTTATTAAAGGAGTTGAGTTCGGAGGTAAACTAGGAGGATCGGGGTAATTGCTAGAAGGCCGACTTCACGGCTGACGAACCGCGGGCGTTTATTGTCACGTGCAGAAGGGTGGGGGCGGCTTGTATTAGCGGCTGGTGCGACACGGGGGCCTGCTCCCGACTTATGTTGCCCGCCCGCTATTAGGAGAGCCGTTTCTCAGTTATAAAGTTGGCCCAAGTTGGGCTAGACTCGGGGTGGGTGACGTCGGGGCCCGCCCCCGGGCCTAATAAACCAAACTAGTTTACGCCGCCCCTCCACACCGCCACGTTTTAAATACAGTCTAGGATCCCGACGCCGCCACTAACACCGGGGCGCGAGCCCGAAATTAACGAGAAAGTTTCCGGCCGTGTTTGTGTTCGCTCCGGCTCCGTTTGTCTGTATTCGCGTGCCCGAACCGCTCACGGCCAAAAACGTAAATTGCCGCCGTGCTCAGTCAAATATCCGGGGGCGGCCCGTCTCTGATCTACGCCGACTGTAGGATGACAAACCGCCCAGACGCGGCGGCGACGCCAGTTTCGATTTACCCGGGAACAATGTACGACAATGTTTACGGCCCTGCCGGGATTACGACCGCTCGCATTTTCCCCTACCCTATTATAAGGCGCAAACATACTCACCGGACGCATTTAATTTATCTGCTCACGGATTTCTGCGTGTTCAGTTAAAGTATTATTATTCCTATTATCAGTTTAATCGATCCACCGGGAAACCGAAATAGAGTATTACAATATTAAGTATTTTTTACGCCGAGTTAAATTCCTATTATGTTCGATATGTACGCCTCTTCGGCTGCAACTTAATCCGGCCGAAAAACAAACTATCGGACGGGATTTTCGCGAGCCTGTGTAGAAGTTTGTTTTCATCTGTCGCGCTATAATTCCGGCCGCCGGACGGACGAGGCGGAACCCTCGAAGTTGGGCGAAACTTGAGGAAACGCAGCGCCTCTCGTCGCCGGCGACTGGCGGGAGAGGGGCCTCTCGGTTTTAAAACGGGCCCGCCGTCCGTGCAAAGGAAAAGGGGGAATATATGATGGAGTATAACCTCCCCTTACATAATCCATCGACCCCTCCACCGACCCCCGACCCGCCCCGAAGTTAGAGCTCCTGAGCTCTACGCCAAGTCGAATTTCACGACTCGGCAACCACTGTTATTTAGGTCGAAGGAAAGTCCGCCTCCCGGCCAAGCCCCTATAGATATGGATAAAGATACCGGAATACCGATACAATTCCTTTCTTCCGAAATTTATGGCAGTTTATACCGCCTCGGGACAGCAAAACGAATTCCCTTATCATTCTGGTTCGGGTCCGCCAATAAAAAGTTAAGTAGATTCCAATCCTTTACAGGGTTTCTACTAATTGAATACCGGTGATAAAAGGCAAAATTCACATTGAGGACACGTATATTTTGAAATTCGATAACTTACGCCGGCAAAGCTCAAAACTCGTCCCAACTCCTATTAAACGTACTGCCAATCGATATTGCCGGAGCTCCCGATTTTCATATTGACGGAGTGTAAACTCAATAAACGGGAAACAGAAATTAATTTAGAAGTTTACGGAGCGCTTGAAGCTGGCCAAATTTGGAGCGTATCGAACCCCACGGATTTCCAATAACGAGAGGCTAATTATTAATGACTCCGGGTAAAGACTGGACACTAACTTTTTCCCCTTTGACGCTAATAAGTGGCACATTTTCCTCCGACAATATGACGCGCAGGGAATACAAAGTTTACTTAATGACGTGCCATAAAATTGTGTTCAAAATGAATCAAAAATACAATACTTACAATGCAGAATTTCTGTACTTCTCGTTGGTTGTCGAAAAACGAATCAATAAACACACACTGGAGATGGGGTTAATGGACACGCTACAGAAGTACTGCCCGGTGACACCCTTCGGTTGACATTTTATAACCTCTAGTGTAAATATTAGCGCTTTTGTTATGTTAAAATACTTCGGCCTAATTTCTTTTGTGCTCGGGCCCGGTTTCGGAAGCAAACGAAACGCACTCGAACCCATAAATCTGCGAGAGGTCCCCTTTCCCTCTGACCACCCCCTCCACCTCAAAACCCGTGTCAGGTGACTCGTCGGCCCCACGTGACTGGCCAACAGCCAAACCAGCTAATCGCAAAAAACGACAAAAAAAAACGAAAAAATACAAAAGAACTGCGAACCAGCGCCCATTTATCACGAATTATTTATATTCTTTTGAATTCAATCATTTTGAATTCCGACGTTCAGAAATCTGAATTTCGGAATTTTAAACCACCACCGTTTTAATAACCAACACTTATTGTTACAACAAGAAACATGAAGACAATAATAAAATTATGACAGTAAACCTGTTATAAATAATCTCTTACTAGATTACCACAAATTTATTTAGTGCGAATTGTAAATACTTTCTTGAAGCCATTACTCTTGAATGTGATAAAACATACTTCTTAGTTTGAAAAAACAACAAACTATATTGCATTTTGCGAATCGGGAACTTTATATAAATGCGAATTTAATAAATGTAAATTAAAACAGACAGATTTGAAACAGTTCTATTTAAAATTCAGTTTGACATCAATTAATTGTTTTTACCGTGTTGAACGTTATGTTTGGATGAATGTACGTATAATTAATAATAATGTACTTACAGTTACAATGAGTTTCTAGTCTGTATATCTCGTGCTTACCTGAAACAGAAATTAAGGTTACCTTTAATTAATGAACATAATTTTCTAGTCAATACATGTATATCTCGACCCTCATTTACGGGCGGAAAGCTGTTGTTCATGGCGAAAAACGAAACCACCTGAAGGACAGAAATAAAACTCGCAAGCGTTCCTGAACTGGTAGCAAATTATTCGTTTGCTATGCACATTCGAACCTCATTGTACATTAAAAATAAAAATAAGAATAACGCTGCGTTCAGGGACAGATAAAGAGTATAATCAAAACCCTCACGGTCCCTTAAAAAAAATTAATAAAATATATTAAAGTAAACAGAAATATATTACATGATGTTCGTATATTTATATATATACGATGTACTGACTGTTTAACCGATGAATTGACCGCATTAATTTGTACGTTAATTATGAAATTGTTTTCGCGATCAGGTCTGCCCTATAACCACGATCGCCTATAAGTGGTTGAGTAGCGTCCGCCAATAAAGGGGTCGGAACGAGCCATGTAATTCCACGAGAACAGTGCTGAGGCGTAATAAAAATAAACGGCGAAAAACGGCACTAGAAGAGAATACGGGGGGGGGTCCTGCAATGGAGTGGGGGGAGGATTTTATGCGGTCCGTATCCGACATTAGGCCGTCGTTTGTTCGGAGGCGGTATCGCAAATATTCGGCCCGTTCTCCAATTGAATGCAGGGAGCGTCGGAAATTTTTAACCCCAAGAGAAATCCCCCGTTGCACTGTGTTGCACATGATGCTCCAATGGTACCCAACACGCCCAAATGACCAATGATTAAGGTGTTTTTAAGGCGGATTAAGACGGATTAAGGCGGATGAAAGTGTGATTAATGTGGACTAAGGAGGATTAGGATGGATGAAGGTGGATTAATTAGGATTATGGCGGATTAGAATGGAATTTTTGGGGTGGATTAAAGCGGATTATGGTGGGTTAAGGCTAATTAAGGTTGGTTTATGGCGACGGGATTAGGACGGATTAAGATGGATTAATAAAATTTAAATGCAAGTTTTTTAAGTTAAGCGAGCTGAATTTTAATTTTCAGGACACATATTGGTTAATGTGGCCAATAAATGTTACTCTCAGTTTTTGATACAGAAAAATGAATGAAACGATAAAGTCTGATTACTTATTTATTAAATGTTACAATTGAGTTGGGAGTGATGTTTTAAGTTACAGTTTTAAGTACATATGAAGCACTGTTCTCGTTTGAAGTGGGTTCAAAATACGGGATTGATTAGCGAAGCGAAAATGCGTGAGACGTCATGCGGATATTGGTTATTGGTCGCCAATTCTCAATCCGTTTGTGTCGTCACTGGTTTTGGAGGGGAGAGGGGGTGGGACCGTAATGATTGATTATAGCGAGATAGTCTGATATAAAAAGGGGAAGTCGTACATCATACCCTCTCAGGGGGTTGAGCTTAAATCAATTAAAGGAAGGACTGAGGAAGATATAAATCTCTCTTGGGGGAGGCGAAGGCGGAACTCAGATTTTCTTATAGGGGAAGTCTCAAGCAACACCTTAGATAACGACTTTCGTGCTAATAGATTCCTTACCGGGGCGAATAACTCCTTCAAACGCTATCTCGCGATGAAAAGTTTGCTAATATTATCTACTACCCGTATTTTAAACTCTGTTGATAATAATTCTACCTAATATGAATAAATAAAGTCATGAACTTTGAAGGATAGGTAGTGAGCTAATATCGTATTATTAAATTTAGACCACTAAGTTAATTACCAAAAATACAAAAAAATAGTGCAACACTCTATCAAGTATCTGAAAAATAATCTGTTCTTAAATTATTAAATAGAAGTTAAATTATAAACGATTTTTTGACATACCTACATATAGGTTTGTTGTAAATGAAAAAGAAAATATTTTCTTTACCCATACCAATCAGACAATACAGGTGCTCGTTGTCGGCAATAGTATTTCATTAAATTCGGGCCCCCATAGTTCTTAAAATTATTGCAGGAGAATTTTATGTACCTTTTTCAAACAAATGTTTAAACTATGTTATTAGTTATGTTGATTAGGCGTTCTAATATCATAAACGAGAACCCAAAATAGGGTATAGGTTGGGGCTAGTTAAGTTAGTTGAGACAGAAAATCGAGTTATCATCATATTCAAAACCCTCGCCGACCTCCAAACAAACTTAAACTAGTATTCCATTTAGTTGGGGCCGAAGGAGCGTAAATAAAATAATACGACGGCTCTCAAACCATCACTACTGCAGAATTTCTCTGACCACTTTAGGATATTGCCGCCGGCAAAAGGGATACATTTCGGAGCTGTACAGAACAACCTGAAAGATCGTCTTAATATCAATTTCAAATCTTATTTCCGGTCGGCCGATTAACAGAAAATGGGTCGCCTTTGAAAGCGCTCACTAATTTCAGATTTCCGCGAATGGCCCCAATATTAATGTTTCACAATGTGTGTTCAGCAGTTTCTCAGAAAGCTCAAGTCTTTACCAGACGCCGTGATGATGGTAGGGGGGCGAGAGGGAGCCCCTCCTCCTTCGGGATAATTTCGCTCATCCGGCAGTTTTTGTTCCTGTATCAAACACTGAAGTTTCGTCGTTAGAACTGCTACTTTCTTACCAACCCCGCAAGAAGTAAGTGGCAGAAACTATTTTCAAAATTATAGCCCGTTCTTTTGTTCGCGGGGAAAGTGAAAAGTTGAAGAAGCCACCGGGCTCCTGCACCCGGAATAGGATGTCTCACTCATTCTTTGCTTTAGAATTCTGTACACTCACTGTATCTTTGTTTTACAAAAGCTAGATGACTTCGCGAGAGAATAGACAACAGAGGGAACAGCGTTTACATACAGGGAATGTAGGAACATTTTTTTATAATATTAGTTGTACGACGGACAACGATGCTTGATTTTGTGCCTTCCTTCATATTCCGTACGAAACTAACAATAATACGTTTCACTGAAATGTTATGAAAGAGATATACACATCGTAGTACGCACGATAGTAAAACGTTTAATGGATGGTCCGTGTTTGAGGTCTGAGTAATTTTTCACTTCATATATCACACTCCTCACTGGTAGTTGAGGCATTGAAATAATTTTGAAGGACGGGTTGAATATAGAAAATGATCAATCATATTGCAGTTCTGAACGCCGGCGAAAACCGAAGATTTTCAATGCGGCTATTACCGGTCATAAATCAAACTTTAAGAACGATCAGGTGTTAGAATTTTTTTTTATCCCAGACGTTATAGTCTAGTTCAGCCCTTCCCGACCCTTTTCTAGTCATGGCCCCCTTCAACATTTTTATTAGCTTTTCTTTTCATTCTAGTTCCAAGCGCCAGTTCTAATTCATCTTAAATCGTATGTAATAATTTAATCAAAGATATAAGTATTTGACAATGCATCATTGTCAATATATTAATGTTGTGCCTCCTTCGTATGGCCCTCCTGAACGTTTCCAAAGCCTCCATAAAAGGACACATAAGAATGCACGGTAATAATTGCAATTAGTACAAATCATTCACATTCTAACTGCCAAATCTTATAAAAACTATGTCCTTATTCAGTTCAAGAATTTATTACGAACGCTTAGGCCAAAGTGTCGGAACACTCGATTCGAACTAGCAAAATTTAATTCGAATGACAAATTAAATGCTAAAGAAATCTGAAATTATTCCGACCGTCGGCGTTCAAACTGCCGCATTATTGACCCCGGCCGTCAAGACTTTTCCCATCGAAAAGCTCAGACAAATATTGGTTCGATTCAATTCCAGATAAGTGAGAGGCGAGGACCCCGAATTGTATCCCGTATAACTTGGAACCAAATTATTTCCCGTGGAATTCGGCCCAGAGAAATTGAAGTCTTCAGCCCGATTGGATCCCTGAATCATTGAGAGAGTCAACACACGGCCGGGAGTTAAATTTATTCCAAGCTAAATAATTAAGCGTCCGCGGGATTCGTGTCCGAACCAAAAAATGGACGCGTCATCGAAATAATCAATTTAATCTATTATCGACCGCGATCTTATCTCAATATATCTGTAGTTTATTCAAAGAAAAAAATTCGGAGCTTATAAAACGATTCAAACGTCAATTTCGGTAGTTCTGCAAAGCGTATTTTTACATCGGATATAAAATTTTACTACAGTTGTGCAATAAAAAATATTCCTGTAAGTGAAACACACCGGTTAATCAGGGTGATTGTCATAATTCGAACATAAATTTAAAAAAAGAAGAAATGAATCTAATTACCCTCTGTACACTGTAATATGTTTACGAAGCAAGGTTACAGAGCTGATTAAATTACATAGTACAGTGAGGGTACTAATTGTTTGTTATTTATTCCGTTTTTATTTTAGTACTCCAATAAATTCCGTTACTTGTTACCTATTATTCTTATTTACATTTACTAGCTACTATTCATGCACTATTATCTAAACTAAATTCTAATCAATTTTAGTTGGTAATTCAGTGAAAATGTTCTAACCCGCCACTTTGATTCCAACCCTCACTGACCGGAATTCACCTTTACCGGAATTATATAAATTGGTCCAGAGAATTGTCTTTCAGTTTCAAACTAAACTTTTTAAAACTATTTATGCTGTACTATATGAACACATTCTACTACAGAGACTGAACAGCCTGAGACCACAAAATAAACGAATTATTCATCCATAATAATTAAATTAACGAAATATATCTAATCCTTCTCTATCATTAATTCATCCCAATTTTAACTTAATTACTGAATTACTAGCACATGTAATTGTAAAATTAAGGCAACTATTGGAGAATGTTCTGTTGGTAATTTGTCGAACTGTTTTTTTAACCTCTCACAGAATGCACCTAATAATAACACAATCCAATTAACATTAATTTGATCAAACAATGTTTTACAGTTAAACATATGAGCGTTGTTGGAAGGTCTAAGCGGTCTCTTAGACTGACGACCATCTATAAACTGCACGTTCGATATTACTTATTGAACCATCATACTTTCGAACGATTTTAACGCTATAGAGGAAAGAAACAAAAAAGGAGCTTCCGCAGAGTATAGGGCCAATTTTTCATTATTAGAAGGGTGTAATACCGGGGTTGATTTATATTAGACAAGAGTAATTCGGTTTAACTGCCGGGCAGGCCCGGTAACAAGGCCGAGGGGGTGGGGTAACGACCAATAACACCGAGGGGGAGGCGGGGGCGCTTCTCTAAAAGGGGCACCTAATTTTTATCATCTCCGCGTAGGGGCTGTCGGAAAGCCACTTCCTTTCATCTCCATCCCTGCCGCCACGAGGAAAAAGAGGGGCCGGATAAAAGCAGAAGAAGAGGAAGAAGAAGAAGAAGAAGAAGAAGGAGAAGGGACAATTACAATAAAGTTTTACGATCATTGGCCCGATACGGTGCCCCCCACCCCCGCTTCCCCGGTTATTGGCGTGAACAACTTAAGCAAACTTTAACAGTTGGCGAGTCCCTATTTCCTCCGGTGGCTCTCGAATAAAGTCATCAGCCCTTTTTTTCCCTACCCCGGGCCGACGTTTTAAATATTTCCCGACGAGAGGTGAGAAATCACTGGCTCATTTCACTCAACGAGTAAAAAACACAATGGAACAAATCATAATATTATTGGCTAGTAATACAAACGACCCTTTAAATTTGTCGCAATTCCAAATAAGTACTTTCTAACAAACCTGTGAGTTCACAAGCTGTTCACTTATTGTATGAATGGAACGGTGTACTATCGAATGACCGTACGGGGCATAAGAAATCTTAATGAATAGATTATACTCTATAACAATTTGATAATTACAACGCCTTACTAAGTCGGTAAATTCAACGGCAAGCGGTCCAACGGTGTGCCGCCAGAATGCAGTGCTTAGGTGATGTTTTATATATAGCAAATAAATGAGATTATAGTTTTAATAAGATCGAAATATTCTAATTTTAATACCACTTATAATTGAGACACCGTTTGGAGTCGAACGTGATTGGACGGTTGGGTCATAACAATTCGTTTCGATTTAGTCATCAGCGAGTACCCGGCGTCGTCGCCGGCCGTTATCAGACATTTGAAGCGAAACAAAGTCGAGTTATTTCTTTGTCCCAGGTAAATTATTCAGCGAACGGTCGTTAAATGCTAATTAGGAGGGGGGGGGTTTAGCTTCCTCAGATTTAAATCGTACACCGCTCGCCCTAATGACTTGCTTGCCGACCAGAATAATTACCGACGATATAATGGACTGATAGTGCAGCCGAGGGAATTGTCTCCTCTGTTTAATGAGACCGGCAGGGAGCGTTCGTCGTTAGGAACGGGATGCGGCTATATCAAACGTTTCGCATTTATAACTGGAACTCATACCGAACTTACCTCCGTTTAATTGGGTATTCATATGATTTCTCGATACACTACCGCACAATGGTGAACAGTAGGAATAGTATTAAATACAAGCCAGTCGATTTTCTTAGACTGTTTCGGTTTCTTTATGAAAAAAATTATTTATTTTAGCACTGGAAAGAAAATTGTGCCAGAGTTGACAATCGTACAATTCAACACGACATTCGTCTCAATTTGAACTGCTATAAAAATGAAAAGCTGCAGGGAGTTTTTCTTAGATATACCTGTTGACATATCAAATATGTCAGAATAGAAAGATACACTATCGTGGACGACATATATCTGATATAACTGCAGAACGCAAGTATTGATTTCGTAATTGAAGCAGTCCTAACACCCGGAATTATTTTATAACAATATATCTCTAAAGCAAAATGTTAACCGGAATCTCAATAACACGAATAGATAAGTATTGATTAATATGATGTTTCCAATCGAACTACAAGAACAAAAGTTTATAATACAATAATAAACAAAATCGTTGCCCCCATGGACCTCAATTACTTTGTTTATCGGCTTGGAGGGTGTTCATTCGCCTTGATCGCCTTAAGAGAAAAATTGTTTCCCCAAGTCAGCCAGAGACTCCTCCCCCTCCCCGCATTCCCTTTCTTTGTTCCGCCGACCTGCTCCCGCCGCCACCTAATCCCTCATAATTGCTTTATCAACTATAACGCAATAAGTGACGGTCCACCTTTTTCCCCTTCTTCCCTCTCACGAAATATAAATTAAAAAGTCCCGGCCATCGTTGTCTTGTTTAGCATTACAGATTGAGCCCATTCTTCAACCGGCGGCAACTTGGACTTTTTTTCATATTAAACGAACCCAGGAGGACTAACAGCTAATAACATGCAAAGAAACCGGGGGACCGAAGAGGGAGCGCTTAGTGAAAAATAAAATTAAAATTCTTGATTTTTATCGGATTCATTATTCATTCCCTGCCCGCCGAAACCAATGGGCAGACGTTCATGGTTATTAAGGAAAAACTTTCTAGCTTCAACTGATCTTCTGTGTGAAGCATGATTTATTTATTCCTCTATCTGTTATTTCAGAATCTTAGATATGAATGATGATCTGTTTTTTTTAATATCTCCGTATTCTCAACTATATCAATTTCCTTGGATTCATTATAAGGAGGTCTTTATGTCCATTGCATCGTAGCCAGAGTTATGGTTAGCAAAGTTAGATTCTGTATTATATTTATATTAAATTTATATTTCTGTATTAATTATATCCGTTATTTTTCTTCCCGTCTTTCTGCTGTAAATACCATAGCACGTTCCGCACGTTATTTTGTACACTCCGTGTCGTTTGTGACTCAACACCTGAACAAACTCAAAGCGGAGTCCAGAAAAATAACTCGAGGAACGCACAATGGCATTTACATCAGAGAGACGGGAAGAAAAATACGGGACAGATTTAATTTGAATTTAATTTAATTCACGACGGGGATTCTCATTGGAGGAACGCAGTGTCGCGGTTCCTGGTACGACCAATCACACATCCCCCCTCCCCCAACCCTCCCGCTCGGTTTGAACCGAACTAAACTTAACAGTTAAGTACACAACTTAGTCCGGCACACTTCTCAAGTGGTTGTGGGCCACCAGATACCGCTCCGGTGCGGTTATAAATTAATTTCTGACTTTGAATTATCGCCACGGGTTCGCACTGGTTGGGCGGTTGGGGTGCTGAAATTTCCTGGAAACATCCAATGTGATCTTCAGGTCTAATATGCCCGACCGTCTTCCGGCTATGAAAACCAATTTTTTTTTGTTATGTACGTTACGGTTAGGTAATTAATTTTTAAAACGAAAACAGTCGGCCATAGTCGGTTGTATGAGTTCTATACGTTTTACTGGTTAAATTTGAACAACTAAATTTGTCTTGTATCTAACGACATATAATGCGGAATAAAAGTCTAGTTTTATTTATCTAATTTTCATTTAAGTTAATGTGCAGAGCCAATACCAATATCCTCTTCTTTCTATTGTTAGATATTATTTTTAATTAAAGTAAATAGAAATTATTAAAAGGCCCACCGATTCCACTGTCTTTTAGAAAAATGGGAGGACAGAATTACAGAGTCCAGTACACCAAGGGTAAGCCGCCCACAGCACGGTTTTGTTATTAAACTAAACGGCGTCACGCCTACGAATTTCGAACCGTTGTTCTTTCAATTCCATTTTCTGGTCAGAACCATAACGTTGATATTCAATTCCGGTTTCACTTGAATAGAGTCCTTCGGATTGGACAGTGGCCAGAAAACGAGAGAGAAAAGGTTCCAGAATTTTATAGGCACGAGAAGGCCGTCGGTACAAGAATAGGGAGTTGAATTATTTCGTCGGAATTTCACCCGTGTAATGTTCGTGTATAGAGGTGCAAATTAATAAAGATAGAGAACTAGAATTAAAAATTAAATCTATTTCTCGCCGAAAATAACATATATACAAAGATTTGTCGTATATCTTATAGAGGTTTAAGGTTGACAATAGGTTCAGTAAACCTTAGTTCTTAAGGATATAGTTGTTGTCAACAAACTGTTTTATCAACCTATCAAAAGGTAAAATTCGTAGTCAAAGGTAAGCTTTGCAATGGCAAATCGGAAGTAATTATGATCTTAATCCTTCTGGGGCCGAATCCTTCGGAGAAGTGAGTAAAATCAGAGAAACGTAGAGATACATCATTTTCCTTCAAATTTTCTTGCCGGCCGGTTACCCGTTCTTGGGAAATTTCAATGAAGTATAAAACCGTCGGACCGTGTAATTTGTCCGCCGGAGCGTATCCCGCCAGTATTCCACACCACTTGAATCCGTTTTCAGAACTAATAAGGCCCGCCGTTTTGCACATAAGCCGGCTCAATTAATTGAGGGAATTAAACTGGGAAACTTCTGAAATGAATTCTCCCAGAAGTTCGGGGATTTGAATCGAATCATAAAACAGAACCTCCTACGTAAGAATCGTTTCCTTCAAAATTCCATTTCAACTCTAAATAGAGACAATACCCATAAGCTCTGGCCATATTATCACGAGAGAAATTGATAATAAAGTGTCCGGTTAGGAAAAAGTTTGAGAATGGATAGTTAAAAAGGAAACAACCTGTAAATCCGCGTATCAATGCTCGGCTTTATTGTGTTGTAAGCTAATAAACGAGTGCATAATGACAGATTTATTAGAGGCAATGTTTCAGTTAAATCAAAACGCGATGACACGGGCCATAATCTTCACGAGGCATAAATCTAAAGCCTAAAGCCATTTGCTGGTGATAGGAGGGGCGGGGGTACGGTTAAACACACAATCAGGGGTAGGTTCAACAGCTGAGGAATGTTCGATATGAATCTTCGGCAGAGTCATAAAACAGAGCCGCAATTAGCTCGCCTTTTGCCAGTTTTCCGAGTCCGTTTTCCGAACTAATGGCCCCCCCCACCCAAGTTTTGAACATAAGCCGGCTCAATTAATCAAGGAATTAAACGGCAATTACCTTCGGAGGCCGTTCGGGCGGAAGGAATAGGCCGGGAGCTTAAGACTGGCTGGCTGGCCGGGAGCTTAAGATTCCTCGGCTGGCCGGGCATCTAGCCGATGAGGTATTGCCCTGATTGATTGGACACTAGCGAAGAGTTTTCATATTTGGGCCGCCACTTAATTAATGACAGTTTTAAACCATTAATTAGTTTCGCAGATCGCAATTTGGTCGGCGGCGGTCCTCCAGTTAGCAGATCTCAGACCACTCGATAGTGATCGGTCTCCAGCCGAGGGACTACATTGAATTTCGAGAGTTATTTACGGTCGCTAATTTCCAACCGGCATTGGAACTTCGGTAGTTTCAGGCCCTCTGAGGTGTAAACTGATGCATGGCTGAAGATAGACTGACGCCCGTGTTAATTTGAACTAATTCGGTTCTCTAGTATCTTCACGCCAAGATAGAGTGGTCAGAAAGTTCCCAGAGTCAATGTGGTTGTACCCAATCTATCGGTGGCCTTCCACCATGGCAAACACTAAATCAAGGAGCACTTTATTCTCATTTATTATTATTATTATTATTATTAATGTAAAATCCCACTTTCGCCTCTCAGAACCACACTTCTCACAGGACCTGCCTAACCAGCGCGATTTTGAGACATTAAGAATTAAAATTAATCTAAAAATTAGATTATAGTACCCTTCATTTGAATTTTCAAATAAAACTCTGGTTAATTATTTATGCATTCATCTATTATAAATTCATACAATGAATTGTCCGTATTACAATGAAATTATTACGTATTACAGTGATAAATAGGGGACCTTACTTACGCCGTTACCGAAAGATTAAAAATTCGCAGTTCAAAGAGGAGTTCAGAACTCGGGAATTAGACAGCAAAAATTCTGCCAGGGCGTAGAGGTTGTTTTTACGTATTCACCAAACGGGGGAGAAGTTTATATTCGTCCGAACACAAAGTGAACGCGGATTAGCGATAAAAAAACACACGCCCCGGATTATAGTCCAGGGGTGAAATTTCCTCCGGCCCTCTAATACATACGTTTTCCACTCGTGAATAAAAAAAGAAGAGTGCGGGGGGGAGGGTGTGTGTCCTCCTAATAAATTCGGTTTAGTTCGGAATACATATTTCCCTTGTTTTTCACCAGCAAGTTGGCAACTTGGCAACTTTTCCGGCTTGGACTACAACCGAAATATTTTTGGACGAATACAATTTAACTTGATTGAGACATTCAAAACGTTACGCGCAATTAGCCGGACTTGTTTCTGACCGAAGAAAAAGAAAAGCCGAGGGAGGAAGGCTTTCGTTAATTTTTCGAGTTGAATTTTGCAGCTTGGGAAATCGCGAACCTCCTCTATTTATGATTAGCGGCCGATCAATAGCAGGCCTAATAAAAAAGGGCGCAAATACAGAAAGTTTATGAAACAAATTTGGTTAATTAAAATGACAATTGAAATGGTGATTGAAGTGATGAAGGGTTGATTGAAATTGTGAGATGATAAAATTAAAATTGGTGGGAAAATATTGTCAAAATCTGTTTTCATGGGAAAAATAGTTTAACGTTCTATCTTTATTTAAATAATGATTAAAGATTAATAATTCAATGTATTTTCTTGATTTGTTGATATCATTATTAGGGTCAGTATAGTGTGAAATATAATTACTGTAAAAGTACTAACACCCCCATACGTGACTCAAAAGAACAGACCTCAACCGCAAATTTGGACTGCTGAGACCTCTATTGAAAATGACATCAAAACCGACAGTAGACAACAAACTTACAATATACAAAACCATTTTAAAACCGACATGGACTTACGGAATAGAGCTATGGGGTTCCGTTAAGAAATTCAACATCGCCCGCATCCAGAGATTCCAATCAAAAGTCCTTCGTACCATCCTTAATGCTCCCTGGTATGCTTCTAACCGAGCAATCCATAATGACCTCAACATACCGACAGTCGACGAAGTCGCAAAATCACGCTTCCTTAAATTCCACTCCCGCCTCTCTCCACATCCAAACCCACTCGTTCAGTCCCTTTCCTCTTCTACCCATCCACTATCCCCACCACGACGGCTTAAACGCCACTGGCCCAGAGATCACCTCGGGCATTAGTTAAAACATTTCAAAAGCGCCATCATTGGGTTGTTTCTTTTTCAAGACTTTTTCAATAAATACATGTATCAATTGCACCCATAACTGTATAAGTTGATTGTGCAAAAATAAAACAGTTAAAAAAAGTACTAACGACCAGACTTTTTTGGGAGTCCTCGCCCCCATCCAAAAGCGCACCATCATTCGCTATGATGGTCCCGATTTTCAGCCGGATCTACTGAAACTTTAATATATTCAGAGAATTTCGCTGAATTCAGTTTATACCTTTTGGATGCGGTTCTGGACGGCAATGGGCGCCCCTCGGGCTAAGCCTAACTGCCTCAATTACCGCCGGCGGAAGCACTCACCGGATTATATTAAAATTGCGAAATTGATTTTAATTTGTATAATATAAACATTTGACCGATGAATTATTGAACAGCGGAAACTTTCGCAACGGATTTATAATGGAAAAGTTATTTCAATCCGGCGGACGATTTTTCTGTTCAAAAACCCCGGGCGAATCGTATTAAGCAGTAATTAACTTAATTTACAAAAAAAAGATTCATGCTTATTCATGACTTACTTGAAATTAGCCTAATGTTGAAAAAGCTTTCATATTTCTTAATATCCGGCGGATCCATATTTACATTCGAAATATATAGTATTAAAACAGTTGGCGGTATTTATATTTTAAGTATCGGATAAAAACGATTATTCCCTTTGTACTTTGGTACATGAAGGTTTTGCCCTCTGAACCAAGTGTCTCGTGACACAACAGAGTGTGGATCTTCTCCTATATTCGCTTCGGCCACCCATTTAAGTATCGGACGCGCCAATACCGGCGGATATTTGGGAAAACCCCCTTGGCTAATGGCCAGGGCCGTTCCGAGCGGGCCATGTAACTTGATATCCCGCTGGGAAAATTTGCTCCGAAGCGTTCCCAAACGATGTTGTTGTTTTGCTGCGACTGATGTTAGTTATGGCGAAGAATTGAATTATTACAGGCGGTGTTAATTCACCAGCGTAAAGAACCAACGCCGTGACACTTGATTTAGTTATAATATAAAACGTATTATCCTTAAAACGGGCCCAGTATAAACAGATTATAATGAAATGAAATAAATATTAACATAAACTATTGAATAGAAGTTTCTGGCAGATTGGACTACTAGGAATGTTTATTGGATTTCGAACATAGTTTGTTTGAGTGTCACGTGGTATTCGCAAATTGAAATAAGATACTTCGCATTACCCTCTAGAGTATCACTGGAAAAAGTCACTAGTAAATAATGGACCTTAGAATTTACACAAGCTGCGTTCTATGCATAGCCAACGGTAAAACAATTTATCTCCGTCCGAGAAATATGAAAATACCTTGATATTGAAATATGATTTCGGCCAGTCCTAAGGACTAAATAATATACATCTGATGCTTTCAGAATTTATACACCTCGGTTGAAATATTCCGTACAAGGGGATGAAAATGAGAAACAGTAGTTTTGAAAGAGTATAGCAGGAAATGTATTATGCGATATATATCATGCTTCACAGCTTCCAGTATCCATTGAGTTTATGGGTTCCAAGGTTATGGATTCGCCTCTAGTGCAAATTATTTCTACTGTTATTGCTATACAGTCACTTTCACAGTTCTCACCTTCATTATCTTTACAATTTATTTTTGATTGCAATATTATTTACACGCACGTCAAGATCCTGTATTGTACTATTCTATCAATGCAATTTCCATGTTTATCGCTTTTCGTGTTATTAATTTTAAAAATGCGATGTTAATGTGCAATATAAGCAGAAGTAGGTCACCGGTTCTTCGTTTGAGAAGGATTTGAATTTCTCTCCGCCCGCGCGTCGTTTTAAATTATGAAAATGCAATCGCATTTTAGTTTTGTTTAGTGAATGATACCCGGGTGGAGGAGGGCGGGGCGAGGCGGGGGTCGGATCTCGTTTTGAAGAAAGCGTTATGACTTTGTTATACAGTCATATAAATGATAATGAGATTTGGGGCGGTGACACTGGGAGTTCGTTCTCCGCCGTTCGCCCACTGGTTCTGAAGGCTCGAAGGCCCTCTCTCTCTCTCTCTCTTTCACCGCCCGGCCCTGATTGATATGCACAAAGGGGCCGCGGCTTAGCCCCCGGAGGAACACGCACAGGGCGCGATTTAAATTCGATCCCCGGCAATCTCCCCGAGTTGGCCCGCGCCGGCAATCTAATCATCGTCGGGGCTTCCCAGAATAAATGCTAGGCAGGTTCGGGACGACCCGTTTGCCTATCTCCAGCGGGTACGTACCACGCGTCTATAAAGACTAGAATTTCTCCCCAAATCTGCTGACGAGTGCCTGACTCGAGGATCCAACCCGAGGCCTCCCTACCGCACACTGGAGACACCAATGATCATTATTCCGTAAAAAATGTTCCGACTTTGACAATACTCGAACTGTCCGAACAAAACCAATCTGAATATTTTGCTAAAGATAATTCACATTCAAATTTATGAATAATTTTCTTCTATCACAACTTTACATCCTGTAATCCCACACTTCCAACAAATTCAAATATTCTTGTCCAGAATTATTTTCGTAAATATATGAAACGTATTACGTTATGGTGAATGCTGTTACTGTAGCATATACCCAACTGGATCACCAATCAAGTTCATTATAAAGTTATACCACAGGATGGTACCCCTAAAGGAGCCAAAAAAAATTTAAATTAAAAAGGTAACAAATAAATCTTTAAAAATAAGAAGAATAAGAATAAGTTATCTCGATTCGATATTTATAAATCGAAAATAATTTTGTTGTACATTATTAAGGACATGCGTTTATTTGAGGAAAAATATATAGGAAAGTCAATCAACTCGTGGGCGTATGAGCGGCGGTCTTTCCGGCATTGACTGTTACGTGCATTTTCATTTGGGGGCCAATCCTCTGATATAATTAAACTGCAATCATTTTAAATTTCGGATGGCATGCATGTTTGTACGAGGGGGGGGAGGGAGGAGCAAAAGTCAATAAATAAAAGGGGGGAACGCCGGAACGGAAATGGAAAGCTGCAGGTCTTGATTTAGGACTCTCGTCGGTTTATCAGCCCGCGCTCGGAATTCAATAGTTATTCAATTTCAGTTAATACTTTAATTTGCGCTCCGGAGATGCTGTACGGGCCCATTAACACCCCAGGTCCACAGCTCACATTAACTGTATTCATCAACCGAGGTATAACACAAAACGTCACTAGGGAGAAGAAACAGAGCTCAGAATGGAGTTTGAAACCCAACAGGCCATATTTATGGCAATTAAATGAATCAATTACTTCCACGTATCAAAGAGATCAATGACATCAGGGACTTCAATTAACGTTTGGTGTTAATAATAGGGTTAACCTGTTAATGAAGCATTATTTAATATAAACATACACACCCCAAAACTCAATGGATTTTTTATTAACGTATAACAGATTAGTTGACACTAAAATGGCGACCTCAAAACCCAGCTAAGCGCCAACTGAAATGCTTTAAGCGCCTGCCACCGGAGAATGAGTTTTGCGCTCAATAGTGAATTGAATACAAAACGCTCAGGAGCGGCGAGAACGAGCGGGAAAGGAAATTTCCCTGCACGAAAAATTCATTTTATGCACCGAGCGGAGATACAAGAACCGAGACAGCCGCTATTTTTCTCGCCAGGATTTTACGTTTTTATTTCCGTAGCGATGTTCCTTTGTGTTGAGGCGTCAAATTAACTTAACCCTGATAAGTTTGGGTTTTATTCTCTTCCCATTTAGATGGTCAATGGTGCACGAAACTATTTATGCACGGTAAATGTACATTTATGAGTTTAAAAAACATAAAACTAATTTGACTCGTCTTCGTGTGCTAAAATCACCCCCAAATAATAGGTGTTACATACAGCTACAGACTGCAAAATTTATAGACAATTTAAATTCCCACAATTCACAGAACTTCAATCAGTTGATGAAAAAAATAGTGAATTTCACATAAAACTTTCTGATTGAACTAATAAAAATATTAATTTCCCACCGTGATTGTCTGTTTCTTATCGCTTCATTGTTCTAAGTGCTAGAGAGAGTCGTAGTCGTTTTGGAATAAAATAAGCAAGACAGTTGCTGTACTATATGAACTCCAAATCTCCTATACATATAAACGATGTTCCGAAAATCTTCTCCAAATGAGGCTGTCTATACTATTCAAATGTTGGTTATTTTATGAACATTGAACAAATCAGAGCCAAAGGATGAAATCCGAGTAGTAAGCGTCGGCGTTATGGGTTCCTAAAAATCATCAGAATAACTACCAGGTTTACGAAAAAGAACGTAATTTGAATAATTCACACATGAGCCTCGCACTGAGTAAAAATGAGCGCACTTTCGCCGGTCCGGCTGTTCGATTCAAGGGGGCGGATCTCTCGAAGGAAAAGAAGATAAGGCTCATTATGTCGGACCTAACTGAGCGGCCAAATAACAATACAGATATCGACGGGGAGGAGGGGGAGGAACCGGAGGATCCAATTTCCAGTGTTATTCCGGTCATGGAGGGTGGCCCGGAGGGGAGTAGTTTAATTCAATAGGGGCGGATTTTGTGAGAGGACCCCGGGGCTACAGTTGAGCCCAACCGTGGCACACACTTTTGGAAGAGATCCAGTCAGACTAATTCAAGGTGGCATTGACCCGCTCTGCTCTTAACCCTCCAGGATTATACCCACTAAATTATATACCCCAACCCTCTGTCCGAGAGCGCGTTTTCCATTTTATATATATGTATATATATATATATATATATATATATATATATATATATATATATACAAAAAGATAAATGACTGAATTCCTTCACCACGGATGGAAAAACCTTACGTTTTCAAAACGTACACATACAGTCACAGTAAAGTACAGTCACTTCATACATGTATTTCACTGCATAAAGCGTAGATATCCCACCGACAATTCCAACACACGTCAGCCTGAACTCAGCAGGCCGTCTCGAGGAACGCAATTACTTTTTGAAGCGGGGCAAGTTTAATACTGGGCGCGCTTAATACACAGTTTTTAATAAAATACACCGTCGCATATCCGAGAGTCAATAATGAGTGGGCCTGCAGCGTGTTGAGCAGTATTAAATGCTTTGTGCAAATACTTGTCGAGGGAGAGACAGACGAAAAGGCGGCCCGGCCTCTTTCCGAGTTGAATTTAGGAAAACGGCAAGGATTAATATCGTTTTGTTACTCGGAGTCATAAAGTCCTGTCACTATCATAGAATGAATATAATAGTGAACACAAAATCACGAAACTAAATATACGATGCGATATTATCCCGTTTATGTACATCCGCCATTTCAATATCGAGTTCGCTGTGGCTCAGATTGCGGGGTACAATAAAAATAAAATGCTAATTATGCAAAATTTCTCTAATCATCCATGCATTTATTTGTCTACATGTAACGATGAAAATTAAGGATAGCTTTGTTGTGATTAAATTAATGAAGATAATAAAAATAATTTGTATCCTATTCATAAGATGAAAATCATTAACTTAAATCATAACGTTATCATGATGTAAAAGGTGTTGTCAAAATCTTAAAGACAATAACGTTGGACGATCACCAGAATATCTTAATTCATCTCAAAATTATTTTTCCTCTGTAATTAAATCCGAAAAGATTATTGTGGAAGAATTCATTGTGTGCTCGCAGTTTCTAAATATTGAATTGTGATGGTTTACGCATACTTTACGTAGCAGCCTCTTTCATAAAAAATCTTCAGGTAAAAGTACGATGATGTAAATCACTTCCCGGTAAACTCGGCATACGTGCGGGCGCGCTCCTATATATATTAACCGATAGAAAATCCGGGCCCCAATAAAGGTTCGGGGTACGGGGTTTCAATTTTCATGCAATCAGTTATACATTTCAGTGAACAATAGCGTGGATAGTGTAGAGAAAGGTACAGGGGAGGGGAAGGGCTAGACCCCCAGCGGTGGCCTGTTTCATATTTATGAAAGGGTAAGGAGCGATGCGGTGCCCACCGGAATTGGACCAAATAGGGCAGAACAGCTTCCCCTTCTGAGCTGCTGTTGAGCTCGGCCCAAGGGCCACTCTGTCCTCCCCCGAGGCAAGGTTTTAGCATATTCCAGATCCTTCCTTCGGCACTCTGTAATTGGCTACAGGTAACGGCTGTAATAGACTCCTTTCATAATATAAGGAGGTTCGCTGAATTTCCCTCCACGAGCGAATCATTATTTCCTAAGAGTTTACAGTTTAAATCACTGCAAATTTCCCTAAGGGAAACAAAATTGTAGTTGATCGATTTATAAATGTCTGTCATTCATGTTAAATATGATGAAGGTTTTGCGAGACATTTTCAAATGAACTGAGACACTGTAATACTAGCGTATTTTACTTGATCCAGGGGAAAATATTGAAAATCTGATTAACAAAAAGTAGTTGGTTAAAATGTGAGAGCCGCCGGAGTAAACCGTGTGACGTTGGCAGTAAACGGGCGGGGTCAGCATTTGATATTAAGGGGTAAACGTACGTGACTGAAAATATGGGTATTGCTCTCTGTCTCCCCCCTCCCCACACAGGACATCATTTTGGAACACTTCTCTCGGATTCAAACCAATCGGACACTTTCATTAACATCTTTTTATGAACATATATTTTGGATTTCGTGAACAAAATACACTCGTGAACATAATAGAATTTTCTTACACACTTTCAGAAACCTGCTTCCCAAGTGCAGTAAACGGTAGCGGATGTTTGGTGGTACAAAAGTTAAAGAGGTATAATAACAAACTTTAAAAAACATTGACAACAATTAAATCTAGCGAAGAAGTTATTTGGACTTATGTAGGGAAAATTATCTTGAGGAAATAAAACCGAAAAATTGTTAAACTGAAACCGCATCGTCGGTTAGAAAAACAATAGTAGAACCAAAGGAATTTTACCTCGAGGTTTGATTTGAATTCCAGTTTATTGTAAACTCCCCCGCCAACGACCGACTCTTCTTTTAACCCATAAACATCCGGCTTAGGCGGTTAACCCGATTGGGTGAGAACAACAACCAATTGCATTCCGGCGAGTGGAGAAGGGTTGGAGAGGGTGGTCGTTAGCCGCTCAGAATCACTTCAAAGCCGTCAGAGCGGCAAAGTTTTACAACGGATTCCGAACCAAGAGTGTTCACCGGCTCGGAAACCCTGGAACGAACCAACCCCACCCCCTTCCAGCCGCCCACACCAAGCGGGATCGAATCCGTGAATGTTTATTTCATTCCTTAGAGAAGAATACAAACGATCCCCCCCCCTCCAAGTCAATGTTTCAAAGATACATCGAAATTAGAAACATTTTTGCATAAATAACCGGCACAACTCACGTTTTAACGTAAAAAAGTATGAAATTTCTTGTGTTCTATGAACCAGGCTCGCCACCACAATAAGCATAGCGGAACCTTTTTCTAATTTGTTGCCAACAGGCCCATTCCGGGGATAAATAATAGGTTACACAGAGAATATATAGTAATTTTTGTACAATTTTGATCCTCATAATATTTGCAGACCTACACAGAATGTTTACAAACTGTTTACTTGTCGAGCAGCAAGTTGAGTACGCGTTTCGCGTGACCGTATTTAGAAACGAAACATCACTGAAATAGTTTTTCCACTTCATTTTCTTAAATTAAGAATTTAATTTCCGTTGATTATGTAACGCTGAACGCAAGAGGTACAGCGTCCTCTGAATGAAATTTAAATGAAAAAACTGTTTAGAGGGAGCGCACCAAAAATATATTCCTATTCTCTGTCCCGGACAAGCGCCTGTGTCTAATATCGTGGGATGAAAGGGCCTCGGGTCAGAGCTCTCGCTTTTAAGGACACTGAGTCACCGGCCGGTGGCATAAATCGGCGCGGTTTTGGCGGCGGCCTCTAATACATAGCGTATAACCATACTGCGTTGGAGCCGGAGATGGGGGGGGGGGGCTGAGTGGTAGGGACCGTATAAAAAAGTACAACGTCCGGGCATTGTTCTCCCCTGGACTAGGGCAGGGGGGCTGGAAGAGACCCTCGATATGTATGATAAATTGAATTATCCGGCAACGTTTATGGGGCCCCGCTAGGGCCCTTCCCGCCCTTATTGCCGTCGACCCCGAACCGATAAAACTAACCTCTGACCCGACGGCCCACTCGACCCCATTCTCCAACCGGATGAATCCAAAATTGTATACACAATCCCGAAATATAAGTTCATTAACACGTTTATTTAATTAAGAATTTAAATCCATATCAATGTGCGTTTTCCCAAAATATCAAAATAGGTTGTACGGTATATCTCCAGTGTTTTATGCAACCGCAGCGCGCTCGAAGCTATAATAAAATTCTTAAAATAGCGGCATATAATTTTTTAATGACAGTGTTTTCTCGTCAAAAGTTTAACTATCCCTTCATTTGGAAAGAGTTGGACACGCTTTGTGTTCCGCGCATTTTATACAATAGCCAATAAAAATGAAGTAAAAGTGGAGATGTATCGTTCTGATTAATTTTCATTTGATTCTGGGCGTTTTTAGTTCCTTCCACGAGGGTTATTTAACTTCTCACTGCCCGGAAACGCTACAATTGCAGTAAAACTCCCATTCGTCGTCTTGTTTAAGCGCGCCCCGAAGAAATTAACGCTGATCACGATGAAAGTTGGGCCAAGAGTACCGCAATTCATTGAACGCGTTTTATTCATTTGGGACCGCGTCGTAAAAAGGAACAATGAAAACGAACGGCCCGACCACCTGGTTGGATTAACACTGACACTTGCGGCCCCGACTTTACAACCGCGGGGTCATTTACCTTACACATCACCCCAGCTCATATGTGAATCGCAACGGATGATTGCAATTCATTTCAAACGCATTAGACGATACTTAAATTCCGCCCGTACATAATGATCCCACCACGGCATATAATCGGTCGATAACATATACCCCCTATACGGATAAAATACCTATTTATTATAATCATTGAACATATTTAGCAGGATTACTGCAATAAAGATGGCTAGAACTGGATATGGGCTTCCTGTCCACTCTAATAATTCTCAAGGATAGTACCGAGTATAGTTGTACATTTTTGAATGTTTGAACGAATCGAAACTAAACGAAATCGTGAAAAATTCTTCACCGCAAATGGGTTTTGCCCCCCCAACATCTCACGTGATAATTTCCGGTACGGTGCCCCAGGAGGGATAAAGGGCAGGGGATAGAATTTTGAAAAATGTGGGAAACGTCCGGTGTCCGGCTCTGGCAGGGGCCCGGGAAAGACTAAAAGCGGTAAATCCGTTTGAAGTGCAGGAGACAAGTGGTAGGCGGGGGATATGGCCAGGTCCAGCCCTCGATTTATGTTGTGGGAACATCACTCGGAGCATGCCGCCCCGCCATTCAACTGGTTGCCTCCCAACCTATATTTAATCCGAATCAATTTTATCAGAGTATAAATTCTGCCCACATTCCCAGACAAATCTAGTGCAAATTTCATTAGTCACTGTATTTTACTTAATCGCGTGACGATTTCAGTCTACGGAAAACATAACAATTGTAAATGTCCTCTATTACTATAAATATTGTCAGCTCAGGATGCTAACAGTTTAGTTCAGCACTTACAACAAATTAATTCCCTGAGACTTCTTAAAATTAGGATAAAGATATTTCCCATAAATTCCATAACTTAACATAAATTCCAATTAGCCATTCATCAGATATGATTCATCGGAGTGGATTAGTGAAATTTTATTGGTGAAATTAGATTTTTTAGGTTTACTATATTTAACCTGTAAAGATATGATCGCAAAATTGGTTTGATTGAAAATAAATCGGGAAATACGGAACCGTTGGGCTCGAAATAATGTAATGCGACAGAAATATTCCAAGTATATATCCAATTGGTATTTCCTTGCAAGAAGCTCCGTACTGAATATTGTACAATCTATAAACGTTTTATCGTCCTTCGCCCTTACTATACGGGGATTGCCCTTTCGAACCGCCACGTAGGGAAAATACATATTTCAAAGGAATTCACGGCCAAGTGCAAAATGCATTTGGCAGGCGTATCGCGTGAAATACGTCCGCCCATTCACACAAAAGGTACACACGCAAAAGGAAATATTTATTCCTAGGTATCCGGCCTTGTAAACGACTATTGGGACTGTAATGTCATGGTTGGAGTGATATCATCATCAATTATTGAAACAGAGTAGTTTTGTTTATTACTATTTGGCAAGTAATTAGATTTTTGTAGAGCAATTAGATAACCAGTTATGGACAAAAGGACACACGTTCGTAAGGACCTAGAAGATTTATTAACCTAATGCCGATTCTAGTAAATAAAACATATTGTGGCTTTCAGTTACTGCTGAAAAGATGGTCCTACGGATAGTAAGTTCTTTTAAAAGAGTCCTAATAATCATACTATATCGAGGAATAATGAAAATTCCCTACGGGGTAGCGTAGAAAATCGTTATAGTCATATTATGGCATACTATTACACGAGGGCAAGGTGAGCCTGTCGAAACTGGATCGTTCAACTGTTGTTCTGAAACTTGATTAAACCTGTCCAACCTCGACCATTAGCTTAATGAATCTATTCGGCCTGATCAAATTGCAGGTTAACTTATCGAATACACCAGATATTTAATACACTAATAATAAAGTTTTTTGTGTTGAATGTATTGAATTCACTATTTGTTCTCTGACACTGTGAACTTCATATACGTTATTTTAAGTTAATAATACCGTGATTATCCAAATCGTAATATTCAAAAATTCATGGCTCTGTTGAGTACACCTGAGGTTATAAAGATGCGGTTTTATTTCTTATTTTATTTTATACAATTTATTATTAAATCGCCTGTACGGTTTCTGTATTTTGGGCAATATGTGAGCACTTGCACAACTTAGCTCCACGTCCACACCGGACGTGGTATCCGATATCACGGATTTTCAGGTGTACGAGACGATTCGGTCGAAACTCTGAGACGCGATCAGGGGGCCGATGGCCATTAGGATAATGAATCAATTTAGACCGCATCAAGTTGGCACTGCACTTCTCCGACCCGGAGACAGAGCGAGATAGGGTTCGTTGGGCTATTGGGGTGAGAAGAGAGAGAGAGAGAGAGAGAGAGAGGAGGAGAGAGAGAGAGAGAGAGAGAGAGAGAGAGAGAGAGAGAGAGAGAGAGAGAGAGAGAGAGAGAGAGAGAGTGAGGAGAATGGGGAGAGTTGGAGGGATGAGAAGGAGAGTCGTGATGCGGCCAAACTACCCCTATTAGGGGAACTATGGGGGAGCACTTACAAGATAATATTAGACGAGGCCGGCCAGATTGATTCCAAGTTTGGAGCATCCGCGTTACTCTGGAGTAGGCCCAACTTTTAATTAAACCTTTACATAATCCATATTCGGTTCATTTATAAAATTTGATTCAAACGAACCACCGCGAATGAGACCGGAAGTCGAATGTCGATAGCCATTTTTAGAATGATGAAATATGAAGTTCATCAATAGTTTTTCCTTCACGGAAGCCTTATTATGGAAGTGGAAGTGCAGTACATTGGCAGTTGTACTTGGTGTACGCTAAACATTTGTTAATAATAACAATTAACAAGCAATAATTAAATCGTAGTTTAAAAATAAAATAATGAATCATTCACACTAAACCTAAACGCTAGTTCAAATCATTTACAGTTATTTCAAATTGTATTTATGAAGGTACGTCAAGTAAGATCTAAAAAACACCTACTACTCGAGCACTCTGAATTATTTACCCACCTTGATCATGGTGTTTAATTTAAAATTAGATAAAATAATACTGTCGGAGAAATAAACGAACCGCAATATAACACTTTTAGATTCCAGTATTTTAAGGATTCATTATTCCGTATGGAAAAGGAACAAAACGAATCCGCCTTTGTATTTAATATAGCGCCATATTACACCCTGGGATTACGACACCGTGATAAAAGCTCTGAAAACCATTATTTTGCTCTACGATAATAATCCTCCATTCTTACAGCGAGGATTTAAGGGTTTCCTTCCCGTTTTTAATAATATTGAAATTTTTCAATTATGGTTTAATGTAAAACACGAATAACATTAAAAGATTTACCGGGAGGAAGCTCTAAATTAAATTAATTATGAACGATTTCGTTCTTATTCGTTACAGTACGAAAACTTTCATTTTACCAATATTTAGTATTAAAAATATAATTTTTCTGTTCCATCACAATCTTTTATATGCTTTAATAATGCAATTATAATTGCTTAGGAGTTATATTACCGAATAAATGATATATAAACAGAATAAGACGCTTAATCAAATCCCTACTCATCGACAAAGAATGACATTACCGAGCACGTTAGTAACTATAAAAGCTAGGTGTATACAGGATGCCAACAAGCGAACACTATGTCAGAATGCCTCATCACGCTACTGAAAAAAAGAGCTACTGAAGATGGCGAGTAGCGAAAGAGAGGATCGAGAATACTACGATATTCGAAACGAAATACCGTTCATTGAACCATACAGTGTCCATAGAAATTGAATACTGGCATCGCGGCGTTAAGGACATGGCAAGCATTTAGTCGGGCGGAGACAACGCTTTGTGTTTCGAAGTAAGAAAGTTCGGGAGACGAGTAATGGATGTTGCCCCGTTCATTGGGCTGGAGGGAGGAGGTATAATGAGGCGGTTACAATGCGTTTAGCGCGACCCAGCGGCCGGTGTTTGCAGCTTAACTCCGATCTTGATACCGCATCCCTCCCCAATTAGTACCTTTCACAAGCTAATGCATTTCCTCCGCCGTCTCCACTCCCGGCTCCGCTTCCTTCTACAGAGACCGATTCCAATTTGCCTTGCTAAACAAGCAAAGGAGAGCGGTAGCGAGACGGAGCTGGGACCACTGGAGGGGAGAGTAAGCGCCTGGAGGGCTTCCAGTTCCAGCGCTCGCTCCGCGCGGATGGGAACGCTTTATTTACCTTCAATTTTTTGGTTTGTAATAAATGAAACAAGAGTGGATATTTCTAGCTCGATGTTCTGGTTAGTATTCATCCCATTCTCAGTTGAAAATGTAGTTGAATTTCCGAGGAGGGACGAGCAACGCTACGATTAAAGACAGAAAAAGGGTGTAATTTGGGTCCGCCCTGAATCAAAATGCAATTATTGGAAAACCGTGCCAGGGTTGGATTCCGAAATGAAGGCCTCCCCCTTTACGCAGAGATAATTTAATAGTCACCAGAAAACCGTGAAAACCACTACCATAATTTCCTCCACTTTTCAATACGACTGACATTCATAAATAGTAGAAAAACCTTTTCACTTCAATATTTAGCTATTGTTAGTAAGGAGTTTTCCAGGATAGAATTATCCGGGAGGCCACCGTGATTCATAAATATAGAAACCATCGTTCATATACAGGCTATCAACTTACAGTTGGCTACGCAACTGCAATATTTATTAACACCATTTCGCTATACGGTAAAGCCCTTTACTTGGACAGATATTGCATTACCGGAAGCACAGGAGGAGCGATTCGGAGTGATCGGAGCAGGTTTAGGTGGAAAGGTGACCTCAAATCGAATCTTGGTGGGGGGAGTGGGAGGGGAGCGATGAGCGATTGTCGTGGAGGCCGGCGCTTGTCCCTCGGCCATTCGGCGTTAAATTATACCGGTACGTGACCCGGGGGCGTAAGCGCCTCCCGGTCAAGAGAAGCGGCTATATGTGTCGGCAATATACAAGATATATGGGAGAGGCCGCAGAAAGGGAGAGAGCCAGACTGATGGAAAACGGGAAACGGAGGGAATTTGAGCTCGGTGCCCGAGGGGGAACTTTTATGAGCTTAACAAAGGGGGAAGAAAAGAGATTTCCTATTAATAATGTAATAACCTGCGATAAAATTCTCAAATTGTCGCTCCTTGTATTAATAATTAATACTCAGCGACCTCCCATAGAACGTACAGAATTAAAATAAAAAATGATTACTTAGACACTTTTTTAGTAGTATTTGGACCTACTAGAGTTGATAGAAATTTCAATGACTACTAAGGCATATGTGTGCCTTACAATATGTATTGTCTTACGTTATTAAACTACAATGAATAACATATAATGACCCAGTTAAATTTGTGGGTTCTGACCCGCGTGCGGCCCACGAACTATAACCCGGCGAGGGATATCTCGCTAATCCCGATGGGGTTTGAGCTTTGAAGCGGGAGTGGGGGCGAGAGGTAGGCTCGAGTGCGGGTGGCTGGCACACTATAGGAGCGGCTGCACCGCCTGAATGCCATCAATTGAGACCCAATCAAGAGCCATTTGAATATCAAGGAGCTCAGCGCGCGACCCCACGCTACTTACACTGCGCCCGACCCCGGACCCCGATGCACCGCCAGACGTGTAATCCTTAATTGCAATCTCAGACACGGAAAGGGAATTAATTACCGATCAATGAGGCGACGACAGGGGGAGGGGGGAGAGACGCCATTAAACACATCGGTGTCTGTCAATACATCCGCCAGCACTTACTGCTGATCCCTCAAGAGCTTGGACTTTCTCATGGTTCCAAATGGGGAACTATTTGTAATCACAACCCCTTAATTACCTAACCAATTTTTAGTATGTATACCATGTCCATATATAAGAGTAGCTTTTAAACGATATACTATATAATTTTTGTCTGGCACTATTAAAAATTTAAGACGTCCTTTCACAGCTCACCTTGTAAAGTTGGTTAACATTGTATATCATACATATTATGAAATAAATATGAGTAATTATAGTTCCCGACTTATTTTAATTTTACACTTCCGGAAATACTCCGCATGACTAAAACTTTTCTATATTATATTCAGCACTAGCTAAAAGTTTTTATAAATAAGAGGCCGACCCCTCGACACACACTTATTATTAATATAAAACTTGTTTGAGTCCTGAAAGGCTGCGATATTAATTTTGGTCAAAGATGTTACTCTCGGGCTTTAGCTCCGGGCCGTAATTATTCGTCAGTTTTCCTTTTTTTTTCTATATACAGAATTTAATCTCCCCCGCCGGACGAGATAGCAATAAGTCACCGTCGGGAGGGGAGGAAGGTGGCAGGCAATTAATTCTGATTATTAGGCCTAGACAAGAAGGCCCGTCAGACGGCATTACATCTCCATTATGTTTCGGTTCGCTTCGGCCGTGGCACGGGGGCTCGCTCGCAAAAACAATAGCGGACGAGCCCATCCTCCGTCCAATTTGGAGCCGCGTTAATTTTTTATCGTCAAACATAATAAATAGGAAGGGCCGATGAATCGTCGTCATGATTTAGGGGTTTAACAATTATGAAGTTCGGGGGATGTTTTTTTAATCTCGACCCTGAACTGTATCAGAACAATTGTATTCTATAAATTGTGGTAACCCTTAACATGTGTACAGTAGGTTTCGTGTGTGTCTGTCTCCTCTCGCTGGTTTGGTCTTTTGATAGACCGGTTTCGGCTGCTCGCCATCTTCAGTAGCGGTGTTAGTCACTTTTGGCACTTTGGATGTTTTTCGGGCATCACTGCGCTGTCGCTTTCGGTGAAAAATTAAAGAAAATAATAAATACTGTGGCCAAAATGGACTGGGGAGGTCCCGGTTGAACATCGTTACAGGTCGAACGGCGCTGATGCACGCCACGCCAAACGGGCCAATAGTGCGGGCTAGTATAACCGAGGCGCCGTATTACATTAAAATTCAATACGCATTATACGCAGGCAAACACCACAGTACAAGTGACAGTGACGGTGCAGTGAGGATGCCCGAAAAACATCCAAAGTGCCAACAGTGAGTAACACCGCTACTGAAGATGGCGAGCGGCCGAAATCGGTCTAGCAAAAGACCAAACCAGCGAGAGTAAACACATTTAACATGTGTACCGTAGGTTTCGTGTGTCTGTCTCCTCGCTGGATTGGTCTTTTGATAGACCAGTTTGATAGAGCAGTCGAAACCGGTCTATCAAAAGACCAAACCGGCGAGAGGAGACAGGAACACGCGAAATCTACGGCATTCTAACCCCTCGCAGACCACAAAACAGGTATGTTAAACTTAACACGTGTATTATTCAGTCTTAACTTATTTCCTATGTGAACAAATAGACGTGACTGTTTACGTAATAATAATAATACAGTTGCAGCCTATATTACATATGCATACCCGGATTCAAATGGTAGGCTAAAGACCTGCAATGGACGACTGGGACCCGAAAACTTCCGTGCACTCGAAACTAGGCCGGTCAAAATTCACGGAAGTGCGTGCGTCGAACGGAAGTTTATTATGGGCAGGCGATGATAAATACATAACGAGGAGTGGGCCCGTTGTAATTGGGCGCCCATTGTTCGGACCTCGACCGCTCAACCATTGTGAACACCGCAATTTAATTTAGGCATCGTCAAATGGGCCCTAACGCAAAACGCGGAGCCAGAAACAACAAATTCAAAAAAGAATTTATTCGACCCCTCGTTATTAATGGGGACACGTTATCCATGAATTATGTCTATAATAAAGATCATGGAGTGTGCAGTTGCTTTGGTAGAATAAATGTACAGCAATAATATATATAGAAATTTGAAATGGTAACCCATGAAGTAGTAGTTCATGGAACACCAAATTTTTTTTAAATAATAAAATTAACATCTTTTATATATTCAATAACTATGCTATATATGAGAGCATATCGTGGGACGAAATTCCTCATGTTTATTGCTGACGTTACTATCGTAACGATTAAATAAATGCAAGAAATTATGACTAAATTAGCTGATAATGGGAAAGTTACCAATGGTTAACCCCTGTCAAAACCTGACTCGGTTAGATCTCCAGAATACTTCTGATGAACAGAATAAGCAATGGAAATGAGAATGAGTGTGCGTTTGGGAAAGAGCGCTAGTGGGCCCGTGGAGCACTTGTTGCACGCGGCTCTCTCAAAAGCCAACTTATACAGGGAGAAGGCCTCACCACCCAAAAGTCCGCCCCAGTGACCCCTAAATCTTTCCCGATCTGGCGTTCAATCAAAACTTAGCCTATTAGGCCGCTTTTGGTGCCGCCATCAATCCGATTTAACCGCGAAATTAAGTTTTAAATATTAAAGCTCAAACTATAAGCCATTAAAGCCATTCTGGACAATCTAGCCATAAAAAATACAGAGTCTTCGCTAGACAGAGACAAAAGAAAACAGAACTCAAAATACATTCTCATAATAGAAAGACATTGATCATTTTAAATTATTCAAAATAAATTCTACCGAGAAATACTGCAGAATAAAAATTTTGCAAATCAATATTCTCAATGCGAGTTTAAACTAATTAACTTCCAAGATGAACTAATTTTAATACTATTATTAATATCACAATATCACGATTTGGCATTCTAATCCCAAAATTAATAGCAATTGGTTTTAAAAGGTATTGAATTAAATATTGCCCATCGCATTAAATGACTAAGCATTCGAAAATGTCTATGCAGTTGTGTCGATACTAATCAGCACTCTAACTGATTAAATGAACAAATGAAGAAAGCTGGGCTATAAACAAACTTACAGTGAGAGAGCTAAAACAAGTTGAGAGCGCAATAAGGCAACGGATCTCAGTTAAATCGGCTGAATTTTAGAGCACAATGCCTCTGTATTTCCTTCCACCCCTTATAGACTCCTCCGCCTGTCTTATTGTAGGGACATTAACTTAACTATTGTGCAGCACGAGTTTAAATACTTAATCGGATTATTATTCTATCCCCTTTTAAAAGAGTTAAGACTGCGACTGAAATTATAAGCTCGGCGACCTATTAAATTTTCAGATCAAAGTTAACCAATTAAGGCAGTATAATTAGTACGAACTCTGCAAAAATATAATTACAACTTTATCCATCCAAGGATTACAATTTTTATCGAACACAAAATCTAATGAAGACGTAGATTCACAAACAAATTAAAAAAAGAAAAACTGTATCGCCTATATTAAAAATGTTTTCATTATTCCTCAAATGAATAAATTCCAATAAATTTGTGCATAATGAATTGTAGATGCAAAATGTCGCTATTTATGCAAATGAGAACTGATTTAATCTATCTAAAGAAAAGTTTAATTCTGCCTTTTTTTAAAAAATAGTTTATTCTATTTAATTTTAACGAGTTATTTGGCATTTATGTGGCCAATGACTTCTTGATATTATAAAATTTGTTCAAGAAGCCGGCCGACAGAGTAAGCGGAAAGTGGAGGGGACAATATTTGAGGCCGGAAACGTCGGAGCGTTCAGAAACGGGATTAATCCAATATTAGTAGTGGTAGGGGGTCGGGCTACTTAAGAGGTTGGAAGTGCGGCTGGGTCGGCCGAGCGCTTAAGACAAAAGCTTGCCGGCAACGCTGGTCGCCACTGGCTGAGGTCTCCGGCCTCATTTGCATATCTAATATGTACGGGATTTGCCCCCGGGCCCACATTGAGCGGGCGCTGCTAACTGTCTCCCCATAGGGTGTAGGGGCGCTAAGTCCAAACGAAGCCCCGACAAATTAGGGTTAGTCAGAAAAATATTTTCCGCATTTTTTTTCTATGCCTGCTCGGCAGAGAAATTCCGAGTCCACCCTTTCGAGTTGATTATTAGAATCAAACCGCCTATATAAAGTTTTCTTCGTCTTATTTTATTTCGTTACGAAATGCTTTTTATAATATTATCATGGAATTAAGGTGGTGAAATAAAGTACTTGAAATATGAAAATTTTTGGAAACTGTCAGTAATGCTTAGGACAGTATATAAACGTGTTATATACGGCATACTCTGGTTGTCTTCCTAGATACAGGTTGATATTCGACCCAGAATACTGAACGCTAAACACAATTCCTAGGACCGGGAGGCCGGCAATAAAATATTTAGTGATTCTTTTCTAAAGGAATGACAGTTTTATTACAGGTGCTTCTTCCTCAAGTCCATAAACTTCGGTCGCTTTATTGTTGTACGTACTCTCGGGGGGTATTGGATAACGGCGTAGGCGTAAAACGGTGCCAACGAGGTCGGGAGGTTGAAAATTATTCGAGCCGAGACGGCGGGCCCCTTTCCCGGGGCCCGGAGCTTTCCGGCGGGCCCCTTCCGCCTTTACGGTGTTGCGTGCACGGCCGTAACCGGTGCTTTTTGAAAAATGAGTGCCCGAGGAGGTGGGGGAAAGACATTACCCTGATATTAGTCTGTTTGCGAGGACAGGCACAATTCAAATAAAACACAGTTTGCCTTATCATGTAAATTGTAATGATTTCTATCAGGAGAAATAAAAAAACTATTGGAAAATAATACGGAATATTTTAGAAATACTACTAATATTTTATGGTACACCACGACGATGTTAGTGGGGGGAAATATACTGTCGTAAAGTAGGCGTTAATATATTACCATGTGATGGTATATTTTAAACTCTTTCCAACATAAGTGTAATATCAGTTGTCATAAAACGATGAATTTATTTATTTTAGAAACATTTTATAATTATTTAATATAAAATTTGTTCCAAAATTCTGATTCAATGATTTGAATTTGTTTAAAATGACTTCAAGTTCATATTTCAAATAATTAATATCCGGCCTAGATGGAGTATTCCTATACTGTTCAGGCTTCTCGGTGAGTACTGACCATTTTTGTAGGGGGGAGGCCAACTGTCATTCTCGCGAAACGTTACGACCGGGCGTAAAAACTTGAAACGCCTCTCGCAAATGAAAAAGTCGGGGGTACGTCGGTGCTACGCTCGACCGCTAAAATCACAAGTGGCGCGATACATTGGCCCCTATTTATAGGCGCGATTAATTCTTGGCTCGAAAAACCGCAGTAAACCACAGGGGTTCGGGGGGGGGCGGTTCCACTTCGTATATTTCATTTCGCTGGAGGCCGCCGCGGGCGCAATTTAGGTCCGTGCACCGGCGCACCGGGATATTGGCCGGGCGTTGTCTGACGCGCTCTCTACACTTTTATTGCGCCCGTATAACAATTGACGCCCGATGAAGGGTTTTTTTCCTGTTTGGCGAATTGAGGACACTGCCCGGTAAAACGTATTTATTGCAGGCATTTGGAGTAAGTTGTGAACGGCCATCGGTCACTTATCGGAAACCATCTGCGGGATGGAGGGAAATATTATCCTAACATTTCTTCAGCCGAAACTTGTAATATCAAGCGAGTTGACGTTCTAGAGTAAAACTCGAAAGTCTAGTGGAAGCAGAAATCGCACGAATGACAAGGAGGTCTAGTTGAGTTCCAAATGAATAACATAAGTTAAGATACCTATTAAAGGTTCAGGGAAGGTATGGAATACCAACAACACTCACTGGCCGAAATGCGCACGTGAATTTCTAATATTACGAGGTACCATATGACCATTGGTCCGGAAAATAGTCATAAAATTTTTAGTGTTTCCTTCTTCGCCCCTTCGGAACGATTACATGCGCCACTGTCCCGTTGAATTAGTCCAGTCTTGAATTAGGTACATTCCCGTATCTACAAACTTGCCGTTGTTCAAAGTAAGGCGGTTGGCGACGCCGCAGGAGGGTGAGGGCTCGAACGGGGGCCGACACGGTTCCCAATTTGGCTAATTCAACGGCCTTTCGTTGCTCTCGCCCACTGGGTGGGGTCAATTGGTTCTGACCACAGGCCACAGGGAATGCTCAGTGCTAGGGAAATTACTTTTAGGCGAATATTTTCACTTTCCCTTTCAGAATTCATTATATAGTTTAATATTGTGTCCATATTATATGCAAGTCGAGAACAATTCGTGAACATATTGTTGAGTTCTACAGTGTTGTATTATGTTTTAGAATTAATAATTATTTGCAATTTTAACAGGCTTAATGTACAACTAAAATCATCGAGGCTCAAAAGAATTTATAACTCCAATGGATAACTAATGACTTCATCATTCTTGAATATGATATATGATCAATTTCTGACTCTTTGTATAACGGAAGCCCGCTCTATACCGACCGAAAACGGGAGGCCGTCCTCGGTTATAGCATACGGGGTAGCGGCGGTAGCCACCGGCCCTCCAATATAGTTTTATTGGCCGATAAAACCTTTAATGGTTCCCGGCCAGGATACCAGGGGCATAAGTTCTGATGAAAACTTCGGTTTACGATAAGAAGAATAACAAAAAACAACAACACAAGGGGCGGGCATAAATTGTATTTATCTGCCAGCGTCGAAACGGCTCTAGCGATGGGAGCAATTGTTCCCTGAGAGATGTTGGTACTTGAACGCACGAGGTCAGCTACGGTTAACGACAAACTAGAAGCGTAGCGAAATATATTTCAATAATTCCTCAAACGAATAAATCCCATTACACATAATCTCGAACCGAGGACTGATTATCATTAATAATTTAAATTTACCATTTCAAAAACTCCACGCAAAAGAAATTATTTTTTTTAACGACAAACATGCTGATAAGCCTACAAGTTAATTAACACTCCGGTGAATATAACTTAGATGACTTTGTAAATTGAATACGTTATTATTTCTTTTCTTTATTTTCACTAACATTTATGATTTGTTAGTATTAATACTTTATAATATAGGAAGTTGAATACTAGGGATATTTACCGAACGTGCCATGGGATACAATAAAATAATAAACGTCTCTATACCAAATACAAAATGAATCATGACTTACGGTTAGCATCCAGAAGAATATGTCAGCTGTCTTACCTGAAACAAAGAATGAATCATTTTAGTAAAGTGGGAAATTTTAGTATAAATGCACATATGATGAAAAAGGTCTTTATGTAAAGATCTATGTGGACACGCTTTCTTCATTCAAATACAACAAAAAACAAAATCAACATTGTCACTAATTGTTTTCAGTGATAAAATTGTTTCTATTTATTTTTAAATTATTGGAGATTTTTCGTTAACAATAAATCGCTAGTACAGGTCGCGGAATTTATTTTATGAGGTGGCGACATTTCAGTTTTTAAGAATCTGAAAAACATATTTTATTTTTGATCTTTGATCGGCGCCTCGGGTTCCAACGACTGCTACTAAGGCTCTTTCAGCCGTCTGGCAATGTGCCTTTTAAGTGGTGAAATCCCGTCACGGGTCACTGGGTCCAAATAGTCGGCGTCGGCGCAATTATTCCTCCGGTACCCTTTGTTGGTACTTCCCTAAAGGAGTTGGTACTGCCAATGGGGTTACACTCTTGCCACCCTGTTATTTCTGAAGGTAGCAACCTTTCCGCCACCTCCTCGGCCAACAGCCGATTAACTATATTCGGACGACAATATTCGCTTCTTCACGCCCAGACCAACATTCATTTATTTATTGGTAAAATAGATCCAAAATTCATAAATGTCGCCTTAATTAGTATTGCGTTTGAAGCAAGTTCGTTGAAATAACTTATGTAAATAGTACGTCATAAACAAAATAAGGTAATAAGGCAATTTTTTTGATAGTTAGGGTTTACTTCCAATTAATTAATTTCGTAAAATGGTATTCATTTTTTCGGATTTGCGTGTTTCCTACTTTTACTGTAAAATAAATTGTATATTATGCGCATATCGGTATAGCAAAAAAAATTGCAATTTAATATGAGTCTCAATAGATCTGAAATTCTCGTAACTTTCTGGAACACTAATGGTAGCCCTAACGAGTGAGAGGGAACCGACATTTGTAAAAGTGATGATATGCAGAAATCTCTTCAACTTCTCTTCACCTATTGCGGACTTGAATATTATAAATTCGCATAAATTTTAAGTTCACGGTGTGAATATTACATAAGCACTCGGGACCGTTGCCCGGTATGGCAATGCACGTGGCCCGTTATGGCAATTCACGTGGCCCGTTATGGTAATAAGAGAAGGAGGAAAAATATGCAATTTTCCAATAGCGGAGATAAATTCGTCGAACGACGCCAGTTTAAATTGAAAGTCTTATGCAGCCGTAAAGACTGGAATCCATCACTACGGAGGCTTCGGCCCTTCGCCCAAGCATTTTCTCTCGAGGCGACAAAGTCCTTACCGGTTTTTTTGTTTATCCTTAGCGGCAACAAAAACAAATTCCCGGTGCCGGGCTTTACGGCCGTTCCAAATGCAATAGAGAGGGAGCAATAAAAAAGTTTGTTCCCCCGTTAGCGTCGGCGGCGTTTCTCCGGCGGAACTGGGGGCTTCTTCCCGGCGGTAATTAATATCTCGCGCTCTGCCCATTTAACACGCTCCCGGGGCAAAGATAACCCCCCCGGGGCCGGGAATTATAATGTAAGGACTCAAGCGGCAGAGAGCGGGGGGCGGTATTGCGGAAAGCGGTTTAAAATCGCTTTTGTAGCTCCCCGTCCCTTTTCTGAAATTGAATGAAAAGAGTGCGCGATAAAAAAAAGAAAGAAAAAATGAAGAAGGAAGAAAAAGAAGAGAAGAGAGAGCTCCCAAAGAGCTCGTTCCGGTAATTGAAATAGTAATTAGAGAAGTTTGGCAGAACCTCGTTTGTAATATGAACAATTAAATTGGAAAGGGAAAAGTGGGCGAATTCCTTTTTCGGGAGTTCCGGACCGAATAATTGGGTGCCCGGAGCACAACGAAAGTTTCGAAGGAAACGCCAGGAGTTTCGGTTCCATATGCATGCCGCGTCCCCTCATGAATATTTCAGAGTGGCTCTCACACTCTCCGTCTGTGACTGAAGAAAAGGTATGGACGGGCTGGCTGGCGGTACTGTCACTGGTCCACAGGTGCGATCCGACACACCTTTTATAAACATCGAATTACTTTGACTGCTGGCAAGTTTTAAATTCCACCCTTTTATTCGGGGCGAATACTTTCGCACACCGAGCCCTTAAAAGGGAGTTACGTACACTGCCTCACGGGCGACAAAAAAAAGGCGAGGGGAATAAATGCTTATTTAAAATTAATATTGAAACGTGCCGCAGGATTGAAGGCAAATCACGTGTGTCATTAAGGGTGAGACCAACACATTACCTTAATGTCAAATTTCGATCTAACATAGGGTCCACCGAGAGAGAGGCACGGAATACTTTTAAATGTTTTATATTATACAACTGCTGCAATAAATTTATTATGTATTTTCATTCAAGAAATAATTGACATTCTCTTAATCACAACTACCCTTCAAGAATTTTGTTATTAAAAAGGACTTGTAGTATTATATGTTTGATAAAAATAAATTCGTACCAGAGAAAGGGATTCCTATGCTATACCTGCGATATAATCTTTGTCAAAATGGTATAGCGTTTCTATCTTCAGAAACTTAGTTCATAGGACAGCCGGATAGTTAACTTAATCTCTAAAACGCGTTAGTTCTGGACTGCGTAAACTAGGAAGTAAGTATCCCGGCAACGCAACTGCAGTCCTAAAGACATTGCACAATAATGGACAATACTTCCGAAAAAAACGTTTATTTATTTGGCGTTTTATACGCCTAGTAGCCACTACAGGTAGCTGTTGTGTACGTGATCGGCCTACAAGTTAGACGAATAACGAGATAATGTTTCCCGCTAATAGAAAACAGAATAGGGTCGAGAGCCCTTCAATGGGGAAATGCGAGTCGAGACAGAAGTCGTATGGAAATGTGCAGATGCAAACTCTCCCCCCGACGAGAGACGCCGGCTGAATACGAGAGAAATAGAATCCGGAAATTAAATAAATAAATATACATCGGACGTTCGGCAGGAGGGACGAAACAAAGAGTATAAAAAGGAGGTATCAATATTGTATACGGATGCATTATGCATGAACCTCTCTTGTCCTGGACAGCCTGGATGGAGTAAGAATCAAAAATACGCGATAGAGAAATGTGAAAGGCGGGAGGTGCCCTCAGTATCGTAAAAACGGGACGTACGGGGGATCGAACCGAATATTTGACCCGTGGGTCAAAAAATGCAGCGACGGGATGTAATTCAGTTTACTAATGATAAAACGGTTACTAGATAGATGGGACGGTAAAACCTAACGGCGTCCGTAATCGGGAGGAAAGATTCCCAGTGAAATGATGGAATCCGAAATGGAACGGCGGTAACGATCGGCGCTAGTCTAATGGGTTAAGAAGCCGATGCAATCCGACGATTGCGGCAATCCCGAGACCTGCATTTGGAACAGCGCCTCGGAGGGCGTTACTCGAAATTACGCGTCGAGAACTCGCTCCCTGCTGAGTCCCGGGGGAAGGGGCCCCCGTCATTGAAACAACAATGTTTCGATGCTAATTATATTTGATCTTATAACGACATCCTCACGTACAGCTATTATTGTGTGAGCGGGGAGGAGCTAATGAGGGGACCACACCAATTAGGTTATCGGCTCTCTCCAACGGTCATTCGCAGATCAGATCATTCAGCGATCCATGACCGATAACGGTCGGAAGTAAGTAGTGAGTACTACTTACCTTTTGAAATTAAATTTTTCGACAAATCTACATACTCGCCGACGTATAGAGAAGATTTTTTACGAGGGTGTCCCATATATCTTAATTTCAATGGCAAAAAAGATTTAAACTAAGAAGAAAATAGAAAAAGGGGAGATTATATACATTATATCCGTTATTTTTATAACGCATTAAATTGTTTCTAGTATTAATAGCATGCAAAATAATTCAGTCTAAAATCAAAATGTTCGCAATTAAATGATATATTCAATAAAATACATAACTAAAAAATGTCCGAGATGAGTACGGCGCTAATACTAAATACGCCAGCAGTAGTGTCATGCGAGTTCGGTATCAGCGCCGTATGATTAATCAACTAACCCGACAACGCTTATCCAATCGATTGCAGACCAATATTTTTTTCCCGTCATTTTCAGCCAGATGATCATTTTTCATTAATTCAATCAATATAATAGAGATGAATAGAAAAAGAATACTTATAATATAATGGTTATACTGCCAATATGTTTAAATATTGTGTCATTAATACGCTATTTTAGATTTCGTTCGCAGAGGGACAATGGGCGCGGGACGAGGACAAACGTGGCCCGACACCTGACCACGCGTTTGCCATGATTTGGCGCGGATCATAAAGCAAAATCGTGAAACTCGGTTTGGGAGCCACATAATCGGCAAATAAATCGGCCGCTATTTGTCTTTTGCGCTCGGATAATAAATTTCTTCACTCCCTCTCTCTCTCCCCTCTCTCTCTCTCTCTCTCTCTCTCTCTCTCTGCGGCACAATGTCCCGCTCTAATAACTGTTATTTATATACTCTCCCTCCTACCCTCAACCACCCCGCCCCCCGCCACTATTCCCGGGTCTCAGTGCTGATAGGTCGCTCTGTAACGGCCCCCCCTCCCCGTGTAGTGACCGCGACCTGTACATATATCAAACACGAGAAGAGGTCAGCCGTCTTATTACCAGTATTTATGGGCTCCTGCGGCCTCCTTTAGTCGGATATCCATCCCTACCGCCAGATTCCGCAGGACGAACGTCCTGAGAGAGATTCCTTTCCGTATCTTCATTGCGAATTTTTCAAAAATCTGTCCGAGGTATTAAATCATTAAATTCTTATTTTTAATGTAGAATATAATCGCAGAAATTCACTAATGGTATATATTTGTAACACTGTACGTAAGGATTTTTAAAATTCTAAAATTTTTCATTATGTTGATGTTATTTAAAAAAACTATCGATGAATTCAAATTTAAATTTCACTGAAAGCCTGGGACTCGCCCCATAATATTTTTTTTTATCGGGAAGTAGACTTCAGTAAGAACCTGTAATGCGGATTCTAAAATTATTTTTATATCCAGAGGCAAGCGCTGATTTACCGTTTCCGAGGGAAGATTCGCTGACCTAATCACTCCAAGGGGTATGAGGGCTGTACGCGCAAATTAACGGTGCCTTCGGTAAAGGGAACGGGGGGAGGGGAGGTGGATCGAATCGATATGGCATTATTCGCTGTGAACAAACGAGCGGGCGAGCAAAAACCCGGCCCTGAAGTCGGACGGGATCGGAACAGCCCGCTCAACGATGATGGATTTTCGAACAGATAGGTTCCCCGCCCCCCCCCCCGCAGTCAGGTAGCGAATTTTAACGCCAAAGGTGCCGGGAATAGGGGTGAGAGAGAACGCGGTGATTTAGTGCTAAAAAACCAATTGAATGTCTAAGCCCGATAACGAAGGGTGTTTTCAACAGCAGGCTCGCACAATCGGACACCGCTCCAGTTACTTACTTTTAACGAATCTAAATGCACTGGACTCACGTCCATTGAATTTACTAACAATCGTTTTTCTTCCCGTATTTCATAGTACAACCGTACATGTATAAGAATCGTAAAAAGAAAGAAAATTAAACCGAAACATGTTAGATACCGGTATTTAAAGATGTGAATACTAAGTTTTACAAGAGGGTACTATTTACATATCAACATGAAATATTTTATATTTTATATATTAACATTGAAATTGATTTTTGTCTTACATTCTGCCGAAAATAAATGAACATAGTTATTAATAGTATAATTATTAACACTTCGATAATTTACGTTCAGGCTGAAATATGAACCCTCCGATATGGAAAATGAGCCGCATCGGCCAATTAATAAATTCAGGCATTGTCAGCAGTTATTCATGTAATACAGTAGTTAATTAATTATAATTGAGCTCAATTTTCCAGCGGTTACATACGGATTTTCCACTGTCTAATAGAGTGGGGGAGTTTCTTTGAAAGCTATACACAGTATTTTCATTCGAATTAACAATCCTTTTGTATTTAAAGTGTAACTTTGTGACAAATGGTAGGATACATTTCCAGCAATTTGTCCTCACGAATTCACACGCATCGGCGATTATTCCTCATTGAAAATACTCTGCCCATTGAAAATGTTATCGATAGATTTCTTTGAATCCGTAAAAAGGGAAGTTATTCCGGCAAAATACGCATTCAGCGAATATTCCGACACCCTTAGAAACAGTGTGTTAGCAGCTATAAATCAATTTTTGTTTTTAGAGTTGTGATTCACTAAAAGAAAACTGAAAAATGATTCGGAAGCTAGAATACAATATTTCTTATAGGAATATAGATACAATTTATGTAATAAACTATTATTTCGAAGTGAATATGCCGCAGTATTATTTGATGGGTACGTGAATTCATTTGTTCAATGAACTATTGTTTTCCTTCTAATTGAACAGGCCGCAATGCGTACGCAAATTCTCCCGGCCTTTTTCATGCCGGACCCCCCAATCATCGCTCACTGTGTGCAGTTGGACGAATATTTTCAATATGCAGTTTTCAGAACGGCTGTACGCCACCTCCCTCCCCGGCCCCCTCCACAAATTAATATCGGGACACAATGTAAATTATCGGAGGGGAGGAAGACAAACGATGAATGGTGGAAAATAGAAAAAAAAACAAATCTCGCGGTCGCAGGTTCGTTACCGTTGGTCGACGGGAGCCGCCGACTCTTTGAACAGTTGATTGCCCCCCATTGAACCAGACGGGCGTCCAATGACCCATCCAAATTGTAGCAACAATGATCCCTTTCTTTTTTATCCTTTTTTTTGTTCCGTATCCGCCGTACAATTTCAATAAATCCTCGAAACCTGTGCGCTTCTAAAGGACAATACGGCGGGCGGACGATTGGGAGCTACACACAGTAAATTTCAGACGCTTAAAACAGGTTTATTGTCCGGGTTTCTTTTTTCATTCGTTATGATTAAAATAACCAGGTGCGAATTAACCGGATTCAATTCATCCTTCCGTCGGAAATAATACAACAAGACGGCTTCAGTATTGAAAATCACACCAATAGATCAATAGGGACGACAGACAAGTCATAATCCGAGGAGGATGAACGACACCCCATCGTCGGATGTATATAAGATCCCAAGTCGATCTATTCAGTAGGACACTGATGGTGGTAGCAGTGCGGGTTGCGAGCGGTCGGAAGCTCCCCCTAGAGGGGCGAAGAAGGAGAGGGCGAATACCCGTCCAATGGGGCCCCCCGCTCGGGTGGTTTCCACACAAAGGAAAATCCCGGAAAAGCTTCAAGAGATTCTTGCCACTGTATTAGGCGATACTACCGCAAGTTAGTGTAATTCAAGTTCTGGTCTTGGAAAACATGTATCAACATCCCCGATAAAATCTATGTCTAAGTATTTTTAACTTGGGTATATTATCAGAAGTGTATACAACAAGTTTCTTTTTGTTTCGGATACCGTTCAATTGAATCCAACAACCTGGCCGAAATTCAGAAAATACGGTTTTACTTCCAACGAAATTCAATAATTTCAGATACGGTATTGAAGAATGTTCGATGAACTGTACAATATATGAATGTCGTCCCGGAATGTCTACTACTCGACGTACAGAGTAGGGTCAGAAATAATTTCTGAAACTGAAAGGAATCCACCTCCCTGTCATTTCATTAGGACGTATCCGTGAGCCAGTTTTAAGGAGTACTCGAGTCCCGCCCCTAATCGATTCAAATTTTCATTGAGCCCAATTAACCTCGGAAAACCCGACAACGCAGTTGAGTTGTACAAAAAAACTTGTCGGTTTACGTTCCTGTTGGAATGAAAAAGAATGTTACGGATGTCGGTTTTATACGGATATTTTCAATAATTCTTGAAAAATAACCAAAATCATGCGCCAATAACGGAATAGAAAATATTATTACCTCTGAGAAGATGAAAAGGTTGTATTTTCCACATTGAAAGGGACTGATCTTTACATAAACGGTAAGTAGATCATCGAACTGCTTTAAGGGAATATCAGATCGATGGAAATGAATCCAATAATACAATAGGGCGATTAGGCGGATCATACCGATTTTTCACCGTTAATTTTCGTTCGCCGATTCCGGGACATTCTCCGCCTCTTACAAAGCTAATCACTCAACGGTCCCTCATCCCGGAAAGTCATCGCGAGGGAGGGCGGTCCCAATTTATCATAATACCCGGCGGGCGCGCTCCGGGCGACCCAAATCCTAATCGGATAACAGACTAATTCTAAATGGAACGCCCGGACAGGAGACGAATCAGGGGACGAGCATATGGGCCCCGCTCCGACCCTAATTGCTGTCCGTCTAGGCCCATTACATTAGCAAGCTCCCGCCCTACAAAATCTGAGGATTAACACGAAAGGGTTTCAAAATTTGACGGACTTTCTAATTGTATTTACTAGCGCCTAACTAAAATTCACCTAGTATTATATACTACCACCAAATATGGCTACACCTGGCTCTATGCTGTATTATATAATTGAACATATAGTTGAAACTCTTTACATAGCGATGAGAATTAGGAACAATTATCTGTAATAAATCTATATCTCAATTCAGTCACCCTGAGGAGGTAATAAACAGAAATTACCACTTCTCGTTAAAACGAGCCCTACAATATTGTACCTATAAGTTTAATACAGCCTAGAATAATTTTCATGAATACCCCTGGTAATACACTCCACAATTAATGGTCGAAATGTTCGGTGGAGCCGTTGCTCATTAAATGCGGGACGCGGCTAGAGCGCTGTGATTGAATTAGAGACGTCGACTGTCGAAGACCCCTAAGGCTTAAGGCCGCCCTTATCCCTCCGCCCCTCCTATTGCGCAATATTTGCATATTTGATATTCGACTAAGGGCGGTAAACTAATTTCACCTGGGCTTCGTGCATCATTGAACAAACCGCCGACAATTGATTCGGGCACACATTTTTTTTTCTAAATCCCCGTTGAAAAGTCATTTTTAACATGTTTATAGAATTATTTACAGGATGCCATAACATATCTCACTAAAAATAAATATAAGTATTACTATTATTATAGATAATACGTAACATAATACGTAATGTACTAAAAATTTATAATAAAACACACAAAATTTGTCTACGGTGATGTAGTATCCCTACTCCGTCATATTTCTTTAATATTACAAAGTTCTTGCAGTCATTAGCACTGTACGGTGACTAATTATTCATATATATGTTGCGGTCGGAAACGAATATTCTTGCTTTTCCATTGTCAATATTGGCTGATCGAAAGGAGCTTGTTAATTAAAATATGAGTGCTAATAATACGGCTCCCCGTTTCCACAATTATGTGCACACTCCTGTGCAAACGGACTGAAAGCGGTTTCTCCTGTTCTGAAACCATATTATATTTTCTGGGATAACTTAATGAGAAATACCAGGAACGGAGACCTTAGCGGATGTTTCTTCCCCAAGCAATTTCAGCCAGAATTATTATATATTTTGGCCTCTTAAAATGTATTCAAAGATGCGTTGATGTAAAGGCGGATAAAAAATGTTTCAATTAATCCTAAACTCTGTCACAATTGACGACATTATAAAGACTTTACATTAGCAGGGTGTCAGGGTAAAACTCTTTAAAAGGTTTCGAATATAAGTAAATAAAAGAATTTATGAAATTAATACCAACTGTTATGGTATTTCGAAAGGTTGTTGCTATTACATTCGGGGCACATATGTGTCCACTATTAAATAAAAATATATATATATATATCATAAATAATCCTTTAAAAAAATGCTTTTTCTTCACCTTCACTAACAAAACTATATTTTCATCACTTTGTTCTAAAATTATATTATACTTTGTCCTAAAATAAACAACACAATCCGGGATTTTAGTTTATTATATGAGGGGCGGCAGTAAAAATTTCATTTTCACCCGACAATACAAACCGGGTCAGCATCGTCGGGAAGGCGGGAAGCAGAGGGGACGGGGGCATTAGTTAAAGGTTTAAACAAGGGAAGCCGTGAGTACGAGGCGGCCCAGCCAGCGTTAAGTCCCGGAGTTTATTGCCAGAACGGAGCAAACAGTGCAGAGCTCTGAATGGCGGGGAGGAGGGGGGTTGGAGGAGGTGGGAGGAGCAGGAGCAGGAGGAGGAGGAGGAGGAGGCAAGTCTTCGCCGACTCCGGGCAGCACACTTTATCTAGGGCCCCAGCTCACCCCCTCGCAAATATGACAATCGGGGGTCGCTAAAAATGCTATCATATTCTCCCGTATTGCCCACCCCCTTTTGCTACCGGAAAGTCCGTTCTATACATGGTTTGCCAGGTTGGTATACTGGCAATGACCGATCTACGCCTAGACTTAAACTATTCTTGCTATACCGTAGTTTTCAAACAACAAACAACCTAAAATAAAATTTAATAAATATATATCAAGAATTAATTCTGAAGATTATAACTTGTGAATATACTTCTATAATTTATATAGTTAGAATGAAAATTGTGAACTGATTAAATGACTATGGGCCGTAAATCCCCGCCGACCTGGGTGGTGGATCGAAATTTCTTTCGGGGCCAAAGTTTAACCCATATTTCTTAAGCATATCATTGAAGAAATAAAATAATAACAGTCATATTAACTTCGGTGTCCTTTGACCGGAGTTTAATGTTTAGCGTTATTAGGAGACAAATCTATTCGCGAGGTTAAAATATCACGAGGTTAAAATGTTAACGTTCGACGAATGCGGGACCGGGCTGGTTGAAACGGAATGAAGCCCTCCCGGATAAATAATGGCCGTTTAAATAATCCGCAATATTCCAGGCTCGACTACAACACCAGGGACTTGTTGCGCCTCACCGCCAATTGAAAGATGTTTCTGACGTGCTCTGTAATTAAGTGGCGGTCAGGCAAGCAAAACAATTTCCGAATGCGAACAACACCATTCGCTACGTGGAAAATGAATGATTCTAAGAGGTTCGGAGACCGCGACACTCGAAATCTGTTTTTATATGCTATTGTTATCAGCCTATTAGTATTTATTAGCCTTTATTGTTCTCCTAAGCAGTATCATGGCCAGAACGACAACAATGTGACATCAATCTATGTAATCAGTATCAGTTTTTCTCTTACCTCTTGTGAACATCAAAAATATTACATGTATTGAGTCAATCTGAATCAAAATAAATGTCAACTACGTTAAACAGTGTATTACACTAAGCTTTACTACATTAACTATTTTTATTTGACCATATAATGTAGTAAGGCTTATATTAAAAAATTTGTTCTAGGAAAATGAGTATATGTATATATATATATATATATATATATATATATATATATATATATATATATATATATATAAGCATTTACAGCTGCATTCATATAATTGTCTTTAACTAGTTGGAACAATCAGCAAATAAAATAAAAATTATGGTGAACAAATTTCACCATGTTATTCAAATGGAGGCCGATACCAAGCGCAGGGCATTGTCGAGTCGAGAGCAACCCAAACTTCTACTAGGGAGCCTGTGCAGTTGAACGTATTAATTTTCATATAAAGCACTCGGGGAAGTAGTGAGCACTCGAGCCAGGGAATATCAGAGGCGACATTAATGCCCCGCCCCTCTCCAGACGGTAATGAGATCTGTAAGGGGAAATTGCGGATGCGAAACGGTAGGGAGTGATACTCGCGCCTAATGATTCCACCGATTAAATGCGGGCCCCCCATCATAAAATCGCCAATTAAACTCCCTTCCTCGGCAAACAGTCTGAATTGAATCCCTTCTAGAACTGCAATAATATGTTGATTCTCCGGTCTGACAAAGCGCTCAAAATTCGAACCGTACCGATAATTCCGTTAAAATTACACAGACACCATATTGCAAAAGTTCCAGTGTAGATTTGATTCATTGGTGTATCTCCTTTCTATAAAATCTATACGCACTAGGAAAAGCACTAATAAGCACAGAAAATATAAACATATTGCCCGAATTTTAAAAGTTTAAAAGTAACAGCAAACTTGTTATTTCAATTAAGATCGAGTAATCCCGTTGGAAGAATCTTGGGCAGCAGATATTTTTATCAAAATGTGGATTATTATATAAGTATACTAAATTGTATGTATATAATTTCCTGGGTGGACAAATCTGTGGTATTTTCCGGGCCCGGAAATACACATTTGTACGGGATTTGAACGGCGAGTAGGAAAAGCGAACGGGGCTATAAAAGCGGGAACGACGCCGAACAATTTCTAACACTGCCCGATTCCTCGAGTCCCGCGTGGGAGCCCGGAATGAACTCTTTACTGCATATTGGTGGAAACGCGACCGTCTGCCGGTGCACAGTTGTTTAATTCATATGCAGCCGTACCTGAGGGGGAGGGCACCGAAATTGTTTTATGCCCGGGGCTGCTTCGACGTGTTTCGGGCTCCGGTCGTTTCATCGGCCGACATTATGGCCTTAGCGCCCGCCCCTCTGCACGACTGCACGCGTAAAATAAATCTCTCTCCGCCTGCCCATGAACACAGTTGCATTTATAACCAGAAATAAAAGTAATTTTCCATTCACCGAATCGTTTTCCTAAGAATATCGTGGGAACGAAGAATTGAAAATCACTGCAGAGATTGCCAGAATTGGTTTCACGATTAATATCATTCTAAATCGATAAAACTGCATTTGAAAATTTCAGTATAACAGGAATAATAAAGAATGCCTATGTAGAAATTTGTTCCGTGATAGAAATACCGCGTAAGAATTTAGGTATACATGCTTGGTTTGAATATTTGAGCGACACACAGGTATGTCTCGTTAAGCACTTTTAAATTTAAAAGTGAGAACATTATATGGTACACTGTAGCGCCTATTCTTCGGTTTACGAACGCATTGAGCTTTGAGCGGGTGCAATTTTTAACTGGGGAAAAATTTGGTCCGCCGTCGGAATTCGAAACCGGGTCGACAGTTTAACACCAAACCGATTTAACAGGACCCCAATCGCTGGCAATTTCGGAATTCCCTTTCAATTACTCCTTTTCCGAGAACCTATTCTAATTATATGTGGGGACCCAGCAGCCAGAATTTCGTAGAGGGTCGACAGAACTAATTCCATTTTATATTAAATTACCACAGCGGAGAAAGTTGTATTTATGCAATGTAAATTCGATATCATCAGTAAGTTTTATTTGGCAATAATTAATAATTCTATGTTCTAATAAGTGTCAGGTGTTTTCCAAGTAAATGATAATTATTCGAATAATAATTATATTAAAAATATATTTTAAACATTATAATATTCCAATGGTGCAGTAATTTAATTATCATTACAAATTTGAACATATATATATATATATATATATATATATATACATAACCCAAATATGTAGGAATATATTACATTAAGAAAATATTCGTGCGGTTTAAACTGCATCAAAGACAATGAAAATCAAGAGTTGCGATTGTAGGGGTAACGGCCCCTGATATAAACTACCCGGCTCATCAAAATCAGAAGCAGTCGGGACTATAATCGGAGATAATTATACCAGCAGTAGCACACCATTTGCCAGTAATTGATGGTCATATATATATATATATATATATATATATATATATATATATATATATATATATATATGTGTATGTGTGTGTGCATGGGTAGTGATATAGATATGTGGGCATATGGTCCTATCATGTCCCTGACGTAATTGCATTGTGCTGTCACCCCTCTACGACCCGCTGAGGTGAGAGGTCGTGTCGAATGTAAATGAACCAGTCGTCTGTACGCAATAAATATTATCTCTGTTCAATACAATCGCGATAGTTATGCTGAGTTCACAAATGGGAGAGCGGTTAGTCTAGATAGAAAAATGCTTCTGCGATATGCACGGGCAGTTGAAATATCGATATGAATTTCTATAAATCCAGCCGAAGAAATATTTCAAAGGGACGCTCATATAATTTCATGCATTATTAATTTGTAAAGATATATAATATTAGGTATTTCTTTAAGGGTAATAATTATTCCTTTGATTATTTAACGACTGTTAGAATTAGGGTCAACCAATAATTGTATTTTATACTGTCACGATCAAAGTTAAAGTAAAATAAAATAAAATAAATATTTATTCAAATGAAATGTATAGTTGTCAATTTCAATAAAGCAAAACAAATATCATTTCTTCTGTTATTTTTCTTATCAGTAAGTATTTCAAGAAGAGATACATCAGGGTTTCCGGAGCGCATTGGCGCAAACAAGCGGGGAATAAAACTTCTCGCGAACTGTTCCGAAATTAATTTCGGTCAACCGCAAGAAAGATATTAACCGGTGGCAAATCTGGGCTTATATTTTTACGGTTATTATTACCGCCTTTTTACAGCGCTGGGCGTAAAAACGGAATACAGCCGGGGGCAGGGGGGGGAGGGAGGAGTAGGAGGAGGAGGAGGGGGTGGGGTTACGATATAAAAATGCTTTTGGCCCCTCCGGTAATTTTCGGAGTTGTCGTTTAAAACTTAGCTCTTAAAACCCTGGAAGTGTTCTTCCGGGTTCGGGTTTCTCCGGATCCATGTTTTCTTCCCCGCTGGCCGGAAATGGGAGTTCGATCTCCGCCAAGTCCATGTCCTACGTCGGCTCTAACCCGATGGTCGGACGGCGTGTTTATCCGCCGGCGGGAACAGACGACCCCGCCGTTAAAGGAAACGCCCTCGGCGATTTACTGGGAAATGTTAATGGCCCGGAATTAAACGGTTCGCCTGAAGTAGTTAAAAATTCTCGGCGGTAAATACATTTTATTTAAGGAGCGTTTAAAACGTTCCTGGAAATCGGAGGAAAAAACGTGACTATGATTTAATGTTCAAATCCGCACAAGAATTCAACAATAGAATGGATTGCAATGTAGCTCTTTGCATTTGTAATTGATTCCCATACTAAATTTTTTCAAATTATTATTTTAAGACGCTAGTTCTATTAGATTCATAGTTATATTGGGTTGTCGTGCGTCCTTAATTATTAGCAGTTTTGAGTTATTATCCGTTAATGTTTCTTGCGATGTCCCTGATTTGAATTACAGACACATGTCATTCGGTCGATGAGCGAGTGTAATTCTATGTCCCCATACACAGAGGGCTCATTACGGGGTATTCAGTTACATTTGTGCACCAGTCACTTGAAATATCGTGTTACTCTCGGTATACAGTTACCGTGTATTTCCTTAAAAATTTAAATTTCAATGTTCCTGTCGTCTTTATGTTAACGCTTATATTAGTTTTCCATTTAATACGTAACTGTATATATATCGTAACATATATCGATTTCTTAAGAGAAAGTACCTCCGGTTCAGACTATATTCAAATTTTCATCATTTACTAAGCGTAGTAAATTATTTCAACTCTGAAATAATTTTTAAAACTCTCATCAGTTAAAGCGTGATGAAAATTTTGTTAATAATTGAGAACCCGAACGCATAACTCAGGAAACTGTTTAAGCGCTTATTCACCGTCTAAGGTTAACTTTATATTCTAAAAACGGATCAAATACAAATAAAACTTTGGAATATCTCTTTGGTGGCCCGCAAGGTTTTGGTACAACCGCAGGGTGTAGTATAGGGACTGGTTACTCACCACCCAAACTGTTGAGATGGTTATGGAAGATATCGGGCACCCGAAACCGGTTTAGCGAAAGACCAGAAGATTGAATAACTATGGTAAATAAATGTTGTTTTTATACGGTCCCCGTATTTTACCTCGAGGGATCGTCCATCTCGTTATCATTTCTATATCTCCGCCATGGCGGGGGCAAAAGGTTTTTGACCGGTGCCGAACCAGTCCAAATCAATAACTAGTTTGGACAGTTGTCAACTATCCCGGGGCGGTTCCCGGTCCCTTAACGTTCCAAATCTATTAACCAACTTCCCTTCTCTGGGAACTCTCTCGGCCCACCTTTCCAACTGGGAAACTGTCCGCCTAATTAAAAGTAGGAATCCTTTCCAAACCGTTTCGATTTTTCAGGTCGATAATAAAAAAGGGCGTTACCTTCTTTTATTTCCGTATTTTTTATATTACTCTCATATTGTTCCACTGTATTCTACGCGAATATATCTGTCGGTTAATGTCAGTATGTTGTACAAACGAATACACTGGGATAGCAATTTATTTTTTCAAAAGCCGACTCCTCAAAGTTATTAGTGAAGGATGCCAAATGTAGAAACGTGACATGTGTAATTAAAACAAGCATATCTATTACAGAAGTCAGTATAACACAGCAATGTGGATCTTTCAAATCGAAGGGGGCCTTATACAAAATGTACCGAGTAACGTGTGAATGATGAAATAACACGGTATGAAATAGTCTGCTGTGGGGGCTGCGGGGCTACTTAAAACTCATTCAATTCTGCTCTGGGAAGCCGTTGATAGCGCTGGATTGATTTACGGCTCAGTCCCGTCGAGGGGTCCGCAACAATACATCAAGCCCGTGTTCCCTCCCCGCTCGGTCGGTAATTGTTTGCTTGCGTTCAACGTGCGTGGTTTCCACGGCCGACTTGAATGGGGCGAAGGCGGCTGTGTCGAGTTTGAAAAGAAACTGCGTCGAATGTGCCTTGAAACGAATCGACGGTGGGCCGCAAGACCAGCGCCTCCATATATTCTTTCTCATTTTATCCCAAATTTAACGGGCGCGATAATTTAAAAAATAGCTCTCACAGAAATTAAATGAACAGAATTATTCCCACTGACACTATTCTGCTTTTAATACTCATAAAGTGAAATTAGAATTCCATATAAACGTGATTCCATTTGAAATACCCCGACTGCAGTTCAATTATCAATTCCACTTATTCAATTAATAACCAGTTTTTCCCCGCACGAGGTCAGTTTATTTTATCTTAAATTTACCACGTCAAAGCGTATATCAAATCAAATCATTGATATGAAATACGGAAATAAATTCACTTCAGAATGCACTTCAAAATATATTTCCAGTGCACACGAATGGATGAATAGGGTAATGTTTAAAATTATTCCCCCGATTATATTTACCTTTCATTACATTAGATTCAATTTGATATAAAAATAGTTCGAATCTAAATCCCATTCTATGTCGGATTTATGAAGTTTAGTCCATTGTACATAACTGGAGCTTAAAAAAATCAATTAAACAATTGACTGAACAGAACAACTGAGCAAGGAACTGAGATATTAGCCATTGCCAGCCGGTTCTTCGGCACAAGATTAATGTTGGATAATTTTGTTTACCAAATAAATAAATTGATCGATATAGATAAATCGAGTTTTTTAATAGTACGAGAGGCGAGGGATAGTTGAATCAGATTTTTATATAAGGCAGGCAGCAAGATACGGAATTGAATAAAATGTCTAAAGACACACGAGGAAAGAAGGTACAGGGGAGGGGCGGTGATGAGAAGGGGGACTTCCAAAGTTGTTATTTGGGTTCAGCGATGAAGCCCACTTAGCAAAGTGAACAACTACTAGCAGTCGGGCCAGCCTCCCGCCCTAGAACTTTACTTAACTTAAATTGTTTCCACCTGCCAACCTGCATGCCTGCCTACCTACTGCCCCTATACCTGTACCTCATCTGTGACTTTTTTACTTTGTACCAGAGCCCGCCGCTGTTTCAGAAAATATTTGAGCTGCGTAAGTTGAAAATTTCATCGATTTTTTATTAATACGAGGTAACACGAAGCGAATTTCGCAATGGAATTTTAACATTAAATAGTTGGGGCTCACCCACGGCCAATTACAGAACCTCATGTTCCAACGCAAGAAATAAAAATATGTGGAATATTTATAAAAATTCAATACGATTGGATGAACATTATAAAACTGACCTCAATGGATATCTACATCACAGTACCATTTTTAAATTGTGGTTTTCCTAACTTGTATTTACAAGGTTTTTTTAAACGTACGCAGTACCACCTCTTCAAACCATGGTATCCCAATACACACAGTGAGTATTTGTAAAATATTCATGTATGCAGAAGTTAACATTCAATGAATATGAATGAAATTCACTCGGGCGACCATGAATATACTATGTTATGAACTCTGTGTGAAATATAATTCAGGGCGGGCAGCGCAGAATTTTATTAATCAGATGCGAGAAAATCTTTCTATACAAGAAATAGTGCATTCCATGTTCTTTATAAAGTACAAAGTATAAAGGACTTTTCTACTTGAAAGGAAACAGCAATGATATTAGCTCCTTCCAAGAAATGTTTATTTTTCAATTACGCCAATTTAATTGAAAAATTTAATGGTGGAAACCGATACCGGGGTTATTTCTAATTAATCCTAATTGGATGAAACAGAGCGCGATCTGACGAATTCGTAATGTCTGAATGATTTTTCCCACCGCCCAAGACATTCCGGGTTGGTTTCACGGCTCTATTAATTTGTTTCCTCGTTAGAGGGGAGCGCCATTCATCATCCCCTCCGCAATCATGAATTCGGCTTCCTTCGGCGCGGTTTTATTCGGGTTAATCGTTTCTTAATTGGCCGGAGAACGGGAATGGGGTCTGATTCCCGCGGTCAATTCCGCGGCTGCACGTTGACGACAACGACGGAACAATGACGAAAACAATGCACTGTAAAATGGCAATGAATGGATTGTTCCGGGGGAAAGAACTGAACCCGAAGTCTCTCGGGTGTTTCAAATATTGAACACTCTAAACCTAAAACGGCCGATACTTTCTATTCTGGCCTTCAAAATCGAAGTAACACGAATACTACGATGTTTCAACGGTTTGAATATCATGTACTGTTTTTCAACCGAGGCACCATTAAGAGGCCACTGGATAAATTCAGGACGTTGGACGAAAACAAACTATTGCCAAAGGCAGTATCTGAACTCGAACCAGCGAGCTGCAGAACCACAAATGACGGTTTTAATCAACCGTACGCCAAGGGCCTTGAATTCCAGAAAAAACAAATTTTAAATAACTGAAACATTTATCGGCGTATAGGAACTTTTGAACTGATACCTGATGCCTGAAGTTCAATGTATATACGGGAACTATTCGGCGGCGGCCCCAGCAGAGGGCTGAGCGAGCATGTAATCGGGCTCCCCTACACCAGGCACAGCCGCAGACAAGTATGCGTGTAACACCTCGGTTTTAAGGCGGGGATTAGCGCCTCCTTCCAACCACCCTCCCCCCCCGTCCCTAACACACCTTACCATACCCCCGTGCATAGTTCTCAACCGGTGTTAACATCTTCGAACGGGGTTTAAGTTTAATCGGGCGGTGAGACATCCCTTAATGGGTATCGGTAGCCTTGCTTGCCTAAACATTCCTACATCATATTGTACTCTATTAGCAACTTTAAGTACACAGTTTATTTATAAAACATTTCGGCGGCAATTCCCGGTCTAATAGTGTATCAATTCTATTTGTAATCGTTAGGCAGTAGGACGAGTTACGTGTAACTGCTCTGCCACTGCATTATTGTTACCTAAACATAGCAGACGTACGTGTCCGGTGAAAGGCCGGAAACTGTCTAATACAAATTATAGCAATATTTCCAAAATATTACAAGGTACGAATGCCCAATGCTGCTAAAGGTGGCACAATAGATAAAAGATAAATGCGCATTATAATAATTTACAATCGCGTTTTGTATAATTCTCTTTGCTTTCGACTACTTTACAGCGCCTTCCACATTACACTAAGTACAATTTTTATAGCATCGATTCAGCCCCATGTTATGAGAATTATATTAAGAATATCAACTCGCATTCTTGTTCATTATTTGTATTTCAAACTGGTGGACAGTTAGAAAAATGCCTATAGTGTAAACGCCCGAGATATTATAAATCAGCGACAGTTAGAGGTAGTAGTCGTGAGAAAGTGAGTAGTACTGAGAAGGTAGGCAGGTTAGGGGCTACGTGTCTGTGAAGTGTCCCAGGTTGTGGGCTGAAGGAAGGAAGGAAGGAAGCGGCGGGGGCCGATAGCGGGTCGCCCCTTTCTTTTGGCCCGTCTCATCCGCCCCAGCTCTGCGCTGTGTGCGAGTGAGTGTGCGCCCGGAGCTCCCCCTAAAAGTGGGTTATCCCGAGGGCTGTTTGCGGATGGGATGAGGATGAGGGCACGGGCCGGGATGTGGGCTCGGGGTTTGTCTCAAATCTTCCCTCGCGTCCTCCGAAACACTCCCCTTTTCTCCCTCCTCTATTAGCCTTTAACCCTCCAACAGCGCGATGTATATACCCCAGCCCTCTACCTCTACTGCCGGCTGCCAAAATAAAAGCTCGTTTAAATAAATACGTACAACTTTCACGACTTGTTTCCGTGCGCTTTACATAAATTAAGAGCCCATCTAAATCATCTTTTGTACGAATGATATAAATTTAGGCAGGCACCAAAGTACGAAAACACATTAATTATGCAAGGTTATTAAATTTACAATAAATGATCAGTTGTTCAACCACAAACCAAACACTGCCGGTTACGTTTTAATTAAACGTGTACTGCTGACAAAAGGCTGACGCTGATTGACAGTCCGATACAGGTAATGAATATCCGGAATTTCCCTTCAAAGTAAATACGTTTCTAACTTGCTTAAATTTTGTATTTGTCAGCAAAAAGTACTGACCAACAGCTGCTCGGAATACGAAAACTGCGACGGCCAAAACGGAAAACGAACCCGAAAAGAAAATATGGTCTATACAGTAAGACAATCCCAAAACCATCGGGAGCTCCGAAGCTACCTGATCTGCATATATTTTGCGGCTAAACCTATTTTAGAATTCCAAACCGCTTTCTCTCCTCTTCCCTTTCACTTGGCCCCCGGAGCTGACAGGCAAAGAAGATTAATCGCTCTGTTTATTTAAAAACTTTCGGTATAATTTAGAAATAGTAAGTTCATTGGACTCCATTACGAAACAATTTGTCTTTCCATTAAATTCGTATTACTCACGGATTATTTAGCCCCGCTTATTTGCCGTTTTATTCTTTATAAAAGAAAACTGAGGAACAGATGCGCCTTGAGTTGAGTGCATAAATAATCCGCAACAGATGGTTTATTCAGTTTTAATCCTAGCCCTATCTGAACGAAGAATTTTTTTTTAATTTCAGCAGTTTAAAATGCGATTGTATAAATGGACTGTTGTTTTCCACCTATTTCCAGAACTCTATTTTTTCATTCAACCATTAGTATTATATAGTAATACCCAACATAAACTGACGCCGTTGATGTATATTCCATTAGCAGGAACAAGCTGGAGAATTATAACTGGCCAACGAAACAAATTAATTATTGTGGAGGGACCCGTGCCCTGTACTTAAACCAGCATTAAATCTGTAGCCAACTTCTTATGACTGAGCGGCTGAGCAGCTGATAATAACTAAAACCCGATGGTTTGCAAAGGAAAGAAAAAGGGAAATTATTTGACCGATGTGTGCTGTTGAGGATTCACACAATGTGAATAAATTGCGGGAAACCGGGATGATGCCAAATCCGGCTTGAGCATTATTTTAAAAAGCGTTGCAAATAAGAACGTTTCAAATTTAATTTCCTCCCAAAAAGCGGCGATATTATCAGAACGCGACCGCATGTAATTCGAAAACGGTCACCGAACAGTATATTTCAATCACGGATTGGGAGCCCTGCGGCCCAACGGCGAGATGCGCTCAAACACATTTTTGGTGGAATGAAAATCGAAAAGGTGTTCGCGTCAAAGAGGAAGGGAGGGAGGGAGGGAGGGATGGAGGGACGGTTGGATATTCGGGGCCGTGTAACGTTGGTGCTTTTGAAGAGGGTAAACCGCTTTTATCACGATTAAATATCGCATCAAATAGGCGCCAGCCAAAGCCGGAACTACGGACCTTCGTTTCCGCCAGTCGGAAAATGTGGACATTCCGAACGAAACGCGATTTTACTTTCAGTCATCATCCAAAAATTTGTATGATTCCAAGTGGAACGTTCTTTTTTGCTTATAATCAGTATTCCCTGGCAGAATTTAAGAAACAAAATTTTCTTATAAACGGAATTGGCTTGCGAGTACAAAAAAAAAGGAACAGTCAAAATGCGAATATTTTCAAATGTGGTAATGAATTATCAATCACACGAGTTTATGTCAAACATCAATACAGAGCTGATTACGCTTTATAGCGCTTAAATCGAAAGCCACCAAAACGAAATTAAATTAGGATCCAGAAAAAATAAATAAAATCGTATTTATTTCAAGAACTACCTGATTATCAACTATTAGGTGGAGGAATACCACAGGAGTTTATTATTTCAATTACGGATGCATAAAAAAAAGCATTATTGTTTAAATAATTGACTCCAACGCTAATTATACCACCTTTATATATTTTCTATTTATATATGTTTCATTTATATTGAAATATTTAGGTTTAATTATAGGCTATAGTGCCTAGAAGAGGAATATTTTAAAAGCGTAAATAATATTTACGGGGAAAAAACATCTTTTAAAATATTGTATTTTCATTTTATATTCAGAATTATTACATGGAGCTTTCTGCAGTCAACTAGAAATGTATTTTAAAATGTTATTTTATATTTACGTCTTCTAAGATAGGGTAGATAAATTATCTTTATTTCGGAGTTCCGAAGGCTCCTGAAAATAGTTTATGTATCGTATTAAATTCGAAAATGTAAGCTCCGATTTGAACGTGGCGGTTTAGTGGGGCCGGCGATGTGCATTCGGGCCGATAAACACGCCGACGTCGAGCGAATCAATAAAACTTGAGTGTTCGCCGCCACTCGAATATATTTGACGAGCTCCGCTCGAGGTTCCCCCCGACCGCACGAATTGTCGCTTTTTTTTCGAGCCCACTCAACGAAAATTTAATATTCCCCGACCGCTCAGGGCGGGGCGACGATTTCACGCCGTCCTGTACTTCGAATCACCCGCACAATTCGTGTTTAGTCCGCAGCCGGATTAGTCGGACCATTTCGCCAAGAAATAAACGGCCCAAACAATGATGTTTCCGATATTTGAAATTTAAAGAACTCCTCTTCATGTTTTATTGTTTATACAATCCATGTTTTCCTAAGTTGGGTACTGACAAGTGGGTTTCGAGTTCACATTTATGTAGCATTCAACGTTAAATACCTAGAATTCACTATTAATTCTCTGCACACCGTAAAACATACAAAAATGTTTTAGGCATATGACCAAACATTCGAAAATGGAAGCCAACAATAATTCCTTTTGAACACGTTCTACACCCAATTTATCTATACCAATTTTAAGACAGGTTTTACTACCGATATTTATTCCAGAAATTAATTAATCTATGTTCTAGAATTTATTTTATTATAGTATGAGTTCATATCCCTATATTTCGTAAACTCAACTTCAACTTCGGCATAACACCGAACTTTTCATAACTAAAGGATATAATTTATTCTACAGTATTTGTATCTGTAATAAAATACACCATAAAATATCAATCAGTACAAGGAAGATTTATGGCGTTTCAAATATTTGAAAATATATTCCGACAAAACCAAATCAATGAATCGAAAACAGATTTTAAAATAAAATAATTTTCAGAAAAATTAACAATCTTAAATTCTCTAGGAATACTGACTATTCCAAAATTAAAATTGTCCGCCATCAATAAAAGCTGAGCCATCCTTTCAGCCGGCAGTCGGTTCCGCTATTGAATATTTTACAAGTGGTAGGAATGCACCTCAAGGGAGCATTGACAGTCTAGAGCGCCAATTCAGCGAGAAATATTCAGCGATTTACGATCCAACGGTAAAATGCGCCGATAGATTTGTGTTCGCCGGTGTTTATTGGACCGTGGAAAACCTCCGTGAAATATTTTACGTCCGGGGCCTCTTAGACGGGCCGGATTTGTCAGCCGCGCCGATTTTTCAGCTCAGGAATTCAGACGCCAATAATGGTTCGATATATAAAATATGAGAACTGCATGCAGGATGTATGAAGTCGCTTATTCTCCATTGACAAATTCGCACTCGATAAAGTTTTCCTCAAGTACTAGGAAACAAATGAATTCCCCTAGGGTTTTATTTTATGAGTTCTAACTCAGTATTGAGTGTTCATATATACTGCCTGGACATGGGATAAATATCACAAATAAATATTTGTTGTCCATTCACGTTAAATATAAATAATTCGCCGATGGTTAGAGAGGCACCAAAGTAATTTATATCTAATTGAAAATTTGATTTAATTTCTGATTCTAAAGTAGCATTATAGGCCGCATTAGGAATCTTAATTGTAAGTATTACAACATGAGAGTCTGGTAAAAATGAATCTTATTTGTAAGGCTGCGGAATTTTAACCGTGTGGCGTGAATGAGTAAAATTAAAAGGGACTAATTATGATTTGTATTTAACAAAACTCGACTTTTGTTATACTGTCTTAATTATTCGTTAATAAAAAAAACGCCGGAAAAAATATTCAACCTGGCATGGCCGGGCGTCCGGTATAAACGTGACGCGCTTTTGTAGCACTCATCCCGATTCAAAACGACACTGCCTCCTTTATTATTCAACCTTTCCTACATTACAGCGTCGGGCACCCGCACGTCCGTACGCCCGTTGTAAGGTCTGTAACAGAGTGTAACACTTGAGCGTAAACACTTAACAAGTGGGGATCGTTCTCGAGATTGAATAGGCGGTCGGTTCCCGGTTTGCCAACTGCAGGGCCAATGTTCCGCGATTTACGATTCACCGGTAAGATTCTTTGGTGGGCGCTCTCTACACTATTTATTGGGCCGTAAAATTCCCGACTGAATATTTCATCTTTGTGAGCACCACTCTAGCGGATCTCAATATCTTGGAATTCCAAATTAGAAGCTCACACCGCGAAGCGGGCTTAATGAGCAATATAACTGATTAAATGTGATGGAATTTCTAAAAACTTAATTAAGGAATAATCAACCTTATTTCTAGTACTGTAGGCGTATAAATAGTACAATATTTTTGCATTATGTTTTATCGATATTCGCTTATTGGGGATAGCTATGAAAAGATATTTAATACAATTAATTATATTGAGAACAAATTTGTAGTCAATGAATGTTTTCATTAAAAATTATAACAAAAAAATTGATTAAAATATTAAATTATTAAAGTCTTTTATAAAATAAGGTCTTCATAGATTTCTATATCTCTTCAAAGAAACGAAAGAATTTATTCATTTCAGTAAACGAATATCCAATGCAGGTATAATAATACGTGTTTTAGTATACATGTTCTCATTCATTACAATTTTACTCAAAATTTATTCAGACGAGAAAGAGAAATACTAAATTATACGCACGTTACTACGCTCCTTGCGATTCTATTAAGACTTGATCGCGTCCAAGACTTGCATACGAAATCCGAGTTCAAAAACAAATCAGTTCTGACGGTCCATGACTACAAATCATCCAACTAAATCCGAGATGTGATATCGGAAGGAATTCCAACTTCCTGGAACCGACGTTTTTTTCAATTTCTGTTGCAATTATTTCAGGAAAATATTAATGTCGAACTGATAATTTCAATGTGGCGTACAACGGTAACTTAAATTCAACACTAAATGTTGTGATTATATGCAAAAACAAGTTAAAGAATTGTTCAATAAGTCTGATGTTTTCCTAATAGTTCATTCTATTATGATTCCAGTATTCTAGATGAAGTTAATCTAGTACTGCAAGACTGTATGAATTTGTTCAATTATTAAATTGCTGACCACCAGCAATCTAATTTAATTTAAGTAATTCGCTTTGCCATCACTCATAATAACGTGGAAGTCTCCGCTACGAGCGTTGCAAGAATTCCCGGTATTAAACCAGGGGAAATACCCCAGGAAAATAAATATCATATAAGGCAAGAAATTTGGTAGGACCCCGGCGTCAGGCGACTCGATCCCGTTACGTAATAAACCGTGTCACGTGTGTAATAATGTGTAATATGAGCGGACCCAAGGTGGAGAGACACACGACCCTGGGACCGAGGCCGTTATTAATATACATGTTATTAAAAGTGGATTTTAATATGGGCATGCCCCGAATCCTCCGGGTTCCTAGGGGGTGGCGGTCTCAATTTTAATAAAGTTTAATTCCATTCTGTTTTTTCCAGTGGGATGAATTTTTTTCTCGAGATCTTTTTATAGGGGGGTTTCCCGAATTTTGGTGAATAGGGCCGGAATCTTCCTGTTTCGCTTTCAGGGGCGCGACCCCCCGGGGTCCCGGATTCTTTCTCCCGAAGCTTTCCCTCATTAGGACCCCCCGGTGGCTTCTTTTTTTTTTCTTGAAAAGCCTCTTCACCGGCCATATTGAAGGTGTCCGAGCTTCCGCCGCTGCCTGCTGTGTTGGCGACACTGCCCTCTTGTATAACCCTCGGAGACGAATGGAGCTCGGGCCGAATCGCTGAGGAAGCGAAACTGCTTGGCCGTATTGTGGGCAAGGACAAACAGTCTGAGTTTGACATTTTACCGAGCGACGGATATACTGAAAGAAACTCCCACTCTGTGTATTTCGTTTTGCGAATCAACTCCAGGTTATCTATTGAACATCTTTATTAAAAATACCTCCGTGAATCCGACATCAAAAATGTAACCTATGTAAAACCATATCTGGCCCGTAGATCCGATCCCCCGTTATTAATAATGAAATCCTAACGAAATTTAATTGAGGTAAATAATCCAGATCAATTTTAATGTTAATTTTATTCAATGAAAGTTTGAGAATTATTTTAATTTTGAGATGAATATTTTATGTATATTTAATTTTGTTACCTGAAAAAAATCCAAGGATCTAAGGTAATTCTTCAGAAATTTATTTAATTAAAATATATTTAATTCGTTTCTGTTAATTTTTCTAAGATTTATTATTAAATTTCTTTACTCTTATGGGACACTGATGTAACTCTGCCCATAAATGTGAGTTCGAAACATAAACTCCATAAAATATCGATACGCACCCGGAATTCAATTTATGGCTATTAAAAAAAGTGCAAGATTTATTATTTGGAACGCCACTCGTGCAAAACGCCAAGGAATAAATCAGGGGAATATCCCCATCACGAGGGACGGTTTTAATGACGATAATTTTTTTCCCCGGGAATATAAAAGGAAATAAAAGGCCGCCGGAACACTTTATTATCCTTTTTTACGCCTGTTTTATTTTCATACGGATTTAGCCGAGCCCCGAACGGTGAAATATCGTCCGAACTATCTTCTTCTCGTCCGGAGGGCAGTTTTTTCGGAAAGAGAAGTTGTTGGCGACGGGACGAACGCGCTCAGTGTCCGGCGAAGGGACGCTAATCCGAACTTATTTGTTATGCAGATCCGGCTGGGACGTAGAGCTGCAACAGCGGCCGACATCTGTCTTCAACCGCAATCTGCATAACTTCTTTTATTATGAACCTCCCATCTCGGCCTATCTTTTGTCCGCGGGGAAAATAAGATCTCATTTTTTTTGCCCCTTGCCCTGTTTCATTTTGCGCGGTAGGGCCGAGCACTGGCACGGTCGAAAAAAGGAGACAAACAGGAAATATCTCTTTATGCATTCAAAGGCCGGCGCGAGTGCTTACAAAACGCTCCTGTAAATTACCGAATATTTTAATATTATTTCATTTACAGTGTATATAATTAAACAGATGTGACTGTGTCTTATATTTTCATATATAAGGGAGAGCCGAACATCATTTTCTCGGAACAAATAAATATTTTAATCCCCCACAATCGTCAGTCGGAGCACTCAATTAGTTTACGATTGGGATCACACGTTTTTCGCCCTACAAAACACCGCTGAAGGGGGGGGTGGGAATATCGAAAAAAACTGTTTTCATTCGTGTATCTTTTTGTTGCCGTTCGCGGGGGACTGCAGGAATTAAAACGGCGGGCCAACTGTCGGACTCGCGGGTGCAAACAACGCGGGCGTGGGGCTCGGCTATGTAAAAAAAAATCGCGTGTGCGGGGCCGAAATGGATAGTGGAAAAAAGCGAGGGGGGTTAGTAGCGGAGGTTTAGCGCGGAGCTCGAAAATCACTCGATGGCCGGGGACACAAAGGACGGGCCGAACATCAAGCGGATTGAGCAATACGCGGGGCTGGGCTCGGGCCAAACACAGGAAGGGCTGTGGGGGGGCTCACAGTGCGTGAATCAAAGGGCCTGATCGTACCATCGCCCACGGCAATAGGTGGACTTGGGTGACGACGAATTATTGCCTTTTAGTTTAAATCCGCTAGGAAATGAACATCCCTCGAAATCAGCTATCTTCACTTCACTCGTGGCTCTACAATAGGTTATACGAAGTGTTTAGTATAAAGGTTAATAATTAGATTCGTTTTATAGTATGGACAATATATTCGCATTATGCCTTATTGGTATAACGATACGCTCATGGGGTTAGCTATCAAAAGATAAGAAAATATTTAACGAAAGTAATCATAAGACGAACAAATATTTGTCGTCTTTGAATGTTTTCATTAAATGATATCAAGAAATTGATTTAAAAAAATGAAATTATAAAAGAATCGTCGGTCAGCCAGCTTCTTGCTAAAACATTTACTAGCTAGAAATACTGTAATGCGAGGAAAGCTCCGATTTCATTTACTTATTTATTGAATCTAACAGATTAATTATTTTCAGCTTGTTGGTAGTAATTATGTTGGATTGGTGGAGGAACCGTTGATCCGAACCGTAAAACGTAATGGAACAACCTATATGCATTTTCTTCGTGATATCATCAGATTTAATGTACCGGTTATGTACTAATGAATTTGATAGGTAACTCGAAATACGTTAATACACAAACGCATGTTAAATAAGGAAACTAATTCTAATCCTTAAATTTAAAAGCGTCTCGCAATTTAAATTTGACTCGCAAGGAAACAACCGGGCGTAAATTTAATTACTGAAAATAATCTAGTTAATATTTTAATTATTAAAGAGATCAGCCGGTTGCAAGCTGACGAAGTGAGAAAGAAAGAAATTTTATGTAAAACGTAAATTATATCAAGTATATAATAAATTAAGTTCGTAAAGTATATAATAATCTATAATGTATACATTATACGAAACTACTTGAAATATGTGACATAATTTCCATTTGTGTCCATAGGAAAAAGTAGTAGAGCCTCGAATGGGGTTGGTCTAATTGCTTCCTATGATTTATACAACCAGACGAAAGCGTATGAAATTGGATTTTAGTTGTGGCCAGTGCACTCTTCAACTGGGTTAATGGAGGGGAATAATAAGAAAGATCCGTCGAATATTCAAACTTCTTCCCCGTTTCAGTTCTTATTGCTTCTGCTACAATAAAATCAGAGAAGAAAGGCCACAGTAAGACAATAAATAATTTACCACCATTTGTCTAAACTCTGAACTCAAGAATTATCGACTCGCACTTTACGCACGAATTATAATAATTATTCCGGCTTGATTTAGTCATGACATAACGTCTTTTTATTATACATCTATATTCAGATATAATACAGGACGTGTAAAAAATATAAGGTGATTCAACTTTAATACAACATACAAGTTCCTTCATTTAAGCTTATGTACTACTGATATGTTGCAATAAGTGAAAAATTAAATTGTTCTTAAAAAATTCATGGAGTTTAGTAGTTGGAATGAAATATGAACTTTCTTCAGTCGAAGGAGATGACCAAGATGATGATTTAGATAAATTAACTATATACTACTATAATATTTTATAGGGAAGGAAAGGTTTCTATTGCCATTCCATATATTTGAATAAAATATAATTAAAATTTGAATAACATTGTTAAGAAATTTATAGATGAGTCCGAAGGAATACTAACGGGTATTAATTGCTGGTTTACGCCTGAACACTGAAGCCGTTCTTTATTGAGCATTACTCAATATTTAACCGTGATCCTTTGCTGTGAACAACCTATTTAGCTAGAGTACTCAGTCGAGATGAGAGGAAAGCGTCTATTTCTCGATCCCACGTACTCAAGTTCGAAAAGTAGGCCCGGAATTAAATTTACCGCCGCTTTTTATCCCCCGCGTAATTGAATTACTAATGAAAGTCCGTCCCGAGCCCGAACGTCGGGAGGCTTAATGTCATTCATGGAGGAGTGACCAATGCAATTATCGGCTAAGAGGCCGCCCACTCTGGGCCGGTTCAAACCTTCAATATCGCGGTATTATGAAGCCCCGACCCGGAGCCGGGGCGCCCCCCTAACGCAATAAGACGGCGTAATCTTGTTGCATATCGAATTACCGAGCGAGGAGCCGGTTCACGGCTCCGGCATCACTATCGCTTAACGCTCGCCCATCTCCTCTCTTCAATAGTCGGGCAAGTGAACGTAATCTTAGCGAGGCGGGATCAAAATTTATACTTGACCGGCTAAGATGGTCGATTATATGAATTTATAAACTGAGAATTTAAATGCAGATAAAAGTGAGGCATTAATGTGTGTCATTTATTTATTCTTTTCAAACGCTTAGATATAATCGTTTGATGTTTTAGCTAGGGGCGGAGTAAAGGCAAAATTAGTGGTATTATTCTCTGGTGGACCAAAGATAAAGAGGCGAAGTTATTATTATCTTTAGATAGAACTATTCCAAGGATACACCTGAGTTGAATACGCTACAATAGTTGAATGAAACTGGATCTTGGACTGCTAAAGTTTCTGCACTCATAACAGAAGAAACAGAGCGACATCTATATTACTTAAAATGTTGGTACACATTTTTAGTCTGATTCTCAGTTGTTCTAGACCAAGGAATGAGCGCTCATAAATTAATAATAACAGACTAGTCTACTTAAATTAAAGAGTAATTGTGACTGTGACGTTTGACTCTGTTTAGATTTGTACATAAATGTACTGAGAATTTTCCGATATATACCGATGATCAAAATACTGCGGAATTCTAACCAGTACACAGTACAATGTGTCTCAGGAAACATAGATTTAAGGTTTAGAGAATTCAGAAAAATGAAATTTAAGAGTTATTAATCTGTGAACATTTCCCTGTATTATATTTTTTAAATGCAATCCCGGATGGAGGCCATTCTGACCTTACAAAGCTTTTAATGTTTAAATTGACGAATTCGTAAATGAAATGACCTTTGTTTTGAAAAAAACTGAAACATAAATATCATTCTAGAAGTGAAAATGTAGATTAATACATTATTCAAACATGTAAAACAGAGATAAATACGACCCAACGAAAAAGAAGAACGGTTGAAAATTATTTTTACAATTTCGGTACGTTCTAATGAATATGCCTAACAATATTATGTATTATTACAGAAAACTAACGAAATGTATTTTGTTTATATCTTAATATTATAAATAACTCGCTGATGGTTTTGTATAGTTTGTAAAAATCTGACAAATACATTAATTGTGATTAGTTTATGTTGCATCTGCTTAAAGTACACGACTAATAGTAATCTCAAATATTTGCCGTTTCAGAGTGGCCTCGTATCTGAAAGTTTTGTCAAATCTAATATAAATGCGTTTCCGAAGAACCGGAAAACTCATTCGGCTTTACTTTACGCTATAAATCGATAGCAATTTCCTCAAGTAAATATTAGGTTTTCATTAAAACGGTCAGACGGACGAAAAGCTTTTTCAAAAGCAGTTTTAAAAATTGAACTTACATACATTTGCATTTCTTGTTCGCCATTTGCATTTGAATTAGAGAGGCGCTTACCTGAAACAAAAAAAGTTATTTTTAGCAAGAAAATATAATGGTTGAGACCGTAGACAAATTGGACCATAAACAATTGGTGCAATTTTTCCACTTGCTTCAGGTTATAGTCCAGGAATGGAAAAAAAGTTGTTAGTTATTTTTCTGTTTTTAATTACGGTAATACTGTTTACATGCAGTATATAAGTTGTTGAAATCTGTATTGAAGTATTCTCGATACCCATTTTACTGTCTGTACATATTATTATGGTATGTGCAATGTTTTGATGAGAAGGAGAGCTTGCTTAATTGCGTGTATTGCGCGATGTTGATTAGCGGGATTAAATCCATGTTATTGGTCCGAGAGATAGGACCAATATTCTATTCTAATATTTAATTCATTATTTAGAGTCGTGATTAATAAATTCAAAAGGTTAAAGTTTTGAATTCTGCAGAATTAAACGATGCAAAAGTGAGATAATGGCCATTGGGACCATGTTCCCTTCAAAAGAGTCACAATTAACAACAACTTTTTAGCTCCCTAACCCCGTCCCTTCTGTCCGTCCTCGGATCCTGCGGCAACTCGAAAGCAATCTCCAATTCGATTTCAAATTACTCCAGTAATTAAACGTCCGAAGAAACTGTGTCACAGTTTAGATAAGGAGCAGAAGAAGAAGAAGAAGAAGGGGTGGCAGAAGAGCGGGGGCGGTTCCGAGTTCCTTTCGGGGGAGGGAGCAAGCCCGTGGAGTGGGAACAGCCCGGGGTGGTAGTGCAGAAGAGGAGGCGGTGGGGGTGGGGGGAGTTAAGCCCTTAAAGTTAAGAGGGAAGGGTGGAAGGGCCGAATCTCCTCCGGAGCCCCAAGTATCTCATTTAGGAGCCGGGCCCTCTGTTGTATATACCTTGATCTCCGGAGAGGAGACAGAGCCGGGGAAAGGGAGCCGGCGATAAAGAAGGAAGATTCATAGAGTGATGTAATAACATGAATCGTACACTCCTCCGAGAAATACCTCGCTATATATAGAGTAGTCGAAGGTATATAGTTCTCTGAATCGATAACAAATATATAACAACAAATTTAGAAAGGCACAATATGTTTTAAACAATATCTAAATTTAAAAAATCCTGTAAATACTGAATATTTTTTTACGCGAGTATTTTCGCAAAGTAGACCGAGTATCTCCTACTAATTTTCTCGCTAAAACTGCTCGAATATAATACATAATTACCTAACTAACTGAATAATTTATTAGATATTTATGTTTTTAATATTGCATTTTTTGTTTAGGTAAGGGAAAAAGCGGAGTGGGAGCGTTATGAGGAGCATAAAAATGTGGTGGGAGTGGTAGCTCTGATTTTATCTCCCCGACAGTTTTAGTATCTCGTTTACAGTTAGAACCTCTGTTGTATATATAGTACAATTTTAGCGAGGGGTGTGCGCATTAAATTAATGCTAATTAAAAAAATTATTTTAGTCATTACGAACTGTTCATAGCTAAGAAATTTTATTTTTACACCAATCTCTAAACAGTCAGATTATTGTAACCTCAGCGAGATTCCATATAGAATTTTTCCATACATATCATTTTTTGTTCTCTCCCAAAACTCCACCCGATATTATATATATATATATATATATATATATATATATATATATATATATATATATCCTCATTATGCGTTTTGGATTAATGACCCGGCGTTCGGGGGTCGGGGGCATTAGCGGGATGGCAATCTCCCCATGAAGGGGGCGCCCACCTCAAATATCGTGTATTTCTCGTGAGACCGCCTCCACTCCACTCTATCCTAGTTCACATTATTTTAATAAGAAGTTTACCCGGAGAGCGGGGAGCCGCCGAGGGGACCGAGGGAGGAAATTGCGCGGCGTGCATTTTGAAAATTTCCAGGTTTTATGACCTAGAAACGCTCCGTAGCCGCTGCGAAGAAATAAAACCGGTTCATTACAAAAGGCAGTTTCGGAAAAAAAAGGTACTATACGAATGGTCCGATGAGGAGGTGGGGGGTTGATTTTATTAGGGGTATATATAACGAGCGATTATTTTGTATAAAAGTTGTAATTTTTTTCTAACCGCAACAGTTAGATCAAAATCGTTGTGACCCAAATTCCCGAGCAATGAAAAGTTTGAAGTTAAAGTTGTGAAAATTTAAGTTTCGGAGATATATTAGTCTGAACAATATAATTCAATCAAAATTAATTGCACCACACTTCGAAATTAAAGGAAGTTAAAGGTAAGAGATATAACAACGGACAGTTTTGTACAGCACCTCTGAATTATACTAATATTAGATCTATAAAATTGTCTGCAAATAATTTATATTACTCTGTAGATTATGTAATAAATCCTTTGCAAATTGATTTTCATTGCGTGCATTAGAACTGCAGCATTTCGTATACATATTTAATATTTATTCCGAAGCACAGGTTTCGGATAATTCGTTTACGATAAAATATTGCATTAAAGTCCTTAATTTAAATTTATTTATTTTCTAGATATATCAATTATCAAGAGTCGTTTCTTGGTATGTAAATTCCCCCTATAAAAATTGAGCGGAATGCATTTTTAAAACAAACAAATCGACATCTGGGCCACGGAACCGAATTCGGGTACTGATAATTTGGAACAAAGTAGTTTTCAGTATACTATTTTTAAACTTACACGAGCGCCGATCGTTAATTCGCCACCGGGGGCTTATATATCCCCCCGGATCCAATTCCACAAATTGAACATCACCAGTTCGAACAAACGATCCTTTTTATCGGGGTCCTCCCAAAAACAAATGGCTCCGATTGAAAACTGAAGGGTTATTTAGTAGAACTCGGAGCAAGAACTCGTCGGTCAGTTTCCCTATTTAAATAACTTTGCCTCCCAACTTAAAGACCACAGTCGTGTCCAAGAAAGAATCTGCACGTTTGTCCGATGAGGCAATACTGAAAAACTTTTACATCGGTTACCATAAAAAAATGAATATTAAGCATATGCCCGTACATTTTTCAGACTTGCTAATTTGGGCGTTATTGATGCTGTCAATTTCTCTGGCGTGGTACTATAATTTTTTCCATTATAAATAAAAATTTTATGTGCCCAAAATCCTAGAGAGATTGCTGAAAGTGCTTACAGGGTGCTTCTTCAGACAGCACAGGGGCAAATAAGACGCGACTTATGGAACCGCTTGAAATGAACGTTCCCCTCGAACGAAAAAACTCTCCTATCGAAAATTGAAATGTTATTTACAACAGGTAATCCCGAGAGACGGGACTTGACAACTGTAGGGGCGAGTGGCGTTTAGGCGGGCAGAAAGGCGACACTTGGACCGGCGGAATTACTTTGGCGCTGGGGCCCCTTACATTGGGCGGTTTATTACCCGGGCAACGAATTGAAGAAACGGCCCACCACCCGTCGCCGCTCACAGTTCAATTTGCCTGGCATCGTAATTGGAATCGCGCCGGTAAAGGGGAGAATTCTGGGCTAAGCCGGGGCTCGTGTGTCTCCGAGGTAAAACGCAATTGGGGGACGCGGCAGACTTGAGATTCGTTTCTATGCGCCGTTACATTAGGGCATGGACAAAAGCTCGCTTAACTGCGTCGAATGTAATTCCCCCTCCTGTTTATCCAAGCCCAATAGAGATACAGTTACGACTAAACTCGCCTTGAGTAGGGAAGATTTTTCTTCTCGGCCAACAACTTGGGTAGATTACATTCTATTTTTATTATTGGAATATATTTTATCAAAGAGTTACTCCGCCAAGTCATAAAAAAGTCCTAACAGTATATAGTCCAATAACAGTGTTTTTTTATGTAATAAAAGAACGATGGATTCAAAAGAATGACCCGACAGAGATATTAATTTGAGATATCTATTATGGATGGCTCGCCATCTTCACTAAAATTTAAATAATTATTACCGACTGTCTCGGTTTCTTATACTTCTGAAATCGCTTACATTAATTACGCAGTATATTTATTATTATGTATTATTTCACTGATTTGCTGGCGCGTCGCAAATGATTATGGCACGAGGCTGAAACATATGGTTACGTAGGGAGAATGCGACATAATATCTCACCCATATAACAAGACCATCTCTGAACTAGAAATTGACATCGTTTCGTGTAATAATCCGGTCTCGGTTCGTTTGTGATTATTAAGAATATTTCCAAAATTTATTAGGCCGATGATTCTGTCGAAAAACGTGAATAGGGATAAATAGAACTTTGAATTTAACCGTGAGACAATTAACCAAATAAAAGTGCTTAAACCCTAAGGAATACAGTTAGTCACTGTAACATCCGATAGGCTTATGCGATTATTTGGCTGGTTTGAACAAGGGCGCGTTTGTCGCATGTCTGAACTCAAGTGTTATTGGAAGCGTTGATAATTTTGGAGAGGGACTACGAGGCAGGCTGTCTCCGCTAATTGCATTCTTGCCAAGTTAGTCTGGTGACGGTGGAAGCGCACCGCGGGGGGCGGCTGGAGCGACCCGGGTAAATTAAGAGATTTCACACCTCTCTTCTGCCGCTTAATAATGTTTGTCGGCGGCCTCCGCCCGCCCAAAACCTCTTATTCCCCCTAAATGATTATCCCGCTCTCCCAAAGGAAGATGCAATTATAAATTTAATTAATTAGCTCGACTCCGACTAAACAAACTAGTCCAATTTTAGTGCGACAAGAAAACAGAATTATACGCCCCTGTAATTACAGTTCATGATAACGCAATAAAATGTTTGGCCTCAGTTTCAATATTAAGAAGACTAAAGTCATAAAACAAATTATTCAAATATGAAAGAACAAGAATTTCACCTCAAATAACTAATTCACAGCATGTAACATCACACGATTAATAAAAAAAGGAAATATCGAAAGTTTAATTGAGGTCGAATGCACAATTTGCCGCTAGATCAGGGAGGTAGTGCGTGACCGGGCTCTATGGCGTGCTTCTCACTTCCCACTTAGGCGAGAATATTATCGGAACGTACAAGTAATATTTTCAGCTACACTAACTGATATATTTACTGTAGCGCTTACACGATCCCAAATGATAGGATATTCGTCAAAATTCCATCCGCCGAAAATTCGACTCGAACTTTCGGCCGATCCTTATCTCGGACTTTACAAAATTACCAAAAATAGTGGCCAAACGCCTAAACATAAAGTTTCCACCGACTCCGGGATCATTAGCAATTTTAGCCTTACATCATTAGCCAGTGTTCAGATAACAAATCTGACTCCCGATCGATATGCGGTTGTGGGCCAAATTGTCTGCCAAGAAACAACTATTGTTTTTTCTACGATTTTTTTATTAGGAACATACTTAAGAACTGAAATCACAGAACGTAGAACGTATATTTGCAGTATAACTGAAAAATATGTTATTGTTAATGAAATATTCGAATAAAATAAATGTTTTTAATTCTAGAATTCTGGATAGGAAACACCAGACGCTGTGTCGAGCCTAAAATACATTCAACAATCGAATGTATTAGAGCGTATTGCTATGTTCGCTATATTCGATTGGTAGTTCGCGTGTTCTGAAACTTCCGCAGTCGAGAGAAGTCATTTATACCTCGGTCACTCATTCCATGTCGAGACTAAATTCCTGTGCGCAATTGCTATTTCGCAGTGAAATATTGATTCACATACTGTTGAACTGGATACGATTGAATGCGTACTAAACCGCCCTTGATTAGGATGCGGACCGGTCTCGGAATCGCGGAGAAAGCGCGTTCGAACCCTAATTACTAAAAAGCACGGTGTGGTACTTCGTGGTACGACCAACAATGCGATTTGACATTGTTGAAATATCAGTTATATTGCTATGGTGCACTGGTTTTGGGACAACTTACCGTCAAATATTAAGGGGAATTCCAGTAATATATTGTTCATTGCGGTTGAACTATCGCATTGTATGGAAACGAAAATCGAAAGATATAGTAATATAAATTAATTACATTCATTAATTAGCCTGTTCCAATTGATTGTTAATAACATGTACAATACATGTTTTTCTCATTACAACCCACCTCCTTCGTCCTACCGCGAGATAGCCACTTACAACACCGTCGCTATATGCCGTGACCTTATCGTTGAGCACTTACAGAATATTTTTCCATTTTAATCACCCTCGACCCGGAATGAATAAACAATGCAACTGCAGGCAAAGGCCAAGATATATCCCCGTATACCTCGGCTGGGGTAAAATTGAAGGCCGCGTTTTCCAATTTATACACAGAGGCCGGGCGGCGTATGTTTTATACATAGGGAGGGCGTAAAAGGAGGCCCCGCTAATATTTCAGCGGTATTGGATTGACCCGGGCCAAGTTTCAGAGGGGCAGGTGATCTATGGTCGTTCGAGAGCCCACCATTCGTCGTCCACTCGAGGGGGCCCGACCCACCGACAATACCATTAGCCCACCTTCGACGCCGGAGATGATCGCTTTATCAGCATCTCCCGCTCCTCTACAACACAATTTCGCCTTTGGAGAAAGCCTAACTTTCACCGTTCAGGAATTAATCGTTTGTCCCAAACAGGGCGTTAACACTATTGTCTGAATTATTCTCACTCATATATTTAACTAATATTTTGACCTTGTATGATTGAATTCCGATATAATCTTGAGTCCACTATCTGTTGAACATTTAATCAAAGCGACTTATGCCAAATCTACGAGAATTTTGGTTTCCCTAGCTACGGATTAAAGCGAATCTTGGCGGGCCGAGAGAAACAATAATGGCTTAGGCTTACTCTTCCAATTTTTAATCTTCTAATCTCTAAAAGAATATATATATGACCTGGGCCCAGCTGACCGAGAGGACGGATGCTTTGACCAGATCATCATTAGGATGTACGAATCGACCGAGCAGAAACTGGGAGACCCCTGTGGGCGTAAAGGTGACATCATAAAGGACAACGGGTCAAGAAGGATCATCCAACAGAATGAATCGGTCATGTGAAACATCCGAATTAGTATTACTACTCCACAAAAGAAGTTGTTTCTTCCATCAACGTATTCATCAATAATTTTTCCGCCAGGAGTTTTGGCGTTAACAACAACAGTTAGAATAAGGTGTTGGCCTATAAACAAGAAAATATTAAATGGATGATCTCGTAAATAGTTAAAATTTGGGAATTATGAACGATTCGATCCAATAGTGGTATTCAAACCGGAGTCAATTAAAAGAAGGAGCAAACCACGGGAAATTTGGAAGTCGTCGGTGATTAGGATCCCGTATAGGTTAGCGGAAGCAGAGGATTTCGACCCGGATTCGAGTCCACCTGGTGGGCCGAATTTTCCTTGCAAATTTGAAATATATTATGCTTAAAAAAATTAGTACGACTAAAACGAATCGCCCAAACTATATCAGGGGTCCAGTTTTTCTTCGGTACTTCAAAAGTCATATATTACGAAATGGGGTGGGGTCAGAAAACGGACTGGAAATTATTGGCTATAAACCTCGGGCCCCTTTTAGAATATCGTGCCGGCGGCTATGAAATAAATTATTGGTCAACCGCGTGTGTGTATGGGCGGTGTGCGCGTGTAGGTGCGTGCGTATTTGTATGGAGTAAACGTACAAAAGGGATGAGCGGGAGGGGGGCGGGATAATCTAGTTGGACCATAATTCTTGAACGCGAGCCGTACCGAGAGAGTTTCTCCCCGGCTCTCGCCATAGGCCGGGGGAGGGCGAAAGTTAACCTTCGGAGGCGGAGGAGGAGGCGGCACGGACGCACTTTTGACTTCGTTCAAGATATTGTAAAGTTATCTGTGTTACTGCTAAAAGTTTCCCAACCGTAAGTGTAACTTTATATATACAGTATCGCCGCGATCATTCGGTGAGATAAGACATTCGTTTTAATTGGAGATATTCCCAGTATGAAATCCGTAAGAGAAGTTCTTCCCAAGTGGAAATAAGAATTCAATTCAAAATACTGCCGTCTTCAATGTCTGCTATTCCCAAACGAAATTAAATATTGACTGTATGTAAAATATAACCCGTTGAATAGAAATGTTGGAATTTATAAAGATTCACAGTACAGTTTATTCATATATAGTTCTTTTTCGTAATTTAAAAGAACGCAAATAAAATTCAAATTTAGTGAAATCATTATTTCACTATGAACAGAGAAATAAAAGATGTTCTAAGAATCAAATAAACGACAGAAGGCAGTAGATCTCAGGGCAGTTAAAAAGAAACGAACATTTGATTTTTAAATTTTAGAATATATGGTTTAAACTATACTGTGATAGCTATAATGATGTATCGTAATATATAAAAAACGCGGCGTTCTATTCACAGATAACAATGTTTTGAAATCCCTACGGAAATATTTACACCCTAAGAGGTAAAGCACCGATTTTATGCGTTTAATACTAGATTTATTTCTGGTGTAGTCATTAAGGTGTCATTTTAAACATGCACAGGACAGCATATTCAGGGAACTGTCGCTGTAGAAAAAAAACCAGATAGGGTTGGCACCCATTACTGCAAAAACCGATTTTACGGCCAAGTAAACCCCCGTCGACCCTCCACAACGGTCCAACCCCCTCTGAATTTACCTACCAATTATTTTAGCGTTAACTCAGTTTTTCCCCGGCCCCGTTTTTCATTCCCCACGTACGCCTATACACGCACGGACGCGCGCACGCACTCGCACGCTAACTCTCACTTTCGCCGCGTCATAAGAAAATCCTCGCCCGGGCGAAACTTTGCCGAAGTTGCTGGCCCTCTGCACTAAGTAAGGAGTGTCGTCACTCCCGGGGCGAACTTGCTTATGAGCCGGTGTCGGGCTTTAGGTAAGTTATGAAAAATGGCCATAAATATGGAACGTATCGATTCGTCGGTACAGAAGTTTATAATAAATCTGAGTAATAAGGCACGGGGAAGGGACTCGTTAAATCCAATATGCCGAATCTGACAAACTAAGTAAGTAAAGATTACGACAAGAGAAAACTCGATATACAATGTAGAAAAAATATCTTCATAAAGCGTTTATAAAATTATTAATATTACACCTTCATATGTTTTCCATCGCAGAGTTATGTTCCAGATGAGTAACAAAGAAGGCAAATAAGTATTGAAAACTCAATAAATAATTTCTGACCAATAACTCAAGAACAAACATATCGGTTATACGTTTCCGTTTCTATCAAGAGGAGAATATAACCGCAAACTACATTACACATATGGAAAATCATCTTTTGGCTCATGACAGAGAGAAAATACAGTCTGATGACAGCTATCCCATCTAAGGTTGAAGACGCCCCATTATTTGAAGATAGACGAGACAAGTGAGGAGACAAAATCGTGGCCTCCATAAAACTATTCTATAATATATGATGTTGTTCCACCATAATAAATTGTGAAAATAAATCTTTTTCATAAACAATACGATAGGTCGTTTTGCTCCCACAAAATAGTAGTCTATTCAGGTTTAACTATCCGCCTGCCATCCGACTATTTCACTCACAGGTCGGTCCTGAAGAGCCGTGAGTGAATGAAGGCGGGCCAAGGTGGATTTTCACTTTAATGCAGTCTCCCTTAACCGACGCTCGGTTGGGGTACAGCCACGGCCCGCCGGCAACCGGTTCCCAAGATTATATTGTTTTATTATTCTTCCCGGCCGAGCGTAAATTAAAACGGTTAAGAAAACAAGGACGTTAAATGATAAGACAACAGGGCTCGGAGGCGGAGAGGGAGATTACAACAGGGAAAGGCGCCCCGTACCATGTTTGCGTTTGTCAGACTATTTCTTCTCAGCGTGTATAATTTTAACTCGTTACACACACTCGGCGTTTATTAGGATAAAGTTTAATAACACAGAGGTGGCCTCAATGGACAAGGTTCGGAATAGAGGAAACGCGTAGTGAGAGAAGCGTTATTTAGTATTTAACCCTCTTTCAAATGGAGCGTCTTACGCGAGCAGATATAAAAAATAGAAAGTTTACAATTCAAAAAATGCTTTATTCTCCTTAGAAACTTTCTTCCAATTTAAAATGAAAAATAACCCTGATGATAAGTGCAGTCACATAGAGAATTATATATAAAGAAGGTTATATAACTCGGTAGAATTCCGGATCAAGAATTCTGTAGGATCGAAATCTGTTCATAGAGAGCTTTGTATTTATGTGCAATTTTAAATTGAATAAATAGAATTAATTTGCAGACTTAATGTGCAGCCTTGTTTCTAGGATACCATATATGCTCCGGATTATCCGGATCATTACGCCGGAAGCATCTGTCTAAATAATCACTACCTGATAATAAATAATTTTAAATATAATAATTAGTACTTCCAAATTATTATTTAGTTTTTGGACTTGAATATTTTCAAGCGTATTTTATATCAACCAAATAAGTTGGAACAATTCCCAAAGTCGTTCGACCGACAGGCTGTGGAAAGTATCGAGAGCCATTACAGGGGTCCGAATGGGCTTACGGGGAAACCAAAAATTCAATAAATGTCAGTAACATAAAGTACATTGCCGCTCTGATCACCCAATATTATCAATCCCCTTCTTGTATCATTTATAAAACATATAGGACACGAATATTTTATTGTATATAACCATCCACCATCCCCGGTGGTGGTGGCGGACATTTAATTGAAAATGTTTTCAAAGGTTCAACAAAATTTCATATTGGAAACAATCAATTAGCAGATAACACATGGGCATTTCATAACTTCGATGTTAATAATCAGTATTTAACCTTTTTTTGTTTCCCACGTCCTCATTGAGCTTTTTCCTCCGATTGCCTTCGGCAGATTAAATCTAATATTAACGACGTTGCTACCACTTCCCTGATTGCGAGGCCGAAATATTCGGGTGTACCGAAAAATGCGGCCTTTCCATAAGTTAAAAATAGACGAAACTCCTGGCAACTTATTAAGTTCGGCAACTCGTAATACAAGAGGAATTTCGCGTTTATTAAAAGGGGTCTTATTGGTTTCTCCGAGGGCGCGTCTGCCATCATAATTGTGCCCTGTCCGGAAAGAAATATTTCATCTTACGGTGTCCGCGATTAAATATCGATTTCAAGCGGGGAAAATTCATTTCATGAATCGTTTAAATCTCTTAAAAGAGAAGGTATCTATAACTTTAAATCAAAAGCCCAATCCAAGGATGTAATTGTATGTATTATTTCTTTCACCAGCAACAATCAAACAATGGAATGGGTTAACTTGGGGAAATGAAGGTTAATTGGAAAATAGATATTTCCACCCTCGTCCCCCGTATTGCAATACCTTTGAGCGAACAAAGTGCAAACTTGAAATGAGATACAAAAAGAATGCAGGGAGAATTTTTCTCGATTTAACTGCAAAAAAATTTCGTGCTGAATGGCTTGAAGGGAACCGAGTAGAAAAGGCGCTGATACCATGCCCGCAAGACAACAGATTATTCCGGGTTAGTATCTAGCTCGCCGTTATATATTACCGTTTAATGTATTAACTAAAGAAGCGTTCCCGATTTTGGTACCCTATTTATTAAGAAATCTACTTTAAATACCGTACTCTTGTAACAGGTATTCCACTCTACTTTAAATATAGTAAAATCGGGATAAGTTTGATTAAACAGATCACGTTTATTTTGGCCGCTTATTATTGATTTTCCGGTTACGTAGGTTATTATTAATATTTCACCTGTTAAAAAATAAAATTGAAGAAATAATTGTTTGGAGATAAAGTGCGTGTAGCCCTACAGTTGTTGGGCTACATTATTGCGATAAAGGACCTTCTTTCAAGTAGTATGCTTACGAAATTCCGACTAAGTAAGCTATCCGGGATACCGGGGCACACAGATTTATTATTGAACAGGTGGCCCACGATGAATTCGGCGAATGTTAATACGTCAGGAGATGATCAGGCGTGTGCTTCACAATTATAATTGCCGGTACGGATATACGTGATCGCTGCGCATAATCAGTGGCAGGATGCTAATTGTGGTAACAAGAGTATCCCAGTTGTGCTTATGCGTCACTATTAGCGGTTGGGGGTGGAGGGACGAGGGGACGGCGCCCAATTTAACGACGGCAGGCAAATAAATGAAAATCGCCTACGCCCGCAGCCCCTTCCGATTCGACGATTGGAAACCGTGCCCCGATATCTCATTAGGATTTCGGGTTCGTCATCCTACTTGAAAACGTTTCGCCAGCCCAATTAAATAACTCATTTAAACCGAATTAGTTCTCCGTTCTGTTGATTCCGACTTTTTTCCCTGTACATTGCTCCAAAATTCTTTTAATACGGTTCAAAAGGACACATTCATCAAGACTTAATATCGGTCGCATCACTTAAAGCTCAGGGATTGAGCCTTAGGTGATCCACTTCACGCCATTAAGTTTCACTACTATACAGTCATAATTAAAGTGTAAATATGAACTGATTGCGATTGGAGCTCCCAGGGCACTGTAGAATCCGGTTCGGGTTTTGCTTCCCTAAGGATTGGAACGGATGAACTGCAGTTTTAATGCCGCCGTTCTCATCGCCCAGAGGATCTCGGTTCGATCCTCCGTTCCGGACTAAATTACATTGCAAATTATAACTACATGTCTGTATTATTCTGTAAAATGGCTCCATAAAAAATTATACATCTCATTCATTTCATCGAGATGGTAATTAAAAATTCTGTTGTTTTTTTATCTACACATTAATTATTAAATTTAATTTTTTGCGGCAAAAGATTTAATGTCTGTCTTTCATGTCGTTTTTCTGTCGTCAAGTCCGTCGCTATTAAAAACCTTTTTTGTGCGAATTACCAGTACCATACATTTTTGATGATTAATCAACCAAGTAATTAGCTTGGAAGAAACCAAAGCAGGTCATTGCAAGTAAAATATTTTTCAATTATAACAAATTGTTTGGTTTGTCTTTTATATAGCGCAAGAAGATATCCTTTTATCTAGTGGGCCGGGTATTTAATACGCATAATTTTCTTTCAGGTAAATTTTTATTACCTCGACAGATACAAATTGAATTTATTGTGAAATCATCTTTATGTTTTGTTATCAGCCATCCAGAAAACTATCGCTGGATCTGCGGCCAGTAGCGGCTAGAAAAGGAAATGAAGATGTGACACTTATGGAATATTAGAATTTTTTCCCTTCCGTTCTGAGATAAGTAGGCCATGAAGGAGAGGGGAGGGAGAGAGAGAGAGAGAGAGAGAGAGAGAGAGAGAGAGAGAGAGAGAGAGAGAGAGAGAGAGAGAGGAGGACTCTGCGGTACGGGCCCGGGGACGGGTTTGAATATGCATAAGGCATTAATACCTCCGGAGCGCCAAGATGGTGGAACGGCAACACCGTACATTAACTGAGAAAGTGGGCGGACTAATCAGAACCAACGACGATGGAAAATTTTCAATAAATTTTATATACCGCTGCTAAGGTAGTGAAGGTATTATACATTAACAGATGCAGGTATAAGGAACAGATACCTTTCAAAAATTCAGTGTGTATGTAGTCTGTGCCAATTATCACATGTTCAATGTGTCATTAGGAACATAATCACAGATAAAGACGATTATACTCCAGTTAATTTTTTATTCCTAAAATTACTTAAACATCGTTATTTAAACAGTTTGTATTCAATATATTTCTTACGTTCTAAAATATAAGAACATTCGTTACCTTCCATAAAAATTGGTTATTACATTAATAAATTACTTTCCATTAAATTTGTAGCTAAAATTTCCAAAATTATTTCAAAGCGGAAACGACACTTTTAAGAATGTATTGTTTTCTAATAATATTATTTCTTTTTTGTATTTACATAAAGATAGCTTACTAACATAAAATAATTAATGTAATCTGGCTCTTTAATAATTCAACTCGAGTTCCTTCATTAATTTAAATAATTAGGAATATGATTATTTAGCCAATTATGTTTCCACTATTTTTCGTCGTAATTTTGTAATTTATTGCCTCTTGATTAACTCGTTTAATAGCTAAATTTACTTTAATGACCCGGCGGACGAGGTCGAAACGCCTTTAATACGATTTTATAAATAATTAAGAGGGCCCGAAAAAAAATGATGTCTCCAATATCTTTCATTCAGTGCCGCGTTTATTCGCGAACTAAGCGCCGAAAATCTCTAATTTCCAACGCGCAACTTCCCGGGCGGAAAGAAGCTGAATATAAAAAAAGGAGGAAATTAGCAATATAAGGTTGAACAACGGCCCCGAGTAATTGAACCTAGTGGGGGGCCCCGCCGCTGGTCGGGGGGGAAAACTTCTTTTAGCAGAGTAATCAGCACCGCGGGGCCACCGTACCCTGATGGGGCTTCATTTTTAGCAATTAGCCCTAACCCCCGCCCCCCGCCATCCCGCACGCCAATGAAGATACTTCCTTTTCGTTCCGTAACAATACAGTAATATTTACCCTTTTTTGAAACCCGGTGAAATGATTTTCAAAGGTTCAAAAATTCGGAATTGTGTGTTTCATATGACTACCTCAATTATTTGATTTCAGAAGGGTCCAATTTCAATTTTAAATGCCGCTCGAGTGTTTCAATATATAATTTATAATTCAAATTATTGCCATATTCGTATAATCTACAGGATTAACTACTAAATGAGAACACATTTGATTTATATTATTTGAATTAAATAACGGCCTTTAACGTATATAATAGAAGCACAATTCGTCTTATAAGTCGAGTGCTGTTGTCAATAAAAATTAATATTTGATATTATTTTAACAGGACTGTCAACAGGTTATCGGATTTAGATTCCAATATGACGACCCAGACTGTTGGGTATTATCGATAAAATGCCTTAGATCGAATTAAAAGTACATTACAGTAATATTTCTCTGATATCACCGTGTTGCTCTGAGTAACTCTGAGAGCCTTTTTCCTTGTAAGGGACCGGAAAACTCAGCAACTTAACAGGGCGACCCTCGGTTCATACTTTATCTGTCTGGTCCGAGGGACGGTATCGTTATTGAAGACTTCGGTGCCCGCTGTAAATTCTTGGACGACTCTTAGAGGGCCCTCTCTCTCTTTCGGCTAACAAGGAGATATCAGCCGACTGTACTTTTCTTTCAGTTTCTTCAATAAGAAAACTCTCAGAAATTATGAACTTGTGTACAGCCTTTCCGCCATTAGTAAATGATGTAGCTAACACGATACGCGAATTGAAATTCTGAGTATAATACTAATTGAACGAACCACAGTAGCACTACTTGCATGCAAAAAATATACAACTGAATTTAAAAATGTTTAGTAAAACTAAAGTAATTTTTTACACTGAATCTTCCCGAAAGTTCCAGAGATATTCAGGGGTTATCATACGCTCTACCACCACACCACCATCATGAAATGTGTAGACCATCATTTTTCTAGATTCTAATCTCATTTGGGCGTTTTTCTCAACTTGGAATCGTCAAGACGGTTTTTTAAATTTTCACACGTTCAACAATAATAAAATAAAATCATACGTTATGCAATCCATAACGTCTCATCGCCCTGCTGCGTCCCATGTGTGAAGGACTTGCTTCTTTGCTTCGTTGTTTCTCGCACTGTCTACTGAGGGCGGTGGGAGAAACCTCGCATTGGGAAAACCACTTAATCCATTCGTCCGGATATTGTGGATCGCCGGGAGGAGTAAAAACCCTTCCCGGGAATTGTCGATAAAGCGACAAATAGTTGGAGTTAACAGAGGTTTGGCCATACGGGGGCCGCGTACAGTGGACGAGATTTATAAGGGGACCAGATCGGCGCGACCCCCACCGCAAATAACACCGGCGACCGACACACGCACAGACTCAACGTTGTTCAATACTATTTTCGCTGGGTTAGGTCACGGAATAGCACACATTCTTGCCACCCATTCCAAATTTATACGTCGGAAATCGATTTTCGGCTTTCGCGTACAGGAAACTAATCTATATTGTACCAGTATTTTATATGCTGAAAATGCTGAAAATAAAATTTTCCAATCTATATATCATGCTAATTTTCGCCCAGACATGCAATCACTTCCCGCTATTCCCAGATTTGGTCAAATACCAGGTCATTTACAGCAACTCGCAAATAGTTAAATCACCTATTCAAAACCAATAGAAAATTATATTTCAGGGAACCGATTTTCTTTTATAAGAATTGGATATATGACAATTAGGATATTCTTTGCTAAATTAATCAAATGTATTCTGAGCAGAAAAAAACATGTAATCGAATTCATTAAAACAAAGATTTTCCGATGAGGAATTTTCATTTCTTATTGCATTGGCATAATTCAATGGGAACTAACCAAGGGGGGTTCGATCGGGTAGTCAGCGGTAGCCTGAGCAGGAAATTAGGTCGTTTGAGGTATTGAGGTTGCGCGCATTTCGCGGAAGGCATAACGCACAAAGGAGGACCAAACGCGAAAGTTAGAGCTGTTTGGAGAAGCGGTGTTTACCGGGCTGCAGGGAAGGGGGGGGTGTGTCCCGGATGCCGTTGCTCTCTATAGGCGGGCGATCGCTAGCGGCACCCCGACGGCTGTTTATTTATTTGTCCTGCGTCCTCCGCCCAGGAGAACATTGTTTTAACAGCAGTTGGGGGAAAGTTGGTGGGCGGCTCAGTCAAGTGGCCGAATGCAAAACGCTCAAACCCGCCCACCACATTAGTTCAACACGGACCCCAATTTGATCAAGTCCAACAATAACAGGCCCAACGCATCACGTGGCCCACGCCTTTGATAATCACCACGAGCTCCTGGCTGGATCTGAAATTCGCTGTCGTCATCCCCCCCATTAACCCCAGTCACTGTTATTCGGAATTACCTAACGCTATTACACGGTTGTTTTGATGGTCTGAAGAAATATGTACGATAAGTGAATTAGTAAAGTGTAGGCAGAACTCGGAATAATGTTTCAATATTTTACATCGCACTCCAGTTCGTTGACCCAAGCCGGAACCCCGACTATTTGGATTTTTCACGAATTCCTAACTACTCAGGGATAAACCGGAAGCCATTAAATCAAGTTAGTTACAAACTGCCGTAACATAAAGCAGTATACATCATACCTACAATTAACATAATGGGCGTCGTCGCTGAAATAACTGCCCACAGATCAAAACTAAACTCTTGCTCGATATTTTTATCTGTCAGTAAATTAGTCGATCAGAATCTGTTCGTCACTAGGAATTAAGGTAATAAAAAACGCAAAGAGAATAAAGGTAGAACTTATTTCTGTCGCGTTAATTGCTACAGAAGGAAAGAAAATCTATATCTGGACATTTTAACGGAATATTGTCATGTAAGCGAGACGATCTGTTGACCATGCCATTAACATTTTTTGTGCAAATTTATATTATTGCTGAACGATGAGACTCAATACGTAAGAATATAAGAAAATACTGCCCGATATACGGTTTTAGCCAAAAACGGCGTTAGCCTTCCATTTGTCAGAGGTCAGCTGTCGGGAAAGCCGAGGCCAGCTGTTGGGAAAGTCCCAGATTGTCCTGCCGAACTTTTCCACAGTGTACGTAGAAAAAAAAGCGGTCCAATCTGTCCGGGGTCGGACCACTCTTTGGACAACGGATGGATTTATCTGTTATTTAAATCTTTTTTACTACATCTCCCTCATGGCCGCTACAATGACCGACCATCCTCTTTATTTATACTGATTACAGACCCTGCTGCATACATTATCCCGGTATTCTTAAATGTATTTATCGACTTATTTAATATCAAATATATTTTTACAGAATTTGCCTGAAAAAATATTTTTAAAAAATGTATGGAAAGGATTTTTTCAATTCCGGCCTATAATAGTCGTTTTAATTATGGCATAACTCATTTTTCTCAATTAAATTTATAATTCTACACAAAATTAATTGAATTAAATCACGGTTTTGCGGGATAATTCTACGTTATTGATTGGAGTCTGAAATATGTGTCACTGAAACTTTTCTTAACATTAGTTCTCTGGAAACTTCTTTCCAGGTTAGTATTTTCTTTCTGTTTTATGTGTTCAAAAATGGTTTTGTCTATTCCGTTGGCTGTGTCGGGTATTGACAAATTCTAGAAGGAAACATAACGTGAGGGAATTCTTAAATTTACTTTACTGACCTAGTTTTGAAACATGGTTTCAAACAGTTTAATGAGGCCTTCCAAGAACTCAAACGCCGTAATTGGATTCAATAGACAGTAAATAACTAGTCTATTGTCGGATAAGACAAAGGAAACAAGATTATTAATAAAAAGTAGTATATTTGAGACTGTACGCGCTATTTTTCTTTCTTCCGAGCGTGACGGGAAAATTAAAACTTCCATTTTGCCACACCTGAAAAAGTTTCGGCCGGAAAAAACCTTATGCGCAAACAAAAGGACAGAGAAAGTGTATAAAGAGAGACCGGTGAGGGATCAGTGGCCAAAACTCTGAACCGCAACTTATTACTCAAATTTTAACCAACAAAACAAGACGCACTTGTTTGTCATTTCATTTCCAAATTAACTTTCCCCCAACAAGACGGTGACTCTTGCTTCACGAAGATGCTTCGGTCTTCATTTTTGTTGTCACGTTCAAGTTTCCTGTCAACCGGGTGAAGAAAACTTTTGATTTCGGTACTCAGAAGGAATGTCATAGTATCAAAATAGCTGAAAGTTGTGGACCGACAACATTTCTACCATGAAAGCAAAATTATAAAATTCCTAGTTCTTAGTAGGCACTAAAATGTAATTCATCGAGTGAAAAGGCGCTTCCAGTTTAAAAACAATTTCTTCATTATTTAAACTTCATTCTACAGTTTTGAATTATGGAAAATTTCCCATTTGACTTGTAGCAGAGTTGAAAACAGAATAACTCTCCGGCGACGTGAAAAATGTCCGAATCGGGCGGCGATTATCATGAAAATATGTTTCGGTCAGGAGCGAAAATATTATAACAGAAATAAGTGAAAAAGATTCATTCAAGTTATAAATTACCGGTAATCAATTTCCGCATGTGCCTCTATGGTTCGGCATTCAGACAGATGGTAAATATCCACGTTATTTTCTGTACAATGCGGAACAAAAACTATAGCGGACAACAATAATCGCTGTCCGATGGCAGTACGGCAGCCGTTTTTAATCGATTTGCCGGATCGTCGGACCGGAATAACAGCTAAGCCGCTAAATTGATAGTTCCGGTACAGAATAAGGAGAGGCGGGGAATTACCGAGCGCGGTGAATGGCTATGATGTTGCGGGTTTTCGGATTGGGGCAGTTTACCGAATGATATATCAGATAATTGAATTCAGTAATCCTGTTACTATTGCAATGTAACAATGCGAAGAGCTTTAAGCCCCGGGGAACGCGTTTATTTGCCGCGCTTGGGGCCGGCACTCGGTGGAATCCTACGCGGGGCATATGTGGGGCGTGAAATTTTGCCCTGCAGTCCAACCACCGCTGTACCGCTATTCGAAGAAATCAGTACTCTCCTTTGGCAACGTTTATATTTTGGTGGAGAATTATTTTTCTAAAAACTGTAAATTCAAATATAATCTATTCCGCTCTATATTCGAATATTTTATATGATAATCTGTAATTTATATGATACATCCCTCAAGTTAACGTAAAGGAAAATTTCTTTCGATCTTCTCCGTATACCGTGTTGATTAATGGGACTGTACCGATGTCTGCCGTCCATCATAGATTAATTTAAATGTAATTTAGGTTCGCCTAGAACACCTCAGCAGTTTCGCGGGACAGCGGTTGATGTAGTAGGATATAGAAAGAACATGTTTGAAAACAGGATAGCCCCGGGTGCCGGATCATGCAAATTACGTTAGTGTAATTAAATCATAAACTAGGAATTAGAGTTGCGGCGGGCCGCGGTGTATCTCAGTTAATCCACACTTCCGTTTCTAACTTCTCCCGGAGGATCGTTAATAACAATTTCGAGGAATTCCGGTGACCCGACAACTGAACTCGGTGGAATTTAATGCTCGGCCGAAAAGTCCTAACGTCCATTATTTTTCCGGTTGTTTTTATTCTCCTTGCCGGCCCATCCCCCCCCCCCGGGGCGGCTAGGGGCGGAAAAGACAGAGGGAAAAGGGGAAAATCGCCCCTAGCCCCCGAGGCTGGGAATGGAAGTGTCAGACACAAGGCAAGCAATTGCCCTTAGAAATTTCCTCGCCTTGTGGATCGCCATGGCTGAAGTGGGGCTTGCGACCCCTACGGCCTGGAAAGACATTAAGTGCCCTCCCCCCCCCCACCTACCACGCCCACCGCCACGGCGTATTAAATTGGTTGTAAAGTGCGACTGCGGCCGCGGCGGTGAGACTTTCTTCCGCTTTCCGCTTACCGATCGCACCCGTTTCAGGCGAAGAATGGGTACCTGCTGGGTGGAAACTCTCGTGTGAAACACTTGCACAAAATCGTTCCCCTCTTCAGGAACGCGGCATAGAAGAACCGGATCGTTTTATTGAACTTTTGCAGAAAAGAACGTGTCATCCAAAATCCTCGTCCTTTTGTCCTAAAAACCTTTTCTTTACTCCCAGACAGTTCCGTTCAGTAATGCTTGTGTTAGGTATAATTTAAATTAGGTTCGTAATAACTTATAATATTATACCGTGGTGTTATGAAAATTAGTAATTGACTGACTGTTTTTAACTGTTTTATAATAAAGGAAAAAATATATAAATAAGCGGGACTGTAATAATGAGGTTGTTACATTGTGACCTAGAACCGAGGCGTGTCTTTGATGTATCAACAGGTCCAGTAAGTCGGAATCCTTGAGCGGAATAACTGTCGGGCTGTCGGCAACACTCGCGGGGACGTTCAACGGGAATGGGAGTAGGCCTAGAGGCGGTAAACCCCGTCAACCCTTCAAACGTACCTCCCGGCCGACCAGTACCAGTTAATAATTTAACGTACCGGGAGGACCCGCCGGGAGTGACCGGTACTGGAGCGGGGGCGGGGGAGTGAAACCGACGCCGGAACTATCATATCGATCGGTATAAATCATAGCCGGGTGCCAGTGGGTGAGCACGGCCCCCCTGGGGCTCCACCCTCCAATCGCTCCGACGGCCCCATTTATCAGCACGGGGTGTCGCCGCCTCCACTTCCCCCTTCATTAGCCGCCTTCCAACAACCGATCCGCTAATATGGAAACAACGGTACCGACTATTATTTCAACGGCAAGTGCGGCCTTATCAATCAAGGTTATCCGGAAGGGAATCTGTTAGCGTATAAAATCATTTCATATAACAATTTTTATATCCTGAAAATTGTTCGCGCCTTTCTAGCATTTATTATTTATAAACTCCGTATATATTTAAAATTTAAATCCCTAGACATTACTAGTAATGTTCCTTCAGAACGATTAATTTTTCGTTAATCACCAATAATTAATAAATAATTAATAAAGTTCGCAAACTTCAACGCCGATAACCTGAAGCCTGGAGTGAATTTCCTATATGAATATGGTGACACAAAGGAAACAAGTCATTGTCAATTGTAGAAAATATCTTTAAATATGGGAATAATTCAAAAAATTAACACCTTTCACCTGCACTTACAGTTGGAGTTATAGGATTGTGAATACATTTTAGTATGAGAATACTGTTTTTTACAGTGGCCTTGAAGTGATCGTGTCGATGAATTCTGATATTGCAGACCCCTCGTAACGTCTAAAGAATTTTATACGAGGTCCTGACACGTGAACCGTATTCAATTTGGCCCTTTGTTTTTCGCGGGGCCGGTCATTAGCTCTCGGAATTTCGCCTTTAAAAAGGATCGCCGCTGTACTTCGTGTCGGGTGTCAATAATAACAGAGGCGGGCGGGCTCCGCCGCTGCCCGGGGCCCGTGGCCCGTGGCCCGGTTTTAAATGTTTACCCGCTAATTTAACGCGAACGCCCGACGAGTGCGTGTGCGGTTATGTTCATTACCGTGTCCGCGCCCCCGCCCCCGGTTACCGGACTTTACCGGCCCTCCGACCGAGTTAATCACTTAATGGGAGGAATTACGGCCACTATATCTCAACTGTCTTATGTTCCACTTCAATAACACTAATGTATGTGTATATTTTAATGTAATGACGACAGACAAACCGTGCCTGTATACGTATGTTTTTTAGTATGGCATATGCACAACAAATAATGAATGAGAGACTGAATTTGCTACACCTTAATTATTACTAACCCAAGACGTCCCCCCCCCCACTTAATGCATTAAAACCATATATGTCTCATTCGTATAATAATATTTATAATTTCCCGATTATTACAGGTATATATACAAATTTGAGGTTACCGGTTATTTTATGTTATATAAAGGCCAACGCATTTGTTCTGTTAAACTGCAATATATATAAATACTGCTCAACCTAAACTAATCTAGTTATTTTAGATTTTTGTATTATTATTTCAGAAAAATAGCTATAGAATTTAACTTCACATAACACAGAACTATGAATATAGTAAAGATATCGGTATAGGATAATACATTTAAGTTGCCACAGTAGCTGGTAATCTTAGAATGTAGCGAAACCAACAGATACGGAAGCCACTGTCCCCTTCCCAGAGGGCATCAGACCGCGCGTATTTTTTGCTTTCAGGGGACACATATATAACCCGGGGTTAGGCCCTGACTCAGTAGGCCTAAAACGGGATTGTCGGGGGCTTGTATTTTTTTTCCAAACACGTCCAGGGTAACTGATGTCGGTCGGAATGTCGAATCCCCACCTCGGGTCACAAACCGCCCCCCGGCGGGCTCGGATGCGTTGGAGGCCATCCAATTGTATGAGTTACTCCGATCGGTCGGCACGAACAGGGTCGCCGCTAACAGGGAGGCGGCGGGGGGGGCGCCCGGTCTCCGGTGAAAAACTTCTATCTGCACCCACCTCACACAACACACACAACGCCGACCTAGTGATAAATCAAAAGGTGAAGGTTCCGCAAGGTCCGGATCGAAAGGATCCCTGGAAGGGAACAAGATTCCAGGATTTCCTGCGACACCGAATGAGTCTACGTCCATATCCAACAGACGAAATATATTGAGCCGAAATCAGTCTGAACACAGCAAATTTTAAACTCAACAGCAACCTCACATATCACAAAATTCCGCTACATTAGGACAAATTATATCATTCAAGCTAAAATGAATTCAATTAGCCTACCCCGTCTTTCAATTGACTTTTTTACTTTTATTCTACAATACCATTATGTCCTTTTATGTGTAATACTTAATTTTAAAGGTCTATAGTATATAGGAAACAAAAGAAATCTACGTACATAAATTGTGAAGCCCTCCAGATAAAAAACCGGCTTAAAATTACTTAAATTTACAAGCAGTTCTGTAAATTAAATTTATATATTTCAATTAAATTGAAGATGAAATTGAAGATCTCAATGAAATTGAGATTAAAGAAAAATCTAAGAAAAATACTACGTATTTGCTGATAGTCGGCGTTTCATGAATCCCACACAGGGTTCTGTCTTATGAACCCGAACGAATCGATGGGCCGGTACGGGCGCCGAACACATCAGGACGCGAACCGGAAGCGGGTGGAGAGGCTGATTAATAGGTCGAACATTCCGAGCGAGCATTGTCGATTGGGGAGCATTGTTGGGGGAGGCGGAGGTACACCTGGGATGAGGCGGACCGGGAACAGGCGTTATAGTACGGCGTCAGGCTCCACGCACACGGACGTTCTTCAGGCCAACAATAGGACTCAAACCAGAAACAATAACTATAATAAAGACGGAATATTAACTGAGCTAATGAAAACAAGTTGATTAAACAGTATTTATCGGTTGAAAATATTTCAAACCCCGTTTCCAAACGTTCTCTAAGGAGAAACGTTGGAATATGTTTTAAAGGTAAACATAAAAAAAATCTTCGATATTGTGTCACACCGATAGCTAAATTTATTCTGTAATTAGATTTCGGTAGTAGTCAAACTATTCCACCGCTTGAGGGCTACATGCGCAACACAAAGCGGACAACCCTTAAAAGCGGGATCCTCAAAGAAATATTATCCGTTGTACATGAAAATTTGTATTCGACGCAATCTGATTATCCCGAATCTCAAACTCCGCAACAATCTGCTTAATGTTTCATACAGAGGTAAAGTACCTACTAATTGGGGATCTAAGCAGGCGGATTACTTGGAAAGTTACGTCGACTGTTAATGTATAGTCAAATAGCTTCACCTGTACTACTACAGGGACAGAGTGGATGATCATCATAAAAAAAATTAAGAAATATTATACAAGAAATGATATATTTAAAATGATATCCACGTAATAATCACAAGCAAATTCAATTATACTTCAATTTCCATTTCATCTCGAAATGTTTTCTTTATTGGACCGTGAAAACATGGATAGGAAAATTGGTTTTCAGAATATAAATGTAACATAGAAGAGAAATAATCATTAATTACAAAGAGTATTAAACCCTAATGTATTCGAGAATAAGGAATTTATGGATATCTGAAAAGCCAAACACAGCGCTTAATTCCAGTCATTTTGGTCAAGACATTAAGAAATCAAGAATGACGAAAAGTGTATAAAGCACAATTGGAGAGCGATGGGCTTAATGTAGGCTGAGCACTTGAAGTTTTATTGTCCCCCGCAGAGAGGCCGAAAGAGAGAGGGAATGGGAGGAATGGAGGGAGGGAGGGAGAGAGAGAGAGAGAGAGAGAGAGTGTTCAGTCCTCTCGGCCAGAGCAGAGACTCATCAAAAGGTAGAATGCCTTCAATAGGCCCGATCTTTTCTCAAATTTTTGCCAAAACAGCCCTTCTTTATTTTGAAATGTCCCATTCACTACAACCCATTAATCATGCTTTCCTTTTATTTTATATCAGAGAGTTCATACTATCGCTTGTTCCTTCCGTCCAATAAACAATTAAATAAACATTTATAGAACTCTCAGGGTCCTTCCTCGATTCTACCTATAATCTATTTCATTCATATAGCTTTATTTTTATGACTGGTTCAGCGAGCGATATAATTCTAATTCTTTAGTTCATTCTCTCGAATGAGAGTGTTACAAGTGGCGATTGTTGTGTATGTAAGGGGGTTGATAATGTGAGTAAAATATGACTTTGATTCGTAGCAACGCAATGGAAATTGAAGAACCTTGTACTGATGAGGACTTCAGAAAGATTCTTGAAAATCGCCAAAGAGAAGGGTGGATAAAATCTTTGCAATGTTCCTGTAATCTGGATGAAAGAATAAATTGGGGAAACGATAAATGCGTGTGTTTCCCCTCACGAAAGGTCCACCCGCAATTAAACAAAGTATGTTTAAAATGCTCCGCCGTGTTTTCCACTACATCGGTGACTGCTAGTTTCCGAAACGTGGTGGCGGCGATAAACGCGACTGTTCCGTCGGGAACAGGAACATTTCCTCGACGCTGGGTTTCCACTGGGAAAATAACGGTATAAATTAAGACGCCGTATAATAGTACCAGAAATACGGAACAACCGAGCGTTGCGTGTCGGCCGGTCGGGCGTAAGACATTTCGTAGGGGTTTTTTTAAAACCCGAAAGATAGCGCTGAAAAATAACGGTCTGGAAAACGCTGGCCGAAAATAGGAAAAGCGGAACAACTCAAAAAAGTATCCAGCCCGACGACATCCTGCATGTACCCGATTAACATTCGGGAATGGATTGATGGTGGGACACGCGAAAAGTCTGTACCTGGTGGACTCGATTAAACGGCCTGCTGAAATTACGCTGAAAAACTCAAATACCCGCATTACACGGGATTAAATGATCCTTATCTAATAACTGGGGAGAGAATAAAACAAAAAAATAAAGTGGTATTTTAACACCGAATAAAAAGAAACTAGGCGGCGTGCGGAAAAAGAAACAGGCGATATAAACATTATTAAGTAGTAAGGTCCTTTGTTCGCCTGAATAAAACCACGCGATTTTCGAACTGAACCCAGTGTTAGAATAATTTCTCCCGGTCATATTCGAGGAAAGCGCTGAAATAATACGTCATCAAATTTGAATGCCCTTTAATGCAGTGTTATGGAGAAAGAACAACAATCGGGTCTTTCAGTTACCTAGTTATCATGAAATGTATGATTTACCGAATTATTTATACCTTGAATAATACTAAATAATTCAATTATTATATGTATCTTTTTCTCTTGTATTATCGTTATTATGTACACGAGATTATACACTAATGTACATCTCGATGTATGATGAAATTTAAGATTTGTTAGAATGTTTACTGACCATTCCACGAGGATTTTCGTCCAGGCGATTTTCTACCTTCATGCGATTAAAATTAAGGCGTAAAATAATTACAATGAGATAAAGAAAAATCCAGTGATTACTTATACTAAATGTGTGGATTACAAGCATTTTTTAAATAGTCTAAATTATAAAAGAGATGACGCTCGTGTGTCGAACATGGGATGAAACGGGATTCCAAAACTTTGTACAAGTGTCTACCGAGACGCGTTGGAGTCCGAATGATCGGAGCCGTTCCTCAGCGGTTAAGCAGTAAATCGAGGAGCACCGGTCCCCTGCGCTCGTTGAGGGGGAACTCTTGGAGGGAGATCATTAATCTTTTTCCGGGAGGTTTCCCGTCCGGGACGGGCACCCGCGCCGACCGGTAAATGATATGGACAATCCACCGCCTGGTAAAAAAAAAGAGGAGCTACGGTGGGCCGGCGTATGTGCACCCCCACGTGGGCTTATATATCGGCGTGTTTGTGTGTTGGTAATGTGTAATTCAAGACGGCAGGGTGATTGATGCGCTCGCCGCCTCTAAAATACTCTCAGCGCACTGTGCACCCACTGTATCTGGACATTTTCACCGTTTTAAAGAAGAGTATCCATATTATATGAGGGCATGCGTAAAGAGGGATTTAAACGAATATTGAATTTCGCGAAAGGAGATCAAATACATTTAGGGCCAATTGAAATATAAATAATATGCGACTGGAGTCCAACAAATATTCGATACCCCACGGTTGAAAGGAATATAAAATACAGAACACAAATTGTTCCAGCTTCCGCAAGTATATCTTTGATACGCGTATCAGTTGAATATAATAAGGATCATACCAATATATACAAGATCAAATCAGCGATCGCGGGTGGAAGATCATAACAATAATAATAGCTCTCATTGTTTTCCATTCCTACTATATTATACAGGTATTACCGTATGGAGTTTCTATTATATCTCATAATAATAAAATGATTGAATTTGTTACTTTAATAAATTTCGTTTAATCTGAGAAGTCAGCAATAAATTCCTTCTTAAAACTGACTGCAAAAGTGATGGGAGACAGAACAATAAATAATGCGAACTTTCACGAATTTATTGTCATAAAACACGAAGTAGACATAACATTTTATAGAGAGGTGGTTTTTGTTCGTTTCAACCCCTTTGATTATGACACAGTACGGGCGGATGATAAATAGTAGCTCACTCCAATGATCGTGTCCGTTGAAAAAACAGGCGATAGCTTATTCAACATTTCCCAAATCTCATTCTATATTATCTGTTCGGTCCGAGGTTATAAGCCGCGGACCGGTAGAGGGAAATCCCGTGGGGAAATAGAGGGGGCGCGATTTCCGGCTGTAACAATATTTCCTTTGGGGCTCAAACCGGTTTCCCGGGCCGAGCCCAGAGCTTTGTTGATAAACAACAAGGAGGGACTCCCCTCTCGCTCCCCCCCCCACAATCCAAGCGCAAAAGGGACCCGATTACGCGGTTACACAACTTATTGGTCCATTGCGCAAAACGAAATTATCGGTTGGTTAGAATATTACGGAATTCGGAGAATTTCCGAAATGAAGCGGGTAATTGGGGGCCAGAGGCGGGCGATACTTCCAGAATTGCGCCGGCCCTGTTCCATTTAGTGGTATGCTTTTAATTGTCCACCTATAATAAAATAACAATATAGTTTAATTTCCGAACGTCTGAACCCAGTTGTTTGTTCGTGCTTAAAATCTCCAAAGCCCCTATGTCAATCGCGTTAACAAAATCCAACTCATTATAAAGTGACACCATTTACAAAAAATGTTATTAATATAAAAAATATTCCATTGCATTAATTAAATGGGTGGTATTAAATCCGTTCAATTAATATCATACATTTAATAAAATACGCTTAATGCAATTATATAGAATATAATCAGTAATCGACACGGCGCCCTTAATACTCCACCCGCATTACTCATGATACAATCGGTTTAGTCTATACCGTGCGCCGTGCTACTTTGTAAGGGGAGAACAGCTTCAATATTATATAAAACTGGTTCTAGTACATGGCTACTTTACGCTATGATAAAAACAAGTATAAACAGTATTCTGATACTGTAATTTCTATTTTCCACAAGCTCTTCGCAAGATATTTATGGTTTCAGATGAGTAGTTGCCAATATTCGGTAAAGTAGCGGTTGAATAGAAAGAATATATTTTTTCATTATTATATTCGTGATATGTCTTTTGTATTCTTGTTGAATATTTTGTCTATATATTGTCTATTTTTTGACAATATTTTCTTCTCGACTTACTTCCGACGTTGGGGAGATAAATACGTTCTGTTATGTACCGCGTTCAGTATAATAAAAGATGGAATTACTCCGATAACCCGAGAAGAGATAAAATAACTGCGTTTCTACCGAGCAACCGGATAATGACAGAAACTCCAGATTTTAAGGAAAAACTCCCGAGAACTTTATTAAGTCCAGACACTTCAGGGTAAGACGGATTTGCTATTAGTTCTCAAAACTTGGGGTTCTCCAGCTCGGAGTTCCTAATGTTTCCAAGCGACTACTTTATCTGCACGAGGATACCGGGATTACTGGGAATCTTATCTTTTTATACAACGAAAATTTGGGCAAGTCAAGAAGAGTTTTCACCGTGGAATTTTACGAAATTAAGCTACACCCGTATTCAATTAAGCTTCGGTTGAAATGAACAACTTCGAGTAAAAGTCACATCAGTCCCCGACGAAGGATCCCGCGTGAAAGTTGGGGCTCCGCGAACTTCCTAATATCCGGTTCGTCCTTCTCGCCCTGGAAGCCCCGTTCGGGATTACGGTAGTTTCGCCCCCCAGAAACATTATCTATAGCGAAAAAAGGGAGAAAGAGGAATGCGGCGCATCGGTTGTACAGTTAGGACGGGCTAGAGTTAAAGAGTTACTCTGGGCGGGGGCTCTAATTCCCAGAGCGGCCATAAATTGGGTGGCGGGGCAGCAGCAGTGCGCTTTTCCTAACAAGTTTGCTCTTCTGATTCCGAACACCGTCGGCGGCTCGCCCTCGGCCCCGACCATAAATCTTGGACAAATCCCCAGCTATAATACTCTGTTTGTAGCCCTAAGCCGGCGCCCGCTTCTCCAAACCGCTTAGCACCCAGCCACCCTCCCCCGCGCCCAAACAACACCTTCCTGACGTATGCCTGTAAGCCGAAGTATTTTTTATGTCCCACCTCGCGGGGGTATCCAACCCCCGCCATCGGTTCGGCAATACGCTCCCTATATATATATATATATGGTCTTGGGACCCTTAGTCACACGTATGAGTAAAACGAATCCAGATCGTCCACTACTTATAGAAGACCCTCGGTATGTTCGAAACTATTTTCTAAAAAAATTCATCGAAACATTCTAATGTTCTTCTATTGCTGCCAGAGACAAGCAATTTACAGTTCACAAAAAAAGCGCTATTAGAATTGTTCTAAATACTCGGTTGTAATTAATGAAACGTGATTTTAAAAGAGGAATCATGAAACGTGGGACCCTTAAAACTGAATTAAGATTTATCTAGCAGGGCAACTGATTTAAGCAACAATTACCGTGCGACGGGAGAGGGGTACGGTAATCAAACAATAGGGGCGGGGGCGAAATTCAGTACGGGGAACGGCATGGGGGGGTAAATAGGTCGGGCGGAGTGTCAATGCAACTCATTATAATCGGGTATAATGGAGAATGAATAATTCGTAGGATAAAATTAATCAAATTCCCTACACTCCATCAACCCCACGTACCGACCATTGTGTTTTATAATTATGAGAGCCGCGCAGAAATTTGGCTTACAACAGGTATTCCAGCGAGGAGAGATTAAACATTCGTTCGATTGGCCATGAAATTATAAAGCATATAATTATAAATTATAAAGTAGTGATATTTTTTTCAATCTCATTCATATAATAATAATATTCATTAAACACAGTTAAATTAATGAACACTCTCATGCTGAACACTTTTATATATGTTGTATTCATTACTACGGCCTGTATTCATGGCTACGGACTGTGAACATAGTATGAAGTAAATTCAATTCGATTCATTTTGATATTGCAGCTGGAAATAATAATAACTTGACAATATTATACAATAATAGCATCGACGGGGCGTCACGGGCAAAGAAAAATGTCAACCCAAGATACACGATAACGGAACGCTAAAATGAATTAAATGTTTTTAAACATAAATACGAGTGAAGAAGTCTCAGAGTTAAAAGTTGAAAATGTGTGCATGACGTGTTAAGTGGAAGGGCGACAGGCCCATTAAGGAAGAGTCTCACGCGACCACAAGCACTCGGGTAACCCCCCCCCTCCCAACCACCCAGTGAGGCTCACAAGGGGCCTCAAGCCCGTCTTCAAATATCCACTTACAGTCTGAAAATTTCCTTTCATATGCGCGGGAGAGGAAACGAAATGACAACAATTCTGTATTCGCAGCTACGAATACAGGAAGTTCGGTTTGTATAAAATATTTTATAATAATATTTCAACGTACTTACAGCCCATAATGTAACTGCATGTTCTTTCGAAGTACAAAGTACAGAGCTCCCAATAATACTGATAACATACCTGTAACAAAGAAACAGCGTGATAAGTTACAAAGAGTACATAATTTCAGTATTATGTGATATTACCAGAGGAGTCATATTTAATAGTGGTAAAATATTTGTTAGGATACTTGCTAAGATTAAGAAAATCATAATTAGGTTAAAGGCGATTATGTGTTTATTACGCAGTACCCGATTTCGGTTTGCTAAGGCTTACTGGGAGGGTGAATGAGGGATCGCTTTCGGACTTATTACGAAATGGGATCCCTCGCTTGGGGAAGATCGCTGAAACAGAAAAAACACGGCGACAGCAGTGGGCGTCAAGGAGCGTTCCTTTTGAGCCCGAGACGCTATTACGGGAACACGTTACGGGTCAGACAATTTGCAGCAACCGTTTTTTCCCAACGATCCACCATCTCCGGACAAGTGGATTAGGGTTTTCCACAACCCCCAATATGATATTTTCCTCGGAGACGAGTCGGAAAAGTGTCTCTAACGAAGATTCGCGTAAATATATGTGGTGTTGCAGGAATAGCGAGGCTGATATAGCAAATTGTAGTAAGTTTCCTCCTAGTTCGTTATCTGCATTAAATGCTTTTGAAATCGTTTTATAATACGATGGTTATTATGTCCTCTTTGGATTGGTAAGATGAAGGTAGGTGGGGGATTTTTTTATCAATAATTTCCATAACAGTATCGGTTTTTATATAATAAAATAATAATAATAAATGTAACAGATTTTGCTGAATTATTTATTGTTTTTGAAGAGGAGGAATATTTGTATCAACTCAAATAAAGTTGGCTGCTAGTGGCTATCGTTGACGAGGGCGGTTTGAGTTTTTTTGTGAAATATAGTAATTTATATACAATTCGAATTCTTCTTTATGTATATTAATAACTCTTTTTGTATTATATTGCCGGTAAGTATTGAAATCATCAATGGTGCGGACCAATCGGACTTAGTGCTACGCACCTACCTATCGTGGCCGGGCTATACTGAGCTTCGGATGGTTCTATTCATAGAATCGTTGCCTACGAATGAGATCCTTTATAAGGCCCGTTAATGCGACCCGCTAATGAGGCATCGATCGCATGATTTAATTATACGTCAGCGGCGTCCAGTACGCGGCAACGTCTCGACCAATATTTGGCCCCGTCCCATCCAATCATCCCTATTAGTCCATTAAAGGCGCGGATAGTGATTGAATTAAGCTATGAATTTTAAGCGCAAGGAAATTCGGCCGTATTCAGATCAGTTTGCTGTAAAACGTTATTTGAGATCAAAACTTTTACGAGAACACTAACTCAGCAAAATTAATGATTCCGAAGTTCAACCTCAATCTTCGTAAAAATATTCCTACGAAACACTGTGATTAAAATCAGGAAATGCGGTGACTATACTCTACTTTTTCCGACAGCAGTGTGCTAGGGGCAGTAGTAGATCATTCGATGGTTAGACATTATGAAAATCGCTGCGAGCTACTCATCCCGTTCGATGGAGTAGGAAGAATTTATCCTTCCGTAATTCATTGCCGAAATCTAAGGTGATGAAATCAGTGGGCAGATTCCGTGGACGGGTTCGTGCGATGTCAGGTCGAAAATTTGCGGCCGAAATTTCCAAGGGCGGAGGGTTGAGGTGTGCCGGGACGGAACAGGAGTTTGAATTGAGTGGGATGCCGGTAATGGGGCCGGGCGGGGACCCTGCCGCTGTAATGAACCCGATAGCAGGGCTGACATACCCCAAATCCACCCTTGTTTTGGAAATAGTCTCCTGCGCTGGGGCTCCGCAGAGACGATAAGGAGGTCTAAAGAAGGACTGTTTTCATCGATTGCGCAGTATTTGATTAGGACAGGAATTCTAAAGTGTCATACCTTCACTTCAAAATTTGTCTTCCACTAGATACTATTTTCTGTTACCAAAAATTATGGGCTTGAAAGTTTTTTAAACATTTAACATATAAAGATTTAGCGAGATATAGGAAGTAAGGTTTGGACTAAACAATTCTGAAGAGAAATTTGTTATACTGTAGAGGGTGTGATTAGAGACATACATGTCTTTGTATTTTTCTTAAAATTGTTGCCGAACCCCGCCCTTCTGCATCAAGTTCTGTATGTTATTATAGATAATTTCCTAAGCAGTAATTTCTAGCTTCCGTTACCATTCTGTCTTTTTGGGTTTTCGTTAGGATTTCCTTAGGGTAAAGTTGGCGAACCCCTCGCGTTATCCCCATTGCCGAGGAAGCCGATCGGGTACGTCCATCGAACACTCGTAAAACGGAGAAGGCCGGGCGGGCATAACATATTTGCCCGGCGGTCCCATTTTAACACGCCGAGGTTTTTACGACTGTCGTTCCTGTCCCTTGGAACTCGGACCGGCATTTGATTGCCTCGTAAAGCGACAATTTAATCAGCATAATTTTACACCGCCCGAGGGGGGATTATTACCGGAGTCGTTTCGCTAAATGTTATAAGGCCCAACTTTTCTGATGTCGCCGTTCCGACTTTTTATGCGGTCGTTAACGTTAAATTAATAGGAAAAAGATTATGGCGAAAAAAGGCCGACCAGTTTGTCACATTTTGGATATTATTACGTATTAATATTCACTTTTTTCATGCAACTATCGCTCGTTTCTTTACGTTAGTGAGCGCTTTACTATTTATAGTGGAATGAACATTTAGAAGGCACAGTTTAAAATGTTACTTAAAACATTAGGTAATATCTTATTCACGGATAACGCATAACTGAAACCTGGAGAGTGATTTGTCTGCCAGCCTTTTATCGTAAAAACTTACCTGTTTAGGCCGAGTTTTCCTCGCACAGGCATAATTTGTATTTATAAACAACTCTTCGGGACTTTAATAAAAACAATGGCCCGCCCACATTTCGGTGTGTGGTTATGCGTGAGGTTAATAAACAGTCATCCGCCATACGCGATAAGGATTTCGTAAATCGCACACTTGTAAATGGGATGCAGTCGTTCGGAATTAAAAGACCGACCACTTCTGTACTCGTTTATGGGGAGGGGTAGTGGGCGATATCGGCGCTTGACGGGGGGCGGCGTCGGGGGCGGCAGCGAGGCGTTAATTCCAGCGTATAAATTCCCAAGTCCGAAACTCGGGGCCCTCGAAACAACGGCCTTTTCACGGGCCGTGAAGCCCCCCGCCCGCCGCCCCACGCGGCTCATATTTTCGGCCGGCCCGTGTTAATTAAAGCGTGTCGGACGCCCACGGACCCTCATTTTGCCGCCCCATGACCAGTTGCCCTGCCGCCTCCCGCCGGGCTGACTGCGAAACGTTTGGCATCGTTAGAATAGAAGAAAAAGTTGAGAAAATGTACGCGCTAATAAATCCCCACGGTAGTGCTCGGGAAGAACACAACCTAAGATTGATGGATTATCCATTTGGAAGCTGTGTTCACTTGCAAGTGAACATTCGCTACGTATTTTATAATATCCTACTTTTTTAACCATTCATTAATTAATTCGAAATTTAATTTAGCGAATTCCCGCACACTCCATTTCTGCATTAAGGCTGCTAGCCGTTAGCATTGTAATAGGGCTAAAGTCGATCTGATTCCAAATACGCATTCTCTACTAACCTGTTTCAATTATCAGTATACAACTTTTGGTAGATCGACTGCACAATTATGTACGTTGAACGAAATTTTGTTACGTAATGTTACTAGAACTGAAATAGGTTATTGGATTTCTGCCGCGGCTTTACGAGCCGCGGAGTGGGTTGCATTTTAAAATAAATAGGAGCAATCAATTAAGAAAATTGAATTTCGATCGGGACGCCGACAGACGAACGTTTGAGCTCATTAGTCCAAAGCGGAAATTTGAAAGGGGTCCAGGTCCAATGTCGGTTACCGCCCGCCCTCTCGAATTAATTATCGCCGGCATATCCTATTGAATCACTGCAATTCCACATCTGTTGAGCGCGGGGCTTATTCTAGTTCTTTTTTTTATCTCTGAGATAAAAGTGTACACATTGAACCGATCGATATTCCAGTATTGGTGGCCTGTACAAAATAATTGTGTAGTTCTTTAATCCAAAGAAACTGATTTACACCTTAATTTTAATATATTATTAGATATAGCTATATTATTTATTATATAATATGTATATTACTCGTTCGTTAATTTCTCAGAATACTGTTTCTTCCAGATGAGGACGCTTCCATTCAACACTTATAGTTATTTTTTATAATACAAATAAGAAAGAAATATGTTTACTGAAATTAATATTTTTCATCATATTAGAGTATAGTACTTATTTTATAATTATTAATGATAATCAGTAGCAGGTAAATACACAATATACACAACATGCTCCAAGTATTGTTACTGCAGTAATATTTTGATAACGTCGATTCAAAATGTACTTAAATTTGACCGTCAACATTTTAAATACCGGTCCGGTCCGGATATATACTTAATACCTTCAGCTCAAAAACATCTAACTGGGTAAGATGCTTATTGGTAGAGTTCCAATTATTGGGCCATTGAATTTTTGAATAGGCCCAGAGCCGAATTTACGGGAGCTGGTTCGCTAATTATCTTGAAGGTACTAAGCCCCTCTTAGTAACATATAATGTGTACATTGATCAAAGGTTTTTGAATGAGGTACAACTTTAAACTTAATGTCGGAGGTACGACACCGATTCTAGATCATTATAGTCTGTGAATACACAAGTTAAATTATGACTTTTTCTTCATTCGCAGATTGAATAAGTCAAAGCTAAACAGAAGTGTTGAGAAGTGTATTAGCCTCAGGGTAATTTACCCTTTCATCTCATTACGACTAAGGGGAAAGCCACGGTTTGGGAAAACGATAGGGGTAAAGGATGATGAGAAGGGATTAAGTAGGAACCGCCCCTCTCTGGAGGAGGGGCCCGCCTTGGAGGGCGGCCGAGTTAAGTGGCCGCGGTTGTTCAATTTATAAAATTCAGCCATCGCCACCCCGCTTCGAGGCATTACCTGCCTCTAATGTCGAGAAATAAACTAATTAATGCTCTCCCGTTTTCTCTTAAGGGATTAAAAATCCCATAATAAACTTTTAATTGCCCTTTCAACCAGTTAAAAATTCTCAACTCGATTTTGATGGGCGCGAGAGAAACGAATCTTGGAATAATCTAACTTCGATATCGGCGAATGAGAACTGTCGGAAACAAAATTGACACAACATCTCCTGCTCACTATGGTAATCCAATTACCATCTGTATTACTATCTCTATTACAGGAATAATAAATTGAGTACTCTTTTCGGCCCTATAATAAATAACTCTATAATAAGAGAAATTGCATCCCTTCCTGTATTTATAATTGATTATGTTATAATATTATTTCTTATTGCCCTAGCAATATACCTACACCTCGTTTCAACGTGTCGTAGACTTGAAAAATTTGCTGTTCGGAAAATTTTCACTACACAAACACCGGTTCGGTTTCAAGGGACACGCTCCAGCCCAAATAGAAAGGGGACAAGGCTCTAGGAGATATGAGAGTGGCGCACTCAAAAATATGGATCACCGATACGGACGCATAAATTGGAGTTGTAGGCGGCCCTATCTCCCGGGAAGCTCGGTGGAGTCGCCCCTCCTATCCGGATTATCTAGCTCGCAAAATAACTCCCCGCTAACCTCTTGGGGTCGCCTCAGAAAATAAAACTGTAAGAAAGCATTCGTGTAGGCACTATTTGAATACTATGGTAAACATTTAAAAAATATAGCGGTTAAAAATCAAATAAAATCACTGAGTCAATAGTAAAGATTTTCATTTTGCTTTAATCAAATATGATATTTTTTATAGGAATCAGTCTATATAGGAAATACATTTTCCTGAAAAACTAAAACGTGTGAGAGTTCCTGTGTGCATGTCCTCAACAAACCAAAGTTGAAGTTCGAGTAGTTATTTATTTTATCTACAAATCGGTCGACATATTATCTACATAATTGCATCTAAATAATATTTGGAGGACAAATGATCCACTCACTTAGCGGAGTATTAAAGAGACAAAAGTTGAAATTTGTATTCGTCCGAAATAAATGTTGGATATTCTTTGTTTATTTCTACTACCACTATATTTTGTCCCGTATAGAGCAAAATAGAGGAACATTCGAGAATCGCTGTTTTCGCTGATAAGACGTAGCTCTTTTTCCAGGCCTAGAGGCCATATATATGTCAAGAGCGGGAAGAAAGTCCGGTCTAGGTCTAAGTCCGTAGGTGAAAGCAAAGCCTACCACCATGGGAATTATCTTTGCCGCTTAAAGCCCAGTGTAAACTTGGCTGGGGGAGCCAGCCCTCTGGGCCGAGTTAAGCCCCTTCAACTGATACACCCCGCCACTGGCTTAAAGTAAAGGGGTCGGCCCCCCTCCCCCTCTAATATGAGCCCAGATAACGCAATATGAATTGCTGTTGTTCACTTGTCTAGCCGTACAACAGTTAGCTGCTAGCTAACTATACGGAGCCTTTGAATTGCCCCGGGTGGAATCCCCTCCGATTAGCTTTCATGATACACCAATGTGCATTACCAGTTGATATATAGAATTAAACATTATTCTAAGATTTTAAAAAACCCTGAAAAGGTTGGAGGAGACTTTAATACTGTTTATATTGACAGTTTACAACGTAACATTAAAAACTCCTTAGGTTTTCTATCTTGGCGGCTATACTGAAAAAACCACTGTCAACGCAACTATATTGCAGAACTAACTGGAGAGCAAAAATTTTAATATTGCTTAACATATTTATAATTCTTATTCACATTCTTATATGGGAAAGTAGCCAGAGTTGGGGTTTTTCTTTCCCAGCCTTGTCATTATTATATACTCTGATGTAGACCGAGTGGATATAATCGGCATCATCAGTAATGGCTGGGTAGATACAGTAAACGCATTCCGTTTACTAGCGGTGCCATTACGGTATGCCGTGCGTGGCTTCTATGTGGTATGCATACTATGAAACATACTATACATGTTTGATACACACTACTGAGGGGTCAAGTTCAGTTGTACAACGTAGTATGAATTGTCGTTCAGTTTATACAATAGTAAACTGAAACGATATCATTTCAATGTATAATAATATATCATTAAAATTTCAATGTATAATAATACGATTGGGGCTGATGGCATGAATAAACAGATTTGAAATTTTTGACTATGTTAATTAGAATCGCACAAACTGTATTAAAATGTTAATAATGTCGCCGCCCCAGACCAGATCTTCGGTTTATTGGTTCAGAAACAAGCCCGCGGTTATGTGACGGATTTGGTTTACGAGCAAACGTATACATTTCGCCTACTTTTTGAGTTCTGAGATCCATCCGGACATTCAAATTAAATTAAAACATTCCACCCTTAACACATACAGATCTAAATTAATATTCTGAAACTGGGCTGAGCCTGTTCATTAGATGGGGAATGCCGGCGGAACGGTTGTGAGGTATTTCGAACCACAACATATTAACACATTAAATGAGTCACTGCGTTACTTTCGATTTTCACTACATTAAAATAAAACACTCCACACAAAGAGGAGTCCTACATGTAGGATAAATTTAAATTTCTGTTGTGCAACGCGTAAGATATTTTCGGACTATTCATTCAGTGGTCAACATACTTATTTTTTAAAATAGGAATCAAGAGCAATAAGCGGAATTTGATCAGTTTGAAAAAAGTTTGAACAAAATATAAGCTCCCTAAACAGAATTTGACGGGAAATTATCACTATCCAAAGGAAACAGGGTCCGACGGTTAAATGGGGGCAGGGCGTCATCGTTAAAACTACCACCGAGTTAGCCAAAAATAACTTTCCACCGAGCGATCGGAATCGAAGATTTCGCCGACGGTTTTCGTCGCGAAGTTTCAGAACTGGAGGCGTAATTGAGGCTGCGGAGACGCCCGAAAATCTGTCTCCGGACGATTTCTCCCTTTAAATTCTCGTTAAACGCCAACTCCGAGGGGAAAATCTTTAGGGACTCGCCGGCCAATGCGCCACAAGTTTCGGCAGGGCTGTAATCATTTGAGACAGAAAACATGATTCAACTTTCCTATATACCGACCCGATAACCGATGTATGTACGATTTAAAAAATGAAAGTCCCTTCCATGGGTGGATTGCTTATCGGGAGAAATAAGTGATGTACGAAAGCTATAATACCATTAAGCATTAATTACAACTATAGACTAGACCCCGAAAATAATTACTCGGGCGGAATAATGCCCGAAAAGCGGTTTGACGTTTGATGAATAAAAAAGGCTATTGATTCTGCCTTATATTGATGAATAAAATAGCTTATTGCAATTTGGGGGATTTCCCCCTCCGAAATATTACGGAAATGGATTGGATACAAGGGATGGGGTCGGGATGACTGTAGCGCGGCAGGCGGGATAAAACCTTTATGAATAAACCCTACGAGAGGAGGGGGATGGATTCCCACGGGCTACAATTGACGTCATCTTACTCGTGGGGGGAGGGTTTCTTTTTTCAACTTTAATGAAACCACCCCCGCGCCCCTTTATTGTCGCGGATTAAACGGTTCGGAACGATTTTTCTTTTTTTATACACCAGTAGGATTTATACCTACCCCGGTAGGGCACCGATTCGGACCTGCGGTCGGGCAATAAAGAAGGGTTGAAATGTGTATAAATCTGCTAGTGGAGGATTAAAAATTCAGCGTTGTCCTCCTCCTCCTCCTACTGGCGCTTTTAGGAGGGGTCAGCGGAAAACAGAGCCGTCCTTCGTTCTGTGTATAAATCGCCGACGGGCCCGGCATCGATTCGAATAGGCCTCCCTTTGAATCGAGATTATTGGGCGTAGCCGGAATTTTTATAGCCCTCTTTTACCTGGACGCCGAGTTTGATTCGAAGCGTCGATACTGTTTCAATATTCCGGACGGCAAGCCCTAGATGATAAGCTAAAACTGCGTTCGCCTCGGTGGGGTAGAATTTTCATTACGAATGAATTTCGTATCAGCCATTACTTCAAAAACCCGCATCACTAAAGCTTTTCTTCAACATTTCAATACATATATAACGTAATATTCCCCGCTGTAAAGAACCTATTAAGAGAATAATCAGAATTGGTGACCGAATAACTTTGCCGATTTTTTTCGATACTAGTCAAATTTTACTGCTATCGACGAAAAAACGACGTCCTGACAATTGGACAGGAGTAATACTTCACTCGAATATGAGAGAAGGGTCCGGTAATGTAAGGCGGAGGAAAGTTATAATGGGTAACATAAACTACGGGATGTTACAAGCCAACGTGCGTAAGTACTTCAACGGAGTATTCGTGGAATACTAACGACGTTAGCGGAAAGCCGAAAACGGTTTATCCAAAAAGTTAATGGAGGCAAAAGACCGAATATTCCAAACAATACGCTAAAATCATATGGCTCATAATGTACCTACGCTTGTTATATATGTTTCAATTTTTTAACACGAAAAAATAATAAACAAGTCCAAAACCATATTTTAAGATCGAAATTAAAATCAGATAATTAAATTCTCAATGTAACTTTTTATTTTATTCTTCTGAAATTTTCGAACCGATTAATATTTGCTACGTTATGATTTCTTTGTTATGTTTTGTGGAATAATATAATCATATACTTTGTATGTATATATATATATATATATATATATATATATATATATATATATATATAGAAAAGAAATGTGACTTTAAATGTAGTGGAACAAATGAAGCTTAATAATATTGCTTTTAATTACACACAAGGATGACTTCAAATTCAATTAAGAACTAGTGTTCTGATTTAAATTAAGTGTACTAGAACTTCACTTCAGGTTTAATCAAATGAAATTTGAATGTCGGGAAGGTATAATTAAAGTCAATGGAATATTTCACGCTGGCCGATAATCAATTGGAACGAACGTCAAACGATATTGAGTAGGACGAAAGGCGGAACTGGGCTGTGATATTGGGGGAGGCCGGCGGGGTAAGTTCGAATAGAGCGGAGGCCCGGAATGGCCACAATCACCTGCGCTAATCGCATCAGAAAGATAAGGCCTCCATCACAGCCCCATCAACCAATCGGATCAATTATCGGACTAGCGCTAAACGATTCTGAGTTCGGTGGCCAAACGCCCCGGGACTCGGACCAGATTTGCATATCGTTTGGCACCGGCCGGCGCTTACATTACGCCATAGATATTTATTATAAACCAATATACGGAAGTGTAATTATCGAGTTTATGAAAAACGCTTAAAGTTCTACCTAAGTAGAGTTACTTCTGATAGAGATCAAATTAAATGGCGGTCTTTATGAATAGAAAACAATCCCGTGAAATTTTTCTTACGAATCAATCACCATTATATCGATTGTATTTATTACAGGAAATTACTTTATGCTACTGTCGAGACAATTTTTCCACTACTATTGTGCATATACAGTTTTATTCCGAAGTTTAGATTCATTTATTTCATTGATTCTAGTCATAGGTAGAGTGTGTCAGCAAGATAATAATAATTCTAGTAAAGGATACCTGTTTTAGACGGGTACAAGTGACAGTGCAGTGAGTGCAAAGTGACTAACACCGCTACTGAAGATGGCGAGCAGCCGAAACCGGTCTAGCAAAAGACCAAACCAGAGAGAGGAGACAGAAGAGAAACACACGAAATCTACAATAATAATTCTATTCCACCTCTTCCCGGTGGAAGGTTATACTCCACCTCTTCCTATAACAATTTCGGAAAATATATAGAACTTCCACGGTCGGATGGGCATTTAATAAAAAGCAACAACCAATGGGATGCAACCTAGTAATGGAACGAATATGAGAGTGAACTGAATGATAGAGAAGGGATGAAACCGGTTCGGGAGTAGACCATATGTTAGAGAAACGGAACACTTTGGCCAGTCCACCTCCGATATAACTGGAAGTGGAGTGATGGCCGCCCCCTATCGGGCCTATCGCTTGCTTATGGCCGGGGAGAACTGAAACCGAATAGAAATACCTTCCCCCCCTCACCGTTCCCCGTCCAACGGGCTGAAAACGGGATCCCCGATTCAATCCCGCCGGGATATTACGTTTATCCCTGGGGAGAGGGTTGGGGGGTTGATAGTTCAGAAATTACCCCCACCAATCCCCCTCGTATATGAGTACGCCGGATTTCGATAGAATCATCAATCACTTCGTATTGTTCGAGGACAATAATCGTTATTTAGTTTCAACCAAATTGAGTAATCTATCCGGGCGTATCATTATGTCAGTTGAAAGTTGGCCCGAATAAATAACGGGCGAAAAATTGACATCGGTCGTGTCGGCTGATGTTAATGTGTTTACGAACTGCGAGTTCATGGAAAGTACTGGGGGGAGTCGGCCCGAGGCCGGCTTCAGATAATTGCCTTTTAATTGGCCAATCATTCTTTTCCAGTTTGATTATAATCAAATCTAATTGGTTCCGAATCGAACTTTGATTCGTCAGCGTGAATCAGTCACTTGTGGATCTATCCAATTGTGAAGATCGTTTTGAAAAAAAATCAGAGAATATGTAATTATTTTGCATTTTGTATTATTCTTCAAAACTATGTAACTATTTTATGTAATAACTTCATAGTGCTGCGTTATACAGTATAATTTGAAGGTTCTGATTTCCTCTTTTTTCAAAGGGAGGATCAGCCAGTAATCACCTGAAAGAAAACTGTTTGTTTCATTACGTTCGAAAAGATGGAAATTCATGGAATAGCTGAAATCAAGGAAAACGTACAAAGTAAAATAATTCTAATAAATGAATTTGCTCCTTCCAGGTAATGTATCACGAGAGAAGACTCCGTTGGAAATTATATACGAGACGAAATAAATAATGGAATTCCTTTTTGGATTGTATCCCGGAATTGAAAGGGGATAGAGTAAGACCGCAGAATATCGTTCCCGTTATATAGAAGACTTCGGATCGGATTCGTCGAAAACATCATTTCAAAGCGGAGATTCACTCTGTGTAACCTTCTTCGGTCTCAGGTAGCGGAGTGCACCGCGCCAGAGCGTCAGTTGGCTGTCAAAGGTGTCAGTATCAGCTCTTGAGAGATGACAAGTTCAACGTTACCCGACCTGAACTCGGTCACAAGGTTTGTAAAAGCACTCCCAGTCAGCGACAGTTTCCGTCACTTGATAACTCGAATCATAATATCTATTGGAACTAATATATTATTTAATTCAACTGATTAAAGCTTTAAAACAAAAGAAAATATATTGCAATATAACGAATCTGAGCACAAAATTTCCGGATATGACTTGAATATACAGCAATATAGGAGAAGATGAAGAAATACAAAACACGAGTTTCATTACTGAAATTAAATTCTTATTCAACTTTACAATGTTCGTTCTTGAAACATAACGGCTGAACTATTTTTTAATCTAATTCAGAATGTATTTCAACTACCGAAAGAAATTGTGAATTTGTTTGTGCTATAATATTCCAGTATTTGAAAACATTTAAACATAAAGATCATCATAAACATAACCTGTCATAATCCTTATCCATGTGGGTGATTGTGTGCCGATGAATAATATTAATTCTTTATTCCTTTTCCCCCTTATTTTTATAGCGCTTTCTTTCTTTTCGGTTTCAAAAGAGGAATTTATTTGGAGAATTTCCGGCGTAAGGCTGTGCATTTTTTCACTAATAACAATGGGAGCGATGATTAATGGTATTTGTGCAGTCTCGACAATACCGAGAAGGCCCTCGAAAGCCACTCGATTCTGGGGCCGACATCAAAGGGTGGACGTGGTTCGAGAGGGCGCCCAGATATTAAAAGGTCCGCTTGGAGAGGCCGGGCGGATGGGGGTAGGTAATTTTTCCTTATGGGGTGGCGAGAGGGTTTAAATTAGCCTTGGGGTAGGCGAGCAGCCCCTCTCCCGCTGAGATAATGCATTGTGTGTGTCCCCCATTCCCAGTCCGACATCCCCACGAACGGTGGCCCCGGGCACAGATAAGCGCTCTGGGCCACTCCCGCTGATCGCTGAAAGCAGGAACTCTAATTATTTTCGCACTCTTCGGCAATTGATTTTCTTCTGGAATCCATATAAAAGGAACTCATTATGTGGTCAACAGATGAAGCCTAATTGTTCAAGTCTTTTTGTGACTTCAAATGTTCCTAGCACGTTTATATTAAACCGATTAATTTAATTTTTGATTTCTTCCTATTCCTATTAAAACCAAGTATATCGGATTAAGTGCTGTATTATACAGCACTAGATATTAAAAATATCTGCGCCTTAAAGAAACTAATTTTTTGATGTGTAAGCACTTGGAAAGTGAAGTTGGAAATACCATACTTTGAGGAGTCGAAATAGCAAATACACTTAGGACGATATTCAATTTATCTAACAGAGAATTTCGACGTCGGGCTCTGGCGTCGCTGGCGGACGCCAATTTATTCCGCTCCGGTTTATTTCGTCGGGGCTTTGGGAGGCTACAAAAACATTTTTTTTCATCCCCGAGGCTGTTTCGGAAACGGAGTCGCCGCCCCAAGATGTATAACGCTCTTATACGGTCTTCGCCCGAACCGAAAGAAAACAGGACGACTTTTGGGGTCCAGGGTACGGTACGATTTATTGACGGACGTTCGACTGGCAAACGGCCAATTCTGATTGCCCGCTGCCACAGCCTGCTCAGAAATGCGGCCGGGGCAAGTTTTTTCTATCGACCGCCAAAGCCCGCACAACTCTCCATATCTTCAAATAGTAGACCAGGTTAAATAGATAACCATGCTTTATCGAATATTTCGAAATACAAAGAGGCCCGAATAGAAGTTGCTAGTTAGTAAATTATCCGGCGAAGCACTGTTAATAAACCGAGAACTCAGGTATCCCATTCTAAGTTATTTAAGGGAGGAGGATTAGGATATTTAAACAGTCTGTTAGAATTATACAAAATTTATAATACATTATTTTCAGGTTCTGGCAGAGTCTAAATTATGATCCAGTGATGAAACGTGTTCCGGGTCAAATATCCTGGCTGTACCTGAATATCTGAATAGTGTTGAACGAGAGTTTCTGACGCGCCGAATCAGCGCGTTTACCTAACTTCAAACCGACTCAACAACTCAATAGTCGAAACTTTATAGAATTCCATTAGCGAACCCTGATCTTGTGTGGAGACCAAGACAAACAACAATGTTAATTCTCTGAGTGATGTTCGCTCTTATCCCAGCCGAAGGCATTTCACAAACTGAAAACTCAATAGTTCTCTAATCTCTGTATTCTATTTCGCCAAATTGGACACGATTGAGGACTTCGGTGGACAACCGAATCGTCCGCCAAACAGTTCTAACATAGGGCGCGGAAACAGCGTTCCAATTTCATTGGGCTCAAATTGTTAGGTCAATGTGTAGATTTATTGTATTGGACTGGTACATAAAATGGCTGATGTCAGCAATGTAAATGGAATGATATGAACCAGCGTATTCTATAATCTAACAAGTTAAAATTACTTCTTAAAATATGTAGATCAAGGAATCAGACTCGAGACTGATTAACGATTTAGTATAAATATTTAATTTCATTATAGATTAAGATCTACTTCGTCTGTACTGCTACAATAGGCAAATGCTCTATTTCAAATATTAACAGATTCATTTAAACGTCTATTTGTGTAAATGACGAACGGATTTATTTATAGGATGAATAATTTAGAATAATAAAAATTAGAAATAACAGTCTTATCATGCAAATTATAGTTGAGCCAAAATTATCTATTACGGTATTATAAAACATCGATTCTATTGTGCAAATTCCATTATTCCGATTCCGTCAGATTGTACTGACACAAAATACGCATATCGGATCCGCAGAGTTCGAATGGCGATCGGGCATTGTTCGGCAAAACCAGGAGCCGGGGATTACGCACACATATGGCCGGGGGCGCCCTCTCCATCCACCGCTCGCCTTCAAAAAATGTCGAAATTCGAACGCTCTACGTTCGGCCCATCCGTCAATCAATCAGTTCCCCCCTGTTGGGGGGCGTGGGCGGTTGAATCTATCAGCTCCGGCGTCCGATATCAACCAGAAATGTACCGGGTAATGAAAAATACAGCGTCAAAGTCAGAATTGTAAATGCTGCCTCGCACTGTCGGCCGGGTTATGTACCTGTCTGGCAGGCTGTTTGAATCCTGATACCCGAGGGTCCATCGGTTGTACGCGAAAGCAGTCGGGAATAATTTTTTAACATTTTTTCCAGGATAACAATACATAGGATGCAATTGCCGGTTTTTTATAATTTAACATACTGATTATTCAGTATACTTGTTCGGTGGTTTGCGAAGGATTGGAAAACAATAAATCTTGCTAACTTTGGACGTGCAAGTGCGAACAGAATACCCCAGCAGCAACGGACATACTTAAATGCCTCGTTAACCTACTGCTTCCCGACATTAAAGAAGCCAAACGCGCCTAGGGAAGAACAAATCAGCGGGAAGATCGTATTAAATTGACTATATTAATTATACGGAATATATTATGCATTCCAGAATAATGATCAATTATTATCATCAGATCATCATAATGTTGAATAATTTATGAATTGAGAGATTTTTTAATGACGCAATTTATCTTGAGGTAGGTGTTGGAGAGGGTTTAAAGCGTCCTGCGTCCGCTCTGATTTCGTTGTTACAATTCTCCATCGGCAACCGAGGAGGTGGCTCAATAATTTACGGACGACTGGGAGAAGTCAGGAACGTCATTGCACGGGGTGGAGATCGCAGTACATAGATATATCTAACAGTGTCTGCTCGAGGAAATATAGGATACTTTCGGGGATAGAAAATATCTAACACCTGTAAAATTAAATTAACGTTATTGCAGCGACTATTCTAAACGCTTCGAGGAAAATTTCATTAAAGAAACCAATCTGGAAAAGGTGTCTTACACTAAAGCGTACGGCTCGGCAGGAACTGAAACTCGGGCGAATAATAATATCCCTACGAAATTTCCCTTTATGCGCCAACTTAATGAGACGAGATATCCAGGAGGGGAGGGGCCCCACTCCGGTATTAAACGGGCATTGTGCCCTCAGGTTAGAAGGCGCATAAATACTCAGGTTATTCGGATTACGCCCGGCCGGGTTGGGGGATTACAGGGCCCTCTGTATATAGGTGACAGGGTGACCGCAACAGCCGACCCCCCCATTATTAAAAGTATATGCCCTCAGTGGGGGTAACCGCTTACATCACCTACCTCAAGCTCTCCCTCCAGGGAGGAATTTATCGAGCTCGAAAGCCCGGCGTAGTTCCCTTTACACATTTGGAACATTTTATACTTGACCAGAAATATAAATGAAGACTTGCATATGGAAACATATAATTAGAGTAATGCAGTTGCACTTAAAATCAAGGTTTTCACATGAAACACCAGGCTAAACGAAACTTCATCGGTCTTTAAACATACATTATTAGATCTTCGCTGCACATCGACCGCTTTTTGTACGCAATTGGGTTCGCAATTTTCCATTTCCTGTAATCACTTCATTCGGATATCTCAATCACCGCCGTGTCAAGACGTGTTGACGGCCGGGCGCAAAGTTTTCTCAATTGTTTCCACCGACAGGGGTGTGTGATCGACGGCGCTTGACAGGCGTACCGCACCGACGCGAGAGCGACACTTCGGGCCCGCCTTTCCATTATCGTAGGGAAATCGCATGGGGAAAATTCGGCACATATTAAAAAAAAGAGGACAGAATGGAAACGTCCCGTCTATATTTAATAACGAGACTCTTCCGCTGCCGGGGGAAGAGGAAAACTGATACAGGAGTGTGTGGAAACAGATGGCCGGCTTGATTCCGCCGCCAAACCCACTGGATTACAATGAACCTCTTCCAAATTGAAAATTTTGAATCGGGACAACCTGAAAGTGTGATGAAAATACGGCCCAGCGGCGAAAATGTTCTTTCTAAACTAACACTGAATTATCGAGTACAGCCCGAAAGTTATTTATTATTTGAAAAACGTTGAAAAGACTGAATAATACAAGTGTTAAATATACATACCTGTTTTGTGGTCTGCGAGGGGTTGGAATACGGTAGATTTCGCGTGTTTCTGTCTCTTCTCGCTGGTTCGGTCTTATGTTAGACTGGTTACTGCTGCTCGCCATCTTCAGTTGGCTGAACATGGCTGGAAGATGGCGAGCAGCCGAAACCGGTCTAGCAAAAAACCAAACCAGCGAGAGGAGACAGAAACGCACGAAATCTACGGTATTACAGATTAATGTATTTTGTATCCGAATAATGTAGGCGGCGATTTTATTTATCTCATTTTCGTCTGTAGTAATATTAAAATGGCCTGCAGTTAATATTCTTTGATATATTTAAAACTATTTTTTCTTTACTGCCTGATTTCACTCTTCTGAATACAAAGAAAGGAACGCTTATTGTTTTGAATAAAAAAAGAATTCCCGACTATTCCAGAGATTTTAGAGTATTTGACTTGATGTATAATATTTAAAGTGATATTGGACTTGGAAAAATTCTGTTGAAAAAAATCTGTTATGATTAATTGATTACTGTTTATTTGTTCGGGGTCGAGTGAGGGGCGTTTAGCGGTGGGCAAGGCCTAGCAGGCGGTGAGACAGGTTCGGGCCCGTGTTATAGCCATTAGCGGGAGTAGTATGTGCGGGGACTGCCGGAGGGACACAATATCCTGTTGCGGGGGGGACTTAGCTGAGCTTAGCGCCACCCGCTATCCCGCCCCCATCAACCACTTCCAAAACAACCCCACCAAACAGTCGACCGGCAAACTTCGCCGCCGCCATTACGGTCGGCCGATCGCGTGTTGACACTTCCCGGTCTTTGTCCGGAGTTTCTGCGGGTTGAAACGCTTTCCCAGATTAAAACGCCAAGGATACCTGCCAATAAATATATCAATTTATTGCGGACTTTTCATTGTCCCAAATCGTATACTTTTTGTTTGTGTCTATCGTGTCGAGCTACGGGACAATAAGTCTAGTTTAAAGTATGCACCGCCAGCAATCCTCACTGCAGATATCGGCGGTAGATAATTCAATGGGAGGTAACAAAAAATGGGGCTAGGGTGATAATCAATGAAATGAGAAATAAGTCACTCTTATATGTAGAATTCATGAAAATGCATTCCTCTTTTCTGGATTTTTTAAAAATAAAAATAGGAATAAAATTTGTTAGGTTAACATCTGTTAGTCAGTTAACTTATGAAACTTAAACTAGTGACGTTCAGCAATAGCCATACACAGCACAACAAAACACAAGCACGGGAGTCCACTGTATCCAGAAATTTAGCTAAAATGGATAATAATAAAATAAAAATTCTTTTTCCACGCATTTTGACAAGAATATGACGAAATATGAGTAGAGATTATCAAAGCCGCTTTTGCTTAAGAGAAAAAATTGATTCGGGAGGAATATGTAAATGGATTTAATTTTACATTAATATTTCCGACCTTTTTAGGCTTGCGGCATGATAATATAATGTCAGGCTTAATACAATATAATAACAGCGCCCGAGCCCTCCAGCGCTCTGTTTATTGCTCCGTAACGCGTAACAGCGTGGACAGTAATTAATCCACGTATATTCCTAAATTGTTGGGTTCAACATTTAGTTTAGAAGCTGCTCGAATGATACCGACATTTTTCCCGGCGAAAATTCAAATATTTGAATGTAGGAAAAGGCTCTTTGTAACCTTTTAGCAATTAGTGCCTCTCGTGTACCGAAATTCCCGGCGGTACTGCTTCCCATCGTTACCATAAGCAGTTCAAACAGGAATTGATATTCAATCAACCTACTGTTTCCCTCGTACGTCACGGTTCACTTTTAATTACCACCGCCGTTTTCCAATTAACTTGAGCCCGTCACCGGTGCCTCGAGCTCCGAAGCAAAATTGATGAGCATTATCCGGTCCTTCCACAAAGAGAAATCAACAATAACAATTAACTAAAATTAAGTTACATACTAATGATGGTATTTCATTATTCTTATGTGTGATTACAGACCAAGGTTTTCATTCATTAATCAGGTTTTCAATAGAGCGTGCAGGCAGTTTGTTAAACTCTACACATTCCTCAACTGCCACATCAAAAGAGGTAATTACAGAGACAATAGTTTTCCGAATGAAAACATGTTTTAATTATGAAAACATATTTTTTAATTATGAATGGTATACACTTAATTAAGTTAATTTAGTTAGTACGTCCAAAGCGCATGCCTATTTTTCATTGTTGGGTACAAAATTAGGCACCCTCGTTGGGAATAATCGGTGGCAATTCTCGTAAACTTAGCGTGGAAATGAAGTTCGATAGCGGACAGGTCCGGAGGACCGTTTCCTAAAGGGCATTCCTCCAAAAAGGGAATTATTGTTTAAGGGAAGTATTAGCTGACTTCGCCGACCTTTCAGCGTTGTTCGAGTCTCTCTCACTCTCCCAACAGCCGGTCCAAAACTATTCAAAGCCTGGCTAACTTCAAATAACTCCCGCGTCGACACTTCGACTCGCTGACCTCATATTGCTCACGATTGCCGATTAGAATGTCGTTACAACGGGTTAATGTAACACAAATTTAAATTTTTAACTGATAATAATAAAACTTCATTAAAGTTTTAAAAAATTTCATTAAGAATATTTTTTTACTAAAACCCATCGTCGTCTTTAATTACCAATCCGAGGTGATTGTTAGGTGGTATTGTTGAGTCCTTCTATTGAATATTTCCTCTATCCTCGTTCACATCATTATTTGTGAATGTTATGGAGAACATAATCCCTCACTGCCTTTTCACCCCTCTTTTTTTTTAATATTCTGCATCGACTAGAAAAAGCAAGCCGGGCTTTGTTTAATGCAGGAAGTTTCGGTGATTTTGAAAAATAACAACGATCGGAGTTTAGTTTCATGCCGAAGATAACGACGTGCGTCGCGTTTCCTACTCGAGAAGAGGCGGCTGTGTATAGCGAACTCCAGGCTCATAAATTACTTTATGCTTTAAAAAGTTCTTCAGAAGACTATCGCGGGCTTTATGAGTTTTAAATTTCTCATTTACTGTCGGAAGAGTGCCGAACCATTAGAACCTAGGTTTTTTTTCGTGATAATATTAAAGTTTCCAGACAATACTTTCAGACTATTCTAATTATTATTCTTATGTTAATAGCGGCCATTTTCCGCTTCGGGTGTCACCATAACGTTCGAATAAAATTTGTCGGTCAACATAATTCTTACTTAAAAGTTGTTGAAGTTACCCACTTACTTAAATGTCCTATTGGAAAATATAATTGAATCCTTATTTATATTTGAAATATAAAAACTCTTGACAGCGGCAACACCATTAAACACATAAATAAATAATATAATAGGGATAAATGACCCAGCATAAGTACGTACTTGAAACGTACAACGAAAAGGAAGGTTGTAATTCTTCGGAATTTATGCCGCCATAATTTCGGGTAAACACCATCAAAACTGTACAACGGTTGCGTCCAAATATAAATCAAAGGTTTTAATTTCACCCCGGTACGTTGAAAGGGGGCGATCCCGATTTCGGAAGTCGTAAAGGTCGTAACAACTTTATAAATTATAGTACAAAACGGTTTCCTTTTTTAATTGCGATAAAGGGAGGAAAAACAAAATCCCTCCCCCCGCCCACATGACCGGGCGAACTTGTTTCTTAACTGTTATGCGAAATGGGGCCGGTTAAAGAACTGTTCGGCCTCCCTTTTTGTTCATCCTTTTGTCTTCGGGCGACATTCTTCTTCCGTCGGCCTGAATAAGATAACGCGCAAACGGCAAAAGGAGGACGTCCTTTGTACTCTAGACACAACGCATGGATACGCCTAACTCCCCTATATTAAGTTACTCAAGACTCGGTACTGAAATTAACACTTCTATTCCGTTAGATATACGTGACCATTAATTGGATATATTAAAGAATATTAACTATTTGTAAATGTTTCGGGTTATTTATAAGGGGTAACATAAGAATAAATATGTCGGGAGAATATGAAAAAACTGATTTAAATTTCAGCTCATCGTGGTTTTTGAAGAATATAAATTTAATGATTAAACTCCCCGTGTGGGTAGTTAAAATTTGTATATAGGATTTTATTTGGGCATTTAAGCTCATTTGGGTTTTTACCTACATGTTCCCTCTCTGTATGATGACTTTCATATTAGCGAATTAAAAAATTAACCTATATTAAGCAATTTATTCGTTAATTTATTCCGGCCCATTTAACCCGAAGTGGTTTCGGGCATCAAGCGCCAATGGGGCTCCCCTAAGTGCCACGTATTCATCATCCCTTAATTTTGAAATTAACTAATTGAATTGCATTACATTGACAGGGAAATAGAAACAAAATTAACTTCAATTATATCTTGAAATGGACTTATTTGTATATTGAAATTAACCAGCGTATTTCCAATAGAAATAATTCAATGATGCACTCGTAACCTTTTTAAAAAGATTTTATTTGTAATGTTATAAGGAATTGATTTGTAGTTAATTGCAACAATGAATATGAACAACATAATAAAAAATAATTATATACTAAGCATATAAGGAAATGCTAGATGATACTTTTAGGGTCAGGTCTTTACACCTTTTGACTGCACCTGTCTGGATGAGTATGTGAGGTGGACCCCAGCGTATGCACGTGTGGATTTACGCGTGCCCTGAGTCGGCACTTATACTGCCATGTCGGGCGTAAGTGCCAACTTAACCCGGTGGCAATATACGGGACCGTTCCGGAGAATCATCCCCGTGTAAAATCCCGACGCAATTAAATTAAATCCTAAATTTGCTCTCGAGTCACAAGTAAATACGCGGGGAAAAAAGGTTTCCCGTTCAGAGATGGTTAATGGGCCGTGAGTTGGAGAACAGAGCCCTCCCCCGGTGATGTCGAATTTAAATCTAAATTCCGGAGGATAAAGTCATTAAATTCCGGGGGGGGGAAGTAAAGCAAATAAGAGGTGGGGAAACTCCCTCGCCCCTCTCCATCCCTCCTAATGAACAGCCCAGGAAACAAACGGGGCCCCGGCACAAATATTTAAACTAAGGATTTTTTATAGCCTCCCACGACACACAAACACAAAACTGAGGGAAAGGGAGTGAAAGAAAAAAAGGTTGGAGTACTTAAATAAAAACCGGCATTAAACCGACCGAGCTTCGTGGCGGGAATAATAAAAATTAAATCTTCCGACCCCGCCTCCTTACTACACCGGGAAAGGTACAGGGCTGTAATTCGCCCCGCTTTGAGGACACGTATAAACCCCTACTATTCCACCCCCCGGCATGATAAATGCAAATTCGTTTTCTTCCACTAGCTACGTCCAAATTGCAATACCTAATAACAGTCATAAGATTCAAGGCGGTAATCCGAATTTCAAATCTTAGTTCATACATTACACAGTATGTTAACAATATCATCTAACCCCCGTAAGAGAGGCTTATAATGTAAGGCGTTTTTAAAAAGAAAACACGACATTGCGACATTTGAGATATGATTAATATTCCCGAAAAACTAGAGAGAAATTTTGTGAAAAGACGAGGGATAGATAGCATGTTTACTGACATTTAACTAAATACAGTTTCAATAAACTTTCTACCTGTCAGCTACGACTCGATTAATAACCTTAACGAGGTTGAGTAATTGATATAATACGCTTATAAAATATGATGCAACACTTTCATTCTCAAAATTATATAGAAATTCTTTAACGCTATTTTACCTCAAAATTCTGTTCAATCATTTCTAATATTAATAGCATTTGTTAGTCAACAAATTTAATGAATTCCCCCCTTAAACCAAATTTTCCCTCTTTGAAAACTGCCGTCTATAAATTGTTTATATCATTTTGTTAACATCTCAGCTGGTTTTCAATTATTTCGGGTCATTGAAATAAGCGTATGTTTATGATGTGAAATGATTATTAATGCTGTAAACTATAGAATAACATTGATTCCTCATACCTTGCCTATTTTCTCTCCACACCTGGTTGCATGATAGTACCTTTTTTTCAAAAGTAAAATAATATATCAATAAGTAAAAAACAAAACTGTGTAATCTGGTATATGCGATCATCTATCTATTACGTGTATTTCGAAAGAAAATTTCACTCTAGTTATCGCACTTATATATTTTCACTTTATCCATTCTATTCAGGGAGCCGGCTAATGCAACATATTACGACGGGAGGTCGGGAGCACGGGGGGAGGAAAGGGTTTTCGGGCGGATGGGACAATATAATACTGTTATTCGTTAAGGGATAAAAGTTCAAAGAGAAAAAATAAGTAGAAGGGGAAGGGTCGGAGGACGATGGGTCCCGCCGCAGAAATTATGACCCCGAGGGAAGCCCGTACAGCGACCCCAAGCTATTCTTTCAGTTTCGGACCCTCTTACAATTTGCCATAGTACTAGCCGACCAGATTTTTTACAGGGCTATTCTCGCTACGAAAATCACTGTTCACATATAATATTTAAATTAGTGTAGTATATTATCTGGTATTTTCATTATAATACATACTTAAAATATTAATCAGATACAGGTTTACAGATGAGGACATGGACCTTACAGACTAGGTCTAGGTTATCTGACAATTCACGATAACGAGCATTAATACCCCTGTGTATTTGTTCAACTAAATAGAAACATTACGCATAAATACGTGTTTGATCCCAGTATACACAATAAAATTGATCCCTTTAAAAATAAATGTATTAAAGTACTAAATAATTCTGTGCAGGACGTGGCAGTAGCACTGCTTTCCGTTTTAGTGCGTCGAGAGTTTGTAAAATAGTAAAAACCAACTGTAGTCGGTTTATTCGGCAACGTCGGGCGGAATAATAAAACCGCTATAGACATTGGCAAACTGTTACATCCAGCGTTACAATTTGATTCAGTCAGCGGAGCGAAGGGAGGGCCTCGCGCTCTCGAAAACGGTAACAACACTTCGCGAATTTGCGACCGGTACGTGACCTCGTAAAAGTGATATACATCTCCAATGGGGGCGGCCGCTCCACAGCGCCCCGACGGCCAAGATTGTTATTGGGAATAAACCGATTCCTCCACACTGTCCTGCTTAAAATTGTGCCTGATGACCATTGCGATAATAGGGAGAAACAAATTCGGGGAGAAATGTCCTTCCAATATTCTGGCCGATACTGACGATAGATCTCAAACGGGTACAGATTCCAGAAACTGACGCAAAATAATAAATACCATTAAACACACAAACGAACTATACCAACTCAGTTGGATTCCAAAAACCTGTTTAAAAATCCACAACTTTTCAACATCACAATCCAAAGACACACAGTCAGCTGTTAAAGGGTAGTTAAAAACGGATTCACTAAATTGTATTAGTTTGTCATAATTTCATAACATCTAGACTAGATTCAAGACTAACGTATTTCTGGCGACATGAAATTTAAATTGTTTCCGCACACAAGGCCGTAAAGTTCTAACAAAAACTATATTACTTCTGGGTTTAATAAAATATCTGTAGGAGAAGTGTGGGAGGTGCCTGTGTTACTCAGAGTACAGAAGATAATGTTACACAACGGCACAGGGTTCTTATATTGCATTCAATAGAATGGAATTCAAGCGAATATTCATTTAATTTACACGAATAAACATTAGCAGCACATCCCGTATTCCGGAGAAAATTAAATGAAGTAAATGTGCAAACGCGGAATTGGTTTTACATTAAAAACCAATTCGTCTCGCGTCATACACATAGCCAACCCTTCGCTTTGTGCGCTCATAATAATTGTTTCGTTCGTGTAAAAAAAATGTAGCTTGTCTAATTATTCTATGTATTATACAAAAAAGTCATATCCGGATGCCAGTGAATTATGCTGGTTGGCAGGGACTATTTGAAATTATTCATTTTTGTAGACATAATAATATTGAATACTGGTAACCTTTCTACGACCTAAATCTTTGAAAATTTATAATTCAAGAAAAGAAAATTCCTGCATGGCGTGTGTAAATTAATATATTTTACAGCACCCTGATTAAATGAAATATTAATCAATATTACCCCATTCCAAAACGTACAAGCGACACTAAACAAAAATATTACTGGCGCTAACATCTTTCTATACCTTTATTTTAAAGTAATTGGGCATAAATTGGGGGTTGTATGGTGCATTGTGCAAAGACACTAAAACGATTCCGTTCGCCGAAAACGACATCGCGAGGTGCATAATTATTCCCTGTGGCGGTTACGGGAACCCCTTTATAGTAAATTCAGCGACGCCGTGCTCGTGACACGGACCAGGCCCCGGGACGCGTTTGACGACGAGGGGGCGGCCCGGTAATGAAATAATAAAGTTTTATCGCCCGGGCAAATCGTCGCCCTGAGACCGACATCTGGCGCCGGCCCTCGGTAGGGGAAAGTGGAGCGACAGACGAGGAAGACGAGTAGAAAGGGCTTGGGAGAAGGGATGTTGTTGTAAGAGAGGTGGAGGGGAGGTGTTTAAATAAACATTAGCGCCGCCGCCCCCGCCGGCCAACCCACAACTGCACTTCGTCACACGGAACAGACAACACTTGTCGAGGAACGAAAATAAATAACATTTAATACCAGGGTCGGGGACCGTTTAAGGTCCAATCCATTAAAAAATCCGTCTCGGGTGTTTCCGGCCGTGCATGTAAACCCGTCCAGACCACTCACCGTACACGAGAGGCCAACATTTTGACTAACTAGCAAAATAATATATTATTCCATAGAGCATAAACACATAAATCGTGGAGGGAAACATTTTTCCCACTAAAATCTAAAGTTGATTAGATCATTAGCACAAAATACATTCCGAAAGTTTTAAAAGCAGAAAATAAAAATTACGATACCTTTTTCTATTATCTTTTATTGTTCTTCTAAACACTGAGAGTAAATATAATATTTGCCTTGGGAATAAATTACTTCCACTAATGTGATCCATAATGTAATTTATGGAATGAGGTCAATGTATATTTATGCATTGTGACCACAGCCATAATTGATTTTGATTCGCTACTAGTTTGTTCCAGAACTGATTTCCATCAGAAGTACATTTATAACGCGTCCACCCGGGTTAAAATTCCCGAGCCGAATTTCCCCTCGATTACAAATTCCAACAGACTCTGTACAACTTCCTGTATGTTAAATAAACGGACGCGACGCACTCTCTTAGATGGAGTGATCGGAAAACGTGTGTCGGTGATATGGCGGCGCTTATCGGTATTGGATTAGGGGCTAGCCGGGGTTGAGGAAGGCCGCCGGCGGGTCCCTAGCTGAATTATCCTGTCCGCATGATTTGCGGGCCAAATCCACCCCTATCTGGCGGTGCTCATCGTATTAATCCGTCCCTACCGCCCACAACACATCCCCCCACCCTCCACTCCTCGGCAACCGCCGATGCGCGGAACAGATCCCCTGTTAAATGCTCCCTATATTGGTAGTAGCACGGGGCCACGCCTACCTGTAGTACATGGATCAACAGATCCACGGTCTCGATAGCCCGTTTGGATTCCGTGATATCTATCGACAGCAGTATTACGTCGGCAAATTGATTATATAACATGGATTTATAAAAGTATCCCTCGTTTTGTCACCTATTATCAAATCGGGCCGTAATTGGTTTAAGTGAAGTAGCGCAGTTAAAGTTCTATTGCGGAGAAAGGCCTGAGTGGCATGCGGGAAGAGGCTACCAAGTTGTATGAACTTCCTGGAGTTCATACTGTTTAATCGGACTTGGAGAGCAGGGTGCTAGGCCAGGATACACATTAAAGACATTCTTGGAAATACATTATGCGTTAAAAGTACTATTCAATAAGAAGTACCGGATGATTTCTAATGCATTTAAAATTATTTAAAATGCCGCATCGCGAAATATGAATTTTAGTTTCGGTATTGCATTATTGCATTCAATAATATGCGGAAAGTAGACATTATCTTTGAACAATCATATGCCTATTAGTAATTTACTCTACATAAGTTTCGTGCCAGGTAAAAGAGGAATGTAGCGATATAGTTGATTTTGATTAAAAGGAGTACATTTCGCAAAAGATGCAATAAGCTTAAATTTGTTAGATTCAGTACAATATTCTAATACCTCTGGTGAGTATTTATTGGGTCGCGAAGGGGACATAGCTTGTTCTATAAAGCCTTTAGCGGGGTGGGGGCTCCATGTCCACAAAGAAATCGGATCTAGGGCTGTCACAAGCGGCATAAGCAACGAGGAACAACTTATAATATATTCCCCGGAGTGTTCCCCCATGTTCCCGCTAGATTGCCAAATACTGTCAGATACTCCATACGTCTCAAATATCTTTCGTGCAAACAACGTTCAGAACTATTTCACGAAGGAGGTTTCTTTTTATTTATTCCTGCTGAGCCCGCTCCGCACTTTAAATTGTAAAGCTAAAAAGAACGCGCCGAACCAAAGACTGATAAAATATAGTATGCAGAAACCTTACACATTCCTGTATTACATATTAATGTAATTATTGTATATATATTTCGCAGGAATATATTGTACACTAGTGTAATCACTCAAGGTATCGTTATTTTTAAAATACATGTAAGATTTTTAAGCCAAGAGTCAAACGAATTTACAAAACATTAAATCGATATTAGATGTATATCGTGGTTTTATCTTATTATAAAAATATTAGAAAAAAAAGAATATAATAAAAAGGTAATATAAATATAATTCATATTTATATTGAATCAATATCAACCTCCGTTGATTACGATAGTCTTTCTGATACATCGTCAATAATATTTTAATATATCGATAATAAGGTTGATAAAATTGTACGTCATTAACAAAAAAATACACTAACATAAGAATCTGAATCATGTGTTTCTCCAAAGTTAGTAGGAAATCTTTAATAAACTAAGGATGGAACCAAGATCAAGATTCTATATTATAATTTATAATCTCTTTTTGAAAAATGGGTCAAACGTCAGGGTCAATATGGCCAAAGAGGGAGGGCAAGGTTTCTGTCAGTTTCAAAACACCGAACGTCACTCTGTATTGCGGGCCTATTTAAAAAATATTTCGCGAAGAGCCTAGATTTCGGGCGGGCGAACACAGTGTCCGGGCTTTATCGCCGCTTGCAGGGACCGACAACGACCCCTTGCCGTATAATAATAAATTCACGGTCTCCGGAATTCCTCGAGGCCGGTGGGCGGCTGCCAGATGCTCCATATTTCACTCCAGATGTTCCCCCTCCTCCTCCTCCTCCTCCACCACCCCCCGCTCACCGTCATGTTTTTCCTTGCAGTCCGCCCTTATTTTTTTCTTTCCTACCCTTCTTTTTAAATTATCTCCCCTCACGAGTCTTTATTGTTGAGCGGACCCGACTTTTATCTTGTTACCGCTGCGCCCTCCCGGTAACCTTCTCCCTAGGTGGAACTATTCCTGGATTTACAGGAATCATATTGGGCCCGGTCGCGAAAATACAGCCCGGTATACGGTTTGTGCCCGACTGGAAACGGTAAGTGACAGCTGAAACTTTGATCAAGAGTCACGATAATATTAAAGATAATATTGCCCGACAAAGTAGTCTAGTGGTGATATTGAAAGCCCACGTGGATCCCCCCAAAAATTCATTAAAATACCTAAACATTATGATTACCTTAAATAATCCAAGTAACCACATATCTAATATTATCGCTTAGTTGCTAAAATTTGTATAAAGGAATAAGAATCGTACAAAAATGCGAAAATATGCTTGATTGTTTTATTGCTAAATTTGTAACGACGGGCCAAGAGAGAAAATATTTTAAATGCGAGAGCTTATAATTGGAAAAAATAAGGAAAATATTATTACGCTTTTATTGAAAATTGTATATTTCTTTTTTCTCCATTAATGTGAATAACTAATTTTTAAAGTCCAAGGTAATCGTTTGCAACGGATTCATTTTACATTTATTTACAGTCAAACATATTTACATTTATTTCACACTTAACTTCCCTCATATTAAGTAATTTTAGGGTACGATATTTATTAATTAATTTTAAATTAGTAGACCGTTAACAATTCTAATACATTGTTGAGGGATAAGAGGGAACTGTTCATTCGGGCCACTCATTTGTACGCTCAGTCTGTACTATACGTCTTAAATGCGACAACCGTAATTACTCACAAGGCAGAAATGATTAATAGGGCTCCGTTCCTAGGACTAATATTCATTAAAGGGCCCCACGCTGTTATAGCCCTCGTTGAAGTATGACAACTGTCGCAGTTTGAATGACGCACTACACTAAGTGCGTCACGTAATTTACATGCAATTTTGTCGTTGAATTACTTTGTCCTAAATGTGGAAGGCAAAACAAATTGCTTAAGTCGAATTTCTGACCAATTAGCGCTTTAAAAAACTCGATATACATTTTTTTCGACCCTCGACGCCAAGGTATTTCCAAGGGGATGGATCCTACGAGAGGTTGGGACTCCTAATTATCGGGATGTCGGCGGGATACGTCCCGGGGACAATTCGGGGCGACATCGTCGGCGGATAATAAAGTTAAATTAAGAGGGCCCTTTCCCAAAAACTTTTCCGATTCCGGAAATGCGGTCGACCGGGTGCCGTTGAAAATTAGCGGCCTCTCGAGTCGCAACCCTCGGAAACAAACTCAATTACGTTTGAGGCGTCTCACTCCTCGCCGCTTCTCCAATCGGCTTCCTTGAGGAGTACAATTGATCCCATTCGATTTCTGGTAGGCTCTGCTTAATCGAATTTCTACGACTCTCAATAAGACCCCTGATTGCTGATCGAAACCCCATTGTTTACATCTGTTTATTTCCGGGCTTCCTGCCTGGGACATATGCCTGCCCTTCTTAAAGCCGAGACCGCAGATCCCTTTAGTGCAAGTTCAACACACTGATACTAAGACTACAAATTCCATTCCAATAAATATACATATGGAATGTCAAAAACTTAAAAAAAAAGTGGTAATTAATTATAAACAAAACGTGAACTTTTAAGAATGCAAGTCATGGTTCATGGAAGGGTTAATCATTTTAATATTAAGCAATGCCGCGATATATTTTTGGTTTCGTCGATTTCGAAACCCATGAAACTTTAATACCCATTGAGTTTTAGCGACCGACCCCCTTCTGTATTAAACAGCCACAGTATTTAATTGCGTACTCGGAGAGGAAATTCTTTATTCATTTATCGGCCTTATTCCTCGGCTTTATGGCGTTCAATTCAAGTTGGGCGACATAACGGTGCCGTCAGGCGGCATAATGTCCCGAGGTCTGCACAAAATTAATGAGGTGAGGCCCCCGGTGGTCTCCGGCCGTTAGGGGCCGACCAAACAGACCCGATCGAACGGGGGTGAGGAGCTCCCCGACACAAGGATGGCTCTTGTTTGCCCGGGTATATAGCCTGGAGGGTTTTATATTCTCTATTCTGCGGGGCATGTGTGAAACTTTGGCTCCCAATATTGGCCGGCGACTGGTTCTTTACATTAACTTTCGAACTAACTCATCTCCCTCGCGAATCTTCGTTAGGGATACTTTTCTTCGATTCCAAGAAAAACTCTCTATCCCTCCTAAAAAGAAAAAACTGGGTGTCATAAAGTGCTGCATTAATAGCTTCTCTGGCTCAAAGAACGTTCTGACACCAACTATTATCACGATATCTCCACTATTCCGCACCACGTCATCCCACCCTTCCTCATCCCCACTCCAGACAGACTTCGCCTGAATAGACGAACATTGAGCGATCCGTATCCTGTTACCAGCAAGCTCACGCTCCACCGGGCTGGCTGCGATGGAAGTCGCCCTGTGCACCACCCGGCAGGTTAAATAGTCCAGCGCTAACGGGACAACGAGAAAGCCCCCGTCCATAATAAAATCGCCGCCCTAGGATTAGGTCGATGGGTCGGATTGGACGGCGTAATCTGACCGGGGTTTTATACGGGGGGGGGGAGGGCGGAAGTCGGAAAAAACGGAGCTGGAAGCGATGCGTTATTGGCGGCCCGGCCACGCCCAACGCTACTACCGATAAACACCCCCCGCCCCATAATTCTCTCGGTCGCCGGAACAATATTTCTTTGTTCTCGTACACGAATGCGTTTTATTTCCTCGGTATCCGCAATATTCCGTTATTGCTTGTCAATAAATTGTGCCGGCAATTATGGCTCCATTCCGTAAAGATATCGTATGTGCGCGGTCGAGCCTAATGTGTTGTATTATTTAGGATACGCCCTTCAGAAAGTTTCCTTCTTACAATAACGGAGTGTATTAAGATAACGTAATGTATTAAATGATTGACTGACATATATATACTATATATACTTATTCTATTATGTTAACTTTTATTTCTAACTGTATGTCAACTTAATAATGTACAATAGAATAAAATTCGAATTAATAGATACCGGTGGCGCATCGTTTGATAAGTAATAGTATCGGACAGAAGTCAAGCGGAATAACTAGGCAAAGTAATGAAGGCATTTTTCGCTTAGTAGTCGAGAGGGGGCCAGTGGGCGCTCTGGTAGCGCTGAGGGGGACGGGGGACGGGGGCAAATGCGGCCGTTTGTATTCAATAGGGCCGGTATTATTGTTTCTGTATTATTGCCAGTTCCACAACACTTGGGGGGGAGGCGCGTCTGGCGTTTCTATTACACGCGGCTCCCAACGAAACGTTCTCCAAACCCGACCGAAACTGAAACAATTATCAGCGGGACACGACCACAAACCCTGTACGACAACTTCTCCTACCCAATACCGGTTTTTGGTTCCAATATTCGTAACCGAACGCAGTCCCTTGATCCTAGACGATCGTGGGAAACGGTCGCAAATCGTCGGCGAAGTCGAATAAACCTGGTCATCAAGTATTATAAATAGATATTTCTTAACGGGGTTAATAATATATAGGATTTTAGGAGAACAGATGATGGCTGAATACTTTCCACATAAATTATTGAATAGTCAGACTCACGTTTCCACTGCTGAGAACAGTACCGTCCTAGAAAGATAGTGTGTGCACATACCTGAAAACAAAGAAAAAAAAACGTTACTTCGAGCTGCAAATTTAAAAAAAAAATACAATTGAAATTAATATTTGTTCCTATCCAACCAGATAATATTTCACTTCGAGGAAAACGGGAGACAAGGTACAAGAACTTTATAAGTTAATGTAATAACAAATTTATTTAATTATTTAATTCTGCTGTAAATATAATATACCTCATAATTCATTCAAGGAATGATTTAATTTTGTGACTGTATACACTTTAATCTACCATTATGAAACCTAAATTTTTAAATAGGCTAGTATAATTCTTATTGTAGTATGAAAACATTTGCAAAAATGTAATAATTATTGATGCGCACGCAATTATATAGTAGATGATATTAAAAATAAATATCTCCTCTAAGCCCGAGTTTTAAGCCAGAGTAATAAGAAAGGAGGGGTATTTTAAGAAATTGAGCCAGGGCACTAAATCAGGGCTTGTATTGTTCTGCGTATTGTCCCAGAAAAACATCATTTAATTGCCGCTTACTTCGTTGGCCGCGTTTTCCACTCCATTACCTGCCTAAATTCACGCAGATTGAATTTTCTCAAGTTATATTTTCAGCCGTTCACCTTTTGACGGAACGCAAAGTCAGCGTAATTTTATTTCGACGGAAAAATATAATTCGATTTTCTTTCATTCCCTCTTATAAGAGATATGCGTTCAGAAAGAATAAGGAATAGTAGGTTTAATTATTAGGTTTCTATTGATTTTCGCATTGTCATATAACTAATGATTTTCGGGAAGTTATTTGGTTTATTTGAGGTTACATCTCAAATGTGGAATTCATGAGCGTCTCAAATTGCTATAAAAATATGGATACTTGTAATTTAATTGATAGCACTTAAGCATAGCAATTTGTGTGTACTGATTTTCGGTAATCATCCTCTTAACATTTTAAATTATTCCGTCATGGAAATATAACACGGAGATAAGGTACGAAATGTTTGTTAATAGGCCTTTTGTAGGCGGCTGGTGTTCGCTTTTAAGCCAACAATATCAGACATCCTCGCCCCTTCCCTACCACAGCTTCTTTTATCTTCGCTGTCGGTATTATGAGTGTCTTCACGGTTATGATATAAATTAGATATGTGATGGAGGGGGACTTAAAAGCTCTCGGGCGCTACTTAGTTTTAGGTGGCGGCATTATAAAAGCGGTGGAAGTTCTTTTTTTCCTTTAATGTTCAGAATGAAGGTATCTCTCGTTCCATCCCTCTCAACCTTACATTAAAATTAATGAGGGAATGGGAGGGACGAGCCTAGAGTATTTTATATAAGACAAGAAAAATATTTAGACACGATAAGGGGCAAAGGGCACTATTTCATTAAGAAGGCAAAATCATGCTCACCAATTCGAATACAACAGTGAAATATAAACGGCTCTTTAACTATAAGGCTCTGAATTATAAACTTGTTTTATGCAGATTTTAGCTTTCCTTCTGGCACCTATTCCTAAATTTTCTCCATCCTTATCTTTATAACCTCATTACTAATTGCACTTTTAATATAGTGCCTCTGTTAGAACTTTGCCATTGTCTTAAAGTGATACTGAATAATACAACCATAAAATAATTACGAAGATACAAAATAACGAGTTAAAACACATTTTTCCATTTTCCTTATTATTTAAATAATTCGTCGACCAGAAATACAAACACCATAACAAACTAATTGAATAGTTTACTAGTTTACATACATCTTAATTGCAATTCTATAACTACATCAATTTAATATAGTGAAGAAAGCCGAATTGAAAGGTGAATCTAAAATAGATTTCGATTGAATGTCACGCGCTCCATTTGAAGGGAAAAGAAAATCCCATTAATTTGATAGGTAATGACCCGTGGAGTCCCATTTAAAATTTGGGACTACACGGCCAATGCTCCAGCTACACGGCCAATGAGTCATTTCACCTTTTACGACATTTTGAGTACAAGATTTCAATTGGGAACTTCCGAATTTTAAATTACCACTAAAATTGTAACTTTTTTACACTGTACGTTATTTCCCGTTTTACAGTATATTAGCCTCAAGAGTTCAGGCCGATGAACAAAAGTGATATATACCACGGAATGAAGTGCATAACAATAAAACGGTCTTTGGTTGAAAATATAGAGGGTGATAAATGAGCGATATATTATAATTTTAAGCGAAATATCCAGGGAGTGTTCGTCAGGGAAATTTTTCAGTTTTGTTAACCTTTAAGAGTTAAATCAGCATTATTTGTCTTTACTTTTCGGTCCATAAACGACAACCTATTATTTGACGACAAGAAAAGTATGATGGTAGACATACATTAAGTATATAACTGCTGAGGTATTCTGTCATATATATGTATATACAAATTGAGACCTCCAGGCAAAGGAAGGGCAAGTTGTGAGCGGGCCCTCTCGGGTTTATGGAAATTCGGACAGGAGGCGGCCCCGGGATAATTGCGTTGGCCGGCCTGACTAACAACTTTATTGGGTTGTTAGCCACCTTGTTACGGCCGGGCGAAAAAAAAATTGCCCTTCCAGGGCACAAAAATTTCATTTTAAATTGAAGCCAAACCTGGCCGCGAGCTCGGCTTGAGCCTGCCGTGCATAAGAAGGAGCAACCGTCAAGTTCCGACCGGCCTATGTTATACAGAGTCAGCGACAATTGTGGGTAGGGAAAGATCGTGGTAAATTAAATTTATGTAAAGGGTTAAAAATGAAGTACAAAACGAGCCACAAACTGTTCGAACATAATAGTTTGCCACACCCTAAAATGTTGATCGGAATCAGATTCTATTAACGGCGTTGAATATAATAAGAGCTTAGGAGTAAAGACAAGCCCCAATTAATTGAGGAGTTGCACAAGGAAAGTTTTACGGGGTTCTAGTGGCTCTAAACTTCTTATGATTGGTTGCCCAAATTCTCCCCCCTCCATTAACGTCCATCAATTTTCCTCCCCCTCGGTACTTCTATTTACTCAAATTAGGACAGTGGTCGAGAGGGCTGTAAGGAATTTCACCAGCGGAATTCCAAACAGTGGTCCCGAAGAAAATTCGGGATTCGGATACTTCTTCGAATATACCCAAATATTCGGATATATAATTACATAATTATCAGGATTTTCACCGGATTGCACCTGTATAATCTCATTCCCGACTGAAGCAGTTTCCCGCACGGAACGGAATACCGAATAATCTAATAATCAGTTGAGGACATACACCTCTAATAAGCCCCCTCCAAGGGCCACTTCTCCAACTACACCACCCCGCCCCCGCCGTCCGAAAAACGATTGAAACGTTGACCCACATTTTATTATTCATGAAAACGTTAGCATGAAGCGATTTCTGTCTATTTAAAATCCAATTCTGGAGTTCAATTAGAATCCGGGTCAGCGGGAGATAGGGGACATAAGCGTGAGATAACACCGATAATGCATAGACAATTAGGCGGCGTTTTTTTTCCAACCCATCGAGAACCATTACGCATTACAGTGCGAATCAGTGTAAGGAATATAACGGAGAGATTGCGCCCCAGCTTATAAATGGTAAGGCAAGACAGTAGAAGGACTGGTTCTAAAATTATATACTAACATTCAAGCAAGATAACCGAATGTAGAAATGATGAATATAATGACCTATAAATTAGTAGTTTCAATACACTTTACCTCAGTTTATATTTGTATCGGTTTTACAATTTTCTACATTTACATTTATTTTCCTTAATTTTGCCCTAAGGATTCGTTATCGCGTTCTTTTCTACCTATTTAGATTTTTATATTTATATTAAGTTCCACACTATTTAGCTGTTTGTAATAAACCCTTTACGCAAGCTGAATAAGTAAGAAGCAATTTGTTTTTAATAAAGTTCATTTCCAAAATCTCATTGATCAAAATTTAATTGGAGTTTCCTAATTCAATAGAATTTCGGTTCCGATCAGTTAATGTATTCAGAAATATTTTTGAGCCAATTTCACCTTTCCACAATTCTTAATCGCGTCCCCCCCCCCTTTGGAATTTTCAATTTATGTAGTTCCATTAAATCCGGTTTCACGGAAAGTGGGGGAGAGGGAGGGAGAGGACGGAGGCAGCCGATGGCTTTTTCTGGGGGATATTGGATCAGAGGAGAAGGTTTCGGTTCTGTCACGAGTCCCCGCCCCCGCCCCCGCCCTTTTTACAAGGGACGGGCTAATGCATTTTTAATAAGCGGCCGGGGTTGTTATATGGGCGGGACCGGTCTAAATCACTACTAGACCAACCGGTTGGCTCCTTATTTATTGCCGGCCTCTCCCCTGTGTTCCATTAAAGCCAGGTCCCCCGCTCCTCTTTCCTTCCACCGCCTTCCAACCCCCTCCCCCTCTCCCTTCAGCTCCTGGCCGGTATAATTTATTATTTACGAGTGTCCCGAATTAGCCTACCGCTAGTACAGGAAAGCTGTTCCCCAGGGAAACACCATCATAGTCTATTTTGCCGAACTCCACCTTGATTTAATTTCCTGCCGAGTTTTCATTTTAGTTACTCGAACTATACTGTGCAGTTAGACTGGCGTTATCAAATATAGTACAATTTTGGATACTATGAGGTAATGCAAAATTTGTGCCATACAAATTTTCGTAGCAAATTATAATTTTTTCTGACTCAATAATTTGCTCCACCGTGATACTTTCTTCGTTTATGGCACTCCAGATACAGGTTTGCATCATTATGGTTGTGGTGTTATTATTTTATCGTGGTATACAATTTTTATGATGCCCCATCATCATGATTTAAGTTGGGATTTCCCATCGAGTACATTGGCAGAATAAAATTGAAAACGCGGCGTTGATACTAAGCCGGACGGGTCGAAGTGTGTTGAAGGTTAGTATCAGAGACGACGACAACGACAAGGCGCTACTATAAGCGTCTAAAAATATATTTGAATTTGAATTGATCATATTTTCCTATTGTAAATCATCCCATTCATTGCTGGATTTGATTTTAAATAACATTCAAATTAATACTGCAATTTTGTCCGTATAAAATAACCAATAAATTGGAAGTTGCTTAATACGTATTGTCACTAAATGATCCAAATTTGTTTAATTTAATACAGAATTCTATTGCCCAACATCTATAAGGACAATAAGGACCTAATTTATGTATTACAGTAATCGTAAAATAGTCGCACTAACATCACCTTAATTAAATGGCAATCGACCAAACTTTGACTCGGTTCGAACTGAGCTTAATTTTTACCACCAATAATAAGTGCGGCTAACATTATCGGATCTGGCGGGGGGGAGCCATCAAGTTGAGTGGCCATTTTAATTAGCGGACGAACAACCATTTTGAATTAGGGACAAATGTGAATGCTATTGACGATCAATCCTAGGGGGGCGGTAATCATTCCGGCTGCCCGTGTGGAACCTTTATTATTCGATTATATTCAAATTTGAAACTTGAAATTGATAACCAACAACGGGCTAAGTGGACGCAGTTTTCGCCAAAGCCAGACACGAAGGAATGACTGCATACAATTACTAGGTCAAAATTGTGATATCATATATATCTGTATTTAATTTGTCACCTTCATCCTGTGAAGCAAGGTTGCTAGATGTAGGCTTCATCTGTTTTTATGAATGAAGAATGTATGTTTTTCAATAAAAGAATGATGTTGATTTTGCCTGAGAAAAAGAGGGAGTGATACCGCCCAATTTAGGATGCAATTCAGAGGACACATCAATTTTAAATTCCAGTAAATCTCATCTCCAGTCCTGTTTTCGTTCCCGCGGTCGGTCTCCGCAAGTTAAACAATAGAGCGTCGTGAAGTTCAAGACAGGTATGAATAAAGCGATATACACTGAACAGTAGGAATATATGTTATATATTTCCCCAAGGACTAACTTATCAGAATTTCTTCTAAATTATTACGCATAAACTGGAAAAGGAAATTGTAATATGGTATGGCATATTTTGGAAATATTTTCCATGTACATAATGATGCGGAGGGAGAATTCTTGTTATTATCTTATACTTGAGTGCAGAAGAGATGGTATTTATTATTAATAAGGCTTCGTATTAATTGAGAAAGCCGTTAATTAAAAAGGAGGCATCGGGTGCAGGAAGAAACGGGTGTCAGAAAGAGATAGGGCGGTGTGTACTTTGTTAGTTACACCGTAATGTGGGCGGCGCAGGGGCGGGCGGGGGCGGGGGTAAGAAGCGAGGAGTGTACAACAATTAATAGGCCTGGTAGGTCTTATCTTTAGTGGCTTCGCCCAGGGCTCCAACTTAACACCCATTGACTCTTATTACCGGGCCACCGAGTCTCATGGGCGGGGTCGGGTATTAAACCGGCTACCGACACCCGGGGTAACTTAATGGAGATATTATATGGACTGGAGTTGGTCCCCGCGGTCATGTTCCAAACGGTATGAGGAGGGGACTTGCAACTTTGCAAGTTTGCACTGAGTTAAAAAAAAATGTTCTCGTTACTATCACCCTGACGCTTTTCTGACACTCTGCCTTAGTATGTCTGATTCTATCTAATTATTGCATTGATACCACGAGAGGACCTCAGTTTCTGAATGGAAATTTCAGTTGTTTTGATTGATTGGAATTTGGAGAGAAGTGAGAACTACATAGTAGGTATGAAGTCTAATGTATATGGGAATATGTAACAATATAGAGCACATCCTTCGAAACACGTTGTATTATAAAAAAGCGGGAGAATGTTCTCTGTTAAAAAATTAATCTTCCAGTACGCGCAAGGCAAACATTTTTGGTGACTACGCCCATCTCGCCTTTTCAATAGAATTATTCCAATTCCCGAGCGAGTGTTGCCGTCAGAGGGGTGGGTCATGAGTGTGCAATGGGACGGGGGAGTTTTTCGTGCGGTCGGGGCCTCATATAAATTGGGGCTGCTTATCTCCGGGGACCCACCTTACCGCGCCATAGGCCCGGTCTGTATTGCCCGCGGAGCTTATACCCCTACGGCCAGGAGGATTGCCAAGTCTAAGTTCACACCCGGCCGGGTCCCCAAAGTCGACTTCATTTCCCCATATCCACGCCCGCTAATCTCACAATTGGTAGGCCGTTCATTCTAATGGAGTTATAACAGACTGGTAGAGTCATCAGATTAGACTCTCACATCATAAAATAATATTTGAAACATATATACCCATAATTTATCAGTGACTCAACTCGTCACCAACTACAGCAACTAGGCGAAATTACTGTATAATTGGTATTTATATTTGTGTTTATTCCATTAAAGGTTTCGTTATCGAAAAACACTAATGCGGTTAGAAATACGAGTATATGATTGAGAGAGAATATGTGAAGAGCTGTTATTTAAGATCTGATTGGTTCTACAAATTACCTCTTGGGGCGCAATAAAAAAAGAAATTAATCCACGAATATAAAAGATCTCGAATCGCACCCGAGAAAATTCCGCGAGAGAGAGAAAAAAAGAGCCCCAATAAATCTTAAGCATTCCGATGATTGGGGCTTCGTTTTCCCCTAATAACCAGGGCGGAGGTAGTTTTCTAAGAGCGCGTAATTCATTGACTGGGACTCTATTTACGGACTGCTTTATTCTAAGTTAACCTGGGGGACTTATCTCCCTGTAATGAGAACTTGTTGAGTTGTGTGAATGACACTGGCTGGAGGCTACGAAATAAGCCGAGAGCTTTTCTTTACCCGTTTTCCTTAACGGATCAATTGTAGATTTGTTGAGACCATTATTTTTTTTACTTATTATATTGGTTATACCCAACTGACACAGCTAAACATTTCCATTAACTGTCTTACTTACTTTATAAGAAGGAATATTTATAGATTTCGTGGAAATAAAATAAAAATAGTTTCGAATACTCGATAACGTTAATGTCCATGAAATCTTCTTCCCCGCAAGAGGGGAAATCTCAGGTCTATCCCAATGCATAAATGATGCCCGAGAATTCTTAACTCCTGGAACGTGACTCCCCTGAACTGACTACATAATTCGGCCCCGCCGGCAAACTCTTGCGCGTTCCTTCCCAGGTTTATTTTGTTATTCGGGCTTAACTACCGCCGAGGAAGAAACTCGGCGCTTTTTCAACCGGGCGGAAGAAAAACCGAACCGAACCCATTCTCGGTGCCGCCCACCGACACTGAAATTACTTACTTTATGCCATACGCGGACCTGGATCGGGAAATGCGGTACATTCGGGCACTATCTGAAAGGCAGTTTAAAGTCGGGAGCTTAAATTCCACATTGGAGTTCTGCCCGGGCAACGGGGGTGACAGCTCTTGCCAAGAGTATTTTCCATATTTTATTCCTGCCCGTCCTTTGTAACCGGTTCTAAAATCATGATGCTCCAATGTAATTGACTGGACGTATTGAATTCAGAGGGTTTAAATGTTGTCTACTCAGGGAGAACTACTGAAAGGAAGACTGACATTTTCTAAGATACTTTTTGTGTTTAAACGATAATTGAAATGTGTACTCTCAAATTCTCAAGAAATGTTCTGATTAACGAATTGAAATTTCATACTCATATAATTGGGTTATCTCACGTCACATTGAGTAATCTGGTACCGGACAGAATTTTGGTCATAAAGTGTATTATGCCCATGATCTCGCATCTCATTCATCATAATTTAATGGCACTTTCCTAATTCAATAGAATTTCGGTTTCGGCAGTTAATGTATCGAGAAATATTTTTGGCGTATCTTATGAAAAATAACAGGATACACTTCCAGCGGATTTCAGGGCGATTTTTAGTTAAACTTTTATTAAAAATTAGGATCAAATACTGCCCTATTCGATTCTAAGAGTATTGATAAACAAGACGGAGTGGTTTAAATTTGAAGGGCGTTCAGTGGGCTCTCTCCAAAGTCAGGTCTGACACCGTCCTTTAATATTCAATCGGCTATAAATTAATGTGTAGAGGGGGAAATGGCGCGAGCGATTCTGTAGGTAGGCTGTGAACAGCCCCTATGTGGAGGAACTTGTTGCGGCTTCAAGTCCCCCATCTGAAAGGCCTTTTCCCGTAGGGCAGTCCCCCGTAATCAAATACACACGTGGGGGGCCGCCCCTTACGTTTCGTACCTTCCTGCGAACACAATTCGTCGTCTGAACGCCAGCATACTGACGCATACGAACCACCACACACGCACGGGCCTCCTCCAGAGTTCCCCCGGGATTAATTAACCCAATAACTTCGCTCTCTCTCTCTCTCACACACTAACCGGGGCTGGCGGGAAGTAGCTTAAAGGGCGGCTCGACCTTACACCTGCAGTGTCCCGGATAACTGTTTGAGATAAGTAAATTACCGTGCAAAGTTATGACAGGCTTGCTCCGAGTAACCGCGGAAGCGGCTTCTATATAATGTTGCCGACATCCATATGAAACCGGCAAAACTAGGATTAAATTATTTCAATCCATCACGAATTTCACGTCCCTTATTGAACCTATTTAGTAGATAAAATTATGAAACATATAGTACTAATGTTTTACCCATTTTTATATCCTAACAGTCATGTATATACTTTTATATATTGCATTATTAAATAGGCTCATGTAACAAATGTTTGTACGCATTGAAATCTGTTCTCCGTCCAGAAATTACAAATTTACGCAGTTTCAACCAGACTTTTAAACTGGGCCTGTATAAACCGACACGTTTTGCATATGTATCGTCGCCGCTACGTAACAGCCCTCCGAACCTGAAGCAATTAGCATGTTGTCAGCCTTTGGTCCTGAAACACCTGTGCCTCCTTCGCCCACAGATGCCGAGGCAGGTAGGCCGGCAACATTAATGCACAGTGCTTTAGCCCACTTTGCGAAATTATCATTCGCAGCGAGTTAAACTTTTCGACCGCGGTGTTTGATTCGACAGAATTATTTTAACGAGCGCTCTAACGTATGTGGAAAGGCTGTCGTTTTCAATAGCGGAAAACTAAACTATATAATATTTAATTCAATTGCGGTACTATTTCTAAACTACACCCTGAATATTATATCTACATTAAAGTCTAATATACATTAGATCGTAATCTTTTCACCCAAAACTACAATTACTTGTAATTTACTTTTTATTAAACAACCTGACTATCTACATCTAACGCAAAATTATCACAATATAACCCTTATGGGTATAGAGACACGTTAGATGACGTCAATTTACTTAATTTGGAATACCTCTTTGATGGTCTGCTAGGATTTGGAATACAAAAGTAATATTCTGTATCCGCTCCAGCAAGCGGAAGATCAAAAGAACCATGTGGTAAATTTGCATTTATCAATCTTTTGGCATTTATCTATGCATCACTAAAATTGGTACAGGGACATTTTACCTACGCGAGTCAAGGACCAGTCCAGCTTGGATTTAAAAAATGATTTCAGGCCCGAATGAATTAGAGGGTAGCCGCTTCCACCCCAGCGCCTGACGTCATATTGCGCCGAGCTGCGCAATAATAATTTCCGACCGGCCCGACCCGAGCCAAAAGCCCCGACCCTCCTTACCGAAATTACGCCGACAGAGTCCGGCTTTGGGCAAGGCGTAAACTGGGGGTGGCGGGGGTTTTTTGCCGGCTTTGGGATCCCAGAGCGGGGAGAGCGGCCCGATATACAATAAAGGGGGATGATAAAAGAATAATAATACAAAAAATACAAGCGGAACGTGAGGAATATGCAAGCTGGGTGTTGGCTAGAGAGGAGGCCGATGTGCGTGAGTGCGCTCTTGCTGAGGGAGGGTCTGCCCTTACTGTCAAACGTCGAGTCGGGGAACGACGTTATTAAATTTTTTTATGAAAAAATTCCTAGCAACTGAGATTCGGCCCGGATGAACCATATATATACATGTACATATAAATATATATACACAAGCATACATACATGATTAAAAAGCTCGTTAAATAAAAAAAATGATAATATAGTGAAGGGCACACTGGATCACCTCATTTAACTGAACTTAAATTGATGGGGAATAAATCTTCTGAAAAAAAGTGATTCTCGCAACAATTATTCTGGCCTGAAAATTGCCACGGGAAATGATATATTTTCGTTTTAGTTAGAGTATATCGGAGTGGTTTCCGTAACAGGTTTTCCGAAGAGTTATGGTTCTCGGTCCGACCGAACTTTGTGCTCCATCGGAGCGCAAAAGTCCGACGGGAAAAGCAACAAATAATAGTCACTGATTGTTGCGGTGATGAAACCAAAACACCGTAACCAGGAATACAAGTGTTTTCCAGCAAATCGAATCCACCAATGATATATCCCTGGCCTAATAAATGCTCTAGTTTATTTAAATAATCAGTCTTTTATACACCGAATTTAATCGCTTTAACAAAAAATGTCTAACAGAGGATGATGCGGAAAATAGGCTGAACTACTGACAATGATAACTCGGCCTTAAATAACGAAAATACCGTTGGCTATTTATTATTGAGGTTATGGGGAAGAAATCAACTTTCTGGCGAGGAAATTAATACTGGTTGGTACAACGGGAAGATTTTAATGTTTCTCCGTCCGTTGACGGACTATAAACAGCATTAATGGAAGAATAAATGTCCCAGGTCGAAGGGGCTGGAAACGAGGCTGCGTTTGACGTCCCTATTAAAAAGGGGGCCCCGGGCCTCCGCCCACCCCCCTAAGCAAAAGGGGTTTATACATTTTTCGACTGGACGTCTAGCGCTCTATTATTAGATAAAAGTTAAACGGAGTTGTTGTTACCCGGCCGGTGGCTGTATAATAATTTTAAAACAAGCGGCTGTCACGAGCAGACCCACCCCGGCATCGGCTGACATCAACTTGTTTCACGTCGCCCAACTTGAGGGCCATACTTCCCGGCAGCAAATGGGACGTCCGCGGTAGAAAGCCCATAATCTAATTTTCATTCGTGGAAAATACGGTAACTACAATTGTATAAAAAAGATAAAATGCTAACACCCCGTAGTTTCTAACGAAAGACTCGAATTGCTTTTTGAAATAATTTGTAACACAGAAACATACTACAGTGTGCCAGTGACGCTGAATATAAAAGGGAATGAATTATGACTGTTAGGACTTAAATATTAGACTTTATGTAGTTACAAATTATGGTGCGTTCTGAATTTTTGTTTCAAGATTAATACTTAGGCAAGTTGAATATTTCCTGGAAAGTTTAGAAAAGTTTGTTCTACCTAATTTAATCAAGCTCCACCTTTATTGTCCTCCGAATTATAATATCGCCCTATAATCCATGAATTCCAATTGGATACGTTCAAAAGCACAAAAACATATATCAAATATAACTCAAATAAAATATAATTGTCACTGCGGGCTCAGATAATGGCCCCACCCACACAGTTTATTCTTTAAACAATTTAATTGGTCACTCGATGAACCTTGTTTATTTCGGTTCTATTATGACTTCTACTGCCGGCCATTTGAAGGCTTTTACGATCGGTCTTATTCCGAATAGCTTTTATACTTAATCGTCGACACCGCTCATCAATACAATTTAATGGAGAGGGTCCACAGTAATTCGGAATTGTGCGTTTGGTCCATTACCGTAACACCAAGTATAATACCATTAACGATCGCACTCGAAATAAGTAATGATACTCAGTATCACAATCATCGTGAACACAGCGCTTCATTTGTGTGAAAGTATTTCAAGAATTAACAAAACATAATTAGTACGTATTATAAAGTAACAATTCACGCCGTAGAAAGCATCTGGTGATATCACTTTTCACTACATACAAGTGTCTGATTTCGCAACACAAGGTTTTGTTAACTAGTTTTGCAAGACAATTAATGTTCTCCTAACGATATGTATTACTGATTTACTTTATTGTGACATTTTTCAACATCATTATTTTACTATTACAATAATTGTTGCGGTTAATATGTACAGGCTAATTTTCCACAGCAGATTCATATAACGTATTTGGGCATACATTCAGGTATGTGAAGTACTATTGATGTGTACTATTGACCAGTCGAGGTCCGATTAGCGGGGAGGCTGAGAGTATTTGAAGTGGCAGCCACGAATGTTAACCCAGGGAGGGGTAAACATGATCCGTCAATGCCACCAGATGCTTCACTCCTGCTCAGAACTCGGGCCAAAGATCAAATTTATTCCATCGATCAGAATAGAAATTGAACCGTTCTTATACTTTACCCCTTTGGTCCAGCGTGAAAAAATAAAAGTTTCAGAAATCGTTCAAAATGATTAAAAGTTCCCGGCATTGTACCTCTTAAACTCGCATCACTTAGAAAAAAAAATTAATATAACTTAATTATCCGGTGTAGAATAAGCAGATAAAGTCCTTCATGTTTTATCGAAGCCCTGCAAAATCAAAAGACCCCGGACGCCCAAAATGCTCTTGCATATAGAACACGGTCGAGTATCTGGATGGCTAAAATTATGCCCACTTTATAACGCATTAATCTTTCTGCGCATTAATCTTCCAGGAATCATTCTGCGCCGAATTTTCGTAATTAATCAGGGAAGTGTTAATTTCAAACTCCTACTAATCAGATTACAGGATAATTGCTCTTACGGCCACCGAATAAATCATATGACCCTACTATATTAAAGTGATTATATAGGGTTCTCTATGGTGTGTGCTTAACCCGATGAACGACGTCGCTCTAAGCCAATTTTTGATATCATTTTGAAATACTGATGGAAATAAGTTCGCCATTACAAAAGCATTCATACTGATATTATTTCACCATTTACTGACTCAGCGGAATAATGTTGCACAAATTCACAATTGTTCTCTATTCTGGATCCCTGTATCAGAACCCTTAATAATACCCTATGTAATGGATGTATTATATACTCTACTGACGCACCATCCTACTGACGAAAAACGTACTGAAGATGGCGAGTAGCCGAAACCAACGAGCGGACACGAGAGACCTAAAGAACTACGATATATTTCATATCATGACGGATTCTGACTGAGTCGTCACCCCATTGTATTGTCGATAAATGATGAGGTTGTAACAAACGTCCACAGAAGATTGCAGGACGTTTATAACATATTCTGTTCATATAGAGCCTAACAGTGTATGTAGATCTACCTGTGTACACTATTGGTTGGTTAATGACCCGTTATCTCGGTAATGGCGTCTTCTGGGCGGACAGCCTTTCCAAGTTCGAGTCAATCCTCGTCCATCACCCATTGTCGGGTCCCGCCCCAGGACGGGCGTCTCTTGTGGGACGACCAGGCGGCACCGCGGACAACTGTAATTAACTCAAAGCCGCACTCCTAATGATCCCCTCAACCAGCACAACCGCCAACTGTCGATAAGCATTGTACCGGACATACAATGGACAGCGGGACGGGACATTGGGTATCCAGTCGATTCAGGGCTCGGGGATAGTCTTTTAATACTTTCCAACATGCGACACCAATGTTACAATGGGTATGTTCAGAAGAGAGGGCGTACTTTGTCTAATGCAAAAAGTTCAAAATAATAACTCCAACACATTCCATTCTGAGCTTTCGTTTTAATATCTATTAATTCTATAACTTGAATATTTCATCAGCACGTTTTAATTTACGTACTGATACTTAATTGAACATTACAGTACAGTCTGCCGGGTCATAGTTTGTTTGTGAACAATATATTCGCAGTAAAATTTGAGTAGAAATACAGTTTCTGATAAAGGGAACAGAAAGAGCCTTCCGGAGATGAAATAGTTTCTAGACAAGGCCTGGCCGTGGGGTCTCCGGCCCCGCGGAGAGGATCACGAATATATTCCGGTTTACAACTCAGAGGGCAATCGTTTGGACCGGAAAAAAATTATGTTTTTCCCTTTACGCCGCCGGAAAACACGGCCTGGCTCTTTTACTTCTGCAGGGGGGACAAAAAGAATAAACGGGGGAAAAAATTTATTACCGGGGGGAGCAGTAGAGATTTTTACCGCACGTCGCGGTGATTTTATCGCGTGGAGGGATTTTTATGAATAGGAATTCGGCAATCAAATCGACCCAACTCCTTTTTTTTATATTTCTTTTTATTCGTTCATGCATTTACATATACGTGCCATTCCTGCGGTCGGGTAGTCCATACTTCCTTACCCTAAATTCTTCACTGTATAATGGAACTAATCATTTCATTCACTCATGATCATCTATTCTAAAATACTTAGTAAAACACATACAACAATATTCCTCTCTACTTAGTTCTAAATAATTGCTAAATATTTTTAATATAAAAAAAAAAAAGTATATCGATAATATAAAGGATAATTATCTAAAGAACCTTGAGGATCGGCCCCTTACGGGAGAGATAACTGCCAATTATTTTTAATCGATTGCAAAACCCTACAAAGGTAACTCCCCCTCTTTCACGAACTGGTGGATTATTATTTGTGCCTATTACCCAATAATAAAGACAATTCAATTTTTATTTTTAAAAAATGTGAGGAATTACGGTAGAAAAGCTCGTACATACTGCAAAATCAAAGACATTCCTTCAGTACTATTATACTAATTATTTCGATAATCTATTCCTTAGGTCAAATAACGGATGGCTTTGTTATGGTACCCAAATTTGTATTGTATGTAGTAGTATCACAATCATGTGTTTAACATAGATAATAAGAGTTCAGTTTGTTTATCTCCGACCAATTTTATATAGTACACTTAAAATAGTGAACTCTAGACTACTAGCATACTAGACTTGGATTAACATTGCAAATAAGAGGGGTTAAACGACCGCGCCTTCTCGGGGCCAAAACGTACTGCTCTACGCAACGGCATATAAGTAGCGGTAGGCAGAGGGAAAAGGGAAAACTGAAGAGGACGGGAGATAGAATGATGTTGAAGGGAAGGGAACGGTAAAACAGCGACGTGTGTATGTGTATGTGTGTGACATTAAAAGGGATGTACTGCGGTTGAGGCGGCGGCGGCTTTGTTCTTATCTTTGCGAGTTCCCCCGCCTCCCCTCCGCCTCTGAGCTGCTTATACGTGGCTGCGCTACATTCAACTTAATTCAAGCGTTTTAACCACACTTTAATAAGCGGTCCTGGGCATGAATGCTCCGCAACGAGGGCCGGTGGAAGGGCCACCCCCTCCGCGATATACGACCCAACGTGTCACCCCCAGAAATCCTGCCAAACACTCGTACAATCCTGGGTGCCCAGAATATATATAATTAATTAATTTTTTCCCATATTTATTTAATATTAATATTACGCCACCAACTATTAACAACTATTATGCTAGTACCATCCTTAATGTTTCCTATATTCTGTGTAACAACAACATCCTCAGATTGGTATCCTTATTGCAACTCTAATATCACAACGTCCGAAATGACATAGCGTCCAAGAGGCACTGTTAGCAGCAAGTCATGTTTAGTTAGGGATTAGGAACTCTCCTTCAGAGATCGAGGTTATTATTACTCACTCCAACACAGGTTGATTATTATTATACGCTTTCAGCATAATAAGCTGTAGGACTCTAAATTAAATATCGGTATGACTTCCACGGAAATCATTTCGAAATTCTTGCAGTTTAGATCTGCTACTTGCAAAGAGCCTACCACACCAAAATATTGTTGTAATAGTCAAAAGTAGACATTTAATAGATAATTGGAAATCATTCGTCTTCATTCAACCGTGTCTTCGAGCGGCCCCATTCCAACGCTGCCCCAGCTAACCCTACCAGTCATAAAATAATTTTATTTATTGACTTCCTTCAGACTCACAGTGTTCAATTAGCGAACTGCAGTCAAACACACTTTAACCCAAAGGTTTCGGACATTCGGAAGGCCGAGCTATTTTAATTAAAAAGCAATTAGGACACAACCCCATTTCGTACCCACTTTATAAATAATTGAAACCGCACAAATAAACTTCACGATAAACGGTCCCTAAGTAAATTAAAATACTAACCAACCAACCGCCGCATACAGGATACAGACATTAGGGAGATAAAATTATTTAATACCCATATTAATTCTAGGTGATTAAAACGTGAAGAATAAAATTTCGAACAAGGATTACTAATATAAATGGGAAACAACGAACTTATGCCCGATATTGTATATACATTTTTCATAGATACTGTGGAAACGACTGCTCCTTCTGACAATTCACTACTACGATACATAATTTCTATTCCTTGCACTTTGGGTAGTCATATAATTTTGTGTTTACGGTTTATTTTCGATATAAAAATTAGTTACAAAAACCACCAGTAACCACTGGAATGAATTTACAAGATTTCATTATGTCTTTACTTAACTAGCTTTCATAATTTTAATAGTTTTTCCAAATTGGTACCGCCATATAAGGTCCGTCCGTTTGGTCCTTTCGTGTAAGTGTTGAGATGATATTCATTCCAATTTATGCCTTTCATTCAAAAGTACATTCTTTTACAGAGTAAAAACATTCGAATAAATAAATAAGAGAGGGCTCTTAGCTTGAAACCTACCTGGAACCGTGGCAATACTTTTGTCTCATCAGGTATTTAATTTCCCAACAGTATGTATGGACGATATAAAACGTGGGCGTTAATGTATATTCCAGTGTGTCCTTTGTGACTTAAAAATTCACAACGGGCACCGGCACTTTACTCCGGTGCCGGGGAATCGTCTCGCTCCTAATTAGAGTTTCCAACAATGAGCCCCCCGCCACGGCGAACACTTAGTCGGTTTTCGAGGGCCGCAACTTTCTTCGGCCTTCCTCAGAAAAACAAGGGAAAAAAGAAAAAGAAAGGGGAGAATGAAAGAGGCAAGAAACTCAAGAAAAACTCCGGGCCGGCCCCCACTACCAGCCTGCTCCTTTTAAAAACATTTCAATGAAATATTCACAAAGTGTCGGCGGCGGGGCACTTACCGGCGAAATTCATTTAGACCGAGTTAGCCTCGACTGGTTTTCCGGATCCCGGAAACGGTTCAGATGTATATACAAAGTCCAGGGGCACAGCGGGACAGTTTTAATGGAAACGAATTAATACTTTTATTAAGGGGGCGAAGAAATGAGCCTCGCGGGTCCGAAAGAAGAAAATGTGTTGTTGAGACAAGGATACTACCAGCGTTCTTTACGCCTGATTTAATTAACATTAAAATTATTTGCAAGCTCTAAGAAGCCCATAATTTATTGGAAATAAAATACAAATAATGGAAGTATTACTCCAACTAACTATGGTGTTAATGAAAATGTTGACTACTAAAACTGAGTTCTCCTAGAACTCTAACACACAGATCAATTGACACACTGCAACTACTCTCTCTACACATGGATACTCCCTACATGTAACCCAAGCAGCCGTTTTACTTCTGAACTTTGTCGGGAAGCAGCTTTATAGGAGGATAATATATTCGATGAATATTTCATATTTGAATAAAGCTTTCTTCGAAGAAACATGGGATTAGCCCCTATTATTAGTACAAAAAATCCCCTCATGTTGAATATTATAACTACCGTTTGAAATCTCTTTAATAATCCTGAACATGCAATCTCCGATGTCTGTTCTCTATTGGAAAAGCTCCGTCGACATTTCACCGGTAAGAAGAAAAAGGTTAATGCTTCAATAATTCTCCGAATATTGAAACGGTGGTTATACTGTACCCTCTATTCCTACATATCCCAAATGTACTATTGTACAACCATTCTAAAAAATAGTTTTTTTCTAATTTAACATCATAAGATTATCAGAGAAAATCTGCATTAAAAATATGTAAAAATAATTAAGTTTGTGGTATTAAATTAACTATTGCCACACATTTAAAGAACACCAACTTAATAGTTACAATTATACAGTTTATGATAGTATTACTCCTAATTGGGCAGGAAATTGTTTCAGCGTGCCGATAACCCGTTACGGGGTTATGGAAGAGATAGTTCATCTTTGATCATAATAAAGTAAGCTGATCCATCCTCCAGACCAATAAATTCAACCTCATCGTTTCTTCGACAGTTTCGACTCGCCAAGAGGTATGGCCCCATTATAGCCGACGATAAACTGTTATCCGTGACCGTTTTAATTTCCCTAATGCCGGCCACAGAATCAATACAACCGATTTAGCCCCATCGGGGGTGGGCGGGGGGCGGCATTTCCCTCCCACCCTAGCGTAATATCATCCCGAAAGCTGGGAAGGTAAAGGAGGCCGGGCTGTGTGAAAAAGAAAAAAAACCGAACGGCCTACTTACCTAATCGTATAAACTGACCGAGTCCCCCTACAAATCAGCCGACAGGGAACGCGGAATATTATGAATTGTTTCTTAGAGCCTCTCCGTGTTTCTCTCCAGCTCGGCTTCCATTGCTCGCGGACAATTATGTGGGCCCCGGCCCGTGCCCTTAATTAACGTACAGCCCGAGGGCGCTCCCTAACCCCCCTTCCCCATCCCCCTACCAAACGCCCAATTAAACTATAAATTGAGAAATATTCCTCTTTCTTGGGACAACTTAGACCGCGGCCCACCAATTATATGCCGACACCCTCTGTTTTAATTCCCTCCACCCTCCTCCCCGCTAAATGACCTTAGCTCGGTCTTTCTTTTCAATTTAGTCGTTAATTACTCACCCCACCACCGCGTAATGTCGCCTGAGCTGTGACCCTGTTTTACCTGCAAGTATAATGATTGAACGAACTATAACATTCGACAATTGTATTTTTTTAAAGTTGATTGCAAAACTGTGAGCATCACGAATATAAAAAAAAGATTTATTCGTTTATTGAGAACCTCAGAATCGTTATGGGCCCTTTCGCAACTCGTTAGGAGCTCCAGTGGAATTTAAAGATGTGAACAATTACCGAATTTCTTATCATCCGGGGATATGCTAATCCCACAGTGCTGTTCTAATGGATTTAACTATTACTGGTAAATACTACTGCAGCCATCTACAAGTTCATCTTGCAGTTTGCTCCTCCCTGAGCTCCTAATAAGAATAAATGATACTCCGATGAGAATTGTCACCGTAAACAAAGAAAAAAGTACAGAAACACACTGTAACAATCTATCGTGTAACCACTAGGAAAATTTCTTAATAATTAGCTGCTAATTAAAACAAGAACCTACTGGAATTAACATCGTGAAAAACATAGTGACATCCGGTTAGATATTGCTTACATAACTCTGGTTAATCGGAGATACTTGGATCACCACTTTCAAGACACCATACGTTCTGTTTAAAATAAATCGATAGTTAAATAATGTCTACGATTCTGTTAAATAAGCACGGACGGAATGACAGAATTGTGTGATAAGAGAAGGGCGCATTTTAAGGAAGAAAAACATACGATTACCCGCTGGTATGTTACGCGCTGAAATTTCTGATTAATGGTCTTTTAAATATAATTCCGGGTGTCGGGGACAATAGAAAAGAGAAAAACGAGTTACGGCCAGAGACATATAGGAGGGGAATTCGGTCAGAGCGTTTCATTGTAGAATGAGGGCCGCCGTATTAATGACTGACGTGTGAATAATTAATAGCAAGCCCGCTAATCGGCCTCCTTGGTGCGTACCGTCACCCAACGCCAGACCTACTACTAAACTGGCTGAATTAACATAATTAAGTTGCCAAACTTTATGTATTATTCATGGAAACGTTTAATTTACAACTTTTAATACTTTGGAGAAAACGGAGTAAGATAAGGGCGGGTGGGGGGCGAAAAGCTAGGAATTATCATAATTTCTATCCTGAGTAACGTTGAAAATATATCCATTGTGACAGGCCAAAAAAGTATCCAATTAGTACAAATTGTACATACATTAATGATAAGAACATTATATACGGTATATACCTCGCTTAAAAAGAGAGACACTGAATACATCTAATAAGCGGATATAGATGAACACCTAGGAAACGGCCAGCAGAATAGAATTAATAGAACAAACAATTATAGTTAAAAATTTTGTTAAAGAAATTTCGTATTTAATGCCGATATTGTTTTTAATTCTATACAGTGTGCATCATTATTTAATGATTAAAATGTATAGAAAAAGGCTGAAAATAATAATATGGAATAATTAAAACGGACGCATTCACCCTTCATTAGGGTATGACCCTAACCTTTGTCAGTTTTGGAATTTAATAACGAAAATATACACGGTAGCCTCAATGTGGGGGGGACACTCATCGTTGACAATAGCACATCCTACTCCCACTCGACTTATCGCTTTGAACGAAGTCATAAGCTCAAAACAAAGAGGAAACTTCCGACTGGAGGATGTCGTAGCATTAACTAACTTTCGCCATTCGAAGGCTAGGATCTGTATTACTCGTGTATTAACCCTCCACAACATATATATATATATATATATATATATATATATATATATATATATATATATATATATATATATATGATGATGATACGGATACGAATAAAACTATAAAAGCATAGATTTTAATTTATAATGGCCTTTGGTACCTTGCTTATTAGATGCGCTAATCATTCCATTTAGTTCTACACCTAATTGCCATAAAACATTAACATTCTATTAACACTTTATGTGAGATAATGTAAACCTTTTTCCTAAATTATTATACGAAATCTCGTCATTGTTCTCGCATCCGAGCTGTTTCGTCAATTCACACCCACGACCTATTTGCACCCTTTCCTGTGAATAGACCGTCATTGCATTTTTTGTTTCGATACGTCTCGTTTCATTTCATCACTTAATATTAAGGAAATGGAATCGGGGAATTAGAATTTCAGAACACTAAGGACTGAAACCCGTTGACAGCGAGATTAAAATCTGCCTGAAAATTCTCAGTAAACGAACTAGAATAGCCATTCCAAAAAATAAAATGAAACAATTATTTACAAATAAATAAGAATAGTTGCAACCCTAATTAGAATAGTTCCGGCTCCACATCACACTGCCCTTAGTTTTCGTAACGAATATATATTAATAATCAAGTAATTGTACAAAATATTTCAATATTGAGTTAGGTGTGGCAATAAGGCCCACTTAGGGAATGGCAAGCCACACCCGGTTTAAGCGATTTGGGCACCTGAGGGGTGGAAGTGGCCTCGGGGGCTGCGGGGCCCTCGTGCGGTCGGGTCGCCCTCCTTAAAGGGATGCAAATATAATCAAGCGTTTAACTCAGCCCTCGACCCTCGCTCCTCGGGGTTAACTGTGGACCCGACCTGCTCCCTCCCAATAACCGGTATCGCACCCCACAAGATTCTGATGCTCGACCCGGCCATAGGGACTCATTAATTATCACCCACGGATTTACCCGACCGGCATCCATTCCATTCAAGGAAACTAACTATACTGCAGTTCAGAAAACAATAGAGGCCAGTAATAATTGACTTAGTAATATTAAAATTTTATCCTACTCTAGATACAAGATACTTTTAGACGGATAAAAAATAACCTAAATGCAGGTTAGGATCATGATGAGTTATTGGTTAGAGTAGCTTCATTCTTGATTATAGGGCCGAGTTTCAATATTTATTTACATATTTATCAGAAATAAATGTATGGTAAATTATTATAAATAAGTCATCGTCTTTCGTCAAAAACATTTATATGAAGTAGCAATATATTAGTTTAAGCGTCATTCTTAAAATTCAACATTAGCTTTTTGATTGTAAATTCAATAAAAAATTAAGTTGAATCTTTTAGAAAATTATTACTTATCAAGAACTGATACTCTCCTATTTTGAAACTTCGAACACAGATTTCGATAAAAAACAACTACACTAATAATATTCTAGAAAAAATGCGGCAGCGTAATGGCGGTTATTTTCTGATTGGACCTAAATTAAAAATTATACGAAATAATACAACGCAGGTATATGGCTCTCATTCAATAACTACAAGTAATGATACCGTTTAACTTAACCTTTAATTTCCTCGTTATAATCGTGAAACTTACGTTTTTAAAATAATGCACATTTAGGCCGAACCTTACCTGTCATTAATAGCAATTTCCGATTAATATCTCTAACCGCAGAAATGGGAATTGAAAGCGTGATATCTAGATGAATTTTTTTCTATGTAAATGAAGCTTATTGAAAGCGTTATTAAATCAAAATATGATTAACTGTTCCTATTAAATTGTTAAATTTTTTAATGTAGCTAAACGAGCTATTGCAGGGTAACAAGATTTTCTATTTCAAATAATTTTCGTTTAGGAATGAATACATCTAAGGTTTCTGATAATATTTCAGTATAACATGTGGAAGGAATACTTTCGCCATAAATAAAAAGTTATTTAGCGAAATATAATAATTTAAACTGCGTTTTGATGTAGCGTGAAAATACAATATTCGTTTATCATGGAAGATTTATTTTACTGGTACAGCGGTTTATCCCTCTGGCTCAAACCTGAGGGCTAACAACAGGTGCAAGGTTCAAGACCCGAGGACCAGCCTTTAACACCTAGTATCGCTGGCACCTGACGCGCCCTTTAATTATCCGCTTCATCCGTTTAACGAGCACAATTAATGCAAGCCTTAGTAGCAATTAACCGGTTATACGGCTTCAATAATTAGTATGGTCGGACAAACTCGAAATGGCGAGAGTTGTAAATTCCATGAATATACAGTATTTCATTTTAATATTTCAACAATAATATCGAAAATCTCAACGTTAACAAAAAGGGATTAAAAAATTAAACAAATTTTGTTAACCGGCCAAACGCAATTTTATACATCGAAGCGTATTCTAATTATTTATTGTGAATTTTTGCAATAAAAATTATATTCCTGAATATAGATTTTATGATAATGTTTGTGCTCAATATACTTAGTCTCCCACTGCTCGTTAATAATTAATATTAGTATATATATACCAATATTAAAATAATGAATACCATTATATAAGATTTATCCTATGGCTGTTAGTACAGGTAATAATAGTATAATATCACTATTATGTCACCTTAAAAAGAATAAAAGAAATGTTTTTTGAAAACAACAAAGTCCCTTTCCTTTAAATACAATTATTCCCGCACCATCTATATATCTTTCATCATTGTTTCTCCTTTGTAGTCATGAATTTTGCATAAAAGGTGTATTTAATTAATCATCAATTCATATGCAAGATAGTTCAAGTTAAAGCCAAAGTGAGCTAAACAGCCGCATTACTAGGCCTTCCTTCATTCAACGGCGAACCACTCAAGGGCTTCAATCGATTAATAAGTGTACATTATAGTAGAAATTCATTGTTACTAGCCCAAGAGTAACTCGACGTCTTGCTAGGGGGTTGAGAGAGAGGGGTAGAGGGGGCTCTTGAGTGCGATTGCCGTAGCAGGGCGATACACAGGAGCTAATTAATCATCATCGCTCACTGAAATTCTCAATGGGGGCGGCTGAGTAATATTGTCTGAACGTCTAAACTTTGCCATTAAAGCTTCACAGTCGACGCGCGGGGCATTGAACAAACTTGGATTAATCAACAGAAGTTGCTCCTTGCCGGCGGCTCGAGGGCCCTCGGAGCGGAGCGATTTTTCGACTCCGTCCGGTGAAAGATGGTTCGGCTGTGGCCGACAATGGAGAATAAAATTTAGACAGTTAAATTCAGAAGCGCAGTCCAACATTTCGTTCCGAACCGTTTCCTTATTATAGTTTCACTCACTGTTTAATTATTATAGCAATGAAAGGGCAGCATTACTGATGGAAGAAATACCAGAGCAACAAACAACCGGACCTCTTTGATAACTCGAAATGGAGTCTTCAAACATTTACATTACTTTAAATTAATATTTTGTCAATAAGTTAATATATTTATTTTTACAATTCAGTGAATTACAGTCTTAATCAATTTCGTTAATATTCTCGGTAAATATTGTTCCTCAAAAATATTTAGACATATGATACAATCCTGATATCTGAATGGGGTTACAACACAACGTTCTATTGCGTAAACTGCTTATTAGTACGGAATTTCATAACGGCCGCTTGTTCATTTCTATTATTATTTAAGCTTTTCGAATTCCGTTAGCGACAAACAAGTATATGGTAAAATTCAATTTTTATTGTTAATTCTAATATCGGTTTTGAAGCATTCTCCGGAGGACTGATTAAAAGCTATATTATCACGTGCCCCTTCAGTCAAAGTTGCATAACTTGTAGGAAATCGGCGCGGCTTCGTTATGTAATGACCCCGATATTTCGGTCCTTCTAATATTGCCGGAGGGTGCGGGTCTGGAAAAAACTGGGACGCCGAAACGAAAAAAAAAATGGAGGAAATAAAACCAGCCGGGCCATCCCCGATATTGTTCTATTCGCCAGAGGGGGGAGACCGTTAGCGGCCCCGTTCCCGTATACGAAATTCGGTATAATTCAGAGCGGTTATATATAACCCGGGAAGGGTGGTGGGGGGGAGGAAGAGTATACCGCCCGACCGTCGGGGCCGATATGGGAAACCGATAACTGTGGGGCCGGTTTGGGGACCCGCCCGGCAAGGTGGCATTATGCCTCGGCAGTAATGGGCCTTGCGACCCACTCCCCCTCCGCCCCCCTCTAAGCTATTCCAGCCCGACGTTTGTTGATGAGAGAGGGACTAAGCAACCGCCGTTAATGATACTATTGACATCCTACGCATTTCGGACTATACCTCTCTCTGAGGACAAACCATCCAATTTCTGGAATATAGACAATGGGGAACACGGGAGAATTTGGGAAATAGACATCGAAACCGAATATAGTTCGGAACTAGGCATATGGTATAGTAAGATATGTAAAGTTGTGGAAAAACCAAAGGAACTTCTACCAAAAATTAATGGGAAAACAACTGCAACGATGAAATATATGAAAAAAAATGTTACAAAAATTTAAGATACGCTGAATTTTGTGAGAATACATACAAAAAACGTGGGAGATATTTTTCGCACAATGCGAAAATGAAATTCGAAAGTGTTAACCATAACACCGAGGAAGTCGCTACATCTCTTCACTGCAAGTAGAATCCATTTAGGACCATATCGATTGGGCTCGTTGCCATGTAGTTTCAGTATCTATTTCATCGGGTATTTTATAAGATACGTTGAATGGTTTAAAAATCATTATTCTCCTATTTTTTAATCGGTACTTAATAAATTACCGATACAAAAAATACCTTAAATAAAAAACTCCCTGTCTATTATATTTTTAAAGTGGAATTATTTAACAGCAATATAATAAATAATGAAATATTATATAATTATAATTATTATATAATAAGAAAAAACACTCTAAACTTAAAATTTACAGTCAACCCTATTTAGAGAATGTAATATTTATAAAATTTAGTTGTCGTTGTGGTTGGAACATAATGAAAAATGTTAGTGGGGATATAAAGCTCAAATTTATTTTAAGATTATAACTGTAGATTTTCAAATTTACGTCTCTTGAGTACATATTACTAAGTGTTACAGAGGTTCTGTTAAGGGTGTGGGTTGGGGTTTATAAAGGGTTTATTTCCGTAGGACAGGCGAAGTGCGAAGGTTCAAGAGTGGAGTAAGGGGTAGGAAAGTAAAAAACGTTGGGTCTAGAGAAACGGCCGCTCTCCTCGTGCGGACTTTGACGACCGAGCTCCTTTTGGACCGCGTCTTCTTCTTCCCCCTTGAAATATTAACCCGAGTCAACTGAGGACGGGGTAAGAGTCGGGTAGGACTGGCAGCGGGTGGAGCGGCGGGGGCTGATGAGAAAGCGGCCTCTACCAAATGAGAATTCCAAGCGGACAGCCGCCCTGGGGGTTTACACCCCACGAATTGGACTCCCCTTAACTCGGACCCAATTAGCGATCCCTAACCCGCGGGACATTATATTCGCGAAATTACTAATTTATCGGCTCACATCGAGAATAACGGAAACCATTGTCCGACACTAATATTTTCTAACTCTTCCTCCGAAGAGTTATTTGAACCCCTCCTTAATTCATCCTCAATCTAATTTGGCGGTTTTAAATTAACGAGTCACGTTGGGATAAGGAGTGCTCGTGACACAGCATAACGAGAAATATAACATGTACACAAGCGTAGCGACGCCGTAGGTAAACATTATTGCTTATAGTATTATTCGAGTCTGACAACAGCGAGATAAATATTAGGCAGATTGGCCGGAAAAAGCAATCGCAGAAGTGGAAGTGGAGTGGAAGGAAGAAATAGAAAGGGCGCGGAGGAACTGTTCGGGAATGGGAAGGGGGAAGGGAACGGTGGCGAAATTCGCGGGAAATGAGAATTCCAGGCCCGGCATTGGAGTGACAAGCGATAAGCGGTGCCAAGCTGAGAGGACCCGGCGACAACACCCCCTTCACCCGACCACTGCCTACGCCACTCACATATTCGTTCCGCCTCTTGGATTGCAACAAACGACCTCACTATAGCGGTTTCCTATTTATTAAAAGAGACCAACGATTACATTAAAATACACAGATGTGTTTTACAAGGGTTTTATTAATGGTTTTGAAATTAAATTGAATTGAAGTACGTCAGGAAACTTGTTACATTATCTTCAATAAGGATGAAATCTATACAGTAGTTTCTTTTTAGTTCATTAGTTTTAATTTTGAACCCATTTATTCCTCTTCATCATGGGCTCATTCTTGCCGTTGGTTTCTTCCCGCGAATCTTTGTTAGGTACACTTCTTCTCGTTTCCGAGCAAAGCATCCTCTACCCAATCTATCGAGTATTGAAGGAGGTAAGAGGCTTCTCGTGGAACGAACGAACGAAAAATGCAATTAGTTCGTGAGCAGAGGAAAAGAGGATTGCGGCAGGGAAACGCAGTTCGAAAATATCGCCAAAGCGTGAATCGCAACCGGAAAAAATGTCGGGGGCCGCCAAAAGTGGAACCTCCGGCTGAATACTAAACGGGATTTTATAAAGACGTAGGTTGTAATGGTTTCGGGCGAAACCCCGGTGCTCGGCCGGCACGTCTTTGGCAGGGCTTTCTCCGTTGCTTTAGTCCCCGGACAGGGAACGGGGGCTTGTTTTTGCCCCACCGACGGGGTGAGATATCGCGCCCCCTAATATACAAGGGATAATGTATGCCCTCCACGGGATACAATGCCCTTTGCGGTTGTCCCCCTTCCGGCAGGATAAACAAAACTTTATTTGCGGCTTTATTCCACTCAGCCTGACAATACTAATCCAGTTTTAACTCCCCTCGCCAAAAGAACAAAAAACTACTAATGCAAACAAACAAAAACAAGGTAGAGATATGGACATTACTAATTTATAAATGTATTATTTTATTTTAATACACGGTTATGATTTAAAAATTCTAAATAATGCTGTGTGCAAAGTTTTAAACGCGTTTTTCACAATATTTAATATGATAAAATAAAATATACGATAATAAAAAATAAAAATGATACGATAAAAAAGTAAAAATTCGAGTCTTGATATAAAACATAGGAAGGCTGGGAAATTATTAATGAAGCCTTAACATATCGTCATCTAATACGAGTTTGCGAGCAACATCTAATTAATTTTATCCTTAGTTGGAATTAAATTATTAAATGAACTGCAAATATTTTCTACGATATAATGATTATTTTTTTAAATTTATAATTATTCAATACGTTTAAAATGTTCCTTATTCAAGTTAACGTCGGCGCTACTGAGAATAACATTTTTCAAAATGTCAATGTACTAAATTAAACTTCAATAAAATGATTTATTCAGCTGAAAGAGTTTGGTAATCAATTTCTACCAACGCCTACCAATCTACATTCCGTATAAAGCTTCGCCTCTTTAAAAATGCATTTGATTGTCTTTTTTGAGTGCTGCTTGCTTCCAGTTATCAATCAAATTATCAGGGTTTCTCTTTTATTTGTTTTTTCTGGTTTAATTGTCTATGTTCCTCTCATAATTTATATTATTTTCATCCAAGTATAAATTGTATTCTTTTAGGATCATATTATTGCAACTGGCAATCGTTTTTTTTCCCGAATAATTTATTATCTTTATAACCATGTAAAAATATTAAATTCTAATCGCGAATCCTTATTTCATCGAATATTATAAATATGTAATATTAAACTACGCGTTTAATTACATTCGACGTCAATCACCAACAAATTAATGCTCCCAACATATAGGATTCTGAAGGTTTCCACCCCAACGGTTCGGTCCACAATAAAAGGAAGGTATACTGCGGGAAATCGGGCCATGGCAGCTACCCCCAAAGGACTTCATTTCCCTAGGTCGTCAATCGGAAACGGAGAAAGTGATAAAGCGGCTTGGTGCGGGCCTCATTTTTATGGGGGCGCGTCCCAGACTCAGAGAATCTGTCACGGACGGCTCGGAAAATATGTTGCCGTCCCTCAGCCGGCTCCAAGCCCGGATTTTGCGGTGCTCTATTGAAAATTTCGACCGGGACCTCCGCCGAAACTTAGGACGCCCCCCCCAGGGGAAAAGTATCCCCGAAGACCCGCCCGAGACTTTTCTGTTACCCCCATTTCGGAAGGTATTGGGCGAAAATTGAACCCAACACAAAATATTCAATTTCACGACGTTACGGATTCGATTCACTAGCCTCCCATTTCTTCCTTATCCCTAAAATGTATTTATTTAATTGGGAAATTATGTTGCTAACGTGTACTATGCTAGAATAATAGGAACGCCTTTATTCAACAAAAGCAAAAAACGCTTTATTTATAGACCTTAACTTGATATTTATAGTTTATCTAACTTTTTTAGTTACTCTTCAAATATAGTAATTACATCCCGTATACTTTTAATGCAGATAAGGAGGCAGAGGAAGAAGAATTCTTGCTGTAAACATTGACCTCCATTGGCAATAGTAATTGAGGGTGAAGACAGGTAAAGAGATCTCTTCGAGATGGCCCTAAAAGAAACCTTTCCGAGGTGGAAGGGGTAGGCCCTTTTTACCATAAGGGGGGCCTCCATTACCGGACTGGTGAGCACTCGCTGTTTTTCCTCTCTCTCTCTCTCTCTCTCTCTCTCTCTCTCTCTCTGTCTTGGTGTCATCCGGGAGATCACCGGGAGTTCTCCCAGGATACTGTCAACTCGGGACCCACCCGCCGAATCCTTTCTTCGTTTCCCCTTCAGCAAATAAACGAAAACTTGTGCCTACCTCCGCCCTTTATTTTCCTCTCTCCTCCCCGATACCGAGGTCTCTCCCTTCTTTATCAAGGCTACGTTTCGTCATGGCCCTATTTATTGGCCTCGTGTATTGAAAAGTTGAATCAAAGTGTGCGCGCGAAATTGTCACGAGGAACGCCATTTGGATTTCAACAAAGAATTTTTGTCATCTCTGATTCAATAATTACATAATCAAATCATAATCCAATATTTTGAATTAATTCAAGGCAAATGTTAAGCTTAAAATGAATAACGCTGCATCCCTTTCACAGGTAACTGAAGATCCCCACCAGGCAGCCCATGAGTCAACTTCAGAAGTGTCTAATTCACTCTTGCAAATGTTTTAATTTCTCCTAATCCGTTAATTGCACCAGAAAGTGGAGCGGGAGTGAGGGATTAAGGAAGCGAGCAGTGTCCGGGGCCCTTTTGTCAATTAGACGGTCCGCTTTAAACTTTAAAGACTTGCTCAACTCTCCGAGAAGTGGGGCGTAATCTCCGGGACGAGGATGTACGGCGGCCCCCCAAAACAACCCATTAAACGCGATTAAGCTCCCTTAATAACTCAGGGCTGGGGGCCCGGACTTTATTATTCTGGGTTTCGACGGGCAGCGGCCCGTGAGTCGGATCCTCTGGGACGAACATGATCGCCCCCACAGTTCCTACTCTCAACTTTTTATATCGCATTTATATCACCTCATTACTCGGTGTACGACTTTATTTCTGTGCCGCGGAGAGATGCCCCCGGGGACCGAATTTCCTGACGTATAAACGAGGCGGGCACCGCTGGGATTACCGAGAAAAAAAACCTTATTCGGCCAAACTTCCCCTAAATGGAGGAATTGAAGTAGCGCTGATTTAATTAATTGTAACCAAATGAGGCTCTCAATTTATCTGTAAATCCGCGCTTTACTTTTTCATTCAGATCTGCAGTGTTACGGAGAACTTCGCTGTTTGAAAAAAGTGAGCGTTGGTAGGGCGGCGGGTTTTTAAAGTCAGTATTTTCCTAACCGAACCGCTGTTTTAGGATACCCAAGTGAAATGATTACGAGCCGAAATTTGCATAATTATTATGTATTATATACAAAATTCAATTTATTCAAATAAAGTTATTATAAAACCATTAGGCTAGGTCTGTAATTGAACAGGTTCCAGTCTACACAGCCGAGAGGCGCAAGGTTCAAATCCTCACACGCACATACATACGTACTAGGCTATTAATTTAAATACTATAGAATAATATTCTGTAATTATAAAACTTTTTCTGTAAAAATAATCCATCGAGTTTGAACAGCTTCGAATTAATTAACTAAGTTGAATTGACTATTTTATGAAATCGTTTTGAAAAAAATATTCTCCAACGATCGGCCCGCAGAAAGTAACTTTCCCCTAAACCACAAGCGAGGCTGGCTCGACCTCACCCGTACCTAAATGGTATCACGACATCTGGCGGGGGTAATTAATGGGAGAGCTATTTGCAAGCAATTTGCAGAAATTGAATTATAGTTGTTAGTGTTAATTAATTTTGGTTTTGAGAGGTGAGCTCTCAAGTAAGCAGCGTGGGCGAAGGATGTGCGGACAGGGGGGGGGGGGGCAATATCTTAGCGATCAAAGGACACCTGGAGTGGGAGACTTTAGGAAATTGGACAGAAAAGTGTTAAACCAACAGAAATAACGTTCATCAGGAGTAAGTCGTCCACTTTCTTCGCTAATTCTTATAAAAAGGTTATGCCGGTCATAAAATTAAAACGAAAATTTGGAATTGCAATAAATATTTTCGTGGATGATATGGGAAAATTGTTTAATTGCCATTATACAACTTGTCTAGTTACCATTCTCGGTAAAAATGTATCAAGTTAAGCTCGCTCGACAACAGATCACAACTAGTAGGAACAAATCATTAATTTGGAAATTTATTTTAAAATCTAATTGGGCTTACTGAGTTGAGTTGTGGGAATCCAGCACGCCTTTTAACTCCTACAAAATTAAATCATTTCAAATCTATAATCCTACTTACTAAGTTAACGCCCCGCTTATGTTTCTAACCGCACTGTACATTCCGATTTGAAAATCCCTTCTCTTACATGAATTAGCAGTTTCCAGAGGTAAATCCTTCCATTCAAAACTATCCTATCATTCCAATCCTTTGATTCGGCGGCTCTCCTCGCTTACCTTTCTGAAAATCCCGAGCGCCGCCTAAAGAGGAAGTGGCCACGTGTTCCCTTTAAAAGGGTTGGAGCTGGAGTACCATCAATGAGTGGATTCTCCGTCAAAAGTATATTTGTGTTATGAAATCGCACTGTCACTGAATATAATTTTAAAAAGATTGTAGCCGTGACTACATATATAAAGAACAAATTACGAGCTCAAAAGTAGAAACGACCTGATCTCATAAGAAACAAGAGAAAGAAGAACTTCTAGATCGGCAGTGAATTAAATTTCGAGCTATTTTAAAATAGTATCTTTTACAGTAGTTATTTCTTAAGTTGGTAGTGATACGTCGTGTGTCAACGTCAACGCTAACCACGGGCTTCGGCCACTAAGCCCCGGTTTCGGTTATATTGTTTATTAACACTAGGGGAAGGGTGGAAGTTTCAGATTAACGATCACCCCCAACTCCGAAATTAGCTCGCAAATCAAAAGCCCATCCTAATGGGTCCAACTCTCACTCAATCTCTCGCACACACACACCAGCGTTCCTCAGTATTTCTCTCCGACCCCACTGCTTCTACCATTCGGCCACTATTTTCCAGTTTTAATTACGCCAAATAAAATCCCGGCGACTTATCACCTAATATCCCCCCCCCCTGGTGATTAGTGTTTCCAGTCCACGGCGTGGCCCCCCGCTTTGATCATTCTCCATTCAATCTGCAACCAACCAGTATTGCCTTTTTTATAAGTCCCCGCAGTTGGAAAGGAGTGTAATTGAACGGTATCGAAATTCAAGTGAGCAAAAAAAGTCCCGAAGAGGACATTTTTAAACCCTATTTCAGTTTCATGTTCTTACGGCGAATCACCTAATGTTTGAGTCAAAGCTCGATAGCTGGATCTGTTCCAAAAATCATATAGAGCATGTTTACCGAATGATCAAAGCTTATTGATATGTTGTAAAATTTATAATAACTTATATTCCACGACCCACTCTTTGGGTTTAAAATAATTTATTGACAATTTTCCTAATTATTCCTAATTATTAAGTTGATTTTGGTGCATATAGGAATCACCCTACTACCACATCCAATCATTTAGTACGATTAGGTGATTGGCTCACATCACTTGCCGATAATTAAGTCAAACTAAAAATTATTTGGATCATCTGGACAGAATCAAAGTACATAAATAATTAATGTCAAATAAACTTCATTAACTTTTTTAGTCGAAATAATCGTTAGGTAATTTGATTTGGCAGTTAATTAATGCGATTCATTTATAAAATCGTTTAAATGGGGGAAAAAGTGTCATCTCTTCATTACTGCATTAAATAGATTTAAAACACAGATAGCTACAATGGATGTGAATATGTCGAAAACTAATGCATTTATGGCCGACCCGAATGAAAACGTTTCGTGCATTGCAGGGTTTAGAAGTATTACTGCTTTTAAGAATGTACTACTGAATAGTTCAGGTCACTAATCTTAAACTATGGCTTTTCGCAAACATTTCGCAATTTTCACTTAATTACATCCAAAATTCCTAAGAAAAATAATCTATACTGCCAACACCCTATGAGTTTTTTTTAAATATCCAATGTGTTAACAGGATAATATTTGTTATTACAATCTGGGATTGTTAAATTTTTCTCTGGTGGTTTTCATTTTAAACAACAGAAAAATAAAGGACGAGTTGAAGAAATCGTTGATAGAGAAATCAATGACGCTGGCGTCTGGTTTTATGTTCGCCGCAGTCAACAGCTCATGACCCATAAAACAATCGGTCGGATCTAAAATCCGGACCCGTCACGCGGATCCGCCCCAATTATCGCCGACGACTCTGTCAATCCGATTAAAGTGGGGACGCTGGCACTTTTGTCTCATGCCGTTATTGTTTTTATATATTCCCTATTCAACTATTTTTTAATTTATTAAAATTAAAATTTATTTGTCGCTCCCACCAGGCCACAAAGAACGGTTACCGATTGCGTTCAAAAATGCGGGACAGAATTCACTCTTGGAGAATTGAAAAATGACACGATCTAAAAATGAAGAATCGCCATCCCACGACTTTTATCCCGTAAAGGGCGTCCAAACCCGGGATCAAAAGTGATTAAAAAAACTCCCGCAAAGATTTCTCAAATCATCCTGTCGGAAACTTATCCTACTTAATCTTAAAGTAAAGGAAGATTAAAAGAAGTTAAGTCGCCACAGAATGTCCAGGCTTTTCTCTTGGATTGTCATTATTTTTACCAGGGTGGTTTTGAGGATTCCTTGTTAATAAAGACAATAGGTATTAATCTCCGTTAACATCGAGTCCTTTCTCTCATTTTTTATAAATTATATATACAGGAATCAAATTGATAAGGCAGGTTTAAAGCAGTGTTAAATATTGTTAGGTATAAATTCAATAAAAACTACGAAATTAATATATTTATACAAAGTGTTCAGTACGTTTCATCAGACAGGGACCGTTGCATGATATTCTACCTAGGCAGTAAACAAGAGCAATACGAATGCCGTAGTTGGCATAGCGGCGGTCTTGAGCAGCAGATTCAGGCTGGGTCATCCCCGGGGCCGTTCGCATTCTGTGGACTGCCCACATCAAAAGCCCAACCAAAGTATGCTTATCTACCTTTTCGCCTTGCATAACTCACGAGGAATGCCTACCCCCAACACTCGCTCTCCTTCCCTTTGCCTCTACCGCCTGCGGAAATAGGCGGTGTTAATTTGGGATTCACGTCCTGTAATTATCCCCTTTTGAAAGTTGAATAACCTCCGAATTTAGTGGCCGTACAATGAATTTAAGTCCTTTTTTTCTAAATCGCAACATATTTTAAATAAAAATATGATACAGACCGTACACAAACACAAATACACGTTTGCAGTAAACTTGTTGTTGGGGAAAATTAAAAATCGTCATTTCTTATACGAAACTCGACCAATAACTTCATGAAAACAGAAATATCAATTAGGAGGACTTCAGTAAGTAAATTCTGCATATAATATATGTTTAAAAATTAAATGTTTATTATTAATGGATGTTTGCGGATGATTACGTCAGCGTGATGCCAGTAGTTTCCTTTTATATCTATCTTGTTACGATTTTCCGAAAACAATGATGCTAGCTCCTTTCCCGAATTACAATTTCAGATCCCGTCTCTATCGGAGGGGGCTGGGGCTGACAAACGTAGAACGAACGCGTTCTAAAATTCATGGAAGGGGGTAACGCGGTGCTCAGCCTAAGGCCCCGCGGCAATGAGGTTAGATTATGCGGTTGACGAAGCGGACGGGCTGCTAGCACAAGTGCCCGCCAGAATGCAAGGGGAATATTTTATACGAGATGACCCGGACTTAATACTTTAAATAATTAATGCGGCGGCTCACCTGTCCGCATCAACCCCCGACCTCCAACCCCCCTCCCGTCACCAACACACTTTGAGAGAAAAATACCGAAACAAGAAACGCCAGCCGAGGTTTTACTCCAGACAACATTTTCCGGCCCTTTAGTGCACGCCCGACCCATCTTACAAAGTGACTTTTTATAGACAACAATAGAATAAAGTTAACGTCCTGAACTAAATTACATATTTAAAATTAAATAATAACAAATACGTTATTTTAGACTTCAATTACTAGCTCTATACATACAACACCAATAGGCAAATCTAACACCATATTTAGTTAATGAAGACCATCTTGGTTCCCGTTCAATAAAATTCCTCTGTTTTGTTTATATTACAGCGATAGTGATCCGGTAGAGATTCCTCTTAGATTGTAAACCGACATCCAATTTTAGTGTTCAAGATAATCATATTTTATGGTCATATAATTATACAATTTAAAATTAGTACTCGGTTTACATTACGTAACAATATTGTCTTAAATGTAAAACTATCTTTTCAAGGGGTCTGTTTTTCTTTCCAATAGGATCAGGCCGTTCATTAATTTGTCAACAGGCACTAAACATCTCAATAACAGTGAGCAATAGAATGCCGGTCTGAGCCTATAAAAGGCAGGATCACGTTCCACTCGAGTGGGGTCGGCCGGGAGACCAGCCCCCGGACCGCTTCGAAAATTATCAACAACCCTATAAAGCTTTTAGGCGGAGAGTAAAAAGAGGCCCCCATGGCCCATTTTATGTGATCATCAAAACGCCGTGAAAACGGAGACCAGGGACGGTAGGGGGCGGGGGGGGGTGAGCCGACCGTCCCTAAGTGGACTTCCGTCCTGATTCTCTTAGCTTCCTCCGGGCGGCCGCTCTTTGGGGCCCCGTAACAGTCTCTTCCCCTCGGTAAAAGAGAGAATAAAACGGAATCTACACGTATTCTGCATTACTACCGGACAAATAGGAACGGAATAACTCAATACTGAATTGAGAAATACAACCGGGCAATTGGAACCTACTTCTGGCCTAGATTTGAGTGCATCCGCAGCCCGATAAAATTTTATCGAACCAATAAATATGAAAAAGTGGTACCGATCTTGAATCTATTGTACTATTACTACCTAATTTCTTGACATATAACATGCCATTGCTGCGTAGCCAACAATTATTGTTTTCAATTATTACTGTCACTGTGTATCACCGACACGTTTATTACATGGGTTTTACGTCCCACTCGGTTGTTATTTATTGTAATTAGGCAAATAAAGGAAGTTGTCCTGGCTCAACGTCCCACGAAACCAAGATATTTATTACGCTGCGAGGTGTGCGTACTCCAAGAGACAATTGCTTCTAATGGTCGCTCATAATTTTTCGTTTCTAAAAATTACGGCATTAATGCCCCCTGGATAAAGTCTAAAGCTAGACGTTTTATGCCAACCCAAGTGAGATAATAACTCATTGTTCAGTTAATATTTTTTATTTTTACGGCAAATGCATAATTTACTGAGCACAATAAATAAAATATAAATATAAATATTAAATTAACTAGAACGCTCGTCGACGCACAGCATTCAAATAAAGATTTCCCGTTTCCCGAGGGTCTAATTCTCCGTGGTTTGTAAGGCGATGGGGAGACCCACCTTGGCTGTGCACGAGTGAAACACGCCCGCAAATTAGTTCCGCCTACTTCATCAAGAAATATTTTAAGCAAGACAACCGAGAGCGTGAGACTCCATACGTTGGACTCAATTATTCAGCACGGGGGAACGCCATTAAATCTGAATAGCGCTCGGTACCTAAACCATAGTTCCTCGGATTAACCGCAGATTCGTAATATTCGGTTTAAATAGTTTACGGTATTTACCTTTAATAAGGTAACTTATTTCCGAACCGCGTTAACGAGGGTTCGGAGTACATCATTTTGGGAAGGTGAGATTTATTCACCAGTACGTCCATTATTTAACGGATTAAATTAAATATTTGAACACAACTTTATACTCAGCATACGATAAATACTTATACATAATTCCATTTCATTTAAGATATTAATGGGGAAAAATACTATGGTTTGGAATATATCTCTATATCTGAGAAGTTTTCATCTTGTGCTTCGTATCTCATACAATAATTATTACATTCGAACCGACAGTATGAATCAAACTCTATTATCAAGCACATAAAATAATGATTTGAATAAATGTTTTTTAAAAATGACATCATTCCGGGTATTCAATGAGTATGGATATTAATTTTATTCGGTCAAAGCTCATCAGATGTATATTCTTTAAAATGCTTTCGTTAAGACGTTCAATGCTACCTCCAGTAAATTAAACAGACGCCCGATTATTATAGGTTTATTTTCCTTTTGCCACTTTGCCTTTACGAATCCCCTCTGAGTATCGCACAGACGATCCACGTTTATAATCCTCGTCTGATTTAGTCTCGCGCAAAGTAAATTCGCGATCAGGTTTCAAATCATAATGAGGACAAGTGAAAACAGAGTTCCCTCTTCGGTTCTATTACACAGAATAAGAACAAAAGTCAGTACCTTCAAAGGCTTTCAATTTTAGCAGTTTCAGACGAAACAATTTGCAATTTTATATAAAATATAAGAAAAGGAAGGTATTTCTGATTTTTCGCTGTATCGTTAACGTGAATTGTTCAAAATAACATAATTATAAACAAAAAATAATCCAATTTTTTTCCAATGCTTCGTCAAATGACACGGTTATATTTCTTCTGTCCGGTTAAAGAACCGGGACGGTCTGTCGAAGGGCAGAAAAACGAATCCATTTTAAAAAACACACGGTGCCAAAAAAACAACTACGATAAATAAAAAAAGAGAATTGTCTATTAGATTATCCTCCAATCAGCACCGGAGGATTTCAACCGATTGTTTGATTGGAAAGAGAGAGCGAGGGGGCGGCAATAAAAGGGACGAGTTTCCGCCCCCCGGCCCAGAAAGATGAATATCCGTCGGCAGTCCGGAAAAAATACAAATTTCGGCGTATCGAATTAAAAATCAGATCCGTGCGATTTTTCATACCCGGTGACGTTTTGAAATCCATTCTTCTCTCTTTTTTTAAATTCACACTACCCGCAGCTTTATTGAACACATTTATAAAGTTTTTCGAGATTTTCTGTCACCGATTGAAAAAAAACTCATTTAATCTTGAGTATCGTCATTCATCTAGCCGGAACTATCGCAGCACTTTATTCACACCTTACAATTTTTTATGATTTAAATGATAAATTAGGTGTTTGAAATTTTCAATTAGAAATAAAATTATACAATATTATTTTCAGTTTACTAGTGACACCCATTATTACTTTTTAAACAAACGAATTCTTCTGTAATTGAAACTAGCAACAAATAAATGAAATATGCCGAAATGAGAAGAAAACAGGGATGAAATAAGAAAGGTATAATTATCATTCCTTCGGGGATTAGTAGAGCTCGAGAAATAGGAGTCTGAAGTTAATTGGATTTTCTTTAAAGTTTTCATAAGAGGATGAGGATCCTGATCCTTCCCGGGGGACTATTGGTACACTTTCGGAAATCCATCTCGGAAACTCATTCCGGACTTTACCGCCTCACAGTACAGTTAGGCGCCGGTGTTAGAGTGTTGCTGTTAGAACCCCTTCAGAACAGCACCACCGCCAAACAAACATTTCTCTTGTCCTTTCCCTCGGTCCCGACAGAGAGAGAGAGAGAGAGAGAGAGAGAGAGAGAGAGAGAGAGAGAGAGAGAGAGAGAGAGAGAGAGAGAGAGAGAGAGAGAGAGAGAGAGAGAGAGAGAGAGAGAGAGAGAGAGAGAGAGAGAGAGAGAGAGAGAGAGAGAGAGAGAGAGAGAGAGAGAGAGAGAGAAGGGGGCGAGGCTCTCGCCACCCCCTCAAGCCGATAAATAACACAACTCAATCGTCTCGAATAACACGGGGGAGGCCGCTGGGTCGCTATCTACTCTGGACCCACCCCTATCCAACCGACAGAGACTAATTTTTATCCCCGGGACAAATTTTTCCGCCTCCTCCCCAACACTCCTCTATAGTTGGTGATTCCCTGTCGAGGAAACTCTACACTGATGGTAAAATGATAACGGCCTGTACAAAATGGAACGAAATTATCGCACAAGGGCAAAACGAGACCCAATTATTAATTATTGGGTTTCAACGATACATGACAAATACACGTTAACAAAAAATGAAATGAATAATTATTCGTCACACTTCGGGCTTCGGGTAAACACATTAACATAAATAATTACAATTACCTTAGTTTTATTGAGCGTCTGTCTCATTTCCACAGTAATAGGGAAAGGACCGGGCAGACAAGATGGACGACATAACTACAGGTAGCGTTATAATAAGTAAAATGATTTTAAATTTGTATCTGTCTTTGAATCGTATTGTCTGAAAAATGTTTCACGTCCGTTGGTCGCAAAATTTCAAACCGATACAAGTTCAAAAGCGACCGAGAATTTCGGTGACCGACTTTATTAATTTGGGGACAAAAATAATTTCCAAGATTCTCCTTTGGTACTCTGAATGGGTCGAACCGGCGAAGTGAAATATACCCAATATGTCGGAAAATATAAGGACTCAAAAGATTATTAAAAAAGGTTACAAGGTGCTTGGTGATCAGCGGTGTTATCAAAGTAGATCGTTTCTGATATTATGCTTGAGCGGTCCTTTTTCGCACATATCCCAACAAGATATATACTATATAAAACAGAAAGGCTACTGGATAACTTTTTGCAGACAGAAAATTATTTATTTCAAGAAACCTCCGCTATAATCCAGCTATAATGGTCACTAATCATAATAAATAATTATCCGGGGATAAATCTATTGAGACAATCGGAATACCGGATAATTGATAACTGAATTGAGAATCGTTTTTCGTATAAATCACTTTTCCAGACTGTAACGTTAAAGTTATTACCTAATTTATACGTTCTTTTACTTTTAAATTACAAATGATAAAATAAACTTAAAATGAGTTTGACACGTGTGGGGTGGGTTGGGGTTTGGCTGACGGGGGGGGGTCTTATATATCGCTGTGGACAGAGTTTTCGGCTGGACGAACACCAAACTGTTGGCGTGCCCATAATTGGGTGAAAAATTGTGGCGGTAAATCTCCCCGGGCGCAGTCTGAAGTTTTCGGGACGGTGGCCGACCACAGGCCTTCTTCTTAGCGGCAATCGAGGCCTGATAAATAGTGACGGTCAACTTGGATATTTATGGGGCTCCGCAGAGGTTCCAGCTACTACTTGGTTTAGGAACGGAAGTCCCGCGGACGAAACTCCTGCGAAAGTCCGGGGTTTCGGGCAACTTTAGGAAAAAATCAATCAGAAATTTCACCCCTTATTTTTGTTTGTGTATCAATATTCAAATAGAGATATAGTAGGATAATATTTTCTGGACTTATCACAATGCGAGTTTTCGACCCCTGCATACTGATTATTATTATTACCGAGATACTTGCTTATTTCGTGAAATTAAGAGATCAAACAGGATACTACAGTACACCTGATCTAACCTCAAGAATGGATCCGTTTCCGTTCAATCTAGCAGAAGAAAACTTCAAAACTATTAACTGAAACGTTTGGCATTGTCCTATGGCGTTTGCAAGAATTCCTAAACACTGGTGACTGCAAGAAGACTAAATGCAAGACGTTTATTGGCTTATTTATTAGAAGAATGAATTTTTTCTGTACTGTTCTTATAACATACTTAAGAGCGATAGAATATTAATATACAAATACGGTGACAAATAATATCAATTTTCAACGGTACGAACAAGAATAAATCCCATAAACAAAAGGCGAACCCGGGTCTGAAATGTGGCATAATAAATTGTGTTGAAACCGCATAGTATTTAAATCAATTCACTCTACCATCCACCGTCGGGTGTACGTTTTTAATTCGTGCTGTGTAGAGTGAATTAAACACTGTTTAACACCGCTACTTGACGTGTTTAAATCACCGCACTGTAATATTAAGAATAACGGTTATTTGGGCGAAATATCCAGCCGTGGAATATGCAAAAAGCGACCACGTTATGTTTATCGTCGAGTTCTGTATTAGGGTGAGAAGGGAGAAGGGGGGTCGGCCGACTATTTTACATGTTTACCAGGGGGGCAGCCGGCCGGGGTGTCATGTATATTTATGGGGGAGGGCGTGGTCCGGTGGATGCATGACGCGATATGACTTATTTTCACTTGTAGGGGGGAAGTCCCCGAGGGCGGGTCCCGGACCGAGGACCCTTCCCTAATGCTATTTGAAACGCGATTAAATTTTATGCCCCGCTCGGATCCCGCATGATAGGATAATGGCGGCGGGATTAATTTTTCGATCGCGCCCTCCAACCAAGTTTCCCCACCAACACCACCAGATATTCGGGTCACCGACATAAAAATGTTGCCCGAGGGAAATCATAATAACCTTCCTGATTAGCATACCAGAATTGTGCTCAAAACGAGTATATTCGTGTATAAAATGCATGTGTTTGTCTATTGCCTACGATATCCTATGTACATTTAAAGAGCCGATTCCTAAAGTTTCATTCCCGTCTCTCTCGCCATCAAAATTCATACTATAACTAATATAACTATTTGACTGTACGAAATTAAAAGGATAAGTAAATAATATAACATTGTTGTTGTATGAATAAGTGAATAATAATTATATCTTGTTTGCATTACCACCATGCCCCCCATTCTCCTCATTTATTCAATTTTCTCTTTGAAAACTCTTTCCGAGAGACATTCTTTGAAATGTCTTTCCACTTGTGTTTTTCGGTCGTCCTACTGTTCTTTTACCATCAGAAGTGTTCTTGTAGTCCTCTTTAACCAAAGGTCTTTTATTCTTTCAAAGACGCGCGTTGAACAAAGTAGCATTCTACTTTGATGAGACTGACGCCTGGCTATTCTGTAGGTAATATTTTTATTCTTTACTTCCGAAATGATAATTGTTATCAGGCAGCAAATGCATCAGTGACAAATAATTACTTTTGCAGATCTTTGTTCAATCCGAGAAGAAGAATCATTTTTATAGAGAAATCCTATAAAAATTGTATGTGGGCACATTTAAGGTATTTCGCCCAATTATCGTAGTCCCAAATGAATGGGATATTACAGTAATTCCGTGCATAAAATAATTTCTTAATTAATCTTAGGTCATATATTGGGTAATGTCATATTTATCAGATGATGTCCTCAATTCTTAGACTCACAAAGCATCACTTCTCAATATAAAACTCCCTGCGGGGACGTTCAATGCGTATTTAATAGTAATTGACGTTATTCGCGAGCAGATAAAATTGGTAAATTTATAGCCATCATCGTTTTCTCTTTACAGAGAGGAACTTATACGCCGACAGATCTAAGAAAAGAGAAATCCGGCGGAACGAAGATTAAAGTAGAGTAGTAAAGAGAGTAGCAGTTGGTTTGGAATACGCTCATGTATTTACCAAGACTGTGGCCATGTACTATGGGAAGTTCAGAAAGGAAGTATGCATCCGTTTAATTATTTGTTTACGAAATACCGTAACTCGAACCAGCTAGTGACAAATAATAGTTTCTGACAAAATGAATTACCCATTCATGAACTGAAAATGTAAATTTTAAAATTGAATTGTGTAACTATGTGTCAGAGTAAAGATTCTTTACAGTATACAAAATACTAAAACGAAACAATATACTTGGAACACTCACATCCTGGCTGTCCGATAACAATACTGAGAATAGTATGGCACTAAACAGATACGGGAGTACATCCATACGTTTAATACTTCACTCGATGATTAAGTATGATTTATGAAATTATGAAATTATTCGGTTCAATATCAAGAATTATTTACACACACAATGTATTCGTTCTATTTTTGACGTGAGACAGTGATAGCTGAGGGAGGTATGAATAACAATTTCAAATGTCAAACTTTTGTCTTTTTTATTTCATGTAAATTTTAAAGACAGGGAAGTGGCTCAAAGGCCAGGGGAAATGTCCGGGCGAATAGACTCGAATTTCCTCGGCGTCACACTTCTCCTTTTCAAAAGGGCGTGAAGCATTTAATAACAACCTATGGGACAGACCGCGGCGACGAGGCAGACGTTTGGGGGCGCAAAAAGAGTTTTCACGCGGGATTAACTCCAGGCCTCAGCCCCTAATCAAACGCACGGCAGCTGCCATTAGCCGCCCACGCCCCAACGGACCCGCTTATTCCGGAAGATAACAAAAGAAGAGGGCCGCGCTTCGGTAAAAGTGTGGGGTGGCGGGTGGGGGGGGAGAAAATGTAATCTCTCGGCCCTTTCGCGTCCTTTGGCGTTCACGGGCCTCGAAATTCTGTTTATTTCTCTCTCTCTCTCTCTCTCTCTCTCTCTCTCTCTCTCTCTCTCTCTCTCTCTCTCTCTCTCCTCCTTTCCGAGGAGGCCTTGATTCGGGCCGCGCTGAAGGGAAAAATTAAGAGCTCGGTTTCACCGGGCACGGATGTCGACCGCAAGGAAACAAACCGCAGAGGCGGGCGGGAGGGAGGGTTAAATTGAAACCGGTCACCCCAGAGCACTGTCTTCAGAAACGCTTTGGCGTAAAATATATACAGAAAGGCCTCGTACAAGTACGAAAGAACAAGTGATTATATCTTCAAATTAAATTGAGGAGGAAAAAGCGAAACTTCGTTTTTTATTAATCTTAGAGACTGAATAAAAATAAAATATCTCGTTTTTATTCCTCAATCTGCCTAGAAATTCCTAATTTATTTAGAGGCATTTTTAATTAAATTATTTCTCATAAAACATCCAAAAATTATAAAACTTACAAGTAAAGTAATATAATTCCATCTTTATTTTCGTAGAAATAATTCAATAGGAATTTCTAATATATATATCGTCCTAAAAATCTATATAGAGAAATATTTACTATTTAAGATCATTTGTACAACTGGATAGAAATTGGATCACCAAGTTAAGGACAGGAAGAGAGGAAGGGTCCTGCTATTGTAGGGATATAGAGTTCCATTATGCGCCCCTAATGGTCAATTACATTTTTACTGGAAGTGTAGGAGGCATCCATGGGTATATCTTCCCTTTAGAATGACATTAATTTAAATTTTTTTTCTGACGCAGATGGGACCCATTTTATAAATTCTTGCAACCAGTCTACACTTAAGAGGAAAATTCTATTGCGGTATGTTATACACAGAATTTAAATTGGAAGTAACACTCATGCTTCATGTCAAAGTGGAATCTCAAATCCTTTAGTCACATCAAGTAAATTTTAATTTAAAATCCGGGTTCGTTCAAAATTTGTTTGAAAACTGTTTTGTTCAACAGTTCCTCTGTAAACGTTAACCGCTCTTTTAACAACCACTTTTTGCAAAGAAATTAAAATATTCAACCATAAGGCAACTTTTTTAATCCGTGAACAATAGATACCTGCAATTAATGAGATAATGAATTCGTGAGGATCCTTAATAATACAGGGAGGTATTTACGCATGAAATTAAACCATTGTCGGCACAAAAGGACCATAATCGGAGAATTTCATTTCCTAAGGCATGAGTCCCGAAAACATAATAAATATTGCTATTTTTTATAATACATATATATAGTTATGATGCTAACAAAATTTTCGTTTCGTTCGTTGAAATAGTGGACTAGCATTACGAGCAATACAAGTGATTGGTGTTCACATTAATGATGAATAATTATTCAATAGGTATGAACCTAACTGTCGTGACACGGCTGTCAGCTGTCAGGATTAATAGATATCATGACCGTTATATTTTCCAGGTTCAATGGTTACCGTTTTAAAATGCCTCCATGGCCAAGCCCATTCATTCCCAGGCTGCTGGATCCTTTCATTAAAGAAAACCATTGATACCTCGCGAGAGCTGAAATAGCGCTGCCGGCAGCACACTAAGCGGTCCCCACTCGGAACATCAATGATCTCCGTCCTATTTGAAAGTGTAATTGAGCCGTAAGGTACAATCGCTCGAGCTCAGTTCGCTCTTGACTTTTGAAATGGGAGACAAAGAGTTTCTAATAGTCGAAGGACCTTGAAATGCGGCTAGAGATTTCGAGCCAAGAGCCAAATATATGGAATTCACTTATCGGTGAATTGTGCCCCGTCCACAAGAAATATGCCTAAATGACTTGTCAACCTTCTGACCAAATGCTAGGAAGGAGCCGCCGAAACCGGCCTAGCAAAAGAGTAAGAATGGAAGATCACAAAAATCGTCGTATTACTATTTAACCAACTCAATTGCACTAATTGAAAATCTACTACTGCTATCTACTATATATTTCACATTTATTATGGATACCTTCTACTTGTAAAAAAATGTTATTATATTAGAATAAAATATATCTTCAGTATAAGATAAAGAAGGAAAAACTACATGTAGTAATGATATCACTATTGTTCCTGTTAATTGCAATCTAGTTGCTAGTAGCTGTGTAAAATACATGAATTTATACATTTAGACGGTAGGTACGGCACAAAATTAATGATGTTTTTGAAAGTCCCAGCGACGGGAGGCGAACAATGTCGTTTTGTTTCCAGCCTTCCCCGTTAATTAAAAATTAATCACAACTCACCTATTCTTTCTTTTTCTCGTTCTTTTCTTCTCCCCGTGTTCCGGGAGCGGGGCGGTCTCGAGACTGGCGAGCACTATAAAGGGCGAGAGGGGACGAATTTCGCAAAATAACCGTGCGCTAATTAATTCCTGTGAAGGCCTCAAAATCGGCAACGCACGGACCGCTTGGCCCGATAATTAAGTTCGGGGCTTACAAACGGGCCCGCCCTGTTATGATACCGCTTCTAATATCGTGCGCCACTAACGAGAACTATATTTAGATAATATTGAAATTTCGGTTACCGCAATTGCTGTTATTTATTTGTCCTGCCAGCAGGCTCATATCAAATTCATGCAGCGAGGGGTTCAATTGAACATAGAGCGTTGAGTTACACTAGGACCAAAGGGGTTTGAGTAACCAAAAGGGATTACCCGGTACAAAACAAACATTGATAAAATTATGACACAAATGAACTCTGAAGAGAAAGTTTCTGTGCTCTGTCAACTGGGTCAGATTCAGTACTTGAATTCTTGTGACATTGTTGATGGCAGACGCTTACAATTATTCTAATTCAATAAATTAAAAAATACAGCTAAAACGCATTAGGCTCAAGCGGCTTTAGGCTATGCGATTTTGACACTGTTATACTTTAAATAGATTAACATCAACTAGAATCGAGTCCCTATTTACGGCAGCAAATAATTTGAATCCTCCGTTTCAAAAATGAATTTCGTTCTAGTTCAGTTAGTTTTTTTCTGTTCGGGAATAAACGGAGGAATGTGTGAGGATTCGTGTACCGCTATAACCGTTCGTTTGTTGTCGTACAATCTTAGAAGAGGAAGAGTCAAGTGTGCAGTGACAGACAAGTGGGCGGATTTCTTCTTAATGGACCTGTAACGATGACAGGACAAGATGAAACAATAGATTCGTTATGCTGTTCAGCGAAACAATCGTTCATTGTTGCAACAAAAGAAGAAAAAAGTAACAGTTTTCTTTGTCAGGACACCTGACGGGCTAAGGTCCCGAGTCTCGGACATAGAAAGTCATATTATACACGAATAGAAACAACAAATTAGAACACAAGTTAAAATTAATCAAGGTATTATTACCATCATAACATTTCAATAAGCGTTTGATTACCTCGACATACTTCATGTTCTGGATCACGGAAATTCCGGTGAGGAACGCAGTACCGCGAATTTAACATTTACGATTCTCACACAACTTGAATAAACACCCATTCGCGGTTTGAATTCCTAATTGGAGACTTCCAGGAAAATCTAATCTAGCAAACTGGGTCCAACCGGAAAATTGAGCACGGAGTTCTAATTTGGTTTAATTAATTGGAAGAAATGGAGTTCAGAAACCAAAATATCGGAACTGAAAGCAATTTAATGCACCGTACAGCGCTCATAAATTATTCCAACAAAATCAGGAAAGTCAATAATGGGGAAATTCACCTATTATCATTGAATGTGCGTAATATCGGTGTGTTATACCTTGGTTGCAGTCATGAACATATATGAATAGCATTGTTAAGAATTATTCCTACAAACTTTCCAAAAAATTAGCTCTATAAAAATTAATTAATACAATTCCTATTATTAATTACGGAGATATTTAATGCTGCTAATTTAAAAGTTAACTCTTAACTGAAACTGTTCTAATTCAGAGAACCGCGAACTGGGTGGAACTGAAGTCCCCTTACTTGGGGCTAAGTTAGCGCCTTGGAAAGAAGCCAAAACTTAAACTAATCCAAAGTTTATTCTTATTTCTTTGTGCTGTTTTTCTGAGTTATTAGAAGCGCCTCTGTGTTTCGCCCTGCCAGCTCGCTTTATATTCCAACTACTTTTCCTTTCTCCCTCCCTCCCTCTCTCTGTCACACTCTCTCTCTCTCTCCTTATTTCTACAGACTTCACTGATTTCTTTTTCTGCTTTTCCCAGGGAGACTGCCTAACAATTCTGCGATTGATCCTTTGATAAATCATGGTCAATTTTAAATCAAGACATACATAATTATATTTGGCACAGTTTTTTCTAACTTCAGTTTGGTATTATGTAGACAGGCATCGACTGCTCGGGACCTGACGACCGTGTCAAAAAAAATGATATTCCAAACCCTTGCAAACCAACAAACGTGTGTTGCTACATTCAGTTTCAGTTTCCACACTGACAAAAATTATGTATCTGGCATTATGTCACAAATGAACTTAATTAATGAATTTTTTCTGTTAGTATAATTAATCTTTAGTACATGTAATCTTTGGTAAATTGGCCACGCCACAGCATTACAATCTGAAGATGCAGAATATTATCTATCGTATAGTCCATTTAAACTCTCTCGTTAATGTAAATGTCTGCCTCAATGACATACCAGTATTAAGAAAACAGATTAATTTGATAGTATAGTATACTAGTATGAGGGAGAAAGTACTGGATAGAATGTAAAGTTTTACCTCAGATATACAGCCACTTCTAAATGGACTCACAGATTTTCATGGAATTGTAGACATACCTGGAAAATAAAAATAAAATTTTAGTAAACAAATAAAAAATAAGTGATAAATTGATATCACAATTTTATAATTAAACATTTTAGTTAATAAAAGACTAAATTACAACTTCAAATTAACTGTTACAAAGAATTCATATTCATATATTTATAAATATTCGTAAGTAAATACAATACGTCGACAAAATTGAAACACAAGGCTCGTGGGCCGGAATGCATATATCTATTGTACGTCATGCATCGTCTACAAGGTACTATGTGTATTTAAAGAAAAATAAAGTTTTTGTATGTGTAATTGAAACTGATATTCTACGACAACCGGGAGACTGTTGTGTGGGTTACAGTCTAATAGAAATGCCGGCGGTTTCCTTATTAGACCGAGGAGCCTAAACCTCTTCCACTCATCCCCTCTGTCGCGTCGCGGAGCGGACTTAAAGAGTTCGGCAGTGATGGTGGGAGGAGGGGTTTAGGAGGGGTCGCCGGTTGTAGTAGACTAATGGGTGTCTGGTAAGAGCATTAAATCGGAAGCAGCCAGCGAATAGGGGGGGTAGGGGGCGTGAGCGCATCCACCCCGATCTTCGAGAACCAATAGTGAGTGGGCTTCTTCCAACGAATTACCAGACGCTTCTCAACGGGACCTATTATATTTAACCGAATCAACTCGAAACCGGTTGGGTCTCACGCTAGAGTGAGTATTCGGCAATTTACAGTCTTACGCCCTGACCGTTGGCAATTTCTTGTCGTCCATTGATCTATCCGTTGCAAATTGTTATGACATGATTGTATAGTTCACATATCTTGCTTTTAATTACCGGTACGTTCATGTGCTGTAATAATATGTTCCATTCAATATAAAAGCTTTCCGTTTCAAATCACGCAGAAATGCATTCTACAACGTAATGATGTTCATTGTTCTATTTTAAATTTAGCCTACACCACGCATAGCGAACAAAGGGAATCAGCATAATCTCCGTTACGTCGTATTGAACCGAAATAATATGCCCACAGTGAGGACCCCCACTGGAACATCATCCGGGACGCTCTTTAGCGCACAAACCGCTCGACAATGCGGTCCGTTCGGAAGTCGGATTCAAAATGTTAACAGCCGGCACAAAAGGGACGGAAGGGCCCAAATGAAACCGGTCCCGGGACTCGTTACGGCCTATTTGAACCGGCGTTCATTAGTTCCGTCGGGTCTCGGACAATTAGCCGAAAAAGCGGTTTGCCGGCGCGACTCCCGCCCGCACCACGGTTTTTCTCCCCGCCGACAGGGCAAATACAGGTGGGGGGTGAGGATAATTTCAATAACAAAACAGGTGTCTAAAGGGCGTTATTAGAGGGCGGGGCCCGAGCCGCTGTTTAGCATTTTAAATTGCCTTCCGCGGAGTACAAAGTGCTCCTCCTGTTGGATACGGCTCATAGCCCAAACACTGCACAAGAAACGGCAGAAAGAAGCCTCAATATTGGATAGACACATTCCAGAAATTTTGCAGGCAATAGATGATATTCTACTGAACCACTATATTCTTATGAATTACCTTGTGTCAACAAGATTTCAGCATATTCGTAAAAATTGCGCTTAATGGGTTTCTGAACAAATTTTGTCAAGATATTGGCGTCTTTTGTAATCGCTAGCACATTGGAGCGGGCGGAAATTCCATCCGTAAGTCAGGAGCCGGAGTGCGGGGCAGCAGAAATTATTCCAATAAACGCGACCGAGTTAGGCTTCTGGATGTGGGTTCGGCTGGCGGAGTGGGGGCGGGAGCCATAAAAGGGCGGCGAATATAAAGAAAAAAGAACCGACCCGAATGGGGACCGAAAAGTGGCCCCCGGAAAGTCGGCAAAAAGCCGGACCCGATGCAAGAAAGTCCCCGCATTATCGAGTCGGCGTGGGCGGCCGCCGCGGCCGAGGCTTTGACTTGCAAAAACTGAGGGCCTGCCTCACTCTCCCCCCTGGGGAATGATTCGGAATCAAATATACGTCTCTGAAATGTCCACACCGTTATAATGTGAACCCCCTCCCACTGGAAAATCCCTCAGAAACTACAATAGGACTGATGGCGACAAGAAGGAGAGATTTTTACGTACCGTTACATTTTCTCTGAAATAATACTGCGACAGTTATTAATAGATTAATATATAAATATTAGATTTAATACCGACATTATCGTATTAAGCACATTTTCGGTACTATACACACCATAGACTATAGACAGGGCCACATCCATTTATTAACTGATCTTCGTTAAGTCTTAACCAATCATTAATACAAAACAGATAACGTAATACGATCCAGTGTGGATAATAAATGTTTAATTGTTTATATAACTATTTTACGAATGACGCAACATCACAAAACATAGTAAGGTGCGGTACGTTTCAAATTGTACTGGAAATTAAGCCAGCTGGGATGAAAGAAAGGAAAAGGGGGGTTTACAGTGCGAAAAATATAAGTAATAATATAAGATCAGTAAATAAACCAGGCCCCAAAGATACACATTAAAATAATTAATTAAATGCTTCAATGGTGCATTTTGAAAGTTGATTCAGCTCTACAACGCATAGAGAACAATCCTCATATTACCACACGCGCAGCGTAAAGTCCGGTTTATAAATAACAGACACTGAGTGCGGAGTATAAAAGTTGTGGAAACGGCAGAAATACAAATCACCGCTTACGGTTTCCCGTTTCTATAATAATACTAGCTCATTCCTCCCTCTTTTTTGTACCCTCTATTCGATCTGTTTTGCAATTGAAAGAAAGAATTCTCACAACTGAAATAAAGTTCTGGTCAAGTTTTTTGGTGCCAGTTTTAAGAAAATAAAATGGCAGAAAAGCGAAGAAACCGAATAAAGTTGTTTAGCAGTAAATATTACTTAAAAATACAATTATATGGTGCTCAAATATTTTGCCACTTCTGATTATTGGTGACATTTTACGTATAATAAACACGTGGTGGAAATAATACATGGTGCTCAACTGAACTTGCGGTAGAAACAAAACAACGCCACACCTAGAAGAAAGCATTCCATTAGTATTCCCTAGTCTTTTCTTCCTGTTCGTATGAACCGGTAAAATACGAGGTAAAATTTTTTTTTCAGAAGGCTCAGATCGATCACTGTTTAAAAAGGGCGTCAAACCTGTTTTATAACGCAATCGTCGGGTTTAACAAATGGTCCCGTTACCGACAGGAAGTCGTGGCCTTCGAACGCGCCTTAGAAGAAAATCGCAACAAGATTTAAAAGAAAGCGAGAAGCGAAACGCGAAAGCCGACGTATTCATTATGTTGGCAATAAATCTGGCCTCTGACCCCCTTGGCAGCGGCTCGATTGTCCGAGGAATTTCCCAATCAATGTCGGACAATCAATCATATTATTCCTCCACCTCCTAAGGCAAAGAATCAACCCCAAACGACCAAGACCACTCCGCCCAGTGAAAACGAGGTGCGGCTAAATAATTGACTCCGCCTCTTTCTGCGTTCACAGCTATCCGGATCCGTCAACAGTAGGTCTAATCTTTCTTTTGTCTTCCGAATTATTCATTTATCATGGAACATAGAGTTAAAGACTTAAAAAGTTAACATGTTTGTTAACATTAGGTGCAAAACATTCTAGTATGTGACAACAAAATGAAACGGTTAGGATATTTTTACATGGATATACAGGTATTCTCATTGGCTAATCAAAGACTGCAACACCTTCCGATCATAGGATTATTCAGTATAAATCTACAGAACCTGACATGAAAATTGTGAATTGCGTATAATATTATAACTGTAGCATTATTATACTCATTGACCAAAGTACTATATTTTTATGGGACTATTCTCCCAGTTCAGTATTCATACATTTTTTAAAATTGTGTTGCAATTGTTTCGACTATAAAACTTTTTTATGGACAGCATTTAAAACACTATAAAAACACTCCAGTATAGTTGTTTTCGTTTATGATTGCTCCGATTTCAGGATATAGGATTATTGAGGGGCCATAGAATTGCTCGCGGTAGGACATTTTCGGAACTGTAAATGGTACAGTGGCGACTATGTTGCTGAACAGAATACAGGATTTATTGTTATTCCTCAAAACAAGGGTTTTAAAAGTCCCATAATAACTCCCTCTTAACGACTTCACACAAACAAACAGTTTTCCATCAGATCAACTTTTACTGCCCTTGTGGTACGAACTGCAATGCAAGTGTAATCAAAATTATATTGTCGGAAAAATACTTAGACGAAAAAGCTTCTAAACAATTATCACGACTCTAATTTCACTCGTTACCCTTTATAGCGCATATAATGGCTGTTGTTTCCATTAAAAAATATTAAAGAAGAGTCATTTACAGCGCACTGTTAGAATACGGAATTAAATATAGAGAAAAGGAATCAACATTTTAAATAGAGAACAATTTTTGGATGAACACTCAAATTAACTTTCGATATTGGGAGTTCTCAACTCCCTTACAACACTGTGGTTTTCTTTTCTTACACAACAATTACACTTACCGAAAGAACATTACCAACTCCAAACAACAAAAACTTGAAACATGGATTGAAAACTACAGAACGCGTAATGAAATTACCAACTGAAAGCATTCGAATGAATCCGTAAATCGGAAGGCGTATTGGGTAAGACCTTCAAAGGTAATCACCCTGACCAATTTTTAACGTAGAAATTGAAAAGAAATTCTCTTTTTTCGATTTTGATTTCCTCTCTTTGTCGCTGCCCATCTTCCGATTTAAATGGATTAGGTTTCGGAATTCAATTTCTCTATGGCTAAAGGGCCGTTTGAATAAGATTTTTTGAAACGAGTGTAGGCCTTAACCAATTGTGGAGACAATTCATTTAACATGATGTGCTTTGACCAATTTAAGAAACATTTTTTTACAGAAAATGTTTAGTAAAATACAATGTATAAAAGGACAAGGACAATAAAGACAGTGGAGACCATTCTTAACTTAAATATATATAACTAAAGATTAGTACAGTCTGAACCATTATTACTATTTATAATATGTCCAACCAATGCCTCTAATCTGTGCAGACGTGAAGACGGCTTTATTGCGGGTCGGGTCCTCGATAAGTCCGGGCAGTGATGAGTCTGCCAACTTCAGAGGGACGGCCTCTCCTCGCAACTTTATACCGGCGCGTTATATCTCAATTCTTGACGATTGAACTCGGACAAAATCCGAGAACGTGATGGATGGCCCATTCGATATTTATCCAGCCTTCGGCCGTAACTCTCCCGGCGTTCAAAACAACTCCGCTGGCCCCTAATAATGGCGTCTCGTAAGTTCCAAATTTGAAATACACGCGGGTTGAAAAAGGCCAACTATCGGATTCCAAGAGAGATGAAAATTTAATAAAGCATTATTCCCAGATGTCCGTATCAAAAACACTTCAGGATTGAGGTTATATAAACTACTGAATTGGGGATTTTCCATCATTTCCATATAAGGTCACCTATTGTCAAAAAAATTCACTATTCATATTTTTCTTCGACTATTTTCCAGAATTATATTTTTTCATAAGGAAGATTTAAAGAACGTAGTATTTAATTTTGTTTAGACCGTTATCAATAGACCATACAGCTAAATCTAAAATACTTTAACGTGTGGAAACATAGAAATTACTGGGAAAATTGACATTATTTTATGGTAAAGGAGTTCACGTTCAATGGGGGGTTCTTTATTCGAGGCTGAGGACTCGGTCGGGGGTGGGGGGCGGACAAACGGCCCTCCGTCACCGGAACCTTTAGAGGGGCCGGTAACACAATGAGCCCCGGCCCTGAGTTATTGTAATCACGAAACGCCGCCGCTTTGGGCCCTTATTGAATCGCGGTACCGTCCGGCCCGCTGCAACGGGACGGGCCCCACCGCCCCCGCCCGCGTGACCGATGGCGCCCGCTTTACAAACGTCACCACGCTCCGAATACACCTCCTCAATCTCCCTTACCAATTTCGGAGTTCAGAAGGGGCCGACCTTCACTTCTGACTCCTCTAAAACCACCTCGACTTATTTCTTTTTCAAACAAATATTCAGACAAAACGGTGTAGCTATCGTAATAGGATAATAAGCTCAGAAAGACATAAATATCTTCAAAAGCCGTATAATGCTAGCTAAGTAATGCAGGAACTGAGTCCTAATACTAAGATGATTAGCGACACCCCAACGCCCTGCATATAGAAGACCCTGATGATGAAACAAAAGAGTTCCCAAAGTCTTAGGGTACGGAAGTCAGCCTCCTCCACTCTTTGTAGACGAGAAATACTATTTCTATCCGCCAGAGTCGAGAAGCAGCCTTATTATGCCTCGCGGGCCCAGTAAATTTAATTCTTCATCACTTGGCCGCCATTATAATTCCTGTATTGTGTTCACGTCTCAGGTGCAAAGCCGCGTGCCGAGAAATATTTAAACACTGCGCCCTCAACCCCCCCTCAGCCACCCCCCCAGACACGTTTAATTAAATAACGATCATCGCGCCTACGTCAGGTCTAATGAAATATTTTCCTTTCCGCCAGGCTTTCAGATATTCCATACAATTTCTCGCTCAACGCGTGGAATCCTGTCGTTTCACACCGTAGGCTTTAACAACGCCGAGAAATTATAGTCATTAAATAAAACGACTAAATTTAATAACTTATACTTCTTATGTCGTAGACACACTGTTATCAACATTAATACAATTACCCGTAACCCACTAAGCAGCTGACAGAAACGAAACTTCTTTCATGATTATTTTATGTCATAGTAATTAAGGGATATCTGCGAGAATTAACTCTAATCATGTTTTCTGTTTCTATTCATTCATATGTGATTTTTTTTTATTTGTTGTACTCTATCAACATTAAAATTGTCAAATTGTTGGTGCTCTCTGTGAGAGAATGTATTTCATAACGGTATTCGCAAATATTGGGAAGCGAAATTCACTAACAACACAATATTTAACTTCCCTCCATATACGATAATACAAACAAAAATCAGAGAAGACATAATTCAGTTAAATATAGGTATAACAATTAACTGAATATTGACAGTGCTAACAGGATGCTTAATAAGCTGATTCACCAGAGTTTGTTAATGGGGGGAATGACATTGGTATTGAATGACAAAACGCTGTTGGCCTTATGATATAATCATGACATATGACGAAATATTCAGAGATTCATGTTAGGTTCGGGTAAATGTGCCTAATTAGGCTTCCAAAATCATTTGGAACGAGTAATTGCTACTGTTGAAATTGTTATAATCTGACGCTCTTCTGAAGGATTATTTTAGTACCTAACGAGTAAGAAGAACGGTCATTTTTGAGATGATATTGTCGTGTCGAGAAGGAAGAATCTAGGAACAGAAAGCAGAATGAAGACGAACGTACTTCTTCTTGAAACGCGTAAGAGGGCATCATAAGAAAATTGAGAGGAATGGCGCACAAGAATATGCAGGTTTTATTCACCCCAGATAAATTCCGATTTACGATTTGGAACGAGGGTTTTTCCACTCCTGAAACCGTTTAGACCGCGCAAATGTCCGAGAGGTTATTAAGGTTTATGACGGCATGCGTGGGGACGGGGGAGGGTCCCCATCATATATGCCAGGATATTGGGATACTGAGTCAATAAATAAATATATGTAGAAACCACTGCGAACCTTCCCATAAATGTATCCACGAATTCCAATTTTGTTTGCAGCTCAAAGGAACCCGACCCGAATTTAATGTTCGCCCACGTCGTTTTCTAATAGCTTATAATTGCACACAGATGTCATTCAATGCTTGACTGTGTACTCTTTTCCAAGTTGCCCGAGTTCCATTTTAAATAACCATGATAAGTTCGAGTCACTTAATTAATAACTAAATATCGCGATAAGAAATATGAAATGGAAGTGTCACATCCGAATGAAGAGCCCGTATTGTTCTTGACGTCGGAGGCGGGCTGACCTTTCAAACTGTCCGCGTGACTGAGGCACCGATGTCGTTAGTAATAGCCCCAACAGATCGTTATCTCCGCGCCTCCTATCGTTTCCTCCCCCGACGATTTATGACCTCCTCCCGTTTCTCGTCGACTGTCGCTCTAGTGTATCTCCCCTTCCGGCCCCTCGGGAAACAGGAGCGAAGACGCTAATGATAAATTAGAGAAAGGCCTGGGGCGACCGTCGTAAATTTCCCTACCAGCCGGGAAGACGGAAGTTGGAGGCATTAGTGAAAAAGAAAAAATATATTCCTCACCATACCCGCTAAAAGGATCGTATAAAGTTACATGGCAAATAAGTGGCAGAACTCTTGAATACATACGATACAGGCGGTTAATAAGTAAGTCTATAGCATTATAGTTACAATATTATTCATTGTACGCACATTATCCAGTAAATATTATTATATTGTGAATATCACTATATTGACTAAATATCGTAGAAATGGAATTAATGTTGCAATATACAGTAATGATTTTACCCGTTGGCGTTTTCATCGATCACCATCCATCATCAATTAACAATCGAACGCAATTTTTAAAATGAAGTAAATAACAAAATTCGACAAAGTGGTCACCTTGTTTGCAGAACGTATATGGGTATTCATAGGGCGTAAATTTCACGCACGAAGACGGTTTAAAAGGGGCGCGTACGCCCCAACGCCGAACCAATTGTGTCGGACATATTATCGTCGTCTGTAACTGAAGTCGGAACACGAATGCAATTTCAATACGGGGAGTCCAATTGATTAGCGGCCACTGACTTTGAGTGGGACGGCCGCGTTCCGGGCGTAGGATGAGGAGGATGAGGATGAGGAGGAGGAGGAGGAGGAGGAGGAGGAGGATAGGAGAGAGGCGGACATCAGCCCGACCGCCATTGGTCATGTGTCAGACGTTACAACCACTAACTTAGCCCTCGCCACAATAGTCCTTCCGTCAAATTGCCAGTTTAGTCCGGTCGTGTCACGGGTTTAATTCGCGTCATCGATCACAATATTGTCACGGCCCGGTTCAATATCAACGGATATTGTTGCGCTCTCGGTGACAACCGTGCCGGGGCTTACGGAAGAGCCCGAGGCGGAGTCGCTCAATTCGGTATAGGAAAAGTCAATTATTGTATTTTCGGTTCGGTATACAACGGAACATACTGCCCGATTCTCCAGTTTAGTTCGAAAATTACGTTAGATCCAACTATTTTATTCAATAAGAAAGGAGAAAATACTCAGTCGGGCCTCGGATATATTCCTATAGGGCATTTCTGAAATGAATTAACCACATTTATTTATTGCCGAAATAAACTTTGTATATCATTATTATCGTAGAGTATATGTAATGAAATTATTGGAATGTAAATTGAACTTAAAACCTAAATAGATTATTATTAATGAATTTCCGTTTTTTGTCAAATAGGATATTATTTTATTATTAGATAATTTGTATTTTACAAGGTTTCGTTTGTAATCCCTTCATTACTTATGATATTATAACGAGGTAACATAAAGCGAGACAAGTACTTCAAACGAAAGTTTTTCATTAGATCATAAATAAGTAATATTATTTCAACGATGTCTCCGGCTTAATTTAATTTTAAATAATTTTCGCAAACGAAATACGCCTTAATTAGTTCGCTTTAATGTTTGCACAAGAATTATATACTTTTCATTGCAAAGTTATGAAAGTATAAAGTGTACAATCCAATTGGTTGAACTGAATCACACGGGGGTGGGGACCAACTTTCAACAAGTGGGGGAATTCCCGGTGCGCCATCTGTAGAGGACATTAATTCAAATTTGATAGATTTAGTTTCATGCCCAATCTTCCGATTATACTCCCTAACCCCCGGTTCTGTCCCTAATCACTTTTTGCCGACGGCCCGCGTCGAGATTTCTATGTTCTACCGGTCCCGACATTCTACTGAAATAATTACGATACAAACACTTCCTCGTGTATAATTCAGCCGGCCATAAATCCCCGTTCGAGGTTTAATGAAGATTAATGAGGCGTTGTGTAACTACATTAGTACTTAATTGAAAGTAATCAATTATAATCATCGCTAACGGTAATTGTGGCATCAGTCTCTCAAGCGACCCTCTTAAGCGTTTGAGGTCGCGCGTTAAATCGGTTCAGTTATTCTCCAACTACCTGGCAAAAATCTAATTATGTTCATCATTAAAAAAATTGTTTCCAATTATTTTATTTGAATAAGGTTTACCGATCTTAGAACAAAGGGAGATTTCAGGTTGCATATTATATAAATTTCATTTGCCAGGTATAAGCTAGATATGTATAAAAACTAAGTAAGTATGCCTGATACTATATATACATATTTATTGAACACGAAATTTTTAAATTTATTTAGAAAGATTAAAATTATAAAATTCCTGTAATTTTTAAGTATTTCAATTACTCCCTGTTTTTGCATGGTAATAATATTAAACGAGCTTGTAGAAAGAACTCTTTTAAAGAAAAAGTTGGTTAATAACATCATGCTTTATGAATGTAAAGTCAATTACACCTCTTTCCCCACAAAGTCCCTCTATCGAGGGCACTAATCAAATTAACATTTTAAGTTAACGCTTCAATAAGAGTTGCAGTGATAACCTGTCCTTTCACGTTAGGCCCGACAACGGCCTGTGAATTAGAATAGTAATTGACTTAGCGGGGGTGAATGCTCAGAGAGGGTTGAAGAAACCAAAAAGCTTTATTTTCCCCTCCGGTGCTCTGCTCCTAATAATAATCCACTCCATTAAACTGTATCACTCCCAGACTCTACTCTACCCTTTTATTCAAGGGGTCTAGGTACTGGGGGAAGAGGAAACGAACAATTTTTAACCCTTAAAAGCCGAATTGCGGAAGGATGACTCCGCTATGGGACGGAAAATCTTCATAAGGCCCCTTATCTTTATAAAGCTCTAAGCCCCCAGAGGTCCGGATTACGATCGTCCGCCCGGAACTACTTTTTAACTTACTTAAACCTAGCCAATGGAAAAAAAGAGATGGTGATGGAGAAAAAAGGAATATGCCAGGCTACAGTTGTTATTATAACCTTCGAGGTATTGAGTAAAACCGGAGCAATTGCGGGGTCAAGAAATATAAACTGAAATTGTTTGTGCTCCACCTGCTTTCAGTGTAATCCAACGCGTATTTGTTTTTCAATGGGTTGATTTATATAGCCGATAAAACTACTGAAAAATTCAGTTACTTATGATAAACAATACATAAGTTAAGAGTTATATAACATCAATTCGTCGCTACTATTTAAATTCAAGACGTCATGGTTGTAAGTTTTGTTCACGAGGCGATGATTTTGTCGGAGCCCTAAGGACGACTTATGATTATACGAATTTACCGGGTTAATTTTCAAGTACTCAGAGTTCCCGCAAACTATGTCCCGATATGTCTATTCCAAGGTATTTGAGACCTCCCCGAGACAGTGCTCGGACGGTATCAAAAGTCGTTGGGTAACAAAGTTTGATTTATCGCGGACCCCCGCCCCCGCGGTCGACCCTTCTTCGTATCTTGATGCCGTATAAATCATGACCGGAACCGACCGATCCTCGGATAGCCTATCTCTGTGAGTGCATTTACAAATTTAGTATTCAAAATACCCGACCGATACTCTATTTTCGGTGGGCCCCCCCCTCGTTCCTGACCCAACCGACGCCATGTGGCCCGGCATCAATTTGTCATGTGCCCCTCATACCCACGTCTATGACGGTTTTGAGCGCAATGTGTTCGAATGAAATGACCTACGCGGATAAATCTTCAGTGGTTATGCTAAAATCGACGTTTCTATAGAACCCCCAAATTTTTGTCGTATATAACAATATAATTATCACGGTGTCTACCATAATTAGACATATTTTTCTGTCGAAAGAAAGATTTAAAAAATGAAATGTAAATCTTGTATTTTAAAACGGTCGAATAATGTTTTAGGTTTATTTCAAACTTTGGGCCCTAAAACCTAACATTACCGAATTTGGATTCAATGCGAATGAAAGTGCACATAAATTTCGCACATATAAGAGGAGAGAGTAGAGGTCGTTAGTGTCGCCGTTAGCTCGTGCAAACAATCAAGGAAATGAAAAATATTTTGGGCGGTCAACAATTTCCAATTAAACGACGGTAAGTGGATTCCACGGCCGAGAATGGAAGTCCCGTCGTCGGTTTCTATTGCTTTTTCGCTATCAAACCGTTGGACCCAATATCGAACTGACAGCGCCAAAAGCAAGTCCGTTCCGCAGAATCATTTGAAATACAATTCGGAACCAACAGTATAAATCTAATAGATTTGATTGGTAATACATGTAATTTTTGTCGAAATAGTCAACATTAAATTGGTGTTATAAGAAACTCAAATGAACTATTTGAAATTAGTTCATCAAATAAACTAACGATTAATTATAATAATAACAGGTGTTAGAAGCTCTAAGAAGCTATATCAAATTATCGACACGACTTACTTCTCTTCGATATATTCGGTTTGGTGGCTTTCTTGTGTTTAGTCACGCACGCTTCTCAATGTCGGTTTCGATTACTATCCTGAATACGCCTACAGGCGCCATTGTGAACTGGGCCGGCTTCAGCCCCCATTTCAATCTCTGGGCATGTGGAGGTATTCTCGATTGGGTGAAAAACACGGAAAAAAGGTCATCATATGGAGATCCTTATTATTCAGAATCAGAGAAATTGAATATGAGTATCTTCCCAATTCAAAGAAGACAACGAATCACACGTGTGGTAATATACAAAACAGAAAGGGGAACAGCTCCATTCAATTTTCTTGAGTGAATATTGTTCATTAAGTTAAGTATTTATTTTTAAAAATATTTCTCCATTGCATGGACTAAAGATGAGTAATTATTCATTTAATTCAATGCCACTAGGGCAAGTACGAGGAAATACACGATGGGAAATATAATTCTGGAAATACATTTTTATGAGATAAATTCCATTCTGAACAAAAAGCAACGTATCGAACATTTTCAAACGTTCAATTTTCATATAAAAGATTAGAAAACGATAAACAGCAGAAACAAATAAAAGTAAGGAACAACAATAATTTCAATCCCGTACATCAAGTTCTATTTCATCCAAATAAAACTCGCTTCCATTGGTATAAATTAATTAATCACGCCACGACATTATTCAGTTCATATCATTCGTTGAAGTATAGTGCGTTTTAATTAACTACATTATTAATTGAACAACTTTTCTTTGAAATTTGCCCTGAAGAATATGATTCACGTTAATTACGGACGTAATCGTCACATGGGATCTCCCCCTGTGAAATTGGCTTTACCAAGTTCATTATGAATTCCCAACTCCTTAAGAAACTTCTCCATTGGCCTTTTATGTGGAGTGAATATTATGAAATGACAAAATTGCTCCTAAAGAGACTCCTTCCAAAGGACTCGGGCAAGCACTGAACTATTACATTAACTCACGTTCCCTTACTGTTACTAAAAGATCTTGAATGTTTATTTTCATCTGACACTCTATATTTTTCTTCAAAAGTTCTTTCTTCATTCTCTATTCATGGCGGAACCGTTCGAAACAATCTGGAAAAATGGAAAAATCGCGAAAAGGAATTGAAATTTCCGTTCATTGCTTAGTTTTAGTTAATGTTTTAGTTAATTTCATTTGAAATAATTTCGGTATAACACTAATAAATTTGAACCTATTATTAATGATAAAAACGGGGAACCATTGGTTAAAACAAGCTCCTGAAATTTCACCAAATGTCTGAAGCCTCCATAAGCCAATTACAACTTTAAAAAATGAACAAGAAAAAAAGGTGAAATTTCCTCATATAGGAATGGAATACCTTACAGCATTTTAAAATATGACTGTGTTTAAGTAGGAGAAAGAAAGGGGACAATGGATACCGGACGGAGTTCAGAGACTTAGCACGCCACTTTGTAACTACTCTTGTATGCAGTCAGCTAAGATGCTAGCTCGTTTTCCTAATATCGCATACTACGGGGATTATGAAAAATGGTTACACTAAGAACAAATGAAATAATGAAATAATGAAATTAATATTCGGGCGGCGAATGCTCGAGGCAGTCTCAGAAAGGGATAATAACAGAAGGGAAAGTATTTCGAAATAAATCGACGGGAGGTTTGGGGATCACCCCCATCCTCCCCCCTCCCAACCAAAGAATTGAAACTCCGGCAGATTTCTCTGAACAGCTTCGGGCCCCCCAATATTGAATTGACATAGTGCGATAAGAACTCCCTTCTTCCACCCTCCACCATTGAAAATATCCTTTCTGGGAGGACCGAATCAATCCCGCCCGTACCCCAAGGCGAGCCCTAATAGCCGGTGTCCTCCTTGGCGTCTCCCCACGCCCGGCCGGCATTCTGATCACGAACCCTCCTTACATTCGTCCCCATCCCGTCCTTTAATTGAAAAACACCTAGAAATTGAAAAAGGGGCTTCACTCCCATTCATTAAGAGGAATATCCAAGGTTGCATCTTATAAAAAAAGGGTATCCTATAGTAGAACTTGAATATATATTAAAAATAATATCAGACAGGTCTTATAAAATTAGCAGGTTACTCCATATGAATTGCAAGCAACGCAAGCGATGTGGATTCCAACATAAGCCGTGTCAAACTTATTAATTTTCTGACCTTTAAAAACAATAATAAAAAATTCCTCCTGGACATTATGATTTAAAAAATATAATAAAATAATGATATACTATTAATAATAATAACGTATTTCGTATCTTACATCTAGGCTTTTTTAGTTAAAAGAGTATTGGTTCCAGTGTAACCTGATGAACAATCCAGAGGGCTTAATATTCAGCATTTATTTTCTTAAACAAAAACGAGTGCTTATAAAATACAACATTCATTTTTACAGGGTAAATTACTTGCACGTAAAGATTGCCGCGAAGCACGAAATGTATGCCATTAAATTACAGATAACTATTTCATTTACTAAATGCGGCCGGGGGGGGGAGCGGGGATCTTTGTTAAAAATTTCAAAAAGAATATATTTCTTAGCGACCTATTTAGAGGGAATTTATGTACGAAACTAATGAAAGTCTGAAACGGTTTTAGACAAAACGATCCCGAGTCACGTAATGCAACGGGGGAATGTACAGTAAACATTCTGTGCCAATTAGCTGTCGGCGTTAGGCCGAATTTGGGGATTCGCTCTGGGCAGTGCTTAGTCTAATAGGCATGAGGCGGCGAGATGCACAAACTGCCGCCTATGCCGGCGCGGCGCGTATACTGCATTGGACTCGTCGTGTACATACTAATGTCGTTAGTGCCTCTATCTCATTCGTGTTCGTGCTTTGGATGTCGATTAGAAGAATCACCAGTGATAAACTCTTATCTTATTTATTTAAATAAGTACCGATGAAGATAGGCAGAGATTAGTTCCATTTTCAAAGGGATTTCCGGAATAACATTATCTGTCCGGATAAACGAAGCAAGTAATTAGATCATCTACGTATAATATAAATGGGGAACCAGTTTAGACTTTAGTAGATTACTTAGACGAGTTGGTAGGTATACTATCTGCTATTAACAAATAAAAATGAACGGTAGGTTCATTCCAATCACCGAACATCACATTAGGCCACCTTCACATCACTCTCAGAACGTTATTGCCGCTGTGGATATCCCGTCCGTTTCTGTCTTACCCAAGGTATGTTGATTCTGGGAAAAACGTAGAAAAACGTAGGCCACAAATCACCTACCATATACTGTTTATAAAAAAAGTTCCTCAATATATGGTTAAGTTAGTTCGCAAATTGAATTTTGCAAAAAAGGTTGAAATACTAGGCAGAGAGACGTGTAACGTGATTTATATCTCAAATTATTTTAACCGGTTTATTGTTGGCGAAAGGACAACGAGGGGTGGAAACCCCAGAAAAAAGGGAAGATGGGAAGGAATAAAGTCATCACACCCGACACCATGTCCCACGGAGAGAGTGAGTCAGGGGTCCACTTGAAAAGGGATTAAAAAGTAGACAAAAAAAAGAATGAAATGACCGGAGAGAGAGGGGAGGGAGAGATAACTGAAAATTAAATTCCATTTAGAGGGAGACAGGGGGAGGGAGAGAGGGTCAAACCGCGGAGTTGCCAGTCCGGAGAGAGGAATAAAAAGGAACGCCACGACGAGAGAGAGACAACTCCAGAATCCTCTCGGGTGTCTTAACTCGGAGCCCGGTAAACCTACTCTTTAGTAGGTCGTCGGTTAGTGGGAGGAGGGGTACAGAGGGGTCTCTCTCTCTCCCTCTCCTCTCTCTCTCTCTCTCTCTCTACACTCTTAGCCTAAAGCCAAAGCCTAAGACCCCATCCCGGCCCAGAGGACGAGACCGGAGAGACTGTAACTTGATTACCGAAAAGTGGCCCTTTTACGCCGTCATTCGGACAACTCAATTACGGAGACATTCATTCAAAGTTGTTTTCTACTTCTCCCCACCGCGTTAACCCCCACTCCCGGACTACCCCTGAAGGCATTTAATAAAAATATTTTACTCCTTCCACCCCCCTCCCAACATGAAAACCGTAAAAATGGTACAAAACCAACTCCATTTTCCAATGTACCCTCTGAGTGTTCGCCGGGAATAAAACGCGGTCGAATACGCGTTGAATTTCACCACCCGGAAAGAAATTTCTAAAAGCAATACTGAATTTCAGGTAAGAGCTGGTCTAAAAAAGCGGGCGATTGAATATCCATGTTTCCCCGCATGAATGGTAACGACTGCAGTAACGGTATTTTGACAACTTTCACCACAAAAAATGTAATTACCACACGCGATTGCACTTTGCGGCATGAAAAGAAACGCCGATATGAGATGGATAGCAACGAAACGAAATTTAATTCTTACCGGTTCCTTGACAACGTGTAATTTTTACTTCGAAATCATCCGGAGATCATGAAACAGGGTTGAACGCATGAGGGAAATCGCTCATCTGAATTTAAACAGCCAAAAATGATAGAAGAAGGAGTACTTACCTATTGCAAAAAAAAATTACTCCTACCGCTAGCGTAAACGCCAAATTATTAAAGGAATGTTATGGACAATTCTTCGAAAACGGTTCCATTCATAAAGTATAAATGCATATTTGGTACATATATTAACATTTGTAATTTTTTTAACTAATTCTAGCAATAATTTCTGAAAGGTAACTTAATATTTACCCGCTCCATGTTTTGACGAGAAAATGTTTCCAGTGTTGAAATGTCTTTAATAATTCACTAGTATTAAAGCAGTAGTGACCCGTCAAGGAATAATTGGACCTTTTGTAATGCTAATTACAGGGCAAGGGACTGGCATAAAAAGACGCGTACCTCGAGCTAGCGTTAGCGGTTCGAGAAACCAGGAGGAGGAAGGAAGAGGAGAAGACCGGTATACACTTTTAATTGCGGCAGTCATTGTCCCGAGTTGGCTTTTGACTCGGGCATTTGATAATTTAATTTCAGGAGGAAACTCTCCGACAACAAAGCGGTCGTGCGCCCCTTGTCTTCACCACCGAGACCGGTTACCCAGAAGCAGCCAGCCCCTTGTCTGAACCGAGGCCCTCTCCCACAACCCCCCACCGCACCCTCCCGGTTAATGTAACCCCGCACTGAACTACCAGGTTGCCGGCGTACATATATCTGCCTGAAGTACAACAGCTTCTGCATGAGGTCCAGAAACATGCACGCATACCCTTGCGGATGGTACATTGTTGGTTCCCAGAATCATGACGGGTTCAATGGGTTCGCCTAGAGCTCGACCACGTATCAATTTCGAGTATTGTGTTGAAGCTATTCCGGACTGAAATGATGGATTCTTCAGGAAACTACTACACTATTATGGGACATTATCTCAGGAAAGTTTTTCGAGCAGATTATTATTATTTTATAATCGCTTTCAATTCTATGCACTAATAAATTTTAATTTTTGCCAACAGTGGAGCGGTATGTGAAAGGAGAGAGGTAATTCGTTGGATTTAAAAGCGAAAATGATCACAAACAGTGATTAACAAATAACAAAAAATGTACTGTCAAGATTTAAACTATCAAGTAGTGAACAAACATTGCAACTGATTAGGGATATTAAATACAAATCATGCTTATGGGATGTTTCATCACCGAGGTATAAAAATCGTTGTAAGGCCACAAAAGAACGGCTCACAAAATATCGAGTTCATTTTACGGAAATTGAAAAAAAATGAACAGTTTCAAGTTTCAATTTTACGGGCACAAGAAACCCTAGGGGATTAAAATAAATGGATCATCGCATAAAAAGTTGTCTTGGTTTGGGCACGAGCCTCGTCCAACCGTCATCCAATGGGTTTGACGGGCGCCTGTAACCGGCGGAAAAAAGTTATTTGGACCATTATCGTTTCGCCCCTTTTTTCCTTTTAGGATTAGTAATCATGATGCGTAGCTGCAAAAAATCTAAAGAAACCTGAAACCAGGTTGCGGAATATTGTCCCCAAGAAATTTATCGTACAATACCGCTTAGTATGTACTGAGCCTTAGGTGGTCGCGAGGATTTGGAATAACACTACAACAGTGTGAGTTTGCACTGACACAGTCAAACAGTCCAATGGCAGGTGCATACAGGATGCCCCACACACAACAGGCATGATTATGTGCTTCACTGATCTACTGACGCAATGCTACTGGCGATGGCGAGAAGCCAAAATATGACAATTCAACATCAACCATTCAAAAAAAGTTGTCATTAGTTGTATAAGATAGAAATATGTCACATTGCAAAGTACTCATTTTACTCAACCTCAATATTGTCGCGAACGTAATTTTCAGCCGTGTGGTGAGAACTTAAAATTAATGAATTGGATAAAAAGGAAGCATTAGACCCTACTCCATTGATTCAGGATTAGTTCCGACCCTGCAGAGCGAAGGAATCCTGGGGCTCGATAAGCGATCCACCAGTTTGACAACTCGGCCGTTACCGGGACCCGCAGAACTTATTCCGTCCTTTGACCGGTCGAGGATATGCACTGGAGTTCCACTTATCTTTTTCCTGGATGCCGACTTCAAAGTAAGATATAACGACGGCCCGGCCTGAGATATTTGCGTTTTCCCTGAGGCGCATAAATATTACAGAGAGATACTCTACGTGAACGGTTCCCTGGCGAAATTGAATCGTCGGGAATAAAAGGTAACTGCAAGACGTCCCCTTGAAGAATGAATGCGAAGCGAGGTCCTTCCTGCCCTTATACACGCTTTATGGAATTTAGAAGAAACGACTGCCCAAAATTGTGAAATTAACGAACTTTTGTCTTTAGAGGACTAATTCCTAACCGGCATTATAACAATGATTTATTCGGTCTCATCTCGCAGCAATATTAATGGAAAATTCAATAACGTACCAACCAAATTCAGTATTAGTACGCTTGAATTAACCTCGTTCTGTGTGGATCTAGTTATTTGTATTTCATAATTATTATTTTTAGATATTGAACCTGACTAGGTAGAGGAAACATTCTATATATTCTTCATGCAACGAAAAATGCTACTGTTGGGCATACATTTTGCACGTTTTGTTATCTGAAGTATTGTAATACCGAGCATTTCATGCGAGGAAGAGTTGGGCACCAACATTTTTATCTTAGACTGTAAAAAATATTTTAGAATTTAGAACAACGGCATGGCGGCCAGACTTCACGGTCTGGTTGGAGCGACGGCCCTGCAAAGTATGCGGAATAAATTCCGGCCGGCTCCGACACCGACGGGCCTCCCTATCTGTCACGCACAACGGTCCGTGCTCTCGCAAATTTTAACCGGGGCCGCGTTCGTTATTATTACAGGGGGGGGGGCGGAGCGGGTGCACATTCTCATTAATTACCGCGAGGAGCGATCTGAAGAGGAGCGAGAAGCGGCGGCGGACCATTCTTCATTTATCCAGGAGGGTAGCACAATGGGGGCCGGGGCTGAATTACGAGCAGTTACCCCCCTTCCCCTTTATTAATCCATACTTCTTATCTCGGGGGGGTCTCCCTCCCCCCCCCCCCCATAGAGTATTTTATTGCTGTAGTCCGACTCCCCCAGGTCTGGGCGGCTCGTCTCAAAAGGGTCCGGATATATGTAAACCGGATGAATATTTCACCGGAGATAAACTGCCCGGCTGCAGATAATAACTGCAGGCCCCTCACCTGATCCGCCACCGGCGTAAATCCGGGATTTTAATGCGGATTCAGTGGCCCCTTCAGGCTTATACCCCAACGGTTAAGAACAGAATAAAGGACTATTCTCATTTCACTTCTCTGTATTAGATATAGTGCACACTTAAATTTCTTATCCGATTCTCTGCTAGTACAAATTTCCGGGCTCCGATATAAACAGTAACTAAGTCTGTATATGATTGTATGAAATAATAATACGTTGATAAACTGCTCGATATCAAATATTCATATCAGAGTTTCTGAGTTAATTTGAGAAGCTAAAATTATAGGGAATATGTCAAAGACAAATTGCATGAATATAACGGGCCATTGATTAGATTTTGAATTAATAAATAATTTAGAACACTTAAGGCGATAGTTATTCCGTTGAATTATCAGAGGGACGGGAGAGAGAATATATTCAAGAGGATATTCAACAGCATCTAAACATTTTGAAAAACAGAAGAAAATACTTAGGTTTTTCTTATCACTGTGTAAAGTTTTCGTATTATGAAAAGTTTGAATAAGTTACGATATTATCGTATAGGGGGCATAAAAGTTAGACAGAGGAAGGGTAGGAAGTTCAAACTTCAGATAATCCTTCGGAAACGCTTAACTCTTATCTTCAAAACTCCGTTAAAGGCTCTATTTATGTAATAATTTAAAAACTTGACCTTTTCACTTCTCTCAGCATTAGAGTCCTATATCATTCCTGAATTGAGTCTCATTTAAATTCAATATGAAGCTAAAATTTTCAAAGATAATAATTATTGTTCCGTTCTGTCGACAAAATTCCACAATTTCTGCAGTTTCAATATATTATTTCGTAAATTATCGAGTGTTTAAAAAAACAGGTATTTTTCTTGTTTTTAAATATTGGGGTCGGTACCGGTTTCGGATTCTTTCCGGTTATTCCGGTTCCTTCCGGTTCTTTCCGAATCATTCCGGTTCTCTCCGTTCTATATAAAGAGATTGATAATAGTTCAGAAGGAACAGAAGACGGAAGAAATTCCACGGAGGGCAATTGCGTGAAAGCTAAAGTGCGTCACGCTTGGGCCAAATGCCGGGGGCGAAGAGCACAAGAACCGGGGGACAATTTCGCTGATATGGAGGCCCAGAATGGGGTCTTGCCGATTGGGAAGAAGCCAGTCGGGATAAAGGAAAACAGTTAGACTAAACGAGCTGTTGGATTCGCTTCGATAAGCGAATCTCCCCCTTGAGCCGTTAATTATTTCAAGTACTTACCTAATATTCAAATAATAAAAGAACTAGGTACGAGCACAAACAACTATCAGACGCTAATTGTCCTGCCTTCTCAATCCCATCAGTAATTTACCATTATTTTTACAAACCTACTACTAAGTGTGCAGACAGGATATCGCAGTGGTCACCAACGTGACGCAAATCTACTGAAGATGGCTAAAACCAGTTTAGCGAAAGACTAAACCACTGAGACACTGAAAGACAGAAAATAACGATAGTACTTCAAACCCTCGCTGGTACCACAAATTAGTACTCATTTCATACAATTTCTTTGTGCAATAAAAATTAAATTCAACCAACGTTCGTGTCTCTTGGACACCTCCAAACCGTAGAGAGCGTATAGAAAAATAAGGGCGCATTTTTAGCGTAATTTAAAAATTTCTGACTCTGTTTTCTAGCCGCCCTATTGAGAACACGGGTGATATTCGTTAACAAACGGCGCCGTTTCATTAATTCCGCCTCGTCACGGAAATAGGTAGCGCGGATCGGGGGCACAGTTTTGGAGAGATTCCGGTGCTCGTAGAACAGCAACTGTTAATAGCCCCGCGGAATAGGGGCGGGGGATGGTGGTAGGGGGTAGTCGGGTGGAGGGATGGAGGGGTTAGCGAAGTGCGGAACAGGCTTCAGCAAATATGCATGAGCCCAAGCCGCCGCTCTCCAACAATGGGAATACATTTAAGAGGCTCCCGAGGAGTAGTGGGCCCCGCTCTACCCGGCCATGTGACATCACCGCCCCAATGAAACACTATTAATTATTTATAAAACTTAAAGAGGACAAACAACCCAGCCACCGCGTTTGCATAACAATGTTCGCTTTCCACCCGCAAAGTAACTAAATAAACATCTCGGGCGTAAACAAATTTATTTAATAAAATGATATTTACGGTAAATATTTCGGATCGATCACGGCATTCGGAGTATCCTTAATTTAAATTTGACATTAGTCGTTATTAATAATTTCATTAATAATGCAGTTTCGGTATCTGTTCACATTGGGATATGTTAAGACTTGAAATTACCAGTATATTCATTGACGAAAACCAACAGTTAAGGCTGGGAACATGTCTATGATGTGATTTATTAGAGGAAGAAATTATTATGACTATACCTTCCGCGGACCGCTTACTGTGAACAACTTCGTGAAACGTATACTCGATCATTATCATATTAACGAAATTCCTAATAACTTAATTTTCTTTTATTAATATGAAAAATGAGTTGCTTTCAGCCGCCAGAAATAAGTACAAGTCACTAAAATTTGGTTTAGTGTATTTCAAGAAAAAAAAATTTAATCAATATTCAAGCGAGGTCAATGTCAATATTACAATCAAAATTTTAATAACATATATTAACGGATTGGTGGCTTTTAAAGGTGTATAATATAAACAATATTAATTCTTCTATAAATTTATACAACACTCCTCCCTTAGAAGGAAGGGTCAAGACCGGTCCTTTCTCTTTGGTACAGGGTCCGTCTATGAGCCTACGCAAACAACCATCGTAGATTGAATAACTTTCGTAAATAATACAAAATAAATATTGGTTCGCAGGACCCGAACGAAACTCTGTCCAGCAGCCGCCCCCCGCCCATCACTCCACCGAACTACCAACACAACCTCCAGACTGAACTCATGCTGAAACTGCAACAAAGGTCGAAATATTTCCAATATAAATAACCGCTATTTACAGGGGATGCAAATGTTCGGAAGAACGAGTCGATAAAAGAAACAGATGAGTTTCATAGCCATAAAAAAATAGTCGGAAGGAAAGTTGCAATGTTTCTTCTCATTTGTTTCAATTTTTGTTTGAGGTAAATATGTAGGTTGAGTCGGGAAATAAGAATTATTGCGGAAATTTCTTGTCTATGCAGTAAATTGGTATTAAAAAATAAATACTATGTAATAAAAATTGTATTTATTTTATAAAACAATTAATACAATATGATTTGAATAAGAATAACGTATTCTTAAAATATAAATATTTACTTGTTATATATTTATATTTCATGAATAAATTTTTCTTATTTAAATCATATTCCAACCACTCAAACTGGCTCTAATAGCGAAATTTCAAACGAGATTAATTTCAAAAACTAAATTATTCGGGTAAGTTTTGCTCTTTTGTTTGAGTTAAATAACTCTCAGCTGATGGTCGCACGATAACAATATTGGCATGAAAGGAACAAACGCGTGGGGAAGGGGGTGGGGGCTGGAGGACGAAATGGAATGCAAATATTTTCCAGCCATTCCCTTTCACCTGGCCCCCCAGATATCAATTCCAAGAAAACTTGGGGTAATCCCAAGTACAGTACTCTTTATCTCATTGGAAAGGAATGATTTGCTGATTTAGTTTGTCCTGTGATTATAATACGTCTTCTTCCGTCCTTTACTTCAGAGTTACGAAACGGTAAAAAAATTCCTGTATTAAAAAAAAATTTCAAGATTGTAGTCTTATTGAAAAGTCTTGGAATTGTGCCAATCGCGATGTCAACAACAACATATAAAACATTTAAGTTAATGAACTTAAACCCAGTTTATTAATCTCAGTAAAATTAAAAATATCGAGACTGCATTATTAGTAATTTTATTTAAAATGGAAGGTATATCGATCGACTGAAATATATAATAAAGTCTGAAACGGAATCAACTTCCCTCCAAATTCTCCTCCTGGAATAGGAGCACAGAACATTGGAGAAACTCTAAACCGCAAGAATTCAGTCCATATGGTACACACGAGTTTTTTTGCTTAAAACAGTCATATCTGACTTGGTAATTCAAAAAATATGATTGTGTTTAAAACATCTTAAAAGAGGAAAAGAGAGAAAACAAGGCACCTGCATTAATTTTGATATTATAGGAGCTTACTGGAACAAACTAGCGTTAGGAGAAAATTGAATATTAACTATCTTACATGGTTGTAATACGACATAAATAACAATCCACCGTAATAAAATTACACTTAATTGTATTAAAAAACGATTTAATGCAATGAATGCGGTTTCATCACAACCGGTGTCAGTTATTTTTATTAAATGTTCTTTTTGTGTAACAAAACATATTGTAACCGATTACGCCCATGGAAGATTTTTTTCAGCTGTATTTACTGAGCATTGGCCTGAAAAGAGACAAGTAAACCAAAGCTACAACTACAACTGACGAAGGCGAAATCGAATAAAGATTATTTCATCTATTGATTCAGGAAAATATTTATTGTAATATATGATATTGCGTTAGGGTAATAAGCTAAAGTAGCGGCTTCGTAATTGAAACAGACTACTGCTCCGAATCTTGGCTCATGAGAAAACTTATCCAAAGACCGAGTGCCTTGAACGTCACATAGGAGTGCGTTTTTGTCGGTTGGCCGTAATTCAGTTAGAACTTTCTTAGGGATAGTTTCAAAACACGTGTTCCTCCTGAAACCCATCTTTTCCTTCCACGCTTCCCCCGCTCCGGAGCGGCGCAATAAAAAAAACATGGGCGGGTCTGTTAGAGAACGGAAGTCTTTAGAAAGATTCTTTTAACGAGGTTGCTCGTCCAAAGAGTCAGAGTAGCTAAGTTATTAAGGGGGCCAACTGTATTCCCCTGGGCTAGAAAAATTTTCATTTCGGTCCAGTCGCATGAATGCGCCGCATGAAGGAACACGAACACGAAACAGAAAAAAGGGTACAAATTCAAATTGTACCGTAACAAAAATATGAAAATTATAAATTGTCATTAGCATTGCAGCTATGCGCTTAATGTTAAATTTAATAAGCCAAAGTGATCTCAGAAGAGCTTAGGTACAAGAATTGACAGCTTTCAGTTTTAAGTACATCGAAATGGGAGTTGCGCTTCGTTATATTTGATGTTTCAAGTGCCCACTTACGCTGGGCGTGGAATATACATTGCACTCGGTAATGCGCTTACGTCGTATAGAGTGTCACTCAGTAATTTAACACGATGAAAGTACTCCAGCAAAACTGCCAGTTGCGAGAGCCGGAGGTAAACTTGAACTTATCAAGCGTATCTCCGCCGTAAGTCCAGTTAACACATATACACAATCATAATTCCGTTATGATCTCGTTTATCAAATATTTATTAATGGCAAATATGAATGTACAAATAAAAGTTGAATAATACCTTATCATTCATACTTATCAACGTCAGTAAGGGCCAGAGGAATGGGACTAATTTCGTTTGGGAGGAATGCGTTTTTAACGCATCTGATAATATTACATGTTATGTGCGAGACCCACTGTCAATTACGCAGTTTACACTGTTTTCAGTTGCAAAGGTTTAGCAATAATGGAGGACTTGAGGAAGGTCCCGGTTTAAGAATTATCTCAAGATGATGGCTCGGTGGACCCCTTCCAAGGTGTGTCCCCTTTCGAGAGGCTACAGTTATAGGGCTCCCCTTCAGGGCTCGCCCCTCTGTCTCGGCAGATAATGCAACTGGCCCACCTGTCACCCTCTATCCCTTCAGAACTACCTATCACAAACTCCTTTCCTCCCTCCCTCCATACGACACCTCCCTTTCCTTCCTTTTACTCACTCTTCCCCCCTTGACCGGCTATCCAAGAACCGGCTACTAACTGTCAACCCGCTTAAACCGCAAATAAATAAAAAACTAAAAATAAATACAACTATTCAAAATCAATCACTCAAAGAACGTTGTGATACACGATAGAAAAAGTGCCACAACTTTTTTATATCCCTCAATGTTGTCCGATCTATGGTTTTCTCTAGTTTGTGCCCTACGCTCTGACCCAAAAAACAATGGTAATATTTTTATCTTACTATATGTTACTTAATCCCGGTTTGGTTATGAATTAATTTAACTTTCAATATTTCATTCTTGCGGCAAATCAGCGGGCTTACAAGATTTACGTTGCGCTCGAGACAAGAATCCTAAGTCGACGAGGGCCCTTAATTTTAAGGACGCGAAATAACAAAAAGGAAATCTGCAGAGAACAAAGCTCAGTTCAGAAATTCCTCAGGCAGATTTCTCCGGGAAATTGTCGAGTAATGAGAAGCAGTAAGATCCGTTGGCCGGGAGGGATTTAAAACTGAGGGTCAGGGGGCGGCCTAATCGTTAACAGACGTGCCCAAGTGCCGCCGGCATCCGGGATAGATCTGAGACACTCAGCCCGGCTCGTTACTTTCCAGTATCCGTTAATACCGCCCTTTATCCCCTAGAATCCCTGCGTTTTGAAATCCCCCCGCCTTCAACATCGCTTTAGTGGAACTTGGCCAAGTCCGCTGGAGATACTGCGACTTCATTATCGACATCGCTTTCATGTCGCATCCGCCTATATTGATTTGTCGCAGTTCCACTGTGAACTACCTAAAAGAAGTAATTAACGCTCCTATATCTTTCGGACTTACGCCAGTTCTACTTATGTAGACAAAAGACCGGAAGGATGACAATATTCTAAACAGTTGCGGACGAAAAACGGATAACATAAAATCGCCCCCTTCCACGCCTATTACTGATATTTGAAACTTGGATTAAAAATCCCGTCTTTCAACATCTCTTACCAACTTCACGGCACTTATACAGAGCCGAATGCAAATGTCGGGCATAAAATATCATCCTGTAGTAAAACAGAACGTGAGATTAGTTTTATAGCGCCGGCACGATAGCGGCGAGGTTGGTAGGTACACAATTGTCTAACTCGTTGGCGGTACCGCATGCATATTCATTAGGTGTGCATTTCGTGTAGTGATGAATTAAATATGAACCAATTAACAAGCGTCAATATATGCGTGTGATAGCGCGTATATTCGTAGCTAAGAATAAACCGATGTGTCCCAAGACGACGCGTCCGCGGTGCCGTCCGACTACGTATATCCGTCGCGGGTTAAATTTACGGCATTACCGTAATTACAATTTCATTTCTCTGACATGAGTCTAGCGTTTGCCGACGGAGCAAATGACGGCAGGATTTGATTCAACCGGTTCAATAGCTTCTCGCGTAGTGAACGGCCGGCCACTCGCTTCGATATGCTCATCACTCCCCGATGCTTTACGTAATAATCCGATACGTTATGCGCGGCTTAACTCCATATGATCGTAATTTGAATTTCCAGATGTATTTGTGATTATTTCGACAGCGAACTGTGATTTCTGGTTCAAATTGAAATTGTCAGTGCGGTAAAATGAATGACAGTATTATAGATTTAAATATGTCAGTCTTGCAGGCATTAAGGCTCAAACTGATTGTCTTGAATATTAAATATAATGTCCGAAGAGTAGCATTGTCGTAAAGGTCAAATGAAGATTTTTTAAACCCCATATTTAAACAGTTCTCCAGTTGAAGAGTGAAAGTCTTAAAGTCTCGTTAATCGAATGAAACCTACTTTATAGTGGTCTAAATTCGTAAAAATAGTTTTCGATGAAGGTTTCTAAATGTAGTACCTCTTAGGACCGATATTTTAATTCCTTAATGAATCATTAATTTTCCTGCAGGAAATATAAAGTCAAAATTAATATAAACCAAGTGTTAAACTCGGCCTTTGAGTTTTGGAGCCATTTCAAAATACTAACTACATTCAAATGGTTTTTAGAAGGGCCCCGGTCTCGAATTTGTGACGACAGAGTTTTTGCCCGGAGCCCAGTACTAAACTGCAGCCGCTGCTGACTAACCCCCATCAGTTTACCGCCTCCTTTAGAGCGCACAGGTCCTCTCCGGTTTCCTCTACTATCTCTCCGGCTTCCCCTTCCGCTTCCACGTCACTTCTTCTGCCTCTCGTCCCCGAGATCTCCCCCGCCTCTTTCTCCATCCCCCGTTCTAATTTCCGCTAATGTCCCTCCCCTCCCACTGCCTGCCTAGCGACTATTCACAGAGCCCGCCCCGATGTTTGAACCGAGCAAGACCGCCACCTGTCACAGAACATTCGCTTTCACCATCTTCAGTCGCACCTCAATTGGCCGACTATTGTAGGCAATACTTGAGTTAATTCGATTTTAATAACGTTTTAATTTATTTTCATAAATATATAAGTGACGTCCAATAGAGAACAATTGAATTTTTGGCAGAGGGTCAACCCCTGCTATCCTAGGTCTTGTTTTCACAATTGCAATATTCACAAAGTCGCAAATAATGAGGGAATAAATCACTCAAGACGTACGTACTCCAAAACTACTGCCTGAAATTAACCATTATTATTATCAAGACTGTAATACACAACAAACAATATGGAGATGTGAAAGGATAAAATCTATAATTACTGGTAAAGTTTAAAGTTAATTTGGAGTGGACGTGAAATAACACCAGGACACTATAGAACTATGTTGCAGTACAACCAGTAATGAGTACAGTACCAGCTTCATATGGTGGTTCCCAGATTTTGGCCTCACAATACAAATCCAAAAGCAAGTGTGAATTCTGATTACAGGATAATTCACAGCAGTGCATATGCATTACAGTTTATATGTAATACGATTACAATACATAAAACCAATTAGAAGGGGAAAAGTGAAACGTTCGGATATAAATGAAAACAAGTACTTAATATTAATTTAAACGGGAAAGAGTGGCCTCAAATGTACGTAGTATCAATAAGTATTTAGTTTTGGATGTATCCTAGTACACATCTAATCCGTGAAAGCCATTAGGGCGACAGACCATTTAAGGTAGTCCTCTGCTCTGTAAATCAGTTATTAAAACGTGCCCTGGCTAACCAAAATTGGAGAGGTCATAACGGGCCATTACTCGGCGCCCAAACTCCACCGCTATCTCAAAATGTGAAGGGGGCGCTACAGTTGAAACTATGACACCTCATTACAGACGACATCCAATATTGGATTGTATCCAACGAGCCAGGCGAAACCTTTGCGGCAGGTTCCGGTTAAATATGATCAAATTAACCCCAACATTACGTTCTTCCGCCAAAAGGAATATTTGGGAGAGTCCAGGGTATCCTTAGAATTAATAGTCTGAGTTATTGGCATGAAGCAATATGTTACATATAATGTTGATATTGTTGTATTGGAGTGCATTAAGAATACAACATCGTTGTACAGAGTCAATATTATAGACAATCATATATTTACGAACATCTTGTAGACAATGCTCCAAACATTTTTATTCCGAATGATTCGATCAAATGAACCGAACTGACAGATATTTATCATAATGTATTTCTATTGTGTAAATACATCAACCATCAAACACATGACCTGGGGCCAAATGCTGAAACAGTCGTATTACATAACCCCAGGATATAACACGTCAAACAGAAAGGGCGATATCGGTGGGCTGAGGATTCCTGAATGTCCGAATTTAATAGAATTTCAGGGTAAATTGGTAAACTGACACGTGGGGCTAGCAACGCTGTTCAAATCCCAGCGCTGCCAAATACATTCGAAATGCCTGGGGCTAAATAAATCCGATTGTGCTTCTATTTCCGGCACGATAGACACCGAATGAAATATGGGCGGTTTTTATTTTTAGTTCATTCTGTCGTTCGGGTAGAGTAACTTAAACGTCTCCTGTCTGATGATATGGGTGTATGACTGCAAAGAAAAGTATCTTGATGAAGAATCGTCGTACGAACTACCGAAAAGTATAGCTCCTAACGAGAAGTCCCAGGAAGTTGAAATTTCAGGCTAGATTTTTTTTTATTCACGCTTTAAAGTGCTGTAGAAGCGACCCTGGCTAAAACAGATGTCACGCGCTCTCTCCCGGCTTCATCGTAGAGCGGGAAGTCGCGCATCACGTGATCCCCAGTCATCCTCTTCCCCGCATGCGCACTGATGTAGGAAAAATAATTTCCTGGGAGTTTACTGCCCTGAACATACGAAATAGTACGATTTTTCACTCGTCAGTATTCAAAACGCCCGTAAATACGCACAGTCAGATTTAATTTCAAGAAATCATAAAATATTTATAATTCTCGTTGCGGATGTTGCGAACAACGTTTCGAAACGCAATTTTTTTTCAAACTCCCGACCAACAAAGAGAATGTTATATATCTGCTCTAAATATTTCCGTTTGCGTAGGAAAAACACTAATTCAAAGGGAATACACAAAATCCCAATAAGAGGACGGAAAAAGATCAGAAATATCCTATATGGAATAACGGTATCTAAATAGTAATTATGATGCTGGTATTGAGAACTAAACCTAATTATATATTATATTCTTCAATTTGATTATGCTATTCAAGTACTGTTGATACATCTAGCCGACACTTTACGTTTTGCAATACCTTAAGATAAAAGGATATTCTTTGCAAATGAGATGATGTAAAAATAAAAGTGCAAGACATTATGGTACTACTTATGATTTTAACAGCTACACGCTGATAAAGCGACTGTTTTACCTACCGGTGTAATTAAATAATGGCGTGCAAAGTCCTCTAGTAAGTAATTGCGCTTTATAAAGGCTGCAAGATTGCTATTGTAATTCCCTACAGAATGATTACGTCGTTCATTAATTATAATACAAATGATGAAACTAATGAAAGGTAAATATACAAGATAATGAAAACTCCTAATTACATTGATATTATTCGGCCGTACTAATAGCCAGTAGATCCACAAAAACGTGGACTAAAATTAAAAAGGAAGGTAGAGACTGTGCTCTCGCTGTACTATACAAGTAAACTAACAGTCATAAAAGCAAAGAGAACATTCTAGTACACCAGAATGTGATTCTGGTACATATTAACTCTCTCTATTGGAATAAGTTTTGTCATGAGAGGCCAACGCTCTGAAATACGACTGGCGAGACACCCATATATAATGTGACTTAGTTCCTAAAAAATCACTTAAGGATAATTTCGAAATACACCGAAGATGACTTCGATAACGTGGTAGAGAAACTAACTAATTATCCGCGTAGTAGTTAATGTGTGCACCTCATTTCCGCCGACGACCGCGTAAGACGAAAATGGCAGAGGAATCAGAGTAAGGCATAAAAAGAACACGCGAGAAATAAAGATGATTTGAGATGATAAAAAGAAGATCATCATGGAGAAAAGCGAACTGCGACGGGAAAATTCAGAAATCAAATTTTCCCCAACGGTACTCCGGAGAAACTGGAGAGAAACAGGGAAACGGAAAAGGAGATTTATTTAAGCTATCCACGCTGGCGAAGATGGAATGGCTTATGAAGGCGATGGGAAATCGGAAGCATTTCTCGAACGCTTTGTCGGTATTCACAAGGATAGTCAGGCAAGCACTATCTAAAATAAGGCGATTCCATTCTTCCTCCTTCCCGGGTCCGAGATGATCATTGAGTGAACCGCGTTCAATGAATAACAAGCTCATGTTCCACTAGGGGTGTTGGATAGCTACTAGGTCGCCCTCGTCCCGCCCGCCGCGTCGAGTTTCACCATCTTTTTCCCACGATTTTTTTATTAATTTCACTTTGGAAATCTCGCATTTATTAAGCCCCGTTCGTGCTGAAAATATTCACAGCCACCACCGAACCAACAGTAAAGGGAAAGTCTGAAAATAGATCGTGCCTCTCTCGTAATTCGGTCTAGCCGGGGGCCCAATTCGGTTTTAAAATGCACAGAGGTGGGGTGCGCGTTCACGGCGTGATCAAAGGCCCCATAGTGGGACACTATTTTGGCCGCTGTTCTATTTGTCGCTCCGACGATTGTATTTCAAAACAAAGGCTGGCTGGTGGCGTGGACATCCGCGCCGATAAAACACGCTCCGGTCAAGAATGAGCCCACGGTGAAAAGGAATATATTGGTTCGGAATTAAAGGTGTCCTAATGAAAGAAAAACTTTCACATACTTGCTAAGAAAAAATATATTACATCGAATACCCTATAAAGCCCTCAAAATGAGTTTTACCCCATGCAGAACAGTAACAATATAAAGCGACTACGAGCACCTCAATCAAAGGGAAAGGTCTAATAACATAGTGACTTACATAAATTATAGTACATAGGGTCGTTTGGACCAGTTCTGGGCAAGATATCGCAAGATTGATATACCAAAAACATGTGCTTCCCCAAAAAATTTTAATTAATTTGACAGTACTTACAAAGACTTCAAAACTGCATCGATATCTCGAGGCTTACCTGTAAAATAAAATAAATAAAATTAGAAAAAAATATTAAAATTTTATTATTATTAAACAATATATATACTTGTGGATACCAATTATGAGTTTGCCCTTTTATTTTATATTGAGGAGAATTAAGGGAATATTAGTATTGAGTTATTTTCTTTTCCAACAAATTTGTAATCAAGTTCGAACGAAAAATGGGGAACTGGAAATATTCAATGTTGAACGCCGTGGAATAGTTTTTAGTCGGAGTGATATACATAATAGGTTTCCTGGATGTTATCTGCATCGCACCAAAATATACCCTCGACGAAAAACGGAACATGAAACAAATGTCCAGCTTGTTTCCCCCCCTTCCATATCCGGTATCGCTTTATTACACCATTTTACATCATTATTACACCATTTCCTTTGAATAACGTCGCTTTGCATTCTCCATCACGAACAATCAGCTCTACCACTTTTAATTCCTGTTTAACTGATAACATTATGATTGGCAACTCACCAAGTTTCGTATGAATTCGTAACAGATGGTGGATATCTCAAGCAGATTCATATTTACAGTTGTAAGATTATTTTCAAGACATTCCTCACCGCTGGCATAATTCAAACTTTAAATTTTAATGTGAGCATGAATTGATCTTCCATTAACTCCATTTAATTGAATATGAAAAGTAATTTCCTTGTCATACATACTCCGTTGATCCAAAACCCGACGGCAGTTTCCAAACACTCACTTTATTGGATAACTAATACATAATTTGTAATTGACCTCAATTCATTAGAAGCTTCCGTCATTTCAATAATCGCCGGCCACAAATCCGCATGCTGCCGGCAATAAATCACCCCACGTTTGTAGATTACATCACGTTAGATTTTATTCGGTAGTTTTCGGCGAAAATATATTGCGGCAATATTTTTAGACGAGCTACAAAGTGATTTACAATGAGGACGACGGCAATTGAAAAATGAGCCGCCGGAAAACATTTTGGACGTCAACAGAATAGGCCCAGGGCATTAAAAAAATCCTATAAAAGGAATAAGCTGAAATGGGAAACGCAATACTATTCGTTTTAATGTCGAATATAAAAGAGACAAAAAACCGTATATTTCTCATAAACGTCGGTCCTATATTCAAAATTTGTTCATGAAAATTCTGTTAAAATGTTTTGTGTCCACCGACCCGACAGAAAAATTTTAAGTTCGCAGTAATTTAATACACGCGCTCCCGCGGAGTCACTTCTAAAATTATACTTTCGGCTTTAATTAAAAATCGTACTTTCTACCGGGCGAACTAGATGAGATGTGTGTACACAGTGTTTTAAACAAGCAAACAGTAGCGCTCTCCATTACCTTACTCTTTATATTGAAAAAAAGCGTAGGGACCCTCCAAAGTTAAACTCTTCTTTCGAGAACTGTCCGACCGGAGTGTAACTAATGGATGATTTTTAAAAATATTAATATACGAAGTCCCTGTCGCCTCGCGCTTTTTGATCCCACCCTGCACCAACTTAAGTCTTCTCGTCATCATCCGTAGTATTCCGATAGTAATATAATAAATCACGCTCGTACTGTACCGTCTACATTATCACTGTAATCATATAAAACCGTGGAAATATTTCACGAAAACATATTTTGTTATCACTCGGTTCGATAGTATAACAGTGATATTAATAAACAAAATGATAACTGAGATAACAAAATGTGGCGAACGCTAAGGATGAAATGTTTAATGCACACCTGGACCATTGTGAAAACAATTTAACCAAAATATGAAACGATGGAAGAAGAAGAAGCAGAAATGAAAGTTTTGTCTGCGCAAGAAAGATTAGATTCAAGCAGCTGCCTTGCAAACTCGAGCCATGAATACCTTGGCCCTCAACTAGGGCGTCCCAGATGGTAACGACAGGCTCTTCGTTAACGCATTATAATTGAGCCTATTTCGAGATCGGGCTTGAAGGGTTGTCAGAGGCACATATGTAGCCCATTGTTATAATATTTATGAGCAGAGGGCGGGAGTCCTCCAAAAATACCCCGCTGTAGAGGGGGTTGAACAGCCTCCGGTTAATTCAGGCCCAACCCCAACACAACCTCCATCTTGCGGGAGGGCGACACACTATCCATAACACCGAAGGACACGAACAACGTAAATTCCTGAAATAGGGACGGAAAATATTAATGCTATACACATGAACTAATCGATCCGGTTTGATTTTCGTCTGAATATACTATGATTGTTAGGTGCATAGTCAAATACAAACTAATGTTGATCTTTGAACAGGAATTCGCTAAAGAAAATAATTGAAGAAACCACATCACTCCTTTCAATGCATCCGACGTATTTTCAATACTAGTATCGAATTTAGCTATCGAAATAATTATCAAAGAATAAATCAATACATAAGCAAAGGTTAAAATAAGTTCTGTAATTGTAGTTCTAGTTCAATTTATGTCTCAGGAAAGCTATTGTTGTAGTAACAGTGTATAGTGTGTGGGAAATCAAAGTGAACTTCACAGCGTGGAATAACATATGCGAGATGGCGGGGGGTGAAGCTAGCGAAGATGATGACGCTGACTGAACTAACCCAAGGGAGGGATCCAGGACGATGCGCCCGGAGGGACTCTTCGCCCGTTTCTTCAAATGCGGTTACCTTCTTCAGATAAGAAGTTGCACGGCTCGAGGAAAACCGAGTGCTGAGACTTGTTATGCGGAATAACACCATGGTAAAAATTTGCACCGCACATGTCAGACACTCACATTTTAGCACGGTGAAACGTGTTACAGAGTATATGTGTCTGCTTAAAGTAAAAGAAATAATGAATAAGAAAACATTTTTCGACGAGCATAATTAAGGAGAGATAGGAAAATGAAATATTTCATTTATCGGCAACAAGTGAAAGGGTTTCATGCACTGAATTAAAACATAAACAGGTTGTTTAAGTTGTAGGGAATATTAAGCACGGATTTTCCGGGCCTGCGGGCAATCGGCGATGACTTACAGCGTAATTATTTGGCCGACAGTGGTTTATTATGGAATGCTAAATATATCTGCTATAAAGAGCCGGCTTCCATCTCTCGGAGCGCTCTAAATACGAACAGACTGAGTAAATTGACCCACAGTGGGTAAACAAAGATAAATAAATCATAGCCGGATTTAACGTTAAGGAGAGCCTAAGGCTAATCCGGCGAGCGAATCCCGGATTAACACCGGTAATCTACCTATTTTCTAATTCAGTTCTGAGTTCAGCTGAATACATTTTTCCAGCTATATAGTTATTTATTATTAATTTCAACCGTTGTTCGACCGGACACTGAGTGGATCGAAGAGTGATTTTTCAAGATTATCGGCTGGTTGAACCCAGAGTTGTTTTCCAATCAACCAAGAGAGAGGGGGTTAGGAATTAAGCAGACCATTGTTGTGCCGGCCGGTGGCGCGAACCGGAGACTTCCCAACAATGGCCACTCTCTCATTGTTGTCTCTCGTCCAGTTCCACAAGTGACGCCTTAATCAACATGTAATTGGCTGGGGGCCTCCCCCTTCCGAACGGAATTGGTCCCATGCCAATTGTTCCTCGAGGATCGTCCCGAGGGTAAAGAGGAAAAAAACCCGAGCCCTCATTGGGCACGGCGTGGCCCGCACACAAGTAATTGGTTCCCCTTACGAATTAACTACCATAGGATTATGGAGGTGATTTTCAATCAACCCTTCGATATATACAATATCATACCGATTTTTGTATTCTGTCAAATTACACATATCTATACTTGTAGGAAATAAGGTGTATAAATGTTACAATAACGATATGGTAATATGAATCAGCAAACTAGTGACTAGATTTCACTTAGAATTGAATTATGGCAGATCTCGTTGTTGAAAGGTAGGGTGGCTTGTTTCTGATGTGCTGTTGTAGTTTCCTTAATAATATTGGATATGGGTTTCACAGTCGTCATTATTATGGATGAGGAAACAGACCTAATTCTTCTCCGTATATATATTTTTTATTTATAAAAATGATGTTTCGTTCGATTAGACGAGGTTACATAGAGCGAAGTTACCGTATAAATGCGAATTGGGCAAACGGAGTGATATTCAACAGGATCGGCGACGTCATTTGATCTGTTGAATCTGACGGTTTCTCTTTGTATCTCCCTTTCCCCGCCACGCGCTTCAAATATTGCCGCGATTGCGGCACCCGCGCCTCCGACGCTCGTGCAAACTTGTTTGGTTTCCGGCTTATTGGACGGTGTTGATTTTCCCAGCGGCCCAACACCCATATCCAGTCTCACTTATATTTATTTTCAGCCCTTTGAAACGGCCCACCCTCCACCTGCCCATCAAATGACCAACCGATTTTTCCTTTACCTGACACAACGGTTTAGCATTACTCGAATAACATCGATTCCGTGCAGTTGGATACTGTCGCCATTGCTTAGCTCTCCTCCGGACAAAAAGTAATGGCTAATAATTGTTACACAATGAAAACATGCATACATGTGCAAGGAGGAACTTGAAGGAACCTCCTGCAAACTCTTCAAACTTATCTCCAGGTTTTATCACTTCAATACACCAAGAAGTTATAAGCTTAATACAAAGTTAATATCAGGAGGCGATGTAATAAGTGGAAGGGCGGTGTAGACAGGCCGGCACTGGCGTGTATTGCGGCGGGTTAGCGGCGCCACCATAAACGGAATGGTCGAGGGGTCGACGGTCAAATCAAGCCGAATGTGTAATGAGGAGTCATAAATAGCGGCCGGGCCCAGATGCAGGCCAGGCGCCAAGCGCGCTCGGCAATTAACCGGGAAACCATTCCACCTGCATTGATAGCGCAGATTAAACGGGCCGTGGTCACCGGTTAAACTCCATTAACTATGAATCGGCCCGACTTCATTGGTGAATCCCCATTCTCTTTCATCTGGGCCGGATTAACGGCGGACGCCAGGGCGAATAATCGTCCCCGACGAGGGGCATTAAATGCGCGGAAGGATTTCCGGCCCCGGGCATTGACACGGCCGCCCGCTTTGGCCTCCTTTGGGACGTTTCCACATCTCCGCCAACCTCGTTAGAGCCTCATTAAAGGTATTTGCCTGCTGTCCCCTCAACGGTATGGAATATCCATCCCACTTGCCCTCCTCCGTCCCCACGGGCTTATTTGGTCTGAAATATGACGAAAGAATATGAGAGCACCGTTTCTGTCTTGGTAGAAAGTGAGGTGGGTCTAATCTAGGACCGAAGAAGCGATTGTCATATTAATTGCACTCCCAATATATTTGTATATTCCTTGAAATCAGTAATATTAATAGTATTTAGCTAATAACATTGTCTATCATAGACATTTAGTTTTAGCTATATTTGTTTTATACGTCTTATATCAACCTAATCATCAATATTCGTTATGAATAAATTAATATTCGGTGAAGTTGAGAAGATTCCTGTGAAGCCGTAAGACGGTAGCATAAATAAATGGACAAGAGCCGGGAAAGGAGTGCTCAATCGAGATATAATTGGTTGTTGCCTGGTACCTGGGATGCCGCGATTTGACCAACCGTTATAACGGTATCGAGTGTCGCAATTAGTTTGTTGTAGCAGTGGCGGTGGGGTTAGGGGGGTGGTAGGGCCCTTGTCTTATTAATTGCACTCCCTCTGGACGATAATTATCCCCGTGAGGAGGAAGCAATACCGGCCCCACTAATTAGATGATCCACTCCAACCCCGTGGGTACCCAATCTACCATTCTGACCTCGGCTGTAATCCCATAGTCCCTAACTTATCCCCCTACTACTGGATTTCGAGGAAAATTAGAAAGCAATACTTTTCACGAATATAAACAAAAAGAAAATTTCCTTCTGGCATTTAATATTGTTACATTAGGAGCGATAAAAAAATTAGTTGAAAATTGCAAGGCAGGAAAATTCAAAATGATGCGGCGTAAACTTATTGCACCCGGCGGTCAACCGAATTATCATTGCAAAGCATATTTCCATTGATTTAACGAGTGTAACTACTTCGGATATGCAGGTAAAAATTATTCGAGACCGTGATCTTAAACAAGATAATCCTGGTATTGACAAAGGGCAGCGGATTTGGAATAAAACCAAATCCAGTTTACAACCGCGCCCACAATAACTGGCCCACGCGCGTTGCTATACATTTCATCTAATTTATAATCCCTTTTTTTCATACCGCCCATACAAAGTATACCGGTTTTGTTACATAAATAAATTTCCACTTCTTGTCCGTGTGGTTTCCGATAAACACTATTGGCCCTGACAAGATCCGGCCATAATTAAACCTCTAAATTAGCTAACAGAAATAAAATTTAAATTATTTGAACCGGAAGATTGTCAACGAAATATTACATCCCAGGAAGCATTTCAGGTTCTTCATTACGCCTCCAACAACCCTAGCAAAGGTATAGAATTTCAGAGCAAATAGATGGGCCTCCACTACGAGAAATAACGGTTCACTAAAGAAATATGTAGTACTTTTTTGTTTTTAGAGATATTCTTGTACAATTTACTAGGGTTTCATAGATGAATAATGACCTATAGCAATATATCGTATTTGGAAATTATATTTACTCGTTTATTGTCATGTTTGTTCACGTGTTAAATTACTATTATGTAGCTGTGCAGGCGAGAGTGGGGTTATACCCGCTGTAACAACAAGAACTGCTACAGCAATAAACACATAGCGGGACAGAAAGGGAATTGGAATAGTACATTCCACTCTCTGGTCTAAAATTTTACTCCCACTTGACAGGCCCACAGCCGAGGATATTCGTTATATAATTTGTAGTATGAATAAAAGAACTCTCCTGAAATACTCTCGTGATGAACAAACTCCAAATATACCGCGGATAGAATTTTTGTACTGGGGACGGATATGAATTAGCGAAAGGGCTATTTTCGTCGGGACCTCAGGGAGGTACATAAGGGGAAACAGTGGGGAGAGAAGGGGGACACGTCCCCCAAGGGAACATATGAAAAAGAGGCCGGGATTACTCTCTCGTCCCGGGAAGAAGAGGTCCTCTCTCCGGCGGTGTTTGTTAAAGCCCGGCACAGGAGGCGACGCACGGGGCTCCCCATTGTCGAACCGACATCTGAGGTCGCGCTCCCCGGGGATCAGAGCCGGGCCGTGCCGGCCGTCGGGCCCTTCTCCCCAAATGAAGCCCCCAACAAAGCCCGACTAATCAGCGGAAAGACGCCCTCTCCGGGTCAACATACTAGATAATCACTGAAACGGTGTGTATTAAAGATTTTACAGTCGTATTTTACCTAGCAGTGAATGTGGCTTCCGGTTAGAGAGAATAATAAGGGCATTTTTTAACTGGTTTAAAAGATGTAATCATTAAAATTATAGGGACATACACAATTTATGGGAAAGTATAAACATTAATAACATAAATAAATTTAGAAATTAGTGTAAAGTTCCACTAAACAACGTAATATTATAGAATAGTATAATTGTAAAACCGGATAATTAATCAAAAATTACTTATCGATTATTGTTAGACGTAGGGCTAAGTTATAATTTCATTACTAAGCATTACTTTCATTCCATAAGAGTAATTAAATGTCCTACTTCCGCACCTTTATTTTAGTGCGTCTCAAGTCAACAAGAACACTGTCTAGTTCAACAAGACAGTGGGGTCGATGTTAAATGGAAAACAATGTAATAAACCACCGGCGTCTTTCTTATTTCCGAGGCACATACAACTCATCGATCAAAGGCAGTGCTCTTACACCTGGGAATTGAATTGATTAGCATTAATTGTTGCGGATCGTGATGTAACGAGGCAGAACCGGCAGTGGAGCTATGATTGTTCCGTCGACGGAATTTGCAAATCGTCGAGCGGTTTATAAGCTCGCGGCCGCCTCCACCAAAACCGATATTTGATCGGGTGGAATTTATACCCCGTTATCTGCCGGATTCGTTCTCAAATCCGAATATAAAATGGGGCCCACCCACACATCCCCCCTGGGGAGAATCGCAAATTGTCCCGGGATCCGACATTAGAGTGCTCTTCATATTGCACGGACCGCATTCTATTTTTCTAAACGGAAAAACATAATATTTTACGATTGTAGATTAGTTTAAAAAAAGGAGTTGTTTGCCGGGTACTGTTTGAAAATTATATTAAAAATCCTCGCATTTTTAGCTGTATTTATTTTAAAGTAAGCCTTGGATTGAATACGACGATGCAAAAGTATAATTAAATTTTATAGCATTTAGCATATAACAATTTTATCTCCCGCCAGAATCTCAGTTTTAGTTGAAAACCTTGTACATAAATATAAGTCAGCTCAAAAATAGATTCGATGTATATCCTGAAAGGGTATATTTACCCGGCGTGAACTACTTGCACTAATTTATCTCTAGTTTTTATGGCAGACTCAGTGTAAGTGTTTCACAGCGTACTCCACCCCTTTTCAAGTGGGGATTTATCGTTTTTACCCAGTTTATTATCCAGTTTAATAACGCGAGACTTCGTTAAATAGAGGGGGAGGGGCTCATTTACAAGTAGTTACTTATTAACGCCGGCCCGTTTTAGCCCTTCTTTATGGGCACAATATGCCAGTTTTACGAGCCGGCTTTCCTTATCAGGTTCAGGTAGCAACCTCCTCCCATCCTCACCCCCAATCCCCACACAAGGCGCGGACACCGTTCAAGTACCTCAAGACGGTTTAATCCGTGACATCATAGACCTATACGGGCTGGTCCTAAGCGAGGATCCTTTACGAGTGTTTGTCTAATGCCCCGAGGCACTAACTCAGAGCGGTAGATGTTTGCGCTTGGACGATATAGAGTAACTCTTGCTCGCCCCGAGAAAACATTCAAGATAAAAATTGAAAATTATTTCAAATGATTTTACACATTGTAAATAAATTTCGAACACAAGGAAATTCACACTTCAGCTACTAAAGTGAATGTTTCAATTAATTTTGTAATTAATGTACAAAATGTAACAAAAAATTAGTTCCCTTTCCTAATCAATTTTATTGACGAAATTCATTGCCATAATCGTCATTGTTCCTATTTTCAGAAATGAATCCAGAACAGTCGGAGCCTTACCGACAGATTAAATGCTTTCCTCCACCCGGGAGTCCACTTATCTTTATATGGGCGCGCGAAGTTTAATTATAATGAAACCCCGGAGCAATGAGCGTGGGCAGAGATAAGCCTAAGGCAGTCAGTATTTGGGACAAAAGGCCATCTACTGTTGGGCCCGGCTTATGGTGGGAGGACTGGACCGGCGGGTACGGCGCCCGCTAACCAAATTACACACTGTCGATTGCGGTATCTCTTTTCGACTGTGCCGCTCCTAAACAGCGCTAACGAGCCGAATGGATTCGCGCGATTCGAAAGAGAAATGTATTCCTCCCGGTTTTAAAATTATATACGCCCGTTACCGCAGACGGGTTGTTATTGACAACGGAAACAGATAACGAGCCGTTGGTAGTTTGCCGCGCCTTTTCCACCCACAAAATGTATTTACATAAAATGTAAACGTGCGTGGGCAGCACTCGATGAATCCATCATGTTCACGGATGGAAAAAAAATTAGGTTGTCAGAGCCGTTCTCCTTCTACTGTAACCCAATAAAGGCCGATTGGATCGGCGGTATGCTCCGTCCACCATTCCTCTCTGTATTTCACTCAATACATATCTTAGGCTGATATGTAAAATATCTCTGCAAAAGGCGTTTCTCAGTCCCTCGTCCCATTATATAATCACGAGAAATTATACAGTGAAGAAAATAAGAAAAGTAGGCGGGGATAGTAGACCCGTATATAAGATTGTATCCCCGATAGAAACCCAATTATTCTTCACACAAATACAAATTTCATAACTGTATGGGTTATGGGCATTATTCGATGGATTTATCGTTTTATTAAATGGAAAAAGGTTGTGTAGCTTCCTGTAAAGCGAATAACTGGACTACACATATTAGAGGAAATCGGCTATGAAATTTTCTTCTCTGTTTTATTTATTATTTATTCTCTCGTCGAAATTTTTGTCATTATTTAAATAAAGAAATATGCTCAGAATATAAACAAATCTTCAGAACGGCAATCGCATATAAAACGGACGCGTAAAGGACTGCATCCGAAGACGGAAACTGGGTCTCGCTCTAGTGTCTTCCTTTCTCTATTCAATCCAAAGATGGGACATGGCGAAAGACCGGTACCGGGTGAAAGCCAGGCTCAATGCGCTTCCCAGAAATCGTCGCGCACGTCTGGGAAAGTTGACGATGTTTGAAATTGAGTTTGTTTCTCAGCCCCGGCGTAGCTCTGAGGCCGAATTTTTTTGGCATTTTACAATCCCTCGTATTGTAATGAGACATACTCATTCCTGAAATCTACTTGTTTCACGCAGTGCCTCCATAAAATTAATGTAACACAGACCAAATATCATTTAAATCTGATACAACTGTAACAATACAACAGGTGATAGGTATAGTTCTGAAAGACTTCCTCAGAAGCCACCTGTATTTTGATCTAATTCCAGAGCACCATTAAGATTTCTGACGGTCCAGAAAATTTTCCTTTCCTAAAAACCAAATTACAACTGGTTGAGGGGTTTAACGGAAAACGGTTTTCAACTTGGGAACGCACGGGAGTTTGGACCCGGCTAACTCGCGCCAACTATGCGGCCTCCGAGCGAACAGCAAACGACGCAATCCCAGTTTAATGACACGCGCGGACCGGGAGAATGAAACGAGCGTGGTAGGTCGTCGGGAGGGCTGGGGGGGGGGTCGGGTAGGAGCAGGGCTTACGGGGTACCTAATGAGATCATTATACAGCGATGAGAAGAGGTAGCGAGAGGGGGGTGGTGAAGGGGGCTATAGTTACAAGTAAATGCCAACTTCACTCCTGATTTGGGAGCCGCTCGACTCATCGCCGATAACAGTTATCACACAGGCCAACTGGCGGAAAATTATCACTGTCCTGCGGATTACAAAATAATTAGGGATTCTCACCGATACGGGCCCTCTTCATATGAAATTAGCAGAACTTACTCATATAAAAATATCCTCTCGCCGGTTTTTACAAGTACCCATGATTGAGGATGCGCAACAAGCGTCCCACTCTGACCACTACTGAAGATGGTGAGCGGCCGAAACCAGTCTAGTAAAGGACCAAACCAGACATTATTCAAACCCAAAACAGGCATTCCAAAATAGTGTATTCTGTTTACTCGGGGGTGACTCGCAACGGGATCAGCGATAGGCCCGAAAAACTTGAAAAGGATTTAGGATTTGGGCGCCAGCCTATGCGGCAATATTCATTATCTTCCCACGCGGCGACTTCCAGCCAATTCGTCGGCCACCTTTTAAGGATTCGGAACCGTCCCGAAAGATGCAAAACGGCGGCCGCCCGAGGCGTCTGCTTTCTAAAGTTCTTCGGATAACTGATTCTATCCGACGAAATTGAGGTCACGCGTCTGGGTACGAAACTAATAACTTATGGAAATGATTAACAGACTCCGTCAAGTGAGCTGAGAATTGTAAAAGTTTAATTTTAGATAATATTATACAAGATACAGTTAAGTCAACGCGACGATTTGATGGCTGTAGCAGCTTAAACCAAACATTATTAATTATGGTTATGGGAAAGTTTCTTTAAATAAGATTGAATACAAATAACGTTTACACCCAATGGAAAAGGTTTAAATGCAATTCACACAATCGCCGCAAAAGCATCGCTAATATCAAAGCTGATTATGCGTGCGATTCATTACGCATTTACTTTGGGTCGTTTCAACAAAGACCTCCGGTCGGTATATTTAATCTCCGTAATGAATGGGCCACATTATCAGTCTAACGATGGAATCAGTGAAATGCGATTGTGCAATTGTTAACATAATAATAGCATGGGGTAATTTTTCGTTCGGCATCAGTAAACAGATTCCCAAAGAGGTTATATGCATTGTTTGTTGAATTTCATCTACCATTGAGCAGAATTTGAGATTACGGATGAAATATCGCATAATGATACTTTATTTAAAAAACTGAAACCTACACATTACATCAATATCATGCCGTCAATGACGAAATAATTATAACCGAGTCTTCCATTTGAAAGTGTAACATAATACCGACGTTTTCATAATCATTTCAGCAAGTATTAATGTGAAAGATCGATTCCCCGTGCGTTGCAATAAAATATTTCAGTTGCTAAAAGAGCAATCTTGTTTGTTAGACTGGCAAAACAATAATCGTTTCTTCGCTTTCATTAAAAATTTCGCAAATATATTAATGTCTCTTATATCGCTGAGACAGTTATAGTTTCATAACTTTGTGTTTTAAATGCCAGATTAAGGGATAAAATTAAGTTGAAGACGTAGGTAATATAAATCATTTTCATTGTTATCAACGGGCATTCCCTGTCCCGGGACATTAAAGCCCATTAAGCCGGGCTAAATCGCCTTCTCCGGAGCCACTATCTCTCCCGGCCGCAACTTTCATTATTAAACGCGTTCTTTGGACACCGCGCGTAAATCGTGGAGCGGTCGGTTTTCCTTCCCTATATTACTTCTATGCGGTCTTCCCGTATTATCTCGATTTAACCTGAATCACTGTTCAATCCGCGTTAATTACCTGTCCATCCGGAATTGTCTGCCTCATTATTTATCTTCCGAATTGAACGCACGCTCTAACTATTCCATTAGTTTCTATTAGTTGTCTCTATAAACTATAATATTACGTTTATTTTAATGCAGAGCTTAGCGAGCAGAGGCAGAATCATGAAATATATTCATTTCATTGAATAATTATTTGGTACCTAATTTGTTCCAGAATTTGACTATTATTATATACCTGCATATTTTCCAGTAGGAAACAAAGCATTAAAGTATCTACGTTTCATACGCAGTATCAAAAGACAATGTTATTATAAATGATTCATGAATAAAGGGCGTGCAGGGGGTGTAATTTCATATATGGTTTTTGTTTTGATTTTTTGTTTCATTATAAACTGTGTTGTAAATTAAGAAATATTGTATTTTATTAGCTGTGTGTATAGTAGACGTTAAAGAAGAACATCTTTCTCAGCCTATATTCTTATGTATTGAAAAAACGGACACAGACGTTGTATTTTATTGTATTACAGAGGAATAATAAGGCAATGTAGGAGCCCGCGAATGCAATCCCGAATATGCCAACCACACCCTTCGTGCTACTGAGGATTAAACCCCATCTTTTTCCTCTCGCGTAAATAAATAATCAACCCCCCACTCGCCCGATTACTCTCCTGATACTATAAAAAATACGGCGTATTAAAACTATATTTCACTCAGTCAGACATAAATATTTATCGCGGGAGTCGAATACCGCCTGTTGTACCCGTAATTTAAAGCCAACAAAATTGTGGGTCAGTTTTCACGAATGAATTAACAATTAATTGGAACTATTTTGATTTCGATATTTAGGGTACCTATGCTAATTGGTCGAATCTCCTCTCCTTGAAATAATTATTCCTGCTCGTTAAATCCAAAAATGGGAAATTATGCGAGAACTCTCGCATACTGTACTATTCCGATAATCCAAGATTTCGGTCAACACATATTGACAATAAACCTTGTTTAAGCAGGCTGTATTAACATAGCCGAGTGTAGTAAACTGAGAATTGCAGTGGGTCGAACCGGTCGGAACTCCCCAGGTGGAAACTAGGCCAGGGAACAATCGACAAGTTTTACCAAAGCTCCGACAAATGGCTGTGAACGGCCCGAGTTCGAGGGACATTCTCAGAAGGAACTTGATAATCGAGTACGGTCGCTAAGTGGTAAAGGATTAACACCGCGATCAGTGCCATTGTTCGGACCGCCTCTTGCGTCGACGTTAATTCCCCTCGAACAATGTTTTCCTTTTAACTGGGCCCGGCAAGTAAATTCCTCGAGGCGCGAAAACACTTACCGATGGCGGATAGAGCCCAATTAACACTTTTTGTTACGTCAACGGTGATTATCACAAGAAATTCTTTTCGCTCTTCCAGATTTCGGTTGTATTTATTGGGCCAAACACAACATATTATGAGTCAGCTAAACTGTTGTTGACTAATCAGCGATTCGACCCCATCGATACGTGTTAATCCAGGGCTTTGACACCCGATTATGTGATTCACACCGATTTATAAAGAAGTTCCGTTTGTGATAATTCATAATATTTCACGCTCGAGAGAGGTTTCTGTTTCGTCAAGAATGTTGTCCACTTTTTCCTTTCCGCTGACCATCCAAACAGCACACGCCGGATAGCCTGAATGAATTCGCCCGCTTTTTTTCAAAGAATCCCACGCAAGGGTCTCTTGGCACGGAGAAAATCTAAACGGAAAATAATATTCGACCCAACGGTTATTTCCTTAAACTGTGACTTCCTCAGAATAATAACTGTTGAAACTCTGCAGTTTCAGAGTTTTAAATGTTTTCTTTAACCATATCAGTGTTAAACGTTTTTCTGAGATGAAACCAAAGGTTTTAATTAGATGTCAGCTTAATAGGAAGTTGAACTGAGCAAGAGAGTAGAGTACTAATTAAAAATAAATAAATGAAAAATTACAATGTCAACTGAAGGATGGTTACTAAAGGTACCGGAAAAAGAAGTGTAACAATCTTTATTCTTATTTTTTTAGCCTATCATAAACGACAAAGGCTATATTCACACTACAAACATTGTGAAGTAAATTATAAGGATAATGTTTAAATGAGTGTTTACAATCTGGAGAAAATTATAAATTAATTAAAATATTAAATTAATTAAAACTGCCGAAGAGGAAATAATGACCGAAAAAAATTATATTGCACATTTCGTATATATTTCGTATATGGAACAAGATCGAACAACAATACATGCTTCGATTATTTTTTTCACTCTTTTATACTGAGGAAATATGGTCAGTGAACGCGGTGTGGCCATAAAAAAAGAAACCAAATTTGCCTTATCCGAGCGGACTCTTGAGCCGCTAATTGAGTCCCTGGCGATTCAGTTCTTCCCCGGTAATGGCCCCACTACATCCCGGGGCCCCCTCGCCCTGTAATTACCCATGGTATATTCGACCTATCGTTATCTGGGGTCAACTAAACGATTGTGTGTAAGTGAGGGGGAGGCCGCCCCCGCCGCACCATTAGAGCCCTAATGAAGCGTCACGCCCAACCTTACTCTTGCCCTCTGCCAACCTCTTTGGATTCGTTCTTTATTCGTTTGGACACTGCACGTTCCCGCACGAGGACGTAATGTCACTTAAGGAAGACAACTTTGCACCAGGAAAGTTCCCACTTTAATATATTACATTTTTAATTATTATAAAAACAATAAGAACTTCTATGAAATATAACTTGTTCTATTTATAACCATTCGAAACGTAGATCAAAATTTCCAAAAGATTCCCATGATTGGGTGCCACCAACCAATTACATTTTCTGTTTACTCTCATACCAGATCGGTTTACACTTGTTCCCATTCGGACATTTGTTTATACAACTTTATGTGGGTATTGGGCGTAATAGGTTAAACAGTAGATATCCAATGATATCGTAAATAATGTATGGAAAATAATAGCAATGACTGAAGGGAACAACATTTTTGAAATCTTTTGATGGTACCTGCATTATGAATGAAAGGCATTTTTTGGGGGTAGTAAAACAGGCGTATCCCGTATCGCTAGCAGAGCATGGGCGGACCCCTATCCCCCCGTCGCTCGCGATATACGGTATAAGCTTTGGGTTGAATTATACGAAACGGGGCAAAAGGGGCGTAGCGGGCGGATGAAGGCCTGCGAGAGATTTATTCAATGTAGCCGTGATAAAGGGCCGCCGGGAGGAGAGAGAGAGAGATAGTGAGAGCGAGAGGGTAAGAATGAGAAATGCAGAAGGAAGACAAAGAGGGGGAGTACACTTAAAAATTAATGGCCGTCGTTAGGCAATTGTTTTCGAAATGTTGGAGCCCCCTCCTAGACTGGTGAAATTTGTCCGCTTCCTCCCCCTCGGAGTCGCGTGGGCCGACGGTAACGTTGGGGGATAGCGCCGCCGTTAAAATAGGACGGCGAGACTAAAAAGCCCGGGATAAGATAAATTCAGAAATTACTCGGGTGTAACCCACTTCCTCGTCTCGGAAAATAATTTACTCGATTTACTGCCTGGCGCATAAATATGAGTCGGTTGGCGGCTTGCGTCATCGCCCCTGTATATCACGAAGCCGAGATCCCGAAGCGTCGTTAATTTGTGGCCCTTGGTTACGAACACTATACAGCTAGCGTATACACGAAACCTGTCCATGCAGCACATCCTACATTCCTGGCTAACTAAATTCGGGGCAATCATAAATTATTTATTTAGGGAGAGTAGAGATGTAGGGATCGTTCTAGAGTGGAAAGAGTCATTTCTTTATCGATTATATTAGTCGTGTCTCAATATTCCAGCATTGACAGATATACTAACCCAGTTACCATCAACCCAATTGTAAGTAAATTACGCGGCAAAACCTAATGACATCAAAAGTTGGTTTTAACAGATAATAAACTATACTACTGTTCTCTCACTACTGACCTAAATGAATCCTTTCCGGCCTCGGCTCCCGTCGAAAGTACACAAGAAAAAGTTTCCACTCACGATAAATACGCTGAAACCACTTTCGGAGAGACTTTCGGTATTATAATCCGTAGAGGGAGTTTAATAATGTTGGGAAAGGTCTCTGATCAAAATTAACCTTCTGCCATTCTTCCTTTGCTAGATTTTAATGTGATGTATTACTGTTTTCCATTATTGGTTACGGAATAATCATTAGCTGTATGAAATCTTATGCAGTTCGTCAATCATAAACGGATGACGATCGTTTTGGTAGCTGATGAACCTTATTTTTATTCTGGTATCATCATCATTGCCTTATCGATTGGTGTGTGGTGCGTGTGTGTGCGTGTGTGTTGCACCAGTATATCCGTAATTACGGAGGTGGAATAGTAAACTTTAAGTGGCAAGAGAGGCGTTTTGCATAATCCCCGACTGGGTCTCATGAGACAGAGAGGGAGGGAGAGAGGAGAGGAGAGAGGTGGCGGAGGGACGCGATCCCCGGGCCGTAATAACACAGGAACTGCAGTTGTAAGTCAGCCGAAGAGTAAGGCGAGGTAAATATGTAAATTCGAAGACGGCCAATTTCATTTATCCCGGTCGTTTTCGGTGGGGTCGACGACTAACGCGTTACACATTAGCTCACCTACTTGAGGTAGAGAGAGATTCTATAATATTTATCGAAGACGTAGGGTCGTTTACGGAGCGTAAAATAGGGACGGCCGCGATAAATAAGCTCGGCGACCTTATAACTAATCTCCTGATTAAACCTCGCTCTCGGCAGGAGATAGTGGGGGCCACTGTACAAACGGATGACGGACCGATATCCGGAACAAATATTGTTGACAGATGAATCCGAAAGCGATAGAATTGTATAAATTCGGCAGTCCTCATTAGCTCGTTATCTCCGGGGGCAAATAACAATTAACATAATACAGAATGTGTTGCGTATCGACCGGTCAGTGGTGTCAGTCCTATCTAATCTCAAATTATATAGCAGGAAGTGTGGCCCCATGCCTGATCATAACTTTAATTTTCAACGGTAGTGAAGATACAAATTATATTTAAAAATAATAAATATAATATTGTGATTAAAAAATCTAGAGATTTCTCCGGAACTCTTTTACTCGTGAAAATAAGAATACTTTAATAGACTTTAATTAATATTTAAAAGGCGACACCAATTTATCAATTTATTTCCTCTTTTAGAAAATGAGAAACGGGAATTTCATCTCAGCTTTCTTTTCTGCGGACAAGACAGCCGCAAGACTTTTTTTAGTGTTATTCGAATTCTCTTTCGACTAAAAGAGCCACGTAAATGCCAACAGGTCGGACGCGCATTAGCTTGTCTGAGTGACAGTGTCAGAAACAAAATAAAACGTAAGTAAAAAGCCCGTGACTTACGACGCAAGCCCTATTTCCTGAAGGAACGCGCTTTTAGCACTTGTCCTAAAGAGAAAACAAAAGTGAGTTCCTGGTATTAATCGGTGTAATTAAAAGTTATCAGACCTCGGCCAAATGTATACAGGCACCAGTTATGAAAGAGATGTCCGTTAACTTAGGTTATTAATGTTTAGAAAAGAGGAACACTCTGTATCGGACGCACAGACGATAATCAACTTAATTAAAGTGAAACTCTACCTCTCAGGTCTCCTCTTTCCTAGTAAGAAAATAAACTCAAAAATCAAACCTCAGCGATTTGTGCGCAGCAGATGAAGATCGATACCAACACATAATTCATGAGTCTTAATTTTCGGTTCAAGAATACAATTGGACCATTGGTGACCACAAGCAGACCGAAAATAGTTAACTATATGAATTAGGAGTAAAGTTTGATTCAAAAATCAACACTAGATCAAAAATGGACACCGGAGGTGAATAGGGCAATAATACAAGTACATTTCACTATCGTGATGTGTATCAACACTACGATATGAATAACTAAAGAAGGAAGTCTCTGAAAAAATTAAAAGCTGACGCAATACAGCAATTTTCCGTTGAGCGGGAACACGGTTCTATGCCTCTGCTGTCCCAGAGGAAATATTCCCCTGCCGGCCCACCTGGCCTCGAAAAATAATTCGGCTTTAATAAACCAACGGATCCTCGACATTATTAACTCGGACCCCGAAAAAACGTACCCGAAAATGTACTAAGAGCGTAATTGAAATGAAAAGAAAATGCCGACCTCTGAGGAGACTGGAAACAACGGAACTTATTTCACGCATTTGATGTCTATGATGCGATCCAAAGTAAAATAAATGGAGGATAATTCCATTATCGTAAAAAATAATTTCATTTTCCCTGTACTAGAGTTATTTCTATAAAATTAATTAAATGAATTTCACTATACAATTGTTTACTTTTATTAACTAATACTTAAAAATAAATACTTATATATTTTCAGGGTTAATAATAAAAAGTTGAATAAATCACAAAAAATACAACACATAAGAAAAAAATTCTTCGTTAGAAAAAGAGAGAGGTTTGTGTTGGTTTAAACAGTTTTTAAAATTTAACATCCTTACACTTTATTAGGATATTATAAATGGAAAATGAAAGTCTTCAATATTTTATTACGTTAATTATTCAGTTTTATTTATTGTACAGTTATTTATTAATTATTGCCGTAATCATTTTTCTTCTATCTATTCTTGGTGCTTGCGGTAGGTCAATAAACAAAATGAGTAGATTCTACAAGAACGATAAGGAAACAGGAGAGGGTAATTTTCAACAATTACTGTCCGAATGCGCTAGACCAGACAGGGAACAGGGGAACTAATGGCCTTTCCTTAATAAATATTTCATTTCTCCAACAAGATGAGTTTTTCCATTCCGGAAATAACGAGCTTTTTGTGGAATTAAAATTATCACATTAACGTCCCGCAGGGCCGAAAGGGGGCGAAAGCGAGGGCTGGCCGAAATGTATATGTCGCACAATTTTAGCACGAACAAATAATTAGCCCGTGCCCAGTTAAAATCAATCCAATTACGCCCTTAGGAAATGTCACGCCGACCCATCGCATCGCTGATATTACTCAAAAATTATTTTATATACGAAGTGTGAAAATACCTAATAATTACAAATTTTTTTCCAATTAATATAATTGTGGTACGCCAGCCTTTTTATTTTTTAATATTTTTGCACTTATACCGGAACTATGATTTCTAACGATTATCATTCCAATAATAAGTATTATTGCTCTACAAATAGTATATTATCATTGTTGAGCACTTCAGTTATTATTCAGAGTAGCAGAGTAAGAGAATTTAATTTTTGTACAATAAAAAATGTATCCTTATTAAATTGCATCTTTAACATGAATACGGCAATCGAACCACCTAATCGTTCCTGAATTTTCTGGATTCTGTGTATTAAGATAGATACTTCTGTCAATCGGTCTTATTGGATTACTTTGGGATTGGAGGCAAACACGAAGCCCGATGATTTCAAAACCAACAATATTATTACGGTGCATTTAACTGAGGCTTAACCGAAAACCGATCTTTATTCAGACGTAGGCCCGTATATTCGGGCAAGTAATATATCGCCAAATACGTTTAGGCGTAGGACCGAAGCCGCTTAGACGGATTGGCAGGGGAAGCACGGGCACATGCCCGTGTGAACACGAATTTCGTTAAAGGGCGCCTTGGGGGCGGCCTTCCGCCCTCGTTATTTAGTTATAATCCCCCGGCCTACCTCAGCCGGATCTGGCCAGCTCTGTCCACTAATTAAAATCACATGGGGGGATATCGCCAATAATCTTTCTGCGATGTTTAATTACCAGACCGCGAGATTGGCCGTCCAAATGATTTAATACACCCATTGGCAATAGGCATGGTGTCAGTAGCAATATTTCATTAATAATTTAATATGAAAATCATAGATTAATTTAATTTAAATATTCGTTTGAGAGTTCGGGGAGGATTTGCCAAATCAACACATACTAGTACCCGCACGCCATCGGCTTTTCGCGATCTCATGATCAATATCTATCCTCGGGTTCTTTGTCCCATTATAACTATGGTACATGTGGGTTAAATGATAAATATCTTGTATTTTGGGTACATGCAAATACATATGGCAACACGTCTCTATTAATAAACAAGGATATAAAAAGAGTAAGTACGCGTAGTGTATATCGAGTACGTTTCGTGGAGTAAAACATATATTACATTATATTATATATAATATACTATGATAATTACGAATGGACATAAACAACCAATGCTATTGGATTATGACATTAAATTTCAGTAAATCAGTAAATACGTTAATCATAATGATATAATAATATATTTCTTAACTTAGGATAACACTTTTTTATTGTCAAGTGCATACCGGTTATATTGCCAACACTATTTTATTTATAAATATTCGTTTTAAAAATATCAAGGGAAAATAAACAGTAATAGAACTACAAATCAAGTTTTTAAATTCCATTTGTAACGTGGCTATAATGAACCACTATGTACCCCATAATTTTTATAAAAGCTGTGGGAAGGAGAGCTGTCGCGTGAAGCCGCCGTTTCACCTAGTTTCATAACGGCCAGAAAGTTTTAAAGGACCGGCCACAACCACTTGAAAATAAATTTCAAACCACCCGAATAATACTATGCAATTATTCTCCATTACAATAGTTGAGATGTAATTTCGTCCCTTACTAATTTTTCGAGCTGGCATGTCGCCAATGAGGTTGGATATATTGCTGATATTTCTCGACAACTCATCCAGGTTATTACCTTATCAAGTGGGCATCGGTGTCTTATTTCACGCCCGATTAAAACTAATTCAGTATTATCTAATGCCTTTGTGCACTCATAATGATTACGGACGTTTTGTTAGGTTTCACGGCTACAAAGGAATATGCACAAACAAGTGTTAGTCCCTTGACACAAATTAGTAAATAAGGCCGCTTTCAAAGACAATGAAATGCCGACCATTAACCCGTCCAATTATCACATTCAACGAATTGGGCGAAAAATTACACGTTTTTGGGACATTCGTCACGCAGTGCCCCGCGGAGTGGTCGGTTTGTAAAGGAAGCCATATTTTTTCGAGGGAATATTTTCGAGGAAATACCGTTTCAGAGTTCGAAACAAAACGCGATTCTGTAACTAATTATTAAGAAAGGGGAATGAGGGATTTTCAGCACGCGAGAGCAATTAATAGGCCATGAAATTTCATTTTTACAAGTCCTTCCGATACCCGAATAAAATGTTTAAAGCGGTTTATTAACACGTAACTCGAAGATAGGATCAGTTGGGAGGCGGAGGGCAGAGAAAAAATAACGCACGTCAAAATGAAAAGTGCGAAATGTAATTATTCTTATCGTAAGTTTCCGCACGGGTTCCCATTTTCTTATATCCATATTACGTAAATAGACTAATCCGGGTATTACGGTGATAAGATCTATACAATAAGCAGTTTTACTCGGTATGGACTAGCTAATCTGCCTTTATCAACTAAACCGGCCGCGTTCAGGACGTCTCCGCTCGAACGAAATTAACCCGTGAAATCTGTTTAAATTTGGAATTTCAAACTTAGGGCGGTGGGAAAATAAATAGGGGGAAATCGAACCTAGAGAAAGGGAAGTTTTGTTTGAGTTTGATACTCAAACGAAGATTCGCCGATACGTTAAAAGGTGGCAGATGAAAATTTGATACATTTTAGTGGTTAATTTCAAGAACCAGTTGCCATGAAATATCTAGAGTAAAATATTAATCAATGGAAACGAGTGAGTGAACAAAATGGATTATTTTGTATTTGTAATTGGAAGAAAATTCTGTCCACTGACTATGATGGATCTGTATCTATGACGAGTTTGGAATTTCCCTTCGATTAGTCCGTATCCCAAACCCACTCAATAAGCAGGCAGAATGACTGATAGCAGCGGGCTTATAACTGCACTTCAGACAGAAGTTAGTTATCAGACATTGGACTCAGAACCAGTTTTGTGGTAGAACAAGGTAATACTTAATTTTTTCTAGTACTACAGGTACCTTGTGAAATAAGGTTTTGACCTGATATGAAGTAAATATGTACACTCCAATATAACAGAACATTTGTAATTTGTTACTTTAACTAATATATTAAAACGGTTATTGATTGTAACCATCTAAAATCATTTAAAAATATTCACTAAGCAAAGAAAGCCGCAATACATTTGTCAAGTGCAATTCGTGTACGGGTTTAATGTCCGACACTGTATTTCCGCACACGACCCATTGAGATCATCATGCGCATAGTGGTCAGAATAACTAACCTATCCTAAATCACATCATAAATCACTGAAACTGCGGTAGACCTTAAACCTTAGCGGCATTTAGTTCGGTCAGATATCGAGTGGAAACTAAATTGGGTTTGATTTAGCAAATGAACCTTAGAGAGATATATTGAATTTGACTTTATATACGCAGATAAACCAATTTGTAAGGTAATCAATTATTGTGTCTCTGTGAGAATTCCAATTCAAATTAATTTAAAAAAATGAAAACCTATTTAGCTATTAAAGTGGTACGATGGCAATTCAATTGGTATAATTTTATTTCTGTTATATTAAATTTAATAATGAATTCGTTGCTGTATCTTATTGGTCGGCAGGTCACTTTTTCTCATCGGTTCAAACTCCACCCCCTCCACGATGAGGAGTCGACTATATTTATTCATCCATGTTAAACCCTAGGAAATAACAAATAATTATACGTAAGCTGTCATACAACCGTTGAATTGTAATATTTAACACGAATGATAACCAAAATAATTATAATTTAGAGAGAGAGGTCGGCAGAAATTATCCGTCTCATTTAGTTATCGTTTCCCTACCGAAGTGATATTTCGGGACCGATAAAGGCCGAAATAATGGCCGTGGCTCTGAGCGACTATTATAATAAATAGGGCGGCCCATTATTAATTGGCCCGACAAGGGTTGTTCAACACGCTATCGCCCATAAAAAGAGAGTGCAAACGGGTCCGGCGGCGGAAAAACTTTCCATCAATTCAGCCGCGCCTTTGTTTTCCGGACAACGTCCCTTTGTCGCTACTGGTCCCCTCCCCCTCCAACAACAACGGACATGTCCCTTTGATCCCGTGTTAAAGAAATCGGTTGGAAGCCCCCCAAATCTCCAGAGTTCATTCCCCATCCCCGCCCGCCTCCGCCGCGCTTCGGAGTCGGCCCATTGTTTCTGATCCCGAGATACACGAAATTTCGGATTCCCTTCGTCGCACCCCCTTCGCTGGGAAACATCCCGGACGGGAAGACAAACGGGTAAAACGGGTGGGAGAATCTCTGCCGTTTTGTGTATATGGCCTGGAAGGGCATAGTTTCCAATACATTTCCCGGATACTATGCCCAACCGATGGAGAAAAATACTGCACGATTTAATAGTGCCGACAGGAGGTCCACGATATAGTTCTTCGGTCACTTAATACCGGCCCTAAATGTTTGTTGTTTTCAAGAATATAGTCTTAATATAGCTACTAGCGAACGATCTGGTATGAACTGTAGATGGAAGGACACCAATTTTGGAGTAACTTGGCCCAACACACTATTCGAGCGAATCCAGGAATAAAAATAGGCGCACCTGTCCCAAAATCATCTCCCCTAGATGGGGCCTACCAGTATCAGTGGGAGAAGAAACATAATCCGCAGAAAAGAATTTTAAATACAATAGTACTATGATTCTCCAAATTTTGTATTTATTCTGCAGTTATGCAGCACCTACCCATGTACTTAAATTATATACATGAATGCAATTTATAAGCATATAAACATGACAATGGACGAATTAAAGTCGAACAATAAGTGAGTGTAGTGTATCGTACTGACAAAGAAGAACAAGTGACGGGAACAATCTCTCAACTGTGAACGGTGGAATATATTAATCTTAACACGTCATCGGAAGCCAGGTATGGCGGGCGATGAAATCATCCGTCGAACTTGAATCGGATAACGCACAAATTAAGCGGTCGGCCGTCTGTTCCGATGGGACTCAGATGTGGGGTTTGATCACGGCCCTGGCCAGACGACCGCACACACCGCCCGGTCGCTTTATGAACAACCGGAAATCGGAGCTAGGTAACCGGAAACTCGGGGGACTGCATGGATGATCCGTTCGATTTGTTGTGAGGTCAAGTGAGCCGGAAGAAAAGAACGGTCTAGAATGGGATGGGAAAGGGGGGGGAGATTGAGAGTTCGGAAATAACTAGAAACTCCGCCGCCTCTGCTGAACGGACTTTAAAGAGAAATACGATCCAAGAAAAGGGGAAGAAAGCTACTGAAACTACTGCAGAATATTGATGTGCCAGAAGGTGGTAAGAACCCGTAACAGTTACGTGGTCAATATCTCGATGACCAAACAAAAAGAGACACATTTATTACTCTACAATGCGCACATTATACATCTGCTTAATGTTAAATTTTGATATGAAATAATATTGAACATTCGGAGTAGCAGGGCGGCTCGGAGTTAGCATAATTATCTTAGAGAAAGACCCTGCCGCGAGGAAATAGGCCCGTTCGGTAACAGTCAAAAGCATAAATGTTTCATCGTAAATTTCGGCTCTCGACTATTCGATATCGGACCCGGGAGGCGGGAGGCGGAAGATGAAAGGGAATAGAGAATGAAGGTTTCGCCGGTACCGGTTGGCGATTGTCCATTATTGTTAATGAACGGTGTTACAGTGTTCACTGTTCACCGTTCGCCCTGAAAGAGAGCTTATGTCCCCTGCAATTGGGACGACCCGCCCTCCCAGGCCGGCGCCAACAACGGACGGAGAGAATCCGTAAGTAGGATTTAACAGAAAGGAGGCGAGACTCAGAGGCCTAGTTTAAATTTACATTTCTCTCAAACAACAGTAGTAAGAACGAGAATCCTTTCATATTCCATTTCAGTGTACTTATTTATAGAGTACTATTTGCAGAAGGTATAGAGAACGGTGTCCGGGAATTCCGCTGAAAGTTTTAAGCTAGTTGTGTAAATGCGATAATAAGATAATGCTATATCTTACAATGTTCTAAATAGTCCTAGCGCCAGTTTATTGATACAGTAAGACTTACAATAATGTATTAAAAAGTGCGAAGTCTAATGAACTGTACCTCTTGATAATTATTTTGGTAATAAACATTGAACTTTTTATAGATCTAGAAAAAAAGCATTTTTGAAAGTTCTTAATAACGAAACGCTAAGATGGGTAAGTTGGGCTATAAGAAAATAATAGTAATTTAACGATAATATTTCTAATGGCTAATTATCAAAATATCAGCAACATAATTCGCATCTAGCATAATTCCCTTCCCCTATCATGATGTCCCATTAATATAAAGCTTAACTCAGGTAGGAAACCGGACTTCCAATACTGGTAGGGCCCACAGTTGGGCCAAGATGGATGACAATTAGCTGCTATTCGGCCTGTAACTTTGAAGGGATAAGGTAAAACTGAAGAGGGGGGATTACTTAAAATTAATAAGAGGATTAGGCAACTCGGTATGACACTCCCAGCGCCCCGCCTACCTACCTCTTAACTTAAATGGGGATTATCTGCACTTCCGGCCTATCATTTAACCCGGACTTCAAATTTTAAGGAGTAGGGCAGTATTATTTACTGAGAAAATAAGAAAATGGTTTTCGCAATATCGGAGTTGAATTTTGAAGATTTTGGTACTCGGGACACAGCTGTCCCAAGTGAATTTGGGACATCCAGAATTTGGGGTTTAGAAATTAGGAAAAATCTTCCATTCTTCATTTCTATAATGTAACAAAGAAAGGGGAAATTTTTTTACTTTTAAAGTGTAATTAAATAACTACAACTTACTAAAGATAATACTACCATTACAACAAGAGCGAAATAGATCGAAATACATAACTAGGGTGACTTCGAAAAAATATAGTGTGGAATAAGATGAACTTATTTTATATGGTACGAAGCCCAGTACACAATTTTACTATTGTACACTAAACCAAGTCGGGACTTGAGGACTGGAGCTCAGTTTTCTCAATACTTTGCCTCTTGGCGACCTGACGGCCCAAAAGACGTCCAGTATTAAAAAAGTTTCCTCCTGTCCCCCGGGGCTACTGGATGTGCAGCCACGCAACTTAACACATGTGCAGTCTGTCACACAGGGATTACTCCTTAATGGGACACCGAGGAAGGAACCGGTTGAAATATGTCTCTAAAAATATACTCCGGACAATTGGAGTGCCAGTGTGAATATACTCGCTTTTTAGTAAGCTCATTAAAGTTTCGTTGTTTCACAAAATGATCGCTTGAGTAATGATCGATTCTGTTATTATAGTTTCGGGCTGAAAGAATGAAAAGAATTCTAATAGTTTTTAGAACATCATATTGGTAGTACAGATTCGCCTTACGTTTTTGTATCTACTCTTGCGAGCAATATAACTGCTACACCGATAAAATCACCAGGGAAACTGATATTTTCAAAAATTCACAGTACGAGATATGCTCACTCTCCGCAGAATTCCTATCCTCAAGTGTGTCGAAAATCAATTCGGTTATAGCCAATTTAGATAAATCAATGGGTCTTTTAAAAGGAGAAAAACAACGATCAAGGCATAATCTTCATATTACTCTTAGTACTCTTTATTCCGCTAATCACGAATCAGCTTCAATCAAGTTCATTAATTTATTATGCATAAAAATTACTGATAAGAATAAATTAATATCAATTACTTTCATTTGATGACTTCCATTTTTATTTTTCCATTTTTATTGATAGTTTCCAAAACTGATTACAAACCCGGAAGAAAAAATTGTGATATAATTTTATTTTTAAAAATGATAACTATATACAGGCAGAATGAAGTTGGTGATATGTTATGGATGGTGCGCTATCTCTATACGCGGCGATGCGAATCTAAAAAAAATAAAGTACAAGGAGGAAATAAATGGGAGTGGTCAGTGGGCTGATGCGAGCGGGGAAGGTGGTCTGTGACTGTCCTTATTGCGGTAACACTGTCGATAAGGCCCCGGTTTTTATTCCGCCCGTGTTTATCCGGCGGCGGCCCAGACTCGCCCTGCCAACTTTTTCCCGTTCATTCGAGGCCGGCCGTAAAATCCCGAAGGGAGCGACGGCGGCTGCGACGTCCAGGGCGACATGTTGGAGGACAAAGGAGAGGGAAGAAGGGAATCCCACATCAGTAAATCTAATTCTCATAGGTTGTTTTATGCAGTCATAAAAAATAAAACATTAACGCTACTTATAGTCCTTAATAAATATTTAATATAATCCAAATTGATACTTAAGCTAATGTTAAGAAAGCTACCAAATGAAAGTATATATTTTATTAAAATACAGTTGAAACAGTGTCAACCATTATCACGTCAAGAAATTAAAACATTATTTCCAGGATCTCTAATACTTTTCATTACAAATATAATTTAATATAAAATAATACCAATAACATTTTAACACTGAAAAATAGTTAGGACTTTATCAATTTTTGTAGTTTTGGACCTCTTTTGTACTAGATTGGATATTAATTTCTATATTTACTGGATAATTGTCCATTGCATTGTTATCGAGAATCCTTTGTATGTTTATAAGAAAAATAGGGGGTCAAAAAGACATCGACCTGAGAGTTGGTAGGGCGTGTCCCGAGGAATGGAGGAGAAACGATATTTTACTAATAATATATCCCTGCGGGTGGCAACACCGCCGCCCCCTATTTGGACCGATTCCAACAATTCTAATTCTTTTCTTGACAGTTTCATAAGTTCAAACTCTCACGACCACTCAGCGCCCTGTGCGCGCACTTGCGCATTACAAATAAGCGCCGGCCGACAAATTGTAGCCTACCCGATCCTCGCGCTCGAATTCTTCTTCGAAATAACTGTCGCGGGAATAACAAAATTTATAATGAAACGCGAAAATCTATCCGAGACGATTGGAACCTTCAATTATTTCCGAACTCGTATCGTGGGAAATTAAGTAATTAAAGTCGACTATTCAATCTGGACTTTAATTGCGATTGTCATTTAATTTAATTTGGCGTAAATTTCATTAACTTGAATTACATTTGTCCGTTCGCAACATAATACATTATACTATACAGAATAGACCGAATGACCTTTTTACAACTTAACACAATCATATATTGAGTGCCTGTAGGACATATTTAAATTAAATCTAATTGCTATTCGTAAGAAATTAAAAGTGTTAAAAAAATCATTAAAAACCGAAGTGAATTAAATCAATAGGGTGGTAGGAGATTCGTTTTTGTGCTGAGAAAACAATTTAATTTCTTTAAAAAGAAGAACGTATCTTTCTATACCTTATCCCGTTTTCATTTCTAAACCGGACCACTCGTGTCCGCGTAAGTTTACATTTTATTTGCGTCATTCCAGCGCGTCATAAAATTTCAAAGGAAAGCATAGTTATCGGAGCCGGTTGCTCTGTGCGGGTCGCCGAGTCGGGCCCGATAAGCCGGGCGATATCGGATTCAGTGCACGCTTCAGGCGAAGGACAAGGACGGGGCCGTCGAACGTAAGACTCGAAAATTGAAATCGCATTGAGCGCCTGTTAACTCATCGGTAACTTTGTTGGACTCGATGTATTTCCTTCACTACTTTGTACGAGAGAAAGACTACACGAAGTAGTGTGACGAAAATTAAACATCCGATATAGTTGTTTACAGAGGTAACTGTTCAAACGTTTCTCTAATTAGTTACTAAAAAAGACTACACATATTACATTAATAAGACCTTTGAAATATACTCAATCATAACAATCTCATGTGAAATCAAAACCGTTGTGATACCAGTAGTCACCTATTAGTAGATTTTTTCTGTTATTCTCTCTCTTCGTATAAAATCATATGTCATTTCTACTTCTTTAATTATTCACTAGTAAATTATTTGTTATAGCGTCCTTTGTAGTACCTCTGTGTATTATCTCAGTATTCTCACTACCGACCAGGGACTTTCGGAAATGTAGCGGAAAAGCACGGTCCCAAATCATTGAGCTCAATATAATACAGTAGTAAAATAATAACAGAGTTGGATAAGACCCCAAGCGTGGAAACTGGTTCGCTACAATGAAATAAATACTCTATTGTTTTCACAGGACGAACAACAGGCTGACTATTGAAAGTCACACAACAATATTTGTGCTCCATCAGGAAATTTAAGACCTATTCTCTAACCTTGTTTTCAGTGTCTATTCAGTTATATTTTCGTGGGAGTTACAATCGAATGTAAAACAAAGGGTAGAAAAAGCAATTACCGTTGTATTATTGATCCATCTGAATAGAAAAAATGGTAGAAGTATTGAAATATCGACACGCGTTACTGAGGCGCGAGTGGAATGCGAACAGAGAGTTTAAAAGTTCAACGGAATCGGAGACGCTGTTTTCGGCCGAATATCACCGCATAATTCACCTGTCCTCATCATCATCATCGCCGGAGAGATATATTTCAACGAGATGGACCCTTAGCAAAAAAAAAAGAAATCCTCATTATTCAAATCTAGAAGGTCCCTCTCCGCCCCCTCCACCCGACCATTACAATACAATTCATGCAAACGACACAGAGAGAAATGTCATATTTTATTCAGGACCTGTGGATGTTGGGGTCGGGGGCGCACCGCACCGGCTCCGGTGCCACAGCTGAGAACGGGGAGCAATATCAGCGTTAAACGCATTCAAATTGCCGGAGGAAGCCGCTCGTTGACATTACAATTAGGCTCCGTTGGCTCGTATTGTTAAAACCCGTCATGTTTTTAAATAGCGCTCGGAGGTGGGCAGCCCCGGGGGCTGTCTTCTGTTGATAATATTCAACAGGGGTGGGACGACAAAAAAAACCGTTATTCACATTAATTAAATGCCCGTGTAGATATAATGGAAGCACGGCGTTTATCGTGGACACTGAAGGAAGGGAGTGAACCCATTAATAATCCCGCAAAATTTGAATTAGACAACTGTAAATATTGTGTATATTGTTGTAGTATAATACAACAAGAAACTTATGGCTGTAAAGCTCCAAGATGAATTATTTGCTCCTGTCTATGAAAACAGTTCATTGAGGGGATACAAAAAATACCGAAAATTTGTATACATTTCTGTAGGTTTTTACATCGTCTGTCACTTTTCTTTTATATTTAGAACCACTTTCATGATATAACAGTATGAAATGTAACGCTAAAACTTTGTACCCGTAATAAGCTACTTCCAACGTTTGAGAAGACAACAAAGCCGTGCGTGTTACTGAGCCTGTGCTTGCAGTTTCGTGTTTGGAAACGGCTTCTCAAAAACTCGACGACATGGAAGTGCCCTAAAATTTATTATTACGATCCTCTTAACTGCCAAAACAGGTATACAAGTTCAGCAATTCAAGCGAAGTGAAAACTTAAATAATTATTTCATTGTAATCGTTTTATACTTTCTGATTGAAACAAAATTGGGACCACGAATTTTTCTCCGGAAAGAAAGACTCCCGATTCGATTCAAATTAACATACCGAACAATTACTTCCGGTCGGTACCGCATTGTACCAGTACAGCCAATAAAATGGGGCCGTTTTAGAGTTGGACTGATTCGGGGGTAACACGCGGACACAACAAGTACACTGATTCTGACGCAACTCAGCCACTGGAGCCCACAAATCCTCCAGCTATAAATCGTAACGAGCCCAATTCTGCCCAGACGGCCCGCATGTTTAACAACTCCCTCTAAAGCCACATAAAATGATAATTTCTTCCACAATACGCGCTCAAGTTCCCCACATAACTTTAGTCATAATTTAGTAGTTCCGTCTTCTGAACTAAATGGAATACGAAAAACGTTTGTTATAATAACTGCCATAATGTTCATGTACTTCTTTCAATGGAATATGTCATGTTAATATCTAGTGACTCCGATCTCCAAGTTGAGTAGGCCTTTATTGGCTAAATTTAACTAGCCCTTTATCCTATAGCCGGTTCTATTGTTAACCTGAGAAACTTAAAATTGAAATAAGCTATTGGTTCGCTATTGTAATGAATTTTCTGATACCTTCCAATTATTTTGAAGCAGTTCCAATTATTCTATCGTGTGAGGTTGAAATGTTTGGTTCGAGCCAATCAGCTCAAGTACCGGAACCATGTTCAGTTTATGCGGCAGCATTGTTAACGGAAACATTGTTAGCGAATGAAATTTCATGCGTGGAATAATCAATTGACCCCTATTGACTTTGGTGTTGTTGTAACCTAGCCTATAAGAGGGACTCAAAATTTATATTCATATAAAATTTCATCATTTTGAGTTTTTCGTAAGTTCAGAGGTCATTAGAGGCCCGCCCAATTGAATGACATGCGCAAGCGACAAGAATACAATGACTTATAATTATCTTGAAATTTAAATTGGCGAGGTCAAACAACTATGACCCATCACATCTGAAAACTATAAATTAGGAATTGATTATGCTAATAACTTCATTGTTGTAAAGGTTATTCGCAAATAAATTAAAATGAATTTCGCGGAACATATTCAAAATAAAACAAATATCGGGTTGTATTATTTTAAGGTTGAATATTAATAGCATTCCTCAATATAGGTGTTTCGCTTGTTTATAATAAACTATATACATCACTTCAACGTTAGACCAGCTAAAGCAAGCACCTCCTGTTCTTCTTCTGAACGATCTTAAATTTATAAATTCGGCGGGACAGGAGAGAGTAGAGGCGCGATTATATACGAGGCCGGGAGGCGGAAGGAAGTCCGGGGGCGGTCGGCCGATTTACTCTCTCTTCCTCAGCCACCGCCCTACTGCATCTTACCTAGGTGGGGGCATGCATTTGATACTACGACGGCGCCAAGTAAGTACGCCGAAAATAATTAAAGGAGAATTTGAAGCGGCACATCTCTGAAATTTTGATGCCCCCAAGTGCCCAACAAGGAACTCGGCTGAATATTTTATGCCCCCCCCCCTACAGCCTAAAATCTTCCTCGCACGGCGCAAAATATACTTGCCTTACCGGACGACTTACTCCTTCCCACAGGACGCGTAGACCCATATTCCAAATGCCATATATTTATATTCAAACAATGTTTCTCAGAGACTATCAGTATGACTTTTGGCACAATGAGACAATAACAAATTTTCGGTATAATGACATGGGGAGCAAGGGAACAATTAGAAATTCCGTATATTTTTAGGCTTTTTGGAGCTTCCTTTAGGCAATTTTCAAAATATTACAATATTCTAAAACGAAACCTATAAAATACCGTAACTACGGGACCCAATTCATCAATATTTCTTCCAACAATGCCCAAACAGATCCACTACGCCAAGTGACGAACAAAGTCACTGTAGTTCTATGACAAATAAGGAAGCTGGAACACCTAATGTAAGCATATCTCGACTTATGGGCATTGTTTACAGTGTAGCTCCTTCGAGGTGGACCCCGGACAGATCACGTCCGCAGGATGAACACAGATATCAAGGAGGGCGAAAATCGATGTTGTGGGGCGGATCGGGTCCGTGAATACCCACGTTCCGTTATAACTGTAATAAGGGGCCGATAGGGGCCGCGCCTAGGGGCCACGATTACACCTATGCGGCGGTCGGCCCGCCCTATGTGCGAACACAAATGTAAATTACACGTTACTGGAGACCCATCGACGCACTGTCAGATCTCACGTTTCCGTCCACTATAACGAGAGGAAAATGGCCTGTATTTATTCCAAGACCGGTTGGTAGGGAAATTTTTTCATTCCGAAGACCGAACACCATCCAGTTAGGGTCGGGAAGGCCGCCAATTTCGATGTATTATTTTTACAGACAAAATAATAATATATTTTGGCCATTCCAATTGGCCTTAGTTGCGCGGTATGTAAAATTGAATTCTAATGGGTGCTCTCTCCTAATTGTTTCAATTTCACAATTTAAGGAAATGGTTCACAATGCACCGAATGGTTCAACAGCGGTATTCAGATTTACCTGTAGTCAACGGTGTTGTACGGTAGTTGGGACGCTTTTAGAGAAGTCTCTCTGAAATAGTGGAGGATTTGACGGGTTCAGAAGCCATGAAAGGAAGTAAGAAAGGGCCGGCGGAACACGAAATGTGACTGCGATTCGTTTAGGAGTAATGCGTGACAGAGACGCGGAGACCGGAGGGTTCAGACATCAATCCGAAAATAGTAGGATCGTGTTCAGAATCCCCCTTCGACAATCGTGATGCCCAAAACGTGCGATTACTCGAAATCGAAAATTTGACCCCGGACCGCATCACTTTCGCCGCACTGCGTATACTCATGACGGGAAGAAGAACGGACGGGGAGTAGAGAACAAAAAACGAAATACAGAAAAATTCCTATAAGAAAACGCTTATTATAAATTGGACACGTCAGCCCAAATACGGCGTCTGAACAATTATTTCGTCCGTGTTGGCTGGCCAGCTGCTAGCTTAGAGCCTGCGAGTGAATTGCCGTCTGAAATATGCAGCAATAAAATAAAGTCAATAATCGAGTTATTGGCATAGATTTTAACAACTTACAGGGCAGTATGTAGACTCTGTATGTAGACAGATAAGTCTACATCGTAAAGTATATTAATAATGAGCGAATTAATAGAGAATTTGAAGAAAGAAGAATTCGGAAGAATGTTATACATGTGATGCGATAGTGGTGACAAGATGGGTTATCTGTGGTCGATATAAGTGCTTCAGTTGTACTTTCGAAATTGTGAGTGGCCGTTTTAACTATCCACTAAACAAGCAAGAGGCAACGGAATACCAAACATATAGCGTTATAGGCAATTGAAAAAATCTATTTAAATAAAAGCGGTTCGTAGCAACTGCAGCATAAAGTCTCGTACACTATAATATTACGGAGTATAAGTCTCCACCCGCGGACTTAGATCACAAGAATCGCGGTATTCCAAGCCATCAAAGAACACCAAACAGGCACTCCCAATTTAATAGTACTTTGTATAGCGCGAGAAGAAACGGCAATGGGAAATGGCCGCAAGCAAGGGCAAGAGGCAGAACAGGGGCGTCCGCACTTTCCATTTTCACACTTCGGAGGGCCAAACCTATAAATGACAACCTGGGCCGGCACAATTTTCAGCCTACAGCGGGTTTTTCCTCCCGAAAATCCGCCTCTGGCCCCCGACAACGGAACTGAAATACAAATACAACTCCGTTTTCACGTCGGAACCCACTCTTTTTTTGGGTTCCGTCTCATGCAACTACAATTCACCCGAAGCAGACGAAAAACCGGATCGCTTTCAAAGCTCAACCGGACGCTTACTAGTTATCAGCTAAATATAGGACAATATTTAGTTAAAACATAAAATTGGGTTAATTACTGTTGTTGATTTAATGTTTTCTGAACACCACCGAAATATTTCGCGGCGGCAATTAAAGCGCCATTTATTATTTTGTCACCACGACTTTAGCTGCATGAATAATCAGAAGGATGACGCGTGCCGACGCAAACTTTAAATCAGATTCACGGCGCATACCATTCTATATTAAATAACGGTGATGTAATATTTTACCCCGTGCATACGAACGATTGATCTTTGGCATTCAAGTGGCGCCGCGGCCGGAAATGCGTTTATGGCTGCGCCGTTACGTAGCACACTGTGTGTATCGGCCGGCCGGTTCACCGTTAACGATCGCACACCGATTGCCGGATTATAGTGTGGCTTTATATGTAACAGCGCACGTGAGAATATGTACCGTCCGTAAGAATAACTGTAATATCCGTTGGCTCGTGATTTAAATTATGTTCTAATACTCTTACGCTCGTTATAATTCAGCAAACACACACACACACACTGAAAAGAAAATCAATTCTAGATATTTCTAGAGTTCATATCCATAAATTAAATTTACCAGACTGAAATTACAATGCAATTACATTTACATACATTTACTTATGAAAGTATTAACGCAAGTAATTAATACATGTACTAATGAATAGTGGGGTCAGAATATTATCGACGGATCCAAGCGCCTCATTTCTGTACTCGATTAATACATCATTACTAGAATTGTACCACTAATAATGTTAATGTTGTAGCCCGATGAAATTAAAGATTCATTCCAACTGCTGTTTCCATTATCATTTGTCTTATCAGTTATCCGCAGTGGCGGTGGTTCGAAGGAACGTGTTATTGTGAAATAACGATACTAAAGTATAAGTTATTAGTATAATGATGGTGAGCATCGGGATATTTTACGCATGAAACCGAATATTAAAATCCTATACTTTTTCTGTCCAATAGTCTCCGTCCCACTATTGATATTCAGCTGGAAGCTCTCCATCAACTTAACGGTTCAATCTTGATATCCATCGGAGATATAAACGGGAGGGAAATCAACGCACTGGATTGGCCGGCTGCCCCGCCGAAAGAAAGATAAAATTCCTCGGGTCATGTGCGCGTGGGCTGCGGGGTTCGTGACCCCCCCGCTCGCCCCCGGCCAACCACCCACGCAATTATGGCGACGATTTAGGCGACGATTGACCCCTGTCGGGGTTCGACTTGGGCCTTGACCCCCTTCGGTTGGGCAAGAATCCCCTCGGTTTGCGGCAAATATTTTCCCGGTACGGGAAAGGGGACAATTCGGAACTAATATCCAACTGCCAGTGTACCACACTAAATACTCAATGCTCTAGAGCTAAATAAAATTTCTAAGTTATAGCGTGCTAATTTGGAGCTATTATATAAACGTTACAACCTCCTTAATATCAGGTTTCCAGGTATCTAATGATCGTCTAAGTAGTTATTGTACTTATTTAATGCTAATATTAATAGTATACTTGTAGGTCCCTGTTGAACCTAGGCACAGTGTGATATAGATTGAAAAAAAAATTTACATATGGAAGATTTTTTGTATATGCATCAGCGCGGCGATAAAATTCCGAAAGGTCCCAACAGTATACCCAATCAATGAATCCTAAAAAATTCATTAAATTTTAATGATGTTTCATCGGAAAATTGAACTGGTCATGTTTAGTTTTGTATTCAACCGAAAATACCACTGCTCTTAAAATATCATAACATAATAATGAACGTAATTATTTATGGAAATCATTGTTTCAAATTATCTGCTCAGGATGTGCGCGAGAATAATTATGTGAAACCAGTATTATAATATTCAATATGTTATTACGGATAATTTCCTTGATATGCGAATTAAACGACTAAATTACTCTTTTGAAAATTCATCGTTGTAGACCCTCCTGGAAAGGACACAAGTTATCAATTAGCAAATTGTTATCGTGTCGGGGGCGTACATTTTCTCCGGTCCATAAATCTGTAATCGACAAACGCCCGAGTACACTACTGTGACAAACAGCCGGGCTTAATTGAACCGGCCCGCTTTGCAATTAGAGGAGCAGGCCGCGCGCGCTGTTGATCCGGGCCCTCTTCAAGAGCCCGCCATAAATGTTTCGCATGCTCCCCCCCCCCGGTTTATTGCATTCACTCGACATACATAACGTGATATGTGAAAACAAAATTATGGCAGTTGGATCGTCCGTAAAATGTTACCAGTCGATTTCAGTTAACAGCCGGGGGATTGGTTTCCGTGTGGGGAATTTAAATGAATTAATGGTCATATTGAAACCGGGGGAAAATATCACTTTTATCGGCACGATTGAATTGCATTAATTATTGGTGTAAACATTTTCGGATAACGTATTTCCATGAAATTATTAAATTAAAAAATTAATTCCCCGGATTTTCTAAGCTGGATTAATAGAAACAGTCATATAAATATGAATGTATGTAAGTTTCGTTCATATTACACTTTATCAAATATCACTGAAACAAACGCCGTTTCAATTATACATGCGTATTCAAGTTATTAATAGAATGAAAATTTGGTTCGTCCGTGGGATTCGGACCCGGGTCGTCGCATTAACGCCGCGCCCCCGCTCCAACTCTTGAGTTATGCAAATTTTATTATACTTTCGAGATGGGAACAACTCTGGGGAACAGCGATCGAATGACGGCGTTGAATCAAAACCCGAAGCTGGGCCCAGAATCGGTAATTATTCCATTAAAGTTGTTCCATCCGGAGTCCGTTGGTTGGAGGATTGTGCCGTGGGAGCGGGGTTGGCCCGACCTATTATTCGGCAATACGGCCCACCCGGCCTCGCCCGAAAACTCACCTGTAATTGTTCCGAACGGAACTTTATTCCAATGGAAAACGACTTACAGGGGTCGAAAGGGTCTCTCGCAACTTATTATTGCACGATTGAGTGGGGGGAGGGGGGGGAATAATAATCGCCTCCACGGGCACGATTCGACACAAAAAATTATGGTAAATGGCGGATTGGTTAGAAAACGAGCGCTGTCGGATTCCACAAAGGACTCAGATTTCAAAACTGTTTTCAGAAAATTTCAATCAGATATTTATAGCGTCCAGTAACTGTAGGATTTATAGTTTATGTTGCGTACGGTGTAGGAAAAATAACAACTTTCTAACCACGCCATACCTGAAAATGATGATTGAGAAATTGATGAATTACTGCGTAACTAAAAGAAGTAATAACAATTTTAAAAAATCGAATTCACAAATATGTAACCATCATTATTTTGTGTTCAGCGCAATCACAATTTCATTGTAATTTATAACGTTAAATTTCATTTTATGCAAATAAATCGCCAATTCCTACACCACACAGAAAAGCTATATACCAAGACATCAACCTCAGTCAGTAATATATTTTCTTTCTTTTCGCTGTAATATGTTCAATATCTGCACATGACTCAAGACATCTTCACGGCGATTTGCATAAGGATGCACTAAATCTCTTTTTAAGACTCCATAAAAATACTCCACGGCCGTTCAGTAAGCTAAAATCTTGTTCGGATATCCCCGTAAATCCAGTAAAACTTCGCTACCTAATGATATCAAGCTATAAATCATGAAGATAGTTTTATTATTATATACAGATGATATATATATATATATATATATATATATATATATATACTGAAAATATGAATATGACCGAATAGAGTTGCCCTTGGGATAACCGTAGTTTGAAAAAGAGGCGAGCGTACAAAGTTATTTTGCATCTAATAGGTCAGTGCCAGCCCGAGGGTAAAGAAGCTGGATAGAGCGAAGTTACAAAACTGGGTAGGGCGACTCGTTAGAAGCAGAAGAACGGTTCTCGCTTCAATTCCAGGAGTTTAGCCGCGGGCTTTGAGCCGACTCAAAGTGTTCCGACGGATGGCGGTGGGAGGGGGGCCGCGGCTGAGTGATACATCCCGATGATCCACAGCCGATCCTGCAGGATACTTCCAGCGTTCAGTTGATCCTATTTCCAGTAACCGAACCGTTATATTTCAGGCATTTCCTTTGTGCGAGTAAAGAAGACGTATTCGCCCCTCGAGTTATTTTGACCGCCGGTATAATATAACCGTTCTTCAAGGATAACCAAATATATTCAAAATAAGAACGAACGCGAATAAAAAATTACGTATTGTTATTTTATCACTCGTAATATTCATTAATTCTGTATGAAAACTAGTAAAAATAGGTCCACAACTCGATATTATGGAGCAAGAAGTGCAAAGAGTTGTTGAGGCACGCATCAGGGCAGAAGAAATTGTATTTCAAAACCCTCGTTTGTTAATGACTAAGGTAGTTTTTTGTTCTTAGTTGTGCTACCTCTGTAATGACGAAATAATAACCATTTATACTAACAGAGGCAGAAATACTTATATAAAGATGGTCAGACGTTTGTTATAAATATCCCCGTTGTAAAGGGAATAATAGTTAGATTATACACCGAATCTTAACAATAAACGAATGTAACGGTGACGAGGGGTATTCTGAAGCGCAAGTCAAATACAGTCACAAAGCCTCGCTGCCGGTAAATATTTAATCGACGATTCGTAGAATTATTTCGGGCAAAAGCAAATGTCTCCCTCTCTAGCCGTACGTATTTCATTAGAGGCGAGAGTGGCAACCGACGCTGCAGTCTTGTTAAAAATTAATTATGCAATAAAGTCGACACTCCTCGTTCTTGCCCCGGGGTGGCCGCTTTCCCTTAGCTGCATCGCCGTTAATAATCAAAGAAGGGCGCAGTACGGGCGTGAAAAAAAATGTCTTTAACATTCCCACCTCGAGCGTGTATGCTCGGTAAAGGCGCGCGTAGCCCCCGGGTTACTACGTGTTCCGCGAATCTCCCCCCGTACAGCTCCGTGCATCGGTTTCATCGCCATCGCCATCGCAACCGCTAATTCGTCCCCGACTGGAAGTTTAGGCAAACAACGAAAGTAAACTTCAGATCGTATAACGGCGGTGTACAACCCAAACAGTTTGCGTGGCCCCTGTCTGTGTAAATAAACTCCATTAATCTCCATATGACATACCGTTCGACCGGCCATTTTTCAAAGAATTTATTTGGTATTAGTACATATATTTTCAACGTACCAGTGCAGCTATAATGTCTAATTACCTACGTGAATCCATAAAATAGTTTCCTTAATCTAACTAAAGAGGAACACTGTTATTTGACAATTGCTTTAGGCAAGAAAACAGCTAGATAGTTATCAACATACCACCATAGTTTTTATCGAAATCATTATTCTCAGAGACAAAACGGATAAGAACTACACAACAATTCTATAACAATGGAATAATGTCGAATAATTGCGAATGTAGTAGCAGAGGATTAGTTATTAATACGTCGCCTTTGTGCCGACATAAAATATATATCATAAGATATAAAACTTCATTACAGGATCCAATACGATAGTACTAAAGATGGTCAGGTCAAATGAATAGATTAAAACTTTTTTTTTAGTGATTCCGTAATATTGCAAAGGAAATTACTAATGTTGATAGTGTAATAGACAACATTCATCATCCGTTTAGGTAAATCAATCGATACCATGATAACATTTCATCATTTTCCAGTGGCGTGTTCGGCGATCTAAGAAAAGCGGAATTTCATTTCGCCATTGTTCATATCGTTCGTTTTCCGACGGAAACATCAAAACGGGTGCCAATAAAACGGAGACTGCCGTGGCGGTATTTCTCACAGTACCGGTTTCGCCGGGAAAGAGGAAATAAATAAAAACGATGTGGTGGCCGAGGTAGGAAGAGAGCGCCTCTAGGTTTATTAAAAGGCCCCACTGACCTGTGGGCGGGGGGCCGCCTCTTTAATACGGGACGGTAGCTCAGCGCCTTCACTTTATACAGCGCTCAGTGAAACACTATTCTAAGTAATCAATTCTAACACCCTCAAGGCTAGACTGTGGCGGCACATTGCATTCTGTAGTGTTTTATAACATCACATCGATTAGAGCCATGAATTACTCGCATAAAGTAATATAATTAGCGGTATAATACCTTCAAAAATCGACAGATAAACAAAAACCGGGTGTTGCAGGAAAGGGATAAAATACAAAGCTGCGAAAATTATCTATCTAACTGTAATAGTTTTTAGTTTCTTATTTCGATCAAATAGTGCAACTAAATGAGGAGGGTGACTGGAAATAGGTCAGGATTTATGCCAATTGCACAAAATTCGAGGGCGAAAACGGATTTGGCCGAAAGATAGAGGAGTCATCCGAGGGGGGGGGACGGAACTGGGACGCGGGATATGAAATTCGGGGTGATATTCCGGGCGGGTGGGGCCGATAACGACGTCCAAGCGGGCCGGTAATTGGCGCGACATTGTGATAAAACTGTCCGGGTCCTCTCGTCACCCGGGGGCTAACGAGGACCGACGTCCAACCCTCCCCCCCTCCCGCCTCCATAACGGCGGCCTTAACGCATTCAGTAACGAATTTCAGCCCATCTTCCCGGATCCATGGCCCGTTTCCCGATCCTCACGTCCCTAAAGCCCCGTGGTTAGCTCGCACGATCCATAACACTTTTAACTTCATTTTTTTTGTACCAACGATATGTTGTAGGTACAATAGCGGTATGTTTATTTTCGGTCCTGCGAAAGTTTATGATATCATCACCGCGATCTTATTTTGACACTCGCTGATTTGATAATACACTTAGTACTACAGTCAGTAATAATTAATACTTTAACTAGGTATAGCAATGTACAACAGAATGATAGTGCAGGCAGAAATATACCTCCATTGTGTAGATAACCGAAATAGAACCGGTTATATAGTTTTCTGAATAAATCATACAGCGACACTATCGGTGCAATGTCTTCAACATTGCATTCATCCGCTTCAGGAAACGCAGAGATAATTCGAAAACTGGCTCGCGTATGTTCTACAAGGGGCGATAAATGGAGGGCATGATCCGCGACTCAATTCCGTTCACGGTGAATGATGTCAGCGCGCCGCTTCCCGGTCGTCCCGGCCGCGATTCTCTTTTGCATGCCGCCACCACATTTCTGAAGTCAGAAGTCATGGAAAGGAGTCTATTGTCTTCCGGAGGCCTTACGCTGAATGACAATCAAGGCTTGCGCGTTGACGGAAGCGCGCGTGATATGACTCAAACCGTGTAATGATAACGTTCATTCAGGGATAGAACATGGACTGACTCATTTTTGCTGTTTTTGCGATTTAAGAATAATGTCGACGAATTGGTACAAAAGAACAAGATTTGAGATGACTTTATAATATAAACTGAAATAATGGGTATAATAGATATCAGACTAAAATTCAAAAGGTAGCTTATCCTACTACTGAATGAACATGAATAAACATTAATTCCAACGGAGCAAGATTAATCCTAAGAGGATTATCACCATCCGGTATATGGAGGACACCAAGTTGATCCTCTTTGGCGCCCTGATGAAGGAACCAAGAGTTCCGAAACGCCGGGAGCAGACCAGGATAGAGCAGGGAAGGGAATAAACCGGTCTACTGGAGTTCGCTAAGGTGTTCTTGAAAAACAGAAAGAATTTCGGACGGATAGTGGTTCGACACCTGCTGCCTGAGGTTCTCCCAAAAGTATAACGCCGTTCCACGTTATCAACAATAATAAATGACCTAAATGTTTTCAAATTAATGATGCAGGAGAGGTGCACGATGAAGTTAAACTAAAATATCAAAATCATTTCCGTTTTTTTCGTATTTAATAAAAAATTTTCAGAATAGACCTACAATTGATAAGTAAGTGGTTGCGGAAAATAAAATTCAACACTTTCCTCAAACGAACAAAAGCAAATGACATTTGCGGTCTGCGGCCACACCGGGCGGAGCCGTAAATTTATCGGTGCGGAACAGTGCTTTACATCTGTTTCAACTTTTAATTTCAAATTTGATTATCGATTCGGCAGGGATTGACCACAATTTTATATTTGCTTTACTGATCAAATTCTTTATTTTATTGGTGCAAATTGTAACTTAACGATAATAATAATTAATGATTAAATATATTTGATGCCATAATGTACTATAATTAGATTGCAAGATATAATTAAAAACAATAAAACCGAAATTCCGATAGTTCGACATAATTGGATAAAAAAAGGTTCTTCAGTTTCATGAACAGCAAATGATAAATCAAGTATATCTGACAGCAATGATTCAAATAAATTAAGATAGATCTAAATCAAACCATAAATCATTCAAATTTATTATTTAATCTTAATAAATACTGATGTAGCAAAGTTATAAAATGCATGCGGTTCCTTTTGAATCAGTAAAGTATTATTATTTTCGGGATCTAAATTGCTAGAGAAAGCTATTAAAGGGCAACAATTTACCTTATTTAATTTCATTCTTGGCAAGCGATAAAGCCCTCCCCAACACAGGTTTTCGTCGTAATTCCGCCTTCTCCTTCAACACCTTTAATTTACAATTCATCTGCGCGATAATTTCCCTGAACGTTTCTCGAAGTGTTCGGGCGGTAATGTCTTTTAAATTCGTTCTAATGGAGCGGGGGCCGGGCAAATTTTCGTCGACTCCGCTCGGAAAAGTAAGAGTGATATTTCAAAGATAATTAGTACCAACAATCTGGCTATACAAACCTAGGACCAAATAGGCCTGAACACTGGATTCATTCAAATTAAAACAGACGAATTTAACAACAAATGACACACAATACAATAGAAATAATTGTCATACAATGAAATACGTTTATTGAATACCTTGACACGTATACACAATGGCAAGTATACCAAATGAGAGAAAGGATAAAATATTACTGTCTGTATTTCAGATCCTTACGACTGTTGTAGCTTAACAAAGAAATTGTACAAGTTTTGCAGTCTCCGCTCTATTCGAGAATATTACGTTTAAGTCACTGAGAAAATTCTCAGGAAGGGTATATTTAGATTCCATTGTTATTTACCCAATGATTCAATTTGGACCCTGTGGGCAACGTCCACAAATACTCGGACAGCCAAGAAACGAACAGACCAAGAGCGCGCGTAGTGCCGCCGGCTGATAGCTATAAAAATAAAATATTAATAGAGTCCCTTCGACGCCGGTCCGGGTCTGAGCTTGAAAATAAAATAGACCCGAAAATTTCCTTCCCGCCTCTGTGCCGCACGTTCTCACTCAATAGAATTGGTTAAAGGCGGAATAAAAATGCCCCCGGTGAAAATACGGTAGAAGAGGGGCGGCAAGGAATTCAACGGGGCCCCGGACCAATAGGATTGGCTCCCTTCCCACTCCATCCCGCCTCTAATACTTCGTATATACGATTTTTCCATTTGGCACCCGGGCAAATGCCTCTCAATTACTAAATAAATATACTACTTCTCCTCACTCGTCGTGTTCTTTTTATCTGACTTTTTTGTATAAGGCTTCGTGCAGCAAATCAATAAAAACAGACAGTGCGTTGGGTCGCTCCAAATATTTAATATTCATCCATTTTAAAATGGCACAAGATATACAACCTAAAAGTAGAGGACAAATCAAATTTGGCACTGCTCTGTCAGAATCTAATATTTTAAGATATGTCACAGTTGAGCACGGCGAATTCGAGCAGCGGTATAAAGAGTACAGAAACGAAAAAGAAAGAAGGCCATATGACGTCTCTTGACTTTATCTATCACATAACCCGTATCTAACTAGTGACTAACTTGTGACTGTGGAAAACGGTTACAGTTGAAACGTTGTAATCGTTTTATGTGACGGATAAGTTCACAGAATGGATGGATCTAATTGGAATAATGGTTAGATCTAATAACCGGCCGAATAACCTCCGTTGTAAGACAAAGGACAGGACAAAAATTCTATTGAAATATTCATCAAAACACGTATTTTATTTGTTGTTTTAAATATTCAGCTATTATTTCAAGTAAAGTGCCAACATATTTTTCAGATAGCTATTTCCGTTATCCATACTTTATTCCATATTTTATTCTGTCTAAATATAAAGGTCCATATATCGTATTATTTATAAAGAGATAATTAATTAATTTTTGCATTCTTGCATCGCGAACCTCGCGTAGTAAGTACGCAAGCGATTTGAATAGCGAAAGAGAAATTTGTTTACAATTGCTCTAGGTGTGAGCACTATATTTAGGAAAGAAACAGACAGAAACAGGAATGACGGCGTTAGCCAGTGTGAACCCAACATATCCAAGAGCAGGCCAAACAGGGCCGCCGGCAATAAATAATCATCTAGGTCATAGTAGTAAACTACAGATTTTTTACTGTAGTAAACAGCCCCGAGTTGGATATTGAAGGCTCCACAGATTTACACGTTTTTTAGCCAGAGTGTGTTTGCCAAATGCATCAACAACGCTTGAACAGAATCATCAAATAAATTTTATTTCCCTAGCGTTGGGTTTTTTTGTGTTCTGTTTTAATAGGCACTTGTACTCTACATCGCTATTTCCAGATATCTTTTAGTTTGGACTACCTGTTTTGCAAACTGTAGTTTTTTTATTTCTACACAAATACCACCAGATAAAGCACTTATGATTATATTTTCTGGAATAACGAAGTAAAATTTATTGTAGAGTATAATAGTACTGAAATATTATTATCAGAAAACCATGAAACAGTATCGACCATTAATTCTAGAACACATTCTAGGATTTAGCAGTTTTTCAACGGATACAGGGATTTGGAAAATTGTCCGCACCGTTATTCATCCATTATTATCCCCCCTCAAAAAGAAACTATAAAAAATTCATTTTTGTGAAAGGGAATTAGCGGAATATTCTGCGTTGAATTAAAAATAAAATAAAGGGAAGGTAGGTTACAAGTTGAACGATTAGGCTTGAGTGTCTGTTGTCGTGCAGCGGGGAAAGTCAAGAGTCATTTGGACTGAAGTAGTTGGGACTGGTCCTAGAAAAACACGATGCCAATCCTCTGATGAATGTAACCCCGTCAGGGAATCTACGGCTCAATTAAGCCGCGGCGATTAGGCCATCCTCACGCTCGCTTCGCAGTCATGCTAGCGGAATTATCCCGTCTTTTTTCAGCGTTCGGAAACGCCGATTCAAATTATCCTTTCATGTATGTTGTTTTAAATAATCCATTTCAAAACAGAATAATAAAGATATCGCAAGACCAATATAAAACCCTTTAGTTAGATTTATTTTTAAATCACTACGTCAATTGGTAATAATAATAAGAAGAAGAAAAGGATACTACTGTGATAATGGAAGGTGAAAACTGGAGTACAACTCGTTTTCAGTGCAACGTTAATTTACAAAAGTTAAGTGAAGTGAAATAAGTTAATATTGAGTTGGGTATGATGACCGATAACCCCGAATATCAAAATCTGACCCTGACCCCACTGAAAGATATAAAATAATTCAAATCGAAATACTTATTTCAACAACACAGTAGAACAACTACAATCACCCCAGCAGAGAAATTTAAATTTTATTCGTATTAATAGAAAAAAATGGAAATGATGCAATAAATAGTATGTTGAATCTAAATACATTTTAGATTAAAAGTATACGAAAGTGCGGAATTCTGTTAAAGATAATTTTGTTTATTATGTTAGTATAAATTCTTACCTTAAACTAAGAGAGATGATGAATGTTTTGCTTACGTACCTGTAACAAAAAGAAAGGAAAAGTGTTATTTTATGATTTATGATACCAAAAAAATTTAAGATTTCATTATGAGTTTGAGGCTAATATACCCTCATATTTTTGTATATGTAGATATACAAAAATGTCAGGTATAAATCACTTCAATATATGAAACAAGTGTTGGAAAATATGGTTCTCAGAAAAACAAAGCAGCTGCTATCATAATATATTATACGGTGCCTAATTTTTATTTTATCGAGTGCGTTTAACACTTTATCATAGTTATAGTAATTTTTATTAGGACTCAACAGTGCATAATTATGATTAAAAAATGTAATTCCAGTTATTTTCTCGTTCAATTGACTGTTGTTTTAATTCATAAATGTGATCAATTAATAAATTGTACTCTTGTCTAAGATGAAATATTGTTTTCAATTTATCAAATATAACAAAATTAATAAGAATAAACGATAAACCGGTCGATTGAATATCAATTTTGTCGCCATACTTATCGGTAATCAATAATGTTACCAATCGTTACAGTGATTCATATAGAGATAGGAGATATGAAACAAGGATTTCTACGGGTATTTATGAGACATGGTCTTCATCGCTCAGAAACGCAGTTTTTTATAATACCAGATCACGTTCGGATAATGTACACGATCATTACGACATTCTTCTATTTCGTGCTCTCGTACCATGTTCGGGTTGGGACTGATAAAGTGAACTGATTCATCCAATGCGACTGGAACACACGCTGGAAACAAGTCTGCATTGTTTGGCAACGGTTCAGGACACCCATGCCACGTCATGCCGGTCGGCACGAGGAAGTTTTTTTAAATCAAACCTACTGACTTAAACGAGCGTTTGACGTCGGGACTCGAGCGAGCAGTGCCAAAACCGCGGCCGAAAAAATCCCCGCCATCGGTACTCCGGGCTATACCGGGCTTGCCAAGGTCGGGTGGGTCCATAATGTCCATAATGGGTGCATCCTGCGTAACCATTAATTATTTTACACATTTGATGTTAGATAACGGCTTGATTTGTTTGTTAAGTGCGAAGAAACTATAATAAAAAACAGTACTGCGCTTCAAAAACAATGCGTTTTACTTATATTTGGCAGATTACAATACTGAAAAACAACTGTTGATTATGCACAAAATCACAGTTTTTCCTGGAAGAGACTCGTGTTATTAATTCAGAAAACTATCAATAGCTCATTGGTAAAAGCGGAAATAGGAGTCTTTTTTCAAACACGACGTATATAGATGAGAACGAACGTATCCGTGGGAAATCTTCAGTGGGCCATCGGCGGATGGCTCTCCGACGGTTTACAACCGGAAGCAGAGTTCATTACAACTGAACCGGGTGGGCCCAGCCGCCGTGATATAACAGGCCGGACACTGGAGGAGGACATAGCCAGCGTTGAATTCAAATGAGATCGATTCCGATGATAAACGATGGCCCGGGTCACACGCCCCTTCCGGAAAAAAAGAAACAGCCCGTGTCACTTGCTTCTTACTGGTTTTAAAAATAACTCATTCTATATCAAACAAAAGACGAGTTCGCCAGATTTAAAAATAAAAATAAAACCGCAAATTCCGGTCAAAGCGGGGTACGAGCGACGTCCCAGTTTCGTTCCACTGATGAAATGAGAGGAGCGCCTAAACTCATACCAAATAATAATAAGAAAAATAAGTAATATATATTCCATTCTTCCAGCGCCTGGCAACAAACTACCAGGTATATTTTCATATCCTAATTTTGCAGTAAAAATGCTAAACTAAAAGCATAACAGAAATACACAAGCGAGACAGAAAATTAACTAAGCAATAAATACAGATGAAAATGAACTGTTGCCACAGCCATAAGGTCATAGGCCACTGGGCCAAAGGTTTTCAGTTCCCTTAATTACTGCCAGAACGAAAAAATTAAATATACCCATATTAATTAGATAATAATAATTAGTTCCCGTTTTGGTAATGTAATTAAGAGCTCGGACAATCGGGTAAAGCGATTCGAGTATAAAGGGATCAAATTGAACACTCCAATGGCGCAGTCAAAGCTAATTTAGTGTCGCCATTATCGTTTATTTTTTTATCTTTCCTCTGCAAATCCTGACGTATAAATTCGTACCGAAAACGTACTAATTGACTGGATCCGGATAAGCTGACCGAATGTATCCGTCCTCATAATCCACTGTAATATTATTTACTGAAATCTGTATATGCAAAATAGTTGAAACAGGCCTTCTCAGTTTCAAAGCTCGAATATAATTCCATTTCTTCATTGGGACGAAGGCAATATTTAACACAAAACCATTTAATGTACTTGAGACCAAATGTTATTTCCGTACAGACCAAATCATCTTGCATGTATTTCTAACAATATTAGTTCATTTATTTTTTACTATTATATATTGGACATGCGTATCGTATTCTATAGAGATAAACCAAATTTGGATAATTTAAAATTTATGGAGGAAAACAGACTAAAATGACGGCAACAATAATTGACTGAGGAGCAACTGTTTCTTGTCAGCGTTGAACAACACCTCAGGAACGACGCCAATGGCAAACACGTGACCCAGACCTGTCGACCTGACTTATTGAGTAGCGCTGTTAGAGGTTTATCGGCGCCCGAGGGTCTTCAATATTGCCTTTGCCACACGTGGCTGGCAGACAAATAATTGTATACTTCATTTCGTACAAATCGTATGACTACACATACATATCTAGCTGCCAGACAGAGGTTATCGTTCCCATACATGGCCGAGGTTATCGCAGACAACCGAAGTTTGTGAGTTTGCGCGAGATAATAATAATTTAATATTACCATCGCTCCATTAATTCCCTAGTTTGGTCTTAGGATAGACCAGTTTCCATCAGTGGTGAGGACTCCACTATTACTGACGATGTTACTGAATGCTAATGAAGATGGGGACAAGCCAAAACCGGTCAGGCATATTATCATATTAGCAAGTGAAGGCAAAATTGCCAGAATGATTGCTTCTCTCGTACATACTTGATAAGTCGCCTAAATTAATTATTTCAATCCGTTCGAAAAATATTGCTTTTAAAGTTGTCAAAATAAGGCATAATTAGTTGAATCTTGCGGGACATGACTGCAACATGGTTTCACAAAGGGACGTCAGAACCCAGTGCTTACGAAATGCATTAAATTACGCGCATTCAATTTGTAATGTTTATTTAATAGTAAGTTACGAACATTTCTGAACTGTACCCCGTTCTGACACCAACTTGCAGTAAATTTATCTTCATACCGATAATTAAAGGGCATAGGCCCTTAATTAATTCGGCAGGTTGAAACAGATAGTTCGAGTTGTTGACTTACCCAATTAATGCTACAGACTGTTCAAATATTCAAACTGTGGTACTTCCTTTCGATAATAATGTATGCGTACTTCGGTTTTGAAGTATGATTTAGAAGAGAGAGGATGGCATGGCTGGCCTCCAATATTAGCAGATAATTTTCCATAAAGCTCTTCCTAGACTCCAATAAAGGTTGCTTACCTTCTTCACCTACAGGTTACCCGAACGGTCTAGTCCAATAAAGACCTATTCTACTCATTACATTAAATAATTCTTAGAAAATAAGCCCAAATAGAAACAATGATGTCTAGCCATATTGTAGAATTGATTCTGCCAAAGATGAAGAAAGCGGTAGGTTCAAAAGAAGCCTTCTCGAGCAGGGTTGAACCCCCGGGCCGGTTGGTGTACTACTTAGTTGGCTCGGGAAAGCGGTGCCGAACATAATGGGGCCAGACAAATTAGAGCCGCCCATAAATTATGTACGGGCTTTACCAGGATGTGGCCCGTGCGTGTGTGAAGCTCTTATTGGGCGGAGAGCACAATGGGACTTAAACGAGCTTTTATCCGGACTCCGGGCCGACGTCAAGACAGACACCCCGGCTACCGCCCACCGGAGCGGAAAGCTTCCTTCCCCTCCAATAGGCCGTAATGGTGTCGCATCCCAGTCCTTTCAGTCAGCTGACAACCCTCGGGAAACCGGTTTATTTTCGTAATACCGCCTCGAAGATTCGCCTCAGTTCATTTTAAACCGGGGTTTTGCGACAGAAATGTTTGGCGTACAAATATACACTTCTCCACTTTAAATGCGCTCTCCCGGGTTCTTTACTAGAACATCAAAACGGAAGCAGGAAAATGCCTACATTTAAATAGTTACTTATCTAGTTACCAAAAATGTATATTAAGCTCAACTTCAGAGATGATTCAGAAGACATGTAATGCAGTATGGAATAATCACGCCTCTGGGTGATAATATATAGCGCATCCTTGAACTGGATGTAAATGGCAGAATATCATCAGGAGGAGCGATCAGCCACTGCTAGTCTATAGACCGACACATATTCCATACCCCAACTCTGAAGATGAACATTTACGACATAGCACAAAATAATAATGTTACTTCAAATTTCCTCACCCCACGGCCCGGCTACAGGAAAATTATTTAATGCCGCCGAAATGATTTCCAGATTGTGGTCGGATATAATAGCCCGCTGGGTAAAAATAATTGGCCCTAATATTTAAGGACAATCGGCACGATAGAATCCCTTCGTTGACCCGTTCCACTTCAATGAAATAGAGGGAAATTTGCACTAAAATCTTTTCAGCCTAGAACTTCTCGGGAAAATAAATTACAGTGGAATTTCCGCAATTATAAATATCTGTTTAAAGACTTACACCTTCATTCATTTTTATCTTTGAACTTCATTTCTATCTCGCTCCTATTATATTATATTTTATACCTCTCTCTAATCTAAACTAAGACCAGTACAACGCGCCAGCCTGTCAGCTGTAGTCGGGCTCTCAACTCTTTCTTTTTAAAGACCAGACGTCCAGAAAGACCAACCTGGATCAAAGAGCCGCCGGTTTCCCTCATTAAATGAAATAAATCTATTTTTTTTGCGTACAGACTTAACGTTAAATAAATTATATTTATTTTCATTATAACTGTTCTAAACCTTATTCGAAATTTCAGCAGGGTCTAAATAAATCACAATCAAACACAGTCCGACCTAGAAGTAAAAAATAAAATAAAACACTGACGCTTTAATATTAGTGTATTATCCGGAGGGCTGAATTTGAAATCAATGAATCTCAATTAAATATAGAGCTCTCTAAATTCATATAATTACACAGATAATTTTGTTAACATTTGCAGACATTTCGTCCTCTGACCTTGTTGGCGTGATTTAAACCGTCCATTTACAATGTTCAGAAGAGAAACGATAACAACTGGCCCTTTCGAGACGTAACGACGGGAGGGGGGCGGGAATAAAATCTTTGCGAGATCACTGTGAATGAGTGGGATATAAAATTACTAGAGGGGTTGCCTGATAAACACTGTCAGGTTTAAATTAATAACCGCCGGGTACTGAGATGAGCATCGGGGCCGGGCTGTTTAATTCAATGGCTCTTTATTTGTGGCCCGGTGGGGAGGGGGCGAGAAGGGGAAGAATTTATTCTCTAAGTGGGCGCTTTCGAGGCCCAACTTGGATTAGACTATTTCTTACCCAGTTTCGGGTTTTGATTTCTTGCCACTTAAACAGAATTAAACTTGAGGTTATATATTATTCATTTTCGAGGAGAATTTCTTCAAGAGTCTAGCGGGAAATCTCTGTGTTAATATATAAGTGAGACATACGTCTTGACTAATCACAGTACGCTACTAAACTAAATATTCAATTGTTCTATTCAAATGTCCAGCCAATTCGTGTTGGAGGGATATTTTCGTCATTTTTTTATTGTACTAGGGTGCAATTGGAACCATAAAAGAAAGGTCATTTCTATCGCATAAATTATTGTGTGAAAACAAAAACCACACAAATAATTGCTTTGAACAGTTTATTCCACGTAATTAGTGAATACGACTTGAATCATTCGAGCGATCTGTTCATATATTCAATGCAATGCCGGTCATTAGTCAAGACTAATAACGTTAGTATTTTAGGTGTTGAGCTTCATATATTCGACCTCGGCGTTAATATTTATTCGTTGAATTTAATAAAATAAACATTTGGCGTATCAAATTCATCCCATGATTCCATGAAAAAGCTGTTTTAAACAGTTTTAAAAGTCCCAATGAAAAGCTTTAGCAGATATAATCTTCTCACTTCCTGCGTTTTACTGAAAAATATTTGCTTTTAACTTAGGGAATAGTAAAAGCTTATAAGCCGCTTACAGGAAAATACATACTTCACCACCTGCATCCCCGAATATTCGGAAAACTCCCAAGCGAAGTTTCTACTCTGCTCACTTTTATTCGTACATTTAATAAAGCCCAGATTCGCATTACCCTTGTTACATGAAAAGTGGAAAACGAACCGATGATTGCTTAAGACCGAGTTTTGGGGTTTCAGTTCACAAGATAAGTCAAAATATTTGCGTAAATATTAGATTTCAGTTTGTTTCCATCCCTTAATTCGGAGCACCCGAATACTAATAGTTTGAAAAATGGGCCTAGCTAATACTACTAAGTATAAAACCAATTATACCCATTAGTAGTCTTTAAATTAACTCCAGCTAATTCTAGTTTGAGCACGTTTATCCATTTATAAAACTATTAACATATTATCCCAATTGAAAGTCTGAAAACCCTTATTAGCTGAGCAATTAACACCCTTACTACAAATTTACAACAATGTTGTTTTCAGATGCCTTCAGTGGCATAAATGCCAGAAGCAGATCTGGAGGCCTAATAGGCTTGCAAACTTTAAACGTCATAATGAAAGAAAATTGGCTAACTAGGCAAGGGGGCCCCGATAATTTAGTGTTCTACTAAGCCAGACCCTCTCCAGCTTAATGGGGCACAAAGTGCGCTCGAATAGCAGTTAAATAATGGGAAAGAAGAAAAATTCGTGAAAATGTTTTCAGGCCAGGTGGTGACTGTATAGAAGAATTTTTCTTTTCTACGTTGGTAATACACTTAGTTTTCTTCAAATTAAAAACCTGACAATTATCAGATGAAATTATAAACATCAGAACCAATCATATAACAGACGAGATAATATAGCATTATTTTATAGTATTATAAATGCCTTAAACTGGGTCATTTAATAATTGAGTTAGAAGTAAAAACGTAAGGGACTAGCAAGCGACCAGAATCTATCACAGTCAGGCAGTCATAATCCCGAGCCAGAGCGTATATATTACCAAGAAAATATGATAAACAGCCAATTATTCTCGATGGACAGTTTCATAAATTTGCGCCGTCACCCTCCGGTTTTCCGGCCCGCCGGATTCCGTTCCTTCCTCCTAGCGCGAACAACTCTTTTAATAAGGGCTCCCCCCTCCCCATCTTTAATATCGGCCTCGGGTTGGGATATACTTTCAAAATAATTTTGAAAAGGGGGCCCCACCCACCGTATATCAGCGTGTCAACGGCACTGGGGCCGCGTGGCCACGAAAGGCGGAGCGGTTTTGAATAATGGCCTATAAACAGGGCCCCATCCCATCCCGATATAATCCCCAAACCTGGGATAAGAGAGCCCGGGCACCGGCGACACCTACCGCCACCCTTATAACAATAAATCTGATATAAAGGCCCAGTAAATAATAATATGAAAACGATATACGATCTGGGAGACGACACCGGCTGGAACTGACTTGACCTCGCGGGTTAGCCAAACTGTATCCTTTCAAGTATATCGCCAATTTCATTTATTTAATATGGACGTCTGCGTAAGTTCGAATTTACTCTTCCCAGTTAGTAAAACTGTCTTGACAGTCATACATCATCACATAATATCTCGCTCGATTTTTGTCAGTGGCGTTCCGTTAGTACCGCGTTAGTTTCCGTTATTATTATAAATATAATTTAATGAATTTTGATGAATGAATTAATAGCATATTATTTCTCGAAGCCTGGTAATTTATTATCCTGCCTTTAAAGCTCAATACGTTAATATTCATCGCTAGTAAAATGCTGGTTTATATTTTATTAAAATAAATAATTAAATACGATTTATTTAATAATGGCCAGGGAACGTCACTATAATTCGCCTCTATATTCGCCTGGTTCATTCCTTAAGCGATTGGGGAAACAAAGTTGGTTGCCTCATTTTATAGCATATTTTCCAGGCGCCCAACTTCGCAAGATGAATTATAATTAAGCCGAATTAAATTTAAATTACATTCCACGCCGAAAACGACCGGCTTATTAGCAGTTTTAAAAACTTTCGCCGGTGGGCGAGAGAGGCTAGGAACTGGGGAATAATTAAATTTTTACTCCATTTGGGTTATCCTCGAAAATATAATTAAAATGCGAATAATTAGAAAGATATATATCACAATGTTCCAGTACTATTCGATATTTCCGCATTTGAAACCTGAAAGTGTACTTCTCTTAAATTCGGAAGGGCATTCCGGGAATACTAACCGGAATCTCTGGGGGTATCTCGATTGGCCGTTTACCAGCTCGGCCCCTACAGCTCGTGACTGACCGACAAACAGATAGAAGTCATGTCTATGTATCGTAGGTGATTCACCCTAGTACAAGTTTTGCATATTTGTTTCTATTTTTTGAAAATTTACACTTTCGTTGGAGTTTTCAATAGCTCAAACCTTTTTATATTATAATCAAAATTGCATTGATCATTTGTTGGTATTATTGCGAACGGTCGTTGACAGTGTACGAGCGACAGTTTAACTGTTCTTTAGGCCTTAACTTAAATTACGCCCCCAACTACGAAATACATTTAAAAATGTTAACAATTGTTAAAATTTCAATTAAACCGTCCGTTATTTCTTGGCCTGCTACATGACGCATTAGGTTGTGTAAGTCTAATTAACGACACTGTGACACAGCGAAGATAACAATATCGGTCTGCTGTGCAAACAACCGGTAATAAAAATGAATTACTTTATTTGATAAATTCAAGGAACAAACATACGACAGTTATACTTCTGACAGTTCTATGCGGTACAGTGAAATTAACAATCTCGGTCCTAACAAAGAAAATAAACCCGAAGACTGCAGATTAAATGTTAAAGAAATTCAATTCTGAATGTACTAACTCTTGAATACGCAAAATTGGACAGAAATTAAATTGACGGAGCACTTGGGAATTTAAGAAACCATTTGGATTGACCCGAGGGTTCAGAATATCATAATTCTGCCAACTTTGAACTCCAATCGCTAATTTGGTGAAACTCAACACCGGTTTCGGCTTCTCCCTGTCTTCAGTAGCATTCCGTCAATAAATTAGAGGGCACAGGCACAAGCCAAATACAAAGTCCAAATACAATTTAATTTTACACATGTCTTTGGAAAATGTCAATAATAAACAATCTAATTTCTGTTGCCTTTTGACGCTAACTAGAACTAAATTAATTTTCTTTTTTCTCAAAACTTAGAAATAATTATCTCATTTAAGCGGTCTGACGAAAACCAGGCAAAATCAACATCAGTTTAATATTATTAAACGGGTTTTGATTTGAAATAGCGATTTTAAACAGCTAGGTAATGTACTTGACATTGGAAAGTAATGAAGAAACATTGCGCCCATGTATACGATGAACATCAGCTGTTTATATTAGAAAACAGATTTTATCCAATCTCGGCTCTATGCCAAATAATTTCTAAATTTCACAAAATAATAATCACTAATTAGAGGATAAGATAAATAATGATTAGGTATACGGAATAAAATAACATAAAACCAGGATAAAATCAGAAATGTTTCGACCTATTCACACCTTAACCTCCGTATCTTCGTTGAATTCAACCGTTCTGACATCAATTCTACATTATTCCAACATTAAATTTCAACATCTACACGGTAGACACAATATATTATACTATTCTATTATTATCTATTCTTTGTATAAACAAAACGACAGAAAAAAGCAAGAAACAACTTGAAGCTGATTACCTTTTATCCTCATGATAATCGGTTTGTAATCTTACATGAATCATATAAACCGTTCAATACTTAATACAATCTTGTGACGAAATCAATAAAATATTGCGGATGAATAGGCTACAGAAGTGTATTTTCAATGTTCCGTGAAATTTTGAAATGCATTTCGAAAAGCGATCACGAGATTAAACGAACGAACGCTCATGAATCTAGAATACGCATCCCAGTCCTTTCACGAAGGGTTTCATACACCTATTTATAAAACTGGGGGAGTCATCTATTGGAATCACGGGGATTTCTATACGGAATGAAGTGAACAGGAGTAATATTTTATTCTTTACTTATTTCTCAGCGCTTTATATACCCTCCTCGTAAAGGTACGAGTAAGTAGTATATTTCATGCTACTTAATTAGACTTTATCGATCTCTGGCCCCTCAATAGGATGGGAATTGTTTTCAGACACATATATTGGCACTTAGGAAATGCTCTATAATTCTAATTTAGATAAAATCCAGCAGCATTGAACTGGACATAAAAATTATTATGTAGATTATTAATAATTCTTTTAATTAATTGGTCAAAATCGAACAATCGAAGTGAGATAGAGCATTATATATGAGAAACATGTACTTCAATAAATATCGAAAACTAGGTTTAAAATAATAAATAAACATCAATGAGATGTTTTCTTCCCTGTCATAAATGGTACATGTGTCTAGATGAAACACGAATCGTTCGAGAGGAAGAAATGAAACATTAATTTGGAAATCATATTCCCGTTAGAATGAGGAGGATGTCCTCCTCTCGGAAGTCCTTCTGAAAATTGGACTACGGCTTGTGATCCTTATAATGCCCGCTGACTGCCCTCTCCTCTGAAGAATCTCTTTTAACCCGTTTCCGCGGCGTCCGATTTTCCTCCTCCTCCTCCTCCTCCTCCTCCTACCAAGCTCCCTTGAAACTATAGGAAAACTATAAATTCGGACCGGGCCCAGGCTAGAGCCCAGAGACAAGCCCGTATATTGAAAGCCGGAGACCTTTTAAAGGAAGTTTAATTCCACCAAATAAGAGAAGGGAGTTTCTACTTGGTGCTCCGAAAATTCGGGGGGGGGTGAGCTATGTAGCAGTGTTCTTATCTTGAAATTCTGTACATAAATCAAGCCAGTTGGCACAATCAACTCTCATATTAATTAAATTGGATTAAAACATTATTAAACCTTTGAAGATTGGTCGGTTCAAAAACAAAAACTTTCCTGGAAAAGGGTAAATATTTTCTAGGCTTGGGAAGAACAAATGTGCTCTGCACAATGTTTTTAAAATATTTCACAAACATTAACATAGAGAGTTTAATAGGGAAAACAGATGGCCGACGTCTGTACAGCGATGAAGCGTGGGAATCTACAAACATAATGGTGTTACAGTGTGTACACTGCCTGGTATTAATTAATCTGGACAAGCCAATCTATCGTAACTTTTTGTTCCGATTCCATTGACAGTTTTCCATTTAAAATGGTGTTTACGTCCGACAGCAAACGCTTCACTTGTGCCAAATTTCCGGTCTACACTTTTGTCATGAATGTAGGTTTTCGAAACAAACAACACATCTAATTAATTAGCAGAACGGTTAGTTTTTGTAATATAAACAAACGCACAGTTCAATGCTGAGCAAAATTAGAACTGGTACGTCAGTTCCAGCCAATCGTACCATCAAATACGAGCGTAATTGCCACGTTATGCCAATTCAATTTCCAGAATTCATGAAACTCTATTCAAAACTAGTATCAGTTGATACCCTTAATTATTGTCTAATTATTTGTCTACCTCTATATTTGTTTGTTCAGAAATAGTAACAAAATTATGTAATAGAAAATGATTTGTACCTCATACAAATACGAAACACGAGCGTATTGAAAAATGTCGCATATTAATTTTACAGCGTACCTAAGCGTAGATATCAAAAACGGAGTCAATTTCCATTATAAATTTCATGTCGAAGTACGGTTTATGTGGTTTTATTGAAATATCGTGATAGAGAGCGAGTAAGTATGGGAAGTGTAAATAGCGCTTATATATTTTATTATTTAAATTGATTCAATTATATATATATATATATATATATATATATATATATATATATATATATAAAATAGTGGTATTTTAATTATAGTTGAAATGAGGAAATTATAACGATCGATTTCAAAAATGAGATGAGAATGCCGCTCGCGGCGACAACATTCACCGCGGTCTTTTGTCTATTTGTAGACTTTTATAAATAGACATTTGGCCCCTCTTTCCGCTTCTATTATTAATCTTCGATCTGGGAATTGAGCGCGTCCCACCGGGTCAAACCCCTGGAGCGATGTGGTAACAGCACAATTAATAATATCGAACCGACAGCCAACTGACAGTCGGCGGTGGGGCTAATTTTCAGGAATAATAAACCGTTTATTTTAAGGGTTGGTGGGTGGGGCGTAGGGGAGGGGGGGCATCGTGCAAACATTCCTTTGTTATGACTGCACCGACTGGAGTGAGAAGGATGTCAACGGTATGTAAATATGGTCCCAGTGTTGGACTTCAATTGTTTTCGGGTTTTCGGTTAAATATAACAAACTCTGCCGATAAAATGGGAGACGGCTAAAAATAATATCGCGCATCCACGAGACTGGTCATGGGCGAATATATAAATTAGCTCACTCGGCCGCCGAATTGATCGAATTCAAGATTCCGGCAATAAAATATCTGATAATGAGATATATTTTTCTGTAATGGGTTCTGTGGTATGAGTTGTAAGTTCATACATTAAGACTCGGATATTCCAGTCCAAAAAAATTTGAGAAATAAGATAAACTCTTTTCTTTTTTAGGGCTTAATGAGCTAAGTATACTCTGTGCTTTATGTAAGCTGTAGATCTGCAACAGTCCAATAGCACTTACTGCAATATATACATTCTTTAGAAATACATGTTTACATTTAGTTTCCCTAGAACTACAGCCAAAGGAATCCGAGTGTTGCTTCCTTGGAATTGAAATGTAATAATAAATTAGAGCCGGCACCGGAGAGTCGTATAAGCCGGAAATCTTTCGTTTATTTTATTTCTGTTAATTTATTTAAATTATGAATGGGGGAAATTAGAAACGAGAAATGCGATATTATTAGACTGCACCATATTTCACGACAATGCCCAGGCGTAACTGTAATGATGAAGCAAGTAATTATGCTTATAACAACAACAATTATTGCGATAATGACGCTAACAATATAGTGTGTACGAGCCAATTATAGTTGATCATTATTAAACTGGACACGTCAAATTGCGGTTTGGCCAGTTCTGACACGTGCGGATATATTGGCACTCGTGTCGAAATATAATCCAAGAATACAATGCCCACTCAAGCGATCAGCATATCGCAAATGAGGGAAGGGTGAATTCAATTTCCAGTGAAGCTGATAGTGAAGTTTAGTGTTGTAGTTGGGTAGTAAGACGGCCACGGATGATTCCTCACACTAATGAGTACAAGAGATAAGAAACAGATATATGGACAGAAAAAAATTACAAGGTTATAATGACATGGACATAATACTGAAAAGGCATAGAAATAATTTAATATAGATTGGAAAGGATAATATCAAAATCTGTAATTTCGGAATGAGGTCTGACATTTGGTTAATATTGCCGGTTCACCCTTATGGGAGTTGGAACCTAAAACTATTGAGAGTACAGCCGCCAGAGACTGAGTATTTCCCGTTTAATAATAACACAATTTTGAAATTATAACTTAACCATTATAGGAAATTACACAGCTAGTATAATTTAGACGTCCAGTTTAATTACAGAAACGATTGCTAAACGAGGCTCGAACCCACATCTGATTGCTCGCACGGGTACCTTGAAATCACCTACCTGGCTAATTCCCACATACGGGAATTAATTGTAGCCGTGTAATGTAACTTCCGTCCGAGTTATAAATTGGTTCCGAATGACTCTCGCTTCCATCCTCCGGACGGCGCCATCCAATCTGACGTTCGCCAGTAACGAAGCTAAACATTTAATTTCCTGTCGATATGAAGATTAATTTTCGAATTGGAATCTAACGATTGCCTACCCAACCGGAATTCCTGAGGAACTGCGACCGCAAATGTTAAAATCTGTATATCCGGTGAGAAATATCTCCGTCCAGTCAGTAAATGACTTTACTGGTCACCACTTCGAGCATAAATGAGCTTCTGTAGTTCCATATGCATAATAAGCTTTAGTAATCATAACGACGATACCGTCTTAATTACTCTTAAATATTGAAAATTCAGATTTTCATTTCCAGGATTAATCAAATGGATAACATGGCATCAAGAAAAAAACCTCAACCTGACTGTAGGCCTAATGAACAACAAAGTACCAGCTATGAATATTTAATTGTCATACAGATTTATTTAGAATTGTAAAATATGAAACTAGTATTGAAGTAATTGAAGTAAAAAAATTTGAGGCATAGTAAAACATTATTTGGTTTCAAGATATAATCATTCAATTTGTTTCCAATTCTGTTCTGTGTGCTCTAAATAATAAATATTCATGGTTATCATAGTTTTAAATGTTCGCTAGTGCAGACGGGGGCTTCAGGCAAGGCGACAGGGCGTCAATCAAATAGAAAGAACTGAAGGCACTGTTTAATCGCACCCTGTATGTTTTGTTACCCAACGCAGGAACCTTTTGAATTACTGTGTTATAAATACAACGTGACGGGTCACTCCAGTCTTGGCGCAGGACTAAAAATACGAGTCTGGCTGGCTACGGAGGGGCTACTACCGGTAGGGGCCCTTCTTCCAAATTCTATTCCAGATTTTGAAAAAGATTCGACCGCTAGGAAACAAAATTTCATTCAGGAAGGTATCCTTCGTGCCAATTTGTGCAATCCGAAAAATAAATGTCTCAGGCTAATTCATCTGAATGGGTGTAGGTACACAAGGTAATTGGCAGATATAGTACTGAAATGAGCAGTGTTATTTTAGAATTCATAATAATGACTGTACGAAGTAACACGCCTATAATATTTTGTGACTTAATTTCCGAATCTAAGAAAAACGAAACCTCAATATTTTATGAACCAGACGTTAATGAATCCCGGAAGTATCGGTTGTCAGGGTAATGGAGTAGGAACCGGATTGCTTTATAATTCTTTCCTGATACATTTAATTTGCACTTGCCTCAAAGACCTCAAAGCTATCTATTTCAAACATCGGGCGGGTTTTGTGGGTTTCTTGAAGCCGTACAAGAGCCGCCGAAACCGGTCGCTCAAATTTTTTGTTTCGACCTCAGAACGATAGATCGGACGCAAATTCGAGAGTGCGCCTATGTGTGAATTTTAAATACCTCGGAGTTGGAATTGGGCAGATTAGAATAATAAAACGCCAAGGACCCGGTAAAGAAAGAAGGAGCGAGCGAGCGATACGGCTTATAAGGCCGACTAAACCGGTGGCCTCAGTTCAAATATTTATTCTAATTAAATTCGCGGCCTTCCCCAACACGGATTCCTTGCATATTCAGGATTCATTGTCGGGGAACATTCTACGCGGGGAGCCGATTCGGTTGTCGAGAGAGAATTGAACACCGCCATAAATACCGGCCAGGGCCTATTGGCCATTTTATTAGCCGAAAATGCGCCGACGAAGGCCGCGGCTTCGAGTCATTACCTTCGGGGTCGACCTCGACGCGCCTCTGAGATGGAAAAAAAATTAAAGTTAGAGAGATGAAAAGAAAAGAAAAATTAATTTTACGAGAGCTGAGTGCCGGCGTGGGCAGAAGGCTGGTATTCACACCCTGGGACTTGACAAGTGATCCGCGCGCCGAAACACCCAATGAGTCAGTTGGTGACTCAACGGCCTCTACACTCGAGGCGATCAGAACAGTTGCAACTGTTAAAATGGATGCGAATAATACGATACATTGTGCCTGCTTTAAAACAATAAGCGATGTGAAATTACATTTGAATAGGCAATAACTCAATTATACTCTTGTACTCGTTTTTTTTTACCTAAGAGTATTGTGAACACGGCGGCTATATATACTATCCCTTACTTATCGGGTTTAACCGAAACTGTGAGCCTTTGTCAGATAAAATTTTCGAGCGTTAATTCACGCTGAATGCTCCGAATGCAGTTTATATCACAACGGTTAAGCGATGTGGAGCGTGGGCCATTGTATTCGATATTTGCCCCGGTTTAAATCCCGGGCTACCACAAGGGGGTTAGGCCATTCTCTGTCATACAAAAGCCAATAATAACCGGACCAAAAACAGAAAAATTAATAGGATAAGATAAATAGCAGATTAATGAAGCATAGTATATATTATATAATGATAGAAAATAAATGAAACAACACGTTTAACTTCGAAAGTATACTATCTTTCCTCCCGAATTTATTTCCACGCTGCGCTGAGGAAACGTGTAACGTATAGGTAATTTTTTCATAACAAATAACGTGACCGCCTTAAATATTCGGAGAGTAGAGAAATGAGGACCCCTCACGAATAATAGGACCACGATAAGATAACATTTTATGATGATGTTATGTATAAGTCTTTAAGCAGACGTTACATTAAACACAAAAAATATTGCAATCTCCCAACGAATGTTAGGAGAAAAATTGGAATGGCTCAATTCGAACAATGATACTTGCTTCGAATAAGAAGAATTCATACCGTTATTTTGTTCGTTTTAAATTGTATATCAAGGTCATGTTTAATATTTTAATGGATATTACTACAGTCCTGACAGTTTGATCTTTTAAAGGATCAGAATGGTTAGCGTTGTAACCATAATATAGTCTAATGAATGAATCTTGATAATAACGGTAAAAAAAGAAGGAAGTATATGTTTTGATATTCTATAATCCTTGACCCGGTTTAATGAATATATCAAGTTAAAATTCCAAAATGAATAAGTAGGAACTAGAAGTACGATATAAGGGATAGGTACAGTCGTGATCGGTCACACAAAGTGAATTGGGCGTACTAAAAAAAATAAATAAATAACGTCAAAAGCATAAACAGACGCGTTTTTCACGCGATTGTCAGTCGGTCGAGGGGCAGGGTTAATGCAACCGTGGGAGGTCCGCCTCTGGAACAGGACACTGTCAAAACGCCACATCATCCGCGCAGACAACTGACCTCACGGCGGTGTCTTTAATAATAACTAACAGTCCGAAACTCACCAGGGCCAATCCCAAAGCGCGCGAAGCGGTCGTGCACGAGATAAAACACGAACAATACCATGCTTTTTCTGTTTCTACTCGCTGATTTTTCAGTGGATTTTGCGGGCAATTTGCATTTGTATGGCGTTTATTAGTTTTTTCTAATTGGTTTGCGACGGCGTGACTGTTCTTTTTTCATTGAGAACAACAGCCCAAAAGCTTGAACAAATGAAATGATAAGGCTATCAAAAGTCAACCCGAACCAAAATTATTTTAATTTCGATACGAATGACTACACAGCGAACAATGGAACCGGAATGGAAAATCAAAAATCAGCCATCCCAGCGGAAGTATTCGTGCGAGACACAGAAGATAACAGAAAAAATATAAAATCAGTCGCAATATCAGCTAGACGACACTCCACTAATTACAGAAACATGAAAACACCGAAAAAATCCTAACAGAAATTAACCACACAAGCATACAATACGCCATGGTACAAAATTATCGGACCTAAAGTAAATCAAGAGATCGACAAAACACCTACTCCCTCCAAATACAACACTCCAAACAGAGTCCACAAACTACAAAAAAAAACATAGGAACCCCCCAACCAAACTCGGAAGAAACATCGCAAATAAAGGGGGCGTTAACTTAAACCGACCTAGAAACATTCGAAATATCAAAACTCTGCAAAAGACTGAACTACAAAACAGACAAACAACTAGAAAAATACTTCAATCATTCCACACCTAGATAAACATGGGACAATGTGGAGTATACAAGATAACATGTGTCCCACAACTCTAGATGTGGGACATTGCAAGGGCATCTATGTCGGGCAAACAGGCAGAAAAATACCTGAAACGTTGAAAGAACAAATAAAAGAATCAATTTTCTGCATCGGATGTCCTTTCGGTGCGACAATATTTCGTCGGTAACCATTTGATGGAGCGAGATCTTTCTAATAATTCTTAAGTTGACCATAAACGTCCGATAGTAAAATCGGGAAAGGCTGAAAAATAATTCGAAAACTGCCTCAGTTCATTACATAAGCAAGCTCATATGGCACTAATAAGTGTAAATAATCGAATATAACAATTACAAAATGTCAATCACCGGAATAGAAGAACTTCCTGACTGAATTGAAAAATTCCATGAAACCAAATGTCCATGGGATTGAAAAATACGGCATATTTTCAGGTTGTTTAAATAAAGCCGTTAGTTATATATGAAGCCTACTTTACATCTGATTGGGAGTAGTATAACCGTGTGGGCGACAAGTGGCCTAGACCGTCATGCGGACGGAGGCCAGTCGGGCTATTAGCGGGAGCCCGAAGCGAGAATATTTCTGCCAAATAATTTTTCAGGGTCGGGCGTTTTATTTACGTTTGTTTTGTACACTACATAGGGCGCCTACTCATTACCGCGTTACAATTTGCATAGTTTTCCCCCTATCGCGATGTGATCGTAACATCTATTCTTTTTCATTACCGCTGTCGATATCGTTCTAAACCCTGACTTATGTTTTAATTAGTTCAGTATAAAATATATTCTACCTGCGGTAAGTCAAATAATTCACTCGTGACAACAGGACGCACAATATTCGTTATAAATTCATACCCAAATCGTGCCCTAATATTATATGAGAATGAAATTTTCATTTTATACAACGTTGCAGTTCATTGTATAATTCTAACACACTAATTAGACAAGTTTATTCTACTTTCGATCAATATCGAGCCTGAATCAACTGAATGTAATTTTGTCATTATTTTGAATGAAGAGAGCGTGATTGTACAGAACCGATGTCCATTGGAGAGGAGGCAGTGTCCATGATGTAACCGGATGGACTCCAGCAATTGCGAGTGGGCCGCTGTCTACTTTCAGTATCAAATTGCCGTTTTCATGAATCCAAGCGGAATGCCGAATGCGTTATTGGACCCTCAGATTACAACATGACAAACATATATACAACAATTCTGTCTCTAGTCCCCCCATCCATTGTACAAAGACAACTCAACTGCAACACAAGTGCTAGGGTAAACCAAATAACGGGTAGCGAATAAGCTGAAAAATTATTTTACAATTGATGGAGTAGACAATACGATCATAGACAATGCGAGCGAAAATGTTTTCATTTCGCTGTATGTATCTGTTTATACACAATTTTATTAAAAATACTAAATTGCTATTAGGTTGCTAAACAAAGTAGTTCCATGCCACATAACCATGCATATACTCCAATGGACGTAATCCTCCCCTTTTTTTCTTTCTCCAATTTTACGCGCACAGCGACCGCTGTTATCAGTAGGGACCCGGTTTCCTAGGGCGGGCGTGAACAAAAGCTTCTCGGGGATATATCACTTTCGGCTAGGTTAATCGGAAATGACTGGTGGGGCTGTGTGTGGCCCCCACAACCCCGTGGCACATTATGGACCCGGCGCCGCGATAAAAACCCACCGAGAGCTCAGCCCGCACCCCTCGTCCCAACAGAAATATGAGCCTTTCGAGGGCCCAATGACCGCGATTTTCGCCCCGTTATTTCCGACCTCCGTTTCGTTAAAAAATATCGGCCCTACGAATGGCACCGCTTACAAAGGTGACATCCTTTGTATTGTAGTTTATTATTATTCTTTCGTAAATTAATTCGTCGGCTATTTAGTTACCCATGAAATCAGATCATCGATGAAATAAGAGGCGCACGGATCCGTTAATGAAAACCATTTCATTTAAATCTTGTAGCTTTGTAAAAGCGCTGGCTAATTTTTATTTATTTATGCCATTCATTGAGTTTTGGCGTGATCAAATTCTCCTGAAAGATAATTGCCCAGAAATGTCTATCGAACGGCTTTGTTCAGACCGGTACCGAAATAGCCGGCCTGTTTTACCGGGGGCCCCATCCAATAAATGGATATCCGACGGACACCCAACTATGCATACTGATCGTGGCGTAAAGCCGGAACAGGCCTATTCCCAGGTCAGCTATCTATTCGGTAATCACCACCGACAGTGCCCGGTTTTCCGATTAGTGCATGTTGGACTCGCCAATGGGCCACTTACACAACCGGTCGACCGATATTAGTTTGAATTATTGTTCAATTTATGGCAGTAATTGAAATAATGACTATTCTTAATGTATATATATATATATATTATTACTTTTAAGCTCACAGCCCAAAAAATGTTTTCGATTGAAATGTCCCAGGTTCTGGATTTACGTATGCTTATTTCTCGGCTAATCAAAAAAACCGATTCGGAACGGGAATAATTTTCGCCGAGGCCGACTGGCAATGGCAAAAAGTATGCGAATTTCTTATTTTGACGACAATGGCCGGATGACAGTGGACGGGTCTCTGTCTTACCAATTGGTGCATAAATGCGGGCTTAATGGATCAGTCTGTGACTGAGGTGCCGTCCGCGAAAATGAACCGAGTTCATGCTCAAGGTTGTTGGCCTCCCTGCCAGATTGAGGCCTCAAACTGCAGACTTCATTGGAAACGTAACAACAACTCCATTTCGTAATTATATTAACTTTGCCGAGTTATTTTGTATGACTGGAGGAATTTCGCAGATTCCCATTATACGATAGGAAAACGATAGTTGCATCACAACTACAGTATCTATTGCAAACCTCTACCACAAGAATTTTGTTGTGGTAGCACCCACAAACCGATGTTATCAGAGACAGAATTGATAACATATCTAAGAAAAAAATCCGGAAGATTTCGAAAATTCAAATGAAATAAAATGGAAAACCACGAGATGATATCGCAGACCAGATAACCTACTTGGCGCAATGGGTAAAAAGAAACAATTCTTCCACCTAAAATATTCGTGTTCTCATATTCTTATTAGTTAAATAAAATCACATAAAGTCACTTATAAAATTATAGCGTCTTTTATATTCTAAAACACTGGTGACAGAGTCATGGTACTGATCATTGTTTCAAGTAATATTTCAGGAAACGGAAATATATACTGAGGATGCAATGATTCGAACGAAAACCACAGTTAACAGACAATGAAATCACATTGCGGCTATAATGAAAGCCGACTTAGTTTCGAGTGGCAAAGAGGCAATTGGATCTCCGGGTGTAATAAGTAAAGTATGAAATTGAACATCGTGTGGGAGTAGTTTTCATATCGAACAGGGTTCGTTAAATAACGAGTTTCTGTATAACGTTGGTAGTATTCTTTAGGTAAAAGATATGATAATACATTTTCCGGAGTTAGTTTAATCTACCCAACCTTAATACTTCGCCAGTGTATTGTTAATAGTCTGTAGATTTTACAGCCCACATTGGCGGTGAATCGAAGGGCCAAGTCGTTATAGTACTGAAAGCGTTCGATCAGGAGTGAATGATTATGATTTGATGAGCGGTGAATAACGGCCGTTAGAACTCTATCGGGAAAACGGGAAGCGGGTTGGGTAAGGCCGGCTTTAAATCGAGACCTGGCCCTGGAATCCATTAAAAAAAAATACCGGAAAAAGCGAAAAATCCCAGAGAGTGGTCCCCGGGGCAGGACGCCGGCCATTAAATATGAATAGTGAGGAAGTGAGCGGCCATCGTGCTCATCTCTTGTGGCCGGCTCAGGGCCCGGCCCTAATTGGTTCCTTCCCGAAAATACCGCTTCCCATCGATTAACGCAATATCGCTGACGGGATAGGAAAAAAATTATTTCGACCTCGCAACAAAAATATTAGGGATATAATCAGGTTGTTCCTCCCTTTCAGACTAAGGTGACTGATCGTGAGGGTTTGGAATATCATCACACTTCCGACCTTCTGTTCTCTTGCAAAACTTACAACTACTGAGTCTTGAGATCACTGATTCTAACGGGACTAGTGCAAGAAAAATACTTCTTGGCTTCTAAGCCTTTACGTTATGATTATTCTAATATAGACAAAGGCTAACACCATAGTAAATTCTGCCGAAAATTTAGAATTCCATTCGATTTAGAAATCGGAAAACTTCATCGACCCCCTAATATATCCCCAAGTCGTTCAGAACACGAGCGTTCATCGCCAACGACCAATCGGACTAAGCAAGTGAGACTTGCCAAGAGTTTTACAGACATGTTTGGGATGCAGATGGCATGACATGGAGTGCCGTGGCCGGAGTAATAAGGTCCGCCCTAGACCCGCAACTCGAACCCGGAGACTGGCTAAGCTAACTTTTCGACAGGCTTAAAGTTCAAAACCCCCCTAGCTATAACCAGCGCAACGATTTCTGATATTAGCCGAAGCGACAGGAAATGAGATGGGGGTATTGTCGTGTACAAACATCTATGAGATTACTGTCCCTTATTATCTGAATTTAAGATTAGTTAACAATCGCCAATAGCAACAATAGCAACCAAACAAGTCAGATTCATTGAGAAAATACTTAATTATCTACGAATCGAGAAACCGGCAGATTTTTCCCGTTCGACGCAGTGAATTTTAATATAGACAGTGTATATTTTTCTAGAGAAAACAGTTATAGTCGGAGTTATCGGACAGGTGAAGAAGCGCGCCGTTCCCTACACAACGTTTTTTGGAAACAGAAAAAGAAACAGATATAAATCCCTGACGGGAATTAAATAATCGCACTTTAATAAATTTCCCCCGCGGGATTTGAATTGGGGCCGCCGGGGCCCCGGTCTCGCTAAAGATTAATGAGAACCGGGCGCAGGGATCGAAAAATTGAATTCGGTACCGCTTTGGGAGCAGCTCCTGCTTATAAAACACTGGTTAAACAGAACGCAGCTGCATTACAGAACGCCTACCCAGACTTTTGGTACCATCGGCGGCGTGTAATTTCAAACAACTGATTATCGAAAAAGTAACTGTCGGTGAAACACTCTCATGGTTGTATTTAAAAAAATTTAATTTAGAAAGCTCAAGACGTGCCTAAAACATTTATTCAACTAGTAAACGGCAATGTTTATTATCATATTTAATTAATTAGTCAACAATGTATTTCTTGTACATTCACAGAAATATCGTTTCGGTCATAGTATACACTGGCCATTGTTATGAATTTAATATTATTAATGCAATAGTACCAAAAAGGGCAAAAAAATTATATTTAAATGCAAATTACTTTTTACGAAACAATTCGAGGCCTGAGATTTGTCGGGAATAGGATCCTCATGTAGTCATAAATCCATATCCATCAAAAAACTGACCGGGTTTCAGAAATGAATATCATATTTACGTAACTGTATTGATAAATTATATAATAATTTATTAAGGTGACAATCCCGGTTTTGCAGATAGTAAAAGTTAATAATCGGTAAGTAACTTGAATTTCAAATGTCAATTTATTAGTCTTATTTGCTAAATTATTTATTCTGCATTTATGAAGACAACTCTGTTACGTTAAAATATCAATTGATTAATTTTTAATTATAAAAAAGTTATCTTCATTTAGATGAAGATCTAGATTTAGATTTAGATAACTTTTTAAAGTTATTGTAATTGCCTTTCCTTTATGAACCCATCAATTGGAGAGAACACCTTTCATTATTTAACGTATTATTACCTGTCGTAAAGTCTACAAAAAACAACATTGGCAAGATATTAGTATAGGGTCGAAAATAGGTATATAAACTTGAAAATACGGGTCTTTATCAGATCCTGTACGGAACATCCCTCCACGGACCGGATCCGCGGGGGTCTTAAAGATTTAATCGAATAACATCAATTCTTCTTCGTAAGAAATAATGACCAATATACATTATTCCGCCTAACTCGTTTGTTATTAATACATAATTTTCATAAATAAATTGACAGCAAAATAATACAAAATATCCTATACATACAAGAAAGTGTATTACTACACTATGTACAAGAAAAATTAAGTACTCATGTATTCGGGATGGTTGACGCCCCAATATATTTAGAATATTTTTTAATGTTCTTTTCAACCTGAATATAATTAACACCGTTTAATTTCAAATATATTTCCTCAGAATATTCTTTCATTGTCTGGTGGTGCACAATACCATTTGTTTCAGCACGCATTGACCGTTGTCGAACCCCCTGGGATATCACCTGTAATTTCGGCGACCCCGCCTTACCGTTCTTAAACACAAGCCCTAGACTGAAAATAGGAACAAATCTACAAGGTTCGACATATTTCTAAATGTTAGAATACAAGAGAAACAAGTTTAAAAGTAGAACGTGACTGACGACTACTAAAATATCGCCTAGGCCATTATGGTTAGTCACCTACTTATAGGCCTTCGGTCGAACATTCTGACTCCAATTTTAAATTGTTTTTGTTATACGTGACAATATAACTTTCATCCTGTTAATATTTATAATAATACCAGTGGAAATCATTCGGCTCATCCTCGATAAACCCAATATCGAAAAATGGCAAATATGGAAGGAGGCGAATTATACAAAATAATATGTATGAGTACCAAGCATGCATAGCAATTATGCATACATGACTCTCATTCCTATTAGTATTCTTAGGGTACAATTCGGAGACACGTTTGGCATAGATTAAACAATGACGTAATTTCTATTGCATCGTCCTGAAGAATTATTTACTCCAACTTATGACATTTTGGTTCAATTCGACGAATCTTCGATTAAAGTGTCGAAGGCATCAAATTTGTTTTCCTTTCTTACGCCTGTTCGGGATGACATCATAGTTTCTATTATACATTAACAATAGACTCATAGCTCGAACACTTCCTTCTAGTAGGTCTTGAGGCGTTGGAGACTCGGGGTCGAACCGCCTAGAATATTTCTAGATTCTCGGTTAACGGGTAGAGTTCTTCGGTGAAATATGAACTTAGGCGACTCACCTAAGTTATCGGCGAGCACGGGCGGTACGTAGACGACGATCGCTATGACTGCCACGGCGAAGGCGGCCATCGGGGGGCGGCTTCTGCCACCGGCCGTCACGGTCACCATCACCACCACCACCACCGCCTCTATAGAGGCAGCATCCCTTTATTAATCCGGCGCACAACAATTATTCTCACTGAATAATACGACACGGCACTGATACACACAGCGATCCGCCCGTGGGGTGAGTGAGGGCGCTTCACTCCTGGGACTTCATACCCAGGAGGCAGGGAGTGTACGGGGAGGGTGGGGGGATGAAGGGAGGGCCCCACGTGGTCTGAGGGGGTGCCGGCTCGAGTTTCGGAGGTCGGCGGCTCGTCGCGGCCCTTCTGGCCGGCTTCTGGCTGCTGAAGACTTAGCTGGCCAGCGTCGTCCTTGTCTGTCTCCTCTTCTGTCTCTTCAGTATAGCCGGTTGGCCCAGTAGCTGTCTCTGATGACGGGGCCCGCTGGAGATGCCGCCGAACACTGAGCGGGAGGCGCGCCGGGCGGGGCCCCGCCTCCTTTCCCTCCTCTTGTACACCAGTCTACCGCTAGGTCGCACCTTATTACAAACACTCAACCGCTCTCTACCAACTACAAGCGGAACATTTTCGACGGAAACTCCCAAATTGTACATTCGCCGCCGTTAGTTTTTCTTTATACAGTGGACCCTGATCTGAAGAACTATTAAGGGTTACAAAAGTGTGTACGAACGGGAGAAACCTTCAGGACCGAACCTATTGTCTAGTTACAAAATCAACTATACGGGATTATGTACGCAAAAATATTTCTTCCACAGAAGAACCAGTGTCTGGTTGGGTATATGGAGGAGAAAATGTATAGATATTAACAAGTAGAACAAAAAATAAAGTACCATTCATGCACCATCAGTTATAGATAACGAGTCTATTTGACCAGTTCTACATTTTGTCCTTCAAAGTCTCCCCCCTTCCTAAGAAAAGACCGTTAAAGAGATAACACTAATTATTTATAAAAGATACCACATGAATTTGTAATTGATATGATTATAGTAGTGAATTTTATATGCATAAATACTATAATTAAAGTATATAAGAGATATCGTTTCCCTAATTTCGTGTTTTTCCTTTATTTATGCCATTTTATTGCAAGTTTTAGAGTTTATTAGGAACAGATTAATCGATTTCCCATTTAAAAGAATGGGAATTCGACCCTCGGGTTACGAACCCCTAGGGTTAAGAACGTAATTCTTGAGCGTGGGAAGGTAAAGAAATTAATTTACTATCAGAAAATCATTGTAAATTCTTACCTTATTCTTGTAGTGAGAGAATACCATTCCGCTACCCCACCTGTAACGAAATAAAAATTATACTTTTTTATAATGTACAAATATGGATTGCTTAGGACTAATATGAAACAATATGAAAAGTTAGGTCGAAATGGATTCAATACATAAAACATTATTCAAACAATCACTAAACCAATATTAAACCACCCATTGAGAAGAACAGATTTCTCATATACGTAAAGAAAATAATGAACGTTGACAACATCAAATTTATATTAACAGTATAGTTACAGTATACGTCTCTATATTTCATTCCTATGTTTTCATCTCCCTTTAATTTCATATATATGTAGCAGTGACATAGTAACAGTGTAGTGACAGTGCTGACTCGATGCTGAATCGGATCGGCAAAACGTTAGGATGAAATAGTACAGACTAAAAATCGATATTCCGATCCAGAGGAGATAAATATGTTAAAATAAATAACTCTCTCAGTAATCAAATATTCTATTGTAAAGCTAACCATGATTAACAACGATTAAGTTTTCATTAAATGTATAACTATTGGTTTCTAATAAATACAATAATTGTAGTATCCCCGTTCAATTTGTGGGCCTTATAATATTAATTGTAGATATCCCCCCTCTTTGGTCACAGTATAAAATAACCATTTTATATTGTTATCGACCAGATGTTGGCCATTGCTGTCATCCGAATGACCAATTTAAATGCAATATCTTTTGAACGAAATCAATTGCCGATTTAGACTGCTAATGGGATACGCCTGCGAGAATATTCAACTGTAATTCAAGAATCTTTAATTTAAGCGGTAGAAATTATAAACTTCTTGAATTATCCTTATTATATCGTGTCAGTAATTTGAACCGACCGGGGAATAAGTAAATGCTCCGATACTCGTTATATGAGATACTGTAAAAGAAGAAATAGTGTACCTAAATGCGACAAATCAGAAAGCTTAATTATGATAGATTGTGCATTTCTCAGTGTGACAAACAAGTTCCTGTGCTAGTGTAATAAAAACAAATTGCAATCGAATAAAATTATTAATAATAAAAAGAAATTTTAAGGCAGTGATTAAGATACTTCTAAGGAACACTATAGTCAATATCTTTTGTCTGTAAAATGGAGTGTGTTATCTATTCGAAATGGGGTCCTAACTAGGGCTAATACCTTTTAGGTTTAAAAGTTGATAAGTGTAATGCTAAAAGTGTCTAACTACTACTATCTCTCATCTTACATATATGGCAATATACTGATAATAAGGGAATCGCGATAACGTTGTTATCGCTCTATGAATTATGTTCAGATTATTTTTATCTGCGTACAGTTCATTTCGAGAAAAATTATCACAGAAGAATTAATTTACTGGATTAACACCAGTATCAATTAATCCAGGGGAAAGGATATCTTACGTACAACGTATGTAAGTTTTAGAATTTTACAGTTTTTACAATGGAATCAAATTTACACTTTTTTTTAGTTTTTAAACATCTATTAATAGCACCCTCCCAATAACTCAATCGATATAGAAAAATAAAGCCGTTACATAATAAATTCGACAAGTATATGACAAATTTTTTCATAAAAACATAAATATATAATAAAATCTATGTAATATATTCTCTATGTAATAAACTTTTATATAAACAGAACTAACAAAGTAATCAAATGAAAACGACGATAAATATGCCAGAAAAATAGATTCACTTAGTTATACGAAATATTAAAACATAAACCTTTCGGGTACAATAATAATTTGTTTTCCTATGTTAATGCAATTCAATGTTATTCCTCGCTTCGTAGCATTGGACAAAGTTTCATAACAGTGTATGAAATCAATCGTAGTATGAAATCGTCATGCGAGTAAACACATGGGGCAATCGCTTCGGGCAATTCCATGGAAGGGGGGGGAGGGAGGGAGGGAGTAGAGGGCCATGTGCCGGCGATCAGGTCGAAGGAGCAGAAACCAAATGGGACCGATCAGTATATCTAGAAAAATGAACACACTGTGTACAAAAACAAATCATTCTATGTACCCAATATGCACCAGAGTGCTGTTTTCTCATTAAAAAAATAATTCCACGATTATTTCCGCTGAAGTCTTGTAAATTTCTTACGAATCATATTAACATCAATTTTGCGCTAGGCTGTCCCATTTGTGCCTCAGCTCGCCTATTTAGTCTGATACTGATTTATCGAAAACTAATATTTCGTGGACAATTAAATCCGAAGAAATTTAGAACGTTTTGAAGATATCAAAAGGTCCATAAGAGGAGATCGACATTGCTGCGGATTATTCAAAAACATAAAACCTAAACAGTGCCAGTATCGTACAAGCCTGTTCCAATCGTTTAGTAGACAGCAAGGAAGAGATTATGTGACATGCCAGACATAGAGAAGAGAGGATGGAATGGGCACTAATGGGCTGTTAAAAAGTGAGGGGGGGGGGAAGGGCATGAGACCGTGGTAGGGGCCCGCGGGCGGCGACCACTGAACCACACTGAATTAGATTGGGTTTTAGTCGGTCTCAATACTTCCTTGGAGTGCGGTCCAATGACAGAAACAGGGTACGTAACACGCGGCTTAATGTCCAATTTACACTAACCCAAACGAATTTTAAATATCAACTACACCATCCGGCTTTACCCATAAAAGATTTTCTTATGGAATTCTCGTAAGCTTTATATATTCTATCATATTATTTGTACGTATGGGGAACTTTGGAAACGATTTCATCGGCTAACCGACATTAATTTACGGTGTTTTAGGGTATATTTAAGAAACCGATTTGGGGGGTTTGGGATCTCCAGTGTTTTGAATATCACAATCACGTATATGGTCACTGTATTTTCTGGAGCCACTGTCAGTTATCGTAAAAGTTGTGATAACAGTACAGACAAGGCGGTTATCGACCCTACTGTCTGCTCTACTGACGGAGTACGCTACTGACAATGACGAGGACCCGCCAAACTGTCTGTCGTATGAACAAATAAGTGAACGGGGAAAGAGATCGTAAGAGCAGTGATACTACATCACTTGTCGACTCCCAACATATAAAGAAAAGGGCGAACCTGGAAATTGGACACGATATTTTCTTTGTTATCCGAAGAAATCAATTTTACTAACACTGCAAATTATATTGAGAAAATAAATAATATGAAACATTCGCGGAACAGAATTAATTAGTTACATCGATATAAGCACTTAGGTTTTTTATTTACACTCTTACACTTATTTGCACTGATTAGAAATTAATTGCTTATGCCTCTTTATCGATAGAGGGACGATTATTTTAGTCAGTTCCTAGATAAGAGACGAAAACCACTAAATTCGTTCCTAATATTATTTAATAAAATATGGAATTAATCGTGCATTATTGTTATCGTGCATTATTGTTAATTGGCCGTGAAATTAATTCAACTTTTGTCAAATCGACTGTTAGATTAGTTTCGGAAGGTCCCATTAGTGATAGCCATGAACAAATTAGTCTAAGTGTACTAGGTGGAAATTACTGGGTTAGCATAACGATAAATAGCGAACAAAAAAGTAATTTCCACACAATCTTGTCGGTGCTCTTACTTTATGGCCCAACCGGAAACAGATAAGTCGCCATATCAATGGTCTGACTCCAATAACACACACCTTTAAATATATGGTTATATCGAAATTTTGACTAACGCTACTAGGATAAGAATGTGAATGAGAAAGACAAATTTCGAATTTACATTTAAATTATACCAGGTGTTTGTATACTAATACTAACGATGACAGCACTTCCTCCTTTCCAACGTACAGTCACAAGCGCACATTTTCAGCGCTTCAATGATTTATATAATAGGTGGCGGATAATAGGCTGCCGGAACTAAATTATAATAACTGCGGAAATTGCGGGAAACGTGGAAACTGGCCGAATCCTGTTATTTTCCGGGAAGTTCCTCGTACGTATGTATAATGGACGTAAAGTGGAGGCTTAGTTTCTGGATTTCTTATTCACATAAACTCCCTTAGTGTAGAGATATCGATTATGTAAAAAGATATTACGTCGTTACGATATAGGCTAATTTAACTGAAAAATGTGCTGAACCGATATTATGATGTTGCATCTCATCGTATTATCCGTGAAGACGGATTCCCCAGGGAAAGAAGGAGCGGGCGGGAGGCTCCTCCGTAAATTGCATCAATTATCGACATCCTGTCGTTGTCCGAGGGTTCCTGAGAGTGACTTTCGGGCCCTGTGACTAGAAGAGGCGCCCTCAACCGAAAGTGTAACACCAACAGTTAGGCTTGTGCAATGAAATTTGCCGCCTTCCCCTCGAGGTCCGATCGGTTGGGTAACGCGTAAGTAATTGCGGCGCGGTGGCGGGGGGGGGCAGGGAAGTAACGAGAGCCCTTTCCCAGTGGCCACCGGCCTCACCTGAATCCAGTTCAACAACTTTCTAATTTCAATTTCTTCATAGTTAGAGAGCGGTTCTAATGCTTATGTGGGCCTCGACAATCAGTTAATCGATAACCGACTGGAAACACAATACCGGAATATCCCTACAGTTATTACGGTCCGCTTAACTCATGAGGTACGAAACTATTTAGTTCAGAATCCAGTTTGTAGCGGCCGGTAGGTAACTCGAGGCTTAGGAATATTATCGTCGGTTTGAATTTCGGTCTACTCTCGCTTATTTGCCAGATCTTACCATTCAATGCGTAGCAGTAAGTTACTATTACAGTGAAATAGCACGTAAAGACATTAGTTGTCGCTCAACCTTACGATACTCCCGACTAGTGCGACAAGCCGAAATTGGTCCAGCCGCAGATGAGAACAAATCATACGGGAGATTTAAGATGTCGATTAAATAGATCGGTAGCACTTAGTTGTGGATTTAATAAACAGTCAGGCTTCTTCAAAGCCTAAAGTAGAAGTGAATAGCGTTTTTCAGTCAGGTCATATATTAGACCCGAAGTATTTTCGAGGTGCACCTCTTCATGTACTTCACGTACTAAATGTAGTATTATACTTGAGAATATTCCTGGTTCATTGGTGGACTCTTTTTCAGGGGCTTCAAACTGGGCCACGGTAGATGGGCCGGCCGCGCACTCGTCCTACTATTCCTGGCCACCGTACTTATCACTTTCTACCACTATCAGAGCTTTGTCTACTTCGACCGGTATCAATTGCGCTGGCTCTGGGAGGAGCGCACCGCCTGTAATCTAACAGCAAAACAGACATCCGTCTCTGCCCCGGCGCCAGCTCATGGCGGCAGGCAATACTCCACCGGCGGATATAAAATCCACAACAAGACTATCGACATATCTCAAATCATGATGGGAAACAAAAACGCGTTTTTCATCGAAAGCTCGTGCTCCTTTCTCAGCCCAAAACCAGCGCCCGGTAAATACACTAATGACATATAAAAAACAGTAAGTTTGCTAAGATCACCACTTCTCCCATCAGAAATGAAAAGACTTATTTCCGTAGATCATAACCTCACTCCATTATGTAGAACTTTGCTTTTATAACATCCCCTTATGCTCCCCTCGTGCGAATGTAAATCAACGGGTTTTTTAAACTTCCTATCCCGATCCCAATAGCAAATAATTGTCAAACATTAATATACAACAATAGAAATGAACTTCTGATTAACCCTTCTAAAACGCCCCAAACATTAACACCATAACCCTCTTGTAAAATAGGTTTTCAAAGAAAGTTAACCTAAGCCCTAACTTTACTTACTCCCTATATCGCTATCACTGTGAAGTAAGACAAATTTACATTATAACCGATTAATGTGTGTATAACAACTATTAAACGGGAGATGTGACATTTTCCTTTTAGGCTCGCTCTGGGAATAATGACTACATTAGACCTAGCCCACATTCCACAACATTTAAGAACTGCGTAGAATAATTTCTTAAATATTGTAGACGGCAATGTAATATAAATAGCAAATAAATGGGACTATTTTAAATGTTTGTTTCAGATTCGTTAAACTGTTAATTTATTACGTTTAAATAATTAAAAGACTTGTATGTAAAAACAAGCTTGTCAAAAAAATATGAGCAAAATAATTTCATGGCTCAATTAAAATTCATCCTAATATTTAATTATTTCTATTATATTTAAAATATGCTAAGAAATCACCATGATTTAAGTTTAGCTCAATGACATTTTCCCCATATGACGTAATAGAAGATTTTTAGAGTCTGCAAATTGGAAGAGGGCAAATTAAAGATTTGGTGGTTGTCTTTTCCAGATGCAGAAATTGAGGAAGATATAATGGCGAGATTTCGTAAGCTACATGTATCGATTGGACAGAAATGTCGGTCTCTGAAGAGAGTGAGAAATCATTTTTTACAATTAGAGATAGTTGAGAATGAGTCCAGGAATGGCACGACTTAAATTCATTCAATTTTTGTTACTATAACAAGAACTAAAACCTTACTATGTTGCATTCTCGATGCCAGATGAACGTGAAGAATGTACAAAGTGTACCACTGCAACTAAAAGGATTCCAAAAGAAATGATGAAATATCAGATATACTAGTACTTTTCATTCGAGAAATGGGACACAAAAATTACATTTCATAATCACTACGACTAACATAACTGAAACAGGAATATTAATTTGCATTTTTTTTTATGTATTACCAAATAAATACCCCACAGGTATTCAAATTCTCACCTCGATTTATCTGGTCGCTACACAATATTGTGTTTCCGATACACTTTCAAACTCCGAAAGAAAATAACCTGTGAGAACACACCTCGAAATAAAAACAACAGACGTAAGCTTATTAACCAAATACTAAAACACCAGAGTGGAAATCCAATAAACGAAATCACTAGCAATTTATGTATTTAGTAACAGACCTGAGAAAACAGTGCAGTAAAGTCCTAACTCGATGTAAGAATGTAGGTAATAATATAACAGGGTTAAGACCCAAATATAACTGAGCACAATAAAACCCAGACCGAACCTAAGAGGAAGTGTAAATTAAAAGCACGCATTATTACTTTAACGCCGAACCCTTATCTAATAATGTATAAGGAAATCGACTATTAGAAAATAATTAAATGATTCAGTTTCAGAGAAAAAACAATGCAACAATTATACACTATCAATGGCCCTTTAGATTTGTGAATAATTTCCTCTTTCGGTTTCTCCCTCACACGTCCCATATTTTCGTAATAGGCTGTCGAGTATATTTTCGTTATTAAAATCATACAATTTTGTTCAAAATAAGGAGACAATTTAAACTTAAAATGACAGATGAATTTTATTTAACACCTCGGTTAGCTTTTTAATTTGAAGAAACATATCAGTATCCAACCGGTAATTGATACCTGCGACCCATTCTTCCTATAATTAGCCCCGCTAAAATGCTTTCGCCATTTCTATCGCTGTTTTTGCCGCTTCCTACCAGGACACCCTCCCAGCGGAGTTAACAGTCCATTGAAAAAAATGTAAAAAAAGAGACTTTCAGATACTTTAGATAATAATAACAAATTGATAATATTCATAAGCCTTGTTTTACTTCTTTAACAGGTGGTTTGAGGCTTAACAATCGCCAGGCATGTGCCATCTACTCTTTCGCTGCCCTTAATTCCGACTACCAAGTTTATCTTTTCCACACTTGCCCTTTGCATAGCAACTACTACGAAATGTAAGCCTCATATATTACTGATTATTCGGTTCAAATTCATTCGATACATGTTCAAAAATACATTATGTGTCTAAAGAGATTACGAATTCGATTATACGCTGTGCGAAGACTCTCTAAAGCAATGATTCCCAAGCTATGGTACACAGCCTGGTTCCGCGTTTTAATTTAATATGGTAACATGAATTATATTATGAATCGCGGTATATTTAGGAGACTCTCTAATTCATCTTTTGAGTAGGACGGGCTCGAATTAATTTGAGCTGATGACGATATTTTCCTGATTTAAGGTCTAGCGAGGGTACGAAAAAAATGTTAGGGCTTAACAACGTGGCTATAGTGGACAGTGGATGCGGTGAGGGGTTGGCGAATTGGCTGGAAACGGGTCCAATGTACGGTATTGCGCCCAAGCTTACGCGGTCATCTTATCCGGTCGAACACCTCAGCGACGCCCTTAGGCTACTCCTCATATGGAAGTACGGGGGTACTTATTTGGATATGGACACTCTAACCATCAGGTATGCTAAGATTCATACCCTCCTTCTATGCTACAGAACTAGTAATAATGATATTGTCTTTATCGCTTAGCAAATGTATCAATTTGCAGGAAAGGATGGGCTGACCTGGGGGAGAACTGGGCCGCTGCCGAAGACGAGGACACCATCGCCAACGGCCTGATGAACGCCAGCCCCGAGGGCCCAGGACACTTCTTGTTCGGCAGAGCCGTTCAGGAATTCAACGACCGGTTCAACGGCGAAGCCTGGAGCGAAAACGGCCCCCTGCTCATCACCCGCATTGTACGGCAAATGTGCAACTTGTCAGATCAGGTGCGTCGAATATTGCCTTAAATGATTCCAGCCGACTGATTTAACAGGGGACAAACTAAAACGTTGTGCACATCTTAAAACGTCGGACTCTAATAACTCATCTATGCATAAGACGCACTCTTATTTTCAAAACAAAAAAAAATTGTATTATCTATAAACGGAAAAAGTCGCACAACTTTCCGGAAAAAAAACATGCATCTTATTATCGAGGAAATACGAAGTGTTTCGAAACAACGCATAACACTTGCGACTTGCTGTCAGTCGTTAATTATAGTTCAGACCCGAGCTTGATAAACTAATTTAAGACCTCACTACTCCTTAACGAAGGTATTTTTCCTCCACAGGAAAACTCTATCGCTTTTTGGACTAATTAGACCTGAAGTCTCGGTCTATAATTTGGACTAATTTCATTCTATAGTCTAGGTGGCAGTCATAATTTTGATAAAAATGCGATTCAAGTAATATATCGGAGGAGGAAAAGCCTCGAAACGAGTATCCTCAAAAACCTAGTAAAATAATCCTCTCTGGAACAATTAGAGTATGCTTAATAAATGTACAACCAGAAATGTTCAAGCACAACGAAAACAAGGGGGCATTGTTGAAAATGTTAATATTGTTGTAAAATTGTTAATCTACTTTTATCCTTCCAGGCCAACTTTCAAAAAGTGGGCAAAATCGACGGTTGCGGTTTCACAGTTCTGACGAAGAGCGTCTTCTATCCGATCCCGTACCGGAACTGGCAGTGGTACTTCCACGAAGACACGGAAGGGACCGACAATTGGAGGCGGGACATTGAGGGGTCGTACGCTGTCCACGTTTGGAACAAGCTGAGCAAGGAAGAGCCGGTGACGGTTGGATCGCGGCAGCCCTACGGCCTCTTGGCAGCCCAATACTGCGCCCCAGTCTACTACTCCTCACAGTCAAATTTCTGAAATATCCCATCTAGAGCGCCTTAATCTCTTCCGGGACCTTTGTCAAAGGCGATGGTCACTTTGAATACAGGGACAAAATCTATTTTGATTTTTGGTCAATTTTATACTTATTTGTGCTTTCAACAACTTTTGTATTGAGTCTTGTTTTGTAAAAAAAAATGGGACCAATTAATGTTATTGAATATATATGTTTGCAGTTGGTTGTTTCGGGGGAGCGGGCCCTGCACATGTAACCCTAGTGTTAATGTGAACACTACGACACTCTAGTCTCAATTTCAAACAGGTATTTATTTATGTAATTTTGTAAATCTATTTATCCCAAGTAAGCCCAACAATCCTCATTACTATTCTTAAACAACCCATGTTTTATCCAGTTGCCCTGCAGCATTTCCACCTTCCACTTCAGTCATCCCATAACCCAAGAAATAAAAAAATGTATGATCTGAGTATGATCCAACCACTTAAAAGGCTCCCCACTTAGTTTAAACCTTTCACAATTGTCCACACAGATTGTGTTAGGAGCACTTCATATTTCTGATTAACAGATAAGATCATGTAATTAAAGTCTTTCCGGCCAAAACTGAAAAATAAAGCAGTGAATTCTCACTACTGTATTTCAATAAATATATGTTACATGGGATCACAGTATCTACAAAATCATTACTACATAATTTTGACCTGTAATAATAATAGTTATATTAATAAGTGTTCTTTGATAATTATTGAGCTTAGATATAGAATCAGATTAATTTCTTTTAATAAATTAAATGTAAAACATTCTATTGAGCATGTTTATTCACAAATAAACTAAATATTTATATTAAGGAAAGAAGTATTGTGATATCATAAAGGATAAACTCAATCCAAACATTTTCTGGAAATTATTCATAAAATGTTGGTGTGTATTTGTCATAATCATTTATAATCTTCTGGTATTCCTAGTTATTAGTTTAAAGAAATAAAGGAAAACAACCCGATGATTATTAAATATACTGATCTCTGAAAATGTTACTCCGTAACTTATTTATTTTACAAATTATTTTCATGAAACCACAATATATAACACCAAAATGTTGTATTAATTTATAATAATTTTCTCATTCAATATTTTATTGAACATTCTTCATTTGTACTTTATTTTCAATCAAATTCATTGAAATATCAATACTCTGGGAGTTTTCTATAAGTGTAATAAATGCTATGAAAATATTCTCTAGAAATAAATTATACTTTATGAAAAAATACCCTTCCAGTTTTCTCTAACATAAGGGTCTCATAGAAAACATAATTTTATGAAGCATCTTTTAATTTATTAGAATTGTGAGTGTATTAAAACATTAATTTATAAAGAAATTTGTTCAAATTGTTATTTAAATAATACCATGCTATTTTTTATTATCTACTGAAATGATTTATTTTAATGAATGGCTATTGCCCTAAGCAAATTCAATATTAGTAATTAACTAATACCACATTGCTGTACTTAAATAAGGAATGCTACTGATTCAATTATTATGATGCATATAATGTTTTATAGATTTTTAAAATGATCCATTTGTATAAAAAAAATGTTTGTATGTAAATATATAAAATAATAATTCATAAAGAATCATGAACATAACTTTTTAAGTTTATAAAATATTTATGAATGGCTACTGTTCCAAGCATATTCAATATTAATAATAAAATAATACCATGTTGTTATACTTAAATGACGAATGCTACTGATTCAATTACCATGACGTGTATAATGTTATATAGGTTTTTAAAGTGATCCATTTTTATCAAAAATATGTAAATGTAAATATATAAAATAATAATTCATAAAGAATCATGAACATAGCGTTTTAAGTTTATAAAATATTTAGGAATGGCTATTGCCCTAAGCACATTCAATATTAGTTGTTAACTAATACCATGTTGCTATACTTAAATGAGTAATTCTACTGATTCAATTATCATGGCATACATAATGTTTTATGTGTTTAAAATGACACATTTTTATCAAAAAAATATATATATGTAAATATATAAAACAGATAATTCATAAAGAATCATGCACCGTAACTTTTTAAGCCTATATAAAATATTATATATTTATTTTGAATTTCCTTTTATTGTTCCATTATTGGTGAACTAGTAAGGGACAGAATTATAAACTGAAATTAAAATTAGTCCATTCAAACCAAGGACGATGAAATACTTAATGAAATACCATGGAACAAGCCAATGAAAATACCAATAAAAACAATACACATTGGTACAATACCAATGAAAAACATGGTTGGAAAGGCATCTCAATTTCCACAATACTACTTAATGCAATTTCCACAAAGATGACCAAGTCTCTAAGGCCAAATGGGACTTGTGAAAGTGTTGGTCCTATTTATAGCTTCTGATTTTTTCATGATCGTTAATTTGATGGTAAACTATATAATCTTAATTTGTTCCATTAACATTGAGTATTAATATCCACTAGTGTTATTATTATACCTCTTTACAATATATATGTTTTACTTAGTGCAATTTCCACAAAGATCACCAAGTCTCCAAGGCCAAATAGGATTTGTAAGAGTATTGGTCCTATTTACAGCTTCTGATTTTTTCATGATCGTTAATTTGATGGTAAACTACATAATCTTAATTTGTTCCACTAACATTAAGTAATAATTCTACTAGTATTGATATCATACTAATTTATAATAGGTATGTTGTACTTAATGCAATTTCCACAAAGATCACCAAGTCTCCAAGGCCAAATAAGATTAGTGAAAGTATTGGTCCTATTTACAGCTTCTGATTTTTTTATACAATGTTATACTACATATGTTGTACATAATAGTGAAATGTATAACCTAAAATCAGAAGAAATATTAAGTGGTCATTAGGAAGTAATAAATAAATGTATATAATACATATTTATGTGAATATTAACACTCGTTAGCAGAACATAGTAAGAGTATGTAGTTCAACATCAAATTATTGACGGTAAGTAACAAGAAATACAGGAAATAAAGTAAAATGAATACCAAACTGTGTATTAAATAATAAACTCAAATGAGAAAGCAAATGAATAGTAACAAACTAATTCGAACTAACTATATTTGACCACAATGCTTTATATATACAATTTTGACTATATAAAAGAAAGTAATAAAACATTACTTTCAGTCGATTGTTCTACATGAAATTATAAAATATATTTTTCATGTTATAATTATGTGAAAAGGATTATGCCTTTATTTATTACTTTCAACTTACCACTTAATATTTTATAATATAATTTTATATAAGTTTTTGATATACATTTTACCATTCTATTAATCGTTATTCAGTCAACAGCATAAAATGGTTAAAGAATACAATTCTGAATTATAACTTTCATAAACCTTGCATAAACCTTGGTGTGTGTGTACCTCTAGGGTATACTCAGAGAAATTGCTCATATTATAACTAATATTACCTGTTTTTAGGTCACGTAGTTCCCTTTTCAATCCCAAATAGCTCGTGACAAAATTCCTGATGGAACACTGAAAATCTAAGAAAAAATCAGAAGCTTGAATTCCACCTAAACGAAAAAAAATTCACATCCCGCATTATGCGACAGAACAGGATAAAATAAAAGCGTAAGCTCAATTGCGTTATAGAACTGTAGTAAGCTGTAGTAACCAAACGAGACTGAGGGCTGAAACAGCAGAACAGTCGGCGATGAAATTCCTATAAGATTCTAATTTTAATTTAGGTAGTAATTTAGGGTAGAAGCTAGAAAATAGGGAAAAAAAGGGGAAAAAAGTCAAAAAAAGCTCGGATCGAAAGAAAAAGAAAAAAAAATTAAAGAAAAAGAAAAAGAAAAAAAGAAAAATATAAGATAAAAAGAAAAAAAATTTTTTAAAAAATTCTCAAAATCGACAGCATGAGTAAAATCAATCCATTGTTTACCATCGATTGTTTATCATCGATTGTTTACCATCTGTAAAGTGATGGTTGGCAGTGGGCCATCCCGCACCGCACTTTCACTGCTCACTTACCTGCAGGACCGAATAAACTAGCGAATACGGAGCGGTCTTATAATGAGTGTCTTAGACTTGGAGGAATCTCTTAATGAATTTACAAAACATGAAAAGAAACACAACAACCTAACGAAGTGTTTCAGAACGCCGCGCCTCATTTGGAATCTCTAAAACATGACAAACTGACAGCTATCCGTTATTTGATGTTTTAAAGTAGTAGATATAGTAATGATTAACGAAAACAGATGCATCCTCAACGTGTCACTGTTCGGTGCGGATTTTGGGCTGGAGGCATCGTTGGACCGTACGCGAATTATTCTTTTGGTTTATGACTCTGTTTTTCTTGTTTGAATATTTCTAAGTTTTCTATTTAATTTAGGTAAATAGATAATCGCCAATTCGTCCTGAAGTTAGACCGGACGAGATTTCATTCCGAATTTATTACAACGCGAATAGCGTTTGTAATCAATTTGAAAAATCGTACATTTTGGTTTAATTTTTGTGCGGAAAAAATCGCCGCCATTCGTTTTGGAACATCCCCTAATAGTTTTCAATAGGCCGACAAAGAATAACAGGTTTGGAAGCGTGTGTTGCCCGACTGTTGCCTATATTGAGAAATATCGCCTCAATAATTTGACGTAACGCTACTGAAGACGGGAAAACTCGTAAGACGAAATTGGTGAAGAATTGCATTAATTTTCGAGCAGATACTTAGTTTCGGAGTTTTGAATGGAGGATTTATATCGTCTAAATATTTATGTCTGCAGTCTTTTATCCTAAATTACTAACTAAATTAGAAACTTTGTAATTTCGGCGAGCAGCAGTGATTATATATATATATATATGATATAAGTGATTATTTATCGTTATAAAAATATAAGATTCTAATTTTAATTTAGGGTAAAAGACTGCAGAAAACAAAAAAACTTTCAAAAAGGAAAAGAAAAAAGAAGGAATCAAATCGAGTCGCGCATTTTTTTCTCCCTAACTCATCGACAGCATGAGTAAAATCAATCCATTGTTTACCATCGATTGTTTATCATCGATTGTTTACCATCTGTAAAGTGATGGTTGGCAGGCCATCCGCACCGCACTTTCACTGCTCACTTACCTGCAGGACCGAATAAACTAGCGAATACGGAGCGGTCTTATAATGAGTGTCTTAGACTTGGAGGAATCTCTTAATGAATTTACAAAACATGAAAAAGAAACACAACAACCTAACGAAGTGTTTCAGAACGCCGCGCCTCGGGTGTTTGGAATCTCTAAAACATGACAAACTGACAGCTATCCGTTATTTGATGTTTTAAAGTAGTAGATATAGTAATGATTAACGAAAACAGATGCATCCTCAACGTGTCACTGTTCGGTGCGGATTTTGGGCTGGAGGCATCGTTGGACCGTACGCGAATTATTCTTTTGGTTTATGACTCTGTTTTTCTTGTTTGAATATTTCTAAGTTTTCTATTTAATTTAGGTAAATAGATAATCGCCAATTCGTCCTGAAGTTAGACCGGACGAGATTTCATTCGAATTTATTACAACGCGAATAGCGTTTGTAATCAATTTAAAAATCGTACATTTTGGTTTAATTTTTTGTGCGGAAAAATCGCCGCCATTCGTTTTTGGAACATCCCCCTAATAGTTTTCAATAGGCCGACAAAGAATAAAAGGTTTGGAAGCGTGTGTTGCCCGACTGTTGCCTATATTGAGAAATATCGCCTCAATAATTTGACGTAACGCTACTGAAGACGGGGAAAACTCGTAAGACGAAATTGGTGAAGAATTGCATTAATTTTCGAGCAGATACTTAGTTTCGGAGTTTTGAATGGAGGGATTTATATCGGGAATGTCTAAATATTTATGTCTGCAGTCTTTTATCCTAAATTACTAACTAAATTAGAAACTTTGTAATTTCGGCGAGCAGCAGTGATTATATATATATATATATGATATAAGTGATTATTTATCGTTATAAAAAATATAAGATTCTAATTTTAATTTAGGTAGTAATTTAGGGTAAAAGACTGCAGAAAACAAGGGAAAAAAAGGGGGGGAAAAAGAAAAAAGATAAAAACGAAAAAGAGTTAAAAAGACAAAAGAGAAAAACAGAATGGAAAATACAATGGGAAGGGAAAAAGGAAAAAGGAAAAAAGGATAAAAAAAAAAAAAAAAAAAAAAGAAAAAAATAACAGAAAAAAAGAAAAAAAAAGATAAAAAAGAAAAAATAGATAAAAAAGAAAAAAAAGATAAAAAAGATAAAAGAGAAAAAACAGGATGGAGAATACAATGGGAAGGGAAAAAAGAGGAAAAAAGGAAAAAAAAGATAAAAAAGTAAAAAAAAAGAAAAAAGAGAAAAAATTTTTTTTAAAATTCCCAACTCATCGACAGCATGAGTAAAATCAATCCATTGTTTACCATCGATTGTTTATCATCGATTGTTTACCATCTGTAAAGTGATGGTTGGCAGTGGCCATCCCGCACGCACTTTCACTGCTCACTTACCTGCAGGACCGAATAAACTAGCGAAGACGGAGCGGTCTTATAATGAGTGTCTTAGACTTGGAGGAATCTCTTAATGAATTTACAAAACATGAAAAGAAACACAACAACCTAACGAAGTGTTTCCAGAACGCCGCGCCTCGGGTGTTTGGAATCTCTAAAACATGACAAACTGACAGCTATCCGTTATTTGATGTTTTAAAGTAGTAGATATAGTAATGATTAACGAAAACAGATGCATCCTCAACGTGTCACTGTTCGGTGCGGATTTTGGGCTGGAGGCATCGTTGGACCGTACGCGAATTATTCTTTTGGTTTATGACTCTGTTTTTCTTGTTTGAATATTTCTAAGTTTTCTATTTAATTTAGGTAAATAGATAATCGCCAATTCGTCCTGAAGTTAGACCGGACGAGATTTCATTCCGAATTTATTACAACGCGAATAGCGTTTGTAATCAATTTAAAAATCGTACATTTTGGTTTAATTTTTTGTGCGGAAAAATCGCCGCCATTCGTTTTTGGAACATCCCCCTAATAGTTTTCAATAGGCCGACAAAGAATAACAGGTTTGGAAGCGTGTGTTGCCCGACTGTTGCCTATATTGAGAAATATCGCCTCAATAATTTGACGTAACGCTACTGAAGACGGGGAAAACTCGTAAGACGAAATTGGTGAAGAATTGCATTAATTTTCGAGCAGATACTTAGTTTCGGAGTTTTGAATGGAGGGATTTATATCGGGAATGTCTAAATATTTATGTCTGCAGTCTTTTATCCTAAATTACTAACTAAATTAGAAACTTTGTAATTTCGGCGAGCAGCAGTGATTATATATATATATATATATGATATAAGTGATTATTTATCGTTATAAAAAATATAAGATTCTAATTTTAATTTAGGTAGTAATTTAGGGTAAAAGACTGCAGAAAACAAGGGAAAAAAAGGGGGGAAAAAAGAAAAAAAAGATAAAAACGAAAAAAGAGTTAAAAAAGACAAAAGAGAAAAAACAGAATGGAAAATACAATGGGAAGGGAAAAAAAGGAAAAAAGCGAAAAAAAGGATAAAAAAGAAAAAAAAGAAAGAAAAAAAAGAAAAAATTTCCAGAAAAAAAGGAAAAAATAGATAAAAAAGAAAAAATAGATAAAAAAGATAAAAGAGAAAAAACAGGATGGAGAATACAATGGGAAGGGAAAAAAAAAAAGAAAAAAAAATAAAAAAGAAAAAAAAGAAAAAAGAGAAAAAAATTTTTTTAAAATTCCCAACTCATCGACAGCATGAGTAAAATCAATCCATTGTTTACCATCGATTGTTTATCATCGATTGTTTACCATCTGTAAAGTGATGGTTGGCAGTGGGCCATCCCGCACCGCACTTTCACTGCTCACTTACCTGCAGGACCGAATAAACTAGCGAATACGGAGCGGTCTTATAATGAGTGTCTTAGACTTGGAGGAATCTCTTAATGAATTTACAAAACATGAAAAAGAAACACAACAACCTAACGAAGTGTTTCCAGAACGCCGCGCCTCGGGTGTTTGGAATCTCTAAAACATGACAAACTGACAGCTATCCGTTATTTGATGTTTTAAAGTAGTAGATATAGTAATGATTAACGAAAACAGATGCATCCTCAACGTGTCACTGTTCGGTGCGGATTTTGGGCTGGAGGCATCGTTGGACCGTACGCGAATTATTCTTTTGGTTTATGACTCTGTTTTTCTTGTTTGAATATTTCTAAGTTTTCTATTTAATTTAGGTAAATAGATAATCGCCAATTCGTCCTGAAGTTAGACCGGACGAGATTTCATTCGAATTTATTACAACGCGAATAGCGTTTGTAATCAATTTAAAAATCGTACATTTTGGTTTAATTTTTGTGCGGAAAAATCGCCGCCATTCGTTTTGGAACATCCCTAATAGTTTTCAATAGGCCGACAAAGAATAACAGGTTTGGAAGCGTGTGTTGCCCGACTGTTGCCTATATTGAGAAATATCGCCTCAATAATTTGACGTAACGCTACTGAAGACGGGGAAAACTCGTAAGACGAAATTGGTGAAGAATTGCATTAATTTTCGAGCAGATACTTAGTTTCGGAGTTTTGAATGGAGGATTTATATCAGGAATGTCTAAATATTTATGTCTGCAGTCTTTTATCCTAAATTACTAACTAAATTAGAAACTTTGTAATTTCGGCGAGCAGCAGTGATATATATATATATATATATGATATAAGTGATTATTTATCGTTATAAAAATATAAGATTCTAATTTTAATTTAGGTAGTAATTTAGGTAAAAGACTGCAGAAAACAAGGAAAAAAAAAAAAGATAAAAACGAAAAAGAGTTAAAAGAGAAAAACAGAATGGAAAATACAATGGGAAGGGAAAGGAAAAAGCGAAAAAGGATAAAAAGAAAAAAAAGAAAGAAAAAAAGAAAAAATAGATAAAAAAGAAAAAATAGATAAAAAAGAAAAAAAAGATAAAAAAGATAAAAGAGAAAAAACAGGATGGAGAATACAATGGGAAGGGAAAAAAAGAAAAAAAGAAAAAAAAAAAAAGAAAAAAGAGAAAAAATTTTTTTTAAAATTCCCAACTCATCGACAGCATGAGTAAAATCAATCCATTGTTTACCATCGATTGTTTATCATCGATTGTTTACCATCTGTAAAGTGATGGTTGGCAGTGGGCCATCCCGCACCGCACTTTCACTGCTCACTTACCTGCAGGACCGAATAAACTAGCGAATACGGAGCGGTCTTATAATGAGTGTCTTAGACTTGGAGGAATCTCTTAATGAATTTACAAAACATGAAAAGAAACACAACAACCTAACGAAGTGTTTCAGAACGCCGCGCCTCGGGTGTTTGGAATCTCTAAAACATGACAAACTGACAGCTATCCGTTATTTGATGTTTTAAAGTAGTAGATATAGTAATGATTAACGAAAAACAGATGCATCCTCAACGTGTCACTGTTCGGTGCGGATTTTGGGCTGGAGGCATCGTTGGACCGTACGCGAATTATTCTTTTGGTTTATGACTCTGTTTTTCTTGTTTGAATATTTCTAAGTTTTCTATTTAATTTAGGTAAATAGATAATCGCCAATTCGTCCTGAAGTTAGACCGGACGAGATTTCATTCCGAATTTATTACAACGCGAATAGCGTTTGTAATCAATTTAAAAATCGTACATTTTGGTTTAATTTTTTGTGCGGAAAAATCGCCGCCATTCGTTTTGGAACATCCCTAATAGTTTTCAATAGGCCGACAAAGAATAACAGGTTTGGAAGCGTGTGTTGCCCGACTGTTGCCTATATTGAGAAATATCGCCTCAATAATTTGACGTAACGCTACTGAAGACAGGGAAAACTCGTAAGACGAAATTGGTGAAGAATTGCATTAATTTTCGAGCAGATACTTAGTTTCGGAGTTTTGAATGGAGGATTTATATCGGGAATGTCTAAATATTTATGTCTGCAGTCTTTTATCCTAAATTACTAACTAAATTAGAAACTATGTAATTTCGGCGAGCAGCAAAGTGATTATATATATATATATATATGATATAAGTGATTATTTATCGTTATAAAAAATATAAGATTCTAATTTTAATTTAGGTAGTAATTTAGGTTAAAAGACTGCAGAAAACAAGGGAAAAAAGGGGGAAAAAGAAAAAAAGATAAAACGAAAAAAGAGTTAAAAAGACAAAAGAGAAAAACAGAATGGAAAATACAATGGAAGGGAAAAAGGAAAAAGCGAAAAAGGATAAAAAGAAAGAAAAAAAAGAAAAATCCAGAAAAAGAAAAATAGATAAAAAAAAAATAGATAAAAAAAAAAAAGATAAAAAAGATAAAAGAGAAAAAACAGGATGGAGAATACAATGGGAAGGGAAAAAAAAGGAAAAAAAAGATAAAAAAGTAAAAAAAGAAAAAAAAGAAAAAAGAGAAAAAATTTTTTTTAAAATTCCCAACTCATCGACAGCATGAGTAAAATCAATCCATTGTTTACCATCGATTGTTTATCATCGATTGTTTACCATCTGTAAAGTGATGGTTGGCAGTGGGCCATCCCGCACTGCACTTTCACTGCTCACTTACCTGCAGGACCGAATAAACTAGCGAATACGGAGCGGTCTTATAATGAGTGTCTTAGACTTGGAGGAATCTCTTAATGAATTTACAAAACATGAAAAAGAAACACAACAACCTAACGAAGTGTTTCCAGAACGCCGCGCCTCGGGGTGTTTGGAATCTCTAAAACATGACAAACTGACAGCTATCCGTTATTTGATGTTTTAAAGTAGTAGATATAGTAATGATTAACGAAAAACAGATGCATCCTCAACGTGTCACTGTTCGGTGCGGATTTTGGGCTGGAGGCATCGTTGGACCGTACGCGAATTATTCTTTTGGTTTATGACTCTGTTTTTCTTGTTTGAATATTTCTAAGTTTTCTATTTAATTTAGGTAAATAGATAATCGCCAATTCGTCCTGAAGTTAGACCGGACGAGATTTCATTCGAATTTATTACAACGCGAATAGCGTTTGTAATCAATTTAAAATCGTACATTTTGGTTTAATTTTTGTGCGGAAAAATCGCCGCCATTCGTTTTTGGAACATCCCCCTAATAGTTTTCAATAGGCCGACAAAGAATAACAGGTTTGGAAGCGTGTGTTGCCCGACTGTTGCCTATATTGAGAAATATCGCCTCAATAATTTGACGTAACGCTACTGAAGACGGGGAAAACTCGTAAGACGAAATTGGTGAAGAATTGCATTAATTTTCGAGCAGATACTTAGTTTCGGAGTTTTGAATGGAGGGATTTATATCGGGAATGTCTAAATATTTATGTCTGCAGTCTTTTATCCTAAATTACTAACTAAATTAGAAACTATGTAATTTCGGCGAGCAGCAAAGTGATTATATATATATATATATATATATGATATAAGTGATTATTTATCGTTATAAAAAATATAAGATTCTAATTTTAATTTAGGTAGTAATTTAGGGTAAAAGACTGCAGAAAACAAGGGAAAAAAAGGGGGGAAAAAAGAAAAAGATAAAACGAAAAAGAGTTAAAAAGACAAAAGAGAAAAACAGAATGGAAAATACAATGGAAGGGAAAAAGGAAAAAAAGCGAAAAAAAAAAAAAAAAAAAAAAAAAAAAAAAAAAAAAAAAAAAAAAAAAAAAAATAGATAAAAAAGAAAAAATAGATAAAAAAGAAAAAAAAGATAAAAAAGATAAAAGAGAAAAAACAGGATGGAGAATACAATGGGAAGGGAAAAAAAGGAAAAAAGGAAAAAAAGATAAAAAAGAAAAAAAAGAAAAAAAAGAAAAAAGAGAAAAAATTTTTTTAAAATTCCCAACTCATCGACAGCATGAGTAAAATCAATCCATTGTTTACCATCGATTGTTTATCATCGATTGTTTACCATCTGTAAAGTGATGGTTGGCAGTGGGCCATCCCGCACTGCACTTTCACTGCTCACTTACCTGCAGGACCGAATAAACTAGCGAATACGGAGCGGTCTTATAATGAGTGTCTTAGACTTGAGGAATCTCTTAATGAATTTACAAAACATGAAAAGAAACACAACAACCTAACGAAGTGTTTCCAGAACGCCGCGCCTCGAGGGTGTTTGGAATCTCTAAAACATGACAAACTGACAGCTATCCGTTATTTGATGTTTTAAAGTAGTAGATATAGTAATGATTAACGAAAACAGATGCATCCTCAACGTGTCACTGTTCGGTGCGGATTTTGGGCTGGAGGCATCGTTGGACCGTACGCGAATTATTCTTTGGTTTATGACTCTGTTTTCTTGTTTGAATATTTCTAAGTTTTCTATTTAATTTAGGTAAATAGATAATCGCCAATTCGTCCTGAAGTTAGACCGGACGAGATTTCATTCGAATTTATTACAACGCGAATAGCGTTTGTAATCAATTTAAAATCGTACATTTTGGTTTAATTTTTTGTGCGGAAAAATCGCCGCCATTCGTTTTTGGAACATCCCCCTAATAGTTTTCAATAGGCCGACAAAGAATAACAGGTTTGGAAGCGTGTGTTGCCCGACTGTTGCCTATATTGAGAAATATCGCCTCAATAATTTGACGTAACGCTACTGAAGACGGGGAAAACTCGTAAGACGAAATTGGTGAAGAATTGCATTAATTTTCGAGCAGATACTTAGTTTCGGAGTTTTGAATGGAGGGATTTATATCGGGAAGGATGTCTAAATATTTATGTCTGCAGTCTCTTTATCCTAAATTACTCTTTATTATCAGTGATTATTTATATAATTATATAAAAAAGACAAAGAGAAAAACAAATATAAGATTTAAAAATATATATGCAGAAAAATCCAAAAAAGATAAAAAAAAAAAGAAAAACAGAAAAAAGAAAAAAAAATAGATAAAAAGAAAATAAAAAGAAAGATAAAAAATCCAAAAATAAGAAAAAAAAATGGAGCAAAAAAATAAAAAGTAAAAAGAAAAAAAAGAAAAAGAGAAAAATTTTTTTTAGGTAACTCATCGACAGCATGAGTAAAATCAATCCATTGTTTACCATCGATTGTTTATCATCGATTGTTTACCATCTGTAAAGTGATGGTTGGCAGCGGGCCATCCCGCACTGCACTTTCACTGCTCACTTACCTGCAGGACCGAATAAACTAGCGAAGACGGAGCGGTCTTATAATGAGTGTCTTAGACTTGCAGGAATCTCTTAATGAATTTACAAAACATGAAAAAGAAACACAACAACCTAACGAAGTGTTTCCAGAACGCCGCGCCTCGGGGTGTTTATAAAGCGGAGAGATATCGCTTTTGTGTACGGAAACGAAATTTATTGATCCGTTACTGATTATTGTGGGTCCGGACCGCTCACTAATCCAGTCCTCGGCTCTGAAACTATAAATAATATCGAGTGGACGTATTTATGTGCCGATAAGTCGGAGCGTACATGTAATGTAAACACACAAAAGACACATACACAAGACGCACGCATAGTAAGGCGACTGCGTAATGCCATGACTCAGAGCGCGGTGGCTGGGGAGGGAACATGATTATTTTCTTTTCCTTCTCCTTCTTTCTTCTTCTTCTTCTTCTTCTTCTCGTTATCAAGTAGTTCTGAGCGTAAAAGGGCAGGAAACGGACATTTAATACGCCGCCTTGTGACCGGCGTCAGAAGCCGCTTTGAAATTGAGCTCTGTACTGTTTCATGGACGGGTCATTAATTTGATTCCTCGTTCGGGCGACATAATCTTGGCGCCTCGGTCTTATTTCAACTCCCAGTAGAAATATCCCAGTGGAAATCAAATGTTCAATTAGTGGACTGATGTTCTACCATCAGTCCGTCATTAGAGCCCAACCCGGAATGAATAGTACGAGGTAGGCGTTTTTTTAATTACTAAGCAACGACTAATAGAAGAGTTAACGGTTAAAAACTAAATTTTTTTCCTATGTAGAATTGAAATTCTCGACCTGTAATTCCGTTTATTGAAACAGACCGGAAAATAACGGGCATAAATCCCGTTGCAACGCCGGCGCTTGGAGTTATTCGATGCATATCAGGGGATTATGAATTTTCCCTGCAGCAAAAAAAAACAGCCAGAATATCCTCATCCTCCTAACTACAAATAGCGACAATTGAAAGGCCGTCTAGTGTTTCGCGAAAGAAATGTCGAAGACGAAGATTAGTGCGAATTTTGGTAATGAATCATCTTCGGTACCATCAACGGGGCTTTCTGATGACTCGGTGTGCTATTAAAAACCACCATCCGCCAAATCGTTCTCGGAATTTCTGTATCCCAGTACTTCGGTGGATCCGGATGAAGTATTTTATTACAGTGCTCATGCTTGGCGATTACTATTCTCGGAACGATTCGATAACCAACCAATTGTGCGAGTTCATTTTCAACTTTCACTACCGCTTCGGATATGAATTCTATTAATAGACGCGTATTTATCCAACTTACTCTCAGTTCGCAGACAAAATCTCACCGCGTTTAATTAAGTGTTAATACTTTGGTTTGCGGATTGATTTTCAAATCTATGGAAACTAGGGTTGAAAAGTTCGTCCCTTCAGTATGCTAATCCTCAAATATTACTCTACTACTTAAGTAGGTTAAATGGAGGAGTAATTCGCCTGTTAAAGTGTACATAACTCAGATACCCATCAGAAAATTCTGTGAGAACATAATTTTAAGTAATTGTGTTGTAGTATTACTGACAAATTCGGTAAATGAAACATGGTTTATAAACATGTTTGTTACTCTTGCTAGTTAGATATATATGGAAACGATTTACCTTTTGTCCGGCCATCACGCGCCATTTCGCGAATCCAAAAAAATTAAAACTGAATTTGGTTTCGACCGAAAATTCACAAACTAGAACTGTAATAAGGCTATAAAATCCGACCCGGTGATAAGTTCAGTGTTGAGAGTGTAGACGTGTTGGTGGCCGCTAGGGACTCGGGTGAAAGTGTGATTTTGGTGGATACTCTGTCTTTAATCTATAGGCCCTTCGATGGTAAACAGCCCTAGACAAGAACCCTCCTACCCGAATTCCCCCCAAAACGGACCAGACTTAAGTTACTCATCGGTCGAAACACGTGCCCCGCGCCTATAACCGGAAAAAACCCCACTCCGTTATATAAAATAAAACCCAGAAAAATCCAGCCTTACTAAGTGTATTCGTCATCTTTTTAGAATAACACTCATTTCTGTTTAAAATAATATCGCTCTCGCCATTTTCCGTCCACTCTAATTTGGCCCAGCGCTATGAAATATGATGAATACAGTACGGTCGAATTTGGACTAACCCGACGAAATTAACTTTCGGCAATTCACTACTTTACTAACGATATGCTTTTTTGTCATGAGTATGTTTGGGTCTGTTTTAATTTATCTGAAACAAAAAGATAAGGAGGTTTCTACGCGTCACCGTTTAATCGTATCTCGAAATTTTAGTTTAAATTCTGTTTTCTGGTCTCCTCTCGCTTTGTTTGGTATTTTGCTAGTAGACCGGTTGCGGTTGCTCGCCATCTCCAGTAGCGGTGTCAGTCACTTTTGGTACTTTCTATGTTTTTCGGGCATCCTCACTGCACTGTCACTGTCACTTGTACTCAGCGGAGTGCAGAAACAGAGGATGCCCGAAAAACGTCCAAAGCGACTAACACCGCCACTGAAGACGGCGAGCGGACGAAACCGGTCTAGCGAAAGGCTGTGAGGGGAGAGAAACACAAAATTGTAACTACTCCTGGTTAGTTTTAACTCCCGAATACTCTGGACAGTCGGAAGGATGACCTCAGTAGCATTTTTGTTCACTTAAAGGCGGGAACTCGGTGGAATGCGTGGCAGGAGCCACTACGTGCTTGATTGAAACCAGACGGGCCGAGTTTTGAGGACAGGCAGCGTCAATTAGTATGTTGATCACATGGCGTTGATCATGCACACAAACACATAGCCCAGAGCGCGTACCCGCCGCGATGATATATGGAGGCGACAATATGTCACCGGCGTACATATATACGGCTGGAGGAAAGAAAAAAATCTCCTGTAGTGATAAATGAAATTTAAAAAAACACATAGAAGGAGAGCGTCAGATTGGTAAATGGTGCGTGTCACGAGCACAGGACAAGAGAGATCGATCGGTTTATCGATAGCGGCTACAGCCGCTCACATGTGAGACATGTCTCTGATACGCCCAAGACACATATATTTATATACTAATGGAAGATAAGCCGGTAACTACTGTTCGTCCCCTGTTATTAATTTCAAATCATTCAGTCTTTCGCTAGACCGGTTTCGGCCGCTCGCCGTCTTCAGTAGCGGTGTTAGTTACTGTCGATATGCCGATACGCCTAATTGTAAGTGAAATCAGCGGATTGAATGAAAGGTACAGAGGGGTACTGCGTGGTACTCGCTGTCACTTTTATTGTCACTTGTTGAGTACAAGTGACACAGTGTCACAGTGCAGTGAGGATGCCCCGAAAAACATCCAAAGGGCCAACAGTGACTAACACCGCTACTGAAGATGGCGAGCGGCCGAAACCGGTCTAGAAAAAGACCAAACCGGCGAGAGGAGACACCACAAGCCTACGCTATTCCAACCCCTCGCAGACCACAAAGAAGGTATGTTAAACTATTCACACCATTCATTCAATCAATTTGGGGGCACCACTTATTTTTTTATTAATCAACCCTACATTCTTGAGATGCGTATCGAACCCTGCGGATCGAAATATTCGTGTTACAAGATGCCTTAAAAAAACCCATCAACGTTTTTGACGTTCGTGGTTTGATTTTAAAATTTATACGTTATATATTATGTACATTGACAGGCCATACACTGTCAAACAAGTACAGTATTAACGCTCCAAATAAATTAATAAATTGTACAAGAAATTATTATGGAACAAAAGAGTTGTTTTATTTTGTTAAAAGATCGGATATTTTCATCAACAAATTCTGTTCGATTTCGTCCGTCCTTAGGTTCATTATGCACATCCGAATATACGCTTTTTATGATTTTTCGAACGGAGATTTAAATTTTCTCTCGCACCCTTAATTTAGAAAGCTCGAAAAAGGTAGACAGTAGGAATTTGGTTAGAATCGCGGTGGATTTGACAGTGTATTTAATAATGCTGTTTCGTTAGCGTAAACTCAAATCTTGAGGCGGTTGGCCTGAATATATATTGTCTCGTTTATGAAATGTCTTTTTCTTCAATTCAGTATAATTATGTGTACAAATGTTGAGCGTATATTTCTCGCTTGAACGACTCGATAAAAGAGACCAGCCGATGACGGCACTTCGTATTGTAAGTTTTGATGTCCTTTTCAAAAGAGATCTCAACAGACCAAATTAACGATTTAGATCTGTTCTTTACAGTCGCGTGTGGGGGCTCCACGTGACTCTTTTGACTATACAGACCCCGGAGTAGCGAGCCTTATGAAATTTCAAATATTCCTTAACGGCCTGTAGTACAGAGTGACAGAATACTTCTAGTCCTAAGAAGTAACACAGGCGGGATGTGCCAACGAGACCAGCCAAAAAAATACCCTTTTCCAGTCCAATATCTGTTTGTTTTTACACGAATATTTCGGCGGTCCGGTCACGATTATTTGTTTAGTCGCCTCCGGGTTTCGAAACAGAAACACGGCGCCCTGAGCCCGAACGACGAAACCAGTTGAAACGTGGAAACTGAGGAAAACGGACGGTCATTTGGGCCACATGTTGAACTCAGGTAGAAACTGTTTTTATACGCCCTCGAACTGTTCGGTCCCGACAACCGGCAAGGAATAATAATATAACATAGACCGGTTTCTGCTTTTCGCCATTGTCACTAATTAGGCTAAATATGTGTCGAACGCTTCAAGAAGCGGAAAAGTGCATTGGGGGACAGTGCGCTTTTCTCGTTGCGAAAATTCGCCGGGTGTAATAAAGAGTAATAAATGAGATTCGGAAGTTAACCCATTAAGTACCGTAGGCCCCAAATGGGGATTAGTTAATTTTTTCTGCTACGACATACTACTATCTTATTGCTCTGTTATCATTATCACTTTCAGTAATGTTAAAATACTTGTAATTATGATTATTATTCGAAATAAAAGACGATTGGTCTCATGCGTCGGTTCAACTCTGTATAGTGGCCTAATCCCCGAATGGGACTCGATTTAAAAAACAAAATATTCGACAAACTGGTTTTTAAAAACTATTTTATAATAATGCATCGTAATAAGTAAATTTTATGCAAAATTTTCAGAAAAAAAAATTTGGTTAATGGATGAATGCCGAAGTCCACGTGATTTCCTCACTGCCCACCGAGTACCGTCAATGCCGAAAATTCATTCGGAGCTATCGGATCTTAAAATAGTAAAGCGTAACGTTTTCCTGGAAAACGCCCAGACAATAACGGTTCGGGCTTTTCGCCGTCGCCGGTAGCGTTATTGGGCCTCGAGAAAATATAGTTAGTTTAGTAGTAGGTGTTTGCGAACGAGCCCGGGGGAACCCGTACCGACGGGGGGGGGCTTTCAATGAGGAAGCGCTAAGTGTCGCATTATTAGAGGCAGCGGGCAATTCGTCCATTGTCAAGGTAGTTTATGGCCCCGCCGGTGACGGCTATCGCCCCAATAACAACAACAGTAAACAACCCTAACAACGACCAAAACCGTCCAGTCGTTGTTTGATGGACTACAAAAGTATACGACTGACTGGACAGCGTGTACTTTTTCATTCTTAATTTACTATATATATTAATGTGTAGTCATGATCAGGATTCTCAGTCCTTCGCCGTTGTCGGTACTTGTCTTGTGACCTCGCCTGCTGTGGCCATCTTCAGTAGCGGTGTCAGTCACTTTGGATGTTTTTGGGCATCCTAACTGCACTGTCACTGTCAGATGGCGCAGCAAGCTTCGGTCTAAACTAATGAGCAGCGAGCTATCACAATATTCCAACCCTCGCAGACCACAAAACAGGTATATTAAAACAATTATCAGTTATAAGCAATATTGTAGTAACGGCACTTTGACATGTATCTATAAAAGATCTCGCAATTATGATAATACAATTATTTAGGTAATTGTTAAGCTATCAGTTAGCTATCGAGGAGACCTGACGATCCGAATGTATCAGTCTTTTCGCTCTTTCAAACCGGGTCGGTGATAAGCCAACCCAATATATCGCGCATACGCCTTCGGGTCGGTACGCCCAACGCCAAATCCGTATACGCCTTCAATTACCCGGTTATATCCTGTAATCTTCGTAATATTGCCGGTTGTTGTCAATTACCCTACTATCCTTCCCGTATGCAGCCCAAACTGCCCGGTTGTGCACTCTGTAATCCCGTAAAGATCTCTGGGCAATCTCCCGTAACGCCCAATCCTCTGGTAATAAACAATCGCAAATATATCCGGGGACTCATCGTAATACGCCGCTACGCTTAATGTCCCGTTATCGTATACTAAACTAGGTTTACGCCCAACAAAACCCGTACTAGTCCCGACTATCCGTATCACCTGCCATTCTCGCGCGGGATATCCTGCCTACGCCCAACGCCTTCAATTCCAATTACCGGGTTATGACCCGAATTTACGACGCCACCAAGCCTTCAGGTTATATATTAAGTCGGTCAACGGTTATACTATCCTACATTGCATCGCGACGTGCATGCCTGCCTGTGGTTACTATCCCATAATTTTTCTACGTAACGGCGCGTACCCAATTCAATTATTGCCCGGGTATACTATCCCAATACGCCCAACGCCTTCTTCAATTTAACCCGCATACCGCCTTCAACTATCCAACGGGTAATCCCTGTAAGCCCGCCTTCAAATTCCCGGTTATACTATCCGTAATACACCACGCCTCCCACATTAACGCCTTCAATTGCCGATTATACTATCTTGCGCCAACGCTCACCCTGCCCTATCCGTAATGGGTTTATCCCTTCGTATACTATCCCAATACACCCAACGCCTTCATTCCCGGTTATACTATCCGTTACGCCCAGCCAACTATCCGTAATGTAATGCGCTTACGCCTTCCAATTACCGGTTATACTATCCCGTAATGCACGCTGAACGCCTTCAACGCCTTCTTGCGCCGGGTATACTCGGGTATACTATCCGTAATACGATTACGCCTTCAATTTCCACGCTAATCCGTAATTTCATTTTACCCGGTTATACTATCCGTAATACGCCTTCAATTACCCGTTACGCCTTCAATTACCCGGTCAATATACAACTGATCCGTGTACGCCCACACCAACTGGTCGGGTATACTATCCCTGTATACACGCCTTCGGGTATTGCCTCCGTAGTTATATATCCCGTAATACACCAAACGCCTTCAACTCCTCCGGGTATATACTATGCTGTACCAATTCAGTTATATATCCCCGTAATACGCCCAACGCCTTCAATTCTCCCGGGTTATACTATCCCGTAATACGCCCAACGCCTTCACCCGGTAGTTATACTATCCCGTAATACGCCCAGCATATTTCACGCCTTCAATCCGTAATAATACGCCCAATTTGGCGTACGTACCCGGGTTATACTATCCCGTAGCCAATACGCCCAACGCCTTCCGGTTATACTATCACCAACCACCCAACGCCTTCAATTACCCGGTTATACTATCCGTAATACAATTTTATCATTTTAACTTACCCAAAATGCTATATTGACGAACACAGATCATAAAGATCTTATTGGCTTGTTTATCCGTAATACGCCCAACGCCTTCAATTACCGGTTATTACATCCTGTATTATATTGTAGTTAAAACGTACTTAAAATTCAAAACTGACATTGTCTCGAGGAAGAAAGGCGTTCACAGAAACACTCAAATCTCTTATGAAGCGAAGTTTGACACGCAAAAATTAAAGGGAAAGTAACAGTTTAAAGCCTGTTTAGAGGGAAAACGCTCGAGTCAAATTCTGAAAGTTCCGCTGGTGTACTATCCATGGCCCCTTGCGCCTTCCGGTTACTGACTTCTGGCACGAAGCGCCATCTAGTGTCCGCCCGGTCAACTATTACCGAGTCATGTTCACGATTCATTGTACAGATTTTTATTTCTTTTAACTTCACGGAATGTTTGCATGTACTTTGTCACGGCTTCATCGCTGCATCTACGTTGATAACTCACACTATCACTTTATCCTCGCTATTAATCGCTAACAATCGAAAAACGTCAAATTACAAATTATACCAGTCCTGACAGCATTCTAACTCTTTAGCTCTGTTCGTTCGAACAACTGTCTCTAGATAAAGTGCAGACGGGGAGCATTCAAACCTTTATAAATAATTAAGGCCACTTAACAATTTACGTTACGATTCATAGCGGTTGAACGAACCCAAGACTGGGCGGCGGGTTCGATGGCTAACGGTGGCCGTGCGACATCAATTTCAAATCCGGAATTGAACGGAAACCAAATAGTAATAAATACAAACTGATACTGTTCTTTATGCGATTCCATTAGCGGAATCGGCTTTGGGGGGACGGGAAACGCTATCTATCGTCCACCCGGTCAACTATTACCGGGCACGTTCAGAATTTATTACACGTCCTTAAACACCAAGTGTTTTTATATTCCTAAACACTTTATCCCTATTAATATATATTAGGTGTACCCAAAAGTAATAAACAATTTGATAAGATGTATTTTGGTCTGAGGAGTTCTTCAAGAGAGGGGAATCGAAAATTTGCCGGAAAAATGGCCGGAGAGTTGTCGATAATATTGGTGAATATATAGTGGATTAATAATTAAAGTTTCTTTTTTAGCAAAATATAATGAATTCAAAAGTCAAACTGTTGGTTACTTTTGGGTACCCCTAATATATATATATAAATTAGTTATATTTGTACACCTACCAATTATACGATTAAAACATATGTATTATTCGGGAATAATGAACTAATCTTTATTAACAATGTTTGTATTTATTATACTTCTGGTAGAATTTTTTTTTATTTGGATCCATTGTTGGTATCTCAAACCGGGTGTTATCCAGACTATTCTTTTGCGCTAAAGACAAGTGGACACGCCCTGCGACAAGAAATGATTAGTAATTGTCAATTTCACGAATTTTTAATTATTAATATTTTTTTATATATCTTTACGTTAAGTAGTTTTCCTGCCGGATATCCAAATTACGAGCGATACTTACTAGCCGATGTTTCAAGAAAATTGTGCGTCTTTTCAGCCTACTTATATGTGTGTGTGTGTAATGCAAATGTCAAGTATTACAGTTTTATGTATACTTTTATATAAGAAACGGGCCTATATTTATCTATCCTCTTAGCACGCTCAAAACAATACCACCAAATGAAAAGACAATATAAGGTTGTCGCAAACACTTTACAGAATTTTGCGAAATGTTCTTCGAATATCTGAATGGATCTAATAAGAAGTGGGAAATAGAAATAGTGGGGAGGTAGGGCGGGTCATTCTACCCCTAAGGGTCCGGTAATGCGCCACGATATTTCACCATGTGAAATCCCGCATTTAAACCGAAATCCCGCATCCATCAGCCTCATCCCCTTTGAATTATTCAACGACTGCGCGACGTGTACAGGGTTGTTGCTCTGAGAGGTGACGATACATTTATTCGGCCCTACGGAAAATAGGATGCCATAATACTTCGTATACAGTTCTAGACCAGTCTCTTACCGCTTTCCTACTTTGTTATCCTACTTTTGTATAGCGGAGAGAATCCGCGGATTTATCCTCCGGGGGCGATTTCCCCCCAACGACGACAAAAATAGATACCCCGATAGTTTTACAACCGGAATATTGCTATATATTGCATCTCCAGTTTTTGAAAATTTGAAAACTCAAGTTCCGGTGATAAACCTCAACAAGTGTGTTCTCACTTAGACGAGGCACTTGTCCCCCCAATATCCCTATTCGAAACAGCCCTACCCACGGCGGATAAGGTAAAATACCCGGCCTAAATATATAGACAAATATCGGAATCCACCTCATGCTAAAAAGACTGGAAGTTGGACCCGAAAATACGGTTTTAGGCCAAAAATCGGCTCAAAATGTGGTTTTTAGACCCAAAATGGGTATTTTAGGCAAACCCAAAATGGTATTCCAAGATTTTAGGCGCAAAACGGGTATGGGTTTTGGCAAAATCTCAAGAAATGGGGTTTTGCAAAATCGGCCAACGAAATGCCCAAAAATGGGGTTTTTAAGGCCCAAAATGGGGTTCTCAAAATGCCAAAATCAAAATGCGGTTTTAGGCTTCAAAAATCGGCTGTAAATTGTGGTTTTAGACCCAAAATGGAATTTGTAGGCCCAAAATCGGCCCAAAATGGTTTTAGACACAAAATGGGGATTTCAGCAAAATCGGCAAAATCGGCGCAAAATCGGCTCAAAAATAAGGTTTTAGGCCCAAAATCGGCTCTAAAATGTGATTTTTTGACCCAAAATGGGGATTTTAGGCCCAAATCGGCTCTAAAATGTGGTTTTTTTAGGCCCAAAAATGGGGTTTTTAATGGCAAAATCGGCCCCAAAATGGGATTTTTACGCCGCTGGCCTAGAGATCTTCTTAACCCTTATAAGGTTATTAAAAAAAAATATTCGCCGTCTAAATTGCGTTCCAACAATCGAATATCGGGAATTATAGGGAATGCGATGCCGCCGATATAAGCGATCCCGGTTTCCCGGACATTCCCAGGAGAGAACTCCTAACTATGCGGGAGTTAGTCGGACTCCCAATAACAGTCGGTTATTAGTTGAATTGCCCAGTTTACCGGCCGAATTAATAGTTAATGGGGACAAAACAAAAACTTGCAATAAAGTCGAACCGATATTCTTTTATATAATTTTCCCCTCATTCGCTTGTCGTCCCCATTCCCGATTCGAGGAATCGCCCTAATATAACACAATAAATTAAACTGGCTTTGAAAAATGGCACAATCACAATTGCGCAGATACTGCACACTGCTTGGATTTCACCGAGAGTATTTAACCGCTCGGAAAAACTGTTACGGACCAACAATACGAAGGCGATATATCGGTTTAATTTTACCTCGGCCGCCCTACTTGCAAATCTTTCCTCTTTGGACTCGGTCCTCTCTCCGCATTTATTGTGCCCGTTTCCCGGACGCTTTCCAGAATTTTTATCGGCGAATTTATTAGGAAACAAGGAGACATCGCCGGACGATAAAACGGCGGTATGGTTTTACTGCTCCTCCGGGATGTTCCCCCCTTTCCCGGCAGTTTCGACAATAGAGCGGTCGGTGGTTTCAAAAATGCATCCGGACAAACACACAGGGTTTTACAGTCCCGTCTTGAAAATTGAGTATTGAGGTCCATTCGGTTGAGTTCTAATCCCCACACAAAAACAGTGTCTGTGACCATAAAAATTGTTAATAGGAGGCCAATAACCGAATTTAAACTTGAAACAAACTCAAAATTAAATAAATATCTTGTCGAGACGCTTAGTGATTGGCGGAACGGACACTGTATAAAGCAATTGCGAAACAAGTCATGGTAGGGTTTAGAGTAAAGCGTGCACTAAAAAAAATATATATAAAATTCGCCCCACAATACTCCAAGAGTTACAGTCACGCTAAAAGTACTAGTTTTACAAATGCCAGAGTAAATACATTATTACATTTTCTATTATGTGAGTCATAATAACTGATTTGAGGGCCAAAAAGCCCCTAAACTTGGTTGGTTGGCGGCCAAGTGTAGTTTAATATCTAAAATAATACGTTTAATTCTTATGTTATTTATAAACGTTATATTTATAAACCCGGATCTACCCGGAATTTGATTTCACATCTGAACTTATAACAAGTTGTTGGATTTTCACGCCAAGACGTCACTGGCAACATTGACAAACGCTCGGCTGATGAGAGTTAACTAAATTTTCCAGTTTAATTTGAAATTCCTGAATTAGCCACGACCAGCTTACGGGGCGTAATTATTAACTTATGTTCTCCGTGTGACAATGGGCGTAACTTCAGAGAAGGACAAGAACAAGGGCTGAATTCTACATTTGCCGGTTGTTGAACTGTGCGTGTTCGATTCAAAATAGCTTCTGACAACTGAGCTGGTTAGTGTCCCCAACAAGACAGGTTCGAAGCGCTAACAATTCGTTTTACTTAGCGACACTAATATGTTCAATTTAAAGTTATAGCTAAGAGGAAATATTGCGCGCAACCGGGCTTCGAACCCGAGCCAGTCTCTCGGCGCAGGATTGCCTACGAAGTAGGCCAAAATTACTGACTTAATCTTATTCAGGATTTGGGAAACAATTCCCAGTGGTCCCGCAACGGAACATTGAAATTTCGATGCTGTTAACTACACTACCGAGAAATTTTAATTACTACACGTTATCTCCTTGGAAATTTTCATTCCAATATGTTCTCTAGCGAAAAACCAGGAAAATGCGGTTTTAAGGCGCGAAATCGGTCCAAAAATGCGGCTTTTGGGCGGAAAATGGACCCAATAACGCGGTTTTTTGGCTCAAAAATGCAGTTTTTAGGCCCAAAATTAGGTTTTTAGGTGTAAAATGGGCCAAAAAATGCAGTTATAAGGCGCAAAATGCGGTATTTAGGCCCAAAAATGCGATATAGGGCGCGAAATCCACCCAAAAATGCGGTTTTTGGGCGCAAAATGAGCCCAAAAATGCTGTTTTTAGGGCAAAAAATGCGGTATTCAGGCGCGAAATCGGCCCGGAAATGTGGTTTTTGGGCTCAGAAATACGGTTTTTAGGCGCAAAATGCGGATTTAGGAGCAAAATGGGCCATAAATGGGGTTATTAAACCCAAAAAAGGGGTTTCAAGCAGCAAAATCTGCCCAAAAATGCTGTTTTTAAGCCCAAAATCAGACCAAAAATGCGGTTATAGAGCGCAAAATCGAACAAAAAATGCGGTTTTTAGGCCTAAAAATGCGATATAAGGCGCAAAATCCACCCAAAAATGCTGTTTTTAGGCCCAAAAATGAGTTTTCAGACGCGAAATCGGCCCGCAAATGTGGTTTTTGGGCTTAGAAATACGGTTTTTAGGCACAAAATGCGATTCTTGGGATAAAAAATGCGTTTTAGGCGGAAAATCTGTCAAAAAATACGGATATTGGGATCAAAAATGCGGATTTAGGAGCAAAATGGACCATTAATGAGGTTTTTAAAACCAAAAATGCGGTTTCAAGCACCAAATCTGCCCAAAAATGCGGTTTTTAAGCCCAAAATCAGACCAAAAATGCGGTTATAGGGCGCAATATCGAACAAAAAATGCGGTTTTAGGCACAAAACGTGCATTTTATAACTGCAAAATCGGCCAAAAATGCGGTTATTGGGGCGCAAAGCCCATGTTTTGGGGTTTCAGCTGCAAAATCTGCCCAAAATGCGGTTTTGGGGCGCAAAATCGGCTCGAAAATGCAGATTTTAGGTCGAAATTTAGCGCAAAATGGGCTCAAAAATGCGGTTTTTCGGCTGCCCAAAAATGCAGGTGGCTCAAAATGGTTTTTAGACGGTTTTTGACTATGCGGTTTTTGGCCCAAAATAGGCCCAGTTTGGCTCAATCAATGCATATTTTATACAGTTATAGGTCCCCACGGTGGAAAAATGCGTTGTCGCCATAAGGCAAAAATGCTAAAAGTGTTAATGCAGTTTTTTAAAGGCCAGAAATTGACAAAATAGAATTCATCTTCAGCCCCGCCCGAAAAACATTTTTGCAAATCCGAAACTTGCCCTGAAACATCGAAAATTTAGGTTTTTCGATTCTCACAGATTTTGGGAATTTGCCTGTACCATTTTCACAGATCGACTGAAACGGTGGGTAAAATGCGGGGCAGCAAAACCAAAGCGGGAGAGTTTTTCAAGCACTCCACCCAAATTACAGCCCTCGCAAATGGAATGGTGCATCGAAATTATGATCGGAGTGTACCAAAGTGAGTTACACTTCTGAAAGGGTCGAAAAGTAGGTTTTCACCGCCCCTGAAACGAAAATTTAATCAACCTTGCCCCTTAGAAAATCATCAAAGATCACAGATCGATCCCATATTTCACCCATCAAGTGTAAAATCTGAAACGGCGGGTCGAAAATCGAACCAAATGATCACTTGCCGAAACTAGCAAAATCAATGAAATTTAGGTTTTCGAAATTTTCACAGATCGATCCCATATTTCACCCACAAGTGTACAAAGTAGTTACACTACACCCCGAAAGTGGGTGGTAGAAAATCGAAAATTTAGGTTTTTCGAAAATTTTCACAGATCGATCCCATATTTCACCCACAAGTGTACAAAAGTGAGTTACACTTGCCCCTGAAACGGTGGGTCGAAAATCGAAAATTTAGGTTTTTCGAAAATTTTCACAGATCGATCCCATATTTCACCCACAAGTGTACCAAAGTGAGTTACACTTGCCCCTGAAACGGTGGGTAGAAAATCGAAAATTTAGGTTTTTCGAAAATTTTCACAGATCGATCCCATATTTCACCCACAAGTGTACCAAAGTGAGTTACACTTGCCCCTGAAACGGCGGGTCGAAAATCGAAAATTTAGGTTTTTCGAAAATTTTCACAGATCGATCCCATATTTCACCCACAAGTGTACCAAAGTGAGTTACACTTGCCCCTGAAACGGCGGGTCGAAAATCGAAAATTTAGGTTTTTCGAAAATTTTCACAGATCGATCCCATATTTCACCCACAAGTGAGTGGGTACAAGTGTACCAAAGTGAGTTACACTTGCCCCTGAAAGGGCGGGTTGAAAATCGAAAATTTAGGTTTTTCGAAAATTTTCACAGATCGATCCCATATTTCACCCACAAGTGTACCAAAGTGAGTTACACTTGCCCCCCTGAAACGGTGGGTGTAAATCGAAAATTTAGGTTTTTCGAAAATTTTCACAGATCGATCCCATATTTCACCCACAAGTGTACCAAAGTGAGTTACACTTGCCCCTGAAACGGCGGGTCGAAAATCGAAAATTTAGGTTTTTCGAAAATTTTCACAGATCGATCCCATATTTCACCCACAAGTGTACCTGAAAGTGAGTTACCCTTGCCCTGCCCCTTATCGAAAATTTATTGGGCTTTTCAAATTTTTTGTCGATCTCTACTTGCCTTGCCTGAAAGTGGGTCGAAAATCGAAAATTTAGGTTTTTCGAAAATTTTCTGAGATCGATCCCATATTTCACCACCAGTGAAGCCCCTGAAAAGGCGGGTATCAAATGTGAGATCCATTTACACTTGCCCTGAAAACGGCGGGGTCGAAAATCGAAAATTTAGGCATTTTCCAAGATTCGATACCTTTCAAACGGCAGATCGTCAGGCGAAAATTTTCACTACCCACAGTAGGTTACACTTGCCCCCTGAAATCGGCCATCGAAAATTTGCGTTTCGAAAATCGAAAATTTAGGTTTTTTTTCACAGATCGATCCCATATTTCACCCCAACAAATGTGAGTTACACAAGTGAGGCACACTCACCATATTGCGTTACACTTGCCCTGCCGACCGCATTTTGGCCGAATTTTTTACCGTAAAAATTCACCCCACAAGTGTACCATCCGAGTGGTGAGCTAAGTATACACTCACAGATCACACATTTTGGGTGAAACAAAAGTGAGTGTACGGGTGAAAATCCTGATCCCATATTTCACCCACAAGTCGAAAATGAGTTAAGGGCAGTGAACCTACGATTGATTTTCACCCACAAGTGTACCCACAAGTGGTTACGAAACGCCCAAAAACCGGGTCGAAAATATTAAAAGATTTCGCCTAAACCGAAATTTACACTGCCCATTGGGCCATGCGAGCCTAAAACCGTTGCAGGCGGGTTGAAAATACTTAAAACCGTCTAAAACCGTCTTTTCTTTGATTTTAGGGCTCCCACCTTTGAGCCTAAAACGATCTTTCGATTAAATTACAAAAAAACTAAGGCCCTGAACACTACCGCCCCGCCTAGAAAATTGGAAGTAATCCATACGCAATCGCCCTTGCCGGCGTGGGAAACTACAAAACTATTTTAATGGGCCAAACCGCATTTTTTCGCCTTTTGCCTACCCCTGGGCCAAAATACCAAGGCATAAAACCGTGAATTTGGGCCTGGGAAACTTTCGAGGCTTAAATTATTTGGCCCCGGTCTGGGGCTCTATTGTGTGGGCCTAATCGACTGTGAGGCAGTGGTAGCGGCATCTCTTGAGATACCGTATTTTTACCCTAAAACTTTTGCCTTTAAACTCATTTTCTAGGCGATTTCCTTCTATGCCTAAAACGTCCTTTTGGTCTAGAAATCCCCATTTTGAGCCTAAAACGTTTTTGTGCCTAAAAACGGCTTTAAAATGCGCTGATTGAACCCACATTTTGCTAAATTATTTTTGTTCTCTAATCCATTTTTTTTGGGCTGGGATTTTGCGCCAATTTTGGGCCTCTAAAACCGTCATTTGTTGATTTAAGCGTGCAAACCACTGCATGCCTAAAAACGGCAAGTGCCCCGACTTGGGGCGATTTTGGAGTTTCAAAAACCGTCGCCTGCTAAAATGGGGTCAAAAACCCCATTGGGTCTTACCCATCAAAACCTTTTTAAAATAAACGCCCAGCTGCATGCCTAAAACTTGTGGGTGCCATACTCGCGTAATTTAGGCTTTGAGTTTCTACTTTCGTCATTACTATTTGCCGCCTAAAACCGTCACTTATTGGCAAAACTGCTTTTGTTTCCAAAACCAAATAAGACGGCATTTTGGAGCATTTTGTACCTAAAAACTGAGTCTAAATCTAGCCAAGAAACTCCTTTTGGTTGGACTTTTGAAGTGCCTTGTGGCCTAGGAGACCGTCTTATAACTCGCTTTTTTGCCTAGAAACGAGCTGCGTTACTATTTGGGGAAAACGTTTTGTTGGCAGAGAACGTCTAATGCATTTTGTAAGGCTGATTTTGATCTGCATTGTTCGGCCTAAAACCTCCTTTTTGGGCCTAAACCCACGATTTTGTGTCACTGCTTGCCCCTTCAAACCGTCTTTAGGCTGATTTTTGGAGCCTGGGATTTGGGCTAGAAAACCGCCTTTGGGCCTACCGTCATTTGGGCTCCGCATTTTGGCTAAAAACATTTAATATTTTGGGCCAAATAATTCGGCCTAAAAACGGATTTATTGAATTTTGCCTAAAAATTCATTTTTGAGCCCATTTTTGAGCCGATTTTGAGATTTTGAGTCTAAAAGCCCGTTTTTGGGTATAAAACCACCTTTTTGAACCGATTGTGGGCCTAAAAACCACAGTGTTCCGGTAAAACCGTTTTGACGCCAATTTTTCGTTTGAAAACCGCGTTTTCAGGCCTAGATCACGCGGATGAACCGATTTTAACACCAATTTTTCCGCGAAAAACCGCTATTTCTTGCACAGGTCACACTGCAAAACCATTAAAAAAACTATAAATTGATCATGTTCAGAACTAAATCCTTTACACCCTGTAAAACTTGTATATGGACTAAATCCCCGTCTTTAAATGTAAATAAATCGCGTTAGGTTTTTCCGGAAGTAACGACCCGTGCTTCCTCCCACGCGGGTTATATTGAACATCCGATCGTGTTTTTCACGCGCATTACCCTTCCGCCTGTAGGGTCCAGTCATTTCTTTCGTTTCGTCCCTTCGAAAGGGTTCAAAAAAACGTCATTCGGGTGGACAAAAAAATTAAAAACCCTTTTCTTTATCCCCTTAATAGAAGATATCGTCATTACAGGCGACCCCGTGGTCCACCACTCAACGTCCATCTATAACAACTCTTCATCCATTTCATTCCAACGGTTTACTAATTTTGTTCGAGACTGGATAGACCGGTTAAATGACTTCACCCGATATCAAATCTTCGGTGGACTCAATTACAATTTAACGCGTGTGCTACATCAGGTTTTAATGGACAATATTTTTCTATCTTCTTTTTATAGGACTTTGATTAATTGAAACGCTGGCATAAGTGTAATATTATAAGGCAACCTGTACATTCAGATTTAATATCTTAAACGACCATTGACCTGGTGGATCCACAAACCTTTGTCCTTTAAATAGGTATACCCTCCACCCCGAAAAGTATATTTCTTGTTTCGACTTTGTATTGCAGAAAGAATATTTCCCTTTTCCAAACGTTTGCACGACTTCAATAGCATAATCGGATTCGGCACTAAATAGGCTCCATTCCCGCCTTCCGCCTTTAAGAAGCCGAAATCCGCTAAGAATAAAGTTCTCGCGCGGAAATATGAACCCGGGGCCGGGAAAGCTCCGACCCGGAAAGCTTCCAGATCTGTTTTCTATTCTCTAGAAATTTTCCCGAATGGAAAAAACCTCCCGGGTCGTCCAACTCCCCAGAACAATAAAACGAGGTTAAGATTCGAGTTGAACATGAAATAAATTGAGAAAGAGCGTTCGAAAACACGCACCATTTTTTTCATATTAGACCAATTAAATTAAATCACACAGTACCGACGGGAAACCTACAACATATGCCAAGTCAACCTGGAAACTTGTAAGTAATTTTAATTTCCAGCCTGCCGGCGTCAAAATTGTATAGAATTTTCAAAACCACTTTTGAACGAAAACATTTACATTCAAAAATAGACCAACAAAGCAACTGGGGATTTCAGGTAAGATGGCCTTATCGAATCGAGAGATTGAGAAATTGAGAGACTCTGTCAGTGGATTTAGGCGAGGGGGGATTGAGTCGATGAAAGATTGGGGGCTATGAGAGAGCGCCGAAGTGAGATTGATTTGCGGTACTCCCCGTGTATTGGTACACGTGTGTGACCTTTTCATGATAAGCCCCCATCACAGCATCACTTCCGTACACAAGTTTTACCCCGAAAGTCCCAGTTATGAATCCAACAAACAACTCCCAACTTATTTCTTATGTCTCGATAACTGCACCGGACACGTTCTCGGGGCCCGCTTCCGCAATATCTATCAGCCCCCAATAATAACCTCCCTCTGTAAGCTTTTTTTTTTCAAGTTCACAAGAAACAACTTCGCCCACTGAAAAGTTATAAATAGACATATATATATGATATTGTTTGAGCTATACGCTTTGTCGGACGTATAAGTGTAAATACCGTCACTGTGGATTTGTTCTTAATCATTTTTTCCAACTGTAGGTATGGAATAAAATCTATAGAAGTCAATTCGTTAAATAGATAACTGTTAGCGTACAATCGTCGTACATAAACCGGGAATTTCTTACTTAGATTTATGAGCGCAAAATCGGCAAAAATGCGGTTTTGAGCGCAAAATCGGCCAAAAATGCGGTTTTGAGCGCAAAATCAAGGATGAGGTTTTCGGCCGCGCAAGGATGCGGTTTTAGGACCACCAATATCGTTACCAAAGAAAGGACGTTTGAGGACAAGGATCTCAGACAAATCAATGCTGTTTAGGGACACAAAATCAGGCGGTTCGTAGGCGCATCTCTGAGGATTTCGGGCAAAATCAAAAAATCGCGCAAAATCGGGTTTCAGGCGTGCCAAATAACCGTATTTTCGGTCCGATTTTTCGCATCAAAACCCCATTTCCGCAATATCAGCCCCCAAGAATTAATTATCTCTGTAAGCTTTATTCAAGTTCAGAAGGAACAACTTAAATATACTTAGACGTATATATGATATTGTTTGATCTATACAGTTTGTCGTATGTATAAGTGTAAATACCGTCACTGAGGGTTTGTTCTTAATCATTTTTTCCATGAGCAGGATACCGAATAAAATCTGTAGGAGTCAGTTCGTTAAATAGTTAACTGTACAATCATCGTACATAAACCGGGGAATTTCTTGCATAGATTTATAGAAGTGCAAATTACAGCAGGACAACTGTTTACTGTTTTTTCTTTACACTTTTTCTTTTCACTTAAACGTTCCCAATCTCGAAACATCGTTTGCCAACTGAAACAACTCGCGTGAAAACTGGAACCTACTAAATTCTCAGTCGCCGCGGAAAACAGCGGGCGAAGTTTCCCAAAGAAATTCTGAAATATTTCTTAAAACACTCGGCGCTCTCTCCCTTTACATCGGCTTCGGAAATTCACCTAAGCTTTTAACGCTGTTTCTGTCGGTCCAATAATAAATTTGGTTCTTTGGCCCCGGCGCCATTTTGACCTATTGAAAAACTATTGAATATCGTGAGAAACGACGGGCGAAGCCAAGAAATTTCTCCGTGAAAATATCCAGCCGCCGGTAAGGCCGGAAAAATATTTTTTTCATATTTCAGTGAAAATAAATATCAATCGATGACACCAATTGTTTTCTGAATAATTTTCAGATAAGTCCGCATTGTCCAGTAATTTTAGAAACTGACGAGAGTTATACGTCGGGTTTTAAAATCCATCCGACGAATAATCGAACTCGGGGCCCGATACGCGGTGGCGAATGGCCGAAACCTGTCCCAAGACCAGATATGCTACCGATCCGCAAAACCCTTTTCCTTGAGAAATTTATAAAAAAAATATCGGTTTTCATTGCAATCGAACATTGAAGAAAATTTCCGCCCCGAATTGTCGGATCTGTAGAACTGTTACCTGTGCGTTGAATTTGCGGCTTCCCGATGCAAATGCTTCCTTAAGTTCAGAAGTATCCTATCACTCGAATCCTATGATTTCGCAGCTCTCCCGAGCGCCGCATTAAGAAGAAATGGCCACGTTATCTATTGGATTGACAACTAAGTAATTGGGGAACATCTTTCAGATAAGCCGTAGATGTTGACTGCACATACGTTCAGCTTTTAAGAATACGTGGCCTTTATTCGGTCACATCTTGGACGTCCAGAGCGCACAGGCTTCATCACCTTTTTAAGCCGCCGTAGAAATTGACTTGCCTGTTCAGCTTTCTGCAATGTCCCTTGTCGTACGAAGAATCAATAATGCTTTATTCGGTCATCATCGACCTTAAGAATATCCACTCCGTCCAGAGCCTTTTAATGAAAAATTCCCGTTCTTATAGCTTCATCACCTTTTATGAGCTCCGCGAATCAATAAGGCGTTAACACCTTTGGGAAAATAAATAATCGACCTCCACGAAATGTGACGTCCAGTAGAAAATCCCGCACAGACAATTCGACCGGTCGATGTAGCCCGCGAGGCGTTAACGACCTTAAGCGAAATGTCAGAAAGAATGCTAACGTATCGAAGAATCTTATCTGTGCAAAGTTTTATGTTGACTTACTTAAGAATATGTAAAACGCCACGGTGTCGGTGAATTCGCAATTACTTACATGCAAAGATGTTGACTTACCATACAACGACTGGTGAATTCCGCATCGATAGTAAGAGCTGGAGCGGGGCATCGGGCAGTAGCGCTCATCTTTTTTAATGAAAATAAGTGTGGCTTTAAGGCTTCATCACCTTTTTATTCTTAACTTTGGTGTTTTGCTTTTATGCACAATGCTCACTTCCACCGTGTTACCTTTTATGAATTCGACACGATACCTGTGCACTTTTATTTCCCCGAGATGTTTTTACGCCACTTGTCGGTGAATTCCGCAATACTATGCCGACCCAGAATCTTCAACGATGACGCCAATTATTGCCGGGACGAGCTGAATTTCTTTTCGCGTTTCGACTTTTATTTCTGGCTTTTAGTTTACGTTGCCGACCCGATACGAGATTCTTCGATCGATGGGTCGATGTAATTTCGATACCCTCCGGCGAACATAGGTATAAGGCGGCGATTCTCTTGAATATATCAGAATAACAAGGCCTTGCTGTCGGTAATTCACTCGGATTACTTCAGTCGACCGATCCAGCTCCGACGACCACCCGAAGCGGGATTAGTCGACGGGGCCTTTTGCTGAAGTGTTGGTCGGCTTCTCCGCTTCCGTCGGCCTCTTCTCCTCCTTTTATAGGAAGAGGATTCGAAGTTTGTCAGTCTGCTTCTGGAGCCCCCCAGCCTCTTCTCCTCCTCTAGGAAGAGATTTCCAGTAAGGTACCCGGATAGTCGACTTTATTTCCCCGAAGCCTCTTCTCCTCCTTTGCCATCAGCACGAGCAAGGATTGAGACCGACTATTTCGCGAGTGTTGGTCGGCTGATCACGGCCTCTTCTCCTCCTTGAAAGAGGATTACCAGTTGCCGACCCCGATAGTAAGAGCTGGGCGGATTCAGCATCGACAGGGCAATCCCCCCCGGCCGGAGAATCAGTAAGGTATACGGGAATTTCTTCCCCGTTTGAAGTGTTGGTCGGCTTCTCCGCTCCGTATAGGAAGAGGATTACTCAGTTCGCTGATGGGGTCGAGAAGTGATATCCGCCTCTTCTCCTAAGGATTACTCAGTTACGTTGCATAAGGTTGGCGAAGACGAAGTGTTGGTGTCTCCGGATCCCGTTTCGACATAACGCGACCCGATAGTAGATAAGCCCATTACCCCGGCAGTCGGCAATTCGCACCGCCTCTTCTCCTCCTTAGGAAGAGGATTACTCCAGTTCGATAGTAAGAGCTGGAGCGGCTCGACGGGGCCAATTATTCTTAGGAAGAGGATTACTCAGTTCAGTAAGGTATCGATTCGTATCAGTAAGGTATCGAATCCCGATAATAAGAGAGAATGAAGTATCCCCGAAGAGGCTCATCTTTCTCATTGCCCCCGCATCGACGGGGCCATTATTACCCCGGCCTTACGGCGAATTTCGTTTCGACTTTTATTTCCCCACGGAGCTTACGGGGCAATTATTACCCCGGCCGATAGTGTTGGTCGGTGTTCTCCGGCGTCGGCCTCTTCTCCTGATTACTCATCACAGACCCCGATAGTAAGAAATGTCACAAGTGTTGGTCTGGAGCTTCTCGAGATATCAGTAAGGTATACGGCTTCCGTCGGCCTCTTCTCCTCCTTAGGAAGAGGATTACTCAGTTGCCGACCCGATAGTAAGAGCTGGAGCGGGATTAGCATCGACGGGGCCAATTATTACCCCCCGGCCGGGATATCAGTAAGGTATACGACGAATTTCGTTTCGACATTTATTTCCCCGAAGTGTTGGCCGGCTTCTCGGCTTCCGCCAGCCTCTTCTCCTCCTCGATCTCGAGCTCCATCGCCGCCCGTATCACCGACTTTGTCCTGAACGGCTTGCTCATTCTGGGGTGGGCCCGGCCGCCTCCCAGTGTCTGGGTCTGTTCGGCCTCGAACGCCATCCCCCGGATGTTGGTCAGACAGCCGGCGGCGGCCTCCTGCAGCGGAAGCCAGTCAGAGCCGAAACACTCCAACAGGAACTGAAACATAAATCGACGGAAAAATAAATACCACTAGGTGTATCCAAAAAGTAATCGACAATTTGATAAGATGTATTTTGGTCTTGAGGAGTTCCTCAAGAGGGGAATCGAAAATTTGCCGGAAAAGTGGCAGAGAGTTGTGTATCCTAACTTAAATATTTATTTATTCGAATTAACCTGTATTATTTGTATACCTATTTTACGATATAATCGTATTATGTCCGGATCACGGCGTGAGCTGAGTAGCAATAGATCAGTGGCAGACCGCTAGATGGCGCCTGTTACGCCATTCATGGCCCAAACTTTCGTTTTTTCAAACTTCTATAGTAGTTTCGATAGTTGAACTTTTTCAATCGACGATTATCATTCGTAACCGTAAAGATCTTAATCTTAAAGATTTTCTTGACTCTGTCGTCCTCTTGAGTACCGTCGGTTGCCCGTGGTCAGTACCTGCGCTGCGAATCTACTCTTTTCCTTGTTCTTTTAGTGTTGTGGAGTGTTTTTTACTTACCTTTAAATAATTATTCGAAATCCCTTCTCAATCCCCGGGAATTACAATAGTTTCTGCCAAACTCCCCTACCTAATGGCTGTGTTATTTCGTGGAATCCCCATACCCGACTCAACAGAATCGGCTTAAGCCGAAAATTTGGACTTTTAAGACCATTAAAATTTGACCTTCAAAATTGACCTTATTGACCGTAATAAACTGACAGTATACAAAGCTATGTATACTTAAACCGAGGCTGACGGTATACGTGTATAGGCCTGTGGGGTCCACTGAGACGCACTTTGACATCACTCGCATCCAGAGATTTCAGTCCTTCCCGTACCGACCTTAATGCTCCCCGGGTATGTATCTAACCACACAAGCCACCATGACCTCAACATACCCCGACAGTGGACGAAGTCGCAAAATCCCGGTTCCCGAAGTTCCACTCCCGGCCTTCTCCTCATCCCAATCCACCCGTCCAGTCCCTTTCCTCTCTTACCCATCCATTATCCCCACCACGACGGCTTAAACGCCGTTGGCCCTACAGATCTTCTTAGCCCTTAGACTATAATTGTTCTCGTGTCAAAAGTACCGCCCTTTGGGTGGTTTCTTTTATCACGATATGGACGAAATAAAAACCGGGCGTCATTATTTACGGGTACAACTCCGCTCCTGTGCAGGGTAATGCAGTTGATTGGGTCGGCGGATAGTTTCCAGAGGGCGAAAGCGGCCGCGGTGACGACCTCCCTGTTGGCCGACGAGAGGAACCCGACCACCGGCACTATGACGCCCGCCTCGCCCAGCCTGAACCTGTTCGCCGCCGATCTGCCCATCGTCGCTATCGTCATGCACACGTTCTCCTTCACCAGGTCGTTGTCCTGCAATAGAGCACGGGGCGTTTGATATAGGCCCGGAGCTGTCCGCTGGGCGGCATTCCAAAAGGGTGTCCCAAAATTAACGCAAGATTTGAATCGAACTGTGGCCGCCAAAGTTTTCTTTAAATTGTTATTTTTCTATCGAATCGTAAAGGGCTATGTACGGAATAACACATCGGGCAAATGGCCTCCACGGCTTTGCCGGCATTTTGCATAAATTTGGCTGAGTTTCGTTGATGCGGCGTCGAATTTCCTCCTTCGATGCAAGCAATTTCAACAATGAAAAAACGTTGTTCTATCAACGTGTAACCGACCCTTAACTATCGGCTGTCGAATGGTTTTTTTTTTTTTAATAGGGTCGTCAACTCTTTACTGCAAGCAAGAATCGTGGCAAATTCAAATCTTGCGTTAATTTTGGAACACCCTATAGAAAGATAACATTGTCGAACGCTGTCACAGTAGGCCCGCATTCTGCGGAGGTGGAAATTTTTTTCTATTATACCGAACCTGAGGACAGTTAGACTGCTGTATTTCGGACAGAAGACTCACGTGGAATCCATACACAAGACTCAAACCTAAGTGACATTACAAATTGCTACGGTATATTCCTCGACTTCTTTTGGGACCAAAAATTTGGAAGCGACGCGAGAAACTTAAAGTATATTTTTCGACACTTCTCTTATTTCAATAATTTTCTCTAAGACTAGAGACAAAAATTACGATTCTTTAAAAAAAATTACATCGCAGACCTTTGTTTCGCTACCGCAGACCAATAGTGTCCGTTATCGAATCAGAAGATAATACACATTATGATATTTGAATTTTGAAAAATAATGTATAATTAGAAGGTATTTTAAACGATAAATTTGATTTTGATTCGGCATTTTCTTGATTTAAAATTAGGTGCACCCAAAAGGCATGAAAGCAATTATGTTTCGCACCTTTCCAAAGGACGATTATCCTGAAAAAGAAATCGAGGAATTCTTTCGCGTTTGACAAAATTAAAATACGCTTACGATCGCAGTGAGCGTGGAGAGTTTTTCTACGAGGCCCAAATGCGTGATAATTTGCAGGTTGTTGTCGTCGTAGGCGATGTACGCCAGGGCGGCGCAAGCTCCGGCCACTACGTTTTCGTCGGCTTCGTCCAGAAGGCCGACGGCTATGTCCAATCCGCACGTGAAGCTCCTTATCATTTCGCCGGAATTCTGTACCGATATTATCACTGTCAAGAACTGGACTGACGGAATAGAGTCCCGCCAACAAATCCAACATCGCCCGCATACAGAGATTCCAGTCAAAAGTCCTTCGTACCATCCTTAACGCTCCCCCCGGGTATGTTTCTAACCGCACAATCCACCATGACCTCAACATACCGACAGTCGCAAAATCCCGGTTCCCGAAGTTCCACTCCCGCCTTTCTCCTCATCCCAATCCACTCGTTCAGTCCCTTTCCTCTCTTACCCATCCATTATCCCCACCACGACGGCTTAAACGCCGTTGGCCCTACAGATCTTCTTAGCCCTTAGACTATAATTGTTCCTGTGTCAACAAAAGTACCGTCCTTCGGGTGGTTTCTTTTATCACGATATGGACGAAATAAAAACCGGGCGTTATTATTTACGACGAAGTCGCAAAATCCCGGTTCCCGAAGTTCCACTCCCGCCTTTCTCCTCGTCCCAATCCACCCGTCCAGTCCCTTTCCTCTCTTGCCCATCCATTATCCCCCTTATAAGGTTATAAAGAAAAAAAACCTGCCGGCACTCTCTTGATGAGCGGTACCAGGGCCCAGGCGGCGTTGGCCCTGACTCCGGCCGACGGTAGGACCAGCAGCGACCAGAGGTGCATCAGAGCCTCAATCCGACCAACTCGGCACGCACGAGGGCTGATAGCCGCAACGGCCGATTATGCGGGCCGCCTGCGCCAACAGCTCGTGACAAGAGTCGCCGGCCACGAGCCCCACCACCGGCTTGAGACCGCCAGACTTAGCCAGCGCCTCCCTGTTGTTGGCCAGCGTCGTCAGCTCGCTCAGTATGCCGCAACAGTGAGTCAACACCTGCTCATATCAACTTCACATACAGACTATTACAACGCAGTTTAGTTCAACATACCTGTTTTGTACTCGAGGGGTTGGTTAAAACAGGACTATCGGGAAGGCAATGCAGAGAAACAACATTGGTCATAGCGATATCACCAATATGGATGTGCATTGTGCTGGTCACAATGATCGCACAACACTGTAATTCGTTTAATATTCCATATCGTTTAGTTGTTCTAGTTTTTTAGGTTCACGATTGGTTGGGACCTTAAGGCCTCAGTGCATTTCAACAGTGTACTATTACAACAGTACTCTCGGGAAGGCAATCCAGAAAAACACCATGAAAAATCCCGAAATAACAGGGTCAATCCTTGAGATTCATCCGACAGTATTACGCAGTTGTTAGAAACCTTCGCTCTTCTATAGCTTATCTTACTTGGTTAAACATACCTGTTTTGTGGTCTGCTAGGGGTCGGAATACCGTAAGTTTGTGGTGTTTCCGTCTCCTCTCGCCGGTTTGGTCTTTTGCTAGCCAGAGCGTAAAATAGAACGAAAATATTGGCCCAAGAGATGGAATACGAAATAGGAAGCCAATTTAGGGCCGCTGAGCAAAGAAGTACAAGGGCTCGCACTTCGTCAACAAACTACGATATCCTATATCCGGTTAATTAGTCTACTTTATGTTAACTTCCTGCACAGAATTTAGCTTCACCGGCTTATTCGATCTCGCGAATTTCCTTTTGTTGAGACGCTTCAGTCAGCTCGAGCACGATCTCGGGGTGATCGTCTCTCTAATAATTATGTAGTTATTATTTAATAAAGTTATTTAAATTATGTTAGTCGGAATTTAAGTTTTCGAAAAAAAAATTATTTTTATTCCACAATAATCAAACTCAAAATACAAATATAATACTGAACATATTGTTGACAAAAAGAATTATGATTTACTCACGAGAGGGAAAGGTAACAAAATATTATTAAAATATTATACTTATTATATATATTTATATTACAAATGTTTGTTTCCCACCTCAAATTTAAAAACAGGCACGATGATTTTTCCAGAACATTAGAAAATATTTTTAATGTTTTTAAATTATATTATATATTTGACATTTATATATATATATATATATATATATATATATATATATATATATATATATATACAAATTATTCTCGCCTTGAATTTAAAAACAGGTACAACGAGATTTTCCAGACCATTAGAACCATATTTAATATTCTTAGATTATTATACCCATTATTGGTACAAAAAGTGTTCGTTATGTGTGAGATCAGTTGCGAATCTAATCCAAATTCTCTTCTTGAAAATGGGACAAGAACAATTGAATCGTTGTATTTAATGGAGGATCCAATTTTGGATATCCAACGAACAATCCTCGACTAATAATGTTCATATTAGACACAATACAGTGATAATGGCGCGTTTGTCTAAACTACATTCCATATTTATGTATTATGTCCATTTTTTCGGCCTCGCAATTCATTTACATAATCACGATCTTACGTCGGCAAGTTATTTTTGGCCCTATATATCAATCTGTTTGTGACTTTTATTGTGTAGGTAGCTCAGAGTGTGATCCGAACCTTCTCTGCTGGGATTGTGAAGTTCACTTACCGACGATTTCGGGTGGGAAAGAAGTTTGACGAGAACGGACACTATCGACATCTCGTCCAAGATCCGTATATTCTCCTCGTGATCCTTGACCGTGTGCCAGATCGATCCTGTGGCGTATTTCACGATCCTGTACGGCTTCGAATCGTCCTTCATCAGCCCGACCAGAGGACCCAGAAGACCCAACTTACCAACCTGCCTCCGAGACTCACCGCTCGCCCGAGTCATCTGAAGTAAAAAATAAATAAATCAGCGTTAAAATGAGCCTAAAATCGTCTCCTATAATCAAAATGGTCCTTAAACGAACGTAGTTCGCAGCATGTTTTGTTCGGGAAGTTGGAATCACCTTTTTTTTTTGTTCCTCACAGTCGGCAAGTGATAGTAGTTGAACCTTGCTATTTAACTCGTATTTATGCCGTCCCCAGTTAACATTTCTTCTTACGGTACAATTAAAAGCAATTGCTCTCTGGGCAACTTTAAGTTTCGAAGTAGGCGCTGAGGTGTTCGGGAAATAGGCCGCCGCCGTTTCCATTTGCATTAGTTAGACCCCACGCTCCAACTTTATTAATATTTCCCCGCTTCTCTTCTATCGCGCAGATTTTGTAAGATTTAAGACAATTGAACTTTCATTTTCCGCGTTAAATTGAGCCGTTGAAATAATGAATATCTAAAGTTCAATTTTGGGGCAGTCTCTATAGCCGAGCTGCGTCCCATTGAACTTATGCAGTAAATAGGGAGGGGCCCGAAAAATATATTCACGTTTGAACGTGAAAAATATCAGTGTCCTTCCAATTAGCTGACAGTCGTTCAAGATTTTTTCGTTCAACTAACAAAATAATCAAAGTTTTCATTATATTAGGTGTACCAAAAAGTAATCAACAATTTGATAAGATGTATTTCGGTCTTGAGGAGTTCTTCAAGAGGGGAATCGAAAATTTGCAGGAAATGTGGCAGAGAGTTGTCGATAATATCGGTGAATATATAGTAGATTAACAACTAAAGTTTCTTTTTTTGGCAAAATAAAATGAATTCCAAAGTCAAAATGTTGATTACTGTTGGGTACCCCTAATATTAAGAACGTTTGTCTATTTTTGTCTTGCCTTGAATATTGTTCTGCAGCAGAGTTCTTCCCGGACCGGATCCTTAGAGGTGATGTTCTTCACGAGGTACTTCAGCACGCCGTGGGCTTCGAAGGAATCACGGTAACACGCCTGAAAAATTCCTCCTGAAAAGTCCTCACCGTAACCGTTTCACGGTGTACTATTTATTTATAATACAATACGAATTGATAGAAAAAGGATGGACCGTTGTCGGATAGATTACCAGAGACGAACAGAGGTTGAAGAGGTGGAGTCCGCACACGACGAAGTACACTTCGACGGAGGCCAGCATCTTCAGTAGGACCTTGATGACGCCGGCGGCGAAGAGGTCCTGCCGTATGCTCTTCGACCTGGACAGCTTCCTGAGAGCCTCGACGGACCACCAGGTCAGCATGTAGGTCTCCCTCTGCTCGTTCCTCACCTCGGACGCCTTCATGCCGAACACCCACGGCGGACAGTCGACCAAGTCCACCTGCGAAGAAGGTCAAAAATAAATGAGACAAGGCTTTTCGCCCGTTCCTTCTTCGGTCCTTATTTCTCAGAAAATAACAACTTCAATAGGGATATTTGGTACAACTTCGGCAGAGTTTGGTTCCCGGTAAACACCGAGTTGATGAAGGTGAGCCAAGAACGTTACGTAATCCTACCGGAAATGTCTTCCCGTTCGCATCCTACAGGCTGTGTGACTCTTTTAGACTTTAAGGAATGGATAAGCTTCGCGTCTACGGCTCTGCCGTTCCACACTTGAGTGAGCGGACGCACCAGCACGGCGATGCCGTCGTTCTTCCTGACTATCGTCCTGACCTTCCTGACAGACGCCATGTTCGAGAGTATCCTTATCGAGGTCGACTGGACGTCCCTCGCCGGGCATACCAACAGCTGGAGCAGTATTGGGACCAGGCCGTAATCGATCATGCGGGACTGCATCTCTTCCGAATAGGACAACACTTCGATTATATTCAAAGAGCCCAACTGAAAGAGTTTTTAAGAATATCGTTCAGAATCATAAGAATCCCATAAAACGACAGAGACAATAATATGACCCGCGCCTCGATAAATTAACAATATTTATGGTACATTTACCTGACATCTCAAGTCTTCCGTTTCCAGGATATTGATAAGTATTTCGAGGGAGCCGGTCTCGACGAGCGCCATTTGAAGCGTACGCGAACTGAAATCGTAGTCGCTCATGACGGCCAAAGTGACCGCCGTCGTGGACTGATCTCCGCACTACGAAACAGAATTATTTTATATTTCAAATTTTAAATAATTTCAATATCATTTTCTTTTCGTTCGAAGAAATTCTTCCGTTTTAAAATACCGGTCTAAATAATTAATTTGTTCGCAAGTAATAGTTGTAATTTTCGAGTAGTCTAACTAGCGATCTGTGACGTCTGAGTCTTGTACGTGGATTCCATGCAAAAAAAAATACTCCCCTCAGTACTTAATTTAGTAATACAGTAGGTTTGTGGTGTTTCTCTGTCTCCTCTCGCTCGTTTCCGGCAGTTAACAATCCACATATTATGGGACTGGCCTTATAAACCAGTGAATAAATGGATGAGTAGACATGAAATAATTATAAGTTCCTGAACGTGATTATTTCAAGACAGTTACTGAAATACCGTAGATTTCCACTCGCTGGTTCGGTCTTTCGCTAGACCGGTTTCGGCCGCTCGCCGTCTTCAGTAGCGGTGTTAGCCACTGTCACTGTGTGTGTATATATACGTGTCTTGTATATATATATATATATATATATATATATATATATATATATATATATTTGTGTGTCTTCTGACACCGCTACCGAAGATGGCGAGCGGCCGAAACCGGTCTAGAAAAGACCAAACCGGCGAGAGAGAGAAACACCACAAACCACGGTATTTCCAACCCTCGCAGACCACAAAACAGGTATGTTAAACTAATTTAGTGAAGGCGCCAGTTATGAAGGTTTTTAAGAAGGCTTTAATCGCAGACTAATCGTGCTGTAATTGGCTTCAGAGCACGACCCTCTACTAATCTAACCAAAGCGTCGTCCAAGACTCGTATTCTTAGCAGTTCTTGGCGGTTCTTAATAGTGCACCTTGAAAAACTTGATGAGTTTTTGCAATTGCCAGTAATCGGCCCCTTTGTGGTCCTCGCAGTTTCTCCTTTTGGCGTTCCACGGCTCCTCGATGACCGTGCCCTCGAACTCGCTCTCCGTGCTCCTGTCACCCTCATCCAGCTCGTAATCGTCCACGTAGACGTTGTTCGGTCCCCGCAAGAACCACGGGTCGTCCTCCGAACGGTCCCAATCGTAATTGTCGATAGCGACGTTAGAATTTTTCCCTTCCCTGAAATACAGAGGACAGAGGACACGCCTAACGTGTGTCGCTTTAACACGTTATTTACACGTTTAATATTATTTTATAGCAATGGGTTTAATCTCTGGTATAGAATCTCCAATAAAGACAGGAAAGGCCAAAACGCCCTTCGAAGTATGACAAAGTTGAAATTAATTGTGGGGGGGCTTAACGTAAGAAACCGTGTAAGGACTTACAGGTCCACCATGTCGAGCTGTTACGGACGTCCCAAAAGCCGAATCTGAAACACAGTCAAAATTACGACTCTTGTATCTTTACAAAACAATGGTAAATTCCAAATATGTTTTAGCAAGTACTGTTGTATTGAGCGATGCGGAAATAATTATGAAAAAACATACCGAATCAAAAAAAATTGTCAGCTCCTTTAGGTTATCTAGGATTTTGCGATAGTTTAAATCATATGGTACAAATTCAGTCGTAATTTTTACCTATTTAAAATTAACCTTGGTAACTATTTCAATTGGGGTCGAATATTTGGTTAAGCTTTTATTTTCTGAAATTAAAATATGCCAAGAACATCTAAAGAAATGAACGGAATGTACAATTTAAAAAATACGAAAATATCTACAATAGCTAGACATAGGTGGCTGAATTGTTATATTCATTAAATAAATAAAATAAAAATTTCATATACTACAGTCTATCGGCTAAAACATATTTAACGTCATTCAGAGTTATTTCATAGTGGATTTCAGCTTTTTAGATTCAGTCCTAATTTGGCATACCATTAGGGGTACCCAAAAGTAATCAACATTTTGACTTTGGAATTCATTTCATTTTGCTAAAAAAGAAACTTTAATTATTAATCTAATATATATTGACCGATATTATCGACAGCTATCTGCCACTTTTCCGGCAAATTTTCCCCTCTTCCCCTCTTGAAGAACTCCTCAAGACTAAAATAAATCTTATCAAATTGTTGATTAGTTTTGGCTACCACTAATATATTGGTTACGGTGGCGGGGCTAGTCGACGTTCGGACGTTTTTAAAAATTCGGCTCTGAAATGAAGTTTCGTCATATAATAAAAGTGAAACAGGCAAACGTATCTCTTTCCGAGCTCGATTCCCGTCTTCTGTCGGCGAAATTAAACATTAGTCGGACTGAAATTGCCCTGGCCGGCCGCTTCTTCTCTATATTAAATCCCATTCATAATCCCCAAGTGGAGGCCATTGTTGTCGGAAAAGTGTTTCTCCCGTTCGGCCGGGGGAAAAGCGGCGACGGCGGTTTTCGGACAATACGGCCGACAGTATTTTCCAGAAATACATTTTTTCTTTGAACCTTTTTTTATTTTCTACAATCAAAACATTGAGTGTTATAAGTACAAATGCTGCCTGTATTTTTTTTTCACATGCATACCGTTATAAAAGAAACCACCCGAAGATGGTACTTTTGATTGGGATTAGGGGAAAAGCGGGAGTGGAACTTCGGGAACCGGGATTTTGCGACTTGGTCGACTGTCGGGGTATGTTGAGGTCATTGTCTGGTTAGAAACATACCAGGGGGGGAGCATTAAGGACGGTGCGAAGGACTTTTGACTGGAATCTCTGGACGCGGGCGATGTCGGATGTCTCGGCGGAACCCCATAGCTCTATAGTTCAAGTATCGCTTTGTATATTGTCAGTTCGTTATTTGAGGTCAATTTTGATGGCCGTTTTAGTAATGGTGTTAAAAGTCCAAATTTTCGGTTTAAGTCGATTCCTTTGAGTCGGGTATGGGGATTCCACGTGAGCAAAATACATAATTTTATCTAATTTTAAATTGCACTCAGGTTGAAGTTCTTAAGAGAGTGAAATAATCGTGGCCTTACGCTGAATCATTTTCTATACTATACAAGAACTATACAAGAAATTTTTTATGCCGGTGTTGGTTTTTTTTTGATAATTTAATTTAATCTCTTCTAGGTAGGGCTAAGATTGATTACGGAGTATTGGAGTGCGTTGTTTTCGTCGCATATTCCGGTGTATGTAACAACATCCTATTGAGGTATCCGTTTCCTGGCGGGTTGACCTCATCGCCGAACCTATTTCCTCAGTGTAGCCCCAATTTACCCGGAGTTCTGAGAAACCGGCGTTGAATGACCGGACGTGTGACTATTAAGTTTCCTCCAGCTAGATGCACTACAATATGTCACATACATAACGGTACAATTGACAGCCCCTTTACTCATCAAATGAATTTTGTATACCGTGTTTTTATTTAAGTTTTTTGCGCCAGTTAACGAGCCACATATATGGGACTGGCCTTATAGACCAGTGTTCAAATGAAACAATTATAAGTTCCTGAGCGTGATTATTTTAAAACAGCTACCGAAATACCGTAGATTTCCCCTCGCCGGTTCGGTCTTTCGCTAGACCGGTCTCGGCCGCTCGCCATCTTCAGTAGCGGTGTCAGTCACTGTCGGCACTTTGGATGTCTTTCGGGCCATCCTCACTGCACTGTGTCACTGTCACTTGTACTGTGGTGGCTGTCTGTTTGTCGTGTATGCCACAAATCGTTTCTTGTTATTGTGTTTTTTGGGGGGACGCGTCCCGACAACCCCCACAGTGCAAGTGACAGTGACAGTGCAGTGAGAATGGCCCAAAGTGCCAATAGTGACTAACACCGCTACTGAAGATGGCGAGCGGCCGTAACCGGTCTAGCGAAAGACCAAACCGGCGAGAGGAGACAGAAACACGCGAAATCTACGGTATTCCAACCCCTCGCCGGCCACAAAACAGGTATGTTAAACTAGTTACTGAAATAATTTAAGAAATGTCGGAGAGTCGAAAATATCTCTCATTATACGTGATTATAGCTCATTAGGAACACTAAAGCGTGAGTTGGTACTAATCTAGTTGACACCCACTCGTTATAGATAGGCCTCTAGAGGACCTTTACATGGTCTAAAAGTAGACCTACATTTCGGCCTCCCGTCATTGTCACTGGACTGAGCGTTGATAACTGATATAACCGCGCCCAAGATTAAATTCCTCGCTCCACCTGCAGGCATTCTTAAACTATTATATCACATCTACGCTTCGTCGCCGGCGTTGTGCTGACAGCATGCTTCGTTTTCAGCCGACAAGTGTAAATACAAATGACGTGTTGCACGCGGGTGGCGGACGTCATATTCTAAATAACGGCTGAAAAGTCAAAATAAACAAGGTTTTTGCGACCAGAACTTGAATTACCACTATCCAACTTCCTGTGGGATCGCGAAATGCCGTGGGAATTGACCACGGTTCGAGGATTTTTTTGCGGGCTCCACTGGAAGGGTTTTAGCCCTTTCCTCCCGGTCCTCACTCTGCTTACGCCCTTTTGGAACTCTACGGGTACGATAACCAGAATCCTATGATCAGTTAGCGGTAACAAAAATAATTGTTCGACTTATCTATATGTAGATAAACAGTATATGTATTCGGTAAAGTGCTACTGACAATAGCGAGAAGTCGACACCGCTTTAAAATTCCTAAAGTGGCTATCTCCTCGATTCTCACGGACATTTATTATGTTCTTTAAATCATAATATCAATAAAACATGCATACGTGCATACAGTACACAATCATATAGTGAATTTCTGATATTCCTCAAAACCATTCCATTTATACAGCGAATATAACTTAACAGATGGTAAGTTCGTCAATAAATTGACTACGCTTTCTGCCCTACCATTTTTGGGGCTTACAGATTTACAACTTAAAAGTTTTAAACTGCAGATTAAAAATTATAATTCTATGCACTAAGAACTATTAAACAGTAGGCAATTGTGTTAATTCTTTCCGGGATCGGTTTTAATGCTTTGATCTTAATTTTTTTTAGACTGTATGGAATAGAGACAGCGAGATTGATGATCAAGAAGTAGGGAATAACGGAGGAGAAACCCACAGGAATTCCCCAATTTTCGGGAACATTTTCGAGTGCGTTAGTTAATTTTCTTGGTATTTATGACTGAACAGTTTTTTTTATTAACCCATTAATAAAATTTTGCATAAAATTTACTTATTACGATGCATTATTATCAAATAGTACCTCAAAAATATATTTTTAAAAACCAGTTTCTCAAATATTTTATTTTTTAAATCGAGTCCCATTCGGGGATTAGGGCACTGCAGAGTTGAACCAACACATGAGACCAGTCATCATTTATTTTGAATAATAATCATAATTACAAGTATTTTAACACGATGTAGTATTTATAATGTGAAATTACTGAAAGTAATAAAAAAAAACTGTTAACACATATGTCATATCAGAAAAAATTTAAAAAATTAACTGATCCCCATTTGGGGCCTACGGTAATATTTTGGAACATTTTGCCGAATAAACTGAAACGGTTTAAAACAATTGAATTTTTATTGCGGAACGAATCGGTTTCGAGTATAATCACGATTGTCCCTAGACCGGTTTCGGGTTCTTGTTAGTTGCCGATACTTTGTTCTGATCGGCGGGATCGCTTATGGACGTCGGTTTCGATAAATTCTGTTCGCCCAAGTCGGTATTGGCGGCTGCCAAATTTTAATTTGGGCCCGAAATAAAACACCAAAATTCGGAACAATCCGCCTGATGCCTGTGTCGTGGCGATAGGGAAAACACGACGAAGAAATCACGTAGAAGGGCGAGAGAACAGTCGTTGGTTCAGGAAGTGATATCGAGGCATCGCTATTTTTTTCTTTCACCCGGACGAACCGGCGCGCTTATCACACAATTCCGCCTTATCACCAGTCGAGACGCGGACCCCCCCCCACCACTCTTTAAGGTCTACACATACTGAGAACATGCTAGCCGGCTGTAGCATGCAGTTAGTGTCGCCACCTCGAGTTAGTTATCGGTCTAAACCCTCAAGGACCTCCGTCTTGTATTGTGCGTTCGTTCTCTTGTATTGAGTGTTTTTTTTTTTTGGTTCCCTTACCGGTGACAACAACGTGCAAGGTACAGAAAAAAATGTTTCATTTTAAACCCATTTTAACACTTATGTCGGTAGGCGACACCACAGTTGTGTCGTGAGCATAGTATCGTTCAGTGGCCGGAGGTGACAGCGCTTTAGTGCCTTTTGCATTCTGTCCTTGTCTCTTTTAGGTAACAATAAGTTACAGGCGTCAAGTTTTTTGTTTTTATAAGTACTCGTAAGTCTCATCAGATTAGTAGAACTTAACAGTTTATAATCCGAATTAGCGCTGCCGGCGCCAAGCGAATAAATCTTTACGAGAAGTGCGGAAGGCAAAGTGTTAATATAATCACTTACTGCATCTGGTTCATCCATTTGTAATTCCTTCCATCTTCTGTCAGTAATAAGTTAACCCGAGATCAATGAGTTCAGCAATAAAATTTGGTTTCAAAAAGAGTCGGCCAACATATTAGGGACAGTTGGAACAACGAGAGGTGTGAACGTTCGTTTGAATTAAAAACTGTTATTTGATCAGGTAGGTTTGTGGTGTTTCTGTCTCTGGTTCGGTCTGTCTGGTTTGGTCTTTCGCCAGACCGGTTTCGGCCGCTCGCCGTCTTCAGTAGCGGTGTCAGTCACTGTCGGCACTATGGATGTTTTTCGGGTGCATCCTCACTGCACTGTCACTGTCACTTGTACTGTGGTGTTCGTTAGTTGTATGTGGTTTGTCTACGGTATTTCAACCCCTCGCAGACCACGAAACAGGTATATTAAACAAATTATTTGATCAGGGTTTGAACGTTTGAGGGTTTGGCCATCGCCCGTAGATATTTTCAACGATATAACTAACAAACCTTGCTGACTGTTGGTATATTACGCGCTATCGCTAATTAATTCATCAGCGGTAAGCTCAAAGTTATCATTCGTCGATAATCGGATATGGGACTAATAATATTCCGGTATAAACCGGTCTGTCTGGAAGGAGAGTTTTAATCGCAGTTTTCCCCCATTTCCTCGGACCGGCATAATCCTAAGACTTCGCAGAATTGAGCTCTATCTGTCATTGTACCGCCCCCAACTAGATTAGACTGTTTACTAATCAAAATAGCGTGGGATTGTTGAAAGCTTCTGTCAGTTTGAACATGAAAGAACAAATAATTTTTTTTTATTCGAATTATTAACGAAATTCGCCAAAATATAGTGGGGGTCGGTACGTCAGTTGGATGTTATAAAATTTGTAAACTCTCACCGGGTTACAACGGCACAAGTTTCTCTGACAGTAAACTTTTATCTTGTTGCATTCAGTCACTTTTTTCACTATTCTAAGCACTCCTCTGATAACAGGGCGTACTCTAGTTTTATTCCCGCGGGACCAGCGTAACTTTTATATTGGCCTATGATTATTGCCGCGGCACTTTACTTCCACACGCTTATTTTAGGATTTTTCCGCCGAAAAGCTGAACGTATGTAGAATAGCGGACTGGATTTACAACGGCGGTTTACAACAACTTTTTTTATACGGGTCGGTATCCGCTTTACGGTAAAAACTCGAGAAAATATTACGCTTTCTGGTGACCGAAGGCTGGCGGAGTTTAATGATCGAGGGTGGATTTTTTAAAAGAATCTATTCCACTATGTTTCGCCATAGGGTTTTCGGTATCTCACATCGGTCATATAACGGTATTTCACAATGAATAATTTGATGGCACAACGGTGAACGCGTACAGAAAGATGAGAAATGAAATTTATAAATAAATAACAGCTTTCTATTCGTAACGCGCTTTATAACGTGGAAGGAAAGTGTTGACAACTTCTCGATCATACGAATAATTAAATTACCTACAAGTGGGTAGGAGATAAGCTGGAATTAATCGACGAATGGAGGGTCAGTGCAAGCGTTTTGAAATCGCAAATAATTTTTATGTTCAGACAGTTTGAATCCTATGGCGCATTTTCTCCCCCGAACTATATATTGATATTTACGTCCGATTGCCGAAAAGCTAGACCGGTTTCGGGTTAGGGGCCAGTACATGCGTGACGGTGGCACACGTGTTGATGGGGGGAGGGGAAAAAATGTCGGAATTCCATTATACATGTGGCTAATCTTCTTCGTTCTGTGTCGGACCACGTGTGGTTATTCTCTCCGCCCGTCAACGTGTAGAATATCGAGCCTTAAAATTACCACCAGATTGGGTACTTACGGTGGTGCTTAAGGCCGTAAAGTATCAAACTCGATGATATACCCGCGAGGAATAATCTCAGTCCTTTCTAGGAGTTTACAAAGCTCCGGGTTTTTTCTCTCCCGATTGATCGCGAATTAATGATCAAGTTTATGAATAAGTCGGTGGCTGGGATTAATCAAGTGCAGGAATGAATAAGAGCCGTGAAGATGAGGACTAGTTCATCTTTTCAAGTTGTCTTTTTTACACCGATCTACCTACTTTTGTACCTTACTTGTCTCCACTCGCTTATTCGATCATACAGTAGACCGGTTTTTGATTTAAACAACAGACCAGAATGTCCATAAACATGACGACCGAACCCACTTTTAAAATTACAGACTATAAATTATCGTTTATTTAACTGAGTTTGATCGATATTTCGAGAACCTTAATTCCTGTTGAGATAAAGATTTATGGAATGACTTTTCTATTTATTGCATAACTCCAGCGATTTTCAGAAGCAATAAACCACAATTTTCATTTTTCCTTATTCTTAATTATCTGGATTATCGGTCGGGAGGAAGACCGAAGGTGTACCAGCCCCGGCGGCGGAAACCTTTTGAATGGATTTCGATTCTTTATCTAATCTGGTTTCTTAAAAGTTTGTCCCGCCCATGTTGACAGAAGAGGGCCGCGATGAAATTAATGAAAATCCATCATTTTATACGGGCACAATTCAATTCCGATCGAGTGCCACAGAAAATATTAGCATAACGATAGGGGCAACAGTTCTTGTGTTTTCAGGTTGTCTAATTTTCCGATATCGTTTGCAACGATGCAGACAATTTGCCTGCATATAAGTATATATTTATAGATATAATTAAATCATATTTCCCTCGCGTATGCCTAGAATTCGATACTCAATGCATATTTATAGATTTATGATAGAAAAGCATATTTATTTGTTATTTAAATCTGGGCGATAATTCGATAAAATTAGAGTTTTAAGTATGCATACAACCGGGGTATGTAACGAATCCCCGCCACCGGATTGCGAAAACGGGAAGCGATTTCATAATGAACTGAATTTCATAGTGTTCCGTGGTGTGTGCTCTCGGTTATTCGTAATCAATCAGGCGTCCCGAGGTTCATTCGGGGCTTCGATAGCGGGTTGATCGCGTTTTCCAATCATAGGGCCGCAAATTCGTAATCGAATTATCACTAACCGGAGACCGGAACCGGTACTGAATAAATTGGACGGGCGTAGGTTTCCCAAAAATGAATCATCACTAACTTCCGGTTGGGACGGCGCAATGCCCCGGGGATAACCCTCGGGTTTCTATCCCCGAAAACAGAAAAAAAAATCCCGGAATATCAAGGGGTCAACCGGAGCGTATTACGCGATCCCACAGGAAGTTGGTGATAACTTGAGTCGGACTGAATAGTTTTTTTTCAGATTGCCACAACTGTAGAATACAATAAGCGACATTGGTGTTGAAGTAAAAAGATTTTTTATTCACTGAAAACATTTATATCTTTGACTCGTGAACGGCCGGAGTTATTTGATACTCGATGACAATTTATTAGAAAAACATATTCGTTATTTAAACGCAAGCGATAGTTCGATCAAATCGGACTGGCTTACCCGATTTTTAAAATTTTAAACAGAAAATTTGGACTCTTAAGGCCGTTACTAAAACAGACATCAAAATTTACCTTAAGTAACAAACTGACAACATAAAAAGCGATACTTAAACTATAGAGCTATGGGGTTCCACGGAGACATCCGACATCGCTCGCATCCGTAGATTTCAGTCAAAAGTCCTTCGCACCGTCCTCAATGCTCCCTGGTATGTTTCTAACCACACATGACCTCAACATACCCCGACAGTCGACGAAGTCGCAAAATCCCGGTTCCTGAAGTTCCACTCCCGCCTTTCTCCTCATCCAAATCCACTCGTTCAGTCCCTTTCCTCCCTTACCCATTATCCCCCGGCATCGGCTTAAACGCCGCTGGCCTAAGATTCTTCTTAGTCCTTAGACTACAATTGTTCTTCTGTGAACAGTGCCATCTTTGGGTGGTACCTTTTATCACGAAATACATGTGAAAAAAGTCAGACTTGTACTTATAACATTCATCATTGATTGTACGGTATATTGGGATCACGTTACCGCTTCCTTTTTCGGGGTAATTCGGGAGTGCAATTTGTTATATTTTTGTACGCGGAGGTGGCGTACAAACGGGACTTCACGGGCTGTATCTGGGCTGGAGCCAAGGGTGCATCGGCTTAATATATTCGAGTGTAAAGTTCGGGCGCTCTATGAAAACTGCGATAACTGAACGGTAAACTTGTAAACGGAAAAAGTTCAATAATTAAATAGAAAAGTTTAGAATACCTGTTTTTTGGTCTGCGAAGAGGCCGCTGGCCATCTTCAGTAGCTGCGAGGGGAGACAGAACAAGTGACAGTGACAGTGCATTGAGGATCTCCGAAGAACATCCAAAGTGCCAACAGTGACTAACTGAAGGTGGCGAGCGGCCGAAACCGGTCTGGCGAAAGACCAAACCGGCGAGATGAGACGGAAACACAGGAAATCACCAAATCACCGAATTTTCAACCCCCGATTACGCCCGAGATATTGGGAGAAATCTTTTAATACCTGGTGGACGCCGTGCAGTGAGAGGGGTTGTCGTACCATTGGGGGTATGTCGTACAAGGTGGGAGGGCCGGAGGCGGAACGGTGATAAATGCCGTGGGGATGCTGTGGGGATGCTGTGGGGATGGGGTTGGGGCTTGGTGGAGGGGATGGCGTATAAAGGGTGGCATGGCCGGCGTTCCCGTTTAGTCTCCTCGGGGCGTTCATCCCTGAAACATCACGTGACCGTTCCGGCGTTCCGACGTTCCGTTCGTATCGGCGTCGGCCCATCCCCTCTGCAGACATCCGCGTCTTCGAGCTAGAAGCGGGCTCCGGTATGTAATCTTCCTATTCGCCTAATGTTTCATATTCAACAATCCCCCATTTTATTTATGTTTGACACGAAGTCGATCTGCATGTTCCTCTCATTCTAATACGGTGTTTCCCAACCGGTGTTCCTTAACCACGTCAAATGTGTTCTGCAATAATGAACGAGAAGTCCCAAAATATGTGAAAAACATCGAGCTCAAGTTTTCCATAACGTTCCATAAGTTTATTCTGTCTCAAAAATGTCGTTAATAAACACCGAAATATAACTACAAGCAGTGATTTTGAATTATAAATGCCCAATTCTAATAAAATGACGTCGTTTCTGATGAAACAAGCTTGGGTATTTCATATTGACTTAAATAAGTGTTGAGCTAATGAAAAATTTTCACAACAGTCTTCGTAGAAAAGGTCGCTTAGCACTGGTCTAATAGATTGTTAGACTGACACGTGAATGATACTTCGCGCTTCAACGTCTCATAACCGTTTTGTGACGATTTAAGAATCGAATTTTCCGAAGATTATGAATGAAATTGAATTTAATTTGTCTCGTCCAAGCTGAATCCGGACGTTTTTCTTTCACGCCGATTAGAACTTCTATAGAATTCGACCAGAAATACGCCAACTATCAACACCCGTGAATACGTAAACTCCGCGTAGAATTTCGCGTGCTGTGTACATTAAAGGCGCGAAATTTCAAATAAAACACCTATAAAAATACCTAGGAAATGCTTGAAATCGTGACAAATCTCTTGAGGCGCTCACGCAGGTGTTTTCGCGCCATATTTCAGTTGCGATTGGACGGGTTATCTGTTGAAGGGCTGTGAGCTAAGTCCCACGACGGGAAGTTAACGACAGCATATGTAATATCGAATTTATGTTATATTTTATTATTCATATTGGAATCGCATTTATATTTGGCCTCTCTTGCGGTGAAGAACGATATTTTTTACTTCACATTTTTAGTTGCCATTTTGACGATTTGTTAATGGCGCTTTCGCATTTATCTGACATCCCCCGGTTCCCTCGCAACCCCCATGGGTAAATACCTACCCGCTTATTTACCAGAACGCTTGTTAGAAACTGCAGTTTTTTCCTCGTTAAAGCCCTGCCTTATCTCTGTTTTCAAGTCCTTTTCGACGTCCGCGCTTTCCCGTCGTGAAAAACTTTCGAGCGCACGGTTTCGGTGGACGGGATTCGAGCGTGTTTGGATACGAGCTATTTTCGCGTAAATATTGTCTACAGTATATTTTCCAAAAAAAAACTTCTCTCCATAACGGGGAAAACGACGGCCGTGTTTTCTTTTAGGCCTAGCTAGAATTCCGGTTTGTTGAACCGTCGTCGTTACCATTTTCCGGGAACAGTATTTTTCTGTCACCACAAGGCGTTTTTCGTCTATTGAAAGACCGGTTTTGGCATATTGTGTTGGTTAGTAAATAAAATAAAAGTTTATGTTTACCGGGGACATTGCGTTCTGTAATTAGACGCTTTCCATTCACAAAAGACTGAATGCACCTTATACCTAAGACTATACAAAATAATTGTAAAATACTTCTTATGTCCCTGTAGTATTTTTTCGCAATTCGGGTTTTCGGTACTTAGATAGCTCCGAATCGCGAAATGCTTAACCGTATCGGTCAACTAGATTATATTTTTCAAAAATGATGCGTTTTTTAAGTCTCATCAATAGTGATTCGGATTATTTGAACAGTGCAGAAATAATCTCCAAGAGAATTCCAAGAGTTGGGTTATTTTACCCTGAAATGCACCCTGAATTTCTTCGGTGCGCTGCGAAATTTTCCCCAAACCATAAGAGTCCGTTTACTTATGCAATTGTATATAAATTTCGTATGTATATCTGCCGGAATGTTTCTCGAAGTGTAACATTCGCCTACGTACAGCGCCGATTACAGACCCGAACTTTTGTTTGGGTTTCCGCGGGGTTGTTTGGATGAAAATTACTGTTGAGATTTTCCGCCTCCGCCCGCCACCACCGTCTTACATCGCGCTGTTACTGCACTGTTACTATACCGGCCGTAGCGTTGGGACGGCAGTAACAGTGAAGACGGGTTGGTTCAACGACCTGCCTGTAACTTAGTAGTTACTTAGGAGGAAATAAGCGGATAGACTCCGGTTGTTAGGCCTAAAAATGCGGTTTTTAGGGGAAAAATCTTACCAAAATGAAGGTTCTTAGACCTAAAAATGCGGTTTAGGCGAAAAATCGGCCCAATATTACGGTTCTTAGGCCTAAAAATGCGGTTTTTAGGCGAAAAATCGGCACAAAATTTCGGTTTCCTCCGAATAAAAGCGAATAGACTCCGTATTATTTGTAATTCAATGTATTATTCTAGACTAGTTATATTAGCAGCTATCGTTTTTTTCCTGCGTTTATTATTTCTGCAACTGCGAAAATCTGATGTTTCATGTTCCATCTTCAGGATATTTCTTTCGGAATCGTGTTGTAGGTAATCTATTGGGTTGGCAACTAAATAATTGCGAATTCTTCTCATCTTCGGGTGTGCGCACCCTTATTATGTCGTGCATTTTTCGGTACGCACGACGAATAATTGGGGCACGTAATAAACATTTCAGAATACTCTCTGTAGGTTTGAAGATGTAAACGCGCGTAGAAATACAAATAGCGCCATCTCCATCAAACCGCAATGACTTAGTTGCCGACCCGATAGTACGGTGCTTTATAACTATTGCAAGTAATGGGACAGTAATAAAGCGGGGGGACAGACTAACTCAGGGGGGCTGAAGAATGGATATTCGAAAATTCAGATTATTAATTCAATAAAAATTCAATTCTCAACATCTTAACTGGGCGTCCAAATCATATTATTAGGGTACTAGAATAAATTTCTGTTATATTTATTAAAATGGGTTTTCTGGATAATTCCTCTTCTGAAATCAGGTCCTGTATTGGTTTCGGTCGTGTTGAAGATATTTTCGGGTTTTATACCTTTTTTTATTCACCGTACGTGGCACAAGGCGGTTTCGTCAATAGGGAACTGACGAAGCAAATTCGCTCCTCCCAAGGAATAATAACGCCGGGGGGGCGTAAACCGACGAATTCACCTCATCAATATTCATACATCAGATATACTCTCCCTCTCCGCCATTAAATGCCGTTACGTTGGCTTCGCGTTACGCCTCGTATTGATATATCCGGGCCCAATCCATAATCTATCCGTTAAATATCCGGATAAAATATCCGGGAGGAAATCTGTCCGTTTGAATAAGAAGAATTTCCCCATAACTACCTTATAAATATTCTTCAGCCGGGCGGGCTGTGACAGAAACCAAATTTCCTGTACTGATCCAGAGCGAAAATTGGTATCGATCCGTTATTTCCGCTCGTTTTTTTATGATATTTCGCATATTTAAAGGGTGAAATGACATGTAAAAAGATTCATGTAAAAAAATGACAGCGCGGCCGTTCACATTCCTCCCTTATTGTTTGTCGTAATAACATTTATATATTTTACCTAAATTTATTTTACTTTATGGAAGGACAATTTTTCAAATACTTACATTTGAAGCGTGATCAACCCTTATAAATAAATATATATATCGGATTAAATCCTTCCTTCAGTTTGCCTAACTTTTAGGTATATAAAATATATACATTTTTGTTATATATACATATAAATACTCAAAACGACTCCCTGCTATAACATTACCGCTGCAGACAGGAACTTAACGCTTAAACCAGAATTCTTTCAATACTTGACTAGTGGCACTCCCGTGGGAATTTTAGCCCATAATTTATCTAAATTCCTCTAAATTTGTGTTGACCGTCCGCCACAGTTATCGACCCAATTTTTTCTGAAAGTTTGGTAAAATTTTTGGCAGATTTTCGGACCGGCTCGCCCACCGTCTGTGGGTTTGTGTGTCAACTTATTTCTAGACAGGAACGCGCACTACACATATATATATAAAATAGTGCGCCAGACACTGGAAGATGGGTGACGACACGGCGGAGACAAGGTCTATTAATAGACCCCGTTCCCGGTCTATCATCGGGGTTGTTGCAGACGCGGCTGTCGTCCAAGCGTCCAACTCGAATTCCCATTATAGAAGAACGATGTGTCTATTATCTGAGGTGGACGACCTCTTGATAAAAATTTTAAAATTTCTATCCCCCAACCGGCCATGGGTTTTGGCTTCTCCCCAGAGTAATCACAGCTTGGCAACACTAGTACCATAATGACTGTTCTCAATCAACGCGGAACAAGGCGAAGCTATGGCTGAAAGTTTCTTCAGCAACCCCGCCGGCACATTGGAGTGAAAAAAAATTATTCTGCGAAAAGGGATCCGCATCGGTTCATAGTTAGCTCCTGGTTTGTCTCTATAAATAGCTGTGAATACTGAGAGAACACGTGTGAGGGTCTAAGAGCCTCATGCCCCAAAGTATACACAATATCACCAACAACAACTCAATCGTATAATTAAGTTAATGTAATGGAGCTGGGGAACAGGTGGTAATTTTTGTTTGTTTTTTATTGAGTACGATTTTCTCGTAGATTTCGTGTGTTTCTGTCTCCTCTCGCTAGAGAAAGAACTAGACCCCGGTTTCGGCTGCTCGCCGCATCTTCAGTAGCGGCGTTAGTCACCTTTGGCACTTTGGATGTTTTTTGGCCATCCTCAACGCACTTGTACTGTGGCGGTTGTCTGTTTGGCGCGTGTATATGCGCGTGTCTTGCTATTGTGTTTTTGGGGGATTTCGATTGCCAAAAAACATCCAAAGTGCCAATAGTGACTATAGAAACACACGAATTCTATTGGTTTGGAATTATTCCGTTTGGAGATTAAGTATAATTAGCTATAACGTTGTAAAAAACATTCCAATACACTGAATTCATGACTTATTAAGTTGGTCTTAACAATAGGATGGAATATATCAACCAATATATAAATTATTTTAGTGCTTTCCGCTTTATTTTGCTAAGTTTTTCTACCTGAGATTGTTTGAACTTCGAAGAATTTACTAGATATTAAGAAGATGCAGTGTCTCAATGCGTTGGTCAGAATATTTGACGAAGGAATGAAATCTTCTATACGTACCTTCAGCGATCGATAATCCAATGGTGAATAGCTAAAAAAAAGAAAAAGAAATGTATTTTCATTAGAGGCGAAGTTGGCAAATTTTCCGCCGAGATTTCAAGACAAAGCGACTGGAAAAAACCCTCCAGAAGAATAATTGAAAATAGGAGAAGGGAATCGGTTTTTACTTCGGGTTTTTCAGTGAAAAGTTGGAACTGTTTTGGGCTTAATGCAAAAAGTTGCGCTTTACAATAAGTTGAGCTCGGGCCGAGGCAAACTTTCGCCTTTTCTAAACGCTCCTCCAGCGAAGATAAGGGACGGGGCTGGCTACTTCGCGGAAAGCGTCCAATTGGAACACACCTCGATGATTTTATTCATTATCTATTTATTTATTCACTAGACAGAGCTACAACAGTTTACACTTTAATAGACAGTTGTTTCAGAAACGTTGTCGGTTAGTTCAATGAACACTGGCGTCTGCTATTTTCCCACCTTAAAATCATTTCTCCAGGGGGCCTTGGTATTGTAGTATAGTATAGGTTGTACCACACGACGAGCCTTTATACACTTATTTACACTAGTATTAGGACTTGCATTGTTCACAATGTTGTTACGGTAATACTGAATGTTACATGACAAAAACCAAGAATTTAAATTTGGGGTTAAAATGCAGAATAGAGGACCCTCTGTTTCATTCGATATCGTGACATACGCTGTAGGCAACAGTTTTTATTATTATTATTTTTTTTATAGAAGCATAACGTCTTTTGTGGGTATGGAAAGGTTGAGTTTGTATTTTTTTGACGAGTTTGAGGGAATGAGAGTCCGGAAAGAGACAGTATGTGTGTCCTGAATGTGGAAAGAATACGTTGAAATAGATATCGATATATAACCTCGCCTATTAGGTTATCAAGGGGGGGGCCTATTCTGCATTTTAACCAAATTTCGGTACAAATCATTGGCACAAACACATTCATTACACATTAGGCGCTGAACTTGTTTCACTTCAGCGTTCGCGATGCTGGACTTCGATACACTCTACACTTGACCATCAACTTTGCACTTTGTTTGGGGAACTGAGTTCAATCGAACTTAATTGTACAGTGCGTTCCCGTCGCGACTCCCTTTCAAGATTTCCACCTCGAATTAGTGAAACAATTCACGGTCTTCACAATTAGGACGGGGGCTGGGGCTGGAAAAAAAACAGAATTTGTACTGGGTGAGATAACGATGTTTGCGCAATAAAACCGGGTATTTTATATAAAGGTCTTATTCGGCCCGATGGTGAAGGGACTTTTAATGCAAAAAGCGCCATTAATTAGGCCCGGCTTAAGCTCCCCCTACTGCGGAGGGGGTGGTGGGCGGGGATTTAATACAAGTGTAGACTTTTGTAGAAATAAAGTCGGGCTTTTTGTTGTTGGGTGTGCGGCCTCGCCGCAAGTAAACCCAATTTTCATCCCCACCCCAACGTCAAGTCAACCTCGACTAACACCCCCGTGGTCGATGGGGGTGGGGGTGGAAAGAGACAGAAAACATTCAAGAGAATCATCCCCGGCTTGCCTCTCTCGCATGCGTGGCTCTCTTTCACTCTCACTCTCACTCCGGCTACGGCCTTACTCAATGAACGAGGACCCCCATTCATTCGGTCCTGATTTAAGCCCCGGGTTCGGTTCATGGACAGTCGAGAACACGGAGCCATTTCGGGATTCTAATCTTCATTTTTTTTTATTTAAATTTTAAGTCGCCAATTCAATTTAATAGCGATATAATGTGATCTTAACGCTGAACAGGGAACCAAAACATATACGTACTCTCGTGTTTCTTATTTTTTTTTTAACCCTTCTTACCGTTACCCGGGGGATAATGAGTGGATTGGGATGAGGGGAAAGGCGGGAGTGGAACTTCAGGAACCGGGATTTAGCGACTTCTTCGACTGTCGGTATGTTGAGGTCATGGTGGATTGTGTGGTTAGAAACATACCGCGGGATCATTAGGGATAAATACGAAAGCCTTTTGACTGGAATCTCTGGATGTTGGATGTCTCAGTGGAACCCCATAGCTCTATACCGCATGTCCATGTCGGTTTAAGTATCGCTTTGTATATTGTCAGTTTGTTACTTAAGATCAATTTTCATGTCCGTTTTAGTAATGGCCTTAAGAGTCCAAATTTTCTGTTTAAGTCGATTCTTTTGAATCTGCTGTTGGGTGGGACTATCGTGTAGAGGATAAATTAAGAATACTCTGGAGGAACGAGGAATTTAAAGTTAACACAAAAATAACTCTAATCCTCCCTGAATTCCTTTAATTTGAAAAAATTTGCTTAAAATATTTCTGGCCATTCTAATTTGTTTTCTTTATATTTTAAGGCGCGACCACAATTTAATAATTATATTTAGTGACAGTGTATAATATTATGAAATGTTTTTTTTTATTTACCTCAGTTAAGTGGCATGAGAGTTGTGAGATTAAATTGGCCGGAGAACAAAGCGCCGAAACTGTTCAACGATCGGTGTCGTTTAGAAATTAATTTTTCAGCCGGTCGTCAATTAACGATGAGTAATTTTTAATTGCATCCCTTTTGTGCGGACAGCCGAAATATTTTGATAATTACAATCATTTTTTTCGTGGAAGTTGGAGGATAAACCAGAAATCGGAGGATAAACTCGAAAGTGATATACAGGACGCTAAAAGAGACTGTAAGTTTCCGACGGCTCTTGCAGTTGTTGACAATGAAAATTATCTCATTTCAGTTGACGAGGGGCCAAAAATAAGAACAATGGAATAGGATTAGACGAGCCGCTTCTCCAACGGCCCTTTGTATCTCTTGTCGCCCACCAGTATTTCCGTTTACGCTCGAACTTTTCTATACGATAAGGACTTTCTACGATGAGAAATGTATAGGAATACAACGTTTCCCAAGTAGAAAAGCCTCGCGGAGAGATATTGTAGGCGCTGTTGGAACTTCCCCCGGTCTTGATTTTCACAGTTTCAGTTTTATGCTCGCTTTTCTGAACTCCCGATTCGCCTAAGTTTTGCGGCATTTGTGCTGTCAAATAACACACCTCAATGGACTTCAACCTGAAGCTAAAACTACACTTTAAATTCGAAGGAGTTGTTCAGAAACGCAATAACTGAATTCAGAATTGATTACTATTATAATTGCAGGTATACAACCCTGGTAGTAATATAGGAACAATGGCATTCCATGATTTGAATGATAATAGTGAGATATTATATGTTCTTTCTCTAGAGAATGCAATTGTAAATTGTTAATACCACACCAATGAGAAGTACTAGCATTAGAGGATTGATTACCGTAAATATAATAGGCTGTAATACAGGCACTTGTACGCATCTCTTGTTATTTTTTACTTAGTGTTGTAGGGGCTGTTTTGAGAAGGTTTTCCAAGTTTAGTGTCGGAGATAAGTAAAGAGGGGGGGGCTTGACTTAGTAAGTCCCCCGGGCGGTCTGGAGGCCGGCTAAGTTGGGCGTCAGCACAAATACAGAGAATACGGTCGTTTTTACGTCCTCCTCCTCGGTTCGGTAGGACTTCTAACGTATTTTATAAATGGGCCTTATATCTCGATTTTTATATTATATGGGGCGTTAGCGGGGTGGAATGGGTGGAAAAGTCCCCACGAGTCAAAACTTCCTCAGGAAGGAAAAAATATATCCGTCATCTCCGAAAGACAATTTTTCACTTTTTCGTAGACAACGGCATTTGTTCAGCTCATAGCTGCAGTTTTGTATATTCAATATTACCCTGATATTTAACACTGTTCGAAGAGTCCCAAGAACCCTTTTTATGTACCCGATCTGTACAGGAAACGTATTGAAATATCTGTCCATTCTTTCCAATATTTATTACGCTTTCTTGAATTTAAATTTTATAATTTTTCGGATAGTTTAGATTTGAAAACGGTAGAGTACAACAAAACGTCTTTAGTTCTACCCGACTCAAAAGAATCGACCAGAAAATTTGGACTAAAACGGACATCAAAATTGATCTTGAGTAACAAACTGGCAATTTACAAAGCGATACTTAAACCGGACACGGCATACGGTTTAGAGCTATGGGGTTCCACCACAAGACATCCGACATCGCTCGCATCCAGAGATTTCAGTGAAAAGGCCTTCGTACCATCCTCAATGCTCCCCCAGGTATGTTTCTAACCAGACAATCCACAATGACCTCAACATACCGACAGTCGACGAAGTCGCAAAATCCCTGTTCCCGAAGTTCCACTCCCGCCTTTCTCCTCATCCCAATCCACTCGTTCAGTCCCTCTCCTCTCTTACCCATCCATTATCCCCCCTATAGAGATCTTCCGAGCCCTTAGACTACAATTGTTCTTGTGTCTAAAGTGCCATCTTTGGGTGGTTGCTTTTATCACGAAATACGTGCGAAAAAAATACATATAGCATTTGCACTTATAACATTCAATGTTGATTGTACAAAATAAAAAAAAAAGGTCTACTATCAGCGGAATCCAACTATAAAAATTTAGATTAAGGACATTCTCCAGTAGTGCTAGATCCAGAACATAAGTCACGGCCGGAAATTGCGGGGGATGATCGGCAGAATTTTGTCGGTCGTATAAAAAGAGCCCGGATAAATAAACGAACAGGGGCGTTGTTAAACTTGAATAGTTGAGGATGGGCCGCACATCAAAAGGAACCGCCATCAACACCGGCCTCAACACTTGGGCTAGATTTACGAGGTGGTCGACCAAAAGGGAAAACGCGATGGGAAATTTAGAAATTAAACTCGGGATCGAGACCAACTTGAGACGTTTTCAAGGTCTTCAAGGCCTTCCCCTTCGGAAATAGACCTGGGGCGGCCTTAAATTAGAGCAATTAAAACTTTTGTTGATATTCCTTTTCTTCTTCTCCTCCTCCAAAGGGGTATCACTGATAACAGATGTTTCTAAATTAATAACCACTGTTTTTCAAACCCGTAGCAGTGCAGATACTGAAATAATTCCAGAACATTGTGCACAATCCAGTTTACAACTTGAGTTAATGCAAGTTATATATCGGTTGGGTTTATTGTTTCACAACGAATACAAAATAAACAAAAAATATACTTTCAATTGTAATGATCAAATATACCTTTCAGACGGATATTTTCATATCGAAGTGGGTCCGCTATTTTTCGTTTCGCTGAAGCGAATCTCGAGTTTGAAATTTTAAAAAATTACAATTTATTTCGAAACAACGATGCACAAAAGAGATACTAAAGGCAAATAAGAATGAATAATATAAAGAGTAAAGGCGAAGAAAAACCGATTCTAGCACAAAGGCTGACGAGATCTAAGGTACAATATTATTTATATTCGCCAAGCTTGGGCCGATATCGTAACTTGACATATTTTTTCTTGGCATTTTTTTATATGGCATATTATGGTCAGTTGACGTAAAAGTTTTCAAAATATAGGAGATTTGATCGATGATATTATTTCACCGATCGCACGTTTGGTCCCTTCGTAGAGCGGTTTAGGCGTAACGTCTTATATTTTGGGCTTAATTTTGTAAATAAAATATAAGTTTATTGTCCATCGGGGACTGTATAAAACTGCGCTTAGCTGGGTCATTAATGCTCGGACGACTATGCTCAGACAGACAGTCACAAAAGAATAGGAGATTTTATGTTATAGCGCGAGAAGAATTTGTAAATCCGTTGTTAAGAGATCATCCGGAAAAATATCTGGCGAATAAAGGGGGTGAGTTTTCCCGGTTTTATTATTCCGATCCCTTCTAAGTCTCGCAGAATGAGGGCAATGAAAACTCGTAATCGTGTTTTTCACCCCTTTCCATCCCCCTCCAACAACAACACTCGTATACTGTGTGCCTAGGAGACGTGACAAGCCGCACGCGGGGGAAAAATGGAAATAATTTTACTTTTATTTCGTTTCGTTTAAACGTATCAGAGCAGATACGCGTTGGATGGACGCTCCGGGTCGGAGTCGGCCTATTTCGGAGGCGGCGTGAATTTAAAGTGGTGAAATAGGGAGGACCCAAACCTCCTCCAACATTTTATGAAAAAACTAAAATATTCTGTGAACTTATTGATTCGAATAGCTCTAATAAAAGCCGAGATTCCCTCTCGATTACCTAATCCATGAAGCAACAACGTGAACATAAATTTTATTCGGTTGGCAACTAAGAAATTGCGGATTTTATAGAAAATTATAACACGTAGGACTTTGTTATATGAATTTAAAGTGGTGAAATAGGGAGGATCCAATCCTTCTCCAAAATTTTACGAAAAAACCCAAATATTCTGTGAACTTATTGATTCGAATAGCAATAATAAAAGCCAAGATTCCCTCACGATTGAACTAAAAATGTACCCTTTGTTATATGAATTTAAGTGAAAAAAATTTCCTAATCCATGAAGCAACAACTTTTCAATCGATTAAATCTGGCTAGTTATTATTGCTTCATCACAGAATATTTGGGTTTAAATAAAATTTTTCGGAGTATTTTGGATCCTCCCTATTTCACCGCTTTAAATTCATATAACAAAGCCCTACGTGTTATAATTTTCTATAAAATCCGCAATTTTTTAGTTGCCAACCCAATACAATAATAATTTGGTGTCTAAGCTTAATTTTGATCTATCGTCTAGATGGAACTTGTATCGTCCGTTAACTTCCAGTCTTTTTAGCTTTGTGGAATTCGAATATAGAAACGAACTTTAACGGCATTAAAATTGTCGCTATGTGAACTCATAGCGTTATATTTGTTATACATGTACGGGGAAAATGGAGTCGGCTATTGGTCTCCACACCGTTATAAATAAGCGTGCCATCACAATGGCACCAATATAAGCGCCAAGGTTGGCACAGTGCCGGCAGCGCTTTATCACCGACCTCCCTTTAAAATGGCCAAACAAAAGTTAGAATGAAATTAAATCGGGGTTTCTGAGGGGGTTGAGGGGGTAGGTTCGACCCGGTAATTCGGCAATAAATAAAATAATGGGGCAGAGAGAAAGTTCAGCGAAATGCGGTTTTAGGGAGATTATAATTTTTCGTGCCAATAAATAAAAATATATTCGTATGACAAAGTCCTGCATGGATATAATTTTCTAAAAAATCCGCAATTTTTTAGTTGCCAACCCAATAGTTAGTGCTTGTATCAATGTTAGGAATACGGAATATCAAATCTCGATATGTATTCTGCGATATATCATTATCAATCCGTCGTATATGACCGAATTTCTTAGCATGTTTTTTCGCTATAGTCCTCTATTAGAAATTGTCTAATCCTACTGTGTTCGTATTCCTCATTGACGCGGCTTCTGCAAACTTCGCTTAGTTTCGAGGCCAATAAAGTTTGGCTCAAGTTTAAATTTCGGTCGACTCGGTTCGGTCTTTGAACCAAATTGAACTTGAGCATCGCCAGAGAGGTTGGTGTTCCAGTCGAACGACCTCTTAACTGTCAGTATGCGACTGTATCGTGACATCAAAAGTTTTTCCCCGTGCACATATGTGTAATATAGTACGTATGTATATATTTGAAATTCGTGTCCGCTCTGTCTCTTTCCGATAAAGGAAGATGAAATCTTTCGTATCGTCCCCGTAGTCTTTGATCCCCTCAAACCGGCGCGTAGCTTTGCCCTCCCGCCGTATAAACACACTCGCCTTTTTCCCACCCCTCAATACCGGTTCCCGAGGGACTGCCCACGGTAATAATGCCGGACTTCAGTATGAACACGCTACGTTTGAACCGCGGTCCCAAACTGCGCGGAATAATATTCATGCAATGCCGCCCACATAAGCTTCCAACGACGAGTATATGAATGGCGGCGAATCAGCTAAAGTTTGCGGCGGATTCGCTTATCAATCTTATTTCAATCTGTGTCACTCCTGCAACAGGATATCGGAATACGATTTGACACACTATCTCGGGACCGGTCCACTAATCAATTCAGGAACTACTAGCGCAATTTAATAACTGATGAAGCCGGCCCTAACGACGTAGTTTGTCTTCAGTTTCAATCCGCCAAATCGTGTCACTCCGATTATTGGACTCTCGATAAACTTACTTAATTTAAATCATTAGTGGCAATTTATAGCGAATCCTGTGACTGCAGTTCGGTACATCGCGTCCAATAGTCCTGGTGTACGGGTTCAACGGACCCATCAAATTCGCATTGACAGCAACAGAACACCTTCTTATATTTTTAGTCTGTAATACAAATATTTCTGTAATTTAATACAGTCAACAGTCATAATAAAAAACTGTATACTAATGCAGTATATTGGAGCTTACTGGTTTGTTCACGTAATAACTGTAGGTATTCTGGCTAAATTCCTAAGGCGGATGCGTGAAACCGGAACTCCTACGAGGATTCTACCGGGTGTTGGTCCTAATTCAATAAATCAATTCCAAATATTCGAGAGGGGGATGGACAATTTTCTTTTCCCAAGTCGGTGAATTCTATTGTCGAGGGTCGGTAGTGGCGGGGCAAACAGAGTTATTATTGAAGACTCGTAAAAATGCACCGTCGGCATGATCGCGGCACTAACTTAATTTACGACTTGCCCCCCGACTATAACTGCATTTATGACTCTGCAGCTTAAATTTCATAGTGCAGTTTTCGGCCGGTTTTTCCGGTCCCCCTTCAGCCCCCCCAACTCCTCTTCAACCGGAAGTTTATTAGGACCGATTCCTCTGTTCAGGGTAGGGGATTGGGGGAGGTGGATGTAATTTGACATTAACTGGCATTTAAAAGGCGCTGGCAAACATCTCCCGATACGACCCCGCCTTTATGACCAGCGCGGGTTCGAGTTCTGCCATTTGATCCCCTTTATTCCCCCTATTCCTCCCTCGCGGGAAACCGACAGCTTTATTATTGGACGAATGGAAATGAATATTTTCCGCGTTTTTTTTTCGTTTCAACATGAGCTCTGTTAGTCCCCTTTGTCGTGCGGCAATTTCGGTTATCGCCGCGAAGCCTCGGGGGCGACTCCGATTTCACTTGAATAAGCCTACGATGTACGAACGTAAATAATATTTTATTGCGCCCTCACATCAAAGACACACTGTCTGGCTGCTGAATTTTTCTTCGTAAAGCACGATCGAATCAATCCCTTTTCGTTGGGAATTTTTGCAGTGTTTTTCGAAATCTTATCGGCTTCAAAGTTGCGCTCCCTCAGTTCGGCCAAAAGTGACATTCCGCGGGGGGGGGAGAAAAAAAAATAATGGGAAAATCGTTTTTCGAGGCATTTACTATAAAACGCGCGCGTGTCTGTGTGTCTCCACAATAATAAATAACACCGAATGACCGGAGGGTTTTTCCGAGTTGTTTTCGGCCGGTTTTGAGAAAACAATAAACGTCTAGATGTTTTTTCAATGGAGAATGGTCGGGGGGTTGCGGGGCTGTATTTTTATCTGGCCGGGCGCTAATCCCAAAGTGAATTACGAGCGAAGTTAGTTGGGCGAAACTCCCGGTGTTCGGCCGGGGGTTGAAGACGCCCGATTTAAAAAAAACCCGTAAATTCGATTAAAAAATCCTAAATTATATCCCCCCCCGCGAGGTCGTAACTCCTTAATTAGATCTGTTTTTTTTATATTAGTAAGGTATGCAATAACTCCGAAGGGAACGACGAGAGTTTCCCTCCCTACTGTTACGGGTTTATTCATTCATATGAATCATCACTACAGAGAGTTTCACTTATTCGGTCATAAACTAGACTCGTTTTGGCAACAAAATTATTTTTTGGTACAATAATTTTAACCCGTTAAGTACCAAATTTTTACCCATTAAACACCGAAAACTGCGCCTAAAAAATTAAAATAAAGATTTAAAAATTAAAACAATTAACTGATCCCCATTTGGGGCCTACGGTACTCAATGGGTTTATTACTTAGTAGTAACAGGAATCCACAGTACTGTAGCTTGTGTGTTAATGTTCGATTATATTTTTATTGAACAAATAATGTCGTAAAAAATTCGCTTACACATTTCGCCTTACACACTTGACGGTGGGTTTTTTAAGAAAAATGCGGACGTAACGCTTCTTTAAATTTGTCACAAGTCCCGGACGCTTTGTCCCACTTAGGAATTTAGCCTGAGTAAAATTTAAGCTTAATTGCAAGTAGTGGATATTCGAAATTTTTCAATATGAGGTATATTCGTTTGGGAGAATGAAATCGTCCGAGCATAATTTGGTAAGGGCCCGGTTTAGACGTCGGGGTCGTAAAGATCCCCCCTCTGTTCCACTTTCAGACTGTCGGTCGGCTTCCCCTCCGGGGGCTTAGCCTCGGGTAGTGTGGTAAAATCTAAATGAAGTTAAAGGGGGGGGAAAAGCATCTGGTGAAAAGAAGAAAGTAGGAGGGGTTTCGCCGAGAGCAGGCCGAACACGTGTCCTTCCACTCTCGCCGGTTACACTTTACACTTCGTTCTACCCCACCCCAAGTCCCTGTTTTACACGACTGTACCAATTTACTGCCGTTTTATTACAGTATTATTACAAATAGCACATACCTATACATATATTGTTAATTAACTGTCGGGCCCTCAAGGCTTCGGAATACAGCTCGCCGATTTGTTCCAGCGCTGTTCAGCTCCTCCCGGTCTTCAGTGGCATTAATATTCACTCTCATACAGCTCCTTATATTCCTCATTATTCATTTACGCATTCCAATATGCGTCGGGCGTAAAATTAAGTCCACCCAATCAATCCCCGACACCCGAATCCCAATCTAAAAACAATGGGGGAATTGTGTCCCTTTTTCTTCCCCCTCTATTGGCCGAAAATTTCGTGCCAAACAATCGGAAATTAATAAAATTCGAGGTGTACACTCGAATATACCAAGAAAAACACCCGTGCACACCCTACCGCGTCTCCAACCCTTCCCTAAATGCCGATTTTAATGGGTTATATCGCCATAAAAAGTAAAACCAATTTCACTCAAGAATCCCTATGGTCCAGACATGTCGAACGGTTCTTACAGACGCCCGAATAAATTAAATAAATTAATTTAACACACCCGTTTTGTGGTCTGCGAGGGGTTGGAATACCGTAGGTTTGTGGTGTTAAATCACTGTTGGCACTTTGGATGTTTTTCGGTGGCATCCTCACTGCACTGTGTCACTGTCACTTGTACTGTGCTAAAACGTCCGGAGTGCCCCAACAGTGACTAACACAGCGCTACTGAAGACGGCGAGCGGCCGAAACCAGTCTAGCAAAAGAGCAATTATAAAATAAGGGGAAAACCAGTTGGTTTCACCTCCGTATATTCTGTATTTGTTTTTAGTGCTAGTTGTAAAACAGTATCGCTGGTTGTATTTTTACAGTTGTGACAATAAAATAGTTAAAAAGGAATGTTTATTCAAAAATAGAAGGGAAGAGGTTCAGTGTTTTTTTTTACCTTGGCATTGTTTATTGGCTTGTCTGTCGACAAGGAGGAGCGAGGAACGATCGGAAAACTTCTAAATTTTCCAATTAGGGAAGTTGTTCTAAGGCCGACGGTGGTGTGGGGGGCGGGCGGTATCCATTTTCGCCCGAGTTTCCACCCGCTCAAGCCCGAATACCTAAAGGGAAACTTCACACCGGGTATAATCTTCAGTTCAACTTCATAATCCACTCCCGGTCTTCTTCTACTTCTTCTTCTTCCGAGGGGGAGGTATCTCCACTGCCCGCTCGGAAGGCTGAGTTTATCCACGTGGAGACGTCCCGAGGTCCACGACCCCGAGAGACGGAAAAGGGACGTTTCGAATATTCTCTGCCGATAAGGAGGGCGTAAAAAGCCCCGAACTGAGTCTCAGTCAAAGGGTAAATTCGGCCCCGCTTATTACTTATTTACGGTGTCAATAGCCCGACACACGCTGTAGGGGCTCCCTTCGGTCATGTTTTATTTAAGTCCCCAGTCTAAGTGGCACTTGGGAAAGTTCCGCTACTTTAAGACTTTAAGTTCTTAACTAATTTAAATCTATTATCACTAACTACCTCCCCTGGGATAACCTAATGTTGTGGGAGGAACCTCCAGGTATTCCCTGTGTTTGGAAACTGCCTGAGCGGGGGTTACATAGGAAGGGTTTTTGCCATTTCCTTCACGGTCGTTAACAATTCTATGAACGATTGCAACGATAGGAGTTTAGACTGAAATTAATGTGGTTTTCGTTTAAAACCTAGTTTTGCAGTCAAAGGAATTCCAACTGTAATAGCTAAGATGCCGGCTCAGTGATGCACAATAACGCTGAGTTAAATCTAGCCCTTTTGGCAAACTAAATCTTCCATTTGTGAGCCCGGCCGCGGTTCACGCAAGATTGAAGTTATATAGGCAAGATACCGTAGACGATATAAGGGACTTCTTGCTGGTGCAAGGGTCGAAAGTCAAAGCCCTTTGTGGGCTTGTCTATAGGGGTTTAGAATCAACTTGGGCCTTAAGTGCGGACGGTTTATCGAAAATTGAAAACAAAAATGCGTACTTTACTGTTATCGACAACGAGATATTCAGACAATTATAAAGGTTAATCTCCTTCATCTTATTTACTGGATTACTTCGGAGCGAAATCCCGAAGTTGGAAGTGATTCTGAATCAGTTAGCCGCACAAAAACGCCAGCAGACATTTCTCGTGAAAACGGGGCCATATCTGAATTAAACTCAACTTACCAATTTCAAGTTGTAACAATTTCATGAAGTTGTTTCAGAAGATAAGAGGTCGGCGGATCGGTCGAATCGAACGCTTTATTAAAACGGTTGCATCAAAACTTAAACTTAACTATTATAAAGTCCTGCCCTGCAGAGCTTTAAGTAACCGGGATTTAAAGTTTCAGATTACGGGAATTAAATTCCGCTTCCGCTTTTATTGGAAGCCGAAACTCAAATGCGACCGACTTAACCCGGCCAGCGGAAACACAATTATCAATATATGAAAACTTTGTCGGAAGTTCGCGCAAACAACTTGAAGATATTTGAGTGTCTAACCGCAGTTTCATCTTTCGGAGGTTTGTCAAGACAATACTTAATCCAACTTTATAGACTCGTGTACTTAAGGCAATTCATTTAATTCGCCGAATGTGATTAACGCATTTTTCACAATTATAAGTTTCATCCCTTCAGAGTTCTTATCCGAAGCGTGCCTCTAAGCGTTTCCCCAACTGCATACCTTATGCGGAAATGCGGGTTCCTCAAAATTTGCAATTCCGCAATCCTGGAATACAGATGAGCGTTGCGGGATAGCATAACGCCTCATATCGAGGGGCACCGTTTAACTATTAGGACCCTTAAAGAATTTCTCCATTAGGTCTGACCCGTTATTTCATTTGTGATTCATATAATAATGTCGTCATAAACAAATTACGTTTGTCATTGTTTCAATTATTACGGTCATGTAATTTTTTTTCTATCTAAAATGCAATAATTTTCATCATAATAGTTTTTTATTAATTTGCCTTATATTTTGAGCTACTATTCGAATATTAGTTTTTACAGGGATTAGTGCGGAAAAACGGTCGATTTATACGTGGTTCGCCGAATAAACTTTCGAATAAACTATCGAAAAAAAAACGACACCCCTCTGTCCACCAATTGGACGACCTATACGTTGTTTGAGGACGGTTTTTTTATTTTGTTGGGGACGAAAAAAGATCTAAACGGAAATGATTCCCTCCGTCCTCAAAGGTGAATAGCCAGGGCCGAATTCATATTTTTGCTGGCTAAACAACGTTCTCAGGAAGTTGAAAATTGGCAATTTGACAGGGGGAATGGTCACAATGGGTCCGATTTTCGGGCCTAATTGAAGAAAACTCAGTAAAAAAATATTATCCTCGTCCAGGACAATAGTTTATACTACCCTATTAAATATTTCGTTCTACAACCGGCATTTTTTAAAATGAATTTTCTCCGGGCCTTATAATTCGACGACGCCGTTCAATCTGAGGCATTATGCTATCCCGCAAAACGCACCTGCGTTTGGGGATTGCGGAATTGCATTTTTGAGGAACTGCATTTCTCGTTGTTTCCGGTGCATTTTGAAAGGCACACAGGTGATAAAAAAACACTTCGAAAAATCGTAGAAAGATGTCCTTTATAGTTTCTCAAAAAAATAAATTCCTGGATATTTGAGGGACGTTTTTCAGGCTTCTTCGCCATTCTCTATATCGACTCGACGATTCGGTCGGTCCCGTTTAATAACCCGGCTTCGGTTGTGGACCTTTTCGTCTGGACCGAAACATCCATTCAGTTGAAAAACGCCGTTCATAAAACGTGTTTATTGACGCGAGAAACGGTGCCGAGGTCGAGAACTCGAAACGGTCGCGAAAGGAGCACCCACAAGTTGAGAGCTCCCCCCTTCAATTGTAAAATACATTTTTTATTTATTTCAATTCAGCCCACAATACAATAAGAAGTGATCCGCAGTATCTGTGGGCTTCGAAACTTGATTCGATATTCCCGGTGGAAGCCTTTTTCATGCCGGAGAATGTAAAATTCAATTTTTCATAAACTGAAACCGACATGCTTCTGCGACATGTTGCTACGTTCGAATCGGAAAATTGACCGCGAATTTGGTGTTATTCGAACCCGGTTTCACACCGATAAATTATGCCGTACCCCAATCATGGGCCAATTTCGTAATTCCCTTTCGGTCGCTCCTTTTCTGAGAAACCGGTTCACGTTATTCACGCAGTCTGTTCCCCCTTGGCGGCCCCGGGTGATCATAGGTAATGAAGGGCACAGTTGAAGGGGAATCCTGAATTTGCCCGCAATTGGAATCCGAATAATTTAAGGTACGCTTCGGATAAGTGTTCGATTCATTCCGTGACCGAGTCCGTCAGTCGAAATGCTGGTTTCTCAAATCGACTATTCCTATTGAAATGAGATTAATTGGAATCGGCCCTCAAAACAAAAACAAAATAAGGCCAAATACATTTAAACTTTTAAAAGAGAATCTAAAGAAATAAGGTCAGCTTATGGTATTAATTTTTTTCTTATGACCTTTTTTTTATTTTTCGTCATATTTATTAGAAACCTGTCCCAGGAGCTTTGTTTCTTGCTACCTTCTAGAATTTTACTGAAATAAGTTAGTCAAGTATATTTAAATAGCGCAGCCGAAAGACAGCCAGCAACTCTTTTCAATAAAGCCCGAAACTTTTTCCCTAAATCGCTGAGAAAACTCGATCTTGCGCTTCTACCGTTCTCCCGGAGAAACCAAAGTTGCCGCGTCGGCGTTATATTATCCCGGATCCCGGCCGGTAACTCAAGGCGAACAATCGACCTGTAAAAAAACCAAAAGAAAACGAGTATTCGCGTCATACTTGCGATATTACGTGTACCCCGCCGAGCCTATTAGGTCCTATTACCCGTTCCGGCGCTTACCAGATACCCTTTCCAGCCCGCGAAGCACACTGATGTGACACTATCACAGAGCTTACAGGTTGACACACCTTGTACGGTGCCGACGTTAAGCTCGAAAAGTCCGCGGAAATGAATAAAGGGAGCTTACCCCGACACTAACCTGGGCGGGCTTACCGGGCTCGGTAAAGCAGGGTTTCTGTTAGCATCTGTTAGCCAAATATAATTTTAACATATAACAAAAAAAGGAAGGTCAAATTTGTCTTGAAAAAAAACGAAGCATTCTACTTTTTGTAAGATTCGTTGAATGTAATCGAAATAATTATTTTTCGATATATTATACGGTACATTTTTTAAGGCCGTTAAATACATAGTAAAAATGACCCGAATGTATCTTTGTGCTACATTATTAGATCGAATTTTCTGTTATATTGTGCAGTGTTTATTCTACCTGTTTGAAGGTAACAAATCGAAGCCGGGGAGTGAGTTAGCTGTACAACAACATATAACAGACAAAGTAAGGTCAAATTTGACCTGAAAAAAAACCGAAGCATTAAACGAGCATACTACTTTTTGTAAGATTCGTCGAATGTAATCGAAATAATTATTTTTCGATATATTATACGGTACATTTTTAAGGCCGTTAAATACATAGTAAAAATGACCCGAATGTATCTTTGTGCTACATTATTAGATCGAATTGTCTGTTATATTGTGCAGTGTTTATTCTACCTGTTTGAAGGTAACACATCGAATCCGGGCAGTGAGTTAGCTAGCGGACGGCGGTGTATTAATAAAGAGAGCCGCCCTCCGCCTTTTGGCTTCGTTTCAATATTATATTTTCTGTTTCAGTGGCCGACAACAGAGGAGGCGGTGCGCGTACACAGGAGCGATGGTAGTACGGTCCCAGCAGTGTACTCTTCTCGGTGGGCGGAGGCGCGAGTGATATACAGAGAGAGGATAATACCGACCAGGGGGGGGAGAGGAATAACGACACCGACGATGAATAACAACTACCAGGACTACGACACCAACATCCTCGTGGCGGTGTTGAACAACGCCGAGGCTCTGGACGAGTCGCCGCTGCAGAGCGCCGAAATTTCTTCGACGGCCAACAATTCATATTTGAACGCCTCCGGCGACGAGCCCATCTACCCGGACCTGTTCGGCGACCGCCCCCAGGACCTGCAGGTCGAACTCTTCGAGGACTATTCGGCGACACTGCTCACTGTGGCGTCCGCCTGCTGCGTCCTCTTCATGCTGGTCGGCATACCCGGCAACCTCATCACCATTATAGCCCTCTTCAGGTGCAAAAAGGTATGTCGCATTTACGACTGGGAAATTTCAAAATTATTCGAAACCGGGTTAATTGCACGTGGTGGGACTATATTTCACCACTTAGTAGAACTGTATCTACTAGTTCAATGGGGGATATATTCCCTCTAAAATATTGGAATTTTAAACCTAACCCACATAAGACACGACCGCCGCCGTCTTAACAGACCGAGATACAGAACCGTGTAATTACCTCAGTGACAAGTAATACAGTTTTTACATAAAATCGAACATAATTCAAACCTGAGGTAATAATAATTTGAGCTGGTATTTAATCCAGATTCGATACGAAATCAGACGACCTTTCTTAAATACCTATTTTTAATGCAAACTAGCCCAGTTTCCATTTGGATTCGGTGACAGTGGAATTAGCGCTTCAATTTAAATTAAGACGCCTTTCATAATTTCCTCCCTCAAAAATTCAGAACATTATTCCCATATTTATTTATTCCAATAACGTGTTCAAAATTCTGGGTATCTTTACTTGAAATGATAAATAAATAAACAGATTGTTTTAAATCGTTACAGCAATACATAAATAATAGTTTAACATACCTGTTTTGTGGTCTGCGAGGGGTTGGAATACCGTAGGTTTTGTGGTGTTTCTGTCTTCCTCTCGCCGGTTCGGTCTTTACTAGACCGGTTTCGGCCTCTCGCCGCATCTTCAGTAGCTGCGTGGGGAGACAGAACCAAATGACAGTGCAGTGAGGATGCCCGAAGAACACCCAAAGTGCCGACAAGTGACTGACACCGCTACTGAAGACGGCGAGCAGCCGAAACCGGTCTAGCGAAAGACCAGACCAGCGAGAGGAGACAGAAAAACCACAAACCTACGATACTGTATCTACTATATAATGTCAAATAGAATAATTAACTTCCTTTGCTCCTGGGGGGGGGGGGGTCGTCGACCCCAGTTTCTCCCAAACTCTAAGCCCTGTTGTTAGTCCTGAAATAGTTTTTAAGTAGTGTACTTACTTCCTGTTACTAGGGGCTTAAATTACTAGTTAAAATTTGTCTCTAGTAAGAAGATTTGTTCCGCTCAGATTGCAAGGAATTACTAGACTAATTTAAACTCTGTGAGCAAGGGCAAAGCTCTAGGACTTGAATAATAGGAGGATTCTAGGGCTATTTATATCCGTAGGTCTCACGTGTGTGCATTGTAACGTAGATATTAATACGTTTTTTATTTCTTTTTACCTCTGGTCGCGGCCGCTCTTAGCACTCTTGAGAATAACTTATATATTGTAAACGTTTTGTTTTAATGCACTCATCGAGATTCAAATATAAAACGAATATGTCGCTGATTTAAACTGAAATTTTAAAAAATATTCTCTATTTTTACCGTTAAACCGTAGGCTTGTGGTGTTTCTGTCTCCTCTCGCCGGTTTGGTCTTTTGCTAGACCGGTTTCGGCCGCTCGCCATCTTCAGTAGCGGTGTTAGTCACTGTTTGTATATATATGTACACACGACAAACTGACAAACGCCACAGTACAAGTGACAGTGACACAGTGCAGTGAGGATGCCCCCGAAAAACATCCAAAGTGCCGACAGTTACTGACACAGCGCTACTGAAGACGGCGAGCGGCCGCAACCGATCTGGCGAAAGACCAGACCGGCGAGAGGAGACAGAAACACCACAAACCTGCGGTATTCGAACCCCTCGCAGACCACAGAACAGGTGTATTTTACTGTTAAAGTATCCCTTAGGACCTTTATTGTTTCGATTTTCATTCCTTACACACAATTTTAATACCTTAAATCCTTAACTTAGGTCCTAAGCAGGACCAATTTCTATAACTAGTCGCTTTCTCAGTAAGTACAGCTCGATGTTTAATAAGTGTAAACAGATCACAGTATTTAAGTATTTATTTAATTGGTATTTCTAAAAATACACCCGAAATTACAATCAGCAGGTCTAATCTGAAATTTTTACCTGGAACAGTGAAAGAGTACGCTTTCAAAGAGAGAGCGCTGCAATAAAATTATTATAAAGAAATAGGCGGCGATCAATTTTCTTTTCTAAGGACAAGAGGAAAAACCTAGCGTTGTTACCGATGGCCGAATTTTCCGACCGTTGGATTTATATCGCGTTTCTGAATCCGTCCGACCGAACGGCGGAAGCGCAAGTATTTTCTTCCCTATATTTTATTAGGGAACGCGGACCGCCTGGAGTTTTCATTTCCGGAGTGAAATTATTGCCGGGGCGAGGCATAGGATTTTTTTTTTAAAACGGTCGGGCAACAATAAAAAAATCGCTCGGGGGGGGGGGAAAGGATATTTCGCTCGGATGAATATCATTTTTCATCGACGAGCCTTTCCCAGGGCGTCTTTGTTCTGGAGGGAGTCGTTGGCCAACCGACGCTTCCACAACGAGTTAAATATCCCATTCAATTGCTCCTAGTTCCGCAGCTTCCAGTTTTCGTTCTTTATTATGTCTTTCTTTCTTTTATATTTTCAGCCCGGAATTATATTAGCGCAATAAATATTACCGACCCCCTCCGCTCTTTCACCCCCCAAACCGGCTTTGTTTTCGTAACTTTTATTCGAAACTCGGATTTCAATAAGGGAAAATTTTTATCCGGTTCCTCGATTATCCCTTTTGACGTATTTTTGTCCCTTCGTGAACATTTTTGGATTTAAAGGGCGCCGAGAACCGCAAAACATATTTTAGTCGACCGTAGATTTAGTGTTTTTCCGTCTGTCTAACAATAGACGTTAAAACGCTTATTAACTGACAAAATATAAATCAGAATCTGACATAACGCTACAAACAAAGAGCTTAAATACCGTAGATATGTTGTGTTTCTGTCTCCTCTCGCCGGTTCGGTCTTTTGCTAGACCCCGGTTTCGGCCGCTCGCCATCTTCAGTAGCGCTGTTAGTCACTTTCGGCACTTTGAATGTCTTTCGGGCATCCTCACTGCACTGTCACTGTCATTTGCACTGTCTACCGACTACCTATTTGCACAAAATAGGTACGTTAAACTAATATTTTAGACGAATTTTCAGTCATTATAATTCAGTTCGGTAGTTCATTACTCAACCGGTATTTCCCGACAAAAGCTCAGATAATAAATTCAATTTCAAATTTGATTGAAATATTAGGCAATAAATATGTGAGTCATGTTTAAGATCGTACAGAATATTTGACATTACCGATATATGTCGATTATTCAATTACACGTAAACACAGGTCTTCCTTGAAAAAAATATTTAAACATTGTAAAATGGTTTTGGTTTGCAATCGAAAATAGTCTCACGTTAAATCCAAATATAATTATTCCGATTCTCTTTATGCGTTTTCTTTTCTTCTCCCGCATAAAGTTTAAGTATGTTTCTTTCTATTAACAGGTATTTACAATTGACCCTAATTTACGGATTAACGTGCTGACATGAATTCAATTTCAAATAAAATATTAGGTTAATAAATAAGGAAGTATGTAAGAAAATAAATAAGGAAATAAATCAGCGCTTAAGTAAATGGTTTTGCGGATAAATAACTGGCGCATTTCGTGGTAGGAGAGGGGACAGTTTTTATACAGCAATAGTATTTTTTAATTTCAACACTGTTTCGTAATATTTTAAAAGCGTTTAATACGAATATAGATTAAAGTTAATACATTTTGTCCGCTTATCCCGAAACTCTGAAAAGTGTCTGTAAAAACTTCCCTTATCTCTATTTAACTGGTCCAATTTATGCTTATATTTTCTTGAGATTAAGAATATTTTCAGCGCAAAGATCTTTTACCTTTATACTGAATTTTGAAAGGGAGGAATTCTCCGAAATAGAAATTTAGTGCTGAAACTTCTCACACTATAAGTTGCAGGAGGATTATGTAAAACAAGAATAACAGGGTTATTTTAAACTTTGGATTTTGTACAAAGTTCTGTAGAAGTAATTAATGTGTTCTACTGTTTAGTAACTTTTCATTCTTCTTCCTACTTCTCGGGTAATTGTTTTTTAGCAATATGTTAATTTTGATATCGGGGATGAAATGAATCGTCCGTTCATGACCCTAAGGGGTAGACGGATCGAGAAAACTCATCAAATCTACAATTCGGCTTCTATTATCACGTAGAATGCATAAAATGAAATGTAATACTAGGACAGGAACGGCGCATCTTCCTATTGTAGCTACGTGCTACCACAAGGATCGTTGAACACATGAACGAACGGTTAGTTTCTTCTCTGTCTTTCGGATCACGAGCCGGCGTTAAATTGTTTTTCTGCGTTTTTTAATAGCCCAAAAACCCGTTTCGAACATTCGGCCGTCACTTAAGCCCTACAAAAAGGGCCCCTGTTCGCAGTACCCGATATTGAACGCCCCGACCAATATTGTCCCACGAAATGTGCACAGTTTATACGTGATGTTTGATTCGGGAAAAAAAATGGAGGCAAACAATTTCAATGCAGCCCTATATTACATTTATAAGGTTTTTGGAGTTAATTAACGCTATTCTGTGTTTAGCAACATTTTTTTATCAATTTGGCAAATTCAAAATTGCATGTATTGTTCCATTTCAGAGTGTTCAGAAGAATTGTTCTCATGCAGTCCAACTCCTCCAAGATCCAATCATTCTGTAATCCCAACTAAAATTTTAAACTATTTCTAACCGCACAATCGATTCCGATATTATAATTGAATATCTCGAAGTAGCAAAGACCGATACGAATATAGATTAAAGTCAATACAGTTGAAACTCTGAAAGTCCGTAAAAACTTTCTGCAACTCTTTTTAACCACCTCAACCTATGCTTATATTTTCTTAAGATTAACCCCTTAACGCGCAGATTTTTTTGGGAAAAACCGGCCACCAAAAATCAATTTTTTTTAACGTAAAAAAGCACACTTTAGAACACTGTCTTGGCAAAAAAAATAAAAATACAAAATTAATCGAAACATTTATTTTAATTTTGGACTTTGATCCTTGATCTTTCTTTTCGAATCGCTATTTCGACAAAAAAACATATTTTTATCGGTGAAAATATCCATTTATACGTTTATAACGGAAATAATAATAATAATACTGGTATTTATTTGAAAAAATTATTCGAAATTTTCTTTCGCGCGATATATTTCGAAGCAGGGTGCAGCAGCACATACAAGTATTACACGTGTAACGACTCTTTTCTTTTCCTTTTTCCTTCGCTATCCCTTTTATATTTCTTGTGGGAGTTTCTTTTTTCTTATTTTATTCTCGAATAAATAAGCGTTATAGATTACAATCCTATTTATACGATGAATAACGATAAAACGATTTTTTTTCTTAGCTTTCACATTGTTATTTTCAATTCTCAGATTATATTCGAGTGTGAAAAATTATAGCGGCGTAAAATACAACTCCGCTGGAATCAACTCGAGCTCAAACGCTAAGGGGTTAAGAATATTTTCAGCGAAACGATACCTTTATACTCAATGTATACACCCGGAAAAGGGGATGAACTATTATTTCAATATATGTTATAATTGAATATAAAGAAGTAGGAAGGACCGTATACGGGTATATACCGAAACGAGGGGGGAGTGGACCCTTCCTCCCTCCATCCCTTGTTGATGTTATATAACGACTGGAATAAATCAACCGTGCCGGGCCCCAGTAGGACCCCGGGAAGAACCCGGGATATTGAATGAAATTGCTGAAGGTGCAGCCATAAACCGAACACCGGGGGTTGGCAAGAGTGGCCGTTAAACCTGTGGATGGACATCATCTTCAGGCCGTCCGTATTGCTACCTCAACCCTAACCGCAGACCCGCACAATAACCCGCAGCACAGATACAAATTCCGAGATACATCACAGTTATGAACCTCGATGTACATAAAACTACACCGTATTCGGTCGCAGAGTTTCTCGATCCTCTACCGAAAAACTACGGGCACAGCCCGTGTACGATGATCGGGCCTAAAGTGTACATTACGGGCGGCGCTCTCTTAAAATTATAAATATTTGATGAATATTTAATAAGTAATTACAGCCCGATGCAATAATTGTGGTAGACGCAAGCAGTATTAAAAATTTATTTATAAAAAAATCAGTAATACAAAATTAATAAGATGGTAGATGCAAAGGAACTTTGCACTTCTTACACTCCCGCGTTGTTTCTCTACGTTTTTTATTTTTTTAAATTTTTTTTGGCAAACTCTACAAGGTTTTGACGTTCTCAATTCTGATGCTGTTGAAGCCGTCGTTTCCTGAGAACATCTCGCTCGGGGTCGCTTCTCTAGAATTTATGAAAGTAAATTTCGATGCGCGGATGTGACCGTGAATAACTTGAAACTGATTACGATACGAACAGATAATGGGAATAGATCACGATCCTCGTTCGTGCTGTTTACAGCATTCATCCGGCCCAAGATTCTCGAACGTAAATCGTAGGGTTAAGGGGTTAAACCGTGGCCCTATTTAACAAATCAATACGACAATAGACAGCGTTCTGAGAATCCAAATTTGAATCTAAATTTCAGATCAGTGCTTCAACGTCTAGTTCCACGGGCAGAAATACTCACTTTGAACTCGTCGCAGGATCTCGACGCAGGCCTAGGTTTAACGCTGCTACAATACATTGTGATAATTCCCTATAGAATTCTGTCAACAGAAGACGTTTCGCGAGCTCCGTATTAACATCAAAGGGCGGTTGGGAATCTCGAGAAGTGAACGAGGACGTCAAAGGAAAGCCTCGCGTTCCAAACCCACTCCGCGGGTTACGCAGAATAATTTCGTTAACAAGACATTGTCGAATACATATTATAATAGGTATTATCCACAGATTGAGAATGTTTTGTTGAAAAATAAGGATACGGCCGAATCTAATTCACCAGTATCAATCCGTTGCTAACAGTCTAATATAAATAGTTTAATCTAAATCCAGTCCAAATATTTGGCTAAGTGGGAACATCTATAAATATTTATTTGGATCTAGCAAAAAAGATACTTAGTGACATTCAGATTTAGACATTCGGAAGTAACTGGAACGGCTAGGTTTGTTGGGAGGAAGGCTACTGGCGATGGCGAAAAGCCGAAACTAGTCTAGTTCAGAACCGAAGCGCTGTTCAATTTATTCAATATTGTGTTACAACCGTGCGGCTTTGAATTACACTCGAAATATTTTGCGTCGAAGCGAAACACAGTCTAATGTCGCTACAATTAAAAGCGGTAAAAGCGACTTATACCGACTTGTAGCAGCGAATTGACGCCGCTCCGAATTAACGATAGGACTTAGCGTGCAATTTCCCGCGGGGAAAATACAAATGGAGGCATTTTATAAAATTAAGTCGACTGAAAACACACCGCCCCGAACAGTCTGGCCGGTAGCCAGTTAAACGACAGAAATTAAATCTCGACCGGGGGGGGGGCGACTCGAACAAAAAAGTGAACCGACGTGTACAGTCTGCAATTGGATAAATAAAGATCGAACTCTGACTTTAGCCGATAACACGAAAAATACACGATCACTTCGTGCACTCGTCCTACCTTTAACTGTTTTATTGAAAAATACGATCAATTCAATCAATAATAATTAATGGAATATATTATTTTTATTTTATTTTTTCCTATCCTGAATCTAAATGCTTAAATTCTAGGTAGGGTTTCCTACCTTACTGTACCCTTCTGCATTATAAGTTATAGCAATAACAATGGAATATATTAATGGAAATGAACTGGCTTTTCCCCCACTTTTTCAATTTTATTTATTTTCCTAGTAAGTTGAAATCATGTGGCCTTTTCAGGCTCGTAAGATTAGGATTGTGTGTTTTATTTTTGTGTTCCAAGGCCGTCATCAAAATGGATGCAGTTAGTTATTTTCCTGACTGTATTTTTTTTAATTCTATTAATATTTGACGATTCGGGTCCGAAAGTCGAGATTGGTTTCAGTATAGGAGTCTATAGTAATATTTTTTAAACATAGTTCAGTTGTATCGCCCGTCTGTCCGAGTAATTTTTGGCATCTGTTGACTTCCTGATATTTTTTTTTTAAATTGTTTTGTGTAAAATTGGCCTTAAGCCGGGCCAATTTCAATTTTTGCACGGCGCCGTCCTTGCATGAGCGCTGAATGTTATTTTCGAATATATTTTAATATTGACTGCGGGCTGTCCGTCAATATTGGTTGGGCGACGATGCACTTATTCGATGGGCCGCGTTATCGATTCGTTTCCCGCCGGCTCGCCCAGCCCTCGAGTTGGCCCTCGCTGCAAGGTTTATATATAGAGAGCTGTTTAAATGTTGCCAGAAGTGTGGCGCCCCTCCATGCCCCCCACACCATAGCTAATTTGTCACCTCGTCCTCGGTGACGCCTTCACACTACCGGTGACGATATCAGATGTTTCAGATTAGATATTTTCCAATCCGACAGAACATAGGAACGTTCCCGGTATTCCCGGTGGATGGAAACCCCCACATCCGACTGGAAATAATAGACCTAAACCGTAAATTTGGACCTCTTTTGAAAAGGACATCGAAACTTACGAATCCGTATTAAAACCGACGCGGACTTAAGGAATCGAACTATGGGGTACCGCCGAGAAATCCGACATCGCCCGCATCCAGAGATTCCAGTCAAAAGTCCTTAATGCTTCCCCCCGGTATGTCCTCCATGACCTCAACATACCGACAGTCGAAGAGGTCGCAAAATCCCGGTTGAAGTTCCACTCCCGCCTTTCCCCTCATCCCAATCCACTCGTTCAATCCCTTTCCTCTCTTACCCATCCATTATCAGAAAGGCAGGAACGAGCCCAACATGAAGAGTAATGAATAGCTTTCGGCAAGATGGGGTAATACCGCGTAGTCGGCGGGGGGTTTGAACCCTCGCCATCCCACGTAATTTATCACTTGTTTGTAAACCCACCTGAACGGGTGGTTTCCGACGTTCTCGGAACTCTTACCCGGTCCGAATGGAGACTGAGATCTACTTCCGATTGGAACCCCGCCATCCAACCGCAAGTTGGTGATAACTGAGAGCGGAAATCTTCCCTCATCCATTAGTAATAAATTAGTTCAGAATTTAAGCAATATGAAAGAAGAACGTTCACTGAGATGCCGACCAGAAGGGGGATGATCTAAAAACTATAAAAATGGAAGTGTATTTTACTCAGTAAACTAGGTAATTTTATCAATAATCCATCAAAGATTCTCTATAAGCTGTACTTTTCCTTTTTTTTTATGGCCGGCCGGTTTCCTTTATTGTCGGCAATTTTATTCGACGCTAATTGAATAGAAGATATTTTGTTTCGACGTCAGAAAATTAGGACGGAAAAGCGTTTATTCCGAAATCTATTTGTTCACGGTTTGTGGTGTTGTTATTGTTGTGGACAACAAAGGCTCCGGTGGAGAACGCTTCGATTCCGGGACCGGACTCGAGGGAGAGAGAGAGAGATAGAGAGAGTGAGAGTGAGAGAGAGAGCGAGGGTGAGAGGGATGGGATGGAGGGAGGGTGAGAGGGATAGAAGTGTACAGGAGATGAACAATGGGAGCACATTTCCTTTCGGGATCCTCCTCCTCCTCCTCCTCCTCCTCCTCCTCCTCCTCCTCCTCCTCCTCCTCTGTCTCTCTGATTTATCTAAGTCTTGTCTGGTGGTCACTGTTTTCCACACAAACACACGCCCGCGTACCCAATACTAGTTTTCGCATTTTCCTATTATTTCCTCTTTTTTTGCCTCCTCGCACAGAAATATTTTCTCCCATTCTCCCATACACAATGTTTTTCTCCCTCAACCCAGGAAAAGGTGGGTGTATATGCACCCCCTACAAAATATATATATATATATCCAGTTAAGGTCACAGCACTCCGGCGCTGTGTCTATTATAGATTTTCTTTTTATTGTTAACTATCGTCCGAATTATTCTGGTTTCTGAATGGCCGGCATTGGTTCGAGAGCCTTTTATTGTCTGTTTTCGCGGGAGATACAATAATATAATGGCTTGTATATTATATTATTACGCCGGTTAGTCAAATATATACGCACGACAGACAGATGGCTACTGAAGATGGCGAGCGGCCGAAACCGGTCTAGCAAAAGACCAAACCGGCGAGAGGAGACAGACACACAAGAAATCTACGGTATTTAAGCTTTTTGTTTTTAGCGTTAAATCAGACTCTGATTTATATTTTTTATCGGTAAATAAACGTTCTGACGTCTATTATTAGCTGGAATATTTTCGATCCTCTTTGTTCTTGGATTCTGCTAGAACGGTTTTGGCTGGCGCCATCTTCTAATAGCTTTTTCTTGGCGAGCCAGTTGGGCATATTGGAGGCAGAAACCGGGGTGCGGAAAATCGAAAGAACAGAGTTTTTTATTGCTTTATTTATGCTTTGGTCGGCCCGCGGGGGTTAACGTGTCCGGCGTTGTGGCTTCTCTGTCTGTTCTGCTGAAAAAGCCCCCGGAGACGGAGTCGTAAATTCGCTCCCCCCATTCTGCTCTTGGTGAAAAAAGTGCGAACATTAAAAGCCGCTAATGGCTTTGACAAATAGAAGAGCGCCCGCTTCTGTACACACAGAGTCAAACTTGGGCCGACACTCTAGAGATGTCGAAATTATCGCAAGCCTTGGTGCAACAACAGATATATAAATATACTCAATCGGTATATAACATAAAAGAGAAAGATCTCCGATTACAAAATATAATTTTACAATACTCTAGTCCGACAATCCACCGGGCTCCAGCCCGGATATTATGTTTTGAAAGGGACTTGTCGAATCTAAAGTCCGTGCTTAGTTTAACACACCTGTTCTGTGGTCTGCGAGGGGTTGGAATACCGTAGGATTTGTTCTGTTTCCGTCGCCTCTTTCGCCGGTTTGGTCTTTTTCTAGACCGGTCTTGCCGCATCTTCAGTAAAGTGCGTGGGGAGACAGAACCAAGTGACAGTGACACAGTGCAGTGAGGATGCCCGAAGAACGTCCAAAATGCCACTGAGGATGTCGAGCCGTCGAAACCGGTCTAGCAAAAGACCGAACCGGCGAAAGAGGAGGCGCAACAAATCTACGGTGTACGTTTTTTATGTTTAAGTTACTGGGCAACTGTTAGAATAGGGAAATTCGCGGTCTCAAACCTATCACTAGCAGAAATAGGGCGGGAATAGCAGTAAAGAAGGCTGACTGAAATATCGTTTATTCGTATAATAATTTGTTTTACTTCAATTCGCAACGAGATGAGCTCATATAATTCCAGTATCCCCTTCAGAATTCCGTTATAAAAGTTGCCTCCAAAGAAAAAATTGATTCCGAAGATTGACGAAAGAGACCTCACAGATCAACACTTGGAAGAGGAAGCGAATTGTAGACAAGTTCAATGGGCGTTATCCAATTTCCTGTTGCACTCCGAGACTAGTTCGCGTTTAAGAGCGGAGGAATTAATTGATAGCGAATATTGGGCTGACGAAAATATCCGCGCGATTAGAATTTCTGTAGAATGTGCGAAAAAATGAATACCGTATAAAGAAATTGCGTTGTTTCCTTGCACTATCAACGAATAACATCCACGGTATATAACTCTAGGGACAAACAAATTTGCGCAATATTACTGTATTTATTGAGGCTTGATCGTCACGAATTAACACATTCGTTTTCCAATTTGTACTTCTCTCTGAAACATTTCGCTATAATATGTCGAACTGTTAATAAATTAAAATTTGTTTCTTCCTTTGAAATTTTTCTGACCACTCAGAGAAAAGTTTCTGTGAACGGAATTTGAATTATAACTTCGGACACGAAGTTATACAGCAGCTCATTTGGCGCTCAGCGACGGAATGGATAAATATTGCGCTTCGTGTTTAGATATTTCTTGTAGAACTTTATGACTCTTTTACTTAAGTCAGCAAATGAATGAACGGCTGTCCGAACGGGGAAATATCACTACGAACAAGGTTATCGGTTAATAAGTAAATATATTTCGGTTTACAACTCTTCTATCTTAGAGATAGTACCGTTCTTGCTTGAACGTTCCGACGCGTCCCCGATATTTTCTCCGTTTCGCTGAACTCTGATTCGAGACACGTAATGCCCTTTGTGAGTGCGATTCCAATCCGGGCTTCGATCAAAGCCCCTGCCGGATCTGCGAGCCGGTCTTAACCCGCGCCGCTTAACCAATCGCCGACTAATTTCAGAAGTTAAATTAATAAAGTTCTACACGTGCCTTTGCCTACGCCAGACCCTCGTTCAACTCTCGTTTCTAGGCGTCTTCTACGTGTCGAGAAATTGGTTAACGCCCGTCTCATCTGGCTGCCTCTCAACCATGTGACCACCGGTTAACTAATCCTCCGTTGAACTAAATTAAACCCTATCCTTAGCAAGTTATCTGAAAATAGCTCTCAGTTTGGTCCACTATTTTTGTCACCGGGATTCGAACCCGATATTTATTTTATTTTCAGTTTGATTCGAAACACTCGAATAATTGACTCCTGCTTGGATACAATGAACTACTAAACGTGCAAGAAGTTTTTATTTTGTACAATGAACATTGAATGTTATAAGTACAAACGCCGTCTGTATTTTTTTTTCAAATGCATATCGCGATAATAGAAACCGCCCAAAGACGGCACTTTTGACACAAGAACAATTATGGTCTAAGGGCTAAGAAGATCTCTAGGCCGGCGGCGTTTAAGCCGACGTTGGGGGGGTTAAGGGATGGGTAAGCGAGGAAAGGGACTGAACTGAAGGAGCGTTAAGGATGGTAAGAAGGACTTTTGACTGGAACCTCTGGATGTGAGCGATTTAAGTATCGCTTTGTATATTTTCAGTTTGTTACTTGAGGCCAATTTTGATGTCCGTTTTAGTAACGGTCTTAAAAGTCCAAATTTTCGGTTGAAATCGATTCTTTTGAGTCGGTTACGGGGATAAAAATCTACAGAGCATCATTGAAACTGTCCTTAAGGCGCCCCGGTATGTTTCAAACCACACCGTTCAGTTAATAACGTCGATTGTGGAAAATATCTCTGTAGGACGTCTAAACTTATTTGAACGTAATGAAATCGCGACATTGATAATAACAATTAATGGCCATCACAAACTTCACGCCGAACTGAATAGTTGCAGAAATTCTGCAAAATACTACTTCGTGAGGCCATAAATCATATTTAACACTTTGGTTGGCTACTGAGTTAAATTCGAGCCCCCCGGTCATCTCAAACATGCTGAGACCGTCCGAATGATGAAAGTGGGCCTAATTCCAGGTCTCGTTAGAGGCCTTATCTTTTCCCGAATTTAGCACCCGGTAAGCGGTTTTCCTTGAATTCCCCGACAAGCGGTCGGAGACTTCATTTGGTGGGGTAAAAACTGGGTGATAGAGCCGGAAAAGTTTCGGAAAAAGCCGAAACGCCGAAAACGGACAACTCGAATTATGTTGATAAAGCTTGGCACTCAGTTAATTCGGTCTCAGATTAAAGGTGCACTATATTACACAAAGTCAGTTCATAAATATGAAAAAGGTACAAACTTTCTTTTTTTATTTCTACTGAAAGACCATTTGCCAAAGTATACATAGCGCCCGTTTATACACTATTTTAAAGCATTTATACACTACTGAATAATAAGTCACCTGGCACTTCATATTAGAAATAGGTCGATTTAAGGTTCACCCGAATCATGTAGTGATTCGAATCGTGCATTGGATTTTGAAATCCTCCAAGGGAAATCGTGACTTGCCTGCTAGACCTGGTCATGATTCTAAATTGAATCTATAAATTATTTATTATAATGGGGATCGCTTGGACAGAAAATTTTCATGAAATCCAGATACAAGACCCAAAACGCTACTAATTGCTACTAAGACTCCTCTTGAACTCCTACAAAATAATTCTTCGTAAAATTGTTAACCCGCTACTTTAGGTTCCTAACCGGACAATTTCATCCCGTAAACTGGAATGATATTAGATGAATAACCATAAATTAATTGTCCTTCAACTGAAAATTCAAACTAAATGGTCAGAAAAAATATCTGTTTTCCGCTAGCTACAGCATCGGTGAAATGCTTAGTCTCCTTGGTCGTCAAAATGTATAGTTAATAAATAATCCTATTTTATTATTGTTAAATAACTATTAATTATCCTGAATAAATCTAATGTATATCTATCTAATGTATATAATTAAATATAATTTACTTCTGTCGGCAAAGGTCGGTGGCCCCCGCTTATCACTAACTCTAAGTCTTCTTCCGGTTTGGGCTTGTTTTTAAGTGGGTTATATACTTAATGTTTCTGCCGGCCGCTTAATGCTATTGTAGCTTATGAGACTTAAGGGACTAGTTAAAATTTGTTAGTAGGCGGACTGGGAGAAAGTAACAGATTGACTTGAACTGCCCTTAAGTCGAGTGAAGTCCAGAGTTTGGCACTTTGGAAACACGAGTGATACAGATATTTTCGGCGTTTTATTTTGTAGGATATTCAAAACTTTCTATTCTGAAATAAAAAATGATAAAATTCCGATAAAAATTCTTCGCCTCCTGGATATTTAGTGGGACCCCGGAGACGCTGTTACAATGAGCACTTGACGGCGTCGAGACAATTCGAAGGGAATGGTAATTTCACAGGACATTGATAGGGTGCTTTGCTCGGAAACGGGGAAAAGTTTCCCTGACTTGAATTCGCGGGGAAAAGCCAACGCCGAGAATGAGCACAGGATGAAATTAAGGTTAAAGTCGCAGGGCAGTATCGAGAGCAAAAATTTCACAAATGGCACTTATACGAGGTGTGTTCAAAAAGTATCGCGAATTTTAGATTTCCGCGAAATAAGTATATTCAATCCACGGTTTTTCTGTAGCCGGTTTTCATGTATCTCACTTAAGCCGACACTTTCAGCCGTCGCGAATGTTCAGTCAATCTTTTAAAGCCGCTTTTCTCGCACGTTTTTTTGGTTCGTCTTCGATTTTTACCCGTTCGGAAAAATGGATCGGAGAATCCGTGTCGAATTTTGTGCGAAAAACAAAATTAAGTGCGCGGAAACGTATCGAATGTCGACTGAGGCAAAAACGGATTTTCACTAACGATTTGGGTATGAGACTGGTCGCCGGCCGTATTATTTCAAATAATTTTTGAAAAAAGACCCAAAATTCGGACCCAAGAACGGACCTCGTAAATAATTCATGTGAACTATACCTTGTTCTTCTGATTTTCGCCCAACACTTCGTCATAAACGATTAGCTCGTAACACCCGGGACGGACAGACGGGACAGTTTCCCTTACAGTCCCCATCCTGAGCGCTGAGGCCGGAATTCGGGGATGGGGGAAACCGCGAAAATTGAGGGAGGGTAATGACGGGAAAACCGGGCTATCCTGTGGGAAAACTCCAGATGTTTGAGAAAGCTGAGTCTTCCTCCCGAAGTGGTGATATACGAGCGAACCGCCTCCTCCTCCTCCTCCTCCTCCTCCTCCTCATCCTGCCGCATCCCAACCTAGCCAACTACAATTTTACACGTGTTTCAGTTCACTACTAGATTGGTAGTGGAGCTTAGTTTCATTATGCACAATTCGAGAAAACCGCGAAAGTACGAAACCAACAGGGACCTGGTTCAATTTCAATATCGGGGATATTAAGGAGAAGTAATTTAAAAAAAAAGAATAGCCTCGGGACATTAATTAATTAACGGGCCTAATTATTTTAATTAAATAAAGAACCTTTTTACAGGCTTAAATAAAGCCTCTCAAAAAATACACTGTGCCGCCTAGTACTGCCCGAGCTCGTTTATTCATTTTTACTACGGCTTTTCTTTAATTTATTGTTGATAATTACAAAATTTTACAATTTGGGAAGCTCAGTTCTTCTCGGAAATGTGCCCATATAAAAGACTTAATCTAAGTAATTTTCTGCAGTGAGATCTATAGGATTTTGCTTTCTACTGTGGAAATTCTTCGCTTCTGCAAGTTATAGTTTAATGGATATCTGGAGAAAAATTTATGTTCGGCGAGACTGCGGACCGTCGGGGGTCGATAGTGGATTAGTAGTGGCGATTAAAACTTTATAATTGAAGTGCCCTTAGGCTTAATTTAGCGAGAGGGCGGGAGACAGCGGTAAATTATCATCCCTGACCCGGTAATAGGGGGAACGTGTTGGCCGGGGAGCATCGCCCGGAGGGAGAGAGGGATGGAAGGAGGGTGAGAGGGAGGGAGGGATGGAGGGAGAGACCGGGGCCCGTCATCCGGGATCGTAAATCTTGGTTTTACCCCGGGTACGTCACCGGACACCAACATGTACGGGTACGTGTACGCGTACCCCCCCAGTAACATGCGCAAATTAGACACTGTCCGAGCTCCATTTCGAGGCCCAGAGAACATGGCTGACCACATGCCCTACACCGACACTATTTCAGCATGATCCGTCCGGATAAAACTAACTAGTTAACATATACTTCAGTAAAGTTGCAAATAGATGCTGCATCACTTGATCAAATTCAGATGTACGATAGAAACGTTGTTTACAGGTTCGTGATGTTTCTGTCTCCTCTCGCCGGTTTGATCTTTTGCTAGACCGGTTTCGGCTGATCGCCATCTTCAGTAGCGGGCACTTTGGATGTTTTTTGCACTGTCACTTTCACATGTACTGTTGTGTTTGTCAGTTGACAGTACATGTGAGTAGTGACAGTGGGCAGTGAGGATGCCCAAAAAACATCCAAAGCGCTAACAGTGACTGAACACCGCTACTGAAGATGGCGAGCGGCCGAAACCGGTCCAGCAAAAGACCAAACCGGCGAGAGGAGACAGAAACGTCACGAACCTACGGCGTATTCCAACCCCTCGCAGACCACAAAACAGTTATATTAAATTAGTTGTTTACAGTATTTATTAGGTGGATATCTTTGAGGGTTTGGAACATATTATTTTTTTTAGTGCCTGGTAACTTCAATTTTTGCACTAATTTATTCCGATCTGAATGTCCCGTTCGTCCACGAATTCCCGATATAAATCCTTCCATTCAAAAATCTATCACTTTACAGGAAATGACCACGTGATTTCCTCACTACACAGAAAGGACTGTAAAAAATTCACAGTTTGGACGCTACTGACGTTGGCGAAAAGTCGAAACCAGTTTCTTTGTTTCAGCGACAAAAGAAGTACAATTCAACTAAAACCGCGAATTGTCTTCAGTTTCAGAACAGCCGGTTCCCATTCTCTTAAAGCTTAAAAACGTTGTTACCAAAAAACAATATTGTCCTGATGATTACCGAGTGGAGGTTCTTAAGCCTTTTTAAGATTAAATTTATGGGCTTTTAACCGAATTGGTATTACCAAAAAATGCTAGCGTGTCCCTTTCATTTTTAATGATACCTGGCGGCGGACGACAGACCATTTATAATGTCGAGGGTTAACTAAATTTATTAGATTGCGAGTTGATTTAAAACAGCGACACGGGCATAATTAATGCCGACAACACAATAAATAATGATGTTTAAGAAAATTATTAATCAAGTCTTCAGAACTTTCAAGTTTCTTTAAGTACTTCAACACTTGTGCGCTCCTGAGCATCTGTTTTCTCTGCATATGTTCCTTTCTCTACTTTAAGACATATGTACATACAATATTAGTTACTGTGATATAGAGTAAACACACCTTATAGGTAAATATTTTGTGGTTATACTGGATATAAAGGTTCAGAAAAATAGGTAGCAAAGAAAAAAATATTAATTTGACTAAGACTATATTAAATGTAAAAGTTGAATCGAGGGGACAAGTTGGCTCATGATGTCTTTAAATTACTTATATATTTTAGTACGTTAGTAACTAACAAATCTGGCAAGTATGTCTTCTATCCTGGATTCTTCTTTATTATCTCTGTTTTAGTCCCTTTTCTACATTTTTTGGACGTTATTATTCTGTAAAGAATGAATTTTTTCTCAGTATTTAAGAGCCTTCCGATAAACATTTTCCTCATGATGAATTCGTTTGATCAAATTCATGTTAAATGAAAGTTGTAACAATATTTCACCGTCAGAATTCAGTCGCTCAATTATTACATAAAACTGTGTACAATATTAGTCGTAAAATAGGCAAATTCGAGTTTTGCAAGGATCGTTTGCTCCATGTCGCGGTTAACCACCTTGTTTAAAACTTCTTGATTTTCTCTCCACGACCCTTCCTATCTCGTAATCCTCGAGGGTGTATCGCCGCCGCCTAATCCTGACGAGATTAAGAAGGAAATAACGCAGGCGAAAAAAAAAACGTCAATTGTTAGGCCTCCGGGGCGTAATAAGGGCGGGCCGCGTAATCAGATCTCCTGGTGGCGGGGGATAAACGGGTATCTTAGAGGCCCCCTGTCTCTCTCTCTCCCTCCCTCTCTCCTCTCCCTCCTCCTCCCTCTCTCTCTCTCTACACTGGAGCCTCCAGATCCGTTTGATTCTCCAGGGTAACAAGTTTCGGCCCTGTTGACCACCCCCGGGTCATACGCCCGGGACCTCTCTATATCTCTTCAGTAGTCCTTCGCTCCATAACCAACCGTAATATACGATTAACGACAATTATAAGAGGCAATATATATATATATATATATATATATATACAAAGATTAACGCAAGATTTGTATGCCTATATACTGCGAACTGTGGCTGCCAAACTTTCATTATTTCTGAAATATTGTTCAACAATGAAAACACGTTATTCTACCATGTAACGCTTTTTTACTGACCCTAAACTATCGGCTGTCAAATGGTTTTTTTTTAATAGGGTAGCAAATTCAAAGAATGGTGACAAATTCAAATCTTTCGTTAATTTTGGGACACCCTGTATATATATGTATATGAGGGTCTCGAAGAAGGGTTGAAATATAATAATAGGTAAAGTGCAGCAGACGGTATTATTGAGGCGAAAAACCAAAATCGTCCTAACAATAGACCAAATCAAATATATAAATTATAAAACTCAGTATACAGAAAAAAGAGTTACATTGTCCTAAAAAATTAACACAGAACTGATGTTCTGCTCTATATACATTTTTTTTTAGTATACTTTATGTGGACATATTATTATTGAAATAGATGTTTATTCCTTCACCGAATGAATACACGGCATATTTTTTCGTTTAAATTCCCTAAGCATTACACGACGAATATGCACTTTTTGACTCTCCATTTCGGAGGTTAAACAAACAGTTTAACGTAACTATTATTATTGAAATAGATGTTTATTGAAGATTGGAAACTATTAGGTAGAGTCGTAAGTAACTTCCGTTATTTATCAGACATTTATTTCGCTCTCGTTGACTAACAAAATTATATTAATTTATTACGTATTCACCGCTATTATCTATAACCTTCTCCCGTCTGATAAACCAGTTTATCAGTTTAAATGGGTAGATAGGAACAATAGATTCTACTTAGCTGCATCGGAAGTTAATTATGACTCGACCTAATAATTTGGATGATGTTTTCAAAGTGTTAAAAGTGTTTCTTTACTTCGGCACTTGCGAGTGTCCAATTTTTAATGAAAGAAAAATTGAAAAATAATATCGGACTCTGTAAAAATGATAATGGCCGGTTATAATGAATTGCAGTTGTCAGTTTCAAGGCCCCTCTTCGCCGGCGGTATCTCTCTCTCTCTCTCTCTCTCTCTCTCTCTCTCTCTCTCTCTGAGCTAGTGCTGGACCGGGACCGCCCCAGCTTCTACGGTCCATCGATCAGCACTCCGGGGCTATAGTTAAAATACAATCAATCAACCGGAGAAGGGTCGCCGGTCGCCATATTGCCAACATCCAACATCCCCTGGGCGAGAGGGGCGATATCTATTTTGCAATCACTCGATCCTCAATATCTCCAGTCACTTCTGAAGAATAGTCCGGCCGGCGGTCATCAATTATTCGCCGTTCCCGATTTCACCATCCGGATTAAATGCACTTCGTTCGACGCCCTTTATTTTATTTTTTCTTCTCACCCCTTCCTATCACCGTCTTCGACCAATTTTTTTTCCACCACCCCCCCCCCGCTCCGGCCCTCTCCGTGAATAACGACGTGCCGACGTGAGCAATTGAATAGAGCCGCTTGAAGAATCGACGTCACTTATTAAACTTGTAACGCGAGAAGGTCGGCGCCAAATTGGAGTTTCGGAAACAATTTGCCTCCGGAGCGCGCTTTTGAATTTCAACACCCTTCCCGCCGCAGAGAGATATAGTTCGAGGAGTTCGGATTCTCCCCAACGTCCGTAGCACTGATTATATCATATTCACGCGAGGGATTTTTCAATGCCTATTAACCTTCGCAACGCGCTTCGGTTTTGATATTACAGCTGATCTTGAAGTTGATCTTACAGCTGATCTTGCAGCTGATCTTACAGCTGATCTTAAGCAGATCTTACAGCTGATTTCACAGCCGATCGATTTTACAGCTGATCTTACAGCTGATCATACATCTGATCCTACAGCTGATCTAACAGCTGATCTTACAGCTGATCATACAGCTGATCTTACAGCTGATCATACATCTGATCCTACAGCTGATCTAACAGCTGATCTTACAGCTGATCATACAGCTGATCTTACAGCTGATCTACAGCTGATCTTACACCTGATCTTACAGTCGATATATATATCAGGGTGTCCCATAAGTTTTCCCCCTTTTCTGGAGCGAAATGAATACACAATATTACCGATTATCCCATCTTGATTAAATGCTTATGTACTGTCGTCCCGGGAATGTCAGCGGCAAACTATATCTCGGATTTTCAGCTGGTACAGTCTCGATTAGGTCCGTATCCTTCTTCATCTTTCAACTCAAAATTGCCGGCTACAAATTTTGTTAAACCTGTCCTAATAGTCGTAGTATCGCTCCCGTAAACGGTGCAAATCTCGTCTCCAGAGTGTCCTTTGCACTATTGCCTTTTCTAAACCAATGAAGATGCCGCAAATGCTTCTTTCGGCTCTCCATATTGAACGAAAATTTTAAAGACACTTTGCCACCAACGGAACGCACTATGAAAGAGCTCTGGGACAACTGAAAACTATGTGTAATAAACGGATAAGAGATCAAATTGATTGTAAATATAAACGAAGCCGGTTAGAGTCGTTCGAGGGAGGGGGAGAAGAAACTTATGGGACACCCTAATATATGTGTATATTTGGAGTATTATATGCTACACACCTCTACACCTCTAGTAGCTTTAGACGCGTATTCCACATTATCCGAAATAAAGCACCCTGTCCCTGCAGCTAGGCGATTGGGGATGTTATTTGTTCGGGAGCTATTTTCAGAATGGCGGCGAGAAGTGTCCCGTTTATAGTTGCATAAATTTCGGCTCCCGTCGCGAGCGCCGAAAACGGTTTCCTTTTGTCGAAAGCCAAAACAGGAAGCGGGCCGTCCGGGGCCGGAATTCCTTTCGCCCGTTCTCGAAAACACGGCGAGGGCAACTCGAAAATCGAAACCCTTGGCGTTCGACGAAATGTAAAACGCCGCCGTGCGTTTTACTGGAGATGTAAATCCTGAAACTCCCCTTATCCCATTATGAATTCGTTAAACCTAATTGAGCTGTGACCGGCTCAAAGTCGATTTTAATAACGGGCCGCCCTATATTGAAAATCGGCAATTTGATTCAGCGTATATATTAAGGTCTACACTTGTGATCGACGTAAAAAATTTAATTTTTTTTTGTATATTTACATTTTTAATAGCGATTAAAAGTAATTTCGAACGAATACCGTGCGAAAACGCACGCTATCCCAAGTTATTGGGCTCTCCGAAATTCCGTAGGCAGAGTTGGTCATTTTTTAAATTGCCTTTCGCTAAAAAACATGGGAAGAAAAACATTAATTGTCTTAGTATTATATTGTAAATTATGTAATTTACAATTCCCAGAAACAAAATAATCAGAAATTTATGGGAATTTTTTTTAAATTAGAAATTTAAAAGTAGAAAATCGCGTTACTCAAATTAATACATTTTCTTGTTGTTTGAAAATTGTAAATAATTGTGATAAAAGATTGAAAAGAAACTTAACGTGCAGCATCACTTTAAAGATTGTATGTACTGTCAACTTTTATTTTAAATTTGTACAATGTCGGTATAATAACTTGAGAGATATAGATTTTACATAACAAAACAAGGTCAACACAATTTATATCTCATACAATCACACTTATCACGCCTCTTTTTAGCGACCGAATTTTAAATGCCTTCAATTCAAAATTGACTAGAGAAGTGTTCACTGGAGTGGATATTTATTAGGGGAAATTCCTTAAATTTTCCATGAGTCACAAATTTCATATCATTAGAGCGGAGTTCATCAGGACATTCATGACAGGAATTTCACTCTGCAAATTTAAATTGACTAAGGAGGAACTCATTAGGATCGATATATTGTTAATATGAAAATTTTAATTGCTAATAGGAGTTCATATATTTATAATTATTCTTCATTTTAAACCGAAATGTCAATAAAAGTTCGTAGGTTTGTGGCGATTCTGTCTACTCTCGCTGGTTTGGTCTTTTGCTAGACCGGTTTCGGCTGCTCACCCTCAGTAGCACCCTCTGTATCAGTTCTATATACATATACGTATCTTGTTATCGGGGAATTATGTTTGTCTTATTTGAGTTGATGGGGGTGGGGGTTGGGATTTTTTTAATCCGCTCAAGTGTACGTCAGATTGTACGATAAGACAAACATAATTCCCCAATAACACAGTAACAAGATACGTATATATACAACTGACAAATACCGCATTACAAGTGACAGTGACACAGTGCAGTGAGGATGCCCCCGAAAAACATCCAAAGTGCCGACAGTGACTAACACCGCTATTGAAGATGGCGAGCGGCCGAAACCGGTCTAGCAAAAGACGAAACCAGCGAGAGGGACCACAAACCTGCGTTATTCCAACCCCTAAACTCAATAAAAGCTGTTTTCTTAAACGTTGTACAGCCCTAAATAATGAAGGGAACGAAAAATGTTTCTCGATTTATAACTGTAGAGAATAAACATCTAGTTCTCGTTCCTCTCTCGCTTCCCGTTTATTGTTTCTATTTTTATAGTGTTGTACGAAGTTAAGGAGGAGGGCACGTAGGTTGAACAACGCGTCCCTCGGGGATCAATTTAGGGCCCGACTGATGAGTGAGAGCCCATCATGGGGGCGAGTGGATCACGTACAAAAATTACATTCCACCCCGTTTTACGACAAGTTTCCCGTTTCTAGATCGAATTTATCGTTTTCCCCCTTCCTTCTCCGTGTAACGTTTACTGTTACAGCACGAAAATAATTCGTCCAAGGGTGAAATCGGCCGAACGGGCGATCGATGATCGGATTCCGTTTCAGCTTTGAAGGATATTTCTCACAGTAAATGAAATTATATTTTACGTAACTTAGAAATATTTTAAGATACCTTCTGAGGAGTTCTTGCTGTACAATTTGTTAAAACCTCTGTACATAATGAGAGTAGATGCAGGAGCAGTAGGCGATTGGAAAATGGATAAGTTGAATGTCCCATTTGACGTAATTTGGTGGTTTCAAAGTGTCTTTTCAGTATAAAATATTTCGAATATTTTTCATACAAAAGCATATTTTAAATACTGTATTATATATAATTTCTTTTGTTCTGTTGCAGGTGAGTTCTGAAAATCCCCGTTATAAGAGTGAGTAAAATTTATGTTGCACTTATTTTGAATTTTAGCCAAATTTATTTCATACACTGTTTGTACGCTTCTTCGCCAATCGAGAAGCTGTCGTAAATAAACTTGTTTCTCATTATTTTTGCAGCCTCATCTTATTATTTTCGCCTCGACGTCGTTAAAACAATAAGAGAGAGAGAGAGCGCGAAGTGAACCCCGACGCGAAGTGTGTTCCCGAGTTCTCTGTATGAAAAACATACTGTTGTCAGAATGGGCTGTAAAAACAATGGGCTTTATAACTACCGGGGCTTTATAACTAAGTTGGGTGGCGGGGGTTTTGGGCCCGGCCACCGTTCAGTGGACGAGAAAACACTTGGAGAGTTGGCTCCGTTGTTTGCCCGGCTCCGCAAACAGCCGGAGGAAAACTGTCGCGGACCGATAATTTTCCACTTTTCCTCCGCTTTTCCTCGGCCGTAAAGGGAGCCCGCTCCAATTAGAAACCGTTAACCCGATCTAATTTCGCACGGATTCACGCCCCCCACCGCCGCCGCCGAAGGAGATGCTTCATCGGATAAAACGATTCAATTCTACTGTAACTATTCCCCAGCCGAGAACTATTTCCTGGAGTTCGATAAAACTTCGATAGCAATTCGACCGTAACCGAAGATTAGAATTAGAAGCTACCGCCTGTACCGGGAAACCGCTAGTTTCTTGGCAATCGAATTACTAGAACTCAATAATATCGGACTGACTAATGCCAAGTTGGTGCTAGTCTAGAAGTCTGAAAGCAATTAGTCTATTCAAATTTTCAATTGGTAGAAAACTTCGGAAGTTGCAAGCACACCACAACCAATTGGAAGTTCATCGCTGCAAAGTTCTGTCTATAAAATTAAATTTCCTCAAGTTATGTAACATAGATGACATAGATCTTTTGCACTCTGTTTCTCTATTCATGTCATGTGGATTTAATGACAAAACCGATGACACCCCTCCCTCAACACAAAGCAGACAAACAGACGACCACCACAGTACAAGTGACAGTGACAGTGCCAGTCCAAAAAACATTGAACCGCTACTGAAGATGGCGAGCGGCCGACACCGGGGTCTAGCAAAAGACCGAACCGGCGAGAGGAGACGGAAACACACGAAATCTACGGTATTCCAATCCGGTTAAACAAAACCGATCTATTTCTACGCCCAAACATTTTCCAACAATTGACCAACACTGTCGAAACAAACCGAGGGGGGTTGGACTTCAAAGAGACTTCGAATACAAGACTTCAAATATCTCCACGAATTTTCGGATTTTTTTGTCGGTTTGTCGGAAATAAAATGTTATGAAAAATATAATTCCGGACCGAGATAAGATCACTCTTCCTCTGATTGATGATGTCCCGTGTCATCGAGGCCACGTCTTCGTCGCCACACTCTTCAGTCTCTCCGAAGATCCTCAGGGCCTTGGCCAGAATTTGAAATAAAATTATATTACGATCGGGTATAATCAGGTATAGGACTGGCGTTTAAACCTTCGGAATCCGTAACGGAATACAGTACGTGCGTGGAATGTTTCCTGTTTCTGCCCCCCGACGGGGGGAACTTCGGGGGCGGGGGGCGGTGGCGGTAAGCGCAAATCAATGCCGCAAATCCTTCCCCCGTCTTTAGCAGCCCTCCCCAACCACCATTCGCATCCCTTATTGTGCCGTATAAGTAGTTTCGTTGGGGGAATTTTTCCGGGCTCGAGTTTTTCCACGTTTTTCCCCCTCCCTTTCCCTCCGGCGGAGGAGATATTCAGTATGAAAATGCCGTTTACGCTCCCAGCTTACGGGGGGGATATGATAAATCAATTCGTTTCCTCCCGCTATTTGAGATCCGTTCACGATCGATTTGAACGAGTTGACCGGTTTCGGCTGCTCGCCATCTTCAGTAGCGGTGTTAGTCACTGTGTCACTTGTACTGTGGTGTTTGCCAGTTTGGCGTGTGTTATTGTGTTTTTGACTGAAAAACACCAGTTTTGACGGACAAACTGACGGCCGAAACCGGTCTAGCAATAGACGAAACCGGCGAGAGGAGACAGAAACACGACAAACCTACGGTATTCCAACCCCTCGCAGACCACAAAACGGGTTAAACTAGTGCTTTAATTGATTTTAAGTACGGTAGTTTCTGTTTTTTGACACGTCCGATATTCGGTCGGGGGCTTACTTCTCTTGTGTTATAAGCCTCGGCGAAGCTCTGTGCCGACAGGATGCTTCGCGGTCGACGACGACGACGGCGGAAAGCAGTGTCTGTGTCGATCGATCGACTGGGGACGAATACAATTTGGTTCCTTTAAGTAGTTCGAGCAAGCCGTGAACCCGTACAGAAACCCCATGCATTGTTCTAGCTCCGGCAGTAAAATGGAAGTGTCAAAGTGTTTGATTCGACTCTCATTAATACTAATCGAACCCCAGTTTGGGGACGTTTACTCGAGCAATTTCCTTAGGAGATAAGAGCATTAAAGAATGTTTTTTCTTTATTTGTACAATCAATTATAACATAATTACATGTACAAGTGTTGAGTGTATGTTTCTCACTTGAATGGCTCGACGAAAGAAACCATCCAATGACGGCACTTTTCACAATGGATGAAATAATTTATGGCTCGGTAAAGCAATTCTACGGGCTAAGAAGATCTCTTAGCCGACGCGGGGGGGATAATGGATGGGTAAGAGAGGAAACGGTCTGAACGAGTGGATTGGGATGAGGAGAAAGGCGGGAGTGGAACTTCGGGAACCGGGATTTTGCGACTTCGTCCACTGTTGAGGTCATTGTGGATTGTCCGGTTAGAAACATACCGGGGGGAGCATTAAGGATGGTACGAAGGACTTTTGATTGGAATCTCTGAATACGGTGGAACCCCATAGCATATGTCCTTGTCGGTTTCAGTATCGCTTTGTTTATTGTCAGTTTGTCGCTTAAGGTCAATTTCGACGTCCGTTTTAGTAATGGCCTTAGAGTCCAAATTTTCTGTTTAAGTCGGTTCTTTTGAGTCGGGATTCCACGTGAGTCGTTTGTCGAGTTGGAATTAAAGAATGTGGAAATATTCTTTCCATTGTTATATGGGAAAAAAGTACAATGTAGTTTCAAACTACTATTGATAAGTTTCAGTCAATTGAATATTTCAGATCGGCCGTATAAACTTACCTCAGTTGGGAGGAAAAAAATTGGAGTGCGGTCCGTATAATCGTTCTGGATTTGGGGCGGAGGATTTTTCCGCTCGGAGGACTCGTAATTGGATACGTCCAAGATGGGACAATGGAAATGGCCGACGCGGCAAAGGGGAATTATGGGTTTAAGGGCCTTGATTTGAGCGCGGACCCTTCCCGCCGGCGGTTTTAATTGGAGGCCGACACTGCACCGCTGGCCGGCTGATATCGCCGGACAGGTGGATCCCAACCTAATTTCAATTACAACGAGGGAAAATTCCAACTAATCTTCGTTTATAGGTCACGCCACCGGATATAAATTACATTCGGATATATAAATTACACAGCGGAAGCTAATCCCTCCAGTGAGGATTTCTGTATCTACTACAGGCCCAAAGAGGAGTCAGAACAGTTACTCCTGAGCTTCCTGAGAAATTAATAAAGAATTGCAGGAAATTTATAGAAATAATGCAACGACGGTGCTGATAGACTGCTTAATAAACGTGGATTATTGAAATTCGTATCTCCTGAAGAAATAACGCCGATCACCTTATCTTAGTAGATAACAGTATACTGACTGATAACGGAGTGCTACTGACAGTAAGTATAACGGAGCCAAAAAAAAAATATTGTTCGGCATTGAGCACGGCGTTGGTGACCGCTAACCCGCAATACCGCAGAGTACGTCGGGTTTAGCATCGGTCTGCCCCGTCTTCCCGATATCGTTTTCTCTCGCCGTTTTCTTGGAGAATATAGAATTTTTTTAATACGAAATTTTTTAAAAGCTCTACAAGGCGACTGATTATTCGAAGAATGCGCCTAAATTTTCAACCCTTGTGTAGAGGGGCTGGAAATCTTATTAGAAACGGTTCAATCGTGTATTTGCCCGGTTGAATAGCGTCCGAGGTTTCACCAAAAGGCGGGGGAAAATGCAATGAGAAGTCGGTGGATTATTGCCAGAGATTTGGCCTAGCCCCCTCCGTCGCCCCATCTTTTAATACTCTATTTATAGAGTCCGGACAGCGGGTAGATAAAAGGGAGAATGGAAGCAAAAAAAAAAGAAAAATTATTCGGGCTCAATAAATTATTCTAATGGCGCTAATAGAGACCCCGAGTTTCACCACCCCTACTTATTCCCCCCCCCTCCCCCGGTTCCTTGAGGACCTTGCCAATTCCCGAATGGAAAATAGTCCATAACCGCCGTCTAGATTCAGTAGTTTCCGGTCGCCCGAATGAAGGGATATCGGCCGAAGTTATGTTTTGGAAATCCGATATATTCATTTGCAGCACCTTCCTGTGAATGGGCCGAAGAATGGGTCCCACAGGACACTTCGTAAATAAGAACAAAATATATTGTACAGGTAGTAAATTTTGTACTATAATGTATAAAAGAATAATGAAATAAAGGAGGAGACAGCGTATTTCTCTGTTATTCACTGATTAAACCCTTCCTCCAAACCTTTGTCACATATTCTGTTTGAAGAGAATTGTATTTACTGAAATTCTATTAGAACGATGACAGATTCTGACGCGTTCTTACGCTTACCGGGAGGACAAGCGGCTGAAATTCTCAGTATGCGAAAATAATGTAAAACGGATATGAGTCGGTGGAATGAATTTTCGGAAATTTTCCAAGAATAATTTGTGATGAAGTTCAAATACTTTAACGTCTAAAACAGGCCGAAGTATAAAGTTCGGTCTTGGATTTTGACAAATTGAATACGCCGAAACTAGATTCCTAGTCCCCGGGGTACACGGGGTAGGGGCTTATTGCATTCTGTAAATATTTGTATTTGAGCGTATCGTCCGTTACTCTAATTTCATCAAACGATTCGGGCCCAAATGTTAGGGCCCGACCCTCCGCCCCAGTGTAAGTCCCTTTATATTCAGAAGGATACTTAGGCTCTAGGGTGGTGAGCTTGGGGGTTGGGGAATCTGTGAGGATCTCGCTGATTAAATTTATCTCGGAAGACGGCGGGCAAAGAATTCTCGGGACACAAAACATTTCTCGTCTTTCAACCCCTAGCGGAACCCTCAACCCCCCCCCCCACCCCAAGTCGAGTTTTCATTCTCTCCCTTTTCTTAGACAGAATTTAATTTCCCCGACGTAGGGTTTCCGACGTTTAGACCGTTGGCATTGTGTCCGGGGCCTTCTCGAAATATTCTTTATAGCCCCGCGTTAGTTTCTATTCATATTTCACCTCGTCGCATGGGAATGTTTGGAAATTCAAAGAGGAATAGGATAGTTTGTTTATCGACAGATTTCACCTATGAATATAACATTTGTATGCGCATTACAATCGCTTTCTACAGTATTTCAATATTTTTTCGACTCGTACTCTCGCATAGAAATCCAATAAAAGTGTTGCGGGTCAAAACTAAGCTCACCAAGTTTTGTGAACCGGTTTTGATTGACACTCTTTAAATTTGCAGATTTGACATGAAAATAACAGTCTTATATTCTCCTAATATCGATAAATATTTGGTAGATATAATACTGTAAACTTTTATAGAATTAATGATATTTTTTTATGATCGTGGCCGTAGCTGATGTGGCGACAGCAATATTCACGTGCGACTTGTGTCCTCTGAGGATGTTGGTCGTGATGAAGCTAACGGTCAGTCGCTCCTGAAAAAAACACAAGGATGCTACAGAGGAACTTAAGAATTATCGAGAAAGGCCGGAGGCGAAGGAAAGGCTCAGCTCAATTGATGTGAGATACAAAGAGAGCTATTGGAGCTCGCAAAATTGCGTAAACAGAGGCTCATGGACGCCCTTTCATTGTACAAAATGTTCAGTTGGTTGCAGATGGTGTCCAGCAATGGATAGGAAAAAAATAAAGAATGCTAGAAACTATGGCACCAGGAAAAGATATTGAAGATGTAGAAATTATGAAGCATCGTTATGATGGTTTTTGATAAAGAAATTAATGCTAATGCTTCTAATGTCGCTGTTGTCAACCAAATTGCCGGGCGGCTGCTGCATGTTGAACATCCTAATTCTGAACAGATTGTAGCATGCCAGAAAATAGCGCTCTTGGGAGACTTCTTCCGTCTGAAGCTTCTGAACGGACTCCTAGACCTGGAGCTGTCTACCGGTCCAGACGTAACGTAACGACGTTACAAAGTGCTGCTGAGAATAGATCAGAACTATCAGTTACGAACAAATTATTAGTGTACGACTCTAGTTTAAAACCCAACTGGGCGTACGTTATTGAACCGCTTCGGGCGTGGGTCCCGATATTTGAAACATTTATTATTCGCATATTAAATAAGCGAACGAAATAAACGAAAATACGTCCGGTAAATAGGTGCGGCGAGACCAGTATTGATAATTTCCTGAAGCCGGAGCGAATTCAACGATAGCGGCTAAGTATCCCTTGGAGGAAAATCCAGATGAAAGGACAGATCGGAATAAAGTCCGGCCCCATTTCCGGCGCGGGCGCCCATCAAAATGCTAATCCGATCGGCGTCTATTCTACTCCTCGAGGACGGCACAGAACATGTTGTCCAACTTATGCTATTCTCAGAGTGCAGATCTACTGCACTGGAGCATATAACCAGTGTGTTCACAATCGGGCTATATCCGTAGCCAAACGCCCGGTCTTACTGTATTAGTTACGGACTCCTGTTTCCTGCAGTGTTTCCCCCCTTATACAGTTCGAGATTTCTTATAAAATCCTATATTATTCGGAGAAAAACAGTACATATTTCTTTGTAATTAAAAATTAATGTTATCCTCCAAATAGTTATCTTCCAAATTGTGGTCTGCGAGGGGTCGGAATACCGTAGATTTCGTATGTTTCTGTCCCCTCTCGCCGGTTCGGTCTTTTTCTAGACCTTTGGTTTCGGCCGCTCGCCACCTTCAGTAGCGGTGTCAGTCACTTTCGGCACTTGGATGACAGTGCAGTGAGGGTGCCCGAAAAACATCCAAAGTGCCGAAAGTGACTGACACCGCTACTGAAGGTGGCGAGCGGCCGAAACCGGTCTAGCGAAAGACCACAACGGCGAGAAGAAACGAAAATCACGAAATCTACGGTATTCCAACCCCTCGCAGACCACAAAACAGGTATGTTAAACTGACTAGAATTATAATTTTCATTTCTAGTCTCATCAAACCGTAATATTTCTGTTTAATATTTCATTGTACGTATATAGTATTATTGCTGGTTAAAATTCTATCAATCCAGCGTACGCGGATAAAGGTCGGTGACTGCAGAATATGAAATTCCTGTTTTCCATTTATTCCCTATTTAATATCAGGGGATCACGTGGGAAAGTCGGAAGTGCTTCGCTATTTAGACAAGGGACTATTTTCCGATTGAAGATAACTGATTGGAATGGGACTCGAGTTGCTGAAAACCGGTTGTGAAAAATCCCGCAGTTGCATTTTTCCTCCCCCCCCCCCCGCACAATCGGTTCTGTTGTGTCTGCGCGACGTCGACTTTTCTCGAATTGAAAACAGAGGCTCGCCCTCCTCCTGACTCTGATAATATTTTTTCCGCTTTTCCCGCTTATTTCACCCGTATATCGGCGGCCGTTTCCCGTCCCGTCGACCCGCCGGCCGAAATGAAGAAAAACAGTCTCTGTTTGTCGCCCCAAAGCAACGCTACAATTTTCGCCTTTTTCGATATACCGATTTTTCACCCGTCTTCTTTCACACGTCTTCAGTAGCGTTCCCCGCACTGACGTCTTCCCGGCCGCGTTTTTTGCTATTATTGAATCGTGACAGTATTTTCGTGCTCCCCTTTCCAATGTTCGAATTTCTTATCGCATATTTAAAGCGACTCAGTTCGAGAATTTTTTCCTGAGACATCCCTCGCTCCATCTCTTTTATTCTCTCGGAACTGGAAACACTATTTCAACTCACATTCTGGCAGAATTTTAATGGTCTGTTTTGGTTGGATGCACGAGCACCGCGACGCTAGCTGAAACATTTTTGAAAAAATTAAATTTTCGATTTTTCAACTGTCTTTATGGGACAAGTGTATCTCACATTGGATCCACTATGGACGGAAATAGGATAAAAAGGGCCAAAGTCGCATTTATATACGCTTAAAAACGATAATTTAAGCGTATATGAACGCAATTTTGGGCCTTTTTTAATCATTTTCTGGCTTTTATAAACGTTTTTTACAGCATTTTCAATGGTTTACAAACGATTCTATTCGTTTGTGTCCTTCCGAAAGTTCTTAGTGGACGTTTTCAGAAAAGACACCACCTGAAATACCTCGCAGACCGATCAAACAAACCAGATAAACTTTTATGCTACAATATTTATTAACGCACGTACATTTATCACAATTCTCATAAATTGATAAACTCTTCTTAAACTTGTACGAAAGGTACAACCCCTTTCTTAATTATAATTTAAATAATTCGGCTAACATAACATAATGTAGGCTTAAAACGTATTAAATAAATATTATTTAACGTGCAATAATCATGTCATAATCAATGATAGGACGTTTATATACATACCCCACGTGTAACCAAACAATGTGACTCGCTACTGAAGATTCGGCGAGAAGCCGAAACCGGTCTACGAGGTTTGGATTGGTCCTATAGGGCCGAAATCTGACAGGCCACCAAACCTTTTTCCACCGTTATTTGAATTAAACCTTACAATTAAAAATAATATAGCGCTTATTTTCCTTTGTACGTTTACGCAAACCGTTAATGGCATCGATGAATTGTTCTGTACGGACGCATTTTGACTGAACTTCGTGTGTAATTCGACTTGGACGGGGGAGTGGTTTTTCTCCGTGTGGACGAAAAGCGTGTCGGTGAAAGCCGGAAAATGAGGTATGCGGACGACAAGTGAGTTTTTCCCGCGAGAAGGCCACCCGCAGTATAATCGAAAACATGTATTGCGGAACATAAATCTGTACGCGTTTATTTACCAACCTTGAATTCTTTCTTAGTCCTCAGTCCACGAACTCATTTTCTCCTCAATATTTCTAATAGGAGAGCTCCACAGTGTAAATATTGAGAGATACTAAATGTGAAATTACTATCGGGTCATATAATTGAAAATACCAGTTTAGGTTTCTTCATATCGCCCGTAGCGTTCTGTTATATTAGGTGTACCCAAAAGAATTTGATAAGATGTATTTTGGTCTTGAGGAGTTCTTCAGGAGGGGAATCGAAAATTTGCCGGAAAATTGGCACGGAGTTGTCGATAATATCGGTGAATATATAGTAGATTAATAATTAAAGTTTATTTTTTAGCAAAATAAAATGAATTCCAAAGTCAAAATGTTGATTACTTTTGGGTACCCCTAATATATTGAGGTATATTTCCATACTCTTTGGCTACCATTATAGAGAGGATACGTAGGAGCGGTAAGGATTATATGGCAAGGTTTATTATACATTATTGATATTTATTACGGATTATTGGATTATAGGTTACACTGTAGGGATTATACAGGTTCAGAATTACAGGCGTATATTCAAGCCTCTTCCCATCTCGTCGGTTTACCCTTATCGTGTCTTCAGTAGCATTATTCCTTCTTTAAATTAGAGAGGGTCACAGTTGATGATTTTTTTCTGTTTCCGTATTTTTATTGTTCGACCTTTCGAATGATTTTTGATCAAGGAGCTTGTTTTTGAAATAACCAGATATTAGTCGAGTATTAAGGATTGTCCAAAGGATGCGAACTATGTTGGATGTCGTGTTGTTTACTGCTCTCGTAACGGAGGAATTTCAACGTCCGAAAATTACAGACTCAGCGCTCGGTCATTTCCCGTTCTGGCCGCTGAACGATTACATTTTCACCGGACCGTCTGTAAAGCGGAAAAACAAACGGGGGGACGATTAATCGCCCGTCTATTTCAACCCCCTATCCCCCTGTGGGGGGGGGTAGATTTTCATTCGGACAGATTTCATAAGTGGTGTGTAATTTTTCAGACGGGTGTTCGATTATTTCCTCGTTTATAGCCGTTTTCGCGGAAAAGCCGGGTCGAACGACATAGATTTAAAGGTCGGATTAAGAGGTGCCCCCATACCGCCGCCGCCCCCCCCCCCCACGGCCGAAGAAATAAATCATGAACGGGCTGCAGGATTAGACCTGCAAATCTGTCGCTGCCAAGCCGAGCGGCGCAAACAACAAATTACTTCATATATCACTGAGGGGGCCCCCACAGTGATCTATAGGGGGGGGGGCCCGTCTAGAAAAGGAAAAGAAAACAAAACGTCTGGAAAATGGAGTTTTGATAAATGCCGATTTTAATTCCGATACAGCTTCGTTCTGTCCGTTCATTTTCCGTCGCTTTCAAAATATTAAAAACGCTTAGAAATTATGAATTATTTAGCTTGAAATATCGACATTGGCGTTTCGCACTGTTATCCTTTCCATCATCGCCTCGTGTCTATTTAACGGCGGACGGCCGAAACCGGTCTAGGGAAAGGAAAACACAGGAGAGGCGATCAATCGAATCAATTCATTGATAATTGAAACGCGCCCCTTAAAATAGCCTATTAAAAGAGGCTTTCTTGTTACTTAATTAGGCCCAACTGAATTAATTAAAGTCAATTAATGAATTTTGTTCAATTAATTGCTCGCCCCTGATATTCAAGCCGAAACGTTTACAGCCTTCGCACTCCGTCTTTCCAATTCTAGATCCTAAACTTAGTCTTCTTTCAAAATTCTTTGTTAATGGAGGTTCACATGCCCATAACTTTTCACTGAGGAACTGTTATGATTGATTGTAGTTTCGGATTCGCCTTTTGTTGAAATAATCACGACGCTTTCGTCACTCGTTAAGAGTTTTTTTTTTTGGCTTGTTTGTATTGCGGTCGTGGCCGCCCCTTTGTTAATGGTATAAACGATTTTTCTTGGGAGTTTTTTCTTTGTTCGCTTCAACCCCAAACACTGTGTGTGGGCCCGGGGGGGGGGGGGTTAGAAAGGGAAGAAATAGAAGGGGGATGAGAAAACCGGTTCGGGAATTGGGCCAACCCCAGTGTCGGGGCTAATGTCCCCCTCGTTACCGGCTCCTAATCCCGCCTATAACTCTGTTAGCGCCCTTCCACGCTCAACCCTTAGCCTAAATCTGCTCCTTATTTTTATTATTTTTACCCCTAAATCCGGGCCCCCGTTAGTCGCAGTGGCCGTCGGACTGCATCGATCCCCCCCCCTCTCAGGCGACGGTAAGTCATGTTTAGAGGTTGAGGTGCCGCTGAGAAAAAGACATGAAATCTTGTTCAACAGACCTGTTTTGTGGTCTGCGAGGGGTCGGAATACGGCAGATTTCGAATATTCCTGTCTCGTATAGATCTGGTCTTTTGCCAGACCGGTTTCGGCTGCTCGCCATCTTCAGTAGCGGTGTTAGTTGGCACTTTGGATGTTTTTCGGGCATCCTCTCTGCACTGTCACTGTCACTTGTACACTTGTGGTTGTCTGTTTGTCGTGTGTATATATACGTGTCTGACACGTGTGCGACACATGACAGGAACAGGCAAACAGAGTGAAAAACATCTATGTTACATAATTTAGGAAAATTTAATTTTATAGACAGCACTTATAGGCCGAAACCGGTCTAGCAAATGACCAAACCAAGACAGTACAAGTGACAGTGACAGTGCAGTGAGGATGCCCGAAAAACAGCCAAAGTGCCAAAAGTCACTAACACCGCTACTGAAGATGGCGAGCAAAAGACCAAACCAGCGAGAGGAGACAGAAACACACGAAATCTACGGTATATGAAATGTCCTTTAAAAGATATCTATAAATTTAACAGCATTTAAAAGGCTCAATCCATTTATTTCCATTACATATAACAAATTTTAATTATAAATTCCAGCGGTTGTAGTGCATACCTGTACGTCTACTTCAATTTCATCGGTCACTCTACAAAATTACATCAATATAATATGAATACAGTTTTAAAGAGTTTATATCTTGTTTTTAAACGTTATTCTCATTTACTATCAACTAACTTTCGGGGATATCACGTAGTACTCTGGGGAGAAATTTTGGTATGAGGTATTAAATCTTCCAGAATCTTCAATTGGGGAAAAGGTGAAAACCCAGGATAATTTAACGGAGAATTATGTCGAACAATTCTGATCGCTTTCACTCATTCTTTCTTACTATAATTTGATTATTTGAGGTCAAATTTTCGTTTGAAAATGGCTGACAATACTAGAACGCGTACAGTGTTCGCATTCCGTACGCGATCTGATTTATACCGTAGTTATGAATCCATTTTAAATTCAACGAAAAGTTTCTCGAGGATGGAAACAAAAGGATAGAAGGGCCATAAGAGTCATTAGCGTCGACTGTATATATATGTATAGTGTATGGGGGTGAGCGCATGCAAATTGCCGGGTCGTAAACTCTAACCGGTGTATCGAGTAGGAAAGGGGCGGGATTCTCGGAGGAAAGCACAGCGGCTTTTATTGCAGTTTAAGTCACAGGGCCCCCCCCCGAGGACTTTAACGGCTTTTCCTACTCGGGAGTTTGAGGGGGGGAGGAAAGCCGAGAAAATCTGCCGTTCAGGTGGAAAGCGTATTCTCGGCGCGGAAAATAGGCCCCACTGATAAAGCGGGTAAAGGTTTCGAATTTATTGCTATACGCCGCAAAAAGGCCTACCAGCCGGCCGTGGCGAGAAGCCGAATCGGGTGATTTAGCTTGGATAAGCTAGCCGAGACAATATCCCAAATAGTTGTACAGCTGTTACAAATTAATATAAATAGACAATCAGCCCAATAGATAATACATATTTAAGAATAAATTTTATTAATTGTTGTTCCAATTTAACGCTCAAAATAAGAACTATTACATTGAATTTCACAAAAAACCTGTTAGCAGGTGTTTTATTCTAATATTGTACGTCTAATAAACAATCTATGACTAATTTAAGATTTTAAAGTGACAGTGACACCGCTACTGAAGATGGCGAGCAGCCGAAACCGGTCTAGCAAAACAACAAACCAGCGAGAGGAGACAGAAACACAAATCTACGGTCGGCCAATATTGTTCAATGTACCATTGGACTAGTCTAAAGGAAATTCCTTACTTCTTCGAGTCCGTCCAGAAGCCGGGCCGAATTTATCAGTCGATTTATTTTCCGCAGAATTCGAAGAATTGTCCGAAACGGAATTTCAATTTCGGTTTTACCCGGAGCCGGGGAAACTTTTAATGCTGTCGCAGGGGGCGGTGGTTCGGTGGTGGTAGCGAACACCATAAAAAACGGCGATTATGATAACGGTCTCCGAGCGTTCTGGCCATAAATATTTCACCAGAAATATGCTCCTCCTAAAATATTAATGAGAGAGGGAGAGAGGAAAACTGGGGGTCGGAAAACTGATGATAAATTGAGGGGTGCAATTCCAGCGCATTCTGATAGGGGCGTCCGGCTATGAGCTACGTGATGGGACTTGCATCCCCCTCTTATCTTAAGAACCTGCGTCACTTTGAAATAAACGCTGTACAGTATTCACAATACAGCATATTTCGTGTTTTCCGTCCTTGAAACAGTTTAAAGCGCTCGTATATTAGAGGAAACGTAGGCCCGGTTCGGTTTCGAAATGCAGTTAGTAAATAAATCATGCTGTCGGAAGGGGTAATTAAAATCATTTACATCATTTACGTTTTTAATGCTGCAATAATTATATAGTCACTGATATTATGAATTGTATTCTATAAATATGTTGAAAACTTATTAGAAAAATCTCTCTATATATACCGTAGATTTGTTGTGTTTCTGTCTCCTCTCGCTGGTCTTTTCCAGCGATCCCGGTTCCCGAAGTTCCACTCGTTAAGTCCCTTTCCTCTCTCATCCTTTCTTAGCCCTTAGACCACAATTGTTCTTGTGTCAAAAGTGCCGTCTTTGGGAGGTTGCTTTTATCGCGAAATGCATGTGAAAAAAAAAATACATACAGCATTTGTACTTATAACATTATACTTATAAGTATCCCGAGAACCCCACAACCATTGTTTCAGGATATCTCTGTACAATCGGTGATTAGTTTTTATTTCTGTATTAATTGGCAGGATTCTTCTTCCTGCCCAAAACTGTTCGTCTTGACCCAAGTGCCGAATCGTTTTGCTGGCGTATAACTACTAAAAATATTATACTGGTTAGACAAAGGACCGATTACTTAATGTGGCTCTAGTCGTCAGTGAAGGTGCAAACCGTCATAAAAGGTCCATCGGACCTTGGACAGGGTCCCACTTTTCGGCCGGAAAATTGGTTACCGTCTTCTTTCAGCCGGCGCGAATTTCCCTCGACGCCGTTCACCGGCGGGAAAATGCCCCACGGCGGAAAATTGGATATTTCACCGCGGGGACGAGAGGGAAACCCCCCCCCCTAGGTCCGAGCTCTCTCATATCTGGAGGGCGGGGAGCGAACAGTGCCCCGGTAATACGGAACCTGCGGGCCTAATTGAATATGCCCCCCTCAATGAGAAAATCTTGATTGCGCACCTCCGGAATTCCTCCACTTATTGGCGGCGACACATACGGGTTCTATTTAACCGGCGCCCATATGGGATCCTAGAGCCCTAGCCGTACGTTGTCCCATTTCCCGAAGTATTGTCCCCATTCCTTAATGAGAGATTATAAGGAATCGTCCCGATGCAGCAAAATTCCTGCAGCTATTAACGTTCGATAATAATTGTAGTTCTTAAAGGTTTTTTCTAAGCCAATTCTCTTGTCCGTTTAACCTTTTCCCAATATCATCACTAATATCGTTCTATATCTTCAATATCGATCCAATTATTCGCAATAATTAATTACCAGCGTCCGCTTGTATATCGCCCTTAGGTGGTAGTAGTTAATCCGTAATTACCGCAATGCAGCGTCCGACAGAGCTTGACAGCTATAATATACAATAATTAGTGTTCAATATCTCCGATAGGACCGGCTTCGATTATTTCAATTACCTAAATAAAAATTCGGGCGAATCTTACCCGGAACCAGGTTTAATTTTAATTGGAATGAGTATTACAACCAGTGGAGGGAAAATCGGAACCTTTGAGATGACAAACTGTTCTGTAGGCCATTATAAATGTAGAGGTAATTTTCCGGTACACATATATCTGTATATATATATATATATATATATATATATATATATATATATATATGAAGATCAATTAAGGAAAATCTTAGTACTGACATTATTCCCTCTCGAGAGTTACTTTCAAGCTATTAAATTTCCCAGGAAAGGGAAAACGAGAATAGGATTTTCCGAGAACCGGAAAAGCAATTATGAGGCACGTTTACTTTCTTATACCGGTTCTTCGACTCTCTGAAAAAAATTTTCGTCAATACATACCAATATAAATTCGAATATATACCAATTTTTTATGTGTTTGATTCACCTCTACCGTCTACAACTGCGGCAGATATATAGAGCAAATTAGGTAATTGGTCGAATTTTGTTAAAAGGGGCAATTTCAAACTGTATTACAACGGACAATGGTTCGCTCCCCCTTCGGATTTTCAAATGAACTTTAATTACCAGGGAATTAGGTTTTCTCCGTCCAATATTCAAATAACTGTTCTCGCTAGTCTTTCCCCTCTCACCGATTTCAAACTACAAAGAAGAAATGGTGTAGAATTTCAATTGAATAATAGAGTAAAACGTTGGTACAAGAATTGAAGTCGTGTATTTTAACATACTTGTTTTGTGGCCTCCTCACTGTCGCTTGTACTGTGGTGGTTGTCTATTTGTCGTGTGTTTATACGTGTCTTAATAATAACCATCGTGGGGAGACAGAATCGCACGAAATCTACAAAATTCATTCAGGTTATTCTGCTGTAAATCCACTATTCTGAAAACCGGTCTCTTATCGCCGGTGAAGAACATGCGGAAAAAGCGAAAAAGGCAGAGGTTCGCGAAGGGTGTCAATCTGGCGAAAATTTCCGCTGCAAAAAAATGTATTTAGCGCCGGCCTCGCAGTTGGGAAAATGTGAAAATCTAAACGAAGAGACAAATATTAATTGAGTGTTCCCCCAACCGAGATTGAAGCAGGTCGGGCTGACACGCTGAGACTTTCACGCTACGTCGGTTCCAATCATATGGAAATTCGGGCCGTGTGTGAGCCTCGTGTGTTGATGACGCGCTGTGCGAGGAAACTCTGTGAAACGACCGTTGTTTTTCACCCCCCCGTCGGCTGGGTTTTTCAGCCGCCCGTGGACGGGTTTTAAAGGGGTTTCGGCGGGACAAAACCGGAACACGGATTGGTTGTCCGTGATCGGAGGAAAAATTCAAAAAGGAAAAACATTTTATCCACTGTACCGGAGCCCCAAAGAGGTAAATACGAAAATATGAAATTGAAAAAAAAATCCGTTCGCCACCCTGATTCGATCGCACTTCGACACGTTTTTTTAATGATTTTCCTTCAATTACAAATTTCAACCAAAAAAAAATCTATTCCACCGGCAAGACAATTCTCTATACCCAACCTAAATCAGTCAGTTAAGAATAATTTCAACAGTTTCAAAATACTTGAAACTACTACATTAAAATATCTAGGTTTTTCTTGTTTAAAAGGGGCCAATACATTTATCGAACAACATCGATTCTATATTTGGTCGCTCACCGCAAATTTCAGTATTTGTAGAGTTGCTGTTTGGAGTTGGCGAAACTAAATCTGCTTGTATTTGGCAATCCCTCGTACGATCCTCTGAATATAAATAATATCCGGGGTTTATATTTATCGAATCTGAAATTTCCACCCCTCGCTCACGGCCTCCTCAATACCGGCAACGAGAGTAACTGAGTAACTAACTCAGTTCGACACCGACAGAACGGTACCGTCGATGGGGTAAAGCCGTAATTCAAAGGGGCTGACGTATAATTATTCCGTCCATAATGTGTTTTTCTGATAATGTCACCGCTGTGTCTCATCCGTATAGGGATTTTCATCCGTCTCGTTTCGTTCGCAAAACAACGGTTTTAGTTCAATTTTTTTTTTTTAGTTCACTAAGTTGTTTTTTGCATTTCCGGCTTATCTGATTCAATGACTGCAATTCCCCGGGATCCGCTCCGCTCTCATTATGCAGGGCCGCTCGTAATTCGAGAGCGGCGGCCGCTCGACAGCCGCACTTCGGATTCAAACCAGTTGTTCGGGAACAAACTACCGAACCGATTTCTAATGAGTGCACGCCAGTTTATGAGCTGCCCTCGTTTCGCCGGTTGCAATTTTCAATAGCGGGGGAAAAACTTTGGCCGCACGCCACCGGCATCAGTTCCGTTCCCGTATGCGGTTTTCACAATCGATCTTTCAACGTTTAACTGGTTGGGAAATAGATTTTTAGTTTAACGTACCTGTTTTGTGATCTGCCAAGGATTGGAATAAATATAGATTTCGGTCTTCTGCCAGACCGGTTTCGGCTGCTCGCCATCTTCCGTAGTAGCGGTGTTAGGCGCCGCGGTACAAGTGACGGAGTGACAGTGCAGTGGGGGATGCCCGAAAAACATCCAAAGTGCCAACACCGCTACTGAAGACGGCGAGCGGCCGAAACCGGTCTAGCAAAAGACCGAACCGGCGAGAGGAGACAGAGACAACCCCTCGCAGACCATGAAACAGGTATGTTAAACTCAAATTCATGTATGTTATTTTGTGTTAAGTAATTTAAGAACATCCATTTGTTTCATTCCTCATACCCGCTCATACCGCTGTGGAGGCTTAAAATGCATCCTTCCTCTAGAATCAAATTTCAAATCTCATCTTGCTGTGTGAATCCAGTTTCGACCGCTTGACATCTTCAGTACGTCTGTCTTTAAGTACTGTAGTGAGACACAACTACTGAAGATGGTCGAAACCGGTCTGGCGAAAGATCCAATAAAACTACGGTGGTCCGAAACCTCGCCGACCGCGTAACAGTTATTCCGTACTGTTTACCGTTCTTCCGTGAGAGGTTTAATGTTACATGTAATTGTTCTGCAGGGCGCAGTCACTGCTCCCGTGGGGTTGCGGCCCCCATCGGATTTTCTGGACCGGATAGGGGTGGCCGGAGCCGGGCTTTAAGCCGAAATAAAACAGTAAACGTGGGCTATGATGGCCGCCCTCCCCCATTTCACGGGCGGCTACCTTCAACCGGTCCACGAATTAACCGGGATTTGCCGCCGGAATTATTTCTCCCTTGTCCGGTTCGAATTTTCTAAAACGGACACGAACAGACGGGAAAATGCGCCGACCGCTCACAGCTCGGGAAATACGATACGTCTGACTCTCGGCTAAAATTGGAACTCCCGCCGGTCAAATACTAATCTTTGGTCCGGAAAACAGTATTGAAATCAGTCACAATTCAATAATTGAAAATCAAAATTTCAAAATAAAATATTTATTTCCCGATTTTGTTTCTGCATTCTGCAATTTTGGATCCTACAGGCAACATCAGAATATATAAGAAATTTTATTTATTAATAATCGAATGAAATCACGACGCTGTGATATCCACTAGCATCAAATAAACTGTCCGACTGAACGAAAACTCGACCTAATTTTTCAAAGTTCGGTTAGAGCCGAATTGGCAAACTAATGTTGTTTCGAGGCTCCAAAAAATACTGGCTAAGCGTGTAGGAAATTCGATTTGACAATCGGCCTCTTTAAATCCCATATATATTGGGTTCTATCGGACTGGCAACTAATTTTCTAACGGAGTGCTACTGGCATTGACCGAAAACCTAGAATCGAGATCGGGAAAGTGGAGAAAATTTGTTTCGAATGCAAATGGGAAACTCCGACTGCACCGAAATCACTGGACATTGTAGCGGTGTCGACGCGCAGAGGAACTCGTAAATCGAAGAACTAATGTTTTAATTAGTTCCGCGAACAGTCGAATATCAGTAAAAAGGTATTTTAACATACCAGTTTTTTGGTCTCCGAACGGTTGGAATACCGTAGATTTCGTGTGTTTCTGTCCCCTCTCGCCGGTTCGGTCTTTTGCTAGACCGGTTTCGGCCGCTCGCCATCTTCAGTAGCGGTGTCAGTCACTTTCGGCACTTTAGATGTTTTTTGGGCGCATCCTCACTGCACTGTCACTTGTACTGTGGTGGTTTTGTCATTAAATCCACGTGACGGGAACAGACGAACGGAGGGCAAAAGATCTATGTTATATATGTTACAAAATTTGGGAAATTTAATTTTATAGACAGAACTTTGAAGCGATGTACTTCCAAATATATACAAGTGACAGTGACACAGTGCAGTGAGGATGCCCACGAAGAACATCCAAAGTGCCAACAGTGACTAACATACTGCTATTGAAGATGGCCGAAACCGGCCTAGCAAAGACCGAACCGGCGAGAGGTATTTTTTTTCAGCTCCCCTCTCCTCCCCCCCTCCCGAGAATCATTATTGTCACGCCACGTGTATACATAAAATAGTGTCTGTTATCGGAAGGGTCGATATACAATGAGACTCCCACCCCGTTGGTGTGCTAAACGGGACCGATGTTCGAACTAAAATACAAAACGGAACACGGCAATAAGTTTGTTCTCGGTTGGGGGGGTATAGCACTAGCCCGGGGGGATGTCTGGCAACTTGCGTATCGGCACCGTCCGTAAATTTTCAAGTCCAATATTTGCATTGCCGATGAGCCCCCCCCACTCAGAAGGGGTGAAGTGGTGGATCGAACAATTCATATGCGAAACTCGCCCCCCCTTTTCGACAAGGTGCGTCAAAAATCATCCCTCAAGTGGGGGACGTGCTGTACGATAACGGGCATGTTTTCCTCCCTGGGGTGTTGTTCCGGCACACTTTAAACAGGCGCTCGCATTAAAAACATTTTTTTAATTGAGCACCTAGAGGACTAGGCCCTCTATATAACAGACTTTTTTAAAGCTAAACCGGTACAACAATCCCAAGAAATCGATTCAAACAGAAACTGATAAGAAAAGAATAGTAGTAGTGATTAGAACGAATCCTACATTCTTGTGTCATGTATGAATCTTACTTTCAACTTAAACTATTTTGCCATTTTACGATAGGCGTTTCGGAGCGCGCAGATAGTTTTTTCTCACGTTGTCATTTTTTTAATGCCGAAAAATTTTAAATACCGAGAATCGATTTTTGCCAGTCTAGGCAATTTTGTTACGACCGAATAACCTTTTAACAATGACAATAGATCGATGGCAGAATCCGTAATTACCGCGGTGGAAGTGCAAACAGGATGCCCCAACAGGCGACCTAGTGATTAAAAAGCTGTGAAATACAACAGACAAACACACAGAGATCACAAGAATTGTGAAAACAAATTTTTTCCGCCCACCTGTTGGATTCATCGAACAAACAATATCAAAAATCCTCCTCTCGCTGGTTTGGTCTTTTGCTAGACCGGTTTCGGCCATCTTCAGTAGCGGTGTTAGTCACTGTAGGTACTTTGGATTTTTTTCAGGGTGCATCCTCACTGCACTGTGTCACCGTCACTTGTACTATTATAGACGTGTCTCGTTATTGTGTTTTGGGGCGTATGTTTTGTCTTCTTGTGACAGTGCAGTGGGAAGGTTGGCCCCCCCGAAAAACATCCGAAGTGGCCCAACAGTGACCGACACCGCTACTGAAGACGGCGATCGGCCGAAACCGGTCTAGCAAAAGACCGAACCGGCGAGAGGTGACAGAAACGCCACAAACCGACGGCGTACTTCCAACCCCTCGCAGACCACAAAACGGGTATGTTAAAAATAAATTTGTTGCTTTTACTCGTTTATGAAGAACGGCGGCTCTAAACAATCGAATGTCCACACTGCGGACAGGTACCGTCCCCGGGAACCTATTCCCGTTTAATTTATTTCATAACCGGGAAAATACCGCACATTATTGTCTGTAGAGTATAGTTCTCAGAATAAGTTTATCTTCCTTCTTAGCAGGAACTCCTGTAATTACAGAATTCCGGGTTCCTTCCCGGAAAAGAATACTCGGGGAAAAAGACTTAACGATTCGTCTGAAAAAACGTGGTACTGGATAGCGTGCTCGTGCGAATACGGTATATTTTTTTTTTTATTACCGTTTCATTTATTGGAACGGAATAATTATTTTGCCTTAAATATTGGCGCCCAGAAACTATCAAGTTAATGGGGTCAAAGTAAGATAATTTAAATTTTAATCCCTTCTCGTTTGTACCCTGAGAGATTTCGTCTTCTCAGCAATTCTAGTGACAAGTTTATCTACCTATATTACTGACTAAAAGCTACTGACGATGGCGGAAAGCCGGACGGTGTCAGTCTTTGCATCGTTTTTATACGAAATTTATATTCGCATTTATCTTAATGAATTCCTTAACCATTTCATGTTTCACCATCCAACTGAAAGAGGCTCGTAGATTTGTTGTGTTTCTACCTTCCTCTCGCCGGTCTGGTCTTTTGCTAGACCGGTTTCGGCCGCACGCCACCTTCAACACTTTGGACGTTTTTTCGGGGGCATCCTCACTGCACTGTCACTGTCACTTGTACTGGTGACCGTGTCAGTGCCGAAACCGGTCTAGCGAAAGATCAGACCGGTGAGAGGCAGGCAGAAACACACGAAATCGACGGTATTCCAACCCTCGCACACCCCAAAACTTATTTTTGGTATTTAAAATTGAATATATTTTCTATTATTTTATTGACGGTAAATTTATTTCAACGCGAAGATAAAACTTTCGTTCCTTGATCATGCCCGAACCCGTCTAGAACAGTATCAAAACATAAATACCGGTCTGTCTCTGATTTACAGTCTGTGTATCTCTTCTGATAATTATTGTCAGAAAGCCAGCGCGGTATCCACCTAAGTACAGTGTCTCCAGTAGCTGTGAGTACAGTGCCGAGGGTGCAATCCGTCGTTAACTACCTTTCTCGTAATTGAACCCGAGTCCTTAGGCTTCTCTGTACCACTCCGAACCGAGGGATGGCCGAATAAATAGGCCGCGTTACACGTGTAACGCGTACACGTGTACGCGCTCTCTCTCTCTCTCTTTCTCCGTGTCCAGACGGGCCGCAAACCGGGCCGCCAAATTAGAGGGGTCGGCCCTAATCGAATTTTCAGCGAAAGTACTCCGCGCACTTTTACTGTTATTACCCTGCAGTTAGAGCCGGCGGCTGGTCCCCCGCCATTAAACTGCGTACAGCGTTCGGTTAATGTTTCGTTGACCGGTTGCACGGAAAATATGTAACTGATTTTGTCCCAACCTGTGTACAAACATTGGCGAGGGCTGGCTACAATTAGCCGGCCGAGCGCTCCGTTAATATTTCTATAATCATCGTTCAACAAAAATAAAAGTAATTGTCGGAATTTGTAATCGAAGGAAAAGCTAGAAGTCAGAATGCTAGGTGTCTATGAGCCTGAAATGATTTTCTGACATGAGCCGAAACGTGTCTACTATGCATAGCAGGAATTGAGGATATTGCAAGAGCATCACCGTGGGCCTCCTTGATAATTCAATACCTCTTTGGGAGCCCGACGAAAAACAGTATAAATTACAATTAGGTACAGCGAGTTTGGACGGAAGTTTAAAATAAGTATCTATTTCACCTAAGTACTCTAGTTAAAGTTGGGACTCTTGAGGCTGCAGCCAATTAATTACAAGGGAACTTTTGCCGGGGCAACCTAATTACTGCCCAATGTGTGTCTGGAGGTAATTCGGGGAGTAATTCACTCACTCCCTTTGAGCCCATTATTCCTCAGTCCCCGACGGGATTCCCGCCGATTAAATGGGAAATGTACATTCCAGACAATGCGCGGGCATTGCGATTTTTTCTGGAACCGATAATCCGATAGAAAGACCAGAATTGGTGGGGAGAAAACGGCGCCGAGGATGAGCCGAAGTCAAAGTTCAGAATTTAAAGTCAAAGAACCAGTCGCCACGGACAGTATTGAGAGCGAAACTTTCAAAGATGCGAGAAAAGGGAATGTACTTAAATTAATGACAACGATCATGACCAGAAAGTGGTAAAAACCGGCCGAGAATTTGTTTGTTACCACACCTTTGTAATGTTCGGAGCACGGCTATTGTCGATGGCGAAGAGCAGAAACCAGTCGAACTTTTTCGGAGTAAAACTCCTAAAAAATTAATTTAATATACCTGTTTTGTGGTCTGCGAGGGGTTGGAATACTGTAGGTTCGTGGTGTTTCTGTCTCCTCTCGCTGCCGGTTTGGTCTTTTGCTAGACCGGTTTCGGCCGCTCGCCATCTTCAGTAGCGGTGTTAGTCACTGTTAGCACTTTGGATGTTTTTTGGGCATCCTCACTGCACTGTCACTTTTTCACATGTACTGTAATGTTTACCCCCGGTCATTACGGGTCACACCCGCCCAAACACCGCACCATCCCCTTCCGACAATCTGACTCACACTTAGAAAACGGATTAACAAAATCCGAAAACAAACATAATCCCCCAATAACAATAACAGAACACATATATATAAACGACTGACATACTGACAGACATTACAGTACATGTGAAAGTGACAGTGCAGCAGTGAGGATGCCCAAAAAACATCCAAAGTGCTAACAGTGACTAACACCGCTACTGAAGATGGCGAGCAGCCGAAACCGGTCTAGCAAAAGACCAAACCAGCGAGAGGAGACAGAAACATCACAAACCTACAGTATCCTAAAAAATTCTAAAATCTACCGAAATCAGGCCGTAAGTCTGCTCAACTCCAGTCTGAGTTAAGTTGCGCAATTTTCACCAACCGAATTCGATAATGGACTCGGCTGTTTTGTTGTTTTCTCTTTTACAGTCCAGGTTCATTAAACCTGACTTAAATATAAATAGCTCTCGATGGGAGCTCGTGTAAACGAGGAGCAGGTCACGCTAACCCGTTTATAGTGTCCGGGCAATAATGTAATTGAAATTTCGACGTTTTAATGTTTCACAGAACGGCTTATTGACTGAGCAAAGTTTAAATACCGAGTAATTCCGAACTCAATTTAACGCGGGCCTACTCTGACAGTTATTGTTATTAGTCTGTTATGAAACATTTTTCGAATTGTCATTTAAAATTTTCAGTGTTTAATACCCATTAAGCAAATAATTCCGGCGATCTATTAAATTTCTTAGTGGACATTCTGTCTTTCAGGGCGCTTATAATGTACGAAATAAATTCCCGAATAAAGTTTAATCGTTGAATTTAACTGGTGAAAATGAGGCTCAAATATAATTTAAAATACCTGTCTGGCGGTTTACCAATTTTTGAAATATCATCATTATTTACTTGAAAGCGCTTTGGTCCAATTATAGACCGGTATTTGTTTTTCTCGCTTCTAAATTTGTCCCTTCAAAATAAGGAAAGTTCGTTTCTAAACTTAAGGGTGTTAGCCTAAACCAGAGTTTAACAAAGTTATTTGACTCAGCGTCTCCAGCGCCCCGAAAAAAAAGCGTAGTGGCGATAGGTAGATGACTAATCTATAAGATATCAATGACTGGAAATAAGATCCCGCATAAATTAAATTTAGTAGATGTAGTCTCAGTTTAAGTTTCCTGGGAACATTTGTTTTCTGAGTAAAAGAAAATCTAACATTGTGGCTACGATGCTAACCCTGATTCTCTGTAAAGAACGACAAAGAATTATAATTAGCCTTATATTATCATAACGCTAGAATTTTCCAATTTCAACCAATCTAAACGTGTATTCACAAAATAGTATAGATACTTCTAATAGTGTACAACTTGCAACGGTATGAAATAATGTAAGTATGGTATAATAAACGGATGATACTGGTTTATGTGTTTACGCTTTATATGATTGATAAGGGATAATAACTCCCCCGGTTATCTGATTTGCAGACCTCAATAATCCCCTGCGTTTCTATAAATCTCCGGCGGACAGCTCGGATAGAAGTGTCGACCCGGGGAAAAAAAAACATCCCCATCCGAAGGGGATGTCTGGGGCCGAATTTGGCCACTCCTCGGGTCCTATATGCCGTGGGGGGGTTGGATGCTTTAAACGGGGGGGGTTGGGGGTTGAAATGTGGCCGTGTTGATGGGCCCAGGGGGCTGTGGTTCTCGTCGTAGGGGGGCTGTGGAGACACGCCAGCCCCTCTAACAGAAACTATGATCCAGTGCTACCACTATGCTATAACTCAGCGCTATTTTCTGTTAGACGGCACCGGCGCCCCATCTTGGAACCGGATCAAAACCGCACCCGGCACCTAACCGAACTATATCAAAGTTGGCCTAGGACCCAATAGGATTGAAAAAAAAATAAAAACACCGTCTCGCCTTGTGTTTATGGGCAAAATTTTAATTTATTCACCAATAGTACTATGAGTATTCCCCTCGGGAAATACCCCGAGGATTTCCTCCTGCGGAATAGTGACGCTAAGATTTTTTTTTTAACAATCAACATTGAATGTTATAAGTACAAACGCTGTATGTATTTTTTTTCACACGCATGTCGCCATAAAAGAAACCACCCAATGATGGCACTTTAAGCGGCGCTGGGGGGATAATGGATGGGTAAGAGAGGAAAGGGACTTAGAACGAGTGGATCGGAATTTTGTACAATCAACATTGAATGTTATAAGTACAAATGCTGTATGTATTTTTTTCACATGTATTTCGCGATAAAAGGAACCTCCCAAAGACGGCACTTTTGACACAAGAACAATTGTGATCTAAGGGCTAAGAAGGGGTGAGAGAGGAAAGGGACTTAACGAGTGGATCGGGATGGGGAGAAAGGCGGGAGTGGAACTTCGGGAACCGGGATTTTGCGACTTCGTCGACTCTCGGTATGTTGAGGTCATGGTGGATTGTGCAGTTAGAAACATACCAGGAAGCAATTAAGGATGGTACAAAGGACTTTTGACTGGAATCCCTGGATGCGAGCTATGTCGGATGTCTCGGTGGGACCCCATAGCTCAATTAAGGTCAATTTTGATTTCCGTTTTAGTAATGGTCTTAAAAGTCCAAATTTTCGGTTTAAGTCTATTCTTTTGAGTCGGGTATGGGGATTCCAAGTGCAAGTTGAAGAAGAGAAAATTATTTCGCAATTTAAGGCTAAAGGATTCGAAGAAGATGCAGGGTGAAGTTGGAGACATAGGTTATTTTACAGTAATATTTTTGACTGTGAAGTTCTGACTTTTTTAAAACTTTACCCAACAAAAGTTCAAGTGCAGACGAAAGTATGGGCTAGAAAAAAAATTATCGGTGATACCCCGACGGCAGGTCGCTTTCATTCGTAAACGAGAGAAAATGGCATTTTCGCACGGATATTCAAGAGATGTCTCCGATTTTCAATATCGAATTTCAATTACTCGCGGACAGTGAAACGTCCTTTAAATTGTATAAAAACAGTTTTCCGGGAATATCAGGCTGAGAAAACTCAGGTATCATTTTTCGTCTCATCAGTTGAAAAGAAATTCGATGTCAACAAACCGGGTTAAACCTCGCTGCTTTATTTTTTAAATTTACCCAGGATATTTTTATACGCAGTATAAATAGAGTAATAAATTTTACTCTATATACGCACAATGTACAACAATAACACAATTTATATTCACTCCAATTGCGAGCTCAATCAACTTAGGGCTTGTGAGGCTGTTGGGAATCGCATGACTCTAACACATCGTTAAAGAATAATTAAATTAAGATGTGACTCCGTACGGACAATAATAAGTATATCGCTCTTGCAACGGTCTTGCAAATAAAGATCCAGAAGAAAAAATCTAGAATTTTGGACGTCCACATATTCTTCATCGGTCCGGGTATTGTCTATATTTTAAGGTACTTATTTTTGTTGATTTCCCGCCTCCAATAATACTGGATCGTCGCCATAGTCAGTAGCTTTTCCTGAGGTATAATCCCGTGTTATTTCAGGCGGTCTGTAATTATAATAATAATAATAATAATGGCGCGCAACGAACAGTGCGAAAGGGATGGAAGCTAGTAATAAATATGCTCGTAGGGGCGAATCCAACGAAATAGAGAGACTTAAGTGGAGGAGTTAGCGGGCCGGGCCGTAGCTCAGAAGTGGAGGGCCGGATTTATGGCCACAATCATCCGCCTAGTTTAGTTTTTCACTCCCCGGATTATTCCATCTGTTCAGACTGAAACGTATTTTTAATTATTAGAAAACATTCCTACGTGACTGCGTAGGGCGTCAAAAAAGTGGCGACTCAAACCAAAAAAACGAGTATTAAATAGTAACGTTATCTTGGTATTAATGCAGTCTGTTTCATGTTGAGAGGAAAACGTTTTTAGTTTCTTGGCTGTTTGGAATTTCGTACTGGAAAAAACGAAGGTTGTTCCACTTTTATATACCCAATTAAATGGCCAAGATGAAAAACATTAATTATTAATGAGATTAATGAAGCGGCATGATCTTCATCAAGAATTTTCGGTTTTGTGAAATTTTCTGGCCAAACTTTAATGAATATTGATGAATAATAGATTAGAGCTGCTGATTGTAATTTCGGGTGTATTTTTAGAAATACCAATTAAATAAATACTTAAATACCCTGATCTGTTTACACTTATTAAACATCGAGCTGTACTTACTGAGAAAGCGACTAGTTATAGAAATTGGTCCTGCTTAGGACCTAAGTTACGGATTTAAGGTATTAAAATTGTGTTTAAGGATTGGAAATCGAAACAATAAGGATGTTCGAAACTTTCAGTCAACGTCCTATGGGGCACTTTAACAGTAAAACATACCAGTTTTGTGGTCTGCGAGGAGTTGGAATACCGCAGGTTTGTGGTGTTCCTGTCTCGTCTCGCCGGTCTGGTCTTTTGGTAGACCGGTTTCGGCCGCTCGCCATCTTCAGTAGCGGCGTTAGTCAAATATACACGACAGACAGACAACCGCCACAGTGACAGTGGGCAGTGAGGATGCCCCCCCGAAAAACATCCAAAGTGCCAACAGTGACTAACACCGCTACTGAAGATGGCGAGCGGCCGAAACCGGTCTAGCGAAAGACCAAACCAGCGAGAGGAGAACACAAACCTACGGTATTCCAACCCCTCGCAGACCACAAGACAGGTATGTTAAACTAATATCGATGAACTTTTTTTTTTAGTTATCTGTTGCCAGATCGCGCGATAATCTTAGTACTTCGGTCTAGTTTCTCTTCTTCCTTTTTTTTTGCTTTTTCTTTTGCGCCCAAAGTCGAAAGTGGGCACATAAGATTGTGCAACAAATGTCTGGACAGAATTGACTAAAGGTCGGAAGCGACAGCCGGTCGGCTCTGTACGTGACCCGGAGTATTTGTTGCTTCTGGAGCGATATATCAAATAGTTTAGGAGCAAGTGTCGTTCGAGGGGGTTTTTTCGGGGGGGGGAGGGGATGAAATCGATTTTCCCGGCTTCCGCTTCTTTTTTAACCGGGCACCGAAGGGATCTGACACTGGACAAGAGAACTGTAGGGTTTTTCACCAATACGCAGCAGTTTATTCCGTCACCTCCCTTCTATATTTACAACAATATAAATTCATAACGGGGCGCCGTTAAGAAACGGGAAATTAAAAAAACTGTAGTCTCCCGTTGTACATCAATAACTCAACAATCCGAGGTTCGTAGGGGGTTCATTAATATGCGAAACTTAATTGAATATCACACATTTGAAATTAGTCGCAAATTGTCGAATACTTTGGAGGTCGGAAATTGAAGAAAAAAGTAGGGGCGCATTCGCCATATTTGAAAATCCATAAAACCGAAAATCGTTCATATAAAAGGTACATAATTACTGGAATCCCGGGTACAAGCACAAAGTGTTGAATACTTTCGAAGTAGGAAGATTGAAGAAAAGTCGGGGCCGCATTCGCCATATTTGAAAATCCATAAAACCGAGATTTCTCCCGATCGTTCATATAAAAGGTACATAATTACTGGAATCGTGGTACACGGTGCCGCCGGTACAACGACGGTGCGTTCCGTGTTGCAAAACTTTCAGTCCAATTGGGCCACGTTGTTTGGGGCATAAACGCGGGCAAGAAAGAGCACACTCTCCGTTTCACCGAATTGAAACGCGTCCCGAATTAACTGCTGAACGCCTGAACAGGGTTTCCGACGCCGCCGGTAGACAAGGCGAACGAGGTAAAGTTTCTCGATTCCCGGGGGAGAAACCGACGTCGAGAATGAACCGGCGATGACGAGGAGCAACGTATTTTACGCTTTTAAGAATTGAGAGAGGAGACATTTCACCGACGCCTAGAAAATAGAATGAACTAAAGAAATTGGATAAAATTTCGAAATCATATTTCCTGAAGAAGAATATTAAATGATATAAAAATTTATGATCTATGTATCATAAAAAAAAATAAGTCGCAAAATGCCTTAGCCCTTAGACCATAATTGTTCTAAAGTGCCGTCTTTGGGCGGTTTTTTTTTCACGATATGCATGTGAAAAAAAATACATACAGCATTTGTACTCATAACATTCAATGTTGATTTCTACCCGGTCGTTTTTTTTTGGAAATACTTGAAATGGAAAATTGTTTTTTTCAAATCATTTTATTGTATATAAAACATACGTTAAAGTGTAGGTATGTTGCCGGCTTACTTTGATCCCGAAGCTCTACCCCGGTATTTTTTTCTGATAATTTATAACTGAAGAAATATTCAGCCCACCGACACTTGGACACTTTAAACACTACAGGGTTTTAATGCCGGGAAAAGGAATATATGTAGGGGAATTCCGAAGTATGTAGTTCAACAGCTTGCAACTGTTTAACCCATTAAGTGCGGTAGGCCCCAAATGGGGTTCAGTTAATTTTTTTAATTTTTTCTGATATGACATGTGTTTACAGGAAGTTTTTTTTTATTACTTTCAGTAATTTCACATTATAAATACTACATCGTGTTAAAATACTTGTAATTATCATTATTATTCAAAATAAAAGATGATTGGTCTCATGTCTTGGTTCTCTGTAGTGCCCTAATCCCCGAATGGGACTCGATTTAAAAAACAAAATATTCGACAAACTGGTTTTTAAAAACATATTTGGAGGTACTATTTGATAATAATGCGTCGTGATATGTAAATTTTATGCAAAATTTTCAGAAAAAAAAATTTTGAGAGATATGTTCAGTATCATCGTCGGCGCTTAAGAGCGACTTTCGAGCGGCTAAATTCTAGAGTGCAAAACAGCCGGGTGAAAATATTCGGGGCGAATTTTCGTCCGTTCCGATCGCTGAATTGAATCAAGGGTATTTTCCTCCCCTACAACAACAGTTGTAGGGGGAGCCGCTCTCATTGTTACTAGGTCACCGAGCGGGGACACGTGGCCGGACGCACTTTTACTGCGGGAAAAAACCCCGGAATATCGCTGCTTTTTTACTGCCCTCCGGTGAAGGCTTTCGCCCCCTTATACCGGGCCTTAAGTGTGACCGCCGTGAGTGCGTCTTGAAAACAAGGCGGGAGGAAAAACGGTGCCCGGGAAGGGGCGGAGACGTAAATTCGAAATTAAAATCACGTCTCTTCGCCATCCTCAGTAGCGTTATCGGAGGTTCCACGGTAGCCCGAATTAGTGATTGGAACTCTGAGACCACTCCTGGTCGCCAGGGTAACCCGCAGGTCGGGTTTCTGGCCCGAGGTACCTCGAATTACGATTTTATATTTACCCTCCGATCGATTCGTTCCATAAATAACGGGAACGCCCTCAGTTGATGACGGCACTTAACATTTATTCACCTTTTATTTTCGGACAGATTTTCAAGCCAAGAAAAAATATTGTAATAAGCGGGTGAACAGTTTGTATGTAATGAAACAAAAATGAGAATTTTGTTAGCTACCCAATTTATGTATTATTTAAATCGTAGGTTTGTGGTGTTTCTGTCTCCTCTCGCCGGTCTGGTCTTTCGCTGGACCGGTTTCGGCCGCTCGCCATCTTCAGTAGCGGTGACTTTGGATGTCTTTCGGAGGCATCCTCCCCGTGACAGTGACTGTCACTGTCACTTGTACTGTGGTGTTTGCCAGTTTGTCATGTCTATATACACATGTACTGACACCGCTACTGAAGATGGCGAGCGGCCGAAACCGGTCTAGCAAAAGACCAAACCGGCGAGAGGTCGAAACCACAGTGTGGCGCAGACCACAAAACAGATATGTATTGCTGTAACGATTTAAAACAATCTGTTTTATTTATTTATTATTTCAAGTAAAGATACCCAGAATTTTGAAAGGCGACACGTTATTCGAATAAATTAATGTGGGGATAATGTTCTGAATTTTTGGGGGAGGAAATTATGAAAGGCGTCTTAATCTAAATTGAAGCGCTAATTCCACCCTGTCACCCGAATCCAAATGGAAACTCAGCCAGTTTCCATTAAAAATAGGCATTTAAGAAAGGTCGTCAGATTTCGTATCGAATCGGGATTAAATACTAGCTCCTATTGCGTATTGAAAATTTAATTGTTGGGTAGCTCAAATTATTATTACCTCAGCTTTGAATTATGTTCGGCTTTATGTAAAAACTGTATTACTTGTTACTGAGGTAATTACACGGTTCTGTATCTCGGTCTGTTAAGACGGCGGCGGTCGTGTCTTATGTGGGTTAGGTTTAAAATTCCAATATTTTAGAGGGAATATATCCCCCCTGATCGTAATCTACCCGGAGGTTTTTCCCCTGTACAATTTTTTAGGCCTTTCATTTCTGGGGGGAAAAAAATTGCTTTCATCGTCGCTAGTTAAAACGGGGTAATGTTATTATTGTAATTTTCGTATCGGGCGAGCCGATAGGGCGGTGGAAAAATTGAGCCGGGGGGGGTAGTGGACGTGCTTTACGCCCCTTTCGCGTGACCAAGTAGTTGAAAAGTTAATTGCCGCTACGCGTAACCAAGTGCACAAAAGGTGGGCGCAACTTTCTTGGAATTCTATCGCCCGTGAAATAAAGAAAATTGTACTGAGAACTAGTTTAACATAACTGTTTTGTGGTCTGCGAGGGGTTGGAATACGGGCGTAGATTTCGTGTGTTTCTGTCTCCTCTCGCCGGTTTCGACTTTTGCTAGACCGGTTTCGGCCGCTCGCCGTCTTCAGTAGCGGTGATGCTTCAGTAGCACTGTGTCTGTTGTGTGTATTTAGACGTGTTTTGGGGCGTCTGGTTTGTCTTCTGTGCGTTGAGGGGGAGTAGTGACCGACACCGCTACTGAATATGGCGAGCAGCCGAAACCGGTCTAGCAAAAGACCAAACCAGTAAACGTTATCCGGACAACTCGCGTGTACGAACACGAATGTCATCCGCGTCATTCTGGAGGAATATTTAGAATTAATTCTCAAAACTAAGTACTCCCCCACCATCTTAAGCATATGTTACAAATATGCGCTTGATTTAAATTTACAATTTAAGGATAATTAGGTCTGAAATAATGACTATTTATTTAACTACCAATTTTCTGGTTATTTTTCTTTCGTTATGTTAAACATAAATATATATATATATAATACTATAAATATTTGAAAACAGAAATTACACTGTAAGCGTCAAATTTCAACACGTATGCACCGTTAACATTTATTGTTGTTTATTGACTGGGAAATATTTCTGCAACGACTGAAAAGCGCTGCAACGTTTTAAATTGTATCCAGATTCTCATTTTCAGTATTATTCTCCGCCAAATATTTACGGACGGAAAATTGAAAACCTGTTTGTAATTAAGCGATTACTCGGTCTCTCCTATAAACTGGAAATAAAATTGTCTGCGATGCGTTCGTTTACTGATTTTCCGGTTGTAATAACTTATATATTTATGTTTGTACAATGCGTAAAATTATGATACTTCTCCAAGTTATTGAAACTGATTATCGCTTAGTGGATATTGATTTGACCTCAACAAATCTCTTGGTACAGTGTCTATGTATGTTTAATATATAATTGCGTGTACGGACTATTATCCCTGTTGGGAATCAATTCATTAAACGGAGAACACTTCATCCCGCCCTGATCAGGGTGTAATTGATTCGTAACTCTAGTTTAATGGGGCCTAGAGGTGTAATGAGCCATGGACTTGCTCTGCTGTCCCGGCGTTTCCGATAATCAATCGAAATTTTCCAGCCGATCGATCGAAATTTATCGATACAGCATCGGTAGAGCTCGATGGATGAGGGTAGTAGTTTTCAAGAGCGTTCACCACATCCTCCTCCCATTTATTCCGCCGTAGGAATATCGCAATGATTGGTCTCACGGATGAGAAAACGCGTCTATTAACAATTAAAATCTTGCTCATTTCTACTTAGTTTCGAATACTGCCAATTCCCTCTACATATTTAAAATATGTTGACGGTCTCGAAATAGTGTAAAGAGTGTAGGCGACATTTAACGGGAATTGAAGAAAAAGACTAAGAAGTAGATCCTTTTAAATATATACAATGGGCTTCTTTGAGACTGGATCCGGAGAGGCGATAAAAACTGAATCAAATCGTGCCGAGGACATTAAAGTGCCGTTTAAAATTTAAACTGGAGTTTAAAAGAAGCGTAAGTTTCCCTCCGCCCTTCTGGGAATTCGTTCTCCGGGGGGGAGGGGGGGTGGTCCCGGATGCATCCCGCGGGACCTTGGCCAGTCCAATAATCCAAGGGAGGTCAAAAAGGGCACCGGTAGGGGAGGGAGATAAAGCGCCGAGATATAATGCTGGGCCCAAGCATAAGGCCATCCAGCCCGGGAGGGGGCCTCTCCACATACTAAATAAACTGGGAACGCTTATCGATTTCGAAATAGCGCCCCCCCCCTTTAGCCGTTATCCTAAAAAAAAAATCCTGACTTTTCTAGCTTTTCCTTAGTCTCCAGGCTCTGGTCTCCGAGCTCTGGGGCCGGAAGAATTTCCCAGAGGCGGAATTTTTCCTTCCCTTTCGAACCGAACTCCGCAAGTTCCGCAATATCAGTTATTTCGGCAATAGTTGCAAAATAAGTCGTATACGTGTATTAACGAGTTGCCATCGTCGAACCGGATTTCCGCTGCAATTGTCGACAAGCTATTAAAAAATAACGGAGTGACTTAATTTAGCAAAATTTGTTTATATATATAACTTAAATTCGTCGCGAATGGAAAGTCGTTTTTAAAAAGAATTTATTTCAATTAGAACAATAAATCAAATAGTACCAGAATAACTCAAAGGATATAAGATAACTGAATATAACAAAACCCAACTATCAGACTGAACTCTAAGAATCGAATGCCGGGCCCTTCTAACTATACTTATATATACGTTTTATATTTATTTTTATTAAAACTATCGGTATGCGATACAAAAATTATTGTACGGCGAAAATTCGGAAATTATTATTTATTTAATGCACATACATAATGATTTTAAAAACCTGTTGGAATACAATGATTCTTCAGCTAAACAATTTCGTCTTCTACCGCAGGTACCACTCGTTTATATATATTTGTATTATATTTATGTATTAATGATTGTTCGGACAAGATTAATGTACGTGAAGCCATCTACATGAGCTTATCCGTATTAGACAAAAATTACTGGTAATTTTTTGGCGTTGCACGAAACGTAATTTAGTGTTTACTGTAATTTTTGTTGAAGGCCGTATCTGCGAATACTACGCAGTGAGGAATACTACTGGATTCAGGAGGTATTTAGAGTTGGTGGATAAATTCAAAAAGTGCGACTACCGATCCGGCCATTCGAGAAACGTGAGACCGCCTCGTCTGTAGACAAATATTAGAATAACCGTATAAATTTTTGTACGTTTCATTATTCAACGTATCATAAAATGAGTGCGACGGAACGAAATTCACGAAATGCCTACGTCAGGGGGGATTTCCTATTCGTGGTGCCTTTTTAGTGAAACGTTCTCGACTGTGACATTGGTCAACTGTTATCGGTCTCGGTCAAGTTTCCGGTCGACGTTCGAATCATCCGACTCCACTGAGTCGTCTCCGGAAGTGGTTCTACAGATAGGGCTCTCAATATCGGTCGATATGACGTTTAAGAATGAGGTAAAACCCATTCTCGACGAGTGAACGGGCTGCGATTCTCCGAAAAGTCGGAAAGCCGACAGTTTTATACGGTTATTTCTTTTTCGTCCGAATTATTGACTAGGGCGACGAAAGAAGTGTTTGCCCACATTTGTGGTTGATTCACCCAATGACTAGGCGGATATACACAAGTGGAACGTCGACATACCGCAGGAAATAGCACGTATATATATAATTGGATGAAAATTTTATTTAAGCCCTAATCACCGTGAACACTGTGATATATTCGAACTTCTAAATTTAATTATAGGAGAAAAAAATGAATCCCCTATACACGATATTGGCCTAAAACCAGTTTGAGCGCTGTACAATAAGTCCTTCATAGGACGTAATTCGAGCCGATATTTTTAGACCGTCACATGAATCTCAATTCAAGTCTCAAGCGACTGTCTACATTTATTTTCCGTCAGCTTCAGACCGCCGTATAAATCTGTATGAATCGTTGCAAAAACTACTGGTCACAGTCCATCGCGTTTATGACGACGGATGGAGGGATTTGTCATAGATACTGCCAGTGTCAGTCATTATCGGTTTTATTTTTATAATATAATTCAGGAAATAAATAAATACAGATTTATTCATTTTTACACATTCACCTGAAAGTGCGTTCGTTCCAAGATTCTACGAATGGTCAGTAATTTAAGGGAACATTTCCAATGCCAACTATTAGGGGTACCCAAAAGTAATCCAACATTTTGACTTTGGAATTCATTTTATTTTGCTAAAAAAGGAAACTTTACAGTTCGGTCAAATATTCACCGATATTGTCGAAAACTCTCTGCCACTTTTCCGGCGAATTTTCGATTCCCCTCTTGAAGAATTCCTCAAGACCAAAATACATCTTATCAAATTTTTGATACAAAATTTTAGCCCAAATCGGTACAAGATACACGGAGGACGTAATAAGAACTGACAGTAAAGATAATTCCTTTGTTATTCAATGTTATTATTAAATGTTTTGAGTCGTTTCAAAAACTGAAAAATGTGAATATTTAATACTTCTAACAGAGTAGAACATCTACGCTTATAATTCGAATAACGCAGACTAGCGGTACAATTGGACTCGGTAATTAACCTGAGGGTAATTACGGCCGTTTGAAGTTTTTTCCTTATTAAAAATCCTAATATCTTCCCTCAAAAAAAATTTTTCCGCGGTCTTCGGCGGGTTTTTTCGCTCGAAGGAAAAATCCAATTAACCGGAGCCGGTTCGGCGCTGTTTGCACGAGAGTATTTTCTCCGCTTTCGGTTGAAATTCAACCGCGATAAGGGCCGGCCAATGTCACTTCAGTCTATTCCATCGAACCTGCATTTCGGGAATCTACAAGAGCGATAAGTTGGGCTCAACGATTTGCTTTTCATTAAACGCCGAGTCCGAGAACGATTTACGTTCCGACCTTCAATCAACTCTTGTAAACAACCGATCGGGGAGAAAAAAAAATCTCAAACTGCAGGTTTCTGGTGTTTCTGTCTCCTCTCGCTGCGGTTCGGTCTTTCGCTAGACCGGTTTCGGCCTCTCGCCACCTTCGGTCACTGTCGGCACTTTGGATGTTTTTCGGGGGGCATCCTCACTGCACTGTCACTGTGTCACTTGTACCGCGTGCCAACAGTCAGGAGGAGACGGAAACACCACAAGCCTACAGTAAAAATAGTTAATTTTTAAATTGTATTACAAATTAAGTTAATTCTGCACCTTGAACATCCTGTTGTCACAAGTTAAATTTCGTATCCGTGCCGTTTAAATTTGAAATGGTACGCGTATGTATGTCGAGAAGGATCACAAAGAAGTGTTTAACCACTGAATACTAGCACAGACATATACTTCGTGGCGGACCGTCGACTAATCTAACCGGAGTGTCATCTACGATTGTTTTATACTGTTATATGATATAGGGAGGGTTATGAAAGCTAGATTTTTGGTTAATACCCTCTTTGAAGGTCTGAAGGTGAATTTCCTCCAGGTACTGGAAAGGGTCCCTTTTGTCCTCCGGCGGACTTTGTTTTAAGGTTGGGCTAAGACCATCAACCGAAATTATTTTAACGATTAGTTTAACATGTGGTCTGCGAGGGGTTGAAATACCGTTGATTGTTGTGTTTCTGTCTCCTCTCGCTGCCGGTTTTGTCTTTTGCTAGACCGGTTTCGGCCGCTCGCCATCTTCAGTAGCGGTGTCAGTCACTGTCGTCACACGGTACAAGTGACAGTGCAGTGAGGATGCCCCCGAAAAACATCCAAAGTGCCAACAGTGACTGACACCGCTACTGAAGATGGCGAGCGGCCGAAACCGGTCTAGCAAAAGACCGAACCGGCAGCGAGAGGAGACAGAAACCCCACAAACCCACGGTATTTTAAAGATGTTAACGATTTTCCTAAATTTTTTCGATACAATCAAAGACAATTCGTAATTTCAGCCTGTCACGTATTACAATAGTGCTATCCGTAAACTGTAGACCGTACAGAGGGAACTCCGTATGGAAGAACACTTTGCGCTTGCGGCGCGGGGCGGTATCAGTTTTGTCTCGGTTGATACATTGGGCTCGATTCTACCAACTTCCGGCGAAATTCCGGATTCAATTAACAAGGTCCCCGCCGCCGCCTCCGATTGTCGGATAGGAGTTTAACTGTGATGCAATTAAACCGGGGGGATCCGGGTTAAGTTTCGAGCGTTGGAAACTGTTTTGGAAACTGTCCGAAAACGGGAGGTGGCTGAATTCGCGACCGCCCCCGCGGCCCTTTATAATGAAAATTTAGCCGGCTATAAAACATTCGAATTGCAGCTCGATTCCCGCCGTTCGCGGAGCATCCTGCAAACCGGTTTATTACCTCCGAGCTATTCCATCCTGAACCATTTGAGAAAAGGGAATAAGACAGAGTCAATCGGGCTTTAATTTCGGTCTTTTCCGATAGTGACATCACTTTCCTTTTTCCGTTCTGAAACATCTTTCGTCATAAATATTCCCTCGGTCATGATGCAACTGAGGGAAAGTAGAATTAGATGTAGGTTCGTGATGTTTCTGTCTCCTCTCGCTGGTTCGGTCTTTTGCTAGACCGGTTTGTCGGCCGCTCGCCATCTTCAGTAGCGCTGTGTTAGTCACTGTTAGCACTTGGGATGTTTTTTTGGGCATCCTCACTGTAGTGTCTGTCAGTATGTCAGTCGTTTATATATATATGTGTTCTGTTATTGTTATTGGGGGATTTTGTTAATCCGTTTTCTAAGTGTGAGTCAGATTGTCGGAATGGGGATGGTGCGGTGGTTGGGCGGGTGTGATCCTTTAATAGGATTATAGGGGCAAATATGGAGTCACTCTGGGAATTAATTTTCTCATTTATAATTTTGTTTTTCTTATGTTTGAAGATTTCCAGGTTTTCTATAATATCCAATTCTTTTCCTTTCTCGCCTGGGTGTAATAACTTTAATGATCTTTTGATGTTCATTGTTTCGTGTCCATAGTTTATGATGTGGGTGTCCCAAAATTAACGCAAGATTTGAATTTTCCACCGTTCTTGCAGTAAAGTTGACGACCCTATTAAAATAAAAAAAAACAATTTGACAGCCCATAGTTTAGGGTCAGTACAAATGGAGTCATCACCATCGAGGTGAAAATGCGCTTCATCGCTAAAAATGATTTTGTTGCGAAAAATCCACATCCACCTGTCGATGTTCACAAACACAGCTTCGATATTGACATTTGAACGGCTTGTTTTTGGACGTGGTGTGTTTAGCATCACCGGTTGATCCGGTTACTCTCTTCACAGTCGACAAAGTCAAATCACTAGTCCGACTGTGGCTGCCAAACTTTCATTATTTTTTAAATATTGTTCGACAATGAAAACGCTTTGTTCTATCGTGTAACGCTCCATTTGTACTGACCCTAAACTATCGGCTGTCGAATGGTTTTTTTTTTAATAGGGTCGCCAACTTTACTGCAAGAATGGTGGCAAATTCAAATCTTGCGTCAATTTCGGGACACCCTTTAGAATAGAAAAATGGGAACGATCGAGGAAATTCTTTAAACCGTGAATAAGCACGTATTTCAGTGGTTGGAAAATAGTTTTGAACGGAGACGGCTCAATGGCCGCGCTGGCCATCGAGGTCGCGGCGAAGGGCCGAATTTAGGGACGGAAACCGAGGCCTATTTAGGGGCCTGCGGCCATTCATCTTGGAGGCATCGTAGGGCCTCAGTTTCGGCTTCGGTTTACCGTCCAATGATGACGGGACGACCATAAATTGTCAAATATTCGGCCGTTATTGTGTCCGGTCCATGTCCTCTGACCGGAGGCCGCTATTTCTCTCCGAATCGTGTTCAAATAGCCATAGCAATAAGGATCCGAGCACTGTGGGTCCTTAAACGTAAACAGGCGAAGGGCCATATGGTCAGTTCTTTCTATCTTCTGGTTGACTTTTTAAATTTTGCTCTCTGAACATTTTATTCCTGCTGCGAATCTTCGTTAAGGAGAATGATCCTCACGTGAGGAATTAAAATACAGAGGCCGATTGAATATAAAAATTGAATATTCTTAGGAAATACCGCAATAATTCAACGTTCAAGGGATTGTTATATGACAACAATTATGTAGGTAATTACAGCTAAATTTGGTTAAATTGTTAAGTTAAATTAGATACTAATTTTGTTCGATACAAAAACTTACTAAGAAAGAGCGGTATACTCATTACTGTTGGCTTTGCAAATAACATCATCGATGCGTAATTCCATACGTTTAAAAGAAATACGTATATTATTGACAATATTAAAATTGTCATCGTACAATTGTCAACTGGTTTAAATTTGAATAATAAGCGATATTATTATCGCTTTGTTATTGTAACGAAATTGATGTCGCAATAAATCGAGCCGCGTACGGCAACGTGCCATCGCATTTCATCATCGTTTCCTCATAAAGGGGAGAGATTATGGTCCGAGGATTGTGGATGCGTTCCAAGTTCATTTGGAGAACCCTCCCCCCTCCCCCCCCGCCGCCGGGCTGTACAAAAATAGACGTACCGACGTGGAAGTGGATATACAAGCTGTAAAATGTCACACGCGGAGTGAAAATATTTTCTGAATAAGATGGATATTGTAGCACTCGTCAAAATGTAAATTACACTTGAGGGTAAATTACAACCGTCTCTCGGTTTTTGTATCAAGATATTTCAAAATGTCCAGCATTCAACAATCCACTTGTTGATCGATTTTTCGAATAATCATTTATTATTTAATCAATAATTAAACGTTCGGATAGAAATACAAAATTTCTTATCGTAGATTTCGTGCTGTCTCCTCTCGCTGGTTTAGTCTTTTGCTAGACCGGTTTCGGCCGCTCGCCATCTTCAGTAGCGATATTGGACACTTCGGCACTTCGGATGTTTTCTCAAAAAAACACACAGAGGTGTTCTAAACTACAAAATTTCTTTTCATGAAAGATAAATTAAAACTTCTTCGTGCGAACTTGTGTGTGAACCTCCACGTTTAATAACCGAATGTTTTCCATCGTGTCTTAACGATGTCTTAATTTTCCGCGCGTTTTATTCTTTGTGAAAATATGAAAATTTCACATGTATTTCGTGACAAAAGGAACCACCCAACGAGGTCCCTTTTGACACAAGAACAATTATGGTCTAAGGGCTAAGAAGATCTCTAGGCCAGCGGCGTTTAAGCAGACGCGGGGGGGATAATGGATGGGTAGGAGAGGAAAGGGACTGAACGAGTGGATTAGGATGAGGGGCAAGGCGGGAGTGGAACTTCAGGAACCGGGATTTTGTGACTTCTTCCACTGTCGGTATGTTGAGGTGTTGGTGGATTATGCGGTTAGAAACATACCGGGGGGGGGGAGCATTAAGGACGGTACCGCGATGTCCTCATGAGTTAAAGTATCGCTCTGTATATTTTCAGTTTGTTACTTAGGGTCAATTCTGATGTCCGTTCTAGTAACTGTCTTAAAGGTCCAAATTTTCGGTTTAAGTCGATTCTTTTCAGTCGGTTATGGGGATTTACGGGCTAATGCGATATAATATTTCTATTTCCGACGGGCGCCGGTCGAAACGCAACGCCGCCTAAACAAATGTGCACGTGTGCCGGTGACGTTAAACCCCGGTGAAAAATGTCAATCCCCTTTTTGTGTGGCCGTGTTTGCGGCAATGGGGGGTGGGGGTGGTTTTGAACCGGTGGGAGGGGCGGGGGTTAAAACGGCCGGAATTGAGGACAGAATGCAAATTGGTTTAGGCGGCGTTTCCAACCCCCCGACTATGAAATGAGGCCCAGGTTGACCCTTGTCAGACGTCACTGGCGCAAACCAAAACCTTCTCCCGTATACAACAACACCGCGCCGTTTCAAACTAGTAATTAAAACAATTCGGTTTTACATTTTACAAACCGAATTTCGGTCGCCGCCTAAATTGCGGGCGGTTGGAACATTTAGCACTTCGGACGGAATCGACAAGGTTCTTATAAGCTTAAGGTATTAGACTGTTCTAATACCTCCCTGTTCTGTTAGCAACCCGCTATCCTTAATTCCGACAATCCCAATAGAATATTTAAATTATCCAGGAATCCTGTAGTTTTTTACTACCAGTTTTTGCAGATAAATATCTCTGGAAGCCTCTTCCAGGTCTTTGAACCCGTCAAGGTATGACGGCGTCAAGCCGAATCTGCATACGGAGATTCAATGGAGGCGGGGACCTTGGCGGGAACTTGAGAGGACTTAATAATGTTATCGTTGCATATTGAATACGGCGTTGGCGGCCGATTAACCCGCAATACGGCCGTGTCTGCCGGGTCTTGCATCAGAGGCGCCGTCCTCTTCTCCCTCCCCCGCCCCAACCCCGTTAATCCGGTTACATAATTCGGCAATTTGGGCGGGTGACGCTAGAAAATTAATTCTTGAAAACGTAATTACGTAATTCTACAAAAATTCCTACCGATATTATAACCGATATCAGACAGAGGAGAAGGGAAGGCGCCCCTAAGTTGGTACCGAACCGTCCCATTTCGGATTGGTTTCCCCTACGGTGTTTGGAACGACTCCCAAACAAGGAAGCGGGCAGGAGAACGAACGTAGTTTGAATGACAATAGTGAGCTTGGGCTTTCGGATACTTGGTTTTTATCTCTGGTTATATTATGCTTATGTAAATCCGGCCACCACACTGGACGAGTGTAACGTCCGTGTCGACATTATGCAGATGAACGCCCATCTCGAATCCTTATTTTTTCGTCGGCTTCCGCTTCCCCCGTTTTTTATTTTGCCTATTATTTTCGTATATTCAGTATACGTCATATTAAATACTCCCATCAGGAGAACCGATGTCTCCCGACAAAGCGATATAGTTAATACTGTAGGTTCGTGATGTTTCTGTCTCCTGTCTTTTGCTAAACCGGTTTCGGCCGATCGCCATCTTCAGTAGCGGCTTCAATAGCAAAAGGCCGAACCAGCGAGAGGAGACAGAAACATCACGAACCTACAGTATTCCAACCCCCTCGCAGACCACACAACAGGTATATCGGTATAGTTAATCTTATTCTGAACGGTAAACGAAAGTTGCGCTGACACGAATTGATACATTTCGGTCCGCAATATACGGAGAAAATTTCTGTTCAAGGTGGTCTTACGCAGCGAAGTAACGGCTCGGGTATTTATTTACCGGTCTAGAGTTGAAGAGCGAACCGGTGGAGCTGTTTGAGACAGTGAGCAAGATTGACTGTTGGCTAAGTTTATCGGACTCTCGGGGCACCGATTGATCGATTGATACCCCGATCGGTTCCTCGAATTCCGTTTGATTTACAACGAAATGTCGAACCCACGAATTCGAACGGGCCTTATCTATGATAGATTGCAAGGTGGTAACGTTATTACACCCACGTGAGGGATTATTTCAGCGTAAAATAGAGTGCATTTATTATATTTCCTTTAATATTTTCGACTGTAAAGTTTGATTTTATTGATATTCGTCGGTTTGGCCAAACTCCACAGTTTAAACCCCCCCCATGTAATGATAGTTTAAGCTTAATTTTGAGCTATCGTCCAATAATCTAGGTAGAAATTTGTAGCGACTTTTTACCCTTCAATGATGAAAACGACTGGTTTCAGCTTGGGACCGAGCATAATAAAAACTCTTAAGTCTAAAAATTTTTAATTATTATCAAAGGAAAAAAACCGCTTCAGATCCTCTGTTATAACATGACCCGATTATACCGGCCCTACACCCGGCAGGTTAGGGGTGTAATCGTAGCGGTTCCTCCGGTGGCCACAAAACCGAATTAAAACCCCTTACCCTGTGTGAGCGTGACCACGTGTTCTCGCACGTGTGCGCCCCGGTGGGTAAAGTTGTAAAAACGTAGATGGGAAACGCGGTTCGGCTCCCCGAGGCGTTACAATTTTTTTTTTTTCTTTTAAATCCTCGACAGGGGAATCCTCGGTGAATTTTCACAGAGCAACCCGCTGCGAAACATTAATATCTCCCCCGAGGCCCAAAAGAAGGAATTTTCCCCCTATGAAAATAAAACATGTACGCGTGTTCAAGTATTTAATATGACCGGGAATATCGTTGTTTCTTTTCACGATATTGATATTAAACATGAACCTAGGCTTCGTACGGGCTTTGTACGCGCTGAACCTCGTCACGATTTCCAGATAAAAAATTTCCCTTCTTCAGACCTTTTACGATGTACTCGCTTCCGTCCGGAATTCACAGATTACGTCCGTGTGAAAATACGGCCCGTTTCTAAAACAGTCACCGTCGCTCACAGTAATTTACATATGTATAATACGTACTGGGAGACAGGTAAAATTGAGCACCTGTTGGTAGTGTCAACGTAATTTAGCGTTGGGGGGGACGAGCGCGACACTGGGAATTAATTGCATCGTAACCTGCAGCTCGCCCGCTACCGTTTAAACTCGGCTACAGAAATCTACCCTATTTTCGCCCCTATGTACACGGCCCGTTCTCCTTCCGAAATATTACGTTTTTTCCCCCATCCTACATGAAGCTAATGGATGGGTAAGAGGACGAGGAGAAAGGCGGGAGTGGAACTTCGGGAACCGGGATTTTGCGACTTCGTCGACTATGTTGAGATCATGGTGGATTGTGTGGTTAGAAACATACCCGGTGGGGAGCATTAAGGATGGTAGGAAGGACTTTTGACTGGAATCTCTGGATGCGAGCGATTTGGGATGTCTCGGTGGAACCCCATAGCTCTATACCGTAAGTCCGTGTCGGTTTGAGTATCGTTTTGTATATTGTCAGTTTCTTACTGCGAAGTTCAATTTTGATGTCCGTCTTAAGAGTCTTAACTTGTACAAGTGAAAGTGACGGTGGACAGTGAGGATGGACTAACACCGCTACTGAAGACGGCCAACAGCCGAAACCGGCCCAGCAAAAGACCAAACCGGCAGCGAGAGGAGACAGAAACAGGGTTAACGGGGTACAGAAAAAAAAGGGTTAAAAGTTCAAACGTCAAAAGTTCCCGCTTCAAAGTGTTGTAAGACTCTTAAGGGTGGCGGAGCTGACGGGGGTTGGAACAATAAAGTGGAGATAATTCGCACTGTATACAATAATAGAACTTGGGCGATTGTCAAGATTTGCCTCAATCTCGAGGTCGTCCCTCAGAATATAAACTAGCCGTTGACTTTGTCGTCCCGTCGCTGTAGCCAGCTAAGCGTTCAATTCAAATCACAATAAACGCCAGCCGTAATATTTTAAATGACAATTCTCGGCCCTAGAACAAGAAACGAACCGTTTCATAGTCACCTTCAATGCGAGAAAATCAAATACTCGTAAGCGTGTATTGAAGAATGTCCGCCGACCCATCAATGATCAAATTAAATCGTGCATAAATATATATTTTTAGTTTTCCATCGCATTATTCCATCTGTTCAGACTGTGGGCCACTAAAAAGCTGTGTCGACCAAACTTCTGTTCTATTGCAGTCGTTATTAGAATTAAAAGCGTATTTTTAATTATTAGAAAACATTCCTGCGTGACTGCGTAGGGCGTCAAAAGAGTGGCGACTCAAACCAACAGAAACGAGTATTAAATAGTAACGTTATCTTGGACAGTATCTATTGTCCCAACTTCTAGACACAACCAATTCGTAGGCCGAATCCAATTTAACTGGGAATGATTTATTTCGAGGGAGGTGCAGGGAGGAAATTGAACGTGGAAACGGTGGAAATCCGGGAAGAGTGATATTTTCTCGTCACTTCTAGATTTAAGAGGATCCGAATAAATAAATCTTCGGCGGACGTCGACCGCACTCCTACTTCAGACACTGGCTCTAATATACTGCCCTATTCTGTACACTTATTTTATTTTTACCGGGGACAAAGGTAATTTGGATTCAGCGTCAAACGCTTAAGACAAAGAGAGCGGTTTCTCGCCATATTCGACAAAACCGAAACGGGACATATCCTGAAATAATTACAAAATAGGACAACAAAAATTGTTATTCAAATAGCTCCACAATCTGATAGTTGTTTGCGTGGTCGCGATTTCCTGCAGCACCTATGCAACAATAAAGTAAATAAACCCGTGTTTTATGTACGTAATATTGTCAGCGGATCCACTTTATGGGACGTACAAATTGAATTCAAACCGTGTCTAAACCCGGCAATTGGTCGTGCCGAATAACTACAATACGGTTTCAAACGAAAAGTTAATGGAAAAACCCGTTCGGAAAATTTATCCGCGCTGCGAGCGCTCGCGTCCAGCGCCGCAAATAGCCGTGTCCGAAAGCGGGTCGCCGGGAAAATTTCATTTCCCCCCGGAAAATAATTGGAGTCAATTCGGGAAAAACCATTTGGGGCGCGCGGCTAATTTTGATTGTGCCCGAAAGACCTGAATAGTGACCGCTATTAAAAGGGCATGTCCAATGAAATCCCCCAATCGAGAACCGGCGCTTGGAATACACACAGCTGTAGAGGTTTAAAACGTCCGCCGGAATGAATTCGGTCGATTTAAACGGCCAGCAGTGAAAAACAATTTCAATATGTTGGAAAAATTAGAGGATACCTGTTTAGTGGTCTGGGAGGGGTTGGAATACAGCGTAGATTTGTTGTGTTTCTGTCTCCTCTCGCCGGTTTGGCCTTTTGCTAGACCGGTTTCGGCCGCTCGCCGTCTTCAGTAGCGCTGTGTTAGTCACTTGACAGTGACAGTGCAGTGGGGATGCTCAAAAAAACATCTGAAGTGCCATTAAATCATGGTATAAAATTAACCTTCAATTAGGTTTTGATGACACTAAATATCTATTGTAGATTTCGTGTGTTTCTGTCTCCTCTCGCTGCCGGTTTGGTCTTTCGCTAGACCGGTTTCGGCCGCTCGCCGTCTGACAGTGACAGTGCAGTTAGGATGCCCAAAAAACATCCAAAGTGACTAACACAGCGCTGCTGAAAATGGCGAGCGGCCGAAACCGATCTAGCGAAAGACCAAACCGGCAGCGAGAGGAGACAGAAACACACGATCTACGGTATAGGAAATCTTCTTTAAAAGCTATCTATGAATTTAACAGCATTTAAAAGGCTCGATCCATTTATTTCTATTTCATAGAACAAATTTGAATTCTAAATTCCCGCGGTTGTAAAGTTTTATCGACTGCTGTAAAATGTTTAATGAGGGGAAAAAATCAGGTTAAACAGTTTTAATGAATATTAAAAATTCGTTCGGCCAACCGAAAATATTCTTCGGCACTTTGGATGTTTTACCGACATCCTCATTTCACTGTCACTGTCACTTGTACTGTGGCGGTTGTCTGTTTGTCGTGTGTATATATATATACACGTGTCCTGTTATTGTGTTCTTCAATAATACCGCTACTGAAAGACGGGGTCTAGCAATAGACCAAAACCGGCGAGAGGAGACAGAAACACACGGAATCTACTGTATTCAAATTCCTCCTTTTAACGTTTACATTAACACTTCATCTCTGGGTTTTAGCCTAATCCAAGTGAATGCGGTATCTGTTCACATTTTGTCGACTTATTCTTCCGTTTATCTCAATTGGTTATTCGCACCTTCATTCGACTGTTAAGCCGTTCACGTCTCGGGCGAAGAATTTCCCACGCGAACAAATACGGCGGCGGCGACATACCATTCCCTTGTACACGGTACGGTTGATCCATTTTTAAGGTACCTGTATGAATAATGCAGCGCGAATCTGGGTCGCCTGGAAATTGTGCCGGAAAAGCCCCTCTCCAGTATATATATATATATACACGCCGGAGACACTATCACAACCGAAAATATAACTTTGTAAAATATTCAGTTTAAATCACTTGTGCCTTGGTCGGGACCTTGGTAGGCCTCGCGCTGGTTTACGAGCTGAGTACGCTCGTATTTTGATATAAAGTACAAACCGTTTTTATCGGCCGACCTTTTTTCGCCGCCGAATAATCACAGCTCGTATGATTTTCCGGCCTGCGGTACGATTTTATTCAAAATTCCGTACGATTTCCTTCCTATCCCGAATAAGAATACATTTCAGCCTTGGTGTATGCCGCCGGAAACTGGCAATTCAGAAACGTAATTGACCGGAAAATGTGCTATGAATCTGTCGGGAAACCGGCGAAGTAATTCCTTAGGTAGAGATGGGGTCGGACGTGAATGAAAAAAATGGAGGAAACCCCGAATAAACTGAACAGTATTGGTAAGTTTAGAGACTGTAATCAGACTGTAATTCAGTGCGTTGGAGGAATTATTACGCCTGTAAAAATGGTTCGTCTGTTAACTTACCATACAGAAATAGAAGAAATTCCACGCGCCATTATCCTATGGTGGAGACCCTACTAAAACTTCCCGATATACCAAATTTTCCTTACATACGCCTGAAAAATAGATGAAATAAAATAAAATAAATTTCTAAAAAAAAATTTGGGGAACGGTAGTGGATTATTATTTGTTGTTAGTGCTACTTTAACATCCCTCCTGATTGTATTATACCGTTGAGGCAATAAAACAGAAAAATAAATAAATATGAATCGAATAAGTCGGATTCTCGAAACAAAGTTTCGAAACTAAATAGGATATTTTCTAATTTTAACAAAAAATATATGACATATTTTTGACATGAATATGAATACATGAATATGGACATTGATATGAAATATATGGCGTGAATATTTTGGCTAGTGCCAAAAGTGACTAGCACCGCTACTGAAGATGGCGGACAGCCGAAACCGGTCTAGCGGAAAAGACGAAACCGACGGAAACACACGAAATATACGGTATGAGATGATATTCATACGTTGTTCCCATATGATGTTCATACGGGGCTAACCCGCATTCGTCGTCCCAACATGACACGGTATATCTCGCGTATCGTACACATCATCTGCTGCGGCACATGACCCCGCCTACATATCATATCCGTCATTTCTGTTCAGCGGTTCGAACATCCAACCCCGCTGACGCTGCGTATGGGGCAGATTCAAAATTTCCCCCCCCCCTATTCATATCCTATAATGGTATATAGGAAAATTCAAATCGGCCGAACGGTCGGAGAATTTCAACGAAATTTGTTTAAATGAGGAATTTTTATCCGTTATCTCACCCCCCCCCATAAAAAAAAACCCTCCCCCAACCGCTGGGACCGCCCCTCTCACTTCTCTACGACGTGTACGAAGTGGAAACTGTTTGTTCAACAGCGGCATATATATATCACCCGGGGGGGGGGAGAGTTTTCCCGGCCGTCCGGAAAAGTGAAAAACTCCGCCGTTAGGAAAACCGCGACGGTGGTGCGGGGGCGGCGGAGGCGGAGCCGTAAATTGTAGGTGAAAAGTCGGCGGAAAAAATAAACCTCCCAAAACGGCCGGGAAGATCCTCTCGGTGACAATTTTCCGACAACGCTTATTATTTTACGGACGCGGACAGAAAAAAAAAAACTTTCGTCACACTGACAAAGAACATTAAGGTAAACACGTTAAACCGAACCGTAGGGTAAGTTGTTTCTTACCTTTAGAAACAATATATTAATTTTAAAACCTTTTAAAAACCTCTTGTCACGTGATTACAAGGAATATGAATTTTCATTCAATTTTATACTAGTTAAAATCATGTAATTCTAGAAAATCCGTTATATTAGGAGTACCCAAAAGTAATCGACATATTTTATTTTGCTAAAAAAGAAACTTTAATTATTAATCTACTATATATTCACCGATATTATGGAAAACTCTCCGCCGCTACTTTTCCGGCAAATTTTTAATTCCTCCCTCGAAGAACTCCTCAAGATCTCAGCGATATTTTATAAGTTTTATATTAAATCAATTCAAATTTACACTCGTCTGAATTGAACGAGCGTGCAGAATAGCTAACGCTGTAGCTTCTGTTGTTGTGGTAGATATTTATTCAAATTCGTCATTCGTTTAAATTCATTTATTTCCGACGTAAACTCCAAACGCGAAAGATATGATTTTTGTTTAACACCTCCGGTTCAATGAATTTCTACTGAGTAAAGGATAGAATACCTCAGGGGCAATCGAAATGTGTCTACTGAAGATGGCGAGCGGCCGTTTCCGGTAGAATAAATTCTGGTCGGACGATCCGGCGACGCAATGTTGCCGTGTAGCTGTCACAAGAGGGGACTTCTCTTATCTGGACTTCACTCGGGTAAGTTACGGCCGAAAGTTGAATGTGATAATTTAAACTGTTCGAGGCCCGAAAGTTAGTATTTACGGTGTTAAACAATTACAGTCGTACTGCCAATACACGAGTGTAACAAGTACTTGAAAAAAAAAATTGAAAATAACGAACTGAGCCGCCAAATCGGCTGGGCTTTTTAGACTATTCAGACTATTAGATAATCTAGAGGTTTCACTGTGTGAGAATGTGAGGATTGGTACCTAGATGAAATGTACCTAGATAATGGAATTTTTCATTCAGTTCGCCGAATGAATCTGAGAAACACAACACTTTGTGCGATACGTGGCCACTCGGATACGCGGGTTCCGGTCGGAAAATCGATGTTCATGCAATATTCAACGGCTTAAATTTACTGTCCCCCGTGATTCAAGTGCACTAAGTCTTTGTCCCAACCTGCGTCCTGAGCGGGTCACGTTCTGTCGTGACAATTGAATACAGAAGACATTTGCGTACGAGAGGTACTCGAAATACTTGTTTGGCTTCCGAGTGGGTTTCATAATAATATAATCTCCGCTGGGACCGCTCGTTTATTTACGTCTTCAGTAGCTTTCCGTCGTTAGGGTAGAGATTAGGCTCTTAAAGGCGGTCAACCTGAAATATCTCACTGTACTCTATTTATTTTATTCAATATATTATACGAAAACTTCACGATGTTTTAGATGTATCATCAGTTTCAGTTGAAAAGAGCGGCATCCGGCATTTTTAGTCGACTAAATGATTTCTTCGTCCCGTCCATCCGTTTCCCGAACAAAGCGCCCTGTCTCTGCTTTCGGCTTTTCTACTCGCGCCGGTAGAAACCTTAATCCTTGCTTGCACGGATTGGGAAAAAAAGCCCCGCCCGAGAATTTACGGACAGTGACTGTGCCAAAAGGACGCTTCTTCGGCAATAGAATTCGCTGCCTACCGATAAAGTGCCGATTTATTACAACCGCCTTAACTTAACCGAGTGGCCGAATGCCCGAAAAGAAAGTGGGTCCGGGGCAAAGTGCATTTGATCGAAAACCGCTATATTTTACGGTGGATACAAAAAGAACAGATATATATATATATATATATATATATATATATATATATATATATATATATATGTTTAAAATCCTGAAATAAAAACGCTCCCTAACGGAGACAGCATGCGGGTTATCCTCTATCTGGAGGTCGTATCCTCTGTCGGGTAATACATCACCTGTTATCTCCCGGTGATCTATTCCGCAACCGTTTTTACGTTGCCCACCCTTTTTTATACCGCCAGTGAATAATCGACATGAACATTTCTATGCTCGAATACGCGAAATTGGATTCAATTCAAAATTTCAGAAAATGTTTTCGTTTCGGTTTTGAACTGAAGCGAACTGAGATACCTGAACTGATTTAATAGTGCCCAGCAATCCCTCATTGGACAGACAAATTTTTCAATCATCCCAAGCTTTTGGCAATTACCTTTCACTTATTATTTTAATCTATCGTCTATCCTTGAAACGCGTCTAACTGTCGACATTTCAGATTTTTTTCACAGCACTGTTATTTTAACATGTTAATGACGTATTGTTATAGCCGAAAGGTGGCGGGTGATGAAATGAATTTTTTCAATTAACGGCCACTGGCAATGCTGCCGTTAATTGGAATTAACGCTGTTCTGCGAACATCGAGCCATCGCAAATTATCCGTTTGATATTTTACTCTGAGTATTCGAGTGAATACTTCAAGTGGCCTGAATGAATCTCGGCTCTCCTTGAAGATAGAAGTACGAGGGGCATCATTTTCAGAGTATTCGAAGTACTCTGGAACTTTTCGAGAGCCGTTGTACCGTCCTCTTCCGAAATTCTCGAATCCGTTCGTTATCAGCAGTAATTAAAGTTACTTTATTCGTCCGATATTTAGTTTATTGTCACCCCTGCTATTATTGCGAAACAATTACTACAAATCCGGTCTTTTGTGGATTTTCAGGAAACGCATTTTGATAAATGTTTTAAATAAACATAATCATTATAGTGTAATGATCGTATAATCAATGAGTTACGAAAGATATGAAGAAGTTATCGAAGATATAATTACCCAATTACTTTACGTTTAACGCTCTTATTTATTTAACAGACCGAACTCGCGAATTGTATCAGACAATTAAGGAATTAATAACAAATATTTTAACATACCAGTTTTGTGGTCTGCGAGGCTTTGGAATACCGTGGATTTCGTGTGTTTTCTATCTCCTCTCGCCGGTTTAGTCTTTTGCAGGTTTCGGCCGGTCGCCATCTTCAGTAGCGGTTTTAGTCACTTTAGATGTTTTTTGGGCATCCTAACTGCACTGTCACTGTCAGATGGCGAGCAGCCGAAACCGGTCTAGCAGAACCAGCGAGAGGAGACAGAAACACACGAAATCTACAATAAATATTTAATGTCATCAAAACCTAATTAAAGGTTAATTTTATACCTTAAATCATTGATTGTTATTTATTTTTCGTAGGCTGAAAAATTATCTTTTTAGTCCCTATCTGTACTGAAATATTGGTTACATTGGTTGTTAATTCTACGTAACTTGTTGGAATTCTAGTAGGAAAATACTAGGGACAATAGGATACCTAACCAATATACCATCACTAGTTCAAATTCCTCTTAACCAGACTAATAGTGGCCGTCCGAAACGCCAACGTTGTCGCCATTCTGGAATACAACAGCGGAGATTCGGGTCGCTTTTTCGACCGAGTCCGTAAAAATTGGTCAATTTATATAATAAAAATAAGACCGAGGTATTGATTTTGAAAGCCAAAAAAAGAAGAAGAAGAAGAAGAAGAGGAGGAGGAGGAGGAGGTGGAAGGGACAAAGAAACGAAGACAGTTAGTCGGAACGATCCATTGTCCGGCGGGAACTATCCAATTGTCGGAGTGCAAGAGAGAGAGAGAGAGAGAGAGAAAGAAAAGAAGAAATGGGTTAAAAGAGAAAACCAACAAACAAAAAACAAAGCAATTTGGCCGAGAATTGGATAGAAGGGAGTGAGTTTTAGCGGGGGCTGAAATGCGGCCACCTTGCCAAAGTAGCAGACGCTCTCTGCCCAACCTCGGATTTCTTACACAATTAGCTGAAATTTGTCCGCAATTGCATCGTAGATGCAGTTTTCAGGCGTTGAACAAACTAATCTGAGTGCAGCTTAGATAGCTGGGACAGATAATGTTTCGCAGAAGCATTTTATCAGTGTAAAAATATTCCTATATATCGTTATGAAAATTCCCATCATGTTATTCTGACAATATCAGTTCAAACGGAACGAACACTAAATTGGAGGGAGAATCAAGCGTTGGGTTATGAATTAAGCACGGCGCAGCGATGCACAACCCGGCAAACTGAGAAGTGTTGCGGGTTTAGTATGCGGTAACGCCGTATACAAAATGCTGACATCGCTGACACGATTTCTGTTGTCCCGTCTCGCTCCTCTCCCCCTAGCTAGGACCGGTTTTTATTTCACCCCGTCTATAATACAGGATGATCCGGTTGAGCAACAAGTTGGGATAATTTTATAGAATAAATTTCTCGCTGGGCGCGACAGGATAAAACAAATTTTAGCAGCCCGCCGATTTCAACTTTAAAATTGGAACCTTCGTTGATTTCGTATTTTGAAAGAATTTCCGTTTTTTTTTTATTGTTGTTGTCTGAAGGAATGAAAAAAATTCGAGACAAAATTATGAATTCAACATTTTCCTTCACTTACGGAGTCGGCTTTCAAAATTTATCATCTTTAATAATTCGTTCGAAACGTATCAATTACTCTTGCCATTTTGTACTGAACTCTACGGCCACTTGTGGATATTCCAAATTAATGCGCAAAACGTGGATATTGGTTCGTCCCTTCGGATTTAGTAATTTATCGGGATAAATTCATCCCGAAAGGTAGAGGAGCGGTCCCGTATATATAATTAAATGTAGTAATATTTCAAGGAATTGATACGATTTGTGGTCTTCGGTAATTGCGGTATCTAGCACGTTTCCCGCCGTGCTGATATCGGTCTAATTATTTATTCAATATTATATTTCCCGAGGGTTAACTGTGCACCTGGCACTGGCCATTCGAATAATTGCAACGCCGCACGGTCTCTAGGGAATCATTCTATTATTATTATTGCACGTTGGGCTATCTCGGGAATTGCACAGATTCCGAATTTAATTTTATGCATTAATTGAATTCGCTGATCGATAATAGTTTAGTATTCGCAGCCGTTATAGTGAGATTGTAAGATCGTGTCCTCCCAATTTTCAATTCGAGTTTGAAATTCGATTCAAATTTGAAAATTGTCCCGATCCTGTAATTATTTAAACGTTTAAAAATCAGCCACAGAAGTTGGCATTAAGAAGGAATTTTTCGATTGACTGTTGATAACTGAATCGATTTTCGAACCTCAAATTAGCGGTCTAATGAAATATCGCTATTACGAATCATTAAATTAGAGCTAATTACAGCAGAATTCGTATCATATTTTAAAAAAATATATATATCAGGCTAGTTTAGAATACGTGTTTTGCGGTCTGCTAGGGGTTGGAATACCGTGGATTTCGTGTCTTTCTGTCTCCTCTCGCCGGTTTGATCTTTTGCTAGACCGGTTTCGGCCGCTCGCCGTCTTCAGTAGCGGCGTTAATCACTGTCGGCACTTTGGGTGTTTTTTGGGCATCCTCACTGTCACTGTCACTTGTACAAGTCAAACCTATCTGGTATTGTCTATTTACGATCATAAAAGTTTTCCTGTATGTCCAAAATTTATTGAAAAAAGTTTTAGTAAATTTTAGTAATCTAGTTTATCGGTGCGAGTGCACACAACGAACTTTAGTTAAGTACATTTCCGCACCACACTGATGGGGGCGCTAGTTTATCGGTGCGAGTGCACCGACGAACTTTAGTTAAGTACATTTCCGCACCACACTGATGGGGGCGCTAGTTTATCGGTGCGAGTGCACCCGACGAACTTTAGTTAAGTGCATTTCGCAACCACACCGATGGGGCGTTAGTTTATCGGTGCGAGTGCACCCGACGAACTTTAGTTAAGTACATTTCCGCACCACACTGATGGGGGCGCTAGTTTATCGGTGCGAGTGCACCCGACGAACTTTAGTTAAGTACATTTCCGCACCACACTGATGGGGGCGCTAGTTTATCGGTGCGAGTGCACACAACGAACTTTAGTTAAGTACATTTCCGCACCACACTGATTGGGGCGTTAGTTTAATCGGTGCGTGAGTGCAACACAACGAACTTTTAGTTAAGTACATTTCCGCACCACACTGATGGGGGGCGCTAGTTTATCGGTGCGGAGTGCACACAAACGAACTTTTAGTTAAGTACATTTCCGCACCACACTGATGGGGGCGCTAGTTTATCGGTGCGAGTGCACCCGACGAACTTTAGTTAAGTACATTTCCGCACCACACTGATGGGGGCGCTAGTTTATCGGTGCGAGTGCACCCGACGAACTTTAGTTAAGTACATTTCCGCACCACCCTCAGGGGCGCTAGTTGATCTATACCTAATAATTTTTATTTAAATATAAAGCAAAACTTCCATAGACAAATAAAAACTCAATATTGTAAGATAAAAATGCTGAAACAGTTTCTATTTGTCCATGAACGTTTTGGTTTCTATTTAAACAAAAATTATTAGATATAGATCAACTAGCGCCCCCGGGATTAAATGATCCCAAATGTCTTATATCCTGACTGTACGAAACAGAATAAAAGCGTTCCTATATATTATGCCAGTCCTCGGGAATAATTGCATGATGCAGTGACCAAAAAAATGATAAAACATGCCTACGTATCATCTATCGAAGATGGCGAACAACCGAAACCTGCACAGGAAAAGAAACCTTTGTTTTAGGATTAAAATATTGTATTAAAATTGAAATATTAGGTTGGCTAATAAGTAATGGCCGTTTTTTCAATTTGAATTAGCGCGTGAATAAAAAAGTGTTTTGGCATATTGTTTTATTGTTATTCGAAAGAGCTTTCTTTTCTCTATAAGATAGTATATGAGATTTTTTTGTTGACCTTAATTTTTTTTTATTTTAAGATCATTGAAATGGAGTGCCAAGTCGACAAAACCGAGCATTTTCGACACCTTCTTCTTTTAATACAATAAAATTGATTAATTCTATCCGTTGAAAAACTAATGTTTAGATTATAAACAAGACGACGGTACAGTGTTGACGACCGATGTGGGCGGAATACAGTAATGGCGCCGTTTCAGAAACCCTCCATTTAGTTGCTTCTTTTATCCGACTGTTCTTCGGTCGAACCGCTAATGGATTCTCCCGGCGGGGGAAGAAATAATGTCCCACCTTCTCCCAACGCCCTTTACAAATTGGACGGGGCATATTTAATTCAGACATTCCCGGCCATTAGGCCGCCCTTACCGCTCTACTTGTCCAGCGGACAAATTCGTTTAGAACCGATATTCGGTAAGAAATTTCCGCCCACCCCATGTACACTCCGAACGGTAATTTGGTGAGAAAAATGTACCGCCCCTCCCAATACCATAAATGAAAATGATATCAGCTACAAGGGAATCAATATATAGGAATGATTTTTCGTAAAACGGCTCGAGCCCACCTCAAAAATCTACACAAAAGTCTACACAAAATCATCCCACAAACCTCGCAGCTATAATATCTTCAAACACCCTTTTTTTATTTTTTTTAACCTTTTTATTTTTGTACGACCAACTACATGTAGTTATGTGTACAAATGATGAGTGTTTTTCATTTCACGCGAATGTCTCGATAAAAGAGACCACCCAATGATGGCACTTTTGCACATGTATAAACACCCTTAAAATCGTATATTAATTGAAATATAAGTTGGCCTCTAATTTGCACCTCGGTTTATTATACGATGTAAAATATTCCTATATATCTTTATGAAAATGCCCATCATGTTAGTCTGACATATATCAGTTCAAACGGAACGAACACTAAATTAGAGAGAATTAAGCGTTGGGTTATGATTTAAGCACGGCGCACCGATGCACAACCCGGAATACGGAAAAGTGTTGCTGGTTTAGTATGCGGAAACGCCGTGTACAAAATGCTGACATCGCTGAAACGAAATTTTTTGTCCCGTCTTCTCATAATAATATCCGTTAACAATATCTTATAATGACATCCGTAAAACCGTTAATTGAAATATACGTTGGCCTATAATTTGAACCTCGGTCTATTATATTGGAGGTTCAACGCACTACTACTGCTGGCGGTTGCCATATCGCGTAATATAAGTGTAAAATAATAAAAAATATTTCGAATCGGTTGCGTAGAGTCCCGTCACGCGTTCATAATTACAAATGTTTCTGTGTTCGGGTCTTTTATTTAGACAGTACAAGTGACACGAAAAACATCGAGAGGAGAGGAAACACAACAAATCTAAAATATTTCTGTATTCTGTCTTTTACCTGGATTGCATGTCTGGAATATGTGCAGAATTGTTAAATCGTTCTACGAATTGTGTTTCAGCGGCCGACAATATACTCGATCACTCACTTCAGCTTAAGTGAGAGATGTGGTCGTGGGCGGGAATTTTGGGAATTAACCCAGCGTATAATTACGTCAGAGGGCGAAAGGAGGAAAGATTGCGGGGAAAATTATGGGGGTGGGAAAAAGGAAGCGTCAATTTGCCCCCACCTCTTTGGGGTCTGAAAAAAGAAAAACTCCACCAAGGCTGTCATTAATCCGAGTTTGTTAGCTTCGCGGTCCTCCACCTTTTATAACCTCCCGTCCGTCCTAATTAATGGAGGTTTGAGGTAGGAAAACTTCCGGGAAAAAATTCATCCCTGGAAAGCGGGGGTGGGCGGGGCGAGGAGAATGGCTCGTTAACCCGAACCCGACCATAAATATAATTATATACGGCCTTGTCTTCACCCGCCGATATCGTCTGTCTATCGTTCGTTATACGCGACGGTGATTCTTTATCGGCGTAATTTCTAGTTTTTTCTCCTCGTAACCACTAAACGCCCCCCCCCCCCCACCAGTCGGGGGTTAATATCTATCGCGGGGCGAAATATCGATAGCGTTTTTATTCGTGTCATCGACCTAAGGCCGGTCGGCACATAAAACAATAGAAAAAGTTGTACGAGGTCTGTTCCAAAAATATAGCGAAATTAGGGTTTTTTCAACAATTATCTATCTATTTACGAATATCTATTTTGTCCCCTTCAAAGTGATCCCCACCAGATATTATACACGACATTTTTCACACAAAATTTGGCACAGATTCTCCGATCCATTTTTCGCAACGGGTAAAAATCGAAGGCGAACCAAAAAAAACGTGCGAGAAAAGCGGCTTTAAAAGATTAACCGAACATTCACGACGGCTGAAATTGTCGGGAGATACACGTGTACAAACACGAGGCTACAAAAAAACCGTAAGTTGAATATACTTATTTCGCGGAAGTCTAAAATTCGCAGGTTACCGGTTATAGAATATTTGAAATTATAATACCGGCCTCAGAAACGCGGACAGTATAAGTGACAGTGAAGATTCCCAGACAACATACAAAGTGCCAAATGTGACTAACACCGCTACTGAAGACGGCGAGCAGCCGAAACCTGTCTGGCGAAAGACCGAACCGGCGAGACGAAACAGAAACCAGTATTTTTTTTTCTTAACCTTTTTTCCAATAACATGGAATAAATATGTGTCCTCAGTTGTAAAAAAATAATGAAATATCTACTAAAGGAAATAACCCGAGGAGCTAAATATTTTTTTCTGTTTTCCATCATTCAACGTTGTAACGTAAAGTTGCGTCCTCTTCCCCGCTGGAATTCAACCCCGTTGCCGGCGTTTCGGAACCGTTTCTATTTCCGTCATTCCGACTGAATGATTCGTACTAAGGGAAGCCACCCTCTAATTAGGTTGTGGCCCGAATCAGTACTAAAGTTTGTTTTATATTTCCTGCAGATCTTGTTGCAGTATTTTGATTTTTTGGACGGGATTTTTTTTTATATTTAATATTCTATTACGCGCCCCGTCTCCCAACGCGTATTTAGTTCGGAAACGAGAGATGTATTGTTTTCGGTGATGTTCCGAGGGGGAGTCACTTATATACGCCCTTGAACCGTCCGCCCCTGCGATCGGGGTTCGTTGACCGGCGCGGATAATTTACGGAATGACAGTGATCAACCAACCCCCAAACCCTCTTTAACCAACCCCTCCGCAGGCCCTGGTCTCGGCGCGTACAGAACGCCGATATCGAAAAACGTTTTAGCCGCCTTTACGGCGCGTCATTATAACAACACTTCCTACCCGAAATTACGTCCGAGCGGTGTTTACGGCTCCGCGTTAAAATTTACAGAGTACGATATCCACCTGAGAAATTATAGACTCCGTTCGGTCTTTAGCTAGATCGGTTTCGGATTTCCGCTACCCCTGTAGTATTTCTAACATACCGAAGTCTTAAACTCTGATGGAGAGGAACATTTTTTCTCTAATATTTTATCTCCAATATTCTCTCGGTTAGATAAGAAATACCGTCATATAATGCTAAGCTAAAGCGATATAATTACATACCAACAATATATTAGGTGTACCCAAAATTAATCAACAATTTGATGTATTTTGGTCTTGAGGAGTTCTTCAAGAGGGGAAAATTTGCCGGAAAAGTGGCAGAGAGTTGTCGATAATATCGGTGAATATATAGTAGATTAATAATTAAAGTTTCTTTTTTTAGCACAATAAAATGAATTCCAAAGCCAATATGTCGATTACTTTTGGGTACCCCCAATACATTATAACATTTTACATGAATAAATATAGTCGAGATTCATTAGGTTATTCGAGGTAAAACGTCAATTACGGCGAATTTATGTCAGCGACGGAAAATCTGTATTAAAACCACTTCGTCGTGCATTTACACACAGAGTTTCAACGAAACCCTTTTTCCTGATTAAAATTCTTTCCCACACATCCCGTTTGTTGTTTTTAATTGATTTACATATTTTTTTAAAACCTTTTTCTATCGAAGGCGGAAGCGTTTTTTTACCTAACGTTCAGTCCCGACCCCGTGTTCTTTTCGGTCTCCCGTTTCTGTCCCCCGTAATTTTTCTGTTGTACGTGTTTTTCTTTTTTCTTTTAGCCGAATCCGGCACGAAATTTACGATCGTGAGAAATGGATCGTTTCCGCTTTTTTTTTTAAGGACTATCATCTTTTGCAAATAAAATATCTATCTTAAATTTAGTCCTTCGGAATCCTGGGTTTGCGAGCCCTTAAATTGTGCCCTAATTATTCGTGGATAATTACTTTTAATTATTTTACAGCATTGTTTTTTTTATTCAAGCCTTCGTGAAAGAAGTTTGGTCGTTTTATTTAAGCCAAATACAAGTCTGTAATATTGGGTAATACTGGATTTGTAAGTTAGACGCTGCAATTGATCAAGGCTTTGAGCAATAACTCCAACTATTCGCCAATGCCGACCTTTTGAATGAACCTTTGTAATGTCCGTAACCGAACAAAAATCTGTGTTTCTGTCTCCTCTCGCCGGTTCGGTCTTTTTTGCTAGACCGGTTTCGGCCGCTCGCCGTCTTCAGTAGCGGTGTCAGTCACTTTCGGCACTCCGGATGTTTTTCGGGGGTATCCTCAGTGCGGTGACCGTCACTTGTACCAACTAACCGCTGCTGCAGCCGAAACCGGTCTGGCAAAAGGCCGAAATCTACGGTATTCCAATCACTGGCAGATCACAAAACAGGTACGTTGAACTAAGAATCCATTTTGTTTTGTATTCCGTACTGGGTGGAGCATAATTTAGCGTTGGGTCGAGGCAATAAACTGAGTTCACATAGAAAATCCCGTCTATTCCGTTTGCCCGTTGTATACACGTCTAGTCCCTAAGTTTAATCCCGGCCGAAACGTGGACAGTGAACTGCCCGGAAATTGCCGGGACGCTAATCATTCTTCCTTTGTTCCGACATTCCCGCGTTCCACATTCCCAACTGGCACTGCCCGAATCGTTCTCAACGACCGGAGTCTTTGAGAACGGGATCGGGAAGCGTAGAGACGTCAAAGACCCTGCTTCACCTCTGGTAAAAATTACAATTTTCCGAGACCATTCAACTGATCGATTATCACAAACACATCGGATAATTTGAGTTATCTCATGGTCGGCTGGCGTTTGGAATAGTCTCTCAGCCGTAAAAAAACTGTAATAGCCAGAAACATTTCTTTGGACTCCAACGATTCCTACGATGATAACAAAAGTCTATAATCACTAACTAATTTACGGGTAGGATCGCCTAATTCTATTCGGGAATTTATCCCGTTTCTCCAGGAACCACCTTATCGAGCTCCACTGTAATTCAATAAATTAGCTAAACACTGTAAATAATACTATAATTATTAAAAAAAATATCGGTTCGGGTGTTTCTGTCTCCTCTCGCTGGTTTCGGCTGCTCGCCATCTTCAGTAGCACTGTTGGCACTTTGGGTGTTTTCCGGGGGGGGGGGCATCCTCACTGCACTGTCTAATAAAAGACCGTCTAAATAAAAGACCCGAACACAGAAATATTTTTGTAATTCTGAACGTACAATGGGTCTCTACGAAACCGATTCGAAATATTTTTTATTATTTTATATTTATATTACGCGATACGGTAACCGCCCGCAGCAGTAGAAGTAGTGTCAAGTACAGTACTAGTGACAGCGACAGCAACGCCGCTACTGAAGATGGCGAGCGGCCGAAACCGGTCTATCAAAAGACGAAACCGGCGAGAGGAGGCAGAAACCCTACGGTATTCCAACCCCTCGCAGACCACAAAACAGATATGTTAAACTAAAAAGTTAATACTACGTATTAATTGTCTGTTTCGTGCATAAATATCAAAATGAAAAGCGTCTTTTCAGTCGGAGCGGAGGCTTCATTTAAACGTCATCAGGACCGAGCCCCATTTTTTCCCCATTGGGGGGGACGCATGATTTATTCAACTTCATCCCGGCGGCGTCTCGTTATCACTTTCTTTTCTCTTAATTGAAATATTAAAATCTTAAATTCCGTCTTGAATTTGCGTTCGGACCCGATTCAGCCGAATTGCCGGTGGACAAATATTGAGCTCTTCTATAGCCGAATTCGGTTGGAACCGTTCTGTAATATTTCTCGCAGCCGGTATTCGGGCCTACCGAGCGCAAGACTATTTAACGACGACCGTTTTTGCTCGACGGGGACTTGAGAAGTAAAATTCGCCACCGGCCAATATCGCATTTACGGCCGAATCACGACCGGCGGCCTTCCTTACCGGAGACGGAATTGGAAAAATTTTTAAGGCCGGAAACCCCCCCAACTAGGACGATATAGATCTTGGCGATTCTGAAAAAGTCAAATGCACGAAGATATGGTCGGGCTGGCCATATATATATATATATATATAGATGTTACCCTCCCAGTCTTTTACTTCCTGTATTTACATTGCCGGGGGGGGGGGGGGTATATATGACCCGAGCTTGTTGTGTCTATCGCTCCTATTGGGGATATCTTATTTGTCTGGATATCTTCCCAATATTGGACTGCCGGTATTCGAAGTGCCTCAATAGCGGCTCTCTCCCGATGATTTACATTTCCCGGCGGACGTATCTCCGGCCAGAACAACAAGAAGTAGCGTCTTTCCATTTTATTGAAAAGCGGATTTTCATTTTATACCTCGGTTTCCGTTTTATAGACGCCGACCGGGTTGCGTAGAAAAAAAGACGACCTCTAAACAGAGAGAGAGAGAGAGTTTTATGCCTCAAATATTGAATTTGCACGTCCCAACACCTTAACTGCCATTACATTAACAGTTATTGCAATTCGTAATACATTTTTCATGAGGTAAACTTTATTTTAGTTTAACTAACATACCTGTTTTGTGGCCTGCGAGGGGTTGGAATAACGTAGATTTCGTGATGTTTCTGTCTCCTCTCGCCGGTTCGGTCTTTTGCTAGACCGGTTTCGGCCAACTTCAGTAGCGGTGTCAGTCGCTATTGGCACTTTGGATGTTTTTCGGGGGCATCCTCACTGCGATAAACTTTATTCGTAACAGAAATCTCGCCCCAATAATAAATTCAAACCGAAGAGGTCAATAATTTTGAAAGCGTACAGAATTTTTCACATCCTAAAATCTACTTTCAAAATAGTGGGATAACAATTATGTTTTAACAATTTTGTGCGGTGAAGTTTTCATCGTAAAAATAAGAATGTTTCGGACTATATCAAATATTTGCCTTATCTATTGAAGCACCTATGGAATCATTCATATATAGAGTGCTATTTCAAAATTCGTTTACAAAAGTTTATTCGATCGTTAGGCGAGCATTAAGGACTCGCGAAACGTGTGCCAGTAAAGCAGAAGCCGTACGAAGGAAGTGGCTGTAACTGCCTATTTTGGAGCTAATACGATGTCGAGTACTTGATTTCGAAACTCGTAGCTTTGGCGCTCCGAATATGGGGCCTCTAACGGGGGCCCCAGAATAAAAACCAGTTTTATTAGCGAAACCGTTCTCTCCACCCCCCCATCAGGTTTTTAGAGCAGGTACACAGAGAGAGAGAGGCTGGCTCGTAAACCGGCGTACCGGCAATAACGAGCCTTTATTGGCCCCGGAGGAGCAATAAAATTAATTACGTTCGGATAATATTCGGAGTGTTCTTCTGTCCCACACACCCGACTGTCAACCTGTCGATTAAATTCCAATTTTATTTCTAATTTGGCTAGATTTGGAATCACTTATTTAGGGGTAATTTCATCCCCAATGGCAATGCTGTTATCTATTATATTGACCGAAAATATATTCGAGTTGAAAGTGAGAAAACAGAAGAGTATTTCAATTTGAGATCTCTTATTGAATACTGTCATGAATGTATTAGGGGTACCCAAAAGTAATCGAAATTTTGACTTTGGAATTCATTTTATTTTGCTGAAAAAGAAATTTTAATTATTAATCTACAATATATTCACCGATATTATCGACAAATTTTCGATTCCCCTCTTGAAGAACTCCTCGAGACCAAAATATATCTTATCAAATTGTCGATTACTTTTGGGTACAACTAATAATAAATTATATAAAATAAAAATACCACAAAATAGATTTAAAATAACCTGAATTAGAATAAAGGCATAATAGATATTGAACAATACGAATAAGGGTCGCATTATGGAACGAAAGAAAATTTTTTTCAGCTCACATTTCGTAGTCTTCTTTCAAGTCTCATCGCTCCGATGGATATTTTCTCTACACCGATCTTGTTTATAATTGACCGCCATTAGGTTTCGTGCTCCCTCCATCGCCAGTAGCTATTAAAGCGTACAATATTTCCAGACATTTCGCAAAAGGTCATTTTTCCCCCTCATCGAGAAAAGAACGCCGGGAGGAAAAGCACCAATCGTTTGCTCCTGATATGGTTTCGCCAACGCGATGAATTTTGTACTTATTAAAATATTTTGTCCTATCTCCCGCGCTTCGGCCGTAGGGCAAAGTCCGTTTAAGGCAGAAGACGAGGTACCTCTTAGTTGGTATTCACAGGGACCGAGCGGAAACGAGGGATCGACATTCGGACCCCGAATCCCATTTCAAGGATTGATTGATAAGAAAAGGGATTGACGTTTATTTCGTTAAAATAGAATAAATCGAATTTATCCATATATTTGGGCGCCTATTTACCCAATCGTAAACAATTCGAGCACGCTATGACTTTTTGAGGAAATCGATCTACATTGAAAAATTTGATAGTACATATTTGATTGAAAATCCAGATTGAATACTAATAAAACACGTCTTTTTGTAACGTAAAACTGCACTCTATGTATATTTTAATCTTCTTTAACACACCTGTTTTGTGGTCTGCCGGGGTTGGAGTACCGTAGATTTCGTGTGTTTCTGTCTGGTTTTTGCTACAGAAGACTAGCAAAAGACCAAAACGGTGAGAGGAGACAGAAACCCACGAAATCTACGGTCTTCTAATCTTCGTTTCTATTTAATTATTCAAAACGTTCGGCGGGGCTTTAAGGAACGGTGGTGGCTTTATTATGCATATACTGGGACCAAATGAGATATTATCGCGAGGTATTATTCTACCGTTTTATTCAAATCGACCGCCCTTTAGTATAAATTCCGCATTGTCCGTAGATTCAACCAGATTTTAAAACCCGGTTCCGTACAATGGCCGCAGTCGGTTATTCGTAGTTATTTCTCGTATTTACAGAAAAAAGAGCTAAATTATTTTATAAATATGAATAAATAAGCATATTTTTGAGCCAATACTTATGGAATGGTTTCCCTCCAGATTTTAGGTACGTCGGCTGATAAGCGTTCTGTTAGCCAAAACGTTTTTACCCAGTTATTTGTAATGGTCAAAGTTGATGTGAAAAATATTATAAATTCAATTGTATTATAATAGATTGATTTCCTTATTCGCGAATAAGGAAATAAGGGAGTGTATCTACTTGGCGTAATAATTTGCTGGAAATGCGTGGGGAGGTTTTCCATCCGTTGGGCTTTCCCTGGGCCCCATATGTACCGTTGGCGGTTCTCGTGTTCCCGAAACCTTCCCTCTCCTATAAATAAGTTCATCGGGAAGAACCGGCGCGATTCCCATGTAAATTTCTACGAGCCGCCATATTGGTTCGGATATTGGATAGAGACAGAAACACGGGCACAAAACATTTTGTACGCTCTACCCACTTTGTCACTTTACATCGGAACGTTGCAGAAGTTCGGGAGAAACGCTTATTAAATTCCTACATTTTATATAATAACATCATATTGTAACACCCTAGATTTGTGGTGTTTCTGTCTCCTCTCGCTGGTTTGTTCTTTTGCTAGACTGATTTCGGCCGCTCGCCATCTTCAGTAGCGGTATTAGTCACTGCTGGCACTTTGGATGTTTTTCGAGCATCCTCACTGCACTGTCACTGTGTCACTTGTACTGTGGTGTTTGTCATGTATATATATATATATATATATATATATATATATATATATACGTGTCTTGTTATAAGACAAACATAATTCATAAGACAATTCGTATTCCAACCCCTCGCAGACCACAAAACAGGTATGTTAAACTAAATCATACTGTAACGTTTTATGTATACATTAAATAAACGGTTAATCGATTTGGAAACCGTTCAATTGGCCGTATTTGTAATGGAGAATTAATAAATATACCAGCAGTTTAGACGTTCGCCAAAAAATAATTTTGTAAATTTCTTCAGCATTAAAACAGTATAAAATATAAAATAAATTGAAACCAATAATTGAATTTAAAATTCCATCCGACATCGGGTATTTTCTTTAAATTTACACAGAATATTGTAATACACAAATTACGAGGACAACCACCAATTATTCGCGGATTTACACTCAATTTCTAATTTTAATCTATCGCTAGAGGAGCTCGTAAATTCCACCACACTCATTTGTATTTAGGTCGATTAACAGGCGAATTTCCATTTAAAGTGCAGTTGTAGGGATGCCGCAACGTGGCGAAATGCCGTTACGCAATAAGGGCAGGTACTCGGTAAAAGCGGTCATTTAAAGGGTATTCTCAAATCGCCCCTGATTGGTGTTGGGGGGGGGGAGGAGTTCTAATTAAAGTCTTGTTACTTTAGTCGATGGTCACGGTGTATTAAAATTATTCAATCGCGATTAAATCCTTCTTCGAGACCTTTCATAACTTCCGTAATAAATAGTTTAACATACCCTCGCAATGGTTTAGTCTCGGTTTCAGCCGCTCGCCATCTTCAGTAGCGGTGTTCAAGACCACCAAACCAGCGAGAGGAAACAGAAACACAACAAATATACGGCATTCCATAATAAATAATTATAGTTAAGGTTAATTTATAATTCCTTACAGTGGTGCGCATAATATGAAAATGTGCAGCAAAAAATGCAATGCATAATTTCACTGAAACGGAAAATAAATTCGTCGAGACTGAATTACGGTCGGACAGTTCTCAAAAATGATCTCCCCGTCGGTTACATTTAAGAAGTGCACTTGAAATTCTTACTGAAAACTTTTAAATTATTACCGCGTATAGCCTCTGTCTTATTAAACACTTTTGGCTGAGTATGAAACTAATTTTTTTACGACTGCGAAATAATACACCCGCTGTTTTACTGCCGAGAGTTATTAGCCGCCGCGTCGGGACATTCGTCCGGTCTCATTGCCAAAGTTCTAGGGGAAAGAAAAAAAAAATTAAAATATAAGAAAAGTAAAATATTGCGCCGTAAAAATTCAATTTTATCCCGCAAGTGAAACAAGGGGGAAGTTTATTATTGGCGGGGCGTCAAACTTAATTCGTCTTGGCAATAGCAATCGGAAAACTGTTCACGGCGCACCGCCCAACTGTCCTGGCACAGGCGAGTTTTCCAACGCGTTTTCTAGTTTATGTTTTCTTCTGCGCTGCGGTGAAAATTCTGCAAATTATTCCCAGCCCCAACATCAAAATATTTCATCGTTCATTAAACGCTCTTCCGCGTCTCGATCTCCTCTTGCGGTGGACGCATTAATAAGGGCTAATAAAGGGATAATAAAAAAAAAATTTTATTATTTCCAGCAGACCCAAGTCAAATTTCATTCTAACCGACAACAAGAACGGTTTAATAAGTCATTGCTGAAAAATTCTAAATTATACGGTCGTTAAGTTCGCATAATTCAACTCACTTTTCTATATTATGTTTCGCCTTATCGGAATATATAATTGTTGACTCGTTTTCAAGTATAACCAAGAAACGATGATCTTCGAGAATGAGACGTCCATACGGTAGCAGTTTACGGGTTGCGGAAAATATAGTAGACTTGCCATTAAAACTGATTAATTATATTTAGCGATAGTACTCTAAGGACTCGTTAAAAGTTCAAATTTTCGGTTTCTTTTGAGTCGGGTATGGGGATTCCACCTGTGACTGCGATTCCTAAAAGTATCCATTTTTAAAACGGATTGAAACAAGCTCCAAGTTTCGGCCGGGGGGCTAGACCGAAGCTGTTTATATTCAACGGTATTATGGATTATTACGCCGAGACTAAATTCCGGTACAAAGCCGATTAAGTTTCAATTACAAGCGGTGTCATCTCGGACTTCAAAGGACCTCCTCTTCCCCGCTACAGCGGCCTTCGTGGGGAAGACAGCGACCCCCGTCTTTTGATCTCGATCAGAATCATTAAGATTACGCCGGGTCCAACAATCGGTGTGTTAAATTTAACACGGTGCATTCAAAGCGCCACATCAGCTTTCGCCGTTCTGGCCGTCCGCCACAGTCACAACTTAGTCGCTTAAGGATATACCCGGTCTGGATATGTCTCGAAACTGCGTTTCAAGTTGCTTCGCGCACTGAAATCCCCGCAGTTTTGTAGTTTCTGGGCGCTCAGCTGTGAAGTTATACCCGATGATGAGGGACTTTTGTTCAGACTTTAAGTTTAAAGAACCCTGGCAATATTCGGAACAAAACTTTCAATTTGGTGGCGAATGCCGCCCAGAAAAGAGAATGAAGTAAACAAAAATATACAGCCTCGTTATTCTTGAATTTCGTCCGAATACAGTGAAAATGTTACCCTTTTGCATCAAGTGATTTATTCCATAAAAAATAATTACGAAAGTTGTTTAATAAGATCCGCGGGAGAAACGTGAGGTCTTCCTCGTGAACATCTTCTTTCCTTTTCCTATTATTTTAAGTCGCCACTACAATGTTTTAATTATATACGGTGTCCCAAAATTAACGCAAGATTTGAATCGAACTGTGGCTGCGAAATTTTCATTATTTTTGAAATATTGTTCAACAACGAATACACGTTGTTCTATCGCGTAACGCTCCATTTCTACTAATCCTAAACTATTAGCTGTCAAACGGTTTTTTAATAAGGTTGCAAACTTTACTGCAGAATGGTGGCAAAGTCAAATATTGCGTTAATTTTGGGACAACCTATATTTAGTGACATTGCGATACCACAACTCCTATGTACTTTTGATGGAGAATTCATACATTAACTATTTTACTTAGGATCATAGAGTGCAGTGTTTGAATTCTGTAGGAGTTATCTCCAATCTGTACGCCTTCAGAATACAGTAAATTATTAATTTGTTCGTAATTAATTAGTAGTTTCGGAAATATTGTTTATTATTTTTAAATTACACTCCGACTCCTGAAAATACGACGAAACGAAAGACAGTACGTGCTTTTTCTCAGCACGAAGTTTTCTCTTTTTATTCATCCTTACGTTTTCGTGACGACTTTCCCACTGTGACTTAATCAGTGACGGCGTCAATAGAACAAAAATTTAAATTTACACACACGTGGAGTCCCCATACCCGACTCAAAAGAATCGATTTAAACAGAAAATTTGGACTTTTAAGACCGTTACTAAAACGGACATCAAAATTGACCTTAAGTAACAAACTGACAGGATAAAAAGCGATACTTAAACAGACACGGATATATAGAGCTATGCTGGGTTCCACCAAGACATGCGACATCGCTCCCATCCAGAGATTCCAGTCAAAAGTCCTTCGTACCGTCCTTAATGCTCCCCCGGTATGTTTCTGACCACACAATCCACCATGACCTCAACATAGTCGACGAAGTCGCAAAATCCCGGTTCCCGAAGTTAAAAAAAATATTTGTACTTATAGCATTCGTGTTGATTGTACAGAATAAAAAAAAAAACTAATTGTGGCTGAACGAGACTTAGCTTCGGGAATTAGAATGACACGGCGCACTGATGCCGGACCCGCCAAGCCCGTCTGTCGTGCGGGTTCCTTATTTTCCATTCCCAATGAAACGTACACATTTTATACGTGTGATGAAGTTCATGATGAAGTGACATTATTGGTATGAAGTTCTTCATACCAATTCGGGAAGAGAACAGTGAAGACGTGAGAATTGCGGCCCCGCAGCGAACTCCCGCGAACCGTTCATTCGGTTAACGGGGCAATATCGTACACGTGCAATAGTTAAAGGCCGTTAAGAAAGTCGGCGAGACGTTCGGGGATCGTCCCCTCGTAGGCGACCCCGAACTAAGTCCGGGAGTGTGCACTAAGCCGGCTGAAGATAATGCCTGCCAGCCGTATAAATTAGCGAAGTTAATGTCCAAACGGGGGGGGGGGGAGGGCGCCTGCTCAGTTGCGCTCCGCCACCGGCTAATATCCGCATCCGGATAATTAACACTAAACGCGAGCCGCTAAGCAGCGTTAATTGCCATCCAAAGTCACTTAGGAACCCTCCTATAATCATCTCAATCATCTCCAAGAAGAGCTCAGGTCTCCAGAGAGGGATGTACTCTGCGGTAACTCTGATCTTCAACCCACAGAATGCTTCAGTCGATTTCACACTAACATAAAAATGTTGTTCCGTGTAGTCAACATTGAGTTTTGCAAAACATTTGAGGAATATAAATTGTTGCTTAATTAATCACCAAACTGTAAATTTATTTACCTTAGCCAGGAATAATGAGCCATGATTCTACCTTTATTTAATCCCGTCTGATAAATTACCTGGGCTTATCGTCGTAACGAATTGATATTTTTATAACGAGTCAACATAAACGTAAATTAATTATAGGATATAATGATGGAGGGTGGTAATATTTTATGTCTTTAGAATATGGAATATTCGAGAAAAAACAAAGGAATTTAATAAATGAGAAAATAAATTCCCGGAGTGAACCGATATTCACCCCCCTAATATTACTGAATATTTGAATACATTACAAGTATATCTGATACATTAAACAGTGTACTGTACGCATTCAGAGTCCAGTTCTTAAGGAAAGAGCCTTTTCCCCCCTTTCAATATTCAGACGTGATGCTTCCTTTTCAAATTCAGAGCTGATGAAATACGATATTAAGTCCCGGTGGCTTGAAATTAAGCTCGGTTCAATAGGGCCCCAATTCGTCGGCGTCCATTGAGTCTGCCGGTAGTTCAGCCCTTAATTATGGTATAAATATTTAGACGTCCCATTCTGTCGTCATTCGGTCTCATTTTTGTTCGGATTTTAACCCCGAAAGACGCTTACGGGACTTATTAATGTTGAATGAATACGGCGCCAGTTAGGGCATAACCCGCACGACAGTCGGGTTCGGCGGGTCGGGTATCAATGAGCGCCGTGTCATTCCAATTTTCAACCCGAGCCTACCTCGTTGTCTTGTGACCATTATTTTTTACTTATATTCTATAAATAATCCTGGCATAAAAGTGATATTCGGATATTATAAAAATCAAACTAATTGCTGTTGAATATCTGTAGGTGGGAATGTTCACTCTGGAGACGATTCTCGAGTCCGATTCCTACAATTGGATCGGCAATAATATTGAGCCACAAATGGCTGGAAAGCAAAACACGTAACTTGTTTCCTGCATAACTCACGGCCGAATTTCGAGGTCCGAAATTCGGGAACCCGCCTAAGAATATTAGTACAGGACTGAATTGAATTTGCATTCGGACGGGTATTATGTACTGGGGGGGTTTAAGAGACCCTTATCCGCAACTAATCCCGTTACTGCGGGGAGAGCACGGAATTAGTCACTGGTCGAGACTCGACAGAATTCGTGGAGTGCTCCAGGATTAGCCGGAGATAATTGCACCGCTGTTTGATTCATAGCGAACCGACTCGTTCCGTATAAATTCGCATCCGTTCGCAGTTTATTTGAATTCTCCAGAGGGTTTATTCAGCCTCTCCCCATCCTCAGTAATAAATCAGCGTCGACCGCCGAGCACGGTTTCAAGACGTTTATTCGTTACGAGGAATTGATGTCATTCTATATTAAATTTCTAATTTTCTAGTTTTCGAGTTTTCCTTTTATTGAAATACGGTTATTTTGGCCTAACCCGACACCAGAAGGCAGATACTTAGACGTTATTGGACAGTGTTGGAAGAATAGTATTTTAAAATTTTTATCGCTTTAAACAACAAAAATAGGTCGAAATTGAAATCGTAAAATCGTTAAGACTAATTTAATATACCTGTTTTGTGGTCTGCGAGGGGTTGGAATACTGTAGTTTCGTGATGTTTCTGTCTCCTCTCGCCGGTTTGGTGTCTTCTGCTAGACCGGTTTCCGCTGCTCGCCATCTTCATATTATGCTGTAATTATTTATTATCGAATACCGTAGATTTGTTGTGTCTCTGTTTTTTCCACCTCGCTGGTTTCGTCTTGAACTCCGCTACTGAAGATGGCGAGCGGCCGACAAACCGGTCTAGCAAAAGAGACCGAACCGGCGAGAGGAGACAGAAACGTCACGAACCCACAGTATCGTTAAGACTGTTCGCTATGCAAGTAATTTGCTGTACTGAGGAATGCATAGTGATTACCCTCGCTCTACGTTCAGGGGGAAATTGTGGAATATTTTCTGATTTTATCCACTAAACGTCCGTCTCTTTTGAAGCTCTGGACGAGATATATTCAAATGTAGTGCAAGTATCGTTAGAACTAGTAGACCGCAACCCGACCTTTCGATCAGTACTCACCCTGTCCCGTTTTATATTTCAATCGCCGTTTAACTAACGATTCGTTCGTGCCGATTAAACGGCCGGTCGGTGAATAATGAATGGGCGTTCGAGCCCAATTCATCCGACGCTTTAACCGATTCCGCGGGGTTGTAAAACTCGATTCATCCTAACTGAGAGGGGGGCAATTATTCGTGTAATTGAACCCCAATCAAAGCCCGGTTCAACCCCTGAGACGCCTTTCGCGGTCGGGGCGGCGGCCCTATAAGAGGATTTCGTACTGACATTCATACTTTATTCAATTGCTCAGAACTCTCTAAGCCTCGCTGAAACAGCGTTTACAGAGAACCGAATTAAACTAAATTCTCCAATTTTATCCAGATTCAATAGAATAAAATTGTCAAACTGCCGAATCTTGTCAAAAGTAATTATTTATACAATGAATAGTAATCGTAAATATTCCGTATACTTAATTTTTTATCAATACTTTCACACGGATATTTCAAAATAATTCCATTCGGAAAACTAATTCATCCTCAAAGGAATTTATCCTTAAAGGATATTCCAAGAGGACACCAAAGAATGAACCAAAAAATGGATGGAAAAATTAGTTCAGAAGTTAGTGTTAAAGAACCTGTGAATAAAAAATGTCTTTAAACCACTAAAAACATTAATACTGTATGTGTTTCTTGATGCATGAATCATGCCATTACTATATCTCTGGAGGTAAAAAACATAGTCCTTCTGCATAAAACTTTTTTAAATTGATTTTTTGTGTTGTATGAAAAAAATCTCTGAAAACGTTCAGGACAGGATTATTTGAACGGTTGATTCTGCGAAAATAAAATTAATAAGTAAATAGCTCAAGTGGAACAGTTCATTATTCATTAACTGCAGGTGACGCAACTCCTGTTTAGAAATAAACAATTTCAGAAAAAAAATGTACTCAAAACGTTCCCCAATTAATGTTGAACTACGCAAGGCAGTTAATGTTTAAAGCCGATTTAATGATATCGACACCTCTTAACGCATTCGCTATAACAAGTCGATGTTATTGGCATATTTTACGAGTCAAATTAAATCCGAGTTAATTACGTTTTTTTTTCCTTCTTCCCCGAAGAGCTCCAACGCCGTTCGTTTTACGCCCTTCAATTATTTAGCCTGTTAATTGTTAACGACTAATCAGCTTTCGCCCGGAATATAGATTGGACTTTTTAATTTCAATACATCATTTTGGGAAATTAATTAAGCCGTCGCCCGTGTTTATATCCGCCTAAATTTGTCCTAGTTAAAATAATTTTTTGTCAGCGGCGAAGTCCAAGCCGTCGAGGTTAATGAACTGAAATTGACATAAACTGTAATTTCAGAGTAATAATGTACCATTTCATTCTATTACAAGTGCATTTCATGAAGGCAATGCTGTACAACACGCATTCTTGTTCCTAATATATATATATCGAAATATATCACCGCTCATTGTACATGTTGTGACCAAATACAACGATATGAAGTGGCAGGGGCTTGAAAACGGGTTTGTTCAAATAGAGCTTTCGAATCCGTACGTTGATCGACGTTAATTGCGTCCGTTGAAAGCTGCAATGGGCGATGGCCAACTCTAACCACCGCCATATGAATATTTATGTTTATTTCTCGTTTCCCGTTGGCGCGGACTTCCGAATCGGCCGGGTAATCGCCGGCTGCCAACGATTTATGTGCCCAAGTGAACGATTTGTATTTTGCAAGCTATAATCCACTGCAGACGCTCACATGTCCTTTATAAGGCTCAAAGGAGAATTTATTGTGCATTATAAAAAAAAAAATTTACTTCGAAGAAATTGACACTTGTATAAATTATAATATCAGATTAGACTCCTAATATTTGTACCGTTGTTGACTGCAGAAATAAGCCCGGTTTTTAATTATTATAAGATGAATTGTTGCGGTTTGCCGTCCGTTGTTGTAGAACTCAGAATTGTGTACGAATTTTAACCAGAAAAAATATAGAAAAATATTTGTTATTGTTGTATAAAGAATACGGCGTTGGTGAGCGCTCGACCCGCACGACAGACGGGCTTGGCGGGTCCGGCATCAGTGCGCCGTGTCATACTAATTCCCGAAGCTAAGTCTCGTTCAGACACAATTAGTTCCTTAAGGTCAATTTTGATGTCCGTTTTAGTAATGGCCTTAAGAGTCCAAATTTTCTGTTTAATTCGATTCTCTTGAGTCATGTATGGGGATTCCACACCCACCATTAATTTTTATTAATAATCCTATGGGTGACATTCAGATATGTTTTATATCAAACTTATATTGTTTCTAACGTACTTGAATATATAATACATATTCAATTTATAATATAATATATAACCTAATTTCCTTCCTTTATTGTTATTCTCAACAGAATTTTCGCAGAATTTGATTATTCACAGGAGCTTATTTCCAGTTCAATACAACTTCAAACGGGTACATTGAGTTACATATTACGTTCGGGTTTACCGGATCCATCTTCGTCGTTTAAGGGGAGAAAAAATGGTGTTCTTCCAGCCTGAAACTCCTCTTATCCGGGCACGATAACGGCGGGGGTTGGGGCGCATATAAAAACGGGAAGAATAATAACGGGCAACCCTTTCTCTGGCTCTGGCCCCAACCCTCTCTACCCTCACCAAACCGCCATGATATGTTGACCTGTCCGCCTAACGGAATAAAATATCAATCTGCTAGCCGAACAAGACGGATGTTTCTACCCCCGAAAAGAGGTAAATCACTTTCTCTTGATTTATAACCCCCGGAGTCCTTTTATATTTCGAATTTGTTACTTATCGTTTCTCTACCGTTCGGGGGGGGGGGAAGTATTTTATTGTCTTTTCTTTTTTTAGTTAGTTATCACGAAGTTCAATTTGCAAGCAAATGAAAATAGTCTAGGCTCCTTGGTTCGGTCTTTTTGCTAGACCGGTTTCGACTGTTCGCCATTTTTTCAGCCTACTCTGTGACTGAGCGTCTCGTGACTGCATGGATCGAAAAGTAAAACCGAGCGGAAATAGAATATCGGAAGAACCAAAAATTGAATGTAATTTTTCAATAGAATTCAGTTGAAAGACTGTCATTACTAAATTTATGTTAGGGCATGTGTTAGACGCCAACTGATGGATAAAATTTTCTTTCTGCCGCAAATTTGAATGACTAGATCGATATTTCTCCACACACACACCACGATTTCCTTACAATTAATCGTATCTGAAAAATGAAAGCGTGGGCGCCAAACATGCAGGGAAAGGAAAAGTATACGAAGGACATTTCATTGTATATGCACAAACCTTTCTGTTTTTTCCTTTTCCACTATACATGATAACTATGTCTATTTGAAGTTGAATTTGCGTTTTTCCCTGCGTGTTTGGCGCCCACGCTTTCATTTTTTAGATACGATTAATTGTAAGGAAATGGTGGTGTGTGCGGAAAAATTATTTTCTCCTTTTTTTTATTTCCTAATTTTTAGTCTTGACAGAAATTTCGCCCGGTTTATGAATGACCAGGGATGAACCTGAATATTGCATTGTCATCGGAGTTACATATGTATGCAAAATTTCAGCTCATCCGAACATTGGGAAGTGACCTATGACCTCCGTGGTCACCTATGACCCGGGATGAACCTGAATATTGCATTGTCATCGGAGTTACATGTGTATGCAAAATTTCAGCTCATCCGAACATTGGGAAGTGACCTATGACCTCCGAGGTCACCTATGTATGTGGGTCAAAGTGGGTCAAATTCACCTTGCAAGATTTGACGACAGGACACGATGTGAGACTAAATAAAAACGTGTCAAAAGTGCCATATAGGGGATGTGGAGAAATCTCGTATCACCTTCATGTATGCATCCCGCTGGTAAGGGATGCAGAATGGGGCAAAACGCGATTCCCTTCCCCGCCAACCACCCCCAAGGCGGCAAATACGATATTCTTGGCACGTCTTTAATATTGGGGCCGCAAAAGAAGGGGAAGCTACCGCCTGTTCCTCCCTGCTTGCTTCCACTGCAGTAGCAAGTGTAAAGTTTCAACTTTAAACTATACCTAGTGTAGTGTGCGCTCCTGCCTCGGGTGAATCTTAATTACTCTATTTAACCATCACCAGGAACATTACCTAGTATAACAATTCTGAAAATACACTTAGTACCGATGGAACATCACAGAATGAACTAATTCATCCCTCCCAGTTTAAGATTCATTTCGCAACATTTTTTATCCACACATTCGAGCTATCCAGAGGTTTTTCCAGGAGTTGATAACCCCATAACCGAAACCAAACTCATTTCTTAATCATCCTAAGCCATAAGATTGTCAAAATTTAAGCCGCTGACCTAAGTAAGTCCAGTAACTTAAAAGAGAGTTGTCTGTGTGTCCGTTATAAAAAAATCAAACTTCAAATGTCGTCATAAAAATTGTAAAACGTTGTAATTTCAGTTGCGAATTGCTATTTTTTACCTAATGCCATGTATATATTAGGGGAGATCACGGGAGTTCGAACCCGGCTGCTATAGATTGTTTGTAGTTCTCTATTGGGGGTGTGACTGATTCGGGATGAAATTGAAGTAGTGTTAGTGAGGGGGGTTGGTTTGAAGGATTACCACCTGTTGGCAGCGTAGAGCCCTTTTACTTCACTTAACTCTCGCTAATTCTTCCAGCTGGGCCACTTTCCTCAGCCCTTTTAATCCCCGTTATACACGGCCTCCGCCAAGGGCACTTTGACGCGGAGAATCGTGTTCCGAACAAATATATATTGAGGAGTTAACGCCCGGATTGGGAAGAAAAACTGGAGTTTCACGGACGGAACCGGAAATTGTTCCAGTTCTGTGTGTAATCGAAATAAGAATTCTGAAGAAATGTATTTAGCCAATAAAGCCACCCTAAAAGAGGATAGCCACAGCCGGTATTAGACGAGCGGTGTGATCGCTACCGGCGACGGAGGGACGCCTAAACTGCGAAGCTCAGTAATAAACACAGTATCGGGTCAGAAAGGTCACACTACGATTGGAGCTTCAGTGTCATTTAATATGCAATACAATTAAAGGCCGAATTAATTACTCAAGTGTGTAGTGGCGTTAGAGGGGTTCAACCGAAACATCTTTCAGCCCAACTACTGAACAATATCGGGCCATGTTCCCTTCAATTTCATATTTTAATCCAAATAAAACAAGTCAAAATCTCTGAATTGGGGAGTTTGTTCCCGAACAAATGTTTCCCACAAGACCAGCCGTTCGCCACGACCTCAACATGCCTACAGTTGATGTCCCATCTTTGGGTGGATTCTTTATCAAGAGAAACAAGTATTTATACTTACTATAACGATTGACTGTACAATAAATAAAAATGAGAAAAACCTTCTGGACCAGTTTATTCACTCTTTATCTTGGACCTATTCTTACCTTCGGTTATACTCAGCGAATTGTCAGCCGGGATACTTTTACTGGTACCGCCTGTACCAGAGTTATGAGACCGAATAACGAGCCTATATACAGCAATTGTACAATATTTAGTTTTCCCCCCCGTTAGGAAACTCTTCGGCAACCCGCTGTACGCTCGGATGATATAGTCGGGGCGTTTTTCTCGCTAAGGCCCCTCTTATTGCTATTTATCAAAGGTACAAGTTCCCTCCTTGCGCCGAGTGGAGCCGGGCCGCTTCGCCAATTTATATATGTTTCGAGTTCTCCCCGCCGTCGGTCGAGCGGTGTAATTTTTCAAAAAGATAACTTACAACCGTCCAAGTAGTTGTGTAGTAGTTGGCCTCCGCGGTACAAACAGACCCGTACATTACAGGGGAAAAGTTTCACCTTGTACACGCTCCGCTAATTCTTATTTACCGGGCTCCCACTTCGCCCGACCGATTGATTGCAGCCCCCGAAAATATTGTAAATATTAAAAGGATTTTTCGAAATAACAGCCCCGATTTCCTTCCCCGAGAAAATAAAGTGAAATTCAGGATTTTGTAAGACTTTTTGAAATTTAGCGCTACCGCCGCTGCGGTATCGGTTAAATTTATGAAATGAGTGTGTATAAATCGCCGTCTAAATTTTTTTACGCATTTCAACCACAAAAACAACAAGACACGTGGAACAAAACCAATAAGAGCGATATTATAATAAGTGTGTAGCGAATACGGCGTTCGTGAACGCTTAGCCCGCACGACTGCCCGGTTTGGCCGGTTTAGTATCAGTTGCGCCGTGTCATTCCAATTTCGCTGCCAGTTCGTCCTTTAACTTTGCTCCGTAAATTCTGATTTTTCCCTTTCGTGACTGTACGCAATTTTTGAATATCACTTCGATTAGTAATTCCAGTTCATGAAATAATATGAATCGTAAAAGTATTCGAGCCGTACGACATTTTTATGAGTGTACGGGCCGATTTGTATTTTAAACTTTCCCCTTTGTAGAAATATTCAATTCATTCGGAAAGGTTTAATGCTAATCGGAAACTGTTCCAACCGACCACGCGACGCCTATTCCGAATTTTATTATCTACATTCAGGGCCTCCAGGTAATTTTCTGATAAAAGTATTTCCCCACTACAAAACATTCAAATTTTTTTTATCGGTCAACTAATTCACATTTTCTTTTTCAGGTGAGTGTCGCTATTCATTCCGACGGATTAAGATACGTAAGTAGAACCTAATTTTTTTTTAATTTCTAGCTGAATGAATGCCACAAGTGATTTTAGAACTCCCCTTCAATTATACCTTTCCTGATTCCCACTCCCACTCATCAAAACAAAAAATTGTTCTTTAATGAGACAATCCTCCTGGCAATGTAGATAAGTTATGTTACCTCCCTCAACTCATTTATCAAAACGGATTAGGTTAGATTAGTTACCTTTAACAATATCGCGTGGTAATCCTTGATTTGTACGTTTGAATTTTTCTCCCGCAGACATTCCCCCAGAGAAGTAGATAGTCTTGGGAAAAGCTTCTTGAAAAGCCCGCGTATTCAATCTTTTCCTGGCTATTGGGTGCTTACTTAGAAGGGAGGAAACTCGGCCAACTTGTCCGTTGGGGCTTCGGCATGAGACAAAAGATAGAAATCGTCACTATCTGATGGCCGGGAGTCAGTTCCGGTCCTACGCGTTTCCCCCCCGACTTGTTCGACTGAACGCCGTCCAGACGAGCTTAAACTTGAGCTTGAGGGGTGGGGGGGGGGACTTGGTCGGTTAAGTTTGCCGTCGGATATCCGGCGAAAGTGCACAATGGCGGTGCTGGATTTCTCGAAGTTTTCCGGCTTTTCCGAGCCGCACGACAAAAGGGGCGGACGCTGGAATGCACGAGACAAAAGGGGACCGGGCCCTAACAAGTACACTGAGCACTGAATGAAGAAGCGCAGTTCTCGGCTTAACCGCAACATTTCCTCCCTTTGCCGTTTTCCTATCCCACAATTCTCATCGTCTCCTCTTTCAGATGTAGATATTGTCTTGAGCTACACCCCTTGAGTTATCTATAGTTGTTGGGGAGATCGTGAAAAACTTATAATATAAGGTTATTTAGTCCACAAGCTGCATTCAAATCAGAGTACGCGTTAAAGTGACAAATTAGAGGACAGAAACATCAAGCTTTTTTAACTGAAGAATTTCAACATTTTCTTCCACCTTGGAATGGAGAAAAAGAAAACGTTATTAACAGGCAGAGGTCTGTTCCTTCGATTCATCAAAAGATCAAAGGACCTCAGTTCCTGGTACCTTCTCAACCTCCGAGGGGGTGTTATATAATTTTCTAATAATACAAAAAAAAAATCATTCGTCAGAAGAACGTAAGAATTATTCTTATTCGGGGCAAAAAGCCGAAAAGCCCCCCGTAGATTTGATATTTCAAGCGCCCAAGAATTTTGACATTTCAAACCCCGGCGGGCCCCACAGGACAATCACTCCCTCGGGATTCACCCACCCGGAAGGGCCATTAATTCACCGTGGAACACTTTTTTTTTTATCTGGCAACAGAGACTTATACCTCTTCTAGAAGAGGTGTCCTCCTTTCAGGACGGAATCCGGCGTCGGAGGTGGACGTGGAAAGTTCCGGTTCGTTAACGCCGCGCGCTGAGAAAAGGGGTGAGGGGAAATGGGAGAAAAGGGAAAAAACCCGGTTTGTCGGGCAAAACGAAGGGGGTAGTCTTAGTTTTAAACTTATTAGGGTCTGCGGGAGGCCGCACAATGAATCAACCCAAAGGCGGGGCCACTTTTTAAAAGGGCTTTCTCTCACTCTCTCTCTCTCCCCTCTCTCTGCGGGCCCTTCACGGCTTTTTTTCTCCGGCTAAAAATTTTTCATTAACTGCCCCGGACCTTCCTTCCTCCCTTTATAAGCCGCCTCGTCCGACCAAACGACCACTTAGGGCCGACTCCCATAGTTAATAGACCCAGCCGCCCTCAATTAAACGCGTCGTTAGGCCGATTTCTTAATTCCTTAATGTGTCTATATTATTATTCTGCCGCACCATTAGATCTTCTGCCCAGATTGTCTACTTTCGAAGACGCGAACTAGGGCGGAATAGGGAGTTAGATCTGTCTCTAAAAATAATCCAGTATCAGAGTGAAGAAGTTGAGGAGTCAATTGTGGAAGGTGGAGAGAGCTTATTGGGGTGGGCTCTCTGAAGTTCTGCAGCTGCCCTCTACCTAGCCTACAGATTGGGTTATTATTATGTGGAGCAAGTCCCATTGTGGTCGCGGAATTGGCCACTTAGGCAAGTCTGGGAGTGGAACGCCCCCTCCCATGAAGTGGAGAAAACCCAAGGAGGGAGGAAAGTCGGCCTTTGTAGGGGAAAAAACCCTGACCGGGGATAAGAGGATTATTGTGACCGGACAACAGATTACTCCTCCAAGGGTGGTGGTGGGGGATAGGAGGGAAAGGGGAAGAAGAAACTTCTCACTTTCTTTCAATACTTTCCGAAAGTCCGAGAGTCTCCGAATCGGCCGAACGTCTCTCAATATTTGTCTCTCTATTCACCCTATATTCGGTAACGCTTTTCCCCTCGTCCCCAATATGACCTAACCCAACAAATATAATTTCAACACCCTACACATAACGCATACTGAACCGATACCACTTAATCCAGGGATTTGTGCGCCCGCCACTATTCGACCGCGAGAGAATTTTTTTAAGACAGAACTAGAGCTAGGAATTTTCGACCTTAAGAATGATATTTTGCTAAAAATCCTCAATATCGGAGGACTCACGGAACATAGTCGACAGAGAGAGGTTCCCAGTTTTGAAAAAAGCCTCATATAAAATCAAATAACACAGGATTATCGTCATACTCTCCTAATTAAGAGGCACTGACCAATGGAATGCAATGCCAAAGATTTTTTTAGCCAATTTCTTTGTATGTATATTTTTTGTTTACTTTGTATTACGTTCTGTACGTACGTTTCTTCGTGTGTATGTAATTTGAACGATAATTTTATTATTTCGTAATTATTTTTTATCCTCGTCCAATTTATAAATATCCTCAAAGAAAATAGCCGGCGCCCGCCGCCCTACCGATATTTTAGAATGCGCTCTAGGGCATATAAAAAGGTCGGGAACCGCCGACATAATCTCTAACCAACAGATTAGTTTTTACATTGCATTTACCGTACTGAACTCTGTTTCCACTGACCGTGTTTAAAATATTTTTAACCCTCATGACAATCCCGAGCGCCTCCTTCGGGTGAAATTAAACCGCGATTCATATCGCGCTGCCGTTAAATATAGACAAAACTTTGTAGTCGTGACTCGTAATTAAAAGAAAAATATATCTCAAAATCTGTATGTATTCGATGCAAAGCATCAACTGAAATAGTACATTTTACACGGATATATATATATATATATATATATATATATATATATATATATATACCGTCTTGACAAGTGGTGTCAGCCGAAGCTTTCTGTTTTGCTCCCTTCGGAACTAGAGAGGTCTCATTAAATTATTGTCCCCCGCTTTTTACAACATTTGCCAATGCCGGATTGAGAACGTCAATTAAAAAGGAAACCAATCGGAAAATACTTTTCAGTTGAAGCGAATCGATCTGTTTTGACGCAGGGTGGAGTCCCCAAATTAAGGATGGGACTCACATCCCACCCCAGTATATATATATGTCTATGTGTGCGTGCGTGTGCGTGTGCGAGACGAGTCGGCCGGCTCCGTTCCAATAATTGAATCCGAACAAGATTTAAAGCTCCCGGAATTCGGTTGGAATTTCTCGAAGTCTCAGTTGGGGGGAAGTCCTCGAAAGTGGGGGGGAGGGGGAGACGAAACTTTCGTTTCGCTCAACGTACCTCAGTAGTTAGCAGTAGCGATAATTAGAATTTACAGTGACTCAGACTCCAGTAGTAAAATAACCCTCTTCAATATCTATATCACGGTGAACTTAAGTTTTATTATATTAGGGGGTGCCCGAAAGTAATCGACACTTTGACTTTGGAATTCATTTTATTTTGCTAAAAAGAAACTTTAATTTATTAATCTACAATATATTCACCGATATTATCACAATAACTCTGCCACTTTTCCGGCAAATTTTCGATTCCCCTCTTGAGGAACTCCTCAACAATCAAATTGTTGATTACTCTTGGGTGCACCTAATATATATTTGTTTTTTTATAATTTCTGGTTTAACATACCTGTTTGGTGGTCTGCGAGGGGTTGAAATACCGTAGATTTCGTATGTTTCTGTGTGACTGCTGGAAACAACATATAATAAAAGTATAATAAAAATTAGTATACGTGTAGGTTACTATTAATCGAATATTTGAAATTATAATACCAGCCTCGGAAACACGGACAGTACAAGTGACAGTGACAGTGCAGTGAGGATGCCCGAAAAACATCCAATTTGCCAAAATTGACTAAAGTGGACATTCCATGCTGTTTCTATTCGTTCCAGGGAACTACTGCCCTGGGAAACTCCAAACGGGTGAATTGAGACTAAATTGACATTTTTCTGTACCGAATACCGGTCTAGAGACGATTATTGCTGTTTCACGACCGGTTACTGACGATTTTATAAAATTTATTGACGAACCGAAAGTGTTTTAATTAAAATAGCAGCGCCGAATGTAGGCGGCGGGCGAGGGTAATAAATTAAAGCCAGTAGTCGGAGTAATTTGTAGAATGAAATAAGTTGTTTATATTAGGCGGCCTCGACACGGTCGCTGTATCTCATTAGCCGCCCCCACACTTTTCGCGACATTAATCAGTTAATGAGTCCATTTTATTAGAGAACAACACAGCCGGAATTATAAAACTTCGGAACGCGTTCTATTCAACCCGAAGAACAATCTCGGAAAATATAGCAGTAAAAGGACAATAATTTTCTGGTAAATGGGACGAAAATGTTCAGTGATCCTCCCGAAACTGCCCTCCTCGGAAACTCTGGGTGCAAAATGAAAATTCTAATAACGTAGATTTCGTCCGTTTGGCATTTTGCTAGAACCCGGTTTCGGCCGCGGCGTTAGTTACTTTTGGCACTGGATGTTTTTCGAAGGGAATCCTCACAGCGAGGGGAGACAGAAACGCACGAAATCTAGAGATCTTTAATATTCAACAAATTACCGCATATACTGAGTAATATATTGAAAATTGTGTTGAAATTTCAATCCTTAAAAACACCTATGTACGAGTAAATTGATGTTCTACAACGATTACGGCGTTGGTGAGCGATTAACCCGCACGACAGTCGGGTCTGCCGGGTTAGTATCGGTGCGCCGTATCATTCTAATAACCCGAAGCCGGAACGTTATTTTTCGCCGTTAGTTTTCTCTTTTTTTATAAATAATCCTGTACTATACGGTACGCTATAGTCGAGACTAGAGATGAAATTGGTTTATTATAATTTTTCGTTTTTAAATTGGGGTTGAAAAGGCGACTCCGACTGTTGGTTCGGAGGCTCGTTAGGGCGCAGGGGCGTGACTTATGGCCGTTGCGTAACGAGCTCGGTCGCCGGCCCTGCGGACTCGTCGTCGTAAATTTACGCTTTCCACTACGCTTTTCCGAGCCGGGGACCGCACAAAAAAAATATATATATATATATATTTATACTTTTCCGATAGAGTATCGAATTTCCTCCGCGATTATAAACCCCGCGCTACTTCGACGGTCGGGAAGACGGGAAAAGTCCATTATTCGGAAGGATCGCGATCAAAAATCAAAAACACAGAGAACACACTGTTAAATTCAGTAGGGTGGACTAAATTAATATATTCTACTATATATTCATATATTAGGGTGTCCCATCAGTTTTTTCCATTTTCTGGACATAAATGAATACACAATATCGATTCACATATCCCATCTTGATTAAATTCTTATGTATCGTTGTCGCGGGAATGTTAGTGGCATCCACTATATCGCAGATTTTCAGCTAGTATAGTACTAATCGAATTAGGTCCACTGCGGACTTCATCTTTCAACTCGAAATGCAAATCTCGTCACTGCAGTGTCGTTAGCACTATTGCATTTTTTTGAAACAACGCAGCGTAACTCGCCGCAAATGCTCCATATTGAACGGTGGAGGAAAAATTGTTGAAAAAGACCAACGAAGCGCCCACTTTGAAAGAGCTCTCCGGGACATTTCAGTTGTCCCTTTATGTGTATATAAAGGGATAAGAGATAAGACTGAATGTAAATATAAACGAAGCCGTATAGAGTCATTCAAGCTTATGGGACACCCTAATAATATATGAAGATAAACCAAAATATGTTGCGTTATTTTTTTTTTTTACCTCCATTAACGACAGCGAGTGAAAGGACTTTTACAAGACATTCACAACAATCATACATCACCCGATTCTGTTTTATTCCGAAAGAATTATATTCGATGTTCGCCCACTGAACAACAAGGTACTGAATTCGTCGTTCAAACATAAGGTAATTTTCGGATTTTGGAATAATTAAATAGAAAAAAGTATTAGGACAGAAACAGTAAATCCATACTGCGGGACAAGTGAATAAATGTAGCGTGGAACGTTGACAACCGGTTAAATTATCCATAAAAAAAAACAGCCGTTATAGCATTTGGTTGCACTGAAGAGAAGTTATAAAGCGCGTCCCGAATACCAAGCGGATATAAAATTTATTTTTTAGGGTCGAACAAAGTATAAATTGACTTGGAATTTTCTATTTCGGCTTTCCCCATTGGCACGCCGACCGCAGTTAATGCACTTTTCACCGCTGAAAAAAAAGGGACAGGAATCTCTGGATTGGATTCAACTGACAAATTTTCCTAAATGGGTTTTCTCGGTCAATTCGACACTTTTCACTGTTTTTTTTTTTTAGGGATTCCCTCGTTCGAGGGCAATGGCCCCAGTCGAGGAATTTACGACTAAATTTGTTATTAAATATCTGACAAAATGATTATTGTTTAAAGGTTGAAGGGCCTAAAACGGTCGTATAAAAAGGATAGAATCGTAATTCTATTCTGGGTTGTAAACTCATCCTTTCGCTGTACCAGTTTTGTTCGGGGGACACCGCTGATATTAAAATTTAAAAAAAAATTGATTGCCCATTCAATATTATTCCATAAATTCTGGCTATATTTTGTCCCCACTTCTATATTTCGATTGAATCATGGAAATAATCTGTTTTTTTCTTCATCGCGGCCCCATTCTCGTCCCAGCTATTATTCCATTAGGAATACACTTTCTCGCTTCCGACCGCATACTCATATTCGGGTAATTTGGCGGCGGCGGCGAAACCTCGGGGGAAATTACATGCGAATTGTTTCCGCCGCTAATATACAGGCGGGATGCTACTGAAGACGGCGGTGGGCGGCAAGAACAAGACTTTTTCAAGCTCATTCCCGAAATATTTTTGGCCGTTTTTTCGCCATTCAAATGCGATTTAATTTAAATTTTTTTTTAATTTGGTCATGTATTTAAAATGCTCTCCTCCACTGTTGCTAATTATTCCATGGGAATCCTTAACGACCCGGCTATCTTTTTCAAATTACCGACTATAAATTATTTCCAGGACGAAATCGTAAATAGATTTGTCTGGCTCCGTTTCTAGTTCTAGTTGTCCATTTCTCCTCCTCCTCCTCCTCCTCCTCCTTCTTCTTCTCCTAGTGAAAACATGTTTTGGTGTCTTCGGAGACGACTAAATCACTGTCTACCCCCTATGAGTTATACCGCCGGCACTTCCAGTTCGACACATATGCTCCACTCAATCCCGGCCTACCCCAATTTATTTTTAAACCATTTTCCACCCCACTCCCCCCCCCCCACCCACATTCCGCCCCACAAAAAGTCCCAACTAGTGCCATACGGTTTTTTCCACAATTTCAGTTTGTGTGCACCCCCATTTCAGTGGACTGGATGATATATCCATGGTAGTATTGTGCGAATTATTTCTCTCCTAATCATCAGAATTCATCAGACCCTCCATTTCAGCTTCAATTGTCCACTCTCCTCCTTCTTCTTATCCTAGGGAATGGAAATAGGAAAGGAATAAAATTTGAATTCGATATTTCGAAGTTTTTGCGTCGTAATTTCACCATAGATTTATTATAACATTTTTAATTCATATATTCAAACGAATTTCATTCCCGAATCACCCTGAAAAACGGGTGGTCAAATGTACCGAAAAAATAAATAAATAAAATATTTCTCCTCCGTTATTGCCTACTCGTTAATAGTGCTACTCGAACATCAATGTCTCTCATTTTATTTTCCAGTTGTGGCAATAAAACAGTTAAAAACATTTATATATCCTGAAATCCCGGCGGAAAAAATGGCTTTAAATTAATAATATGTATAATATTATTATTTCTTGTGAATAGTTACGCCGCTCGTCGAATAATACCTTGATTCAGTATAATGGGCATATATGGGACAAGTAGTAAGTACATCGACCCACAAAGGACGAGTTTTCCAGACGCTATCTATTTCTGTTTTAGAACGCAAGTGATATAATGCACACACATACACACAAAAATGTATATATATATATATACACATTGATATATTTGTTCTGGTTGGGGGCCATATTTAGCCGGTTGGTTTTCTTTAGTTATAAATCTGGACCTTTATCTCTCGCTCTCTCTCTCTCTCTCTCTCTCTCTCACTCCCCGGGAACGATTGTTTTCCACAACTGATATCCCGGTCCAACACATCCCGCGTCCCGAAAACATATCTCTCCCGGCACTTCTCGGCTAACGGCCGGCAATATATATATATATATATATATATATATATATCCTGGGACCTGGGAAAATGTCTTCGCGGTTTTGCCCGCCCCTAATATCGCCCCCCCTCCCCGGAGCGTCCTGTCAGCACTGACGACGCCGCCTTAGATTTTATCTTGCAATAAAACTCGATACAGCTTGATCTGTTCCAATTGTCTACTTGCCTACCCCAATCTCATGTCCCTAAGTACGCCTTATTCCTGTCCCTGCGTACGTCTTATTCCTGTCCCTGCGTACGTCTTATTCCTGTCCCTGCGTACGTCTTATTCCTGTCCCTGCGTACGTCTTATTCCTGTCCCTGCGTACGTCTTATTCCTGTCCCTGCGTACGTCTTATTCCTGTCCCTGCGTACGTCTTATTCCTGTCCCTGCGTACGCTGTCCCTGCGTGCTTATTCCTGTCCCTGCGTACGTCTTATTCCTGTCCCTGCGTACGCCTTATTCCTGTCCCTGCGTACGTCTTATTCCTGTCCCTGCGTACGCCTTATTCCTGTCCCTGCGTACGCCTTATTCCTGTCCCTGCGTACCTCTTATTCCTGTCCCTGCGTACGTCTTATTCCTGTCCCTGTCCACTCCACGACGCTACCAATTTCTGTTTTAGAACACGGCCAGTTTTTGTCATTTCAGAGCGTGCAGACAAAATGTGTCTCAGCACCGCGACAGTTTTCGCGCCGATAATTTTGAATATTCCAATCTCGAATACGATATTAAGGTGGGAAGGGGGCGGCTCGATTTTTTAAGGCGTTTGAATTTTCAATCGCGACCCCCCGGGCGCACCACCGGCGGTTGGCCCAACTCCAGATTGTTTTCCGGGTTATGAGGTTCTTGACCTAGGGGTTCAACTTTCATCTTGTTTCTGCTCCCAACCCCTAGGACGGGGGTAGAAATTAATAAATTGGTTGCAGAGTAGGGGGGGGGGGTCGGCTGGCTCCCTCCCTTTTGGCACAAATTGACCCGTAATGTTGGCAAGTTCTCCCGGTCCCCTATATGTGCCCCGGTTGACCCTTTCGGCGCTACTTAAACGGCCGTTAACTCTCCCCTACGAATGGACCGCTCTGTAGATTTCAATTTGTCGTTGGGACCCCGCTTATTTGATTCTTCGCATAATTTCCTCTAAAAGGTCCGACGAATGGTTTTCCTGAACTGAATTTTACAGTTGAAACTGTTCCTAATATTTTATTTCCTGGGTATATTGGAATAATTACTATATCCGAATATTGGACGCTATTCCAATGTCTATTAGTTCTAGAACAGGTCCGCCTTAGAAGATACAAAAGGTATCCTTTTGATTGGGCCGAAAATATATTCATTCATTTCAGCAGGGGCCCCGTTTTTTTCTCCCTTTTTAGAGAGCCCAATTTACGCCCCTTCGCCCCAATGCGATTTGCCCCCGGTCGTTAAGGGGCAATTGACGCCGTCAGATCTACCCTCGGGTTTTTTTCCCCGGCTTTAATTGAATTTCTTGTCCACTTATTTAACATAAAGGGACCAGCCTTGTATTTCATAAGGTCTTCAAAGGACCAACCTACAAGGTACTTTCCACTGTCTGCGATGAGTCCAATTTATAGTTTCAATTATTCTCGATTCTCGAAACCCGCCGAAAAACGAGAGTGACGAATTATTCTCACTAGGGGGGGAATTATTAAGGGATGAAAAACGCCGGGAGCGGACGATATGTGAATTGAGCCGAAAATTAATGTCGACAATGTATATGGAAATTATACGGCGTGTCCAAATATTTGCATGGCTTAAAGTATCTCGGCCGCTGGCAAAATGAATGGGTTAGTGAAGTAATTTGGCTACCAACAGCGGGAGACTTTGAAGAAGCTCGCTGGTTTAATTCTTTTATTAGACCCGCCCTTCTACCGAAATCACTAAAAATGTTAGTGATGCACTTATTACTTTTCCGTTGTTGGCAGCCAATTGCTGTATTACTACAGCACTATTATCCACTATATTGTAGAATGGGTGTGCATTAATTTATGTTTTCTCCTATTAAAGAAAAAGATAAGTTATTCTGTTTGGTATTCCGTCTCTGGTATAAGTTTATTAATTTTATTTTATTAGTATAATTGCCCTCTTTTTGTACATTGGAGACCGATCCATCGATCAGTCCTGCTAATGGATTGTCGAGATATACCGCATAATCCAAAGCCGCAACGAACAAAACTTAACAGGAAATTGAAATAATTATGATAAGAAATATTTAAAATACGTTACTGAAAATCTACCTAGATATACCGCAACGCGTAATTCTTGAATTATTAAACGATATAGGTATTTTAAACATTACATTTTTTAAAAAACTTTCCCAATTTCAGATGAAGAAACCATTTTTCCGGCGTACATTCAAGCTTCTCTGTTCTTTCAAATCTTTCAAATTTTAGGATGATCATAGTGTTTTGCTTTCTCGACTATTAAACAGTTCTTCAAATTTTTTCTAACAAAATTCTCCTTTATGATCAGTTTCCTTTTCTTCTTCTCCCTCCCCCTTATTACTCGTTTTCGCATTAATTAAAACCGCATTTTTCAAAACCGAACGCTATCGAAGATCTCCTTTTTAGTTTGTGTCGTTTCATCCGAAATAAACGAAATATTGCTCGGCGTTTCGGACTTAGCTTAGTGATTAGCCGTGGTACCGGTTTCGGGATGGCTTAGGGAGGTCTCGTAGTTGACTTAGGTCGGATTAATATCACTTTGGGGGATGATTGGTTTCGGATATTATTAGTAGACCCGACCCGGACTCGAGGTTCCTCCATTTGGGCCCAAATTATACGCGGTATTTACGTGAGAGATTTACGTGACCCTCGTATTTATGCCGGTCTTTTGGTGAGGGACAGCACACGTGCGCCTAACATCACAGAGCACATACACGCAGGAAACTACTTTCAGAATGCGGGAAATCACTTGGTTTGCAGACTGAAATTTGCTGCAACCCACAGAGCTATACACGGCCAGTTGGATAATTTAAAATTATCATTTCAGTATTTAAATTAATCGCGTGGAATCCCCGTACCCGACTCAAAAGAATCGACTTAAACAGCAAATTTGGACTCTTATGACCATTGGGTTCCACCGAGACATCGCTCGCATACAGAGATTAAAGTCTAAAAAAACTGAGTGTAACACAATATCTCAATATCATAGAAGTCTAGTTTCGCTTCAAGTAACCGACTGTAAATATAAAGAGAAAATAAATTTTTATACAGGAATAATTTCGATTGTATCGGACAGTTCGGCTGAAAGAAGGCGGAGCCGCCGAATCGGATTTGAGTTTTCGAAACTCTTCGAAATATCCGAAAGTGCAAGGCCGACCGGAGGAAGGAGTTGGTCAAATTGGAAACTTGTTCGAACTCGAAGTAAATTTGAGGCGACGGGGAATTCGGGTAAAACAATCAAAAAGAACCGTTTTAAGTTCAATATGTCCGTAATAAAAACCGCGGGTGAAATATTTAAATCAAATAATCATAATAAAAAGTCGTAGTTTTTAGTTAATTAAATATCACCGAAAAGTTATATTTCGACCCATTTGTTTCAACAAAGCAAAGATTAACAATATAATTATTTTTTGTACAGTTAAACCTAATCCTAATAAATTAAAATAAAGCAAAAGCTTTAATTTAGCTAAAATTTTCCTGCAGCTCAATCAGTTTTTACACGCTTTTACAAATCTTAATTACATTTTATGTCCGCAATATTTTAATTACTTCAGCTCTTAGTCCTTTCATTGTGGTGGCATTCAGCCTAAATTTTATTGTCACTTCTATATATCGCCGCTTGCTTTAAATTTCGGAAAGTAATTTCGATCTAGCCATTAATATAATTTGAAAATTGAAAATATTAGTGAGAAAATTAATTCGCGGAAAGTTGATATTGAACGGTTCATTTGTGGTGTAAGTTCGCCTGGTAAGTTGGAGGAAACGGACTTGTCCGCCCACGTTCGGCGGCTTAAACCCGTTTCGGCGACGAGCTTTAAACAAACTTCACTCTGCCGATTCGATCGGTATAACCCGACAATTTGTCACTTCGGCGAAGCCCGAAACGGCCGGTCGGACTTAGCCTTCGCTTAGATTTCATCAACGCGAATTCGCTCTTCGGGGACTTAGTTGTTCGTTCGACTGTCCGCCAACACAGAACCCAATTTTACCAGTTAATCTTTGCGAGCCGAAAAATTGCCCGAATTACCGGTTACTGGCGAAGACGGCGGTCACAACCGACCGGTAGAACTGTGGATTAATAAATTCGAACGTAACGCATTAAAAAATACTAATGATGATACTCGAAAATATGGATACTTACCTCTCGGATGTTTTGCCTGCCTCCTCCGTCCTTTCATCAGGGCCGACCGAAGTAAGTAATACTAAAGATTACTTAGTCCCAAGTATGTACACCGTATATATACAACCTTGAAGGGCGTGAAAAACAAACTAGCGAACTGAATTATGTATGAAGTAATTCGCAAATTATATTTCTCGAATTGTGGACTGTATATCCCCTTGTGTGTTCAACGGTAATGGCAATTCGCAGTTGCGTACGCTGAGAGGATACGAAATTAAATGTCAAGACCTCGGGATTGTATATGGGGTCGTAAAGCAAAGGCAAAAACCCGCTTTGGAGATTTGCCGCGTTTTTTTGCACCGTTTCGGAGAATACAGAACGGAATTGTCCGCCGGGGGGTGAAGTAGTCTAATCCCGTCGTATTATTGTGACGAAATATTTCTGATAAATAAAACTGTCAAAAATATAGGACAGGAATGTAAACCGAAATAAAATTAAGCCCGCTTTCTCCTATGAATTCTATTGCCGAATATATTAATTCGGTTTTCCTCCGGCGTGTAATCCCCATCCCCTATACAAAAGAATGGACTTGAATTAAGACTACTAAGGCCATCACTAGAACTGGTATCAAAATTGACCTTAGCTAACAAAATCAGACTTCACAAACCGAAGGTTTCTAAAAGTGCCATCACTGGATATTCTGGGCTTTTTTTTATCGGCAGAAGGAAATGACATAAAACCTTTCCCCGATAAACCGAAAAATGATGATTGTGCGATGAATAACAATTGTAAAAAAATGGTTTCCTTATAAATTATCTGCAAATTTATATTTTTTTCCCGTCATTCCATGAATTTCTCGGCTATCGGAGGCTTCCAGGTGAGACTGATACGCCCTCGTTACACTCGTTTACACGTATTTAGGCTGTTTGTTTTTCTGTTTTAAAAAAAAACCCAAATCCGGCCAAATCTCCGAAAGGATTTTTTCTCTCGATTTTTTCGAAACCCGAACGTTTTCTGGACGTCCTGTACACGTTAGACAGGCCTAAACGGATGATCCTTTGTGGCCTGACATCGTTAACGAACGTTAACCGTGTCGTTAAAAATAAAACGATTCCCAGTCCGTCTTTCACGATAAAAATATGCGTTTGAACGCATGAATTGGCATCATTCAACCTATAGTATGAATCAAATTGCTCATTCAGGAAATTGCAATAGTAAGTCATACTAAATCCGATTAAACTAATCATTCCGAATACGGTTTTCTACTGAACAATTTTGCAACTGAGACCGGTTTCGATTCATGCCGTCACGAGAGGCCTTAATAGTCGTGAAATCGGCCGCTTTAACGAAAATTCGTTGAATGGGCGAATGGGAATAATTTGTATCTGTCTCAATGGAAGCATTAGTTTGTAAATCCGGATAATGAATCCCGGTGTTCAGCCGGCTTTTGAATTGGGGATGGAACTCCATCCCTTTAGACTCCTGTCTATTTATATTCCACCCAGTGATTCGGAAGTTCAGATCTATTGGCAAAGAGTTCATATTTACAGTAGCGCCAGTCAACCGTTTGCTTTATATTTTGAATTAACCGAAAATTTAAGTGTAGGACTCAACCGCTGTTAATTACACAGATGTCATTCCTGGAATGACGTCTGAATTAATTTAAATTAATAATAATTAGATAGGGATATGAAGAAATGTACCAAAATTTCATCCATATTCCCAATCTATTCGCATGAGGAACTGGCGAAAAAATTTGTACCTCTTATTTCTTCCTTAATACTTATACTAGTTCTGAAGCACAAAAAATCCGGCGGGCTTCCTTCAATAAATGAAAACAGTACTTCAATATACAATATACATATATTTAGTAGAGTAGGCCTATTTTCTGTTTATGTATAGAAATAATTTTGTTCTCCGCTCTTGTATAGGCTAAAACAGTGTCGTTAAAAACCCTCTATCGTATACTGGGACTCTCACATGCACTAGTAGGTATAGAGGAGCACTTTTATAAGTGACACACTGTAGTGCTCCCTTTTATGGGCTACAAGCACTATCGGTGTCCCGTAGGGCGGCCCTTTTGTCGTACTTAGAGCGGCGGTGTCGTATTTTTAAAACGCTCCCGTCCCACCTACGGGATAGCTTTTCGGCTGATCCCGTCTAGGGTCTTCCCCTAAGGGATTTCCCGCCGGTTTGTCTCCGGCTGGAAAATAGGGACTGGTAAATACTGAAACGGACATCAAAATTAACTGAAGCTAAAAAATTTACAAGATAATATCAATTCGATACTTTGACTACATTCTATACGCTCAGAAATAAAGAAAAGTAGAAATTGTATCTACGTTCCAAATTGTATCTACACTCAGAATTGTGTACAAATTTTAACCACAAAAAATATAGAAAAATATTGTTATTGTTGCATAAAGAATACGGCGTTTGTGAGCGCTCGACCCGCACGACAGACGGGCTTGGCGGGTCCGGCATCAGTGCGCCGTGTCATTCTAATTCCCACCCGTAGCAAAGTCTCGTTCAGCCACAATTAGTTTTTTTTATCCTTTTTTATTTTGTACAATCGACATGAATGTTTATAAGTACAAGTGCTGATTTTTTCGCATGTATTTCGCGATAAAAGGAACCACCCAAAGATGGCACTTTTGACACAAGAACAATTATAGCCTAAGGGCTAAGAAGATCTCTGTAGGGGAAATATTGTCTCCATCTAATCAAATCAAGTGGAATCCCCATACCCGACTCGAAAGAATCGACTTAAACAGAAAAATTGGACTGTTAAGGCCATTACTAAAACGGACTTGTTACTTAAAACTGACAATATACAAAGCGATACTTAGGGTATAGAGCAATGGGGTTCCACCGAGACATCCGACATCGCTCGCATCCGGAGATTCCAGTCAAAAGTCCTTCGTACCGTCCTTAATGCTCCCCCCGGGTATGTTTCTAACCGCACAATCCACCATGACCTCAACATACCTCAAAATCCCGGTTCCTGAAGTTCCACTCCCCATCCTTTCTCCTCGTCCCAATCCACTCGTTCAGTCCCTTTCCTCTCTCACCCGTCCATTATCTCCCCTACAGAGATCTTCTTAGCCCTTAGGCCATAATTGTTCTTGTGTCAAAAGCGCCATCTTCGGGTGGTTCCTTTTATCGCGAAATACATGCGAAAAAATCAGCACTTGTACTTATAAACATTCATGTCGATTGTACAAAATAAAAAAGGATAAAAAACCTAATTGTGGCTGAACGAGACTTTTACTTTGGGTGGGAATTAGAATGACACGGCGCACTGATGCCGGACCCGCCAAGCCTCACCTGTCGTGCGGGTCGAGCGCTCACCAACGCCGTATTCTTTATAACAATAACAATATTTTTCTATATTTTTTGTGGTTAAAATTCGTACAACAATTCTGAGTTCTACAACAACGGATGGGAACCCGCAACAATTTATCTTAAAATAATTAAAAACCGGGCTTATTTAAAGGGAATGAACCTTTCCTCTCTTACCCATCCATTATCCCCCCCGCGTGGCCTGATCTTCTTAGCCCTTAGACTACAATTGTTCTTGTGTCAAAAGTGCCATCTTTGGGTGGTTCCTTTTATCACGAAATACATGTTAAAAAAAAGTACATACAGCATTTGTACTTGTAACATTCAATGTTGATTGTACAAAATAAAAAAAAGGTTTAAAAAAATCTAATCTGAAGTACTACGAACCAAGTCCTCAATGCGACTGGCTCTTAAAGCCTGAATAATCTTGCTGATCTCCGTTAGGGATACTTTTGCTCGATTTTAATGCAGCTCGACAGTCGGTTGGAGAACGGTGCTATTTGAAACATACCGCGGAGAATTGAGGACGGCTCGAACTATTTTTTTATTGCCTTTTTAAGGCCCCCTACATCGGGTTTTGCCCTATATTCCTGTCAGGGAACTTGAAATTTATTTCATACCAAAGTCGTAAGTCACCCGGCGTCCATCCTGTCCATCTTCGCAGGACCACTTCCGGCTCCTGGAATCGGCCTAAGACCCCATTTAAAAGGTAATTGAGTTTATCGGCCGTCGGATTGAACCCGAGGGGTGTTGGGGTTGGGGTTGGGGCAATAATTCAACGGTCTAGACCGCGGCAAAGAATTTATGGCCGTAGCCGGGAGACCCTCAGTGGCGGCGAGTCGGGAACGCATCGCCGACGTATCGCAGACATCCGGATAAATCCAACCATTTGGGGGCCCGAAAACAGACGGCCAATTCACTTAATTAATCAATTCCGCAACACAAACGAGCCCTTCTGCTTTCAGCAGACACTTAAACTTGAGAAAACTCAACATTTGTGAACGTTAGTACATTTTAAAACACAGCAAACTGTACGTATCCTAAAGGAATATTCGCGACTAAATTGCGAATAAATATCCCAAATGAGTATGGGAGAGCGAACAGTTATGTGGGGTTAAATTCAAATTAATGCTGTTGATTATCCCTGAATTCAGTAAGAAACATCAAAACATCAGATTGCATAATGTATGTAGATTTATTTATTTCCAAATATACACATATGCATTTATGCAGTTTAAGGATTTATGTGTATATGTATAATTACTTGTCTGATTTGGTACTATTAGAGTAGGGGCCCTCAACAGACGTACACCTAAAGAGTTCCTAAAGACACGCAGTGTATGTGTGGCTCGGACAGATTTTATTGGTCTTCATCGTACAACTGAACCTTTTATAGGTTCCCATAAAATCACCCCCAAAAAATGCGATGCGTGATGGGGGTTTTATTAAGTATAAAAATGCCCTAATTTTCAGAGTCAGATTTCAGTATGACCGATTGCCAAAATTAAAGCGCATCTATTTATGAATTGTTATACCATTTAGTCGTTCAATAATTGTCATTGTATTGTAACAGCAAGGAGGAGTTATTAATTACTATTATTTAATTATACTTTAACGAATAGCGTTAATATTTAAGCCCCATATTGATACTAGTGAATATCATTATTCACTCACTGTCCTTCAAGTGTGACAATGCACTAATATCAAGTGCCTCGTAAAGTGATCTCGAGACGTATTGTTAATGCGATAACGTCCTTAATGATAAGAGACAGATCTGAATTGTTTTTCAGCATTTTTTATATCTCAGAAAAAGTTTCATCACTGTCGCCATATCAAAACGATTATTGGGACCTAATGAAAACGTTCGAACGGTTAGATATCGTCATATTCTACAATTTAGAATATACAAATTGGCATCAAGATTGACTGGGCTGGAATAATAAAATCTACGACAGATTTACTGCATTAGCATATTATTGTTGTACATTCAAATAAACCTGAAGTGTAGACGAATTTTTATATTTGAATGTGATTTATGTATAAAATAAAACCCCTCGCAATTAAACTGAGCAATATTTTACGCCGAAAATTTAAAAATTCACCTATAACACGGATATATCTGTAGGTTCGGAGGTGAGTTGGGTAAATGGAATTTTCCGCGGGACGGCAGTTTGGGCAATTAAACATTGGGCCGTGGCTCGGAAAAGGCCGCCGGGAAACTGTTCTGGAAAAGTGTCCCTTTTTTGCGCCGGCAGTCTCCGACCCCAGTTTACGGTTACGGTCGGCAGTAACCCCTCTACGTGTAGAAAGGTCGTTGACTTTCCACGGCCGAAATAAAATTCTTATCGGCATGTTTTTATTACGGTCAATTCTTTACAACTAAATACCGGAAAGGGGAAATGAGTCGGATTTGAAATCGGTACAGACCGGTTTCAGTACGGCCCTGGTCTAGTATCACTGTGCCAATTTCAATTACCAAAGAGGATATAGAGTTTTGTTCAGCACTGTGTGCAGTAGCAGCTAATTACTTCGTGTTATTTTCGGGGATAAATCTAAGAATATTATAACCGGATATGAGTGTGTCGGGAGAAAGTTCAATTAATATTAGCGAAATCTCTAATAATCATGTGTCCTCATTGAGGGAACGAGTCAATTTCAAAATTAAATTTCTGTCTCCTCACGCTGGTTTGGTCTTTTGCTAGACCCCGGTTTCGGCTGCTCGCCATCTTCAGTAGCGGCGTTAGTCACTTTTGGCACATTGGGAATTCTCACTGAGCTGTCACTGTCACTTGTACTGTGACGGTGCCCGGAAGACATCCAAAGTGCCAAAAGTGACTAACACCGCTGGTGAAGATGGCGAGCGGCCGAAACCGGTCTAGCGAAAGACCAAACCGGCGAGAGACCAAACACACGAAATCTACGGTATTCCAACCCTCGGCGACCACAAAACAGGTATGTTAAACCTGAAACTTAATTATTTTCCAGTTAGAAAATAATTTTCCGCATCACGTGACAATAGTCAAACAAACGGATCAACGTTAGGTTCAAGCAAAATTGTATCCAATTATATAGTCAATAAGACGTTCATGAAGTACTAACTGTTGCAAACAAGAATTGAATTTTTGTTTTTATCCAGTACCAACTTAATTTTTCGCACCAGTTCGATTCTCGCGAATTTATTACCACTTGATCTATAGATAACTGGAGTTAAGAGCACTTGAGAAATAATTTCATTTGGAATACTTGATTTTGGGTGAGGCGGTAGGTTGAATTTAAAACTTTGCCAGAAGGGGCCCAACTTATCAATAATGCCAACTTGCCGAAACTGGATTAGGAAGTGTAAACCTGAATACTTTTGGCAGCGTCCCGGATTTCCGGGGATTACGATTAATCCGGATTACCGTGCACTTTCCAAATTGATTATTTCAACACATTTAAACTGTAATAAAAGAAAAAGGTTTTTTTATTTTTCCGCTGAGCCCTGTTGCCGTCAATGTTGATAGAATAATAAATATTCTATTTACTACAATAATTCAATAGGAAATTGTCACTAATTTCCGTTTTAAAAATGTCATATGTTTTGGGTAAGACAAGAATTAAATAATAAATTAAGGATGTCAACAGTATTAAAAAAAATTTCGGGAATTGATTGTGATTTAGGTGATTATGATTTATGAAGGTTCATAATTCCTTTACACATACTACTCTTAAGGATGCATTCCTTTTATTATGTATATATTTTCATATACTTTTCAATTTTTTATTTCCATTTTTTTATCCATTTATTCAATAGGTAATCTTTGAAGAAAATGAGGAAAAACTTCCTATTTAATTCATTTCCAATATATATTGAATTTTTATACAGTTTAAAGACTTTTTTTTAAAGATTTTTAGAATAAATAAATCTGTAAACTGTAATCGGCCCCAAGCTGTTCACCATGTATTAGCATTCCGTTTAGTACCGAACATATGTTTATTATTATATATATTCATATAAATAAATAAAATAAATATGTATTTATTATTCGTTTAGTTGAACCAATCTGTAATGATTGCCAGCGAGGGTTTGGAATACCGTGGCGCTTGCGGTCTTAAGTTTTCGCTTCGCGGTTCGGTCTTTTTCTAGACCTGTTTCGGCCGCTCTGCAATTGTAATTTTCGTTGTTATTCACTGCGAGAAGTTGTTACTACTTATTAATGAATGTATTGCGGCCGAAGCCGGTCTAGCAAAAGAACAGACGAAATCGGCGGTAAGGAAAAAAACAGTTAAATATTTTCAACATATCTCGAGGAATTGATGCAGTGGGACGGCTGTGCTTTGTGGGCACTCGAGGCGTATAGTAGTGGCAATTTATAGACTTGGTCGGTCGCCATTAATTATCGACAATAACGTGAAAATCGCTTCCGCCCCCGGGAAGAAAGTTGAGCCGCAGCGCGGGAAAAACTATTTTTCCGACCACAGTGTTATCGTCCCCCGCCCCCACAACTCCGACCCTAATTTATGTCCCGATTTCTGTCTCTCTTATATATATATTTATATATCATTATTTCCGCCGTTGACCAACTATATCGTTCTTCCCAGAGTAGGTAGTCGAAGCCCGCCAGCTCAATGCAGGGACTTAATTTCATTTTTCGCCGCAAAATAATATCGTATTGCATTGTAATTGAAGCTCTGTCTCGGTAAGTTTAACGCAACTACGGGACAAAGAATTTTTTAAACATGCTTTCCTCAATGTACACTACAGAAATACTGCCAACACTATAGTTTTTTGTAGTTTTTCTGGTGGAAAACCGATCTTGCGCTGTACCCACTGTTTGATTGAGTTTATGGCACAATACAGGGGGGTTTTTGTTTTAGTTTATACCGTAGGTTTCCCGTGTTTCTGTCTCCTCTCGCCGTTTTGGCCTTTTGCTAGACCGGTTTCGGCCTTTTGGCTGCTCGACATCTTCAGTAGCGGTGTTAGTGTTGGACAGTACTAGTGACGGTGACACAGTGCAGTGAGTATGCCCGAAAAACGTCCAAAGCGCCAAAAGTGACTGAACACCGCTGCTGAAGATGGCGAGCGGTCGAAACCGGTCTAGCAAAAGACCAAGTGCAGGCCACAAAACAGGTACGTTAAACTTTCTCATTTTTTGCGGTCTCTCTGTATCGCACGTATTTCGCTATAGCGCGTGATGATCAGTGTCTCTTGTACATTTATTATTTAAACTAGTTTTGCGTAAAATAATGATTTTAGTCCAAGAAACAGAATACAATATACAAAATATGGGGTAAAACATATTAAAACAATATTAAATTAAGTAGTATAATCATTCGTTAGTACCCTTTTAGAAATTTATATGTTGTTAAAATTAAGTAGGTTTATGAGTACAGTGTCTGTAGGAGAGTGGCTTAAAATATAATAAAATAAATATAAGATCGCTATTTAGGGGATTTTCGTCTATCAAGGGGGGTGATCTTAATCCCCGTGATACCGAAGGGACGATTTTATTTGTACATAACGTTCGAAAGAGACGGAATATTTTTAATACTGTAGGTTCGTGATGTTTCTGTCTCCTCTCGCTGGTTCGGTCTTTTGCTAGACCGGTTTCGGAAAGTGACAGTGGGCAGTGAGGATGCCCGAAAAACATCCAAAGTGCTAACAGTGACTAACACAGCGCTACTGAAGATGGCGAGCGGCCGAAACCGGTCTAGCAAAAGACCAAACAGCAGCGAGAGGAGACAGAAACATCACGAACCTACGGTATTCCAACCCCTCGCAGACCACAAAACAGGTATATCGAATATTTTTAAGTCACTGTATACAATTATTGGAAATAAAGATTGGCAGAAGGTAAACTGCGGCCGGTTAGTAAAGCTGTAAACTGGGTAATAAAGTCTGGGACTGTTTTGATGCCGGAAAATATTGGCGGCCAGTTGTTTGGCCCTCGGCGAAACACACGAGGAAACTCACATGACAAAGTGTTCAGAACCGGTAACACTAAGTAACGTTACAGCCCGCCGGTGTAACGATATAGTGGCGTCGTAAAGCCGAGTTATCGCCGCCTTACGGGCCGAAGACATTTTCGACAGCGGCCACGGGTCGTACGCTCTTCCGATTTACGGCGTTACACACACACACACACACACACATAACACTCTTAAAGTGTCTCTAATTCACTGAACCTTATATGAATTACACCCCAGTGCGTCTACGGACCGCGGGAGGAACACTTCGGTGTTTAGCGAAAAGCGATTATAAAAAACGTTTCTCTAAATTCTCTAGTCAAATTTTATTTTCATTACAGCTGAATAGCTTCCGGCATGATCGCGCCCAATGATGGAAGTGGAAAGGGCAAAAATCTTTCCATTTTATTTTGCTAAAAAAGAAACTTTAATTATTAATCTACATATATTACCATATTATCGACAACTCTCTGCCACATTTCCGGCAAATTTTCGATTCCCCTCTTGAGGAACTCCTCAACACCAAAATACATCTTATCAAAATTTCGATTCCTTTTGGGTACACCTAATATATTCACGCAGTCAAAGAAACTTTAATTATTAATCTACTATATATTCACCGATATTATCGACAACTCTACGGCCACTTTTCCGGCAAATTTTCGATTCCCCTCTTGAGGAACTCCTCAACACCAAAATACATCTTATCAAATTGTTGATTCCTTTCGGGTACACCTAATAATATTACTACATAGCATTAAAAGGTTTGATTCGATTTTTGATTGGAATCCCTGGACGGGAGCCCTCTGTAGAACCCCACAGTTCTACGCCGTTTGTCCATGCGTCGTTTTTAATATTTTGAGTTTATTATTTTCTCGAGTCGGGTAAATGAACATTCGCCGACATATCGCTATTTCTCAGTATAAATAACGGCTAATTGTGTTCTAGTAAGGGCCGAACACTTAGCACTTGCCGAGCCAAGTACGACCTGTAAATTCGTCTCTGCGTTTTCAATTCTCAAACTCTCTCTTCCTCGAGACCGAAATTTACAGGTTTTTCTTACGGGGCTTAAAGACTAGGGAGAAAACGAAAGGGTGACAAGAAAGCGGCGTTTAATAAATTCCCCGGACATTCGAGCGTGGCCAACTTGGAAAAGACCACCGCCCCTCGGCGGGGTCATTAAGATTAAAAACTTCTTCTCAAACTCCCCCGGCACTTCCAACTTCGACCCCTTAATTGCTGTTCGGAAATTAAGCTAAAGATCACAACACCGCCGTTTTAACAACCCGAGTTCCCGCAAGAATAAGGTCTACAGTAATTGGTAAATTACTTGGGCCCTTTTATTTAATTAATTTTTTAAATCAATTTCTAACCACTAAAGTATTATGTCTATTAAACTTTCTTTCCTATCTACTACAACTCCTGATTTTATCTTACTCCTCCCTTGTACTTCGCATTCACCAAATAATCTGATCTAGGGGTGTCAAACTAATTTCGGCCTAATTAGACGTCAAGGTAGACCGAAAATGACAATCATAAAATAATTGCCTATAATTTAATAAATGGTCCTTATTTTTTCAAAAAAAATGAGATTCAAACGAGAGTTTAAGTCGAAGGCATTTTGGAACAGGAAAATAGTGGACGAGGGGAAAGAATTTAGTCGCCTCTTCTTTCAATGAAAACAGTGGAAATCTCTGCCTTTGACTAACACCCCCCTTAGACGATTTAGAAATTGAAATTTTATTACGAATTTTAAGTTGGTGCACGCATCGGGATTACCGAGAATACGCCCAGAAGATCTGGTAGAATTGAACTATCCAATATTATATACCACTTATTAGTCTAGACACGGTGTATTAATTTCATTTATGACTCCGACGAAGTTACATGCTGTCCCCGCTCTATTATCTAAATGTCCCTCCACGAAAGGAGTTTCGCCCTCCTGTTTCTTTTTTCCCCTAGATCAATAACGTTAAGCCGAAAAAAAATTATAGCGGCGGCGGTATAATTTATAATAAGGTTTAAGCGGAATTCTGTGTTCTGTAGACTGGTCCACTATTTGCGGGAGGGTGGCCTAACGACCCGTGGTGGCAAGTTGCCCACATCCTAGACCCCGGCCGCCCCTAATAACCTCCCCGTCTTCTTACAACAGTCTTTTTCGCTTCTAAAGGGGGGGGCGGCCAAAAAAATCGCCCCAGCAATTCTCAAAACTTTATCTCATCTGAGCCCTCTGTATTTAGGCTTATGCACGGTGAAAAATACGGCGGTCGCCCTTTTATCGTCGTAGATATGAACCGCATACCCATACCAGTCTCGAAAGAATCGGCTTGAACGAAAATTTGGACTTTTAAGACCGTTACTAAAACAGACATCAAAAGTCCTTCGTACCATCCTCAACGCTTCCCCCGGTATGTTTCTAAATTGGCAAGTGAATGCGGGAAGAATGATATTATTATACATTCGAAGGAATACACGAGAATACAAAAGGGAGAATAACAGGAGGAATAGGTCATGTGGAGAAATAACTGGATTTTACGACCGATCGAGTGGAAGATGGTTTCAGAGAAAACGAATCCCACTTTGCTTTCGCGCAGGAGAATACAAGTGAAAGGAGAATGAAATTCAAAGGATAAGAGAAGAAGTTTGAAGGGAGGAATATACAGTCCGATTTAAGATTTTTTCACCGGGAAAACCTGTCGCTCATTACGAACAACGCTCACGTGGAATATCCATACCCGACTGAAAAGAATCGACTTAAACAGAAAATTTGGACTCTTAAGACCGTTACTAAAACGGACATAAAAATTGACCTTAAGTAACAAACTGACAGAGTATACAAAGCGATACTTAAACCGACACAGACATACGGTATAGGGCTATGGGTTTCCACCGAGAGGTACGACATCGCTCGCATCCAGAGATTCCAGTCAAAAGTCCTTCGTACCGTCCTTAATGCTCCCCCCGGTATGTTTCTAACCGCACAATCCATCATGACCTCAACATACCGACAGTCGACGAAGTCGCAAAATCCCGGTTCCCGAAGTTCCACTCCCGCCTTTCTCCTCGTCCCAATCCACTCTTTCAGTCCCTTTCCTCTCTCACCCATCCATTATCCCCCCCTATAGAGATCTTCTTAGCCCTTCGGCCATAATTGTTCCTGTGTCAAAAGTGCCATCTTCGGGTGGTTCCTTTTATCAGGAAATACATGTGAAAAAAATATTTGTACCTATAACATTCATGTAGAGTGTACAAAATAAAAAAGGTTAAAAAAACCTGCATTTCGTGTTTCCAATTATACTGCACAATTACTGGAAGTAATTGTAGCCTGATGTACATTGCGATAGCGTATCTTCGCCGCGAATTCATTCGGATGGAAACCGTAAAGTGGTTCAAGAGGGCGTATTTAAGGCAGCAAAGCCCGCACTAAACTGGGTTTTTCGTGTAGGCGCCGTGTGGGCGGAGGACCTAATAAGTGGAGGTAAGGCCACATATAATACATAGAGACGAGGACGTGTGACTTACCCGGGCAGGGTGTTCGGGCGGTCACTAAGCCCAGCCACAATATCGACGACCCCGACATAACCGAGACACAGCTAACACAGCCGGCTGCCTCGCCCAGCTAATAAGGACGCCCGACTTATACCGCTTCTGTCTTCTCTGTATCGTCCTCCCATTTTTACCTCTTTCCATTTGAGACGAAACCTGTATTCCGTACCCCTGTGACAATTATTAAATTTCTCCTCGACATTCAACGCCCTACTCGGTCGTAAATTAGGCCGATATTTCATAATATTTCATATTTTCTATAGCCGATTTGTGGTCTGCGAGCGGTTGGAATACCGTAGATTTGTTGTGCTCCTGTCTCCTCTCGCCGGTTTGGTCTTTTGCTAGACCGGTGTCGGCCGCTCGCCATCTTCAGTAGCGGTGTTAGTCACTGTTGGCACTTTGGATGTTTTTCGGGCATCCTCACTGCACAAGTGACAGTGACAGTGCAGATTTGTTGTGATTCTGTCTCCTCTCGCCGGTTTGGTCTTTTGCCAGATGGCGAGCAACCGAAACCGCTCCGACAGAAGACCAGAACAGCGAGAGGAGGCAGAAACAGACGAAATCTACGGTATCCCAAATAACGGGGTGGCAGTAGAAGAACCGTTCTCTGGAGGTATTCGCTCCGATTTTTTCACCGGACCGCCGTCTTCAGTAGCGTCCATAAATTGCCGCTTTTATCGGCCTAATTTACGACCGAGTAGGGCGTCGAATGTCGAGGAGAAATTTAATAATTGTCACATTGGGAATTCTCACTGCGCTGTCACTTTCACTTGTACTGTAAAGATGCCCGGAAAACATCCAAAGTGCCAACAGTGACTGACACCGCTACTGAAGATGGCGAGCGGCCGACACCGGTCTAGCAAAAGACCAAACCGGCGAGAGGAGACAGAAACACAACAAATCTACGGTATTCATATTTTCCATTTCCGTAATGCGTGAAATCAAGAATTAAGACGGCGCCCATTGTAAGTGCTAAGCTCGTGGCGTATAGAAGGGCGCCGGTTCCGTTTAAAACGGTCTATATCGATTGTTCGGCCGAGGGCCGGTTACTAATGAGGTGGGCCGTCCGGGTCACCTGTTAATTCGAGAGGCGGCCCCTTTGAAAGGGCCCCTTAAGAAAGGCCTTTTGTACCTCCGGTGACCGGCCGGCCCCCGCAGAATGTATTAACCGGCCTTTCAACCGCAGCCAACGGTCCGATCCCTGTAAATGGACTAATGGAGCCCGAAGATTAATTACTCCCGGAAATATACGACGCTTCAATAGTCAATTGTGTTTTATTAGCGCTCGCGGATAAGCAGGATTCGAACCCGGGGGGCCGACCTCCGTGGTACTGAAAACCTGTAAAAATATTGTATTAGGGCTACCCAAAAGTAATCCCAAAATTTTGACTTTGGAATTCATTTTATTTTGCTAAAAAAAGAAACTTTAATTCTACTTTATATTCACCGATATTATCGACAACTCTCCGCCGCCACTTTTCCTGCAAATTTTCGATTCCCCTCTTGAAAAACTCCTCAAGACCGAAATACGTCTTATCAAATTGTCGGTTACTTTTGGGTACACCTAATACTTATGGATATATGCACATTTTAGTTATTTGAATTCTCTTATTGTTGCAGGTAAGAATCAGACGTTGGACTCAGCGAAACGGCCTCAGTCGACTTTTCCGCTATGTGAGTCTCTCGAATTACGACCCTCAAAGTTGTTTCTAGCCCTTTCAAAGTACCGGAACGGGATGTTTAAACCAACTTCACTTTTCAAAACTTCAAAACGATATTATTAATCGTACCCCGCGCGGTACGCCAATTACTCCCGAAAATGACCCTCCTCCGACGTTCAGATAAGTTGGAGGAAAACTTAATTCAATCGCGAGTTATAATGTAATAAAATAGTTTTGAAAATTTAAGCGGGGCGGGAATTCGCCGTCACGGTGAAAATGTGATGTTGGTATAAGTGATTTTCTTCGTTTTATTTAGCCTATTAAAGGATAATAAAGTATGTTATTTCATTTATATTTCGGACGGGGTGAAAAAATTGGAAAATCTCTGACCGATTGTGTTGGAAAATAAAAATCATTTTGTTAAAAAAACAGTGTTGAGACTATTATTCAACCATACTTATAAAACCGCCCTCGTAATTTTAAAATAAATACTTAAAGACCCGCTATTGTTTCGATGGCAACGTGGACTTGAGATCTCCATCCAGTATCGTGTACCAGACTATGGCGGAAAGCCGAAACCAGAAAAATGGCTAAATTGGCAAGTGAATGCGCGAAGAGTGATATTATTATACATTCGAAGGTCAACTCCCGAACTGCTGGTTCCTTTTTATCGTGAATACATGTGAAAAAAAAATACATACAGCGTTTGTACTTATAACGTTCAGTGTTGATTGTACAAAATAAAAAATGGTAAAAAAAAAAAACGTGACTTTAAATCGAATTTTAATCGGCCTCAATAATAGTTCACTTAATCTCCGACATTATCCGGAGTTATTGGGGAAACGAGGGCGAAAATCGGAAATTGATTTCCCTCCGGTTCCTGTATTATCTCTTCAGGTGGGGGAAGCGTGCCCAAAATACAAAAAGGAGGTAGTTTCAAGGCGTGTTGTCTCCGGATTTTAATCTACGGCGGAAATTCGTCGCATCCAAAATTCCGTTTGACGCATTTATGATAAAACAACGATCTTAACTCGATATTCGGCTATAGTCGCTACGAGGAATTTTTACAAGGAGTTATTAAAACTGTTCCCTTCGCGATTGTTCCACGATCGTGGACCGTTATTGCGCTGTAATTACATTCTTTCTATAAATTAAAAAAATCCGGACCGCTTCAGTTCAATTAATTCCTACAATTTTCATCCGTAGTCCCTATCATTCTGAACTATCGATGTGAGCATAATGTGCTAAATTTGACATAAATTTTGGTGCTATCTACCTGCAGATTCATCGAAAAAAATTTCTGGCGTTGATTTTACGTGTTAAATGCTTTATAAAGTTAGTTTATAACAGTTTCGTGGGTTCGTAAAGATTGATAATTAAACTATAAATATATACAACTATAAGTATAATTAAACTTATAAAAAATAAGTTTCAGTGTCCGCTCCAACTGCTATAATTTCCACTTATCCTCGTTGTGACATTCTTGTAGATATATGCTTCCTTAATTTTTTGGTTTAATAACTGAATTTTTATGGATCTCGAGGACCTGTTACGTACAAATGTTCAGCCGGACAGTATGAAAGCGAAGCTTTATCCCATGCAAACGGGATGAGAAAATGATCTAAAAATAAATAAGTTAATCTTTGTAACAGAAAGAAAATTAAGCCTTTACTCGATGGGGGAGAGAATTGGTATTTGGCAGGATAGATTTTGATCAGTCGCAAATTTCAATCGAATATATTTCTGTATTTATTCCGATTACTTTCTGTAGGTTGGGCGCAGTGGAAAAGTGCCAGTATAGCCGTCGTGTATAAGAGTTACCTCCTGCATTGTTCTGTACCCTCTTTCTGAACAATTTCCTAATAAAGGTCCCTTTAAGGTTCCGAAAGGTTGAGAAATTGACGGGCGTTACACGCTCGAATGGCGCTGGAATTATGAGAGGCGATACAGTGACAATAGTGAAAGGCGCTGATTAAGTAGAGACCCGAATGAAGCCGATTGTGCCCGGGGTCTGACACTGTGAAGGGAAATGGGGTCCTTCACTTCTTCCTTCCTCTAAGGATTCCAAATACAGGACGATACACCGCGTTCAGGGTCCTTTTGTGCCAAGTGCTAATCAATCAGCAACATTTTAGCTCGACCGTAACTTGAAGCTCGAATATCGTCCGATGAAAATATTCGCGACCCAAACCTTAATACGCTGAAGTAATTTGTCATTTTAGTTCTTTTATGGCGTTAAATAGGAGACAGTTTCTGTCAATTACAAAATTATAATACATTTTTAAAAGTGGCTTATCCTTTACCAGCTGTCGAACGTAACAGCTTAGTCCTGCAGGAGGACAAGATGTAATTCCGTATGGCATTTTTATCGTGAAATTATAAACCCGATAAATCAACCCGAAAAAGTAGAACAAAACGGGCTTGACGGGGGGGGGTAACAAAAATAAAAATAAAAAAACCAACCCGGGAAAGTTATCATCGTAAAGAAAAGAGAAATTGAAAGAGGGCGGCCGGGGATACTTATGGAAATTGGGAGTTTTCCGGGAGATTTTTCAGAGACGGGAGGAAAAGGGTTTTCCTGAGAGCGTCAAACTGAGCAGATATCCGGGGCTATAATATAAGGACTAGGAGAGCCCTTTTGGCTGAAATTGGAGAACGTCACTCACAGACACTGAGTCAGAGAGAGAGAGAGAGAGAGAGAGAGAGAGAGGAGAGAGAGAGAGAGAGAGAGAGAGAGAAAGGCAAAGATGGCCCAATATTTACTAGACCGACTCCAATATATTTCAATCGTCAAAAGTCAAATATCTGTTGAGTGTTGAAACTAAATTTTCGATAATATTAGAGGAAAGTGGACTAATTTCAGTATTATGTCGCATTCTGTCGACTGCGGAAAGCATATTACTTCATCGTATATAACTATGATCAATATATTAAAATAGAAGATAAATAAAAATATTAAAATGTTATATAGAAGTCAGCGAGTGGGATTACCATAAAAAAGGGTTCCGTCATCAAGGGTTAGATATTTCGAATCTGACCATTGATCTATGTCCATTAAGTATATTAGTAGTGATTATATTATATAATACATTTTGTTTTGAACACTGAAAAAATCGAGTAATATTATGATTATTTGAAAATGAATACGGCGCTCTTGATCGCCTAACCCGCACGACAGTTGAGTCTGCCGGGTCTAGTATCGGTGCGCCGTGTTATTCTAATTCCCACCCGAAGCCGTGCCGTCGGTTATTCTCTACCACTTATCCTTTAATTAGAATAGATTTTTAGATTAAAGAAAATTCGGTTTGGTACTTGTAAGGGATGCTGTATGCTAGTCAGGAATTGTTTTATTCGAAAATTTGTCCCCAATATTGCTCTAGATTAATGCGGACCCCGTCCTTTGAAAATGTCGTTTTGCAATAAATACACTGTAGAAAGTTGATGGAACGCCGAAGTTTCTGAACGTGCAAATTTACGTTTACGATAATAGCGATGGCATAACGCGGTTACACTTTGCATCTTCATTAAAATCGTCCGCGTTATTCATCGAAATTCATTTCCCGCTTTTATGTTGTTCACCAGCATAAATACAATTCCGTCTGGGCGAGTAAAGGAGGGATGGAGGGAGGGAGGGAGGGAGGGGGATGGTTTAAAAACCCAATTTAATTAGGTCCTGCTGAGAAAAACTTTCTCTGGGTTGGGGGCGAAAACAAACGACTTAGGAATTCCTCTTCAGTTACCGGGCGCGAAACCGAATTTCCACGCTAACTCGGCTGCGTCGTTCATTAGACTAATGGAAACAGGGGGACCTGTGTAAGTAACAGTCGAAAATAGGAACTCGGGCTGTAGTAACAGACCCTATATATACATATATTTGACAAGCAATGGACCGGACAAGTTTTCCTTCCGGAAAACTCATTATAAGTTTAACATGCTTAAGTCTAACCTATTGATTGATGCTACTGAGGATGGCGAAAAGTTGAAGCAAGTTCGGGAAAAGACCGATTCAGCTTAGTTTCTGTTTATTAAAATTCTATCTATTATTTTTTCAGTACGTCCGTCCAGCTCCATTTTTGAGCTCCTCATACCCGACTCAAAAGAATCGACTTAAACCGAAAATTTGGACACTTAAGGCCATTACTAATCCGGATATCAATATTGACCTTAAGTAACAAACTGACAGAATATACAAAGCTACACTTAAACCGACACGGACGTACGGTATAGAGCTGTGGGGTTCCACCACAAGACATCAGATTTCAGTCAAAAGTCCTTCGTACCGTCCTTAATGCTCCCCCCGGTATGTTTCTAACCAGACAATCCACGATGACCTCAACATACCGACAGTCGACGAAGTCACAAAATCCCGGTTCCTGAAGTTCCACTCCCGTCTTTATCCCTCCCTATATTAGCCCTTGGACCATAATTGTTCTTGTGTCAAAAGTGCCATCTCTGGGTGGTTCCTTTTATCGCGGAATACATGTGAAAAAAAAATACGTACAGCATTTGTACTTATAACATTCAACGTTGATTGTACAGAATAAAATAAGGTTAAAAAACGTGATATATATGTCCGCAGTTTTTTTTTTTAGTTCTCCCGTCTGTTTGGCACCAATGAAAGTTTCGCCAATTTAGTCCAATTCAATAGTCAATCAATGAATAAGTTGCTGATCTAGGGTCGTGGAAACTTTTCCTCTATTCCCCATACGAGGAACTGGAGGAAGATGGCGAGCGGCCGAAACCGGTCTAGCAAAAGACCGAACCAGCGAGAGGAGACAGAAACATCACGGACCTGCAAATGCAAAAATGTTAAAAAAAAGAAATGTAGTTCGCGACTGCCCCGCCGAATTAGCAACAGATGATTTCGAGGCGACAATGCGACGTAATGCGATATTACGTCGGGCTGTGTTATAGCCGATGGCCCGTAAAACGGTTGATAGGGCCGGCGCCGGTTGATGGACGACCGGCTTTGGACACGAAGCCAAATTATGAGCATTGTCCACGTTCAATGTACCGTCCATATCGTCGCCGCCCCCAACCGCAACATATTCCCAAACACGTTGGATCTTAAGCTTAAAATCGAAACACTTCGTCTGTTTGTTGGCCACCGAAACTGTACTGGTTCATCAGTTAAAACCAATCTAGCGCAATCTAACATCATTCTACGATCTGTCGATTGGGGCATAAATTTACGGTGGCTTTGTATTTATGTGCGAAAACACGATAAACCGCATTTTAACTAGACAATGTATCTTCGTACAGAAATATTGTGTTTCTTTTTCTTACATTAACTAGTCAATCTACAGTTAATTCATATATATATTGGTGGGAATCGAACCAGCACCCCTCCCCCGCTTCCCATCAACCCGGGCAGGAAAGTGAAAAAACGTTCCCTTAAAAATATTGAAAAAAAGTTGATGAGACCGGAGCCATTTTCTGTAGAAATTCTCCCCTCATTCTCTATATACGTATGTTTATATATTTATATATACATATAAATAATCGTAGCCTAATGGGAAATATTTGCAGAGTGTTTTCGAATGGTTTAAATTTAAATAAATGTCTTTCGGTCAATAAATTGATGAGACCGCAGCAGTTTTCTGTAGAAATTCTCCCCTCATTTTCTATATATGTATATTTATATATTTATGTATACATATAAATAATCGTAGCCTAATGGGGAATATTTGCAGTGTATTATCGAATGGTTTAAATTTAAATAAATGTCTTTCGGTCAATAAATTGATGAGACCGCAGCAGTTTACTGTAGAAATTCTCTTCTCATTTTCTATATATGTATATTTATAAATTTATCCACTTCAACGCCTCTATCAAGTTCCACACTTTAGCCGAAACGTCGAAACAATTTTATTTTAATTATTGCAATATATATATGAATGTTTCTTGTTTATTATTAATATTAGTTTCGGAAAATTCGATAGATTCCAATAACTAAAGATAAGACTCGAATAGAATCCTACATTAAGTAATTTTGATACTATTTTAAATTAGGACATTCCTGTAGACAACATTACGTATAGCGCAGTTTATTATTAAGTATGACACTATTTATTAACATAACTTTTCTAGGAATTTATTTAAAAGACCTTATTATAATTAAATGATAAAGGACTAATACATGGGGTGTATAGTTCGGTTGTGAATCCGGTTTCGAACTTGTTCGAACCGCGCCAAATTGGTGAAATTCTTGGTGGGGAATTTCAGATCTAATACCGAATCGTCTAATACCGCAGCCCTAGCCCGGTTGGGGACTTGACGCGCTTTTCAAAAGCCCCGTTCACGCTTGGCGTGCGTTCGCCGCTTAATCTACTAAGCCCCCCCACACCCCAACCCCGGCCGGGGCTCCTATTTCGTATATACATTCGCGGTATATTCCTAGACACCGTTGAGACAACGCCTCGAAATATGTTAAACCCCGTCGGGTCCTCGAGACGCGTTAATAATTGTCAGTCGCCTAACTATTCTAATGAAGAAATAAGCTGCGCGCTTAGCGATTAACTTCGGTGCGGGGCGGCACAGTTCGGTGAACTGCGTGATAGATATTATATAAGTTTACTGCCTCAGTTCCTCGTATGGGGAATAGAGGAAAAGTTTCCACGACCCTAGATCAGCAACTTATTCATTGATTGACTATTGAATTGGACTAAATTGGCGAAACTTTCATTGGTGCCAAACGGACGAGAGAAGTAAAAAAAAACTGCGGACATATATATAGCGTTTTTTAACCTTTTTTTTATTCTGTACAATCAACATTGAATGTTATAAGTACAAACGCTGTACGTAATTTTTTTCACATGTATTTCGCGATAAAATGAGCCACCCAAAGATGGCACTTTTGACACAAGAACAATTATGGTCCAAGGGCTAAGAAGATCTCTCTATAGGGGGGATAATGGATGGGTAGGAGAGGAAAGGGACGAGGATAAAGCGGGAGTGGAACTTCAGAAACCTGGACTTTGCGACTTCGTCGACTGTCGGTATGTTGAGGTCATGCTGGATTCTGTGGTTAGAAACATACCGGGGGGGAGCATTAAGGACGGTACGAAGGACTTTCGACTCTATACCGTATGTCCCTGTCTGGTTTAATTATCGCATTGTATACTGTTACTTGAGGTCAATTTTGATGTCCGTTTAAAAGTAACGGTCTTAAAAGTCCAAATTTTCGGTTTGAGTCGTGTTTGGGAATTCTGTCCAAGAAAAGCGTGTACAGTTTATATATTAAGGAGAACGATGAATCTGGGAAATAGATGACCGAAAACGTATTACATTATTATATGTTCACCAACCGGCAGATTTACATGCACGACAAATCGCGTATGTAATGATAATAAGACTAGGAAATATTTACGAAATGTACACTCGAGAGATAATTATTATTCGTGATTCGCTCTCACTTCAAAAAAATTCGAGATCGAATCGGACGTTTGAGATCGCTTTCGTAAAGAAAGTTGTCAGCATTATTTTTGTCTTCGAACTAAATTTTTCACGAATTTTCTAATCATCTTCAAAACAATATTTAGCATTGAAAAATTCTTTGGACCAAATTCGGGATCGGAAATCGCGGGACAGCGCATTAATTGTGTTGATAGAGTTTACGCGTTTGTTGAAATTTTAAATATTTCACTATAAACAGTTTCATTGTATTTATTTCATTTTTCCCGACATATTTTCCTTGTGAATATTTAACAGATCTAATTGGAGACCGGAATCTCTCTCTCTGTACGGCGGCTAATGTATTCCCGCAGGTTTCGTTTGTATTTATTAAACCGGCGAGATAACAATTGGACGAATTCAGCTTTTAATTGTAATGCATATTAATTTGCATATTAATAAGAGGCGAAATGCAAATCGCCCGTGCTGACAGAACGCTGTGTAAATCTCCCTCCCTTGCGGTCCGGCATCAACAAAAACCCTCCCGCCGACTGAATTAAACGACCGGCTTCTCCGAATTAATAGTAGGATTCCGTTGTATAATGGTAATTTTTTTTATGATGTCGCATTCTGCTACACAGAAGGATTGGTGTAATAAATTTTTTCTACAAATTTAGTTTTTCCAGTCGCCAAATCGGTCATAACCCCCACCGGTTTCGGGTCAATATTCAATTATAATTGAGTAACAAAACTGATAGTGTTTAACACTGTTCGTGTTTGTAATTCGTGTATAAGAGAGCGCGGGACGGGATCAACGCCCAGAGTCGGATAAAAATACCTGGCAATTTATACCTCGGGCCCAACTGGTCTGCTGGTGGCCCAACTCAGAAAGTGATAATAAACTGCCTTATTTGTCTAGGCGGGGCCGATTTATTTTATGTTCGGAGTTTGCGGGCTCCGTTCAGCCCGCACTACATTACACACGGGAATCAATTTTCAAATACCGGCCGATATATATATATATATATCTCTTTTACCGAACCGGATTAACGCCAGACCGAAAATATCAACAGTAATAACTGTTTTGTGGTCAACGCTGGGGGTAGGAATAACGTAGATTTCGTGCGTTTCTGTCTCTTTCGCTAGACCGGTTTCGCCGGCAGCCCGCCGTCTTCAGTAGCGGTGTCAGTCAAATTTCGGCGCTTTGGATGTTTTTCGGGCGGCATCCTCACTGCACTGTGTCGCTCTCGCTTGTATTGTCTAACACCGACACCGCTACTGAAGACGGCGAGCGGCCTAGACCGGTTTAGAAAAAAAAAAGCCGGGAGACAGAAATACGACAAATCTACAATATTATTTCTCTCCGTATGTGTCATAAACAAAATCGTTCGCTAGACCGGTTTCGCCGGCTGCCCGCCATCTTCAGTAGCGATTCTTCCATAGGAATTATTTACAATAATCGGGATAGTCGCAATGGGAGATACCCGAGCACTTTACACGCACCGCTTCCAATCACAAAAACCGTGGTACTTAATATTTAATTATATCGAATTACCGAAAATATGCGTCGTGGAATACTATAATTTTTTTTAACGAATTTTACTCTCTCTCAAACAGAATAAAACAGCCTAATAAAAGTGACATTAATTCTGTCGTATAATGAATACGGCGCTACCGAGCGCTTAACCCGCACGACAGCCGGGTGTGGCGGGTTCAGTATCAGCGCGCCGTCTCCGTTCCAATTGCCGAAGCTAGTTGTTTTGTCATCACGTTTTGCTTTCTCTTTTTTTTGTAAATAATCGTCAAACCATAAAGGATAGACGATTTTTTACACGACAAAAAGGGAGTCCAGAAACGCGGAGAAAACAAGATTAATAAGCGGCCTCAGGCGGCGAATAAGTAAAAACACATTTACTAGGCGAATTAATTGAGTGAATTTACTACGGTCTATAATTTACCGACATCCTCTAGATTGCAGACAGAGAGCACGGGATCATTAGAGCAGTGTGACAGTTTTCCTAGGCCGTCCTATTTTATATTGTACGCTGCGGCAGGTTAGCAGTGTGGCGGCCTCATAAAATGACTTTTACGGCCGTCATAAATCTGGAGAGAGGGCGCAACCACTCATTTCGTATACTTTTCGTGACCTTAATTACCCGGCGATAATGTTATGTGTGCTCCTCGCATTGTCTCCGCATGAACGATGACGTCGGTAACGTCATTTGCTTGCAAGGAAATGTTCATCAGGTACCTTTTTCCAGGTTTTCAATGGTTATCATTGAATACGATGTTATGTTTTAACGGGGATTGAGAAAAAAACATTTATAAATTTTTATGTCGCGGTTTTATTTTATTGTCACAACTGTACAATAAAATAAGAGGAGGAGAAACCCACTGGGTCCCCCCATTTTTAATGGCCACTTCCTTTTCCAAAATGTTCAGTCAATGTTCCTTCTTGAATATGTCCAGAAAAAAACACGATAAAAAAATTTCATAGTTTCATTAAAAATAATACACTACTGAAAGTTCAAACCATTTATTCTGTACAAAGAATTGCAGTAGATTTGTTGTTTTTCTGTCTCCTCTCGCTGGTTTGGTCTTTTGCCAGACCGGTTTCTGCCGCTCGCCATCTTCAGTAGCGGTTTAAGTCACTGTTGGCGGTATTTTAAACTAAAGAACACTAAAGTATATTCAGTGTGTATTGGAATGATTTGGTTTCTGTCTTGTCGGCCAATTTCTTTATTGTACAACCTATAGGCGAAAAGCTACTGAAGATGGCGGGCAGCCGAAAAAGTGGCAGTTGAAATCCATTAAAATGGAGACATTTTTTATTTTTATTTGGAAAATACAGAAGTAATTGGTGTAGTAATACGAATACGTTTTTATACCATCTACTTTATTTCTGTAGAAAGTTAATATTCTGTTGCTCATCGTTCCTGTTCTGTCTGCCACGCTTTAAGACAATGTTTCCTTGCTTCAAAAATTTAATTTTTTTATTTATCTTGTCAATTTGAAGTAGGACAAATGCGACATGGGTTGAGCTAGGCCATGGCGATATTTAAAATTTATTACAATTTTTTCGAATCCCTATTTTTTTTCCGCCGGTTTCAAAATTTCAGAACAAATTTTGACTCGGTCGCGAATTTAGATTTTCACGAAACAAATTTTCCTGTTCACCCGTAGGTTCACTGAACGGATATAGTCATAAAGGGTCTGAGAGTGTTATATTTGGATCCGACTTTCGCGTTTCCCTCAGTCCGACTTCAAAGGGCCGTTAAAGTTGGGCCGCCAGAGTTGTCATTTGGGCCCTAATAAAGTGCATTAAGTGCGGTAGAGGCGGCTTAGCCGGGCGGTTCATTCACCGACTCCTGAACCTAATGGCTCCTTCTCCCACCCACCCCCCCTATCCATCGGGAACCCACTAACGCCTACATCATCATCACACGCTTCAACTCCATACATAACAGTATTTCACGTTTCTGATAATCGCGATTCATTGCCCCGACACCGACAACCGGCATTTACACCGAATTAGATCATAAAATATATTCAGCTTAATACCTTGAAATGTGCGCAATAAATTTTGGGTCACGATATGAGATTCGCTACAGCGCCTTCGAATCACGTTCGAAAGACGATCTTATAAATCAAATAATTTATAAAAAATTGATGGTTTTCATTTTGTTTTTGAGAAACCGTCCCGGTCAGTCTTAATGGCTCCAATAATGAGCTCGGTTGAATTAAAAATAAATCCTGTTTGACGTACCTGTTTTTTGGTCTGCGAGGGGTCGGAATACCGTACTCTCGCTCTCTCCTGCTGGACCGGTTCCGGCCGCTCGCCATCTTCAGTAGCGGTGTTAGTCACATTTCGCCACCTTGGATGTTGTTCGGGCATCATCACTGCACCGTACTAACAGAATGCGACTAACGCCGCTACTGAAGACGGCGAGCGGCCGGAACCGGGTTAAACACGCTTTAATTTAAATGTAAAAGGAGAAAATAATTTCTCCACACACACACACACGATTTCCTTACAATTAATCGTATCTAAATGATGAAAGCGTGGGCCAAACATGCAGGGAAAAACGCAAATTCTACTTGAAATAGTTATCAAGTATAGTGGAAAAGGAAAAAAAACAGAAAGGTTTGTGCATATACAATGAAATGTCCTTCGTATTCTTTTCCTTTCCCTGCATGTTTGGCGCCCACGCTTTCATTTTTAGATACGATTAATTGTAAGGAAATCGTGGTGTGTGTGTGGAGAAATTAATTTTCTCTTTTTTAGTGCATTTAAATGAAAGCGTGTTTTTAAAAAGGTTTTCTTTTTATATATTTATAGATAATTTTCGTGTTATAAACGGGTAGAGTAATCTGTTGCCAGGGGAAACAGGTGGTCGAAAGTGAGATTGATAACGGCCCGCCGGTTTCGGTTAAGGGCCCCGGCTATATATAAACCGGCGCAGGTAGAGTCTGTGACGTTTCGGCCCTTCTTCTTTCCGCTTCCCTCACCGAGGGCCTTTCATTAGTGGCTTTATTTACCCCTCTCTCACACACACACATATATATGTATGTGTAACTCTTCATGGAGTTAACTCCATCCCACCACCCACCACCCCCACCCCTTTTATGGGCTTCAATCCGAAATCCCCCCCACCCCCCCCGACCGGGTGATAAAACTAAATCCCGGCGGACCCGAGGCAATAAGCCCTCTGTTTAAGCGACGAAACCCTTTTCTCTCAAGGTGTCTCCTATTGGGCATAAATAACGATTTTACACCCGGCTATAAAGACCCGGGATTAGTTCGGCCCAATACTATATCCTTGGCGGGTGACTTACAACCGGCGAAATTAAAAAAAAAAATTAATATAATTATATTTATTTTAAGTTGTCATTTAATAAACCACCGAAGATTTTATAATAGCAACCGGTAGAGGATTGGCACCGAGAATGATCCTGTCTGGGAATTCCTCGTCCCCAGTATAGCATTAAACACCGTAAAATCGTAGAGAGAAATTCTTCGTTCCTGTAAAAAATACAATGAGTCTAATTTGATATAAGAATCTTCAGTATTAAGCATCCTCACTGCTGTCACTTTCATGTACTGACAGTACATGCTAACAGTGACTAACACAGCACTGGATGGCGAAAACCGGTCTTCACGAACCTACAGTACAATGAGTCTTTACAAACAGACCAAATTTTCTCGCCTAATGGACTCGAAAATATAGCAACGTAAACGAGATAAGATTTGTCGAGATCAAAAATACCGGACAAATTATTTTTGTATGATTTGTTTTTCGGATAGACTGGTTTGGGGCGCATAATCAACAGTGGGACAATTGTCTATCTATTTTGGAGGTTCTGACAAGGAAATAAATTGCCAAATTGTGTCTAGCCTACTGACAAAGTTAGCGAACGTGGAATGGTAATGAAAAGGTGAGCAATAAAATAATTATTTTTAGTGGCATTAAATGAGTAGCCGAATGAATATAAATCATAGGAATACACTCAGTGACGTCGTAAACCTGACGTTAATATATTTCCGTTTTTAACAAACCTGTTTTGTGATCTGCGACGGGTTGGAATACCGTAGATTTCGTGCGTATCTGTCTGCTCTCGCCGGTTTCGCTAGACCGGTTTCGGCCGTTCGCCATCTTCAGTAGCGGTTGGCCAAATTTGGCACTTTGGATGTTGTGTTTATGGGGGGGTTATTGTTTGTCTTATTTGAGTTGAGGTGGTCACCTCTACTGTCTAACAGTGACACACCGCGCTACTGAAGACGGCGAGCCGCCGAAACCGTGTTCTAGCAAAAGACCAAACCGGCGAGAGGAGAGAGAAGAAACACGCGGAATCTATACGGTATTTCCCTTTTTTTCTTTTTTTTTTCTTCAAACCGGCGGAATGTAGGGAGAGTTTTATTTTTTAATTTCTAGGAAATGAACTGTTTACACGATAATGTTCGTGCCACTCAAAACCGAGAATGCTCTACTTTCGCTTTTATTTCCTTTCTGTCTGTTAAATGTCTATAACCCCCCCCCTGAGCCTCTATCTCTAGGCGGACGATAGGGCGGAGTGAAATACGCCGGGGGAGAGAGAAAAAAAAGGGCGGAAAAGCGGAAAATGCAGTAGCTTTTCCGACTGGCAGTGCCGGCTAATGTTTATAGCGGGCCATCGCTCGCTCGGAGCGATTCATCACGGAAACTTTTCGACGTTCTTTTCCCGACCAACGGAAAAACTGCGGGTTCAACTCGAGCCCCTATGCACGAGACCGCGTCATATCAACTTTTTTTTTTCATTGTTTCAGGCATGAAACCGGAAATATATCACAAACGGCGAACCCTCGATTGCTCCGGTTACAAGCATGAAACTCTATAAACTTCGGAGTTTTACTTACTTTCAAACCGGGAAAACCCTTATTTCATCCCCCCCGGGGGAAATTGTTACCGTTTAACCGCGTCTTAAACCGGACAGTCCACCGACGGAACGAGCACTATAACTTCAAATTAAAGATCCTTCTATCATAAACGTTTGAACGAGATAGCTCTATAAACTCGCGTTTTGTTTAAATTCAATGATTCGCTGGGAGAAAACGTCTGTATGATTGAGCCCACGATGAATTAGTTCAGAATTGTAGATTGAAGAATTGCCAGGCAGTATTGAGAGCAATATGGCTGCTGTGCCTCGTGCTGTGCTGCTGCCAGATGTGTCGCTTTGCAGTGCCTCGCCATCTTCAGTAGCGCCTGTGTCACTGTTAGCATGTGCTGTCAGTACACGTTTTTTTAAAGTGACAGTGCAGCAGTGAGGATGCCCCAAAAACATCCAAAGTGCCGACGGTGACTGACACAGCGCTACTGAAGATGGCGAGCGGCCGACAAACCGGTCTAGCAAAAGACCAAACAGCAGCGAGAGGAGACAGAAACATCACGAACCTACACAGTATTCCAACCCCACTCGCAGACCACAAAACAGGTATATCAAATTGATACAATGTTTGTTGTAATTAATTATTTAAACAATTTTTGGATAACGCAAAGAGACGTAATATTTTTTGCCAGCCTCATGAACTGTTTCTATTTCATTTAAATCGTTTCATTTTAAGAGCGTAATACAGTTGAAGATTTTGAGGCCTAATAACAGATAGCTTAGAAATATTGATCCAGAATTTTCTGGACAGCCTTAATTCACTGAGATAGTGGATCAAAAGTGGAAAAAAATTGTCTGAACTTTGAAAAATGCGAGAGACCTCTTCTGGCTTCATCTTAGGCCCGGACAAGTATAGTCACCTCTTCGATTTCGGCTTCTCGCCTTCCTCAGTAGCTGTCTTAATCGTAACTGTAGTAGATTAATTAAATTACGGGACTATGGGGCATGCGGACAAGATCTCCGGGCTCGTTTTTACAAATACTACTCAACTCGATAATAGAGAAATTCGCGACCCTTCGAAATCTAATATCTCATTTTTCTTCCCCTCCCCTCCTCCTCTGCCCTCGGCTTTTCTGGGGGGTGGTTCTGTGGCTGTATTCTAGCCCGTGTCCCTATCATATCAAGTGGTTCGCGTGAAAGCCCCCGGGGCTTCCCTAAATTGATATTCGCTCAAAGAGGGCTTTAGACAGACACCGGTGGAAAATGGCGTCGATGGAAAATCGCGGCTGTGACCGATCGGGGAAGAAACGTATGAAACATGTTTTCAGAGGACGGGGGAAATTATCTATTCATGAAACTCTTCCGTAGATTTTTATCCACGAATATGACAGTATATCATCTTCCCGTCTCAACTTCTTCCAACTGGAATAATTACAAGCGAACCACCCTCTTACATCTTGTATATAAAGGGTGTCCCAAAATTAACGCAAGATTTGAATTTGCCACTGCATTCTTGCAGTAAAGTTGTGGCGACCGTATTAAAAAAACCGTTTGACAGCCGATAGTTTAGGGTCAGTATAAATGGAGCGTTTTCATTGTTGAACAATATTTCAAAAATAGTGAAAGTTTGGCAGCCACAGTCGTAATAGTGCTGCGGATTTTTCGAACAGAATCATATTTAGCGATGAAAATTATATTTTCACCTCGATGGTGATGACTCCATTTGTACTGACCCCTAAACCCTGTCAAACGGTTTTTTAAATACGGTCGCCAACTTCACTGCAAATTCAAATCTTGCGTTAATTTTGGGACACCCTTTATAAAGAATGTTTGTTTGGAATAAAAAAACGCCGCAATATTCGGGACGGAAACTCATAGCGGTCTACAGAAGATCGGCGCGTCTGTGATTATGAATTAAGCCCGGTACTTGCGACTTGAACTTAAGAAAGTACTAATTCGGCGGGCTGAAAAAACAACCGCTGTAATCGCCGGCTTAACCGGTTCAAACGGCCTATCGCAGTAAAGGACAACTCTCGGATGATTTATGTGTCTTTCTGGTACGAATAGAAATTATCCCTTCCCCGAATACAAAGGTCCGATTATAAAATTTCTAATCGTCGCTTTAACTGGCATAAAGTCTGTAATAATTAACGGGTCAAATCCGTTACAACTCTGGCCTATTACAACGTCGCCTTTCGTGTCGCGGGCCGCGTTAAAAATTCAATACGCCTTTCGTTATATCGCGGGGGTTGAAAATTACACCGTTTGAAATTGTTTTCTGTGTCGAACACCTCCGGATTATAGGGACGGGTCGTTTTCCGTGTGGTGCTTACGATGATGGGGATTTGAATTATTAAGGGCTGAAACGAGTATGTGGAAAATAAGGTCTATCGGTGCATGAAGCATGACCGGGTTGTCGGGCCGATTGCTTTTTAACAACGGCAAAGGCGATTTCCACCGATCGGCAAATTAATGACCGCCAATTTCGCGTCATTACCTCGCCAAATCCGATTATATATATTGGTGGGGGCCCTTTTCGCGCTATATAATTTCGGTCTGATTTATGCCCGTCGCCGCAATTTATATTCGTATCTGTAATTTTTTTCTTCGAGGAAATTAATTTCTGTTTTTCTGGAACTGGCGGAGAGTTCGAAACGCGCGATATAACGGGCGAAATATCGACAGCCTAAAAGCGTTCCGTTTTCGTAGATTCGTGTTACCGTCTCCCCGCGCCGGTTTGAGCTTCTGCTAGACCGGTTTCAGTAGCGGTGTCAGTGACTTCATGCACTTCCTCAGTGACAGTGCAGTGAGGATGCTCCCGAAAAACGTCCAATAGTGACTGACACCGCTACTGAAGATGGCGAGCACCGGCCGATACCGGTCTAGCAAAAGACCAAACGGCGAGAGAGAAACACACGAAATCTACGGTATTCCAACCCCTCGCAGACCACAAAACAGGTATGTTAGACTAGTGCCCATTTTGTTTTACAGTATTATGAAGTGGCACAGTAGGTATTACTAAATGTTGTATCACTAAACCATCAATGATTCACACTATCAATACTTCAATATTTCTTTATTTACAATGAAAATACGTCTAACCCCGGTACAAAATTAAATGGTCCATAGCGAAAGACCCGATGGCCGAATTTTCAAATTCAATCTCCGATTCAAATCTTCTACCTCTATTTTCACGTTATTTACAATTCAGTGCGTACACTTTCCGGTCGTCCTAATTAATTGACCGAAGGCCGGTTACAGTGACGTTGGTCGACGTCGACGATGCATAGCGGCCGTCAGCGGTTGAACGGAAGGGCGATTAATTTAATTGGAAAAACGGCGCGATGGAGTTTTGTTTTGAGGGCGGTCGCCATTAATTTCGCAGGACACGGAGGAGGAGGAGGAGCAGGAGCAGGAGCAGGATGAGGCCCGTGGAACCGATTATTCAGAGGCCGCTGTCCGCCGGCCCGTGCTGAGCTTTCAGGTCAATCCGAACGATTAACGAGCTCCGGTAATGGATAGCTCCAATTAGCCGGACAGGGTACCGCCTTGAGCCTGACATTACCCCACTGTTCCCCTATCCGAATGATAGGCACAGCGCTGGTATAGAAAATAGGTAAAACACCCCTCGGAGAAATCATTCATTGAATTCTAGTTACTATAGAAACATTATAGAATCCCACCAGTGCATAGGACCAAGTGTTTGAATTGAGGAACCGATAATGCAGGGACTAACTATAACCAGGATATTGAAGGCGTTCGGTCTATTACGGGATTGTATAAACGTGACCGAAGTGTCGATAGGATTTGAGTCCTCAGTTTATTATTGATAGTATAACCGAGGAATTGAAGGGTTCGGCAGTTATTGGAATAGTATAACTTTTATTGTCTGAAAGATTAGGATTTGAAGGGCTCTGAAAGTAACCGGAGTCTGATAGTTACGGGTAATACAGGATAAGTATAACCTGAAAATTGAAGGCGCTCAATTAGAAGGTATAACCGGATAATATGAAGGCGTTCAAGGCGCTCGGTAACCGGAATGGGACAGTATAATCTCAGTGTATTAATAACCTGAACATTGTTGGGACAGTGAAACCTGATGAATAGGCGTTCTGTGTATTACGGATGTATGACTGAAGAATTGAAGGGGGCCGAAAATACACAATGTATTACGGGTATATACCTGTATAACCGGATATTTGAAGGCGCTTTAACCTGAAAATGAAGGCGCTCGGTGTATTATGGGACAGTATAATGTCAGGACAGTATAATCGGATAATTGAAGGCGCTCAATGTATTGAGATTAAGCGTATAACCTGATAAACAGTAGCTCGGTGTATTGCTCAGTGTATATTATGAACGGGATGTATACGGGACCGGTGCGTATATGCTCTTGGGATAATTGAATTGAAGCGTTCTCTGTGTATTATGGGACTAATGTATAATCGAAGAATTACACGGCTCATTAACCTGTAAACCGGATGGGAAGGCCTGTATTACGGATATGTATTACAGGATACCGGTATAACCGATAATTGGAAGGTAGTGTATTAAACAATTGAAGGATATTACCGAGGGCCAGAATTGAAGGCTAGATTTACTGGCGAAATAACCTGAAAAAATTGAAGGGGCGAAGAATTGAAGGGCTCAGTAGATACGGGGGAGATAGAAGTAACCGAAAATTACAATGTATTACAGGAATAGGCTACCGGTGTATTATGGACAGTACATACAGGACATCGTATATGTTGAAAATTGAAGGCGCTCTGTGTATTACGGGATAGTATAATCGGTGTATATGGGACAGAATTAATATGAACCTGATGAAGGACCCATGCTAACCTGAATTGAAGGCGCCTGTGTATTATGAGGCGCTCAATATAATCGAAGAATTGAAGGCCTCAGTGTAACCGGGATAGTATAACCTGCGAAGTCATGTAATCGAACCGGATAGTATTAGGCGTCAGTGTATTACGGGATCGTAATGATTAGGCGCTGAAAATTGTATTCATTGGCCTGAGTGAAGGCGCCCATCAAACCGGATAGGATTAATGGAAAACACGCCTAATGTATTACGGCGGGATATAACCGATAATTGAAGAAATTGAATCGGTGGTATTATGGGACAGTATAATCGAAGAATTGAAGGGGCTCAGTGTATTGGGATAGAATTATAACCCTGAAGAACTGGAAGGAATGGCCAATGTGTATTACTGATAGTATAACCGAAAATGAAGGCGCTCGGTGTATTAGTAAGGCCTCAGTATTGGGCGATTAGGGGTATTACAGGAGTAGTATAGGAAGTGTATTACGGACCATACCAGATAGAAAATTTCGGAGGCGCTTAAGGAACCGAAATTGAAGGCGCCAGGCGCCCAGTGTAAAATTATCGTGTCAGTCGGGATCATATAACTGGATTGCTGATAATCGAAGAATTGAGTGCTCAGTGTAATACCAGAGCAATGTATTACGGATAGTAACCTGAAAACGGTGTATTATGGGACAGTATAACCGAAAGAATTGAAGGGCGTTCAGCAATGTATTATGGATAGTATAATACCTAATTGAAGGCGTTCAGTGTATTACGGACAGTAACCTAACCGAGAATTGAACAGGTATTATAGTATAACCAGAAATTGAAGGCGCTCAGCGTTCATTCTCAGCTCAATGTATTACGGATAGAAGTAATAATTATTTGAAGCTCGATTATCAGTATTTGCAGAGAAAATTGAAGGTTACGATAGTAATAACCGGGCTCACGGGATAGTGTAGCTTAGAATAGCCATTACGGAAAAACTCAATGTATTACAGTAGCATAACCGGAGGGCTCAGAACAGTATAATGTGCTATTGCGGTGTATACCCGGATAATAAGGCGATCAGGATAGTATCAGAATTGAACCCAGGTATTACAGCGAATTGAAGCGCGTTCAATACAGGATAGTATATAATCGGATAAGTATAAGGCGAGTGTATTGAACGGATATCGTATAACCTCATTGCGGCCTCAGTGGTATGGATAGTATAACCGCTCTCAATTGTAGTGTATTACAGGACAGTATAATAGATATATTATTACTACAGGGCGTCGCGTTAGGGTGTATTAATCGTAAACCTAGTATGAAGGCTCGGACCTATTGAGGCGGGTACTCAGTGTATACCTGCTGTATTGGGACAGTTAGTATAACCGGAAATTGGGCGCAGTGTGAAGCGCTCGGATTACCTGTTGAACAATGTAGTAGACCGAAAATAACCTGAAAATTGAAGAGTTCAATGTATTAACTGAAAGGATAATGAAGGGTATACGGGATAGTATAAGGCAGTATAATGGACATCCAGTGTCAAACCTGTATAAAAGGCTCAATGCTCATGTTAGGGATAGTATTGAAAGAAACGTCAATGTATTATTGTGCAGTAATCTCAGTGAACAAGGTAGCCATAATATTAACCTGAAAAAGGCGCTCTCAATTAGGTATTAACAGATAACCGTATAATTGCCGGTATTATCAATAATCGAAGAATTGAACGGCTCAGTGCCATTCGTATAGTAAACCTAATTAAATCATGAAGCGCTTGGGTAATGGACATATAATCGGAATTACGAAGGGGTATAACCTGAGGAAATTGAACTCGGTAAAATAGGCGCTCAACCGGATTAACAGCGATCAGTATAACCGTAAATTAGAGGCTCGGTGTAGACAGTATAACCGGATATGTGTAATCGACGGGTGCTGAAAGGAAGGGAAGCTCGGTTATTATATAGGGGATAATTGAAGGCCGCGGTACGGACGGGATATAACTGAAAAAACCTAGGATAGTCAGGGATTATACCGAAATTGAAGGCGCTCAATTGTATAATGAAGGACAGTATATATCGAAGAATTGAAGCGCTCGGGATAGTATAACCGGAGGATAAGGGGATACGGGATTAAACGGGATAGTATCATAACCTAGTATAACCGGAGAAGGGCTCAGTGTACCTACGATTACGGGACGGTATACCTCGGGCTGAATTGAAGGTGCTCAGTATTAGTATTACGGGATAAGTATAACTGAAAATCGAATCCAATGACCGGGATATCGAGGCGTTCAGTGCTAACCTGAAGGCGAGTGTATTATCTGAAGATGGTTTAATAGATTAAACCTGTAAATTATGATAGTATTGGGACACCTGTCAGCCGGAAGGGCTCAATGTATTTGGAAGGAAGTATAACCTGATACGGGTCGAAGATGGGATTGAGAGGCTTTCAGTGTATTGAGGATAGTATAGATAGGTATAACCATAACTGTACGTAGTTTAAGTAAGCAAGCGAAGGGGCTCAGCGTATTACGGGATAGTATCAATTGTATAACCGAATAATGACTGAAGAAGCGGTGTATTAGGTCTGTTTAATATAACTAAAAATTTATTCAGCCTTATGAAGGCGATCTGTGTATAACTGGATAGTATTGCAAATAATCTGTGTATGAAGGCGTCCGGTCTGGATAGTATATGTATTACTTATTATTCGGACGATATATCTTTCATTTATCGCTTTTTTCCAACGCCACTTTGTTCCTGATGTCAGTTTCAGAGGATTAAAACTGCAGGAAATAGAGCGAGCTGAGACAGAGATTAATCCTCCCTAGTCGGATTAGACCGCTCCTCCAATCTCAGAGTCAATGTTCCATTAAACAACTATGTACTGTCACATTTCCCTCTTGGAAAAAATCCCAACTGACAAAAAGAGAAAAAGCTTTCGACTTCTCGAAAAAAAGAAGTAATCTTTCTACAAATACGTTGTTAAAACTCGAGAAAGTTCTCTTTACTGTAAGTGGGGATTTTACGTCGGAACGGTTTAGCAATAGACAAGAAAAACTGTTTACTTTGAGAATGCTCATGTGAAAAAAGTGCCATCATTGGGTCGTCTCTTTTATCGAGACATTCACGTGAAAAGAAAACACTCAACATTTGTACCAATAACTTTATGTAGTTGATTGTACAAAAATAAAAAGGTTAAAAAAAAAATATTTTGAAATTACAGTCTTGCTCTATGCTCCTTCAACGCATTAAATGTATTGCGTAAACACACATATCCATCACATCTTCATTACATGTACCTTATATACATCAAGTTGCAATGCGTAATTAGATCAAGAAAATAGAGAAAAAAACTGTTGTTTTTACGATGACTGACCGTATTTTTCTTCGAAATTGCAATAAGTCAACCGATTAAATTCGGGTGAACTCATCGGACGTCGCATGGTTCGAGGGGACGATAAAGTTGTATTTACTGAAAATTACTTTTTCACCAAACGAATACAGTGTTGTGAACGATGCAAACAGTAGATAGAGTCGGTGCGCGTGACCGTGACTCTGATAAGGCCCTGAGATAACGTTGTGGGCGATGAACTGTTGTTCGTTATTCTCGCGTATCGAATGGGAATAATTTCGCTTGTAATCTCGAAACAGTTTTCCATTTTTCTTCGGTCCGTTACCCTCCTCGTCGTATTGGCCACTGTTGTCAACAGGTCAAATGGTTCGGAAACCGCCGATAAAACCGCAATAAAACCCTTTTGTTGCACTCGGAATGACTGGTTCGATGGGAAATAGGAATTTAACAGTGACGTCCCCGCCTTCTGTACCAGGAAAACGGAGGCGACGAAGGGCGTACGTTTTAATTTGATAAATTGGAATTGCAGGCGTGCCAACTGAGAGGCCGCAGAGAGCGGACGGTAACCGTCTCCACCAGTGTCGCCAACGTCTGCTGATTGAAACATTTACAAAAACTTCATTCGTCAACACATTAAGTAAAAGAAAAAGCGTGAAATGTGGATGAATTAATATTAAAATCACTTATTAACATCGATTTATCGTACCTGTTTTGTATTGGATTTATCGTAGGGAATCTTTCGTATAAGTTCTCGATAGACCGGTCTTTCGATAGACCGGTTTGGCCGCTCGCCATCTTCAGTAGCGCTGTTAGTAACTTTTGGCACTTTGGATGTTTTTGGGGGGCCATCCTCAGGGTAAAATAACCCCCAAAAATACAATAACGCGAGACACGTATAGATGCTATACGCGGCGTGACTAACGCCGCTACTGTAGATGGGGCGAGTGGCCGAAACCGGTCTAGCAAAAGACCAAACCGGCGAGATGAGACAGAAACAAAACAAATATACGCTGTATTCCACCCCCTCGCAGACCACAAAACAGTGTACGTTAAACTATTTTATTTAGAGCTCTAATACTGTACAAGGCAAATGTTAAGCGCATTAATATTGCATAATTTACCCCTTAAAATTGGAACTGAGGAAAGCAACATTTATTGTACAGTCGGTAATTTGGACTCGGTAAAATTAAAGAATAAATAAACGCGGTCGTGGAATGTAATCACTGGCGTTGATCCGTAGAGGTTTACGCTAGACCGGTTTCGGCTGACGTCGCGGTCAGTCGGCCTTCGGTCTCTAATAAGCGATGAATCATCTTATCCGACCGACTTAACAGCGCTGTCACTCCGCCGACGGTTGTTTATCTATGTCATCATAGACAGTGTCTATGACAGGGCATTAGTTATCGTATTATAGACAGCCTCGTGAGAAGCCCCACCCCCCCGCCGCCACGCGACGATTTTAATTTCTAATTTTTACGATTTCAACCAACCGAAACTGTAAAAATGTAGGCATACAGGTCTTTGACAATGTATGGCCCTGGAAATCATGGAAATCGTTAACGCTATAAATGAATAAATGACGTTAATGCTACAACAAAATTCTCTAATTGTCTTTACATCTGGTACCTATAACGTATTGTACAAGATTATTGTTCTAAAACTAAAGACTGAAGATACATCTGGTACCTATATTATTTACTATCCACCTAGAGAGAGAGAGAGAGAGAGAGAGAAATCGAGAGAATGACGATATACGGGAATATCCTTTGCCCAAAATGTAAACTACCTACCGGGTTGGGCGGGAGGGACCTGTCGTCGCGGATGGGGCGAAGAAACTGAACGAGTTCAAGGAAAGACCGCTTTATGTTGATATAGTTTGCTAGGACAGGTAATAACACACGTGCAGTTTATCGTTGTTATCTCGAGGTAATATCGCCCGTGTAACTATCATGCAGTAGCCGGATCTCAATGGCAATTCCAAACTCCGCTCCAGAAAGTCCTTCGCGCTAATAGAGAGAGAGAAACCTTCATAACTCATTCCACCTTATGAATAATATGTCAATTATGTTGCCCGAGAGTAGCTGAGAGAGAGAATACGGAATTGGAAGAGGGTTCGGCTGGACTGGGAACAAGGACCGGGGGAGCACCTTGTGGTCGTCGCGAAGCAAACGTCGGGCGAAGAAATTCAATTTCATTGTCATCACCGTTATTCGATAAAGTGGTTAGTTGGACAGTAGTATAATCAGATTTGAAGGCGTCGTCTAGGTTGTATAACCGTAGCATTCGTGTAACTCGCTGCGGTAGCCGGGCATTCTAGAAAGGTTCTTTGTTCCCATCTGAACATTAGGTGATAGTATTACCAGGTATTACTTCCTCCTGGTTGGGGGGACACCGATACATTGTCTGTAGCATATTAGGCGCTCAGTGTATTCGGTGTACAGGAGTAGTTGACCTAAATTGAAAGGAGCGGGATAGTATAAACGCGCAGAGAGTAGGTAACCGAAAAAGAGATTGTGTGAACCGTATAACCGAAAAGAGGCCTAGTGTCGGGCGAAGTATACTGACGTAGTAGGAAGTGATTTTATATACGGGATTGAGGACGAAGAGAGCGTTCTTTACTTCTAGTACCGGAGAACTGTGATTGAAGGGAAACCGTATTTGAATTGTCGATCTGATAGCATGATCATCTTATCGGGATAGTACTCGTAACAGGTACTGAGGACCGATCTCTGTGAATAGCATAACCGAAGATTTGAAGGCTGGTTCTTATACTGTATTACGGGCAGTATAACCGAAATTAGTGAAGTAGGTTCTTATATTGTGTAATAGTACCGAGAATTGAAGGTTATTGCAGAGTAATTGATACGGGATGAATAAGGGGTAAGGAAGGGCCTCCATTTACAGGATAGTATAACACGAGAGCGGAGCCTATGTGTATTACGATAATGGGTATAACAGGCGATAATTCATACGGGATTAAAACCGAAGTGGTGAAGGCGTCTTATATAGGATAGTATAACCGAGAATGAAGGCCTATGTAACGGATAGTATAACAGATAAAGGAGTCTGTATTACGGATAGTAAACGCTACTTAGTATAACGGGAGTAAATAATTTGAAGGTGTTCTTCGTATATATGCGGATAGATAGATAATTGAAGGGAGCAATTTGAAAGTATAACCGAGAATTTTGTATTACGGGATAGTATAACCGAGAAGTTTGAAGGGGTGTTCGGATAGTGCAATTTGAAATAACCGGTAAAACCGAAGAGTTTGTACGGGATAGTATAACAGGAGGTATAGTATTAACCATGAAAGCGTTCTTATATTGGTGTGACTCCATGTAAACGACAGTAAGCTGGCGTTCGATAATTAAAAATCGTATAAGGCGTTCTAGCTCTGAAGGCGTTCCATGTCCGTATTGTATCTTTTATTGTTGACTAGGTTAGTTACAGTATAACTGAATTGAAAGGGTTGTATATTACGGGATGTAAAGGATCTTATATTAAGGTTAAGAGCGTAAATAATTACCGATTAGTGCGCTGTGTATAACCGGAGAAATCCATGAATATGAATTGAAGATAGATATATTAATATATTTTTTGTACTTTGAAGGCTCCATGTATTACGGGATAGTATATGATTGAAGGCGATCTGTATAACTGGATGAAATAATTGAAGGCGTCCGGCGTATTACGGAATAAAGCATAACCGGGAAGATTTAAGGAGGCCGGCTGGAGAATCCCAAAAAATGAGAAAAGTGAGGGATGAGAACCGCCTTGTGAAACCGAGCCGCAGGAGAAGCAAATTTCTGGCTATTGAAGGGTGAATTTGTCCCTGGGGTTTCTTCGTCCCTCCGTCGACCAACCCAATAGAGATCGAAACATTTAGCTCTTAATAATAATTATTCATACTGTCACTTCTGGCACTGCACTGTCACTGTCACTTGTACTGTTGTGCACCAAAGTGCCAATAGTGACTGACACAGCGACTGACGGCCGAAACCGGTCTAGCGGAAGTCCAAACCGGCGAGAGGAAACAGAAACACATCTGCGGTGCTCTAAATAAAATCTTTTCATAAAAAATTAACATATATGGTTGGCACTGAAATCTTTAAAAATGGATTCGAAAACGCAGTAAAAAAAAAATGGAGAAAATTTCGTTTTCTTATCGTAGGGCTCATTTCAACTATCAGATCTGTAATTAATAACTACAAAATTTTGACAAGTTTTTAATTCGCCACGAGCTCTTCGCCGGATGATTTAATTCGCCTACCGATTTGATAGATTAATTGGGTATAAAGCGATGGGGCGGCGGCGGCCCCATTTCACACGGTTGTGTGAAACTAATTTTATTTCGGCCCCGGCCATTATCCACGGCCGGATAATTCTCTCTATCGGCCACTAATTCGATTCGGCCGATGAATTTGACGGTACCGACGGTTCCGACGGTAATCCGGTATTCGGCCGGAGACGCGAACGCAAATCAACCAAAAAACTCCGATTCCAAACTACGAAATACAAGCCTAATTAAAGCCTCCAGTTTCTAAATATACAGGTCACAATTGGACGTATTTCATAAGGGGAACTTTTTTATGCCCTAGAGCGCATTCTAAAATATCGGTAGGGCGGCCGGCACCAGCTATTTTTCAAGGATAGTTGTCATTAGACGAGTAAAAATAATAAAAATTACATAAAAAAACGTATATACAAAACGTAATACAAAGTCAGTGTGATCTTTGGCATTTATTAGGAGAGTATGACGATAATCCTGTTAGCGAACAGTCATAGAGATGCTCGTCGGTGAGTCGAGATCTTTATCGTGATTTTATTAAATTCCCGTTTGATTCGCGTAAATAACGTTGACCCGAAAAACGATTTGATTTTATACGCCGCTTTTTACAAAAACGAAGTCTGTTCCTTAAGTCCTCCGATATTGAGGATTTTATCAAAGTGTCATTCTTAAGGTCCAAAATTTAGACGTGCAAAAGTTCCGTTACATTTATTTGGCAAGTGAAAGGATAGATACAGAAGGAGACAATAGGCTCGATATTTGTCCATTTTCATATGAAATTCACAGAAAATTTCATATTCACAGTAAACTTCCATTAATCGAGACTGATAAAAATTCTAAATTAAAATGTCGCCTAATATAAAAATAATTTATTCGCATCAAAGCAATTCATTAAATATCTCGAAACAAGAAATATATGACTTGGACCACTTTCATAATTATGGGCACATTTGTTGACTGTTTCTGAACAACTGGAAGTTGGCTCAATAAATAATGACGCGTTTAATTCATTGTTACCTGGCAATTTCCAAAATTCTCTAGTGGCGGGCACAGGGTTGGGAATTCCTGCTGTAGGACATGTAATAGATTGCGGAACAGTTACTCTGATAATAAATGGATTTTTTGAATTATTCTAAAGTTTTCTCCGAACTATTTGTTAGGCTCAAGGCCGGTTACTCTTAACGCTAATTAATCACCGATATTTAGTAAAATTCAGGCGGCAATTCATTTTCAAAAATTGTCAAAAGGGCCTCGAAAAGGGCACTCGAGAAGATTGGACTGGCCCGGAGGTCTGTGGACGGGGCGGAGGGAAACAGACAAAGAAAGTGGAAGTATTATGAAGAAGGTATTAGAGGTAGAAGGGCTTAAGGGGCGGCTGGCGTTATCCAGCGCTGCCCTAGGTGCCCTTCTTGCCCTTCTCGAGGGACGACTTGTCACTCGTCGTCTGGGGACGCGAGTCGAAGGAAAAGCGGGAAAATTGAAGGGAAAATCGGTTGGAAAAGGAATTGTACGTTGGGAGCTAAGTGGATTCGTGGAGCGAGCCGCGACAACATCCCCTACCACAACTTGAAGTCCAGAAAACCGTCGGATATTCTTCGTGCCGGACAAATAACAGAAACGTAACATGAGTTTAGACGTGAAAAAGGGGGGGAAAAAAGACCCGAATTATAGACGGTTTACTGAAATTGGCCAGTATAAGCGTAAGGGCCAAAAACATAAAACATAAACGCCACATTAAAACTAATAGAACCGTGCAGGAAAGACGGATTCCGGAACGGAACGTAAACTGGCAAAGTGTCAAAGTATTCACCCCGTTAATGGGTTTCGACGAAAGAAACTTTGTGACGATATTCGAAAAATGTATCGGGGCTTAACGAAAAAAAGTTTCTACCGTTGCCGGGACGGAACAATCCCCGCAGGCCGAAACCGGTCTAGCGGAATAACGGATGAGTCTACTACTGTATTACAAACAGGTTAAAAAACAGGTATTACAAAACTATCCAGTGAAATACTGAAAAAAACATAATCTTGTAATATTCTGATCAATTCAATCAATTGTATTGAATTTCTATACTTAAATAGAGACAGAAGATGAGAAAACTAATGTTAATTGATTTTAACGTTGGTAAGATAAAATAACTCGCATTTACCGCACAATAGGCATAATATTGAATCGTCTAGTGATAGATAAGGAAAATAGAAACTGTAATATATAGGAAATGGGAGGCAGAGAATTACTTTTTCTTCTGCGGCTGGGAAATTTAGTGGGCGCTAAGGAATGGGGGACAAAGCTCTGTTTCCCTGTCCCTTGACAAACTGTTTGTTTCCGAAAGCCCGGCGCTAAACTTAATCCCAACTTAGCGTTGTTCCCCCCCATTCCAGTTTGCATTTCCAGTCTCTTCCCACCTTTATTCCGTCCCCCCCCCCGTCTGTATGTCCGTTTTTTTCAAATCGGAAAAACCACCCCGGCGGAGAAAAAAGCGTGGATTTACAGTTTCCGGTCGGAAAAGCGGACCCCGAACGTTTTCCGGAGCCCCCCCCCCCCCGGTCGGGGTGGAAATCCCATCGAACCCTTGACGAGAAAATGTGTCTACAGCGACCGGTAATGCCGGTTTCGGCCCTTTATTCCCTTCTATACGACCCTCGCCGTTGACCCGCCCCGAAACCGTTGGTTTCAGATAACACTTTTTTTTTACCCCACCTCAATATCTCGTTTCGATAGCATCAATGAACGTTGTGTGTCATACTCCAGCGTAGATAGTGAACGTTATGCTGTTGTAGGTTTCGTGATGTTTCTGTCTCCTATCGCCGGTTTCGTCATTCGCTAGACCGGTTTCGGCCGCTCGCCATCTTCAGTAGCGCTGTGTTAGTCACCTGTACTGTGGTGGTTGTCTGTCTCTCGTTATTGTGTTTTGGGGCGTCTGGAATTTTTGTTAATGGGCTTAAGTCTATGTCGGTCAAAAAAGGGTGTGGGGGGTTTGGTTGGGCGTTTGAGGTCCTTCAATGGGATTATTGAAGACGGCGAACAACCGAAAGACCGGTCTAGATCAAACCAGCGAGAGGAGACAGAAACACAAAATGGGTATGTTAAACTAGTAATGCTGTTGCTTCTATCGACCGCATACCGAATACCGGCTGAATGGACTACGTCCGCTTGAGCATCGTGGATGCACTTGATGCGTAACTAAGTTCTATGAATGTTCTGTGCATACAAATGTGCTCGTTAACTGCGGAAAGCGCGTTGGAAACAATTAGATTAAGTATTTCGCTGTAGCACCGAAATTAAAAAAATAAACATTATAGCTTTTAGGACCTTCACTGCGTTTACTGCTACAAAGTACGTGAAGGCGGCTTTTGAGATGTTTCCCCCGGAGGGGAATTATATATTACATTGAATGTACACACGCCTTGAAGGGAGCGTTGGTACAATATCATACATTTTCCCTTTATGTGGGTGGCTAAAAGAAAATTAAAGAATGACCACTCCCCCCCCCTTGGTTATATAAACTCGGGGCACAGGTTTTAGCCCAAAGTTATATATTGGCGATATTGGTGACCTTTTTTTTACGAGTTCAAACTTCCCCTGTTTTATAGAGGGGGCTGAGGGTTCCTTTTTTTCAACCCCCCGCCGCCGCCCGCCCGCCCCCTCCCCCCGCTATAGGTGTGTGTCTGTGTGTGTTGGCTCAGCTTTTTCCAACTGTTATTGAATTCGGTCCGACTTTCGACAATAAAATGTCCGAATGGACCTTTATTTTTTTTTTTTTTTTACCCTCACGTGCCGCGTTATCAATCGGCGTCGGAAGCGCCCTGAGGGAAACAATCAGCAATCGTTAATATCTTCTTTTTTTTAATCTTTTTTTTATTTTGTACAATCAACATTGAATGTTATAACTACAAACGCTGTATGTATTTATTTTTCACACGCATATCGCGATAAAAGAAACCGCCCAATGGTGGCACTTTTGACACAAGAACAATTATGGTCTAAGGGCTAAGAGAAGATCTCTATGGGGGGGGGGATAATGGATGGGTAAGAGAGGAACAGTAAGTTCTTTAAAAAATCATCACTAGTGCGTGATAGTAACATGGCAGTAACTATGACGTGTAATCGATTTCCAGTGGGTCACCGAATTTTCCGTCAATATAAATATAATTACGAATCGGTTGTTGCGACGTAGGTAGGAACGGTAGAGAAATCATTAACCGAATTACCAGTATTTACCGGAATTCAGTTCGGTAGTTTATTCCAGACCAACAACCGTGTGTAAAGCATATCTGCCGCATAATTATAAAAAGTGAAAACAGTGGTGAAAAATAACTGGTTTCGTTTTGGTGATTAGAATGACACGGCGCAACGATACTAACCCGGCAGACCCGCCCGTCGTGCGGGTTAATCGCTCACCAACGCCGTATTCATTATGTAACAATAATATTATTACTCTTATTAGGTTGTACGTATTTTTTGTGATTAAAATGTTAAAAAATAACACAGGATTGAGATATATATATATATTTATTTATTTATATATAAATTGCCTACATAAATAGCTGTTTGAGAGAGCTCAATGTTCATTCTTCACATGTTCATTTTCTGATCGCTCAACAATATCTCTCCGCTACTGAAGTTGGCGAGAGGCCGATATCGGACTGGCTAACGACCAAATAGTGCAGACGTAAAATGCTACAAAATACCGAGCTTTAATCTCATCCCCGGGCCCGTGTTGTTGTTACGAGTTGCCCTTAAAGAGTCAACTTTATTAAACAGAAATTACTCCTAATGGGGTAAGTGCAACTCGTAAACTGGAGTTTACGGCCGCATCTCTTTTAACGATTTGAAATTTTTTAATTGAAGGAAACTTTAAAAACGAAATGAAAGCCCCGGAGTATAAAAAGCGGGTTCGAATTCCGGTGGCGGACTGAATTTACCTCACATTATACCGTGGTTCTTCCCTACAGTTGTATACATTTAAATTTTACTCGATTTGTTAGTTATGCCGCTACCGATTATATTCAAAACTGTTTTTATTCTGGTAAATAATGCCATCTTGATCTGCGAAAATCAGCTTCTCCCTTTCAAAGACTTCTAAAAGCTCGAATCAGTCGAGAACATATTCCCCCCCCCCCCCATTCTGTTACAGTGTAAGATCTGATTCCGAAAAGGTTTTAAACCTTTATTAGGGCCATTGAGCGCCTCGGCCTTCCACGAGGGGAAACCCGTGGAAGGCCATTTTCCGGCGGTGAAAAGTGCAGCGTAAAGTTTCCCAGAGACAGCAAATGGGAGTTTATTAATGCCAATTCAGGATTAGCCCCCTCTAAGAATATATTTCGTGCGGCTCTAATTATTCGCGCCGAGCGTTTCGAATTCTTTCATAACCAGGAACAGAGAGCGGATATTCATAGAAAGGGTGGCTTTCAGCGGCGATTTCGGCTTAGAGAATTCAAAATTCAATTCATAAAATATTTCACACTCAGTTCGATCGTTCAGGGTTCGAATCCCGGCGGCCATAATCCGGCACAATGGTAACGGTTTTACGAACATAATAATTCCACTAACCGTCGGCAATCAGCCTTTAAAAAAAATAAAATATAATAAAATTTAAGTTTAATATCGTTAGGATGTCTCATATTCCGGTGGTAACAATTTTCCTTTTAGTCAAAGTGCGAAAATTTCGCCCCCCCCCGATACTGCCCGGCGATCGGTTCATAAATATTCACTTCCGAACTAATTTATTCATGTTCATCCAGAGGACACAGCCAGCCTTCCTTAGGGACACTTTTCCGAGAAAAGCGCCCTATCCCTACAGTCCCGATACTGTACAGACAGTGCTCTCTAGATGCCAAAGAAGACGGTTATTTTCTTATATTATATAGAAAATATACTGTACGCGTCTATATAGAATTTAGTGGATAAGAGGATCATTATGGATTCTTCACCCTCAACATCGCTCTTACCAAAATAGAATTTAAAATTTACAAACACTTTATTTTCTCTAAATATACAAATATCCTTGCTACGCATGTACATCCCTTGTACTTATCTACATGTACAGTGACGAGTAATGGGGGAAATTTGCCGTATTGAACCCCGATAACATGGTCTACACTCGGGTGCGGAACATATTACGGCTGTGTATTTCTAAAAATTTGTTATCAAACTCGCAAGCTAAAATATCTCACACGAATACAGGAATGATCTATAGTCGTGATATGATAAAACGCCGCCTGGAAATAGGCTGTCGGTTGTGTACTGTATTTATGTTTCGGTCTAAAAGTGGTCCGACTCCGGCCTGGGGCTGTATCCATCATCTATCCTAGAGAAATGGGGGCGGGGGTTGGTATCCCTCTCCGATAACAGGATATAAGTCAGACGGTAGTAGACCCGCGATATATTTCATCCGCCGCTTCGGACTTATTTCAATATACGCTCTCGGTTTTGTTGGAAACGGTCAACATTCGATATGCGCCCGTTCGGCACCTTTCCAAACCCTTATGAATGAAACCGCGAGAATGTTTTTTTTTTATTTCGTACAATCAAAATTGAATGTTACAAGTAGAAATGCCGCGTGTATTTTTTTTTCCACACGTATTTCGCGATAAAAGAAACCGCCCTAAAAGAAAAATTACGGTCCAAGGGCTAAGAAGAACTCTATAGGGGAGGATAATGGATGGGTGAGAGAGGAAAGGGATTGAACGAGTGGATCGGGATGAGGAGAGAGGCGGGAGTGGAACTTCGTGAACCGGTACTTAGCGACTTCGTCCACTGTCGGTATGTTGAGGTGGATTGTGTAGTTAGAAACATACCGGGGAAGCATTAAGGACGGTACGAAGGACTTTTGACTGGAATCTCTGGATGCGAGCGACGTCGGTTTAAGTCCATGTCGGTTTAAGTATCGCTTTGTATATTGTCAGTTTGTTACTTGAGTTCAATTTTAATTTCCGTTTTAGTAACGGTTTTAAAAGTCCAAATTTTCGGTTTAAGTCGATTCTTTGAGTCGGGTATGGGGACCCACGGTTATGATGTTAATATGAACAGTAAGTTCTTTAGAAAATCATCACAGTAACATGATAGTAACATGGCAGTAACTATGACGTTTAATCTGATTCGAATTCCACTGGGTCACCGAATATTCCGTCAATTAAAAATTTCAACAGATATCGTCATTTTTATTTTATAGATATATTAAAATAATCGGTTGTTGCGACGAGGTCGAACGGCAGAATAATATTATACCGAATTACCAGTATTTACCGGAATTCAGTTCGGTAGTTTATTACACACCAATAACCGTGTGTAAAGCATATCTGCCACGTCGCTTGTATGCCACAGATAATTATAAAAAGTGAAAACTGTGGTGACAAATAACTATTTTCGGTTTTGTGATTAGAATGACACGGCGCACCGATACTAACCCGGCAGACCCGCCTGTCGTGCGGGTTAATCGCTCACCAACGCCGTATTCATTACATAATAATAATATTATTACTCTTATTAGGTTGTACGTATTTTTGCGATTAAAATGAGAAAAATAACCCTAGGATTGGGATGTATATATATATATATATATATATATATATATATATATATATATATGGTACGAAGGACTTTTTGACTGGAATTTCTTGCCGTTTTACTAATGGTCTTAAAAGTCAAAATTTTCGCTTTAAGTCGATTCTTTTGAGTCTGGTATGGGGATCGGAAAGCTGTGAACGTAAATTTTATTTTCATATTCGACATACAAATTTGAATATTTTCCATTCAATGTTTTTCACGAGATTATCGAATTTAAACGAATGAAATCATAATTTATGTACACAGAAGGTATGTAAAAATATTGTTATATATCTAAATAAATACAAGATTACTGTATTCTATTACTGTATTAGGGTATTGTTCACTTTTCACTCAACGCTGAGTTGTATTTTGGGACTACAGCAACTTGTCTAGTGTTTTCAGAAACCCTTCAGAAACTGCGTCCAAACTAGGACATGACGCTTTGTTTAATCGAGGTCATATTTAACATTTTAATTGCGTACGGAAAAGCCGAAACGAACTCGAATAGAGAAAATTAGGAATTCTAGAGAAGTTGACCCCTTTTGAAAGGTTTGGGGGGGTGGGGCGGAAATTGGTTGAATTATTAAAACGCTACGATTGTCCGCTAAATAATCCGGCCTACAGAGTTTCCTATTGGGAACTCTATAGGCCCCTATTATAATTCCTGTTCATAATAAATTCGGGACTGTCAAATTCCCCGATATAAGGGGCGGTGCCATCCCTTTGCCAAGAGGGGGTTCGGTATTAACATTTTCATTTAAGGCGTTTGTTTTCCCCCCCGGGGGGGTGGTGGGGGGGGGGACGTAGTAATACAGTGCCAATACACACAGTCCTCTATTCGTGACAGGCGATTTTGGCCCTCCGCCATACACAGTAGCGGTCCCCCCCCCCCATAACATTATTATTCACACTCCACACTGATAATTGTGTATCCGATATTGTATTGTATATCGCCCAGTGGATACGTCCGAAACCTTGCCAAATCTTATGTTTTCGGTCAAATTTAGTGGCTTTTGGCGGCTTCAGAAAGGGATGTTTTATAATAGCGACGGTAGATAAATAGTTGATGCGCTCGTAGATTTCGCGGCTTTCGAGCCGCGATTAAGCTCATCTAATAATCGGCAGAGAGAATAAAAAATTTTGGGTTTTTTCAAAAATTATTTATTCATTTACGAATGTCTATTTTCTCCCCTTCAAAGTAATCCCCACCAGATATTGTACCAACGTATTTTCCAATCCTCGAAGCGCTTCGAAAATTCATTTTTTGTGATCTCGTTAAGCTCCAACATCGATGCCGTTTTTATCTCCTCGATTGTTCTTCCACAATTTTCGTTCTTCCACAAATCTGGGCGTTTCTGGCTGGATCGCTTCGCGCAACTTCTCAACTCGCCACGCATCAACTTATCTGACGGTGATTCGACGATCGGCCAATACTAATTTACTAACTTCGCCTTTTTTTGGGCCTTTTTTTAAGCTCTCGGAGGCTTCGTCTTTCGCTTCTCCTCGGCCGTCCGAAAACATTTTTTATCGCCGAAAAACGTCGCTTCTCTCTGAGCTAGCTCTTCGCCATACGCCACAGTCAACACTCGATACGCTTCCGCGCACTTAATTTTGTATTTCGCACGAAATTCGACCCGAAAATTTTTCGGAACGTGTAAAAATCGAACCGAAAAAACGTGCAAAAAACCGGCTTTAAGAGATTAACTGAACACTCACGACACCTGAAATTGTCGGCCTAAGTGAGATACACGTGTACAGACACGAGGCTACAAAAAAACCGTAGATTGAAACTTATTTCGCAGAAATCTAAAATTTGTGATATACGTTGATAGGACGGGTGGGGGGCGTCGCCATGAGGGATGGAGCGTGAAAAAGTGGATATTCGTATAAATCGGCGAACAATAAAAAGGGAGGTCAAGAAACAATTTGGACTCAGTCCATAATGCATGGTGGGGGTGGGGGGGGGCGAGCGAGATTAATGGACGCATTTATTATTACCCCCAACCACCACCACCCCCGCATCCGTTCTAGAGTCGATCCTAGACCGGGGGGGGTCTAGGACCCGGCTATAAATAGTTGGCCGACATTTCTGTCTCTAATTGCCCACTGAGCACACCGGGGGTGGGGGTGGGGAGCATTTTAGGCAGTGGAAACGGTTTCTTTTTTTTTTTTATTTCAATAGTCGTTACACCGAACCCTAATAGTGAAGATGATGAGTGGACCGGATTTTTTTTTTTTTACTAGGAAAAAACGCGGTAGTTTCGAACCGATGCACTAAAGTAGATTATGCCGTGAAGATGGAACCGGCGAGAGTTACGAAACGTCACGTAAGCGGACGACACCCCAAGAGGGCCCCGGAAGGATTGGGCAAAAACCCTTCGGGACACAGAAAAAAAAATCCCCGAAATAGCGGGGAACCTACCGGAAGTTTTTCATATTATTTCTATCATTGCGGCCCATAAATTAAAGTGACAATTTACAAAAGAATCAAAGTATTGGAGTCGTTTGACCAAAGAATGTGCTGTATTATAATGTAGAAGGTATTAATTAATTTTAAATAAAATGCATTGACCCTTTCGCTGCTCTACACTTATATATTAGTAAAAAAAAACTGCGACCCATAAGCTCCGAACGAGTATTTTCGCGCCTTGTTTTAAATTAGTTTTCCGCTCATTACGGCTATTTACTGCTCCACACGACTTTTTACCCTGGTTACTATTATTATGGTTTATTATTATTATTATTATATGGTTACGCGTACACTCAGTTGTTCTTAGTATTCTTAATAGGATATGTTGAAACGTATTAAATTGAAATATTTATATCAGTTTTATAAAGTTGTACCGCCAGTTTGTTATTTTTAATATTATTTATTTATATTAATAATAAATAACCGATAAATAAACGAGTATAAACGCAACTCCTAAAATATGTGCGCACTGCTAGCACATAATCTCAAAGCGCAACGTAAGGGTTAAGGGGGTAAGATGACCATGGTTTCTCAAATTAATAAGATAATTTATTATTCGTCGTTTATAATATTATCGTTTTCAAGTAGAAATTGAGGTATTAATTATTGTTATTAACTCAGTGTTGTTTGTTACTTGTGTGGGCGTTATTTGTCTGCAGGGAAGAACGTTAAGTCAGAAATATGTGAAGGGGCCGGCCCATTATCCGGCTGGGTCCGGGCCTCATCCCCTATATAAACGGACTTTTCAACCCCCAACTTAATCACCCTTAGTCTGTTATCGCACACGGGCACACGTGTCGCGACGTACCTGCGCCGGAGACGGAGCGCGTTAATTCGGTGTTGTTCTCCTCGGGAATCATCATCAATCTCGGGGCAGGCGGCCGTCCCCTCGTGAGGTTGGTGGCCGGGGGACACACGTGTCAGACACGTGTGTCCCCGCCACCACCCCCCCCGTACACGTGGCCTCGTATTCGGGCGTTAATCCCAAAGAAAAGCCCGGTAACGAAAATTTCATCCGCTCGTCAAGAAACCCGAGACTGATTTGAAACCGGCGTAGAAGAAAAAAAAAACCAGAAAAGATATAATAACCGTAAATTTCAACGAAGTATCGAATATACCACCATTTTGGTATACCTAGACATCTGAAAATAAAGCTTAACTTTTAAGATGCCGTCCAAGCATCAGTGTGTCGAACTGGGTCTACCTATTTTATATATATATATATATATATATATATATCCCTCCTATGAGTAACCTGTTTACCAACACTGTAACCTTCCCGTTTGACTGCGATATATCGAATAAACGTAGCCTACACCGACTTTATTTCAGGATAGTTGACAAATAACACAGTTTACAAAACAAACATTTATTCATAAACAATATTATTATTATTATACTATTAACTTGGAAGTGATTCGATATCGATATATAGATACATCGATTCATTCGATACTAAACGCCATGTTTGGGATAGTTGGTCGCCATCGGGAGGGGGTCTAATTGACAAGTATATATATATATATATATATATATATATATATATATATATATATATATAGTAATCAACAATTTGATAAGGATGTATTTTGGTCTTGAGGAGTTCTCTTCAAGAGGGGAATCGAAAATTTGCTGGAAAATTGGCAGTGGAGAGTTGTCGATAATATCGGTGAATATATATATTAGATTAATAATTGAAGTTTCTTTTTAGCAAAATAAAATTAATTCCAAAGTCAAAATGTTGATTACTTTCGGTACCCTCGAATGTCGGATGCCTCCGTTCTAGCCCGTTTTAGGAAGGGCCTCAGTGTTATTAATTGTTTTTTTCTCTCTTTTTGCTGCAACCGTAAAATGATACAATAAGCAACATTGATACAAGCACTATGGACAACAATAGGAGGAGAAACCCCAATTTTTTAAATTTATTTTATTTTTTTTTATTTTATTCATTTAAACATTTAGGTGGCGTGGCCACTTCCTTTTCAGGCGTCTGTAAGGAACGTCGGGAATTCCTAATTTGCGAAATGAAAACTTAATCCCACTTGTCTGTAAATAGTGTAATCTCGGGGTTTAAAAAGCCCTCGGGGAAATTTCAATACAATATTGTGTCTACAATAAATTAAACAGGTATGAATTAAGGTGTCCGCTGTGTTCTCCCATTGTCCACGCCCGCTACCTCCCCACCGGGAGGTGGCTATGATTTAGACGGCCGGGGGAGGTTTTCATAAATTTTCCCCGTCCTCCCGGCTCTGAATTAATTCGCGGAATGTCTGAGACTTTTTCTTCTTTTTCTTTTTCTTTTCTTTTCCCCGTCGCTCACGTTTTCAACAATTCGGCTAACGATCTGGCCCGCCTCCAGAGTCTGAATGGCCCCTTCTCCTTTTTTTTTCCCGCCCCGCCGTTGGACAATTTCTACCTGAACGGCCCCATTGTCCCCCCCTTCAAATTGAGCTTTCTACGCCACCCCGCGCCCCTACAATTTTTTTCTTTTTCTTTTTCCCCACCCCTCCGTCGGTAAAGATTGTTTCAAATAGTCATTGTGCCGCTTCAGTACGGTAATCTGTCATCGGAGGCATTTATAATTATATTTATAGTTTTTTTTTTAACCGCAGATTTCGTGTGTTTCTGTCTCCTCTCGCCGGTTAACTACTACTAAATTGTAGGAGTATTCTTAGTGTGAAAATATCTGTTATTGTTATGCTCGTGATCAGAGGAGCATCTACTATACTACAGTATCCGGAAAAATAGAGATAATGAATTTTCCCGGTTATCAACCCCTGATTAATAAGCACGAAATAGATGTTTCGATAGACGCGTAAGAAGTTTTGACACTTGGCGTGTGTTTCTGTCTCCTCACGCCAGAAACCGGTCTAGCGAAAGACCAAACCGGCGAGAGGAGACAATATCTTCAATAAGTTCTATGCCGTATCTCTACGTCGATTTCAATACGGCCCTGTAGCTAATACACACGTAATTATAATGTTCCTGCCGGAATCAGTTTTAATGTCAAAACCCCTAGTGGTTAGGTCGTATCTTCTATTTTTTGCTATTAGAGCATTTCGGTCCTAAACAGTTTGAATGACAGAATCTAAATGTATAACTCTTTTATTAATTCCATTCCAACTATTAAAAGTACTAATCAAAAGATTTCAACTCAGCGGTTCAAAACTGATATAAAAAAAGGAGAATAAGATCCGCCGAAAGCCTCAAGAGTTGTAGACGAACTTTACATTTAAAAGGCAGCCGCGTATTTCCGGAAATCGGCACCTTTAACGGCGCAATAGGGACTTGAAAAAGTTGGACTTTCGTAGGCAAAACTCAGTTTATTGTAACAAAGATAAAGCCCGTATTGTTGAAACTGGGGATCGTCGAGTCGGGCGAATCGATATTGATTTCTAATTGATCGACCCCGAATAAAATCCCCCCACCCCCTGCCCGGTCCCAATTTACAGGAGAACTTTCTTCGACTCGAATAAAAGTCCGATTAGTGTAATAAACTTAACGGGGACGGGGGGACGGGAGCGGGGAGAAATGGACTGTTGAGAAAAGGGTTGAAAACTCGACCGGGAAGGGGCTTTCATAAATCAGACGAAAACCCCGATCATTATTTCGCCAATTTCCTTGTATAAAATTGGAAACGGCGTTGGAAATTTATTTTCTACCAGATTTCTATTCCTTTTCGTCAATTCGATCAATCTTCGTGGCCGTGAAGAAGTCGGTCTAAATAGATTATTGTATTGATTGATTATAGTATTAATAAATGGCAAAAAATAGAATCCAGAACGTTTCGAATTACGAAATAATAGGATGGCAAAAATATTGGAAAACACAGAAACAGAACAAAAAATAACATTGTTCCATCCGTACGTCCACGTTTTTGTGAAGATTTGCCTCAGTTATCACTCCAGGAACCTTTTTTGTGAACATTTTTGAACCTTTTTGAACCTTTTTGAACCTTTTTGAACCTTTTTGAACCTTTTTGAACCTTATCGAACCTTCTTGAATCTTTTTGAACCTTTTTGAACCTTTTTGAACCTTTTTGAACCTTTTTGAACCTTTTTGAACCTTTTTGAACCTTTTTGAACCTTTTTGAACCTTTTTGAACCTTTTTGAACCTTTTTGAACCTTTTTGAATGAACCTTTTTGAACCGAACCTGAACCTTTTTGAACCGAACCTTTGAACCAACCTTTTTGAACCAACCTTTTTGAACCTTTTTGAACCTTTTTGAACCTTTTTGAACCTTTTTGAACCTTTTGAACCTTTTTGAACCTTTTTGAACCAGTTCCATCCGTACGTCCACGTCGATTGTGAATTCGGACAGTTAAGGCCGATTTCGATGTCCGTTTCGGTAGTCCCAATTTTTGGAATATTTCCAGAAATAATTCGACAAATTTACTCTCGGTACCGTTTTTATATTTACCCGATGATTCAGTATTCACTCGACGTTTAATTCACGCACGATCCATTTTGTTTTTACGCCGAATACACGCTCCGGTAAAATACCGTTGAAATTGCGTGAACGCGAAACGGTATAAACAGGGGACAAAATACATAATGTGGGTAGATTTTTAGGGAACTGAGGTTTTAATAAAATCCCTTTTGTAAGGAATTCTGGTTATATTTTTTGGAGGTCTTGGAGGATTTTTTTTTGGGGGGGCTTATTTCGGCCGGGCATATTGGACCCCGTTTTACACCGCGCGTTACACGTCGTATACGGGCGTTATATTAATTTTTTTTTTTACTGAATCGAATTTACTCCGTACCGCTGTAGGCCTTAAAAACGTGGAAAAGCCCCTGTTTAAATTTAATATCGTATTAAACGACATAATAGCAGTATCGTCGATCCTGCTTCAGCGCGCGGTGAAGGTATACGCGAGTGTTGGGACTAAAATCAAAGTTCTGAGCTTAGAATTTGAGACGGAAGAAGTGAAAGCTGGCCGGAACCAAACGATAGCAATTAAATTGTATTACCGACGGAATGCTACTCTTCGCGGGGTAGGACAATAAAATTTATGAAAAGTGAGTTGGGAAAGCGTATTATCCCAGTCGTAATAACGCCCTCTGAACACGGAATAGTTTCATTGGGGGGGTGGTAGGGTAGATAGAGAGGGAGGAACATCCCCCTTTTTATCTCCCCATCGCAACCCTACTCTCCCCCGTTATCACCTAATGATAGGGCCGTACAATCGACACGAAATAGTAAATGTTTTCAACTCGGCAACGGGCACGGAAGCATTAGACAGGTTCCGCCGTTTACACGGCTAATCGCGGCGGAGCATCTCGGAATTCCTCTATTGTCCTCTCTAATTGGGCGCATACAACATTATTGAGGCTGTTGTATTTCTGAACCTTTCTGAACCTTTCTGAACCTTTCTGAACCTTTCTGAACCTTTCTGAACCTTTCTGAACCTTTCTGAACCTTTCTGAACCTTTCTGAACCTTTCTGAACCTTTCTGAACCTTTCTGAACCTTTCTGAACCTTTCTGAACCTTTCTGAACCTTTCTGAACCTTTCTGAACCTTTCTGAACTCTGAACCTTTCTGAACCTTTTTGGAATGAACCTTTGAACCTTTCTGAACCTTCTTGAACCTTTCTGAACCTTTCTGAATGAACCTTTTGAACCACCTTTTTGAACCTTTTCTGAACCTTTCTGAACCCTGAAGAACCTCTGAACCTTTTGAACCTTTTTGAACCTTTTTGAACCTTTCTGAACCTTTCTGAACCTTTCTGAACCTTTCTGAACCTTTCTGAACCTTTCTGAACCTTTCTGAACCTTTCTGAACCTTTCTGAACCTTTCTGAACCTTTCTGAACCTTTCTGAACCTTTTGAACCTTACTAATATTTTCCTGCCAGTTTTTAGGGCCTAATTGGCTTTGAAATTCCCGCGTGTTGTTATCGCGCCGCTCTACCCACCGACTGGGGGAGCGAAAAGGAGAAGTGTTTTTACCCAAATTTTGGAAAACCTTTGGAAAATTTGTAATTATTAAATTAATTTGACTGAAACCGACCGCCTCCGTCTTGATGTTCCGCCAGTTGTTACCAGCGCTACTTTTGACGGTCTTACGAGTGTGCAACTACTTTGTTCTGATATTCGTTTCCTTTGTCCTTAGGTGCGTAACGCGACGGCGGTGTTCATAATCAACTTGAGCGTCTCCGACCTGATGTCCTGCTGCTTCAACCTGCCTCTGGCCGCCTCCACCTTCTGGTCGAGGTCCTGGTCACACGGCCTCCTCCTCTGCAGGCTGTTCCCGCTGCTCAGGTACGGCCTACTCGCCGTCTCCCTCTTCACCGTCCTCGCCATCACCATCAACAGATACGTCATGATAGGACATCCCACGCTCTACCCCAAGTGAGTTTCGTACCATTCGTCGCCAACGTCTGTTGGTCTCCTCTCGCCGCCGCCGGTTCGGTCTTTCGCCGGACCGGTTTCGGCCGCCCGCCACCTTCACCACCGGTGTTAGTCGCTTAGGCTGTTTTTGTGCATCCTCACTGCACTCTCACTGTCAACCGAAGTGCCGAAGTGACTGACACAGCGCTACTGAAGATGGCGAGCGGCCGAAACCGGTCTGGCGAAAGAAAAAAACCAGCGAGAGGAGACAGGTACTCTACAGGTACTCTAAACTAGTTATATTGACTGTCGGTTGCATTGTCACTAAGTCCTTCATGCTCTCGACTAATAACTATATAGACATAATAATTACGCTACATAGAAATAATTAAGTTATAGATCATGAAAACAATTATTATTAAAAGATTACAGGACGTGCATTTGTAATACTAGTAACCAAATTACAAATATTCCTAGAGAGCATTGGTCTTCATAATTGCGTAAGAACTATCTTCAGTTAGTTTATTGTTTTTTATACGATTATACGTCGCGTTTAAACAATTTAAACTAATAATATTCACGTGTACAGACTCGAAAACCTTTTTATGTTTAACCAAGCTATACCCAATGGCTAGAGATTTCGGAATTACCCTTCAATTTTTACAACATTTTCCCATCGTGTATGTGAATTTCAGTATGTTTGGACTTTTGAAACCTGATGAAAATTTAATTTCATTTTCAAATTTCTACCTATTACAGAAGGCGATGTTAGTAATTTCTGGTCCATTAAATGCAATTCAAGTTGACTTTGAGCTAAATTGAAATCCATTGTCCGTTTTACACGGAGAACAATCTATTCGGAATATAATCAAGAGACCGCCGCTTAATTAAGAATAACATTTTACAGTCGTTAGCGGGCCGTGTTTTGAATCGAAAACCATTGGATAAGGTCGATGGCCAATTTTTTTTTTTCCCCCTTTGGGGGGGGTTCAATTTCGAAGCGTTACGCAGCCAATCGAACAAACAATGGGGGCAAGATAATTAGAAACCGGGTGCTACCGTGACACGGTCCACTTTTAAGTTACAATAGAAATCGGGCAGTTGGCGCAGTTTCATTTATTCGGTGTAATTCGGTCGCCTCCTACAGCGGCAATACTACCGGGAGTTTACATAAAGCCCCGCGATATTATCTCTATCGATATCGCCGCCAATCCGCTTTATTTGTAACGTAAAACAGCGTTCAGTTAACTATTCGGATTCGGCGAAAGGGGCAGTTACAAAAAAAAACTCATTTGAATACAGTTCGTTCTTATCCCGTTGATCATTTTAATGAATCGAACACTCGATTAAATTTCAAAGAGCGTCATCGAATATTTTTCACCGCACCGAAGTGGAAGACTTTACGTCCTCAGAACAACGATTCGATTACGGATTTCAACGGATATCGTTATTTTCAATTCGTATTCAAATTCTCAGCCAATCGTAGTTCACCGGAGTTCGGTAGTTTGTTCCAGAACAACCGTTTCGTGTTAACATAACATAGCAGATCTCCGATTGAAAATCTGCTGGGGCCATAAAAATATTTCTTTATAGCGGAATTCGTCCTGTAAAGCGTCGGAGAACTACAGTAGATTTCGTGTGTTTCTTCTGTCTCCTCTCGCCGATTTGGTCTTTTGCTAGACCGGTTTCGGCCGGTTCGGTTTCGGTAGTTGGCACTTTGGACGTTTTTTGAGGGCATCCTCGACTGCACTGTCACTGCCGAAAATTCTAAAAAGCGACTAAAACACAAAGTCAATAACTACAAACAACTACTTTAGTTGAAGTGCGAGTGCACCCAAGGAACTCTAGTTATGTAAATTTCCGCACCACCCTCAGGGGGGCGCTAGTTAATCTATACGCAGTACGAGTGACACAGTGACAGTGGGCAGTGAGGATGCCCAAAAAAAACACATCCAACGTGCCAACGGTGACTGACACAGCGCTACTGAAGATGGCGAGCGGCCGACAAACCGGTCTAGCAAAAGACCAAACCAGCGAGAGAACTGTTTTCAACGCGGAAATCTCGCGATAAACCAAACATAGCTATGAACAATGCCATCATGCGTACCGTCTGGAAGACGCCCCCGCGGGACGCGTACCGGTTAAACGTCCCCGGCGTCGACTTGACATTTTTATTACAACTCTTGCACTTTCTTGTTAATTGCCGCCTTCTCCTTGCCATCCCATTAACCTTAGGCGGGCGGGACCAATCCACTAGCACGTGCCGCAGAAAAACAGAAAAAGCCCGCCACAGCACGTTATCATCACTACCGCTACTTAATTTACTTAATGGCGGCCCAAACATTACACTTTTACAACGCCGAATGTACAATAAGTTGGTGTAGAGAGAGAGAGAGCGAGCGCGCAATTTGGGAAAAAGAAGTCGCTTACAGTTGACCTTTACGAGGGCCCAAAGAAGTCGTCGTTCTTCTGAAACACGACAATAATTTCACGATGAATTAGGACGAATAATGAATAGCGATGAATTTTTTTTTTCGGTCCTCCAACTCGGCCCGTGTACTTGATATCGTTTAAATAGACAATTTACAAATGTTACGTAATTGTAATTACAAAAAGTGTACAAGTTACAAGTACTTTATTTATACCGTAGATATCGCGTGTTTCTGTCTCCTCTGTGTCACTTGTACCGTGTACCAAAGTGCCCGAGTAACTGACACCGCTACTGAAGATGGCGAAGGGCCGAAACCGGTCTGGCGAAAGACCAAACCGGCGAGAGGAGACAGAAATATTATATTTATTATTAAATATACATAAAATATCGTCGACATTGTATGCTGTTTGAAACAGGCTTTCTACATTTATTCACTTGGAATATTTGGGTAGAATATGCGTTTATTGTTAATCAGTTTTATATTTCAGCAGATATCGCAATTTTAATTTCGTCTGTAAAATAATCACTTGTTGCATCGGGGTTCGCATCGGGGAAGGAAAATATTTTCAAATTCTCAGCCCTCGAGAATTCAGTTAGGTGGTGAGTTCCAGAACGACCATTGCGTGCAAAATATTATTTATTATTTAAATAAAAGAGGAAACTCCCGAAACGACCAGCTCCGGGTTGGTAATTAGATGACACGGCGCGTTGTGATACTAACCCGACAGACATGGCTGTAGTGCGGGGAATACATCGTACATATTTTACCTTTAATATTAATATATTTGTTAACATTCTAGGGGTGTAACCTTCTACCCGCCCCCTTTTTAAGGGTAAAATCGAGTCGCGACTCGGTAAAGAATAATTTCCCCGATTAGAATCTAATTATATTTGTCTAACATAAAGGTTAGATTATAGGGGGCCGCGATGGTTTTTTTTTTATTAGGCTACAGCGAAATGGCATTTCGAAGGGGAAGTGGATCCGACAAAGGGCTTAAGGGCGGCGACCTTTATGAATAGACCCGTCTTATTCGCGGCCTAACACCGAAATGATCAAGTAGGCATTGCGCCCTTTCGGGACCGAGTTCGTTGAATCGCGACCGAGTCCTTTCGTCCTTTTCAATGTACTAAGGGGCTCGCTAAGTTCAAAAGTTGGCGGAGACAACAGTTGGTTTAGGGCCGAACACCTTCAGTCCCGACGGAAGTAAAGTTTACTGCTAAGTTCGAAAATCCGAGAATTCGAAACTTCGAGTATATTTATAGGGCCCGCGCTATTATTTTGTAATTACAATAATCTTTATTACTGCAAAAAAAACACTGTATTTCAGTTCTATAAAAACGTTTACGCTTTACACGGACTTGAACTTTGGGGTTTCTCCGATCCCACTCTACGTACTTGAAGTCCCGTCTGTCCGCCATACTTCGCCATGCAAAAATACATTTTCCTCGAATATCATTCATAAAATGTATGAAAAGGCTATTCAGTCTCGAGGCGCAGGATCTATAATTTAGGTTGCGAGAGTTATACTATAAAATGTCTATTTTAAATCCAAATTTAGCAGTAATTTACCGCAGTAACATTTTCCTCGAATATAATTTTCTATGAATAATTGAGAAAAAGCGATCTAGACCGGAGACATAGTGACCTGCAGATTAACCAAGAGTGGCAGAGGGAATGTTTCATCTTTTAAACCGTAATAATTTTGCTGCAATAAAACCAGTAATTATTATTACTGCGACTGTAAAAATTAAGCGACAATTTCGCAGACTGCCTAATTCTATATAAAAGGGTCATATAATTATTAAGTTGGGGGAGCCGGCCGTCTTTAACGGTCTTTAAGGAATAAATAATTTATTGTATCAAGGCTCGTCTCCCCCTAAGCTTACGGCGTTGGAAAACGTTTTCGTAACTGAGATACGTTTGAGATTTGTGGATTCAGTTAATATTTTAAAACCATGATTTAATTATTGTAGGCTGAGCAGGGGGCGGGGGGGGATATAATGTTTTATATCGCCCGGTGGGGTATATAATCCGCTCGGTTTTTACTTCCGCGCAGAAATTTAATTTTACTAATAGGGGGTGGGAGGCGCCAATCCGCAGCCATTTATATCAGTTTAGCGAATTAGGGGAGAAAACCTGGGTAAAAGGGGTAGCGGCATAAGAAAAAAACTTCGATTTTATTTTCGGAAACCGTCCCTTATCGTTTTATTATGTGTAGGTGGTAACTTGAAAATCGGAATAAAGATTTTACGATCTTGATAATTGGGATGGGCGTTATCGAATAATTTGCCGGGGAGAAACCGGGGATATTTTTCATCCGTCTTGCCACGTGGATGACCTAGCGGAGGGAAAACCTTAATACACTTTTCCGGCTGTGAAAATCAACACTGGAAATAAGTAATTCGGTCGACTTTTTATTCGAGGAGGGTAATGAGAGGGAGCGCTAAGTGTAGGGGCGCTCCGTCCGCCCCCTACTTCTGGGCGCGACTAGATTGAGCAAGTTGCGATAGTTACGCAGGGCCGTGGAACATAGTTCCAGTGGAACTTGGGGCAAGTTCAGAGGCGAGAAACTTCGAAGTAACCGACCGAAAAAAGGAGGTTTTTGCCCTCGCGACCCGCTTCGACGTGTTTCGCGATCGTAGATCATCCCTCCTACCCCACACCCACACATACCCTCTTCAGTCCTCCGCACATTCGCTTATGGCACTTGCATCCTCACATCCGGCAAAAATCCCTCAATTATAACTAGCGGACTCCAAGAGCACCTGTCCAACATCCAGTCCCGGTGCAAACTGTGGAGGGTGAAGGTGAATAGCTCTCTAAGTCTACTCACGTCACCTTCACGCTAGGGCGACAGCCTTGCCCTCCTGTTCAGTTCAACAATGCTCCTATTCCCATCCAACAGCAGGCTCCCTACCTGGGGCTCTACATAGACAGAACGTGGAACCCCCATACGCGTCTCAAAAGAACAGACCTCAACCGCAAATTTGGACTGCTGAGACCTCTATTGAAAGAAGAGATCAAAACTGACAGCAGACAACAAACTGACAATATACAAAACCGTTCTAAAAACCGCCACGGACTTACGGAATAGAGCTATGCTGGGTTCCGCTAAGAAATCCGACATCGCCTGCATCCAGAGATTCCAGTCGAAAGTCCTTCGTACCATCCTTAATGCTCCCCGGTATGTTTCTAACCGAACAATCCATAATGACCTCAACATACCGACAGTCGACGAAGTCGCAAAATCACGCTTCCTTAAATTCCACTCCCGCCTCTCTCCACATCCAAACCCAGTCGTTCACCTCGGGCAGTAGTTAAATGTCAAAAGCGCCATCATCGGGTGGTTTCTTTACCGAGACTAACACGCCAAAAATATACATGTATCGATTGCACCCGTGACTGTATAAGTTGATTGTGCAAAATAAAAAGATTTAATAGATAGATTAATCGTACTTTATCCCTATTTTTCGTTTCCGAGCACCACATTCCGCCTCCTCCAGGCGTTCGGTGGGTCGTTGGGAAAAACATTTCAGTTTTGACTGTGGTTAATGGTGGCGGAACGGTTGTTTCAGGCTGTACAGGAAGCAGTACCTGGGTATGATGGTGGCTTCTACTTGGATATGCGGGTTCGGAGCGCTGAGCGCCACATGGCTGGGCAAGTGGGGAAGGTTCGGACTGGACCCGAGGATAGGATCCTGTTCGATACTGCCGGACGCCGCCGGAAGGTCCCCAAGGAGTTCCTCTTCCTCGTCGCTTTCGTCATCCCGTGCGTGGCAATAGTGGTCTGCTACGCCAGGATATTCTACATAGTGAGGAAGACGGCGATGAAGTCGAGGCTGACGCAGGCCAGGAGCGACACGGCTTCGGTGACGGCCTCCGCGGCCACCTCCAAGAGCTCCTACTACTTCGGCAAGAATAGGCCGGGAAGGAAGTACAACAGTTCGACGGAAGACTCGGCGATAGGCTCCAGCAGCACGGGACCGTCTTTCTCCACGGAGAAGTCGTCCACCTTCATGGACAACGGCAGCTCGGATTTGACCAGCGACTCGCTGACGGTCAAGATGGTGACCCTGAGGCCGGGCAGCCCCAGGGTGGAGGAAGCCCCCGAAGAGGAGACGATGGTGAGCTCCAGGAGCGGCTCGCCTCTGTCGGGTGCCTCCTCGAGGCCGGCGACGCCCCCTTCCGGCCAGAGGAGGATCAACTCGACCCTCCACCACGTCACCTCCGTCTTCAGGAGGGGCAGCCATCAGAAGGCGAGCCCGCGGAGGGTGAGCGCCGGCCCCCCTGTGCCCGGCAAGATGACGCCCAAGGACAAGAAGCTGCTCAAGATGATACTGGTCATATTCGCCTCCTTCGTCACCTGCTACCTGCCGATTACAGTCAGCAAGACGTACAGGGACAGGACCGACCTGCACGCCCTCAACATCGCCGGCTACATACTCATATACCTCACCACCTGCATCAACCCTATCATATACGTAGTGATGAGCTCCGAGTACAGGCAGGCCTACAAGAACCTGTTGATGTGCAGGAGTCCCGACAGCCAGCTGAACACCGGCTCCAAGCCCTGACGAAGGCACCGCAATGGAGCCCGCAATCCAGCCTAGCTCCATTGTAGCCTGACACCCCTGACACCTGACACACCTGACACCTCCACACCAACACCAACACACAGGATCCGATACGGGAAAAAAATGAACTGAAGACGGAAAGAATAAAAACGAAACTGTGATCTAGCGACGGTTGTTCTGCTGAAGAAGAAAAAAAAAACTATTTATAAGGCTAATTTATATAGTCTACCAACCGAGTAGGAGTTTCAATTTTTTTTTTGAAACAGAAAGAGAGAGAAAAAAAAAGAAAGAAGAATTTGTTACCATTATCATATATGTACGAAGAAATTAAATAAATTTGGATTGGAATAAAATAATATTAAGATATAAGAATAATAAATAAGAGAGTGTTGTATTTTAAGATTGTCGCGTTGTTTGCGGCAATGAGAGGGCCACATTCGCTTTCGTGGACTTGAAACCGTTTATTATATTCCTCAGATCTATTTCCGAATCGGTGTTGTCCGAAGCTTCTCCGAAATTTCAGCAAAACTTTGAGCTTCAGCACGATGTCACTACGGTATCGATACGAATAATACGAATTACCGCCGTATTTGGTGGTGACTTTATCGTACGTCGTCGTAACTAGATCTGGGGAAAAAAATTCGTAAGCAATATTGAGAAAAATTCGATTTATTAAAAAAAACTGAAAACCGAATATACGTACACTGTCCTCTCATTACCGGAATCAGTACTCGACACGGAAATCCGGCACCGGCGCATATCACGAGGGATTCGAAACTTCGACACAATTGCCGAACAAATTTACCCGGCGTATCGATTCATTTTGCTACGCCGAGATTCGTTTTTATTGTTTTTTATGGTGGTGAGGGGGGGGGGGAAATAAAAAATATTCTCACTGCCAAATGAAGAGGAAACTGTTTGTACGTTTCTACGCTAGGGAATTTTCTTCTCCCCCCCGCTTTGCTCGCCGCCGCCGCCGGCATGTTGAATATCAGGAAAATCTATATAGAATTTTTACTGGAAATTATGGGAAAACCAGAAAAAAAACAACCCCCCATTAGTGAATCTTTTCTCCGCTTTAAGTAGCTGTCGAGTAATTAAACGCTCTGTACACACATTTCGCGCGCGCGCACAAACACATTCACAAGCCATTCAACCTATTCACTTATATAGTCGGTAAACACGTACATAGAATTACCTAGATGTTGTTGTAATATAGTTAAGTGTTTTTTGAGGAAGGTTTTACGACGTATGAGAGGAAACGCGTTTTGGAAACTAGTGGATATTTCGGCACAGAGGAATTTCGGAGGTTGGGAAAAAAATACGGGACGGAGTCGTAGGCCATTTTCGAGGTCCAATAGATTCGAAAATTGAATTTATTTCTTAAAAAATTATTACGATTCGCTGGAAGAAGAAAAAGCCCGACAAACGAGGCCGAATCCCCTCCTTTCTTTGATCATTCAAATTGAATTTCGCACCTGTGCGTAAATGAACTGCACCTGAGTGGCAAAAGGACACAGCTCTGAGCTCTGACATTGCAAATTGCGAAAAATTTAATTTAAACCGTTTACGAATTAGAACGTTTTACAGATTTCTATTTCCCAGCCTAAATACAAACACGGTAAACCAAATTATGCAGACTTCAATAGTTGAAGTCCATTTCTTAAAATCATAATTACCGGTTTTACATGCTGAAGTGTGTATGCGTTTTATATCTGTATATGTATCTGTATTTATATCTAGGCAGATCTCAATAGATTTATCCTGAAATGGTGCGCGTTCTAAGTCAAATATATGCGTAAGTATTTCCATTACCTTAATGGCGCTACAGGATTATCAGAAAAAAAAAACACTTATAATTTATGGACAAAACAAAAATGCTACTACAGTAATTACGGCCCGATGGAAACCAGTCATGTTGGTCACAAAGTGATACTGACCGAATAGTAACCATAAAAAAAATTATTTAAGCATTCATAAATACATAGTTGAAATTTATATATTAGCTGAAGGAAAATACGATCCGCCGTAGGGATTCGAACCCCTGGTCTTTGAATTTACCTTCAATTACGCCTTTTGACGGAGTCTTATATATGGGCCCACTGGTTAATATATATACGAACTAAAAAAGTTATTCAAGAATAAATTGTCAGTACGTCGTACATTTTGGCGTAAATTTCGGTTAAAAAGCCAGGATAAATTTTAATTTTTCACGAATGCCCGTTGGACCTTTCAAAGCGCACCGATTAAATTAAAATTTTAAATCCGTCCTTCAACACCTAATTTTGCTGTACTGGTAGAAACATTTAAAATCAAATTTAATATTTATTCATGTACGTTTTCATGGGGGGTTCCTCGAACGTGCAGAAAACAATCTAAATCGGTCTAATTGGATTGTTTACTTTCACTTACTTTGTAGCATCGTTTTAGCACTGACGCTGTAAATAAAAGTACAGGCCCAGTGAATTCTATAGGACGAAAAAGAAATTCCCATTTTCAGTTTAATCCTTGCCGATCGTTATAGTGTCGTTATTTCTCCAGACGAGGACTTATTGTTAAGTATTTTCTAAAAAATGTATTCGGAAATTATCAAATTTCCCAATTATAACGGCCGAAAGAAGTAATAAGGTCGTTGAAATAAGAAGAAGGGGACGGATAGATGAGCCGGGGGAAATTTCGTTTTCTCCGCGCTGTAAAATAATAACCCGAAAGTAATTGCCGGAAAAAGGTTTTCCTGAAAATTAGAAAGATGGGTACAGTGGTTTTCGCCGTTTTTTCCTTTTCCCAAAAAGTATTTCCGGGAAAGCGCTAATAAAATTCCTCGGCTACCCGAGTTAACAGTAAAGGGATTTTTTTAGGCGTTGTTTCCCTTCGCATTTTCTCCCTTCGTGAAGACGTCTTCGTAAGGCGGCCTCCTTCGTTAATCCCGAAATTTATTCAGGATCGCAAACCGGTTAAAGCCGGTCATCTTCCTCCCGCCCCTCTTGAGCCCATTCTTCCGCCTCCTCCGTCCTGAAGAACGTCCAGAGAATCCGTCAAAAGTGACGACGTCCGGGGACGGTATTTACGACGGGACCCGACAGAATTTATGCGAATTAAATTTTCCCAATTCCCCAAAACCAGTTTTTCCGACGGTCGTTTGCATTTCCGAGCAACACCGATTTCATAGAGCGACGTCTATTGGAGTAGAGAGACGGCCTCTATGGATGTAGAGGAGGGTAGATCCGCCATGAATTTCAACCGTATTTCCTACCCACCCCCACTTTGGGGTGATTAATCGACCTGAATGATAAATGAACCCCGCGCTAACCCTCCTCCCACCCTCGCTATGCTAATGCTTCTTCCGTTGCTGCAAAGGCAACAAAAACCCTACGACACGTCTCTTTCTCTCTGAAAAGTTACCCCGGCGATAATATGCGCCGACCGTCCGTCATAAACGCTAATGAACCGGTTTATTGAACAGCCTATATTGTTCTCCGCCGGGACCGATTCGAACGGAAGAAAGGAGGAAACGAAGTTTTTCCGCTTTTCCGATCGACAACCGACAACGGTGACTCGATAGAAAACTCCGCCAGGCTTGTTTCTACCACAATCCCAGTTTCAGCCCCGCAACAGTCGAACTGTTTATGGTCCGCGAGGGGTTGGAATAAAGTAGATTTGTTGTGTTTCTATCTCCTGTCTCGCCAGTTTCGCGGCCGCTCGCCGTCTTCAGTAGCGGCGTCTGTATCACTTTCGGTTAGTTCGGTCTAGCAAAGGGCGAACCGACGAAAGGAGAGAGAAACACACGAAATCTAGCAGTTCTTAGAGGAACTCCTAAACTTCTAAAATCCTCTTTTCATTGAGTCTAAAGTTGGCGCTTACGGCTCCGTGAATTCGTGCATTGGCGATTGGGGCCGATTTTGAAAAGATAGAACAAAAAGCAAAGTTTCAATTTGCCGAAACGAAAAAAGAGAACCTTCCCCCCCCCCCTTTGGGACAGTCGAAATTAAATATAGACACCAATCTATACGCACCGGGGGGGGGGGGGGGGCGGCGGGGGGCGGCCTTCGCTCGACTTTAAAATAACCCAGGGTTTTGCGCACTTTCTCATTTCTAGAGCGACAAACAATAGACCCCCAACTATTGTATATAATACGAACGGAATATGGAAAAAAAAACCGGTTTGCGGCATAACTTGACAGACTTTCCTGAGGGAAAAATCACTCAAATATACGATTTGTGAGATAAGGTAGCTTATTAATAGGGGAGTGGACGAAATATGTCATAAATAAGTCATTCTCTAGTCTGGGGCTTTGGGAACATCCAATTACCCACCAATAGGCCTAATTCAGGCCTTGTCTATTTTTTTTTATTAAGAAATTTTGCCTCCCGGTAAATTGACGAATATTTTTCGTGTCCTCGATAAAGTAGCTTCGAGTTGCTATTTGATTTTTTGCTAAAAACCTAATTGAAATCGAGCACAAACAGCTTGTTGAATAGCGTAACGTTATGTTTGATCATTTTTTATATCTATTTAATTTTTTAAATATTTATCTATTTATTATTTTTATTGCCCGATTTTACCTTTCCGACTATTCGTCAGTAGGGTTTCCCGCTAGCCGGTTTCGTCTAGACCGGTCTCTGTTATAGATCGGCTTTTCGCCACCTCGATTAGATCAATGAGGCCGAGAAACCGGTCTATCGGTTTCTTGTGGCGTCTTAAATAACTTTTTCTTGTGTCTCGTCGTTCGAGAAAATTAGGTCGAGGATGTGGATCCCCCAAAAAGATGCTTAATACGTTCGAACTTGCGACTGGTTCGCCTTTCGGAATGCGAAATAATACTCATCAAGTCCCTCCACCTCCCTCTTTCGACGGGACTTGATCAAGTCCGCCGACGTCGAATGAGAGAGGGGGATTACCTGAAAGAAGGAATTATTAGGAGCCGTTTTGCATACTAATGGCCGTGCCGAGTCAATACCAACCCTCTGGGGGGATGAAGTCCAGTACTAAGTTTTAGGAGCTTAAGCTTTACAGGGATGAAAGTCCTGCCTACTCTTTTTCCCCGATGGGCAAATCGATTTTTGATTGTGTAACGATGTTTTAATTGAAATTTTTTTTTAATTAAACACAAAATTACGTACATTCAGCTACGCACAGATTTTTGAGATCGTTAATTGTACGCAATTCACGTCAATTGAACGACTGTTCAATGAAATTGAACGTGCCGAAATATCCATCATTTCAAACGTTTACAGCCACTGCTTCTACAAACGTGGAAATTTCGTAACTTTATTTTTTTGTACAGACATTTTGTAATTATTGAGAATTGTGTAAAGTCCGGTAGAGACGTCGAATCGTGAACTTGCGAAGGGCAAGTATATTAAACGAATTTGAAAGTTGGGACTTTTCCAATGGTTTTTTTGTATTTCCTATTTGAAAATATTCAATTTAAACGTTCCACTATTTTCGTTTCAATATCATATTCGAAGGGCAATCCGATAAACTTTATATTTGCTAGTGTTGCGTGAATATGCTGCCAGACGCAGAAAAGATAAAAAATATTTTTGATTATTTTAAACCGTTTTAAGCATCCTGCACGCACACTCCCACGCACTATAACACTGTCTACAAACACTATTAGAGTTGTAGGAAAATTTCTGAAACGGAAAGTTCACATATCGTCTTTATCCGATATAAGTTAGCGGCCCCTTCCGATGTGCATAGACTTTGTTTGCTCAATAGAACTTTCACTGTGCGCTTTGTCTTTTTTTTTTTAAAAAAAAGAGATTATCTAAAGAATGTACGGAGTTATATCCCGTGCAAATATGCATATATATCTGTTATAAATATGCAAAATGGAATATTTTCACGCTCGCTTTTATTCTGTGATTGGAAAATCGGTGTACGACGATATATGTATCGGAGTTGAAAGGTGAGAAAGAATGTTATATTTTAATACGGAACCTATTAGATATATATTTGTGCGAAATCGATTATTTGTAACGGTAAAATATTTCCTATTTAAATTCGAATAATTTCCATTTACAAATTTAGATGGCAACAATACTTTCTTTGGACGGTTTCGATTTTTCGTCAAACCCTCTCAATTTCCCCGAAAATAGGTCCTGAAATTGTTCCAAATTTATTGTATTTCACTGGAAATCGAGTTCATAGGACACTACTCGAGGAAAAAAAAACATTTCTAAAGATTTCTCTTAAGATATTTCTAAAGATACTTGTTTAATAGCGAAATATATTAGGTTGTTGGCAACAATGCTGGATTTTCAATGCGTCAGGTTTGAAATTTTATATTGTAACTTAAGCCCAGAACTTGGTAATATTAAAGCTGGTCTGAGTGTTTAAATTCGGTAAATTTGGGCGAAAATCCTACTTCGACACTTTGTATTGTAAGGACCTGAATTTAGAGCGAATTTAATTTTTTGAAACAACATTGTTGTACACAACATTGCTTATGTCCCAATCCGTGTGCATTATTTTTGCACAACAACCTAATAGTTTAAGACGATCGACAGTGCAGTTTTTAACGTATTTCTCTTTTGAAAAGTGCCATTAAATTAATAAATAACTCTATAGAGTTTTCCCGCAGCGTTCTTACACGGGGGCCCGTACCATCTTGGGCTTAAAATGGACAATAAGAGAGTGGACAAAGGCCGACTTCGGACAGTCGAACTTCGGCTGTCCGTTGGTCGCTTTTGTGCGAACTTTGGCCATCAATTACCGACTAATGAGGCACTTTTGATAGACTGAACTTAAAGTTGGGCCCCCACAACAGCTCAGACCCAACACTGGGCGCACTTTTGATTTATTCATCCCGCTTTATTTAGATCGGCATCGGCCTAACACGGGGGACTTAGAACAGTTGCATCGCTTATCTTATAAGTTGGGTGAAACTCGGGTCAAATCTGAGTAAATCTCACATAAAGAGCGAGAATGCAGAACTTACTCAAGGACTTTAGGGACCGCTGTATACAGTCTGATAATTGTCGCGGGGTAAAAAATAGAATTTAAAAAAACCTAACTTATTAATGGCGAATCCATCTGAAAGTCGGACTTTCGACTTAGACCACTATTAAGGAATCACAAAAAGCTATCAGTGTCCATATTTACAGGATATCTGTTTAGCTAGGATCGCCCTTTCTGGGAGGTCGCAGAAACTTGTTCTACAGAGTTAAGTACTAAGCAGAAGACGGACTAACTTTAGACCGGAGCTTTCGAATCGTAAAAATTTCCAATCTGTTGATGGTGGGCCCCGCTTTAGAGCTCGTATGACCCGGCTTAATTTCGATTCAATCCGCTCCAACTTCAACTTACTTCGACTGCTCGGAAAAAACAGGACTTTATCCAGTCGAAGAAACGTCACAACTGTAAACCCGTTAATGTCCCGAAGTCATTTTAAAGACAAGGATCGTTCCGTCTATTTACTGTTCAATTTGTTGGCGAACAAATTCAATTTAACCAATTACAAAATAATACAAATTTTAATTGCAATATTCACCGATTCGAGTCGTCATTTCGTATTTCTATTGTAAGTACAAAAGCTGGCTGCTTTTCGGTATAAATTGATGTGACTGTCGACGCTGCAGTCCGTGGCGCTTAACCCGTCTCGAAATGACGGTCCATAAATATGAATCTATTTATTAGTGGGATACGGGAGAGATGAAATATATTCTATACACATCGATGTATACAAATGTATATTGGATCGAAGGGTGGAGGTTGGATTGGGGGGGGAAAGTCCCCCCACCCCCTCCAGAACTAATCTGCTTATCCCGCTTTTCCATCTCCTCCTTTTCCATTTTTCCTTTGCCCTCTTTATATTCTTTCTCTTATCTGGGGAAAATTTTCGTGCTCCACTCCGAGCCCTTCGCCGCCACTATCTCCCGTATTCCGCCCCCGCCCTTTATAGTCATATTCGCGTTGCAATTATACGCCGGCAACTTTCGATATTGGATAATTTCCCAATTCTGAACACTTCGACTTGAACTGCCGCTTTTCAATGCGCTAACGATGGACAGGTAAAAAAATTTCATCCCCCGTTCTTCAACCCCGTATATATAAAACATTATATTGGGACGGAATGTATAATAAATTAAAAGGAATTACCCTTTTACTGTTTGCAGCCGAAACTAGAAGTACTTATTACTACCGATCACACACTCAAATCGGCTACACGTGTGCATAAACATATACATAGATTAATGTTAGATATTTCCCCCCCACAAATAATTCCCCGTCCCTTTCCCGATTTACGGCTATTTTACCCCCCCTCCCCCTCCCCCACGTTCCTTTTTTTCCTTTGTCCTCGTCACAAAAAATGAAATTTAGTGTTTTGTATCGCGAAATAACTTTTTTCGAAGAAAATTTTTGTACGATACTTTTTTATCGAGGAAAGGAGTATAAACAAATTGCTGTAGGTTCGACGACTGATTAGGATGATAAGTGAAACAAAAAGAATATAGGTTTATTAATAAAAGAAAAAAGAAAAAGGAAAAAAACTTCGAAAAAGTGCCTAGGTGTACTATTTTTTTCCGACAGCGGTCCAGCCCTTGCATCCGGAGTAAGACGAAGATGAAGAAGAAGAAGAAGAAGAATCGATAGTTTGGTTATAAAAAGAAAAAATGATGAAAAAGATGAGATGAAATTGATTGTCAATTAATTACCGAAGTATATATACATATTAAAAAAAAAATTTGATTTACTATTGATTTCCACGTTTTGATTATGTCAGTTTCTACAATCTTAAATGTTTCGTAAAGATCCCTCGCCGGAAACTTTATTCCCTCCCCATTCCCTTCGACTTCTTATCACAATTACTGTTACTATTCGATGTTACTACCGTTAGGAACATATTAAATAATAGCGATAACAATTTCTCTCGCACCGATTCGCCTTCTCATAGCAACCATTCAATATCCTTTACCTCGAAATCGAAACACACAAACTCCCCCCACCCCCCACCCCAACCCTTAACCAAAAGCCGTAGTCCGTAGTCTCCTTTGTATAATAAAAGACGAAATTTCATGAATATCACTGCCATTATTATATGTAATCGAGTAATAATTTAAAATGTTATGTTGCTGTAAGAAGAACTAAAAAAAAAAAAGACATGTATTCGATAAGGTACGTGTAGACGTTTTTCAACTCATTGTGTAATAATTGTTAAAGGAAAGATATCCACGTAATAAACACTTAAAATTGTACCGAGTTTAATTATTTTTTTAAAATCCTCTCCCAACCGCGTCTAGAAATTTGGTCCCAACCAAACTAGGTTTGTGGCTGTTTTGTCTCCTCTCGCTAGACCGGTTTGTCGGCCGCTCGCCGTCTTCAGTAGCGCTGTGTTAGTCACTGTTAGCACTTTGGATGTTTTCCGGTAAATCGTCACAGTACAAGTGACAGAGTGACAGTGACAGTGCAGTGAGGATGCCAACGAAAAACCGAAGCAAAGTGCCGAAAGCTACTGAAGACGGCGAACGGTCTAGCGAAACCGGTCTAGCGAGAGGAGACGGAAATAACGCTATTCCAACCCCTCGCGGACCACAAAAGGGATATTTTCGCGAAATACCTACTAACATCTGGGTAGATTCCCAGAAGGTGTTTCACTTCGAGAAACAAACAGAAATAATTATTTGTATCGTGCGACTGTTGCAGCGGCCTCAGTAGTCGTCCGGTGGATGTTATTTTTCCCGAACTTCTTCTGGGGAGAAGTCCCGGAATCGAAGCGCTCTCGTGAGAGACCTCCCGGGGATATTATTGACAATAAAAGGACGGAGACTGCTCCGAGATAAGGGGGGACTTTACTGTCCAAGTCCCGAACAGAGCCACCGCTTATCTGATAAGCCCCCTCTTAGTCTTCTCTAGACCCCCCCTCGGCTCGTTAACGTTCAAAATACCCGAAACCTAAAAATACAGCCTAAATATCATCAGCTAGACCGGTTACGGCGTCTCGCCGCGAACCGACAGACAACAATCTAGAATATCTAGACCGGGGGTTATCCCAACCTTTTTATACCCAAGAGCCAATTCTATAATATCGCTAGGGCGCCGGCTATTTTTTTTACGGATATTTATTATTGGACGAGTCACAGAAAATAATTTCGTGATAATAAAATTATCGTAGGTTCGTTGCGTTTCTCCTCTCGCCGGTTCGGTCTATCGCCAGACCGGTGGTTTCGCGGCCGCTCGCCACCTTCAGTAGAAATAAACATTCTACCATGTATACATAGTATACATAGATAGAACATTTAATGTTTACGAAATATTTCGTTAAAATTGTTGTTTCAAATAAAAGTCAATTATAGGACATTTCGGTCAAATTTGAAAACGGTCTAAGTCAATTCGAGCTTCAAAAAACAACATTTTCCTATGAAATTAGCACAAAATTTCGTATCTTTAATAAATTTCCGTTAATCTAGACTAATAAAATTATAAATTGAAATGTCGCGTAGTGTGAAAATATTTTTTATGCGCATGTAGGAATATATCGTTTTATCGATGTATCGTTTGTATTTAAAGGAATAAAACTTGTTTGTATCTCCTATCTATTCCGTTCGAAACTGTAGCTTAGAGATACTTATCTATAGTTTTAAATTATAGTCCATTGCCTGTAAAACTGATTCAAATAAGGACGAGGAATCCTTTTTTTAATAGCTTCCAACGATCTAATAACTGCTGTCAATAAAACTGGAGCAATTTTGGCATAATAATATATATATTGTCAATATCCATATTCGTCAAATGGCGTCTGTCTGTCCGCTATGCGTTTCCAAAGTTTCACCAGACTTTCAGCGTGCAAGCACCTCATGTCCCCGATCAAGTCGAAGGTCATAATAAATAAAAATATTTGCCATTTCTTGTACTTTATTCTTAAAATCGCGGACGGCTTCACTGCTGGGAAATGTTGGTTCGGGCGTCGCTGGACAGATTCCCTTCGGAGCCTTTGTAAGGGACTTAGTTGCTGTGTCAGCATTGTTGATACTGTTAATAAAAGTAATTATTTTTTTAAAAAAAACCAGATGAACTTATACAGAGAGAGAGAGCTTCACTCCACGATACAAACATTTTTTCCCCCTTCTACCCGTTTGTCTCTAACATCGCGAACGAATCGCCCTTATCCTCTATATCCTGTAGCAAAAAGTCATAACTCCGAAGAAAAGACTTCGTTTCGGTAGAAAAACTTCACTGGCTCTTGCCAGAGCTAACGAACATCGTATAAAATATTTTTCAAAATAATAGGAAAAAATTTGTAGTCGAATAAATTGATCATTAATTTCAAAAAAATACATATAATCGTCTAATGTATGCATTACAAGCCTCGACAGATTAATTTATTATAAAATTAACGAAAAATCGCTATATCGATATTTTTGGTCGTGAAAAGTATCAGGATTTGTATTAGGAGAACATGAGATGCAAGGAGGTCGCTCGGTTTGAATTTGGTACGGGTCCCGCCCTCTGGTGGCGATTTCTGGAACTACTAGCGCCGGTGTCGATACTTCCCGTGCGCTACCGCCCCCTGGTGGCGATTTCTGGAACTACTAGCGCCAGTGTCGATACTTCCCTGGTGGCGATTTCTGAACTACTAGCGCCGGTGTCGATGGAACTGCAGTGCCGCCGCCGTGGCGATTTCGCTACGTCCGTGTGACACTTCCCGTGCAGCCCCTGGTGGCGATTTCTGGAACTACTAGATACTTGCAGACACTTGCGCTGGCGATTTGGCGATTTCTGAACTACTACTCGACGATACTTCCCGTGCTGCGAACTACGTGGCCCGATTCCGGCAGTGCCCCCCTGGTGGCGATTTCTGGAACTACTAGCGCCGTACAGTGCGCTACGCCCCGTGATTTATCTGAACCGCCAGTGTCGCCAGTCACTCGTCGACACTGTCGACACTTTGCAGCCTGGTGGCGATTTCCTACAGCTCGAGCGCCACTTCCCGGACACTGGCCTCTGGTGGCTGAACTGGAAACTGCCGTACTGGTGTGGTGATTAATTGAACTCTAGCGAACTACTGCCACTGTCGCAGTGAACTACTTACTGGCCACTTCGGCACTTGCCCATGCCAGTATCGAGTATAGCCTGCCTGGTGTGATTTCGGAACTAACCGATTTCTGGGCTATATTTCACAGCTCCCGTGCAGTCGATTTCTGGAACTACTAGCATCGACAGCAACGCCCCCGGTGGCGATTTCTTGACTTCCCGTTTACGCCTCGTGGCGTAGAATCTATTTGAATGCTGTAAATGCCCACTGTCGACACTTGGCGATTTCTACCGCTACTTGGAACTACTAGCTCCTGGTGGCGATACGCTTGCCGTCGACTAGCCCGCTGGTCGCGAATTTCTCGAACTACTCAGCGCCACGATTTATTGAACCTCTTCTTCGCTCGTACCGCCACTTGGCGATTGGTGGCGTCGAATTTAACCTGTCGACACTTGCCGCTACAGTACCAGTGTCCCCTGGTGGACGATTTATTGAACAATACCACCGCGAACTATCCCCGGCCACAGATTTAGCTACCGCTTCGACACTTGCCGTGCACTACTGCCCCCTGGTGGTGATTAATGGAACTACTAGCGCCAGTATCACCACTTGCCGTGCAGTGCAGCCCCCTGGTGGCGATTTATTGAACTAATAGCTACAGCGTAGACACTGCCCACACAGCTGCCAATACAGGGAAATTTCCCTACCTAAAATTGTTTTTTTTTAAAAAAACCTATTTTAAATTGTATATATAATATTAGTCAAATGGCACGTACACAGCTAAACCACGCACACGTTTCGCGACCCCAATTTGATCCTGAATCTGATTTATTCTGACTACTAATTTCCGAGCTCAGATAAAAAAAACTAAAGCTCCAGAGTGCTAAAAATGACTCCGGTCCGATTTCAGAGAAAAGACATTCCCTTTCACCCCAATCTAAACGTCAAATCCCAGTCACCTGGTTGAGATTTACTTAAAACCCCAATCTCTCCAATTCACCCCGACACTCTCGATTTCACCCCAACCCCGATCCCGTCGGTTAGAAGAGTCCGATTTCAGAGCTACTCTTATTTAATACTGACTTTTTCATTTTCCTACCCCACACTGATTTCAATTACCCCCTCATCCATCCCAGTTCACCCTTCATCCCACTTTTACCTACCAATTGCCAGGTCCAGATTCACCCCACATACACCGTTCTCTCACCCTCACCCCACCTGATCCCATCCAGAATTCACCGATTCACCCCCAGCCCCACTCCGATTCAGCCATTTCTGCCCTAACCTTCAGTTCCACGACCAATTAAACCCACCCTCGATTTGCCTAATTTCATACACTTTTGATGACTCACTCTAATTTACCCTGATTCAGCCAATTCACCTCGATTCACTCTCCCAAATTTACCCCAATTCACCCCAATACACCCTCATTCACCCCGATTCACTCCAAGACACCCCGATATACCCTCATTCACCCCAATTCTCCCCGATTCACTCAAATTTACCCCTATTCACCCCAATACACCCTCATTCACCCCGATTCACCCGATATACCCTCATTCACCCCAATTCTCCCCGATTCACTCAAATTTACCCCTATTCACCCCAAATACACCCTCATTCACTCCAATTTACCCCGATTCACCCCAATACACCCCCATTCACCGCTATTCTCCCCGATTCAACATCAACTACAAGTGGTGGTAAATAAAGCACATGATGTTTACATGAAAATGTAATAAACAATTCCTTTTTCTACAACATATTGCACTCCAATTGTTAAATGACACTGATTATTTTTTCAATATTTCACATTAATTCTGAAAAAAAACTGAAAGAAGAAAAAACCACCGGTCAGCGCTCTATCTATATACCTTAGCCCCAGACTGAACGAGAGAAAATCATAGAAAAATCGGAGGGGAAGGAAATGAAATTAAAATTTTTGAAAAAACCTTTTACAAAATCAAAAAAATTTTATATGTTAAACAACACTTTTTATAAGAATAAATTCAATTACAATATTTACAACAGGAAGGTAACTTTTTACAATTATTTCTATACAGTACACCATTCATGACCTAGTATTTTACAAATTTCTTTAGTATGTACAAAATACCTCTCAGTAGATAACCCTATATTATCAAAAAGATGAGGATTCAGCACGCGAGAGACCTCCCTGAATAGTTACGTACTTTCTGTGTATACTATAAAATGTTAAGTTCATATATAATCATTTTATATATATATATATATATATATATATATATATATATATATATATACTATTTTAATACGCCTAGATAGGGTTAAAAGCAACACAAACTATATAATATAAAGAAAATAAATAATTTTTTCATTCATTACTGTGCTTTCTTTTGTACTGAAAAAAAAGTTAATCTTTGAAAATAGTTATAATCTTTAACTAAAGCAATAATTATCCTAGTTACAGTAAACCTTAAAAAGAAAAAACAACTTGTGTGCTATATCACAGTCGTCATTAATAGTTAGTCCTTTTTTTTTCACTTTTTCTTTTGTATCTCTTCAAGCTGACAATATAGTACCTGAAATTATATGACCTAATTGATCGAATTTTTCAAATGACAACAAAGATAATCAGTCGTATGTTCAAAATAGAAAACAAAACGATGGCGATGATGATGTCTCCTTAATCAGTAATATCACAATTTGTTATTCGTTTCTGCATGAGCTTTACCTATTTTTTTTTTTTATTACGTTTTTTCCCTCTCATTAAAAAATTATCCCCCGATCGAATTTCCTTTAAACGCACAACCGTAAGTGTTCTTCTTCAACCTTTGACAACTTATTAAAACACTCCTTCACATTAATTCCGACAACCGACAAACTGTACAAAAAGAAAACTAACTAAAGGGCAGTTGTATTGCACACGTTTGTACACACTATCAATGTATATGTACACAATATATATTAAATTTACCGACGACGACGATGAACCTATTCACTATTCCTTGTTCGAAGGCTGTTGGGAAGGAGCCGGCTGTTCCTGGTGGACGACATTGGCGACTACAGGCCTCACGCTCCCCGGATTGATTATGCGCGCAAACAACTGTTGTTTGCCTGCAAAATAACAGAAATTGGCCAACAGTTTAATTTAAATGCGTCAACTTACCAAAAATTATTTACTAAAATCATATACTATAATATATTACGGGGTACCAAAAAGTAATCAACATGTTGACTTGACATTTTATTTTTCTAAAAAAGAAACTTTAATTATTAACCTACTATATATTCAACGATATTATCGACAACTCTCTGCCAGTTTTCCAGCAAATTTTCGATTCCCTCTCGAGGAACTCCTATAAAAATAAATCTTATCAAATTGCTGATTACTTTCGGGTACACATTATTCATGAGAGTAGAGATTATTGTATTAGGCGATAAAATTATTATCGTTAATCCGTTTAGGTCCGGCATAGGTATGCAACATTGAAACAATTCTTCAATTGTTAATACGTTAAAACATCGATGGCCACCGATTCCAGCGTATTAATTTGAATTCGGTTTCGATCACAGTTTCTTCCATTTGAGTTGCATAGTTTCGGGCACGACCGGGTGGGTATAAATATATATTCCGTATTATACGCCTAATAAGGAAGGAATAAATAGATGACGGTAGACCGACCCTGTTGTTGGGACTGTTTGGCCAACGGTATGACCTTGAGCCCTTGGAGCCTTGAGGTTGAGAGCTCCCGGAGGTATCAGTATCTGTTGAGAGCCCTGCTGAAGGACTGTCAGCGTACCCTGCTGACCACCGGCACCCTGCGAAGCGACCAGCACTGTCTGTCCACCCGAATTGCCGAGGATCACATTCTGTAAACAGCCACCCAACTCGGTCAATAACATTCATTTTCCATTATAAGGAAAACGGGCAGCTGAAGGCCCGTTTTAGTGCTAAGCAATTTTTGCAAGAATGCACGAAAATCGCTGTACATATTTTGATTTCGTTAAAGGAAAAAATAATGTTGTCAAATAAAACACTCATTTAGACAAATATCGATCAATTTTAATATATCTTTTTTCAAAGACAGTTACAAGGAATTTAATATACCTGTGTGTGTGGTCTGCGAGGGGTTGGAATATACTGTAGGTTCGCGATGTTTCTGTCTCCTCTCGCTGCTGTTCGGTCTTTTGCTAGACCGGTTTCGGCCGCTCTCGCCATCTTTGCGAGAGGAGACGCAAACATCACGAACCCACAGATACAACAGAACGTATCAGAGCCATAAAATACAGAACAGATTCCGATTTCGCCAACCACGTCATAAACTCCGGACACGAAAAACAATGAACATCGAAAGATCATTAAAGTAATGGAATTAAAAAAGAAATGGATATTATAGAAAACCTGGAAATTTTCGAACATAAGAAAAACAAAATAATAAATGAGAAAATTAATTCCCAGAGTGACTCCATATTTGCCCCTATAATCCTGTTAAAGGATCACACCATCCCCTTCCGACAATCTGACTCACACTTAGAAAACGGATTAACAAAATCCGAAGACAAACATAATCCCCCAATAACAATAACAGAACACATATATATAAACAACTGACAAACACTGCAGTACATGTGAAAGTGACAGTGCAGTGAGGACGCCCAAGAAACATCCAAAGTGCTAACAGTGACTAACACCGCTACTGAAGATGGCGAGCAGCCGAAACCGGTCTAGCAAAAGACCGGCGAGAGGAGACAGAACACACGAAATCTACGGAATTTTAAACACTTATTTTGTCTTCAGTCTTGTATCACTGACAGTATGTTTCAATATACGTCCTGCACTGATATTACTACCGCCGATCTCCAAAGAAATATCGTAAAACAATAATTTTATTACGCCGTGCAAAACGATTGTTCGGAACCTTACAGATAGAGTCATCGGGTAGAAGAAGGGGGCGTCATTTTATTTTTTATGCGACAAACACCGATACCGAAATAAAATAAATGGCTGGCTTACCTGTCCCTGTAGAGATTGCGGCTTGCTGGCGAGGAGGACTTGCTTGCCGGCTATCTGCGTCAGATTGATCCCCGGTATCCTCACGTTGGTACCGGCGGTAACAAATTTGGGCGTGCTCTGATCTCCTGAAGAGACAGTTACAGATACCACTCCACTCGTACTGGTCGCCTGGAGTGTACAACAAAAATAAAATATTTAAAACAATATATATATTATAATATAATGCACAATACTGTGGTATATTCCTTGGTTAGTATGATTCTGGGAGGCATAAAATTTGTTGGAGATAAATTGTAATTACCTGCGACACATTAGTTGTCTGAACAACCCTTTGCTGTGGCATAGACACAACGGTATACTGTTGCGACGGTATAGTAGTTCTGCTTACAGCGGGCATTCTGACTCCTGAGTAAAAATATGTTCTATATTAAATTATATAAGTTACACGGTGGGCCTAATTTCCATGAGGGTAAACTTGTTATTTCATTTTAAAAACTTTAATTGTGTCCGGAGGAACATAAATATAAATTTGATCTCTCACTAATGAAATTGTTTAATTAGTTATTTGACTTGACTTATTTCAGCAATGATCAGACTACAGCCTGAAGAAATCAATATAATTGTCTACAGCATGTACTGTTACTGAGAGTACATTTAAAATGTAGCGCAAATTTGTCAGAATGTTACTCAGACAGTGACAGTCCTGCTTTTCGGACAGCAGAAATACACAAGATGAACTCCCTGATGATATAACCTGAGGGGGAGCTGAAACTGGTCTAGTTTAGGGCCGAATAAGCGAGTGAAGACCCGACGTAGTAAAAAAAAAAAAGAACGAAATCTGTTTGAAACAAACCCTGGGAAGTAATAGTCTGTTTGTGATGAGCCAAGAGACTTTCCATCGACAACACTTGACCCTGGGCGTGGGAAACAACTTTGGCAACAACAGGCGAAACGGTTCCTTGTCCCTGTGGCTTTATAAGACTGGTACCAGCAGCTGTTGTCACAGTCTGACCGCTCACTATAAAATTAAAAATAATAAATGTTATAATAAAACTGCTATAATTAACCTAGCACATGTAGACAATAAGCCTTGTATTAGATCCTCCTTATTGTAATAGTCCTTGGACTACAAAATAAATTTTACTATTGATAAATTACAGCCATGTAAAATGATACATAATTCAACAAGCACATCAATTATTACAGTTTGTTAGATTTAACAAATCCGGAATTTGCTTCCGGATTAAGGGAACCTTTTAAATAATGCGGCAATGCTCTATTAAAAGAAAAACAGCAAGTTGATACACTCTAATAAACTGTGAATATTAGTATAGAAGAGAAAAATAGATCACCATGTGTCACAACCCTCGGGTGTGTCAGCAAGCTCGTAGTAGCAGAATTTCTTTGCTGTTGTTGCTGCTGCTGCAGCTGCTGAAGTTGAGCGAGTGTAATCTGCTGAGGCTGCCCCTGGACACAATTAAAATTAACGATAAATGACAAAACTAAAGGGAAAAATTTAATTGATTCAAAATTAATTGACCACTGCACAACAATATTTTTCCAGTAAGAATCAACTCGGATCAATGTTGTTGCTATCCAATTGTAATATGTTAATGTCATAATTTTTTATTTGGATATTAATTTCTGTTTGGACCATAAAATTTAGCTGAAAAATATGTACGCCGCTTCCTATTGACTGTTCACCTTTTCGTCATTCGCTCAAATTATAGTATATTATAATATAATTTATAGATAAAAATACTACAAATTGTGACCTCATGTTCTATGAATATCAAACCAGAGGAAGGCACGGTTTGCTTCTCTTAGTAACTATCCACAACGAGGAAGTCCCAATGTGACTGTATTTGAAAGTATTTGTGTCATTCCTCTTTTAATTTTATTACAACTATGCATACCTCGAGTGAAGGTTTTGAAAAAGGAGTGTTTTATATATATAATACACAGAATTATATATTTATCTTATCCATCTCAGTTCTAGCTTAGGTTAGAAACAACATGAAAAAGTAATAACCTGGACAGAATTAAAATTAAAAATAAATGACAAAACTAAAGGTAAAAATTGAATTGATTCAAAATTAATCATCCGTTACACAATTCATAACAATATTTTTCCAGTAAGAATCAACTCAGATCGAAGTTGTTGCTATCCAATTGTAATATGTTAATGTCATAATTTTTTATTTGGATATTAATTTCTGTTTGGACCATAAAATTTAGCTGATAAATATGTACGCTGTTTCCTATTGAATGTTCACCTTTTCATCATTCGCTCAAATTATAGTATATTATAATTTATAGATAAAAATACTACAAATTGTGACCTGATGTTCTATGAATATCAAACCAGAGGAAGGCATAACTGTCCACAAGGAAGTCCCAATGTGACTGTATTTGACAGTATTTGTGTCATTCCTTTTTTAATTTTATTTTCTCATAACTACGCATGACTTGCTCTGAGCGAAGGTTTTGAAAAAGGAGTGTTTCATATATATAATACACAGAATCGTACATTTACCTTATCCATCTCTCAGTTCTAGCTTAGGTCAGAAACAACATGAAACGGTACTCACCTTGCCGGGTTGTTGGGTGATGACCTGTACCGCTTTCTGGTCCTGTTTGACGATGATCATCTGTTGCTGTTGCTGCGACTGCTGCTGCGTCTGCTGTTGCTGCTTCAGCAGCAGCATCTGCTGCAGCTGCTGCTGTGTGATCTGATGTGTCTCGCCCTGTACCTGGCCCTGCTGGTTCTGCTGCTTCAGCAGTATCATCTGCTGGACGGGCTGCTGCTTGACGCCGTCGGCGCCAACTTGGCTGGGGCTCGCCTGCTGTTTCACGACAATCATCTGCTGTTGGGGCTGTCCCGTCTTGCAGCCCGTCTTCTGCTCTACGACCATCTGCTGTTGTTTGGCCAGTATCAACTGCTGCAGTTGCTGTTGCTGCACAAAATGATCGATACTAGAATATGTAATTCTGTACGTTCGTGATGTTTCTGTCTCCTCTCGCTGGTTAGGTCTTTTGCTAGACCGGTTTGTCGGCTGCTCGCCATCTTCAGTAGCGCTGTGTTAGTCACTGTTAGCACTTTGGATGTTTTTTGGGCATCCTCACTGCACTGTCACTTTCACATGTACTGTAATGTCTGTCAGTATGTCAGTCGTTTATATATATGTGTTCTGTTATTGTTATTGGGGGTTATGTTTGTCTTCGGATTTTGTTAATCCGTTTTCTAGGTATGAGTCAGATTATGTCGGAAGGGGGTGGTGGGTGGTAGGGTGGGTGTGATCCTTTAAGAGGATTATAGGTGTAAATATCCAGTCACTCTGGGAATTAATTTTCTCATTTCTAATGTTGTTTTTCTTATGTTAGCAAAAGACCAAACAGCAGCGAGAGGAGACAGAAACATCACGAACCTACAGTATTCCAACCCCTCGCAGACCACAAAACAGGTATATCAAATTAATATGTAATTCCTTTTAGCAAACTACTTTTAGTAAACTGTCAAATCCAACTCTGTTCCGAGGTAGTGATCGACAAATTTTGTCATCACACTTCCTTCGTTTTCGAACTATTCGGTTCTCATCAGCAGAGCGAAGTAGCTCTGGAACGATGTTAAATTATGTCCTAACTGGATAGTACTTGAAAGAAGCATACCATATTGGATCAGGGTTTTGAGAAAATTCCAGTTCGTGATCAAAGACGAAGGAAAACTTTGCCTTCGGCGGCCAAAGTGCCAAGGATCTGTCAACAGCAAAATTCGCTGAATCCGTTACCTTAAAGCACCGGGTTTGCCTTGTGGCTTGCTCCCGTCCAGGTTTCGCAAAAACATTCTCTTCATTCATTAGCTCTTCAGCTAAGGAAATGTTAGGACAGAGTTGGATTTGACAGTTTACTAATAGTAGTCTGCTAAGTTTGCAGTTTACTAAAAGTAGTTTGCTAAATCGAATCCCTCAGAAAGTACATGATTGTTCGCGCGGCAAGATCACTTTGCAGTATCTGCGGCAAAATCGCTTGGCAGTTTGAACTTTGATGTATAACATCTTTCATGTAATTCTTTTTCTATAGGTACTTCGTGATTCTAAAACCATCGAATTTTTCACTCTAATTTATACAATACCCATTATTAATTCTTTGCACTCGAGGGTTCCGGAGCGGAGCCATTTAAAATTTGTCTTCAAACTCGAGGGCTCCACCACGGAGACAATGCAAATAAAAAAATTTGAAAATTATAGCAATATTGATAGTAGTAGTGATGAATTAGAATTTGAAGTTTATAGCGAACATAATGTAAATAATATAGACGCTCTTAGCCGTGATAACGCAGAGGATATTGAACTAAGCTATGAATCTGAGTCTAATGATAGCGATATATTTTCTGTTATACGACGGATACATACCGAGAATTGAAAGTGATATCGAGGGATCTGAAAGTGATAACAGGAGAAAATGTAGAAGACAGAGCGGATTCAACTGAAAATGACGAATGGATAGATGTTTCGGAAGTGGATAATACTCCTATGGATTTCGATATTTCACCTCGAATTGCCGGACCACAAATTTCCAACGATATAAAAGAACCGTTATTTTTTTTTTATTATACTTTACGGATACATCGATTGATTCCATAATAAAAGAGACAAATCTGGTACGAGTTGTCGGTGATGTGAATGGAAAAAAGTTCGAGTGCAAAGGGTTAAAAATGCTGTCTACCTGTATGGTGACACTGCCCTGTTGTTCCAACTGCTGTTTGGTCAACAGCTGGTGGAGTTGTTTCTGTTGTTTGGCCGTCAGCTGTGGGTCGACGACGACCTGCTGTTGGTTGATGACGATCATCTGGTTGGTGGCGCTGCCGTCGCCGGCCGAGCCCCCCGTCGATTTCATCACGATCAGCTGTTGTTGCGGCTGGCCTCCGGCCGTTGTTACAACGGTGGGCTTCTTCACTGTCGCCGTCGCCGCCGACGAGCCCTGCTTCTGCTGCAACAGTTTCTGATCGGCGAGTATCGGCTGCTTCAGCTGTATCACTTGCTGCTGAGTAACCTGCGTCGGCCTCTTGCACAGTTCTCACTGGAAAATTACATTAGACGTCATTTACGGCAATAATATAATAGATACACTCTACTGCTGACCAACTTCAAAAAATATTTAATTTAACCCCCAATAACAATAACAACACAATTATATATAAAATATATATATATATATATATATATATATATATATATATATATATATAAAACGACTGACAGACACTACAGTACATGTGAAAGTGACAGTGCAGTGAGGATGCCCAAAAAACATCCAAAGTGCCAACAGTGACTAACACAGCGCTACTGAAGATGGCGAGCGGCCGAAACCGGTCTAGCAAAAGACCTAACCAGCGAGAGGAGACAGAAACATCACGAACCTACAGTATTCCAACCCCTCGCAGACCACACACACAGGTATATCAAATTATTTAATATACCTGTTTTGTGGTCTGCGAGGGGTTGGAATACTGTTGGTTTTTTTTACCCCTCCGAAAATACATCTCCATATTTTGCTCCGAGTTTTTAAGGAAAATTCTTCACAAAATTAAATAGTTCGTTTGAAAAATGTAATTCAGAGTTATCTATGTCATGTTGTTGACCTATTTTTTTCTCAGTGAAATACGAAAATAATATTGTAAATTTCGTGTGTTTCTGTCTCCTCTCGCCGGTTCGGTCTTTTGCTAGACCGGTTTCTGCCGCTCACCATCTTCAGTAGCGCTGTGTCAGTCACTGTCAGCACTTTGGATGTTTTTTGGCCATCCTCACTGCACTGTCACTTTCACATGTACCGCCATCCAAAATGCTAAGAGTGACTAACACCGCTACTGAAGATGGCGAGCAGCCGAAACCGGTCTAGCAAAAGACCAAACCGGCGAGAGGAGACAGAAACATCACGAACCTACAGTATTAAAAAAATATAATTTGTTCCAGGATCGATGAATTTAATTTCGATTAAATAATGGAAAGAAGATACTGTACAGGTTTGATACAACTGTTGGAAGAATTTGAAACCGACTTCTCCACACTTTTACAAATTTTTAAAATATAAAATACACGAAGCTTACCAGAATTTACAGTCGAAGGTTGAGAAGTTGTTATGACCTTGACAATAGATTTTGTTCCTTGCTTTTGCACCTGTTCAGTTGAAATGGTTACCGACTGCGGCATCTTTTTCACCTGCAAAATATATTTATTTTTCATTCGTAAAATTTTCCAATATTCGCATATACCTTTTACAATGAACAATTTCATTAATCCCGACACGAGCTGAGAACCGAAGACAAAAACTAAAAGAAAATCATAAAACAACGGTAATTTATTTCTAGTTCACTTCACAAATATTTTCCTCATGCATGTCTAACCCCACATGGTAGTATGCGCGTGGATAAATGATCTTCAATGATTTTAGGAGTATAAAAACTTTGAATGTTCGAGAATATAAACTTATACTTACAACAGTAGCCTGAGATGTTGATACAGGAATTGTGGCTTCTTGAATAATTGTTCTTGTCGGGACTATTGAACTGGCGATTGCTTTCTGCAATTCAGGCGTGCATTTCACCGAAGAGATGACGCTCTGCGTCACCTGCTGTTGTTGCGACTGTTGCTGTTGTACAACGCCGGTCACCTGCTGTTGTTGTTGCTGTAAAATGGTCGTTTGTTGCTGTTGAACGATGCTCTGTTGCTGCTGCTGCTGCTGCTGTTGTTGCTGTTGCTGCTGGTGTATCCTCTGCAGCAGCTGTTGTTCGGCACTCACTTTCACCCTGCTCTTGCCCAATATCGATTTGACGCCCTCGGTGACTATTTTCCTTGTCGGTATTGTGACCGATTTCGGTAACGAGGCACTGGTTGTAGTCGTCGAGGCGGTGGCCGTGGATACTGCGGAGGCCGCGGCGCTGGCGACTACTGTGGCGCTGACTGCTGAAGGTCTCGCCTGAACCACAAGTGGGCTCCCGCTTTCTTGCAATGGGCCCGCCCTTATTGTGACCACGGAAGGTTCTGTACCCGACTCAGAGGTAGTAACCTGTAATTAATATTTCAATTTATTTTCAAACAATTTATTACAAATATAGCACAATCGGCAGCTTATGGCCAATTAAAAAATTAAATATTATATTAAACTTTAAAATTCCAAATATATTATTTTTATTTACTTCTTTAACATTTGCATTTCTGTTGCAGTTCTGCTCACACAAAATGTGTGTGAAGAATTATGAATGTAAACAAGTGTGGATCACCGCCACATCTTTGATGTTAGGTAATTATTTTTTTATTCCCTGTTTTTAATTTTTAATTTTACACTACAGTGGTGTACCACATAAATTATAGAACAAACACCGGTGGCTCTACGTTGGTATCGTATGCAAAGCTACCGTACAAGCACTAGTGGCCCCTGACAACATTTGATTGCTTAGACGTGCGGCCATTAAAGTGTTAATATTTAATAAATGTAACTTTTTGGACACCTGGTTAAAAAATAGAAGGGAAATTATCCAGCAGCACAATTAAAAAACTTACAATAGCAGCCGTTGCCGCGGAATCTTCTTTAGGTTGTGCATCTTTCTTAGGTTTTGAAGGTTTCCTGGCCGTTTTTGGCCTGCTAATGCGGAAATCGGCACCCAAAGCATGCAGCCTTTCTGCAAAAACCCAATTAAAATGCGAATTAAACTATGCTATAAAATGTGGGATAAAAATAATGTATACGACCCTCATTTTTGTACATTTTTGTATCTGAAATTGCGAGAAACAAAACAGTACAGAAAAGTTTAATGGTAAAACGAAAATAATTTTTCCTACCGAATTCCTCTAGTGACCTGCCCTTGTGAAGGTAAACCCATATTTTCCTTTTCGGGTCGTACTTGACCGACGGGTCGTGTTCATAGTGCAGCCTGTCCAAAGCGCCGCTGACCACAGAGCTCAGAACTTGTTCGGGCGCGTTCTCCAACAGGTACTGCGAATCTTTCAACAGTGTGACTATGTCCGCCCTGGTACCCTGTGCGTTCGGAAGTCTGGCGACGGAATCGCGAACTGAAAGCCGCAATAAGACGTTTTCAAACATCCGACAATATGAAACAATTATTTTTAAAATACAGATTAAAAAGTCTAGAATCTCTGTCAGAGTATCAACTATAAACCAATATACAATTTTAAATTACCTGTTTGTAATATAAATAAAAATAGGAACGTCTTTCAAACATTTCTGAAAATTTTTATTTTCTCTATCTAATATGTAGTATAAGCTGTCTCCTATATCTTTTGTACTGTATTGTCACCTTATAAAATTTGAGATTCAATAAAACTTATTCATTAATATCACGGGCGTTCATTATGCCAGGATCTACGGCATGTAGAAACTGTGCTGTGGAGTGAAATCATTGTTGTTTCTACAGTTTCTATTACTCAATATAACAATTGTAATCTCACCTAATTCAAGTATCGTGACGTGTTTTGGCCGATCATCGACAAGAAGCGAATGTCCCCTAGCTTTACTTGTGTTGCTTGTCTGTACGCATCGTACAGGTCCAACTGTAGTTTCAACACCACCCAAATTATATACAAACGCCCTAGACGGAGTTTCGTACCTTTGTTTCTCCTGAAAAAAATAAAAATCAATATTACGACAAATGTTTCTTTTCAAATTCACTAATTATAAACAGATTTACTTCCTTAATAATAAACATACTAACAAGAATAACTGAGAAGTGACAAACAGCCGTATGAAATATTATACCCGAATTCTAACCTACCCAAGGCACAGTTATAACCACGTTACCTCGATAAATACCGAAATAAAAATAAAAAACTGTTTATATAATACAAACGAATAACTGTAACTGTGTCAGACTAAAAAATATTTAATATTAAATTTTAATTCGGTCAATATTATTCCTGTTTTTACAGCATAAACTGGGACCCCCAACTTTCTTGTACTCTACCTTAAGTATTCATAATGTGCAGCTAGAGGCCGGTATTTGAAATTTAAACTACTCTGAACACGAAAATTAACCAAAGTACAGCACAAGTATAAAGATTAAGGTTTGTTAAATCCGCAATAGTGAAAGAACCGGTGATGTCAATGGTCCCATGCATTGAGCCATTCAGGAGGATTAAAATCCTTAATTCACAGGTATATACCTTGCTCGACAAATATACTAACATTATAAATTTATGTCAGACGCCTGAAAGGAAGTGGCCGCGACCTAAATGTTTAAGTAAATAAAATTTAAAAATAAATAAATAAATAAATAAAATTTAAAAAAATAATAAATAAATAAATAAAATTTAAAAAATAATAAATAAATAAATAAAATTTAAAAAAAATAAATAAATAAATAAAATTTAAAAAATAATAAATAAATAAATAAAATTTAAAAAAAATAATAAATAAATAAAATTTTAAAAAATAATAAATAAATAAATAAAATTTTAAAAATAATAAATAAATAAATAAAATTTTAAAAAAAAATAAAAAAAGGGGGAACCAGTGGGTTTCTCCTCTAATTGTTGCCTATTGTAGTTAGTACTTATATCAATGTTGCTTGCTGTATAATTTTACAGTTGTAACAATAAAATAGAGAAAAAAAAATTTATGTCTCAATGAATTTGATTAGGGATCTATTAATTTCAATGACTCGGGCCGTGAAGAAAAATGGTGGAAGACGGTGGTAAGATGAATTAACTCCAGACCCGAAGCCCAATACCGTATTCCCCGGTTGCGGCTATACTAGGGTAAGGTTCTATACGGGAACGCTATATACAAGACCTGTATTCTGAATAGTTCTCTGTCGCGCTGGCCGGTGGGCTGGACGGCAGGCCCCCGGGGCGGTGGCGCCTGCGCGGCCGCGTCGTCGGCTGGCGCCGAGCTGCTAGCGGCGCCGCCGCTGCTACTGCTGGTGGTGGCCCTCTGGTCCGACGCCAGTTTCGCGGAGCAGCTCCTGTCGGCCCCCCTCTCAACCCAGAGGGAGCACAGCGTCACCAGCCGGTGGTCGGAGTCCCGCCCGGCGCCAATCCACTGGTACGCACCGCAGTTCGGCTTGTACTCCATGTACGGTACGTAGTCCTCGGGTAAGATTTCTAAAAATGCCGATTCGATTTATTCTCAATATTTTGTCAAGAATGCCAATATTTGGCCCAATTTAACCTCAGTTTTAAGGGTACATATTTTTTTATTGCATCCACCACAACGAGAATCAAACTCCTACTGCTGGAAGTCATGATGCAATTTTTCCAAACTAAATCAGTTTTTTCAAATTTATATTTGCGAATATAAATTCACCCCGATTCATCCCAATTTACCCCAATTCAACATCAACTACAAGTGGTAGTAAATAAAGCGTATGATTTTTACATGAAAATGTAATAAACAATTCCTTTTTCTACAGCACATTGCAATTGTTAAATGACACTGATTATTTTTTTTTAATATTTCACATTAATTCCAAAAAAAAAAACTGAACGAAGAAAAAAACCACTCTATCTATATACCTTAGTCCCAGATCAAACGAGAGAAAATCATAGAAAAATCGGACGGGGAGGAAATGAAATTAAAATTAACATTTTACAATTATTTCTATACAGTACACCATTCATGACCTAGTATTTTACAAATTTCTTTAGTATATACAAAATACCTCTCAGTAGATAACCCGATACTATCAAAAAGATGTTGAGGATTCAGCTTTCTGATACTTTTTGTGTATACTATAAAATGTTAAGTTTATGTATAATCACAATATATATATATATATATATATATATATATATATATATATATATATATATATATATATATATATATATATACACACACACACACACACACACTATTTTAATTTGCCTAGATAGGGTTAAAAGCAACACAAACTATATAAAATAAAGAAAATAAATCATTTTTTCATTCATTACTGTGCTTTCTTTTGTAGTGAAAAAAAAATTAATCTTTGAAAATAGTTACAATCTTTAACTAATGCAATAATTATTCTAGTTCATATATATTTATATTTGCAATTTAATATTAGAAGTAATAAAGAATAGTAAATTAAATAAACTGTGTTTACCTGATGAATCTCCAGCGAGGAACTGTACGGCAGACGTCAACTGGGATTCGAGATGGGGCGTGTACCAGTGGTTGATGGGGCCGATTGGACTGTTTGCCCAAGCCTTCACCCTCGATTCAAGCTCCCTCATCTCTATCCTGTGGTCGGGCGTCGAAGTTAGGATATCCCTGATCAACGAGAAGAAACACGCCTGCGTCTCCTGCATCAACTCCGGTCTAGGTCTGCAACAACAACAACAACAGATCGTAAGAAACAATGCGCTAACTGATTCCCAAATGGAGCACCGCAAATACTATATACTTAAAAAATAAAACCGCTTGTAAAAATTATTTTATTCTAGGTTCCGTTGATGTTTCCGTCTCCTCTCGCCGGTTCGGTCTTTCGCTAGACCGGTTTCGGACGCTCGCCGTCTTCAGTAGCGCCGCGTCAGTCACTGTTAGCACTTACTGTCAGTACATGTGCAGTGAGGATGCCCAAAAAACATCCAAAGGGCCGACAGTGACTGACACAGCGCTACTGAAGACGGTGAGCGGCCGACAAACCGTCTAGCAAAAGGCCAAACAGCAGCGAGAGGAGACAGAAACATCACGAACCTACAGTATTCCAACCCTTCGCAGACCACAAAACAGGTATATTAAATTAATTATTTTATTATAACCATGGTTATTTAATTACTAAATTATAAAAACATAAAATTATTATTTAATTTGTTTTTCTGGAGTACATTCAAGAAATTCATATTCCGTATTCATTTAAACAAGTGTGTGACTAACTTTTAAAATATTACATTTCGAATTACTAATTTTACTCTATAATTTTTTAAAAATACACGATACAGTATACTGTGTACATTAAGTCTCATTGAAACTTATTCAATATATCTCTTAACTTAGGTACCTTTAAACAATGAAGGCATAATTTCTTGTTTTTAAACCTCCGGAAAACAAGCTAAATAAGCTGATTGTTTAAAAGAGAATATTGTAAGAAGAACTTAATTATAAACCATAATAATAATATCTTACAACAATTAAATAATGCTACAGAAAGGAGGTATATTTCCATGCATTTTACTGCCCGAGCTCAAAGTTCAGATGTTTGATCGTCATAAATAAATTTAACAATAGTAAACAATAAATTTAAAATTATTATTTAAAAAACAAATCAATCTATTTATCCATCACATTCATTTCACTCACTTCATATCATCCAGTGACATGGCTGATGACTCATCGAAGTCGACAGGTAAATCCATCATGTCAATACCATCCAGATCTGACAGAGTGGCAGGAGTCATAATTCTATTTGAAACCGCCTTTGAAACTGTAAATAAAGTATAAACATTATTAAAAATTGACCATTTCATTCGATACACACATCCTAAACTTTTATTACACAAAGTTTCCTTTTTATTCTCTTGTTATAATTGTATAAGTGGTAGTTGTTCTTATTGTATTAAATATTTGATGCGCTAATACAATTTTGGAAAAATTGCCAAGTAATAACCTGCTGATGGTGGAAATAGTGACTGAACTTGAGATGAATCAATAGCCTCAATTTTAATATTCGGTACCGGCGGCTCGTTGGGTTCGACTTTAATCTTTTTCGCGACAGTATCGAGAGGTTCCGATTTTATTTTTCTAACGTGGACGTCAACCGGCTCCGGCCTCGGTTGGTGCTGCTTCCTCTGGCGCGCCGTGTCAATATTCAGCTCCGCTTTCGGTTTCTTCGCGTGGACGTCCAGATTGGCTTCGGAGCTCGGTCTCTTGTTCGACGACTCCGTACCCTCGACTTTGATCCTCCTGGGCGGGCCCAGTATACCTCCGCTCTTACTGCTCTTCGGTGATGAACTGCCCGCAAAAAAAAAATTAATTAAATATCAAATGAATAGATGGTACCAGTACCCATTTCAACCTATCAACTAAGTCTGGTATTCGCTACGTCAACGATGCCCAACTCGTTAATGAACGCTTAAATCTGCAATAACACAGTGTTGACAGGATGCTTCACCCAACATACTTAAACTGTTCTTCACTATATTACTGACGGTGAAAAGCCAAAAATCTTGATCAAATGCATTTTTCTAATATTCTTCTTGATACATAAATATTGTCTCGATAAATAATTTATCTAACATCTTTAAAGTTTATTTTGGCACAATAATTTCTGGATATTTCAGAACCGCTCTGTTCGCTGTTTCAAATTTGACCATGGAAATATTTTGTACGGTAAACGAATTAAATAAAATTTTACATTTGATTGTTATTGTTTAATCCAGTCCTTATGACCATGGGCAACGACGGTAGATCATCGACACCCTCAATATCCACCCTTTCACCTTCTTCTTCCGTGTCTTGTTTTATGCCCAACAATGTACTCGCTGTACCCTCCGAAGCGCTGCTATCATCCATTTCAAATTCTTCCAACTATAATAAGATAAAGAGGCAAAATTTTAAATTGATGTTTCACCAATCCATACAACATTTTCCATTGTAAGTAAACATCTAAAGATTTCACAGTATCTTTCAAAAGTAAGAAGCTGTTTGATTATATGTATATATATATATATATATATATATATATATATATATATATATATATATATATATGCTTCAATTATGCTAAATCCAATAACACTATTGATGTTATTATGCAGTTTTGTATACATGCCAGGCATGTTTAACCTTGGTAATTTAACTAGTCCATCGATTGCAACTGTTACTGTATAAAACAACATTCCATTACATACTTTGTTTTTAAAAAAACAAGTTACTGATGTTTAACATACCCCGGGACTTGAAACAGACGGAGTGCGAGGAATCTTCGGTTTTGATTTCTTGTGGACTACCGCCTTTGAATTGTTTGGCAACATTCCCTTCTTCAGGAACTTGCACCTCTGGGCTATGTCGTGCATTGAGATTCCATCCACGTGCAAACCGGGATGTTCCTATAAATGAAATTAAATTTAGAAAATCAAAAAATAAGTACTGATTCAGTGTGTGAACTTTTAGAATAAAACTGGGGAGGTCAAAAGGAAGAATAAACTCGTACTTGACATTTTGTTCAGATTTGTGTAAATAGAATGTTTACACAAATTATTTCTCTATATAGCAGCACTTTACATTAACATATATATATTTGAGTGAAAGGAGAAGATAACATGAGTGATGGAAGAGCTTCACTAAACATTTTTAGACAAGCTTCATCCTCTGTATACCGTACAACTATAAAATGTACTAGAAATGTGTCTCCTTTAACCCTAATCAAATTTTAATAGAAGTTTAATATTTTCAATGAATGTTTTACCTCTCTTTTAGCCCTCCTTTTTGAATGAGCATTCAAAATTTGTGAATACGACTGTTCCTGAGAGGCGTAGGGGTTGTTCTGCTGGAACCTTCCCTGTTCCCAAGGCGACGGACCAGTAGACAGTGTACCGAGCACAGGTGTATATCCGTCCCCCATGTGATCCATTAACAACATATTCTTTTTGACCTTTTTGCCCAAATTAATTGGAGGGCCTTCTAAAAGTAGAAAAAGGTCAAGGAACATTAAAAAAAAGAGTATAGCATAAGAAGTAGATAAGTAAATTGTTTTATTCTGAAGTCCTTATACGGGAAAGGCCGGGTGATTTCTCACAATCGGACCCAATTAGAGGGCTATAAGTCATAGTGAATACACAATTTTGTATAACAGCCTTAGGTAATGAAATAATGTGGATTAGATGTAGAATGCCTGGTTTAAAAATTAAAAATTCTGCCTGTCATACTGATTTAGTAGAATAACACCGAGAGATACAAAGAAATAAAGAAAGGTGCCTTAAAATCAATTTGTTTCTCTAGTTTCCAATCATTGTTTAATGGATATAATTATTGTAACATCAGAATGGATGAGAAATGTTCGTCGACACAAAGTTTACCCTTATGTAAATTCCTTAACCCAGCCAAGGACAAGATTATATCAGTCTAACATGCTGTGACAGAGGTACGCAAACATACTGATCAAGTACTACTGTACCGGGATAATTTTCATCTTCCGAACTCTGACTAGATTCACCGACTTCTTCTCTGATCAAAGCCAGTTCTTGAAAATACCTATATTTTATATTTTGCAAATGGGTTTTTCTCGGCTTTTTCTGCATCAGGGAGTTGACTTTGGGCTTTTCACCGTTGACAACGGCGTCGACCAACTTCTGACGCGATGCCAACACTGATTTTACCAATTCAAAATATCTCCACCTTTCTGCACGCCTGGAAACATTAAAAATAAATAAATAAACAGTCAAAATATAAAAAGTTCAATATAATTAATTATACACTATTAAAAATTGCTGTTTAATTATAAACAGTGTGGGTTAATTATAAAATTTATTTTGAGCAATAAAAGAGAATAAATTTGTTAATACCGATGTTTGATGTATAATATAAATTTATTGAGAACATTGTAATTAGCATTTTAATTCCATTCTGAATAATGATATGGAGGCAATATGTTTGACACCCTTCAGTAATGCAATCTGTGCATCACTGGACAAATACAATTAATAATTACAAAAATGTATATCACTTACTTGTAGTCTTTATACTGAGCCTTCCTAAGTAGTGCACGGATTTTACTAACATCCGGTCTAAAGTAGGCAGCTTTCAATTGACTATGAAATTCTGTAAGTGGATTACCAAAACGAACATTTTCTCGAGTGAACAACATCTTCAAAGTTTTATCCTTTTCTTCTGAGTCATTTTCCGGAAAAGTTGGTAAAAAATTCTGAAACCAAAGAAAAAATCAAATAAATGCTGTGCAGAATTAATTTATTATTACAACGAACAGAACATAAGAAGTTTTGAATTTAAATTTTCAAGTAAAGAAATATATACAATTAGGCTTCTTTTTTTGTTCAAATATTGTAGTCCTATATGTTAAAATAAGATAATTCATTATCCATTTTTTATTAATACTTTTACATGTTACACAGGCCTCAAGGCCAATGCCTCTGAAATGTTGGGAATGTTTACGGTTTGGCCTTTTTGAAATGTCGAAGTTCATAAGAAAACAAATCTCAGTACATGTGGGTATTTTCAAACGATTTATATTTTATCCATTTGAATTCAAGAATATCGACCAGATTAAAAGTACACGCGTCAACAGTCCACCTCGGAGTGGACAGCACTTACCTTTAAATGAGCTTGTTGTTCTTCTGAAAAATTGTTCCAAGTGTCTAACGACAGAAATTCTCTGAAGACTTCAGAGCGGTCGCAGAGACCCTGCGGGAGCAAAAGGCTTTCCCCTCCAACTTTGACGCCTTCCATCCGCTGCGACGAGTTCGAGTCCTCCGAATACGAAGATCCGGTCTCATCTGAGTCCGAAGTGGTCCAACTGTCCTCCACCCACGTACCGCCCTCCATTTCGCTAGTTTCCATTTAACTGAAATCAGCACAAGAACACATTTTTCAGATTCAGTTTCACACTCGCGTAATTTTCTGTCTCCCCTTAATTCGACAAGAAGTCTCTGTGTGACAAGACACAAAGGGCGGAAGAAGAGACAGAGAATCTTTGTTAATTTTCTGTTAGTAATTAAAACGCCAGATAATGTTATATTACGAGAGAAGAACTTGAACTATTCTAATAATAAGCATTTAGGGTATTTGTGATTAAATATCATCACTGTCCTCACCTAATTGGTCCCTAAACTAGCAAGGTTTCGAATTCCCCCGAATTGTCTCTCGTTATCCAGTGCAGTGACAGTGGTGCGAAACCAACATTATATTACCGACAGAACGCTACCGACGATGCCGTGAATCCGATACCAGTCTAGCTTAAGACCGAATTGGCGAATTGGGCTGGAAATTTGGACAAGCGGCATTAGACCAATATTAATATCCGGACGGCCCCGTATTATGGAGTTTACATCAAAAACAAAAACTGGAAAAAAAAAGTATGCCGAGATGTCTAAAGTTAGACATCCGCTCGTTAAGAATCTAAATTTGAAATTGGACGAAAATGTACCTTTGGTGAGAATCCACTACTGACAGCGTAACATGCTCTATTACCATCAGGGCTATATAAGCGTGAATGTATACATAAAATAGATATGCGTACTGCGAAGATGGGATTAAAATAAACAACTAAATACACGTTTAAACCAACTGAGCAATGTTTTGGGGTCAACAAATAATTCCTGTCATGAAATTACAAGTAATTAGATGAAATAAATGATATAGGTACGAAATAATGTCAAGGACATGATTCAAAATTTTAAAACTTTCATGTGACTCACCTCTCTCTTTGTTTCACTAAACTTTCCTTTTTACATAACACTTATTCCAAAACAGAGCATCAATATTTATAAAACAAGACTGGTGAGGTCTTAAAAGATTTAAATTATAATTATAGTACATATTTTATGCCTAGTACAAAACAGTGTTTCTAGAAGAATCCAGGATCCTTTCCAATGATCAACTCATTCATGATTCAACAAAATAGATAACAATCACAAATATCTCGTTTTAGATCATTTATTTTACATTCAACACAAATTCTGTAACTTTTAAATATAATACGCGTGAATTCACGAATAATTTTGCTGTGAGTAATATTTGTTACACCTGTTTGTTTATACCCTTCAGATGTTTTTGAATAAACACAAATTACAACACTTTTGAAACGGAAAGTTGCTCTATTTACAGTTGTCAAACAAAGCTAGAGGTATATCTTAAGAGATTTATACCGAGTAAAAATCAAAATGCAGGATTTTCCCAACTTATAATCTATTGAGTTCGAGCATAAGTAACTGTTGATGCACAACACTATAAATAACAATGGACGAGTTAGTATTAGAAGGCTGTTTTGTTATGAGATCGGTTAAGACTAGTTTTAGATTACACAAAATGCAGTATACAATCGCCTGTCGCAAATACTCGTACAAAGCGATACTGGAAAAATGGGAAATAAGCAACGGAATTATTCTTGGCTTCCAGAAACAAAACTGATTTCAACTATATATAATAGAGGACAAGCTCACAACAATGTAAGGATGTTTGTTTACATCGAATAGAACGATAATTTGAAATAAAATTCCAAATATACGGTACGTCGAACAACGGTCCTATAAGCCCGCGGACAAGTGTGTCGGTACAATTTAATTGCAGTTACGGGCCGTATGATAATTTAACAGTTTTAAATTATAAAATAAATGTAAAAGTTTATATTAAGAAAGTCGCACACTTATAATCGAAAAGTTGAAATACTATTAATAGTGTAAATGCCAGTACCAGAAAACCTTCCCAACGGGGTGATCTCATCCCGTAAAAATTTTTCAGTTAAAACTAGGCACACACTCAATTTGACCGTATTACGGAACTATTACGAAAACTGTATCGGACGACGGGAGAGAACGGTAATAGTGTCGACGGTAAGGTTATAATAAAACAGGGCTGTTTGTTTACATCGGGCAGGTTAATATTTCCGAGTATCGCGGCCGTCGCTGGTCGGATATTCGAGCGGAAACGGTAAAAACTGAACGGTAAAAGTGGGAGAAAACTGGTTGGATAAGACGGGCGGAGACGGTACGCGGCCGGCGGTGGACGGAGGCGATTTTAATCGGCTCGAATTCTCGGACGGGGCTTCGATCGCGCTCTTTAAAACTTTTCGTCGGCGGCGGCCGTCCGGCCAATAATCGGGCGGCGGCCGCGCCGGGGCCTCAATTCGCCGAAATGATATTTACCCAGTTCGAGACTCCATTCCGGCGATATTTCCAATCCGGCAACTCTAAATCGGGTGTCCGCTCGGCGGGCCGACAAAATAGAGACACCGTACGGGAAGGGCATAGCGGACGGAATAGGAACCATGATTCCGGCATTAGACAAGGAACGGACCGCAGGCCGGCTACAACTAACGGCGTCCAAAACTATCCAATATACAAACAGTTGTGTGCGGAGATTTTTACCGGAAAAAAAACCGCTCGAAAATAAATCCGGCCGGTGCGGTGGATCCGATCGCGAAAATACGATTTTACGCGGGGCCCCCCCAAGGCGAAAATTGCGAGCAACGTTTTCGCTCGGATTTAGTTGGCAATCCGTACGGGGAACGGTTTCGGCGCCATTTACACTCCCTTATCAAACACTCGAGCGGTAAAGTCCCAACTTCGTTAGCCGAGCGGTAAGTAACGCAGCACGCTTTATTATTCGCCGATTTTCTGTTAAGAAGATCTTTCCGTTTCGCCGTCTCGCTGGGCGGACGCCGGCGTTTTTTTTTTTTTTTTTCAAATTCCTCCCGTTCGTCTCCGATCGGATTCGCGGTTGAACGCGTTCCGTCGAATGAGACCGGCGACCTACGCTTTTTTTCGGCGTCGAATCGCGCCAACTATTCGAATTGGGTCGGTCCGTAATAGCCCTCTTGTGCGCTCTCGGTTTCGGCCGTCCGCCGTCTTCAGTAGCATCAGTCACAGCAAGTGTCGCCGCCGCCACTTCTATGCACTGGCGATGCATCTGGCGAAAGACCGAACAGTATCCGTTCAGTTAATTATTGTCGTTTCTGGAACTGTATCCTGAAAATGAATGGTGCAATCTCGTGCAGTTGGGACAAAATAGAAACCGGTGCGGAACTACATTTGACTGGAGTCCAACAATCATTGATGTGAGTTTCAAAAATTATTTAATTACTTGGTCGACTATAATCTCAGGCCTGTCCTAATCAATTTTAAGTGTCACGCGTACAATACAGTTTTTTTATGAAAAGAAGGAAGTGATAATTAATAATGAAAGGCGAAAGCTTGAAAAGATTAATTTTTATTTGTTTCATACACTTACTTATGAATACAAATCACACTGTACAATCAAAACCTATTATAGGTCAAATACACATTAGTACACTTAAATAGTTTTTTTTTTTAATCGTTTTCTTACTATATTCACGATATAAATACACTTTTAATGGTGTTGGACAGTTAGGTATCACAAAATTTACAGAAAAACGTCCTACTTTGTTAAATTACAAATGAAAAAAAGACTTAAATTGAGGGGGGGGGGATCGTGGTGAACTGGGTTGAAAAATCTCTCGCTAGTCGTTTGTATAAATTTTAAAAAATAGAGAAGCGGATAAAATTGTTTTTAATCGCTAACTTCGCAATTCGATTCGCCTGCTTTAAAAAAAAATATTTCATACCGCTCCAAGTTATTTCTCTTATACAAAGATATGACCTTCGTTCGCAATCCGATTTTTTTTATAACATCTCTCATATACATCAGTGTACTTTATTTAAGAGCACAAATCTGCAAAAATATTGTCCCGAGGGTGGTTGACAAAAATACGCTACGGAAAACGAATATTAATTTCATTCGTGTAAAAAAATGTTCTCACTATATTAGTAATTGGTACAAAACATTGAAGGTACATCGAGTAGTTAATGAAACAGTTCAGAAAATATTATAGGGACACAGACTTGTTTCATTTTATTTTCTATTAATTGCTCAGTATGTTTTAAGATACAATTTAGTTTTTTCAATAAGAGCCACATTGAAAAAATTAACATTTTTAAAAATCCAACTTGGTAATGTCTATAAATAACATTCCTTCAACAATAAATTTTTATTTTTATAAATTTTAGAAAAACAAACATTAATTTTTTGAGGTTTTCTTTGTGTTTTGACTATACACAATAATATATATGGATATATATACAAAATAAAAATAAAATATTTGTCTGACATTAAATTTAAACACTGTATTTTTAATATTATATTTAAGTAACAAATTTAATTTTTTTCCTTTTTAACTTGTATTATTAAACAGACTAGACTTTGCAATTACATGTGCTTTTAAATAAATGTAAAAACAATTTTAACAATCCACCTCTTTACAATAATGCCATCACCAATAAAGCTGTTTAAATGTTAATTTTATCCCCCATTTCTTGGAGAATTTTATTTGGCCATAGCATAGTTATTGTAAATTTGTTTAAAGCAGATTCTTACCGTTTTCATTTTACCTACAGTTCCAGTTACCAATTTGAAACTCAGGAAGCTGCCACATATAATTTGAATTCGGTAACTATCAAAGACCAAAAAAAATTTTCATTAAATACACACAGCGATATAACAGTTTCAACAGTGTTACACTTTCAAAATCAATAAATAAATTACTTAGTCGTAATTTACTTAAAGTAATAACATTATAACTTAACAATAACTGAAAGACTACATTACAGCAGATACTTTGCTGGTTTACTTGTAATAGAAACAAAATAAGTATATCTATTCTGAAGGCAAAACACATTCTTATAGTTATCAATTTTTCTCTCACTTTAATTAATATAAAGCTAAGAAAGTTGTCCTGCAAGAAAGTTGTTTTTTTAAACAACCGAAAACTTAAAATAAATAATGAACACTTAAATCAAAGATGTTAAACGGAAATTTTGCATTTTTATATAATTTTCATAGCTCTATTTTTAAAACTTCAAGATGGAATTATTTTTTGTTTTTGTTCAACTCATTTTTTGTCCAGTATGCATAAATATATCTGTTGTTATCATGCAAATTGTTCAGGTATTATATGTTTTCTTTCGTTTTACTGGTTACAAATTATCTGATCTATTCATTTAGTATTATCACAAGAAAATGAATAATTATTTGTTTACACCAGTACAATGGTAGACTTTTAACAATTTAAAAGCTAAAATAATAGAAGAAGGGACCTTTAACTCTTGTCGGAAGGCATCTTATATTTTGGAATCTATTATAATTTCGTCCCCACTATTGATATTATAGCTGTACAACTGTTTGTTGGGGAATTTCATTTCCTCAGGACCGTGGCACTGTTTCATATCTTGGTCGACGTAGAATAGGCGCATTTTAGAGACCGGTATTTTCGAAAACGATTCCAATTTCTGTTTGAGCTCGTGCACCGTCTGATAGACATCAATGCTCTTGATCTCTGTCTTCGAACCGCAAATCAGGTTGACTTTGACACTGCGCTCGGGAGTCAGATCGATGTTGACAAGCGGATCGAGCTTACCGTGAATGTTCAGGAGATCATTGTACCTGTAGAAAAAAAAAACATTGTTTTAGGACGCTAGGAAAACAAACAACGAAGCAACAAAAATTAACATTCCTCTTAGGGTAAATCCTCGGGTTTTTATTGTGTATTTTCCCAACTAGCAAAACAACATTGTAAAAAAAATCATGTATAATGTATTATAATATTTAAGAATATAAATAGGCCGGAATACATGCACTAATCACAATTTGTTTATAGCGTATCGTTGTAATATTTGTATTTATAGTAATAAAAATTATTTGTATCCTCTTTGGGTAGTTCAGTGCTTGAACAAATTTGTTTCTTGCTGGATTCAACTTCTGGAAATGCATTAAAACATTCTCTTTCAACTGCAATTTTTACTTTTTTCAATTTAAATTTTCCCCTTTTTCCTCTGAGCCTAGTTTCATTATACTGACTATTTTGCCACTTCGATTTCACCACTTTATATTGGGCACGTAGTTTTGAAGGGAACTGTACCGAATCATTATACCAAATCAGTTTCAGTTTCTGATAGTTGCTAATGTAGAACTTTGCCAGCATCGAAGACTGACGAGAGTCTTCAATTATATATAGCACAGACAGGATAATTTTTCACCTTCAAGAATGGTTTTCCGCTTACCTTTCTGGCCGATCACTTTCCGGTCTCTCCATGTAGTGCCTGATGAAAGCTCTTTCGGCGTCCTCCCTATCCTCGTCGCTTATTTCACCGCCGCCGTTCAGTGTCCTTATGTTGGGTAGCCTGGCGATCAGCAGCTGCCGCCTTTCATGTTTCGTGTACTCCAAAGGCCCTCCCTTTCACAAAACACAAGAGAAAAATCAGAACTCGCCATCTTCAGTAGCGTTGTTAGTCACTTTGCATGTTTTTTGGGCATCCTCACCGCACTGTCACTGTCACTTGTACTGCGCTGGTTGTCTGTCTTGTGTACATATGTGCCCATAATTATGAAAGTGTTGTATTCAAACTTTAAATACAACATTTTCATATGAAATTCATAGTAAACTTCCATTAATCGAGACTAATAAAATTCTAAATTAAAATGTCGCATAATATAAAAATATTTGTTAATTTATTCGAAAGCAATTCATTAAATATCTCAACCAGAAATATATGACTTGGACCACTTTCATAATTATGTGTCTTGTTATTGTTTTTGGGAGATGTTGTTTGTCTTATTAGAGATTTTGTTAATTGGCTTAAGTCTTTGTGGGATTATTGGTCAAAAAAGGGGGAGGGGGATGAGCAGGTGAGGTTCTTTAGTAGGATTAGCTGGGTGAATTATCCTTTCTTAATTTATAGATCTAATATTTAGCCAACAGTCAGAAACCCTTCTATATTTGAAATTTTACTTTCCCCCCTTTCCTGCAATCGGTTATGCAGGACGCGACTCTTTTTTTTTTTTGTCTCTTTTATTACAACTGTAAAATTATACAATAAGCAACATTGATGAAATCACTAGCTACAATAGTCTACAATTAGAGGAGAAACCCACTAGTTTCCCCCATTTTTATTATTTTTTTTAAATTTAATTTAATTTTTTTATTTATTTATTATTAACATTTTATTTAATCATTTAGGTCGCGTGGCCACTTCCTTTTCAGGCGTGTGTAAGGAAAATTCGGGATTTCGGGAGATAGTAGGGTTTGGATTAGTGGTGAGTGGAAATTACTGTATCATTGTATGGCGAGGTCACGGAAAAACGGGACTTCTGTCTGTAGGGTAAGGTCGGAGACATAATATTCTCCTAATATTTTCGACTGTGAGGTTTGGATTTTGCGGATATCTGTCGGTTCGGCCACAGTTCGAGTGACGCGACCCTCAAGTGCTGTGCAAGAACTGTTCAAGCGGCGAGCGGGAACGATTCGAGTGAGGTTATACCTCGAAGAGCGGGAGGCCGTGGATCCTGAGGTGCTGGAGGGCCGGGAAGCAGGCTAGCCTGTCTATGTCGTCCCAGGACGATATGAGGGTGTTGTTCAGGTTGAGAAATTCGAGGCCCCTGAACCAGTGGTGGGCCGACGAGACCTCGGCCGCCTGACAGCAGCCTGACGAGCTCTCGCACTCGCTCTCGCTCCGGCAGTAGATGCCGGCCCTCTCAGGGGACGAGCTCGGCGAGCTGGGCTCCAGCGACGCGATAGGGCAGTCGGCCAGGATCAGCGACTGCAGCGAAGGGAAAGACCTGCCCAGTTTCAGCACTTCCGACCAGGTCGAAATTGTATTGTCTACAAATATAAATCCAGTCAATGGAAGTATAATTAGTTCAACAGACATGTTTTGAAGGGTTGGAATACAGCGTAGATTTCGGCCTATTATAGGGGTCCAATTGTTGTTTTCGCTTTTTGAAAATTGTTTGGAAAATCCTCGAGAAATATTTTTTTTCTTTATTTGTACAATCAATTATAACATAATTATATGTACATGTGTTGAGTGTATGTTTCTCACTTGAATGGCTCGACGAAAGAAACCATCCGATGACGGCACTTTTCACAACGGATGAAATAATTTATGGCTCGGCAAAACAATTCTACGGGCTAAGAAGATCTCTGGGCCAGCGGCGTTTAAGCCGCTTAAGAGGAGTGGGACCGAACGAGTGGATTGGGTTGAGGAGAAAGGCGGGAGTGGAACTTCGGGAACCGGGACTTCGTCGACTGTCGGTATGTTGAGGTCATTGTGGATTGTCCGGTTAGAAACATACCCGGGGGGAGCATTAAGGATGGTGCGAAGGACTTTCGATTGGAATCTCTGGATGCGAGCGATGTTGGATGTCTTGGTGGAAAAAAGGAAAAATTATGGTTGTTTCGAATTAAAACTGGTAGACCGTATATTTCGCGTGTTTCTGTCTCCTCTCGCTGGTTTGGTCTTTCGCTAGACCGGTTTCAGTCACTTTGGTTGTCTGTTTGTCGTGTGTATATACGCGTGTCTTGTTATTGTGTTTTTGGGAGATTTAGTTAGTCTTATTTGAGTTGAGGGGGGGATTTTTGTAAATCTGCTCAACTCTGTCAGGTTGTCGGTCAAAAAAAGGGGGGGTGGACCTCACCCTCTCCTTTAGTAAGATTAGCGGGGCGATTATAGCGTCACTTTGGGAATTTCTCTTTTCATTTATAATGTCGTTTTGTTTGTGCTTGAAAATTTCCATAATGTACATCCATCTCTTTGCCTTTCTTGCCTGGGTTTATTAGTTTTAAAGAATTTGTTGACGTTCATCATCTCGTGTCCAGAGTGTACACACACACTCACCACATTATAATGTGGTTGACAAAGTTGGATTCCGTTTTATACTTTATAGCTTTTATGTGTTTTTTTGTATCTCTCCCCTATCTTCCGCCCGGTTTGGCCGTCGCACGATCCGCATGTTATTTTGTACATTCCGCACTGTTTCTCTTTGTTTTGCTGTCGGGTGTTGAGATATTTTTCGAATTTGTTCTTTGTTCTGTATGATATTGAAAATTTGAAAAATGGTGAATGATGCCTAAAAACATCCAAGGTGCCAAAATTGACTAACACCGCTACTGAAGATGGCGAGCGGCCGAAACCGGTCTAGCAAAAGACTAAACCGGCGAGAGGAGACAGAAACACACGAAATTTACAATATTATTTTCGTATTTCAAGGAGAAAAAATAGATCAACGACATGACATAGATAACTCTGAATTACATTTTTCAAATGAACTATTTAATTTGTGAAGAATTTTCTTTAAAAACTCAAAGCAAAATAAGGAGATGACAGAAACTTTTATTTTAGCTCTTGTTCAAACTTTCCTGTAGAATGATACTTTCACCACTTCGCTTTTTTCTAAAGCCATGCCTACTGTTAATCAAAGACTAACAATATTAAGGGCAAAGGTCTAATACAACCAGACTATTTTGAGTGTAAGGACATCATATTTTTGCTGAAATGTGAATCACTGGGTTAGAAATCTAATACGATACTAAATTATAACATACATTGAAAAGAAATAATAATGTTAATATAAAGATGTATCAGCTTCATCAAATAGATCAAACTAATATGTGTTACCTGTAAAATACAACCATTTTATCGCTTCATGTACAATCAACTTGTCCCCTTCCAAATCTTCCAGTTCGATATGACTAAAGTGATTTAAACTCAAGTGCAACTCTTCGAGACTGCAAGTTGAGAACACAGACAAGAAGTTAAAATAAAATATTGTCGGAAGTTATGGAAAAGAAAGTACAGGCGAGTTTTAATTAGCGGCGAATACATACTTTGGAAGCGCATTTATGAGCTTTCGAACGCTGGCCCAATTGATATGTGTCCCATTGAGAATCAGATGCTTCAGTTGCGGAAAACAGGTCTGTTTAAAATGGTCATCCAAGAGACCTTGACTTAGGCTATTGAAGCTCAAATTTGCAAAATGAAGCCTTGGCATGTGTTGAAGTATTGTTATCACCTGAAAATAAGAGACAAAACATTGTGTTAATATTTTATTGATAATATTTTTAACTGAAATGGTTTCAAAGATTTCAACTGTGGGAAGTATGTCACTGTCGTGATAGTCTTAATATTTTTTCTCAACAGATAAATAAATGGTCTTGATAAGCAACATCCATTAAAAATTCTGTTGAGATTTAATTCAAATTGGCAGGAACATTGCATAGGGTCTTTCAGTATTAAAATATTCCATAAACTGTTAATGCTACAATGAAATATGTTTATTGCTAATTGGAAGTAAACCATGTTAACCAAGTAATCTATATACAACAGTAACTATATACTACCTGGTTAACACCCCTTCATAAGTTGACACTATCCACACATATATTTTCCTATTCATTTTTTGGACATAAACTCAATAACTTATCCCCCGGTTTACTATAAAATTATGGTTTTACATAACTGCATAGTCAGTTTTTTTTTATTAAACAGTAACTTAGCTACATTAAATTATCAAAATGAACATAGGGACACTGAAAAATAAACGACTTGTTCACTTCTAAACAATAGAAAAAATATTTCTGCTATATATTTTTGAGTAAACCTAACCGGAAAAGAATGAAATACAAAACGTACATCGTCCCATTTTGTGAGTTTGTTCTGCGCCAAATCAAGCTCCTGTACGTGTTGACATTTGGACTTCAAGGTTTCTTCGTTTCCGGCTGAATCTATTCCAAAGTCGTTGAAAACAAGTATTGTCGGAACAACGTTTTGCAGTTTGCGCGGAACAAAAAGTATTGGTATGTCCAATTCGCATTTGTCCGCCTCCGTACCGTATTTGGCCTCAATACCTTCCAATAACGATGGCATGTCAAGGGCCTGAAAAATTGAATGAAAAAATAAAATAAAATGGGGAATAATAATAATTTTGTCTGAATAAATTCTATCATATTTTTGCCACTTGTACTACGCTAGATAGCTTTGACTATTCATCACTGTCCAGTACTATTACAAGAAAATGGTACTGAAAATGGTGAAAGACAATTTGTCTAGCACAAAATCAAACAAGAATAAGTTATGATATTCTGAAACTCCCAATAAATCTCTTTATACTAAGACTAGACTGAATGTATGTCTTGCGACAATCAATTCCTTTTTAATGGTAGTATATAGGATTGTCTAATAAAACAATTGTTTTTCTGAATTTCTCTAAAACAGGAAAGAAAATTAGAGTCTGTTTAACTTGATATTCCAGATTAAAAATTATCTCCAAATAATAACTGCTAAGTTAAAAATTTAAGTAGAAAACCGCACACATAATATTGCAAATAAGAAGGATATTTGTTGAGTAGGCTAGATGTTCAACAAGAGTAACTAGTATCTATTACAAAAGGCAATGGTTCCCCATGATAGGTGAAAGTGTGAACATCCGATTAACCCCCCATGAAAATATTTTCCACCTCTTGTTCTTCAGAAATATTTCAGATACTGGAGAAAATGTCGAATAATAATAATTCATTATTTATGATCTTAGTGCTAAGTGTGCTTGTTCTGGCGTCTAAGTAATAAATAAACACGAATTAATGTTATTATGATACATACAAAAGTTTATTACTTTTAATACATGAATTCATTGGTGTGACATTTAAATGTTGTAACAAGTAGTTGGGTCACAATTTACTTTTAAATAGATTTTAATTAATTGCTGCATACAGGAACAGAGGATTTAAAAAAATATTAGTTATGAAAATGTTGAACACAAATTTTGAATTTGAACAAACTGTAAACTGTCAGTTGCACTGACAGCTGATACTTTCATGTGACGTTACACAATATAATTCCTTCACACAGTTATCAGGGGGAAAGGGATGGTTATCGAATTATCATTTCAATCAGGGTAAGAGAACCCATTCAGATCTTAAATCTACTCTCATTTCCAGGTAATCTTCCTCATCCTTGAGGTCTATGTATTGAGCAATTTTTTTCAGAATTTTTCGACAGTGAGCAGAAAAAGTAAAAAAAAAAAATGAAACAATTATTGCTTTTATATAGTTTAAACTTTACTGAATTAGTCTGAACGCTATTATTCTGTATTTATGTGTATGCGCAACTTCTATATCCGTTTGAAATTTCGTTTTATCCGCACTCTGTTACAACGCGGGCGGGTGTTTTACTTCAGATGGGAGATTTAGTATTGCCAGGAGATTTGAAAAAAAATGAATAAAAATAGACTGGAAATAGCGGCCCAGTTTAAAGAATAGAAGTTATCTTTGTCTGTTGGTCAAATCTGTGAAATATTGCGTAACTGGAAATCTGTTTTCTGGCTCCCTCTGTGGGACGAAATTGGAAACGGTCAAAATCAATTCGGGGCTTTGGTCTGGCGCCAAAATTTTCGTTGGGTAATTAGTGGGAATTTTTCGAACATTTATTATTGGAGATTTAACGGTATATAAAGTCGTTAATTGGCTGCGATGGCCGAAGGTGTGGTCCCCGGATTAGGAGCAGCAGTTGATCAATAATTAAAACGCGTCTCCGCATCGTGAACACAGACCACTTGGCTGTTAAGTTGAAATTGATACTTAAACAAGTATTTGCAGATCCCGTTTTGGATACAGACAATAGTATTTAAATTCGACAGGGTTCGATTGTTCAAATCAGCCTATTGAGAATGACTAAAAACTGGCGACTAAATCGATCGTGATTACGCCTTAATTGACATTTCACACATTTTTTTCTTTTAAATAGGTTTCGAATCGTCTCTTCGATAATCGACAAATATTGATAAAAAGCTGAGGGGCCGAATCGCGTCTCTCGAAGAAATTTCGTTAGAATCTCGAATTTAATTTAAAAAAAATTTTTTTTATCGAAAATCATAAACGGAATTAAGGGGGGGGGAAATTAATATTTGAAAAAAAATCCCGCCTAGTGCTCGCGGAAAAAATAATGTCTTTTGAAAATATTACTCTGAAGTTGATCGGAATTTTTTTCTGTGAATTCTATCGCTCGGAATCTTATTACGATATAAGAATTTATTTATAATAAGTATAAATTTCTCTTGATCTGTTATTTAATCGAGGAAGGGATGTCGAGATCGCGGGTGGAGTCAATCGACTATACCGTGCACTTCTTACAGTAGATTCGAGTTTTATAATTTTTTTTGTAGTTTATTATGAAGGGCGATTGAAAAATTTCTCGTAACAATTATAATTTGACCGAATCAATCGAGTCTTGCGGCCTAACTATGTTATCCTCCTTATCGTAGAGCGTATTGTTATTCCGCGGTCTCGAAACTTGTAATCAATTTTATTACTCGGAATAAAAATTTACCTTTAGTCTAGACTGCGTTCGGGGTATTATATGCGTTTAACCGTGTGACAGCGGAAGGCGCTCGTCGAGCGACAGCAGTAATCCAATATTGTAAAGTGCACTGCTCAATATCATGGCACAATACACGAGAGAGGAACACTGGCACCGCACTTGTCATTATACGATGGCGGCGAGTTTTTCCATTCGCACTTTTCCTACAGTTTATTGGGAATGAAATTAATTAGGCTAGAAGAACGATGGACTAGATTCTCGCCGACTAGAAGACGATGGTGAAAACCGCGGAAGATAGAAGAAATATCTGGGATGAAATATCTCGGCAATTGAGGATCGGGGAGGTTTGAAATCTATGCCTCGGCAATTGAGGGAGGGGAGGGTTTGTCACTTCGCACTTTCTCTCGACGGTACCGACTGACCGACTGTGTTACGTCAAAGTTCTAACGAGTGCTACTGCTCGGCGAGCGGGCGGTGGGGGAAGGAAAAAGGAAGGCGAATAAAATGGTGGGGGATGGCGACGGAGAAGAACGGGGGGGAGAGAGAGAGAGATAGTGAGGGTGAAGGGAGGGAGGGATTGAGAGGGAGGGGAAAATCAGCTGTGCGCCGTTGCAACCCTGTGCACCAACAACGCAATAAACAGGCCGGCCACTACCCAGGCTAATGGCCGAGGAAAATTCCCCCCGACAGTAGAGGTCAACAGAGTAGTAGCACAATTACTAATAAACGTCCGAATTACATTTGGGCTCTTTGAGATGTTTCGGGTTTTCGGAATCGAACCCCTCCCCCCCCCACGGAAGAAAAGCGTCCATAGATGGCTGAATAAAGTCTGAGTGTAAGTAAGTTGGCCGACTTACTTGCTGAGGCTGCCGAAGGTTGGGGCCGTGTTCATGTAAAAGCGTCGCGACGTTAAAAACCTTGTGATATAGAGTCCTATTCTTGGCGTTCCCAAAGACGAGAGAGAGACAGAGAGAGGACAGTGGCTGCGCTGTGTTTGTTTACAAGGCTCAGCTGGTAGACTGGTTCTGTTTTGGCGTTGGGTCGCCGCCAGATCGCGGCCCCGTCTCCCTGGAACCCAAGGTCATCTGATCGAAACCCGGGGCAAGAATCGAATAAACCCCCCCTCTTCCAGGCACCGCACACACACACACACAGACGATTGCCACCGAAGGCAACGGTGGACGAAGGGATAACAGTGCCCAAAGTATAGACCAGTTATAGGAGGACTGTCATTCCAAAAACCCCCGCTGAAATAGGACACCATGGAGTCCAGCATGAATACTATACGATACTAGTCTGACATACCTGTTTTGTGGTCTGCGAGGGACCGTAGATTGTGTTTCCGCGACGCCATATTTGCCCCCGCTAATCCCACCAACACAATCGTCAATAGACAATCCGACATAGACTTAAGCCCATTAACAAAAATCCCACACACACCCCCCCCCTCAACACAAAGAAGACAAACCACCAAAAGTGACTTACACCGCTACTGAAGACGGCGAGAGGAGACAGAAACACACGAAATCTACGGTACTATATGATGTCAAATGATGTCTCAAAGTCTACTGTAAACGATCATTATTCCAAATAGTTGATTGACAATCCAATTGAAATATAAGGTGTTTGAACTTCTGTATATCGGTTATGTTCGCAATGAGATCAGTCCGTGTTCCAACGCATTGCATCTTCTTGTAGTTGGTCCGCACTTGACAAAAAACGCCGCCGAATCTTCCTTTGTTACCAAAACTGTCGGCATTGTTCAACGACCTCTTCGATCCATCAATCCCGTGATAACACTCGATTCTCAGTTTCTCTCGGTTATATAAGAGAAAATCGAGATTTTATATTCGAACCTCTGCTGATGTAATACCGCCTCCGTAATAGATCGGCCGAACCGATATATGTCCCTTTACTTTAGGCGATAAGCATGCTATTGCAGCACTGATGGTTGTCTCGCTGCACTCTCGGTAGTCCACATCCTCTCTGGTCTCCAACCTGAATTGCCACCGGGAAAAAATTGTATTGGAAAAAGCGTAGTGTCCATGTGCAAAAATATAAACTGAAACTTATATTTTGGTATTCAAATTTGCCTCCAATATATAGTTCCTCCGTGTTACTTCCAGAGTCCAACGTACTAAGTTGATTAGAACTATTTTCCGGATACTATTCCACGATTCTTTCTTTCTATTCCGATCGTGATCTTTGAGAGTATTCGAATTACTGAGGGTTGATAAAGCGATGCATGGACTTGGTATTGGCCAATCCAAAACGTCAATCCCGTATTCTTCAAACCACATTTCAGTAGTTGCCGTTGAAAAGTTGGCTTTTCCACTTCTGAAAGTGATATAAACAAGGGTAGACCTTCTTCCAAGATATTTCGATTTTGCCGGAAATAGATCTTGAAAAATAATTTTCTTCCCTTTATGCCGTGCCAATAATAATAATTCAGCTAAAAGCTATGATTTAAGTGGGACATATTATATTTTGATTTTCTCGTCATTCTTTTATATTTCAATTACGCCGTTTCTTCAGTTCTGTTGCCGATAGGACTGGCATGACGAGCCCAGATTAAATCATCGATTTGAGAGCAGAAAAAGCGCCTGAACTTGAGAAAATTCCCTTTAAAAGACCCGTTTCAATGTTCTGTAAAACTTTGCATGTCTAACGGGCCTTGTAGGATCCGATTCCTAAAGGAAAAAGTTTTTTTATTGCCCTCTGCGAAGCAGCCCTTAATTCATGGGCAATTTGCCTTTGAGTGAGTAGTGGATGGAAGCACCCCCGAGTAACGTAGTTACAGAGTAAATGAAATAAGTTTTGTAAAAAAAAGTGAAATTAGCAAAACTATATTCTCAATGTAAACAACTTTACGAAACTTTAAAGTCCTTAACGAGAAAGGTGTGAATAAACAAAGTTATCTTGTTATATATTATCAATACGTACCTTCGCCATTTACAGTTTTACCTTCGGAAACAATTTTACCAAGTGTATCAGTAACTAGTGGTTAATGGAATGGCTCCTTAATATCTGGTGGGAAATAAATAAGAGATGTGTGACTCACTGTTAAGTTTTGATCGATGACGTCCCTTTGGCAGGTGTGAACCGACTAATAAAGTACATAAAGTGCGTCCAACTAAAACAGAACGTCCATGTATTCGTGGAACTATCTGTGCTTATATACACTGTCGCTGTTCATAGGATGAGACATACGGATTTCGAGTGTTTTCCCACTCCTAGAGCCCTGGCATTTCCGAAAAGATACATAGATATGGATAAGAAATATATGAATAAATAAATATATATATGTATATTTTTTTTTTTTTATGAAATTTCAAATACAGGCTCTTTTCTGCTCAAAACTAATATTTAATTGTTATGCTAGTACCGTAGATTTCCTGTGTTTCTGTCTCCTTTCGCTGGTTTGGTCTTTGCAAAAGTCCAATTCGCTAGTGGAATATAAAGAATAATGAGAAAACCTGAAAAAATAATTGTCATATATATATATATATATATATATATATATATATATATATATATGTGACGTCAGGTAGATGTGTAATTGGTGTACTGTAGTTAAACTCCTTAATAATATTGCTGAATATATAGTAGATTAATAATTAAAGTTTCTTTTTTAGCAAAATAAAATGAATTCCAGAGTCAAAATTTTGATTACTTTTGGGTACCCCTAATATATTCGTAGAAAAATAAAGTATTTTTAAATTGTAGAAAAAAAGAATTTCGGGGTCCGTGGTCTGCATTTAACCCTCTATGGGCCGAATTTTTATTTTAAATCCAAAAAAATTGGGGGAACGAAAAATCAGCAATTATGCGAATGAAAAAACAAAATTTATGTTGGAGGGTTAAATCTTGTTCAAACAAGTCGTCGGACCCATTTAAGTTTAATTAGGAATTGATATTAGTTTCGTGGTAATTATTTTTCACACTGTTAAGAGAATCTGATTTAGTGGCAGATTTTTGCAATAACACATTTCTTCCCCCCTTTTGGAGGAATAAAGGAGTCGAGAATTAAGTCGGCGCTTCTTCCCACGCCATTCTTCTCGGAACGAGCAATTTTTTTTATTCTATTCTGTTTTTTCAACCGTCTGTTAACTTCCGGCCTTGCGAACACTGTAATTTATCTTTCTATTCGGCGTGCTCCAAATGTGAGAAAACACTATTCGCGTCCGTCTGAATTGCAATTTTCCCCGCTACAAAAGGGGAAGGGACTGGGAAAAACACGGGATTTTCATGTTGCCCTTCGGTTTTGTCGAAAAATATGCCGGATTCGTAAACACTAAAGCGCGGAATATCTGTTAAATTATAATTTTACAGTACTGAACGATGGAGCTAACAATTAGTGTAGAAGAAAAAGTATCTGCATACATATTTTATACATTTATAAGTTAGTTATTGAGGCTCTAATCTCAGGGGTGAATAACAGTGGAAAAAAACAGTTTGTAGCCATTTTGTTATAGTTTCTTTTGGCTAATTAAAAGTTAATTCAATTAATTTTAATTTTTTGGATTATTCATCATTTATTTTAATACGAGAAGTAAGCGAACAAAAAGAAACTTTAATTATTTATCTACTATGGAATAGTTTTATTATCCAAAGACAACTCTCCGCCAGTTTTCCGGCAAATTTTGGATTCCCTCTTGATGAACTCCTCAAGACCAAAATACATCTTATCAAATTGTTGATTACCTTTGGTTACACCTAATATGTTTGAGGAAATTATTCAGCGAGTAAAGAGAAACATATAAAGTCTGTTATAGTAGTTATAGTCTGAAGTTTATTACACTCTTAGCGGAACATCCCCATTAGTAGAATTGACAATTAGAATGTAGAACTAACAGAATTTGACACTGTTTTTTCCCTGATCCAATTAGCAGTGGGCAAATGGAATCAATAACCTACAGACATTGTTATTATATCCTCGGATGAGAAGGCCGCCCTTTTGTATTTTTCGCTGGTTTTGTTTCGTTTATTAACGATCCGTTTTCGAGTTTCCTCTTTCCGTCTCCCTCCCTCGCAATAAGTCTCCTATTGTATTTGTTTTCACCCTCTCTCTCTCTCTCTCTGTCTCCACCTCATTCAAGAGCGTCGTGTTCAAATGACAAATTGACACTGAATTGAAAATGCTTCTACGACGAATTTTAACATCAATATTAAAACCTGCTCCAATATTGAGCTGTTGGGGTATTCCTCCAGTGTCTTAGGAACAGTTTAAAAGTCAGTTTTCTATCGTCAAATATTTAGTATATGGAAAAACAAATTGCCATTACGACTAGCATATACTGTGCGGCTTATATTCGGTTTTATTTTTTTTTTTTTTAAATTTAACCTTCCCTGAAAATGGATGATCTTCAGGAAGGAACCAGTCGTAGTCCGAGCTATTGGAGGTAGCAATGAAATGAAGATATACCGCTCATTTCACACATTTCATCCCCCTCCAAGTAAAAAATGGGGAAATCTCACCGTAGCACGATTATAAATTAAACATTATATTTAAAACATTAGGCCGTTCAATAGCAATGGGGATTTTGCGTGTTCCAACGTTCCAGAAAACGGTTAGCTCATTTCTGAAGTTCTGCGACTCGATATTCGTTGATTAATCGCGCATTATTTCCGGCATGCACGATAATGCCGCTAATTATCGCGGCGTTCATTTATAAGTAATTTCATCCGCGTGAATAATTAATTTCGTGAAACCGGGCTCGTATTCACCGGGTGCACCGCCTCTCCTCTACTGAGCCTGAACTGTGTTCGTGCCGAATCCCGGATGTGGAATCCAATTTTCATAATTGACGAGTCGAGAAAATTTATTGCGGTTTAGAAATACAATTGCCCGTTGGACAATTGAATGGCGTATACTGAGGGCAAAGATTTAAATGTGTTATTGTTTGCTACACTACGTCTGATAAAACTCATTATCTAATCTTACACTTTGTACGGATCTTAATATTCAGTTCAATTTTAACTGTTCCAATATGAGATTTATACACTTTTTTCTAATCTAATACACTCATTTATAATAACAAACAATCATGTATTGTATTGCGGTAAATTCGGGAACAAATGAACAGTGAAACGTATCATATCACGAGAAGTAAAATATGATCCATAAAGGCTCAAACACAATAAATCGCGAAACAATGCCAATATTTTTTGTTTAATCGACACTCTTTTTTTTCTGTTTTAATTTAACATTTCGAAACAGAATTTCACTCGGAACGAGCGAATGCCAATTATTCACGAAAGAAGTCCTCGGAGGACGCAATCGCCAAATCACGGATTCGGCCTAACTACGGCGTGGTTTTAAATTTTAAATGCCGTTTTTTTTTTGGGCGGTAAAAAAAAAGAAGTTTTAAAACAAACTGCGTGATGTTTTGGTCGGATGCCTGCCAAATTTTTTTTTATCGGCTCCATTTCGAAAAACAAGACGCCTCTTGGTCAATTGGGCGAAGAAATACTTCAAGTTTTAAGCATACTTTTGGCGCTCATAGTATCGCCTATCTCCTAGATCCCAAATCGGTTTTACACGTAATTTTTCTTATTTTTACAAATCGCAATCTGTTCGGGAATCGAACCAGTATAACGTCGAATATAATTATTAGAATCGCCCAGTACAAGTTACAGAAACGAGGGTGATTTCCTAAGTAGGTAAATTTATAAGGTCAATAGTTATTTTACAAGCTTTGAAAAAAGGGTTTTCGGAGGGGATGAAAAATTTGAAAAAATCTTCTCCTTAAACGGAGATTACGTTCAGATAATTTCGTTTCAGAAAACAGTGTTAAAACAATTTTTTGCCCTGCTTTATTTTTTAATGTACTCGTTTTGTGAAGTTGTTATGTTAATCAGGAAAGTGCATAGTCGCAGTTTATACGCCTTATCTAAACGTGAATTTCTTTGCCGATGACGGGAATCAAGAGGTATTCGCTGTTATCTACCCGCTCTAAAGGTGGTTTCCGGTAGCGAAAAAGACGTAGTCGGAATTTGAACAGGGGAACAAAAGAATTACACTAAGCCGACGACCACTCGAGATAATTCAAGTTACACCGGGGTCGCTTTGGCAAAGATGACGCGCTCTTTTGTTCATTATCTCTTATTTACACTTATCGCTAAAATAGAACCGGTGAGAAACGCTCAGTTGGACAATGAGTCGATTTTTTTCTTAAATCAAAAGCCTTTTCTTGTTCTCAATGCGATTTACTACTGCCTTCGGAGCCAACTGTTCGAATTCCCCCGTAATATTTGGGGAAACATTAATAATATTACTGATCAATGTTGTTATTGCGGTATTGGCAATTCTGGGTTTCCTAGCTGATTCATTCGATATTTTTCCTCTGATTAAATAAGTGTCGTCACTTTGGTGGCCTCTTTTACCGTTTCTTCTATCTTTCAACTTTAAGATGGATTAAAAGTGCTATTACCACTCTGCAATCATCCCTATTCTGAGATGGAAAATCCGGTGGCGATATCCTCCCGTTCAGTAGTGAAAATTATATATTATAATAATTTGTTTCGGGACAAACATTTTCGTCAATATTTCCGACCTTCTCTGGAATCGAAACGAAAATTTGATTGGGCGAAACCGACAGCAAGAATGAGCCCACGACGATGAGGAAATAAATTAGTGTAGGTATCGATTTTAGGAAATGGACTTTAGGATGGACTAATCAGCTCAATCAATTTCTCGTCAAGAAATCATCATTTGCCTGTGTGGAACTCTCTTCGGATGAATCATCCTCGAAAGTTTTCCCACTCGTAAAACAAATACGCCTATCCGGGTTGAAGATTGAAGACTCTCTGTAAATAATCTAGTTACGTAAACTGTAATGCCACAATACCGTCGGAAGCTCTAATTGTAATTGCGTTCGCTGTTTGCTCCGCCGGCGATAAGGACAATGGGGGATCCGTGCAATTAGAAAAAGTAGATTTAGATTTGTACCGGCTGCTTTCTATAATTGTCTCTTCGTATAATCTTTATTTTCACGCTCCTGTTCACATTACACATTTTTACTTTTACTTTCGTTCGGAATATTTTACTATTCACTTCCGCGTTTAATTTATAAATCAGACTCCGAAGGATAAAAATAATATGTACGTAACTCGTAAATTATGAAAAACTCAATCCCCGCCATGGATGTTAGTTCGTATGTAGGGAAAGCAGATTCTAATAGCATACTAATATCATACTACCAAATAAATGATATAGACAATGGGAGGGAACATGGGACTGATTAATAGAAGAATTTATGTTGAATGTTGTTGTCGCTCTCGTCAACATGTTTCACTCGGGTCTGATTTGTTTGGGCAAGGTTGTACCGCCCGCTCTTTCATTGAGCCGCCTCTTGTGTAACTCTCCAGTTTCGTAACACACCAATTTGTCTATACACGACGGAACCAGAAGGAAGCAGAATAGAAGTGACGTATTATATGTATAGAATGAAGAGGAAAACGAACGTGTGACAGGGAGAACGAACAGGACAGTTGGATAGAGCAGGATTACGAGCATAATCACAAGTTTGAAATGCCTGTTAAAATGTCTTCGCCAATCATATTATCCGCTAAAACAGACTGCCAAAGTTATTGGGATATTCACCCCATTAATAACTTCCAAAAGTAAAAGAGAACTGACCTTACTGACGGAGGATGTCGCACAAGTTTGGTTGCTCCAATAATAAACTCTAATTTTATTATCGCTTGTTGCAAATTGTTAAAACCTATGAAATACGGAGTTGTCTTATGACAGGTATGCAATTGTAGGTCTGTTTCATTGTGTTTTCTATCCCGGTGCACTAATGCTACTTTGTCAGTTCAGTTGTTAGGGACATTGCGTCCGATTTGCTCCGTTTTTGTACGGCTTTGTTGTATTTTTATTACTGTAAAATTGTAAATATATTTGGGCCGACAGAGAGATATATGGACTGCGGGGTTAGTACACTCGTGGGGGTGGTTGAGGTCGGCGTCCGATCGATACAGCCGGTGGTCGTCTGGGCCCCGAGACCTCTTTCCTAAACCGAGAAACGCGCATTTCCTCTCGCTGTAGGGCGCTTTTCGTCAATTTCACCCTTATTTCGCGACCCCCTTTCCCCGGGCCCGCGGGGAGGATAATCTCCACCATCTTATCTATACCAGCGGTGGAAAAAGTCCCGAATTAAATATATACAGGACGCCGGTATAGACGAGGACCATGACCCAAATACGGACACGGAATTATCATCTTTTATTTAGGCCTTATCTCAGCAAAAATTCTATAGATTGCTTTCTGTAATCTATAAAATGTTCTATAAGATTCTCAACTTAGCCGGGCTATACTGCCCGATATAATTTATTCCGTGTTTCTGTCTCCTCTCGCTGGTTTGGTCTTTTGCTAGACCGGTTTCGGCTGCACGCCATCTTCAGTAGCGGTGTTAGTCACTGTAGAAACATCACGAACCTACAGTATTCCAACCCCTCGCAGGCCACAAAGCAGGTGTATCAAAATGTGTTTTAGTATGTTTTAATACACCGGTGTATGGGCGGAAAATTTACGTCTGTAATTTCGTACATAATATGTTTCGTATAATTGTCTCAAGAAATATGTCGACGTTGTACGATATAAATTGCGCGTTATTGTGTGTGACTAAAACCTGAGAAAATCTTGCCTTAGAGCGGCAACTACAGAACACGGTGCTCTACCCAGATTTTAGGTTTAAAATTTGACATTTTGGAAACTCTGTCTTATATAATGGTCGATAAGACGAAGTATTGTAGTCCTTTGTCGCCGCAAGGAATAAATAGCGCCGTTGGACTGGGATGGTTGAGAGAAAAAGACCCCAGTGAAGTGTGCGTGGTGGTGGCCCTTCAATTAAAAGAAGGGCCCCGAGACCTTTTTACAGGGTCCACCCACCCCCCATTTCACCCGCTGCTGCTACTTCACAGCTCCCCCGCCATTCACCATCGCAAATTAAAGTTTCACTGCGGCCCCGAAGGAAGGGGCTCAAAAAAATTTTCCCTCCAAATACCGCCCCCTGACATTAATGCCTCGACCTTTCCGCGTTGTATTTTCGCCAATCTATCAACCGATATATACGTTATGTAATCTGATTGTCCCGATCGGTTGCCCCCGGAAAAGAGGAAAACTACCCCGATTGGTTCGAATTAAGCCGGGATAAAGTATTAATAAATAAATTCGGTCATTCTTTTTTAATTAAAAAGTCGCCTTGCAATTTTGTCAGGTAATATTAAGCGAATTTTCGCATTGTTGTATTTCTAATTAATTCACCGTGACAGTTATCTCATACTACAAATATCAATGCATTGTATACGCCCTTGAAATGAAGGGCCAACATGACCTACCCCTATGCCTTTTCCCCGGAATCTACTTACCATTATGGTTGGCACACTGCCTCTGTAACCAGCGGTTATTTATGCTCTCTGTATCCTATTTTGAGGTTTATATTTGAAACAGAATCAACAGACACGATCCGCATAATCCATAGAAAATATTCTGACAAAAAATATATCTATAATAAAAAATAAGTTTATTTTCGCATTTGTGAAAGTTTGGATTTAAATACTGCCTTGTTGCATCTATATTTTCTTGGTTTATGCTTTTAATTTTCCTCATCCACACACCGGTTTCATGGCTTTTCTTGGATTTTCGCCGGGACCCCAGACCGGTAAATTCTATATCCGATAGACAGCACCGGTTTTCCGTGTTTCGTATATACGTCTAGTTTGGGACCGAATAGGGGCAGGAAAATGCGCTAGTTTATTAATTAATTGTAATTTGGTATACACATTCTGCGGCCCGCTTGGGGTTGCGGCGTATTATATTACTCATATCGCATATCACGGACATCGGCGCAGAATGATTAGAGCGAGGAATTTGATACTCAAATTCCCCTAGCGCATTTTCCAGGATAATACTAATTTGTTGTCCATTAAATGTTGCATAAGTCATGAATTTTCTCTGAAGGCCTCGTATATTGGACGCGGCTTCCTTTTGTTGTGGGGTTGACAGTGAAATAGGGCATGTAAAAAGGGTCTTTTTTTTAATTGAAGGGCACTTCGGGCCCCTACTTTTCTGCCTTAAGGCCCTTTTCCACATAACCTTTCCCGCCGGTATACAATACCGACTTTTATGTCTTACCACAGTGGCTTATTGCCATTGTTTTATTTGTAAGTCGGACTACTTGTAATGTCAATTTAAGAAAATTACAGTCGCAACGACCCTTTATGACATTGCCCTGCCTTTTATTAAAGTTCGTTACATGTTACTGAAGATTTACTAACGTGGACCGCCTTTCGGTACAGCCGTTTTGGTTTCATCAAACTGTCTTCACAGGTTGTATATGACCAAAGAAGTTTCGATATTTAGCACTTTTTATGAAATTTTTTTGGAATGATTTTCTGAATCCATTTGTATATTTGGTCATAAGGGGTAACTTTACGTCCTTGTCATCGTCAGCTCATGTACTGATGCATATCGACTGAATAAAGCCTTGTCAGGAGTATTTAGTAATGTCGCCATTTACTATATTACCATCTTAAAATGAATTGGGTCTGTGAATTTATACATTTGAATCCTTAATATCTATTCGGAAATAAAATTTGTGTACTCCGCTTTAGTCATATTTTTGTGCTCCCATTCTTCTTCATTCTTATCGGAATAGGAAAAGTTGTATTTACCTACCCAGTAGAAAACTACACTCGGGATTTTCGTGAAAAGAAAAACCCTGGAATTTTATTCCATCCTGGACCGAATGACAAGGAACACCGCCAGTTCCTTGGACAGTTTCAGTCGGGGGCTGAAAACGTGCGCAGCTGGCGTAAGAAAGTGAAAAAAAACCGTTGAGAAGAAAGTTGTTTAGCGAAACTCGGGAGATAAAAATGAAAATATATGCTCGGCGGGCTATCCGCCTCGCAGCGGAGGTTTTCATCAAGATTCCCCGCAGGCCGACGTAACAATTTCCACGCTCCAGTTACCACTTTAGAAATTAAATATTTTCCAAATCCACTTTTACGTACGCGTCCGGTTTTTCAATACCGGTAGAAATGGTCCGGGACTTGCCCTTTGAATTATTTTCCTTCTTGAAAACACGAAAGTCAATGCGTCGAACCTGGAACTAAAGAACGAGCTAGTAAGAACCGTTCATTTGCTCGTAAGTCGTCAATAGACATCATTTTATTGATGCGATACAGTAACATTTACGGCAATTAAATTGTATGAATATTGTTTTGTTTTAAAGTTAATAAAGGTTTCCTAAAACTTCAGAACTAACTGTAAAACAACTTATTGTTTTATTATTTATTTTCGCGATAAAAAATCAAGTCTCCTTTTTCGCTGTTTATTCGGCGGGAATGGAATTGAAGAGAAATAATGAAAGAAGGGATAGGCTATGAAGACTTGCCGGACCATAAAAAATACTGGCAGTTTAAACCCCCCACCCCCCCATTAGTTTCCTATTAATTAAAAGAAATATCGATCCCCGTAGTCGTAAAGGGGCAATGGCTTCATGGGGCTGGATTATGGGAGACGGACCATTAGAATCCCATTACGCGTTTTACAGCTTCTTTTGCCAGCCGAGTTCCCATCCACGGAAGCAAACTCTCGGCTGTACTATTTTGGCCCGAAGCCAGTATAACTCGATAACTTTATTTACATTCATTAATTACTCAAATTGATAATTTTTGGTGATCGAACTTTAATCATAATTTAATATGAATTCGTAAAACGTTGAACTAAATTTAAGACTTGTATTATATGGGATTTTGTTTCAATATTAAGGTCGGTCGTTTGTTCCTGGACAACTGTTTCCCATCGAAATTGGCTTAGCGTCCGTACTAATGAGATCAGTTTAGGAATTAGGAATAATTTAAGAGAAATTCACCTGCGATTGTGGTTTCGGCAACGGTTAATGTTTGGTTACCTTAAATTGCACACGCTGTTCATATCACAGTTGAGTTCGCGTTGATTCATCGGTATTCACGGTGAATCTTACAATTCTGTTACATTTCACTCTGACATGAATCTAGTAAGAGTAATATTTCTATTTCATCTAAGCATTACAGGGTATTTGTGATAAACCTCCAAGAGAGCTTGTTTTAAAATGCTGTATTTTATTCATGAAAGTTCTGGGTAAAAATACGAAACACTCGACCCTATTAGAAGGCATATTGTGTTTTACAAGTAGTTGTGGCAAGGATGCCGTGTGCCAATCCAAGGCAGAATGGTTATAATTATATACTGTAATTATGAGATAATATCTCCCCGCTTCTATTGTGAACCTGCGGTCAATTAAACACCGAATTAAAGGCGACTTATTTGCATGCGGACGCCCGATCCGCCATCGCGGAATTTTATTTAATTTTATCAACCTCTTATCGCGTACAATTTGAGTCGTCAGCATCACTTCATATTGTATCGGGGACCTGATAAAATCCCGAATGAAGCGGAATTTAGGTCGAAAACTGGGACCGCTGGTCGCGGTTGACACCGACGGCAATAGGCAAGTGTTACCTACACGCACGCTATTGCATATACCGTCAATTGCGAAATTGTTATTCGCCGGCTGAGGTTTGGCCTACGGATGTTATGGGTTGCGCAATCCGAGCCCAATCGGGTCCTGTATAAATTCGCGGTTCTATAGCACTCTGCTATAGAACCAGAGAGAGAGAGAGAGAGTTCTCTAACATTGCCAAATGTGCATGACCATTGGCCGAATCCGGATGCGGCCACGAAATTGTCCGCATTTCGGAAGTTTCGAATCCCCCGTCCGGCAATTTTCCGTCGAACAAAATCGTGATTGAATCGGGAACGGACCTTACTTTTAGAAAGCACAAACGAGAACCAGACAATATTGCAATTACATAATTTCGTTCGGGGATTCAGAAGGCTGACGACTTTACAGAAAGTACAGTGAAAATCGTTCAACACGAAAGTATTTTTTTGTGTTAAGCGCAAGCAACTCAGAAATGTTTTTTATTTCGTATACAAAATTTGATGTTAACCCTCTATGGGCCGAATTTTTATTTTAAATCCAAAAAATTGGGGAACGAAAAGTCAGCAATTATAAACCTATGTATGCGAATGAAAAGAAAATTGATATTGATATTGGTTGTCTTGACAACGTTATGGGATTAAGATTTATCCTCCTTTTCTCAGGAAAAAAGCTATAATTATTTGGTAAAATCTCGATAAATTGAAATGTGAACTGAAAGTTACACGGGCCCATAGAGGGTTAAAACGTATACCCGTAGGAATATTGACAAACACAACCCATTCAGTACAGGATCAATATTTCACATACCTATATTTAATACAGACGAAATATTAAAAAGTTATTATCAAATTCTAAAACAAAACTTTGCACCTATAATCGATAAATTGTAAAAAGCAACACTCGGGAAGAAAAATTGTCTTGTAAAAAAATTTTGGTCTTTTCTATTATCAAATGGTCTATATATTCGTCCATCGTTTTCGAATTTTCGACTTTCTGATGCAGCGGAGGAACTGGGAAATTTATTTCATCGCATCGTTTCTTAACGATTTAATTTTACTGACTGTAGAAAACAAATGTACGAAATTATACAGTATTTTGTCACGACCGGAATATTTGTTTCGCGTCGATCTGTTTTCTCATCTGTTCTGATGAATGAACGATTTCCCCACCGTACGTCCATACGCGCAAAACAGTTTTATTGAGGACATGTGACGTTCATTTTGAAGTATTTCGCACTAAAACCCTTCAGATAACAATCCACATCGAAGCAGTCGAAAGTTTCAAGCGGTATCTGAAAAAGACTTTATCTCCGGTGACTATCTCCGGTGTTACCGGCTCCGCGGACTGCACAGCTGCTCTCCTCCACCGTCTAAAAATAGACGGTCGGAAAAACAAATATTGCTCCCTTTTATCGCCGGAGCGCCGCCTGACCGACGCGGAAATGGAAATTCTCGCGGTGAAATCTCGGCCCTGAAAAATGGCTCGAGCCCAACTTAAATTTCGATTCATTTATGGAGCGGATACGATTCTAGTCCCGGAATTTTCCTCATAATATCATCTGGGAACCACAGTGAAAAAACCTCGCTTGATGGCGAGAAAATATATAAATATATTTTATAGGCTCAATATTTTGCTACAAGATACATAATTAATACAGTATTTAGCGGTTTTACTTTACCTAGGTTGTTGCTATCTGCAAACCACCCACTACCCCCCCCCTAAATTCTTCATCTTTGGTGTTTGTACTCGGTGTGTTGTTTTCTAATAAATCACTATTTAAAACTGCCTAGCCTTATCCTCAAATTATTGGTTCACTGACACTATATCCGGCTAACTGCTTGTAATTTATCCTTACGACTTTCAACTTACTAAATCACGTTGGTCCTTTGTTTCATCAGTCACCCCTCTAACCGCATTTGCCTTAATTATTGACCCTCTGTGTCCTTTATAATTGCGGAGATCCTCGATTTTCGGCGTCGTGAGTTGGAAAATTTCTTTCCAAAAGTTTTTAACCAGCATCAGGTATAATAAATTCACCCACTAATACGATTGCTAAACTATTCCTATTAGCACATAATGAAACTGACCCCCACCGACTGTACCCAAGTGTTCGAAAGTGTAATGCGGATTGAATTATGATGCGCATTTCCCGGTCTATATCTTTTATTTTTGTTTTCGTTTTTTTTTTTTTTTTGAGTAACCGATAGGCTATGATCGATGCCTATTGGGGCGCTCGATCTCGATAGACAAGTGTGCCGTTATAAACGCGAAACCTTGAAAGCTCGACTCGGATATCGAACAGTTAACCGGACTCAGGCTTTACTGACTAATTATAAAATGGCGAGGGCGAGATTTCAGACCCGCGAATAAACGAAATTTTATCTGAATTTTTGGCGCAGAGGAAAATATTCACTAGCCAAGAATTGTAGCCACTATCCTGTTCGGCCATAAACTTTCTTTTCGAACCGGTTTCTACTTTACGAAATTGTAACTAGCATTCTCAGTTGCACGGTTCAACAAGGCGCTACTATTACCATCCCTATATACCGACTGTGCGTAGAAATGTAAATGGCGCTGATATAATCTTTTCGGCGTTTATTATTTAGCGCTCTGGCCCCGCGGTTAACGCGGACTCGGTGGAAACAGAGCGTGAAAAGCGCGGACGGACCGGCGTTTCGAAATACTGCAATTTTCATGGAAATTTATCAACATAGAGTTATAGAGTTAACTCTGCGTCTAAATATAAAGATGATTTTTGTTAAAACTCAGGTAGGGACCGTAAACCCTGTTTTATTATATATGGAATAAACCATTCGCGTTAACCGTATGCAAGCTGATAAAAGGGGAGGTGGTGATGGCTGTTAACAATATGTCAACAATTCCAAGACTTTTCGTAACGCCTATTCGAATTCAACTTGAGACTAAAGATACTGAACTGAAAAAATTACCGCGCATAATACTAATATCTAGTCTGAAGTTGAAAAAAATTAAAATAGGTTTAAAGGATAACACGAGGATTCAGGTTGGATTACTGTGGTTAGCTGGATACCGTAGGGTATTTCGGTAAGGACGATGACGTTCCACCAACCTACTGTTCACTTATTAGTAGTAGTGATTGCCAGTGCTTTCAAAATTGAAATTACTTAAATAATCCTGAAGTAAGAAGTGTGTACGCAATCCTGGCGTTCGACGAAGGGGCTTGGAGCGTGGGTGGCATTTCAATTGGTATAATATCGCAACGTCCCCGTGCTGAGTCTGAGACCTTCTTTACCATCGCTAATGTCACTTTCTCGACCGGGAAGTCGAAACTTGGTCTTGTCCAGACCAAGTAGTCTACTAGGCGTAACAGCTACGTGTTGGAAAAACTAAGTGGCTGCAATATAGTTTAAACGATACTTCGAACTGTTAGTGTGTGTGTGTGCGAGTTAGGTGAAGTTTCCGTCTCGAGTTTTCTTCGAAACCGGTTTTCGGCTTTACGCCGGGGAAATTCGTGTTCGACGCCAATGTCCCGCCACTCTCCAGCTATCGAATATCAGTTTTTTTTCTCGCTATATGAGCGTCATAAATGTCTCATGTTTATGCGAAGCCTAGGCGTGGGAGCCTAAACTCTAGACCGGTATCGACTTTAGCCCATCCAATTGCTTTACGCCACTTTTGTTGACGGTTAATTTGTTTCCTTAATGTCTGGACCAGGGAGAATGAGAGACTTTCGACCTTGGGTGAAAAACACACACAGATCCTCGTCTCTAAAGTCATTCGATTGTATATTTTTTCCAGCCTAATAAATTGGATTATTCCTTTTCAAGACAAATGATGAATGCTGTCCGAAGGCCATGTTCCGAACCGTTAACTCCATCCAAGGGCGCAAAAGTCACACTTTTAAAATACATACTTTTGTTTCCAGATAAGTTTGTTGAATCTACTCAGTAGTGTTTCTCACTTTATTATTCTTTGCAGAGGTAGTATGCCTCTAAAATATTACTGAATCCAGAATATTCACATATCCAGAGTATCGTAAAATACTCTTTAGGTGTCGCATAGAAGTCTGTTTTCATTTTCCCAACAAGTTTTTCACTAGCCCCTTCTACAGTACGGCCATCGTCCTCGTTTCTTCAGTTATGGGGTTTGAACGACAGTTCGAATTAATTTAAGAAACCTGTAACAACAGGATCCCTGTCTCAACTTTGGTCTCAAGCTAGACCGGTTTTTGGCCTTCCGCCATCCAACTAAGCAACGTGCCGAGTCACCGTGCGCCTCCAACTATCCAATATAGGCGTATTCAGTTCGAACACTGAATATTCTGTATGTTTTAGCTACATTTCTGTTCTACACTGTCCAGTACGAGATGCGACCGGCAAGCATGTCATTGTTTCGGGAGTAATTAAGCGCTTTTACGGTAATTAGTAGCCGACTTTAACCCCGTAATAAAATTCATCGGAAAATACGAACCTTAGGTTTGCTCACATTACCGACAATTAGGTCGGCACGAACCGAGGACTATAATGTGCCGGTTTGAAACATTTCGACGGTGATAAACCATTTTTTTTTTTTTTTTATTGGTCCCGCAAATTGTAGTAATTTTCATTTTTATGTGGGTTCTCCCGGTTACGAAACTGCGCGGTACGCGCGGAGTCACGAAACTATTCCTCGTTTTTTCTTATTTCGCCTCTCTCTCCCCCCCTCTCTCTCTCTCTCTCTCTCTCTCGCTCCCCTTTCACGGAATCGGCTTACGACAGCGTCGGGTTAGACGAGAAGTAACAGGAGAGGGATTTTAGTAGAACAGTACCGACCGTAATGTCATTGGTGGCGGTTTGAAGGACGAAATCGGCTGGTACTGACACTCTGAGGGCGGGGGTCAATGACGCAAGTGGTTAACTAGCGGTGAAAGCAGGAATTGTGAGGCCTGTTTTCCTATTGAAATAAACAACCGTGAAACACAGTCAATTCCTAGGCCAGAGCTATAACCTGTACACTCTGTATACAGCGGGTATCCTACGCATAAAATGGGTCATGAGGAAGCGTTCATAATAGTGTGGACGAAAAATTTCAGAGGCTCGGCTTTTCTAGAATTCGGGGGACTGGAAATCACTTTCACCCCGTTTTAATTCCCATTTGGCCACAGGTTTTCACCCCCTGAAACCGATATAACACATTGGATTGTAGAGAGAGTATTTATTCAAATACCTACAGAATCGGAACACTCTTCCACACCAGTTCCGCCCATCTATCAATACGAAAAACAATAATATACAATAACAAAAAACTGTGTACGGAAACAACAAATAAATAATAGAATTCCGGTCAACCACCTCCGAAATAAGCTGTAATTTGGTCTAACACAGATCATTGAGAATTGTTTTAAAATCTTCGCCTACCCTAATCATCATAGTCCTGCACCTCCTATTCTGTACATTTATATTTATAGATTTTCATGTATTACAGCAACGTACTAATAAATATACCTTTTGCAGGTTGCCAGTGTTCTAAATGCAGGAGGACAGATCGTCCCCATTAGCGCTGTGAATCGTTAACGAGGTAAGCCACCCTAATTAATACTTTTTCAATATATTGTTTTCCTCCCATTGTTGATGCATTATGTGTATATTCAAATTTCTTCTCTCTATATTTTAACCCCGGTAAAATTTGGTTTCGAGACCAGAAATTGAGCTGACCGCGTCATCGGAGCTTTTATCAATTTGGTGTTTTATGAAATTTCAATATCTACAAGTAATAATGATCGTCAGTAGCATTGCGCCAATAATACAATACGCGGGCGCTGTATTACGTTAAAAACGGAGTTGAGTTTCAAATTAAGGACATTTCTTGTGCCCCTAACGACGATTTATTTCCCAATAATGCCCCGCCCCTTTCGGTTCATTTGGCAGAGTTCTAGGCCGTGACCGTTGAACTAATTGAAAGCGCATCCCTATTAGTGTCCCTACCGTCAAGCCCTGCTTCGCCCAGCCTTCGTGAATAGTTGGCACTCGTGCCATTGGCCTATTATTATCAGTTATCAAATTAACTGTTAACCTCTTTATATCATTCGTGTCGAACAATCGATCAATAGCGTTGACGTCAATTTAATTAAACCAGGTTTCGGACCTATGTCGTCGCGTTAACGTTGCGTTGCTCGGAATTCCCATTCACTACTTTTACTTTTTATTTGTCTTATTTTTTCTTACATTATCCTTATTATACCTATTACTTCCCTCTTTTAATATTCCACTCTTATAATTTATTATTCATTAATATTACAGATTTTATCTTAGATATAATTTTATATATACTCCTTAGCGAAAGATTCAGAAAGTCGTTTTCTGAATATTCTGAATTCTATCTTACTTATTGTTTGTGTCGCTTGAAAATAAATCAGATTAATGTGCCGTCTAAAACCCGTCGCGTGGGTTCCGTATATCGCCCGGTTCCGACTTCCCAGTCGTCAGTAGCATTCCCTCAATAGCGTGAGGGTGTAACGCATATGCGATCGCATTGCGACAGTGTCACTAACCGAACACCGTCCATATGACTCACTGAGCGTGAACAACTTTCATCGCCTTGATCTTTGTATCCTATCCGACCGGTTTCGACTTTTAGCCTATCGTAATTAGCGATCTTTCAGTAAAGTAACGAGGTTCGTCGGTCCGCTCGCCGTTGCCTCTATAGTCGACCGGCCTATAGTTCCAAAACTTGCTATTGAAGAAACAAATTAGTTTGGAATCGATTATCGCCGTAACTCATGAACTACAGCTCACCCTGTACTTAATATACAGTATTTGCGTTCTGACAAAAAAAAAAAAACTTTCGCGCAGTTGCACGGTCAGAAGCGGCTACTAAATCACGAATGTAGGCTAAGCCGTTTTATTGCAAGTTTTTTTTCCCGTCGCTAGGAGTTCATTTATCCTCGCATTGCTTTCAACCGCGCATAGCATTTTCATGTTTGTCCAGGCGGCTGTTATTTATTACTGTCGTTTAAAAGTTTTACCCGGTATCGTCCCCACTGTATTCCTCAACTAAAGAATCAATATTATAGAACAATAAAATATAGCTTTGTGCACGACAGAAAGATTCTATCTCTCGTACATAAATTAACGGAGAAATAGCGTCGGGAACTAAACAATCAGTTTGTATTTCAGAGTTAAATAATTCGTTGCGGTTTGTTCACCGCATCGTTGAGTGTACTCGCCAAAAAGGTAAATACTCGTCCCCTGCGAGATACAGTCTCGAGGGGTTCGACATACCACCGGGTTGCTTTAGGTAAATAATAATTCCTATCTGAGTTTGCGCCATTTCTGATAATATTATCGCGGCGCTACGTCCGATAGCCAGCTATCTCGGCTCGTGGAAGAGAGTGTCAAAATAAAACCATGTTTCTGGGACGCAGCATCCGCGGCGAGAACGGAAACTGTAATTACGGCCCGATTATGGTCGCATGACGGCGGACAGATGCCGGATTCGCCGGCCGATCAATGTTACTGCAACGGGTTTGTAACGGATGTTGTAACTTTTCGGTCCGGCTAAGATTCGTGGTAGGGTCTTGTTGTTGGCGGTCCATAACCTAGACCTGCTCGTCGGTTGCATCTTGTCCACTAGACAATATGCAATGGGAAGAACCTCCTAATAGTCCAGGAATTTTCGTGTCTTTGGAAGCATTATTGTTCTTTTTTTTTAGTTTTTAAAATTTAATCAATAGCCCTTTTTCCCCCCTGTCTTACCCTTGGCGCAAATCCAGAGGCTTCAAGTTATTTCATAACTGTAAACGGGCGTTTCTACGACGTGAAAGGCCCTATTAATAGCTGCATAATACACTATTAACCCTGGAGAGATATAACTGTTTATCGGTTTAGACTGCAAGGACGTTCACAGGTGAGTCACAATTTTAGTAGTTAGTTGCCCTTACTGACACGTCTGTTCTTACTCGCTCAGCCTCCTGAGGGAGGTCTGTTGCCCCTCCATCATCAGTATTATTTCCGGCGTATGTAAATTACAGTACGACTGTACCGTACGTCGTGAGACAGCTCCGAGGTACCCCGGACCGGACCTTCGATTTGCATCTGTTCGCACAAGGACAACCGGTTCTCGGTCCGCTGTCGTCGTCTTAACACTGTTAATTCGGACTCGGAGAAACATATAATTATTTGGCCTAATATCTCAATACAAAATGCTTTTTTTTAAGGTATTTAAGGTAAACTGAACAATTACGTGGGATCGTGTCTATAATATCTGTAATTGGGATGTAATGTTATAAGGACGCTGCTATGAATTCAGTGGACCCAGAATTCGATATATGCAGGTATCTAGTCTATAATCTGGTCCAGAACACCCCGCGGTACCTTATATTTATTTTATTATTTTTATATATTTTAATGGTTTATAGTCCCCACCCCCGCATATGAACACTTCCTTGTCCACTCATCTGCCTTTCCATATTTATAAAAATATATTTTCGTTTTCTCACATTGAACACGAGTTCTAATAATTCAAGAATAATCCTTAGACTGCATTTATAACACATAGTTTCAGATAATTATTTGGTATCAACATAAGAACTCTAAGTTGAACGCCGAGTAATTAAGTTTCCGTAGACTCGATAAATAAGGAAACTTGATATTATTCCTGTATAGTTGTTGAACAGAAAAAAAAAACTGAACTGCCTCTATCCGTTGCATTCTTTCAGAATGCATCAGAACGACTGAGTTCCTCCGCCATTGCCATACTTTGCAGTGCATCCGCGTCCTTGCTTCTATTGCACCAGAATAATATTACACGTGTAGACATGAATTAGGGCTCCTAACTGGATAATTCCTGTTTTTCGAAAATGAACGACGAAATCTTCTGCTTGTCATTATTTAACATTAACTGAGGATAATAATAGGGTATTGAAATTTGTGACCCAAATCATTTCTGATTACCTGGGAAAAGGATCTAGCCGTTTGTTTATTGTCTGTTGTATCAACTAGTCGCGTATGAGAGAACAGATTTAAGTTTCTAGATTTGAAATTCACCGTTAAACCGCTAAACGGTGAAGGCTGAATGTATAAAAGTGTTAGAGCCTATTGTTAATATTCCCCGGCTGTCGGTTATTAATTGCGCTGTCCGGTGGGGAATTTTTTTTTCCTGTTCTATTTGGAATTTCGAATTGCGACAGAAAAGGGAAAGACAGATAGACGGAGAGAGAGAGAGACCTTGCATTAGTCCGGTTGGGAAACGCTTGTGAACAGAAAATGAATTCAACATATTTGCCTTTTCTTCTCGGCGCATATATCGAAACAATGTTCTACTGTAAAACGCAAATATATATGTTTGGGCAACCGATTTTCCCAAACGTCGCACAAAACTGTTTATCATATTTCCCAACATAATGTGGCCACATTTCCCGCCCACGTTTTGTCGGCCCGGGAAAATCCCCAGCGTTGAAAATTCTATTTAGTTATATTTAAAACTAGTAGATGAAAATATATTCTGTAAGATTCTCTTTATAAAACACTTTTTTCTCCGCTTTGAAATGTAAGTGGAGAAATTTTAAATTGTAGGAGGAATTCAGTTCGTAAGCCAAGTTTGTAGTCTCGCTGAGACAAAATGAATTAGCAGTTAAGAGGCATTATATCTACAAATGAACTGTGACGTATCTAAAATGAATTGCGATCACAGTCCACGAAGGAATTGAGTTTCTTAAACCGAGGATCCACACTATAGAGTGTTGAAGCATCCTACTCTGGCCATGTACTGTAGTAGCTGCAATCAATTAACGTACAGGTTGCGTTCGCAGAGTTAATTACTGTTGTCTACCCGCCGCGGCGCTGTTTTATTTATTATTCCGAACGGCGTTCTAAGTTTGAGGTAACTTCCTGAGGTGGAAATGTATATATAGGAGGGGGACGATGTGTGGCAATAGGAAAAGCAAGGGAAGCGGGTTAATGGCGCCGGCCTTGCACCAACCAACAGGCGCAATGATCACGAACCGAAATGTTAACGGGAGCTCTCGTGACACCGCCCCTATTTAATAGCGAAATATCAATAGCTAATCTAACCTAGCGGAAACTGCTGTTTATTTACACTGTGCTTAACATCAGTGATACTGAAAAGAGTTTCAAGTACAAAATGTCCAAGCTGTCCAACTTCAGTTCAAATTTCGCGTGTGTTGACGGTCTAGTATTTAAGGGGTTCAAATTTATAGTTGTAACTCGAGCTCGATTAAATATGAAGATTTGGACAAAAATACGAATTGAACGCATTAATTATTGTGCGAATTTATAGGCTAATTCATTGTTCCAAAATTTAACAAAATCAAGTTTTTAATATTTTGAACGCATCGAAAAGAGCAGTGATGTAGAGGAGCGCCAAATGAACACCGCCACACAGTTGTTTCCTTTACCGATAATTTCGGTTATTCCCTGTTGTTTTTTATGTTTACCAATAAATAAATGATCCCAATAATCAATTTAAAAACATTGGTTATACTTCAGGAGTCGATGACATTGCCAGTATCGGATAATAATCGTTCTAGATATGGTTCATTATTATTTTCACACCGTGCTTCATCACTTTTTATCTCTGAATCACTCACTATTTATTTCGTTTTTCTTCATGCCTAGTATCATCGAAACGAGTCATTACACCATCAGCAAACATTTCGTCATTAACTAGTATCACGTTTTCGCAATAGGCGAAAATTATTTTAAAAAATATTCCAAAAAAATTGAACATAGTACGCAGTTATTAGCGCGGTTGTATAAATAACTTCTGTTTACGTGGTCTGTTCAAAAAGTATCGCGAATTTTGGGTTTTTTCAAAAATTACTTATTTATTTATGAATATCTATTTTGTCCCCTTCAAAGTAATCTCCCACCAGATATACACTTGTGCCAACGTTTTTTTCCAATCCTCAAAGCGCTTCGAAAATTCATTTTTTGTGATCTCGTTAAGCTCCGAGATCAATTATTATAATTAACCGAACATTCACGACGCCTGAAATTGTCGGCATAAGTGAGATACACGTGTACATACACGAGGCTACAAAAAAACCGTAGATTGAATATATTTATTTCGCGGAAATCTAAAATTCGCGATACTTTTTGAACCTCGTATCACAATTTATAGGTAATTACGTTATATCTGTACTGCTCTGCTTGACATCTAATTATGTTATATGCGGCTCTTGAACCAATATGAATTTGGACTCCAAATGTAATACTGGTGCCTAATCACTATATTACTGACGACAATTACAATTTATAATTGCCTCCAACTAACCCACTGTTGCCACTGTACAAAGGCCGCTGAGAACAATGGATTCGTTGTGACGAGCTCGACATAGGTAGGAAGTAAGTTTTCTTAGAAAATAAATTACGCCGTAACAGTGTGTCGGATAGGCGATGTTGCGGATAATGGACGTTATCTCTGGAAGTAGCAGAACTTTGTTGTATAGCGGTGGCGGCGTTTTGAGTGAAAGCGGAACTGCTTTTTGGGAACGCTCGTTTTCCCATCGATGCCTTCAATATGGCCAGTTTGAGACAAACTACCGTTCTACCATTTGCAATTGTAGCACTGCTGTAACGGTCTAGGAATTGGGACAAATTTATAGATTGTTTTATTGCGTATCACGTCGATACTATGCCGTAGAATTCCCGTACAACTCACAGTCTTTGATAAAGTTCAGTGCAGTGTTTACTCATGTAAACTTGACCGTAATATCTGTTACGATTTATGTTACTGTAATTAATGTGGCTCCACACATTTGATCAGGAGCGGAACTGGGGGAACACCGGTACAACCATTAGATCTTAATTGGGTATTTCTCTAAATAATAAATGCGATATAAGTGAATATTATAGACGCATTCCTACGGAAGAAACCTCTACATTTAACAAAAACGAGCGAACTGAAAAGTTGCTCAAACCGCACGTATTCGTTTTGAGGTATAATTTTTATGTTTTATCATGAAAATCTAAGTATGCGTGTTACCTAGCGATTGGGGAACATATTCTTCTTACGGTAGGCCGCGCATTTATGGGCCCATTCTTTTCAACTCGGTTTCGAAAGCATTCGTAAAACAGCTTTTCTTTTTTCTTTATCTTTTTTTTTGCTGCTGCTGTTGTTGTCGTCGTCGAAAAGCGATTGTGTCATTTCCCTCTAGGAAAAGTCGAGTTGTTAAAAGTTGGGACTAACGACTTTTAAATTGAGGTCCGGCCCCGAAGTGGACGGGCAACAGTCGACGCTAATGTAGGACCCGTGTTCTTTGTCCGCGGCGACCATTCGGAACCATTAAGTAGTTTTTTTCTTAATTTTGAAACCGACGCTTTGTTCTCCTTCCAATTAGACGAATGGGTGATCTGTTTTGGTCTTTTGCTAGACAGGTTTCGTCCGCTCACTCTGTTGCCTGTAGGGCACCCTGTTTGCACTACACCGTAGATAAACACTGCTTTCCAACGGGCATTTTTTCATGTTTACCTCGAGGAAACTCTGCTCTACAAATGTAATTATCGAGGATGAGGTTATACTCTTGTATTTTCAAGAAGAAAATTCAGTCGAGACCGATTAGCGTGTATTATTAATGGGGGTTGGAAACGCGGACGGAAGAAGGGCATCGCGATATGGAAGCAAGGGCGAGATAGGTGTTTATTAAGGGCTGGCTATTAACGCGGATCGATAGTTTTTAATTAGTAAAGCAACTCCACTTCAACTTTACTGAGCAATTTTCAACCCTCCGCCCTTTTTTAGTAATAAGGCTCTCTTCGTTCATGGCTTTTTCCTGCTTGTTTTTTTTTCTTCTCCCCCCCCCTCCCGAAAAAGCCTCGTTCATCCCCTTAGTTTGTCACCACTGTGGGGACATCTAACATCCTTTTTCCCTGCACCGGAGTGATTGGATTACCCGCCCTCTATAGTTATACAGCTCATATCTCATGGAAGATATTGTAGGGCATGACTTTGTTGGCAGTATTCACTTCAAGCTGTAGAGCCAATAAATAAATACAGAGACAATTCAATCGACCACACCGAATTCGATACTCGGATGATAACTATCCATTATCAGTGTTGACAGGATTCTTTATTAGGACGGCCTATATGCGTGGAACACTTGACTGCATGTATGTATTAAACTTTATATATTACCAACGAATTTCCACACTTTTCGTAATTTTTTTACGGCCTGGAATCTGATTCTGATCTGGAATCGATGACAACTAAACAATTTGAATGGGCGAACGTTTCCGCAATCATAACTTGAATTGTTACTAACTTCCAGTAGGACGATAATTCCTCCGACACTTGTACACTGCCTATTAACACTATTACGCCGGTTATAGTGCGCATGCTTCGCAGTCTAGAACACAGTGCGTTCGTTGGCTGGATGTTAGGGGCGTCCATCGTTTCGTATATGATTTCCTCGGCTTCAGTGGTTGTGTATTATGGGGACGCGTTTGCTCTGTGTAACCCGTAGTTTTCATTTCAGTATGTTCCGCCGAACGGGACCGGTTTTTTGTCAGTACCAATTACGTGTTACTACTGTCCTTTGGCTTTTATAATCGGACTATAAACCGCGGTCGAGTGTCGGTCGTCCTTCTGTCTGATACAACTGAGGTGGCCGGTCGTGTTACGTCACCTCAACGACCTTGTGGATTAGCCTTTGCCTTTGTTTCAATCCGCAGGGGAATCGAGTAAAAATTTTCAGTTTTCCAGTTCATAATATTTTGTCCCGGATTTCAAATAATACCGAACATGATTGGCCAAAAAGAAGGACTCTGTACTAACTTGCTACGTAATCCTGTAAAAATGTTTTCCTACTTTCATAAGACTGAGATACAGTTAGAAATTATTTCTGTGCCTTTTGTTCGTCCGATCTTGCGTTGTGTAAAATATTGCACCACTAATTCTGATTTCTCTGGTAGATAATAAATCACCGTCCGAGTACGAAACCTTTTAACCTCGTCTGATCAAACCTTGTTGCGGAAGACGAGAAAGGGGAAACATTAAAATTTATTAACAACATAAGGTCATAAAAAAGTTATCTCTGATTCATTCGACATGTCATTGCAATGACAGTGTTAGGAGTCATCGCAGTTCTATTTAGGCAAAATTGCACTAAACCTTATGAACAAAATTACACTTCCCCGCAGTGGTCCGACGGGCCTCGCCTCAGCGATCCTTGCTACGATGGCCGGGTGATTTTTGAAAAATTAAACGGTAATAAAAACCGTCCCGGTTATGCGCTTGGAATCTCGGAAATTTCGCAATAAAAAACATGAGCGGCATCGGTCCACGCAAATGACATCACCGGTAAACACAGGTCGATAATTATTGCGTTTCTCAATAACCGCAAAGTTGTCATCACCGACCGGTAAAGTGATCGGCACTTTACGATCCCAATATATATGTGAAACGACTACGGAAATTGTATTCTGGTCAACCCGAATTCGGAATCAAAATTGACTGTAACAGATTCAAAATGAAAATCGGTTTTCGAAAGCCAGCCGATAATTTGGAAGCCCACGCTCGGTTCTAATTTCCTCCCTCCACACAGCCGGAGTTTAAACGGTTCATCGAACCCGAAGCGGTAAACGGCATTGTTATGCCCCCAAATCGACTCCTGGTGTTCGGCTTTTCAGTCGACGCCCAACTGATTCCACCCGCTGTAAAATTGCATCCCGTTTAGCCCATCAACTAGGTCCACTGTAGCGTGCCTAGAATGGTGAAATAGAGCTGGATTTTATTTGTACATATGATTTTGATTCACTCCATTCAATCTCACACGCTGGGCAAACACCCCCTCCGTCCGGTGAAATCGATACTGGCGAAACAGAAGCGACGAAATACAGACAATAATCACTTTCAGTATGTAATCTAGAGCGGCACTCCGAACTCTATGTGAACGAGTGGGCAGACGCGGTTTCTCCCGAAGCCCCCCCGTGCGAACCAATTGTGAAATACTTCGTCTCTCCTATTGAATCAATGTTCGTCCGGCCGCGAACATCGAATTATTATTTTGATATTTCGACAGACGCCAATTTAAATATTTCCACACGGACACCTAGATAATCTTATGATAGAAGGTTGTTATTGGAGTCGGACAAAGCGATCGGTTCGAAGTAATAATAATCGAAGTGTTGTTGTCACGGTTTATATTTATGAAGATTTTTTTGTAAAAATTTGAAAAAATTATCTCCCTCCCTCCGACCCCTCCCACCCTCACAAGAGTGATTATATTAGGTGTACCCAAAAGTAATCGACAATTTGATAAGATGTATTTTGGTCTTGAGGTGTTCATCAAGAGGGGAATCGAAAATTTGCCGGAAAAAGTGGCCGGCGGAGAGTTGTCGATAATATCGGTGAATATATAGTAGATTAATAATTAAAGTTTCATTTTTAGCAAAATAAAATGATTTCCAAAGTCAAAATGTTACTAAATATCAAAAATTAATTCTTACATTTTGCATGAAAAATATGTCTCGTTTTTTGTGCTTGAATTTATCTTGTAATTTTTGTCCGAAGAAACCTCGTACAAAATTTATTACATCAATTCAATCTATGGTGATATATATCCACTCATCAACCTGTTTGATATTTCCGTCCTCCGAACAATGTTGTTGGTTCTTACGCCATCACATTTTAATGATTAAAACATTCATAATTTTCTAAGTATCTACGTATGATAGCACGCTGTTGAATGAAATGTCTTCGCGTCCCTTTGACACGAAAATTGGTCCGTTTTAGACGAAAAAATAAATGTTTATTCGAGTTCAGCATTGTACAAATATTCGACATGGTCTTGATTATTTTTTTAGTGGATATCACATTCTTTTTTGTAAGGCCGAAATGACGATACGCGTTCGTGATATGAAATACTGGCCGGCGATTGGGTTTTCTGTAATGAAATCCTTGTGTTGCATCGCCGCGAAAAGTTATATTGTAACAGAGCGCCGAGCTTTCCCACTGAGATTTCCAAAAGTGAAAGCCGACAGACACTGAGAGCGGCGTCCTACGCTAGACCCCGACCTCTTGCATAAATCCAGCTCTGCTCCAGTACCAAGCAGCGCGGTCCGACTTTTCCACTGCCGAATGCGCAGTTGGTGACTTTATTATTGAGATCGAATGAGGTTTAGTGGCGGTAATCGTTTCGGAGATACACTCTCGGAGCGAGTGAAAAATTTAATTTTCCAACTCCAAGATAGACCAGAAGATGGTGGAGACGACGTGCTTCGTGTCGTGATGAAACCGGTTCTGCAGTTAGCCGATGGATTCTTTCTGAGTTACATCCGCGGGGTCTTTGAACCGCCTGAGGGAGATAGAGAGAGAGAGAGAGAGAGAGAGAGAGAGAGAGAGAGAGAGAGAGAGAGAGAGAGAGACGGTGGTAATATCGGTAACAGAATCTGCTACCTATTGCCTTACCGTGAGCCACCGGTATTGGCAACGTGATAGGGCAGACCACCGAACCGGTACCGTTAAGTCCTCACAACTTTAAAGAAGATCGGATTTTAAGTACAGGAGAATAATAATACAGTAATACAATACTATTATTTTAACATACGCACTATCCTGGGACATTGCGATTTGATGGATTAACTAGGATTAATTAGGAATTCAAGTGCAAGTGCCGGTGCAAGTCTTGATCAAATAAACGCAGGACATCGTAGACGATATACAAATGTTGTTTGATACATGCCTGCCTACAGATACACGCGTCTTTCTATATTTATTTACACGAATATTGGGTCTGAATATACTTGTTGGTATATAAGTGTTGTTTTTATTACTATTTACTATTTAAATGGCAAATATCCCGTCGAGATCTACTTCAAAACCGTACACAACCGATCATCTGCAATTGAATCGTGGAGGATTGGAGGTCCTGTTGGGGCAATTAAATAATAAATAATAATAATGTATTTTTGGAATTGACGAAGAAAGCGCTATCTTGTTATTAATGAAGGAATTTAATCTCTGAATCTCCTTTTAATCTCAAAGCCGGAGGTAGCCCACTACTGTTATCTAACCTTGTCCCAACTCGCCCGATTTCTCAACAATTTCTTGAAATAATTTCTTTTTAAATAAAAATCTCTCTCGAGACCGTTTAAACGATTTATTTTTATTGGACTGACAGTCCAAAAGTTGAAAATAAAAAAAAAATTGTTTGCGACTCTTATCAACTATTTCGTTCATGTTAAACTCTCAACAGCTGTCGGAGTATACGGACGGGGAGCTATCCTCCGCTAACGGTCCCAACATAGAAATTGGCATCGTCGATTCACTCCGCCACTGACCTAATTACAGTTTGGCCTATCCCTTTCAAAATAGGCATTTTTTAATAAAATATTTTCAAGTGAAACCCGAAAATTATCTCGGAACTGAAGTGCGGACAAAGTTCGCTCTACGCCATTCGCTGTGGCGCTAACAAGGTACCGGGTACGACCTTCGGGTCGGACAAAAAGTTGTACAAATTCATAACTCTGGGCTCCAGGCGTCCTCCACCAATAGAAGCTGAAATTTATTCAGGCGCATACTTCGCATGGTTTTCTTATATAATATACCCGCATTTAAATATTAACCCGAGAGAGACAATTTTTTTGTCATTTGAAAGTCCGATCGAACATGTTTGTTCGATATTTATGTTATTCGTATTTTGCGTTCCAGAGTTTTTAACAAACTGTGTTATTCTTAACAACCTCCTGTACAGCAGCTTATTCCGCAAATAAGTTTGTTTGCAAACTGTTCAGTGAACTGAAATTATTGGAATCTGAATTCCGTTTCTGAGACCCCAGTTGTGGCACACTATTTTTGCATGCCAGATACCTGTAAATATTTAGGCGATATTCTTGATAATTTTTTTTTATGAAGAAAATAGAATATATTCTTCTGTACCGCCGGACTGGTTTGGTCTTTTGCCAGACCGGTTTCGGCCGCTCGCCACCTTCAGTAGCACTTTTTTGAGTCACTTCGCTAGTCTTTCACGTCGAAATAATTAATTGACGCATCAGAGGTTCGTATCTCGTGACTCGGTAACTAGAACTGTTAATATTTCCACAGATCGGTTTTTGCCCCTCGAGATTTCCCAACCAAACCGGATTGTCGGAAGGTTGAGAAACAAATCGAGGAAAAAGTTACGGTTTTTCTCGAAGGGGAAAACGGGGTTTTCGGCGTAATGTTAATAAACGTCCTTGTGATGCATTTATTGCTAAGCAACGACCTCGGTGGGATCAATCACCATGGCCATCAATACATTATATACCTGCGACAATTTTATCTGTTTCGCCAGTATATGTTGGTAAATACCAGAAGGAAAGTTGATTTACACAAGAACCCGATTTGATTTCCTTGGAATTTGGGCTAGAAATTGTGCAATACCGAGCTTAATTAGTAGGTGTGTATAATTCATAATAAAAATCCTCATACAACTGTTAAGACGTTTCCCCATCGTTAGTAATATTATTGTTATAGTGAGGAGAATTCTGTCATATCTGTGATTGTGTTACGCCGTTGCACAATTGAAGGAAACCGGTCTAGTTCGAGATCAAATCGTGACTAATTAAGGCATTGATGAAATTCCAAACTGTCGATGGCCCCAAAACTTTAATACGTTATGTGAAAGTTCCTTTGCTGAAAAACCTACTACGTTTATTATATTATCATGTATTTATAATAAGGATCAATTTTTATAGAAGATTGGGTAAAAGGAGGATAAGCCATAAAAATGATGGTAGTAAATTAATTTCAATTTTTCTAAAAATCGTATGTAAGACATTAATTCTACTAAAACGTTACAACGGAATATAATTTGCTGTAAGGAAAAATGGAACTGGAGAAATGCAAACATTCTCTGATCCAGTCATCATGTCTCTGGTGGTTTCTTATATTATTGCATGCGCATGTTTAAAATGCTTTGTCTATAATCTAAATTGGTCTTTCGGAAATAAAAATCTAGGTGAAATATGCGGAGCGACGATAGAATATGTGTCAAAACGGCAGAGTTGTGTAAGGCTTTGACTCTATTTCAGCCGCGGTGGTAGTCCGTTGGCAGGCGGGATCTCAACAGGAATAGACCCGTTTTTGTAGGTCACCCTGGACCCGTTTCAGGCCCCATTTATCCCGTCTATTCGGACCCATTTCAGTGCCGTTAACGTAACATTTCACAACAAAATCTGACAGTATATAGCGTGCGAAGTGGCGTCTGGAACTGGACGCTGGGTATTGGAAAATTTTGAGGCAACAATATTTTACAAACAATTGACGAACAGAAAATATATTTAAGTCCGTAGATTAGTGTTTCTGTCTCCTCTTGTTGGTTTGGTCTTTTGCTAGACCGGTTTCGGCCGCTCGCCATCTTCAGTAGCGGTGTTAGTCCCTATTGGATGTTTTCGGGGCATCCTCACTGCACTGTCACTGACACTTGTACTGCAGTGGTTGTATGTTTTTCGTCCCCCTTTTCTGACCGATTTTTTGACCGGTCTAGCAAAAGACCCCCAAACCAAACACACGAAATCTACGGTATTTTGTTAACAAATAATTCGACAAGGGGGACGACAAACAGACAAGTGACAGTGACAGTGCAGTGAGGATTCCCGAAAAACATCCAATGTGCCAATAGTGACTATTAACACCGCTACTGAAGACGGCGAGCGGCCGAAAGCGGTCTAGGAAAAGACCAAACCAGCGAGAGGAGACAGAAACACAACAAATCTACGATATTTCAGTCCATTAAGTGACCCATTAAGTTTTGCACGCGGGCAATGTCAACTCAGAGTCTGCCATTTGACCTTTCTGTCCCGGTTGCTCGGAGAACTGTAGGAAACAACCTTGAACCCCATTAATACACGTGTTCAACATCAACGTCCGCATTTTAAGCGCGCATTTTAAGTCCCCACAACCGTATTTAGCATACATTTCTTATCGGGCGTTCGTGTAAATACAATTTTTATGGGATAAAATGTATTTTTTGTTACCAAATAACAATAATTGATATGTTTGCAATAAATAATTCAATTCGAAGATCATGTATTTATATATATTTTATTATATTATATAGAGTTTAGTTAGAGTTGGGAATATCATCTCTCTTGCTTGTTCCACATCCATTTTTCGCCCGTAGCATTTTTTGAGTGTTATAGTAGGATTTTCTCGTTATCTTAAAGACAGAGACAACCGTATTATGAAGTAATGCTATAAACAATGACAACTAGTTCTTTTCTGTTCAGCCCCTATAACGACAGTGTACGAACTCCTGTGTCAAGACCGGACTGAGGTGAGAGGTTTTCAAAATCTAGCAGTTGTAAAATAAATAACGCCGGTAGTCACCTTAATAAGAGTAAGGGTCAATTAAGGAAAGGCGAAAATCGGTGAAGCAATCCGAAGGTGAAATCGTGAAAGGGGCCTCTCAACCGACTCCCAAGGACCCGAGACCTCGGGGTCTCGCACCTACCAATTGTAAACTGCAAAGTTTAGGCTTTTGAATATATCCGATAACATTTCAATTTAATATCAAATTTAAGTGGATACGGACTAGCCTCGTTTCGACTCGAAAGCCCGTCCTTTTATCGCGTGTAGAGTGAAATCGATAAGTTAAAATTGCACGAAATCAGCAATCCTGATATTACTAATTGAAAAATCGTCGAAAGGGGAATTTTCATATCGCAATTATCGCTAAATACAGGTTCGGTACTTCAACCGGTCGCTTAACCTTATTATTATTAGACTCTAGGTTGAAAGCGTAAATTGTATACATTTAAGTTGATGAGAAAACTGATTGAGTCTTATAAAAATAATCCACTCAGACTTACGATTATTATGAAATCAATAATCCATCTATTGTAATTGGAGTTTATATCTGTACTGAATCTACCGAGATAGATAACGGCTTACCCCGTCTGTCATTATGACTGATAACACTAGTTTTAATAATAAATAAGATACAAATCTATTATTATTAGGTAGTTAATTTAGAAAGCAATAATACAAGGACAGGGAGTTGTTGTTGAAATCCTAACAAGAATTCAATGCTCAAAGCTGAGAATGTATCAAAAAAGAACCGGACAGGCAGTATTGAAAGCAGGGCTTTCACACTTGACTAGGAAACACGAAGCATTAAGGTATTGAATTGGCCATGACTTTGTACGAACTATAGCGAAACAATTGTCGTTCCCACTTGACTAATTTCAGAATGTCGCTTCATGCGAAAACAAAATTTACGTTTTTCAGAAAAAACCGCGATACAGTGAGAATATATATATATATATATATATATATATATATAAAATATTCGTCAATTTCAATTCTTTTGTTTTCCCCATTTCCCGTTTGACTATATTGTTTCAATGGAGTGGGCGCAAAACACGAGCGAAAACTGAAATGGCATCAGGAAGCCGACGCTGATTGTCTCAAAATGTTGGCCAATGTCAAAACCGTAAACGTTTTATCGGTTTAATTTAAATAAATTCCTAATTTCCGAACAAAATGTTAACGGTAAAAACGACAGTGAGTGCTCCCTCCACAACGAAGGGGCTAGATCTGGGGCGTGGGTCGACCTTTTCGTTCGTCCGATTCCTTCCTCTTGGAGAGTCCAAAAATGTATTTTCTACCGGGGAATCTCCGTTAAGGATCTGGGACAATCGCAAGCGCGGCCTTCCTTTGCGGACCGAGGACGAATTGCGAAGCCGAATAACAATCCGAGATTGGCCGGCTTAGCCTCGAAAGGATTCCGCTCGAGTTATTGGCACGGGATGACTCGCAGAATTTATTTATATTTATTTATTACGTTGTTGTGCAGTTAGTAATACTCCGTAGGAGTGAATGCCTAATCCCTCCCCCCTTTGTCTTAAAAAGTTTTTGCTCGATAAATATTAATGAAAGTCAGTAGATTGCACTATGCTCGATCTATATTAAACTGATTTTTAACCCAAGATTTTTCAAGAGATAATTTTCCGGAGAACTGATGTGAATTACAGCTTTCTAAGTCTAACAAGAGTGTTGAACTGAGAAAAATTAATATGTTAAAAAAAAAATTCAACACAAACAGATAATTCCTAAGAAATTTAATTGATAACAAACCAGTTGGTAATAATATGGATTGATGAGTTCTATTTCGTAACGTAGATAAATATACCCTTAGTCCTTGAGTCCTTAAGGACTCCACTACTTGTGTTCGGTTTAAGGGAAAAAGTTTTTTCTGCAGCCTCTCACGCTTTCCTGTTTAGAATAAGAGTCTTGTTTCAAAAACTAGATATAACGAGTGTAAAATTGTGAACAAACGAGTGGCGAAAAGAAATTGCAAGAGATTCTGCCAGATGCAGTTTAGGCGTGTGTCTGAGAGGAAGTGTGATTCATTCAATTGGACTATTGTACTCGGTTAACAGACGACAAAGAGGAACGGCCGGTTCAACGACTCTCCGCGCGGTAGGTACACACATTTTAACCGGTCGCGTACACTCTCAGAGCGGCTTTAAACCGTGAAATGCCCCAAAAATACGCGAAGATCGGGGTAAAATGATCGGGGCGATATTGGCGCCGACGTGGACTCGATCCCTGGAATAACCCGGTTTTAAGTCTCGAAATTTCTAGACGGGTTTCGGCTTCCAGCCCCAGCCTGTAGGATCCCGCTAGTAACAGGGAGGTGTATGTACCCGACTACTCGCGGTATACTGGGATACACACGGAGAAACCAACGGCTTCAGTTTGGTACACTGAAATAAATTATAATTGCAAATTTAAGTCCTGAACGCGCCGCGGATTCGGGGAACTGCCTAAAACGCGTTTCAGCTCTATACGCTGAGCCTTATCTTTGGACGAATGTTAATTTTTTAATTGTGTTCCCGTCGCGATACGCCCTGTAGATTGTTCAACCGAGGCTACGACGCCGGGCGCCTTCCTCCATATTTTTTTTTTATCTTTTAAGAGAAAGTTAAAAACTCATAGCTTTTACGACGATGCAGCGCGTCGTTTCGTGTCGAAAATTTCCCATTCCGGAAACGCCGACCGAGGATTTTCCCCTCCGATGTCTCATTAACTCCCAGGCATCTTTTCTATAATTCCAAACGCAGCACGTTATCCGCGAGAGAAATTTTTTTCCAATTATTTTCTTTTTATTTATTATTTTTATTTTTATCGCCCTAAACGATTGTATTCTTCCAAGATTTCGGGTATCCACCCGAACGAAAAGACCGAACAGTCTATCGGTGATATTCCGAACCCTTTCAAAAAAATATATTATTTCAATAACTCTAAAGGATGTACATTAAAAATAAATAAAAGGTATTCGATAAACAACAATAATCGTGCTATAACACTTAGCGATCATCAACCTCAGCGTTATCATCACTTGCAACAATAAATTGTATATTTGTCTGTATATTGTATATTGTGCAGACAAAATGTTCCGGAAGCTGTAGCCCTCCGGTATATAAAGTGATGTATCGAGTAAAGCAATCGATATACGAGATGAAAAATGGTTTTCTATTTGTCCCGGAAGGGAGGACTATTCGAAGGTCGACATCGGATTATTTACGGTCTTATATGGCACTGTTTTTTTTGCTCATATCGCTTGGCTGAATTGGTTTTCTTATGTCATAAATTCCGCTAATATTAAGTGTATAAATTGACCGCGGTTTTCTTTATATTTTTATTTTTATGATCGAACACGGGAACATAATAGGTATTCGATATTAACCGCACTGCTCACAAAAAGAAATCGGTCTAGCGTAGACCAAACTGTATAAATTAAGTAAATATCGTAATTTTTACCTGACGTTTCCTAGCATTTTCAGTTATTTTGGCGCGTTGTTTTGTTTGCCAATTCGTAACAGCGGTGTAAAATAACCATAGTAAATGTTATTCTACCGAAACCCTGAGACATATGTAATGTACACTGTACAGGATGGACAAATTGGGTGGAAAATTAGAAAGAAAAAAGAAACTGTTGCAGCTTAACATTGCTGAATGCTGAGCTGTTTGCGAGAAGCGGACTCTCGTTAAATGAACAGCTTCCGGCCTTCCGCTCTCACAAACTCAAATACCTCGCGGACAGAATTCTTTCTATTCCACTACTTACTTTTCATTTAAACCTGAAAATATGTTTCGCTGTTCTGCGTACACAGGATGCGCAAGAATTAATGCGACTTCGTACCGATTTAATGAAGATGTCCTGTGTTCTAGGCGTTGTTCCAACTTACTATAACGGGGTCTGCCATATTTCCCACTAAAGGCTACAGTAATGAGAACATTATCAACGAAAATTAAACACAAAAAATAGCCAAGAAATTAGCTAAAGTATCGAAATTGCCAATTCTTGACTGTATTTATTTAGGAAGACAATTTTCTTTTATATAAAACGTGACTTTCTTATTATGGTTTATCCGTCTAAATATATATTTAAATTTCTAATGGCATGTTCGTTTCCCCGTTACGTTCTGTTGCATGGCAAATGGAGCGTTACATAGTTAGAACAAACATTGTTGTTGTGGTTATTTGCGGAAATCGCTCCAGACTGGAGTGTTTTTCCGTCTTTCCTATTCTGTCTATCAATTAAAATGTTCGCCGCACTTTGTCGAAAAACTAGACCAGTTTCTCTTCCTCGTTATCGTCAGTAGAATTCCGTCGATAGAGTCGTATTCGGGCTTATCCGGTACCGCCTGCGTCGGCATCCTGTCTGCACTCTTTCGTGCGATATAAATATAAATGGGAATTTCAATGATTTTCTTATTCTATCCACTTTGGATTTTTAATATTCAACTGAGGACGAATATCCACCCCCCCCCCGTAAGGTATTCCGCTTATTTGTGGACAAACATGAGGATAAAAGATTCAACAAAAATATCTCGAAATCGAATTGTGTTAGCTATTCGGCTACTGGTTTTTACACGGGCGTAATTTTGCTTGCCTCGTGATTATTGTTCGGAAAATCCGAAAAACAAGAAGAGAGCAGCGCCCGTCCTCAGCAACAGTTTAAAAGCGTGAACGAGTGGGATCCGAGTTGCCGCCAATATCATCACAGTTGGTAGGCCTGAAGGGCAAGACGAGCAGTAAACCCAGTCGGACGAATACTGGGAGGCGAATTAATATGTGTATATGTATAAAAGGGGGAGGGCGGTGAACTCATGTTATTATTTTTGAGGATTCAGAAAACGCGCATTTTTAAAAGAATATGCGAAAATACAACAAAAATGGGGGGAAAATTAGGAAATCTGGGGAATGTCGACCTTCACCGGTGAACATTCACATAGTCGCTCGGTGTATGTCCGAAATATTTGCTAAATACCATTATTTACGCCGGTAAATGTCCACTAATGGTTAATGTTGAACAAGTCGTAAATTAATATTTTCTTCTCCGTAATTCAGCCGCTATAAAACGTCACAAGTGTGAGGTAACTTTTTCGTCCGTCTTTCTGAGAGGAGTGACCGAGAATTTAAAACACACAGTAAATTCTAAATGAGAAAAGAAAATAATAGTAATAAAAATATTACTTAATTAAGTGATTCGAATCTTATTTATTGCAGTCACGTAAACTATTATAAACACTCGCTTTTACGACTGCATTTATTTGTGGAACACTTCCTTTCGCAATGACAGCGTGTATAGCCTTTAGCCGCAGCTGCTTCTCTCAGCGACATTTCTTGAAAAGACATCTCACCTACGGAAAGTATTTTAGAGTGCTTTTCTTGAGAAAAATAAAAACAATTGTCTTCTCGTTTACCCGCAATTAATGCGTTTAATTGCGATTTAATTAACGATTTACCGCAGTATCCATTCAGTATAAATTACGGTATCGGAATAAAAAATTAAGAAGACTAACAGAGCTGACTGACTCTTGGCAAAAAAAAAAGATTTGGCAATATTCGATCTTTCACCGACCTATTTGGTGTGTGTTGACATTAACCGGTGAAAGTCGACATTCTCCAATTTCGATCTTTCACAGTAACATACTCATTACTGCAGTATATGCACTCATTAGGGCCTACAACACTTACTCATATGCGACAATGAAAAAACCTAAAACACATTGGAGGACTAATCAAATTTATTGAAGGCTAAATATATATTACCCACACATAGGTGTGTATCACTCTGAATATTTCTTTCTTTTTTTGCTCAATTTTTTTCAACATTAATGGAATTTATATCCGTGAACCGAGATGTCCTGTTTCTGGAGAAAAGTCCGTGGGACGAGGTCGAGAGTGGGCGCGCGCGGTAAAGCCCGCCAAAGTTCGCCCGGGACTAAGTCCCATTGGCTCCGTTCCTTCCCCCCCGTGACTCATACAGCCGGTGGCCTCAGAGGCTTCAATTTATGTTTCTTTCACTCTCCAGATAGGCGGCCCTTCGGGCAAGGTCGCCGGGGGGGAGACCGTGTAAGGGGCGCCGGTTTTATATTTGAGTCTGGAAAAAGAGGTCTGGAATAAAGGCTCTCGCCACCTGGGGTCGTTCACTCGGTCCCCTTCGTCAGGGACGAGACTTCGGCTTTCGAACAAAGAGTTTTTTGGTTGGAGTATCCAACTCCAATACGCGATACAGTGTGAACATTATCGGGAGAAACAGGCGACAAAAACATTCCGCTATTTCACCTATAACCAATAAAGTTTGATTGCACAATAGATAAACAGATATAAAATATTATAACCGCCTATATACAAGCAATTTACGAGAGTATTAATAAACTTATTTCTTAATCTGGCCGTGTTGACCACCTACACTCATTCGCGAATGGATTATTACTATTTTGATATACCTGTTTTGTGGTCTGCGAGGGGTTGGGATACTGTAGGTTCGTGATGTTTCTGTCTCCTCTCGCTGGTTTGGTCTTTTGCTAGACAGCGACTAACACAGCGCTACTGAAGATGGCGAACGGCCGAAACCGGTCTAGCAAAGACGAAACCAGCGAGAGGAGACAGAAACATCACGAACCTACAGGTATAATACTATTATTTTCAGTATTATGTGTACCGCATGTGTGCATGAACTTAATTTTCAAGCCCTAATTTTGGACTAGTTTATCGCACCTGTTTTGTGGTCTGCGAGGGGTTGGAATACCGTAGGTTTGTGGCGTTTCTGTCTCCTCTCGCTGGTTTGGTCTTCTGCTAGACAGCGACTAACACAGCGCTACTGAAGAAGGCGAGCGGCCGAAACCGGTCTAGCAAAAGACGAAACCAGCGAGAGGAGACAGAAACACCACAAACCTACCTAATTGTGGACGTTTCGCTCTCAATACTGCCAGGCGACACGTTCTTTGATCTTAAATTCTGAACTGATTTGCTTCACTTTTGCTCATATTCACTATTGCTTATCGTAGGGGGGTTGTGTTGAGTTATAAGGAGTAGAAATGTATCTGTACTGTCTGCAATAATGAATTTATATCCAGTATTAGCTTACACTAATATCATAATTCGTAACATCAAAATATTCCGCCTATATTATGGGTGGGAGAAAGTCTTGTAGTTCTCCAGGAATATATTGTGGTTTTTTTTCCCAAGTCGAAGCCGCTTGTCTCTACAGGCAATTTTCCCAGCCTTGGGCGTGACACGGGTGGAATGTGCCTTATCCAGGTTTGGAGGTGGACCCCGTGGGGGACGTGGGTTTCTTGGCGGGAGAAAAGCCCGCCAAGCCCGCATCGGCGGGAAATAGCAAGGTTGTCTCCGGCCGTCCCACGTGCCAACTTGGATTTTCCCAAATGAAAATTCTCTTCAGAAGAATACGAACCAGTAAACTCAACAATCGTACATAATTAATCTGGCTTGTCAAAGGTTAAAATTGCTCGAAAGTTTAATCCATTTGTTGAGAATCATCACTCTTCCGAGTGATTGAAAGGATCAGTAAATCTAGACCGGTTTCTATTTTTGCAATAGTCCGCAGCATTCTGTGAGTTATGTAGTCTCTGCCGGTGAAGTTTCACGTCAGCAGTGTTACAATTTATAACTTTATTTTTGTTCTTTCGATCCGTTCGATCGACGGAGCGTGTACCTTCGGTCATTATCGAGTATGTCGCTGGTATGTACCGGTTTTACCATTGTCGGTAACGTTTCTTCTGTAACAGAGCTAGGTACTTCGCATGTCGGGGTTCACAGCTTTCGGCTTGAACACGCACCAACCGTTCTCCGATATCGACCGCACACCCCCACGGGGGCCACCCGTGGGGGTGTTCGAGTTAAATCCACCCCTACACTGAACAATGAATAAAATATATAGATAGAATATAAAATAAATGCGGGGGTGAAGCACCCGTTCAAAGCTAAAGTTGGGCGTCCGCTTATTATTGTTATTAGGATAACATTAGGGACATAGTAATATTAGATTTGATCTCCGGTACCTCCAGGAGCATCGATTCAAGCTTTTTTCATGTATTTCAACAGCGTGTGAGACGATTCTATTACAGGTGTTCTACCGTTCTGCCGTTTGAAACATTCGGGAATTTTCTTTGAGAAATACATTACCCACATACAAGACTGAAACGTACAGAAACGAAACGACGCTACAAATTATTACTAAGACTCCTCGACTACAGATCAAAACTATCATCTCGAACAAATTATTAATTTACAACCGCGTACTGAAACCAGTTGGGCCTACGGAATCGAACTGTGGGATCCACCGAGCCGTCTAATTCTTATAGACTCCAATCCTTTACCAAAATTACCAACGCCCCACCGTATGTCTCCAACAGAATAATCCACAATGACCTAAAAGTCCCGTTCGTTCGAGAATTGGCAGCTTCTCGGTATAAATCCTTCCATTCCAAATTATCCCTTCGTTCCGATCCCTTAATTCGACAACTTTCCTCCCTTCACCTTCCCGAAAATCCCGTGCGTCGCCTAAAGCGGAAATGGCCACGCGATTTCCTTACCACCTGAGAGAGTAAGGGCAGCAGCGGGACTACCATCATTGGGTGGCTTCTCCTTCAAGAGTTCACTGAGTCAATGTTAAGTTAGAGCACTGTCACTAGATACAATCTAAAAAAATTGTAGTTGTGACTATACCAATAAATGAAAAAAAAAAAAAGAAATACATTGGGAACTTAATCATCCCCTCGTTTTCGCGACAAAGAGGGGTAGGTGACCGCCATTGAAGTCTATTTCGCCGTGTCCTAGATCGCTCATAACTCTGATTTCTAATCATATCCAAATAAGAAACGGGGGGGGGGCACCCTGTCTGGTTTAGATACTTCTTGAGGACTGTAACGCCGAAGTGTGTACTTGTGAGGGATAGTTTATCTTAGAAAAGCGTTCCAACGCCATCACTCCCTTCTGACTTCATCGTAGACCGGTCCTTCCCCGTTCCCATGCACGGCGCACTCCGCATGACCTCAAATGTGCGGCTGAGCACTGAGCGTGCCCCTGAACCGGGGACAACAGGTTTGTCCTCTACTCGGAAGAGCCGGAGGAGCTGGGAATGTATCGGCGGGAAATTGGGCGACTATTACAGACAGAGAGCCGGTTTCGCGGTTCGACCAAGTGGGACAGGTGTGGGCATCGCCTCGACGTGGGTTTCTGTTTTCCGTTCGTCCCACACATGTGACAGGCAGGTGTACCCTCACGGCCCGCTAAATCGGCCGAGGTGCAATACGAAAAACAGTGTACTAGGCGCTATCGTCAATATCTCCACGAGTGCCGGCAATCAGCCATATATCTCTCGGTAACGCGCGTTAATATCAGCGATGAACGCATAAAGAAATAAGAAAAACGGCTTCTTGGAATCGGCCGACAAAGAAAACCTACGCATAAATCGAGAGGTCGCGCTGCGTATTTTCAGTATTGGAGTACAGCAATTTACCACTCATTATTTTTTATTCTTTAGTCCCATATAAACTATTTGGTATGAAAGTAGACTGGTTTCGCGTTAGTACTACGCATATTTGTTTACCTTTCTCATGTAACTAATGGAACACCGACCTATCAGTTATGAAATTCATTAATCACTTGTAAAGAGTGTCCCAAAATTAACGCAAAATTTGAATTCGCCACCATTCTTGCAGTAAAGTTGGCGACCGTATTAAAAAAAACCATTTGACAGCCGATAGTTTAGGGTTCAGTGCAAATGGAGTCATCACCATCGAGGTGAAAATGTGCTTCATCGCTGCAAGTGATTTTGTTCCAAAAATCCGCCTCCACTTGTCGATGTTCACACACTTCGATATTGACATTTGAACGGCTTGATCACCGGTTGATCCGGTCTGCATGAATTATTTCAATTATTCACAGTTGACGAAGTAAAATCATTATTTTTGAAATATTGTTCAACAATGAAAACACGTTGTTCTATCGTGTAAAGCTCCATTTGTACTGACCCTAAACTATCGGCTGTCAAATGGTTTTTTTTTAATACGGTCGCCAAGTTTACTGCAAGAATGGTGGCGAATTCAAATCTTGCGTTAATTTTGGGACACCCTTTATATCACTTTTTATTATATTTGCGAATTATGCGCTAAAGAACTTAGTTGTATTGGGGCTTAGCAGGGTTCACACCCTCTTTTGACTCGTAACCGATAGATCCGCACTAACAACCCGATGACGAAAAAATTTAAGGTTTATGAAGAAATTAAATCTAAACAGCTTTCTAATGCCGTTTAACGATGATCATCAGCCGGCCTTTCCCTGAAATTAACCCTCACTATCTTGTACCGATACAATACATCGACAGCTCTGTAATCAGGTTAATTAAACGTTAAACAAACAGCCGCTCGGTATGTTAAATTGGGTCCGATTGAAAGGTTAATCTAGTTGGGGGGGTAAATTGGAACAGAGTCGGGGATGTATAATTGACGTTTGGGGGTCGGTCATGGGCTTAGAGCGCATGTCCCAACCTGACATATATTGCGCCGTCGGTGAGGAGGGCTAACCAGTTTGACCCATATATACATTCAGACCGTTTTTGTCGCCTTTGTAGTAAATATTTACTACAATTATATATCCAATGCTTGAGATTTTTCCAGCACTGGAACAATGTGGCCTGCGAGGGTCTGGAATACCGAAATTTGGTCTCGCTTATATGATAATTATTTCGATCGCTTATTAAATTTGCTCGGTGCTGTTTTTGAGTATGACCCGTTACCGCGCAGAAACAGGGGATTGGTGTAAAGCGCGTCATTCCTGAATTAAGCTTAGTCTCCAGAGGCCATTTGTTTTGGTCTCCAGTGGGGTTCCACGGTTGATAGAGCCAAACCTCTCCCGGTAACCAACAGACCGTGCAGTTTGCATCACTGACCCACCGGTGAAAGTGCCGGCTGGGAACAAAATTTTTTTTTCTATTTTAGGCTCATTTACTCGACAGTTTCTGTTTTTCGGTTTGGGAATTTCCCTCCCGAAATAAGGAGGAAATTACTCTCGTAAATTTGTTGCATTTTTTTATAATCAATACCAAATTGAACGCATTAATTATTGTGCGAATTTATAGGCTAATTTATTGTTGCAAAGTTTAACGAAATTAAGTTTTTAATATTGTGAACGCATCGAAAAGAGCCTTGATGTAGAGGAGCGCAAAATGAACACCACCACACAGTTTTTTACCGATAATTTCGGCTATTCTCTGTTGTTTTTATGTTTATCAATAAATAAATTATCCCAATAATCAATTTAAAGATATTTGTTATATTTCAGGAGTCGATGACATTGCCAGTATCGGGTAATAATCATTCTAGATACGGTTATCTCTGAATTACTCACTATTGATTTTATTTTTTTTCATGCGTTGTATCATCGGAACGAGTCGTTACACCATCAGCAAACATTTCGCCATTAACTAGTATATCACGTTTTCGTAATAGGCGAAAATTATTTTTAAAAATATTGCAAAAAGATTTAACTAGTACGCAGTTATTAGCGAGGTTGTATAAATAACTCTCAAAGTAATACAATAGGTTAAAATTCGAAACAAGTATACAGCTGGATCGCACACTAGCAAAACCAAATAAATAAATATTTATAAAAATTACAATGTAATATTCAGTTTAGGTTCATCTTCTGTTTACGAGGTCTGTTCAAAAAGTATCGCGAATTTTGGGTTTTTCAAAATTATTTATTTATTTACGAATATCTATTTTGCTCCCTTCAAAGTAATCCCCACCAGATATTATCCACTTATTATGCACTGCGGCATTATTAGTGTCTTGTTTTTGGCCAACAATTCGACACAGATTATCCGATCCATTTTTCGGAACGGGTAAAAATCGAAAACGAACCAGAAAAACGTGCAAGAAAAGCGGCTTTAAAAGAGTTAAAAGATCGGCATAAGTGAGATACACGTGTACAAACACGAGGTATCTACAAAAAGACCGTAGATTGAATATACTTATTTCGCGGAAATCTGAAATTCGCGATACTTTTTGAACAGACCTCGTATATACATCGTAATTCCCCACGGTGCTCATATTAATTATACCGTACGCGTTAGGACGTGCGGTCTTCAGACTCTGAGAAATCAGGACCGAGGGGCGAACAGAATGAAAGCGAATTTCTGAAAAAGCTCGTTGCGCCAAACCGAAAGTGGATCGTCCAACAATACTGGTTGTAGGTGAAAGAACGCCGTAGTTTGTTTGAAAGGGGTTGAATGTGGTTGGGGGGGGGGGGTTTAATGGTGAAAGCCCCGACTTTATTACGACCGATGGGTCGCATCCCGTATGACAATAACGTGACCGTCGTACGGTGAAAACGATTTACCAGTTCATTCGAACGAAGCGGTAAGCAGTAGGTCAACGCCAGGAGACAGTTATTTTTTATTTAGTTCGTTTTCTACCTTTGAATATCCGTCCGTCCCTCTCTGATAATAATTTCTCCCTGCAGATTTCTTCGATATTGAAAGTCGTCTCTTCGAAAGCATCGGCGGCGGGACCGTTTCACTCGTTAAAACCGTTTTTATTCCGGATTCACGAACGGAACGGTAGCTTTTACGGCGGCCGTTTCGACGCGCGAACCACTTCCTGTGCGTGCGGAACACAAACCGAACTCATGAATCATCTCGCGCACAAAAAAAATCTCACGTTCCAGCCATAAATTTTGTCATCAACATAAGATTGAGGTATCTGTCTGTCGGAGCGTCCGTCCAAGTGTCCTTGTGCGTCGAAAAGGATAAGGATGCGGGAGACGCATCGGTGGACTTTTTCGGCACGAAATCCGATTGAAACTGAAACAATTAATGCCCGACTAGTGGCAGAATATTATGAACAAGAATTATGGCAACGAGAATACCGGCTGGTCGTTGCTAAGTGTAGTCGATGTTGCTCCGCCTATTGAATCTTTCATTGAACCGCGTTTGGCCTTTTGCCCAAAATATTTAGCTCACGTCCCTCAGTGCACCAGAACTATGCTATGCTTCAATGTCACACTCCCATCAAGTAAACAAACAGTACCATAACATCCGCATAGTGGCGATTCTATTTCCTTTAATCCTTTATATATATATATATATATATATATATATATATATATATTCTTTGTTTTTGTTTGGTATTTGCCATGCCTTGTGCTCTTGGACACCCTAAGGTATGCAATTAATGGACCTGTATTTAAACGTAGTGAGAATAAATAATCTACTCTATAAAGTATCGCCCCAATTCTGGATCGTTGTTCTTCCTGTCTGCATTCACCTAGGTACTATTGCCGTAGGATTATTCTTCTGGCGATGGCTTAACGAGTTTAACATTTACAATCCTCAGTGTAGCGACGTTTGACGAAATTTACAAAATCCCTGTTTCTAAAGTTTTATTCCAGTCCTAGCTCGTCGAATCCCTCTCGTCTGTTACCCATCCATTATCTACACCCCCTCATCCCCACGACCACTTAAACGCCAATGGAGATCTTCTTTAGCCCGGATACGAGGCAAAAGTGGGCATCATTTATCAGGAAAAAGTAGCTATTAGATAATATTTCACCTTTGTACTTAATAACGGATGAAGGTTTATTGTACTTCTGGTTAAGTTTCACCCTAAATTCAATTTTAATTAGAAAATATCACTTCTTTTGCTTTCTTCTTCCGCTCCCTTTTTTCTCCCCCCGTTAGGTTGACAATTAAAATCCCTGTTATCGACCACTTAACGCTTAGACTTGAGCTTGAAAGTGGCCGGAGTTGGCCCATTTTTCAGACGTTTTACGGCCGTTTTTACGGCCCCAATTCGAAAAACGGAAGCTTTGTAATATCGATAACTTTTTTACGATACGACTCGAGCCACATCGCCAAGATAAGCCCAATCTCAATTCGGATTTTATTGTCGGAAATTATAAACCGTTTCTGGTTATTATATGAGTTGGGGTCGGACTACTTTCTACTAATCTCGGGAGTAGTAGTACTTGTGGCCTCAACAAGTAGCAGAGTATGCGACACGACTGTGTAATATATTATGGATTTTGTACATACACAGTATGTACGTGAAATGTGTGGGCAATGAGATATGTTTCGATACGTTGACTTCCTCCTGTTTGTACAATATCACCTTGATTTATTAATTATAATAGAACCGTATACTAAAAACTAGTTGTGGCTATAATGGATACTACTTCGATAGCTGAAATATGAATGTAAAGAGACTGAAGGTTTTATTATGATAAAAGTTTAAAATCATAAATCGAATAAACTTAGGAAATCAAAAAATATCCGGATTATTAGAATCCGGAGGTAGAATTGGCAAAAATACTTGAAGCCTTTTGAATTTATGATAAGCAAAAATAAATTACCTAAAATTATTACAGGTCGTCTTACCTTTTCACCGACCGCCTTTTATCCTATAACGAGTTTTTTTACATAAGACACTTTTAAAAGGAAACTTGTTAAACCGCCGTACGTGTTTTTGTTCCATTCATATAATAGAACAATTATTATTGTTTATTCTAACTTTATCCCTAGGTTTAGGCTTGGGCCCTGCCATTTGGTTCTGCTTCGGTTCATAATAGTGTAATTGTGTCTGTGTGTGTGGGTTTATTTGGCAAATCTAAATGCCAGCCGTTGTAAATGTCAGCCATTTAAGCAAAATTAGATACCTTAGATAGATATCTTGAAAATCATATTCCCCATTTTCAATTTGATAGCTGTTATAAGGTTTTAGGAACAGTGTACTTAGTAGCTTCAATACGAGTGTAGTATAGGTGATTATATATATTTAGATGTATACAAATTGATGTCATTTATTTCCGAAGTTATGTATTAGTTCATATAACAAAAACGGATGGACTAAAGTAAGGGATTATTCGTTTCTTTGGTGGAGTACTAACTTAAACACGTTACCATGGCAAGCTGTAATGACTGCTTTAATAATCGCTGATGAACTGTACAGATACAGATAAAGTTTATTACCGGACATATTTAATTCATCAATTGACTTATTTATTCTAGTTTTTTGGGGATTTTACAGGATGTTAGGGCTCTAAATACGTTCCCCTCGTGTATATACAGAAGGTGTTCTGACGTCACTGCCCCTCCCATATATCAATATCAAAGACAAAATGCCGGGGCACTGTAATTTACTATCTCGGAGAAAGCTTTATTTGTGTCACACGCACACAACCTCTGACGCAAAACTTTCTGTAGGGCCACTATTTTTATAACCCTTATCTTGTCCTCAGAACTGGGTTTGTTGGGCCTGTTAAAAATAACCTTATTAAATTTACAAACCGGTACTATTTGTAACTTCATCTATAAATAATGACTAGGAAAAGCTCAATCAAATATTTTGAATTAACGCTGGAAACTAATATTATCTTATTGGTCACGTACATTATTAATGCAATTTTAATGCCCCTTTTGTATTAAGCATCCTACTGAAAAGCTACTGGCGAAACCACCCAGGTTTAAGACCACATGATTGGACTGAAATTCCTCTCAAAAGTAACCATTAAATTAATTCTATTAAATACCTTTAATTACGGCTTAAAATCCCGAGGATGTACTATAGTTTAGTTTAACATACCTGTTTTGTGGTCTGCGGGGGGTTGGAATACCGTAGATTTGTTGTGTTTCTGTCTCCTCCCGCCGGTCCGGTCTTTTGCTAGACCGGTTTCGGCCGCTCGCCATCTTCAGCAGCACGGTGTTGTACTGAGGTGGTTGTTATTGTGTTTTGGGGATTTCGTTTGTCTTGTCTGAGTTGTACTCTGTACAAGTGATAGTGACAGAGTGCAGTGAGGATGCCCGAAAGACATCTAAAAAAAGTGCCAAAAGTGAGCAGCACCGCTACTGAAGATGGCGAGCGGCCGAAACCGGTCTAGCAAAAGACCAAACCAGAAAGAGGAGACAGAAATCTACGGTACTATAGTTTACTTGAAAATAGCACACATAATTTTTATATTATTTAATATATTTAATTTAAAATAGAAAATGATGTACTGGAGGCATTTAAACGTGTTGAACAATATCGGCACGTAGATTTAGCGGTCAGCGCGACCTCGGTCTCCTCTATCTTTCGCTCACATCTCCAATTATCGGCCTCACGCCCAATATCACTTTCGTCTCTTTATTTACCCTCTCTTTCTTCGTTTTTTTTCGAGGTGTTTCGAAGGTCAACAACTTCGTTTACAACAAGTTCCAATCGACGACTACTGTTGTTTCTTCGGCGAGCGCAAGAACCTCGGGTCCAACAATGAGGAGCTCTACTGTGTTGTCACTCGCTGGTTGCTTCCTTCTGGGGCCCCCTTTAGTGTTTTTCGCTTCCGACGTTTCGGAACTCCTAGTGGTTCCGTCGTCAGGGGTGTCGACAACGAGTTATAACCCTTAAGGCGATTAAGACCAGTTTTACAAGTGTATGGAGGACCCGAAGTTCTTCCCCAGGGAGGTCCCTCACCAGTCCAGAAGAACACTGGACGTATCCATGTCCTGTTAAAATGTTTAACGAGCCCGTCCTTGGAGGTCGCCCTGTACACTTTGCTATTAGGAAATTTTATGCATGAAACATTTCTTCATTGTTCGAATTATAAAAATCTAGCCTTGACGCTCCACGCTCCACGTGTAATAAACACAATTGAACACCGCGTCACGTTTGCTATTAACCTATTTTATTGTAAAAAAAAATTATCCTTTCACATTGCTAGAGTTTCTTCCGCCAACTCAAATTGGATTTGCCAGCCTCCTTAGGCCTGTTTTTCTTTTTTTCTTGTTATTCGTGGAGGCCACTTTTGAGTGTCTCGTGAACGTAGTTTCACAATGGGGAGGCAAACTCGCTGACGCGCGGGGTTCGATGAATATGGTTTCGTCCTTCCGCCATCGTCAGTAGCTACACTTCTGTCTGCATTCTAGTGGCGGTGAACCGGTCTAGCAGAAGACCAAAGAAGATATCCCTCGGGCGTATAACACTTTTTTGCGTCTATTTGTACTTCGTCTTTTCTCGGAAACGGAAAAAATCATTCCCAATTAAGACTAGATTGGCCGGGAGAAACGCAAACTTACGAAGAATGGCCGTACTACGAGGAGGAAGTAAATTGGTTCACGAGAAAGCACTGGCGCAGTGGACAATAATTTGTGAAGAAAACTGACTGAATGACAGTAAAACTTATTATATTGGTCCTTTGGTTTTAATAGACAACACTAATAAAGCGAGCCGGGACGAAAGCCGGAATCCGCAACAGTGACTGAGGTGTGGGAGAGAGGCGTAATAGTGGCGTTCCAAGGCCGTTTTTGTTTTTGCATTTTTCTTTTTTTCTCCTTCTGCCGGCACATTAATTGTCGACTTGAGCCTAACAACAACAACAACAAAACCTGCCAGTCATACAATTTCTAGCCTCCACGTTTGTTCTTCCAGTTTGTTTCTTCTAAGTCGAACTTGGATAGGAGAACAGGTCCCCCTTTTTTCATCGAACACAGTTAACTATGGACAACAGGTTTTTGTTTTAAATAAACTGCCACTAATCAACAACATTCATAAGAAATAAAATATTAATTTCGTTCTGTTATAGGTTCGGTTTCGTGTTCTCACCATTATCTGTGTGAGGGCACACTTCTCGGCCTTTGATTTTTGAACATATACCTATTTTGTTTTTTTATTAAATTTTTATACCGGTTTTTAGAATGTCTTTCTTGCATTCGATCCAGACAGATTAATTGTCTCTAATAAGTTATAATCGGGCTTATACTGGAGTTAATTTATAACTGGGTTCATTGCCCCCTGTCCGGCAATCGCTGGAGTTATTTGTGTTCCGCCGCTGAGTGGGACGCGGTATCTGCGAGCTGGATTTTATGCCGTTGCACTTTACCGCCCCGACAACTACAGAATAAATAAACGTCGACGAATGGTTTCTTTTTATTACTGAAACCTCGCGGTTTCCCATCCTCATCAGGAATCGGTCATCAGTCGCACGCCAGTTCCCTACTGGCGATGGCGAATAGCCCAAACGTGGAAACCACGAAGACAGTCATGCATCTGCCTATCTGCGTTAATAATCCGGCCGTAACGACGACCCCAGCCGCGAGTATCTTCTACGATTATTATCTATTGACGCAGCATCGGCGAAATTCAAATATTTCGCACGAGTATTTTTCGAGGCCTTATCTGAGATTGAACCGCGGCTTATCTCTTCGAACGTACGAAAAAAACGAACCGATAATGCCGTTAAATGGCCGGCTGTTATCTCCGGTTTTAATTGTTTCGACCTTTACCTAAAAAACGGAAAATAAAGTCTCGTGTTTTCAACTCTAACCAGGAAGCTTACAATACACTTTCTCGATAATTCGGGTATTCGGCCGAAACTGGAGTTTCGGACCGACGTTAGGATTCTCGTCATCGACGGTAGCAATCTGTAAAAGCGGAAATATCCTTTGAATTAAACCTCGAATTGAAATAACCGAAGTAGCCGGTGATGGGGGTTCTACGCGTAGCTATTTCTATAATTATCTGTTTACCCATTAGTAGGCTCTGAGGCGCAATTTCCTTTAAGCTCTAGGTAGGTAAGTAGTTTTTTTTTGTTATAGATCATTTTCTTTTTATTTCAGTTTTATTTCAGCTCATTTTAATCTCGAAATGAATCCAATAAATTTACCAAACTCATAACAGCTCACCGCATATTTCCTTATTGTGGAGGGCAGCCCTTTGAGTCTTGAGACTTTGCCTTCCCTAGGTCGACGATATAACTTTTAATTGTTTTACAGCGTTGGACTTGGGTAGGAAACGCTTGAGTGGTTTCAATACCGCTGAGAGATACCCGGATAGTGCGTTTTTAAAAAAAACGGTGCCCATAGTGTTAGACGTGCGCAGTGCGCAGTGGTTCGTAGTGCGCAGAAGAGCGTGTTGCGTCATTCGAAATTTGTGTTGGGCGTCCACCGCGCTCCAAACACACCCAAGTGCAAGAGAAACGTCCACATTCTTCCAGTCTATTCATACTTTTTTCATTTTATTCCCGTTGTGGTTCCCGTTTTTTCATAAATCTCCCATCAGAAACTATAGCAATGAAAACAATTCTCAAATCTGCCAACATTAACTCCAACACTGCGTTAATTTTACAATGATCTTTATTCGTTCAAATTATAAATGGTATTCGGTCAATTTAAATCGAACGAGTGCATTTACACTTGTCCAGCACTTCTAGCGACAATAACACGATGGTGCAATACTTTATTTTTCACACGAACTCAGTTTATCTACTGTGACCGAAAATCAACCGATTAATCAACTGGACGAGATTTAATGCAGTTGGTACTGAGTCGATTTTTAGTTGGCAATGGGGAATTTCTTAAAATGTGTTCATATTTAAGTTATTACAGGCTTTACGATAAATGCGGCTAAGTTTGCGTTGTTTTCGCGACTCATTGCTGTTTGTTTCGCTTAAGGGGGCAGTCAGTCAACCGTCTCAGATTAGGCTCGTTTATTGCGCAACGCTAACCTAATCACTATTCAGTCTCTTTTGCGCACTTACGCACCTCTACGTCTGCGCCAATATGACGTCTCTCTTCATCGTTATTATCAATTCACCGCGCAAACGCGTATTATATCGGTAACTGACATATTTATCGCAACGGTAACAAGGGTAATTAAAGGACAATTTCATTGCTGCTACAGTGATATTAATGTAGTTAGGTAATTGCGCAATATTGAGGTTAGTGACTGGACGCTTCATCACTGTGTACCGACAGAATGCTACTGTCTTTAGCGCCAAATACAAATATGGATGGATAACGTAGGTTTGTTGTGTTTCTGTCTCCTCTCGCCGGAGAAAGATGACCGAATTAATTAATTAATTAATTAGCGAGAGTAGACAGAAACACAACAAAGGTGCGGTATTCCAACCCTCGCAGACCACAAAACAGGTATATTAAACTAAATATGGATGGAGTTAAAAAAAAATATTTTGTAGACAACTTTGAGTAATAAATTTGGCGAATTCGTATCTGAAATATAGCAGCGGGGAACTTTAAATGGTATACGGGATTTCGAGAACGGAATTTACAATTTCTTCTACCCGTTTATTTTAATCGGTATATTTTTTCTCAGACAAAGACAATCGCATAAATTTCGAATTTTCACGTTACGCACTAAACGACTTTACCTTGACATTTTATCTTTTCAGTCTCCCTACTGTAGGCGCTAAACACGTTTTGAAAACAACTTGTTTTGACCGAAATTTTCTGAATCGTTTAGTTCTACGTTATTTTTTATACTTGCTGCAATGTTTCCGAATTTTCCGGAGGCTCTAACAGATTTTTACGCACTGACGGTGAAATTGTAAAATCAATATTGATGAAAACTCGATTCAAGTTCTGAACTCAGAGTTGATCCAAGATTTATACACAAAAGAATAACAGTAATGGAGTAAAACAGGGGCTGAGTGGCAGGTGGGGGAGAAGACAATTGCCCTATTGAACTTTGCCTCGTTCTAGAAGTGGGAAACTCCGATGTCCCGTTTTTCTTGTCCTTTGTCAAGAACCGCCGGAGGGAAACCCGTTAACACCGTTAATACGTACAAAAACGACGATTTAGGTCGTTTTTGGAGGTTCGGCCGACACAGATTCGTGTCCGATTCTCGCAGTCCGATCACTAGCACTGTTGTTACAACGCGTAGACTTGTGCGTTAAATTTCGATAGTTTTCTTCTCGGTTAAACCGAACGTACAATGTAAATTTAAATACATAAATGCGTGTGACAGAATGCAGCGACAGAGCTCAAAGGATGCTTCGTCGATAACCTGCATGCACAAGGATATCATGCATTCATTCAATAACAATTGAAAAGAAATTACAATATTGAATTATCACCAACTTCCGGTGGAGGCGTAATAGCGTAGGGGTTGACCTCCTCTTATTCCGAAATTATTTCTGCGTTTGTAAACCACCCTCCAGTGGAAGGATTTGTTGTCCTTTTACTAATAATGTACCCGATATCGCTATTGGAATTGGGTACTTACGTATTAACTCCACCTCGGCAGAAGTTGACTACTTTCCACCGAAATCCGATTGACTATTTATTTTATGATTTGACGAAAGAATTTTAGGTTTAGATTGGCGGTGGAATCCGTAGCGTAAGTACCCAATTCCAATAGGAATATCGGGTAAATTATTAGTAAAAGGAGGAAATCCTTCCACTGGAGCTCGCTAGGGCGGTCAGAAAGAATTTCGGAATAAGAGGAAGTTAAACCCTGCGGTATTACGCTCCTCCAACGGAAGTTGGTGACGATTAAATATTGTAATTTCTTCGATACGTATAATCGAATCTTGAACATAAAATATAATCAGTTTTATTGACGAGGGTCGACTGTCGCGTAAGTGACCGCGTATGAGCTTGAAGCCTCGCGCGATAATTGTTATAATCCCGGATTTAAACTCGTCATTTAGGGCTGGCAGGTAAACGACAGTCCATTTAACCAACGGAGGACATTAATGAGTCACAGTCTTTCCTGGTCTAACTCACACACGCACATAAAGATGACGGTTTTTTTCTTTGCAGTTTCCATAACCGACTCTGGCCTCTCACATCACCTTTGTCCTCAGTGGGATTTTTCAACTCTTTCCATTTCCTGCGGCCGCCAGCCGGTAAATAATTTACGAGTTGGATTTTATTTAGACGCGGTGATATCAACTAGGAAACAAATCCTATTGGGCCCAAATATGGCGTTGGTTGGCGGGGTGGTGTGGCTGGCACCTTCTTTCCACTCGCTTCCTCAGTTTTCAATGCCGAATTCGTTTCAGCTTTTTCTGTTCCAAAGTGCATATGAAGATGCACCCGCGATGCAATTCCTGTAACCAACCAACTGCAAACCGAACCCGGGGTGAAATACGATCTCACTTGTCAGGGTTTTTTTTCCTTCTCGGGCAGAGGGAATATTCGAACCGAAGTCTATATTGGTATTATTTCCGAAGTGTAAAAAATTAATCAGTACTAAATTTTGATCTTCCTCCGTAAATTTGTCTTAACCCTGACAAACGCTCTTCCAACAAATGCTCCATAATTTGATCTACTGAGAAATTTCCATTCCATTGTTTGATCTACTGAGAAATTTTCATTCCAATATTTGATCTACTGAGTAATTTTCATTCCAATATTTGGCCTACAGAGAAATTTCCATTCCAATGATTGATATACTGAGAAATTTTCATTCCAATATTTGGCCTACCGAGAAGTTTTCATTCCAGTATTTGATCTACTGAGTAATTTTCATTCCAATGTTTGATATACTGAGAAATTTTCATTCCAATATTTGATCTACTGAGTAATTTTCATTCCAATATTTGGCCTACCGAGAAGTTTTCATTCCAGTATTTGATCTACTGAGTAATTTTCATTCCAATGTTTGATATACTAAGAAATTTTCATTCCAATATTTGATCTACTGAGTAATTTTCATTCCAATATTTGGCCTACTGAGAAATTTGTATTCCAATATTTGATCTACTGAGAAATTTTCATTCAAATTATAATAGCATCGTGGCTTACAAGCTCTACTGACTATTAGGTCTAGCCGAACTTGGGCATTGCGATTTTCTTCGTACCTCTCAGGTGCTTTGTTCTTCACTCAACACAGTAACGCTTTCTTCGGGCCACTCATTTCTGGTGACTCATAAACCACGAGCGGTGGCACTGATTACCTCATTACCCGGAAACGATAGCGGAACAAAGCCGGGAAACGGTAGGACGGAGTAATCTATGTCGCAGTTGTTTGAGCCGTACGTTACATATCTTTACAGCGAGACGTAACTATCAGTTGCGCCTAATCCTCATCGGAGTAAGCTGACAACACCGTACGCTTACGGAATTCATTACGGTTTTTGCGTACAGAACAATTACACACAGAGACATGTACAGCTGAGCCGTGTGAGGCGTTTACAGTACACTTGATGGGAAGGGACTTCCCGCGCACTGAGAACTGAGAGAGATGTACGGCCTCTAAACTGAAAACAATTTTTAACCGAAAAGAAAAAGTAGAATTTGCGTCACTGTTTCACGACGTTATAAATCTAGACGTATCCGGTGGGACACTCTCAAACGCGCAGTCTCTTCTATCGTGAATAGGCCACCGTTCAACTTGCTAACGGACAGGCGGATGCCAAAAATAAATTCAGAGAGTCCGCGCGGGCCTTTCAAAAACAGTTTATTTCCAACGGAATGTTTTTAGTTTCGAGTTGAAGGGGCGAGAAAGAGAGAGAAAAAAGGGTGGAATAAAGAGACTCTGTTGTATATTCGTCGAATCTGAAATCTGGACTGTGTCGGTTTCCCTTCCGAGAGAGAGAGAGACCTTCATCGGGCGCGAGATGAGGCGGCTCATTCACAGACACTGATAACAGTACTGACTGATAACGTCTGCTGTTTACAAACAATCTGACACACGGCCACGTGCTGTTTTTGTTTTTCAAACGTAATTGAAAAATTAATAGTACGACATACTTGTTTTTTTGTGGCCTGCGAGGGGTTGGAATACCGTTGATTTCGTGCGTTTCTGTCTCCTCTCGTTGGTCTTTTGCTAGGCCGGTTTCGGCCGCACGCCATCTTCAGTAGCGGTGTCAGTCACTTCTATCCAAGTGCAAAAAACATCCAAAGTGCCAAAAGTGACGAACACCGCTAGTGAAGATGGCGAGCCACAAGAGACCAAACCAGAGGAGCAGAAACGCACGAAATCTACGGAAGAATTAATGGTCTAAATGAATATGTCGGTTAGAAAAATATGAAAACATTCTACGTCTTCATTTGTTATACAGTAGAACTGTTCTACCGACCTGTACTTCAGAGTCACTCTGAGATCGACTATATTTACTAAATTATGTCGAGTGTTTTTTTATCCTGTATATTTTTTTATGGAGTTTTTAAAAAATACATTCTCGCCTTACGCCCACGCCTGTCGCCGATAAATATTTAGTCTAAGCCTACTGCAATTAAATGAGAAGATGAGGGTTGAAAAATGTTTAAAAAAAGTTTACTCAAAACGTGAGTTTTTACCCCAATCTGAGGGGTTGCTATATAATTGAAAGTGAATCGAAAAGTGCACCAGACTGGAAAGATAAGCCGTGGGGTTAAACCGAGGCCAACCCTTGGGTTCTGGCCAAACTTATAATCATATAAAACCCATATCTTGTCCCAAAACCTATTGGATGCTATAAAATAATTGGGCGTTATATACACAAGGAAAGTGCGGTTTTAAATAATGGGCGACAAATTTTCGACACCATTCCTTGAAATATGCCTACCGGCCGTTTCTACTGAAATTATATGTTTTTTACCAAAAAAAAAGCTTTAAAATACCCTTTTTTTTAAATCCTCGTACGCTTCAATAATTATGTATTAAATTATATCTAAATACTTTTTGAGTAAAGTTTTTTTACTCTAGGTTCGTGATGTTTCTGTCTCCTCTCGCTGGTTCGGTCTTTTGCTAAGATTTATAGCAAAAGACCGAACCGGCGAGAGGAGACAGAAACATCACGAACCTACAGTATATTCCAACCCCTCGCAGACCACAAAACAGGTATATCAAATAAAGTTTTTTTAAAAATTTTTCAACCCTCATATTCTCATTTAATTTCAGTATGCTTAGACCGAATATTTATAGGCGACAGGAGGAGTGGGCGCAAGGCGAGAATGGATTTTTCAAATACTCCATAAAAAAAATATACAGGATAAACAAAAAACACGACATAATTTAGTGAATATAGTTGATCTCGGATTGAGATATTCAGAGTGACTCTGTCCGCTAAAGGCGGTTCGTAATTGCACTTTAACGCGGTCCCAAGAGTGTTGTACAGGTTTCGATATTATATTATTTTCGAACGATTATTTTTCACTGGATCGCCCAACATAAAACGGACGTGTACAGGACCTATTTCGGCCCGGGAATTAAGTGTATTACAATACAAAAATTACAGTAGCGATTCGGCCTTTGGAAGAGGCGGGTGAATTGCAGATTTCTTTTTTTTTTTTGTCGTGACCGACAACACAACCGAACCTGTCTTGTATTTCGATGGAAGGTCTCTGAGGATGTTAATCTCGAAAGGCCTCGGGCCGTTCTCTGTAGGACAAGGCCTCTCCAACAGTGCAATCGATCATTATCCCCGAATATATAATATACTATGTATTGTTTAAATTGTCTAATATATTTTAACCCTCTGTGGGCCGAATTTTTATTTTAAATACAAAAAATTGGGGGAACGAAAAATCAGCAATTATAAACCTATATATGCGAATGAAAAAAAATTGATACTGATTGTCTTGACAACGTTATAGGATTGAGATTTATGAGCCATCTCACGAAAAAAGCTATGATTATTTGGTAAAATCTCGATAAACTGAAATATGAACTGAAAGTTACTCTGGCCCACAGTACTTTTGCCAGGTTGCCAGGATACTGAATTATGATTTATGATGAAATTTATCTATTTCATTTCGCACAATCAACTAGTTATATTAGTTATAGGTACAATTGATGATTTACTGTATCCTGCCGGAAGTGGATAATATTGTTTGGTGTTATCAATCCCACTAGGCGGCTTTTAACGAGAACCGTGATACTCCGGCGGAACTAGGCCACCGGGGCTACCGTTCTTACCCTCTGAAAAAACTGCCAACAATTTTATGACTGTAACTGAAAAGAAATAAAAAAAAAAGGAGGAAACAAACCGGGATGCTATAAACCAATAATTTGGCCGGCCCGCTCTTCTCCGCTAAATGGACCGCGACCAATTCCACCCCCACCCCTATCAGGGCATTACGTGACGTCGTTTTTTTGATTTTAAAGTGGAGAGTTCTGTACAAAGAAAATCTCACCCTCTTCCCAACCGATGGGTAAAGAACCGACCTTTGCAAATTGATTCGTCGCTGGCGCCGGCGATCGAGTGGTAGATTACCGTACAATGTTTTTTTCGTCTCTGTTCCGTTTCCATCGGAGAAATTGTACAGCGCGATTTAGTGAAAATTTTTATCTCTTTTATATCCCCCGACCATATTCTGAATATCAGAAATTCGGAAATTCTTAAAACTGTACACTGCTACTATCCGCGAGGCGTGAAATGGGTTGAATTGAGTTTGACGGAAAATTACATTTTCAACGATAAAAACATGGAAGCGCTTACTTAAAACGCTACAGAGAAAAATATATTCGCAACGGCCGTCTCATCGCATATTAATTCCAGTAAAATTCTAGACAATAAACTGGGAGAAGTAAATCAAACAATAAATTTATAAATTAAGACATAAACTGTTAGATTTCGTGTGTCTCCTCTCGCCGGTTTGGTTTATGAATTAAGGCCTCTACACGGAGTAATTTAACAACTGTAGATTTCGTGTGTCTCCTCTCGCCGGTTTGGTCTTTCGCTAGACCGGTTTCGGCCGCTCGCTGCGTCTTCAGTAGCGGTGTTAAACCGCCTGACACCGCTGGAGACCGGTCTAGCGAAAGACCAAACCGGCGAGAGGAGACGGAAACACACGAAATCTACGGTATTCCAACCCCAACATTGAAAATTAAACCTTCACAAATGTTTTTTTTTATGCGATCGTACCTTCGCTCTTTGGCCAATGAAAGGATTGAAAATATGGAAAAAATAGTCTTTTAAGATGTTTTGGCGTTTTTCCACATTGGAGTTAATTCCGTTGCCTATGTCCGGCATTTTATTGTCTATTTCGCAGTAAAATTTATTACGATAAACGCGTTGGGCGCGGGCACTATTAAAACGGCTCGTGAATCCTCTCCAGTTTCTATTTCTGCTCTACGACCCAGTTGCTGAACAACACTCCCCTACATTCTTTCTAGTGTCCACTTCAACTTGATATACTCCTATATCCGGGCTTTATCGGATGAACAGGGGTGGGGTGGTTTCTAAAAATGAATGGACCCGATATCTCATCCCGGTTAATCTGATCGTTCCGTTTGGCTTTCGAAGAAGAATAAGAGATAACGCAAGTTTCTGTTTTTGGAACCTATCGGATCGACCTAGAATTATTTTAGTTCTTTGTAGTAGCAATTCGGGGGCGGGGGGGTGGCGGAGACTATGTTTCGTTTACCGCGCATAGCTAACACATTATGCTCGAACAACATACGCAACAAGCTCAACATGCTTATAATAAGCATAATATACAACCAACCAAACGCTGTTAGGTCAACTTGCAGCCTAACATAGTTGAGACAGGACATATGAAACTAACAAATTCATGTATTGAAGCCCATAACCATAAAACACATAATCCGCGATATGACATTAAAAAATATTAATGAAATATTTGTATGATATATAATATATATATGAATAGTTGTCAAGTGAATCGTCAATGCATTTATGCAAGCTGATTTCTCCCTCTCGCAACTGCAGGTGTCCATTTCTTTCGCTCGGCATCGATCATGCTTTTTCTTGACCATGAAATACTATTTATGTTTTTGAATTTCCGCATTAAATGTGGAAATCGCGAGGTTGCATAAGTATGTGGGATTTGAACATTTCTTTTCTGGAGGATATAAAACTTGAAAGCACCACCGAACTCCAAGAAGTCTTCAACACTTTATAATTATGTCGCTATTCCAATGTATTTGGCCAGAAATGTCTATTTTTTACTCCGGAGAATTGTGCAGAGTGTCAAACACGAAAATTCGTATAAAAAAATCACCCGAATATTCTGAAAAGTAGAATTAAAAGCAGTTTAAAAAAATTATCTCCACACGTTTCTCGTAAGTGCTGCTCTCTAGATGAGGTGGCAAGTCCGAGAAACTGTTTTCTCGGTTATAAGAAATGTAAAATACATTTTTTATGACTGTTTTATTACAAGAACTGTAAAATACAATAAACGACATTGATGTTCTAGCGTCATTAATTAAGTAGAGAATAATTATATTTCTTTTTATTTGCTGGGTATATTTAAATCACGTGGTTTTACAGTCGTCCATAAAAACGTTTGGGACGTCAGGAGAGACTAATGTTTGAACAGTAGGATTAGGATAGTAACTAAAAAAAAAAAAACTGTTACAAATACTCCGCAAACACTTTATTATATATTTAATATACTAGAGTATATATATTTAATTGTTGGGTTTGAACGATAGTTTGGATTATCATCGAATTTGCAAAGTTCGATTCCGAGCTAGACCGGTTTCGGCTTCTCTCATAATCAGCGATGTACCTACTATTATCGGTTAAAACATCCTGTTTGCCCTTGTAATTTATCTATTTGTTCAAGACCCTCATAAATTGATAAGATTATTATTTTTATATCTCCCCGGTGCCCGCGTATATTTAATATTTCGTACCGTTTCCTCGTTCGACGCTCACCCACCGGTCTGAACATTTTTTGTCCCCCCACTATTATCGGTCGGACAAAGAAAATACTACAATATAATGTATTGTAGGGGTGGTGGGGTGGGGGGGGGGGAGGATTGCGGATGTGTCATGAGGCTGTGTGCCTCATGTTTCCCCAACATGGAAACTTGTTCAGTCAAGTTCAATGCTCAACACGCAGCTAAACAGCCGGGCCCCAGGACCTCTTGTCCCTACCGGCATTTATTATGACCAACAGACGTTGCGAAATCGTCCGGCTACTGAGGACGGCGAGAGGCCGAAACAGGTCTAACGATGAAAACAAACAGGGTACTGACGCAAAAACGGGCCACAGTGGAGGCATTTATTTAAACTGAAATATTAATGGAATAGATGTTTAAAAATATATTACAACTAATTTAGCTATAAATATTACATCAAAGAGGGAGGTATGAAGTAAATTGAAAGGCCCGACTTAGGGCCGGTAATTTAATGTGAAAAAAAATTTGTTTTCCCGAAAATAATACAGAAATCATTCGCTGGGATTGAATAAGGTGTTTGAATTATTTTGTTAACAAAAAATACCATCGATTTCCCGTCTCCTCTCGCTGGTTTCAGCGTCTTTTGCTAGACCGGTTAACGGCTGTTCGCCATCAAAAAAGGGGTACGACAAACCACCACACAGTACAAGCGACAGTGCAGTGAGGGAGGAGGATGCCCCAAAAAGCATCCAAAGTGACCAACAACACCGCTACTGAAGACGGCGAGAGGCCGAAACCCGAAAATACACTCGATAATTCGTCAATTCCAGACACCGCCGGTGTCGCCTTAAGGTCGTACCTTAAAGCCGCGTGAAAGTCCTGGCTTAACGTTACGTAAGCAGCCACAGTGCTAAGCCGGCAGTGCCGGACTGAATTTTGTAAGCGGTACTACTATATCGGAGGCATTGAAGCTACGTCATTATCGGAAAAACGAAGTCGGCTGTAGTCACAACGGGGAATGTTACAAATGACGCCACCAGCTATGAAATAGCTATAACTGCTTCAGTTATATAATCGTGAATTAATTTAATTTTAAACTATCTACTAGTTCTCGTAATCGACACTATTATTACTAACAAACACTTGTCATTATCCATTTTTTATAGATAAAGTTTTATATAAATAAGGGGGGTGTATAAATTAAATATACATTTTTACATAATGAGTATAGTGTAGTTTACCAGCTTACTGTACTATAATTGTTGGAATACTACCGACGATGGGGAGAATCCCGATGGCCAGATCTCGCTCAAGCAATACAACCCCCAGCCCTCTTTATCCGGCTTCCGTCCTTAAAATGTACATATAACTCGGACCCGCGTTTTGAATTATAGCGCGTCTCCGATCCCGGTTTTCCGGCCGAGACGCCCCCCCCTTCCGTCCCCACCCCGGTGTCGCTTTTCCAGCTGATATTGCGCGCAACCCCAGTCGTTATTTCGGGAATCCATTTACGAATTGGGCACAACCGGCAATGGTGGCATATAACGGGGGCGCCTGTATACGACCGGCGGGTTTCGACTCGAGCGGAACGTTGCAAAGGATCGGGGAAAAAATTTATTTCATTTAGGCCCCGTCATCAATTTTCAATACCGCCTAATCGTGTTCAATACGACGAATATACAGTCGGCTAGCGGGGTATATAAAGATGAATTTAATTCAACTTTCTTCTATTCATTGGATGTATAAAATTGAAATTTTATAGTTTAATTATTTTCTTGCGTTCCAATTGCGCCGAAAATAGTTTTACGTCGGATTTCAACGATAATTATAATTACGTGTATATATTTTAGGTTATTTGTATCTGTGGGACGAGGTGGGTTGGCAACTCTGGGCGGTTGCCGTCGCCATATTGTTCTCGAATCTAACGTTCGTATTTAACGTTGTTTACATATTTATTCGTTAGCGATTCTCTATTGGAGTTGTGTGGGCGTCGCTCAGTTTTGGACGGGGACGATGAACAGACCGATTTACAGACCGGAGCCGACACTTTGACTGCGGCCCTTCGGGCGGCTGCAGTTGGTTGAGGTATCGTTTAAATTTTCGTATATTTGAAAATGTTAACCGTTATTTTACGCCTCGGATCGGCGTAAAATCGGGGGGGGCGCAGACGGGGGCGGCAGGGGTCCCCGTGTCGGCTTTTCTCCGTTCCCTTTTGTCTGCATCCGTCCTAAAGATCGGGGCCCGATTCCACTTTTTCGCCGACTTGTTAAGTCCCCCCTCACCCCCGTAACTTTCATCTTAAAGTCACAACACTTCTGAGCCTTCTAAAATACCGACTGACAATACCGTTTCTTTTTAATTTTTGTCAAAACAACCTCAGGGAAAGATATATAAATTAGCCTGTAGGTATCTCACCCCTCGAAAGCTTAAACCGATCAAATTTTCCCTACCCTTACGATGATATTTTTCCCCCCCCTGCGTACAGAGTTAACGTCTAAAGTTATCGCAGTGTGTCACCTCAACCCTGCGGAAACAATTCCGTACAGTCGATGATATGTGTGTGCTCGATATTTTATTTTTTTTTTTTTTAAATTTTTCGTTTCTCTCTTTTCGATATTTTTCAGCTGATCGTATTATGTCTGAGTGGGAAAAAAGCTTGCTCAGTCTGGAGAAGCTGGATAGATCGTCGCCAGAGCTCTGGCCCGAAGCTAGTAAGTTTTCAATAATATTATTTAAACGGTATATTTTTTATATTGTTTCTTTTTCGAGCTAGATACACGGCCGAAAATATTTTAGTGAAGGTTGTACCCATTTTATTATCAGTTCAAACATGCACTCTTATAAAGCTATTATTTAGATTGCTTACTGCCTGTTTAATGTAGACAATACTATAACTTTGATTCTTGTTTAATGGGTAATTAGCTCAGTGATAATTGTTTAAATTTTCTTTCGAATTTGGCCGAATATTTTAATAATTCTGTGTCGCAATTTATGCTAAATTCTGGGGTTATCATCTATGCGTTTAATATTTGAAATATTAAATTTACACGTAGCTATATTTCTGTGAAAAAACAGCTTAGAGCTAAATTTGACGCTTTCTCTAGTTTGAACTAATTGTACTGAAAATCAAAATATTTATTTGAACGATGCAAGTATAGAGCTTATTCTTGTTTTCTATGTCTGGATATTAATAGTTATTGGCCTAGTTAATTGTGTGAAAAATTAGGGAATATGCTTTCCTTTATTGATATTTTAATTTTGTTTCCTATTTGTCAGTAATTCCAAAAATCATCAGTTGATAACACACATAATTTGTAAAATAAGTCTTATTTAAATATAATTCTCGCATTCCCTGTTAACATTCATCGAAAGGAAAATAATTTTTGTTGTCATTCTATTAAATTTTTGTGAATTTTACGTTTCTTGAAAATATAATAAGATTTAAATATTGTTCAGTTTTATTCTGTACACTTTGTTTCCACATTATTTGTTGGAATCATTTTTTAATGAAAACAAATAGTTTGGAATCTTCAAAACAATGGTAATTTCTTCAATATTACAGTATTGAAATTTGTAAATGAATAAAGGAAAGAATGAAGGCCTGAAAAATTAAACTTCCACTTGTAATTTATAAGTGCACTGACTCACTATTTACTTTTTTAACATTTCTTATATTTCATGTAAATATTAAGGTGACATCAATTTTTTTTTATTTGCCCTAATAAACAGACATTTTTAAAAATAAAATACCACAAGGTTAAATTAAATTATTACCAAAGGTAAAAACAAATTAAACTATATAACATATTTTTAATGGTAGCTTTAAATAACAGCCCAATTGCTTTTTCCATTTCAAAAATCTTTTGAAGGTGGTATGAAAATAGTGTTTTAATGGATTTTATAAAAGGTTATATAAGGTGACATTTTTTATTTTTCTTAATAAAAACCTTTTTTTGTAAAAATTATTGCCACAAAAGCTTAGTAGTTTAAAAATGTTTAGCAGTTGAAACAAATAATATATTTAATAGTATATAAAATATTAACCTAATTAAAAATAATGCAATTTCTTTCTTTTTTTTTGGTTTGTAATATATAAATTAATTTATTATTCTTGTTATAAAGTATAACAGTGCACATCATGTAATATCAAACTTGTCAAATTAATATTATGTGAACTAGTTGCACACTTAGTCATTATAATGAAATTTCATAGGAAACTTAATTATAATTAGGATATTATTACAGAAATTGATAACACGAAAGAAAGAATAATAACAATGATAATAAAGAGAAATTCACTTTAGTATAATTTTTGTTCTTCTGTTAAACAGTAGTATGTGTATACAGACATGTATATGCCATTATTACTTAATATGTATTAAGTATTATGTATATATGTATATATTAAGAAGTGGTAATTATAATATATACATGCATGCCTATGTTCAAAATAAATGATTTTAAACAATCCAGTTTTTCTCTTGGTTAAAATTCTATTTCGCTGGAAAAACCTGTAAAATTAAATTAGGAGTATAGTTGTATTTTTCAAATATACATTTTAAAACATATTTTTCATTTATTAATTTGTGCATTCTTGTTGGATCTAAGACGTAAGTTGAAACATTTGATTATTCTAAGACTATTGAAACTCATCTTTTCAGTCCAATTTAATAACAGTGGATTTAAATTGAATACATTTTAAATGTTTTTACATTTTTTAAGCATATCGTTTTTTACAATATGGTTATTTGTTTAAAACGCTGTTTCTTAAATAAAAAGGCACTTATATAATCATAAGATCAGTGTGAACTGTTCAATATTAAAAAAAAAGCTTTTACGTTGAATTTATAAGAAGTTCAAAATGGACTGATCACATAACAAAATTCTGTATACTATAATTTTTTTGGAAATACATTTTTTTATCCTCCAAACGTTCAGCTCTATAAGTTTATTTGATTGGCCAAATAAATTCTGTTTGTTAATATTTCAAAAATATATAACCGTCTGACAAACTGGCCATTATAAACAGGAATAGAAAGTCCCAATATTAAATAGACATTCACTGTATTAAAATAAAAATGTTTCTCATTTTCTATTTAAAACAAACAGGCCAGATGTAAATGTAATATTATTTTTTTAAATTCTACAGTTTATGAACATACTGAATGTACTTTTTTAAATCATTAGCTCCGAATATTTTATGTTAAATACGGATTAACAACAGTTGTTTGCAGAACAGTTTAATAACATTGTTGTATCTGTACAAATAGTCTTGCAGAAAAAAAAATTCTATAGTAACTCCAATTTTGAGTGATGAAACGTCGAATATTTTTACTCTTCTATTATGAGTGGTACCGATTTTTTTTTTTTTTTTAATCGTTTTATACTGTATTTTATTATTTGTTGCAGTCCGGGTGTTACAGAGTATGCAGCTCGCAACTCGTTGTCCAACCTAACGTGACCCAAAACAGTCGTTGACCAATCTGAACTCTTTCGATGAAGAGGACAACAGCAGACTCAATTGTGAGTACATCGCGTGAAGAGTAACCGAAATAATCTCTTTTTTTTTTTTAAAACTCTGCCGACACAGACCTAAATGTGTATCGGGGGTACCCAAAAGTCGACATTTTGACTTTGGAATTCGTTTTATTTCGCCGAAAAAAAAAACACTTTTAATTATTAATCTACTATATATTCGCCGATATTTCCGACAAATTTTCGATTCCCCTCCTGTGAAGAACTCCTCGAGACCACATCTTATCAAATTGTTGATTACTTTTGTCAGGCGGCATTTGACTGAGAATTTATAAACTTGGAAATTGCTAGGATAGGAGTTGAATTTGCTGCGCTTCGGTAAATATTTTCGGATTTAAATTTTTTTTTAGAGAATATTAATTGAACTTACCTCTTATGCCAAGAAGAAGAAACACTCTTACTCTTGCCTGTCCAAGAAGTTTTGTAATTATTTCGCTATCTTCGTAATACATTTTTCTATCTATTGTTTTTAATAATATATATTTTCTAAATTAAAGATTACAGCGGGCTATCTACCGAGGCATTGATTAACGAAGTGAAGAGATTGCAAGACACCGCTTACAGGTTGGGTCTGGAAGAAGCGAAAGAGATGACGCGCGGCAGGTTCCTCAACATACTGATGGTCGGAAAACGAAAACGGCAATGATACCATCCGACGAAAGTTGAAAAGAGTTTATATTTTGTTTTTTATTATTATTATTATTATTATATTTTATGATTTTAAAGATATTATTTTAATCGAAAAAAAACCTATAATATATTTTAAAAGAGAAGAGTTATATTTATTTGGTTTTTTTATATAGAATATATTCGCAGTCAAATGAAATGTACTGATATATTTATGTTTTGCACAAATCGAAATAGGCGATTCGTGCATTTCATTCTCAGATTTTTTTCTATTCGCTATAAATTATTTATTTGAACTATGTGCAATCTTCTGACAGAGAGTTTTTAACGGAGAAATGAAAAATAGTTTTTTTAATACGAAATAAAAAAAAAAATAATAATAAAATCCAGTAAAGGAATATATAATTCGATATATATTTTTAGTAAGTCAATGGTGTATAAATAAAAAAAAGATTCTAGTATAGGCCGGAAGTAGTTTTTTGTAATTTAAATACAAGCGAGTGTCGTTGCAGAAATCAAATTTTGTCAATTTTTTAAAAATATTAGCGGTTAAAACGCAGAATAGCCCCATTGATAACCCAATATAGAGTGACGTATCTATTTCAACCGTTGTTATAACCTGGAAAATATCGATTGTAGACAAAATTTTCAATTTTGTAATTTGACTAATATCAACCGGTTTCTTCCAATAAATTACCCCGTCCGAGAGACATATTCTTTCCGCATTCCAGACACACGTACTTCACTGTCGCGACCGATCCAAAATTCGTACATATCTCGATCCGGACTCTCATACCTCTCAAACTCTTGAAAAAATACAGGCTCAACCTTTCCATATCCCCACGAAAGACGTCGTTTCTATAAGCAAAATAATAATAATAATAAAAACAGTCACGATATATAATCTCGCGTATTGGGTTATCAGGGGGGGGTGGGAGGAGGGGCCTATTCCGTGTTTTAACCATATTAGCTTCTTACAATACACATAACAGAACTCAGGGCGATTCGTTTGTTGTTTACAAATAAGCTTTCTGTTGGAAAAGCGACATATAGAAATTGCAGAAACTGTCGTATTGTAAAGGGTGTGATCACTTTTTTGTTTTTTTTTTTTTTTTATGGGAATGTTTGTATCAATTTGCGGAAACAGGAAATTTATTGTCAAATATTTATTTCGGTTATTAACGTTTACTAAAAAAATTTTTTATCTGTACGAATTGTTGCCATGTTGATAACGGAATAAACAAATGTTGTACATTGTTGAAAAGTTTGAGAAACGAGACCAAATTATGGAATTTCGGTATATCTTGTTTCCGACGAAATCCGATTTCGTGGATTTGGCTTCAGCTTTTAGTTGTGGTTAGTTGCATTGGTTTGTGGCGGGATTTAAAAGAAAACAAAAAAACCGAATACTGTTCCGTGCGCGTCTATTGTTCGAACACGCGCCATAATATAGACCGTAATAAAAATAACTATGGCCTATAACTATTTAATTGGTCTAGTCTGCGGTAAAAAAAAGAAAAGAAAAAAAAGGTGATAGGAAGCCAAGTGAAGGAATATTGGCCGAGGGACAATATTCCGAAAACTAGTAGAGTTTAGTAGGCCACAGTTTATATAGGAATATATCAGATTTAAAACATATAATTGTTATATTCTCGAAGCGTGTTGTTAATTTAATATCTTTTATTAAATATTTATTGGATTCTCCTATCGTGTATAACATTTGTTTACTCATTTCCTTCTGTCGTGATGACAAAATTGACAAATATGTCAAATTAAACAGGCGTTGTTTTCATGTAAAAGAAATGAAATAAATTTTGTAGTCAGAGACAATGGAATTGAAATTAGTAATTTATTGTTATTTTCTAGGAGTAAGTTTAGTATTTAAAACAAAAATAAAAAGCTGCTTGTTAATATTTTCCCGGGGTTATATTGTAAGGGTTATTTAATTGTAGTACAATGGGTATTTATGATTCTTTGGGATTGTTATTTGCTTTAAGAGTGTTTTTACACCTTTTTCTGTATGCGCAACGCATACGAATATGGAAATTTCATTGAATTGATAAATGAAGGAAACAGTCTGTATGTTCAAGTTCATTTGTAGAATGTTTATATATGTATATGTATGTATATATATATATAAATATATATTTATATAAATCAGTAAATATAAATAGAAACAAGTATCATGACTGGTGCTCATCATGAATATTTTTTTGTTTTTTTCTAATAATTGTACTCGTGGATTAATGAAAAGAGTGTTTTTTTGTGGTAAGTTAGACATTTTTCTCTGAAAGTAAAGTATTTTTTCACACATTGTCGTTGTTCTGAATTATTTACGCGTCATTTCCCTGCATATTTTCCTTATATTTTTATTATTCGATGTGTACAACAATATCCATCAGTCCCAAGTTTTATTTCTTTTTCACAATACTATTCCAAATTACCAATTTTTCATTTTTTACATAAGGTATATGGTCATAATCATTATAGATACCAACTTTAAAAGGATAATCTTTACCTAAATTTAGCTTTCCAGTTATGTCTGGTATCTGATATAATTTATGTAAATTCACCATTTGAATAAATTTTTTCAATCGAGTATTTTAATTGAAATGATAAAAATTCAATAATGTTTGAATCAGTATGTGCAAATCAAATTATATAAAATCTAAATTATTCAATTTGAAATGATCCTATCACTGACAGAAAAATAATAAATTTAAATTTGTTATATTTGATTTAATCATTTAATTTATTGCTATACAAGCAAGGACAAATAATAATAATAATATTGTATCATATAAATCAATGAGTTCTTTGACCCAATAACTGAAATTAATGTAAATGGTTAATAAATAAAACATAAAACTTATATTATATATATAAATATATATTTGTTGAATTCAGCATGAAAAGTTAGGTACGTGGTAAATGAACAATTCAACTTTCCATGTTGAACATATTCCTTTCGATTATGGACTTAATAGATGACTACAATTATTTTGTACTAAGTATCTTAAAAGGTCATTTGTATCTAATTTTCAACATTATTATAACACACAAACGTCGACCTAATTTTTAAAACTGTCGAACAAAAACAGCGTGAAATGATAATTTAATAAGTCTGATACTGAACATTGTCTGAACTGGAGGTTTTTATGAGGCCACAATAATTATTATTATAATTCGTTTTAATACCAATTTTAACAAATAAATATTCTATATTTTATAGTCTTCGACTCGACAAAGTGCCGAACTCTATCGCGCTATTGGTGAACATTTCTATGTTTATGTACATAAATATTTTTTGTATTGAAAAAAGTTTCATCAGAAATTTATTGATAAAATATTTACCTCTCTCGTAAGGAATTTCCTGTAGAGGAATTTAACGAAATAAAGCCGTCTGTAGAATGTAAATCGATGGTCTATATAGTCTAGGATATTTCTCATGCCCAGAGCATAAATCATAATGTTCTTGAGTTTCTCACTTCGGCTAATAGATGGCGTTTAGCGTCAGCCCGTCAGAGAGAGTTGTAGAGAGTTGTAGTTGTTGTAAGAGATTGTAGTTTAACGTTGTCTGTTTTGTGGTCTACGAGGGGTTGGAATACCGTAGATTTTTTTCTGTGTTTCTGTCTCCTCTCGCTGGTCGGTCGGTCTTTCGCTAGACCGGTTTCGGCCGCTCGCCATCTTCAGTAGTCACTTTGGGCGTGTTTTTCGGTTTTTCTTTTTACCGTCACCCAGTAGTTGTATTCAGGCTGTTCTAGAGTAGATTGGAAAAACTTTATACCTTTAGGTTCGTGGTGTTTCCGTCTCCTCTCGGTGCCGGTTTGGTCTTTGCTAGACCGGTTTCTTCTTGTCTTTATAAGGACAAGAAAAAACGGAATCATAAACGAAAAGATTAATTCCCAGAGTGGCTCCGTATTTGCCCCTATAATCCTATTAAAGGATCTCACCCCCTCCCCTCATATCCGACAATCTGACTCAAGTATTAACAGAATCCAAAACGGAATAAGACAAACATAATTCCCCAATAACAATAACAAAATGCTCCGACCCGAAATGCATCCAAAGTGCCGACAGTGACTAACACCGCTACTGAAGACGGCGAGCGGCCGAAACCGGTCTAGCAAAAGTCCAAACCGGCGAGAGGAAACAGAAAGTCTGTTAAACTAAAAACTTTATAGTTCTGTCGAGACTGTTTTGTACGAGAGTCAAAAAACTTCAAATAACACCCTCAAAAAAATAGGGGTTTCTCGTCTCTTCCACGCGTTTTCTTTCAAATTTTTTTTTCTCCGAACGGGATAATAGTTATTTTTTTACGCATTCATCCCTCTCGTTCTGGTCGTGGGAATTGATTCGTGGAATAGACGGTTCGGAAAGACAGATGCAGAAGTGGGAGGGACCAACCGCCCCCGTACGAATTAACCCCCGGAATTAAGATATGAAGAAAGGGATAATAACCCCACCAGGAAAAAATTCCGGCGTCGACCCCAACAATATCACTGACTTCCGGTGGGAAGTTCCTATAGTGGAGAACGTCCACTAATAATAAATAAATAGGAATAAACCTTGTCCTTATCCTTGTATCCTTGTGTCATCGAGGTCTTCTGCGACAGGAAGACCAGTTCATGTTCCCATTATCGGACTGGGGCCTAGCAAATATTTCAGCTCGAAAAAAGAGTGTCCTGGGTTTTATACCTTTAACAATTTTGTTGTGATAATCAGGAAAATATACAATAAAAAAATATTAAAAAACCCGAGAACTTAAGCTACCGCATTCACTCGCACACTTTGCACTTGCCACTCTTGGGTGCACTTGATCACTGTGGCACACTGTATACAGCACTATAGGCACATTGACAGCTTTCACTGCACTGTTTCGCTTTCACTTTTGTTGGGGGTGGGTCGGGGTGGTGGGTGGTGTGTCTGAGGACCTTCCTCAGGAGGAAGATGCCGTAGGGGGTGGGGATTCAGTGTATCTGGCGGTTATTTTTGTCTATATTATTATTTCGTCCGGTTTCTCTTGTACCGAAAACAATCCATAATGACACATCCAAAAGTACCATAATTGGATGGCCTTTTTCGATAGTTCTGAATATATGGGACTTATTGAAAATAGATGACGGGCATGGACAGTCCAAAAAAGTCGGTACTTCTTGGGGCGTATCCGGGCAAAAAAAAATTCGGTTACGAGACCTTAATTAGGTAGCGAATTATGGCATTTTGACGTTTTACTCTTTAGGAAAAGGCAAAAACAGGATACGCTCTGTTTATGGCGAAAGATGAAGATTTCGATCTCGAAGATCGAGAAACGGCCCAGGGGTAGGACGTCCACCGGAAGAAGATCTCATTGAAACGGTAATCGGAAATAATCCACGCTCTACAACGCTTCAATTTTGGCGAAAATGGTAAATAAATCGACGATCCACGACCATATTGTGAAGCTCGGTTTGGGATATGGATTTAACGATTTAATGGAGGACAAAATCTTTTTCTATTTGCCGTCTCCTTTACAAACCCAACGGGGAGAACAGCCTGAAGGGGGATGAAAAATGGATAATTTATAAAAACCCTTGGACGTAAAAAGTCTCGGGGGTTGAAAAGCGCGATGTGAAAACACCCTCAACCGCCCCCAAAGACCCGGCCTTCCTCCGAAGAAGGTAACGCTCTTCTGCGTCCTCCGTGGTAATTGGTAAGGCTCATCCTCTACTATGAGCTTTTACCGAAAACAATTCAGTTAAACTATCGCCTTTAAATCTGGAGAAATGTCGTGGAACAGAATAACGCCCTATATTTAAAAAAATCCACAGCGTAGCCCAATTTTTTTTTTTTGTCGCCATTATATGTGAAATCAATTGTCACAATATATTTTATGTGTGTCTAAAAAGTCTAAAAAATTAGTAAAATAAGTTAATTCTTTTAAACTGACAAACAGATATGTGACACTTTCATAATTATTGCAATAATATTCACATTTTTATGCAAAATTTCAGATCATCTGAACGATTGGGAAGTGGGTCAAATTCACCCGCACAATTTGACGACACAGGACACGATGTGAAATTAAATAAAAGCGTGTAATAAAAAAAAAAATAAATAAAATAAAAAACGCCTGAAAAGGAAGTGGCCACGCGACCTAAATGATTAAATAAAATTTTTAATAATAAAAAAAAAATAATAAAAAAAAGGGGGGAACTAGTGGGTTTCTCCTCCAATTGTTGACTATTGTAGCTAGTGATTTCATAAATGTTGCTTGTTGTACAATTTTACAGTTTAACAATACCTGTTTTGTGGCCTGCGAGGGGTCGGAATATACTGTAGGTTCGTGACGTTTCCGTCTCCTCTCGCCGGTGGTTTGGTCTTTCGCCAGACCGGTTTGTCGGCCGCTCGCCGTCTTCAGTAGCGCTGTGTCAGTAGTCACTGTCAGCACTTTGGATGTTTTTTTGGGGCATCCTCACTGCACTGTGTCACTATCACATGTACTGTAATGTCTGTCAGTATGTCAGTCGTTTATATATATATATATATATATATATATATATATATATGTGTGTTCTGTTATTGTTATTGGGGGATTATGTTTGTCTTTGGATTTTGTTAATCCGTTTTCTAAGTGTGAGTCAGATTGTCGGAAGGGGATGGTTGACTAACTATTGTAGCTAGTGATTTTTCATAAATTTGGCTTGTTGTATAATTTCTGGACAGACACAAACCCCAATAACAATAACAGTATATATATATATATATATATATATATATATAAACGACTGACAGACACTACAGTACATGTGAAAGTGACAGTGCAGTGAGGATGCCCCATAGTGCTGACAGTGACCGACACCGCTACTGAAGATGGCGAGCGGCCGACAAACCGGTCTGGCGAAAGACCAAACCGGCGAGAGGGACGGAAACACGCGAAATCTACGGTAATTCCAACCCCTCGCGGACCACAAAACAGGTATTGTTAAACTTACAATTTTATCCTTACAATATTGTTGTTGAACTGACATCAGCGGAAGCGGCGTTTACATTTCCAGTCACATAATCGAGGCAGCGTTCGATAATCACGAACGTACAGAATTTTACAGTTGTTAACAATAAAAGAGATAAAAAAAATTAATAAAATGGCCTAGGGATGGGGCGCGACGCCGGTAGATGGTGCCGCAGTCGTTGTGGTTTGGGGGCGGGCCCTGGAGATGGCGCTGTCGCTGGGGGCGGCCGCCGGTGGAGGGAGGAGAGCCCACTCAGTACCAGTCTGGCGGCCGTACCAACAGCCGGCTTCCGCTACACAACCGCGACACAACCGTTTCAATTCCCCGTTTCGCCCGGTGTTTAACAGTTTCGGTGGCCTCCCCCTTCATTAAACCCCCCCCCCCCAACGCTCCCGCCCTTCCGCGCGCTTCGCCATCTCACGCGGTTGTGGAATAGAGGCGTCGTTGTTGTCCTTCTCTCAGTGTCTTATCAGTGTCTGTGATCAGTGTGCACGAAGAAGTGTTGTGCTTTTCGAAAATGAAATAAAGTGCCGACATCCCGACGGCTTATATTCGTCCGTGTCGTTATCAATTGTCGTCCGGCCTCGCCTACCGAAGGAGTATCGAGTGGTATTTTTTTCTTTTTTTTCTTTTCAATCCGGTCTCTCGCGAGTGTTATCCAGTGTTTTTTTTGTTTCCCACTCTCTCAGTGCTGTTTGTGTGGAACGCCGAGCGTGTACAGCTTGAAATCGATCTGGGGCCCCGGTGTCGGCCCCCACCACCGCCGCCACCGCCACTTCCACAACCTTTCGGCTCTCAGTTCCCGATTCAACGCTGAAAAGGTACAATTTTCACGCTTTTCCCGACACATTTTCCGGCCCCAGTTTCCCCAAATCCCGACCCAATCACAGACAACTACCATTTTCCCAACTCCAACCAGGATAGACCCCTTTAATCGCCTCTATTTTTGAAACCTCCAACAGTCTTCGAGAAATTATTTACAGTAGAATTTCAACCGGAATAAACTGAAATATAGTTTCGGTTCAGACGCCGAAATTCTGTTTGACGACAAAAAAAAAAATAGCTGGCCGAAAATTCCGAGTCCGAGTACGAAATTATCAACATTCAATCACGAATAAACTTAAACTATAAAATGGAAACATAGCCAATATTGTGTTTTATGGGGGCCCCCCGTATTTTATCCGAGAGTATTTTGTGAAATTTCCTAATCCGAACGCGATTTAGTTTCGGAAAATAAAATTCTCCCTATTGTACCCCCTCCCCCCCCCTCGAAAATGAATTTTTCTTCTTAATTATCGCAATTTTTACACCGGAAATTATTGTCAACCCATCAAGTACCGTAGGCCCCGGAATGGGGATTTTTTAATTTTTTTCTGATAAGACGCACGTGTTTACAGGAAGTTGTATCTCTCTATTACTTGCGGTAATTTCGCATTATAAATATTGCGCTTGAATAAAACGCTCGATTTAAACGTACTCTTTTCATTATATAACGCGTCGTAATTAGGACAAATTTTATGCAGAATTTTCAGAAAAAAAAAATTTTCTACCCAACGGGTTGATTGATATCGTCGTCTGAAGCTCGAATAAATAATAAACCGGAAAAATTTGTCCCTCAACGAAATACAGTAAATTGACAGCGTTCGACGGAATTTTTATCTAGACCTTAAATAAAATTAGGGGTAACCAAAAGTAATCCCAACATTTTGACTTTGAAATTCGTTTTATTTTGCTAAAAAAAAAAAAGAAACTTTAATTATTAATCTACTATATATTTTCCGGCAAATTTTCGATTATGACTCCTCAAGACCAAAATGCATCCTATCAAATTGTCGACTAATTTTCGGTAGAGACCCAATAGAATAAAATATTAATTTATTCGAATAACGAAGAAATCACAAAAGAGAAAGATAACGCTTATTGTTCCATTTATTAAATATCATAAATTATAAAATGCTATGTTTATTATAGATAAGAATAAATTGTGTTGTAACAAAAATGAGGAATATTGTGTCGGTCGGTACGCCGAATAAAAAAAAAATTATTATTTCTTTGGAATATTCTACAAGCCCAATAGATTGTTGTTTATCGGATAGAAATTTAACCTTTTACAAACGTTTTTTATAAAATCCAGCGATTTTTTATCGCCGCTGCGAAAAGCGTCGAATGCGGCATTTCGGTTGAATTTAAAGGATCGTCGAATTCTTCGATCCACCGTATATGTGCGTAAATGTGCTCGAAATATTCGTTTTAAGCACTTTCAAGGGTTCGGAATATCATCGCGCTTTTTACTGCCAGGAAGAGCTGTCGTCGTGACGGGAATTTTATTTCAACGGCGATGAAATCTGGCCGACTTAATAAAAAAAACAAAGCGTTATATTGTATGTAGTCTGTTGTATGTATTAGCATACATTTTGAAGCCCCCCCCCCCCCCAGTCGTCGATTTCCGCGGTTCCGTTAGGTATTTTTTCGGTACCCGAGGTCTATAAATGTCTAGAAAGAAAGGTCTGAAAAGTTACTAAAAAGATTCACGATTTTTTTCAGTGAAAAACCAGTTTCGACACCGAGCCTCTCTTTTTAAGGCTTCTCCTTCGTGACATTTTCGTGAGCTCGCTCACGAATTTACCTCAAAATAAAATTTCCCATTTTCAAATCGACATCGGACCTTATTAAAAGACAACGGATCGGTGAAAATTTACGTTTTTCATAAAGCGCCGATGCGGTACTTTCAAGTCCGCAACGACTCAGTTGCCGACCCCATTTTTATTAGTATATAAAAACCTAAATTTTTTTAAATTTCGATCCCGAGAGGCGAAGAAAATTTCGATCGGGGGCCGAAATCACTCTAGAAAATATCGAGTTTCGAGACAGAAATAAGATTTACAGTTAGCTTGTTTTTTTTTTTATTTCCTATTATTAGAGTTTTAGTGTCCGCCCCCACCGCGCCCCTATTAAAAATATTAATAGCTCTATTGAATTTGGCCCCTTTTGGGGGCCGGCCGTGGTCAGTTTTTTCCCCAGAATTTTACGTCTTTATTTTATAGTTTTCGGCCGTTCCTGCCCCCTATAATTATACCCGAGGGGTGAGGGGGCGGGGGTTTATTTATTAATTTTACGACCTCTTTCAAAAGAAAATAATAAAAACTGCCGGCGCATAATTGCAGGACAGGGACCGTAAAACTTGAAGGGGGATATATATATATATATATATATATATATATATAAATTGAAAAATATATTCACGAAAGTTCTTTTTGCAAGTAGAGATTCTCGAGATAACGGTTCAATAATACTGAAATGGTCAGTTTCAGCCCATGATCTACAACTTAGTTCTTTCGATAGATCATCTGTAGAATAATGGAGAAGAAGAAATATTTTAGAATAACTTCGCGCGATATTTAACATCGTGGCCGCCCGCCATCTTCAGTAGGCGCGGTATATCGGCCAATTTTATGCCCCGTCGTCCAATTCCAGACCGGTTTTTCGGCCTTCAACACAATTGACACGCCCTCGGAAAGTTTCACACAACCGTAATAATTTTCCGACGGATTCTCTTACGGTTCTCGAGTGAAAAACCGTCTGAGTTTTCGCCGGAAAATTTTTTTTTCCCCACTCTCCGCCGTCTGTAATTACTTTACAGGCAGTGGCAGCGTCGATTGGACACAAAGCGCAAAGGACTTAATCGGAATACGGGAAAAAAAAAAAAAAAAAATAGTTTTCGAAATTCACTCGAAACCGTCACCGTTTCAAACGCCCCGCAGAGTAAATGCGGTGTTTACCGTCAGTGTAAACAGGATGTTTTGCAATATACGATTTCAGCGCCGAGTCAATCTCCGAGAAATCTCTCCTAAACCATAAAATACAAAATCTATACGAATAACTGTGAGACTAAGTCAATTTCAATCAATCCCTAGGCACTTATATATTCCCAGTACTTATTGAGCTGTGTGCTGTGAGCCGTTCTGTCTACTTCGCTCTTACAGCCGCGGCAGACCGATGAAAACCGGTCTAGAATAAGACGGGGAGGAAAAAAACTGAAGTAAAAATATTACTTAAAAGTGACAAATCCAATTGAATACAGCGTAGATTCTCCTCTCGCCGGTCCGGTCTATTGCTAGACCGGTTGAAAAGGAGAGGGAAACAGACGAAATCTACTCTGTTTTCCGACCCCTCGTAGACTAATCTAATTCAAGACAAGTCCTAAATATACCCCCCCTAAGTATATTGGGCTGTACCCAAAAGTAATCGACAATTTGATAAAGTGTATTTCGGTCTTGAGGAGTTCCTCAAGATAATATCGGTGAACATATAGTAGATTAACAATTAAAGTTTCTTTTATAGCGAAATAAAATTAATTTCATATACCTGTTTTTGTGGTCTGCTAGGGGTTGGAATACAGCGTGTAGGTTCGTGATGTTTTTCTGTCTCACTCTCGCCGCTGTTCGGTCTTTCGCCAGACTGCGGTTTCGGCCGCTCGCCATCTTCAGTAGCGCTGTGTCAGTAGTCACTGTTGTGGCACTTTGGATGTTTTTTTGGGGGCATCCTCAAAATTTGGACATAAATTGAAGTAATCAGGCGTGTCAACAACACTGAACCCCACCGAAGATTGGTGACGCTAAAACCGGTCTAGAAAGGTGTGATTGATGATTTCTTCGCGGTAGATTTGTGATGTTTCTGTCTCCTCTCGCTGCTGGTTTGGTCTTTCGCTAGACCGGTTTCGGCTGCTCAGCCGAAACCGGTCTAGCAAAAGCCAAACCGAAAAAGAAGGAGAGGTTTTAAATAAAATAAAAAATTAATTCCAAAGTCAAAATGTCGATTATTTTTGGGAACGCCCCTAAGTAGTAAGGAAACAGGGAATAACTGACCTCAGTAGGCTAATCGAACTGTAAATTGTAAATTAAATTCCTCCTCAAAACTAGAATATGAATTTTACGAAATAATCAGAACGGAGCTGTAAAATTTAACTTTATATGTTATTTGAAGGACTTAAAACCGAAGGACTGACTGAAGAAGCGAATCGGTTTTTCCGAAACTCCAGTAGGTGTAAATTTTCCCCATTTTGCATAAGATTTTTCCTTTTGGGGGGGAGTTTTCCTTTCACAAATTTCGTATCCACGCGCCGTTTTTCTCGGAAAACTCAGTCTATAAAACTATCTAGATAGATCTGTATCTCTCTCTCTCTCTCTCTCGGTCGATTTGTTTCTGTATTTTTCCCCACTTTCGTTTACCACCCCCCCCCCACCTCAAATTTTTCTCAATCTCTGGAAAAATTTGTTGCGCCGAAAAATAAAATCATCGGCTTCCGGCCGCTAAGCCAAAGGGCGGCTTAAAAACGAATTTTTAAGCTCGGCCCCGGGACTTAATTTACGGGCTTTAATTATCCGCGAATTCGAAGAAGAAAACACAGTAAGTAGAAAATACGTGCGATCGTTTCGTAATTTACGACCGTAAACTTTCTACGTTCTTTTCGCCCATTTCATGGCAACGAATCGGCAAACATTTCGGAATATTTCATTTCAGTTTTTCAAAGTCCGAATTGAATTATATTTTCAATTTTAGGTCATAATTTTGTTGTCCCTTAATTGAGGACCCTTTGATCTATCCGTCGAATCCGACGATAGCGATTTTAGGCGTATATTTTTCGAATATTTTTTTCGTATTTTTCTCCGAACCATTCGAATGACTCAATTCGATGAATCTGTTTCATCGGGACCTAATTTTTTAAGTTCGTCTGGGGATATATATCATTCGGTGGTGCTGGGACTTATTTAAAGGACTTAAAGGCTCCGAAGTTGTATGGAGTATGTTTCACGGCCCTTATTTCAATGCCTTCATTGTGCCCTTTTGTCTTTCGGTTTTTCATTCTGTCCCACTTCTAGCCCTTTTCTCCCTTCGCCTTTTCCTTCCCTAGCAATTTCTCTTTGTCCCTCCGTCGATTTTATACTATCTTCTTCTCGTTTTTGCTTTATTTTTTTTCATCTCCGTCCGAACTACAGTCATTTTCCGTAATTAAGAGAGGAGTCATTTAAACTGCACTTTAATTTGTCAAACCAATTTGTATTACGCCTTTTTGACCTCTTTCGTCTTGATTTTCAATTTTTCCACTCAAACAGAGTTTCAACTTTCGGTCCTGTCTGCACGCAGGTGTTCTACAAAAAAATAGAATAAAAATAGAGTTTTCTACCGCATTTTCGCCGTACGCATTAAACTGTACCCCACTCAATTCCGATACCCCTATAAAATTTCTTTTCTACGCTTAAAATCAATATATTTCGCATCAAATTTTGTTGGTCCCCAATTAATGTACAGTTTATTGATATCGCTGTTCGGGCGTAAACTGTAAGCAGTATATGACATTTTATTTAAATATACGTAGGATATCGTAGAGAATATATGCGTGTAACGCCGGTCCTTTCTACATTTATAATGAGGAATATTTGAACTGGATATTGATGTTTCGGGCACTTAACGGCCTCTTCGTGGCACCATAATTTCTCCCTTGGTTGCCAATCGAAGAATCTATTTTCTCGTATCATTACTCCGTCAACATTTCAGTAGTCTATTCCTGGACATCCATCATGACCAGTGTGGGAGAAAATCGCGTGGGTTCTCCTTTTATTAATAGAACGGAGTCTAAGCGGGCGTCTTGGGCGGGGCTTAGTATTGGCCACGCCCCCGACGAAGGCCGTAGACCAATCGGCGGCTGAATCGAAAAAAAATTCTAATAAAATATCCCCTATAAAAAATATTAATATTTTTCCGTCCGTCTTTTCCCTACTGCTGTCAACTGCTTACTGTTGTCTCGTTCCAAATAGTAGCCCTAAATCGGCAACAGGTTTCCAGGTCTGTTTCGAATTCGTAGAAACGTATCCCGAAATGTGGCATTCGTCCAAACCGATACCGGAGGAACGAATGGACGCCGAAACGTTGGTTTTTTTTTTGGTTTTTTGTCACGAATTCAATACTGAAACGGACAGAAACTCGGTCGCGTTTGAAGCACATTGGATAATACATCGGACGTATACGTCGATCTTATCGCAGCTTATTTCTCCCAGACTGAATTATTAACCGCCGTCAAAAGTGTCGTAAGAGTACACTTTATGTTGGAATAAAACTCGGTAGAAAAGTTGACCGGGGTTGGGAGGGTTGGAGCTCGTAAACGCCCGATAAGATCGCGAATAAGCGGATTCTTTACTTCGGTGACCGCTAATGAACCGGTTTCCAGTCTTCTCCCAAAGGCGGTGTGCGGCCTTTGAACTTGACTCAGTCTCCGACTTAAAGTTCAGTATAATACGAGCGCTTATTTTAGACCTTTAGACTTTGGAAGTCTAAATAATAGAGCGGGGGTGACTTTCCTTAGATCTTTTGCGACCGACAGTCGGGTACCAATTTGAAGCATAAAAAGCTTTAAAGTTTATTTGCAATTCGTTCGGAAATTATTTGGACATTAAAACTATCCGACTCACTGATAAAGAGCACTATTTTCCGGCTCTGGTTGTTAGAATTCGACCGAAACGAGTACAAAATGCATAATTGAAGCCTAATTTTACTTAGTCCTGACAAATCGACGAATCAATTATTCGAAAATAAACTTTTACAAGTGACCAAAGAACGGACTTTATTTAGTCATAATTCCGGGGGATTATACCTATTTAGGGAGGGGGTAGTATTCCGAAGCGAAAATTTTACCTCGGGACGAGAGGGCGAATTTGAAAAAGAGAATCCGATATGGCGCACGACCGAATTTATTTAGCCGTAATAATTTTCGTCGTCATTAAGTCATTGTCATGACCCGAGAACCGACTTCGAAATGACTGTTGGCAAATTTTATTTAGTCGTAATACTTTTCCGAGTCGATAATTTCAATTATTCCCGGGGGGGGGATTATACCTATTGAGGGAGGGTAGTATACTGAAGCAGTAATTTTACTCGGGAGAGAACGAATTTGAAAAAATAATCCTATATGGCGCACGACCGAATTTATTTAGTCGTAATACTTTTTGTTTTCGTGATTCAATCAGATAAACAGAAAATAAAAAATTTCTCTGGCTTTCTGGCGGTTCATACACCTTTTGAACGTCATCGTCATGACCCGAGAACCGACTTCGAGATGACGGTCAAAAATTTTTATTTTAAAGTCAATAATTATTCCTGGGAGATTATACCTATTCAGGGGGGGGGGTAGTATTCGTGGTTCAATCGGATTAACAGAAAATAAAAAATTTCTGGCTTTACTGGCGGTTCACCGGCCGTACACTTTTGAACGTCATCGTCATGACCCGAGAACCGACTTCGAAATGACGGTCAAAAATTATTATTTTAAAGTCAATAATTATTCCTGGGAGATTATACCTATTCAGGGGGTAGTATTCGTGGTTCAATCGGATTAACAGAAAATAAAAATTTCTGGCTTTTCTGGCGGTTCACCGGCCGTACACCTTTTGAACGTCATCGTCATTCCGAAATGACGGTCAAAATTATTATTTTAAGTCAATAATTATTCCTGGGAGATTATACCTATTCAGGGGTAGTATTCGTGATTCAATCGGATTGACAGAAGGTAAAAAAATTGTACTCTTGTTGCCTGCGGATGACCGGCTTTTCTGGCGGTTCACCGGCCGTTTGCCAAAGCCATTGTCATGCGGTGAACGTTCATTTGGGCAGGTGATATGTGTATATTCGTTATGTGATATTATGTGTGTCTGTGTCTGTGTGTTGAAGTTGACATCTGTCGTGACCAGATGGCGGTTAGCGGCGGTTCAGTTTGTTGTTGGCGGCGGCGATATGATTTATTCGCGTCATCAGTTCCACTTTCATTACTTCCACTCAGACTCGAAAATGAAAGCGGATGATGAGAGGGGGGGGGGGGTGGATGGGGGTTGGGGCTGACCATTTTTCGGGCTATCAATTTTTTTCAGTCCCGTCTTCTGTCCGTCCGTTTAAAGGCTTAAAAACATCGTCCAATTTATCGTACGGTCATCGTTATAAACTACAGTAGATTTCCTGTTTCTCTATCTCGCCGGTTCGGTCTTCCGCCAGACCGGTTTCGGCCGCTCGCCGTCTTCAGTAGCGGTATAGTCACTTTTTTTTCTTTTTTTTTTGGGGCACCCTCAACGCACCGGTTGTCCTCCGTTTGTTGTCTTCCGTCATCCATTTTTTCCCCAAAATGGGGAAAAATCGGCCGCCCCAAAAATTCCCCCGTCAACTCGAATAAAACGACAGAAAATCCTCCAAAAACACATTTAACAGGAGACACGGACAAACACCGCAGTACGATCGTCATTCATCGTTCTTCCGCCAGACCGGTTTCTGCCGCTCGCCGTCTTCAGTAGCGGTCACTTTGTATGTTTTTCGGGCCTCCCTGGGTTGGGAGGTATTCTGTTAATCGACATTTTCTCTCTTGACAATTGGCACTTTGGACGTGCCACATCCGGGCCACAGAAGATCTCCAGGTCTTATCCAATAAAACTGACCGATCAATGTAATTCCATGCAATTACGTGCAACAAATTTATGTTTTCCGGATCTATTGTCCGTGTTATCGCTTAATCTGACCGATTCACCTCGCGAATTTTCGCTGTGGAAAAACTCGTTTTTCTCGTTTCCGATTAGTTCAGAAATGCGACGGGGGGGAAGGGAGAATAAATTGCAAAAAAATAAAATAAAATAAAACCCGAGTGCAGTAAGAGTAATGCAGTCAATATTTTCGTTCCCCAGTTCTGGATCTAGCCTCCTGGAATCCAGCCATGGCTAGAAATAAAGATGCTATTCGCATTCCTGGGAATTTTCTTTTTTCCACCCCCCCTCCGTTCGGGGAAAACTTGTTGCCGTTTTACAAGTTTCTCAGCCGGTCTATTTGTGGTCGAAATTAAGCCGGCTCTCAGTGAAGCGATACTTTGTTCAGCAAAGGTCGATTTTCCCATCCAATTATCGGACCGAGATTTAGCGATGTCTCGCACGGACTTAAGTTACCGGTAATTAACGTTTGACAATCGATTAAATACCTCGTATTCAATATTTGCGCTTGATTTGTGCGCCCCGTCGAGTTATTTTATGCAAAGTCCATTTCCGAAGTCAATTTCGGCGCCTTCGCCGAAGCTTTTCGTCCTCGTCGAAAATACAGTAATTATTTATCGGCACGAAAGCTCCATTTCCCCCGTAAATAATCCCCTAATCGGATCCAGTACTTCGTCCCTGAGATAGGACGAATTCTCTTGTCCCTTCCACAAACCGCCCTTTCCTATCGAATCTCGAAAACTCTCGGCTTTTCCAGACACTCGAGTCGTGCGGAAATTCGTTCTCCGCTGCTTTTTTTTTGTTGGAAAAGAGCGTCCTTCGCTTCGAAAGTTTTCCCTACAGACAACAATAATGCGGACAAACTCTGCGGCGTGTAGATATATATATATATAATAACGCGACACGAGATATATAGCTGATAAGTAGTCGGTGTAACGTTACGTTTACATTGCTCTGAATCGGCCGGTTGTTTATCGCCGGCTTTCAAGTGGATTGTTTCGCAACAATAATGCGCCGCTCTTTCATTTATTTTGCGATATATTCCAATACCGGGCAAAAAAACGGCTTTCCTATCCCCTAATCCGGAAATACACTCTACACACTGTGTTGTATCGAGCGTCAAACTCGTACATAAAGATTACCCCCTTCGGTCAGTAATAAAATAAAAGTTTATGCTCACCGTAAATGGGACTTAATAACTATGCACCAACAGTTGCATCGGTGACGTCAATTACTTATAAAGTCCAGGTTACCAAGGTATTTTCCAAGGTTTATCTGTTTTATTCCATTTTGTGGGGGCGAATAACTGTTTTGGCGGTCTCCGAGGGGTTGCAATAACCGTAGGTTTGTCGTGCGTTTCGGCCGTTCGCCATCTTCAGTAGCGGTGTTAGTCACTGTTGGCAGACTTTCGGACTTTTTTTTCGGATAGTACAAGTGTGACAGTGTAGTGAGAATGCCCGAAAACATCCAAAGTGACTAACACAGCGCTACTGAAGATGCGGCGAGCGGCCGAAAAACCGGTCTAGCAAAAGACCAAACCAGCGATAGGAGACAGTAGTAACACGACAAATTTACGGTATTCCAACCCCTGGCAGACCACAAAACGGGTATGTTAAATTACTCTCTGTATTGCTGCCTTAGAGGCTTTATAAAGCCCCCACCCCCCTGTATTTCTATTTAATTTATTTCTCAACATAATATTCCTCAATATTATCTTTGCGTTGGCCCATAAAAAGATTATTTTACGGCAAAAACAATTCGAATAAGCGAGATATAGCGTCGCAACATATAGGGGTGTACCAAAATTAACGCAAGATTTGAATTCGCCACAAATCTTGCGGTAAATTCGTCAACCCTATTAAAAAAAATCCATTTGACAGTTTATGGTCAGTAAACAAATGGAGCGTTACGCGATTGAACAATATTTCAAAAATAATCAAAGTTTGGCAGCCCCACAGTTCGATTCAAATTTTGTCAAAGAAAAAAAATCAAAACTACTCAAAACTAAAATACACCTTATCAAATTGTCGATTACATTTGGGTACATCTGTTATAAGAGAGAATGTAACTGAAAAAAGAAAACTTATTTGTAGGTTCGTGATGTTCGCTGTCTCCTCTCGCCGGCGATTAGGTCTTTCGCTAGACAGCGGTTTGTCGGCCGCTCGCCATCTTCAGTAGCGGCGAAAACGGGTAGAATCAATTGTCGACTCCGGTGTTTGAAATGCATTCGTTTAAACATGAATTGTTGTAATAAATTCAATATATAATCAATAATAATACTGTAGGTTCGTGATGTTTCTGTCTCCTCTCGCCGGTTTGGTCTTTTGCTAGACCGGTTTGTCGGCCGCTCGCCATCTTCAGTAGCGCTGTGTTACTGTCACTGTCAGCACTTTGGATGTTTTTTGGGGGCATCCTCACTGCACTGCACTGCACTGTCACTTTCACATGTACTGTCCATCCAAAGTGCTGACAGTGACCAAGATAACAGCGCTACTGAAGATGGCGAGCGGCCGAAACGTCGGTCTAGCGAAAGACCGAACCATCAGCGAGAGGAGACAGAAACATCGCGAACCTACACTGTATTCCAACCCCTCGCAGACCACACACACAGGTATATCAAAAAAGAGAACTTATTTGTTGGAGAAATTTAAATGTTGGAGTTGGTGAATTGGTGTTGGCTTGTTGGGCAACGCGCTCAGTTCTGGCCCGACATTGACCCCGATTAAGAGACGTTTTCAAGCGTATTTCTGCTGGGCGACTTTTAAACTTTGAAAAACACTCCAAAGGGGCCAACCGTGCCCTTTGAATCGCGACCGAAGCCAAAAACTCGAAGTTAGAAAAACGGGAAAAAAGCAAAATATTTCAGTTCAACATACATTTCAGTTCTGTGGTCTGCGAGGGGTTGGTGGAATACCCTAGAGATTTCGTGTCTTTCCTCTGTCTCCTCTCGCCGGTCTTTTTTTGCTAGACCGGTCTCTAGAGCGGCGTTGGGCGGTTTAACGCCGCTACTGAAGACGCAGCGGCCGGCCGAAACCGGGGTCTAGCAAAAGACCAAAACACCAGCGCACAACAAATTTACGGTATTCCAACCCCTAGCGGACCACAAAACAGGTCTGTTAAATTGACGAATGTAATGAAAGCGCTGTGCCAAAGTGGACACAACTAATTTATTGCCGCTCGCCGTCTTCAGTAGCCGCGGTAGACGGTACAAGTGACGGTGTGACGGTGCAGTGAGGATGCCCCATGAAAACATCCAATCAGTGCCGACAGTGACTGACACAGCGCTACTGAAGATGGCGAGCGGCCGAAACCGGTCTCGGTGGCGAATGACCGAACCACCGGCGAGAGGAGACGGAAATCTACGTTATTCCAACCCCAACAGGCAGACCACAATAATTTATCGTTTCCGTATGAACAGGTTTCGATCCTCAGTCGTCCCGGTTTTCCTCTCCGGCTCTCTTTCCGGCAGACCGGCTATTTTTACAATGTTTTATTTCAATAAATGAATAAATCCAATTGTAATAAATTCTAAATAAATTATTTCATAAATTTTAAAGAATTTTAAAGAACCAGTCCCCAGATAGTATTGAGAGGAGAACCGTTACTAGAAAATGGACTATCAATAAGAAATTAAACTACTTTTTCCAGTAAATGTCTAGTAATCGAAATCTACAGTTTATTTCTTAATTCATAAACTTATTGTTTGATTTACTTCTCCCCAGTTTATTGTATAAGAATTTTACTGGAATGAATACGCGATGAGACGGCCGTTGCGAATACATTTTTTTTTCTCTGTAGAATTTTAAGTAAGAAGCGTTTCAAGTTGGAATACCCTAGATTTCGTGTATTTCTCTCTTCTCCCCTCGCCGGTTGTCTGGTCTTTCGCCAGACCGGTTTGTCGGCCGCTCGCCATCTTCAGTAGCGCTGTGTCAGTCACTACTGGCAGTTTTGTCAGTCAGACTCGAGGCGATTAACGAAATCCCCAAGAACATCCAAAATTTACTGACACAGCGCTACTGAAGACGGCGAGCGGCCGCTAAACCGGGGTCTAGCAAAAGACCAGATCGGCAGCGAGAGGAGACACAAAATCTACAGACCGGTTCAGGGGGTGTTTTGGAATTACCAGTTTTTCGAAATATTAAAAAGAGAATGAAATATAAATAGAAAATTCAGACTGAAAGCAGTTAGCTGTTGACTACCCGCACGAAATGTCACGAGTATAATTGGAGTTGAAGTAGTTTAAAATTACCTACTGTGTTTAATATCGGGTATAACTCCAAGTGCAGGGCCTACAATTTACGTACAGTGCTGTTGTTCTGTCCGTAGATCATCCGGAAAGTGCTGTCGCGCTGCTTTAACGCTTCGGCACGCACTTGATTAACGCCGCTGTTCGCCCTATCCGATATATTGGGGTTGGAACGGAATTTACAATTCAAAATCGGCCCCCCGGCCGCAATTGAATTAGTGTACCGGTGATTTTCCAAGGTCGGTCGACTCCCGGTAGTAAATTTCCGAACCTCCCCGACCGGTAGCCGAACACTGATGGAATACGCCCCCAAGGTCCCCCGGCCTGTGTTTAAGCCCCGATTAAACGGCCGGCCAAACAATCGCTATAACTAGCGCCCTCAAATAGCGACGGATTTTTAGTGGTTTTCACCCGTTTTCAGTATTTTTGAAATGTCGGTTTTCGGTCCAAAAGTTTACCCGTCCGCCCTTTCGAAATTTGGCCATAGACGGTGGTAATTAATGTCATAAAATTGTAGCAATAAAGGGATGTTATTTACTGTTTAGCAATAAGGCTCGAGTTACTTAAAAGACTTGACATGAATGCTCGGTTCGTACTCTTCGATAAAGTACATTTTTCCTGGACTTCGTTAAGGTCCAGAGTATAAAATGCAGTTCGATTTATTTTGAAAATTGTGTACCTCCCGTGAAGAACGTTCGGACGAACTGCAAGAGTTTAAAATACCTGTTTTGTGGTCTGCTAGGGTTGGTATTCCAACACCCCCCCGGGCATCACGAACCTAGAGTATATTCCAACCCCTCGCAGGCCACAAAACAGGTATATCAAATGCGAAAAGTATATTTTTAGCGTCGGCCGCAGCACGAATTAAGCCCCGAAAAAATCCCCGAGTTTTTATGTACACTTTTTCCCCTTCAAATTACGTCTATCTACACGTCGTCGGTTATATTTAGACCGATTTCTTATCGCACGCCACTTTCCCGCCGACTAACGACGTCGTCGTGGTTTGAGATTTTGTCCGTGTAACGGGGGGGAAAAAAAACCGGGTTTTCGAAAACCGTTTCGAAGTACGATAAAGTACCGGTACGTGTACAATTCCGGTATGTGTGACGTGTGAAAATTCGTTCAAATTATCTTCACATCCTGGCTCCATTTTCGCCGTCGTTTTTTAGCCCCTCGAATCTTTGTTAAGCTTTAATATTATATACCTAATCGCGTACATATAAATATATAGAATTACATTCGAGATATTTACCAGAAAAAGTAGTTTAATTTCTTATTGACAGTCCATTCTCAAGTATCGTCTCTCCTCTCAATACTATCTGGGGACTGGTTCTATAAAAATTCTTTAAAAATTATGAAATAATATATTCCTCTACATCGTGGCCTCATACCATTGGATTTATTAATTTATTGAAAATAAAATATAGTGAAAATAGTCGGTCTGCCGGAAAAAGAGCCGGAGGACTGAGGATCGAAACCTGTTCATAGCGAAACAATAGATGATTGTGGTGGAATAACGTAGATTTCTGTCTCCTCTCGCTTGTGGTTTGGTCTACTGCTAGACCGGTTTCGGCCGCTCGCCGTCTTCAGTAGCGCCGTGTCAGTCACTGTCGGCACTAATTGGATGTTTTCATGGGGGCATCCTCACTGCACCGTCACACCGTCACTTGTACCGTCTACCGCGGCTACTGAAGACGGCGAGCGGCAATAAATTAGTTGTGTCCACTTTGGCACAGCGCTGTCATTACATTCGTCGACAATTTTACATAACAGACCTGTTTTGTGGTCCGCTAGGGATTGGAATACCGTAGATTTGTCGTGTTTCTGTCTCCTCTCGCCGGTGGTTAAGGCCTTTCGCCAGACCGGTTTCGGCCGCTCGCCGTCTTCAGTCACTTTTCGATGTTTTTCATGGGCCATCCTCACTGTCACCCGTGTCATCACTTGTACTGTCCAACACAGCTACTGATGAAGGTGGCGAGCAGCCGAAACCGTTCTAGCAGTAAAAGGAGGATAGAGAAACGCAACAAATCTACAATAAAAATGATGAAATCGAATTTTAATTAATACAATTCGGTAATAAAATCGGGAGATGGGCACGAGGGCGTTGAAACGGTCGGATGAATCAGAGCTACGGATAGGCCATAAACTCTACTCTAGAGTTATGCCCCCACCCCCGCCAGACTTATAAATTGAAAATGAACTCTAGACCATATTAGAGGTATAATTGAAAATATATCTACTGTCTCGCCGGTTCGGCCTTTCGCCAGACCGGTTTCGGCCGGTCGCCGTCTTCGGTAGCGCGGCGTTTGGTCACTGTCGGCACTTTGGACGTCTTTCGTGTGGCGTAGGGGTTGGACGTTCCTCAGCGCTACTGAAGGTGGCGAACGGCCGAAACCGGTCTGGCGAGACAAAAGGAGACACGAAAACGCCGCCAACAAAAGAGGTATACTATACTGGACTATAGTGTCGAGGTTTGAGAAACTTGATTGTGGGGCCCCGCCGCCCCCAAATGGAGGACACTCCGGTCGACGCTCTCCGAGAGTCTCTCGGTCCAACTTTCAAGTTGACACAGTTCTCTCTTTTCAGAACGGCCCAGGAGAAAGTAGACTAATAAGTCCCGATCGCGTTTGGCCGCCGCCGACTAAAGGACAATCGACAATTATTTGATCGGCCCTCAGCTCCAATCTATAGAGTTCAAAAACTCATTCTCTAACAACAATAACGCTATTTAACAACGTTATTGAACCAGTTTTCAGTCCAAAGTCGCCGAAAGGCTGGCTTACAACACCCTTTGATTATCCTAGTAGGTGTTGTGGGGTGGAACTAGAAATTAAAATTTTTTCAACAATTCTTAAATCGAAATACCGCAGTATATTTTCAACCCTTTGCGGACCTTGGGGCGGAATTTTTTTGGGCATCCTCACTGCCCACTGTCACTTTCACACGTACTGTAGTCTGTGGGGTTGGAATACCGTAGGTCCGTGATGTTTCTGTCTCCTCTCGCTGCCGGTTCGGTCTTTCGCTAGACCGGTTTCGGCCGCTCGCCATCTTCAGTAGCGCTGTGTCAGTAGTCACTGTCAGCACTTTGGATGTTTTTCGGGGGCATCCTCACTGCCCACTGTCACTTTCACACGCGCTATAGTCCGTAGGGGTTGGAATACCGTAGATTTGTCGCGTTTCTGTCTCCTCTCGCCGTTGGTTCGGTCTTTCGTTAGACCTCTTTTGTCGGCCGTTCGCCGTCTTCGGTAGCGCTGTCGCTGAAAAGTGTCAATGCCACTTGTACTTGTCGGTCAAAAAGGGGAGACGACAAACGGACAACGGCCGAAAAACGTCCAATCAGTGCCAAAAGCGACTGACACCGCTACTGAAGACGGCGAGCGGCCGACAAACCGGTCTGGGAACAGAAACGCGCGAAATCTACGGTATTCCAACCCCAATACGGTAAAACAGGTATTTTACGGTTTCGTCCAAAACAGCGGGGGATGCACACAAGACGCAAGTTTACGACGTATAGAAAATTTTGTAATTCTTCTGCGAACTTTAGATATATATCTCTGTACGATACAGTCGTCTAGTGATATATGTTTTAATGAAAATTACGTTTTATAATTCTCTAGGCCCCCGGTTTTCGAGTGCACGTATCGAACAAAAAAATTATATGCAGTTCAACGCAATATATGCAGTTTTCCGTTCGGGTCTAGGTTTTTTCGGCTGCATCACCCACCGGTTGTGCCACGAATTTGTCGGACGAACGTAAAATGTGGCACGTTTTCCTACTGTTCCGGCTGTGACGGCTTACATAAAATATTATAACTGTTTAATTGCACCAACCCCTAATCCGCCGTAAAAAGAAAAAACAGTTTACGCCACCATCTCCACGATTTTCAGCCTTTATTATAATTTATAGTTGTTCGCTACGTAGTCATGATATAAATGGGCGGTAGATATAAATATTTTCGAGCCGTTATTACAAGTGAAAAAAATTCTCGTTACGCCCTCGTCGGCCGTCCGCCGTAGATTGGGACGAATCTGTCCGTTTCTGACCGCAAAAGGGGGAAAGAAAAATTAATAAATAAAACGCGAATAAAAATAAGAAATAAATAACGACGGTTATGCTTTCGAACGGCCGTGACACACAACTTAACTCTCTTCTGGTTCGAGAACGTTGCTCAGTCACCGAAACGACCCCAATTTTTCGAAAAAAACCGATCCGAACAATACCTCGTTGTAATTCTCCAAGCTGTAAATACATAAATACGAATCGGATTCTCCGGTTGACGTGAACCAAAATCGAAAGATTCGACTTGAAACGAAAATTTATTGTTCGTAATTCCTCCTGTGTCAAAAGTGGCGCGTGTCCGAGTCGGTTCCTTTTATCACGAAATACGTGCGGGGGGGAAAAAAAAATTATAGTACAGCATTTGTACACGTGTCACAAGGGCCAGAACGCGGTGTTCCTCACGGACTTTACTGAAATGGGACTTGGATAAATTTTAAAATTGGGATAAAGCCCATCATACCGTTAACGCGGTGTTGCGTCAATGTCCGTTATAGTATTTTACATTTCTGTCATCGAAATACGGATTCGGATAAAATTTCGACCGATAAGTCGTTTTTCAGAATCAATTGAAATCGCCGGCAGAAGAAACATTTCGCGGCCAATTTTCGCTATTAAAATACAAATTGTTTACTGTGCTAAAAGGAAAAAACGGGACTACAACCACCATTAGCGGCTAACGGCCGTTGAATATTGATGCAGTGGAAGAAATTCCCGTCTAATAACTGTGTATGGGCGTATTATTAAAATATAATGTTCGCCCACAATGGGGCGGACAGAGGGATACGCTTCGACCGATCTATAAAAACATAATTTCTCGTCCAATTTCCTTTAAACAATTCCTCGTCAAAACGAAATTCAGTAGTAATTTAGTAATCTCCGCTGAAAATAATTCACTTGGGCGACGATTTGTTGTTCAAAAAGCGTACAAATAAATATTCATGACGTGGCCTTTTCGTAACACTAAACGAAATGTATAAAAAAAAAACTATTCTTTAAAAAAATTATTCTACTTAAAAGAAACGATTAAACGAAGAAAACACTGAAACGGCTTTTTTATTGGGTTGTTTATTGGCAATTAATTCGGTGAAGGACGAATTAAAATTATTTATTTACTCGGCAAAAGGATCAAACTTTTCATTCAATAACATCTTTTGTATTTCCAGTTCTCGCACTGAAAGGTTGTGGGATGCGTTGGACATTTTCCTTAATTTATGTCTGAGGAATTTTGTTAATATTTTACGCCGTAGATTTCGCGTTTTTCTGGTCTCATCGCATATTCATTCAAATAAAATACCGCACAATAAACTTGAAATTTATAAATTAAAAAAATAAACTGCGGATTTCGCGCGTTTCTGTCTCCTCCAGCTGGTGGTTTCGGTCTTTTTTTAGACCGAATAATTTAATATACCTGTTTTGTGGTCTGCGAGGGGTTGAAATATACTGTAGGTTGGTGATGTTTCTGTCTCCTCTCGCCGGTTTGGTCTTTCGCTAGACTGCGGTTTCGGCCGCTCGCCATCTTCAGTAGCGCTGTGTCAGTAGTCACTGTCAGCACTTTGGATGTTTTTCGGGGGGCATCCTCACTGCCCACTGTCACTTTCACACGTACTGTAGTCCGTAGGGGTTGGAATACCGTAGATTTGTCGCGTTTCTGTCTCCTCTCGGCGGTGGTTCGGTCTTTCGTTAGACCGGTTTGTCGGCCGTTCGCCGTCTTCAGTAGCGCTGTTGCTTGTGACTTGTGTCAATGCCGCTTGTACTTGTCGGTCAAAAAAAAAGGGGAGACGACAAACGGACAACGGCCGAAAAACGTCCAATTAGTGCCAATTAGTGCGACTGACACCGCTACTGAAGACGGCGAGCGGCCGAAACCGGTCTGGGAACAGAAACACGCGAAATCTACGGTATTCCAACCCCAAAACACCACCAAAAACAGGTATTTTACGGTTTCGTCCGAAACAGCCAAATTTTGAAGCGTCTTTTCAATTTTACGCCCGGACGAAGGCGTTTTAACATTTAACATCTGTCATTAACGTTTAGGGTCAATTTTAAAACAATTGACCCTTTTTTCCAGGCATTTTCTCCAGCCGTTTGACAGTTTAATTGGTCGTGGCCATCGGTAGAATTACCGGGGCGTATAATCGCGCAGTTTTCGAATTTGCATTATATTTTTCTCCCTTCCCTTTTGGCAATTGTATTCGTCGTTTTTTTTTCTTTTCTTTTTTCATTTAGAAGTAAGACATTTGGGCGATTCGCGGAATTATTTTCGGAGTGTTCCAGTGGAATTGGTCGGGAATCGAACGACGTTCCAGGAGAGAACACGTGGAAATTGCCTCGTAAGGGTGGATTCTACGTCAAAATTACATTGGTTTAATTTAAAAAAAAAAAAAAATTTGACTTAAAAGGTTCAAAAAGTCCTATAACTCAGGGCGACAATCATCAATCTGTCCGTTTTGCGAAAGCGCAATTCTGTAATTGATCTACGAATTACAAAAATTCAATAAGCGCATAAATCTTTCTGCTACGCTGTTGAATTATAAAAATGAATTTTAAATCTGCATAAACATAAATTATAGCCCCCCCCCCCAACCACCTACCCCCAACCCCCCCCTGTTGAATATTTAATTGCCAAATCGTAATCGCCATTGTCTCGTATAGCATAATTGAATTAGCTGAAATTAAGCCGGTCTGTATTATTATATTAAGTCCTCTCTGAGGGGGCGCGCGCGGGCGCTTTTTATTGTTGGCGTGACAATGTTGAATGTATACCTCGCGTGATGTTTTTCCCCCTACAGCTATTATTAGAATTCATTTTTAGACCAACGACAGGCTCCAGCAAGAGCCACAGTGAGAAAGGGAGAGAGGGAGAGAGAGGGGGAGAACCTCCCCTAAAGGGCGTAATTAACGTTAATTTTTTAAACATTTTTTTTTAATTCACATCTCTAATTGCCCAGTGTTTCTGGCGTAAGGGTTTTGAATAAAAAATCTGGATTTTAGAGGACGTTCGGCCCCAAAGCCGCAGGGATTACTCCTGCAATGGACGGCTAATAAACTTCCTGTAGTTATTCCAGTAATCTTTAATTCCGTAAATTTTTTTAAATTTTCAATTCATTTACAGTATTCGGGGTAACCAAAAGTGATCGAGATTTTGACTTTGGAATTCATTTTATTTCAACTCCTCAAGACCGAAATACATCTTATCAAATTGTCGCTTACTTTTGGGTAGACCCAATATTTTATAACATATTATAAATGTAGATTTTCGCCACTCTTTCGGTCTTATATGATAATTTCGGCCGGCGACTTACACTTTTTAAAATTGGGATTTAATGAAAATAATATCACTCTCTTGGAAATTGGAGAAAAATTGACAATAATTAATAGACTGCAGTTTGAGAAATTCCAATTAAATAAATAAAGGGGCTTTGTAGGTCCCTTTTCGTGGTACAAACTGGTTTCGACGGACGGCTTTCGGCTTCCCGCCAGCAGGTCTGCAGTAATCGACATTTTGACTTTAAAATTCATTTTATTTCGCTAAAAAGAAAAACTTTAATTATTAATCTACTATATATATATATATATTCCGATATTATCGACAACTCTCCAAATGCCACTTTTCCTGGCAAATATTTCGATTCCCCTCAAACTGCTCAAGACCTTTGATACATCTTATCAAATTGTTAATATATAATATTTATTTAATTTGAAGTCCATTCGCTCGCATCAAACGACGCGCTTTTCCCTATTTGTTTCGGCTGTACGCCATCTTCGGTAGATTTTCGCCACCGGTTCGTTGTTATATGATAATTTTGGCCGGCCTCCCTTAAAGTCTTCGGTTTTTAAAACCAATTCCGTCCGGACACTTTTAAAATTGGGGTTTTAAAAAATTATCACTTTCGGCTTTTAATAGGTCCATTTTCGTGGTCCAAAAAGGGGTTTCGACGGACGGCTTTCGGCCGTCTTCAGCAGGTCTTCAGTTGCAGATATATTATTAGGGGTACCCCCAAAAAGTAATCGACATTTTGATATTGGAATTCATTTTATTTCCTTAAAGAAGAAACTTTAATTATTAATCTACTATATATATATATATATATTTTCCGGCAAATTTTCGATTCCCCTCCTCTTGAGGAACTCCTCAACACCGAAATAAATCTTATCAAATTGTCGATTTACTTTTGGGTACAGCTAATATATAAAAACAGACGGGATGCTATTTACCCCGGTACGTAGTATTGTTGTAGCACTAAATACCAGGTTTTTGACTGTTATTTCTGAAGATTTTGTATTACCAGCTCTGTGACGTTCGCCCGCATATCTTGCCACCGTAATAATTAGCATAGCTGGTAATTAATCGACTAATTGTACCAATTGGAACCGCCAGTTGAGCCGGGCACAACAGTTCACCCGTCGTCGATTTGTTCCGTTCTCTCGTTCGTATTTCACTGAAATGAATACAGATTTACGGGCGTCCAGAGTCGGCGCTTCGGCCGCTCGCCGTCTTCAGTAGATCGTGTAAAAGATTTTAAGCGGTGCGTCGCCATTAATCCGCTTCCGCTTCGCCGAGTCCAAAGTCCGATTTAAGTGGATATAAATTATCTATTAAATACATTTTCGATATTTCCCAGACGGAGGTCGTACAGGGTTGGAGTCCGTAAGCCAAATGGCGGCGACCGAGTCACGTGACTCGGATTCTTTTAAAAATTTTCCTAAAACTCGCGGAACCTAAATTTTTTTTTTTTTAGTATTATTTGTTTCGACCTTTCCTCGCGTGTGCAATATTGAATCGCGGATCAAGAACAAAACGCGATATGGGGGTGGGGGGAAAGGGTTGATATGCTTAGCTAGGGGAAATATTTTATGGTCTGGAGGGTTGTAGGGTGGGAGTGAGAGAGAGGAGAGAGGGTGAGAGAGGGAGGGAGGGAGAGAGTTGGTAAAGGGGGGTGGCCGGCGGTGTTATTGATCCCTGCGTCGTTGACTGAGCTGGAGCTCTCTCTCTCTCCCCCCTTTCCTCCTCTCTCTATCTCCCTCCCTCCCTCCCCTCTCTCTCCCTATCTTCTTCTCGTCTCTCTAATAAATATTTCATTTCATCGACCCTCTTCAAATCTAGTACCGTCGCCCTCCTTGTTTATGACGCCCCGCTATACCGGAGTCGGTTCGAATACTCAACTGAAAAATTACGGCTGAATATAATTTTTTATTTAAGTGAATTATGAAATTTTTGAGAGACTATGTATTGAGCTTAAAATATTTTCGAAAACTAATCGTAGATATCACTCCGCTCGCGGCCTGTTTAGCGAAGTCCTGGTTGGAATACTGTAGGTTCAATCCGTGATGTTCAGTCTCCTCTCCGCTGCCGGTCGGTCTAGACCGGTTTCGGCTCGTGATGTTCACTGTTAGCACTGTAGGGGTTGGGTAGATTTGGAATATTGTATTGGGATTTCATCCTCTCTGTCACGAGTCGGTGGTTCGGTCCGCCGGTGGTTCGGTTCTCTCTCGCTAGACCGGTTTCGGCCGCTCGCCATCTTCAGTCATGGTGAGTTAGTCACTGTCCAGGATGAAAAATTACATCCAGTGCAAAGTAGCGACTGTGTTACGTGATGGCACACTGCGCGAAGATGAGCGCGAGCCAAATCTTCGTGCAGTGAGATGCCCCGATCAAAGTGCTGGCGACCAGCGGAATCGGCAAAGCGCATCAGCAATTTTCGAAAACCTTCGGGCAAAGGTCAGGAAGTTTCAAAATTTCGTCTCAATTGGGGGGGGTGTCCGGAACCCAATCAACAGTGGTTTACGGGGAAAATTGAAAAATCAAAAATTTCCCTATACGGTCTAGAACTTCGTCAACAGAGATTTTGAGATGCCATTTCGAGGAAAATTTTCTCCGTTTTCGTCCCGAAACTCAACGTCAACGCTTGTCCACGGTTTTGAAGATACGCTTATCTTCATGCGGGGAAAGTCGGAAAATCGAAAATTATCCAACCGAAACCGGTCTGGCGAAAGACCGAACCACCGGCGAGAGGAGACAGAAACATCACGAACCTACAAACTTTAATTATTATATTATAAACCCTCCGGCCAGTTTTACGGCAAATTTTCGATTTCCTCAAGACCAAAATGCCTCTTATCAAATTGTCGATTGTTGAGATAATAAGCGGCTCCATTTTCGAATTTGTCGACGGTTCGTTTTGGGTGGGGGGGTCGGTTCGGGCCACGTGCGATATATGTGATGTCATGTGATATGTGAGGCGGCGGCGTCACTGCGTAACCCGACAATATAGAAATTCGCCCCTCACTGGGGGGGCCGATTATTCTCCAATTTTTTTTCGGGGCTTCAATTTTTATTTCTGAATTCCGACACCCGCTTTCGTCGAATTCCCGATAGTTTTTCTTCGCGTTTTCCATCTACAGGTTTTAATAAAGCTGTGGAGCGGGTCTATTTATTGGAAATTCAGCGCCCCCATCCGCCTGTTCGATTTTCCACTCCACCATTTAACGGAATCAACACCGAAAACGGAAAACTGTCTATACATTTTTCTATTTTGTACAATCAACGTGAATGTTATAAGTACAAGTGCTGACTACTTGAAAAGGGAACCGCCCAAAGATGGCACTTTTCACGCAAGAACAATTTGTAGTCTAAGGGCTAAGAAGATCTCCAGGATAATGGTCGGGTAAGTGAGAGATAAATTGGTACTTCGGGAACCGGGACTTTGCGACTTCGTCGACTGTCCGGTATGTTGAGGTCATCGTGGATTCTGTAGTCAGAAAGATACAGGGATTAAAGGCTTTAAGGACCTTCGACTGAAATCTCCGGATGAACCCCATAGCTCTCTGTACCGTAAGTCCGTGTCGGTTTCAGTACCGCTCTGTAAATTGTCAGTTCGTTACTTGAGTTCAATTTCGATGTAAGTTTCAGTAACGGCCTTAAGTGTACAAATTTTCGGTTCAAGTCGATTCGGGAAGAAAATCCCGAGTTTCACTTTTTGATTCTCGAACCCACGTTGTACCAACGTGGTACCACATTGTGGTATCAAAATATAGATTATAATCGTGAGAATGAGTACGTGATGTACGATTTTGGCGCCTCCAGATATCAAATAACAGCCATAAAAACCATTTTTTCGACTATTGGTCTTTAAATTATAGTAAAGAAATAAAATTCAACTTTAAGAGTTGACTCTGGTCTCCCAATAATGTTCGGCTTCGATAGGATCTCGCTATTTCGTTTTCTTTTTATAAATTAATATTTTTTCTATAGTTGTTAATTTTTTTCAGGACATAAAATGACAATTTTACCGCGGAAATAATTGTAAATGTAAAAAAAAAAAATACCTTTCCCCAACAACGGTTCAAACAGCACCATTCATCCGATGAATGTTGGTGAATTAATAAAATGAAGTTTCGTCCTAATTCACCCGTCTCCTAAGCCCTCTCCTCCGTTACCCGTCCATTATCCCTGGAGAAGGGCTTAAACGATATTCTGTAGACAGAGGAGTACACGTCGAAAGTAGAGAGAAACAAATATGCACGTGCAACAGTTGTTCGTTGATCGTACAATAAATAACGCTATTACATTAAATGCCCCACACACAAGTGGGCTCTAAGTTTATGGCCCGTAACTGGAAATGAAGTATAGTGGCGCTGAGGAGAAATCTTTTTCTGGCCAACTGAGCACTATTATTTTCAGCGCTTTATTCGGCCCCTTAAATATTGTTGTTGGGGAAAGAATTCACTTTCCTGAATCGCCTAATCGGGCATTTAAAACCAAAAATTAAGTCCTATAATACATAAGACAGGTAATCATTATTCGGTCCCGTCTACCTGAGTGTATCGGCCCGTTCCTATCTGGGCTTGTTGACGCTGTCTATTTTAGGCCCGCCTAAAGGCTAAATTAGGCCTTTTTTCCGTCTGTTTTCCGTCCGCGTCACACTCCGGCGCACAACCAAACGTGTGCCCGCAGCCGCTGAATAAAACTGAAGTTTTATTTTTGAAGTTTAAACAGCGTTACCGGTCTTTGTGGTCTGCGAGTCTCTCTCTCTCTCGCTCGGAATACCGTGGACGTTTTTCGTCTTCATTACCGTCTTCCGCCGTCCTCTCACGCTGCGGTTGGTCGGTTTTGTGGCCGCTTTCCTTGCTCTTCAGTAGCGCTGTGTTAGTCACTTTTAACACTTTGTGGACGTTTTTCGGGCAAATTCTTCAGTTCAACGTATCTGTTTTGTGGTCTGCGAGAGTTTGGAATACCGCGTAGATCTCGTGTGTTTCTGTCAACTCTCGCCGGTTCGGTCTTTCGCCAGACCGGTCAGCCGCTCGGCCGCTTCGGCCAGCCGTCTTCTTCAGTAGCGCTCGCCTTCTTCAGTAGCTTAACACTGTGACACAGTGGGCACACTTTGTGGACGATGACGCCGAAAAACATGCCAGTTCAGTGCCGGCAGTATTGACACATTGCTGCTGAACGGCGAGCGGCCGACAAACCGTTCTGGCGAAAGCCATACCAGCGAGAGTTACGTACGGAGATCTTAGCAAAGAAGTTAGCAATTGCGATGAATGCACGCCGTATGCAGGGAATTCTGAACCACTTGCGCTCATTTAGCCCGCGCTATTACGCGTAAACGCGAATGAGCGATGATATTTCGGTTGAACATAGAGGCGTTGAAGGTCAACTCTCGAAACGCACACAGGTGGGGAGCCATAGCGCTGTAGTCACTTTTAACACTTTGGACTAAAATATGTCGAGTACAACACGTGGCATGTGTTTTCAATCCTCAATAGTTTTGGACACTCTCTATAATCAGCTGAACCTCAGTAAGCAAGCTGCAATTCGCTCTATCAGCGGAAATGGTCTCCTCGCCGAATATGCGAGGTTTCTGTACTGTAGGTTCGTTAGTGATGTTTCTGTCTCCTATGCTGTGCCGGTCAGTGACTAGACACCGGTTTGTCGGCCGCTCGCCAGCGCAGTAGCGCTCGGTGTGCCTGACACGGCTTTGGATGTTTTTCGTAGATCCCACCACACTGTCACTGCGTCAATGCAGTACAAGTTGACCAATTTTCCTCGAAATGGTATCTCGCAAAACTTCTATTACGGACGATTTTGTGGTTCACAGGAGTGATTTTCCGATTTTCAATTTTCCCCGTAAACCACTGTTGATTGGGGTTCGGACGCCGTATGCGTAATTAGAAATTTTTGAAACTTTCCGGTGTATACCTTTGCCGCGAAGGTTTTCTACGATGTTTCTGTCGCGACTCGCCGATGAATGGTCTTTTGCTAGAACATAAGGCGTGAGCTGGTTTCGAAACTCACGCTGCTGTTAGTCGTTATACTTTGAAATCCTCACTATTGCGAGCAGCGAAACCGGGTCGACTCTACAACGTGAGGATCCGATTATGTCAGACTTCGCTACACCGGGGCCGTATTCCAGCCCATACGGCTAAGTGCGAGTATGCGGTGTGAGTTGTTTTTCAATCCTGCCCAAAAACACCACAAATGTTCATATGACGCCCTGAAACATGCAAGTCAGGTAAACCAGATCGAACGGACGATGTTGAATCACGTCTGAAGCTATTTTATCTACGGACACGCCAAGAATGGTGGAATCGCTAATCAAGAATATTAGATCTACCGTAGGTTCGTATTTCCTAAAAATAGGTTGTGCAGCTTGTCTCCGGGCGTCTCCTCTCCACCGCCGGTGGTTTGCAAGTGACCGAAAGCTTTCGCTGATCGGAAAGCTTGGCAATTCCGGCCAATCTTCGGCATTAACGGGAAAACGGACAACCACCGTCAGTGGCGGGGAGGGGATGTCAGCATAGCAAAGGCGGCGATAGGAGACAGACTTCCTCACGAACCTACAGAATGAGATATGCCCGAAGGTTACAAAAAAACAGAATCCTCTAATGGAATCCTCAAACGGCCTGTGCTGTCGCGATGCAACGGTAGATGCAACAGTCCATCCTTGACGGAGTGCTTTTGTGCACAAGAGTTTAAGACAACTCTGAAACGGCCGAGACACCGGTCTCGGTACAAAAGATCCGTCGTAAAAATTTCCAAGGCCAATTTCGTAATCTAAGCAGACACTAGGCCGAAAGGCATAATCTTAATGTATAAGTTGAAATACTGTAGGTTAAACACTTAAAGTTGTAGTGTTTCTGGATTTTATCTGCGAAATTCTCGCCGCTGTTTTTATAACCGGTTTGTGGCCTCTAGCCAATTCAGTTTCTATCGGTTTCTTTCACATTATTGATTCCAATCGTGTTTCTTCAACTGCGTCCAATATCATCCAAGTGCCGGCGGAAAATTTTCCGTTCGGTCTGACAACGGACAACCACCGCTTATTGAGTGGCGAATGGCGAGCGGCCACATAGCAAAGACCAAACGGCAGCGATAGGTAACTCACCGATCACTGCGTCACTGCAGTGAATTTTCCTCTGTTTCTATTCTCCGAAATAATGTCGGTCGGAAATAAACCACGAGATTATCAACCGGGAAACTCCTTACCTTTGTGAAATCGGCCTACGGTGGGCTCCGATTCCGGATCGGCGACGGACATCAAAGTCGTTGAGGAAGTTGAGTGTCTGAAAACACGGTGACATTATCCCGTAAAAATATCTGAGACAATCTGGCAAAGACCGTGTCGAATCTAGGTACGAGGGTGAAGGAATAGCGATCTTGATTAAAAGTAAAAATTGGTACCCTATTTTGGCTGTCGGATTTTATTGGAAATTTCTTTTATAAGACGAACAATTTTGAAACATGAGTTTCTTTCATTATTGCAATGGTATCGGCCGGAAAGGAAATTGCTTATCCATCGGATGACTTTTGTTGCCTGTGAATACTGTTTTATACAAATCGCCAGCCGTTAAATTGCACTAAAAGTTGTAAATGTTCGTGTTGCTTTTATAATGGTCGCCAATTTCCGATTCGCGAACGGTTTCTTCAACAACAATATCATCTGCCGCCGGCGGCGTTCGGTACCAGTATTGAAAGCGTAAAAATAAATCTGTTACCAAGCGAAATTAGCCTACGGTGTTTACGAGCACACTTGAAATTACAGAAGAAAGGTAAATAAGTTCACAGTAGCAACGAGGGTGAAGTGAATGAATTACTATTTTGTGGCCAACGTTACAAGTGTTACCCACCCAGTCGGTAACAGATGACACAGTGATGCACCACAAAACATCCAAACCGCTACTGAAGATGGCGAGCGGCCGAAACCGGTCTAGCGAAAGACCAAAACAGCGAAGAGACAGAAACACCCAAATCCTACTGAATGAATTTACTCTTATACCAGTTATTTATGACCTTCCATTCAACACCGTAGAAACTGCCCAGTTTCTTCTTGCAACGGCGGTCTAATAACATTTCTAGTGACAAATCTATAGCAGTACGATTATTGAAAATAAGTAATTTATTTCTCATCATTTAAAAAAGAGAATAAATGGAGTTGAAATTATTGGGGTCTAATGGAGAAAATAAAGGCGCCGTTGTTGACTTTTAAATAAGTAGGCCAAAACCGATAATCTGCATAATAATAGCGCTCCGTTATTAATTACTTATTATTTATGGGCTGGGGTCACGCGTATGGAAAATTTCAATGGATTTCAATATCTCTTTTCGCTCAATTTATTGCCCCCCCCCCTCTTAAACTAGTGAAATATTAAATGTTAATGTCGCTGTGATTTTCGTCGCTGGTGTTATGCTTAATTACGCATAACGGCCAATGACGTTAAAACACGGTAAGGTCATGGTGAAAATGGCCATGTTTAGACCCAAAAATGCCATATACAGCCCCAGAAAGGCCATTTTTAGCCCCAAAAAATGCCATTTATAACCCTAAAATACTTTTAGCGCTCAAAATACCATTTTAACCCCAAAAATGCCATCTAGACCCAAAAACCCAGAAAGGCTTATGCATTTTTATATTGCTCCAAAAATGCCATAGTGGCCTTTATTTTAGCAAGATAATTTTATGCCATTTTATTACCATTTCTAGACCCAAAATAAAAAACCGAATATGCCATCAATGCCAAGAGTGGCCACCATCTTGGCATCCATGGGCTCCAATTTACCATCTTTATGATTTTTGCAATAATTCTTTAGCCAAAATAGATATTCTTTACGCCGTAATTTAAATTGGCAATAAGCGGCATGCATGTGGTAAGACACCAAAAATTCTGTTAGGGCTTTTGCAGCCATTTGCAGATTAACTAGCCATTGACCCGTTAAGGCAAGAGCTAATTTTAGCTTAGTTCGGGCAAGTAAAGTGTAGAAAATTCGAAGTGTCAGTAATGCTTGGAGACAAACTTAATTACAAAGGCTGGCTGATTGCAATCGGTAACAAACATTTTCGGATTATTCGATTTCTAATTACAAGTTCCACGGTTTTTGCAATATGACTAACTCAATATATTAGTCGATAATGAGGAACGCTACGCTTTAGATATATCGGAGCTCTGCTTTATACCCTATTGTCGATATGTGTGTCTCTCGGCTGGAGAGTAAAAGCCTCTCATGGGTCTCTCCCTCCCTCTTCGCTCGCTCTCTCTAACTGTATTGATTATTGTTGTAGGGAAATACGCTTGACGTGCTCTGCCCGAACTAATGTCAGCCCCCTTTTCTCCCGTTTATCTCTGTTTATCTTTCGCTCCCTCTCTCCTCTGTGCTCTTCTCTCCTCTCTCCTCCTCTCTTTCCTTTCCGATTTAGTGCAATGAATAAAAATCTGTCCCCATAATCATATAGAAATTTATCCGCTCCTCCGATTTCAAAAGTTTCCCTTACGAACACTTTTCGATAACCGGTCGTAAATCCCGTTCCTGGATTTTAAACAGAAATTTACAGCCCGTCTGTAAAACTTTTTACAATTTTCGTTCCGTTAATTAACAAACCGAACGATAGAAATGAGGCACCTTTAATGGGATGTACTTGTCAGATCTCTCTTCAAATCTTCTTCAAATCTTCTCAAATCTTCATCTTCTTCAAATCCAATGTCTTCAGCGGACAATACAGCGACAGAGTACTGAGGAAGGAGAGAAGTCGAAAATTTGGACTTTTAAGACCGTTATTCGTACAACCGTTACCGGACTTGTGCTACTGATGACGACGGGACTCCGGTCCGAACAATTTCATCCTGTTTTGGCGTTCCGAATCCTGTGTTTCGGCCTGATAAATAAACCGATCCGGGCGTGTCGTCTATTCCATATTCTTCGCGTTTCCTTCCAGTCCAAACAGTGTTTTTCTTTTTGCCCTCTCCAGAGGTGAGAATTGATGAATTGAGTTGATGAATTGACGCGTAGCCCCCTCGGCGGGACAGTGCTGACAGGTTGCTCGATCGGTATATATATATATATATATATATATACGGTAATATTACACGAATAGGCCGAAAAAAAACCGGTCTAGTTCATCTATTTTATCTAGACTGAGATACAGACAGACAGTGTATTTGATGCAGCATCACCGGTACAGGATATTCCTTTAAAAAAAAAGTCAAAAGTCCGAATAGAGGACTTGAAAACGACGCTAATTAATAGGGTAACTTTTTTTCGTTCATTCTCTATTCTCAACCGTAAACGCCTACTGACGGCGGGAGAAACCTCGAATAGTGAAAAAAAACCCTTGTCCCTGATGGATTGCTGACAAGATCGATACAAAAAAAAAATTGGAAATAAAATTACATTATCTTAAATAATAGGAGCAAAAATATTCACTTTTGAAATCGACTTGAATGAAAAAATAAAGTTTCTAAGGGGAAAACACAGAAATTTACCCTATTTTTAATTTTTTCAAAATTATTTTTTCAGAAAGATAATTGCTATCTAATATACAGTTATTACGTGTACTATAGAAAGTTATAAAGGGTTGTGAAAGTTTCCCGGTTTTGGACTTACAACTAATTCTTTTTATTTAAAAAAACCCTAATTCATAAAAATATTTTACTAATCAGTTTCTATTGATGTTTCTTCGAGTAACCTCAGGTAGAATTGGACCGATCTGTAATCTTGAATTTCTCCCAAACAACTGTTATTTTGAACGACCTCTAGACTGTCAAATCTAGACTTTTTTAATGGGCTTACTTGAAATCTAAGTCCTGGGGAATAGCTATAGTAGCTATTGAAGCTATACCAGCGTGAAACGTAGCCAATTCCCGGATTCCAGGAAGCAACAGCGTTTGGCCGTTGGACGTTATATCGCCCGAAGGATACTACTGAAGGTGGCGGAAGACGAAACGTATTGGCTTTCTTCGAGCCTTCAATGAAACACTTTTCCGGTCGAAATATTTCGATATATTATGTATTAAAGTTGACGTTTTGTGGCCGATCGAGAGCAGAGACCTTGCATGGAGCTAACTGTAAATTAAAGGAAACAGTTATTCATACGACCACTTTTGGACTTAAAGGTCGCTTAAAGCGTACATAATAAACGTCATAAACGGACGTTTTTATTCCATTATTAAAGTATAATATTCGGTGTTGTAAATACTGAAGTTTTCCTCTCATATTCATGCAGATTTGGTTTTGTACTTTGCCCGGTATATCTGTTCGAGATTTAAAAATGTAAGTGTTAAATTTCAATTAATAATTGGACTCTTCTATTGTATATTTGGCAAAAAATAAGTCTAAAGTGACCGAGGGGCCGAATAAAGTTCTGAGCCAATTGATTTTCGGTAGATTTCGTGCGTTTCTGCCTGTCTTTTGCTAGATCGGTTTCGGCCGCACGCCCCATCTTCAGTAGCGTTGTCAGTCACTTGTACCGTGGCGGATGTCGGTTTTTCGCCACAAAATCACCCCCCTTGAAAAGCGTTTTTTCGGCCCAAAGACAGGTGTAAAATGATCTACGGTATTCCAACCCCTAGCAGACCACAAAACGGGTATTCTAAATTCTAAATTTTCCCCTTTTAAATCCCGGCTTAAATTCTTTAGTTTTGTGGTCTGCGAGGGGTTGGAATACTGTAGATCTCGCGTTTTCTGTCTCCGCTCGCCGGTTCGGTCTTTCGCTAGACCGGTTTCGGCCGCTCGCCCCATCTTCGCGGGTCAGTTACCCTCCAGTGTTCGGACCGCCACAAAAACCTGAAAACGTTTTTCAAGACGGGTGATGATGAGTCGGTATTCCAACCTCAGACCATTGTCTAGGGAAATTTCGCCTTTTAAATCCGGCAAAGTTTATTGTAGGTCTCTTGCCCAGGCTCCGCTCGATATTTTTCAACCGCGCCGGCTGACGACAGGTTTCGGCCGGCCGCCGCCAGCTTCTCAGCCATCTGTACTGCCAGTTAACAGACCGAACCTCAAATTTTCCCCGAACCACGGTGTAGGTTGGTTTCGATTTTCTGCCCACGGTATAACTTTCGCCGGCACTTGTGAATTACTTTATTGTAGAAACAGACCGTTCACCTCACCGGCTGTGGTTATATTTTTCGCGGCCAAATGACCATCTCCGCTCGCCGGTTCGGTCTTTCGCTTCAGTACTCTGGCGGTTGTCCGTCTGATGTTTTCCCATTACGAAAAGCCAAGTGGAATCTACGGTATTTAGCAACACGGGTATTCTAAATTCTCCCCCTATTCCAGGGCTGTGCCCAATAACTCCTCTTATTCCCCTAGCGGTGTCCCGGTGTTTCGAAATTCTTCCGTTAGTTCCTGCCCATTCAAATAACAAGAAATAAAACAGATCTGTAGACCATCACTCCTCTTTATTTTCCCTCTCTCTCTCTCTTCAGGGCGGGGTTTTGGGCTCTCTCTCTCGATCTCTCTCTCTCTCCTCTCCTCTCCTCTCCCTCCACCGGTTGTCTCGCTGACGTCGATATCACCTTAGCCGGAGTGTACGGGTTCATAACAGTACAAACTGTTATATGTGCTAGCGAGGGAACAGGGAGGAATACCAGAATAACCCTGTTCCCGAATATACTCTACTGCAATTGATTTCGTTCATTTGGCAAATCCAGTTCTTCCTTCCTTCCTTCCTTTTTCTTCTTTTCCTAAATAAATCCTAGCCAGCCAACCTGGAGGGCATATTTGTCCGAGGAAGTTCAATCACCCTCATGCCAGTTTTGATTTCGAAGCACAAAATATTGCTGTGAATCTTCCCGACCCTTCGTTAAATGTTATCGCATTTCATCGATACATTCCCATTACATTTTCTTATATCTGTACACTACAATTTAAGTATTTTTTTGCCGCATATAACACGTGAAAACGCGTGAAAATGGGACAATTATCGCCTTAGAAATAGTCGAAAAGTGAAAATTACTATGTTATTCCGAACTGCATATTCAGTATTCATTCTTTGAATATGCTAGAAAAAATAGTTGAAAACTTTAAATATAAAAAAAAAAGCGTCACAGTTTTATTTATTTGCCAATATTAAGGGCCCGATATAAATTGAGTAAATTGGATTATAAAAATATAATTCGACGCTTCAGTGAGTTCAGATTTCGCTCTTATGTTAGGCATATTTTATTTACCGTAGATTTCGTCTCGCTGCCGGTTCTGTCTTTCGCCGGACCGGTTTCGGCCGCTCGCCACCTTCCTTCAGTAGCGGTGTCAGCCAACGCAGTACAAGTGACAGAGTGACAGTGCAGTGAGGATGCCTTAAACATTCAGAGAGCCCCAATAGTGACTCTGAAACCGCTACTGAAGACGGCGAACGGCCGAAACAGTCCGACGGCGAGGTGAGGACACGAAATCTACCCTATTCCAAACCCCTCGGGCAAAACAGGTACGTTGAACTATTTTTTATCTATTCGTCGCCGAATTGTTTTTATCGTCGTAATGAAACTGAGTTCAGTAGATTCTCCGTTGGAATAAAATTGACTCTGAAGACACCCCTCCCCCGAGCAGAGCGTGGATGAGGGGCCGCAGGCTGTTGTGATGAGACACAGAGGGATGATTGTGTATATAGGGGGGTCGGGGTGTTATGGTTTACAACCTCCGAAACCGGCGTAATTATCCGGTCAATTAATTATGGACGAGTGGCAGTTGTGCCCCACTCCATTTATCACCGGCCGGGGGGCATAAATCAGGTGTAACAACATGAATGGACTCCGCTGCTAAACGCTTGTGTTTCGCGTTCTGCGGAATCGGAAATTATAATCACAAATCCTCCACTTTTTTTTGACAGAAAAGTCTTCCTGTCACTTTTACTCTGAGAAGAACTTCCTGTTGAAAATCAAGTGCGCTACTCAACGTGACTACTCTTGGACAGAAGATTGGCACAGAAATCACTGTAGTTTCGTCGTGTTTCTTGCTCCCTCTCGCCGGTCGGTTGGTCTTTCGCCAGACCGGGGTTTCGCCGCTCGCCATCTTCTTCAGTAGCGGTGTTAGTCACTTGGATGTTTTCGGGGCATCATCCACCTCACTGTGGCCAGTGTCCTGTCGTACTTTGGGGGGGTTGTCCGTTGGGATTAGACAATAGACAATAAGACTACTGAAGATGGCGAACGCCGAAACCGGTCTGGCGCCAGACTCAGAACCTACGGCCAACCCCTCGCGGACCGCAAAACAGGTGCGTTGAACTTCGGTGCAATATTCGGTTCGATACGACGGATATTACGTGTTTTCCGGGGGTGGGGGGTGTTTTTTCCACCTTTTCAATTGTGGTAATATCGGCACGGAGTTTACATTCGCTAAAATTACAGCGGGAAACACTGAATTTACGCCGAATACAGTCTTGTTTTGGGCCCCAAACGCAATTTCTATGCTCCCCAACTGTTTGAGGATAATATTAGTCCACCCTCAGTAGTGAGGGTGAATCGCGCTGAACGATGATTAAACTGTTTCGGATATTACCCCCTAAATAGGGCCTATCTACTTGTTAATTAGGGGTAGCCAAAAGTAATCGACATTTTGAATTTTGGAATTCATTTTATTTTGCTAAAAACGAAACTTCAATTATTAATTTACTGTATATTCACCGATATTATCGACACAACTCTCAAACTGCCACTTTTCCGGCAAATTTACGATTCCCCCTCCGATTTTTCTGAGACTTGGAATATATTATTGCTCGATTTGAGCCATAAAAACCGAACACATTTAAGAAAAGCCAATTCTATTTGACACCGAAAGGGAGCTGTAAGCCCCCCACCCCCCCCCCTAAAGGTATACGTAAAATACCAATATTTGCCCTTCAGGTCTTCGATCGGTCGTCGGCCCTAAGTAGCTTATCGGGGATGGGAAGGTCTGATGTTTCTGCCAAATTTGATACGATTTCAATTTTTCGGGACAATTTAGTGTCTAAAAACTGCATTTTTGGGCTTAAAACGGTATTGAAACGGGCGTATTTTGGTCTTAGGAACCGCATTTTCAGGCGGTATTTTTCTATAAACCGATTATGCGTCGAAATACCGCAATTTCGGCCGCTTTAAACACAAAATCGATTCGGGCTGAAAATGCTGTTTTTTAAGCACAAAAATTCGGTTTTTAGGCGTAAAAACGGCCCAAGAATGCGGTTTTTAAGAGCAAAATCGGCCCGTAAATGCAGTTTTTGCCCGTAAATGCGGTATTTATTCGCGAATTATCGGAAAATTATTGAACTTGCTAAATCGGCTCAAATAGGCGGTTTTAGGCACAAAATGCAGTTTTAGGCGCAAAATCGACCCAAAAATGCTTTTAGGCCAAAATATGAGGATTTTAGTCTCAAATCGGCCCAAAAATGCGGTTAATTAAGAGAAGTTTTAGGTCTGCAAAATCGGCCCAAAAATGCGGTCCTAATTAAGAGCAAAATAAGTGGTTTTAGGCTCAATGCGGTTAATTGCAAAATGTGGTATTTAGGCACCAAAATGCGGTACCAAAATTGTCCCGAAAATTCGGCAAAATCGGCCCAAAATTGTCCCGAAAATTGAAGTTATTGAGTGTTAAATCGGCCCTCGGCCCAAAATGCGGTTAATTAAGAGCAAAGAGTATTTAGCGCAAAATTGCAGTTATTAGGGTTAATCGGCCCAAAAATGCGTTAATTAAGGCGGAGTCACAAAATGTGCAGTTTTAGGCGCAATCAAAATGCATAAAATGCGGTTTAGGCAAAATAGGCGCAAAATTAGTCCAAAAATCTCACTTAATCGGCCCATGCGGTTACATAAGAGCAAAAATGTGGTTTTTAGGCGCAAAATTGTCCCGAAAATTCATCAGTTTTTAGGCGCAAATAGGCGGTTTTCGCCCATAGTTTTAGGCGCAAAATCGGCCCTCATGATTCAGAGATTTAGTCTAAGAGCAAAATGTGGTTTTAGGCACGGCCCAAAATGTGGTTTAAATCGGCGCAAATAAATGCACCAAAATGTTTTCTAGGCGCAAAATCGGCCAAAATCGGCCCATGCGGTTTTTAGTTCAGCTGAATTTAAAAATGCTGAAATTTGAAACAAATCGTATCAATAAGGGTTTAGGCCCGAAAATACGGTCTTTGTGGATATTTTTGGGCACACCTAATATATTATATTTCTTCTCCTCCTTATAATATATTATATTCAACGCCTTCGGCACGTGTGTCATAAATTCGTCTGGTGTAGTACATTGAACGGGCGGGGAAAAAAACCCAACCCTAAACCCCTATCCTCTATGATATATATATATATATATATATATATATATATATATATATAAAATCTGCCATCTTAAAACCATCTGCATCCACCAACCCAATCTTCTTCATGCCCGCATATCCTCACCCCAGACTTCCTCCCCCATCTCAATCTTTCATCAACCTCCTCTCGATCCCATGACGTCTTCTTCGGCCGGTCATCAATCCATCCATTCATTATCAGCCTCATCCGACACCGGTCTATTGCGCATAAATCTTAACGTTTAAACATTATTTCTTATCTTAAATTATTATATCGAAACGAAGGCGGTTTGTTTATAAAAAATCTTCAGAACGAATGTAAGACCATATATATATCATTTTGAAATTTGAACTATTTCGTGCAGACAACAATCCGTATTAATGTTTCAAAACGCCTGAAATTTAAAATTCCATTGAAACGAAATTAATGGAATACTCGAGGCGTTTGATAAAACGTTAACCATTTTATGGAAGGAAAGTAAAAGCAATACTTAAAAACCATACTAACCAAATTCTTGTTACCGAATGTTATTATTCACTGGTTAGAACTGAGTTGAATAAGCTTGATAAATATCGAATGTTATTGATGAATAATTCAATAGTTGATTACCGATGTTTTATCGTTTTATTATTGAAGTAAAATATTGTTAAGTATAACCAACATTACGGAATTTGACTGTCGATATTCTCCATTGAGTCACGAATATTATATGAGAATTACCAAATAGAATTTTTATAATATATAGAAGAAATCCAAAGATTATATTATAACATTCGATACCGAATGTTACAGATAATTTTGGAATTACTGTTCAGTGTAGTTATTAAGTTATCGTATAGTTATCAATGTTTGTAGTTAGTTTATATTGTTGAAAACCAAAATTGAATCGAATGTATTAACCAATTTCTTGGAATAAGTGTGAGATGAAGTCATCCATACCTTCCAAGATGTGTTGAAATGTGATCATTTTTGATGTAATCAACAGTGAGTCATCAATATTATTATTCTTAGTTACCAGAGATGACATTTTGATAATGAAATAGTGTGAGTTATGTATTCGATCATATATATGATGGAATATAACAAATAGTACTTGATGTATCACTGTTATTTTTGATCTCCATTGTGTTATAATTATCCATTTGGGTTATCCAAGTTATAGGACAAATCATTGATGTTATCAATATTCTATTCAATATCCAATATCCAATTTTTAGAATATTACTTCAGTTATCCACTGTTAGTGTAGTTGAATGAATGATTCTCCATTGTTATCCTATCCAGAAAAATGACAAATTATATGAATTGATATTGACCAATGTTTTTATTACGTACTAAAGGATTTTAGAATCGTCTAATTGACTTTTGTATCGAAGTTACATTGGAATATTCTCTATTTTTCAGTTATCCGAATGTTTTAGAATATTACTTCAGTTATCAATCAGTTAGTGTAGTTATCGAATATTTCTCCACATTAATGAGTTATCCAATATTATTGATGTTATCCAAGATTGTTGAAATGACCAATATTATTGATTCTATAATCCCTCAGTCCCTCAGTAGCATCTTCCCCCCGAACGCTCCCTCGGTTTACCGATCAATGGCTTATCGATCGATTACCTTAAATTTGATTTCATTAAGTCGAATTCTATTGAAGAATCAAATCGTGAACAGCGGCATCTGGGTTGGGGCGTTAACGCCGCCTCCAGAAACGAAGGATGTAAATGAAACCGGTTCCACGTAGCCGTTTCTCGTCCGGTAACCCCGGCCCTCTACACGGTTTCATCTTTAATTCATAGAACTATCGGATTCCTCCATTCAATTTGTGTTTCTATCATTTGTGTTTCTCCTGGGGGTGGTGGGGGGTTGGGGGCGAAACGTCCGTATCTCTCTTCTGAATTTGTGGGATTGAAAACAGGTAGTAGGCGCTCCGTTAAAATCTATAATTCGGGCGAAAACCGGTCTTAAAAGCCCTATTATAGACAGTCTCGGGGCTTCCGTTCGTCCCATTGAACGTAATTGCAGTCCGACGAAAGTCATTACGCCTATCGACTGTACGAGCCGATATTTTATTTAATTTATTTCAGAAGCGATTCGGTACCGTCGTTTTCTGTCACTCCTCTCGCCGCCGGCGGTTTCGGTCTTTCGCCAGACCGGTTTTTCCGGCCGCTCGGCCACGTCTTCAGTAGCGCTGCGCCGGTCACCGTCCTCATCCTCACTGCAGTCTGCGACTGCCCCACTTGTACTGCTACTGTTTGACCCGTTTGTCAAGGGCGAAACCGGTCTAGCGAAAGGGCAAACCGGCGGTACTCCTCAAGGACAATTCTATTCCTCAGATTAGCGCCAAGTTGGCTACTGTATTTTTTCTTTTTTCTTTATTTTCTGTGCGTTTTCGTTTTGACTTTTGCCAACAGAGTAAAACGACACCGAAGGCGGAATGCTTATTCGGCACTCGTAACACGCAGTGTACGGCCGATAGAATTCCACAAGTGAAAACCGGTCTATCGTAATAATAATTGAACTCAGATACGATTTTAAATATTGATGATTTCAGACATTAAATTCACTGTCTTCTTAACTGCCTGTTTCGTGGTGTTTCTGTCTCCTCTCGCCTGCGACGGACCGCTCGGCTGTCTTCAGTAGCGGTGTCACTGCTACACAGTGACACAGTGCAGTGGGGAAGACGCCCGGAAAAACGTCAAAGTGCCGACAGTGACCGACACCGCTACTGAAGACGGCGAGCGGCCGAGCAACCGGTCTGGCGAAAGACCGTCTAGAGTAAAAAAAAAAAAACAGTACAACTTGTGGTGCTAATCTAAGGAATGGAATTGAATCAGTAGCTGACTCCTCTCTCTCTCGCTGCCGGTGGTTCGGTCTTTCGCCAGACCGGTTTCGTCCGCTCGCCAAACTCTGACAAACGGACACGGACCGGAATGAAGTACAAGTGGCACAGCGCAGTCAGGATGACGACAGTGACCGACACCGCTACTGAAGCACGGCGACCGGTCGGCAAGCAACCGGTCTGGCGAGAGTGACCGTAGCCAACTAGGCTAATCTAAAAAAAAACAGTGGAATCGTCCTTAGAAGGAATCGTCCTTAAGGTACCGGTGTTTACGGTGTTTCTGTGCTGGCCTGTTGCCGGTCTTCGCCAGACCGGTTTCGCCGCCGGTGGTTCGGTCTTTCGCCAGACCGGTTTCGTCCGCTCGCCAAATTTGACAAACGGCCGAAGTACAAGTGGCACAGCGCAGTCGGGATGACGACAGTGACCGACACCGCTACTGAAGACGGCGAGCGGCCGAGCAACCGGTCTGGCGAAAGACCGAACCACCGTCGGCGAGAGAGGAGACAGAAACACCACAAAACAGGTACTATTAAATAATATCGTATTTAACTGGTCCGCTTGTTTACCAATATTTTAAACTCGCGTTGACCGTCTTTTCGTTTAATTACACCAGTAATCTATTAAACGGAAACAGGTCTGGTCGAGTAAACGCGATCAATTTTCAGATATTTCAATTGTTTCGGAAGTTGGGACGATCGAGGCGTAACTGGCGGGGTCATTGACCTCCGAAAGGAATTTGGAGCACGGCGCCTGCTTATATGGTCATCGGCCCCCATCCGTTTAGGCTACCGACATTCGCCGTTTAATGTTCTACTGACTGTGTGCGAGAAGCCTGACGCGCGGCTCAGAGAGAAAGTCTACGTAATTGAGACTGAATTCGATTCTATGAAATTCACAGAAACTGGGACCGTCCGGACGCGTTCCGCCAATTGACTCTCAGAAAACTGTCAACATCCTGTTGATATTTTCACCGAAATAACAGATCTAAATCGTAAATTTCGTCTGTTGTCAGACCTCCTTTGAAAAGGACATCGAAACTGACAATGTCCAAACATCCAGAGATTCCAGTCGAAAGTCCTTCCTACCCATCCTTAACACCCCAGGACAGTCGGTTACTTAAATTCCATTCCCGCCTCTCCCCGCGTCCAAATCGCCCGCGAAGCATCCTGTACGCACTGGTCTGACGGACGCGGCGCTACTGACGGACGGCGAGAAGCCAAATCAAACAGTGACCGACGGCACCAAATGATAAGTTATCGGCAGAATAAAACGGAAATTATCCGACCGGCGTTATCGCTGCCTTCATAATAAACTCCACCCCCTCCTCCCTCCCCTCCTCCCTCCCCTTATCTGATAACGTTATTTATACGCTAAGTACGGGCAGGGGGACTTGGTTAAAATAGAGTCAACCGGCTGACTATTGAATTGGGACTTATTTCCTCAATTCCCGGACTTGAAGTTCAATCTCTGGGATATGATTAAATAAACGAAAAAATAGACACCTAGCGCCCAAACAGACGTCTCCGTGCTATCTTAAATCTCTCTTCTCATCCGAATTTCCGTCACTTTTTCGGTTTGAAATGTCTATTTTCACGAGCATTATGCGATTGAAATTATTCGGTCCGCTGTTAGGTTTCGGCGGAAAATTGAGGTTTCAGCCCCTAATGAATAACACGTTAACACCCCACTATTCATTCGGGATGGACATTTATCTTTGAATCGAGCACGAGGTCTTCCCTTCTATAGTAGAAGTCTGAAGGAAATACAGGTCTAGGTCAACAGTTGTTGCAGTTTACCTTTAAGGCAAACACGTATAATTGCAATTACGCTTTACCCTTCACCTTGTTACCCTTTTTTAAATGTTTGACGGTAATAGTTCTCCTCTCATTTATTTACGATTTCCTCCCTTCAATAAGTTTCGTAATCCATTTTTCTATCTCCGATTTGCTGACATTATTATTATTATTGATTTAATATACCCGTTTTGTGGTCCGCGAGGGTTTGGATACTGTAGGTCCGTCTCCTCTCTTTGTCTGAGTTTGCTGGTCTTGGACCTTTCGGTTGAGCTCAGCACCTGTCAGCCGCTCGGCCGCTCGCCATCTTCTGTGTCGGTCGGTCGGAGCATTTTCGTTCGTACTGCACTTTGACGTACATGAAAGTGACAGTGGGCGGTGAGGATGGCCAAAACATCCAAAGTGCCCGACAGTGACTGACACAGAGCGCTACTGAAGATGGCGAGCGGCCGACAAACCGGTCTAGCAAAAGACCAAACTGGCAGCGAGAGGAGACGGAAACATCACGAACCTACAGTATTATTATTGATTATATATTGAATTTATTACTGTTCTGTTCGTGTTTAAACGAATGAATTTCAAACACCGGACTCGACAATGGATTCTAGCCGTTTTCGCACTTTGAACTTTCGTTTCCCAGTAAAACGTTGTAGTTGGTATTGAACAGGACGAAAATGTCAGTTGTATTTGAAAAGGATTAGGAAACTGGCGGAGCTCGCTAATTGGGACCTTTTCAAGCTGGATGTTAATAAGCGTGCCGATGAGCCCGTGCCAACTATCGGCAGTTAGCGAACCCCTTCGCCGTATTTCTATTTTGGCATCGTTTCAGCCGTTCTCAGAAAAAGGTTCCGATTATCGAACCTAAGCAGCACGCCGCTTTGATTATGCACTTAGAAATGTAAAAGCCGCTTCCGCCGATGTCAGTCCAACAGCAATAGTCGTAAGACTAAGGATAAAATTGTAAGTTTAACAATACCTGTTTTATGGTCTCCTCTCGCCGGTTCGCTCTTTCGCTAGACCGGTTTGTCGGCCGCTCGCCATCTTCAGTAGCGCTGCGTTAGTCAGTACCCGCAGTGACTTGTACCGTGACAGTGACAGATGCCACCGAAAAACATCCAGAGTGCCAACTGTGACTGACACCGCTACTGAAGATGGGGAAACCGGTCTAGCAAAAGATCAAACCATTCATTTAACATCATTCCATTCGAGTGTCACTTTGTACATTTTCCTACTCTCTTCTATCCCATTTGGCAATAGAAAATATTTTGTATAGAAGGCAATAAATTGACTTTAATAGTAGTACCTGTTTTGTGGTCTGCGAGTGATTGGAATACCGTAGATTTCGTTTCCGTTTCGGCCGTTCGCCATCTTCAGTAGCGGTATCAGTCACTTTTGGCACGTGTGACAGAAACGCAGGATATTTACGAATTATATCAGATAAAATAGCTTAAATATAATGACTAACGTCAAGAGGCAAAAAGAGGATTTTAGGCCCAGAAATGAGGATTTTAGGTGCATAATCGGCCCAAAAATGCGGTTTTTAGGCGCAAAATCGACCCAAAAATGATATTTTTAGGCCCACAGATGAGCATTTTCGGTGCAAAATAGGCTCAAAAACACAGATTTTAGGACCATAATTGGCCCAAAAATGCGGTTTTTAGTCCCGAAAATGTGGTTCCTATGCGGAAAATAGGCCAAAAAAGGGATTCTTTGCGCAATCGGCCTGAAATGCGGTTTTAGGAAGTTGGGCCACAATGCGGTTTCTACGCCCAAAATAGGTTTTATGCTGAAAATAGGACCAAAATGCTTTTTTGCCCGTAATGCGGTATTTAAGCGCCAAATCGGCCCAAACAGACGGTTTTAGGCACAAAATCGGCTTTCGGCGCAAATGCAGTTTTCGGCGACCCAAAATGCGGTTATTAAGAGCAAAAATGTGGTTTTTATGTGGTTTTTACGAAAAGGTACAAACGGTATTCAGGCGCAAATCAGATAAAATAGGTTACAATGACTAAGGTCAGTTTTATAATTGCGGTATATATTTGTTCGACTCCATCTACGCTCTGGTGTATTAATTCGGTTGTTTGGCCGTTTTGTGTCTGTTGTCCGAGTAGTCTGTTGTTGTATTTGATCGAGTGTGACCGAGTGTTATCGACCGGCGGCGGTCGAGCGAGCCCTTCCACAGGCTAGAGGCCCTATAGGCCCAATCCTCAATACATCACCTACTACAGTGCCGTACGCCCGCCCTCCCCACCCTCTCCAAGCCAACACAATATTATTATATAGCCAAAAAATACAGTTTTTAGCCGGAAAAACGGCCTCGAAAATACTGTTTTCGGCAAAATCTAAAAATGCGGTTTTAGACCTAAAATGAGTTCCTATGTTGCCAAAAAGGCCTTCGCGCAAAATCGGCAATGTGGATTAGGCCCAATTTAATATGCGGTTTTAACTTCCCCAAAATGAGGTTTTATGCGGAAAAATATGCCCAGCAAATGCAGTTTTAGCCACTATATGCGGTTTAGCCCAGAATCAGATTTTATTTTAGTGTTGGATGCGGTTTATGTGCAAAATGAGTTGCAAAATCGGGATTTTAGGCCCACGTCGATAATGCGGAGGCCCAGAAATAGCAGAAATGAGAGGATTTGTAGGTCCAAATGCGGCTTAATGCGAAATAGAGAAATCAAGGATTGCAAAATAGAGAGTTTAGTTAGGACAAATGATATCGGTAAAATACAGTTTTAGGATGCGCCTAAAACACCTAATTTTGGGTAAAAATAGCACCGCACCTAAAACATGATGTGGGCTATTTGCTCTAAAAACCGCATATTTTGGTCGTTTTAGGTTAAAAACCTAATTGGGTCGTTGAGCCTAAAAGTGTCTTTTTGAGCCAAAATGCGGTTTTCTGAAGCTCCAAAATGTGCGGTTTTTCTGCAGCGCCCAAAAATAAGCCCAATTAGATTTAGGTTTTCTGTCTGCAATTCTACAAAAATAGTTTTAGGCCCAGGAAATGGGATAGGATCTAGGTGTAAAATCGGTCAAGAACATTGACCATTTATGTAAATTGGTTTTTAGTCCCAAATCGGTTTTTCAAAAACAGTTTTGAGACCAAATGGCCATGCGGTTTATTGGAGAAAAATGCTGGAGCTTTTTGCTAACCTAAAACTGCGTTTTTTATTAATCAAAATTAAAATTCCATTTATGGCTAATTTTGAGTTTTGAAACCGCATAGGGCCCAAAATCGCAGTTTTTTTTTTAAAAATATTCTTTCTTTTGGGCTAAAACGCATTTTCGGCCAATAAACCTACCGCATTTTTGAGCTTATTGGGCTTGCGGCTAAAAACCGCATTTTGGGTGGCCTTATTTGGCGTAAAAACATTTATTGGCCCGCATATCGTAGGGCTTGTTATTTTTATGCGTCAAAAATTTTTCGGTATAAAACCCATTTTGGTCAGCGGTTTTATCGAAAATTAAGGTTTTCGAATTTTCGCAGATCGGCTCAAAACGCAATTCCATTTAATATACCAAAGTGAGTTACTGTATTTTATGGTCAATTTGGCGTTTTCAAAATTCGCAGATAAGAACGGCACTATCCACCCACAAGTGTATTGGCCAAGAACGGCAAGTTGCCAATTTAGGGCTAGGTTTTTCGAAACCGCATTTTCGCAGATCGTCCCATATTATTTGCCCCTGGGTCGAAAATCGAAAATTAAGGTTTTCGAAAACCGCACTTTTTCGATCGACTTTATGATCCACCCGATTGTCCCTAAATGAGTTACACTTGCTAAAATGTCGCCGGGTCGCGAAAATTAAGGTTTTCGTTTTCTCAGATCGGCCCAAAAATGGAAGCTTTTGCAATGAGTTACAGCGGCCCCTCGAAAAAATTTCGAAAATTAGGTTTTCGATCGGTCCCATATTCCACAAAAAGCGTCCCAGTTTATCGAAAATTAAGGTTTTCGAAAATTTTCAGATCGGTCCCATATTCCACCCACAAGTGTCCCATATTCCACCCACAAAGTGAGTTACACTTGCCCCTGAAACGGCGGGTTCCGAAAATTAAGGTTTTCTATTTTCGCATCGGTCCCATATTCCACCCACAAGTGTACACTTGCCTGAAACGGCTGAAACGGCGAAAATTAAGGTTGAAAATTTTCGCAGATCGGTCCCATATTCCACCCACAAGTGTCCCGTGAGTTACACTTGCCCCTGAAACGGCGGGTCGAAAATCGAAAATTAAGGTTTCGAAAATTTTCTCTCAGTCCCATATTCCACCCACAAGTGTCCCATATTCCACCCATAGTTAGTGTCAAGTGTCCCACTTGCCCTGAAACAGCGGGTTGAAAATCGAAAATTAGGTTTTCGAAAATTTTCTCGCAGATCGTCCCATATTCCACCCACAAGTGTCCCAAAGTGACTTACACTTGCCCCTGAAACGGCGGGTCGAAAATCGAAAATTAGGTTTTCGAAAATTTTCGCAGATCCCATATTCCACCCACAAGTGTCCCTAGTGAGTTACACTTGCCCTGAAAGTTGAAAATCGAAAATTAAGGTTGAAAATTTTCGGCAGATCGGTCCCATATTCCACCCACAAGTGTCCCTAGTGAGTGCCCTGAAAGGCGGGTGAAAATCGAAAATTAATTTTCAGATCGATCCCATATTCCACCCACAACTTGCCCTGAAACGGCGGGAGTTACACTTGCCCCTGAAACGGCGGGTCGAAAATCGAAAATTAGGTTTTCGAAAATTTTCGCAGATCGGTCCCATATTCCACCCACAAGTGTACCAAAGGTTTTTCGAAAATTTTCAGATCGGTTTTCGAGTGTCCCTAATTTTCGAAATTATAGGTTTTCGAAAATTTTCGCAGATCGTCCCATATTCACAGTGTCTAAAAGCGTCCTCCAAGAGTTACACTTGCTGAAACCGGCCATTAAGGTTTTCGAAAATTTTCGCAGAAACACTTGCGGCGGGTTGAAAATCGGCGGTCCCATATTCCACCCACAAGTGTCCAAGTGAGTTACGGCGGGTTGAAAATCGTTGAATTTTCTCGCAGATCGGTTACACTTGCCCCTGAAACGGCGGGTTGAAAATCATATGAAACGGCGGGTTCGAAAATTTTCGCAGATTTCGCAGATAGTCCCATATTCCACCCACAAGTGTCCCTAAGAAAATTTGCCCCTGAAACTCGGGTTGAAAATCGAGGTGGTCCACCACAAAAGTGAGTTACACTTGCCCCTGAAACGGCGGGTTGCCCTGAAAATTAACGGCACCACAAGTGTCCACACTTGAAAATCGAGAGGTTTTCGGTCAAGTAAGACAGGTCTGAAACGGCTAACCCACAAGTGTCCCGTGAGTTACACTTGCCCCTGGAAACGGCGGGTTGAAAATCGGTTACACTTGTTTTTCGAAAATTTCGCAGATCGGTTACACTTGAAAATCGAAAATTTAGGTTTTCGAAAATTTTCTCATCGGAGTGTCCACAATGAGTTACACTTGCCCTGAAACGGCGGGTTGAAAATCGAAAATTAAGAAAATCGTTTTCGAAAATTTTCTCAGATCGTCCCATATTCCACCCACAAGTGTCCTCTAAAGATGAGTTACACTTGCCCTGAAACGGCGGGTTGAAAATCGAAAATTAAGGTTTTCGAAAATTTTCAGATCGGTCCCATATTCCACCCACAAGTGTCCCTAATGAGTTACACTTGCCCCTGAAACGGCGGGTTGAAAATCGGGTCGAAAATTCGTCCCATATTCACCCACAAGTGTGTCCAAAGTGAGTTACACTTGCCCCTGAAACGGCGGGTTGAAAATCGAAAATTTAGGTTTTCGAAATATTTCTCAGATCGGATCCCATATTCCACCCACAAGTGTCCCTAAATGAGTTACACTTGCCCCTAAACGGCGGGTCGTCGAAAATTTTCGCAGATTTTCGCAGAAAATTAAGGTTACACTTCTAAACGGCGGGTTGAAAATCGAAAATTAGGTTTTTCGAAAAGGTTTTCGAAAATTTTCTCAGATCGGTCCCATAGTGTCCCTAAGTGAGTTACACTTGCCCTGAAACGGCGGGTTGAAAATCGAAAATTAGGTTTTTGTCCATATTCCACCCAAGTGTTACACTCCCTGAAACGGCGGGTTGAAAATCGGGTTTTCGAAAATCGGTCCCATATTCCACCCCAAGTGTCCCAAGTGAGTTACATTAACGGCGGTTGTTTTCGAAAATTTTCTCAGATCGGTCCCATATTCCACCCACAAGTGTCCCTAGTGATGTTACGCCCTTGAATGGCGGGTTGAAAATCGAAAATAGGTTTTTCGAAAATCGCAGATCGGATATCGCAGATCCACCCACAAGTACCCTGGAGTTACACTGTGCCCCTGAAACGGGAGTGAAACGGCGGGTGAAAATCAATTTTCTCAGCAGATCGTCCAGCAGTATCATCCACCCAGCACTTGTCCACTTAAATCGAGTTTTTACACGGTCCCATGCCCTGAGTTACACTTGCCCCTGAAACGGCGGGTTGAAAATCGAAAATCGAAAATAATTTTTCGAAAATTTCAGATCGGAAGTGTCCCTGTGAACTTGCCCTGAAACGGCAAAAATCGAAAATTTTTCAGATCGATCCCATATTCCACCCACAGCGTCCCTGGCGAGTTACACTTGCCCCTGAATGGCGCGGGTTCGAAAATTAAGGTTTTCGAAATTATTAGGTTTTTTCGAATCTTCGCAGATCGGTCCCATATTCCACCCACAAGTGTCCCTAAGTGAGTTACACTTGCCTGAAACGGCGGGTTGAAAATCGAAAATTGCACAAGTGTCCTAAGTGAGTGCCCCTCGAAAATTTTCTCTAAGCGAGTTGTTAACTTGCCCTGAAACAGCGGGTTCGAAAATTGGTTTTTCGAAAATTTAATCGGTCCCATATTCCACCCACAAGTGTCCCTGTGAGAAAATTTTCTCGCACTTGCCCCTGAAACGGCGGGTCGGTCCCATATTCCGAAAATTAAGGTTTTTCATATTCAGATCAACACATAAGTGTCTAAGATTACACTTCCCTGAAACGGCGGGTTGAAAATCGAAAATTAAGGTTCGAAAATTAAGGTTTTCGAAAATTAAGGTTTTTGAAAATTTTTCAGATCGTCCCATATTCCACCCAAGTGTCCCTAAATGAGTTACACTTGCTCGAAACGGCGGGTCGAAAATCGAAAATTATTGGTTTTCGAAAATTTTCTCAGATCGATCCCATATTCCACCCACAAGTGTCCCAAAGGAGTTACACTTGCCCCAACGGCGGGTGAAACGGCGGGGCGAAAATCGAAAAGTTTCGTTTTTAAAATTTTCGAAAATTTTCGCAGATCGATCCCATATTCCACACAGTGTCTCGGCGGGTTGAAGTCGAAAAAGGTTTTTCGAAACAATTTTCGCAGATCGGCCTCAATGAGTTACACTTGCCCCTGAAACGGCGGGTTAAAATCGAAAATTAAGGTTTTCGAAAATTTTCTCGCAGATCGGTCCCATATTCCACCCACAAGTGTCTTAAATTGATGAGTTACACCCCTGAAACGGCGGGTTGAAAATCGAAAATTAAGGTTTTCGAAAATTCTTCGTCCCATATTCCCTAACCCCAGTTACTCCCTGCCCCTCGGCCACGGAAAATTAAGTTTTCGAAAATGAAAATCGAAAATTCGAAAATTTTCTCAGTTTTTCGAAAATTTTCTCAGATTTTCCACCCACAAAAAGTGAGTTACGCCCCTGAAACAGTCGGGTTAATTTCGAAAATTAAGGTTTTCGAAAAAATATCCACCCACAAGTCGACTTGCCCCTGAAACGGCTCCCATATTCCACCCACTTCCCTCGAAAGTGAGTTACACTTTGAAACGATCGTCCTTTTTTAAGAAAATCGAAAATATTCGAAAATTCCATCCCCAGCAATGTGTTCTTAAAACGGTATCCCTAAGTGAGTTACAGTGATATCACTGCGAAAATTTTTTTCTCGTCCCATATTCCACCCACAATTCCACCCACAATTCCGACCCACAAGTGTCGGCTAAGTGAAAAGTTAATACAGGCGGGATTGAAAATATCTCGCAGTTGATGGCGGGGCAAGTTTCATGATCGTATTTCAGATGCTGGCCTAAAATGAGCCGAACTGAAACTGCCCCTTAATTGGCGGGTTGACCTCGATTTACCGACAAGTGTCCATTTAGTCAAAATCCACCACCCATTTCAACCCACTAAATAGTTGTGCCACCTAAGTTAACGGCGGGTGTCCCTATTTCGCGTTCCACCCACACGCCCCTGAAACGGAAACGGGTCGAAAATCGAAAATCTAAGGGCCCTCTCGGTTCCCATATTCCACCCACTTGCCCCAAGTGTTTTCCCTAAGTCGAAAGTCAATAACAAGTGTCCCTAAGAGTTGCGATCATTTTGGAAACCTCGTCCTTTTAAATGAGTTACACCCAATTTTGAGCTAAAAACCGATTAAGGTCGAAAATTTTTTTGTATTCCACATTAGTTATAAATTAAACCGTATTTTGGGGCTAAGGTTTTCGAACAGCTGACTATTTTTGAATAAATTTTGCGCCTGACAATTTTTGGGCCTGTATTTTGCCGATTTGGCTCTAAAACCTCAAATTTTATGTGGGCTAAGCTTGGGGCCCCAAAACCGTAGGGGGCCTAAAACCCATAAATAGCTAAAAACCTCATGACTGCTAAAACCGCCTAATTTCCGATTTTGCGTGATGACTTTTGGACCTAAACAAAACGATTTTTTTAAAAACCAACAGCTGTGATCGATTAATCGCAAATCTCTTTGCCTCTAAACCGCGCATTTGGCCAATTTAGAAATATAACTCCTTAATTGGCGCCTAAACACCCATTTGTGCTGAAAAAACATTTTTTTAAATAATGTATGATGATTATTGCCTTATTTTGTTTTTCTAGGACCGATTTTTGTGTATAAACCGTTTAACACACTAAGGAATTTGATTTTCATTTTGACGCCTATTTAGGGCTAAACCTGGCCATAAAACCACATGCGCCACATTAAAAAGGGCTAAAAACCACATTTATCGACAACTGCGCCTAATATACTGCATCTTGCCCTCGTCTAAAACCGCACTTGGGCATACAGGTTGGGCCATTCCTTTTTGGGTGAAACGCATTTTAACCCTAAGCCCATTTTTGGGGCCAAAAACTGGCCTAAAATTTTAAATATTCATTTTTTTAACCCCATTTATGTAACTATTTGCATTCCAAACCGCCATTTATGGTATTTGGAAAACTTAAAATTTGGGCCTTAAAACCGCATTTTTTGAAAACGCATGGGCTCAGATTATGATGACCTTATGGGCTGTCAATATATAGGTAATGAGCCTAAAACCGCACTGTATTTTTACCTTATTTGGTCATGGTCAATGCGGCACCAACCCGATTCTTGATTGTGCTGGTACCAATTAATTATTTTAGGCAATGGCGCCTAAAACCTCATTTTTGGGCTGTATTTTATGGGGCTAGCTTAAACGCATTTCTGGCCTCTAGCATAATTTGGGGCAATTAATCGGCCCAAAACCGCGCATTTTTTATTAATTATGCCCAAAACCGCCCATTTATGGGCAGTTTATTTTATGGGCCTAATTTTGTGGCTGAAACCGTCATTTTTAAAATTTTGCGCTAACACCTAATAAAATCCGCATTTTAATTTATATCTAAAAAGCTATTGGTTTATTGGCGATTAAAGGTTAACTGCACTGCATTAATAATGCTGTAAGCATTGACTGCCTGATTTAGGGCCGCCTAAAACACATTTAGCGCCTAAAAACATATTTGGGCCCATTTAAGGGCGAAAAATCGTGTATATTTCAATTATTTAGCGCCGTCTACCGAATTTTTCACTAAAAACCGTATTTTTGGCTAATTGCTGGCAGAGTTTAAATTTTAGGAAGACCGTATTAATTTTTGGGCCACCAAATTTCTCATTTTCATTGTGCAGCTAATATCGACCGTTTTCAGCCTAAAACCTCCCTTAAACTGTCCGACTAAGATGTTTTTACTTTTTGGTAGATTTTGGGCCTTAAAACCGCATTTTGGTCCGTCGATTATCTGCCGAAATTTTTGGAAAACCTGCGGAAACACTTTTTGCGCCTAAAAATGGTAGCATTTGGGCCTTAGCCGATTTTAGTCGAGTCATAGGATTTTTGGTCGATTTTAGGCCAGAAAACGCATTTTATGGAAGATTTTTAAAACCGCTAGGCCGATTTGCAAAACCGCATTTTTTTTGGGCCAAAAACCTTATTTTTGTGCTGATTTTGGGTCTAGCGCATTTTTGGTCGATTAAACACAATTGTTTTTGAACAACTAAAACCATTAAAAACCGCATTTTTGGGCTTTTCGGGGCTAAAACGCATTTTATGGGGTCGATTTTTCTAGCCTGCCTAAACCGTAAATGGCCTGATTCATGCCTAAAACCGCATCCCTGTCCCTGTAATAATCCTGTAATCCATTTTTTGTGCTTAAAACAGAATTGACCTAAAATGATTTAGCAATCAAAATTATTTGTCTAGGCCAGATATAATTTTATCGCTCTGCATATTTTTTCAATCGAGTGTTGCAGCAAGTTTTTCATTCTGTGGTGCCGAAACAAATGAACGTAGGTACGAGTCCTATGAGAACCAGTTCCGCCCACCAGTTCTGGGGACGCACCGGTCGAAATGCAGTCTGGCGAACGGTCGAAAATCTCAGTGTAAATAGCCCAAAGGGACGGAGAGATTAAACTCAATATTTGCGAAAATAAAGCGAATCATATTTGTGCGGTGGTCGAATCTATTAAATTATAATGTTTGGCGGCTGTTGGGGCCCGAATTTGATTAGTTGGCGTGTCGCTATTAGCAGGCAGCCCCTTGGACGCTGAATCGTTACCAAATGCATTGGAATCCCTGTCCCAACAACCTTCGCATGAAAATTAATCACCGCAACTCGGATGGGCTCTTTCGCCTAGAATTTTCATTCTGTCGATTGCGACAAAAACCGCCTATTTCTGCCGATTATTGCACCTGACCGATATTGGGTATTTGATTGCCGGCCAAATTAGCAAAAAGTTGCGATTTCGAGACTGCGACAAAAATGCTGTAATTCGAGACTAAAAACTGGCAATAGTGAAAAAACCGTTTTGCCGATTTTGTTCTTAACCGCATTTGCGGCGGCCATTTTGCGCCTTTCATTTTTGCCATTACGGTCAATTCTTAAAACCGCATTTGCCTAAAATCTTTTTTACCGCCATTTTTTGATGCGCCTAAATCCTCATTTTGCCAAATGGATCTATTCCATATGGGGCCTAAAACTGCATTTTGTACCTGAAAACCGATATTCCTAAAACCTCATTTGCCGATTTTTACCAAAATCCCATTGATGATTGGCGCAAAATGACTCTCATTTACGTGGGCCGTAATGTTGCGTTTTAAAATTTTTGCCGCCTGCTATTGGGCCGATTTAGCACATTGGGTCGGGATATTAGGCCTAATTACGGGCAAAATCCAATTCGAGACTAAAGCATTGCGCCTAAAATCCTCATTTTTGCCTGAAATTTCGATTTATGGGCATTTCGCTCTTAAAACCGCATTATGGGATACCTTTAGCCCTAAGAGCCGACCTCATCAATGAATAGACAATTGCGCACGAAAATACCGCATTTTCGCAAATCTACGGCATTTTTGCATTTAGCCCTGAAGAGCCAATTTTCTCTTAAACCGCACCGCATTTTTGTCGATTTTGCGCCAAAATTGCATTTTTGCGCCTAAAACCGAATTTTGTGCCAAAAACAGCTTTTTCAGCCCGAATCGATTTTGTGTTTAAAGTTGCGGTGTTTCGACGCATAATCGATTCAGGTATGCGGTTCAGCGTGAAAAGGCCTCAAAATGCCGTTCCTAAGCAAAAATACGCCCGTTTCAATACCGTTTTAAGCCCAAAAATGCAGTTTTTAGACACTAAATTGTCCCGAAAAATTGAAGTTGTATCAAATTTGGCAGAAACATCAGACCTTCCCATCCCCGATAAGCTACTTAGGGCCGACTACCGATCGAAGACCTAAAGGGCAAATATTGGTATTTTACGTATACCTTAGGGGGGGGGGCCTTACAGCTCCCTTTTGGTGTCAAATAGAATTGACTTTTCTTAAATGTGTTTTATGGCTCGAATCGAGCAATAATATTCCCAGTCTCAGAAAAATCGGTGATATATTCAAAAATATTTAGGTGGAGTTTAACAAACGTCTTTTAGCTCCTATAATATATTAGGTGTACCCAAAATTAATCGACAATTCGATAAGCTGTATTTCGGTCTTGAGGAATTCTTCTTCAAGAGGGGAATCGAAAATTTTCCGGAAAAGTGGCACACAGTTGTTGTGATAATATCGGTGAATATATAGTAGATTAATAATTAAAATTTCTTTTTTAGTAAAATAAAATGAATTCCAGAGTCAAAATTTTGATTACTTTTGGCTACCCCTAATATATTAGAGATTAGAATACCGGGTTCAATTTTATTTAAAACGCTATTTCGGATATAATCGAAATTTTTCTCTAGGTTTCCGACCGGACGCATTACCGGTTTTCTTTTTCATTTTTTCAACATTTTAGAAAATTTTCACATTGGAAAAATTAAAAAAAAGTCGATCCGGTTTTCCATCGGAGGGGACAACGCCGTTGAGCAGGTGAAAGCCCTCGAAATTAATGAAATTGACAAGGCGTTAAATTGAAGACGGCAAAAAGTCTGTAAAAAACTGTACACGCTATATATATATATATATATAAAGAAAACAGAGAGGCCAACCGTATAAATCAATTTGTTGTACATACAAAAAATATGATGAAAATCCATCAATTTCCCGGATGATTTCTTCAGTAGCGGTCGGCGTTTCACGGTCCGTGAACGGGAAATCCGTTAACAGTCAATTAATGTCTACAAACAATTGTCTGTCATACAACGGAGCTTATGAACAGTAATAAGTGGCAGTTAATGAATACGTGACAAGCGATAATACAGGTTAATGATTTGTTGTTTCGCAGCCTGGCTTTTCCTAAGTTTTACCACTCGAGGACGAATATCCGGATGAATAAATGGTACGATAGGCTTTAATACAATTCGAGAATAATTTTTGAGATTTATTTTAATAATAAATACAACGAAAAACTTGAAAACAACATTATGTTTTCCATCGCTAATGGACAGTATTTCTGAATTTCCACCATTTTCACATTTTCCGTAGCCCAATCTAATGCACTCCGGGCTATCGGTGTACTTCAGTATGCTAGAATATATATATTTTCGTCACTGAAATTCTATATTATTATTCAGAGACAGATTAGACCCACCGATCATCTAACTTTCCTTGCTTGGTGAGTTTGTCTTGTAATTAATCCATAATAATAGAAATAAAATTAAAACTATAATTAACACTGAAATCGTCACTTAGGCGTTTCTCTTCCAACCGGTTCATAAACTTTATCGGATTTATCGAAAGTGAACAAAGTTTCGTTTGAAATAAGGGTAAATTGTAAAGGTAAATTGGACTTATAGACAGATTTCTTTACGTCTCTGATAAGGCATGCGGAAGAAGAATGAAGAAAGCCTTGAGTATAGTAACATTTCAGGATAGTGACATATTAAAAATATAGAAAACGACAGCGAACGATTACAACGGATTTTTTTTATAAATAATAAACATGCCAATGGATGTTGTAATATTAATAGAATTATCCGATTTATGGTAATATTTGAAGTATTCAGAGCTCTCTCTGAACAGGTAGGAATTCCGAAACGTCGCAATAGGAATGGGGAATAAAATAAATATAAATAAAAATCCCGGAATATCATTTCGGGTCGAAACCGGGTTTCTTCCAACAGAATTACGCCGCCGGATGTTAGTGATAATTCTAGTTCTGGTCACGGAAACGTCGGCCCATTATCAGTTTTTTTTTCCAGTATTTCCTCGTCCGAATCTCAAAGTCCACCGGCATAAAATACAATTCTATGCCGTCGTAAGTACTAGCAATTTCGTAAGAAAAAAAACATCGTCCTATAATTGAACATAACCCAGTTTTAATTTCAAACAATCTACGCGATATGCGCCCTATTTAATATCCGAGTTTTCAGTTTTTGGATAAAACTGGTCGATATTTGAAATCGATTGCGAGACAGGCGAGAAAACGCGAGGCAAATGATCGGGTAAAATTTACAGTTTTGAAACTTTCTATTCTATAGAATATAGACAGGTTTAGGGACTGTAATATCCAGCTGGAGAATCCATTTACTTTCGAATGTACTTTCTATGATGCAGCCGTGTTGGTACTTCAGTTTTAAGGCGAAGTTTGGATTTCGGGCCTAAAACTTTTGGGCAAAACCGCCCCTTGACCACTTATCGGCCTAAAACCGCATTTTTGGGTTGGTTTTATGTGTTGGTTTTGATGTGGAAAAAAAAAAATCTCCGGCGATTAAATAAATATTCGTGAGTCCGGCTTATGACGATGAGAGTCGATGATTGGCCATCGCGAACGTTTTAATTTTACGACCTTGTCGTTAAATTGGAATCATTAGGTTAATAAAAAAAAATAAAAAAATAAGAAAAAAATAGGAATTTTGCTGACAAGGTCCTCCTCAATCAGCGACATGTGAAATTATTCGATCAAACTATAGTGAATTATAGAAATTCGTGAACCGTCGTTAGGTTCACGGTGATTGAAAGTTTCGGTATAAATTGCACGAGTTTCTTAGCTCTAAAGGTCGATTTTCATGTTCTCACTAATGATCCCGATTTTGCTGTCCAAGTCCACTTTTAACTTTGATATTTAACAGAAGCGAATTATAAGCGCGGACTTTCATAACTTGGGAAAGTTTCCAGAGCCAACGCTGAACAAACGGCGGACGGCCGAATACAAATTCGGATAAAATTTGTTTAGGTAAAAGTATGCTGAAATACATTATTGAAAGCAAAAAAAAAAACCTTCGTGCGGGGCCTTCATGTAGAAGGACCGTTCGCCGTCTTCAGTAGCAGTGCGAGTCCTGTCGTTCTTTCGGTGTTTCGCGGGTTGAGGGGAATTTGTGCAAAAGACCGAAACAGCGTATCAATATAAAATATTGTCTAATATTGAAGAATGAAATATTGAATTTCCGGTATGTAATACCGACCGTATTTATTTATGCAGAGCAATGAATAGACGGGCGGGGGCGTTCAGCTGGCGGCTGTTGTTGAAAGCTGTGTTGTTTTTCATAGCGTCGCGTATCGTGAAAGCGCCGAGACGCCGCTACCCTCTGAATAAGTCATGAGTTGTCGCGCAGGACGAGTGGACGAAAAATTAAAAACGCCCATACGTTGTTCCACCCCCGATCTCCCATCCAATACATGAATATATATATATATATTAGCTGTAGCCGAAAGTAATAGACAATTTGTCGATAATATCGTTGAAATAAAGTCAAAATTTTGATTACTTTTGGTTGCCCCTAATATTTTGAAACATGACTGTGGCCGACGGAATCGAGTTTTAAACTCCTACAGAGTATAATCAATAAGTTTAACAGACCTGTTTTGTGGTCTGCGATGGGTTGGAATAGCGTAGATCTGTTGTGTTTCTGCTTCTCCTCTCGCCGATTTCGTCTTTCGCCAGACCGGTTTCGGCCGTTCGCCACCCTCTTCAGTAGCGGTGTCAGTCACTCTCGGACGTTTCGTATAGTCACAGCAGAAGTGACGGTGACAGTGCAGTGGTGGATGGCATCCGAAATTGTATCAGAAAGTCGCCGACGCCGCTACTGAAGATGGCGAACGGCCGAAACCGGTCTGGCGAAAGGCCAGACCAAACCTGCGGTATTCCAACCCCTCGCGGACCACAAAACGGGTGTGTTAAACTTCGGTCCAATATTCGGTTCGATACGACGGATATTACGTGTTTTTCGGGGTGGGGGGGGGGGGTGTTTTTTCACCTTTCAATTGTAGTAATATCGGCACGGAGTTTCAGGTGTATTTCGGTTAATCCCGTCTATTCTATAGGTGAACCTTTTACCGGTCTAGTTTACGCAGGTCGGATAAGCGAAATTTAAAACGAAAATAAAGATTTCAAAATTATTATTCCAGAAGAGCTAACAAAAATTTCTTGGAACAACGCCGTAAACTTCAATAAAGTTCGGGCGTATATCGCGAAAACTGTTTCATTTAAAATATACCAGATAGTCCATATTTTTCCGAATTATTTTATATAATTTAACCCAGAATACAGTTTTTTTCCTTACCTCCGAAAATATTCCCGCGGAAAGTGCATTTCCACCTTCTACTGCAATTCATTCTAAAATTGTCTAAACTCGTTACTATTGCAACATTAGGTATAAACAGTTCGTTGAAATGAATTATGAATATATTATATTGAACGGTCCGTGTCTGTATCTAGTTTTATGCAAAAAAAAAAAAAAATAAAATTCGCCGTTTATAATCCATCAAAATTATATCACGTTGGATGGTTCGTTTGAATCGTATACACGCTCGTATCTCATTTAAAATTTATTTTCTACAGACCATTTTCTGTCAACTTGAGTCCGGCAACTTGTCGTCAAGTTGCCAAGTCGAAGACCCGTCGCAATTTCACGTTAAGTACGATTTCGTTCGGACGTTTCGTGACACAGAACAAGACCTCGGCAGCCGGTCTTTTTTTTCTCTCTTCGACGGCTCTGGGCGGTCTATTTTTAAAAATTCATCCCCTATTTATAGACCGTGGCCCAGATAGAAACCGGATTGTGCCGGAATTGAGTTTCAGTTTCGCGGAAGGCGTTTCGTACGAATTCGTAGGAAATTTCAATGGAAACTATCCGTTTAATTAAAGCTAATCAGAATATTAATGCACGTTATATTGCCGATAGGAACAGAAATGCCTGATGCTATTGACCATTATGACATTACTGTTCATATGAAGATATCCAAGGGCTTTATTTAATTTTTTTTTGCGTTTCTATTTGCATCAGTCCCGAACAAGGGGCTGGTAGAGGTTCTCACGTCTCACCGGCCTCCTGTTAATCTTTTTATCTATTGGTGCCGTTAGGCTCGTACAAAACGCGACAAGAGATCGCGTTTCTATCTCCAGATACCGTGAGTTATTGACAATTTTTATAACGTCTCACCGGCCTTTGAAATTATTTTGTGTTTGTGCAAGTTAGGCATTCTTGGGAACGACAAAGCATCGCGTCTTCTTTGCGAACCGGAGCAAATAACGTCTTCTCTGTAAGTATCTGAAATTTGGTGTGCTGTTAGGCTCTTTCAAAGATCGCGTTTCTATCTGTTCTCACGCGGAGTCCAGACAAAGTAAGCCTCCTGTTTGAAAGTTAGGGCTCTTCTCTAAGGGATCAAAGATCGCGTCGCCTGTCTCTAGAACCGGAGTTATTTATCCTTTTTTATCTGAAATTGGTGTGCTGTTAGGGCTCTTAGCATAAACACGGTCGCGGTCTTGTTATTTTATCTGAAAGGGCCTAAGGGCTCTTAAGATCGCGTCGCGGAGTTATTGACAAATAACGTCTCACGGCCTCCTGTTAATCTTTTTATCTGAAATTCGGTGTGCCCGCTTATATCTGTCTTAGAACCGGAACCGTTATTGACAATATCTCACCGGCTCCTGTGAAATTCGGTAATCTTTCTCTGAAATCTGTCTTTCGGAAATTCGGTGTCACCGGCCTGTTAGGGCTCTTGAAATTGTGTGTGCCGTTAGGGCTACTAGGGCTACAAAACGCGACAAAGATCGTTTATCTATCTCTGTTCAGAACCGGAGTTATTGACAAAAACGTTCACCGTTATTCGGTTCAGGCTCTTAAATATGACAACCGGAGTTATTGACAAATAACGTCTCACCGGCCTCCTGTTAATTCGGTTGTGTAAAGGGCTAAAACGACAAATCTGAAATTTGCGATCGCGTGCCCTATAAGGGGCAAAGATCGCGTCTCTATTGACACAAAGATCGCGTCTATATCTGTCTTAGAACCGGAGTTATTGACAAATAACGTCTCACCGGCCTCCTGTTAATCTTTTTTATCTGAAATTCGGTCTGCTGTTAGGGCTCTTAAAGGGCTACAAAACGCGACAAAGATCGCGTCTATATCTGTCTTAGAACCGGAGTTATTGACAAATAACGTCTCACCGGCCTCCTGTTAATCTTTTTTATCTGAAATTCGGTGTGCCCTTAGGGCTCTTAAAGGGCTACAAAACGCGACAAAGATCGCGTCATCTTAGAAGAACGAGTCTGACTGAAAAATAGCGGCAACGTCTCACCGGTCTATATCTGTCTTAGGAACCGGAGTTATATGGACAAACTGAAATTCTCACCGGCCTCCTGTTAATCTTTTATCTGAAATTCTGTTAGGGCTCGTTTAAAGAACTACAACGCGACAAAGATCGCGTTTATATCTGTCTTAGAACCGGGTTACCGGTTACAAAATACGTTCCCACCGTGGCGTCACCGGCCTCCGGGGGGATGATTAAACCGTGTGCTGACTCCCCTTATTCCCAGATCGCGTTTCTATCTGTCTTAGAACCGAGTTCTCTATCTGTCCAGTAGATTAAAACAAAACTCCGACGAGGGGATGACTCTCCTCAAACTCTCTCCTGTTTCAGCCCCCTCTCTCTATGCGAAACCGACAACAATTAAATAAATAGTAATACTACTGGGTGGTAACCGGGTGTTTGGGCGTTAGTAAATCTTGGGGTGGTTATTAATATAGGCTGGGCTTCCCCCCTCTCCCCCCGGGGTACATAATCCGCCCCTTGACCGTCTCTAAATTATATTTATAGGGCCTCCCTCGAAGCAGGGGCCCCACTCAGCAATTAAAGTCACACTCTGAGGGCTTTATACGGACGGTATCAGCTTTCCAGGCTCTAGAAGGAAAGGTTCAATAGAAACGAAACGGCTTTATCCGCCGAAGTCCAGAACTTTGACAGTAAAAGAAAATTCAATTAGAGCAATACTTATTTAATTTTAATTAATCGGTTTCTAGGAATCTTCTGAATGTTATTTGACCGAAGTTCGGTTTTTGGTTTCGTGGGGAGGAGACTTTGACTTTAAGTTTTTTGACTCTGTATTATTGTTTATGGTTTTTTTTGTGTTTGGGCTTTTGTATCCTAATTCATTTATACGAATTCTTTGTAAAGTTTTTACCAATATTTTTACCAATTCCTTATAACAAACCAGTTTATTTCTTTTTATATTTTATTTACGAATTCTTCTTACACTTTATCCCACTGTTTCTTTTATTCTTTGTAACAGTTCTTTGTACCATTATTCCTCGGTATTATACTTTATGGCTTTTTCCTGGTCTCTTACCAATATCCTTATGTAACGCACTTTTTTTTACCATTGCATCTAATTCCTAATACAAATTCTTATAACCCTTTAACCTTTAGTATCTTATATCCCAATTCCTTATACTTTTATACAATTCATTAAGTTAAAATTACTGGTATTTTGACCAGTATCGTTATATTGTCATAAGTATCTTATGATGGCTTTTTCGTGGTCTCTATACCTCTTATGGCAGTTTTGTATCTAATTCTTTAATTTATATTCTGTGTGAATTCTCTAAGTCTGAATTTTTGAATTCTTACAATTATTTATATATACCATATATACCAGTTTTTGTAAAGCTGCATTATATATTTTTAACATTTCTTTCTGGCAAATTCTAACATCCTACTGTTATACGTGTACTAATTCTATTTACATTTCCCAATTCTTTATAACACTTATACCTATTCCTTACAAACTCTAATCCTGTATGCCAATTATTTATACCATACCCGTATACATTAATAAATAATTTTTTAGAGTTCCCTACATTCTTTAATTAAGTTACTGTGCGTGCAATACTTCATTGTACTGTACTAATTCTTTATACTACTCCCAATGGTTCTCTTTAAGTTCTTTGTGCATTTTTGTTATTATACTTTATGGCTTTTTCGTTGCTTATACCAGTATTGTGGCAGTTTTAAACTTTTTCTTTACTCATTAAATTTTACAAATTCTTTAAGCCAGCATTTTAAGCTATACGAGCATTCTTGTGAATTGCCATATACCGGTATATTACCACTTTGATAGTTATGTTTTATATCATTTCTTCATAACACCATTCTTCTTACTGACTTACCATTATACGAATCTTCATTTGACTGCTTGCATTACCATACCATCTTCTACACCAAAACTAACTCATTATTTTTTACTATTTCCTCTACGGGTTTATACTGTTTCTTCTTTTATACCACATCAATTTTTAAATATTTTTTTTTACCATTTCTAAAAATTCTGTTTCTTACTACTAAGTTATACGAATTCTTTGTACTAATTCTGATTCTTGTAAACCGTTCTCCTTATACTTTTGTACGTCTCCTCCTTAACATCCCGTTGTATAAGTCCTTTGTACCAATTCCTTGTACTATTCTGTATAACGTTATACATTTTCCTGTTTAATATTCTTATACTGACCATTGTGTATACCATAAAACTTGAAAACCACCTCTCCTCCCGAACTACCATTCTGGCCTGTGGATTCCTCCTTATAGACCTCTGTACCGCCTTGAAAATTGTAGGTAATAAACTGTTTCTGTAGGGGATTGCGTGCAATAAATCGTTCATTTGGTATTGCGTGAATTAGCCGTGGCATTGTAGGCGTTGTTGTATTACGTTAACGCTACCGCCGCTCCGTAAGAGCTCCCAGAGTAAGTCCCGCTTCTTTTCCAACGCGCCGACGCTTCAGTCGAATCGAGGCTTGATGTTGAATCACTGAATCTGAAAAACTCTGGTCTTATCCACGTTTCAATTGTCTATATTCCATTTTTCTCCCATTCGAATTGGCATAACAACAGGAATCCGTAAAAAGATGCGGACTTAAAAGATTCCGAAAGAAATCTGAAAAATCAAAATAGGCTGAAAATATCGGATAGGCTGTATATGAGCTGTTTATTTCGTGGCCCAACTCCATTTCGACTTAAATTTCGAGCTATTCGACTACTATTTACGAGCGGAAAAGGTAATTTGATTCTTTAAAGTAATTTAATGGGCGATGAAGGTAATTTAGTTGAGCTCTTTTTTTAGCGCCAGTGTCAGAATGAAATTGCCACCGGTACTGCACTTTAATTAATATAAACTATAAACTTAAATTCGATATTAAATTTTTGATACATTCTCTTTAAGGACACATTTTAAAAAAAATCAAAAAAGAAACAGAATGTTTATAAGGACATGAATTCGTACTTCGGGGATGAAGATACGAATAAAATGGAGTAAAGATCGATGAATCGTAAAGGGAATCATCGAAGAAGTGCGAAAGATTAAAGGGAATCGTACAAGAAAGGATAATAGAGATAAAGAAAGAATATTTTTGAGAAGTTTTAAGTGGAAGGGATTTAAAAATCAATAACAGTTGAAAATGTTTTGAATCGCACAAATTGATGTTGCCGAAGTGTTTTAAAGATTGGACTGAAAAATTGGTTTTTTCAATCTGAAGCATCTTAAATTATGTTGAATGGACTTGATTGGACCTTCAAATTTATAATAATAATTCGGTTGTTCATTTATGAAATTGGCCCAACAGGCAATTTGAGAGTTTTTAAGAAATTGCTAGGCATTATAAAAGGACTATTTTTTTACAAAACCCTAAATTTGCTAAATTGATCTTTCAAAATAAATTCTAAAATTTTATTAGCCCGAAAAATTAGTTTTCATATCTTTTCGTATTTCAGATTAATTTTCAGACATTTGAGAAATTTTTATCTCAAAAGCGATATCGTGGTCTATATTCGGTTTCGGCTTCCGCCACCTTCAGTGGATTCCGCCCTAAAATGAAGGACTTAGGAATAACAATATTAACAACTGTAGTCCTGTCGTATCAGAATATCCAAGGGGCTTTATTTAATTTTTATATTTTGTGTTTCATTCTCTGTTAATAATATTCGCAAGGGGCGTCCTAATCTGCACGATTTTTATCTTGCGTCATTTTGCGTTAAGTCCCAGAACAAGTGGGCTAGGTACTTAATAATTCGTCCTAGTTCAGGTTCTCGAATACGTTCTTAGGGTAGGGACTTTATAGTATTGCCAAACGCTATCCTAGGTCGTCTCGGAGTTATTGACAATCTTTATCTTTTTGAAACTTTATACAAAACGCGATCAAAGATTGCGTTCTGGAAATCTGTCTTAGATACCGGACGGGTCTTTCCATAATTGACAAATGTTAACGTCCACCGGCCTCCTGTTCGGTGTACTTTAGGGCTCAAAGGCAAATACAAAACGCAGAGCTTCAGTTTTCTGTCGAGGCTTCTGACAAAACTGGCCTCCTGCAGGTCGCACTTGCTGTTAGGGTTCTTAAAGGGCTGCAAAACGCAGGTTTCAGCTTTTAGAAAAGTGTTAGAAACGCGGTTAATTTCGGATTTTTCCCATCGAATTGTTAATTGTTCGCCAGTTTTGGGGCAATATTAATTAATAACACAAATCGGAGCATCTTATTCCGTCTGGTTTTAGACAGTCGTCAGTAGTAAGCGATCGAAGCTTAAATTTTCAACCCAACAACCGGCCGAAATCGTAGGTCAATTTCGAATTTTAGTCCTCAAATTAGAGATTTATTCGATCGCAGTCTCGTTACTATTCCCGTCTGTTATTTTCCTCTTATCCCGTCTAATTCTAGACAGTCGTCAATTATTGAATCCGGTAGCATATGGCGTGGGGGGGGCAGCACCTGGTTAATAATATTCATTATTTTTTTATTCTCTTATCCTATTTAATGCATTTAAATTATCTACTAATTGTATTGTAATTTCCATTATCGAGCAATCGTTGAGACAACAAAAAAACATAATTTTTTTTACGTTTTATAATCTGTGTTTATGCACGTGAACGGTTTTAACAAGTAGTTTGGTAATTAATGTAAAGTATTTTTGTGACATTTGATCATAAACTGTGTAAATTTTCGAAAACTGTCCGTAGAATTTATAGTTTAGAGACAATTTTCTGAAATTATAACTTTAAGTGTTTATTGCTGATGGTGATACCAACAAAAATGGGGATATTTAATTGTTCGTACTTCGCCTTTTTTACTGAATTTACGGTTTTATATAAAGAGAAAATATAATCGTTTCACTCTTCGATCTTTTTCGAATCTCAATTCTCCGATTTCGAAATTTGAAAAATCTTGCCCTTATTCGTCCGATATTCTGTCCTCGATAAAGGAATTTTAAATAATAATATATCCATCCATATATATATTTTGCGATGTATCGAACAATACTAGTTAGAGTTTAAATTACGTCGCCGAGGAATGCTAAATGTTTCACGAAGAGAAATTGGCTTTTCCGGGACGGATACATTTTAATAATGCCACCGTTTAAAGGTCTGCCCTGAGGATTGATTCTCCGCTGTATAAATATCTGAAAGGGCGGCTTAGTTGACTCCGTAGATTATAATTTCTGACGGGGTAATGGTCGAGCTCGGAAGGGCTGCTTCCCTTTCGCCAACAATGGTTTATCTCTGTTAGAGCGGGGGTTGTGAATAACAAACGAGACCGGTTTTATCTCCGCCACCTACCGTCTATTCTATATCAACGGATTCATCATTCCGATAGACTGGAATTAGATAACAGACCAATTTACAAGCGATTTGGCATCGTTGTTTTCGGTCGTTCGAGATTTTAATGTTTTAGGGGATGATGTCTTTCTATTTTTTTTTTCTAGGCGTACTCCCGGAGGAATTAACGGGACCCGTATTTTCAGTTAAAGTGTAGCTCCGAAACGGGGAAAAATTTCCTATTAGGCCGGAATCATCAACCCCCAGTTTTTTTTTGCCCGCACTATTAACCCCTTTCGAGACACCCCGTTTGCAATAACAGTAATGTGTGTTCAATTATCAGTTATTCCGAGTAAAGTAGTCGTCGAAATAACATTTTTCTGGAACTGATTAAAGACTGTAGAGGAAAATAAAATTTGGCATTTGGTTTTATTGTGTACCGAAAAATCTGAAAAAAATTATCCGAAGCTTTTCTCACATGAAAAATTACTCTGAATACGCGTGCAGCGAAGGCTTTAAATAATAAGTTTTTCTTTTCTTTGACCCGTCTTTATGCGTGAATAAATGAGAAATTTCCACCACTCTATGGACGCGTAATGTGGTTCGGTCTTAAAGAGAAATTCTCAAGCGATAGACAGTTCTATACTTAGGCCCTAAAAATGTCAGATCCTAAGGCGGGAACTTCAGTATTCCAAGAAGCAGCCGGTGATAATGAAAGTGATGATTTGACAGTTTGCAAAAAAACGGAAAGAAGAATCGAAAGTTTGTTATCTATCATCGATAGTGATAGCGACACTTGGAAAATGTGGAAAACATCGATGCGAAAACTGCAGGACGGTGATGGTTTTGAGAAAATGATTGGGACGATTGTACCGAAATTGAAAGTGGAATGGAACAGCATCAAACTGAAGATACAGTTGATTTTTTTTATGATGCGTTTTCCGAGACGCAATAAAATTTTCCGAGGAGCTAGCTGCTACACACCCCACCCCCGGTGTGCAATGATCTTATTTATGTGAATTCACTCACGAATTGGGTGATTTATCCAGTAAACATGTTTTTTATTATTAAAAAACAATACAAAGAAAAAACTTTCTGCTCCTGGGGACCGTTTTCGAAAGAAATCGTCTCGAATGGGTTCTGATAATTCAAGTTACTGTTTTCCGTTATTTATCCAATTGTCGAATCCGGAACAGGAATTTCTGTTTCGACGTTAGGCAAATTCTAAGACGCTGAAGCCGTCTAGAATAGTTTAATCAACCCTCGAAACGTCTTCATTCGCCTGTTTTGAGGTTTGAGGAATCTGATCTTGTTTTTAAATTACTTTATTTATCACGGTTCGTCGGCTTTTGGTCGTTCTGAATGGCCCTGCTCTGCCGTCCTCTCAGTAGTGTTTCGAATCCGATAGTTGTTATGTTACCTCGAGGAAGGCCCGATAAAACCTCCATCGTGGACCTAAAAGCCTAATTTCTGCGCGTAAAACTCAGCGCGAAAGACGTTGAGGAATAGACGAGGATAAAAGGGTGAAATAGAATTAAAAGGAGAATCGTGTATTACCCTTGTAGGGTCGTCCTCCGTTTGTCCGCATTGTTACTGTCAGGGACAAATAACGGCCACACATTTCACGCCACCGTAGAGTCCCTTTTTGGGTTTTTTCACCGACATCATATCGCCGACAGGAAACAAACCTGGAATATTTTTTTTTTTTTATTTTCGTCGACCGATTCTGTCTTTTTTCTGTCACTTCAAAAGAATCGGCTTAAACGGAAAATTTGGACTCTTAAGGGCGTTAATAAAACGGACATCAAAATTGGTGGACTTTCCGGTCGAAAGTCCTTCGTGCCGTTTTCAACAGCTTCAGTCTTCAGTAGTTTTTCCTCGAAGATTAAAAGCTCGGTTTATCGATGAAAATAAGTTGTTTAAACGCCGGGAGAAAGATAAAATTTTCCGTGCAAAAATGTCAAAAATATTTAGAAATAAATTTCCCATCTAGTCGGTTTATGAAAATTTTCACCGCACGACATTATCTCGTAATAATTATGCTATTCGGGGATTTTTCCTGTATTTGGAAACCGCCAGAATGGGTTTTTTACCCTTTCCGGCTGTCGCCTTTTTCGACGCGTTTTTCCGGCTCCAACTCTTACCGGTCTCGTCTTCAGAACAGGAGAATTACATTATTTCCAATCGACGTTGGAGTAATTTTTTCACTTCGTTCCAGTGATCGAGAAATAATTTTTAATTTAAATTATTTATCTCAATTTTCGTTTTTTTTCTTTCTAAGAGCGGAATTTCGATAAAATTTTGCGGAATACGCGTATTTTAAAAACTGCACTAAGCCGAGTTATAATTGAATCGGTGCTAACACTTGTCCAAACCACTTTTCAAACCACTTTTCAACCGATTCAATAGACGAAGAAAAAGTGGTCCGCACTTTGTCCGCACTTTGTCACTGTCCAGAACTTCCATTGGCAAAGTGTTTTTTTGGACGAAATTTTCTTTTTCTCTGGGTACTTTTACACCAATTACCATTGCCTGTTTTGCTGGCAGAAGGAGTTTGCTTGCACCAGATTGGTTTATCTGAAATTTTGTACTCTTAGGGTCCAGACATTGAAACGCAATTTATCTAGGTCCTCCGTCCGTGTGTCCGACTGTACAAAACGCACTAGTTGTTAACGGGCGGTTCTAGTATATGCGGACAGAACCGGTCTAGCTAGATCTATGATCTTCGAACGAATTTTCAGCCTGAAGGACCACTAAACAATCCATAGTTCCGAATCTATTCGTATTCTCTTTCTTCATATTATTCGATATTTGTCAGCCTTGAAATCTTCTTAGAAGTTTCGGACCGGCCTCCTAAACCGGCCATTAATCTGTACCTCTATGCATGAATTCGGTGTAAGGGCTCTTCGCGACAAACAAAGATTTGTTATCTATATCGTCTTAGAACCGGTTATTGACAAAATAACTCACCTCCTGCAATTAATTTTTATCTGAAATTCGGTGCTGCCGTTAGGGCTCTTAAAGACTACAAAGCGACGCAAACGCGATCGCGTCTATATTCTTATCTTAGAACCGGAGTTATTTGTAACGTCTCACCGGCCTCCTGTTAATCTTTATCTGAAATAGGGCCTGAAATTGTGCTATATAATCTCGCGCCCGCTACAAAACGCGACGTCTCACCGGCCTCCTGTTAATCTTTTTATCTGATCATCGGTGTAGGGCCCGTTAGGGCTCTTAAAGGGCTACTACAAAACGCGAAATCTGAGAGATCGCGGTGTATTGAGGGCTCTTTTTAATCTGAATACAAAACGTTATTATTAACGACAAATAACTGGCTTCCTATCTTTTTATCTCCGAGGGCTATTCGGTTGTTGCCCTTAGGGCTCTTACCGGTCTAGCAGAACCGGTCTAGCAGAAGACCGAACGTTTTGGAAGGACCACTAAACAATCTTCGGAATCTATGAATTCTTCGAATTTTCTTCAGCCTTAAATCTTCAGTTTCAGTCCATAGTTTCGTTCAATTATATTCTCTTTCATCAACATTTCTCGATATTTGAATTGTAGCCGAAAGGGTAAAAGCGACGATGAATATGAGTATTTACCCTAATTTACCTTTTTGAGTGGTGATTTCCGATTAGGTATCGATTTCGAAGTCCCGATTTGTTATTCAGGTTTCTCCCCCCCCCTCCACCCCAAAATGAGAAGTATCAATAAGAAAACTTCAAATGGCCGGGGATAACTTTTCTCGTGGATAAACTTCTTCCTTTAATACCGTTCGGCCTACAGTCTATTCCCGAAGGGATGTTTCCCTACCCTTTCGTAAAAGGAGTCCCCGGGTTAATTAGCGAACAGTTGCCATTTAATCCTCCGGCCCAGAGAAATTCGTATTTTCAACCCTCAATTTTACAGACCAGCCTCTTAACTGCAAGTTTTTCTCCTGACATTTTGTCCCGATTAAGTGACAAAAATAACGCGATTCACGCGATTTCAGCGACTCGAATTCTCACCTTGGGGGGGCGTAATACTTTTGGGGAGATTTTAGCGGGTTTTTAGCTGAATTTTCACGCAATTCTTCCCGGCTTTTGAAGACGTCCGAATTGAAGCTCGTCCGGGACTCTCACACCGGAGTTCCTTGAGATATTTATGACATTTTTTTTTGTGGCTAGACGTTACTAATTGGATCTCGCAGGTATCCCGTTGTATCTAATAGTCTGAATTGCGTTCAGTTCCTTTATAACTAAGATATATATCCTGCAGTAGAAGCCTGCAGGGTCTGGTACAGACACGTGTGCGGTAGTGGAAAGGGATCGATAGCGGCCATTGTCCCTTCGCCATTATTGGACGGCCAACTTCCGTTTTCATTTCATCCGGTAAAATTCGTCCCCCCCCACCCCCCGTCGTCCCTACTTCCTGCCTCGTAAATCCGAGGTTTCCGGCAGAAATCCGGGATTCGAAGCTCAAAATAAGCCCCACCCCCCCACCCTTCGAGCAAAGCTCCAACGTCTTCGGCGCATAAACGGCAGGATTCAAAATGGAAACAATTGAAACAAACCTCCAGACTCCCGGGATAACTGTCGACACTATCACTGGAAAATTAGAGAATAGTACCGAACAGAATTTTCAAATACATAATACATCGATATATTTTAGATCGGCCGAACAAACTGGACGAACGACCCACAAACCCTCAACAAATCGACTTAAACCGTAAAATTTGGACTCTTAAGGCCGTTACTAAAACTGACATCAGAATTGACCTCAAGTAACAGACTGACAGTTTACAAAGCGATACTTAAACCGGACTTACGGTATAGGGCTGTTGGGTTCCATCGGGATATGGACGACATAGCTCGCATCCAGAGATTCCTGTCAAAGTCCTTCTACCGTCACTTAATGCTCTCACTGCATGTCTCTATCCAGCAGGACCTCTAGTCGCAAAATCCCGATTCCCACTCCGTTCCACTCTGCCTTTCCCCTCATCCCAATCTTTCTTAGCCCTTAGACCTTAATTGTCCTTGTAAAGGTGCCGTCTGGGCGTTTCCTTTTATCGCTGTACGCGTCTCTGAGAAAATGCATACAGCGTTTGTACTCGTAACATTCAATGTTGATTGTACAAAATTAAAAAAAAAAAGAAATTGGTTTTTATTTCTGTAGGAATAATTTTATTTCCCCGGTACCGCGAAAAATTGAATGCCCGAAACAGTTAATCGAAGTCGGCGGTCAAAAGTTCGTATTTCGTGTTGCGTCCTCCGGACAATGTCGACAGTGCATAGGGACGCGGAAAAATAAAATTTCCCGGTTTTCCGAATCAAATTGGAAAAAAAAATTCCAACACTGTGATGAGGAGGAAATCCCGATTTTCTTCATTATTTCCCCCCCCCCAACCGATAACGGATCGGATTCAAAATCGATGTCGCTTTTTTTTTTTTAGCCGATATATACAACCGGTGTATATATTTCGGGCCGGTAATAATTTTAAACGGTTATTCGGACCGCCACCGGGAATCGAACCGGTGATTTATATATTAGGCGTACCCGAAAGTAATCAACAGTTTGATAAGACGTATTCTGGTCTCGGAGGAGTTCCCATCAAGAGGGGAGCGTTGTCGATAATATCGGTGAATATATATATATAGTAGATTAATAATTAAAGTTTATTTTTTTGGGGAGGAAATAAAATGAATTCCGAAGTCAAAATGTCGTATTACTTTCGGGAATAATATGTTCCCGGAAGGACGAGACGGGGTCTTCACACACCCAACTGGAAGAACCTGGAAACAAACTATAGGATTGTCTAGTTTAATATACCTGTTTTGTGGTCTGCGGGGGTTGGAATACCGTAGTAGATTCGGTTTGGCCTTTCGCCGGACCGGTTCGGGCCGCTCGCCGTCTTCAGTAGCGCGCAGACACCGCACGTCACTCGGATGGTGCCAGTTTGTCTGTTCGGACAGTAAAGTGACTGAAACACAGCGCTACTGAAGACGGCGAGCGGAGCAAGGCACGGAACCGAAGGCCGAACTGTCTCAGGAGTAGGAACGCAAATCTACAGTGTATTATCACTAATTTCCCGTGTTGTTATTGAGGGATTTTTCCGTCCTGGAAACCGCCCCAGCGGAGCTCCGCTGGAAGGGGATTTCGCCCCCGACTTTTTTTTTCCCTTCCCCTTCATTCATCAGGGGTCCATCCCAGGGAGCAGAATTTTCGGGGCCCTTTATATACTTGAAATTCTATCCGGCTAAAGTCCCTTCCGCAAGTATTAAACCATTATTCGGCCCATATCGGCCAGGCCCATTAGACATAGAGACTGTACCGAATCTCGAAATATACTCCGAAACTCGAAGATTACATAATAAATTTTATACGGCCAAAGTGAGAGAGTTTCGGCCTCAAATCGATCGGATCCGGATACCGGAAAAACCCTTTTCATTTCCCGTCAATTTGGCCGACCGCATAAAAAAAGAAGAAATCCGAAGAAGTGACTCTCAGATCGGAATATTGAAGACGGGTATCGCTCGTCTAAATGTGTTTTCTACAGATTCAGTCTTCAGTAGTTTTTCACGTAAGAAATTTCACCGGACGGCATTATCTCGTTAATAATTACGGGATTTTTCCTCTATTCGGAAACCGTCCGAGTGACGGTTTTTCGCCCCTCCAACTGACGTTTCGCCAACATCATACCGGTCTCGTCTTCACCGGCCCGAGAGATTTACACTATTATAGACCCGAAGGTGGTGTTCGTACGACGTATTATTAAATTTTACTCCCTTCTCAATAGTTTCGGTTGAAAACGTTTCTCGAATTACATGCAACAAGTGTACAGCGTCGACGCGTCGTTTCGACAATTGTATTCCGTGAAATATGAACACTTGATTGTCAGAAAATAGACGTCAACGTTGAAGAGTCATCTCCGTTTCAACGGATTGAAATATATTTCAATAGAAATTGAACGGCCACGGCTTAATGAAACCTGTCTGTAACAATAGTTTAACGTGCCTATTTTGTGGTCTGTCTCCTCTCGCTGATGGTTTGGCCAGTGGCAATTTTATCCTATAAAAGTGTAGGATTGTCTAGTTTAATATACCTGTTTTGTGGTCTGCGAGGGGGTTGGAATACCGTAGGTTCGGCCGCTCGCCGTCTTCAGTAGCGGCACTTTGGATTGGTTTTTTGGGGCGCGTCTTCACTGCGCCGAGTCACTTGTACTGTGTGGCGGTTTGTCTGTTGGGACAGGAAAGTGACTGACAGACACGGCGCTACTGAAGACGGCGAGCGGCCGAAACCGCAGTCTAGAAAAAGACGGAACCGGCGTCGAGACGAGACGCCACAACACTACTGTGTCCTAGTATAGTAGGTAATAATCTGAAATTGGCCCTAATATTGAACCGCGCCGCATTATTGAACCATAATGTATTATGTATCCGACGGCGCAGTGGGCTGTCCGCGTGACACGTGTTTATTGCACTAACGACAGACAGGTGGGGCGTATAATACGCGTTGACAATATAACGTGTTGATAGCGCGTTATATGGCCGACACTCAGGTGTAAATCACTCGATCACTAATTAAGTAGTAACACTAATTTTGTCGCACTAACTTCCTACAGTGACGCCTAACACTCTGGCAGTTTACCTGCGTTCCGAAACTTCTGCTAATTAATCAAACTTATTTCATATATACAGCCCAGTTGTATATATTTTAACGTGACATATCCACTATTTATTTCGACTACAGTGAGTTACACTAGTTCCTATTATTTAATTACACCAAAATTTTTAATCGAAGGAAACTACTAGGACTTCGCGTCCTATCCCTTTAATCCCGTTTTTTTGGTAACTCTGTCAAAAAATAATTCAAAACCAAATTGTATTTTTTGTATTGAGTCGTAATAATTGTTATTAAATTCAACAAACCGTTCAGAATTCGGAATACGCGTTTACGGAGCAACAATGGGGAGTACCTTTAGAGCTGTACAAAAATATCGTTTAATGCGTTTATATTGATTTCAATTAATTATTATTTATGAGTTTAACAACAGTTCCTTTTTTTCCTTCAACACTGGAATATACGAATGAGGAGGAGGAGGAGAGGAAAGGAAGAATTAGTGGAGGCGGGATAGGGAAAAGTAAACTGAGACGATCTCGGGAGGGGACAACGGAGTCGATTGTGCTTTGAAAGAGGAGAGAGAGAGGAGGGAGGAGAGAGGAGAAAGGAGAGAGAGAGAGGGGGAACAGAAAGAAGTGAAGAAGTTGAAGGGGAACAAGAAGGAGGAGAAGGAAAGAGGGTTCTTAGGCTCCCTTATTATATTCCCGATTTTGCAAAATAAAGTTCCACTTAGTTTTCAGAGCGAGAAACTTTTTTCGACTCGGCCTGTCTCGACTCGGTAATAATTTCAAAAAATGCAACAAAATATTTAGGGGAGACTCACTCAATCAGTAATTAAAAATTTATTTGTATCCCAGCGGACTAAGATTGGGCGATTTGTTTGGAAACGGGAAGAAACAACCCCTTTCCAGTCTGGGGGGGTGAAACCAGCGTCGATTAAGGTCGACGAAGAGGTTATAGATGAGCTCAAAACTAATTATAAATAGTGGATGAAACGAAGAAAAATATTGTATTGGCCCATTTACCTTACAGAAACATGTTATACATACACTTCTGCGGATCTGAACAGTTTTTTTTTCTACCGTAATAAAGGCCAAAAATATTGTAAACTGTTCAATCTTTGACGGAAGCAATCCAAAAGGCGAACCTTTACAGTTGAAGGCGGATTTAACAGTTTACTATTTTGCAGTTTGCCAAATTAGATCCTTCAGAAAGCGCACGAATTGTTCACTGCGGCAAATTCGCTTTGCAGTTTGCAGAACTTTGACGTAAAACGTCTTTCAAGTACCGTTCCGGTTTTGGACAAAATTTCATTCAAAAGTTCCAGATCTGATGAGAAACGAACAGTTCGAAAACGATACGCGCCAAAATGGGTTAGGTTTGTTTATGACAAATCCAAAGTTTTGCTGAAGGAAAAATTGCCTTTGGCGTCCAAGTGCGTCCAAAATTCGCTGGTACCCGGACCGGGTTGGACCGGTTCTTTGGACCAGGTTCGTCTCTGGACCGGGTTCGTCTTCCAGCTGCCGTCAAAGACTTTGAAAATATTTTTTTTATGGTCGTCTGTTTTACGGCTTCGGCTAAGGCGGCGTAAGGCGGCGTGACGACACCGCCTTAGGACGGACAGTGTTGGATTCAACAGTTTACCGTTTTGTAATTTCCGAAATTGAGTTCAACGAACCGGCCGGTGTATTGAGAGCGGAACCATCCTCACACGTGCCGGAGACCGGAGAATAGACCGAAAAAAAAAATATTAATTACTACTTTTAAAGGCCCATCGCTAGAGACCGGTTTCCGTCCCATTTTGGGGGGACAACACAGCCTCGTTGCTTTAACACCTAACACCCGGGGAAAGAACACCCGGGGAAGAAAAATTATATTGGAATTTCAGTATTTATTTTACCCGAAAACAAATCTATCGTAGTCAATATTGATCTGAAAACGTTTGTATTCGACTCCCCATAAGGGTTGTCAACCGAAACGAAAAATTGGCCTACTTTGGAGGCTACTTAACATTTGAAGTTCTTACTTATTCGAAGAAGCTTCTTCTTCGTTCTTGTGTGCCAAAAATGGCACCACTCGGTTCCGTTCTACAATGCATTTATTGGTTAGTAATATAAATCGTGAGAAATTCAATTAAGACTCAGGGGCTTCAAGGGAAAAATCTACAAACGTTCATTACTGAATTGAACTTACTTTTAACTTGCCTCCTGTCTATAATCGAAGACACGTTTTGCGCCTATAATTAAAATTGTCATAAATTACCGTTGGTCTGTGGTGTTTCTGTCCTCTCGCCGGTGGTTTGGTCTTTCGCTAGACCCGTTTCGGCCGCTCGCAATCTTCAGTAGCGGTGTCGATCACTGTTGGAGCACTTATTGTGGCGGTTGTCTGTTGAGATAAAGACTTGGAGGAGGGGGCCCGTTAACAGAAATTCTAAACAGAAGGACGCCCCCAATAACAAGACATGTATGTACAAAGTGAAATATGGCGAGCGGCCGAAACCGGTCTGGCGAAAGGCCAAAAACCACCGGCGACAGGAGACACAGTACCCCTAGCGGACCACCAAAATCAGGTATGTTAAAACAGAAATTAAATTGAAATTCCGAGGCACAATGGAATCTAGTGGATTCATGAAAAAGTTTATTTTATAAATTGAACTTTCAACTTGTCGACTTGGCTCCAGGTACTCTGGGTGGGGCTATTTAGGCTGTTCCAGTTCTAATAAGGAAACGGTCTAATTGACAGCAGGGGAGGGGCTCATTTAATGCCTCGAATCCTGAACCTTCGGGGACCCAACGGACGGAATATCAGTGCGTGCTCTTCTGTGTCTGTGCGTGCGTGTCTGTGCGTCTGGAGAGGAAGTGCGAGGACGTTGACCCCGCTAATAGTTCTTCCAGCCGAGCCCTGTGTGGGGGGTGGGGGTGGCGGCGGCCCCAGAGCCTCAACTTGGTTCAATCCAAACACTCTACAAAGCAGGCCCTACTTACTTACATTACTCTTATCAAATCTGATAACAAACACGGGACAAAAAAAAATTTTTTATAATTAATTCAACTCAGAATTACGCCCCAATTAACACCAGTCTATATTGATTTTGATTAGTGAGTAACCTGACCTTTATTTTTTTTGTATTTTGTACAATCAACACTGAATGTTATAAGTAGAATAAAGTACCCGCGACAAGTTGACAGTACGGCGAGCAGGCCGAAACCGGTCTAGCGAACGGCAGAGAGATGAGACAGAAATACCACAAACCTACCCAACAAAAAATCATCAATCGCGCATTTCTAGACCGGTTTCGGCCTGCTCGCCGTCTTCAATCACTTTTGGCTGTCACTGTCACTGTCGCACTTGTACCGTGACAAGTTGACAGTGCGGCCGACCAAAACGGCAGAAGTGACTCGACACAGCGCTACTGAAGACGGCGAGCGGCCGAAACCGGTCTAGCAGAATATCGAACCGGCGACAGGGGACGGAAACATCGCGAACCTACAATAAAATTATCGTTCGAATTGCACGTAATACAGAAATTACAGAAATTATTTTTTCAAAAATTAAAACTTTTTCCCTGTGTATCGACTATGTTCCCGTTAAGTCCTCCGATATCGAGGATCGATACAGGAGAAGATACAAATCGTCTCGGTATCTCTCTGTTCGAACTGTTTTCGGAGAATTCTATAAATAGTGACGCGTTTAAAATTCATTGTCTCCTGGAAATTTCCGAAATTCTGTAGACAAATAGGTCGTTGGGCGCCAGTCATTGATAGTTCAAATTGTGGTCGCTTAAACCCGAGCTCAGCAATTATTATTAGCGTTTATTAATAAGGTTATCGGACGAAGAGGCGCCCATTACGATCTGGGGTTTGGATCATTCAGTTAAGTTATTCAGTGATCGATATTGTCTTTGGTCAGCACAATCAAAGGTAGGTCGCACTATTATTACCCGATTTTGGTACCCGATTTTGGTCGGAATTCGGATAAGTAGTCTGGGATCGTCCTACCGGGAACGAGAGAAAGCCGCTACCGGGAATCGAACCCACTTCTCCTCGTCAGGAAGGGCCGTTTGTGGTCTGCGAAGGGTCGGAATAATACCGTAGGTTCGTTCGGTCTTTTGCCCGGACCCGAGGTTGTCAGCCGCTCGCCATCTTCAAGCGCCGTGTTGTTGTTGTTATAGTCACCGTCACCACTTTGGATGTTTTTCCCGGGGGAATCCTCCACTTTCACGTACTGCGATGACTTCAAAGTGCTGACGGTGACCGACACAGCGCTACTGAAGATGCGGCGAGCGGCCGACAAACCGGTCTGGCGAACCTACAGTGTAAAGGGGACGTTAACGTGTCGTAAATGTGATTTTGTCGTCGAATTGAATACAAATACTGCGGGGAGTCGTAGCGTTCGTTATCTCCGAGTGTTATCAGGTACAATTATCGGTTTTCCTCCAATCGCAAATACAGCAGTTAACAGTTTTTGGATGCGTAAAATTAACTGTTTTAACGAAGGTTTCCCCTTCTCGACAAATGAAAACTACGAAATGATCCCGGAAAAGAGGAAATCCCAATTCTAGGCGTTGAGTTTCCTTAGGCTCAACTTAGATCCTTAGGATCAAATTACTTTTATATTTTCGTAGATTTTTTTGTATTTCTGTCTCTGGTTTGGTCTTTCGCCAACAAAAGAGGAAAAAGAAACACAAAAAAACTCTACCATTAAATACAAATACAGTGATGTAGGAGGAATTTCTAACGACCAAAATGACAGTATACATCGTTCAGTAAACATAATCACTGATAAACTTAAAATTATTACATCCGATTTGCCGGTTTCCATATTTTGTTTCTCATAAAATGAGTCGGCACAATTTATATTTCGACTTACTGTAATCAATTTCTTTATTCTATTTTTCAGATTTCTGAAAGCGGGGGTGGACCACTGGCAGTGATATAAGGTAGGATCGTCTCCAATTTTATTTTCATTTATCACTTTTAAAGTATCACTAATGGGATCTAACAGCGTCTTTTCAAAAAAAAAGAAAGTCACAGAAAGTGGATTTGTTTCGTGAATTTTGTCAAAAACGAATTTTAAAACCGTTTCTATTCATCGAAATCATATTTTGGAAGGGTTCTAAGGCTAGGTTTATAGTGGCTGACGAGGGGTTGAAAAGGGAATATCGCTATTTGGAAGTCGATAATTCCAGTTTCTGATACTCCGTTAGGACAGCAATTAACTATAGCTAATAAACGGAAAAATTAAAAAGAATATATTGAAACCTATGCGTTCTTATCAATTATTGGATTCGCTCAGCGATATCCAACATTCCAGCCCTTCAAACAATCCTCAATGAGCACCTCAACATATGGAAGGTTCATAAACCGTAGGTTCGTGTCGTGTTCTCGTCTCGCCGGTTTAGTCTTTTGCTAGACTGCGGCGGCTTATCTTCTTCAGTAGCGCTGTGTGTCGGTCATACTTAATTGGCACTTTTGGATGTTTTTTCAGGGTAGGCATCCTCACTGCACCACCAGAAAGTGACGAAGTGCCGAAAAACATCAAAGTGCTTAAGTGACCGACCGACACACGGCGCTACTGAAAGCCAACGCTAACAGCGGCGAAAGGCGAGAGGAGACCACCGAACCAAAACGGTATTCAACCCCTCCAGACCACAAAACAGGTATATTAAAGAAGGTTCCTAAAGCCCTAAACCCTCTACACTTCGAAACCCCCAAAAGGCGACTTAAACACCCAGAGATCTCCTCTGTCCGAAGCAATTGCACTTACGAATAATAAAGGCCGATTGTAATAAAAATATATAAAAAAAAAAAAAATGGCGAAAAACATTTTAGCTGACGATCCATTAATCCATTCGGGGGGGGTCGTTTGTTTCGTATTTCAGGGATTTCATTCCAAAAAAAAAAAACTGGTTGGGGTGGCAGACAATATTTTCTTTTCAAGGGTGTTGTTTTGTGTGTACTTGTTGAAGGCGCCAGAACACACCCACCCATACCTCCCGCGACGGGATGACCCCTTATAATCTTCCTCTTTATATCCGATTGATTTTCAGAGCCCTGTTCAGAGCTCCAACCCTGAGCGTAATTTATTTCGCACCTGTTCGTTTTAACACGTTTTTTTTTTTTAAACGAACCCTCAAAAATGATTACAGGGGGTCGGCAACTAAGTCATTGCGGGTTTCGTCGCTATAGACGTAGATAATCTATATATCGCTATATTTGTATTTTAACGCATTTTTACCACATCTTCAAACCTCTGTAGAATATTCCGAAGTGTTTATTACGTGCGCAACAAAAAAATGCACGGACACAAGAAGATGACAAGAATCCGCAATTATTTAGTTGCCAACCCAATATTATTTATATTTTTCCATATCCTCCCGAGGGACGTTCGTCGATCAAAATAGGAGAAATCCTTTCTTATTTTGTCTTGTTTGAGGCCATAAGTCAGTTCGTTTTACAGACGGGTTTCCACCGTTTCGCATAGCCGTGTCGCCCTACAAAGTCTAGTAAATTTTCCGCAATTACAACAACTATAAATCACTTCGAAAGGGTTTTTTTTTTCTCCCGGCTATCCTCAACAGTGGACCAGGGTTTTCCCCTTAGTCCTTTCCTGGAATCGTGGAAAAGTTTCCCAGGGCTAAGATAAAGACGGAAAAATCGATTAGTTCTGAAAGTAAAGATTAAAAAATCCTTCGCCACGAAGTATTAAGAGAAAAACTTTCATGAGTGAAAATTAAAAAAAAATATTATAGGCAGTATATAATATCTTTATTATTATATCTAAGATTATAGACTTGGAAAAAAGGGATATTATTAATTAATAATCGTAATTTAGTGACAAATATAATATCGGCCACCGGGATTCGAACCCTGTTCAAACTGCGGTGTATTAACTTTTATTTCAATTGCTAATATTCAATCCCAACAGTCTTTATTTGCTTATTAATTATAGAATTTTTATTCTAATCAGTTATTCGCTTAATTAATTTTTACAATAGGCTGGCGGGCCATCCTATATATTTTACACGAGAATTTTTTCTTTATTCTTGTTCAAAAAAAAAAAAATTTTTTTTTTTTTTTGTCTATTATTTTCTTGTTCGTGAAAGTGTCCGAATAAAAATTTCGACGTTTCTCCCTTGGGCAAATTTCAGATCGAAACTCAATTGGATGCTCCAAATGGTTTGTATCCCGGGATACAAATATTACCTACCCCCCCCCCCACCCCCCCGGATATTCTTCGGTCGCGTCCCCCGAATCCCTAGGTAGGGTTTCTCTGCCGTCCGGCGGAGTATTGAGGATGTAATTGAATCAAATATAATTTTCGGAGTAAAGAGTTCCATACGGCCTGGAATACAAATAGATTCCGGTGCCCCCCCCCCGTCCAATGGAATCGGAAGGAGAAACCGTTTTGCAGACCCGAAACCATTAAATCGGCATAAATTGTAAAATACATTGCGCAGTATCGTCGTTTTAATACAGTTTTATGTGTCTCTAAAACGTGGCATCGGGGAATCAAGGTAGCGATTCCGACAATCCGAATTACGAAATTCGGGAGTTTTAACACGTCTGTATTTTTTTTTCTGGAAGCATCACTAGACTACAGTAACAGGCGGTTAATAAAAATCTTTAGTCACTGTCAACAGTAACAATTCCGAAGAAATTACTCTGTGGTGCACAATCAGGGGGATGATATTCCCGAACCTTCGTACTTGAACTCACAGTCGGTAATATTGAATTGAAATCTCGTCTAATGTAAACGGATAATACATTTTCAGTGTATTGTTCTTTGGGAAAAAATATTGAATTTTATGGCATCTATCCGTTAGAGAAATATTGTTGGCCCTTTCTTCTCCATGTTGCTTCTCGAACCCCGTTCTGGAATTAACCGAAATTGGCTGGAATTGCCATAGTGAGCACTATTTTCCAGGAAGCTTTACAACATTTTCCAGTTCCTATAGTCCATATATATATATATATATATATATATATATATATATATATATATATTCCTATATCCATATATATATAATGGAGGTCTGGTTCAGAAAGTATCGCGAAATTTTGGGTTTTTCAAAAATTATTTATTTATTTATCTATTTTGTCCCTTCGAGTAATAATCCCCACAAGACGTTTTTTCCAATCCTCGAAGCGCTTAAAAAAATTTTGCTTTTAAGCCCTGTCTTCGATGCCGTCTTCTATCTCATCAATTGTATACAGCGCATCGTCGTCCTTTCGCTCGCCCTTTTTTTTTCAGTTTTGAAAACGGTGAAAATGTCACGGGGGTTTGAATACAGAGGCTGGGGCATTATCGGCGCGTATTTTTGGCCAAAAGTGGTGCGAAAGCCCAAATTTTTGTTTTTTCCACAAATCTGGTCCATTTCCGGCTTATTGCAACTCACAATTGGATGTACTTATTTAGCGGAAATCTAAATTTCCCGACACTTTCTGAACAGACTTCGTTTTGGCCTAATCACCCCCCGGATTATATAGAGCCCCGGCCTTCAACTGTCGGGCGATAAACGATGGCTGGAAATAGCGTCGAATGTGTCGGAAAAATCGCGGAAAACAACTCGTCGTTTCTATTGAAACAAATCGCCGCCCTTGTTTTCAACACGGGAAAAGCCCATAAATATTGATGTTGGATGACCCCGGCCATTGTACAATCGCGAGGTACGATCTCTCCAACTCTCCATCCCTCAACCAAAACTGAAAAACTAGATCCATACGTTTATTGCCGACTGGAATAAGAAGGGGTAAAAATCGGCGAAACCGGGTGAAATGACTGAATTTTCCCATTTCCGCCCCGAATTCGACCCCATTGTTTACAAGGACAGGGTGGCCGACACCGGGCTTTTCGCGTTGTTCTGGGATTAAAAAAATTATTTATTTATTTCTCGTTTACGTTTCAAGATACATAAAATCGTGTCCGTGAATAGATTCGTAAATTTTCCAACTCCTTTAACACTTCCCAGCGCGATCGGAGTTTTGAAAAAAATCGGCCGGATTTTTTGAAAAAAATCAATTTTTTTTAATGTAAAAACACACTTTCTAAAGTGTTTCGAGTGTTCAAAGTTCTAACGTTGTCTCGGCCCAAAAAAAAATAAAAACTACAGAAATTAATCGAAATATTCATTTCAATTTTGGATTTCTTACACGTACATTTTTCCTTCCCTATCCCTTTTAGGACAAAAAAACGGGGCAATATCCGTCGGACCTGCTTTTTTCCCTAATTTTATTCTCGAATAAATAATTGTTCTAGCTGAAAATCCTACGTTAATGTAAATTGGAATTAACTCAGCTCACGAGAATGCAACTGATGCCGACCTTATCATAAAACGGTAAACGACGCATTTGATAAGCAAAAGTTCATAATTTTAGTGTATTAAAATTAAGATTTTAATGTTCGGCCCCCCCCCCCATAATTTGTATTGGCAATTGAAAATTGTACGATTGGCCAAATTTATAATAAATTTCGATTTTAACCCATTGCGGACGGAGCCGTTGGACGAGCGAAAAAAAATTGTTTTTCGTAAAATACCAAAAAAAAAAAAAAATTATAAACGAACAAAAGTAGTTTATGTATACGTTTTATATTCGGGCATTTTATGGTATATTCCGGTATAATATGGTGTAATACGGTGACCGAAATTGGCGTCCTCAAGAACATAAATACGTATACTTTGTTGGTTTTTGAGGGTTTTATGCAATGAAACTTCAGTTTCATCAGTTTTCAGGATTCATCTACGGATAAATCCCGGTTTATAATTTTGCACGACATCCGCCCTACGTTTTAATCTAAAAAAAAATTACAGGATTTTTTTTATATTTTTACGTTTTGCCAAACTTCGACAAACAGTGATATTATTATGCCGAAAAATCCATAAATGCCATAAATTTGACTATTTCACTATACCAATGCGTATCTTATTATCGTTCAGAAGTACAAATGTCACGAGCCACTTCGTACTGCGACTAGATTTGGCGTCAGCAAAGGGTTAAAAGTGTATCCAAGTGGAACTTTATCCCAATACAGTTTTTTTTATAAAAGTTGAAGGAGTTTTGTTTACGTAGTAAAGATTTTATAAAGCGTCTGAGCGGCCCGGATTTTTTTCGATTTTCAAAGGTCGGGCAAATTTTTATTGCCCTCCGCAGATGGTATTTTCGACCCTGTTCCGTTGGCACCACTGAGCGGCCCTAAGCCCGAAGGGTCCCCCCAGTACCCTTTCTCAGGACCCAGCCCCTTCATTTTTTCTTTTTTTATGGTTTAAAAATAAATTAAATTTCGGTTATTAGCCGTCACGCCAATCAAGTTATTCAGCGTTAATACAGCCTCGGCACTGGACAATTTCCCAAAATTGTCCTATCAGCAAGTGTGTTGGAACGGAATTGATTGAAATACTTAAATAGATAAGACGGTGAGAGTTTTTAAAATACCATTTAATTAATACGTAACAGTGAGAAACCAAAATTTTCCTTCAATTCGGGCGATGGTGGTGTAATGGTGAGCATAGTTGCCTTCCAAGCAGTTGATCCGGGTTCGATTCCCGGCCATCGCACATTACTTTTTTTATTACATTTTAATTGCTTATTTGTGTATTGTTTGAATACGCACTGCCCTCTTCACGTATATAACTATGACGGACGTCATTACAGGCGAATAGGCCCTAAAATATAACACGAAACGTACATATGGTCGCGTCGGAGTTATTTACTGTTGCCGTCCCTCGCGATTAGGAGATTATGTCGTGGCATTTTATAAAATCGTGGACATAAAATGGATAAAGCCGTTCGCCAGAAAGTTATTGACGCCTTTCCGAATAGTAATAACGTTATTACTCCCGCCTGAAACCGGTTTGAAACTCGAAGAATGTCCAACAGATGTTTTTCACTCTGTTCAATTTCTCAATTCAATTTCTTTCGTATCGCTAAAAAAACCGCTCTATAAAAAGTTGGCATTGCCGGATAATACGACGAGAGTCCTTCGGTCTTCAGTATCCGCCCCCTTTGTCTTCTACAAAAAACGGTCTTCAGTAGCGTTTTCTGCAGCCGCGAAACCGATCTAGAAAAAGGACTCTTCCGTCCAGTCGGTCGGCACCGATTCCAGACCGGTTTCGGCTTCTGTACCGGTTTCGAACGGTGTTGGCGACGAATGGGACCATCCTCAGTTAAGTCCCCGATGACGTATCCAAATCCATCACATAAAACAATAAATTTGAAAGGTGTACCTTAATAATTTGAAATATCACTAACGCCCAGTATCGTGTTACTTCTTCCATGAATTTTGTCCTAACGGCCGGCCATAGATATTTTCATCCCACTTTTCGTCCCTTTATATTTATATATTTCGGATATATTCTTCTATTTAATTATATTCTGGCTGTCAGGATGAAAAATCTACAGTTTCACATAAATATACCGAAAAAGGAAACGTAAAAAAAACGAAAGCGAATGTGGCTTTTAAATACACGAATGACACCTGTTGATGACAGGTATATATATATATATATATATATATATATATATATATATATATATATATATATATATAAAACTCGGGTTCGTAGATTAGAAAAGTCCGGGCTAATTTTTATTTCCAGTCTGAAAACTTGAAAAGTCAAAATTTTCCCTCTACGTTGATTTTTCAGAAATACAATTTTGTTTATTATTAATTATTTATTAAACGCGAAATCTACGAAAATCATACCGTCGATAAATCTATTTGTACTAAACCTGAATAAGTCAGTTTGAAAAGAAATAATTGTTGGGCCGAAATATATATAATTTTTTTTTCTTTTCGGTCAGACCGGTTTCTGCCACTTCGCCGCCGTCTTCAGTAGCGCTGCGTCGTCGATCGCGCTCTTTTCGTCCGCCCAACGCGTAGAGACAGCCAAAACGGGCGGTACGCGGTGAGGCAGAACCGAAAAACAGCGAACTACTGAAGACGGGGCGAAACCGGTCTGGCGAAAGACCGAACCGCCGGCGAGAGAAACACCACAAAAAAGGCGTGCGAAAGTAATTTATATGCGTTGGGAATGAAAACAGCTCTGGAGAGATACGAAACACTACTTGGAGACGAAGTAATAACTAGGGACTTAAACAGGAGACCTTGAAACATAACGGCCTTTATATGGGCGACCCGTCCTCGTTCCCTTTTCACATCTGCTTCGAGCTTTCCCTTCAACTTATATTATAACTTGTGTACGAGGTCCGGGCCTCGGCTTTAAGGGCGTTTTAGGGCCCTTAGGGGGGGGGGGCGGAGCGCTTGCGCAAACCGTTCTTGTAGCCCTTTCTATTTTTAGCGTCCTTTCTTCGAGCGTCCTTCGAGCCCTTATTGGGTCAAGGGGTTTTATCGGTCGATTTTTTTTTTTATTTTCCCCCGCCAAAAATATAGATTGATTGTATGAATTGATACCTTTTGAGCAATATACCCGTTTTGTGGCCTGCGACGGGTTGGAATAACGTAGATTTTCTGCGGCCGTTCGCCGTCTTCAGTAGCGCGGTGTTAGTCACTGTTATTTTTCGGCCGTCCTCGCTGTTGTCACTGTCGCTTGTTGTACTGCGAGGCGTCGAGAACGTCCAAAAGTGGCCGACAGAGCGCTACTGAAGACGGGGGCGAGCGGCCGAAACCGGTCTGGCGAAAGACCAGGCGACAGGAATCTACGGACCACACAAGACAAATTTTTTGCCCAAATCACAATTCGCAGTTTGATTCGGCGGCGACCAGAGCGGTCTACTGAAGGTGGCGAGCGGCCGAAACCGGTCTAAAGACCAAACGGACGAAATCTACGATTTCAGATCTAATGTACAGGATAAGACCAAATTGTCGGAATCCCAGAGTATCCTTAGTCCCGACCTAAAAAAATGTAGTCTAAAGAAACTGTTTGACTATCGTCATTCTCGCGACTTGACGCGGTGAGAAACCGAAACCGAAACCTCAGAATAAGCCCAAACTCTATCAAAACCAGCGATGATAATTCTAAATATATACTGTCTGGTTTCTTCCGTCCCGGGTAAAAAAATTAATTCTCGTTATTCTACCGTAAAAATATTGTCCCGGTCTTTTATGCCTATTTTAAATTTTCGTTTCTTGTACCGGATAAAATTCCCGCGTATATTTTCCTGTCTCTAGACTGAGCCTGTTGGCCTTTGAATACCGGTCTATGTTTCGGTTCATATGAAAGTGGGCGCGTAAACCCCCCCCCTGGGGTGTGTTTGTTGGCCGCCGACGTAGGGGAGAAAATCGACCGGTCGATATCCAACCCCCCACCGTCTGAGATTTCCTCTTAAACCCCCTGAAATAAGGGAGAAAAACAGGCTAAAGTATTGCTGAAAATCCGATGTCACCAATTTACCGAAATTAGCCGTAATTCGGTAAAATTTTCGACCGGCGTACGGGGGGGGCGGTACGAAGCCGAATTAACTGCAATTCTTAACACTGTATATTAAAAAAAAAATAAAAAGTACTTTTCCTTTTAACCGGGCGAAAATTTCGCCAATTAACAGTTAGAAGCGAATCGAGTTCAACTAAAGACGGATGGATTGTAAACGAAACAGTTTTACACGAAAAGATAGCTTTTTAAAAATAAATTCTCAAAGATTGAGTTAGAAAACTCAACAAAAAGACAGAATTCAATTTCATTAATCCGATCTCATGTTCCGTCCATTCTTCGCCAATTTGCCTTTCTCTTGAAAGAAAATTTTTCGATTTTTCCCTTTTTGTACAAAAATATTGTTATTCCGAACGTATTGCGGGTACCCGAAAGTGATGGACATTTTGAGTTTGGAATTCCATTTTATTTTGCTTTAATTATTAATCTACTATATATATTCAGGGATATTATCGACGACAACTCTCAAACTGCCAATTTTCCGGCAAATTTTCTATTACCCCTTCTGATGAACTCCTCTCAAGACCGAAATGCGTAAGATTTAAAAAATTGCAGTAATAAAATTAGTAATTAAATACTCCGTATATTCGTCCACGTGTTTTGAATGATAAGCCCCCCCCTAAGAAACGTAACTGATCAACACTTTGTGATCTAATTTTTCAAAATTATCCTCCCTTAGAATACCTTTTTGGAATACCGTTTTAGGTTTTCTCTCCAATTCGTACCAGCCAAAAGGACCACGACGGACGGCGTCTTTATCGGGCGAAACGACAAAAAAAAAAACCGCCATCGTACCTATAACTAATATTAGTTGATTGTACAATAAAGTTTAAAAAAAAAAAAAAAAAAAATTCCGAACCGATTTATTCTGCTCCCAACATCGGCCCCTATTTCTCTTGTCCCATCCCTTTCCCCTCAAATTCACCATCCAGACAGTTTCCAATAATAAAAAATTTATGGAATTTACGTCCGCCTTTATGTAATAATATCAGGCTGTAACCCAAAAGTAATCGACAATTTGATAAGATTTTGGTCTTGAGGAGTTCTTCAGGAGGGCGGAGAGTTGTCGATAATATCGGTTCTTTTCTGGCCAAACATAAAATGGAATTCCAAACTCGAAAATGTCGATTACTTTTCGTACCGCCCCTAATATGTTTGCGGGGAAAAAACTCTCGTTAATAAACCGGTCGTTTGATTATAATTTAATTACCAGAGAGTCCGCACAGCCCCTAATTGAGTAGGGGTTTGTCGGTTGATGGAGGTACGAAATCAAATACCAATTCGGCTTCCTAATAACCGATAGTTGTATATAATGGACGGGGTGCGCTGGGGTACAATTAAAAGGATATCCTTTTTTTTTCCATGAAATGAATCCCGTCCGACGTCCGGTTAATGACCGGGTTTTAAGTGATACGGCCAAATTAGATATAGTGGCGCGATGACTATAACTTATTTCATTCCTTGAGGAGATCCTTTCATCTTTCGTTTGGAAGGTCCTCGCCGACCGGGAAAGGATTAGCGCCGCAACAGCTTTGTTATTGGAACTTCCAAGTGAACTCCCAAATCCAAGTGGATGTGTTTTTACGGTTTTAAAATACCTGTTTTGTGTGGTCTGCGAGCGGTTCGCTCTTTCGCCAGACCGGTTTGTCGGCCGCTCGCCGCTCGTCTTCAGTAGCGGTGTCGGCCACTCTTGGCACTTTTTGGGCATCCTTACTGTTTTTTTGACAATATTTCACTGAATTATGTCTATACAACTACATGTATCACTAGCGACGAATAATCGACATTTTGACTTTGGAAATTCATTTTATTTTGCCGGAAAAAGAAATTTCAATTATTAATCCACTATATATATATATATATATATATATATATATATATATATATATATATATATTCACGGATATTATCGATAACTCTCCAACTGCCGCTTTTCCGGCCAAATTTTCGATTCCCCTCCGATTGAGGAACTCCTCTAAAGACTTGTAATAAAAATTGTTGATTACTTTTGGGTACACCTAATAAATATATCATTGTGGAAGACGACCCCCCCCCCCACCCCACTGTTCTAAGTCCAACCGTGAAAAACTGAAAGAAACTTGAAGAAAAATGATTTTGTGGTCCGCCACAAAGGGTTTGGAATAATACCCGCAGTTTCGCGATGTTTCTGTCTCTCCCTCTGCTCGCCGTCTTCAGTAGCGCTGTTTCGGTCACTGGGGCACTTTGGATGTTTTTTGGGGCATCCTCACTGCACTGCACTGTGTCACTTGTACTACAGTGCCCGAAAAACATCCAAAGTGACCGACACAGCGCTACTGAAGATGCGGCGAGCGGCCGAAACCGGTCTGGCGAAAGGCCGAACCAGCGATAGGAGACAGAAAAAATCACGAACCCGTCTGTCCGAATTTTTCAATTAATCTCTTCGCGCTTGACGAAGTTGAATCGCGCTATTCAGCGACTTTGCGGCTGCCGAACTTTCATTATTTTCGAAATATTTTTCGACAATGAAAACGCTTTGTTCTATCGTGTAACGCCCCATTTGTGTACTGACCCTAAAGCTATCGGCTTTCAAATTGGTTTTTTTTTTTTTTTAATACGGTTGCCACAACTTTACTGCAACTTTATGCAGTGGCAAATTTCACAAATCTTGCGTCCCTATCGGCGCCCTTATTGTAGGGGGTTGAAGCCGATTCTTTTACGTAATCGAAGGAAAAAGGGGAACAATACCGTCGTCCCGCATCCCTATTTTAGTGGGCCCTTTTCGACCGTAATTTTGTAGGATATTCTGTTTTTGTACCGTACCTTATTTGAACACAATAGAGGGGGTAATTTTGATTGGGGGAGTCTCTAATGAAAACCCCGTCCCTTGTTTACTGCCAGCTTTAAAGTTTTTAATTTCGAGAACTTTTTTCTTTTATCTCTCCTTTTTTTGTTTTTTACTCTACCGCCCTAAAAGCCTCCGTACGCCCCTAATAAAGGTAGCAAATTGTCAGCCGCCCTAAACCACCTCCTCCTCCCCCCACCCCTATAGCCCAATTAATACCTGTAATTAATAGGATGAAAAAATTCCACATTTTTTTTGGCCGAACGGTCGATTTAAGATGGCAATATTATACTGAACAAAGTTCAAAGTTTTTTTTTTTTTATTCATTTTTAAAGTACTTTATTTTAACGCTCATCCTATCAACACCCCCGAAAAAGCCCTTCGATTAACTATCTACAAGTTTTTTTCTTATATTTTTTCTATTATTTCAATTTTATGTTGTAGAATTTTTCGTTTCTGTCGTTGAAATGTTCGTAATAAAAACGGGTGCGTAATTTTTCTGTCGGTCTATTTAGGACAATTTTTTTTTATGTATCTAATTAGATGCGTAATCTACCGGTTGTATTCATCAATTCTGGCTTATAATTAACAGATAAAAAATGCAAAAAAACACTTTATTCAAGTTCAACATACATGTTTTGTGGTCTCCGAAGGGTTGGAATACCGTGGAATGAACGCCGCTACTGAAGACGGGGCGAGCGGCCGAAACCGGTCTAGCAAAAGACCAGCGAGTGACAGAGACACGTAATCTACGGTATTATATTTAAGGTTTAATAACTTGAATATACATATTTAAGTTTTACCTTTGTCTTTTCAAAGATTTCAATGCAGAGCATACGAATAAACCGGTAGGGGCCAACTCCTCCGGTTCATGAAAATTCATCCGTTTTCGGGTGAATTTCATTGAACCGGATGTTTCAATGAATAGAAAGGAAACCGTTGGGAGGGAGAAGCGATGCAATTTTCATCTGTGAAATATTAGTTTTCCCATTCGAGGCCAATTTCCCGGCCGGAGAGGGCTGGATAAGCTTTTGGGGTTGGAAAATTTCCAAATCGGAAAATCGTAATTGAGCAATTTTCCGATACACAATGGGGTTGTTATTATTGTAAAAAGTAGTGTAGGAAGACAAAATAATAGTCATAAAGTGTCATTTATTGTCACTTGGCAATGAAGCGTTATCGGAGTAGGCATTAACCTCAATCAATGATTTAGCGATACCGAAATACCTTTTTTATACACAGACCGACTTGAAGAGTGAAAAGGTAAAGGTAAACCACAAGTGAAGAAGAAAAAATGACTGACACCGCTACTGAAGACGGGGCGAGCGGCCGGCAGAAACCGGTCTGGCAAAAGACCGAATACGCGAAATCCTACTGTATTCCAACCCCCGGCAGGCCACAAAACAGGTCTTTTAAACTGGTAAAAGTAAACGTCAGAAAAGGTAAAGAGTCGCCCAAGAGGCCTACGTGACTCCGGACACGTTTTGATTCCAGACGGTTAATTTCATCACCGCTCACGGTCTCTCACTAGACCGGTTTTACGCTTTCCTCCATTAGAATATTTTAGAGTTTTTTTTTTACATTGTTTTCTCTGTGAAAATTTTGCTCTCAATATATATTGAATATATATATTGAAACTTTACTCCTGAACAATTTTCCCAACGATATCATCCTCTTTGAGGGCTAATTTCCCTGGTTTTTCCACGAGACCCAAATCTTCTGTTGTCTACCGCCGGCGGCAGAAACCTCCCGCAGTGCAAACCTAAACGCGTAAACCATACAGAAGATTACCGTAGATTAGTGGTGTTTCTGGTTTCTGGTGTAGTTTGGTCTTTCGCCAGACCGGTTTCGGCCCCATCTTCGGTAGCGCCGCGTCAGTCACTTTTGGCACTTTTTTGGATGCCTCTCGGTGCATCCACCACTGCACTGTCACTGCCACTTGTACTGCGACATACGAAACATCCGAGAGTGGCTGACACAGCGCTACTGGAGAAGATGGCGAGCTGCCGAAACCGGTCTAGCAAAAGACCAAACCGGCGAGAACAGGAGACAGAAACCTAAATTCTATATATATATATATATATATATATATATATATATATATATATGAGTCTCTTCTAGTGGGCGGTTTAACGCCGCTACTGAAGATTGGGCGAGCAGCTGAAACCGGTCTGGCAAAAGACCAAACCGGCGAGAAATCCTACTTGGACCTAAAGTTCTTCTGTTAAAAACTGTCTTTCGGGCGGCATCCTCACTGCCCACTGTCACTGCGACTACTGAAGATTGGGGCGAGCGGCCGCAAAAATCGGTCTGGCGAAAGACCAAACCGGCGAGAACAGGAGACAGAAACACAAATTCTACTTTCATCTTGATTATACGATATATATATATATATATATATATATATATATATATATATATATATGACTAGTGGGCGGTTTAACGCCGCTACTGAAGATTGGGCGAGCAGCCGAAACCGGTCTGGCAAAAGACCAAACCGGCGAGAAATCCTACTTGGACCTAAAGTTCTTCTGTTAAAAACTGTCTTTCGGGCGGCATCCTCACTGCCCACTGTCACTGCGACTACTGAAGATTGGGGCGAGCGGCCGCAAAAACCGGTCTGGCGAAAGACACGCGAAATCTCCACTCGTATTCCAACCCGTCGCAGACCACAAAACAGGTTCGTCAAACTATACAAAGATTGATTGAACGACGAACGTATTGTTCCTCAATTCAATTAGAGATAATGGGGAGTTTTATTAAATATTGATTGAATCAACAAGCTCGAGACGGTCTATTGATATTGGCCTTCGTCCGCTGTGTTTTCCTAACGTTGTTGTAATTGACTACTACAGTATTTATTACCTTTGTTTCCCTATCATAATTGAGTAAAACTCGTCCTCGTAATGAATTAAAGTCCGATTTTCGAACTCCGGAAACTCCGGAATCTGTACTTTGTTTTGCTGAACTTTAGTCGGGAGTTTTCCCAGTAAAATCGTCCCGTACAATCCGCTATTTTCCCTTCGATCCACTCAGTCGGCGGATACCGGCTGTATTATAAAAAGGTATTTAGGGCCCTAATGATGTGTAGGGCGCGCCGTTTTATCACGGCTTTATTGCTCGATAGGGAAAATAACTTTTGCCGGAAAACGACCCGCGTTTGAGATAAATTTAATTCGACCGGAATCGATAACCTGTCCGGGGGCCCTAAGCTCAGAGATCGCTATTCATTATTCGAAAACACGGCTTGAGGATTTTGTTCTTTTGCCCTTCATTTATGAAAATATATAAGGGGAATTTATCTAGTAATATATAACAGGAAGTTTACCTTGTAATCATTTTGGTAAGTGATTGAAAATTCAGTGTTTCCAAGTACTTAATTGAGCAGGAAACTCCTAAGCTGGCGTTACGACTTCTTGTAGTAAATTTATTCAGTGTTAGTACTGAAGTTTGTAATTGTCACTTTTAAAAATACGCCAATTCGAGTAGAATCCAGTGTTTCTTGAGCAATTTAAACTGAAATGATCATCGGAAAATCTGTTTTATTTCCCCCCGTTGTTTTGTAGGATACAAGAGGCAAACGTTTAGTGGAAGGTAGGCCTCGACGATCCGGGTTGAGAGGGAGGGAGGGAGAAGCGATACTTTTGAACAGACCTCGTCCAGTAAGAAATATTGTTTGTATAACAATTAGGCCTAAGTGTCTGAAAAGAGGTCATTTAAATAAGAAAAAAGGTCCTATAAAATAATGGTTTAAAGAATTTTACGTTCAATACAGCTGAAGTTTGGAAAAGTTGAAATGACGGGGGCGTCAAATTTTCAGATATATTTTCTCGATTTCGCCTTTATTCGATCCCTGGCTGTGAGAGAGACAGCCAGGTGTCGACCCGTTGGGAGACGACGTAGGAATCTGAAAATAACGGGACGTACAATAAATATTTATTCCATGGAATTTTTTGCCGACTTTCGAACGGCGCTCGAGATTGAACGCCGCTCGGTAGAAGGAAAAGGATAGGGAATTCTCCGTGGGAGAGTGGAACCTTTTCAGAGTAGATTTGTGCCGGCCCTCTTACAAATACAAATACAAATACACATATATGTCGGCTCCCACTACATTATTCCTCGTCCCGAAGGAGAAGCATTGTCGTTTACTCAGACGTTGTACAAACGTCAGACGTTGCTCGTCGATATTGCGGAAAAGAAGTTTAACAAACGGTCAGCTCGGGTGAAAAGACATTGCTTAATTTTGTCTTATGAAGAGGACGGTTCGGCGTAAACGTAAAATTATACAGGCGAAATAACCTGTTCGGCGTAAGGCGAATAAAAGTTAACACCTGAGACTGGCGGTCGGTTGCGGGATAGTATAACCCGAGAACGGAAGGCGTTGGCCGGCAGAATAGAATACGATAAGTTCGAGGCGTTCGGGGGTTACATCACCTGTCAAAATATTTCGTATTAGTAAAAAATATGGAAAGGTGCGGGATAGTAGGGATTGCGGGACTCTTAGAAAAGGCGTTCGGTCGCGTTTCGTTCGGCGTTGCGGGTAGATGGAATCAGGCGTAGCGCAAGGAAGGCGTTGGCGTATTGCGGGATAGTATAACCTGAGAACGGAAGGCGTTCATGATAGTATAACCTGAGAACGGAAGGCGTTCGGCGTATTGCGGGATAGTATAACCCGAGAACGGAAGGCGTTCGGCGTATTGCGGGATAGTATAACCCGAGAACGGAAGGCGTTCGGCGTATTGCGGGATAGTATAACCCGGAGAACGGAAGGCGTTCGGTGTATTGCGGGATAGTATAACCCGAGAACGGAAGGCGTTCGGCGTATTGCGGGATAGTATAACCCGAGAACGGAAGGCGTTCGGTGTTTTGCGGGATAGTATAACCCGAGAACGGAAGGCGTTCGGCGTATTGCGGGATAGTATAACCCGAGAACGGAAGGCGGGATAGTATAACCCGAGAACGGAAGGCGTTCGGCGTATTGCGGGATAGTATAACCCGAGAACGGAAGGCGTTCGGCGTATTGCGGGATAGTATAACCTGAGAACGGAAGGCGTTCGGCGTTTGCGGGATAGTATAACCCGAGAACGGAAGGCGTTCGGCGTATTGCGGGATAGTATAACCCGAGAACGGAAGGCGTTCGGCGTATTGCGGGATAGTATAACCCGAGAACGGAAGGCGTTCGGCGTATTGCGGGATAGTATAACCCGAGAACGGAATTGCGGGATAGTATAACCCGAGAACGGAAGGCGTTCGGCGTATTGCGGGATAGTATAACCTGAGAACGGAAGGCGTTCGGTGTATTGCGGGATAGTATAACCCGAGAACGGAAGGCGTTGGGCGTATTGCGGGATAGTATAACCCGAGAACGGAAGGCGTTGGGCGTATTGCGGGATAGTATAACCCGAGAACGGAAGGCGTTGGGCGTATTGCGGGACGGTATAACCCGAGAACGGAAGGCGTTGGGCGTATTGCGGGATAGTATAACACGAGAACGGAAGGCGTTAGGCGTATTGCGGGATAGTATAACCCGAGAACGGAAGGCGTTGGGCGTATTGCGGGATAGTATAACACGAGAACGGAAGGCGTTGGGCGTATTGCGGGATAGTATAACACGAGAACGGAAGGCGTTCGGCGTGCGGGATAATATAACCCTGAGAACGGAAGGCGTTCGGCGGCGGGATAGTATAACCCGAGAACGGAAGGCGTTCGGCCGGGATAGTATAACCCGAGAACGGAAGGCGTTCAAGGCGTATTGGGGATAATATAACCCGAGAACGGAAGGCGTTCGGCTGCGGGATAGTATAACCCGAGAACGGAAGGCCGGGATAGTATAACCCAAAACGGAAGGCGTTGGCGTTAGGCGTTTTGCGGGATAGTATAACCCGAGAACGAAGGCGTTAGGCGGCCGTTTGCAGGGATAGTATAACCCGAGAACGGAAGGCGTTCGGCGTATTGCGGGATAGATAACCCGAGAACGGAAGGTTTTGCGTTAGGCGTTTTGCGGGATAGTATAGGCGTTCGGCGTTTTGCGGGATAGTATAGGCGTTCGGGCGTTTGCGGGATAGTATTGAACGGAATATTTACTTATGTGTCTGCATGACACGTGTTCCATATCAACATAAAATTTATATGAATAATAAAATAAATATTTATCATTATCATAGAAAAACGCCCATTATTCTCTCCAAAAACATATCCTACAAACGACTTAATTGAACCTAATAAAACATTTTTATAGCAACGTTCTGAAATTTGATAAAAAAGCAACTTATTTATTCCGTAGTGTTTTGAAGGCCCATTAAATTTTTATTTCCGATAATATTCCGTACAGATCGTGGAGACGTAATGCTCATCATTTTATATACAATTATAGCGAGTGACCCGGTGGAAATAAACAAGGGGGGGGGGGGCAGAAGAAGCAACAAGGATATTCGCTATTGGGAAAAGCTGTTGCGTTCGGTTCCAGGAAAGAAAATACATTTTCCTCAGGCGAAGAATGAAAAGGTCGTTATTTGTACTTGGAAGAGGATTGCAAAATGTCCACGTGTACCAATTAAAATGACTCGGAGATTTTCCCAGTTATAATACCCGGTTGGCGATGGAAGCTGGCTTTTCAATTTTATTTTTTTCTTATATCCTCGAGTGGAAAATTTTATTTATTTTAAATTGAGAAAATTCCTACAATATTGCAAGGTAATTAATATATTCTGTTGGTCCATGAAACGCTATCGACGGTAGCGAAAAGCCGAATTTTCCCTTGCTATCGAATAGAGTTTTCATTTTAGTTGTCTTCATTCGTCCGATCAGCGTCAATGAAATTTCAATGGATTTCACTTTGAAATGAAGTTACGCCCTTCAAGAGCTCGCCACTCAACGGAACTTCCCGAAATTATCCCGTAATCATCTCCCGAGTTGATGAGAAAACTGTTATCAATAGTGGACGGGATATTGGAATTCTCACCAACCCCGGTTGTTGGACGAACGATGCCTACTGAAGACAAAGCCAATCGATTAATTATCTCGTTTCGGGCATCTGGAACGTCGTCTCGTCCTCATGACTCAGTTTCGAAATTCTGGTACAACGTCCAGAAGTGGTACAGATGAGAACTAATTGACGTACCAATGTACAACAAAATATTCTCATTCAACGTGATAATTACCACGTGTCAGTCACGTTTATAGTGATAAACATTCTTTACTCGAGTTGAAACCTGTAATTGCAACTTTATTTTTTTCGTAATTTGGTATTGAGAATTACAAAATTCCGCATAAAAGTGCTGCGATAAATGTAGAAAAGTGGGTTTTCTTCAACAATCGATTTTCTCTGGTCGATTGGGCGAGGAAATGTAAAATTTTGAAAGCTTCAACGAGGATTTTCTTTGTAGCGCTTTGCTGCGAAAATTCGCGAAAAATCAAGAAAGTGATGAGGTATAAATTAGTTTCGAAATAAAGTTGTCGCAAGTCTGCTAAATGCTATAAAAAATTTCTTGGTTTTTTTTTAGTACCGAACTTTATTGAATTTTCTTCATATCGGTTGTTTCATTTTTACCGTCGGTTTTTCCGCACAAAATTATCGTACAAGTAGAATAATCTCTCTGCGAAAATTTATCCTAAAGCTTAGTCTAAGGCAAGTTCTGTTCTTGGGGGGGTGTAGATCAAGTTGTGGCGTCGACTTTGAGACTTAAAAAAAGCCGCGACGAAGGGCCCGTTTTTCGATCGAAAAATCTTCTCGAACGGGACTTGATTCGAAGTCGTCCTTATTAAGCCTCGCCAACAAATGGAGGGAATGGAGCGCGAACTCGTCGAGTGGATAGTTTCATTTTCAGACAGAGATCCGTCTGGAAAACCAGAAACCGGTCTAGTTTTGGGGCGATAACGCGAAAAATACGCGATAACCAGACGATCACTTCCAGCTTGAACTCTCAGTGTACAGAGTTAATTTGACTTTGAGCACAAACTCCCCCACCCCCACCCCTCCAGCGCTGTTCGCCACTAACTTGTCGGACCCGTTAATGGGGGTAAGCTTTCAGAATTTTCATACCCAGAAAATTAGCATAAAACAAGGGATAACAACTGGGGTTTACCGGCGGTACCCGGTCGGAGAATTTTCGCCACAGAAATTCATGAATATTAAAACGCCCTCAGGGTGAACCCCGGCGACCGGTATTAATCTTTTACGCCGTTGAGATCTTTCGTTGACGTCGTTAAATTTCGTAAAATTCCCGATCTGTAATTGTCCAAGAGGGTTCTTGTATATAAAAGCTGTCTTTTATAGACCGTTTACGGTATAGATTTTTGATCTGTACCGAAAACAGGAAAAAAGATTTGTCGCGCTAACATCCTCTAGGACCCCCGCTATTCCGGGATTTTTCCCTGTATTCGTGAACTCCCAAAACCAAAGACCTCAAGGCCTGTTCAATTTAAATTGTCGACAGAGAGGATTAATTTGGGGGTAGTTCATGGGGTTGAATCGTCATGAATAATGACTCTCATAAGGTTCTAAGGCAAGCAACGTGTGTAATATGTCGTTCGTAAAATGAAAAATTATTCCCAGACGAAAAACGTAATGAAGAATTGGTTTGTGGACGTAGAAAAAGGTTCGTAGGGGAGGTTTTGGAGTTTCCGTCGGCGCTAAATAATAGCTCCAGAGCACTTTTCAGAAACCGGCCGAATTCAATTCGTGGAAATTCCGTCCGATAATTACAATGGGTTTTCCTCGAAATGAATTTGAAAGTCATCAATTGAAATTGGGTACGGCGTGGGAGGCCGTAAATTGGCCAAATTTTTTCTCCTTTTCAGCGAATATTTTTCCCTTTCGCAGTGAGCGCTTCGACAGAATTTGGCAGCGGTCAGGGGAAATTTTTGCGAAAATATTTCATCTCTTTCCCCTTGAATTGCAGACCGGGGATTTATGCTTCTCGCCACCTTCAGTAGTATTCCGCGCAAAATCCACCCAAAGTCAGACCAAAAATGGGTTTTAGTTAAAAGCCCAAAATAATCCCAAAAAATAGGGTTTTTTAGGCCCATAATTTGCACCAAAATGCGGTTTTAGGCGCAAAATCAAAATGCCAAAATGGTTTTACTTAATATTCCCCAAAAATTCAGTTTTTTCATAAAAAAAACCAAAATGGTTTTAAAAAATTTTAGGCGCGAAAAAAATGCTGTTTTAGGCCAAAAATGCTGTTGTTTTTCCAAAAATGCTCAGCTGTCCCAAAATGCGGTTTTAAACGTTTTTTGAAAAATGCAGCCAGACCTGATCAACCGGTGATGCAAAAACAAGCCCTTTCAAATCAAATATCAATAACGAAGCGGTGGCTGAGTGTTTGTGAACATCGACAGGTGGATGCGGATTTTTCGCAACAAAATCATAGCGGCGAAGCAGATTTTCACCTCGATGGTGAAAGTTTGAATACTGCAAGAATTGTGGCGAATTCAAAATCTTGCCTTAATTTTGCGACACCCTTATACGGGAGACTTATATCCCATATTAACGCGGGTATTGAGATCTCGGTTTGGTAGACGGTACCGAATTTCGTAGACAGAGTTTCGGGAGTTGTTGTTGGTTGGGGCCCCCATTCAACTTAATCGGGACCCCTAAAAGAGACTGGTTTTATTGATACTTCTCCTCCTCCCCTCCCCCGTACTTCGTCCCATTCCGGTCACGTAGAGGCGGGCCGTGATGCTTCACGGCCGTTCCGCTGTTTCGACTCTCGGAACTTTCTCTATTTATATTCGATTTACGTCCGAAACTCTATTGTGTTGGAGGGCCGGTTGAAATCGACCGCTCACTTAATTCGTCCCCCCCCGCGATATCCACATAGACTTTATGATACTTCGTTACCCTGTTTCTTTTTAAGAATTGCAATAAGAACCGAACGGAGAAATATTCAGTTTGACATACCTGTTTTGCGGTCTGCCAGGGGTTGGAATACGGGGTAGATTTGTTGCGTTTCCGTCTCCTCTCTCGCTGGTGGTTCGGTCTTTCGCTAGACCGGTTTCGGCCGCTCGCCGTCATTTTTGGGTCAATTTTGGGGCTAAAAACCGCATTTTTGGGTCAATAATGGATCTGAAAACCGTATTTTTGGGCCGATTTTGCACCTATAATCCTCATTTTTGGCCTGGAAACCGTATTTTTGGGCCGATTTCTCACCTAAAAACGTCATTTTTGGGCCGATTTTGCACCTAAAATCATCATTTTTCGGCCTAAAACCGAATTCTTGGGCCTAAAAACAGCATTTTTGGCTAATTATGGGGCTAAAAACCGCATTTTTGCGGTAAAACCTTGTTTTTGGACCGATTTTGCACCTACATTCGTCATTTTTTGGCCTAAAAACCGCATTTTTGCGCCGGTTTTGTGCCTAGAAACTGCATTTTTGGTCGGTTTTTCGCCTAAAATCCTCATTATTTGGCCGAAAAACCTCATCTCTGGGTCGATTTTGTGCCTATAATTCTTATTTTTTTGTACAAAAACCACATTTTTGGGCTGATTTCGCGCCTAAAAACGTCATTTTCGGGCCGATTTTGCACCTAAAATCCTCATTTTTTTGGCCTAAAACCGCATTCTTGGGCCGAAAAACCGAATTTTGGGTTCGGTCCGAAAAGCGCTCCCGAATTTTATAACGTCGGTCTACTTTCTCCTGGAATATTTACCGAAATAGGTTGAAGACGGACGTCTCTCTATTTGCCGACAGACATATCCGGTCCCCCGGGGGGGGGTTGATTAGAGAAGCGGGTTCTGTTTGGCCAACTATAAATAGGTCCCCCCCCCCCACCCCCGACCCCCTTTGCCGTCTTCAAAGGGACGTCGTTGAATTGGCTCCGGCAATTGACTTTGATGCCTTTGACCGAAATGGGGTTGAATACGCCCCCGCTTTGGGACTGCATTCATCCCCCGACAGAGAGAGAGAGAGAGAGAGAGACCCGTAGTCTGACTGTTGTGCGGCTAATTGATGCCCCCCTCATAAACCCCGATAGGGGTTGATTTAAGTCGACCCTAGACAAAAAAAGAAATAATGACGATTCCGTGGAATTTAGCCAAATGTATAGCATTCTGAATAGCTTAAACACATGCAACACTTTGTATATACAGGAATATAGTGCGGTGATCCTTGAGATATACCTGGAATGGACCTGTACAATTCGAGAATTATTAAAGGATACCGGTAAAAAAAAAATACATAATTTTCGGTAATACACTTTTTCAATTTCAATTCTATACAATTTATCGAATGTCGGCGTGGACACAATATTGGTACCAATGGAATATCCGCTTCCACGATGAACTGAAATCATCATAATGGAGCAGAATTAAGAGAGGTTGGACGTTGAAAATTGAAATTTGAAGCCGTAAAGCCGGGGCAGGAAAAGCGTCGGCAGCTTAATCCCAGATCGGTTTGAGTTTCTGATTTTGGGGGTTTTAAGGGTTTCTTGAATAGCGCTGAGTATTCGGAAACACCCCCCCCCCCACCCCCTACTATGCTATTCAGAAGCAGGTTTTCATCGATTCAAATTGAAAACTACCGATATGACCTTAGTAGTATTCAGATAGTCGAGCGTCAGATCACTGATAATGAAAAATGTTTTATCAAACTTTCAACTGGCTCCGACCCCCCAAAAAAATAATTTAGTTTATAAAATCCCATTTCACTTTGAATTTTTATACCGAACTTTTGATCAATCAAACCTTAGACCGAAAATTCAGATTTTTAAGACCGTCACTTGAACTGACATCGGACTTGACCTCAAGTAACAGACTCTGACAATATACAGAGCGATACTTATGTTTCCACCACGACCTCAACATACAGACAATGGACGAAGTCCCGAAAATCCCGCAGTTCCCGAAGTTCCACTCCCGCCTTCTCCTCGTCCCGATCCACTCGTTCAGTCCCTTTCCTCTCTCACCCATCCATTATCCTAGAGACCTTCTTAGCCCTTAGACCGTAATGGTTCTTGTGTCAAAAGTGCCGTCTTTGGATGGTTCCTTTTATCGCGAAATGCGTGCGAAAAAAAATACACACAGCACTTTACTGTGTAAGTTTGCTTTGGGCACGATAATGAAACTCGAGTAACCGGAATTTCATTAATTCTCTGTTTACGCCGAGATGAATGGTTCGAAAATACTATATCCTATGCCGGGAAAATTTCGGTATGAGATCGGATGAAACAACTATTTCTGAACGTCGTTTTTCCCCCCGAAAAGTCCAGAATTGTTTTCCTATATTGTGGTGGCCGTGTGGTGTGGGGACGCTGCCGGGAATCCGGGATAGCCGAGAGGTGGGACCGGGGGGGGGGCGATGTGAGCGGCTGTGGAGGATTTGGGCGTAAATCCAGCCCCGATCCTGTTTCCTGTTCCTGTTCTGCCGCTTGTCACGGTTCAGTTTAAACGGAAAATAAAATCCTTAGTGAAGAAATACAGTCCCCGGGATATTTGTCCGGATTCTTGACGTTAGTCGCGCCTAGATTTAAACCTGATATTGCCCCCCCTTCAAAAGTATAATGGACTGATAACGATGATCCTTTTATTCAACATTGAATCCTTATATCGGAGAACGGCCGGCGATGAGAACATAAAGAGGGCGGTCGAAAACCGCTTCTTATGCGGCCAATTATGGGTCTAAAAACCGTGTTTTTGGGCCGATTTTGCACCTACAATCGTCATTTTTTGGCCTAAAAACCGCATTTTTGGGACGAAAAAGCTCATTTTTGGACCGGTTTTGTGCCTAAAATCCTCATTTTTTAGTCGATTTTGCTACAAAAAATCGCATTTGTGGGACGATAAGGGGCCTAAAAAGCGAATTTTTGGGCCGATTTTACGCCTAAAAACTGCATTTTTTGCCGATTTTGCGCCTAAAATCCTCATTTTTGGGCCTAAAAACCGCATTTTTGGGCCGATTTTGCACCTAAAAACGTCATTATTGGGCCGATTTTGCACCTAAAATCCTCATTTTTCGGCCTAAAACCGCATTCTTGGGCCTAAGAAGAGCATTTTTTGACCAATTTTGGGGCTAAAAACAGCATTTTTGGGTCAATTATGGGTCTAAAACCGTGTTTTTGGACCGATTTTTCACCTATAATCCTCATTTTTGGCCCGGAAACCGCATTTTTGGGCCCATTTTATGCCTAAAAACCTCACTTTAGGGTCGATTTTGCGTCAAAAGACCGCTTTTTTGGGCCGATTTGGCGCCTAAAACTGAACTTTTGGATGGATTTTGGGCCGATTTTGCTTTTTTTGGCCTATTTTCTGCATAAAAACCTCATTTTTTGGCCTAAAACCCGCATTTTTGGGCCGTTTTCTCGGTTTTTAGACCCGAAAATGAGGATTTCAGGTATTGGGACTAGTAGAAAGGCGGGAGTGGAACTTCGCCAACTGGGATTTTGCGACTTAATCAGTATGTTGAGGTCATGTTGGATTCTGTGTTTAGAAAACGACCCCGGGGAGAGCATTAAGGACTTTGCGAAGGACTTTTGACTGGATGTCTTGTTGTGGAACCCCACAGCTCTAAGTATCGCTCTGTATGCTGTCAGTTTGTTACTTAATGTCAATTCTGATGTCCTTTTTTTAAGTAATGCCGAAGACGACCGCTTTATACAGTAAGGGGGGGGGGTCAACCCTTATATCGGAGAACGGCCGGCGACGAGAAGATGAAGGGGGGACGGCGGTCGAAAAACCGCTTCGGAGATTTCTCCTTATCCGAGCGCTTGAGAAAGCGCTTTTCCGGTCCATTGGAAAAGAAAGCTCGAAGGGGAAAGGTTATTGGAAGGGGCTGGTTTTGGTGAAGGGGAAAGGTGCCCTGGACAAATTAGATAAGAGGAGGAGAGAGGGAGGGATAGAGAGAGAGAGGGAAGGAGGAGTGAGGGATGGAAGGAGCACTTTCATCAGGATCTCATTACGAATTTCCATTCTGCCAATATCCTTTATTATAGCACCAGTTGTCTCTCGGATTGAGAGGGCTTTATTAACAAGTAACAGAGATCAATGGGGATGAGAGAGAAAGGCATTGATTTACTCTTCAGAACTTCAGAACCCGACTAATAAACCTTCTATCGCTGTTTACGCATCGCATTTACAGTAAATTGTGGTTTTAGAAATAGGCTGTAACATTAGATATATATATGAGTAATATGGGATAAATTATTTATATACTACACACGTAATAAAAATCTTCAATGCACCATATAACACCGATGTGTTTGTGTATCATACATATTTATTTTTTCAATTTATGACAATTTTTATTTAAACATAAATTATAGCTTTATAACAAATGATTATATCAGTGTAATTTATAAAGAAAACTTGTTAATTATATTATCATATTTGTTTATAAACTGTAAGAATGGATATATTTTAATGACGATTGTATCAGATGTGCTGTATTATTTATTATTATAAATTTATACATTACTCTACGAACCATAAATACCGTACAGTACAACTCTATGTGTAATATTAAGTAATTTATTCAATTCTTGGCCGTCCTATCGTCTAAATACAACATTAGTCTCTTTCCAGGATCAACACTGTAATACCCAATTTCGTGAAATAATCCTTAATTAAATTATAAATATTATGTTCTAAGCTTCTTCTTCTTGTTGTACTCCGCCTAATGTGGGATTACATTTACACAAATGATCAGAGAAAATTTCACTTTTTCTCCGCTAAATAAATCTTTTTTTGTTTACAGGCGTTGGAATTTCGAAATCTCGCCTTCGGCCACCGCAAAGGGGACTTTCAGCCACCCATTCGCACCTTTAAATAAGGTAATTTTTCTTTTTTTCTTCCCCAATATGTTGTAGATTAGTTGAAATTACATGTTTTGCGGTCCGCGAACGGTTCCGAATAACGGATAGATTCTGTTCGGTCTTTTCGCCATCTTCAGTAGCGGTGCCGGTCACTGAACAAGACCGCTACTGAAGTGAAGATGTCGAGCGGCCGGAACCGGTCTGGCAGAAGACGTTTTTTACGTTTACGCGTTTTTTCTTACAAAAAAAGAAAAATATTTACACACTTGTAATCCGCGCGCTCAAGACTCAAGAATGTACGGAAACGAAACGTTACAAATTGCCGCTTGCACTTCTAGAAACTGCAATATTTTAATTCGACAGCATCTTGAGAATCAGTTCCTAGCAACGACGGGATTATTACTATCAACGGGCGGATTCTCTACTAAATATAATTAAAAAATATATAAATTTTTTATGAATTCCTCTTCTTCTGTTATGAATTGTTAACGTACTGCCCACTGTCACTGTGTCACTTGTACTGTTAAAGGTGACAGTACAGGTAAAAGTACAGGTGACAGTACAGGTGACAGTACAAGTGACAGTACAACAATACGGCGAGCAGCCGAAACCGGTCTAGCAAAAGACCGAACCAACGAGAGGAGACAGAAACACCACAAACCTACGACAAAAAAATCATCAATCACTCATTTCTAGACCGGTTTTGGCGTCCCCAATCTTCGGTGGGGTTCAGTGTCGACATGGCTGATTACTTCAATTTATGTCCTACCTAGATATGGTCCTATATACTGGTGAAAGAATGCAAGTTTTTTTAAGATTCTACATTCTAGACCGGTTTCGGCACTCGCGCAATTATTACACTATGTTTTTGACAGAATCTTGAGATTTTTCTGTCCCATCTCTCTTATAAATGGTCGCATGCTCGCCAAGGGCGGTCCGGTCTTTCGCCAGACCGGTTTTCAGTAGCGTCGTTCCACTCTGGACAAAATGAAAATTCCCTCTTAAAAGCGACTGGGATCTTTAATCCCCCGGGAGTATCGGGTCTTTGCCGAGAGTTGAAGTTGAGCCCAACTATAGAACAAGTTCGGAAATAACTTTTAACAGGCCCTTTAACAACTCAAGTTCTCCTAATATAACTCCCTTTTGTATATAGGGGCGTAAACGAGACCCGCTTTTCTCGAGCTACGGGCTAATTAAGCGATTCATAATTCTGGGGCGTCGTAATATCGAGTCTATTGTTTATAATACTTTGTCAAGTTAGCGTAATCACAACTCTGTTATATTTAGCTGAAATCTGTAAATTGAGAGATTACAATCGAAAGTCCTTCGAAACATCCTTGGATACGTTTCAATTCTCACCTTTCAACGTGGCCTTAAAATACAATTCAGTTGACGAAGTTATAAAATCCCGGAGAAGCGGTTTAATTATAACTGTAAGTGTTGATTATACTATAAATATTGTGATTAGAAGCATACTTGACGAAATAAAGCGTCGGAACGAAGTACGTGAATAACTGGTTAGGTACCGTAGGTTTGTTGTGCGTTCCGCCGTCTTCAGTAGCGTAGTCACTATTGGCACTTTGGATGTTTTCGGGCCATCCTCACTGCCCGCTGTCATACTGTCACCGAAGACGGCGAACGGCCGAAACCGGTCTGACTGAAACACCGCAAGACCATGTTGAACTAACCAGTTGGGTATTATTTGAATAGACAGTAGCGTAAAACGGTCTGAACGAATCCGAGACCGGTTTCTGGCGATATTGTAAAATATTTAAATAGGGCGGAAGGTAAATGTGTTGATGATTTCCATTCTGGGTAAAAATCCCCCAACATGTCAACGTCCCCATTAGTCATGTAGGCTGACAACATATCTGTTGACGACGCCTAATAACTTGTTCTGGGAGTCATTTCAGCGCTGAAATGGGACGGTTATGCGTGTGTTTGTGCGTGATGAATGAGCTACTCTCTCTCCCTCTGTCTCTCTCTCTCTCTCTCTCTCTCTTCTTCTCAATCAGAAACAACACTCCAAAGGACGTTTCTTGTCTCGTCCTTACGAGGACGCATTCTCGTCGTACCGCCAGATCCCGGAGTACGCCCCGGACATTCAACTGAAACGGATTAAATCATCCGCGACGTTAAGGACAAAAAATCGTTCAACATACCCGTCTTGTGGTGTTTCCGTCTCCTCTCGCCGGTGGTTCGGTCTTTCGCTAGACCGGCGGTTTCGGCCGCTCGCCATCTTCAGTAGCGCTGTGTCAGTCGCTGTCGGCACTTTGGATGTTTTCGTGAACATCCTCAGTCTGCCCACTGTCACTGTGTCACTGGTGTATGACAGTACGGGTAGTGAGGTAGTAGTGACAGTACAACAATACGGCGAGCAGCCGAAACCGGTCTAGCAAAAGAGCGAACCAGCGAGAGGAGACGGGAAAACACGACAAAACTTCATCAATCACTCATTTCTAGACCGGTTTTGGCGTCCCCAATCTTCGGTGGGGTTCAGTGTTGACATGGCTGATTACTTCAATTTATGTCCTACCTAGATATGGTCCTATACTGGTAAAAGAATGCAATTTAAGATTCTACATTCTAGACCCGGATATGGTCGCATGCTCGCCAGTCTTTCGCCAGACCGGTTTTCAGTAGCGTCGTTCCACTCTGTCGCAACGGGGCATCCCGCACGGGTCAAGTGCGAGCGGTGACGCCCCGCAGAATTGTCCCGTAGTGCCGTGACCCGCACCGCTACTGAAGACGGCGAAAGGCCGTTGGGGAAAAGGAGGACTCCGTAATTGCAGGGCGAAGTATCTGATAGAAAATAGACACATTTCAGAGATTCAGGAGGGGGCCCACCTCTACCGGTATCGATCGCCGATTTACAGCCCCTCAAGGCAAACAACTTAATTCCTCTCTTTAGGGGGAGGATTTTTGACATTCCAGCAGCTCCGCATTCCTAAGGTCGTTCGTCCCGAAGGCCGGAAGACGACCCAATCCTACCTTAAGCCCGAGGGTCGTTGAACCCGCACCGTCCTCGTCCAAATAATAATTTTTCCTCCCGTTCTAATCCCCATTAGTATTTATTTCGACCGTGGTTTTTTTTTCCCAGCCAAACACTGGAATGTTTTCCAGACCGGAATTCGAATTATCACTGATTATTCGCCCGAGCGAGCTCCAGACGAAGGGTTTTCGGCCATCACACGGAGCGTTGTCTTCTTCCGACGTTTCGGACCACTTTCCCGTCCCTTCATCAGGGTCCGACTGTTTATCATTATTTGAAAAAAAAAAGTACTTCGGCCTTATCAGATCCTAAGTATAAATTATTTCTTTATTTTTATGTCACGAATGCAATATTTATCGTGGATTTCCTGCGTTTCCGTCTCCTCTCGCCGGTCTGGTCTTTCGCCAGACCGGTTTCGCCGTCCCCAGCAGCTGCGAGTGGGAGACGAATGACGCAACAGAACCGACTTAAAACGTGCACTAAAATTGACATTAGCCTAACGAAATCGACGAATTAGCCTCGTTGACACCGACGTGGACGTGAGGCGTATCTCGCGGCTGGAGATTCCAGACGGAAGTCGTTCCGGGCGTAAAAACTTCGAGGCAAAAGGTCTACGCTTATGCTCAGAGATACAGGTTTCGGCCGCTCGCCACCTTCAGTAGCGGGGTGTCAGTCACTTTCGGATGTTTTGAGAGGATGGCCCCCCCCCCCGAAAAAATATCCCGAAGTACGAAAGTGACACCGCGCTACTGAAGGTGGCGAGCGGTTGAAACCGGTCTGGCGGAAGACCAGACAGAGAGAGAGAGAAACACACGAAATCTACACACTAATCAACGTACATATAATTATATCTAGTGACTATGAAATGTCCCTTTTGTCGGAGAATCCATTAATCCGCTCCAGTTCTTACCGGTCATGTGGCCATATCCTCTTGAGGCGTCTCTCGGGACTTTCGCGAAATTCGTATTCATATCAGTTTTTATGACTCGATTACCCCTTTGATTTCATTAAATCGTAAAACTGTACTTCAAACTCGGGCCGTCACGATCGGATCGGTACACTGTGTCTTATTGGGGCGGATTCGGTATATTTTCAATGCGGAACCAAAGGCTGGGAGAAACTGATATTAGGGGTAGTAAGGGAGAGAGAGAGAGAGAGAGAGAGAGAGATAGAGAGAGAGAGAGGGTAGTTGTGGTAGTAGGACGCCAACCAGGGTGGGGGGTTGGAGGGAAAGGGAGGGAGGAGCCCTCCGAGAGGGTGGGAAAAAAAGGCCGCCGGCGGGAGAAAGAATAAAGAAGCCATTTATTCGTAGGGCGGTTGGGGTGGGGTTGGAAAGCACCGCCAACACGGACACCAACTCCACAACTCCAACTCCAATCTACCAACATCACTATCGATCCGAGTTGAGCGACCCTTCCCGTTCGCCTTCGCACAACCACGCCTCGATTCCAAACACCCGGCACAAATAACCGAGCTAGACAGGTCTGTTATAAGGCAGAAATTATGACAGGTTACCGGTTAAAATTTTAAAATAAGACGATAACTATATAAAAACAATAAAATATATATTAGTCAGGGTTGGAATACAGTAGTTTCTTGTGTTTCTGTCTCCTCTCGCCGGTTTGGCCTTTTGCCTAGACCGGTTTCGGCACGAAAAACATCCAAAAGTGACTGACACCGCTACCGAAGATGTGGCGAGCGGCCGATACCGGTCTGGCGAAAGACCGAACCGGCGAGAGGAAACACACGAAATCTACGGTATGAAATATATATATCTTTTATAAATAAACCCCCGATTGTATAGCGAATTTCATTTTGGGAATGGCCACCGTTCGCTTAAAGAGGATGAGGAGTTTTATTGTCACAATTGTTAATTACAATCAGAGAAACGTTTTTATTCGACTAACACCAACAACTGTTGGTACAAGACTAATAAATAATAATTTATACTTCATTATTACATCGCCAATCATCTACGGGTTAAATCGATCATTTTCGGTACTATATATGTTTTTCACTGCATGTAAAAATTTTAACTGTATAACGAATAATTTTACCGTAGATTTAACCGGTTTCTGTCTCCTCTCGCTGGTTCGGTCTAGAAAAAGACCGGAACAGCGAGGAGACAGAAACACACGAAATCAACGGTATTCCAACCCTTAGCAGACCACAGAACAGGTATTCTAAACTGGAATAATTTTAATATATAATGTATAATATCTCCTAATATATTGTGGTTACTCGAAAATAAATTCTGATATTGACGTCGACGCTGGAATCAATACTTTAAAACAGTGCCTCACCTCGGTTAATTCGTATATTTAATATATTAATGTAGTAAGGATGTTGTTGGTGAAGCAATAAGGGAGTCGGTCTCCTCATCCCTCCGTTAGGCCTTTATCGACCCGGCTGGCGCCGACCGGTATTAGTTAAGCCCGAAGGCCGGCTCCGGGTGGACTTCACGAAGTTCGGGCTTCGTCAGCGCCACTTCACCGTTGACTTCGACGATGGGACGCGCCAAGCGCCAAACTGTCCTATCGTTCAGATCTGTTTCCTGTTAACGGTCTCCGTTAGACCGGTTTCGGCCGTTCGCCATCTTCGGTAGCCTTTCAACGACACGATATTATCGCTTTCCCGAACTATCTGTACAATTATATTGGATGTTTTCATTTTCGAAAAAAATTAATTTCGGCACTGAAGACGACGTCCCGGCCACAAATAGGGATGTAGGAAACGGAAAATAACTTGAAGGGCACCATAAATCGAGGGGTAGTAATCGATGCCCCCAGAGAATAAATAATGTATGCTGTATGGTGGACCGATCTTATCGCTCATTTCGGCCGTCCGCCACAAGAAAACACAATATCACTTTCGCATATGATGTTATTGGATGCTTGAACTATGCTACGGGAAGGGATTCAGGTTCAGGAATTATGGATGTCCCGAAGGAATATTTCAGTATTCCAAGAAGGATTTACCCTTTTTTTCTTCAAAATAAAAACCAATAATAAGGTTGACGAATAGCAGGCAAGACGATGAAGAATGAGAGTATAATTTTAAAAATATTCAGTACTGGTTTAATTTATCCAAAATACAAACCCTAGTTTGTGGGGAGTTTTGTAGGAGTTCCCCCCCAAAAAAACCCTAAAAATCGTTTAAAGTACTCAAATTTTCGAAACAGTCTTATCTATATGCCTGGAAATAGGAGAATGTACAAAGTGCTTGTCTTATAAATTAATAGACGATAGATGTCACCTGTACTGTTATAGGTGACAGTACAGGTGACAGTACAAGTAACGTAAGTTTAAACGTAAAAGAAAATCCTCAGCAGAGAGAAATACAGTCCGTGTTATTTGTCCGGATTCTTGACTTAAACCTTGATCTTGATTTAAACCCGATATTGGCCCAATTCAAAAGTATAAAGGACTGATAACGATGATCCTATTTTTTTTTTTTTATTTTGTACAATCAACATTGAATGTTGATAAGTACAAATTGGATGGGTAAGAGAGGAAAATTGGATGGAGGGAAAGGCGGGATTTTGGAAATTTCCATGTCCGTTCCAGTAACGGCCTTAAGGGTCCAAATTTTCTGTTTAAGTCGATTCGGAAGGGAATAAATAACGGGCGTGAATTTAATGGTAAATAATTCGAAGGGAGAGATAGATGGAGCGGGCGTTTTTCAGGCCCAAGTTTCCGAAATTCCAGACTTTCAAGGCCGGCGGTCTATAAACGGTCTATAATACAGAGGTGAACGCCTAATACGGAGGAATAGAGGCCAATCGGAAAATTGAATTCCCACCCCCAACGTTTTCAACCCCTCCTGGGTCGGCCAGATTTCATTCCGAATTCCGCACACGGTATTCATCCCCTACAATTCATTATTCATTAGTTCCCTTGCCCGCGTAATTGGCCGGCTAATATTCATCCGAAAAATATACACCCCCCCGTACGCATTAGACGGTGTGTATATTCCGGAGGCGTAAGTGTTTTTCCTCCCCCCTAAATTTATGCCGACAGCAGATTATGTTATTTTCAATTCAACCCTTAACGAAAGCATTTAAAATGACTAGCTCTTTGTATCCTTTTCAAAGATGGAAAGCAACATCGAAAATATTTGATTGAAACGATCCCCTGTGAATATAATCCAGCTAATAATATCCCTTATTGAAATTTATTTTCTGACTATTGAAAATTGCAGAAAATTCTTCCTTTTCAATCTATTTCCACTTATATCGCTATTCGCACAATTTTATTAGTTTTATTCTATTATCGACTAATTCGTCCGTAAAGTACAACTCGAATATATCGATAGGCCCAACGATGTTAGGGGAAATTTTTTTGGCCACGTAACTTTTGGAGATGCTGTAAATTTTATTTGTCGAAAGATATCGTCTCTTTAGGATTTTTTTTTTTTTTTTTTTTAGGAAGTAAGTCACTATCGTAATTATCGCTTTCATTTTCATCCACTACATTTCTCCAATTTTCTTTTTCCAACGCGTGAAATTCATCTTCGCTACTGGAAAATTCCAGATTTCCCCACCGGTACTCGTTTCTTCGACCCTGCTTTTCTTCGCCGTATTTTATATAAGGCTTAAATATCTCCTTTTTTTTTGTCTAACGGATTAGTACTTTACTGACCGTATATATAAAACGATGTATTTTCGCTCAATTCTCCAGGAGAGGAATTGAGATTGATGCGCTCCAGAGGGCGACAAAAAAAAATTGTCCTTCAATGTCGCATCTGTAATTAAGCCCAAACCTAACAGATTTCCTAAAATATTTATAACGTCGCCGGTTAAGTTGACGACTTCGTTCCCTGAGTATACCGTAGTGTTTGTCTTTTCTTCTGTATTTTCCGTTTACAACAAGAAACTTCCGTTGATTGAAGTAGCTCGGGAAACGCAATAATTGTAGCATAATTCCGGTTGAATGAAAATCGTTCATCCCTTCGGTTTTCTCGCCGCGAGGGCGGGACAAACGATCGGTCGAAGGGTGGAAATTTTTTGAGAGAACTTCGTCTCGAAGTTTGTGCCACTTTTACGGCAAAGATCGTCGGACTTTATTGGACCGTAAAAGACAACAAGTTGACGCCGGGTTTACGACGATTTTCCCCGCTTTTCCATCCCCTTATCAGCGCCGCCGACGTTATCATACGCCGGCGGTTATATACCGACTGTCTGTATATATATATATACAGACGGAGAGGGCGGTATACACAAATATACCGACGACTAAGAGCGACACTTAGCTGTTTATTGCCCGCATATCCAAAACCTCCCTCAGTGTACTGATTCGCCACGACTTTATGAATCCATATATGGGGGTTTTCACGACCCTTTTACGCGGGCATCACGTCTTAACCGAACGGTAAAACTACGTAAATTTACGGTACAGTTAAAACAGTGCGGAATTAAAAATATTAACAGTATAGAATACAACGAAGTAGCAGAGAGACGAAGCAGTGGAGGTGAAAAATGACATAAAAAAAATATCCAGGAAACAGACAATTATTGAAGATGATTAAAGCCTTAAAGCCTGATGTTGTGCATATATTTTTGTACGATGTAACTCTTATTACGCTAAAGTTACCGCGAGTTCAATTTAATCACATTGATTGGTGTCCCCCATTGAATATATTGACTCAGCGTTATTTTTATACAGTACTGAATGAATGAATGAATTGAGACCAAGGGCGACGCTTAATTCTATAAGGGTTCGTCGACCTTTGCCCCTGGTCGGATATCTGGGACGGAAGAATGGAAGAAAAACGGAGCGAATTAGCGCTCTTCCGGTCCAACCGGTAGACAATAAGGGCGGAGGACAATGAAAGAGGAGGAAGAGGAAAGAAACGATGAAAGAGAAAATGGAAGGGAAAGGGCGTCTCATTTCAAAGGAGCCCTCCGGTGGGAACTTTGCCCCTATATAGCTTTACCTATTTATAAACGGCCGACATAAAAACTGATGGTTAAAACGGATAATTGAAGGAGTCATAATATATATATATATATTTTTTTATTATTATTAACTTGCAATAGCATAAAATAACAATAGCTTTACAGCTTTTTAAGAAAGAATTTTCAGTTATGCCCTTATAGTTAAGGCAAAAATGTAGAAAGCTATTTCCATTTCTTAGACCTAGTTATATGTCCTTTTCAATGAAATAATTTTCGGTTTATTAGCCGATATTTTCAGGTGAAAAAGTGAGACTACGATATGAAATAAAATCGTGAAATTGATCGAACGCAGTAAAAACTGCGGGGGGTTTTTTTTTCGGTCCTCTGTCCGCTCTCGCCGGTCTTCTGCTAGACCGGTTTCGGCCGCTCGCCCCCGTCTTCAGTAGCGGTGTCAAATCACTTTCGGCACTTTTGATGTTTCACGGGCATCCTCCTCACTGCAGTGTAGAAACGTTGAAACGAACATCTCGCGGTACAATTATCGCTGCGTGCTACTGAAGACGGCGAGAAGTTGAGACCGATTACCCCGATCTCCTCTCATGAAATGACAGCGTGAAAAATCGTAGCCTCGACTTAGAGAATAGAAACGAAAGGAGATTGGAATTCAAAAACCCCACGAGGACGACAGAACACGGCTACTGAAGACGGCGAAAGTCCGAAACCGGTCCGGAATCGCGCGCCATCAATTGCGAATCCGTCGGGGCCTCCAATATCCAGATATTAACTGCACTTAGCTCCTCCGCGGATGCACAACGGGGCTAATTGAGCTTACCGCGGTGTGTGCGTGTGGTGGGTGGGGGCTTCGTCGTATGCAAATCAAGTACCAACCCCCGATTAACGCATCACGTAAGCTAATTATGTTAATCCCCCACCACCCTGATTATACTATCAGTTATACTATAGTTATATTATAAGAGCGATCGCCGATTTTGCGGGGGGAGGGGGGGGGTAAATTATTCATTGGCCTCTATAGAATAACAGTAAATTTTACGAAATTGTGCGCCAATACCGTAACATAATATCGTCAAGTTGATATCGAAATTGATAATTCAGGCCCCAATTAACTGCAAGCCACAATCCTCGCTACGTGTCCAGGGGTAGGACAGTATTTTTGTATTTTTTATAAATACAGTATTTATATTTTGTGGCCCAATTTTTCAAATTTTCACAAATACAGACAAAAGGTATGTATACACTTTGGTGGCCGTTTTATTGCCGGGGAATATATTGAGAGGAAAACTTTCACGAAAGCGCCCAGTAAAAGTGAATGAATTTAAAAAGAAAAGCCTCCCTCAAATAAGTTGAATATCTCAGAATGTATAGGCCGATTTTTCGAATAATTTGAAAAGCATTTATTCCCAACCAGTTCCCTCCTCGATTCTACCATTTTATTTATTTATTTTTTTATTAATATCACCGATAAACGCATTCAGAAATTCTTAAGCATTGTCTCCTCTATCCAACTTTGTTTTATTGCGGTAAAATTCAATTGAAAAGATTTTCCAAATCAAATTTTACCGTCAACTGGAGAATCCAAATTTCCACGATTCTATCATTCTTTTGTAGAATTTGAGGTAATATTTTAAAAGAGGGATAGGGAGAGGGAGAGGGAGAGGGAGAGGGAGAGAGAGAGAGAGAGAGAGAGAGAGAGAGATTAAAATATATACAATTAATATATTGTAGACATAATTCAGTTAAATATAATCGAAACAACAATTATTATTGAAAAACATTACATGACAGTGACAGAGTGCAGTGAAAAACATCCAAAGTGCCAAAAGTCCGTGTCGGTTTTAATATGGATTTTTGTATTGTCAGTTTGTTGTCTATTTTTGTAAGTTTTGATGTACAAAAGAGGTCCCAACAGTCCAAATTTACGATTCTTTTCAGGGTTCTTTTCAGTCGTATATTGTGGAGTCACTTTGTAAATTGTGAATTATTTGGCGACTGAGATGAATTTTTATGTCCCTTTTACGTATCGGCTGCCTGTTTCCTCTACAATGGATGGATTGTATGGAACAGTTCTTGGATTGTATGGAAGAGGACGGCGCCTATATTCATTTTCATCTTTTCCTCCCTTTAAGTCGGCTCGAAGAGTTATTAGAGGCCCTTTTTTCTATTTTTTTTCTATTTTTTCCTCTCCCGCGTCCGCTCCCTTTCAAGGGCCCACCGACCCCGTGCCCTTTGTGGGATTGTGTTCCTCGTCCTGTTCTGCCCGAGCCTCCAATTAAACTCCGGTCGGTTTGTACGTCCTTAAACGTACAGGGCACTCGAATATTCAATCGGGCGTAAACGTAATCTTTGCACCGTATAAAAGACACCAGGAATACGGCTACTGAAGACGGCGAAACAAGGAAATATCAAAAACCGCGCCGTAGCGAAATCTCGAATTGATTTTTTAAAACATTAGGCGTACCCAAAAGTAATCGACAATTTGATAAGACGTATTTTGGTCTTGAGGAGTTCTTCAGGAGGGCGGAGAGTTGTCGATAATATCGGTGAATATGATAGTAGATTAATTATTAAAATTTCTTTTTTTAGCAAAATAAAATGAATTCCAAAGTCGAAATGTCGACTACTTTCGGCTACCCCTAATATATGAAGTGTTAAAATGAGAAATAATATTTACAGTTTAGCACCTGATTTACTTATACTAGGAGATTTATACAGCAACTCGTATTGTAAATTTACTTTTAAAAGTTGAACTATTATAACTAATAACTTTAGTGACCGGTATTTTAGGATGGTTCGAAGACTGTTGTGATGTCTTGTGGTGGCTTCAATAGAGCTCTGTATTGTGTCAATTTGTTGGCTACACTAAGTTTCGAAGTCAATTTCGACAGTACGAAAGCCTGAAAACAGTACGAATATCAACGGTTGAAGAGAATTTCAGTTTCGGAACGCTCTCGCCATTTTAACAAATCCCCCTAGCCGAGGAAAGCCCGTTAAAACCTGTTGAATAAACTTGATAAATTGATTTTCGGACGCGTATTCAACCCGGTTAAATACGGCCTTGTTGTCCGAAAACGGAGTCGAAAATGTTTCTACTCCAATAAACAAGAAGGTTTGCCAGTGAATTAAATAAAATTTTCGAGTTTAACCCGTTTTGTGGTCTGCGAGGGGTTGGAATACAGCGTAGATTTCGTGCGTTTCCGTCTCCTCTCGCCGGCCGGTTCGGCCCCCCTCTGTGCTGGACCGGTTTCGGCCGTTCGCCGTCTTCAGTAGCGGTCACTTTTAACACTTTTTTCCTTGCGTCCTCGCCGCCCACTGTCACTGTGCCACTTGCACTTACCGTCGCAGAGCGCATCGTCCCCGAAAACATCCCGGACGTGACTGACGCGGCGCTACTGAAGACGGCGAGCGGCCGAAACCGGTCCAGCGGAAAAGGCTTTATTTTTAACCCCTCGAAGACCAGAAAACGGGTCGTGTCAAACTGAAATAATATCGTCGTTCATCCGTACCGCGAGGCCGTTAATATCGAAGTTCGAAGAGGAAATAATATCCTCATTACTTTGACCAAAAACGAGTTGTGTCAAACTGAAATAATACTTTAATATCGTTCATTAGCCGTTAATATCGAAGTCGGTGTCTGGGGTCTTTAACCACTTTGGCCGAAACCCGTCTAGAAAAGAGGAGACCGGCGAGAGGAGGCGGAAACACGCGAAATCTACGAAATTCTCGAGGAATTTATTAAAGGGGCAGGTTGTTAACCCCGGCCGGCTCGTGGGGGAGAGTTCGGGCACGTCCTGATGAATTATTCACGCATTTTTGGTCCGCTCCCCGCCCATTTATATTAATTAACTGTTCTTTCCGACCCTTCGCCGTTATTAAAACGTTACAGCCCCATTCATCGCCTCCGGTTTTTATCGCCGGACTTTATTAATAAATAACTAAATAAATTACAACCGGCGTTCTGTCGTCGGAAAGGTGCGAACAGTGGCTGTCGGAAACGTCCCCCCGTTGTTGTATTCTCCGAGCATTGACATTGACCGACTTTGTTTGTTTGTTTGTTGTTTGTTGTTGTTGTTTCTGTTCCAAGTGTTTGTGGCCGCAGCCCCAAAAACCTCCCCCACAGCCAGGGCTGCCGGAACACGGGGTGTCGAGTGTTTGTAAAACCGGTTTCAAACGCACCCACCCCCCTCACCCACCCACCCACCCCTCCTCCGGCCGTGTCAATATTGTCATCGCGCCTCAATGATTTCATTGGTTGAATTTCAATCCGTTTTGTACACCCCAAACCACCCCCAACCCCCACACACCAACCCCCTCAACGTTTGTACCATAATTAGCCTTCCACTCTTCGAAGCAGAAGTCAACAGTCTAATTATTTTGGAATTTATCCAACACGTTATACTCCCAAACGGCCTTATATATATATATATATATATATATATATATATATATATATGTTTAGGAATAGAGATTTTTAAAAAAGAATAAAAAATTTGTAAGTTGATTGTACAAAAAATAAAAGTTTAAAAGACTCTACGCCCGCGGGATTGTAGAGCATGTTTTGTTAAATATCTTGTTGGCATCCTCAGTGCACTGTCACTGTCGCTTTTTTGGGTGCCCAAGAAAATAAAAGTAGATTTAGTGCTCGCCGGTCTCAGTGTAGAAACATGACACAGCGTTTTCGCCGCAGGCTAAAAAGTATCTTTGTTGGCTAAAAATAAAATTAAAAAACTCGTACTTTGTCCGCCGCGATTGTAGAGAAAGTTCTGTTAAATCCTTGTTGGCGCATCCTCAGTGCACTGTCACTGTCACTTGGGTGCAAAAAGTGACTAATACCGCTACTGAAGACGGCGAGCTGGCCGAAACCGGTCTGGCGAAAGACCAAACCGGTTAACGAGAAGTATTCCAACCCCTTCGCCGCCACAAAACAAGTATTCTAAAAAATACAAAATTAACAAAACTCTTACGTTTGTCAGCGCGATTGTAGAGAAAGTTCTGTTAAATCTCTTGTTGGCCTGCTCAGTGCACTGTCACTGTCACTTGGGTGCCCAGAAAACATCCAGAAAGTGACTAACACCGCTACTGAAGACGGCGAGCTGGCCGAAACCGGTCTAGCAAAAGACCAAACCGGTTAACGAGAAGTATTCCAAACCCTTCGCGGACCACAAAACTGGTATTCTAAAAAATAAAACATTAAAAAAAAATCTTTTGTAGAAAAAGTTCTGTTAAATCTGGAATCCTTCTTTTCACTACTTATTAGTATCATAATCGGCGTAAAATTAAATTTTGATTATACTTTACTCACCGCTTATCCTCTTATCGATACAAAGTCGATGTGATTCTTTTATCGTGAGGATATTTATTTTAAATTATCCTAATCTACGGCTGATTAGAGTTCGATTATGCCTCGAATTTGGTACACTTCGCGTCGGCTTTTCGTTTAATGTTTCAGAATTTTTTAGTACATTTCGCTCGAGAGTTTCTCGAGACAGAATATTAAGTTTAGATTTCGGAATTGAATTCGACTCGAGTAAATTTAATATTTCTCCTCGATAAAGGGATAAAATGTTGTTCTCGGCGACGATGAATTATTAGGGCGTATTGGGAAATCGTATAAATGGCCGATGTACAGATCCGTACAATTGTCGGCCATGCATATTCAATCGGCGCTAAGCCCATAATGGGTCCGCCTTCAGGCCCAATGGGGTGTTTTAGACGTACGCCCGTCGTTTTAAACCCTCCCGTAACCGTACAACAATGAGCCCATTACCGTAGGGAAGGGAGGGTTGGGGCGTTTTGACAGTGGACCCGCCCCCCCCCCCATTATAAATAGTAATTTTTTGGAGTCCTTTAGAATATAATCGGGGTAGACAATGGGGGTGGGGTCTACATCCTGAACGTCCACGGTCATTGTGTCTTTTCTCACCGGTTTCTCCCTCTCCGCTATACGCATTTCGGCCGTTCGCCATCTTCAGTAGGCAACGTGGAAGCGGTTGAATCCTTGGTTTTATTGGGTCGCCAAATAAATAATTGCTGATGCTTCTCCATCTTCGGGTGGGCACACACCCTTATTTCAACAAAGTTAATTTTCTTTTAATTTAAATTGAATAAAACGTTAAATTACAGTTTCATTTATCGTAACCTCGGACTATAAATCCTGTCCATATACAGCTATAAACATGAATTTTAGTTCTGTGTAACCGACGTGTAATTTTCACTTTTATACGCTATTCGCGTATACCAATTTCGACATTAATGAACGGAGAAAATATGAAATAAAAACTAATATCAATTGAAGCATATTGAGGGTTAGATATTGGGTTGGCGACTAAATAATTGCGGATTCTTCTCATCTTGGGGGTGGGATATAATTATCAAAAATATTTTCAATCAAAAAATCATTTAAGGGTAAAAAATTCTTCGTTTTTGTAAGCAAGTTCATTAACTTTGCAAAGCCCCCCACCCCTATATCCCTTTAACCGACGCTTTGCGCAACCCACTTTACACCGTAATTCGAGAAACTTACAATTTCCTTTACAGTGTACAGCTCTGTTTCGATGTAAATATATTTCAATGGAGATATTCGAGATGTTTTAATATAATCCGGGGCGCAATGTTTTAAGACCTCAAACAACAAATTTCAAACTTGAACCCGAACTAAGTCTTGGTGTAACTTTTTTCTTTATTAGGCTTTTATTTAATTTTTGGACATTGGCGGTTGAAATGTTGAAATATTGAAATTAGTAAGGCGAATATAAGACGTTAATTGAACTTCAGGAAACTGGATTTTATTAACTGTCGGTAAGTTGAGGTCAGAAATTTTCTATTTCCAGTATATTAGGAATAGTTCATTTCTATGAAAGCTTCAATGAATGGCCTCGTGCAATACAGAATTTCCGTTTGTGTCGATTCTTTTGATACTTTAACCAGGACCTTAATATCAATTATTGTTTTCAGGAAGCTCCATATCCTTTTTCTACGGCCGATACAAAGTTATTCGAGTAAAAGTCCACGTGTAAACTCTCATTTTACACGGTCATCTTTATTACGCCCCCTGAAATTCTCCGCCTTCGCCATTTACTGAAACACGAAGAACTTTTTTTGTTGGAAACTGAATAGGGGAAGAATTGAGAAAAAATAAAAAAAATTTCAAATCGCTTAGTTAGTCGCCGCCGTGTTAAATTCTCCGCTCAGTCCTCGTCAAATTTGCATAAGACCGTAGCACTAAAACCTTTTACAGTTTGATGACGTCTTCCAGTGGGGATGGGAAAGAGAACCCGGCCATTCCAGTGGCAATTTATGCAAATCAATCCGACCGACCCCCGACCGGATAATAAAATTCAGACTCCGTTTGAATTTTAAATATAAACTGGATAATTTTTTTTTGTTGTTGTTGTTGTCCGCATTTCATTTATAGGTCAATAATTTCATTACTTAGAGTCCGTTCGGGGGGGCAATTTATTTGTCGACCGGCTGAAAACATGAACATGTTTGCGCCGCGCACGCACAAACGCCTTCAAACGTTACAAATTACCGCTTAACAGATTAACAATTTACAACTGTATCGTTTTGTATAGCGGAATAAAGTTGTGTGAATACAAACCGCGGTTTGTATTAGGTGTACAGAAAAGTAATCGACAATTTCGGTATTTTGGTCTTGAAGAGTTCTTCAAGAGGGGGGAATCGAAAATTTGACGGAAAAATGGCCGGAGAATTGTCGATAATATCGGTGAATATACAGTAGAAAATTAAAATGAATTCCAAAGTCAAAATATCGATTACTTTTGGCTACCCCTAATATATATATTTCCCCCGTTAAACTGATGGAAAGCCATCACAAACAGTTATCGAAAAAATGCAAACGGTTCTTGTAATTTTTTTCCTCGAATTTTACAGAAATTCGAAATGGTTACGACACCATTCGTTGGAAAAATGAATTCCAGTGTCAAAATGTTGAATACTTTTGGGTACACCTAATATATAACATTGGGGGAAAAGAATTTCGGTTGTTATCCGAAAACGGGTTTTAGGCGCAAAATCCAACGAAAAATGCGGTTTTCAGTCCCAAAAATTCGGTTTTAAGGCTCGAAAATGCTGTTTTTAGGGCAAAATCGGACCAAAAATGCGGTTTTTAGTCCCAAAAATTCGGTTTTTAGGTGCAAAAATGCGGTTCTTAGTCCCAAAAATGCGGTTTTAAGGCCCGAAAATGCTGTTTTTAGGGCAAAACCGGACCAGAAATGCATTTTAGTCCCAAAATTCGGTTTTAGGCGCAAAATGCGTTTTTTAGGCGCCCAAAATGCGTTTAAGGCCCAAAATGCGGTTTTAGGCAAAATGGACCAAAAATCGGCAGTTTTTAGGCCACGCCCAAAAGAAATTTCACTTCGAATGATTCTGAAATTCTGTTTTGGTTGTTCGCCGTTACTGTGGAGGTTTTCTTTTGCAGCTATATATATATATATATATATATATATATATATATACACACACATATACGTTTTATAAACCCGTCAATACTCGGTCGGTAGAGAATCGAAAAAACACCTGCTTCAATAGGGGTGATATATCGGTGGGGGGATGTTATCCAGTGATTAGGGTAGTAAATAATTCATAATCCCGAAGGGGATTAACGACAACCCCAGCGTATGCAGAGGAACAACAAGTACTCCATGTGCTATTAGGGGAAGGGGGGGTGTAAAACGCCCTTCCAGTTGAGCTCGCTCGTGCATTTTCAAAATGAGGGAAAAATCAGGATCAACCCCTGATAACAGTGGTTCTTTTCCCAGGTCCTGTTTTACTGTCAGCATATAAAAGGATATAAAAGGAGCATATTATTATCTCCTATAGATTTTCGACCCTTATTGACACCATTCTCAGCGGCCATCGACAATAAGATCTTTTATATTTCGTCCTCCCGTTAATTTTGCGATAATTTAGATTTTTAGGCCGACAGGCTGTCTATAAAATTCTCAGATTCGGTCTTTAATGTTATCCCATCACTTGGGCGGAATAGAAGTGAAATTCGGTAAAAAACCGATCGTGGAATTGACCGATATTATTTTTTCTTGTTTGTTATCTTCTTGGGTTTGTTTCGTAACAAACAACATTTCTGAACGGTAGATTAGCGGTAGAACTGGGGTTGGAAGGTCTAATTAACGGGGCTCTGAAAACGGTTAATGAAAAGCCTTCGCGCCAGCGGTGGGGGGATGGGAGGGGGTGGAAAATTCCGCTAATTAGCCGGAAAATGTTTTCCCCCCCCCTCCGCGGGGTAAAAAATTCTACTATAATATCCACCCCTATCGGCGGTTAGTACCCAAAGTCGTGGGTGGCTAACGAGCCGCCGTCTTTTTCAATTAGATTAGACCTCCCCAATGGAGATGACTGCATTAGAGTAGACTATTCGATATTTAGTAGTCATGATCTACTGAAAAGCGGAAAAGCAGGTCTAGGAATTAGACTAGAATCGTCTATATCCACTGAACAGAAACCACTAGGGTTTTTGTTGGGTAAAAAGAAACGAAACTTCCCTTATAGTAAAGGGGTGTCCCAAAATTACCATTCTTGCTGTAATGTTGTGGCAACCCCATTTTAAAAAAAAAAAACCATTTTACAGCCCATAGTTTAGGGTTTAGTACAAATGGAGCGTTAAACGATAGAACAACGTGTTTTCACTGTCGAACGATATTTCAAAATTAATGAAATTTCGTCGGCCACAGTTCGATTCAAATCTTGCGCCAATTTCGGGACTGTATTCTACTGGCGGTGGCGGAGAGCCGAAACCGATTCGAGGCACAAAACGATAATATGAACTACTTGATACCTCTTTCTCAGTGTTCAATATTCAGGTTACACTGTACAGAAACAGTTAGGTTCTCACGCAGCCTTATTGAGCTTCCTGTCAGCACAGTGACACTGATACGATCTGATAATAACTCCCCTTCAATTTCCCTCATTTTATTATCATTTGCGTTGCAATATATAAACGATTCGTCGAATTTTCCCCCTAAACTTATCATAATTATATATTATTCTCCAGCACCTAGTATTATTTGAGAGAGCCGGAATTTGTTAGGGAACAAACTACCGAACTGAATTCCAACTGAGTTCTCGTTTAATCGGTTTAAATTTATAATTGGCCTACAGAATTTTCCTCAGTCTAGAAACTGATTAAACGAGAGAAGTTTATAATTCTCCAATTATTTTGTAACACGAATTACAATAGAACGCGACCCAATTTAATATAGATATACGCCATGGTCTATCCCTTTTTTTTTAAAAAAAATTACATTGTAATATTTTCTATTGTCTTGTAAAAATTTTAAAAACAGAAAAGCGTCCCCTCATTTCAGCTTATTTCATACTGAATATGAAGATTTTTTTTAATAGGAAATTAACAATATTAATGCTTTACCCCCGAAATTCTTCGCGATGCTAAACCAGATATGCGGCGTATTGCGGGTTGGCATCAAAAGCCTCGAAAGTACGGCGCACACGATTGAACTTAAATGACTTTGTTGTCGAATAACTGTGATGGATACAGTATTGTGGTACTTTGTATCGCGTTTCATCTTATTACATATACTTCTATTATATTCTTTACGGGGCTTGATTCCTGCTATTTTTTACAGTAATATTCGCTGCATTCCTACAGCTTGTGTTTCCGTATTTTATTTGCACTTAGTCGTCGGTCTGTTCACGTAAATTTCAATCCCATCGTCCTGATCCAATCTTCGGGAAAAATAAATAAATAAAATTTCAGTGAAAGGATCAAACCCAGCAGATTTCTCCCCCGCTATTTTCTACGCGTTATTAGTGCTATTCGAACATCGATGTAGCTTACCGTAGATTTGTTTGTATTTCTGTCTCGCTCTTGTTCCGTCTTGCGCTAGACCGGTTTCGCCGCATCTTGAAGATGGCGAACGGCCGAAACCGGTCTAGCGAAAGACCGAATACAACGAATCTACGCTATTCCAACCCCTCGCAGACCACACAAAACAGGCAGCTTATTCAATTTATAGTCGTGACAATAAGAGTTTGAAAAAAAAAAATTTTGAATAACGTTCAGTCCAGTTTCCTGCAAAACGTCAATTCAAAAATGATTAAACCCGTTTCCCCGTTCGATCGTATTTTCAGGACGTCAGAAAAAAAAGTTTGTAAATCAATGATATGAAGTTGCACCCCATTGGGTGAAACCGGGGGTGGGGGCTGGGGGTGCACTCGTTACAATCGAAAAATTGGTATAAACTGTGCAACAGAGAGAGAGCAGTGAGAGCACAGAAAGCAAAATGAAAAACCGTCGGCCCCCTAAAGCTGCTTTTCAAACGCCGATATTGCATATCGTCGAGGGCTTTTTTTTCCAAAGTCAAACTTTCATTCAGCCGACCTTGGTGGGGGGGAGTGAGAGTTGGGACGACTGGAAATAGAAAAAAAAAAAAAATTCGTAGGTTTTTGGTGTTTGTCTCCTCTCGCCGGTGGTTCGGTCATTCGCTAGACCGGTTTCGGCCGCTCGCCATCTTCAGTAGCGCTGTGTTAGTCACTGTTAGCAGGATGCCCCCCGAAAAACGTCCAAAGTGACTAAATACCGCTACTGAAGACGGCGAGCGGCCCGAAACCGGTCTAGCGAAAGACCGGTCTAGCGAGACATGAGACAGAAACACCACAGACCTACGCCCTATTCCAACCCCTCGAAGACCCGTTTTCTGGTCTTCGAGGGGTTGGAATACAGGGTAGATTTTGTTTTTTTTTGTGTTTTTTCCGTCTCCTCTCGCCGGCCGGTTCGGTCTTTTGTGCTGGACCGGTTTCGGCCGCTCGCCGTCTTCAGTAGCGCCGTGCCGGTCACGTTCGGCTCTTCGGGATGTTTTTCTTAGTGACACAGTGACAGTGGGGCAGTGAGGATGCTCCCGAAAAACGTCCAAAGTGACTGACACAGCGCTACTGAAGATGGCGATCGGCCGAAACCGGTCTAGCGAAAGACCGGTCTAGCGAGACAGGAGACAGAAACACCACAGACCTACGCCCTATTCCAACCCCTCGGAGGCCACAAAACAGGTACAAAAAATTCTCAAAGTACAGACGCCCCGAGGCGGCCTTTAACTTTGTTATATTGTCATCGCCGTCTAAAATACATACCGGTCTGGCGGGACGGAATCGAATATAAAATAAAATATTTGTCGGCGGCAAATACAGGCAGTGGGACGCGGTGAAATTTCAACGACTAAAATTTAGCCCTACGGATGGCACACAAAGGGGGTTGTAAATCAGTGAAATTCGTTAGCGGAACTCTCGTTTTAATAAACGCGAATGAAATTCGTTCACCGCGAAAGTATTATCCGCCCGGACAATATCGGAACGGGAAAAGTCAATTATCGGAGTGGATCGCAATTTTTAGACAGGATTTATTCGTCTGTTCTAGACCGGAACGAAATAGAAAACCGGTTTTGAATTTCGTGTCCTCGACCGCGAAGGGTTTGTAAAAATTCAGAACTTTCAGCGAAGCAAAGAATAAAAATATTCTCTTTTTTTTCGTACTTAATAAATTTAATTAATTAATCCGGCCACAAAATACGGACAGAATTTTCTTTCCAATTAAAACCGCAGCGGGGCTTTTCCGATACGCGGGGGTCTGATACCGCAAATTTTCATTAAAATATGTGCTCAAACGAGATATTTTCATTACAATATTTGTTCAACTGGGAAATTTTCATTCCGCAGTCAATTTTAAGAATATTAAATTAGGTCTGGAAAGGGGTTGGAATACCGTAGGTTTCCGCCTCCTCTCGCCGCCGGTTCGGTCTTTCGCCAGACCGGTTTGTCGGCCGCTCGCCGTCTTCAGTAGCGGTGTCGGTCACTGAAGACTATTAATTAGGTTTGCGGTCTGGAGAGGGGTTGGAATACCGTAGGTTTCCGCCTCCTCTCGCCGCCGGTTCGGTCTTTCGCCAGACCGGTTTGTCGGCCGCTCGCCGTCTTCAGTAGCGGTGTCGGTCACTGAAGACTATTAATTAGGTTTGCGGTCTGGAAGGGGTTGGAATACCGTAGGTTTCCGCCTCCTCTCGCCGCCGGTTCGGTCTTTCGCCAGACCGGTTTGTCGGCCGCTCGCCGTCTTCAGTAGCGGTGTCGGTCACTGAAGACTATTAATTAGGTTTGCGGTCTGGAGAGAGGTGAATACCGTAGGTTTCTGCCTTTCGCTGTCGGTCTTTCGCAGTAGCGCAATGAATAGGCTGGGTTTGCGGTCGGCCGGTTCGGACTATCTTTCAGACCGGTTTGTCGGCCGCTCGCCGTCATCAGTCTTCTAGCGGTAGCGGTCGGTAACTGAAATCAGATTAGTGGGTTTTAACCCCTCGCCAGATCCACGTACCGCGTCGTTTCTCGCCGACTACAAGTTTCCGCCTCCTCTAGATTCTCGCCAGACGTCTTGCCGGTCTCGGTGAAGACTATCAATTAGACACCGACTTTCGGTCTGGAAGGGTGTCGCCAGACCAGTCACTCGCCCCAGTAAGTTCTCTCCGAATATGGTCGCTCGCGGTCGGTTCAAGACTAGGAATACCTAGCGTCAGGCGTCCTGCGCGTCACTTTCTCGGACTTTCACAGTGACAGTGCAAGTGAATCTCCCACACTACGCAGTAGTGCATGTAAGTAAATGATCCCGTATTCCAATTAGCAAAAGACCAAACCGGCAGCGGAGACAATCACACAAGCTAGTAAGTCTGAATCTAAATACACATCTTCTGTTTCAAGATACTGAAGCGAGAGCGAGACACCCGGAGAGAGGACGGCGTAACGACACCTCTAGTCCCAGTGTCCAACAATTGACATTTGGCGTCTCAACGTGGCCCAGACCGTGGCCACAGAACGGTACGCAATAAAGGTCTTACATTTGTTGAGTTTCAATCGAAATTCTAGCTCCGAGGGTGAGACGAAGGCATGAGCGTTGCCGAAACCGGTCTGGCGAAAGACCGAGCGAGAGAGGCGACACCGGGGCGGAAACACGTTATGACGTCGTCTTCCCCGTTTATTCGCGACAACAATAACCCACCCCTTCATGAGGGTGGTGGGTGGGGGGGGGAGGGTGAGGTGCATTGTGTTCCCTGAACTGATTGACTCGAGGGTTGATAACGGGAGGTGGGGGTGGAGGTTGGAGGGTGGTTTGTAGTAGACATTGGGGGCGGCTTGCGACTGACAGAACCACCACTACCCCAGGGGGCCCTAACGCTAATATAGTATTAGGTGGACAATGCTGACCCAATCCAACCACTTATACATAAGTACAATACCCTACTGTTTATATACCGATTAGTGTATTTCACCATCGAATATATAATGGCCAACAGAGGAATGTCCGAAAACTTTACAGATACATAAAATATATTGTATTCTATTCTGTCTCCTTTATATCGTAATATAGTGTTGCAAAAGGTGTACGATGTAAAAAATTCAAGTGTAAACGCACTTTAACGAGTATTTTACCTCTAATTGTGATAAGATTTCTGTACAAAGTATAAAGAATAGAGCTTTTGAGTATTATCGGGTCGACAGCTGAGTAATCGCTGAATTCACAGAACAAGGGGCTTTGTACTTATTTTTAAGTACCTCAACATCTTTGCACAGATAAGCCGTAGACGTTTTCGAATGCACTTATAAAATACATTCAGCTTCTCTGCAATGTCTATGCATTGATCTGAATCAATAACGGCCTCTATTCGGTCATCGTCGATCTCCGTCTTTTAATGGGAAAATCCGTGAATATTTTCCCAAATACCGGTTTGTCGGCCGCTCGCCATCTTCAGTAGCGCTGTGTTAGTCACTAGTTACAGTCAGACAGTACACGTGAAAGTGACACACGGTGCAGCAGTGAGGATGCCCCCGTATCCGTGCTAACACAGCGCTACTGAAGATGGCGAGCGGCCGAAACCGGTCTGGCGAAAGGCCGAACCGAACCGGACCAAAACAAAAGGCAGGTGTGTGTTAAAAGTTCAGGTGTGTGTTAAAAGTTGCAAAAGTTCAATAATACAACCGAATTACGGGAAGCGGGTTCCCAATATTAGGTGAAGACCGGAAGAGGTGGCCGAAGTGGTTTCATCTCTCGAACCCTACCCTAAGTCCAACCCCTCCGGTTCAATCGTTCTACATCGACTCTCCCAAAATTCTACGTACTGGGTTATACAGCGGGAAGCATTATTGGAATTCTTGTTAAAGTCAATTCAAATTAAATCAGATTCGTCAAATCATTCAAGGAGTATAATCGGCCGATTGCAGTTAAAATAATTATTTAATCTGAGATGGCGTCTTTGCTAGTGGCACGTGGGTCTGGGAGAAGACACATGGCTTTTCAGTGTTTTAGAAATTTTGTGCGGTCTGGCGAACCGAACCTCAGCGTAGAGGAGTGACTTTGGGGCAGGGGTCGAATCCAGGTAGTAAGTGAAGCTAACAGATGCTTGATCATCACCTCGTCGTGGATCCTTTCTCCTATAAAAGATGCCGTTACTGTCTCTACTTTCTTTGCTAGTCTGTGCCTTTGTCTAATCAAAGGTTGGTCATCACTTGATGGACTGTTTCTTTGTCTCTTATGGGGGTTGATGAGTTTTTGACATCGTTGATGTTATTGGCCCGTTAGCATGCGCTCAGTAACCAGTGCTTCATCCGATACGATTTGGGGTGTTCTACAATGTGTCATGGTATGAAAATGGCGTTTTTATACGGCTTATCTGTGCAAGGGGTTGGTTTTCACTGTCAGAGTTTAAAAGAGGTTTAAGTGTATTACTAGGTCTCGACTCTCGTGGATATTTAGGGGTAAGTTTAGCGTCTTATCGCGTTTAGGTCTCCTCTGTCTGACCCCCGCCTCCGCGGTTTAGGATCTGGGGGGGGTTGGTTAGTATGACTAAGGCCTATAGTACTAAGGCTTATAACCGCGGAGTGAGCTGTAAAATGATGATATCCACCGGCTTTTACGGCCGCCCCGTCCAATTAGGTAGGCCCCGAGGGTCTACCGGCGGCTCTTGTTTACGACCGAGCCTCCTGGAGGGAAAAGGAGAAATCCGTTTGCAGATGGGCAGTTTTCTAAATCCCCCAGTTGCCCAACTCACAACCCAGGGACAGCTTATTTATTTTTTTTATTTTATTATTTTTTTTGCTGCTGCATGAAAGCCCGCCTCTCAATACTGCCTGGGAACCGAATGTTAAACTAAAGTGTTTTGAAGGTGTTTTGAGTGTAAAGTTAAAAGGTGTTAGATGTTATGTAGCGTTATTTAAGCGTAAGTAGTAAATGTATTTTGGCGTGTTGTAAGGTGTTTAAATGTTTAAAAGTTTTAAGTTAGTGTTGGCGAGGTAAGTGGTGTTCAAGTCGCGTAACATTAGAAGATCGTGTCATGTTGTGTTAAGTGGTTAAGTTGTGTTTAAGTGAAGTCAGTTCAATGGTTTTAAGTTAAGGGTCGTATGTGTAACATATATAAGTAATAACTGTTTATAAAGTAGAAAGTGTAAGGTTTAAGTTTTAAGTGTATTTAATGCGTTTGCGGTAATAAGTAAGTGTATGTTTGTAAAAGTGTGTATGTTAAGGTCACGGTCAAGTGTAGTCAAGTAAGTGTATGTAAGTGTCATGTGTAGTGTCCTGTTTTTAAAGTTAAGTTCAAGCTAGGTTTAAGTGTAAGTGGTCGTGTAAAAGGTTTAAGTGTCAAGTGAGGTGTTAAATGTTTGTTTTTTGGTCAAGTAAGTGTAAGATTTAAGTAATTAGTGTCCAGTTGTCAAGTGTCCAATGTTTAAGTGTTCAAGTGTATGTTATTAAGTGTTTAATGTTTAAGTTTAAGGTGTTTTAAGTTAAATGTTTTCAAGGTGTTTTGTTCTGTGTTTAAGTTGTATGGTGTAATTGGCGCAGTCGGTAATAGTAAAGTGTGTCAAATGTTTTTAATGTGTGGTTTAGTCAATTTCGAGGGTGTTTAGATTAAGTTTTAAGTAAGTTAGTGTTAAGTTTTAGAGCGTCAAGTGTTAAAGTTTAAGTTTTAATTGTAAGGTGTTAAGTGTAAAATGTTATGTGATTAAGTGTTTTAAGTGTCGTGTCGAGTGTTTTAAGTGTAAGATGTTAAGTGTCAAGCGTTTTAAGTGGCAAGTGTCGAGTGTTAAGATCCGAGGCTCCGAGACATTGCGGACTGAGACCGAGCCGGTTCTTCGGTGGTCATCGGCGGACTTTGACGGCGGCGGCTGAAGGTTGAAAAGAGGTTGAAAAGACCAGAAGAGGTTGAAAAGAAAAAAAGAAAAAGTTTTGTTGGGCATCGACTTGACTGACGGTGGACGCTCTCTAGCAGCCAGACGCCCAACTAACAGTACGCCTTAAGTCTTCACAACATTACAGATATTACGCTTTCAATATTACGGAGAAAGTCTCGATGGAAACGGATTGTGAAGCGAATAATCCCGTTTCACGGCCAGGACTAAGGATCACGCGGTATAAATTTGTCCTAAACTTAATAATCCACTGCACGAGCATCGATAAATGCTCATTTTTTCTGTTTACAAATTAAGTAAACACCCCCCCACTATACCTAAAGCTAAGTTCAACTTAATAAAGCAAACTTTAATTGCACCAAGATTATATCCAGGGTAGAATGGAGGTTCTAATGGAGGGTATTATTCTAGGCAATTATAGAGAGTGGATTGTTCCACGAGATATAAATGAATTGGGGCTTTAGTTTGGACGGGGTCAAATTACCCACCCCAAAGCCGGCAATTCCCTTTGTTAATCCATCGGTTTAGGGTTCAGCAACAATAATCCTCGAGTTATTAACATTTACTTAAAATATACTGAGAATCTTTCGAGTGCTAAGTGGTTTATTTGATCGATCCAATTCTTCTTTTAGATCGACGAAGAAATGAATATTACGAATAGTTTTGCTTCTGATAGAAATTAAAAATTTCATTTTTACGCCAACTCGCCGCCTACACAGGAGCTGAATGACGCCCACGCAGTGACGTCATATCCGTGACGTCAGACCGCCCCCACCCCCCGGGGCCTTCTTCATTTAAGCTTAGAAAATTTATCGACGTAAAATACATCGGACTACATAAAATACGGACGATATAATTGGACCGAACGACCGAGATTGGACTTGTGGAGATCGTAAAATCAATCGCAGTGTAGTTAGCTGAAATCAATTTTCAATTGATTCATTTCAGTGTTCTACTGTAGTAAAAATGGATCACAATTGCCGACAGTTATCAGAGCTGCTGGAAGTGCTGACAGGATGCTCCAACATCAATGTTCACCAAGTTAAGGCGTAACGGTAGTTATACTCGAAACTTTCGTGTGACTCCAAACTGTTTTTTTTTTTTTTTAAATAATAATACAAATATCATAGGACGTACTTTTGATAGTTTCCTAAAATTAATCTCGAGTCGAATATCCGATATTGACTTTGTTTTATGGCGATAGAAGCAACTGTATATTCAATATGAGTACAGAATATTCGACTCTCCCTCAGAGTCAGGGTTCAAAGTCTTTTCTAAACGCTTTATTAATCTACTATTAAAGCACGAAGCCCCGCTTTACCACTTATAGAAAATTATCCTTCGAGCCGGCCCAAGGTTCGGAGACTTCGATTTAATTCGACTGAAAGGAGAAAAGGAAAGAAGGAAGAGGAGTAAAGGTGCATCAGGAGAAGAGCTCGATTATCAATTAGCGACGGCTCGTATCGTTCCGGCTCCGTAATCGGTTTCAAATTATCGCCCTTTCGAGGGCGTGATTGTTAAATAACAGCTTATGTAATGTCCTCAACCACCGATGGTATTATTCGAAAGGGGCCTATTGCGGTCTATTCCGCAAAGCTGAAATCCTCGACAAGTTAATTGCGGTATAAAGGGCGGTAAAGCGAGGGCCAAAATTTCCCTGTCCTAAATATTACAAAAGTTCCATTTTTTAGGGTAGCCTTAGTGGCCCAAACAGTTATTATTAATTAGGGTCGTAATTCTTCCCCAATTTCGTTCCTTACACTGTTGCGTTAATTTATCGGTATCGCTCGTTAATAATTTTTTTTTCTATTTGTTGCAGATCTCCCGTTCGTCGATGGTGAAAAAAAAATGATAATGACGCTTCTCCGAGTGACTTTGTGACGTCCGACTTGGACGGCAACCGAACGGACGAGAGGGGCGCGGTCCATCGCGGTCGGGAGGAGAGCAGGAGCGGGAGCGCAGCAGCTGCAGTAGCTGGCAGCAGCAGCAGCAGCAGGTGGTGGTGGTGGTGGTGGGTGAGCAGGCCCGGGAGCGATGCCAAGTGCCGCATGACGCGTCCCCCCTCGACAACCTCTTTTCGGGATGATTTCTGTTTCGCGTCCAATCCGAACTACGGCCCCCGGACAGTGACGAGGATCGCGAGGAGAGAGGCCACAGTGAGATGCGGAAGACTGGGCCGGCCAAAAAGCGGGAGGCGCTCGGCACGGAACAAAGAGGAGGGACACCGGGGACGACGACGAGGAACACCAGGAGTTCCTCGGCCAAGAAGAACACAGCGGCGACAGCGGCCGGAGCAGGAGGGAGGGGCGGCGGGGGCGGAGATGAGAAGACGAGAGGCGCGGCCACAGCCCAGTCGAGGGCGCAGGCCACCGGCCAGAGGAAGAAGAGACAGCCGTCAGTGAAGCCCAAGGGCAAGCAGCAGCAGCAGCAGCAGCAACAGCAGCCGGCGAAGAAGGAGCCGCCCAAGAGGACGGAGAAGAAGAAGGCCAGGCCGAAGAAGGCAGCGGCACCGACGAAGAAGGCCGCCGCGAAGGCACCCCAGCCGAAGAAGGCGCCGGCGAAGGCGCAAGCGCCACCCCAGGAGAAGCCCAAGAGGAAGCCGGCCAAGCCGAAGGCGGAGAGGCAGACCAAGGCCGCCAGGGGCAGGAGCGAGCCGGTCAAATCAGATGATCCCGTGGAAGTCGTGATACACGTCAAGAGCCCCAGGGTAACCAGAGTCAAGGCGGCGCCCGCCCCCAAAATGGGACTGGCCTCGGGAAAGGTGGAAAAGAGGAAGACAGGGAAGGGCAGAGGCAAGGCGCAGACCGTCAAGGGCCTGAAGAAGGACATTCTGAAGAGGCTGACGGAAAAAGGGGACGACAAGTTCGTCAATATAGTGGAAGTGGCGGTCGTCTCCAAGAAGGTGCCCAAGAAGAAGGCGGCCGAGGCGGCGGCGGCGGCGGTAGCGGCGGCGGCACAGCCGAGGGAGCCCTCGCCGGCCAAGAGCAAGGAGCCCAACAAGCCGAAGAAGGAGACCAAGAAGAAGGAGGAAGCGGAAATGAAGCAGCCGCTGCTCAAAGAGATCAAGAAGGAGCCGAAAACCTCGCACAAGAGAAGGAGAAGGAGGAGCCGAGCGCAGAAGAGAGACCAGGGATAGCGTCCGGCTACAGCGTGTGCTCCTCGCCGCCAGGGCGCCAAACCAGCCAAGCAAGCCCACCACACACAGCCCCACAGCCCGCCACCCACCGCACACCAGCCCACCAGCACCCTCACCCTCCCGCCGTACCGCCCAGCACAGCCACCCCAACACGTCGAGCCGCCTCCGGCCCAGCCAGCCACCGGCCAGAGTCGCCCCAACTGGTCCTGCTGGACCCTCCGGTGGTGATCAAGAGCCCGCCGCGCACAGAGTCCCCACCCTCGCCAGAACCGGTCCTCACCGACGACCCCGCCGAAATAATACCCGACTCGCCGGAGGACATCAAGCCCGACACCACCAAGTCCCCCACGCCGCCGCCCATCGTCATCAAGGTCGACGACGATTCCTCCTGTCAAGAGGAGCCGGCCGCCAGCGACGTCGAAATCGTCGAGCGGAAGAACGTACTGCCGACGGAGGAAAAGCCGAAGGAGGAGGAGGAGGAGGAGGAGGACGAAGTGCAGTTCATCAAGGAGGAGAAACCGGCTCCGAAAAGACAGGGTAAGAGGACCGCCGGGAGGGTGAGCAGCGATAGGTCGGGCAGCGACAGCGAGAGAGCCAGGAGGATGAAGCTGTTCGGCTTCTGGAGCGGCCCCAAGAGGCACAGGGTGGCCTCGCTCAACGCCCTGGCCAAGGTCCACTGCCTCTACGAGAACGGCAGAGCAGGAGAGCCATGATGGAGATGGTTGGACAAGACAGCCGGCGCCGGAGCCAGCACACGGCGAGGCCGCACCGGAGGACGGAGGGGCGGAGAGCAGGGTGGAGGTGCCGCCCTCGACAGAGACGCTGAGAGTCGGCCCTCCGGGCCCAGGAGCGTCGGCCGACACCTGGTCATGAAATGCCCTGTCGACCACCACCCTCGCCTCCTCCCCTCCTCCTCCTCCTCGGACGACAACTCCGAGGAAGAAGCAGCCAAGACTGCCAACTCTGCCGCTGCCGCTGCCCGTTGTCAAACAGCAGCCGCCGTCGGAGCTCGGACGAGGACAAGAGAGAACCCCGTCGGAAGGCCAGCTCAGGCTGCCCGCCCCGCCAGCCGCGCAAGAAGGTGGTGCGCAAGAGGCGGAAAAGGAACGAACTGGTGATGGACCTGAAGGACATGGTGGTGCGCAAGAGGATGGCCAGCCTGAACGCCTCGGCGATGCTGGCGGCCACCTACTCGATGGAAGAAGAAGTCGAAACGCCACGAGGAGGCAGCCGCCGAGGAGGGGCCAGGGACCAGCCCCGAGTCGTACACAACCTCGGAGACGACCAGCGACGACGACGTCATAGTCGGCAGCAGCAAGAAGGTGGCGCTAATCGTCAACCAGGATACGGACGTCACAATCACCGGGGTATACGTCAACAGTACCACAAGGTCGACAAGGCACGAGGGCTTCTGCAGTATAGCTGGCATGCAGTACAGGATATCGTCCACCAGCCACACACAGACAGAAACTACCGCCGTCTCCGCCGAAACACTACTACACACCGACCACGTTAGTACCTCCCAACTTAGTTCTATAGTTTACAACGAGCTAGTACGATCGAGCTTTACTATTATTATTCTTATATCCTGTTTCTCTCGATAAAGAAGTTATGACACTTTGGACGCGAGGACGTCCTAACTGATAACCCCGCAGTTCTCATTTAAACCTTAAAATACCCGTTTTGTGGTCCTCGAGGTTCGAGGAGTTTCTATTGGAACAACACGGGATGCTAACAGATTAATGTGAACCAATTTAATAAAATATCTTTTCATTTAAATTTAAAACTTTCTTGCTTATTGTATTGAACGCAGAACGGATAAAAAAAGTAGGCGTAATAATTTTATTTGATCAGTTTGCCCAAAGTTACTAGTCCCGTCCTGCTACGAAGCATCGCGTCAGCACTGGGATTAATCGCTGTAGTGCGGAAATTACAAATTTCAGCCGAACGCAATCCGGCAGTTTGCAATTAGTGTTAACTAACAGTTATAATTATGTCTCCTCTCGCCGCTTTGGTCTTCCGCCGGACCGGTTTCGGCCGCTCGCCGTCTTCAGTAGCGCAGTGAGTCACTGTCGTCACTTCGGGATGTCTTTTTTTTCTTTTGGACGTAACAGTGACATCGGGCAGTGGTGAGGACGGCCCACCGAAAAAGACACTGGGCTGACACAGCGCTACTGAAGACGGCGAGCGGCCGAAACCGGTCCAGCGAATCTACCGGCGGCGAGAGGAAAATTACTTTTATCCCATTTACTGTCCAAATCGACTGTTTTCAGTCACAATATAGACAGTAATAAATAGAATATAAGCGCTTTATTGACTCGCGAAATCAGTGAAACATTTTACTCCGATTTTCGACAGACGGTTGATTGATGCGATGTTGATTGAAACAATCGATGGAATGTTCGGTCTGTCCCGTTTTATTTTATTTTTAAACGGTCTGCAATAAATAAGCAGGGCAGTATATATATATTTTTTCGGGCTGTTCTAAAGTTCTAAACGACTGTGACTGCAAGGCCATTAATCTTGTTCAAGTTGGTGTTATCAAGTTGGTTGGAGCGGGCGACCGCTCATCAATAATCACTTGGAACTTCGTTCTCGTCGGCCTCTTGTTCCAATTAATTACAAACGGCGTTTGTAATTCACTCCGCGGCGTTATAAACAGAGCCCCAGACAGAGTTTCTAAATGGCGGGGGGTGGGTGGTTTACGGGGGATGAGATATTGCCCTCGGTAGGGTAGATAAAACGAATACAAATTACTCTGTTTCGTTTCAACAGATTTTTTTTTTTTTTCAACACACCCGTTCTGTGATCTTCTAGGGGGTTGGAATAGGGTAGATTTCTGTCTCCTCTCGCTGCCGGTCTTCTGCTAGACCGGTTTCGACTGTTCGCCCCGTCTTCAGTAGCGGTATTGGTCACTTAGGACGTCACAGTACAAGTGACAGTGACACGGTCTGGCGAAAGACCGGCGAGATTTTTTTTTGTTGTTTCCCCCTTCAAAGACCGTCAATCGTGCCAAAAGTAAGGGTTAAATTAACTAATAAAATTCCTTGTTAGTAAATATATATTGCAATTCTTGGAGAAAATTGCAATTCTTGGAGAAAATTGGCACAAATTGGACGCGTATCATGGCATTCGATTAATGGAGTATTTTATTCAATACAACAATATTCGATATATGTGCCCGGAAAGTCCGAGTTTATATCAATAATAAAAAAGAATTCAAAAATATACAAAAGATGCTGAATGCCTGAAGTCCGAGTCAATTTATTGTACAATAAAATAGGATATTGGCGCCGTAATGTCACCATATCGAATTTCTGTAAAATTACAAGAACCGTTTGCATTTTTAAGATAACTTTTAAAACCATTTTGGGAGCATTTTTGGTCCGATTTGCCCTAAAACAGCATTTCGGGAACCGCATTTTTGGGACCGTTTGCTAAGATAACCGTTTGCATTTTTTTAAGATAACTGGGCCTAAAAACGCATTTTGCACCTAAAACCGAATTTTGGGACTAAAACCGCATTTTGGTCCGATTTTGCCCTAAAACAGCATTTTCGGGCCTTAAAACCGCATTTTTGGGACTAAGAACGGCATTTTACACCTAAAAACCAATTTTTGGGACTAAAACCGCAGTCCGATTTTGCCCTAAAAACAGCATTTTCGGGCCTTAAAACCGCATTTTTGGGACTAAGAACCGCATTTTTGCACCTAAAAACCGAATTTTTGGGACTAAAAACCGCATTTTTGGTCCGATTTTGCCCTAAAAACAGCATTTTCGGGCCTTAAAACCGCATTTTTGGGACTAAGAACCGCATTTTTGCACCTAAAAACCGAATTTTTGGGACTAAAAACCGCATTTTTGGTCCGATTTTGCCCTAAAAACAGCATTTTCGGGCCTTAAAACCGCATTTTTGGGACTAAGAACCGCATTTTTGCACCTAAAAACCGAATTTTTGGGACTAAAAACCGCATTTTTGGTCCGATTTTGCCCTAAAACAGCATTTTGGGCCTTAAAACCGCATTTTGGGACTAAGAACGGCATTTTGCACCTAAAACCTGGGACTAAAACCGCATTTTTGGGATTAAAAACGGCATTTTTTGGTGGATTTTGCGCTTAAAAACCACGTTTTCGGGCCTAACAATCACATTGTTAGGAAAAAAATTACAATAACCGTTTTGAATTTTTTTAAGATAACTGTTCGTGTGATGGCTTTCATCAGTTTAACGGGGGGAAATATATATATTAGGGGCAGCCAAAAGTAATCGACATTTTGATTTTGGAATTCATTTTATTTTGCTAAAAAAGAAATTTTCAAATTTTCGATTCACCCTCTCTTGAAGAAAATCCTCCAGACCGAAATAGATCTTATCAAATTGTCTTTTTCGTACCCCTAATATGTCGTGTATTAGGCTCTACGTTATACCTGAAATTGAGGTATGGGAAACGTCAGTAAATCTAGTGTTGAGCGTCATTTTCGTCCCCTTTACCTTCTTCTTTTTCTACTTAATTTCTCTTTAATTTCTATACATTTTTACTTCGTCTTCTTGGTTTTGGTTAATCCCGAATCTCAGGAGGGGGCACAAAGTTGAACCCCCCCCCCCGTAACCGGCAGAGGGTTGTCGCGGTCTCCGACAATAACTCCCCATTAACCGTCAGATTAAACCCTCCCTCTCCCTATCCACCCCTCTATCCCTCCCTCCCTGTTGATAGTTAATCTGGAGTTGAACTGCCTTAACAAACAATTAACAACTCTGGAGATAACCCCGGAAGGAACGGCGGGGGGTGGGAGCTGGAGTTGGCTTCACGGACCAACCCCCACACCCCCCCTCTACAAACCCTCCCCTAACTGGGGGGCGGCCAACCGACGGCGTTATGACTTTAAAAGCGTCGCTGGAAATTAAAGTTCCGACTCGATAAAGTACACCTTTAATTATACCCCGAGGGTGGGGACTTGAATTTAGATTCTATCGCTCATACCTACCCCCTGTCGTACCTACGACAAGAAACAGTTAATTTTTTTCTATTTGAAATTAAATAAAACGTATGTTTATTGAGATTTATGTATATTTTAAAATTTCAAATATACATAAAATATCAGCCAATCAATTTGCGACAAAACTGTTAATTTTCGTCTAATTTAAATTGAATAAAACCTTCTAACTTGATTGTCTTCATTAAATTATAGTTTCATCTATCCGACAAGATATCGTAACTTCAGACTATAAATCCCGTGTATTTGGAGCTATAAACATGAAATTTGGTTCTGTAAATGGTGCATAATCCTTCACTTTTATGCGCTATTCGCATATACCAATTTCAACATTACTGAACGGGTAGAATATGAAATAAAAATTAATGTCGATTGAAGCATATCGAGGAATAAATATCGGGGTTGGCAACTAAATAATTGCAAATTCTTATCATCTTTGGGTGTGTCGTGTAATACACACGTAATAAACATTTCAGAATTTTCAGAACACAGGATTGAATATGTAAAAGTGCGTAAAAATACAAAATAACGCCATTTCCGTACAGCGACGAAAACCGCAATGACTTAGTTGCCGAACCGATATAATTATCAAAAATATTTTAATAAAAAATCATTTAAGGGGAGAAAATTCTTCATCGAAGAGCTCGGGGTTGACTTGCGACAAATTCAGAATTTCAAACTGGACCGGGAACTAAGCCGGTGGAATATTTTTATAAAAATTTTTATTTATAAAATATTTTATTTATTTTACAAAAATTCTAATATCTTTTATTTAATTTTATCTAATATTCATTATCTGTATTGGTTATTGGACGGGAATTTGTCAATATAGCGTAGGTTTTACGGCACAGTCAAGAGATCGCATAAGACGGAAAGTCTCAATTTATATATTTTTATTAATAGAGTTAGACGGTCGGAATTGAAAATATTGGAACTTAAATGATGAAATTGTTTATGGGGTATTTTAAGTGGTGAATATTGGCGCCAGTTTAGGGGGAAATTGGCCCGCTAGAGCAACCCCCCGTCAATGGGATTATGGTCCAATGTCCGATTTAGAGCCGCTGGTTTCCGGAACATTCTTTGTTCAGTTAACGATAGACCGGTATCGAGGACAGTCTACGCTTTCGAGTAAGTAGTATTTATCGAATTTATTATTTTTCCCAACCGTTTGTAACGTTCATTTTTCTCTTTTTACGCGCAGAACAGCCGTCTCTGTAGCCGTTGATTAGCGACCGAATGGAACGCTGATAAATTGAGTTATTCTCTGTTAAATGTTGAGTTGAGGCTTTCTCAATTAGAGCATTGATTGAGTAGTCCTCTGATATTGATATTGACCGAATTAGGCCCCGCTAATTGCTGCATTATCGGGGCCTCCGTCCCGCAGGAACTCCCGGGACTTTATCCCTTTTACGCCTCCGTCGCATTCAGACAATTACCGGTCTCCCGTTGATTTAGAATTATTGACACTGAGCAGACAATCCTTTAAATATAGTATTTTAAAAAAAATTTCAATATTCCCCGGTAGTTCAAGCGAAAATTCGAGAGTTCGGACCAGTTAACTACCGATAGGATTACCGGTGCAGAGTCCAAATTGGGCCGATAAGAGAAAGAAAAAAATATTTACCTTAGTAAATATTACCTTACTATTTACCAAGTAGTAGCAAATTGTAACTGCAATGCTTCTTTCGCCAACTGTGGATAACAAATTTTTTTTTTACTTTATTCTTAGTTTTGGCATATTTGAGTTTTGTTGCAAAAACAACCCCCGTAACCCTAATTTCTGTGCGAGCTTAAGCTATTGTTTGGGGCATCTCCCGCACCCCCAAAAATACCCCCGGTTAAGAGCCGCTGCTGGCTGTATCTTATTGTCTGGAATTGTTGTTCTGTTGTCCAGGGCGGCTCGAGCTGGAGAGGCGGGCGGCAGGGGCGGGCTGTCAAGTCGTACACACTCTGGGCCCTCTCCAGCATGCAGCCACCTGGCCAGGAGGCCTCGTCCGCCGCCTCCTCCAACACTGGCTCCGAGGGCCGTCCGTCCTCAGCCGCCGCCGCCACCCCAGGAGGCCCTGCCCGCCACCCTCTTCGGCATTCTCCGCACCGCCCTACCACCACCAGCACCACGACATACACGGTATGTACTGGATACAGTTCAATTCTCTCCAGCCTTCCTGTACCGAAGACATGCGGGAAGTCAGGCATACACGGTTAAAATTTACTGTAGGGGCCCCGGAGGTTCTATTCGATATATCGATATATAGGGGTGAATCGATGTCGTCAACTCGGTCAGCCATCGCTGTTTCACCTCTACAAAGGCGTAAAGGGAAAGACAGTAGTTATGACACGAAAAGAAATATATAAAAATATAATATAACTAACACTTCAGCAGCACTAAACACAAACAAAAAATAATTCCATTAAGTTCCAACTCAAACACATAAAAAACCCGCCTAATTTTCCAAAAAAAACTACCCTTACCGTCAGATTTGAAAACAAAATGAAGTTTCATCGTACAACGGACATTGTTGGTATCAACATACGTTTAAAATCCCACGAAAGTTCAACTGAAACAGCAAACTACTCGAAAGTAATCGACATTAATAGGGTACTTGGAATTCGATGGATTTTCTAAATGATTAATTGCAATAATCAATTAATCTATTGCATACACGCTATCAATTAAAAATCCAAGGTAACAACATACAATATAAATATTGTAACTCGGCAAGACAGAATCACTGCGCGATGTTTGTCGAAAGCTAGACCGGTTTTTGTCCGCCGCGCGGAATAAAACCGATTCATTGTTAGTTTTCTATCGCCGGACAGCGTCAAGTGTCTCGTACACTTAACGTGGATCGATTAGATGTTAGTTGCTTTTGATGTTGTGAAATGTTAGTGACACAATTGTCTTTACGTTTGTTCTATTAAACTGTTGAGATTTTAAATTTAGATACCGGCAACGTAGACGTAACCCCTAACCCTGTTGAATTACTTAGTTTCTTGCCTGGGCGGTACGGTCTTTCGCTAAAAATTTATCTGACCGGATTTAATAACGAATTCACAGAGTGTCGGTCTGCCCTATTCACCGGTTTTCAGAGAAAGCATCGCAACTAAATCGAATTGCTTTAGACCGGTTTCTAGACCGGCCAAATCAAACCCTGGGCGGTAAGTGTCAGACCGGTTTTACGACTATCGGACTCGGGGGAATTCACCTGCCTCGGTACGCTCTAGAAGTGTCGGTCTTCTAAGATAGAACCGCCATCGGGCTAAATAAGCTCTTAGTCGGGTCTTTCCTATCGGGTACCGGCCATCGGGTCGGCAACTAAGTAATTTGGGCGGTACGCCTCTTAAACAGCGTTTCCTGTCGGGTTGTAGATCTTAGAAGACGGCGGTTTCTAGTAATATCTTTACGCCTTGAGTGTCGTCTTTCTCTAGACCGGATAAACCAATTGCGGGAACGGTATGGAATCTAGACCGGTTTCTCGCCGTCGGAACTTTCGCTCTAGAGCTCACGGTATCTCGCCGGTCTTTTTCTAGAATTTCAGCGCTGAAGACAATAACGTCTTATCCGAATTCATCATTTCGGTCTTTCGCTCCAGACCGGTTTCACAATTCTTTATCGGGCAAAGAGGACCAAAATATATTGTCGCTTTTCTGATATTTAAAATACGTAGCAGTAGTTCTCTATACAAATATCGCTCGGCAACAAATAATTGCGGTAATTGTGAGGATTACGGCTCTGTCAGTGCTCCAGACCGGAGTTTACTAGACACCGGTCATTCCGCAGGAATTCGTTTTTGAGACCGCCCGTCGGTACGGGCTCTAGACCGGTTTCTATCACCTACGCTCCGTTTTGAGATCGGCCAATATTCTGTATATTGCGGAATTCACTGGCCTAGAGTGTCGGTTCGCTCTAACCCTACCGGCCAAATATCGGATCGGCAACTAATTCATCGCGTCTTACGCTCTAGTGTCTGAAGAACCCAATACTGGGTACCTGCCTGTAGCACTGAACTAGAATGGAATAAATCGGCAACCGTCAATTCACCGACAGGCAGAGTATCACGGTACGCCTCCGCCTTTGAAATTTCATGTCCGCTTGCCGCTCTCGAAGCAACTCCTCGGCCAAATATTGGTCCCCTACTGATATTTAAAAATTTCGAAATTACAGCACCGGCCAAATATCGATTCCTCCTGGTCGGCAACTAAATCCGAATTGCGCGATGCCCCTGTCAAAAGTACAACTAAGTAATTAAGTGGCATTCCCGTTCAACCTACCCGTTTTGTGCATGAGGGAAGTTGGAATACCGCGGGTTCGTGTGTCTTATTGTCGACTATGTCGAAATTTCTGAGTATACAGTGATTCCTCCATTCACTTTCCGAATTGTCTGCTTTTGGGTACCTGGGTACAGTAATATTTAAAATGAATTCACTAGCACAGAAGTAGCCTTCAGTAGCCAATTCAATCCTGAAGAAACGTCTTACGCGATACGCTAGATCAGCGGATCCTATACTTTTGGGTACACCCTGATCTGTATTCTTTTTGTACAGTCACCGACAGGTGAAAGTACACCTAATATTTAAAATTAATTCGAAATTTATGAGACTAGCCATATTCTTTATACAGTCACCGAGATTACAGTCATTCAAACGACGGTTTTGACGCTCGCCGTCTTGCCATATTCTTTTATACTACCGACAGGACAAAGCACGTCTTATGTTAAAAATGAATTGAAAAGTTTTTTAGATGTTCCTGTTTCGCCGTCTTCAGTACTATACAGTCAAGGACAATATTCCTTCAAGACCGTAGATTCTAGATAGCACAGGACGATAGCACCGTTTTTGAGATGTTCCTGTTTCGCCGTAGCCACTTCTGTACAGTCACCGACAGGACAAAGATTCCTCGAACCTACCAACGTCTTCGCGATAGCAGATACACTTAGCCATAGAACCCGACAAAGCAAAATACGTTATTGTCGATTACTGGTACACCTAATATTTAAAAATTAATTCGAAATTACGCGATAGCATGGCCGTACACCTAATATTTAAAATTAGCACAGTTTTTAGATCACCGACAGGACAAAGATCCCGCCGTCTACGTAGCTTAGTCCGAAGCCATACTTTGGTCTTAATATTTAAAAATATACAGTCACCGACAGCGATATGTTCCTGTTTCGCCGTCTCCTCAGTCCTCCTGAAGTAATAAAAATTACGATAGCACTAGATGTTCCTGTTTCGCCGTCTTCAGTAGCCATCGATACAGTCACCGGCTTTTATACAGTCAATTCCCACGTCTATCCGATATTGGGTAAACCGTCTTCGTCAAAGATTCCTCCTGAAGAACCTGAGATTCGCCGTCTTCATTGTCGTAGCCTGGTAGTATACGACCAAAATACGTCTTATCCAAATTGTCCGATTCATTTCGCGATGTCCAAATTCATTATCTCAAGCCGAATTGTCGATTCTTACCGTTTTGAATTCCTCAGTAGCCGTATTCTTCTTACGCCATATTTCAACGGCAGGACAAAGTATTCTTTATACAGTCAAGACAAAAAACGTCTTTCAAATTCCCGACTGTCGTTTTTGAGATGTTCGTTTTGGAGATGTTCTGTGTCGTCGAATCACCGACCGTCCCCATTAGAGATTACTTTTGGTAAGCATTCGAAATCTTTACGCTGACGGTTTTGAGATGTCAAGCCGTCTTCTGTTTCACCGGCCGTCCTTGTAGCTTTTGGGTAATCTAATGATTAAAATGAATTCTTTCGCATAGCACTGTTTTTCAGTCAGCCCGCGACAAAGATCCGGCAATCCGAATTGTCGATTACTTTGGGCCCTCAAGTCGCACGAATTGGATTCCTCCGATCCAAATTGTCGATTACTAATATTTAAAAATTTTGGGTACGGTTTTGAGATGTTCCTGTTTCGCCGTCTTCAGTAATATTTCACCGACAGGAAAATGAATTCGAAATTTCGCGATAGCACCGTTTTTGAGATGTTCCTGTTTCGCCGTCTTCAGTAGCCATATTCTTTTATACAGTCACCGACAGGACAAAGATTCCCCTCCTGAAGAACTCCTCAAGACCAAAATACGTCTTATCCAAATTGTCGATTACTTTTGGGTACACCTAATATTTAAAAATGAATTCGAAATTTCGCGATAGCACCGTTTTTGAGATGTTCCTGTTTCGCCGTCTTCAGTAGCCATATTCTTTTATACAGTCACCGACAGGACAAAGATTCCCCTCTTGAAGAACTCCTCAAGACCAAAATACGTCTTATCCAAATTGTCGATTACTCTATACAGTGACAAAGATTCCCTCTCTTGAAGAACTTCAAGACCAAAATACAGATCCTGGGTACCCTGATATTTAAAAATGAATTCGAAATTTCGCGATAGCACCGTTTTTGAGATGTTCCTGTTTCGCCGTCTTCAGTAGCCATATTCTTTTGTACAGTCACCGACAGGACAAAGATTCCCCTCCTGAAGAACTCCTCAAGACCAGAATACATCAAATTTTCGATCACTTTAGGGTACCACTAATATTAACTGAACCGGGTCAATTTTTTCTATTTTCATTCTTACATTTTATATGATGTCCAGGCGGGTTTTTTCTTTTTACAAACATAAAAAATTATCGTAAATTCGGTCTGTTAAAAGGCGACTACTGAGATGAAATTTGAAAATTGTACAGAGCCGCGCAAAGAATTCCCCTGTAAGGATATAAAAATAATTTTTCCGCAATTGTTGTTACAACACTTTGTAGATTGTACAATAAATAAATAAACGTTCGTGACTATCTAGAACGATGACTAACTGTACAGGGAACCGTGACGCTGTTCCGATTCTGACGCACCAGGATATATGGCTGATGCATCGCCTATATCCGGCGACAATTAGAATTAGAACAAAACCAATTACTAATTGTCCTCTGGGAAATTTTATTAGTATCGTAAACAGTTCGGATGTCTATTTCTCAATTCGTCTCATATTATTGCCTTTGTCCATTCTACTCCGTGCAAAAGCGAAGCTCAGAATAATTACCAGATTGTACAAACCGTGAGTCTGGAATCGATATATTATTATTATTTTTTTTTACACTAAATCAGCGCCAATAACGATTTGGACAATAATGGACGAAAAAACCGGGTTTACCTCTTTTTTCTATAAATTTTTTTTCATCAATTCCTCCTAAAAAATTTCGCCCAATTCGGGCTAGCGGGGGAAGATATTTTACTTCTGGTATCCGAAAGTAATCGACATTTTGACTTTGGAATTCATTTCATTTTTGCTAAAAAACCGAACTTTAATTATTAATCTACTATATATATATATTCACCGATATTATCGACAATTCTCAAATTGCCACTTTTCCGATTGCAAATTTTCGATTCTCCACAAACGGGACTTCAAGATCTGTGACCGGGTTGAGGTATTCCTCCTTTTTTGATGAATTTCGACTATATATATATATATATATATATATATATATATATATATATATATATATATATATCGACGGAAACACAACAAATCTACGCTTTATTTCAACCCCTCGCAGACCACAAAACAGGTATATTAAAGCGGTATTTAAGAGATTTAACGCGGTCCGCCAAAAACCAGAAGTTACAGAAAACTGGCCGGCGGCTAAAATGAATTTGGCGGTGAACATAATTATTGGCTAATTAGTAGCAGAAAAAAATGTAATTTATACCTGTCACCGGGCATCAATTTGTTTTTAAGCTCGGGGTCGAATAGAAAGGGTTTAGACCCTTCAGAAACCCCTGTGTTGTTGTCGCGGAAACGTAGGGGTGTTTTTTTTGTTGTTGTAACCGCCACGAGGGTACCGACCCTCCAATATTAATAATGGCCACAATGAAGACCAATTATCCGGTGGTTCAGTTCAATAGAATAAAGTAATTGTATAGGGTGTACCAAAATTAACGCCAGATTTGAATTTAATAAAAAACGCGGTTTTTTTTTCTCTATAAATTATTATTTTTTTTATCGAATCCTAAAGTACACAGGATAGGTAGGTTCGTGAAATTTCTGTCTCCTCTCGCTGCCGGTTCGGTCTTTTGCTAGACCGGTTTGTCGGCCGCTCGCCGTCTTCAGTAGCGCTGTGTTACTGTCACCGTTAGCACTGTTAGCAGAAACACTACAGTAGATGTGAAAGTGAGGATGCCCCCCTGAAAAACATCCAAAGTGCTGACTACTAGTAGTGACTACTGAAGATGGCGAGCGGCCGACAAACCGGTCTAGCAAAAGACCGAACCGGCAGCGAGAGGAGACAGACAGACACGTCACGAACCCTACGGTATATTCCAAACCCTCGCAGACAACAAAACAGTAATATCGAACAGAGTATAGGGTTTTGTATGGGATAACACAAAGGGGTGAATGGCCTCCCGTTTTGTCGCTAAATTCCGCATAAATTCGGCCGAATTTCGTCGATGCGGCGTTCAATTTCCTTTCTTCGATCGCACGTCCGACGTCCCGTAGACCTTTGACTTTAAATAATCCCGATAGAAAGTTTCGTTTTCGAAAAAGCGCGTGGCTTTTTCTGAACCCCAAAACGAGGCAAAATTTTGAACATCAACAAATCCAGAAATTCCGACCGATATTTTGTACGAAAACATTTGTCGGTGCCGAAATTTCATTATTTTTTTTAAATATTGTCCAACAACAACATTTCTACTAACGCTAAACTGTCGGCTGTCAAATGGTTTTTTTTTTGGTTTTTTTTTTCAATAGGGTTGTCGACTTTAAGTGCAAGAATTGTGGCAAATTCTAAATTTCGCGTTAATTTTGTGACACCCCATACACCCCTAAACATTGCCGAGACTTTTGGGCAATAACCGGATTTTTTGGAAACTGGAGCTGGAAGTTTCGGAACTCTCTCTCCTCGAACTCCCCTCTTCAGGGAAACCGACCGGGCATAATTATTACGCTTACAAGTTACTGTAGATAAAAAATTTTTATTCCAAATATTTTTTCCCTACTCTCCCCTTCCAACCCTTCGGCCTAAAACCACTCTTGAGTCAGACCTTGAGGTGAAGAGCTTGCAAAGTATGTACTAAGTTGGCGCCCGGCTCTCCCCTGTTTACCGAAGCTCGTGTAGAATTACGGTAATTCGTACACGGGCGCCTATTCGAAGTGCAAAATTGTAAAGTGGATATAAAATTCTATAGTTCAGGGGGTGCCTTCGTCCACCCCCCACGTGTTCTGCAACCCGATATCAAACCCGGCTGTCGTCCTCTCAAACCCTGCTAAGCTCACTGTACGGAATATACTACGACGGCCTTACAGCATAAAATTAATCATAAATATTATAATAAATTCGGATAAAAACTCTGAAAAGAAGACGAGAAAAACCGTGAACTTGGCAACTAAGTAATTGCGGATTTCACCCTTAGCCCTGCGCTATTTGTAATTCTCCGTAATTCTTGAGTAAAACCTCTTCAATGAACTGTAGGACAAATGTACGGCTTTTTAAACACAGAATTACGCCCCAAATGAAAATAAACGAGGATAAAAATCGTATAAATAGATTCTTAGCGAATAAATGGTTGTTTTTTTGTCTCGCCTAACTAATTATTCTTCGTCAAATGTAACCCCCCCGAATATTGACGAATTTTCAGCTTCCCGATATACAAAACTGTACAATCACTGCGCTATTTGTATTTTTGTACAAAACCCTAAAGAATTGGGAGGACAAACTGTATGAAATAGAAATATTTAATGACTAAAATGAGAGATAAGAAAAAGTACTGGAAAAGTTAATAAATTGGAAGGCAAATCTGTGACGAGGCAAAATCCTAGGCTTTGTAAAATATAAAAAAAAAATTAGAAAGATTATGACAAACAAATATGGTCAAAAAATGAATAATTGGACAGTGCTGAAGCGATGCTGCGAGTGTTACAAGATGAGGCGTATAAAAGTAAAAAATTCCTGCCGTTCTAAAACTGACAGATTTCAATATTACACATTGAATATCGAATGTGTATTCTGTAAAAATTACCCTAATAAATCAGTTAAAAATTTACCTCGGTAACCAACCAACCTGTTAATTAAATTGAATGCACTTCGAGCATACCGGCTTTGCCAATTATTTTACGGGCGGGGTTTTTTCTTGTCTCTAAATTGGGGGCAATTTTTGTTGCACTTAATTGTTCGGGAAAGTGTTTATCTCTTTTAAAAAAAGGCCCGATAAACATAGGCAAGTGCATTCACCGGCAAGTGAACTCGGAAGCGATTTCGACCGAAAGAAAAGGGGATCGTAAACTGCGGTTTATACTCGTTAGAATTTTATACTACCCCCATTGAATTATTCATATAGAAAGGGGACGGTTAGGAGGAAAGTTGAATAAGTTTTGTGTTTCTAAAAACAAATTTTTGTACAGAGAGAATCACACGATAGACGCCAAACGCCGTATTATTGGACAGAACACAGGACGAAAAGTCTCGAACGAAACTGTGGAAAAACGAATACAAAATAAAGTGAAAAAGACTTGAAAAACGACTAATATAATTCTTGCGTAAAACCTCTCCAATGAACTGTAGGACAAATGTACGGATTTTTAAACACAGAATTGCCCCAAATGAAAATAAACGAGGATAAAAATCGTATAAATAGATTGTTACCGAAAAAATGGCTGTTTTTTTTTTGTCTTGCCCAACTAATTGTTCTTCGTCAAATTTTCACCAGGTTGTAGTTATTTTTAACAAATATGAAAAAATGTTTATCAAAGAAAATTTTTAAATTGTTTGGATTGAAATCTAGAGTGATGGCGATGATCGTCTCCCTAGTTGGATTCTTTTTTCACAAAAAATTTTGGAATTTCCCAACATTTTTGGAAACTTTCATCAGCCTATTTGATTATTGCAATCATTTTTTTTTCGCGAAAAAAATTTCTATGCAAAAGGGCAAATTGAAAAGAATGAATCGTTCACCGGATCCGTTTGGAAAAACTTTGGAAAGATGTATGAGGCAATTTTCGGTTTTTTTTCGGTACGATTTTGAAAATATTTTTTTCCGATAAAAATTTTTTTTCATATTTGTTCAAAAATAACTACAAACTGGTGAGAATAGAGCCGCGTAAATTCGTGATAATTCGGGGGACTATTTTAGGATGAATAATTAGTTAGGCGAGACAGAAAACAACCATTTTTTTTTCTTTTGGTAAGAGCTATTTGTACAATTTTTATTTAATTTTTTATTATTAATATCTGGTACGATAAGTCGTTGGCGATAACATTTCTACGCATTTTCTGTCCTATCGCGAGCTCTGTATTGCATCGATGCGTCCTGTTCTTCCTGTCTTTTTCAGCCGGTATATTTTCTTTTCATTTTCCCAAGTTTCCGTTGGAAAATTCTTTTTTTTCATATTTTTAAAGAGCTACAAACTCCCGGATCCTTACTCGGCATCACATTCCCTGCAAAAAAAAATACCTATACCTCGTAGAAAGCCGGATTAAGTTCAATTGCCGGAAAAGACTTCGCGTTACTTTGTACTCTGAGAAGAGCTACTTATCCTCCAATTTTCCCCCGATCCAACTTCAAGTGCGTTACTTGATGCGTTACTTGGTGCGACGCTACCACAATTACTACTGAGACTATAGCTCTCAAACATATTATCAATTTACAGCCGTCTGCCGAAACCTATTTCTTGTAGACTCCCATTCTCGCATTGTCCGTATACCTTTGAAAATTTCCAACGCCTTCGTTCCGAGCCCTTAATTCGACGACTTTCCCCGCTACGTAAGGGCGCTACCGTCACCCCGGGAGTTCACTGAATGGCCGATAAATTAAAAAAAAATTTGATATACCTGTGTGTGTGGTCCGCGAGGGGTTGGAATACAGTGTAGTCATTTCGTTGTTTGTTCCTTCTCTGCTGGGTTCGGCCTCGCTCTTTCTCGCCATCTTCAGTAACTGTCAGCACTTTGGATGTTTTTTTTTTTTTTTTTTTTTTGGAGACTGGGGGCATCCTCATTGCCCACTGTCACTTTACACATACTGACAGACATTACAGTACACGTGAGAGTGACAGTGCAGTGCAGTGGTTTTAAAAACATCAAAGTGCTGACACAAGCGCTACTGAAGATGCGAAACAATAAGTCTAGCGGTGGCGAAAGGCCCTGGCAGCGAGGAGGAGTTGTGAAAACATCACGAACCTACAAAAAAAAATTGTTGAATATAACTTTGGGTTAATTGGTCCCCAATAAGGGTTGATTTTACGGGGTTTGTAATAGGGGTTTTTTTTTTTCTTTCTTTCTCCCCCCTCCCAACAACCCCCGGTTCCAGAGTGGAATAATAATAGTGAACAGGTGGTGGTGTTCAAAGGCGGACTTGTGGTGGGGCCTGAAAGTGGGTTCTGCGCGCAGGCGCGCCGCCACAACTACAAACGCAGAGCGCCCATTTCGTTTGGTTGGGCGCTATTGCGTCTCGAGCCGGGCCACCGACGTCTCGCCGCCGCCGTTATACTGCGCGGTTGTAACGAAACCGCGAAACGCTCTGTTACTGCGGCGCACAAGGGGGCGGCAGTAACATCCCGTGTACGTGTCCCAGTGTCCGCACTCTTTCCTCTCAGTGTGTTGTGTCTTGTGTTGTGGCTGAAGGGCACGTGTCGTTCACCCACCCACAACAACACGATCTCATCAAGGCCGGGAGTTCGATCACAGCCGGCGGCTCGACGAAGACTGATCTCGACGCGACATGTGATCATGATGAGTTCGACGACGACCTTCGGTGAGAAATTTCTATAATTATTCGATGGCCCGACCGAGGGGTTGAAATAGGGGGTGGGGGGGGGGGGAGGGGGGGGGGTGGTTTCAGTGTCAGTTCCAGCAGGGAGGAGACGGAATAACGAAATCTACGATATATTATTTATTTTCTTTACGGCGTTATCGGACATTTCGCCGTCGGCAGTAACATCGCCAGCGTCCCGGAAGCTGAAAAAACAGGCATTTACAGCCCTAGAAGTATTTTGTCGGCGTTTAAAAAGTGCCGACGGGAAGCCTACCCCTGTGGAAGGGCGCCGGTGTATTATCCAGTTGTATTATTATTTTCAAGGCCTCCCGCCGTCTTCAGTAGCGTCCCCGTATCCGTTACGACAACGGGGTTGAAGGCGACAATGGAAGTGTGGAAATTGTGTGCTACTGACGCTCAATTTCGCCGAAAATGAAAAATACAGGATACAGATTATAATTGAAGTAAAAATACACCGATATTCCTGTACACTGTGTCCGTCTACGGAATCTCCTGGGCAAGTGCCCTTATCAGGGCTCGGTATCTTGTTTGTCGTTATCGTAAAAACTGGATTCGCGCCCACACTTAACCACTTCCTCTGCACTTGGCGAACAGCGCCAAGTAGGAAAATACCCCCGATATTTCCGGTCTAGAATTCTAGACCCGCGGACGAAAGGTGACCGGATTTTCGTTTTTTCTTTTCTTCCTCGTCCTCTCGCCTCGAAAATAAATCCCCAATTTTCGTGTTTCCCTCCGGGGAGGGTTTTTATCTCCGGTCCCTTCGGGCGTCCCAGTACCGCCGGTACCGGCCGGCGGCTGGTACCGAAGGTCTGAACTGATCTATTTCCATTCGGTCCCGAAGGTTCTCGTGGATATTTTTTTCCCCGGTTAAAATCCTTCAATTCTGTCCTACTCGACACGTAAAAACTCTTCCTGTACCGCCCACCGTCTATTCAGTTCCAAACTGGAAGCGGCCCAGTCGGTCCTTTACTAAATGCCAGTAAAGGACCTAAATAAGTTAACACCAAGTTAGTGTTAGGGGAAACTCGTAAACTGGAAAACCGACAGAGACTGGAAGGGTTTTTGCCGGAGAGTCTGGACCGACTGACTGGAAACGTCTTAATTTGGAGTTTTTTTTGGAAGCGAGGAATAAATTCAGGACAGAAAATTTAAACATTTTAAAACAGTTCCAGACCGACAGACGCTCGGTCGAATTTTCGGGTTGAACTTTGAAATTCAATTGACATCGATCGAACCGCGAGTATTGAAGACGAAAATTATTTTAAAATATTATGTCGACCGGAGCTCCGTTTTACAGGTTTATCGGTACGCGTTTTACATCTTGTACAATCGGGAACGAATCGTCCGTCGACTTGTTTACCGCCGGCCGTCCATACTTCCGTATGCGTCGCGACGGTATCAATTTAGAAAAGAAAAATAGGAAAAAAAAATATATATATAGAGGAAAAATAAAAAATGGGGAACTGATAATCGGGCCGCAGGTCTAAGGTCAAGGTTAAGCGCCGTTCGTCCAAGGTTATTCGAGTTCGAGCCCGCAAACTCGTTTCCGCGACGGCGAATTCGGAGAAAAACGTTTCCCGCTTTGAAATCGTTCCGTTCAATCGTCTCGTACCGAAATTTTGTTTGTAAAAGGAAAATTTTTAGTCAAAACTACGCGGAAATATATTTTTTGCATTTAAAATTTTCGATTATCCAAGAGTGAAAACATCTAGGAGTAAGATTTTTGAACCTGCAGCAGTTCCCATAGAACTCAGAACACTGATTCGGTATTGTTCATTGTAGAATTCCTCGCGCAGCACAATATTGCAAGATTCAACTCCAAACTGTTCGAATTTGAAATTAGCAGTCAACTCATACGAAATAAGTAGTCTGTAGGCGTTGACAATTTGACCAGTAGTTTTCCTCATAGCTATCTCGTCATTCCGAAGTATCCTGGAAACTCCTGGAATATCAAAATCTCTCCGATTGACGATAATGATCAACGTTGGGTATATCTTAATCCCCATAAGGCCCTTTTTGAACTACGTCGAAATTTTATATTGAAATTGAGGAAGAAAGTGAAGGAAACTCCAGTGAAGTAGATATCAATTCGGTACCATCCCCTGATTATTCCTCGCGTTATCTCTCCAAACTCTAAAATACAATTCAAAATAATTGTCCCATAGAACTCAGAACACCGGTAGAGAGCTTCGATTCGGTAGTTCATCGCCGAAAAAGTATTTTTCCTCGCACATCTGAAAAACTCCGAATTCAAAATAATTTCCATACAAATAAGAAGCATAAGTCTTAGGCTGTCATTGAAACTGGAAATATATATTGACATCGAAAACAGTAATTTTGAACTGTCCGAATTTGAAATTGCAGCAGAATTCGGCTAGAATTCCAGAACACTCGGTAAAGAATTCGGTACGAAAAGTATTTTTCGCGGTTAGCTCGTGAAGCTCGAATTCAAATTTCCATACGAATATTAAGTCCATCCTGAAATAAATAAGTCTGTCGGCGTTGATCCCGAAATAAGTAAGTCTGTAGGCGTTGATTGCATCCTATTGCAAGGCCATTGCACGTGGTAACTACGAAATTTATATATTGACATTAGAAGGAAGAGTGTCATTGCTTAGATACTGAAATTGTCCCACCTCTCCCTATCGGTAGTCATAAGGTTATCTCGAAACAGTCTAGCTCTGGAAACTAGCTCCGGGTCGTGGAAAGTAAGTATTGATCATTGAAGGAAGAGTGGGAAAGCCACGTCCGGGAGTAGATGAACTCCTACTGATATGTGTGAAGGAAATTGCAGCACAATTCAACTCCTCTGATATGTGACTGATATGTTAGAACTTTAAATTTGAAATTGCAGCACAATTCAACTCGGAAATTGTCTCCTTGAACTCCAAGAGCACTGGCTCCAATTCAATTCGGTAGTTCACCGCTGAAAGTATTTTTTTATAATTATCGTAACCCTCTGGATATGTAGGGGGGAATTTTCCTGGTGATGGTAACCGATATATATATATATTGGGTGTACCCAAAAGTAGTCGACATTTTGACATTGGAATTCGTTTTATTTCGCTAAAAAATAAACTCTAATTATTAATCTACTGTATATATTCACCGATATTATCGACAATTCTCCGGCCATTTTTCCGACAAATTTTCGATCGAAGAACTCCTCAAGATGCAAAATACATCTTATCAAATTGTTGTTTAGGCCCTGGTAACCGATTGGAGATTTACCACCTTACTCTGGACCGATTTTACCGTTCTCCGTTAATAAAAAATATCTCGAAACCGGACAATAGAATTCATAAATTGTACAAAACTGACAGCGGACGTAATTGAGATCTCCCAACGTGTATCCTCAGGTACCTAATTGCGTCGTTGAAAACAAACTGAACAAAACAATAAAACAATTCGCCGGGGGAAAATCTTTCGGCTCGTCCTTCTCAGTTTGTTTAGCGCCAGTTTATTTCCCCCCGGAAGAGTTCGAATTCCCTTTATATATATTCGATTCTGCCAGCAATTTACGGACCGTAACTCTGAGCATCCAAAGTGATACCTACCGATTATTTACGACTGTATACTAAAATTTATCCTAATATTTATATACAACTGTTTCAATTTAATAACCGACATAAACGTTTGTACGAGATCGTGAAAATAATCAGGTGTGAGATAGAATTTCAACGATTAATTACTAGTTATAATACCTTTTGTGGCCTGCGCTGCGGGGGGTTGGCCTGAATACCGCTGGATTTGTTGTGGTTTCTGGATTTGTTGTGCTGTTGAATACAGACCGGTTTCGGCCGATTTCGTTGTGTTGGGCTGTTCATTTGACACCGCTACTGAAGACGCTCGACGAAGTATTTGACAGACCGACCGGAGCTTCAACCTCATACAGCTGTAGCAGTGTTTACGCAGTATTTTTCCTATTTAATTCCTACATCATACCGCCGATTCAGTCATCTGAAACCCATCTTCGGTACATAGAGTGATTTCCGTCTCCTCTCGCAGTGAGTGACAGAAAACACCGCAAAGTCGCCCCATCTTCTAGACTGTAGTAGAGTGAGGATGCCGAAAAACATCCGAAATCTCTAAAGTGATGGCGAAGACACAGCCATGGCGAGCGCCGAGCGTGACCACTAGAGTACGGTAAGTGAGTAGAAAAGATCCGAAGCGGCCAGAAACTGGTCTGGAACCCCACTAACGAAAAACGGTATAAGGGCATCGGCATTCGGTATTATTTATATCAAAACGCAGAGTTTTAACTTTGTTCCAATATAGTTTTCGTCCGTAATAGCCGAGGCTTGTGCCCCGTGGGGTTTAGGGTTGGTAGTCGCATGACCTCGATAAAAGGGTCTGTCTGCCCTTCTCGCGTTTCAACGGCCTCCAGTATCATATTTCTTTACGTTAACCGGCCGAATCGAGACTCCAGAGCTTCATCCCTCATATATATATATATATTCGCCCCAGAAATACAAATAATATAGAGAAATCGTTGGACGGGTAGACAGTTTTTCGCATTAACACAATTTCCTGTTAGTATTTAGGGAAAAAAAAAACGAAAACTCCGATGTTAACAACAACAAATATTTGGATTTAAGATTTTCGATTATTGAAGGGTGAAAACATCCAGTTTCGAATATGAAATTGCAGCAGAATACGACTCAAATTGTCCCGTTCAATTCGGTAGTTCGTGGCTGAAAAAAGTATTTTCTGATAATTATTGCAGGACCGCAGATTTGTTGGATTTCAACGATTAATTACTAGTTATAATACCTGTTTTTTGGCCTGCGGTGGGGGGTTGGAATACCCTGGTTTGTTGTGTGTTTGTCTCCTCTCGCGACGGTTTTTCGCCAGACCGGTTTCGTCAGCGGTCTTGACCCACCCACAAACCCAACACAGCGTGTGACTGAAGACGTGAACCATTGACAGTGAAACTGGTTTCGTCGCGGCCGGTCTCTTGTCCGGTTTTTAGCACGGTGTCCGCCTGAACTTCGGGCTTTGAGATAGTATTTTTCGGTGAATCCAACTTTTCGCGGGCATGACAATCCGCTACTATAATAGGGCGAACGGCCGAAACCAGTATCCTTAGGTGCAATCGATTACATGCATTGTCGAAGCGACGGTTAAGGAAAGATGAAGAAGTTGGACGACAGTTTTATGGCTTTAGTAGGTATATTAGTAGGTTGTTCAAAGTCGGTTTATAGTTTAAATTTCGAAGAACTTTCGACCGGAAACCGCTTAGTACTCGTCGATTTCAATGCAGCTTTGGTATTGTCCATTTTTTGGCTTCAGTATCTCTCTGAAACTCCGCAGTTCTGGAATTGGCTGGAATTGGCAATAATTTCGAACTTATGTACTTACGATTATCACTAATCTTAAGGCGGTAACCGATAGGAAATTTCTGCTCTGGACCTTGCGATTTTACCGATTTTCATAAATAAAAATACTCGAAAACGAGACAATAAAATTCACAAATCGTACAAAACTGACGTAATGGAGGGCTCCCAACAGGTATCATAAGGTACCTAATTGCGTCGTTGAAAACAAACTGAACAAACAACAAAAACAACCGGGTTATTTATTTCGAAAGAGTCCGCCTTTGTCCAGAAGAGAGTCCAGAATTTTGTTTCATTTAAAAGAAAAAAAAAATTGTATTTATTGTTTTTCCTATTTTTCTTCCCTTCATTTATCAAATTGTATATTTCATAGTTCATCTGGCAACGAAATGTGATAATTGATTTCATAATCAGTGAAAAAAAAAAAAAATTGACACTTATCAACCGGGTCACGTGGAAATTTGGACTTTTAAGACCGTTACTGGAACGGACATTTTTTTGAACTCGGACCGTATTCCGTCGCGGCTAAAAAAAACCCCCCCAAGAGTTGACCTTTAATGAAGTGAAAGGTTTATCGGTTGACAGGCGCAGCGGGGCCGTTGAAATTATTAACTGTCTGTAGGAAATCTACAGATTCGGTCGCCGGTTTCGGTATTCGTTCTTCTGCCAGACCGGTTTCGGCTGCTCGCCACAGTAGAGAGATACATTCGATACGATATTACGGCCCAAAGAGCTTAGTGTAGGTATCCCGAGTATTTTTACAACACTAATGTTTTAATATTGTTAAAATATATATTGGGAAAAATTCGTTCAACTTGTACCTGACGAAGACGTCCGGGGTTGTGATTGCGAAACGTCGCAAAAACGTTCACAGTTTTATTGGGCCGATTGTCGAATTAGGCATAAAACGCGTTAACAATAAATTACCACAATTTTGGGATTTATAACGGTTCGATACCCTTCGAGGGTATTTCATGTGCGGGGGTAGATTTATGGGGGGTGAAATAGGTCCGGTTTGAAAAATTGTAGAGTTCGCCGCAACCGAGGTCTATCTAACGCTTAAAGTGGATATTTTTTTTTTTTGAAAAATCAAATTATCGTACGGAGTAAAAGGTTGAAAGGAAAGCGTAGAATTTCAACCCCTCGGTGACCACAAAACGGGTCGAAATTTTACCGAATAATTAGAGCTTTTTTCCGTGAGTTGGCTCATAAATCTTCTAACGTTATGATAACCAATATCAATATCAATTTTTTTTTCAGTTTATTGCTGATTTTTCGTTCCCCCCCCCCCAATTTTTGGTTGGCCCACAGAGGGTTAAACTATTGAAAAAGGTTTTCCACTGAAAGACCGAGCCGGAAAGCCGGAAAATAGAAAGATGCCGGGGAAATGGTTTATTTTATAAATTTTCGTTTTTTTTTTTTATCTTTTTTGTCGTCCGCCACCGGTTTGTTGCTTCTTTTCCTGGTCCTGGTTTCTCGGTACGAAAACGCGTTTTCCTCGTTTAGAGCCGGCCCGAAGGTTGAAAAAAAAAAAAACCTTTAGAACCGATTCCAAAATAATTCACGAACACATCACCCGCACTTTCGCTCGAGTATATAAGACGTTGTGAAGTAACGGAAGTGATCGAACTTTCGAACTTGAGCGCCTGTTGGGAAACGCAACTGATGACCGGAAAGGAAGCCCGTCCGATTTCTGCCCCGGAAGAAGAGGAACCGGAAGCGGACGAGAGCGGAAGGTTTCGAAAAAATATACAATACGCGATCGAACTCTGTCAAGTTGTAGACTCGTTAGACCGAATTCCGGTCTTTTCACAGACCGGTCCGCGTAGTGGCCGGTATTATATCGGGTCGGCAACTAAGTCATTGCGGCTTATGTTCGCCGGACGGAGAAAAAGCGTCATTTTCATCAAAATGAAAGACAATAAATGTTCATGTTGACGGGATGGCAGGCAAGATGATGAAGAATAAGTTTAAAAATATACAGGATCGGTCTCTAATTTATCCGAAATACAAACCCTTATACTTTTGGGTCTTCTTCCCAAAAACCCCAAAAACCCTGAAAAATCGTTTAAAGTACTCAAATTTTCGAAACACTCTTATCTATATGCCCGGAAAATGGGAGAATGTACTTGAATGTACTTGAATGAAAATTACGTTTGTTAAGACGCAGTGCGTACAGGTTGCTGACGTCGCCTGTGACGCGGTAGAAAATTTTATTATAGTTAGATCGGATTGGTGAATTGGCGACAGAAAACCTGGAAAAATAGTTAAACCAAGTACGAATTTGAAATTGAAGTTTTTTGAAGTTTATTGACAGCAACAACCCCGAGTTAGTCCTGTGCTAAAGACGGTGGCGAAAAACCGACAACAGTCCGCCACAAAAAGCTAGAAATTTATCTATGAATACGATAATAGAACTTCTAGAAATTCCCCTATTTAATGTAAACATTAAATGTATTCAAATACTCTCCACAATATTTCTATTGTGTCAGAAATACAGTCCAGACCTTTCTGAATCCAACCATCTTCATCCAGGTTTGTGGAGTTTCTGTCTCCTCCCGCCGGTTCGGTCTCTTTCCAGACCGGTTTCGGCCGCTCGCCCCATCTTCAGTAGTCGCTGTCACTTGTACTACACTGTCAGCACTGACCGGTCGGCCGAATCAGCCAGTCCGAGATCCGATCTAAACGGACTCATTAATTACTGTAACGCTTGCAACTGAATTTTCTCTCACGAGAAAATTTTCCCTGAAAACCGCCCCTGGGAAAATTTGGCCGCTCGGGCTTTTCCCCTGCGTCAGTATCACAACGTCATTCTCCCATTTTCAATATCTTCTCAGCGCCATTAGGCAGGAAATATTTTACATAATTGGCACCTTATTAAATAACAAAAGGACAGTGTGTGTGTGCGTGGGGGTCCTTAGGCCTTCTTACCTAAAAAAAAAAACCTTAGGCCAGGTATGACTAATTACCGATTTTCGGATACCTGCCCTTCTCCGCCTTCAGTAGTAGCAGAGTTGGGGGGGCACTATTTTTTCTATATAGTTTTTCTTTTAGCAATGCAGGCAAAGTCCCTCAGTCGAAGGACATTAGTTACATTAGTTTTTTAAGAAATGAAGTTATATCGAAGAAAAAAAAGAATAAATTTTCTCTACAAATTTTTTTGATTAGATCCCGACTGCAGCCGTCCAATTATCTCTTAAGGCGACCAGTGCAATTCGATAACTCTAATCTAATTCCGATCTTAATCTAATTGCAGTTCGAGGAAATTTGTTAAAGAAGTATTTAAAAAGTTAACCACTGCGGCGTGCGTTGCGGCGGGTTCCGGTCTCGGTCTTTAGACCGGTTTCGGCCGGCGCCCACACCGCTGACTGAAGACGGGGCGAGCGGCCGAAACCGGTCTAGAAAAGACCGGACCGGCGGAGAGTGAGACAGAAATACGACAAACGTAAAGTGTTTAAAAAATTTCTCGCTATCCCGTAGCATCCTGAAAATCTCAGTCGCTGTGCACTGGATATAATTAAGGATTTTTTTAAAACTTTTTTTTTGACTTTTGAATCTCTGGAAGCGAGCTATGTCGGATATATTGTGGTGGAACCCCAAAGCTCTATACCGTTAAGTCCGTGTCGATTTCACTATCGGTCTGTACATTGTCAGTTAGTTAAGGTCAATTTTCCGTTTTAGTGACGGCCTTAAGAGCTCAAATTTTCGGTTTAAGCCCAAGACAGCGAATCTGCTGTTGAAAAAATTAAAATTCGGTTCAATAACGCATTGGACGCAGAGATAAAAGGTTTCTAACGAGTTCTGGAGGCGACAGGAACGCGACGTTTCGACGCCTCCACCCGGTCGACTTCTTCAGGCGCTAATCACCTTTTGGAGGGTTAAAAAATGATCACGTTCGGGGTAATATATCCCGGAGGAGGAGGAGGAGAGGAGAGGTGGGGGGTATATACAACTTCCGGTCTGTTACGCAACCCCTACACAGTGGGGGGGGTGTGGATGAGGCGATCCGGAGACCGGAAGCGGTTTCCTCTTTCTTCCTCCTGCTGAGGGCGTTGTTGTCCGTCTCCATCCCTCCCCCCCTTCTCGCCCTTTTCAAAAGCCGGCCCTCAAAATTGAATCACGAAACGGGCCCTTTCGACAGAGTCAACGACTCCGTCCGTCCGCCACCGCCGCTTCCGGCCCCTAACCAGATTTTTTTTACGGAGATCGCTACTCGATTATATACACCGCTTAAACCACCCCCACCCCACCCCCCATCGGGACTTACGGGTAAACTGTTGGCTTGACAACTGAGAAGTGATTGCGGAATTAACCGACAACAAGTGGCGTTGTACATATTTTTAAGTACGTGCAGGTTTCGAATGCACCTGCATACGAAAATCGAAAATTTAGGTTTTCGAAAATTTTCACAGATCGATCCCATATTCCACCCACAAGTGTACCAAAGTGTTACACTTGCCCCTGAAACGGTTTGTCAAAAATTTAGGTTTTTCGAAAATTTTCACACAGCATTTTGGGCTGATTTTAGGCCTAAAACGTCTTTTTGGGCTGATTTTAGGTCCTAAAAACCGTCTTGGCTGATTTTAGGCTAACCGTCTTTTTGGGCTGATTTTAGGCCCAAAAACCTTTGATTTTAGGCCTAAAACCTACCCGTTTTGCCTAATGGGCCCAAAAACACCCTTTGGGCTTTTGGCTTTTAATGGTTTTAGGCCTTAAATACCGGCACTTTCTTTTGGCCGGTTTGGCCTAAAATTTTATGGGCTGATTTTAGGCTTAGGCCAAAAACCCCTTTGGACGGTTTTAGGCCTAGACCTTCGGTTTTGGCCCTTTTTTGGGCCGATTTTTGGCCTAAAACCTTTTGGACCGATTTTGGCCCTAAAAACACCCTTTTGGGCCGATTTTTGCCTAATAACCCCTTTTGGGCTGATTTCATGCCTAAAACGGCCTTTTGGGCCGGTAATAGATTAATATATTAATTTGCACGTTAATACATTTTTAATATTAAAATTTTGAAATAAATATTCGTTATTACCTCTCTCTCTCTCTCTCTCACACAATTTTATTTTCTGCTGTTTACAACTTATGTGAAAGTGTTAATTAAATTTGAATCCGCGTATTTAATACCGTCTTTATAATACGTGAAAATGCTGCTTTTTAGTTGACCTCGCGCGAGCGTCCTGATATATAACGATGAAGGGGATGAACAATAAATGATTGAACTAACCGTCCTGATATTTGAAAGAGAAAATAAATATCACGAATTAAATATGGAACCTACCGGTTCACTCCGAGGGATGTTGTTAATTTCTAATCTTTTTTTTTTGTCTTCCATTATCCCTTCGGTTGGGGGAATGAACTGGCGACGATTTCTGGCTGGAAGAGGCCTTGGAAATTCGGGGGTTGAAAAAAGGCCCCGGTCGGATTTCCTCCCCTTTTTCATCTCCGCCTCCAGTGGTCTATTACTGTTTTTCGGTGCATGTCTTGAGGCCATGACTTCCTGCCTCAGTTTCGGCCATAGAAAAGTGAAATTCCCAGATATATCTGTCTCAGGAACTGTAAGTCGGAGTTTTGTGACTCGGAGAATTAGCAACTCTCTTTTGTGCTGTATTAAGAAAGGGAGGGAAAAAAACCCTCGGGTAAAAAAAAAAAAACAAACCCCTATTGGCTTAACGCGGACGAGTTTCTAGTTTCATCAGGGAGAATGGCTTGTTCAGGAAAACAGTGCTCATTTCCCCGCCGGAAACTATATAATGAATTCCATAAAAAAACTGATAATATTTGGATGAAAAAAATGTTTAAATTATTCTCGCAACGAACATCGTTGTCTGGCCGATAGCATTGTTCAATGAAACGTTGTTGTTGGTATTTAAAAAATAAATATATTCCTCGAGATTAGCAGCCCCCGAAAGGAGCTTATTTCTGCTATCGGAATTCAAGTATTATTATTTTATTTTTTCACTCAGTAGATTGAGAGTTTTTCTTTGTCCAAGATCAATTTTGATGTCCGTTCAAGTGCTTCTATTGCTGTCCATATTTTTCCACGCTATAAATGCTCTAGAGAGATGTCTCTCTTAGATATACTACCGTTTGACTATTTCTTATCTCCAATTGGAATTTTCGTTTGTACTCGATACGTCCGCATCCCCGGCCGGATAAGATAACGCCCAGAAACTTCCCTAAGTCGGTAACCGACATATATTCTAAATTCACTTAGTTCGGTTCCATTAGAATTGGTCCTGTTTAAGTCATTGATAATACGACTCGAAAGCGTAGAGTCAAAACTTGAATTTGGACTATTAGCATTACAAATTGTGTGACCCGACCGACAAGAGTTTCGAAAATATCGTGTTTACAATGTTTACCCTCGATTTATTCGTAGGTAAAGCTCGAATAATAAACATCTAATTATATCCATTTAAACGGGACAGCGGTATAAAAACCGCAGTACACAAACTGTCATAAACACGGGGAAAGTTTAATATGCAATTAAAATATTCCGTGGGGGGAGGGGGGGGGGCCGGTGAGGATTCGGGCGAAACTGTTTTATTATTAAATGACTCGGGTTGAATGAAAAATTTAGGGCGGTTTTAAAAATTAACGGTGAAAAAAAGCGAAAACCTCGGACTAGAAACTGAAACCGTTCGTTGTGCTCTCGAATTTTTTCGAGGTTTGAAATGCGCGAATTTCGGCCCCGAAAACAGGAAGCGGAAGTGACGTCGAAACGTCGTCGACTCTTTCGCCGAAAACGGCTTCGATCCGACCTTTCTGTGCGGGTCGTAAGTCCAAATTCAGTTAATTTTTAATGGTATTCCATTTATTGTAATACCGCGTCGACACACCGTAATATAATATATGTCTGTACTGAAATCGTAACGAACTCCAGGAAATCTGTAAAACTGTCGTCCTCTGCTAGCTTTTGCGTGCTGCTGTCAGTCGCCACGAAAAGTTTTTCACGAAACAGCGGCGCTCAAGAGAGCTAGCAACGATTATGGTTCGGTCAGCTGATCGCCATTCAGAAAATCGATTATCAAAAGTATCATTTTGAAAAGTCTAGCAAAGACTGTATATATTCAAATATAGTACACCTTTCCGATATCGCCGTAATTGACATTGCATATCGATCCTCAATCACCGAAGGACAAAGATTACCCTCCTATCCTCAATCGACCAAAATCACTATCCAAATTGAATTACTATTTACACCACCTAATATCCCTCCTATTCGACCAAAATTTCGCGATAACACGGTTCTTATCCGAATGTCGATTACTTTGGGTACAAAGACAAAGATTTCCTTGAAGAATTTTCAAGACCAAAATACGTCTTATCAAATTGTCGATTACTTTGGTTTCACACCAATATTTAAAAATGAATTCGAAATTTCGCGATAGCACTTCGTTTTGAGATGTTCCTGTTTCGCCGTCTTCAGTAGCCACTATTCTTATACAGTCACCGACAGGAGAAAGATCTCCTCTTGAAGAACTCCTCGAGACCATATATGAATCCAAATTGTCGATTACTTTTGGTACACCCGGATATTTATTCGAAATTTCGCGTTCCTCGTGTTCGCCTGTCTTCAGTAGCCTTTTGATATCCTTTGAAGAACTCCTTCGCGATCACCGACAGGACGAAGATTCCTCCTGAAGAACTCCTCAAGACCGAAACGTCTTTCAAATTGTCCGAAACCGTTTTGAGATGTTCCTGTTTCGCCGTCTTCAGTAGCCATATTCTAGGACAAAGATTTTGTACAGTCACCGAAATTTCAAGGACGTTTTTGAAACTGCTTCGCCGTCTTCAGTAGCCATATTCCCCTCCTGAAGAACTCCTCAAGACCAAAATATATTTAAATTGTCGATTACTTTTGGGTACACCTAATATTAACTGAACCGTGTCAACTTTTTCTATTTTCATTCTTACATTTTTATGATATACAGGCGGGTTTTTTTTTAACGAACATAAAAAATTATCGTAAATTTGAGAGGAACCCTCTTGAGGAACTCCTCTCAAGACCGGAATACATCTTATCAAATTGTCGATTACTTTTGATTACACCTAATAGTTTTGTGGCCCGCGATGCTGTCTTTCCGCTAGACCGGTTTCGGCCGCCAACAACTTGTTGTCTAGAAGCGATAAGTTCAAACAAAAAAATATAGACCGGTAATCCGTTTGCCTCTGTATAACTCACCCTGTGTTTCCCGGTATAACGGACACGGGAGTGGGATTCCGGGAAATGGGATAAATCGACGGGAGTAGGAGGAGGAGGAGGAGGAGGAGGAGGAGGAGGAGGAGGAGGAGGAGGAGGAGGAGGAGGAGGAAATTCCTGAGTCGCCAGATTCGGGTTCCGTTTTATCTGGCAGTCGGTCGCCAGAGTACTCTCTGTACAGCGGTATAGATATACAGTGAATACAAGTGGCGTGTATACAGTGCAAATTGTGTTAGCGTTACCATTTCATTCTTATTCTTAAGTTCGGATACAATTTTTTTTTTTTTGAAAAATTATATCCAGCGACAGCGCCGCTATCCACTCATCGATAAGGATTTTCTGGAATCCGAGGATCGAATTTTATTTCGTCAATTGGTCGATTCACGAACGAATCGTGCACCCAATAAGGTGGGTCGTTGACGTTTTTCCCGAAGTATCATAAATCGAGATTCTGCACGAAGTAAGTACAGTTGTAAATTGACCAAAATTAACGCAAGATTTGAAATTCGCCACCATTCTTACAGTGAAATTGCGCAACCCTATTAAAAAATAAACCATTTTATAGCCGATAGTTTAGGGTCAGTAGAAATGGAATTCGTTGTTGAACAATGTTTCAAAAATACTGAAAGTTCGCCGGCAGTTCGATTGAAATTTTTCGTTATTCATCCGGGTTTTATTACTATAATTGAATTTAGAAACTGTGGGGTTTAATTGGAATTTTTACTTGAAACAATTTTGAAAACTGTTAGAAACGGAGGTAGCAATTTGTCGAGAAGGGTGAAAGAGACACGACGAGCCAGAAAATACCGTCCATTCACCGATTCCCGACGGTAGTTTATTACGAGACCTTTTTCTTTTTTTCTTTTTTTCTTCTTTTTTTTCTTCTTCCTGTTGTCGCCAAACAATCCGCCCAAACAACAACAACAACAACAACAGAAACAAAGCATCAATCACTCGAAACCTTGACGTTCATTCAACAACCCCCGGTATACCTGAGTATCGGACTACGGTATCAAAAAAAACTCGAAAGAAAATTTTAATGAGAAAACACACAACCCCCTCCCCAATGTCCCCGGAGTGACTTACACCGCTACTGAAGATGGCGAACAACCGAAACCGGTCTAGAAAGACCATCGAGTGGCGACAGGAAAGCGAAATCTACGAGTAATTTTTTCGTCCTTCAAAATCTGTCTTCAGTCTCGCTTTTTCTTTCAAAATCCACCGAAAGTAGGCACTCAATGTGGTGTGGTGTGTGTTGACTTTGGTATTCATTTTTTTGGCGCTAAAAAAGAAATTTTAATTATTAATCTACTGTATATATTGGCCGATATTATCGCGGCGACTAACCGCCGCCATTTTTCCGGCAAATTTTCTATTCCACTCCCGAAGAACTCCTCAAGACCGAAATACATTTTATGAAATTGTCGATCATTTTCGGTTATTCGCTGCATACACTTCGTGTACCAAGTGCATAACGCGATGCCGTCGACAGTGTTTTTCTTTCGGTTTCGGCCGCTCGCCACGTCTTCAGTAGCGGTGTCAGTCACTTTCGGCACTTGACGGATGTCGCAGTACAAGTGACACTGCACAATTTCATTGCGCATTGTTCGTGCTATTGTAACACGAATATAATAACGTGTTACATAGGATTTGTCGTGTTCGAGACCGATTTCGGCCGATTCGCCATCTTCAGTAGCGGTGTCGGTTACTATTTTACACGTTGGATAATTTTCCAATATCCAAGGCACGATACCCCCCCCGAAAAACATCCAAAGTGACGACAGTGACACTGACACAGCGCTAGACACAGATGGCGGGACGGCCGAAACCGGTCCGGCAGACCGAACCGGCAGAAGACCGAACCGGCGAGTCGAGACAGAAATGGTACATATCTACTATTGTTGTACGAAAATTCTTCCTTTGTCGTACTGACGATGGTGAACTGACGAAACCGGTCTACAACTCGATACATCCGGAAAATTACCACCTTCGGTCCGTTACAGAGACCGGTTAAACGTTGAATAAAACCGCTTATATTTCAATATTTGCAGCTGCGCCGCCTCCGTATTACACTCGACTGTACTTTAAGTAGCTGTAAATTACAGCTTTTGTCTCGTCAACGCTTCGAATTTAGCTCAATTGACCGACAAAACGGTTCTCGAAAACCGGTCTCGTTCGCCATCTTCAGTAGCGGTGTCAGTTACTATTTTTCACGTTGGATATTTTCCAATATCCACGGCACGAGGAGGATGGCCCCCGAAAAACATCCAAAGTGACGACAGCGACTAGAGCCGCTACTGAAGACGGCGAGCGGCCGAAACCAAACCAAACCGGCGAGAGGTTTTAGACCTGTGTTTTTTTTTTTAGACATCAATGTTGTGACCTTCGAGTATTGATTTTGGACGCGCGCCTCTCATTCAGCTGAAAGTCGATATCTCATTATTGAAAAATATTTTCCGGACACCGAAAAGCCGGTTTCGGTCTCGTATTGAATGATTGAATATCGGGAAAAATTGCACAGTATTCGGCGATAAGCCGCCCGATAATGACTCTCACCGACCTCAAATAGCTCGCTGATATGAGTTTCGTGGTAAATCCTCAACCACCCCCTGTTTTAAGGGTAGGGGGAAACCCTCTTCGCGAACCTCGCATGAATTGCGTTCGGGAGGAAAATACAGGGCCGGAATTTGAAAACTGCTGGATTTTTTTTTTCCAATTGCAAAATCAACAATCGGTAGATTTTATAGGCGCAATTTTCGGTTCACACGACGAAAAAATTACCCTATTGCCGGGTGACATTTTCTTGACATTTTTTTTTTAAATTTTTATTTTTTTTTCCCGTACAATCAACTACATATCAGTAAAAGCATTTCATGTCGCTTATATTCAGAGCAAATACTATAATAATAATAATTGAACCCTGTAGTTTGAAAGTGGCCCAACTCAATTTATACTCAAATCGAGATATTTACTATTGATAATGTCGGAAAGCAGTGATGAAGGTAATTTTTATTAATTTTTATTAATATTTACAAGTTAAACTCAATTTTCGATACAATTGCGTTAGTTTGAATAAACGGTACGTTTAATTTAATATAAAACTTGAATATGTTGAACGCGTTTTTATCAGAAATGAACCGTATAAAATTTCATGAATGAGAATGAAAATTTTAAATCACCAATTTATTACCGCGTCTGAACATCATATTAGTGTTTTGTAATAAATTTATGTTTGTAATTCTGTAAATAAATTCAGTATTGTTTTTTTTAGCAATTTGAAGCATCTTAAATTATGCCAAATTTGGGGGCTACCTTCAAGTTTTATAATGAATTTGGGGGGGGGTTGTCAATTTTGAAAGTGGCCCAATTCCATTCTTGATAAGAAAACGCCTATTATTCGCTCGATAATTGCCACTATTTTTTAATAGGAACTATAAATTTAACGCCCTCAGATACACCCAAGCGGTATGACTCATTAGTATACTATAAGTATAGTTTTAAATTCATTTAAAAGCAGGACTTTTGAATGGAATTTCTGGATTTCGTGGCGGATTCCAGCATAGTTCTAATCCGTAAGTCCGTGTCGGTTTTAATGCGGATTTTTATATTGTCAGTTTGTTGTCTATTGCAAGTTTTGATGTCCTTCCTCAATATGGGTCTTAGCAGTCCAAATGTAGGGTTTAGGGTCTATTCTTCTTCAGGGTGGGAAAGATGATAATTAAATTTGCCGAACCCCGAATTTTATGACTCTTACGGCGGGCTTTAAATATAGAAATCGGTTTTTCGAAGTTTTTCCTGCCGGCCGGAGGCCTCGAGTTTTCCCGGGGATGGGGGCGGTCAGGAAAAACGAATGAAAAACCGTGTTCCGGCCCCGAAAACCAAAAAAAAAAAAACGAGAAGCCCAATGCTAAACGGAGGTTCGAGGACGACGAATCCGTTGACCTTTCCCAAAATGGACCTTGAAAGAGATGAGAGCGACCTTGGTTTCAGGCCCCCCGCCCCCGGCACCTTTACAGGAGTCAGGGCCGCTCACTCGCCGGTTTATATACCCGAAAACAGTCAAATTGCCCGCGACCGAATTAGATTCACTTTAAATTGGGCCCCCCCTACCCACAAAAAAAAAAAATAAAAATAAAAATCTCCCGACCGAACTTTGTCTGATTTGATCGAGGTGAAAAAACGCGTTAAAAATTCGGTAAAACGCTTAGACGAGATAGTCAGAAATTGTTACCCCGTTGAGAACGGTTGTCCGGGAAGTTTTAAAGTTCGGGAGAAAATAATTTTTAAGTTGAACGCCGCACCCCTGTTTTGTTGTCTGCGAGGGTTGTTGGAATACCGCCGGTTTCTGTCTCCTGTCGACGTTTCGGCCTTTCGCCAGACCGGTTTCGGGCCCCCCCCCCGCCGACAGTGACCGCTACTGAAGACTGGGCGAGCGGCCGAAACCGGTAGGATAATTGGAATTAACGTAATTTAAGGACGGTTCTAGGCAATACTGTGGGCGCGTTATGCGTTGGAACCTCCTGATGACGGAGTTCCGAACTCGTGGCCCCCTTCCGGGCGGTTTCCGAACGCATGAAACATGAGGTTCCCAAAGTGCTGCGCTTTAAGTCAGTCGGTTTTGGGGAAAATAAAAAAATCGGTTTCGAAGAATAACGACACGGGCGAGCTCCGCTGGACCGGCGCCCGTTCCAGTGAAGCGTTCACTTCCATTCACCGGATGATTTGCAGTTCATTACCCCGACATTTGACCTCTCCGCGGTCTTCCGTCATCGTCCTCGTCCTCTTCAACACAAAAACACACAGTAGGATTTCTATTTACTGTCGTAAACAACACAGAGCGTTGCTCGGTGAATCGGTGAACATTTCGGATAATTTGAGCCGACGCAAGTAAAACAATAATGAACGGTAATAAGTAAAGTGGTGATTACGCCGGGTCCGGTCTTCTGTTAGAGTGCGGTTTCGGCCGCTCGCCCCGTCTTCAGTAGCAGCGCGGTGTCCCGGTCACTTTCGCCACTTTTTGGACGTTTTCGGACAAGTGCACAAGTACACAAGCGGCACGGTGACACAGTGCAGAAACCGGTCTAGCGAAAGACCGAACCACCAGCGAGAGGAGGCAGAAATACGCGAAATCTACGTTACATATAAAACGGATGATAAACGAGAAAAACGAAATAATGCGGTACAAGTGAAATGAAAATATTTTAATTTTTGGTTTCATTCAACGTTATACCTCGATCGGATATTATGTCGGGCAACTGTATTAAAAGAATATTTTTTCGAACAAAATAACGCACTAAAAAAAAAAAAAAAGGTAAACTTGACTTGTTTCTGAAGAGTTTCTACGTGTGTTGGACACACAAGACTCATATTTCAACAGTCACGATTTGAAGAATCAATTTTGATATTCAACAGTCGTAATTGATTCCGCAATTAGTCACGGTACGAAATATGTTATTTCGACTGAAAATTTCTAGCTAAGCGTTTTTTTTTTTGCATAAACTGGTCGATCAATCTATTTATTAGTCATGGAATCGCCATGCCCGACTGAAAAGAATCGACTTGAACCGAAAATTGGGACTTTTAAGACCCTTACTGAAATGGACCTTAAGTAATAAACTGACAAAGCGATACTTAAACCGACTTAAGTACTTAAGTCGCGAAATTCCAATCCCGCCTTTCCCTTCATCCTAGAGATCTTCTCAGCCCTTAGAGATCATAATTGTTCCTGCGTCAAAAGTGACGTCTTCGGGCGGTTCATTTTATCACGAAAAACGTGTGAAAAAATACACTGCATACAGCACCTGTACCTATAACATTCAGTGTTGATTGTACGAAATAAAAAAAAAAAAAAAGTAATTTGATATACCTGTTTTGTGGTCTGCGAGGGGTTGGAATACGGCGTAGGTTCGTGATGTGTTTCTGTCTCCTCTCGCTGCCGGTTCGGTCTTTCGCCAGATGGCGGTTTCGGCCGCTCGCCATCTTCAGTAGCACTGTTCACGTCTACTGTAGTGTTTCTCCTTTTGTGAAAGTGACAGTGCAGTGCAGCAGTGGGGATGGCCCAAAAAAAAAAAAAATCCAAAGTGCTGACAGCGACAGACGCAGCGCTACTGAAGACGGGGCGAGCGGCCGAAACCGCAGTCTAGCGAAAGACCGAAACGGCAGCGAGAGGAGACAGAAACATCACGAGAACCTACGAAAAAAAAAGGTTTAAAAAAAATACTTTTTCGATTGAATTATACAGATTTGTTTGGGTAGAATCAGAAACGGGGTAAGGCCTGTTATCGGGTTCGGGGAAAATCCTAGCTGATAACGAGACCGGTGATAACAGAGCTAATAATACCAGAACACTTGGGGGGCGCTATATTGAACACGTGGTATTTGCCATCGGCGAAGGATTAGATTGGACGAAAATTATCCGAATGGCGAGTAAAAAACTCTTACAGCGATATTATAACGGTGGGCGGTGGGAACGCTCTTTGAGCCCAAGTGTTAAGTGTTAAAGGTTCGTGATGTTTCTCCTCTCGCTGGTCTCGTCTTTGCTAGACCGGTTTCGGCCCCGTCTTCAGTAGTCATTTTGGCACTTTGAATGTTTTCGGGGGGGGGGGAGGGGACATCCTGACTGCACTGTGTCGCTTGTATTGTATCTGAAGATGGCGAACGGCGGCCGAAACCGGTCTAGAAAAGACCGAACACCAGCGAGTCATCACGAACCTACGGTATTCCAACCCCTCGCAGACCACAAAACAGGTATATTAAACTAAGTGTTGAGGTTTTCCCGTCTCCGAGGTTCCTCACGCCGTCAGTAGACAATGGAAAGGGCGAGAATTAGCCAACGATTATGATCTCTTGTAAATTAATAATTTTTTTTTAATATACCTGTTTTGTGGTCTGCCATGGTTTGGAATGCCGTAGATTTGCGCCTCCGTCTCCTCTCGCCGGTCGGGTCTTCCGCTGGACGGGTTTCGGCCGCTCGCCCCGTCTTCAGTAGTCGCTGTTTGGCACTCTGGACACTTTTCGCAGGCATCGCTTGTACTGCACTGTCCGGAAAAAGTCCAAAGCGCCGACAGCGACCAACACCGCTACTGAAGATGGGGCGGGCGGCCGAAACCGGTCTAGCGAGAGACCAGACCGGCGGGAGGAGGAGACAGAAACTCCACAAACCTGGATGAAGAAAATTGTATTCATAGCTTTTTATGGCTGAAACGGCCGGTCTAGTTTTGATCTCCAGTCGAGGTATTTTAGCAGCGGTTTGTACGATTCTTCCCTTACCGTTCGTTCATGTTTATCTTCTAAGTCCAGTCCCAAGTACGGCACTTGATTTTCGGCAATCGGATGAAATTTGAAAAACTGAAATCAGCACAAATGGTAGGGGTTTTCAGCACTTTTGTACATCGAAACAAAGGCCAGAAATCGCTTAATTGCATCCGATAACTTGTGCTTTGTTGTTTCAAAACAAAAGGGCCTTATTATGATAGAATTACTATGAAGAAACGACGTAGCCATTAAAATATACCCAATATATATTGCTAGACTTGCTGTTTTCGACTCCCGGTTTATGCCCGGATAGTTGATTTCGGATTTAGTTTTTTTCTCTAAAGTGCCCATCCACCGGAATATTACAGAGTAGACACTCTTTTCCGGTCTGTAATCTACCGCCTTTCGGCCTCATTGTCCCTCGACAAAACGGACGGGGGGTGTGCGGAACACTCTCGACAATCAAAGACTCCTCTCTCTCTCCCTCCCTCCCTCCCTCCGGTTACCCCTCTGTTCTGGTACTTTAAAACTTCCCTTTGCCCGCCCCCCCCTCCGTCCCCTTTTTGCGGACGTCCTCGGCCATTCTTCTGCCCGCCCTTTGTCCGCGGTCTGACGACAAAAACGGAATTAAAACAATCGAGGAACTCCGGACCGGCGCCGCCCGTCTCTCTCATCCAACACTGTAAGCAAGGGGTAAAATATGGCGTAAAACGTTCCACTTACTAAGTGCTGAGACGGACGTCCGAATTGGTATGGGACAACAAAGTTACAATCCGCGGATTGTTATGTCTCCAACCGGACTCAACATGCCCGGAACCGACCGACATGTCGGTTGTCCGGAGTCGTCCGATTCCGGACGGCCCAAGTCCAACTTCACCTGGAAGAAGAAGAAGTAAACCGCCGCCGTCCCAAGTCGGTCGCATACAAGGCGAATATTTTCACGAAACGTTGTGAACGTCTCCGGCCTTTAGGCGAACAATTTATGTGGTCTGACAAATGAGAATGGAATTCCAGCCCTGGAATTCCGGTGAACGCTCGAGCCCAACTGGAACAGACTATGCGGTCATTTCGTTTCCTCCCGAACGTCCGAACCAATGGACAGCGTGACGAAGCAGTTGACAATGTTATTATTTGTATTCCATTACTCGAGATTTTTCATTTCTCTCATTTCAGTCGGTCGCATACCTCGTTCATTCACGAAGGGAGAAATGGCAGCCCGCCCACAGTTGAAACCAGTTGAAACCGGTAAAACACACGAGAGCCTTGAAAGGGCATAACTATTGTCCGATTTCTCCCCGTACTGGGACCAAACGGCAGAAATTTTATATAGGTCTTAAATGGCTTTTATTTAAGCGCCCCAGATTACGGTACGGCGCGATTCGTAGTTTCGGCGTTATGACGGTTTGAAATGGGACCTATTTTTGTCACGGGAGGTCGGCCGAAACTCCCGCCCTCGCCCCCGTAGAATTTCAATTTTGTTCGTTCATGACCCATCATGCTCTCAAATCATGCAATTAAAATCGTTGTCTCTTTGGCTCGATATTGCGGGTAGGTACGCTCCCAGCGATTGGACTTCACGCTGATTAATTTCTCCCCGAAAGTTTGTCGGGCAATACTCACTACAGTGTATTAGCTCAAGTGAACGGAATAGGTAGACCCCTCACTATATCGGGTCTTAAATTGGACTTCACGCGTCGTTTTAAATGCGCTAACCAGATTAAGGTGCGATTCGTAGTTTCGGCGTTATGACGGTTTGAAATGGGACCCGTTTTGTCACGGGAGGTCGGCCGAAACTCCCTCTCCGCCCCCCGTAAAATTTCAGTTTGGCCCGAGAGCTTTTTCAAATATCATTCATGACCCATCATGCTCTCAAATCATGATTAAAATCGTTGAAAATTTGTATTTCGATCAATCTCACTGGAGGATCGGGTCTTAAATGGATCACGCTGACTTCATGCGCGCGCTAACGCGGCGTTATGACGACCTATTCGTAGTTGTAGGTCGGACGGTTTAGTCCCGCTCTCGCGCATTCGCCCGCATGACCAGTTTGGTCATCACATGACCCATAGGTAGAAGTGTTGGTCAATCATTCGGTACGATCGTAAATTGGTATTGCTTGGTCACCCTCCGGAATAGGTAGAACCCCTCACCTAATCGGTCTTAAATTGACCACGCTGTTAGCCTTTTAAATGCGCTAACCCGATTAAGGTACGTTTCGTAGTTTCGGCGTTATGACGGTTTGAAATGGGACCCGTTTATGTCACGGGACGTCGGCCGAAAGTCCCGCTCCCGCCCGCAGAATTTCAGTTTCGTCCCGAACGCTCAAATGCGGGATTTCGAAATGCTCAATACTACGGGTACGATCCCGAATTGAAATGACAGTGTATTATTGCTCACCAGTGAGGTCGCCCTCCCGAATAGGTAGAACCCCTCACCTAATTGGGGTTTAATTGTTCGGAAAAGCCCCTCCCCCCCCTCCCCCCCCTGAAGACGAGTTCACACCCCGCCGAATGGCACTTTCACATGTTGTCTCGGGGGGTGGTTTCAACCCCCCGGGTGGTTGGGGCCAGCCCATGGGATCATTCCCCGTCCCCGTTTCTCATACAACCCATTGTATACCCGTTACCCTCATACCTACCCCAGGTATAGCCAACCTAAATACGGATTTCTTCTAATTAATTATTGCATTTACCGTACCGCAACTCGTAAGTGGAAACCGGTCTATTTTAGAAACGAAATTGACCTCGATTGATACGGGGTGATTCTCCGGATTGGAGGAATATTTGAAATTCTATTATGGAAGGATTGGGACTTGATTTGGGTATCAAATAAAAAGGTTTTTTTTCCATTTTATGCACTGGAAACACACAATTATACATTGAGTTATTGCTAACCCCTTACGTGTTGCTGTTATACTAATATAGATAGTTATGATATTGTTCATTCTCTCGTCCTTGACCTCAACTCCATAATTTATTCCTCTTCATTGTTCCATCCCCTAGTGGATACTGGTTACGAATTAATAGCACGAACTGTATTTTGAGCGGGAGTAAATGCCGGTAGAACATTAAGGGAGATAACTGCAATTTGAATATTTAATATATGAATAATATGTTTCTGTCCCCACTCGCCGGTTTGGCCTTTCGCCAGACCGGTTTCGGCCGCTCGCCACCTTCAGTAGCGGTTGGCACTTGGATGTTTTTCGGCCGTCCTCACCGCACCGTCACTGTTTTCTGCGGTGGTTGTCAGATACATAAGTAAATACAAAGTTGTAGATTGAATACGTCTACAACTGTATTTTAAAATCTATTCGTTGAATTCGTCTGTTTGACACCGATTGAAAGAAACTAAAAAATAGAAAAAAAAAATAGATTTCGTCTGTCTCTGCCTCCTCTCGCTGGTTCGGCACGGACAGAGTGGCGACAGTGGCCGCTACTGAAGACGGCGACAGGCCGATGAAACCGGTCTAGTAGAGGAGACGGAATAATATATTGTTTCGTCAATCACGAACTCTACTCTCATGCCACAAAAATGTACTTTCCCCCCCCCCCCCCCCCCCAACATGACGCATCGTCGCCCGTTCTCGATTTCAACATTCTCAACCGCGTTTACGCCTTTGTCCCGCGTCCCAGTGTTGCCAACATCGGTTTCGACTTCTCGCCGTTTTCAGTAGCAGTATACTGCCCGTTAATCATACTGTCAGGTCTACGCAATCGCTATCACGAGTCGAAATTTACAGAATCGCCCTTCGCTTTCTTTTTTTTTTTTTTTTTTTTTTTTTTTTTTTTTAACGTTCTGAAACCTTAGCAAATCTGTAAAATTCACTGGATAACATATTTAGCGTCCGTTTTTTTTTTCTATACTTAATTCTATACGCACGCCAATCGCTATACTTTCAGGTCTACGGCAATCGCTATCACGAGTACGGCAATCGCAGATTATCACGAGTATACTTTAACATATTTAGATTTGAATCATACTTTCAGGTCTACGGCAATCGGCTTTCTTTCTTTCATGGGATTCATTCGCAGGTCACTATTACAGAATCGCCCTTCGCTTTCTTTCTTTCTTTATTTTTTTTATAACGTTCAAACCTTAGCAAATCTATTAAAATTAACACGTCCGTTTTTTCTATACTTAATTCTATGTAATATACTTTCATATTTAGTCGTACAGAATCGCCCTCGCCGAAACCTTAACTCACTCTAGCGTCCGTTTCGCAATTCTATACTTAATCATACTTTCAGGTCTACGGCAATCGCTATCACGAGTCAGAAATTTACGAATCGCCTTCGCTTTCTTTCCTTATTTTTTTAACGATCTGAAACCTTAGCAAATCTGAATTCACTATAACATGTTTTTACGTCTGTCCCGCTTTTATCGAAATTGCCCAATCACTTTGGTCAGAATCGCTCACGAGTCAGTCGCAAACTTATTTAGCGTAGTAGTAATCATACTTTCCTGTATAACATTCAGAACTTTATTTATTTTTTTTTTTTTTTGGCGTTTTTCTACAATTCATACTTTCATCAAATCGTCTACGACTTGCAAATCACCCTGGCTGTTTCATTTTAAGTTTTTTTCTATCGCAATTCTGTACAGGTCTACACAATCGCTATACTTTCTTTCTATCGCCCTTCGCTTTCTTTCTTTTTTTAACGCGAAATTTATACTTATTCTACGTAATCATAATTTCTATTTTATCTCAGGTCGCGGCTGGATAAGCGTCCGTTTTTTCTGCGTTTTTTTTTCTCATAATTCTATACAACTTCATACTATCATGAGTCAGATAACATATTTAGCGTCCGTTTTTTTCGTGCAATCGCTTAACCTTAGCAAATCTGTAAATTCACTGCAATTCTATAAAATTACGGCAATCGCTATCACGAGATCGCCCTTCGCTTTCTTTCTTTATTTTTTTTTTTTAACGTTCTGAAACCTTAACTATATCACGACGGTCATTCTTCGCCCTTCGGCATCATAAATTCACTGGATTAACATATTTAACATCGCTTCACGCAAAGTTACAGAATCAGAAAACTTAGCAAATCTAAAATTCACTACTTTCATATTTGGCGTCCGTTTTTGAGCGTACGGCCGTTCCTTATTTATTTTTTTAGTTCTGAAACCTTAGCAAATCTGTAAATTCACTGGATAACATATTTAGCGTCCGTTTTTATTCCATTATTTTTTTCGGTCATCATTTCCGCAGCTTGAATTTGAGCGTGTGATAATCGGCCTTATTTAAATGGGGGCCCCATAGGGGATTATTGATGGGGCTGCTCGTTTTCCCGCCTCCCCCCCCCCTCCCCATCCCCATTGTTGTTACCCCGTCAGATCTCGGGTCCGTCGCACCCTCCACACTCGTCCACAGTCCCGTAGTCCTCCTGTCGTTCCTCACTCTTCCTTACGGCGTTCCGCACTCTTGCGGTTTCTCGCCATTTATTTGCCGGGTCGTTGAATGAGGAATTCGCCGTTCTCGAGTTTTACAGACGTATACAGAAATCTGACTTTTCAATAGACTATACAGAAAGTCAGTCGGTTTTTCGGTGGTTAACCGGCGGCAGTTGAGGAAACGGCTTTTATTGAGCGGGAAATTTCGTGTTCGATTCCAATTTCCCTTCCGCCCTTCGGCCCGCCGTAGACGGTAAAAATTTTCCCGTAAAAATCGTGCTCGATATTAGCTTGTCGTTGAACTTTAAATTCTCATTCCAGCCGTTCGGTTTCTCGTCCCGAATAGGATATTCGGATTAAAGTACCCGGCGCAGTGTTGCCAACCCTGAGTACCCAGCTCCGGCGGCCATCTGTCGTCGGCGGCAGATGTCCCCGTCTGAAGAAGGTGCGCGCACTTTCCGGGCCTCTGAAACGTCTTACCGGTGTTTTTTTTTACATTGAAAAGGGACTCGTGCCCTTAGAAACCGCCTTGGACAAGCAGCTGTGCCCCCCAAGAACGGTAAATTACCCAACGTTAATAGATTACCCTAAGGGGCGATATTTCTGTTACCATCGCTAGGGGGTTCGGCGGATGAATAAGGGACAAACTTTTTACACCATCTAAAAGCGTTCTTACGTAAGCAGTAAAGTCCGTTTTTAGCTTTATCCGAGTATTCGATGATAGTCCCCAAATACGGGATGTTTGGAACAGGGCCTCAATGTTAACGCAACGCGTACATAAAACTGAGTTTATCGCTACTTTATACTTCGTTTATATGCAGTAAATTAGGGTAGTTTTGCAGTGCGAAGTAGATCTGATGAATGGATTGTTTTGGAACTCGGACGAGCCCCTCGCCGCCTGGTCGGTCCCGATATCGATCCCCGGTGTGTCCTACCTAATTTTCATAGTGCTACAATTATTAAACATTATAAATTCCGGAGGATTGCCTACCATTTTTCGTAAAGTCTAGGAGAAAAACGTCCTTAAAAAATTCGCTGGAGGCGAAAGTTTTCTCGTCTTCCTCCCACCCCTCCTCTCTCCAGCATCTTCCCTTTCTCCTTAACCCACCTGTAATCCTCTCACCTGGCGATGGTGGTGTAATGGTGAGCATAGTTGCCTTCCAAGCAGTTGATCCGGGTTCGATTCCCGGCCATCGCACAAATCCCGTATTTTGTCCAGGAATCCGGAAACCGATAAGGGGATAAGCCCGCTGCGGAGGACCCCAGTCGTTCTCCCTCCTTCCACCCTGTTTACAAAGCGACAATTACACAATCTAATTGTAAACTCTTGCGTGAAAACATTAATAATATCGGCCTCCAAAACCGGGATATAACCTGGATGAAGTTATACCTGGAGGGGGGGGACTCGGGCATCAGGGATCGACCCCCCGTTTGTCCGTAATTATTTTCTGGAAAACACTTTGGGGAGTTCCTGTATAATGCTTTATTCTCCTTACACACACACATATATATATATATATATATATATATATATATATATATATATATATATATATAATATTATATATACTTTTATGAATGTAATACTGTCAGCGTTTGTAATATACCCCCGGGCCTGTTCATAGCAAGTTTAAGCGACCCGCAACGTCCACACCCCTCACATATGCTATTAGTACTCAGATGAAAAAAATGCTTGAAATACCATAAATTAATTAATATCTGGGATTTCAACCCCTTGATGTTGGTGTGTAGTATCATTCATGATTAATGATATACGAGCGACAGCAAGTTCTACGGGTTGTTACTTTCTTTTTCGTTTTATTTCAAGTCCCATTTAATTGTCAGGTCGGTTCAAAAAAAGGGGGGATTTTCGTATACCTGCGAGGGGTTTCGGCCGCTCGCCATCTTCAGTAGTCACTTTCGGCACACTTTGGATGTCACAGCGGGCGGGGATGCCCCCCCCCTCCCCCCGGAAAAACATCCAGAGTGGCGAGTGTGACCGACACAGAAGCTACTGAAGACGTGGCGGACGGCCGAAACCGGTCTAGCGGAAGAGAGACCCAAACCGGCGAGAGGAGGGAAACACACCACTAAGGTTTTCATATTTGAATTGGTTTTATGGAAAAAAATCTCTTATCTTCCTACCAGTCAAAAAATAATATCTAAATCTTATCCGTCCAGCATGGATATTCTCTGAAATAATTTCTCATTTCCGGAATCCATTGATTGGCCCTCATAATATCCGGACCTATTAGGCCCTAGGCCCGCTCAATATGGCGTACCAGATCGTCCCATCCGCCTTATCTGGGTCCCGGAGTTTTTCCCTGACGTTGGGCACCACCTCACTCCGAAGCGGAGAGTGGAAATAGGTCATCCCTGAGGAGTTGGAGAGGCTTTGATCCCGTCCTTTAATGAATTTTCTCTCAGTTTAACAGTTTCATTTTGTCCCCGGCCCCCCCAACCACCACAGAAATATACAGATTTCCTTTGATTAACGACAAAACTTTATTCAGACGAAGGGTCGGAATAATTTTAAGCATTGTCGTAAAGACCGGTTTTGGCTTTCCGCCGTCGTCAGTGACACCAAAAAGGTTCCGAAATGTTACTTACACGCTTCGTGTGCACTCGGTGATCGATCTACCGTATATTCTGACGAATGTAACAAATTGAATTCGCTTTGGTCGCCCCATCTTCAGTAGCTGTGTTAGCTATCGGCACCTTTTGTCACCTGTCACTTTGGTGTTTTTTGGTCCAGCCAGGAGGTTGGAGTGCCGTAGATTCCTCTCGCCGGTCTCGCGCTTCTCTCGGTTTGTGCTCGTTTTATCATGCTTCATCTTCGTAGCTGCCTCAGCCACAGCAGCGGTATTTGCCAAGTAAGTGGTACGTATGGCGAGTGATTCATTCTAGATTGTATGGACTACTTTACAATACTATAATGGCGAAGCCGAAACCGGTCTCTCAAATGTTTTCCGCAGGTTCAGTACAATTAATCAATTCATAACAGCGCTATCTTATTATGCAGATTACAGATGACAAGTTACAGACGACAACCACCGCAGTACAATTGACATTTAAAGTTCGAACTTTGCCGTTTAAACCGGTCTAGCAAAAAGTCTCAGCACTTTGGATGACATTTTTTCGGGTGGCATCCTCACTGACGACAACCACCGCAGTACAATTGACAGTTACAGTGCACTGAGGATGCCCAAAAAACATCTAAAGTGACTGACACAGCGCTACTGAAGATGGCGAGCGGCCGAAACCCCGGTCTAGCGAAAGACCAAACCGGCAGCGAGAGGAGGCAGAAACACACGAAATCTACGATATTTTATTATCGAGGCCGAAGAATGAAAATCTCCATTGCGCGAATCCCCAAATTCTGTTTATAATATTCCTCAAGTAGCCACAAGCTCATTATATATTAGGTTTATCCAAAAGTAATCGACATTTTGACTTTGGAATTAATTTTATTTTGCACTATCACTGTCACTTGTACTTACTGTACACGCGATGGATAGACAACCGCCACAGTACAAGTGACAGTGACACAGTGCAGTGAGGATGGCCGCCCGAAAAACATCCAGAGTGCCGCTACTGAAGACGTGGCGAGCGGCCGAAACCGGTCTAGAAAAAGGACGAACCGGCGGGAGGAGACAGACGAAATCTACGTTGAGGCCGCAAAACGGGTCTATTAGACCGACCATTCGTGCTCAAATCACTGAGCGTAAGGAGGTATTTTCCTTTCTATTCGTTTGTATTGAACAGTTATTTTTCTTGAAGAAATTTGTTCGGAATTGGACAATACGAAGCTCCCCCCTCCCTTATTATATATTCGTTTGGAATTCTGCCTTCTCCCGGTAGCAGTTGAAACTGTGATTTAACGCCACGGAACCCCCCCCCCCGGGCCCTATATAAGGGCTGCAGTAAGTTTAAGTCGCGTTACCTGTTGAAGGGCGGGCGGGGTGCGAACCCCCGAACCCTTCATTTCAGCCTGTTGCACGACCGCGTTCGAAATAAACCCGAGCTCCAGTTAGTAATTCACGCCCCTATTCTGTTATTCATATATCATCAGTACACGCACCAACTTACGCACTTCGCCGTGACAACTTGTATTTAGGCGACTGTTAATCCGATTCAAAGCCGGACGAAGCATCCTGTAAATATTATATTTCCCTCAGTCAATACTCACAAAACTATAGGGGTAGTTTATACATCCCTCCGCGATCCGGTGTCCATCCCTTAACGAGATACTCTAAATAGACGGGCGGGGGGGCAGTTTCAAAATTTAAGAAAGGGCTTCTTCGTTTCGGAATTCTCCGTTCTGTAATAAACATTTTTTTTTCAATGTAATTTTCGCTTTATCCGAAAGCAATTTCCAATTATCCACTGAATATAATTTCTAAAAAATTTTATCCGTATAAAATACGAGGTCCGTATTATGTACGGGATTCATTTCTCCGACGAGTAAATAGACCGGTTTTTCGGCCGGCGGACGTCTTCAGTCCAGATTTAAACGTCGGATTTTCCCGAATCCCCGTAAGGGCGGGCCTTTGAATGAACGGTCTTTTACAGAAATGTAAATTTTACAACAGTGTCAAAACGGGGGTGGAATCGTGGTGCAGAGTATAATGGCACTTTAACGATGGCCGGCTGGGGGTTGACCAGCGACTGTATCGTTCATGAATGGCTAATGGTAAGTATTAGGGGCGGTTTCGGTATCTCGTCCCGGCAAGGGACTACAATCAAACATTCAAAGGCCCCTTCAAAGGGCCGCCCACCCCCCGCCACTCAACTACAGCCCTTAGTAACGTCCAGTCCAATACTCACTTACCCCCATAGTTTATTCATCCCTCCGTCGCCGGTGTCCATCCCTTAACGAGATACTCTAAATAGACTGGAAGGGGGGGGGCAGTTTCAAAATTTAAAACTTTCTCATAAAATTCGTATTCGGGCTTCGTTTCTGTAATGCACATTTTTTAAATGTAATTTTGCGCTCACCCGTACATTTTCAAAACCGGGTGGTATTGCCCCATATTCGAGGTAATTTTGAATTGTCCGCTGAATATAATTTCTAAAAAAAAAATTTATCCCGACACTTTATATATAGGGGTCCAAAAAAATGTATCCGCCCTTTAAAAGTCCATAACTTGCAAACTGATTGGCGGAGTTGTGTCTCATTTTTGGTACTGTTATAGTGTTGTAGTTCGGGCAATTGTAATCGACAATTTGATAAGACGTATTTAGGAGTTCCCTTCAAGAGGGGTAATCGAAAATTTGCCTGTTAATATATAGTAGATTAATAATTAGAGTTTCATTTTTAGCGCAATAGAACGAATTCCAAAGTCAAAATGTCGATTACTTTTGGGTGCCCCAAAATTGCAATCGATGGTTCTTTCTTGGCGTTCGGAAGCTCAGGAAAGTATATAAAAAAAATTTTCCCGCTTCGGAAAGTGAAAATTGGAAACTCCCGAAAGAATTGTGTTGGATCGCTTTAGTGTCTCAACAGTGAGTAATCACGAGACCGTAATAAATAAATAAAAAATAATCACTATCACGTTTATTATCTCTCTCTCGTTTATTACTTTATTCTCTCTCTTACTCTCTCTCTCTGCTCAAACACTTATTGATACAAACAGTGGGTACATTGCACCCAATAGTTGAGGAAATCCCCTTTTTTTATTACTTTTTAAAAATTTAAACATTTAGGCCTCTTGGCCAATTCGGCTTTTCGGGCGTCTCTAGGGAACTTTCTTCTTCTTTGTACTTTGTTGGGCAAAGTCCGGGGGACACTTGAACACGGACTTTAACATCTGTGTTTAGGGTGAGTTCGGAGACACCCAGTGCACTGTCGTCATCGCCCTTAATATTTTCGACTGTAGGGTCTGGATTTTGTGGATATCTGTCTGTTTGTAAGTCCGGATCGGTTTGAGTATAATAACACATTCGTTTAAGCTTAATTTCGGTCTATAGTCTGAGTAGATTTACTGCCGAAAGTAATACATCCCTTGTCCGTATTTTAAACTGTCCGATCCGCAAAATTTCTTTCCGGCTCGGTGAATTATTGGCCAACAATTTGTTTGGCTTAGCCCGCCGGCCGGGGGATGATTAAGTCCCCCTCTGTTGACGCTCCACGACCCCCCAAGCTAATCTGTTAACCCGTCAACAAATTATTAATTGTATCACTTGTATTGATGCCGCGTCAACAGCCACCCCGTTATATATTAGGGGTACAGAAAAGACTTTGTAATTACAGTACTGTATGTATGTATAGTGCACTTTTTAAGTGTTGAAAAGTATCACTTGAGGAAAATTCGCCGGTGGAAAGACGACGGGGGAAAGAAAGAGTAATACTTTGCTCTAAAGTATCGAGAGCAAAACTTGCTCAAAAACTGAGTTGAAATATATTAAGCGGTACCCAAAAAGTAATCGACGTTTTGACTTTGGAATTCAATTTTATTTTGCTAAAAAAGAAACCAATTCACAGATATTATCGACAACTTTCCGGCCACTTTTCCGGTAGATTTTCGATTCCCCCCCTCTTGAGGAATTCCTCAAGAACAGAATACATCTTATCAAATTGTAGAGTACTTTTGGGTACACCTAATACGTCCGTTTGTTACCTGTACATACGGAAATTACATTTGAGCTCTCGTCGCGATTGAAAATTTAATAATTCAGAATGACTACAACCGTTTTTAGGTACTGTAGGTTCGTGATGTTTCCGTCTCCTCTCTCGCTGCCGGTTCGGTCTTTCGCCAGACCGGTTTCGGCCGCTCGCCATCTTCAGCCGCTCGCTGTGTGTCAGTAGTCACTGTCGGCACTTTATGGATGTTTTTAGCACTTTAGATGCCGACAGTGACTACTGACGCAGCGCTGCTGAAGACGGCGAGCGGCCGAAACCGGTCTGGCGAAAGGAGACAGAAACATCACGAACCTGCAGTATATTCCAACCCCTCGCAGGCCACAAAACAGTTATATAAAATTGTTTTTAGGTATTTTTACGGGGTATCATTTATTTCGGGGTACTTTACATTGTTTCATGTCCTGCGAAATGTCTATTGTGTCCTCAGTGCTTCGCCGGGAACTTAGGGAAGAACTTTGCCCTTGAGGAAAATTACTGAAAGGAAAACTAACTGCAAGAATTTTGGGGATTAGTTCAGTCAGAATTGAGAGCACCAATTTCATTGTGCATTGTTCGTGTTATTGTAACACGAATATAATAACATGTTACATAGATTTGTCGTCTGTCAGACCGGTTTCGGCCGCTCGCCATCTTCAGTAGCGGTGTCAGTTACTATTTTACACGTTGGATATTTTCCAATATCCACGGCACGAGGAGGATGCCCCCCCGAAAAACGTCCAAAGTGACGACAGTGACACTGACACAGCGCTACTGAAGATGGCGAGCGGCCGAAACCGGTCCGACAGAAGACCGAACCGGCTAGAGGAGACAGAAATGGTACATATCTACTATTGTTGTACGAAAATTCTTCCTTTGTCGTACTGACGATGGTGAACTGACGAAACCGGTCTACAACTCGATACATCCGGAAAATTACCACCTTCGGTTCGTTACAGAGACCGGTTTAACGTTGAATAAAACCGCTTATATTTCAATATTTCCAGCTGCGCCGCCTCCGTATTACACTCGACTGTACTTTAAGTAGCTGTAAATTACAGCTCTGTCTCGTCAACGGTTCGAATTTAGCTCAACCGACCGACAAAACGGTTCTCGAAAACCTCTCGAAACTTTGGACGGTCTCCACAATTTCCCCGGTCTCGAAACTGTCAAATCTGTGGCCGAATTATTTTCCTCGAACCCCGGAAACGCCGGAACAATTTCGGGCTTTTCACCGCGGTTAGTAGACGATAGCTAGTTTTTTTTTGCGTACATTAATAAATATGGGTATTCCACCGTAGACATCCAGAGATTCCAGTCAAAAGTCCTTCTCAACATCCTTAATGTTCCTATGGTATGTTTCTAACCGGACAATCCACAATGACCTCAACGTACCGTCAGTGGACGAAGTCGCAAAATCCCGGTTCCCGAAATTCCACTCCCGCCCCTCTCCCCCCCCCTCATCCCGATCCGCTCGTTCATCCAGTTTCCCTCCCTCAACCATCCATCCATCATCCCCCACAGCGGGAGGGCTTAAACGCCGCCGGCAGTTAAAGTTTCGTGCCAGTTAAAGCGCCATCATCGGGGGGCGGTTTCTTTATTCCTAGACCTATAAAGTTGATTGTGGAAAACAAAAAATCATATAATAATCCTAATTAAATTCCGAATAATTTCGTAGTACGGTAGTATTTAAAAAATTTATATCGAATAAATGAACCAGACTCGTAAATTAGAATTGTCAGTCGCGGCGGTTAGTCGGGAGTCGCCGGAGTGTATTTTTTATTGTCCGTACGGCAGATTTATATATTTCATCGTGTATTTCTATCGCTATTGATATTGTTGTCGGCCGGGAACAGTTTCCTGCAAGGTTATATTCCGGTCCCCCCGGGGGCTATAATAACAGCCCCCCGAGCCTATGGCGCAACTCCAAATCGATTTGCGACGTTTCTCCTCCGCCGGCTAAGTCCTATCCAGTGCCCATTAACCTATGCCACGTGTTCGGCGGCACGTCCGCCGTCTACATACAACAATATGTATATATTGACATTTATTCCCCTAACCCGAAAAACCAACCCCCAACGGAACGGCTTACTGACGGAGTGTTCACGTATTTGAGTTCTCTTGGAGAGGAAAAGTTTTCACATTTTTCCGGTTCTCGATCTCTGTCTTCAGTTTCGCCGTCGGAGAATATTTAATACAGCCCGGCGACGCGGCCCTTTAAAATTAAGGTCTGAACTAATTTATTTCATCTTCGTACTACACAGCGCCTTTGGTGGGGGGGGGGTGGCCGCTCACCATCTTCAGTAGCGGTTTTAGTCACGAGTAACTTATTGGCCTCGTTCGAACCTTTTCAAATTTTATATGACGCATAATAAAGGTTATTTATCAGTTTCGGCGATATTGCGTAACAGTGCGATTATCCCTGTTTTTTTTTTTGGAAAAATTCCTGTGGGATTTCCAGTGCGGGGCAGTTTTTATTCCCTTTTCCATCGGAGCCCTCCCGGCCGATTGTCCGAAGTAACGAAGTTAACGATTTTACAGTTATTATCGTCGATACCGCCGAATTTCAGCGTTAATTAAATATTCTTCCCCCGCATAATAAAATTTTATTACGCTCATGCTGTAATTTGGGCTACCGTCGATTTTTAGTGGCCGCGGAGGCCTTATCCGTATATAATAATTCTAGAGTAATTATCAAGAAAAACTTGCTATTTATTAAAAATTAGTATAAATAAGCGATCGGGAATCGAACCTTGGGACGTTCCACCAAATGTGGACCGCAACAAGATTTCATGGCGGAATTTCAAGTTTTCAATCCATATTATATCTAGAGAATAAGAAACTCACGATTTAATATATTATTTGAATGCGTATTTAACATTAATACATTTTTCTTTTTTTTTTTGCAGGTAAGTGACACCTGAGGATGGTTTATCTCATTTCGATGTAAGTCGTCACAATCGTAAAGGTAGGAAATTCTTTTATAGCTTCGATCTCTAGTTCCTTAAAACTATAAAAATTACCGAACTGCCGCGTAATTTTTTTTACCGTCGGGGGTTGTTTTTACCCCCGTGACGACCGTCAATCCCGATTTTACAGTGCGCCCTGACATTCAGATTGAAAAAGATCGCGTAATACCGCTTTTAAGAACCTCGGTTCTTCGGGTTTCGAAGTGTTCCGAAACCTCGGGAAGTGTTCACGACCCCCCCGGAAGGAAGGGATGTTTCCAAACACCGGAAAAAATCCCCAATTTTTCCCCTCAGCGTCACGTCCATTCGACATCAATTTTGACGGATTTTTTTTTTTGGAATTTTATACGTATCAAACAATTGTGGACGCTCTCAACAGGGATATTACTTTTGAATCATCCCTCAACTCTCTATACAATTCTGGAAGTGAAATGTATTTCTCGTATTCTATACGGTTCGCAGTTGAGAGATACAGTCCGCCAGCTCGGTTTTATTAATATTTATTCGCCAGACACAACGGCCGGGTAAAATACGTAGGCCCCGTTTCTCATACTTTATTCATCCCCCCGGGGGGGTGGGGAGAACATTCAACGTGTTCTTCTTATTTTCGCTTTCACCGACGACGGGGTTTTCCCTCGAAAATCTATTTCCCGAAGAGTTCCAAAAGCTCCGGACTTCGGATCCGGGTCCAAACCGCGGCGGTGTGACGAAAATTGGGTCCCATTTCAAATAGTCATAGAGCCGAAACTACGAGCTCTAAACCGTTTTTCTCAGCATGTTCGTAAACGGGATTTAGTCCAATTTTCCGACTGCCCAATTTTTTTTTTTATTCCATTCTCTCTTCCGGTCGGCGCCCGTCAAAGTCCCCCTCTCACATCCGGACCCTGTGACCGGTTCATAATTCGGAATCGATTTATGTGATCCGTTCCAATTTCAATGAATGACCCGTTCATTCATGAGATCCTTCTATTCGACAGTTATCAAATCGCTGTCACCAAATACAATTAAAAAGAACCGGACATTATTTTAAAATCGGGCCATTTTTAAAAATAACGCAATAGACTTCTGACAATATATAAATATATTTTGCGAACGGAAGATTCACCGGTTTAACCTGTTTTGTGGTCTGCCAGGGGTTGGAATACCGTGCGGATTACGTGTTTCCTCTCTCGCCGGTTTCGTCTTTTCTAGACCGGTTTCGGTCGCTCGCCCCATCTTCAAGTAGCGTGTCAGTATTTTGGCACTTTGGACGTTTTCGGGTTCAAGTGAAAGTGATAGTGGGCAGTGAGGCGCCGGATTACTGAAGCACGGCGGGCGAAACCGGTCCTTCAGTCAGCAGCGCGTGACCGTTGACAGTGGGCGGTGAGGATGAGGATACAACCGTCCAAAGTGCCGACGGTGAGGCGATTGACACCGCTACTGAAAGGCGGCAACCGAAACCGGTCTACCAAAATCCCCATCTTCAGTAGCGCTGTGTTAGTCATTTTGGCACTTTGGACGTTTTCGGGTTCAAGTGAAAGTGACACGTAGCGCATCGACGTTTTTCGGGCGGGGATACCCAGAAAACCGTCCAAAGTGCCGACAGCGATTGACACCGCTACTGAAGACGGCGGGCCGCCGAAACCGGTCTAGCAAAATCCCCATCTTCAGTAGCGCTGTGTTAGTCATTTTTGGCACTTTGGACGTTTTTCGGGTTCAAGTGAAAGTGACAGTGGGCGGTGAGGATACCCAAAAACCGTCCAAAGTGCCGACAGCGATTGACACCGCTACTGAAGACGGCGGGCAAGCCGAAACCGGTCTGGCAAAATCCCCATCTTCAGTAGCGCTTCTGTTAGTCAATTTTTGGCACTTGTTGATGCTTTCTGGGGGCATCATCACTGCTCCTTCCTCCTCCCTGCCACTTGTACTTGCACTGAAATCCATCCAAAGTGACCGCTAACACCGCTACTGAAGATGGGGCGAGCGGCCGAAACCGGTCTAGAGAAAGACACCAAACCGGCGTTTCTGGAGGAAGCCGGCGCATAATCGGCCAATCGAATTGGCCGACTGTCAAACTCGTTTATTGATTTTTCCTCCATTATCCGGGCAATTACGTCCTGGAAACTATAAAATTTTCTGCTTCTCGAAGTAAAAATAAAGAAAAATAAACCAAAAAATGCATACGAGAACCGGTTGAAAGAGGGCCGATTCGCCGGATCGGAACGATGCACGCGTCAATTCGAACTTATAATTTTTTTTCTATGTACATTTTCTCCCCGTTATAAATTGGCGGAGGGCAAAATCGAATTTCCGCGACCGGCTTCAACTGTCGGTGTATAATTTTCTGGTCTTTTGTCCGCTTCAATAACGGTTCTTGAATATCCAGTCTCGGTTATTATTGTGGAGCGTACAATTTTTTTTCTTCTCGTGTTTTGTCGACGACGGACAAGCGAAGAGAAAAAACAAACAGAAATACAACAACTGTTCTTGTAAATTTTTTGATGATTTACGTCTTGTGGATCGTCGTTAAGTGGACGTGCCCGACTACAACACAACGGGCTTTCCGACGATAATTATCGACATTTCGATTCCTTTAAGGGATTTTTTAATCGTCACAATTAATATCAGTAGGCTCATATTGCTGTTTAGCAAATATGGACGGGGTTTGAATTGATTATATTCAATATATCGGTCTGGCAACTAAATAATTGCGGATTTTTTTTTTGGCAAATATCGAGCACGTACGTGATGATACTTCGGGTGAAAAAATCAATAGAACTCTAATAAAAAAAAACAGTTTTGATACTGACGCTCTTTCAAATAAACTGCATTAAAACTGATTATATTTAATATATTGGTCTGGCAACTAAATAATTGCGGATTTTTTTTTTGGCAAATATCGAGCACGTTCGTGATTATATTTAATATCAAATCGATATATCGAGTAAATACGTCAGCACGTTCGTGATGATACTTCTACCTGATGTGAACTCTAATAAAATATAAAAAAAAATCAGCTCTTTCAAATAGAACTCTAAATGGTCTGGCAAAAAATAATTGCGGAAAAAAACAGATACTTCGGGTTTGATACTGACGCTCTTTCAAATAAACTGCATTAAAACTGATTATATTTAATATATTGGTCTGGCAACTAAATAATTGCAAATTTTTTTGGCGAATTTTTTTGGTACGCAATCAAAATGGTCTTCAACGTGTACCTTCGATACTTCGGGTTAGAACTAAAAAACTAATAATAAAAAAAATACAGTTTTGCATAGTAACTAAATTTTTTTAAATTTTTTTTGGACGAGCACGAACTCTTGATTGAAAAAACGTTCCGATAAACTGCATTAAAACTGATTATATTTAATATATTGGTCTGATTTTTGGTCATGGATATTTAATATATTAGAACTCTAATAATAAAAAAAAAAACAGTTTTACGCTCTTTCAAATAACTGATATATTTAAATATATCGGTCAGAATAAACTGAATTGATTGCGATATACTTAACTCGGGTTCTAATAAAAAAAAAACAGTTTTGATACTGACGCTCTTTCAAATAAACTGCATTAAAACTGTTATATTAATATATCGGTCTAACTAATATGGTCTTCAACGTACCTGACCTACGATGATCAACGCAAAACTGGACTAAACATAAGACTGAACCTGGTTGTTGATTTACTCAACGCAAAACCGGATGAAAAATCGGGTGATTAGAACGTGATGACGATCCGGCTTAATCGGTGAAACAGAATTTTATGCATGCAACTATTTCTTAATTAATTAGAATTGCTGAACTACGCTATATACGTCAATAAACTCTCATTATATTTAACTGATAAATCGAGTGTATGTCAACGCTTCTACGATACGCTAAATAATGTCAATGATACAGAACTCGAAACAGTTTTGATACTGACGCTCTTTCAAATAAACTGCATTAAAACTGATTATATTTAATATACTTCGGGTGGAACTCTAATAAAAAAAAAACAACTAAATAATTGCGGATGCGGATTTTTTTTGGCAAATATCAATTTTTGGTACGCAAAGATATTTCAAATGGTTCAACGCGTTCAACGCGTGTACCTGATGATACTTCTAAATAATTGCGGTGAAAAAATCAATAGAACTCTGATGAATATCATACAAAAAAAAACAGTTTTGATACTGACGCTCTTTCAAATAAACTGCATTAAAACTGATTATATTTAATATATTGGTCTGGCAACTAAATAATTGCGGATTTTTCAATGAGGTACAACTAAGGTATATCGAACAGTTTTCTGTACACAAAATATTTCGAACTGTATTCAACGCTACAGTACGATACAGTATTCGATCTTTCTCATCGATCTTTTGGCTCCAATAGTCGAAAGGGGTGGAAAAAAATCACCCCGAACGAACTCGAACAAAAGACCAATCTTTGATACTGATTCAACCGATTCGCGGGAAACCTAAATTAATTTTTTTTTTTTATAATATAAAATTACGACATTTCTTTTCTTGGGTATAGAAGTTTCGACAGTTTTTTTTTTTTATTGAACTGAAAAACAAATTTTGCAGACTTGAAATGCCAATTCCTATTTTTTGTAAGGTTTATCTCCCCAAAACACCTAAATGTTAACGATTTTTAGATTGGTTTTTATTGGAAACGCAGATCGTCTCTCGACAGAATCTTCAGTTTTAAACCGATTTTCCACCCCAAAAGAGGGAATATTCTCCCTAATAGAGCGTTATAGGGACAACTAATGGGGCCAGGGATAAGAGGTGTTAATTTCTTCTTGTTTCTTTTTTGTTATTTTTTTTTTTTTGGAGGTTCATCCCCCTCAACCCCTCAATCCCTTCAACCCTTTGTTACGGTGCGCGAAACACGTGGCCCACCCTTTTTTTTTATACGGCCCCCGGCCGCCGGTGGGTTAAACGGACTACAAATAAAACTGTGTAAGGGTAGAAGTAAAAAAAAAAATATATATATATATTTCCCTCCCCCTCCCCGTGTCTTTTATTATTCGGGACTTCGTTTTATACAATCCGTCCGCCGAGTGAACGTTTTTTATTGCAGATTTTTCTGCAACAAAATCTTGGCAGTAATAAAATATAATCTAATGGACGAATTATATTTTGCAAGATTACCAATTGAATTTTGGCGGTTCTTCGTTAAATTGTCAATCCATTTTTCCGCCTTCAAAGTACCCGCTTGCGTACTTGATTTTGGCAAAATATAGTATGCCGCACTTTGAATAAAGACCGGGATATCGTTTTTGGAATATTGACGAAAATTTCCATCGAAATAAAATTCTTATTTCTCCGTCTCCTCTCGCTGCCGGTTTCGGCCGTTCGCCGCGTCTTCAGTAGCGTCTTCAGTTGGTCACTTTTTTCACTCTTGATGTTTTTCGACGGAATCCTCGCTGCAAGTACTACAAGTGGCAGTTAAACCGGTCTAGCAAAAGAAACACGAAATCAACGGTATTTCAACCCCCTTTTCGCAGGCCACAAAACAGGTCTGTTGAACGAATATTTCGTAAAATACTGACCGCGTAGTTGTTAATTAAATTAAATTTAAATCTGTTCATTTAATAAAATGTAATTACAGCCGAATGCCCTCTCTCTCTCTCTAGACCTCTCCTGTATGTCCCCAATTTCGTGATTTGAGTTTTATCACGCTCTATTTACGTATTGTCCGTTATTGCCCTCGTTTCTTGCAAACTGTCTACACTATCGTGTAGTTTTTTTTTTCTTACAGTTTCACATTCGGTCGTATCAGTTTCGACTCTTCGCCACGGTCAGTAGCGGCGAAACACGCGCAGACAAACAGCGTCTCGAGTCTCAACTTGAGTTGTCTTTTTATTTTATTATATATTGGGTGTATTTTATTTCGCCAAAAAATGAAAATTTTCAACCCCTCAAGACCGAAATGCATCTTGTCAAATTGTCGATTACCTACCAATTCTACAAGACTGTTTTCAATTTCAACCCCCCCCCCCCCCAACCCGTCCAGCGGAAGGGCAGTCTGTTTCAATGAATTGACCGAACGGACGAATTATTCAGCATAATTTGTTGTTACAAAGGGGTGGGTGGAGGGTGGTTTCGGAGAGAGCGGAGAGTATATAGCGGGGTTGATCCGCAATGCTAATCGGATAAACTGATTACCGACCCCGATTTTATAATCTGCGGGGGGTTGAATCACCTTTTTTCCCGTCCGACGGACAGAGGGCAGAATATAAATATAGATATATTATCTCGTATCCACCCCCTGTTGGTGAATTGACCGGAAATAATGCGGTTAATCCATCAACCGCCCGCCCTGTTCTTCGAAACGTTTTCGAAATCGCCTCCGTCGTCTGCACATTCTTGCATTCGAGAAACTGCCCCGTCGGCATTTCCGGTCGTCTCACGGCCGTCTAGTTTTTTTATTGAGACCGGCGGAGCAATTTTCGAATTTAAATTTTCATTGCGTAATAACTTACATAACGCGGATGTGTGTCTGTATATACATACGGAGTGGTCCAAAAATGTATCCACCGTTCAACAGTCAATAACTTGCAAACTGATTGACGGAGTTGTCTCTTATTTTTGGTCAAAGTGTAGCTTAAAGTCCCAACTTAAAGTAGACTGTAGGTGTTCGAAATTGTCCACCATTATTAACATCCACTACTGACTATTGGTCTACTGTTCCGCCGTTGCCGTTGAACCTCATTAATTGTTTTCGTACTTAAAATACAGCTTCAAAACTGACTTCCTTTCATCCAATTCTAAGCCTTGCTCCGGGCCATATTTACTCGAGTAACAACAGGGTACAACTGACACAACAGAACACTGACTATCCGGTGACACAAAACTGACACAAAACAGAACACAACACTTGCCCCGAACTACAACACTATAACAGTACCAAAAATGAGACAATTCCGGCAATTAGTTTGCAAGTTATGGACTTTTAAACGGTGGATACATTTTTTTTTGGACCCCCCCCCCCACTCTGTATATCGGTACAATTTGCGGGTACAATTTTGGAAAGTTTAAAGCGGCTGTTTTGTGACCGCGGTACAAGTGACGAAAAGCGTCCCAAGTGCCAAAAGTGACTAAAAACCGTTAACACATACCCGTTTTGTAGTCAGCGAGGGGTCGTAATAGAGGGTGGATTTCCTCCACGAGGTCGTCTGCTCTTTCGCCGGACCGGTTTCGGCCGTTCGCCGTCTTCAGTAGCCGGGGGTGTCAGTCGGCTTTCGGCGCAGTTTGGACGGTTTTTGTCGCGGCGGCGTCTCCGAAACAACCCCCGCTACTGAAGACGGGGCGAGCGGCCGAAACCGCTCTAGCGAAAGACGAGAAACGACAGGAAATCCTACTAATTTCGGAAAGTTTTTATGCCTGGAAGGACTTTTTCCGGGGGGGGGGGGGAATACCCACGTCGTTTTCAACGAGGCTTTCCAAATTCGTTGATTTTATAGACTGATTTCAGTTTTTACGTCATCCAATTGTCTATCCTAGAAGGGAAAATTGTCTATCGAGTTATGGAGGGAAAATAATGTCTATATATATATATTTCAATTTTTATATCGCCGGAGGTAGTAAAGCAGTAGTACGCTTTCAACGCCTCGGTCGGACTTCGTAAAGTTGTTAAGCGCGTTAAGTCTTCACTTAACAGGGATATTATCGGATAACACGGAATGAAAGTCGGAAGAGGCGACAGAAAGCCGACAGAAAGTTTTTATCGAATACTTTTTTTTCCCCCCCCCCCGTTTTTCAACCTTCTTCCAGAAATTCTTCTTCAGAGTCCGACGGCCCGAAATCTTCATTCCGATGAAGATAAACCCTGTCTTCAGTAGGTGCATTTTTATCGGTCGAACCGAACGCCCATTGACTAATGACTTAATTAATGCCGACGTCTCATTATAAATTTCGCGGTCCTTTACATATATAATTGGTTTTTTCCCCTCACCCCCTCCATCCCTCCATCCCTCCCTCCATCCCTCCAATAATTAAACGGTCGGCTTATCGAATCCGTCTCCTCCGTTTTATTTATCGCGGCCGATACAATTTCGTAACGCTGTATCGTAAAGATTCCTTTTTTGGTTTTCTTTCCCCCCCCCCCCCGTATTGCCCTAATTGCCCTAAACAATCAACAGACGGAAGAATTCCTGGATAAATTTCGGGATAATTTTTGAAAATTCCTACGATCGAAGTAGAAGTTTTGCTGGCGAAAACACTCGATACGTCCAGTCAATAGACCCCCAAATTCGAAGATATAGACTATTTTAATAAAGCACTAATGAAACTCACCGTCACGACCTGCTGACAGGGAATAGGGACTACTGAAGATGGCGAACGGCCGAAACCGAAATACTGATTTCTTTTTTTCCGTCACAAAATTCTCTTATTTAATCTTATATAAACTCCATTATACCAACTAGGATTCAATTGATTGACATTTTTGGTAACAATAAGCGCATACAGGAATCCACCCTTGAGATAATTCAAACCACAATCGATCGAATTTAATAATCGGTAAAATTCGAAAATTATCAGCAGATATACTGCAATGCGTAATTATTGAATGGTACAGGAAAAATGTGATTAAAACCTTTATTTTTCGGTAAAAAGCTGAATGAAATTTCAATTTTACAGTTTCGTGACAGTTCCGTCTCAAATTCTCAACATGTTGATCGGGGTATTTCGGTTCGAATTTTACACTTTTTGCGCTTCATTCTTCAAAATAGTCGGTCGAAAATGCGACCAGAAATCGATGACAGTGATCTATTTATAAATTTTTACATCTCCATACATTACATACATATTCATTATGCATCTATTTCAATTCCCATTATTTTTCTGAAAATTTCACTTCAGTACTACTACCTATTATTACTGTAAGTTTTCATAAAATCCAATAAAGCGATATTAATTATGCACTAAAAATGCGTCGCCCTACTGTTTTAGAAAAATTCGCTCCGTTCGTTAAGGGTTAATTTACTATTTTAGATGAAACAAAAAAAAATTTCGTATAAGTTGCCAGTTTTCTTTCTGTCGCCGGTGCTAAAATAACGAGCTTATTTCGCGCTTTTCCTCTCTTCAGAATTTGGAAAAGTTCACCCGGGGGGGGGGGTAGAATTTAATATTAATTGCCGATTTGAAAACAACGCCGGAAGAAAAAGGGCGATCGGGTGGAAATTAGTTTCTTTCCCTCAAATTAGTTTCAGTGTCGACGTTATCGTTATAACTTGGGAATAACTTCGCCAGGGAGACTTGGGGGACTTACTTTTATTGCAAGTTTAAAGTTGAAGTGGAAACTTATTTTGTTTCGGCCGTGGGAGGGAGGGGGGGGGCTGAAAGTCGCGGCCGAGGGGTTGGTATTTTCCCCTCTTCGGAAAGGGGGTAAAAGAACTTGTGTTTAATCTTTTAATAAAAGATTTAATCTAAGCCTTCTGTGGTAAAGCAGAGCTGGTTCATTAGGGCCCGGTTTATTTTAATAGTCGCCAGATTTTTCCGCAGTTTTCCGCATTTTTCCGCCCCCTACAATCGGATCTATAGACACTGTCCTAGTATTAGTTTCATTAGCGATCGGTTTACAATTAAAAAAAAAGAATTATCCCGAAAATACTATGTGTAATTACCTATTAAATGCCCCTACATAAAAACATATACAGCAGGGCCCTACCGAACGATACCATTAGGACGGAAAATGGCTTAATTTACCAAACATAAAAACTACCTTATTACAGCAAAATCCTATCGATGCAGCGAAAATTCCGCGATAAAAAAAACTCTGTTAGACCTTTAAAGGTCCGCTGTTTGTGCTGCGTTCAAAAATAGTATATTTTTTTCTTAAGATTTTGATTTTTTTTAGACCGGAAAAAATGCTTAAATAAGGCAAAATCCCTTCGATATAGAGAAAATTGCGCTCCTCTAAACCTTTAAAGGTCTGTTGTTGTACGCTGCCCTTTTTACACAGATCTAATACTAATTTAAGTATGGTTTAAGTATTATTTTTTTCGTGTACTATTTTCAATTTTTCAATCCAGAAAATTCTCAATTCACTGCGAATAATAACAATTAAATAATGTGCTTAATTTTTAAGCTTTTCGAATTTTTAATGTCAGAAAATGCTTTAAAATACCGCAATATCCCTTCGATATAGCGAAAATTCCGTTCCTCTAAACCTTTAAAGGTCTGTTGTACGCGCTGCCCTTTTTACACAGATTTAATATTCTTTCAGTACGGTTTAAGTATTATTTTTTTTTCATGTACTATTTTCAGTTTTTCAATCTAGAAAATTCTTACAATTAATAAAAAAAATACCGTATAAATAATACTTTATATAACAATATTGTGTATTTTTTTAAGCTTTCCACATTTTTAGGCCATAAATAGGTACTTAACAGTACCTAAGTACAGGAAAATCCCTTCAAAGGTCTCCGGTGTACTCTACGTTTTTTGCATCGATTTAATATCCTTTCAGTAAACTATTTTCAGTTTTTCAAACAATATTATAATTATGTGACTATACCTTATAAATATTGTATATGAAAATATTGTTTATTTTTTCGAATTTTCGATGCCGGAAAATTCTTAATTTAACACAAATAATTGGGTATAGCAAAAAATCCCTTCGATGTAGCCGCAAATCCGCGATAAAAAATTAAGATAAAAAGTTGTTTTTGTTGTTGTTGTTGTTGTTGTGGACGGTTTGACGGAAGCCTAGAGGAGTCTATTTGTAGAATCTGTGCAGCGGAGGAACTTTGCCAACCACGCCCGAACTTAGTACTGGTGGGACTTAGACGTGCGTTAAAAGCAAACTTTATACACTCCTAGAACTGTATCGAAAGTGAAAGAAAGGCTTTACAGGGACAGGACTTCTGTCTAGACCGGTTTCTCCGTCTGTTTTTCTTCGATTCCTTCTCATTTATGCTTGAAACTTATGAGCTCTCAATACTGCCTTGAATTGATTCGGCAGGTTGAATCAGTGCACCATAAAACCATTGGAGTTGATGGTAATAATTGAGTCCATAAAATTAAAAAATGCTTTTTTATTTTTGCTAAAGCCGAGGAGCAAATTAGTACGAGGAGTAATTATTAGTTTAACTAGAGGTTTAGATGAATTATTGAAGAATGATTTTTTTTTTTTAATAATATAATGGGCGCTTTTTGGGAATTCACATTTAAGATCGGTACAGTCCATTTCCATATCATTTACTAAAAAAAAAAAATACATTATTGGACATAATTGGACATTATTTGAACGTAGATTTCGTGCGTTTCTCCGTGTCTCATCTCGCTGCCGGTTTGGTCTTTCGCTAGACCGGTTTACAAAGTGTCAAAGTGACCTCTAACAACAACACCGCTACTGAAGACGGCGACCGGCCGAAACCTGTCTAGCGAAACACCGAATAGGCAGCGAGAGAGAGAGAGAAACACACGAAATCTACGATATTTTTTTTTATTGACGTCGAAAAATGAAAATCCCCCCCCAAATTCTGTCGAGGGTTCAGAAATTATTAATCGATGTCGATTATTTACCGAGACCGAATTCGGTTTTAAGCCAACGACAGGAAGACCGGTCTGGTTTATGGACGCGGATTTCGCCCCAAAGGTTTATAATAATATTCCTCCTTTCTATTCATTATATATTGGCGGAACCCCAAAAGTAATCGATATTTTGACTTCGGAATTAATTTTATTTTGCCCCACAAAAAAAAAGGAAACTTTAATTATTAATCTACTGTATATATTCACCGATATTGTCGACAATTTTTCCCGGCCAAGTTTTCGCCGGCACATTTTCCAGTTTTTTCCATTTTCCCTCCCTTTGAAGAAAATCATCGAGACCAAAAAATGTATCTTATCAAATTGTCGATTACTTTCGCGTATAAACCTAATATTTTGACCGGAAAATCCCTCCAGAGGCCGAATCCAAAATTCAATCTCAAATTTTCAATGCTGAAAGGGCTCTTCTCCGAAGGGATTTAATAATTTAATTGGCGATTTTTCCGACTCAATTCTTCGATACTTTTTTCCTCGTAAAGTGGGAAAAATTGAAACGGGAGTTTTTAAATTTGAAATTCAACTACGTCGGTCTATTTAAAGCTGGTCCAACTATTTTTATAAGTGGGCGGCGGATACTCGCGGACCGCCCACTGAGACTAATAACTAATAACGCTTTGATAATCTGTCCGGTATTAAAATTAAACTTTTGAAAATATAGAAATTAAGTTTTTACTTTTTTGTCAGTTTTTTCTCTCCCGTCCAATCTCCGGCTAAAAGGACAATTCGCGTATTTTACGCCCGAGTCACTTTCACAATTCATATTGCATTTCAGGCTCATTCAGTTATTCGGTTGTCCGCCGTCTTCAGTAGGCAAAATTGCGTATATTTGCCGGTCTAAAAGAATCGGCTTGAAACGGACTACTAAAGGAAAAAGCTATTGTGGACGAAATCGAGCAATGTGTAGACAATTGCGACGATGACCAAAAAAAAAATATATAACAAAGTTTTGTTCTTTCTATTAAATCTAGGTCTGTAATAGACATCAGATCTATTATTCCACTAACTTCCCGTAGGAAGAACCTAGAGAAGGTTCCATTGGAAAAGTTTTTGGAACTCTTACCATTTCCATGGTAACTTTAATTACTCTTTCTTTCCCTCGTCGTCCCTTTCTGACCAGCGAATCTTCCTTAAGACATACTTTTCTACACTTTTCTCTTAAAAAGTGCACTATACCAGTCCCACTAATCTCTGTTTTTCTCCAGATGGGGATATTTCACGTTATGAAACTGATGTTTTAGCGCCGTTTATAATAATGCTCGTGGCGAATTCTCCGGCTACAGAAAAGTCTCCCCTTTTACCCAAGTAGTTCCAGTCTCCAGTATCATTTCGTTGACCGCATAAATAAAACAAGTTTCCAAAACCGGGCTCTGGAGGCCGGTGCATCCCTCCCTCTCCCTCTCCCTCCTCCCTCCCTCCCTCTCTCCTCCCTCCCTCTCCCTCTCTCTCTCTCCCTCTCTCCCCCCTCCTCTCTCCCTCCCTCCCTCCCACCCTCTCTCCCTCTCCCTCCCTCCCTCCCTCTTGATATTTTCAAACGGGCCATATTCAGTTTACAGTTTCAAGCTGAAAAATTTACAAAAAAAATCTGTTAAAATCGATAGAATTTAAATATTTTCCCCCAAAAATGTGCGGTGTCCCAAAATTCAAACGCAAGATTTCAAATCGAAGAGCGGCCGCGGAATTTTCATTATTTTTGAAATATTGTTCAACAATCAAAAGACGTTGTTCACGTTCGTGTACCCTAACGTGGACCCTGAACTATCAACTGTTAAACAATAGGGATGCAAACAATTTTTACCGCAGGAATGGGGGCGAATTCAAATTTGCGTCAATTTTGGGACACCCCAATATTTAAATACCGGATGTTATAAAATTAAATAAAAAAAACTGAAAAATTGAACTAAAGTCCGGTACTTGAACAATCCTTTATACTCGAATATCCTGTTGGGACTGTCGTCGTATTTTTACTGTGATTAACGCCCGATTTCCTACAATTTTTTTACATCAAAGTATCAAAATTGGGAGCCATGAATATGAATAAAATCATTTCTAAAGAAGAATATTGTTACGGTAGATTTTGTTGCTGCTCTCCTCCTTGGTCTTTTTTCAGCCGGTTTAGCGCTTTCGCGTGTCACCGTTTACACGCTGCTACGGCACTTTGTTTTTGGGTACAAGTGAAAGTGACAGCGCAGTGAGGATGGCCGAAAAACCATCCAAAGTGCCGACAGTGACTGACACAGCGCTACTGAAGACGGGGCGAGCATGGCCGAAACCGGTCTGGCAAAAGACCACAACAAATCGACGGTATTCCAACTACTCGCAGACCACAAAACTGGGTATCTTGAACTAATATCGTTACGTCTTTCCGCTCTATTTTCTCACGATACGCTTCGGATTTTCTTGTCGACAACGCCGATAAAAGTACAAATATTACCCTCTGTGTGTTATCAGTTGGGGCCCGAACCGCGCGTTATCAGTGGAATTTTAACGTTTGAAATGAAACAAAAACGTAATCGGTAGCGGTACCGTGTCGCATATTTGATTGTTGAGTAAGCGTTTTGCGTTGTTCAAACAACGAATTCCAGGTACAATATTTCCGCCAAATTTCCACCATAACTATATGCCCAATTGGCGATTATTAATTATTTTCATATTCACCGATATAAATAGGAGATTTTCATTGATGTATAGCTATAAAAATTCATACAAACTTAACGTTTCCGGAGACGTTGGGGTTTTCGAAATTCTCGACACTTCGGTGGTAGCGTCGTCTGAATTTCATTTTCGCCAAGACCCGATTTCCCTTAGCTTTCTAGGAACTTCGGGAACCGGGGATTTAGCGCTCTAAGTACTTTGTCGGCTGGAATCTCTGGATGTCGGACCCAGAATAGCTCTAAGTCCGCGTCGGATTTTTGCAGTTGTCTCTCGTAAGTTTCGATGTCCTCCCCCAAGAATGAGGTCTCGTGAGTCCAAATCGACGGTTTAGGTCCATTCTTTTTTCAGTCGGGTACTTGCGGTTTCAGTTCCAGTGGAAACGATTAAAATTGATTCGGGAAATGGGCTTACCGATCGGCCGATAGGACGGACGTCAATTAGCCGGTTGAAAGTCCCCCGAGACCTCCGGATGAATCACTGCAATCGACCGAAAGAAACTGGTTTCGTCTAATTTTGCTCGTTTCGAATAAAATAACAGAACGTTGGTACTTGAAAAGCCAATCCTCGTGTTTATCCAAGATTTGAATTAAATAAAAAATCGCAGTTTTTTTTGCCCTTAATTTGTCGAAATTTTCCACGACCCGCTTGCACTTAAATGTGGCCGAATTTCGTTGATGTCCTTTTGGGCTTTGACGCCGTAGACCTTTGACTTAAAAAGAAATCCGACGGTGTCAAATCACAGGATCTACGGCCGGGAAATGTCACGTGCTGTAATTGAATTGTTTCACCGGGCCGTACGTGTCACGTGTCGTTCATACCACACACGTGTCATGCGCTTCGATATCTCGTCCAGTTTGGGCCGAAAGAACTGCGCCATCAACTGCTCGACATCGACAAAAAATATTGTTCAACAACGAAAACGCGTCGTTCTATCGCGTAAAGCTCCGTCCGCGTACTGACCCCTAGACTATCGGCCGTCGAACGGTCTATTTTTAATTGGAAGAATTGTGGCAAATTCAAATCTTGCGTTAATTTCGGTACACCCTTTACAACTAACAGGGCGTGGTGTCCTCCCTCCATCCTTAGTTTTACCCTCCACTCCTAGGCACTGAATATCTCTTCCTCAATCTTCAATCTTCAGTATTCTTCATTCTTCACTAATCTTCAATCTTCCCCAGTCATTATAATTCCCCAATCTCCAATATAATATTCCCTAGTCTTAATTTTTCCCATAACTGCATTAATTCCTAGTCCGTTTCTTCCCTGAACTTCATTCTTCCCAAATCTTCATTCTTCCCCAGTATTCCCAAGTCTTCACTCTTCCTTAATCTTCCCTTGACTTCAAACTTCCCCAGTCTTCATTTTTTCCCTGATCTCCATTCTTTCCTAGTCTTCCACTGCTCTTCATTCTTCCCTAATCTTTCCCTGTCTTAACGCTTTCTTCCCTGGTTAATAAAATTCCTAGTCCTCATTCTTCCTGAATATTAACTCTTCCCCAGTCTACATTTTTCCCTGGTCTTAATTTTCCCCTAAACTGTATTCATTACTAGTCCGCTTCTCCCCTAAACTTCATTCTTCCCTCGTCTTTCCCTGTCTTTCTTCTTCCCCAGTCTTCATTATTCCATAATCTTCAATCTTCACTGTTCTTCATTCTTCACTAATCTCCATTATTCCTTAATCTTCAATCTTCCCTAGTCTTCCTTGTTTTAATTCTTCCCTAGTCTCATTTTTCCCTAATCTTCCCCTGTCTTAATTCTTTCTTACCCTAAACTTCATTAATAAAATTCCTAGTCCTCATTCTCCCTGAATTTTTAACTCTTCCCCAGTCTCCATTTTTCCATGGTGTTAATTCTTCCCTAAACAGCATTCATTCCCAGTCCGTTTCTTCCGTAATCTTCAATCTTCCCCAGTCTTAATTCTCCCCTAAACAGCATTCTTTCCCAGTCCGTTTTTTCCCTTTATATAATTCATAGTGTTCTGTCGTCCAGCGAGATAAGCGGTTAAATTTCTGCCTTTTTAGCTTTATCCGAGGATTCGTTGATAGTCGATCTTGCCTTATCCGGGGGCGTTTCGAACGGGGTCTCAATGTTAACATGTACTTAAAATTTAGTGTATCATTACTTTATTCTTTTCAACTTCGTACCGGTATCAATGGGACGATTTTCTTATTTGTAAATATTCGATAAAACGGTGTTGTCTCGTTGGAATTAGTAAATGAAAGACAATTCCCGTTCAATTTCGTATAAACCGTAAAAAAAAAAAAATTTTTACAACTAATTTCTCAATTCCATAGACCAATTAAAATTTAACTAATGCTCTGTTCCCGTCTATTGGTTAAGAGTTTTTCAGAAGGCGTCCAATGGTATCTCTTACTTTTGTGTGTCCCGAAGAACGTGATTAAATGGGTTAATACGGACCAAATAAAATACTCAGACGTTATTTCGTACATTCTTGAAGGTTGTGGTCCCGGAATTCCGGTTCTCTGAGGTCAAAACTGAAGAGGAGTGGAGGAGTTACAAGAAGTGATACGTAGTTGTGTTGTATTCGGTAGCAGCTGCTTCTGTCTTTTTAAGGTCGAGCCGGACTTGCTACCGGCTTACAGCTACAGCCAGCTTATTAGTCCAACCAAGCTCCTTGGAGCTGTGCTCATACTTCGTCCACCTTCAAGCCTATACCTTCATTCTTCCTCAATCTTCATTCTCCACTAGTCATCATTCTTCCCCAGTCTTTCCTTGTCTTTATTCTTCCCCAGTCTTCAGTCTTCCCTAATCTTCATTCTTCCTTAATCTTCAATCTTTCCTAGTCTTCATTATTCCTTAATCTTCGATCTTCCCTAGTCTTAATTCTCCTAAACTGAATTCATTGTTAGTGTTTCTTCTAAACTTCATTTCTTGTCCTAGTTTGCCTTCCCTGTCTTCTCCTTCCCTTCATTCCCAATCATCTCTTCGTCTAAGTTTCTCCATACTTCTCCCTAATTTCTTTGATCCTAATCCTCATTTATTCCAAATCCCTCACGTTCCCTAATTTCTACACTATACTCTCGTGTTTGTCCTGGTCTTCAGTCTTCCCTTGTCTTAGATTTTCTCTTAATTTCCAGTCTTCTTAGTCCCTAATCACTGTTCTTTACTTTTTCTTTCCTCCATCTTCACCGTCCTTCAGTCTCCGTCTCCATAATCTTTATCTATTCTCTTCCAACTTGTCATTTATTCTTAATCTTTTGACTCTTCTTTCGATAGTGTTGTTCTCACTTAGATAGTCCTTCTTACTAATCTAAGATCTTCATCCCATGTTAGCTTTCTTCCTTTCTAGTAAGTCATTCGCATCTTCAGTATCCGGCCTTAATCTCATTTTTCTTAAGTGTTCTCCTTTTTGGTCGTTCTTCTTGTAAACCTTAAATTATCCAATCTCTCCATTCCCATTCCTTCCCTAAATTCTTATTTCCTCTAGTAAACCATTCTAGTCAATTCTTCCCATTTCTGCTCTTTCCCTTTGTGCATTTTCCATTCTCCTCAACTTATATTTTTTCTCATTCTAGTCTGTATCCTCCATTTTCGAGCTTCCATACGGAGTCTTGAGTTCCTCAAGTCCTATCCTGATATCTTCTTCACGCATTCTATAATCTTATCTTAATGCTTTTCTAACGGATTTCATCTCCTTAGTTATTCTTCCCATTCCTTCCTTAGATCTCCTTTCGGACTTAATTTTCTCTGCGCTGACTAGACTTCTCTTAATTCTTTTCTTCTACGTCTGTCTTCCTCTAATGATCTCTTTGATTCACTTCATCCGGACCTGGAATTTTCTCTTGATTAGACCCATGCATAAAAATAGAGTCCTCATTGACGAGCTGCGTCCTCCAGTTTTTTCCCCAGTCTAGTTCCAATACTCATCTCCTTTAAACTGTCCCCTCCCTTTCATTCCTCGTTCTCCTAACTTTTTTTCCCTAATCTCCATTTCTTTCCTGCCCGGATTTTCCATGTTTTACTCTTCCTTAATCTTCTTTCCCCTTCCCTTGACTTCCCACTTCCATCATCTTCTACTTTTCTCATCTCTTAATTCCCCTAAACTGATCTTCCTTGATCTAGTAATTAAATTCCTAGTCCTCATTCTCCCTGAATCTTAACTCTTCCCCAGTCTCCATTTTTCCCTGGTCTTAATTCTCCCCTAAACAGCATTCTTTCCCAGTCCGTTTCTTCCCTAATCTTCATTCTTCCCAGTACGGATATTATTCTGTATCAATAGTTTTCGCCACGTTAAACTGCGATTTACTTGTGATTTAATTCAAAGCCCTCGTAACTCGTGTAACTAAATGTATTCGAATAGGATTGGTATTCTCTCTTTTTAGGCCTACTTAAAAATTAATAAAATGTATTTAAATTATCGAATTATTCAAGTTACTATTGCTAACTGTAAAAACCGTTGTATTGCTGCCGCCTCATTACTTCCTCGAGTGCATCTGCCCCGATTATACTTATCCAATTTCCTTTTATGTTGGCTATTCCCGGTCATTATCGCCTTATTACAGTAGTTATTTTTCACTTATTACCCGGGCCCCGGTTCCAGCCACCTGCCGATCTCTCCAGCCCAATGTCCTCCTCCTCCTCCTCCTAATATCCCCCAGATACGCCGACAGTTTTTCTTTATTTCCATTTTCTCCCTCCGTCCTACTTCTTCTTTGGTCATTTTTTTTTTTTTTTTTTTAATTTTCGTATCGGAGAAACGTCCAATTCACGCACGTGACTAGTCGACCCTGGCGTAACGCCGGTATCCGACGGAATTCTACTGACGACAGTTCGATGCCCGGAACTTCGGGGAAAAACTTTTTTTTCCCCCATCAACGCCTGGCCAACGCGTCTTTCAATTCGGAGTCTAACTTAAAGTTCCAATTCAACTTAAAGTCCCTGCAATCTGTAAGTTGTACAGAGTTGTATTTCAAAACGTGGAACGCTTCAGCCCCAAAACCACAAAATGAGCGTTGCATGTAAACAAGTTGCACAATTGCAGCAACAGTTCTTCAGTGTGTTTTCATCGGGTTCTGAAATTTTTTTCTGTAAAGTCCGTAATACGTAATAGCTTACACTTATTTCTACTTCGTCTAGCCGGCTTTTGTACACCGATAAAGAAAAGTATATTTAAAGCCCATCAATTTTCCGTTTCGACTCTCCTCCAAGTCTTCAGTAGCGGCCCGTCAATCGTGTCCACCGTTAAGCCCAATTTAAGTAGTATTATCCCGCAGTTTTATTATACTGAAGATTAACTGTAATTTGGGAAATACCCGTTATCGTCCCGGAATCCGTCGATTACCAATAATTATAAGATCTTTTTTTCTTTCGACCTCATTCGGGCTTTCCCCGTTGCCAGTAGCAGTCCGCAGGTATAGATACGTATAACAGACCTATTTTGTGGTCTGCGAGTTTGAACCGATGCTCGTCTCCTCTTCGCTAGACCGGTTTCCGGCCGTTCGCCATCTCCAGTAGCTGCGAGCTGGGAGACAGTACAAGTGACAGTGACAACAACAGTGCAGCGAGGATGCCCCGAAAACATCCAACAAGTGGCAAAGTGACTGACACCCCGCTACTGAAGACGGCGAGCGGCCGAAACCGGGGCTAGCAAAAAAGACCAGCGAGAGGGGCAAACATGAAATTCTCAAGATACGTGGTTTGGGGTCTTTGCTCGCCGTCTTCAGTAGCGGCCAAGTCACGTTTTCAGTTAGAAGGAAGTCTGGCGAACGGCCGAAACCGGGCCAGTGACTTCAGTCAGCAGAACATTGGCAAAAAAGTGTGGGACCCGCAACTTTGACAACGCCACTTTGGAACAACGTGACAGACATTTGAACCGCGCAAGTGAAACCGGGGATGACTGCGTGTGGTGAAGACGAGTGGACAAACATTCGCTCAATCCTGCCGCCTTGAGCGGTTCGCTCGCCGTCTTCAGTAGCAGGGTGTCAGTCACTTTTGCCACTTGTTGGATGTCACAGTAAAAGTGACAGTGGCAAGCGAAAAGTTCAGTTTGGGGATGCCCCCGACGCAAAAAAAAGTCAACACGTGACTGACACCGCGCTACTGAAGACGGCGAGCGGCCGAAACCGGGGGTCCAGCGAAAGACCAGTACCGTATACATGTATATTATCCTGCGAAGCGGTACGAGACGGTCCTTCTGGACGAAACCATTCCTTTACGGCGTTAACGAAAGGAGTATATATTTAGGCTGTATACCGTCGTCAGCGGTATATAAACGAGCCGTATCCGTTACAGGCAGGCCGCAATTACAGACACTGTATATCACTCTTCGGTTCGGCAGGTGGTGATGTTGTTGTAGCGGCCCGTTACCGGTTGCCAGGTGTACGTAACGTCGTTGCAAGTATCCTTGGGACGGAATCAAAAATTCAGGCCGATTGTTCTTTATTTTTTCCCCATGGATTATCCGGATTTTTTTTTTGCGCCGTCAACTCAACGGACCTTGGACGCCTCTCGGTCGGAGTGAATATCAATGTTGGTTTGTTTTAGATCTTGATAGGGGTGGCGGGGGGCGGTTGGGAAGGATTCTGAGTCACCTTCGTCTGAAAACCCGCCTATAACCAAGGTCCTGGACAATCCATTGCTGGATTCTGAACAATTCGGAACGCTGAACGGTTAAACACCGCGGATAAACGGATTAGAAATTTTTTTGATTGTCTCTCCTCTGCTGCCGGTTTGGTCTCAGCCACCGACCAGCGTTTATCAATGAAGCAGCCATCTCTTCCAGCCATCAGCTTCTTGGGATCAGGTGAAAGCTTTTCTTTGAGTCTATGAGGAATATGCACTCGGCACGTACAACTTACGAAACCACATCTGTGAACAAACCATGATACTTAGGTCTGTTGGATCCTTACACACTGGCAGTGCAGTGAGGATGCCCCATCCAAAGTGCTGACAGTGACTAACACACAGCGCTACTGAAGATGGCGAGCGGCCGACAAACCGGTCTAGCAAAAGACCAAATAGCAGTGAGGCAGAAACATCACGCACCTACAGTATTCCAACCCCTCGCGGACCACAAAACAGGTATATCATATACTCGGTTGGCAACTAAATTATTGCGGATTTTCTGATCGGTCAGGTTAAGTTACAATACCCGACTCAAAAGAATCGGACTTAAACCTTAAAATTTGGACTATTAAGACCGCTACTAACTACGGACATCGAAATTGACCTCAAGTAACACACTGACAATATACGAAGCGATACTTGAACTATAGGGCTATTGGGGTCTACATCTAGACGTCCGACGTCGTTCGCATCCAGAGCAAAATACCAGACCGGCGAGAGGGGACAGAAAGGCACGTGAAATTCTCAATATTAGAACATTAGAACATACCGCCGGTGGTTTGGTCTAGAGCCCGGTTTCGGCCGCTCGCCGCATCTTCAGTAGCGCTGTGTTAGTCACTGTCAGCACTTTGGATGTCATCAGAGCACAAGTGACAGTGACACAGTGCAGTGAGGATGCCCCCGCCGCCCCCCCGAAAAACACCAACAGGTGCCGAAACTGACTGACACCCCGCTACTGAAGACGGCGAGCGGCCGAAACCGGTCTGGCGAAAGACCGTAGCGGCAGCGAGAGAGGAGACAGAAACACACGAAATCCGAAGGGTATTCCGACCCCTCGCAGGCCACAAAACGGGTACTTTAAACCCGTCTTTTTTGTACCTTTTTTCAATCGGGTTTTTTTTCGGTTTCCAATTTCAATTTGGATATTCCCCGTGCGTCATTATATTTATAGGCTTTTATGTGGCGTCGATGCGGTGGTCGCCGCTATCGATTCGGCCCCCGCCCCCGCCCCCGCCACCGCCCCGCCCGGAGGCCGCTATTGTCTAGACTTTGGGGCCTCAATCTGAGTCACGTTGTCGGGACCGGCTTTCCACACCATAACCAGTCTGCCCACTGCCCACGACATGACGCACGGTAATTCGAACTCGGAATTACCGAATTACCGAATTGTTCGAGCCGGATTTCGGTTTTTTCTGTCGGTCGCAGCGAGGAGACGATCGCGTGCAGCGAGCCCATAAAACTGTCTACAAAACGGTCTAGGATTTGTCCCCTATTCCTTCCTGTGTTACTAAAAAACAGAAGGAAGTGGTTGGCGCGTGATCCGAATCCGTAAACGAAACACTGTAGAAAAATTAATGTATAGAAACGAAAAGAAAAACGATGTGGAAAAAAATAAGATTTGCCGAAGATCACCCCCCGGAATCGGACCCGGTTTTTTTTTGTAGATTCTAGGTTTTTTATGTCCTGGGGGAAAGATTCAAACTGTAGACGTTAATTCGAATTCAGAATTACCGAATTACCGAATTGTTCGAGCCGGATTTCGGTTTTTTCTGTCGGTCGCAGCGAGGAGACGATAGCGCGCAATTAGCCCATAAAACTGTCTACAAAACGGTCTAGGATTTGTCCCTCGTCCCTTCCCGTCACTCGAAGACGAAAAAACGGAATAGAAGACGGGAATAAAACAGAGATAAAACGAAATTGTCACTGGATAAATAGACAGTTGTTGCTGTCTGATAGTGGCTTTAAAATTGTCCAATTCAGCATAGGAATTTATTCTCCTATTAAATGACAAATTAATGAACCGTTTTGTTGGCATCGTGATAGTTTTTCTTTGAAATTGTGCAACGAACTAATACAATTTCCTCTTAATCGTGGGCACTGATTGGGAATTTTCTTTAGGGCATAATTTTCCCCGAATTTTTTCATGTCGGAAATGTAGCAAATTCTGTCGGATTTTCATCTCCTTTTAATGGATACCAAAAACTATGCATATCGACGTGGATTTTCGACATTTTTCTATTTCGAATTATTATACTTTGGCGGGTAATTTAAGGGGTGCAGCGTTCGTTCGCGTTATCCAGCGACCTGAGTGAAATTTTCAACCCCAAATTTCCGAGACTTCGTTACGAATTTTTCGATCAAATTACCCTTCCCCGAGAATTAGACTCCTCTCCAAAGGTCCGAATGGAAGGTTGACCTTTGGCCGAAGGTACCCGAATCGAACGATAATCGAGACGATTGAAGATTCGTTGCACGAGGTCCTTGAGGAGCGGACACTGAGGTCAGTCCTCAATACCAATAGAGGGAGACCTCACAGCCAGTTAAGACCTTTAAAATTGTTGTCCGCCGTTGAGGTCTCTTCTGCCGCACGAAAACCGTTCGAAACCGAACGGCATTAACGAATCGATGAATATCAATTTTTTCGTCATCGAACAATTTGATCGAACAATTTAATTTTCCCTTTGTTCGTCGTCGAAACTAAAATTATATATATAATAATCATCCACGTTGAATTGTATATATTGTGTTCTCACATAATTTCACATAAATCCGCGCATTTATAAATTATACCGGTTTCGAACCTAAGCAATCCTGTAATATATTTGGTGTACCCGAAAGTAATCGACAATTTGATAAAATGTATTTCGGTCTTGAGGAGTTCCTCCTCAAGAGGAGGAATCGAAAATTTCCCGGAAATTTGGCCGAAGAGTTGTCGATAATATCGGTCAATATATACAGTAGATTAATGTTTCTTTTATTGGCAAAATAAAATAAAATTCCAAATTCAAAATGTCGTTTACTTTTGGCTACCCCCTAATAGTTTAAATTCAGTACAGATATTGGATATTTTTTCACCTGAAATCATGAACCAAAGTTGATATTGAAACGCATGTATTCTCCGGCGCCTTAAAATATATTGTACAGAGTCCCGGCGCGTACATTTTTAGGAAAAATTTTTATGTACGATCGCTGCTAAACAGGTGTTGTTGTCATTAACTTTTATGACGATAGTCGGCCTAATTCTACCTAAATGAACTAATTGCCAATCGACCTCTCGCCCGTCACAAAAGCCGGCATTCCAGAGACCAAGGACGTTGTTCACCTGCATAAATAAATATATCTATTTATGGATAAGATCCATATTTTGTAATCGTATATTGTCGCTGAGAAACTGATTCTGTTTGTAGATTTTTGTGTTTCTGTCTGGCTGTCTCGCCGCCGGTCGAAACCGGTCTAGCAAAAAAGACCAAACCCTTCGCGGGCCACAAAATCTCAGGTATCTTAAACTAATTCTGTCCTTTGTTTCTGTTACAGGTAAGGGCGAAACTTTGTTTTGTTGTAACACTTCGCCGTAACAGTTTGATGGGTGAGTCGTTATCATTATGTTAAATCATTTTCAATTCCTGTAATCAAATTTTTTTTTCCACTTTGCGCCCAACACCGTTCCACACTTTCCGTTCCAAGTTTTCAACGGAATTTTCCCGGCTTCTTGCCGTTTCAGTTCCGGCTAATTCCCGTCAATTCTGCGTTCAATATTGATAAATAGCGCAAATATTGTACTCTTTAATATATACGGATATTTATCTATTCCTATCTGTTAAAATTGTCCAGAATTTCCCGGCTTTTTCCGAGCCTACGCCCGGATAACATCCCCGGACTAATTCCCGTCAATTCTGCGTTCAATATTGATAAATATTGCAAATATTGTACTCTTTAATATATACGGATATTTATTTATTCCTATCTGTTAAAATTGTCCAGAATTTCCCGGTTTCTTCCGAGCCTACGCCAGATAACATCCCCGGACTAATTCCCGTCAATTCTGCGTTCAATATTGATAAATATTGCAAATATTGTACTCTTTAATATATACGGATATTTATTTATTCCTATCTGTTAAAATTGTCCAGAATTTCCCGGTTTCTTCCGAGCCTACGCCAGATAACATCCCCGGACTAATTCCCGTCAATTCTGCGTTCAATATTGATAAATATTGCAAATATTGTACTCTTTAATATATACGGATATTTATTTATTCCTATCTGTTAAAATTGTCCAGAAATTCCCGGTTTCTTCCGAGCGTACGCCGGATAACATCCTCGGACTAATTCCCGCCAAATCTACGGATTAAATATTTATCTATTCGCTCCGATACCGTTTTCGATGTTCGCGTAAACCGAAATAAATTCGATGTCTTGGAAATTTTCTATTCGAAACTAGGGGAATTCAAAAATCCAGAAACACCAGTCTGTAATTGGAAAGTTTCACGGATGGCGGCCAAATCCTTTTTTGACGAAATAGATTTTTCTTCCTTATCTGTACAAAAAAAAGTGTAGTAGCGAATCGTGAATTGTAATTCGTCGTCGAGAGTATTATGTAATTGTGTCACGCCGGCGGTATTAATCGGGCCTCCGACCTTGATGGGAGCCGCTGCCCACGGATGGGACAAAAAAGCAATAAAAAAAATTTTACAGACGGTTTTCCGCCAACGATTTCGTTCATTTCAGTCGGCATTTCAGTCGAAAATCGCTGAATTCGTTATAGGAGCTATCGGAATTGAATTTCGACTATTTGGGTAGTATATTCCAGGACCTAGTGCTAACAGGACACTGTACACTACCAGGACGTAAAGATAACAGTGTCCGGATACTATTATAGGAGCTATCGGAATTGAATTTCGACTATTTGGGTAGTATATTCCAGGACCTAGTGCTAACAGGGCTACTTATACTACTGTAGGAGCTATCGCAATTGAATTTTGACTATTTGTGTACCCTATTCCAGGATTTACTGACAACGCCAGTTGTCGGTTCAAAACCGCAATTACTTAGTTGCCAACCGAATAGAACTTTTTTTTTAGAATATTATTTAAAAATTACAAGCTTCCGGCGATAAATAAGCCACGCTATGAGTGAATGGTGAATATACGTGTTTACAATTGTGTAAAAACTGGACTTTAATACCGTGTGGGAACTGTGTGAAAGTGTTAAGAGTAGCTGTGGATGGGGTGGATGGGGGGGTGGTGGTGGGGGGGTTTGTATAGCGGTGCGTGTTGGTAATTAGGGCGCAAGTGTGATGGTGGATGGTGAGGGATGGTGGGAGGGATGGACGGAGGGAGGGATGGACGTAGGGAGGGAGAGGTCTCCCACCAGCGTGCCCCGACAGCCTTCAGTCTATCTCCGACCGTCGAGGAGTGTACACTTAGTGCCGAAGTGCCTTTAATTGTTATTTTTATGTGCCCAATTTATTATAATTGGACCGCAGTGCCTTAAAAACGAGCCGTACCAGTGCCTTGACCAGTGCCAAGCGATCGATATCCACCCCACTTGTGTTCCGTGTTCAGTGTCGCCCGCGTGTGTATGTTGTGCCCCAGGGGCCGACACAGTGACACCGTGTAATGCCCGCCGGGATCGTCCTAGGCCGGCGACGAGGACGACGACGACGACGACGACGGAGGAGGAGGAGGAGGAGGAGTAAACGCCGTACGGCGACACCATGTTTCTGGACAAGCTGAGCCGGAGGTGCATGCTCTGCGAGCTGTTCCAGGCCGGAGGCGGAGTACCGGCCGCCGCCGCGGCTACCGCCCATCACCTGGTACCGCCCGTCATACCCGCACTTAGGGACCTGGTACTCTCACCTCTGGCCCTGAGAGGTAAACATAAGTGGAAATCATGTCCTGGTAGAATTTCTATAGCGCCACCCGCCATAACGGTACTTAGGGACCTGGTACTGTCACCTCTGGCCCTAAGAGGAATCATGTCCTGGTAGAATTTCTATAGCGCCACCCGCCATACCGGTACTTAGGGACCTGGTACTGTCACCTCTGGCCCTAAGAGGAATCATGTCCTGGTAGAATTTCTATAGCGCCACCCGCCATACCGGTACTTAGGGACCTGGTACTGTCACCTCTGGCCCTAAGAGGTAAACCTAAGAGGAATCATGTCCTGGTAGAATTTCTATAGCGCCACCCGCCATACCGGTACTTAGGGACTTGGTGCTGGCGCCTCTGACCCTAAGAGGTAAACCTAAGAGGAATCATGTCCTGGTAGAATTTCTATAGCGCCACCCGCCATACCGGTACTTAGGGACCTGGTACTGTCACCTCTGGCCCTAAGAGGTAAACCTAAGAGGAATCATGTCCTGGTAGAATTTCTATAGCGCCACCCGCCGGTACTTAGGGACCGCCCCTGGCTCTAAGGCATGTAAACCATAAGGGTAAAAACATAAGGGGAATGGCCCTGGTACCTTCCATACCGGTACTTAGGGACCTGGTACTGTCGCCTCTGACCTAAGAGAAGTAAACCTAAGGGCAAATCATGTCCTGTATTTGTTCTATCTCCTCTGTAGAATTTATAGTGCCACAAGCCATACCGGTACTTAGGGACCTGTACCTGCCGCCTCGGGCCCCATAAACCTAAGAGGAAATCATGTCCTGATATCTTCTGGTAGTTTCTATAGCCCCATCACCCAGTACCGCCCGTCATGCCGGGACTTACTTGGCGCTGTCGCCTCCGGCCCTAAGAGGTAAAGCCGGCCAGGAAATCATTTCATTTTCTACATTTTTCTTATACATTGCAGCTGTACTTCTATAGCGTCACCCATAGACTTAGTACCGGGACTTAGGGACCTGGTACTGGCACCCAGTAGTTAATAAATTAGTTTTCAAATTTAATTAGGACCTGTCCTCTCTCTCTCTGGCTTTCGGTGTATAATTTTCATTTATATTGAAACTCTGTAAACCGGCAATATTTATATATTCTTATTTAGCCGTCGCCATTTCATTTAGCCCTCGCACTACTTCAGTTTAATTAATTACAACAATTTGTGTACTTTTACTGAATTCTCGTTTCGGCGTAAACATCGCGCAACTGACATTTGCCGAATGTTGGGCCCTCAGAATTGAAAAACGGTAAAGCCCTCTATAAATCTCGTCTTTGTATTGACCGACCATTTAGATCAACTCTCTTGAAGGGGTTGAACAATTTAAAAATGTAATTTTTTGCTCATATTTCGTCACAGATTTCGGCATAATTTCTCCCAGTTTGTGGAGAATCCGATAACGGAGCGCGAAAACAAATTTTGAATTCTGTTTTCAGTCCATTACGTACACTTGTTCTGTTAACCGGTTGCGATTAATTGTAATTTCATCTAACCGTACAACCCCATTTAATATGCTAATTCGACCGGTTCATACATGGGGAATTTCTGGTTGTACCTGTAGTTGTAAAATTTTACACGCTCCAAGCTACTACCGTGTCGGTTAGGGGTTGTCATCCCCCACGTCTTGCCTTACGGATCGCAGTTAAAACATTCTAGACGTCATATTCTAGACTATATTCTCGAAGGGTTTCGTCCCGTAGCAGCATCCAGTGACGCAATAGAAAATGTATTTTCGTCGAAATCCCAGTGAAATTTGAATTTGGGACTTGGTATTTCGAATTGTCTCGTTCTATACCGATAATGTTTTCGCGCTTACGTCGGGTGACGCGCGAAAATGGCGTTTTCGTTCAACCAAACCGTGACGTCTGTTATAAGCCGTCTCAAGGTGACCCCTCCCTCTTTCTCCCTCTATCCCTCCCCCTCCCTCCCCCTCCCCCCTCTCTCTCTCCCTCTCAGCTCGTCTAGTCGGGGAAAATGCGACAAACTGAATTGTCCCAGTTGGAAATTCGAATTTTCCGCTGCCAATAAACGAGATTTGCGGCGTCCGCTTCATCCATCTTCAGAATACGGGCCATCATCGACACTTAGTTAATTTCGTCAGACTGTAAATTCTGTTACTGCACTTAACCAATCGCAGTGCAATTGACTGAGGGAGAATTTATAATTTTTTTTTTTTTTGTAATTTTCATTCAACCGTCGATCAGTTTCTTTTCGGGGGGGGGGTTTTTAGCGAACTGGAAATTCATCCGACATTTTTCCCAACGGAGTAAAATGCTGATTTCGAGTTATACTGCGATTTTGAACGGTATAAAACTTAAACAGTTCAATTATTAGCGATGTTTACCGTCGATTTTTCGCGTTTCTGCCTCGTCTGGCGGACGAGACGCGAAAACCGGTCTAGCGAAAGACGGACGGTATTCCACAGGCCCTCGCAGACCGCAAAAACACAGTCGGCAGGATTGGATTACAGCCAGACCGGTGGTCCGGTCTTTCGCCAGACCGGTTTTCTGCCGCTCGCCGTCTTCAGCAGCGGCCATTAGTCTATCTATTGGCTACAGAAGTGCTGGTGCCAATAGAGACTAATGCTGAAGACGGCGGCGGCGAAACCGGTCTGGCGAAAGACCGGACCACGGGCGGGAGGAGACGGGAAACGCACGAAATCTACGCTCTATTCCAACCCCTAGCAGACCACAAAACAGTCGGCAGGATTGGATTACAGCCAGACCGGTGGTCCGGTCTTTCGCCAGACCGGTTTTCTGCCGCTCGCCGTCTTCAGTAGCGGCCATTAGTCTATCTATTGCGCAGTACAAGTGACAGTGCAGTGAGTATGCCCCGAAAAAATCCACAAAGTGCCAATAGAGACTAATGCTGAAGACGGCGAACGGCCGAAACCGGTCTGGCGAAAGACCGGACCACGGGCGGGAGGAGACGGGAAACGCACGAAATCTACGCTCCTTTTCCAACCCAGCCGGCCAACACAACAGTTACGTTGAAATAGTAATGTCCTATCAACGTTGCTTATATAGTAGTTAAAAATTGAGCTAAATTATTATGTAGTTCGTTTTTTTTTTCGTCCCACCTACCCCCCATGAACCAATTAACCAAAAATCACCGTACCAGTAACAGTGAAGTGATATCGGATTTTTGATCATCGAAATGGATTAAGTGCGCGCTTTGTCGTCGTTAAATAATTATTTTACTGGCGGAACGCTACTGACTGCGGACATGTGCTGTACTGTTCCTACGTGAATCAGTAGGAATTCAACTAAGAGAGAGAGAGTTAGTCGGTTGAAAGCGGAAAAGGGTCACAGAGAAGTTGACGCTCTCTCAAATCCGGTTACGAGTTGTCTCATTATTTAGTTTCCCCTCTGCTACTTCACCTTCCAGAGTTTACCTTTTTTTTTTTTACCTTTTCCTTTTTTTTTACCTTTTTCGTATTCACTTCCAACCGGCCGCCGTATTTATTTAAGATACTGCGAAGTTTTTATTGGAACAACGCGGTTCAATTACGAATGGGGGAACTAACAGTTCGTGACCCAATTTAGAAATCTTTTTCAATTTAAATTTAAACTTCCCCGTATTATATTTAGTGCAGAACGGATAGACAAACGTAGGCGTAATAATTTTATTTGATTAGTTCGCCTTGAAATTATTAGCAGCAAGAACGGTCTATAATAGCCCCGTCCTGCTATGAAGCATCGCGTCAGCACTAGAGATTAATCAATGTAGTGTGGAAATTACAAATTTCAACTGAACAAAATTCGGCAGTTTACCCCAGTTTGCAATTAGTGTTAACTAACAGTTTTCTGTCCCAAATTCTCTCCCCATTCGCTGGTTCTGTGCCGTTCGCTAGACCGGTTTCGGCTGTTCGCCGTCCGAAAAATAAAACCGATATGATTTCGAAAAATAAAACTTGATTTTTTGTGCCCAAGTGCAATGTTTGCAGTGCATTACACAATATTGCTGAAAAAAATATATTTTAGGTAAATTGTGCATAAATTATGATATTATTTCGCTGTATTTGTCAAAAAGGCAAAAATAATGATAATGATGCTCAATTTTATTATCCAGGTTAAATTTCGGTATTTTCGTTTGAATAACGAAATTTCTGTCCCCGCTCGTTGGATCGGTCATTCGCCAGACCGGTTTCTCGTCCGTTCGCCGTCTTCAGTAGTCCACAATTGGCCGTTGGCGCGGCCAAAAAACGGGTCCGGCCGAGGACCGAAAAGGCGGAAAAAGATAATTTTGTGCACTAGACGTAATTTACAGCCGCTTAAAATGTAAATTCTCTGTAAATTTCGAATTTTCCTAATACCGCAATTCCTAAGTCCGTCCCATACTATGTATTATGGGGTTTGGGTGGCGGAGCGAAGCCGGGCCTAATCGATTCGGAGAAATGGCGCATTCCCAAGAGAGCTCAATTTACAATTTCCCACTTTACATACCGGTCTATATATTGTTTTCACGGTGTCCACAATTGTAGACAGATTGGACAGAAAGTAGTTGCACTCGATCGTACCGTCTGTAGCCCCTGAAAATACACTTTTCCATTGATATTATTAATACTTAAGAAAGTAACAGTAAATTTCGACTCTCTTAAGGCCGTTACTGAAACCAAACATCAAAATTGATAAGTGTTGCACTTGCACTTATAGCATTCAATTAGTTGTACAAAATTGTACAAAATGCAATAGCACTGTTAATTTAATCATACCTGTTTTGTGGTCTGCGAGGGGTTTTGTGATTGTACAAAGATACAGCGTAGGTTCGTGATGTTTCCTCTGTCTCTCTTTCTTGGTTTGTCTCTTTCGCGCAGACCGGTTTGTCGGCCGCTCGCCATCTTCAGTAGCGCGTCACTGTCACCGTCAGCACTGCATGTTTTGCATCCTCATCCTCACTGCACCGTCACTGTCACTTCACAGAAGAAGAAAGAAGCAGTGACTGCTGACACACACACTGCTGACACCGCGCTACTGAAGACGGCTACGGAAGCAGACAAACCGGTCTGGCGAAAGACCGACAAACCGGTCTGGCGAAAGACCGACTCCGGCGGCGACCGGCGGCGAGAGAGGAGACGGAAACATCGCGAACCCGTACAGTTAAAATTATCGTAACTACGACGATTGTATAAGACGTCATCGTTTGTATAACTGAGTCATTTTCGTATATAACGTATGATATTACAGACGGAAACGCATACTTGTGTGTCATCTACGCATTACTCACTAGATAAATAGACTTTTCTGTTTGCCCGCGTATAATTAATTGATAGCTGAACTATCAACTTCAATTTATAGAATTTACAACAGAATTGAATTTATATAACCATCTCTGTGGGACGAATTTTTATTTCGAATCAGAAAAAATTTGGGTTACGAAAAATCAGCCTGAAATTACAAACCTGTATATGCGTTGTACATACATTTGTCGTGTTTCTGTCTCCTCTCGCCGCCGGCGGTTTGGTCTTTCGCCAGACCGGTTTGTCGGCCGCTCGCCGTCTTCAGTAGCGCTGCGCCAGTCACTTTCGGCACTCTGGATGTTTTTTTTTTCCCCCGACCGCCGCAGTGCGATTGGCGACAGACGGCCCGACAGCGACTGACACAGCGCTACTGAAGACGGCGAGCGGCCGACAAACCGGTCTGGCGAGAAAGACCGAACCACCGCCGGCGAGAGGTGAAATCTACGTTAAATAAAATAAGCGTACAATATTTTGTCCAATGTACTGAACAATACATTGTAAATATTCAATATCTACAGTGTAGGCACGTCAATATCAATAAAGAATAACATCATGCAATAGGTATAAATTTAACCCTCTGTGGGCCGAATTTTTATTTTAAACTCCAAAAAATTGGGGTAACTAAAAACCAGCAATTATAAACCTGTATACGCGAATGAAAAAAATTTATATTGATTGTATCGATAACGTTATAGGATCAAGATTTATGCGTCAAACTACCGAAAAAAAAGCTGTAATTATTTGGTAAAATCTCGACAAAATTGTGACCTTAAAGTGACCTAAGTGATCGAGCCGTAGGGAACATTCGAACAACGCCTCTGTACAACAACGATTTGATAATTTCGCGTAGTTTTATTCTATTGAAGACAGAATGCAATATACGTAGTATAGGTTCAAATTTGCCCGCAATTGCAATTGAAGATTGAATTTCTTCGGCGGGACAACCGTAATCGGGCGGTACCGGTTTCTAATTCAATCGGGTTTCGGGTTTTAGCAAAACGAGGGAATAAAAACCGGTCCCCGGTCGCGGCCTCCTCCTCCTCCTCCTCCTCCTCCTCCTCCTCCTCCTCCGTCTTCCGTCGGTACGCAGCGACCGCTTGAATACACTCAACGATTTAAACGAAAATTTCGTTCGCAAAAGCATCGCGTCAGCACTGACACGGGCCGGAGTGGCGGCGGCGAAGAATACGGTAATTATTATTATTTGACAGATTGTGATGCGGAAGACGGCAAAATGGGACTTAGTGGACCTCGAGACAGGTTTGAATTTTCGTGTTGAATTTTGAGAAAATTCGATTTGGCCCAATTAACAATTCACGTAGCCAAGTCACAGGAATTAACGACAGAAATTTAGTACAGTAATTAATTGGCGATAAAAAATGCAATATCGTTTCGCTGTTTAGCACTACCGTGATTTTTGGTTAATTGAAAAAAAACCTTTTGAAGCGAACTGAAAAAATCATTTGGAACGCCTCAAATTTAGCATCAAGCGCATATAACTGACAATATAATCAACGTTGACAAAACTATTACTATTTTAGCATAATACATGTTTTGTGGTCTGCTAGGGTTGAATACAGCAGCAGTAGATTTCGTGTTGTCTCGTCTCGCTGCCGGTTCGGTCTTTCGCCAGACCGGTTTGTCTCGCCGTCTTCAGTAGCGGCCGTTATTATTAGTCTCTATTGGCACTCTGTGGATGTTTTCGGGCATCCTCACTGCACTGTCACTTGTACTGTACACGGCCGGCGGACTAACGCCGCGCTACTGAAGACGGGGCGAGCGGCCGAAACCGGTCTGGCGAAAGACCGAACGACCGGCGAGAGAGGAGACAGAAACACACGTAATCTACGCTGTATTCCAACCCCTCGCAGGCACAGAAATTAATTTTAAATGTATAATATTCGTTCCTTATTAGAAAACGTTCGTGTTTCGCCGCGCATTAAGTAGGCTCGTTACGATTCGGATCGTTTTATAACCATATTCGATTGTAACATTACTAAACTGCCCTCTATAATAACGCCATAATAATGGTTTACTCAAACAAAAAGATTTTTTGCGATATTGACCACAACAACACGTCCATTTGGTCATCAAGTATATTTAAGTTGCAGTTTTTTTGTTGACTTGAACTTAAAGTCAACTTTGAAAAAGAAACTTTCGCGATTTCTCAACTTCGTCTTCCCCCCCATCCGATGCTTCCGCGGGCGGAATTCCGCGGTGTCATAAATTAAATTACAGAATTAAATTCATAAATTATACATTTTTTTTTATACAGTAATACAGTCGGTTAAACAACCGTCCGTATACCAATAAAGGCAATTGGCGGATACATTTATTTGGCGATACATTTATTTATACAGTTATTTATTTATTTTCTCGAGACAAGACAAGATGTATTCAAATAATGAAACGGGCGAATATATTTTTGTGCTTGGATCGAAAAAAATATAATTTAAGTTCGTCGACGCTGAAGTACTTCACGAATTTTCCCCCAAACTCTTTGGACATGCTTAATTCAAACAGTAATTACATTTATTTATTATTACATTCAGTTTTACCAGCAAACCCTAAATTGAACTACATCCCTTGTGGAGGGACAAGACATAAATTTGTAACAGAACCTTCAACGAATTTGAAAGTTTTAATGCATTTTTGGAACTCCAAACTGTAGCAATTTACAACGATGTTTCTCTGACTCTGATACAGTATTTTTCGTAAAATATATAGCCGGTAATTTATGGAAATTACAAATTGTGTTACTGTAGACGTTTCTATGTCAATGTTAGGGTAATTTTTTTAAAAAAATTTCACTTGAAAAATTATGTTCGCAAAAAAATTTCCACGCCGCTTTTCCGACTAAGCATCCTGCCAGCACTGACAGTTCTGACTTCCCCCCCGAAACGTTACAATCCAACCTGTTGTACCCGATGTACGATAATTTGACGCCTGTTGAACGGTACACTGTACCGTTCCCTCAAAGTGTCGAGTACGTGAATAATGTTCAGATTTTTGTATATAAACGGTTGGCGCCATGTTATTATGTACCGCGGCAACCTTCCGTTGAAAACAACCCCTATACCCCCACCCCACCCCAACCCTTAAGGGTCATTCGATACCCCACGAAAAAGGACCCCCCGGCATCAATGCAATTACAACCCCAGTTCATCGCGCAATTTATAACCGCCCCGCCCGGCCCGGTGAAGGTAATTTTCAAATTTTCAATATTAATATTTTTGTTAAAAACAATATGATTTTGGATTATATACTGTATATATAAATCGACAACTCTCCCTCCTGAAAAACCTCAAGACCAAAAGGGGTCACCATCGACAACTCTCCTCAAATTGTCAAGAAATTGTCGATTACGGATACTTACCAAACCGGGTACTCTTGTATCGGTATAGATTCGGCTTCCCTACCGGTCTATTTGAGGGTCTAGAACCGTAGAAATTGGCCGATTCGATGGTCTTGAATTGTTGTATGGGGTGTCGAAAAATTAAAGCGTTTTTTCGTTGTTGAACAATTTTTTTTTAGAAAAATTGTGAAATTTCGTTACAAATGCGTTATACGGTAGAACAACGTGTTTTCGTCGTTGAACAATATTGAAAAAATAATGAAAATTTTGAAAAATTGCGTTAATTTTGGGACGCCCTCATAGAATTTGGATAGGAGAACACGCCGTTAATTGAAGACGGCGGCCGGCCTAAACCGGTCTGGCGAATGACCGAAGACCGTGAAAATTGCAGTGGGTATTATTGAACGTTCTGCGCGCAGGCCGCAGTAAACGGCCTCTCGCGTTGCCAACGCGTGGGTGAAAGAATGTAGACAGCACATAACTGGCATATGAAAGTTCACAGTTTTATAACGGCGAAGGGTTTTCAGTGGAAATAACCATTCTGTAGGCATCGTAGATACGTGCTGAATTGAATACATTTTAAATATATTTTTCGGCGAGGATTTTTTTTGCCCCGCTAATCAGCCGGGACGGTTATAGGGGGTGTTACAAAATTAACGCTAGATTCGAATTAAATGAAAAAAACTCGGTTTTTTTTCACTTCAAATTGTTATTTTTTTTTTCATCGAATCGTAAAGGGCACGGGTAAAGGGTTACGTATGGAATAGAATATCGGCCCAAAATCCGCACCGAACAGTGACAAGTTGAGGATGGATTCGTTTTTCGTTCTGGACGAAATTTTCGATTCTGCGTTCTGCCGAACTTTCATCATTTTTTAGATATTGTTCTCGTTCGTGTAACTGACCCCTAAACTATCGGTTTTCGAACGGTCTTTGCGTCAAATAGGGTTGACACACGGCTGTAAAAAAATACCCTGTTTTCGGTAGAGTTTTCCCTCGAAAAACCGGGATAAAATCGTGGGTAAAGTTTCCGTTTAAAATATTTGTGGAATCATCGAAATTCCAGTCGAAAGTCCCTCCTCGTATCATCCCCAATGCTCTCCTCACCCCTCGGTTATGCCAAATTTACCCTCGAGTAACAAACTGTAAAACTAGATTTTTCCATTGATATTAGCGTATACCCGACTGAAAATCTGTACTCTTAAGGACATCAAAATTGACCCTGAAGTAACAAACTGACAGGATATACGAAGCGGTACTTAAATCGACATGGCAGAGATTCCAGTCAAAAGTCCTCCCCAAGGTGATGTTTCCAACCGAACAATCCACAATGACCTCAACATACGGACAGTGGACGAAGTCGCGAAATCTCCGTTCCTCTCATTCATTATCTCTTACTTTCATCAGTCCTGACGGTAAAATTATTATTCAGTTCAAATGTCTAATTGTAGCCGATAATGAGAAACCGCGCTCACGTTGCGCAATAACGGCAACGTTGTCTCGCGAACTTTCCAACTTTCTATAACTTTCGCACCACCCGCCTTTCGTCCGGTAAAAGGGCACTTGTGTGATTTGCGGACGGAAAAAGACTCGTCTCAAATCTCGATTGCGCAACTTTCTCTCTCTCTCAACTTAGCAAACACTCGCGTAACACTTCGTATCGTAAACTTTCAGCCTGTTCAATATTTCATCCCCGTTAATTTTTTAAATTTTTTTAAAGCGCGCAACGGCGAAATGCAGAATTGCGCAATAAAAATTCCGAATTTCGTCCTTTTTTTTTTTCTTTAAACAGCTCACAGCTACAATTTTGTATTGTCCATTTTCGTATTCACGGGACATTTTTCCCGCAATTTTCACCGCAACAAGTGGCGTTGTTACATATTTTTTTTAAGTAGGTCAATACATCTCTGTACAGATAAGATTCTTGGACAAGTTATTATTTGGTCCTTTCCGAAAGTTTCTGCATCAATAAATTACAATTGACCAGAAAGCTACAATTGTTTGTGAAAGCTAAAGCGGGGTAAACAACAACAGAGTGAGAATTTCCGTAACATTTAGCTTTTTTTTATTTTCGCAGTAATTACGCAATCACTTGTCAGTTGGTTTCAATACGGCCGAAGGACGTGTGTATATATTTTCTAATAGTGGCAGTAGTAACATACAGTGTAGTGAACGTTACATGCTTGCTGTCTTCTTCAGAGAAAACTAGAGAAAACTCAGAGAAAACTTTAGTATCCTATTCCTGTACCGAAAATCAAACGTCCACTCCAAGGGGACGTGGAGGGGGATCGGATGTTAGTCGACAAAATATAAACGTCCAAAATATAAACGTCTCAGTGCTAGGCCCAGTGCTAACAGGAATGCTACTGACGTAATCTCCAACTGACACCGGTCTGTAGTTGGGCCCTCTTATGGGTGGGGTATCTATAAAAGCGATTTGGGGCTTCGCCGAGCACGCTTTCAATTCCCGTCTTCTCAGCCGTATCCCATCTTCCGCGTCTGTACCCATTGTACCCTTATTTATACCTGAAGAAGGGCCGGCACGTGGGTACCAGCTGCCGGGTGGGACAGCTGCTTCGTGGGGGGGGGACTTAATCTTCTGCCGAGCCCAGAAGACAGTTTAAGCCGCGCTGATGAGGCCTTTGACACGAAAGTTGAATCGAGGGACAGCGCCAAGAGACTTAAAGTACAGCTCGTAGGGCCTTCGTAGGGTCGTTCAATCGGCGTCTATTTGTTCCGCATTCAGAGTGAACTTTAAATTATCGCTACTGATAATGGCGAGCGGCCGAAACCGGTCTACGGCGTAAATTTTCCATTTGAAAATTTCAATTATCGACAATTATGAGACCACCCCCCACCCCCCACCCCAAAAGTGTACAGGTTTCAAGGCCGTTCGATTATCGACTTTCCTGACAGTGTTTTTCCGCTTCGTTTCCCTCCTGATCAGTAGTTTTTCCATCTTCTTCTTCTTCTTCTCCTTCTGTCTCTCGGCAAAATGTCCGATAATTCTGAGATACGTGCGTCATGGCGCGCCTCCCCCCTCTGACGTCATCACTTCTGACGTCATTGTCCGCTTTCGCGTCTTATCAATTTGCATTCCGCACGGGAGTTTTTCAGTACTGTCAAATATATTGATTTATCGATCAATCATCGAATTTTACTCCATTCGAAAATAATTTCGAATTTCAAAACCGAACAGCAGAAATCGACCGTTACTAAGGCGATATTTCAGTTACCTGCGAACGTCTTTTTACCGTCCCGTTTAATTTACGACCTGTTGGGTTCGAATAGATAAAAACAATTTCTAAAACGGTTCTAACTATATAACCCGCTCTGGTCAACAATTAGATTACCGATTCTAGACCAAAAAAATAATATCTTGTATTACTTTCCGCACGTTCTAGTCGTCTGTACAAGACTAATTCAAACGAGACCTATTTTATGTTCATTTTTATTTGGCAGTTAAAAATATATATATGTATATAGAGAATTGTCACGTGACAGCCCACGTAGGCGTTGATGAATGAGGCGCGGGGCTAAGATCAACAATTTTAAACCTGTTCGGAAGAAAAAATGAAATTTCCCTCCCTTTTTCTCTTTTTTTTTTTTTTTTTTGGTTTCTCTTAACTAATTCGTATTATTATTATTATTATTATTATTCCTTCCGCGGACAAATTGTCAACGCCAAATAACAGTTATTTGCAGTCAGGTTAATTTATACGATATTCTAATCTCGGTTGTCATTATAATTTTTTTATTAGCGGCCCTAAAATCTTCTCTCTCTATATATATATGTATATTCTGATATCGTAAAGTTTATTGACTGTTTACTTCAGAATTAAGATCGGTCTACCGATTAATTGCTCGTTAAGTGCACGATCTTACACTTTCTGTTTCTATCGTCGTAAATTCGTTCTTGCCTCTCATCCAGCCGCTTGCCTACTGACCGCGGCGGAAACCTCGAAGCGGGAATAGCATCCCGTAATCAATTTTTACGATGCCGTTTTCCCTCGAGACCGTTAAAAGTCTAGACGTAACAGAGTCATGAGTTTATTTGGCCGAATGAAAATTGAAAATTTCGCTTTTACACAAAACAACAGACAGTTTAAATTCGCGCAAATTATAGTATATAGGTTTATGGCTCCTCGAAAATAATTAAATTCAGATTATTCGATACGTGAAATTAAACCATTTTAACGAATAAAAACAGCCCTTGTTTCATGCAAGATTTATTCACGAAAATGTCAATAGGTTTCTGACTCTTCGAAAATAATAAAATTCGGATAATATTCAGGATATTATACTCGGGGAGAAGAGGGAATCTGGGCCTAGTTTCGTCAATTTGAAATTAGTGGCTATTAAATTGCAATTTAAAATTGAAAATTTTAATACGCAGCGTGAATATTTATATGTTTTCTGAGAAACATACATCGGTTCGCTTCAGATCTTCGTAACGTATTTTAGATTTCTTTCGCCGCCAAACCGTTTGCCACTCGCCATCTTCAGTAGCACTGTATCGAATCGGCGCCCAGAAAGTTGTATTTCCGGTGTGACAGGCGGCCACTGTGCTGACGGGATGCTCAGTTCGGCGAGAACAAAGTGCGAAGTGTTGCCGTTTGTTTGCTGAGTTTTTTTTTTAAAAGCTATAAATCATTATAATTATCGACTGTACGCGAAACAAGCGTCCGTATCGGCGAACAATTAAATGTAAATCGTTTTCACGTGTACAGGTATCAAAGGTATGCAAATTCGAGATTACACTTGAGCTCAGGCAGTTGAACGACGACAGGCGGAAAAAACACTTTGTTGTTAAGTGAATTGTATTGAAAGGTATACGCAGCAAACCTGCAGTTATTGCAAAGGTTTATTATTTTTTTTTTTTTTGCTATTTCAGTGAAAGTTTCACTCTCAACACTTGTTGGCTCTGAAATAGTCCTAACTGAAGTTCAACGAAAGTTCAAGTCCCGTTAAGTACCGTAGCCCCCGAATGGGGATCGGTTAATTTTTTTTAAATTTTTCTGATAAGACATATGTGTTTACAGGAAGTTTTTTATTACTTTCAGTATACTACACCGTGTTAAAATATTCGTAATTATGATTATTATTCAAAATAAAAGATGTTTTGGTTCAACTCCGCAGTAGAAAATGGGACTCGGTTTTAAAAAAAAAAAAAATATTTGACAAACTGGTTTTTAAAAACTATTTCATAATAATGCATCGTAATATGTAAATTTTATTCAAAAATTTGTTACTTAATGGTTTAATCTAAAGTCCCTCCTGTAGGGCGGATCTGATTCGATTGAAATGACTGAAGCGCTGAAAAAATATTATTGTTTGAAATAATATATATTGTCGAAATTGGAATTAAATTACTATAAGACGATAGAGAATATTACTGAAATACTGAATTACATCTGTCCGCTGCTCCGGTTGACCGAATTACGCTGTAATACTGCGTAAATTACCGAATAAAGGAAAACATAGTCTCTATTAAAGTGTCAGTCAACCCCTGGAAACGTTTGTTACGTGTTTTATGGGTCTACACCGACTAAGGGGATTTTTCCTGATAGGATAAGGTTGGAATATACGGTTTATCTATTTTTCTTGTGTTCGGATGTGTTAGACACATCACGAAGTGCTTGGAATTAGCGGTAGATCTGTTTCTGCGAGGGTTCTCGCCGGTTTGGTCTTTCAGTCGCTGATCGGTGTCGTCACTTTGACCGGTTTCGGCGTGAAATCAGTTACTTTTTCACGGCACACCATTGTTTGTGAGTATATCTATATACCTCAGTAATCTTTCGCCAGGCGTCTGCGCCGTGTCGTTGGCTGTCTCCTCCTGTCACTTTTTGTCTTTCGCACCGGTTTCGGCCGCTCGCCCCGTCTTTAGCGTCAGTCATTATCTTTGGCACTTTGTGTCACTGTCACTGTGTATACATCTATATACGCGTCTTGTTAATGTGTTTTGGCGGGTGTTAATCTATCCGAAAACAGGTATTTTAATCTATTTCCGAGTTTAAGTTATCGTAGATTTTGGGCTTCTGTCTCCTCTTGTAAAAAACCATGTTGATACCCGTTTTGTGTTGATGCGAGGGGTTGGAATATACCCCCCCCCCCGCCCTCTTTCTGTCTCCTCTCGCTGTCGGTTTGGTCTTTCGCTAGACTGCGGTTTCGGCCGCTCGCCCCGTCTTCAGTAGCGCCGTGTCAATCACTTTTCGGCACTTTGGATGTCACAGTACAAGTGGCAGTGCGGTGGGCATGCTCGTAAAACATCCAAAGTGGCGAAAAGTGACCGACACGGCGCTACTGAAGACGCGGCGAGCGGCCGAAACCGGTCTAGCAGAAGACCAAACCGACAGAAAAACACCACAAACCTACGGTAATCTTGGAAACGAATATTTGTTCGTGTCTCTCGACTATATAATTTCGTGTATGTGTGTCTGGGAACTTCCCCGTCGGTAGGTTTTTGCACGAATCGGCCATCTTCCGTTATGTAACCGCCGGTTACGCAATATGGCGATTCGTTGTTGCCGAAACCGCGTTCACAATCGAATAACAGATATTAAATCGTCCGGACCGTTTTGTCCGATCGTTAGGCCGAAAATTTCGTCCATTATTTTGACTCTGATTTACGGAAAAATTTTTTAAATCGATCGTGTACATAGCGACGTACTCGCCCCTTTATACGCTTCCGTTATCGATGAAATAGTGTAAGATTGGAATTGACGTAGATTTGCGTTTCTGTCTCCTCTCGCCGTTACTTCGGCCGCTCGCCGTCTTCAGTAGTCACTGTCGCCACAATGCATGTTTTTCGGCGGCACCATCACTGTGTTTAACGTACCCGTAACAGAGGTATGTTGAAATATATTGAAATTGCCCCAATAACGTGTAAATTTGCCTCGCACTTTAATTCGAAAAAGAGAGACAGACACTTTCCCGTCCATCGCCAGGGAGAAAATAGGGAAAAGTCAAATTTTTATTTAAATAAACGTATCTTTTCGGAATTACCGAAACGAATTTTCTTGTCTTTAGCTAACTTTCCTCCCAGTCTGTCCAGTAAAATTGTTAACGCACGTCGAACTTTCATTATGCACTGTCTCCGCACTGTTCTAAGTCGCAAGCGCTCCCAGTTGTTGTAATTGTATAGGGCGTCGCGGAAGAACTTTCATTATTTTTCTGCACGTGTTCTCAAGTGCAAGCGCGAAGCGAATATAGGTATTTTAGGGCGTGTAATGTATACTGTATAGGGTGTCCGAAATTAACGCAAGATTTGTGTATCGAACTTTCATTATTTTTCCGCACTGTCTCAAAGTGCAGCGAACGGCGAATCGTGCACAATTCGTAGAATAAATCCGGGGAAATCGGTTGAATTTAAATATTTTCAGTTACAGTATTGTAATTCTGTATAGGGTGTACCGAAATTAACGCAAGATTTGTGTATCGAACTTTCATTATTTTTCTGCACTGTTCTCAAGTGCAAGCGCGAACGGCGAATCGTGCACAATTCGTAGAATAAATCCGGGGAAATCGGTTGAATTTAAATATTTTCAGTTACAGTATTGTAATTCTGTATATAGGGTGTCCCGAAATTAACGCAAGATTTGTGTATCGAACTTTCATTATTTTTCTGCACTGTTCTCAAGTGCAGGCGCGAACGGCGAATCGTGCACAATTCGTAGAATAAATCCGGGGAAATCGGTTGAATTTAAATATTTTCAGTTACAGTATTGTAATTCTGTATAGGGTGTACCGAAATTAACGCAAGATTTGTGAATCGAACTTTCATTATTTTTCTGCACTGTTCTAAAGTGCAAGCGCGAACGGCGAATCGTAATTCGTAGGCGCGTTTTTCTAACCGAATCGTGCACAACTCCGTACAATAAATCCGGGGAAATGGTTGAATTTAAATATTTTCAGTTAGAGTATTGTTTAACGCAAGATTTGTAGCGAACTGTGGCCGACGAACTTTCATTATTTTTGAAAAATTGTTCAACAACCAAAACACTTGTTGTTCTATCGCGTAACGCCTACATTTCTTTTGCGTTAATTTCAGAACTAACCGATAACGCTTCGTAATCGAAAATTGTACTTTTGTACTTTCACTCTCTTTCACAATAATCTAGAATTAATACCAGTTACGAGGGCGAGTTCGCTCGCTCTTCCACTTTGGTGCCGGAAATTGATGTTCGCTATATTTTTCACTTATTCGGCGATCTCTTTATGCTTGTGATATCGCCCTTCGTGAAGTCCGGTCCTAAGCGCCGTCGCCTGTACAACGGTCTCTCTCTTCTCGTCGTCGTTTCCAATTCGGCAGAAGTGGGAGGGGAAAAATTTTAAATTTCTCTCTTCATCGCCGCGGAACTTGGCAATGGAATTGGTTCGAATGAAGATTAATTCGATTTGGAGTCGCTGAACGAAGGAATTACAGCCTATACAGAGAGAGTTAGTGGTGATAGTGATGAGAAATTGAGAGGTTTAAGATGGATAATAGAAAGTGATGACTGTGACAGTGACAGTGATACTCTGCGGAAGAAATATCCTCGAGAATAGCCGGAGAAACTCCTGCAGGACGCAGATAGGAGAGTTTTTCAAAATGTTTTTTTAACCAATTCATTAACGCTAGAACGAAATCGGAGGACGGAACTCCATCGTCGAGGTTTCTCCCACAGTCAGTAGACACTGTGTGTGGGGGGTGGGGCGGGGCTTCGTTCGACGACGACGACGAGATATAGGAAAACCGACGTGGAGGACGATCCAGAATGAAGATTCGCCCTCCCCCCAAAGGTGAAGATCCGGCTTAAATGTCCTCAGCACTTAGAACTGGGCCTCCGGAGAATGAAAATATACTGTGGAAAAAAAAAACTGGATATCGTGAATTGCGACATTATATAAGTAAGTAGGCGTTCAGTTCAGTGCAGCGAGTGGGGAGCGTGAAGGGGCCACTTAACGGTACATCCCCCGCTGGAACTGGAACTGGAACTGGAACTGGAACAGAAAGCGACGTTTCCGTTAGCGAAAAAACCATTTCCATTCGGCCCCATTTCCAGAAGCTTCGACGGCGGTGTTCTTCAATTTTAGCGGCGCTGCAACGGAATAGACGGGACTGAAAACAGACTGGTTTCGTGCTGTCTAGAAAAAAAATCCTTGTATTTTAAACGGTTTTCGGCCTTTTCCGGAATCCGCGGCGAAGTTTCCCTCGAAGAAAATATAATAAGTTCTTCTCCCAAAGTTCAATATAATATGATGGTAATTTATCATTTTCTTAAATCGATAAATACACAGTATAAGGTTTTTTTTTAGTAGGCGACAATAATTTTATTGGGGGTACCCGAAAGTAATAGAGGACATTTTGACTTTGGAATTCATTTTATTTTGCTGAAAAAAAAAAACTTTAATTATTGACTATATACTATAATATACTATATATATATATATATATATATATATATATATATATATATATATCCACCGATATTATCGACGATTCTCGTGTCTAAAAATACTTTCAAGATTGACATTGAGGAAAATTTAAGTCATCAATTCATTCCATCTCGAAAGTTGTATTTACTTGTTTACTCATATTTTTTTTTTTAAATTGTTATTAAGCATTCGACGGGGGATTATTTTTCCGGAATATATTTATGGATAAATATGAGACACGCGTTGAAAATTAGTTATCAGAAGTCATGTTCGTGCAGAGTATATATATATATTAGGGCGTACACAAAAGTGAATCGACATTTTGATTTTGGAATTCATTTTTTTTTTTTTTTTGCTAAAAAAAGAATCTTTAATTATTAATCTGGACGCCTGAAAAGGATTAAAATTAATAAATAAATAAAATAAAAAAAATAATAAAAAGGGGGAAACTAGTGGGTTTCTCCTCTAATTGTAGACTATTGTAGCTAGTGATTTTATCAATGTTGCTTATTGTATAATTTTGTCAATATTTCATACAGCTTCTTTCAAGTTTATCTATATCCGTCTAACGTATGTTTTTTCCTTTCTGTTTTTCAGGTAAGTCCCAGCTACTTTGGAACGGCGCGATTCGACGATTTGAATTCGGATCACGAACCGTGAGCAGTATTTGAATATTTAGACGCGGTCAATTTTTTTTTTTTTTTTTTAAAAATGCTGTACCAGCTCCGTTCAAAGGGTGTAGCGATAATTTTCAGATATCTCAGTTGCGGCACACAATTTCAGCTTTCGCTAACTTTCGACGTTTTTTGGGTCGATTTTTTTTTTACAAATTTCGCCAGAATTGAGGAGATAAAAAAAAAAAAAAGGATGGAGCTTAACGAGATGGCGGAAAATGCATTTTTTTCAATCGCTTCGAGGATCGGACAACGAAACGGATATTGGTAAATGAAAAAAAATAAAAGGAAAAATTCCACAACAGAGTATTCTGTCCTCTTAGTCCGAGTCCAACGACTCGAAATATAATACGAATTCGTGCCTAATTTAAGATACGAGTTGTGCCCCGGTTTAGCCGGATCCCGTGGCCGGAAAACTGCATCGGAAAAGCCGTAAAAAACTAGGTTATTTTATTTCTCTTTTCAGTCAAACGTCCGATAAAACTGCATAGAGAGATACGGGGGTCATCGCTCCCTCGACAATTGGCGTTTATGTGATTTCAGTTGCGTAACAACAGCGTCGAATTTTCGGCAATTTTCATAAGACTAAAATATCTAAAAATGGGAGGAAAATATTTCAGAACGCCCGCCAATATACGGGCGCAGTTAATCAGTCCGGTTGTAGTTTTTTTTATTCTCTTTTGAACAATCGAAAATTCCGCCTGTACAAAGTTGCGTAAACGACCGACAACAACTTCAATTATCTCCCACTTCCGGCAGTATTTATTGGGCAATAAATAATCGTGGGAATGGGGACCTCGGTCAATTTGTATTGTTCAAATCGGAAAATTGTTTTTTTTTTCTGTTGCTCAAAAACCATTTATTTGCTCCATTCACGATATCTTGTCTCCTGCCGTCGGTCTTTCGCTAGACCGTTTCCGGCCCCGTCTTCAGTAGCAGCGGCGGTGTTGCCGTGGCGTATTGTGTTCGAACGAAACCGGTCTCTAGCGAGTATATTCATGTCTTGCAAGAGACATCCGCATCGCATGTCTATATCGTATTTTGTATCTATTCGGCAAACGCGTCTAACTCCCCGCCGTCTTCAGTAGAACTATACTGGAAGGCTCATCGAAAATAATTGAAATTCGGTCAATTGAACCACTTCAACAAATACAAAACGGCCCATTTTCACGCAAGATATATTCACGAAAATGTCTACAGGTTTCTGACTCCTCGAAAATAATAAAATTCAGATAATATTCAGGATATTATAGTCCAGGAGAAAGGGAATCTGAAACTACTTTCATTGATTGGAAATTAGTGGCTACTAAATTGCATTAAAATATGAATATTTATATGTTTTCCGCCAACCCCGTTTGCCTCTCGCCATCTTCAGTAGCACTGTACTGCCTCTATGTATGTGGTTAACTTGTATTGTTCGATGCTATTCGGATATTTTCTGTTTTTCTGCGCTCGAAAACTTTCATTATATCTTGTCGCCTAACGACTGTCTTTCGCCAGACCGGTTTCTGCCGTCTTCAGTGGCGGTGTTGTCGAGGCGGATTTCGTGGGGCGTGTTGAACGAAACCGGTCTAGCGCGAAAAAGAGACGTAGAAAGGTCCCGCACTCTCGAAGGACGGTCTCGAAAAACCGTCCCTGTTCCAGACTTGAAACGGCGCTTAGCCAAGTTTCACCTGCGAACGGAAGCCGGTCCAAGGTAGATTGGCGCAATGTCTGTAATTGAGCGCAGTTTTAATACCTGGGTCTTGCGCAATACGTTGCGCAACGGCGACGTTTCCCCCCGTCTATGATTTAACAGCTGTGTACACTTCTTGGCCGGTCTTTCGCCACCAGACAGTGGGTGCGACTCGATTCAGCGTTGGGTCAGTAGATCATTGCAGCGTTGGGTGTTAGATAACGCGACAGCGTGTCCACCGCCGTTACACGCGATAATTTAGACCCGTTTTTGGCCGGTTTGCATAGAAACGCGTGTGGGAAGCATCGTTCCGAAAATAAGCACAATTCTGTGATGATTTGTGTTTGTCTCTCTCTCTCTCTCTCCGGTTCGGTCTTTGTTAAGAAAATTATTGACCGGTCTGCTGGCGAAGATTGCTTTTGATTATTACAGACTGGGTATACAATTCTGTGTATTGTTGACGCAATCTTAATAGACTACTGCAATAAAACGGCCGAATTACCAGACCGAGATCGCCGCGCCTAAGTTGTACGCGATACTATATCAATAACGGACCACTGAGATCGTCTAAACATAGACTGACACTGGTTGTAAGGAATTGTCAGTTCTGGCACTCTACGCGACCGTCGAACCGTAATTTTGTTACAGTGGGACGTTCTGGTTCGAAACACATTGTCGAAATCATTGTCGATGATTCTACCGAAGATTTGCGAACAGCCGAAACCGGTCTGGATATATTAGGACGTTGCATAGGAGGAAAGCTGCCACATTTTTACTGCACGATTTACGCTTTCGGTAACTTTGTAACACTGTAAGTTATATATATTTATGGTTAACCTTTAATATCCTGACTACTGAAGGTTGGCGGAAAAGCGTAAATTCATTACCGGATCCAGGAAATTTATTCTCCCGCACTCTATACTCGATGGGAGTTCCAGGCGGCAGAAGGAGTTCAGTCCGTCTGTTTTCAGACGTTTCAATCGATAAAATCTTATTCTATTGATCAGCCCGTCCCTCCTACGAAATACCTCCCTTTAGCGGCAGATAATAAAGAGACAAACAGACAAACATACAGATAATTAAAAAACTGGAAACAAGACGTACAAAAACAGACCATGTTCCTGTAGATTATATATAATATAATGGGGTAAAAGACGTTGTTAGCGCGTAACTTATCCAGGTAGTGGTTGTACGATGTATACGAGACACCTGCCTCGCTCATCAGACCAACTGTTCCGTCTCCTCTCACCTCCTGCTGTTGTACATACCCCCGTTTTATACATACATTTCGATTTACATATCTCGACGAATCGGACTGTATGTAAATAGGTACGTAGCGCGGTGAATTTCGGTAAGGGACACGTGTCGTGACACGAGAAAGACAGGTTGCGTTTACATAACGGGGGGGGGTTTCTGAGTACCTGCCCGTTGGGCCGAAACCGGTCTATAATATAATTAACATCTACAAGACTGGACAATATAAGTACATAGCTCTATACCCGACCTTTCGTCATACCTCCGCAACGTTTGATAAGGCGCTAATTGGGCGGTTTTATTTACGCTGTACGCTTTAATTAGCCAACAATAAATGGCCGTCCAGGAACATTGGAATCGGTGATTAAATTTCGATCGGTTGAAATGCTTAAAATTGATCGTCTGAAATTATGAAAATTGTAATTTGACGTACCCGTTCTGTGTTGTTTCCCGTCTACTCTCTCGCCGGCGTTTCCGTCTCTCTCTAGACCGGTTTCGGCCGCTCGCCCCGTCTTCAGTAGCGCTGCTGGTCGCTGGCGAGCGGCCTAAACCGGTCTAGCAAAATTTACGACGGTAATTTGCGCTACATTTTGATTCGAAATAGAGATAAAATGTGTTAAATTTTTTCTAAGCTCTCCGCACGCATTTACTGTATCACGAACGGAGTGTTTTATATTTTGAGTTTTACTGTCGAAATATAATCCTAATTCGAGCCTGATTTAAGGAATCACGTTAAGGTCGATCGGAGTTCGAGCCCCGAAAACTGCATCCGAAAAACGCTGTAAAACTAGAATTTTATTTAACAGTTTACCCGTATATTGTATTTCTGATCCTTCCTTTGATAATTGAAAGCCCTCGGGGGCAATTCTCAAAGGTCTCGCCCTTCGGTGGGGCTTTGGGGTGTGACCTTCTTATTGCGCCTTATTGAGTGATGATGAAGTATACGGTGGTTATTCTGTAGACAGGTGGTGTTCAGCCCCATCCGAGGGGGGTGGCGGGGGGGAACGCAGATGCGCGTTTCTCGCCCCCATCCGAGTTTCAAACCCTCACCTGCCTCGTCCATTGTTCATTTCCTACTTCTTACGCCCTTCCCCTTCCGCCGAAGACTTTTTTCCATATTTATATCCGCCCGAATGTCGCTACAAGGGATAAGGGATGAGGGAGATGACTGGGGGAAGGCTTATATTCATTTCTTTAAGGGCGGTTCGTTGATTATTAACGAAAATAAAGTCGCATTGTAAATAGAACAGTTCGTTCCGGACAATCCCGAACGTGTACCGTCTTAAGCGGAAACGGCAACGTGATTTCCTGACCGCCCGATTAAGAAGTCCACTAAGCCGCACTAAGCATCACTTCTCCTTTGAAAACTGTTTTCGCCGTAATTAAAGTAAAATTCGATACATCCAGGCACTTTTATCATATTCACCGGCGTGAAAAGACGGTTTCGGCTCTTCGCCATTATCGGTTGTTCAGCTGTACTTACTTCGCCGAAACTCTGTCCGGCTTATTCTAATTAGGTATCACTCATCGTGTATTATTTCAGTAGTTCTATTTCAGTTATAACCGTTATCGGTTAGCGTTTTGGTCGTTTATGAGAGTTTAATGTCAATCAAATGCGTTCAACGAAGTGTGCGACGAAATTTTTCTTCACCATTCTTTTCTTTTTCAAAAAGTGGACGAAATGTCATTCGTAAATTATCAAATGAATGTGGGTTTCTCCAATACATAACAGATTAATCCAAAGTGGATATTTTCGATCTGCTAAGTAAACGACCGAAGATGTTTCAGGTCGGACCGATTGGCCATAAAATAAAAATCACGGCCTCGAATTGATAAAAGGAAAAAATTAATAGAAGAATCCAGTCCGCTTTGCCAAATTGTAAGCACAGTTTACACTTGTGTTAAATAAAGTCGCGTAAACACTGTGTTTTATATTCCATTAATTAAGTCGCAAATAAAAATTATTTAAAATTGTAAGCTCCTCCTATCGCTCACAAAGGATAATTTCTAGAAAAGATGCAGTTAGTCTTTCCTAAGTAGTCATAACTGGGGTTATAGAAGAAAATTAATAAAAAACAATAAGAGCATTGTTCACAATGCATAATGCATAATGAATCGTAATGTCCGTAAGTCATAACTGGCGTTGTAGAAAACAAACAATAAGAGCATTCACAATGCATAGTTGCGTCATAAGAATCGTAGAAGAAACGAAAACAGAACAATGATATATATTAGAAATTGTAAAATACATGTCATGAGCATAGAAGAACAAACAATAAGAGCATTGTTCAAATGAAAAACAATAAAGATGCATTGTTCACAGGACTGAGTTCACAATGTTATTGAGGATGAAGAAGAATAACAACAATAAGAGCATTGTTCATAACAGCATAAGTCATCAGCATGCATCACAATGCATATGCATAAGGTCGTGAGAGAGCGAAAACAAACAATAAGAAGCATTGTTCACATGCAGAAGATCATACACACAGCACATAATGCATAATTGTTGCATATAAGGATCTGGCGTAACAGAATCATATGAAAGCATTAAGAAGATATTTAAGTGCATCACAAATAGTGTGATTGTTCGTACTGGCGTTGTAGAATAGTGCGAAGAAACAAACAATAAGGCATTGTTCAGCATAGTCATAACTGGCGTTAGAAGTGAAGAAACAAACAATTAGAACATACATGTTCAGTACGTAATAGGCATAATCATCGTGAAGACGACAACAATTAAAGAACAGCATTGTCAGTAATAAGTCATACTGGCGTTGTCATAGAACATTGTTCAATGCATTGCATCACTAGGCAATAAGTGGCATAGTTGTAGATATTAAGCACTACATTGCTGCATTATAAGTGCGTAAGAGGATCATTTACGAAATTTCACATGAATAGTGTAAGAATCGTGAAGAAATGAAAACAAACAATAAGAGTTGTAGAAAAATGAAAACAAACAATAGAAAATAAACATAACATAAGAGCATTGTTATATCATAAGAATGCGTCGATCGTACGAGGTTCACAAATAGTATCATATGAAAACAAACAATTGAAAGAGCTGGCGTTGTAGAAGAAAACAAACAAAATTGTTGAATAAGATAATTCGTATAAGCATTATGAAAACAAACAATTAGAGCATAAGATGCATTAGCAAAAGGATTAGAAGAAATGCACATAATTGAATCAATGAAAAAAACAAATTCCAAAGAATAGAGCATACAAGAAATGAATCAAATTAGAGTTTGCAAGAATTACATTCAATATACATTAATTGAAAGATTCTTCGATGAATATCTTATCACATGATGCATCATGGCCGAGTATTACTTTGAAATTTATAATAGATGTTCACATATCTTTGCGATGTTGAATTGAATTACATAAGAACCGTTTCCTCTCTCTGTCTCTATGAGAATATTCCAATGGAGTCCGCGTCGTGAATCGGCTGAAGAACGAATTTCATGATCGGGTCTTCTAAGATCAGAAGGCGCTAGAAGAATGCAAAAATTTTCCTGAAATCTCAACGTGCATAATGCATCATATTGTCCCATCAGAAGAAATGAAACAAACACAGAGCAGCATAAAATCTTGATCGTGAAAGAAAAACAAACAGCATAGCATTGTTCCTGTACGCATCAAAAATTATCCAAGAATTTCCGAGAAATTAGAAGAAATAATCTACGTAGTTTACGTGTATCTCAATCAGAGCTTATGTGAATGTTCGGTTGATCATAAACACGCTTTTCTTACATAAGTCATGCCCCAAGTCTGAGAAAACAAATTTCAGCATTGTTTTACCATAAGATCATTTACCGAGTCTTTACATAATACTCACTTTATGGACCCAGCCTCAGCCGTTAGATTTCCAACCCCGAACTCAGTATCTTTACGTCTCCAACTTGGATGTATTTTACAATATATTCCAAAGAAGCTTTCGAAGGACAAAAGATAACCTCGACCTTTGATAGATTCGATGCGCGACTCGAGTCTTGTGATAACCAAAGATGGTCCTTTGATAGATCTTTGAAATGTATAGCTCTTTCGATAGATTTCCAAAGATCCACGTCTTTGATAGATTCCAAAGACCCAAAGCTTTGATAGATTCAAAAGACGAGTTTGATAGAAATCTTCCAAAGAGAGAGAATGTAGATTCCCAGGGATGATAGATTAAAATCAAAGATCCTTTGATAGATTCCGAGGTTTTTTGATAGATTTAAAGACGCGTGCGCCTTTGTGAATTTAAAAGACCGCGTGCCTCATGTCTACACTTGAGTCGGATCCAACCGAGAAGCTTCGGTTGATTCAACAATTGATTGAAGGGCAAAAACCCGTCCCACTAAAATCACAGATGGACGTCATACACTCGTATAATTTCGTTTTACTCCTGAAGCGTGTCTGTTCTGTAACCTCAGACGCTTTTCTTACACATTTCGAGGCCACTCGAGTTAATGGCTGATGGATTAAGTATAACTACCCGGTTGGTTGTTCCGCCCCTTACAAAGACCAGGTCTTGATATCCGAGGCTTTCCAAAATGCTTCTCTGAATGACAATTAAGTCCTTTGATAACCCGGTCTTGATGATATTTCCATACCCCTGAAGACCCCGAATGATGATCAGACAAACGCGTCGAGTGATAGATTAAGGCTTTCTCAGACCGAAAGACTCTGATAGATTTCAAAACCCGAGTCTTCTAAAACCCCGGATCTGACAGGTTACCCCTTTAGATTTTCAACCTGGAGTCGAGTCTCATGAGCTCAGGCGTTTGATAGATTTCAAGAGACTCGAGGCTTGCTCAAGAGACTCAGACTGATAGATTCCAAAGAACTCACAAAAACTTTGTGATTCGAGTCTGATGATAGAGTTGACAGATTCAAAGACCGCATCTTTCTGATAGATTCAAAGACTCGAGTCCTTTGAACCCGAGCTGAGTCGAGGCTTTGATCGATCCAAAACCCAGGAGCTTGATAGATTTCCAAAACCGGAGCGTTGATAGATTCGACTCGAGCTTTCGAGGCTTTGATAGATTTCAAAAAGACGTCAAAACCCGATACATTTCAAAGTTTGATAGATCAAAGACTCAGCCAAAGACCCCGAGTCTTTTGAAAGAGCCAGTTTCATGCAGCCTTTTGATTTCAAAGAAGTTGAATTTATTTCAAATTCGGTATTTTACATATCAGTTTGATAGATTTCAAATGCTCAATTCTTTGATGAATACCACATATCTGATAATTTTTGTACCCATTCTTTATGACGAATTATCATATATGATAACATACTAAGAGACTCGAGGAAGACTCAAGTCTTTGAAATATCATGGCCGAATCTTTGAAATGTATCAAAGACCGCTCTTTAAATTTATCTGTATTTGAGTCTTTGAAATTTATCAGACTTGTCATTGAAATCCTATCTAGTTAGTGAAATTATCAGATATGGTATTCATCAAAGAATTTGAGTATTTGAAATTTATCAAACTGATGTGTAAAGTACTGAACTATGAAATTTTCAAAAGTCTTTTGAAATCGTAAAACTGAGTGTTTGTAAGGTGTTTGAAAGTGAGTCTCTTGAAATTCGTTCTTTGAAATGTAAAACGAGTCTTTGAAATGCATCACAGACCCCGAGTCTTTTGAAATGTATCAAAAGGACCCTCGAGTCTTTGAAATGTATCAAACCCGAGTCTTTGAAATGTATCGTTGAACCTCGATGTCCTTAAAGACTTTATGATCGATCGATGAAATGATCAAAGATTTGGTATTCATCAAAGAATTGAGTATTTGAACTTTATCAAATTGTCTTGTGATATGCGTAAAGTACGGTGAAACACCAATGTCTTTGAAATTCGTAAAACTTAGTCTTTGAATCTATCAAAGACCGGGCCTTTGAAATTCGCCTAAAGAATTGTCCCCTTGGCCGTGGGTTGCCCGTTTCGTGCGGGCCCGTTCTGCAGGCGTATAGGACTCCCTTCCGCACGTCCGACCCAAGTCGCTCGTGTAAAGCGCTTCGATTTGAAGCTTTAAACCGGGCGTAAAGTATATAAAGGGGCCGGGTGTTGTATTGCGCCCGGCGGAGGTTGAAATTCGTCTGCGGCCCCGGCTTTTCGCCTATTCTTAGATCGGTACACGGCGTTGGGACCGATTTTGAACCAGTGCCAAAGTATAGCGGTATACTAGATATTTCCCTGCGCACAATAAAAAAAAACCCATTAGAAATCTGTTTGAACTTTGAAAAAAAAATTACACTCGCGGATCTGGCTTGGGAATTTTTTAGTGTGAGACGAAATCAACGCTTCGTCCGTATAAACCTTTTAATTGTAGAAGAATTTCCTGACAAATTTATTCCCAGAATTTTCCCCAACGATACATTTTCTGCACGAGACAAAGTGCTGACGCAAAAAATGTCGCATCTTTGGTCCGAAAATCAATGTAGTCTATGTAGATTTCGAATCCCTGCCGACCGGTCGCTTTGCCACTATAATCCCTGGAGTGTATTCAATTTGATAATGGCCGGTAGTATAAAAACGATATAAAACTGAGCTATTGTTCTGGTATCTGGGAAAAATGGAACATTATTTCGTTCGGCGGTCCTTAACCTGGTGGGGCTCGGTTAAGGTAAAGCGCGTCGACCCCGCCACTTAAAAGTCCAATTATTCGTTAACACTGTACCACTGTCGCTGTCTATTATTTTCCTATTTTTTTTTTCGGTTTCTCCCCGTCGCCAGTAGCATTGCCGTTGCTGTCCTGTCGATCCAGATCTACAATCTTCCTTTAGAACAGAAGCCGGTTAAGCCGACACGAACGACAAGAAAGTGAAAGAAGTTGGTCGACGCGAAAAACGATATATTAGAGTATACGCAAGTCAGAAAGTTGCCGGCAATGGGAGCTAGTAGAAGAGAACCGCCTGAAAAGTACGTGAAAAATTTATTTTATTCAGTGTAAAAGCTGTAAAATAGTCGCACCTTCCGAACGCTGCTTGATGGCGCCAAGTTGAAGCTAACAGTTGAGTACTTGGAATTCTTCGTCTCATTACATCGCCGTCCGTTTTTTTTTTGATTGACAAATGGAAAATTACGTTAACGATTTATGGGCCCCAAAGAAGAAAATTGAAACACCGGAAAAATTGTTCAGTAATTTTATAGAATCCATTCGAAATTTTACTTAATTTTTATTCTCATACCCAATCTACCGTTAAGTTTTCCCAACGCGGATATAGGATCCGGAAAATCGTTATGGAAGGGAAAACAAACAATTAGTTCACAGTGTAAGGGTTAAAATTGTAGAATTGAAATAAACAAACATTCCCAACGTCCGTCAATAAGAGATTGTTCAATGCATCGGATATAGGCATCCTCCTCATGCATAGGCGTTATGGAAGAACAAAAAAAACAATAAGAGCATTGTTCACTGTAAGTGCATAAAATTGTAAGAAATGAAAACAAACAATAAGAGCATTGTTCACGTGCGTCATAAATTGTAGAAGAAATGAAAACAGTGCATAGTGCGTCATAAGAATTGTAGAAGAAATGAAAACAAACAATAAGAGCATTGTTCACTGTGCATAGTGCGTCATAAGAATTGTAGAAGAAATGAAAACAAACAATAAGAGCATTGTTCACTATGCATAGTGCGTCATAAGAATTGTAGAAGAAATGAAAACAAACAATAAGAGCATTGTTCACTATGTGCATGAAAACAAACAATAAGAGCATTGTTCACTATGCATAGTGCGTAGAAGAAATGAAAACAAACAATAAGAGCATTGTTCACTATGCATAGTGCGTCATAAGAATTGTAGAAGAAATGAAAACAAACAATAAGAGCATTGTTCACTATGCATAGTGCGTCATAAGAATTGTAGAAGAAATGAAAACAAACAATAAGAGCACTGGCGTTATAGTATTTTAGGGTGTCCCAAAATTAGGCAAAAATTTGAATTTGCCACAATTATTTCAGTAAAATTTGCAACCCTATTAAAAAAACCCCATTTGACAGCTCATAGTTTAGGGTCAGTACTCAATGTTACAGGATAGAACAACGCGTTTTCATTGTTGAACAATATTTAAAAAATAATGAAAGTTCGGCGGCCACAGATCGATTTCAAATCTTGCTTTAATTTCGGTACGCCCCATTGAAACTTCCCCACCCCCGACTGTATCCTACTGGCGGTGGCGGAGAGCCGAAACCGAAATCGAGGCGCGGATACTCCTTTCTCGGCGTCCAATAAACGCGTCTCGACGGACATAAACTGGTGGTGTTCTCGCTCCGCCTTAACGAGCATCCCGTCAGCACTGTCAGCATCAGATCGGATAACAACTCTGTTCTAATTATCATTACATTTTATTATTATTCGCGTTGCAGTTCGTATGAACGATTCAATCAAATTTTCAATAATTTTTGGGAAACCCTACAGAAGGAAAAAGCGGAAAAACAATGAGAGCATTTTTTTTCCGGCGAAGCATAACAGATCGTTAGACGTCGACTTATCTGTTGTTTTATGAGGAAATTAAACGGTTTTTTTTTGCCATAAAAGACATCCAGTTTGTGCTACAGAAGAGTGGAAAACATACGATAAGATGTTGTCGCTTTCATCAATGACGTGTCTCCCATTGTTGTTTATTGCTGTGGTAATTGCCCGTTAATACGGAGGCGGGTTTAGGTAGTTGGGTAGTTAGGTAAGGAAGGTATCCAGTTGCCTCCGGGGTTAGGGTAAATAGCTCTGCGTTACCGTTACCTATCTACGCTAGCTTGCATTCCACCTTCTGGCCGCCACGTTGCCAATACCCTCCTGCTCCTGCTCCTGCTCCTGTTCCTGCTCCTGCTCCTGTTCCTCCTGCTCTCTGTGTTGTGCTCCTTGCTGCTGCTCTCCTCCTCCTCCCATCCCAGCTACCGAATCCTGGAACACGAACGGTTCGAAATTAACAGATTTCGCAGGTCTGCGAGGTTGGAATATACTGTAGAGGGTTCGTGATTTTTCTGTCTCCTCTCGCGCCCGGTTTGGTCTTTCGCCAGACCGGTTTGTCGCGGCCGGTCGCCGTCTTCAGTAGCGCTGTGTTACTGTCACCGTCAGCACTTTGGATGTTTTTTTCGGGGCATCCTCACTGCTTCACTGCCACTTTCAGTGCGGTGTTTGGGCCGCCAGTTTCGGCCGCTCGCCCCGTCTTCAGTAGCCACTCTGGACGCTCCTGCGCTGCGACGGTACAAGTGACAGAGTGACAGTGCGCTGAGGATGGCCCCGAAAACCAATCCGAAGCGCGAAAATGCTGACGCCGCTATTGAGATGGCGAGCGGCCGTAATCTAGCGAAAAAAAAAACAATGCAAGGCCACCTGCGCGATTTGTGATACTTAAAGAGTCCCCCCCCCTACTTGCAACCTAACTGGCAGTTACGGCGTACGGGCGCAGTTTTCTAAGCATCGTGAGCCGAGTCTTCTCCATTCCCAGCCACTAAACTGAACACTTCGTATTGGACTTAAGATTTGTCGAGGCCTCGTTTAACGCTATCCAAGCCTCCGATTCCATCAGGAAACTGTTTACGTCCAGCTCTTCAGGGCCGGAGGCCGCTCCATGAATCATTCATGGGGCGTCTCTTTCGTCGTCGTCGTCGTCGCCAACGCCAAAATATAGCCACCTCTCTGACCTTGCCCCAGGAAAATTGTCTCCCAAAGCCCATTACAGCTTAAAAATTACTTGGTGCTTCGCGATAAGAAAGAATTTTAAGCTGGTTATCCCAACGACTTATCCCGTCATCGGAGATTCCAATCGAAAGTCCTTCCAACCTCAACTCTTTTGGTATGTCCCACTGAAATACCCAAATCTACAAAAATCCCTTTTCTGATATCATTACCTCCTCTAGGGGGGGCTCTCCTCTCGTCGAGAGATACAAAGAATTATAAGGATACAATAAACTTGTCGATTGTACAAGCGAAAGAATGTTGTTGTTGTTCATGAGGTCCTTACGTGCCCCAACGCGTAATCCTCCTGTGTTGCAGTAGGCCCCCTCGGCTTAGTCAAGTAGGGCTTAGGGTTCTTATAGGGCATATCCCTGCAGTGTCCACTGCAAGGTCTCTTCCACCGCGCCAGTAGACGCGGAAGAGGCCAAGACGAAGAGGAATAAATGGGTTCAGGAAAGGAAAGGTCAAAGGAGCAGTGTCCTTTTGGAGTTCGGCCGTGTTTAATCTTCCGTCCTGCTGAAGATCTATAGACCTATAGAATGTCCCGGTTCTTCTGATCTATCAACAACCCCCCCCCCCCACCGATGTTTAAGGGTTGTTGTTGTTGGTCTTTTCTGAAACCGTTTTTTCAGACATTCCTCCCTCCGCCCCCACCCCGTTCTAAGTCTCGATTTGAAATTCATACCTTCAATGAAAGAAACAGACAGCAAAGGGTCGAGTTTGCGCAATAACGAAAGGACCGAGAATAGTAACGGGGTGGCGGGAATGAATTAATGATCGGATTTGAACGACACAATAAAAAGAGAAAAATAAAACGAATGAGATAAACCTTCGTGCGGAATATTCCACAGCGCCGTATCCTTTCACTCCGACAAATCGGCAAATAGAAATCAGCAGACAGATTTTGACAGACTATTCATCTGTAATTTGCCAATTTTCAAGCATATCTAAGGATTTAAAAGTTTCCCTTATTACTATTTATTTGTTCGACGTAATAATATTTTTCTATTCGGCAGGAATGAATTTCTTTAAGCCAACAAATTTATCGAATTAGTTCATTCAACCTGTTTTGTGTGGTCCGCGAGGGGTTGGAATACCGTAGATTTCGTCCCGCCGGTAGTTCGGTCTTTTCAGACCGGTTTCGCCGCCTCGCCCGTCTTCAGTAGCGCCGTCAGTCGCTGATGTTTTTTTCCGGTATACTCCAACTGTCACATGTACTGCCCGAAAACATCCAAAATGTCAATACTGACAAACAATACCGCTACGCTACTGAAGATGATGGCGAGAAACGAAACCCTGAACCGAACCGGCCGCAAAACAATCTACCGTGTCTGTAACGTTCATTTACGGCCCTATATGCCGGTTTCAGCTAGACCGGTTTCGCCGCCCGTCTTCAAGCGGTGACTCACGCTTTGGATGTTTTTCGGGCATCCTACTGTCCATCACATGTACTGTGCCCGAACGGTCTAGTCCCGTATCGAAGCGCTGAAGAAACTGGCAACCGAGCAAAACCACCGAACGGCCGGCGAGAGGAGACAAACATACACGAAATCTACGGTCATCAAATCAGTCTTTCTTCACAAGAACAAAGGATCTGTAAATGTTTTACACTCTTATTAAATATTTCGATAGGTCCAAAAGTTGTACGAAAAATGTCGTCAATACATTAATTACAGTTATAAAATTTTATTACCGATAAATTTTCCGAGAATAGAGTGTTTTGTACATTTTCAATTTGAATATTCTAAAAAATAAGCCCTCATGAGGCCCTCTTTATATTATTATTTTTTTTTTTTTTATTGACTGCACAATCAATCTGTACAGCTATAAAGTACTATCGCGGAAAGCCGTTTATTATACAGCTCGTTTCACTGGATTTTTTTTTTATGTCACGATACGAACGTTTTTGGGCGCAGTTTCCGAAAATATTTTGCAAGTGGTACACTGTTTTTTTTGTTTTTTCTGACGGTTTGATCTTTTCGGAAAATGTCGGTTCGACGGTTTTGCGCCGACTGAAAGCGGCGTCGTTCGATATCGTCCGTATCGACCCGGTACAGAAATAAAACTCTACATTCTCCAGAATCTATCCTTTATGCCGACGAATCAATTAAACGGCGACCGGATATCGAACCGATCAGACCGTCGGACCGTCAAAACCGTCCGCCATCGGTTATCTGATCCAACGGCGCAGAATCCATTTTGACTTGTAGATTAAACGACCAGATTCTAGACCGGATTAATATTCAGTTTTCCCGCCCGTCTCGTCAATCGTGTTTGTAACGAAACCTGTGAAAATACGAAGATAGTTTAACCTTCCTGTCTTGTGGTCTGCAGGGGTTGGGATACCGTAGATTTCGCTCGCCGTGGGTCTCGGTTTTATTTCGGCCGCTCGCCCCGCTCGCCCCACTTTGTCCCCCGCCCTGTTGTCTTTGTACTGTCAAGTGCGCATGACCAACACACGCCGCCCCGAAACTTTGTACCGTAAGTGCCACCGACCTGTATTTGCGCTACTTGCAAAATATTTTGAAGATGGGGCAGCACGCCGGATCCTGCGCAAGTCTAAGAAGATTAATCAAACCGACCTATTTAGAATAAAATTCAATTGATTGACACAGTGTACCACACTGCGCTCAAAACGTTCGGATCCTGACATAACGATCCAGAAGCTGTATAATAAATCTTTCCGCGATGTAGTAAAACATTGTGTCACTGAGATGACCGTACTGAAAAAAAATAATAATAATACAGTATGAGGCTCGCCCTAGACACCAGTGAGGTAACAGGAAGACGGTAATGTCACTCTTCAGATTGAAGCGCTATGAAGTACGGTAATCTGAGACACTCTATTCTCGGAAAATTTATGTAATACGAACGATAGGTCAGGTCTCTGCGGTAAGCGACGTGTTGAGGTTAATTAATATGCGGCCCAAGCGCGATAGATGTGGAGAAGTATTTATATAAAGTAAATGTTTCATCATTTCTTCATTTCTCCTGTCTTCGCCGGTACAATTTCATTTCCTGACGTAGTAAATCGGACTTATGGAGCGGACGTACAGATCATTCTGTGACGTGACCTCCTCGCCCAGTGGCCTTCTGGTATAGACCCTTACATCATTCAGGCGCTGTGTCAGCATCACAGTAGTGACAGTGAGGATGCCCAGGAAAAACATCCAAAAGTGACTACGGCGACAGCTAACACAGCGCTACTGAAGATGGCGAGCGCCGACAACCGGTCAGCAAAAGACAAAAACAAGCACAGCAGAGGAGAGACAGAAACATCACAACTACGTTATTCCAACCCCTCGCAGACCACAAAACAGGTATATCAAATTAGAAACGAATAACGGTCTAGCTGGTTGGACGAAATAGACGAGTTTTACTATTTTCTCCGCTTTCCACGGCCCTTGAAGGGACTTCTTGCCCAGAGAAGTTGGCCCCAAAAACTGTCTTTCTTCGGGCGCGTAGAAATCGGAATTGTGAGCGTAAATAATACAAAACATATATATATAAAACGAGTGTGAACAACTGGCGATGGGTAGAATCAGAAACCGGTCTGAGACTTTGTCCAGAGAGTGGGCCAAAAATCATTTTTTTTTCTTCTGTTGCGCAGAAAATGAAGTTTTGTGTGAGCTTACATAAATAATAGATAAGAGGAATACAAATTATAACCGGTCTAGCGACGGACCGAATAGACGGGCTATCAACAACTCCCCTAGTCCGGGGTCCTGTCCTGAATCATCCCTTCTTCATTTACCGTCGATTTGTTGTGCTGTTTCCGTCTGGTGGTTCGGCCTTTTGGCTAGACCGGTTTCGGCTAGCGGCGAGCGGCCGAAACCGGTCTTACCAACCAGTGTGAGACTAATTTATTTATTTACATTTCCCCAATTATTTATTGTACCACTAATAAATAGCCGCGTTCCCCAACTGTAATTTCAGTGTATTTCAACAAGGATTTTCCCTGTCGGGACTTTACAATATAAACTGATATTGCGGCTGTTTTCTGTCTCTCGATTAATATCAATTCCTATTATTTTTTTTTATCTCAATTTTTTATTATCAATTCAAACAGGAACAACTGTTCCGACGTTCCACGTATCGTTGGCTCGTAAAGGTCGAAAGTTTCATACACCTGACATTTAACACCTTTGCCGGTTGGCAACGATTTCAGCTCACGAACCTGCAAAAAAAAGGAAAAAATTTATCCGGCTCCGAAAACCGTTACAGGAAAAGCCGAACTCCGTTTCGCCGGTTTCGAAATTTGAAATTTTCGATTTGAAAATTGCATTCAATTTCAACACCGGGCCGCGTTGCACACAATTCGTGCAACAACTTCTCTGACATTTCTCCTCTATTGGGGGAAGTTTTTTTTATTCCCAATTTTCGTGCCGAAAACTGTCATCAATAACAGTTCTAATATGTTATTACCATTAAAATGAAACCGGTCTAGCAAAAGACCAATCTACGGTTATACAGTCAATCTTTCTCGGGGGTAATAATGATACTTCAGAAGGCAATGAATCTGTAGACGTTTTACACCCTTATCAATAATTAAGAGTTGTATGAAAATTTTCATTAATAACAGATAAAAATTCTACTGGAACATGTTTTCCGAGAATAGAGTGTTTTATACATTTTCAATTCGGATATTATAAAAAATAAACGCTCATTAGGCTCATTTTATATTATTTTTTGTCCTGCACAATCAATCTTTATTATACAGCTCGTTTCTCTGATGACGGGATCGATCGTTTTCGAGGGCAGTTTCGAAAATATTTCGTCAATAAAATTATATTCGAAACCGATTTATGGACGCGAAACACGTGTTTTCGTTTCCACGTGTTCAACTTTACGAATATGACTCACAAAAACGTATTCAAATTTGTATATTACTTCAATTTTTCATATATTAATAGTTCCCCATATAAGTTGTACATATCCTTGATTAAATTATGTACTATTTGTATTGTATTATCTATATCAGGATTTTCCTACTATAGTCTCGGGTCCGTATCTATAGGTCCTAATAGTCGTAGTATCGCCGCCTTAAACGGTTCAAATCTCGTCCTTTGCACCACAGTATTGCCTTTTCTTAAAACGATTATTAAGCTCGCACGTAAAGTACCGCAAAGACGTGCTTTAAATTCAAGTCCGGGAGTCATTCAAGCGGGAGGTGGAGGGGGGAGAAGAAAGTAAATAATAAATTTATTCAGTGAAATCTGTCTCTCGGAACCTCCAGGATTTGATTTCAGTTCGCGAAAATACCGGAATTTTTTCCGACAGGGAAAAATATTCATATCTTCGATATCGGACGTTAACGCGACTCCAGACTAACAGTTCGGATATTTTATTTTCCTACATCTTATTTATATATATTTTTTTTTGTTTTACCGACATATTTGGTACGATATCCCTGTTTGGATAGAATTTCGGCTAATTTTAAATTATAATTTCGCCAGTTGGGAAACGATAAATTAATCACATTGATTGTTCGCCTGATTTCCGGAAAATGCAGTTTTCATATATCGTAATAGTACAACGTTACCTAGTATTATTATGCCCTTTTGAATGGACAGTTATAAACTAAGCGATTTTGTCGTATTAAATCTATCCATTTATTTCAACTCCTCGTACGAAAACAAATACATTTCCCTCGTCCTTTTTCTCAGATAAATAATGTATTCACCCCCCCCCCCAGGGGTATTGATCGAGGTGGTGGGAAATCGGTTTGAATATTCAAATTCCGCATTAGCATCGTGTATGCACCGACTTCAATGGAGAGAAAACGAAAAAAGAAAGAAAAAAAAACTCTATCGGGAAAATGTGTTTATATATGCACGAGCACGTGAGCTTACCTGAGCGAGAATCAAGAGAATTCCTCCCACCTGTGAACACAACCGACTATAGATTATAGTTTATAGCTGTGTTCGTTTATCGGTTCAATAATATCACTCGAGAGTAGTGAGTAAATTTTTTAAACTGATGAACGCTGCATAAGGTTTCTTCTATACAGTTTTATACCGTAGATTTGTCGTGTTTCTGTCTCCTCTCGCTGCTGGTTTGGTCTTTTGCTAGACCGGTTTGTCGGCCGCTCGCCATCTTCAGTAGCGCCGTGTCAGCACTTGGATGTTTTCTGGGGCATCCTCACCGCCGCACTGTCACTTTTTCACATGTACTGACGTTTATTAATTTTTAAAAAAATAAAAACAATCTCGCGGACACTTTACGGCAACTCCAGTGACTACTGAAGACCGACGGTTCCAGTACCGCCGTAGATCACTACAGTACGTGTGAAAGTGACAGTGCGGTGAGGAAAATATCCCAAAGTGGTGACAGTGACTGACACCGCTACTGAAGATGGCGAGCGGCCAAAGACGAAACCAGCGAGAGGAGACAGAAACATCACGGACCTACGGTATTTATAAATTGTTACAACCCGGTTTCGCGTTTTGACCCCGTGTTTTTCCCGATTTTCTAACGATTTTTCCCCCCGATTTCTCGGTCCCGACGCGCTTTTCGCCGTTCGCCACAAACCAGGAAAATGACCGCGCTCCATATGTTTTTCTTCGACGCCGGTACGGAATGGAATGAAACCGGGGGGGTGGGGGAGGGTTTTTGGCGAAACTTTCACCTCCGTAGCCGGCCCGACTTTCCAAAACGGCTCGGGTCCACTTTTGAAAGTTCCAGTTTGAAAGCTCTCCGACTTCGGGACGCGAAAGACCCGAGTCCGACAGTTAATCGATGAAGCGAGATTTCATTACGATTTCTCCGCTCCTATTTTCTCATCAACAATCGAGTACATTGTATAGATGACACTTTTGCTGATTTGTTATTCTGGACAGGGAAGAAATTTTGGAATTTCATGTGGAACTCGTGAAGAATTCAAGAAGGCCGCTCGCCGTCTTCAGTAGCGCGGTGTCAGAGTCGCTGTTGGCGCTCTGGACGCTTTCGGGACGCCCACGAAAAACATCCAAAGTGCTGACGGTGACTGACACAGCGCTACTGAAGATGGCGAGCGGCCGAAACCCAGGTCTAGCAGAAGGGCAGACCGACGGCGAGAGGAGGCGGAAACGCCACGAAAACTACGATTTAATTGTTATTTTCGTGCGATGGACGCGGTCTTTCGCGGTGCAATTTTCGGCGCTGACAAAGTCGCATTTTCCGAGTACTTTTTCTCTTCCCTTCGAACAAAGTTAGATCAAGTCGAGACGCTTTCCAGTGCAGTCGCGACACCCGAAAGGAAAGTGGGGAAAACGATATACCGTTTTGTGGTCTGGTTGGATTATACGAGGGGTTGGAATACTACTGGAATACTAGTTGTGGTTTGAACTGCGGTGTCGAATACTACGCCATCTTCAGTAGCGCTGGTGTCTTCATCATAGCACTTTGGCTGGTTTTTGTCCTGCTGCACAAGCGCTCACTGTTCATTAGGATAAATGCACACGACTCGCAGAAAGATGTCATATCACTGTCGACCGCTCGCCATCTTCAGTACGTGAGTCACGTTGTTGCGGCCCTTTTCGCGGACAACTACCGGTCTACCACGGCACGGAGGAGACGGAGAAACGACAAGAAACTCAGAAAAACAACTGACGCCATATTCAAACCAACGACGCACCCAGATATGGTATCTTGTTTGTTGGGCCGAAAATGCGTGTCACTTCGGATTGTTGTTTTTTGTGCGGCCGAAACCGGTCTAGGGAAAGAGAGACCGGAACCGAACCGGGCCAAGGACACTGAAATCAATTATAATTTTTTCGCCCACTCCGCCTCTCACCGCAACTTGAATATCTCTGGGCTTAGCACAACGGGGGATGAAGCGCACCGTCCGTCTACCTGCTTGAGTGAGCTACAGTCATTGACCGGTTCAAAATTAATTGAAAACCCTCAATTACTGTACAGAAACTATTTACAGAGCTGTACGGAGAGGCGTAATCGCCCCGTCCGTTAAGTGTTTTTTAAACGATAGTTTCGAAAGGCCGGGGATAAAACGGATTCAATAAGTGATTATATGAGAACTGGAAGGGGGGGTTTTTTAAGGACTATCTGACGAAAATTCTAAATTCGGAAGTAAAATAACCGAAATTGCTCTAGTTAATTTCGATAGTTTGTTCCATAAAATCCGAATCCGGTAAAAATACGCTGATAGACGAGATTATTGCAGTCCGGCATCGATGGATTGGCCCGGGTTCGAATTCCGGCGGTGGAACGAATCAATTCCGATCACTTTATTCCTAATGTCAACCTCAAATAGGCGGATATATTTAAACACGATTATTGTTCAATACTAGGCTTAAAGTTTGGAATCCGCCAGAATTGTATTGTCGCGTGATTAAAACTGTATTCAATAGATACCTGTCTATTTTGTTGACAGCAGTTAGTTAGTTCTTCGGACGGCCTTCTATTTTTCGTGGTGTTGAGGAGGAGGTGTACCGTTAAGGGTACAAAGGTTCAGAAAGTTTCATATTTCAATGTTTCATTGATGTACCGTACAATGAAAAAAAGTTACATTTCGACTGTTACGACCGTTGCTTGCGTACTCAACAAATTACATTATTACATTGAAACTGTATTAAAAATTAGTTGACGGCGGCCCCACGGTTGTGTTTCTGGGCGAAAGATCCGTTCCGATTCGTATGACCCGTTCGTTCGTAATATTTTCATTCGAAGAACGGGAAAAATGCCAAATACGATTACTGTAGGGCGTCTTCAGTAGTCGGCGTGTATAAAAAAAAACGGCCGTAAAGCGGTGGCAGCAGTGCCCTTTAATCATTGTCATCAGTAGATGATTAACAGTCAAGTGGCACTTGACTAATTACGGTACAATAGTTAGTGTGTGAACACGAAACCGGTAGAAAATTCGAATAGCTATCGAAATTATATTCGATTTAAGACGGAATTATTTTACAATCAAATATTTCGGAGATTAAAGGATGGCTGGGGGTGGGGGTGGTCAGAAACGCTCGGCGTTATTTGGAAATTCAATTTTTTGAACTTTACTCCCTTTTCTTCCCCACGCTGTCCACAAAATAAGGGCGTCGTTGACTTTGAAATGGGCCGAAAAGGAATAGTAAAAGACGAAGAATCCGATCCGTTTTTCCCAATAAAATGCCGGATTTTCAAGAGCGCGGTCGAAACCGGTCTAGAATAAGATTTTCGTCTCGAATCCATTTTCCAGATTCAGAAATTATTTAAGACGGAGTTTGTCGAAATCACAGCGATTAGTATCAATACTGCCCGTTTTATGTGAAAAAATGCTATACGAAATAACTTCCGAGACTTATAAGGATAATGAATACCTTCAGAAAAAATAGTTTTTTAATTTTAAGTCCTAAAACAGTTTATTTCCATTTCATTCTTCGTTGGGGCACAAATAAACCCTGTTCCAAATTTATGTAAAATTTCGGACGATTTTCCAACTCTAATTATCAGGCCGAAAGTCCCAATAAAGTTTACTCGATTAGGGGAAACTTATATATTTTAAATGTATTCGCTAAGCTATATTTTCGTGTTTGAATAAATTCTTTTTAGAAAATGGCGCCGTTTACGCAAGTAGCGCCGGAGTTAATCAAAAAATGTATTCGAGAGAAATTTTATTCCAGACTCGGTAGCGTCGGATACATTTTTTTCATTTCACGGTTTTTATTTCGTGCACAATTTTTTTAATGTATCTTGTCGGGCCGTTAAATCCGAGTCATGCGAATGCAAAAAAAAGAAAAAAAAGAAAAAAAAGGCGAATTATCGGGCAAATAAAAGGGCGGGAATGAAAACTGCGCGACGACGACGATAACAAGAGGAACAGTTATATTGGAGTTGAACGACCCCCGGAGGAGGAGAAGGAGAAGGAGGAGGAGGAGGATGAGGAGGAGAAGGAGGAGGAGGAGGAGGAGGAGGAGGCTAATGTATTTCTGATGATGTAAAACGGTGACCGTGCAATGTTTGAACAGCGCCTAGCTCCCGTAACGGAAGTGATTCGGGCACGTATTACGGCATGCCGGCGGTACGTGCCCGACGTCCAGTACAGACGCCGCAAAAAATCGAAAAAAATCGAAAAAAATAATAAATTAAAACCCCATTTCGAACAGTCGAGAGGGGAGGCGAAATCCAGACCCAGAAGAGAGGAATTCCCAACTGTTCGGGCATCCCGCCCTTCCGAACGCACAACCGCTGCGATGTACGTTGGGCTAGACCGGTCTATTGAAGATTCCGAACAGTGGAAAAATATAAATAAAAATTCTATTAAGAATCGTGAAACTACCCGCTGTCGAAGCGTGTAATTCCAATCTATTCCGAATTAACACGCTTTTACTAAGCGCTGAACTGAAAAAAAAGTTCTAAATTTGATCGCTATCGTCTTATTCTTTAGACATGATAATCTCTCCCGTTTAATTATATTATTATAACCGAGATTTTTACGAATTAAAACTCTTATTTGGGCGCCCTCCCCCCCCTCTCCTTAATAGGCTAGTACTTATAACTTTCTGCGAATTCCCCAATATAAAAGTCGTTTGGAAATTCCCCAGAGAACAATTCTTGTTCCAATAAGCTGTTCAGAATCCAATCCCCGAGTTATTTCCGAGAAGAGGCCCATCCATTATCTTCTTTTTCATTTCGGGGTTTTTTTTTTTCAACATTACTGCCAATTTTTGGCCAATTTACTCCCCACTGATCTCGCATACAGCAACAAGCGGTACAATGTTCCAGTCAATTAATTGTTTTAAGTTCAACTCTCTACTGGTTGAGTGTCAATTTAAAAGTTTGAAACTTAAATTCGAGCTTTCCGCAACTGGTATACTTAATTCCAGACTCCCGACAGTTCGGTACCGGCAGTAAAATATGATCGAATTTCGTGTATATTATTGTTGCAATTTAAACCTTTCAAAAGGGTATTCAAAAGGAAGATTGTATTTAATTACAAATCAAATTTTACTGTAATCTCTAGTTGGGACAAATTTTCATTTTCCAGATAGATTCAAACTTCATTTTCCGTACAATATATGCGCATAAACGTAAATTTTGTAGAGAAAAAAATTTAAAATAGCAATTAAATACGGACTGGGCTTGGGTCTTGAGGTGTTCTTCAAGAGGTGGGGGGGGGGGAATCGAAAATTTGCCGGAAAATTATTGTTAATATTTGTGAATTTTGTTAATATTTGTGAAAGTCAAAATGTCGATTACTTTTGGTTACTTCGAATATTTCTAGTTTGTCCAGTGTTCGCTAACTGTCTTTCGATTGAAATCGCGTGATCATCTCCTTCTGGCAGATATGATCTGCTGGCGAAATGCTACTGAAGACCATGGGATACCGTACAGCGGATTCTCCTATATTCCAAATTGTAAACGGTGGTGGGGGGGGGCCGTTGAAGGTTGAAGAAGTAATAATATCGGTGGTCAATATCGACCCGGTTCAGAAATAAAACTCTGACAATAGAGGGTGGGCCCCCGCCCCATTCCGATCAGTGGAATAAAAAAAACTTGGGGAAAACTTCCACCTGGAAAACTTCCAGAAAACTCAAAGTTTCCAGTCGAAAATTTTGCCCCCGAAATGTAGCGCATTTCCATTCAAAAAATGTCGCCCCATTCCGATCAGTGGGGAAAAAACTGGGATAAAAACCGGGAAAAACTTCCAGAAAAACTCAAATTTCCAGTCGAAAATTTTGCCCCGAAATGTAGCATTTCCATTCAAAAAATGTCGCCCCATTCCGTTCAGTGGGAAAAACTGGGATAAAACTGATAAAACCGGAAAAACTTCCAGAAAACTCAATTTCCAGTCGAAATTTTGAAATTAGCAATTTGTTTCAACTAAATTCCTTCATGTCGTCCTTATTCCGATTCAGTGGGGGAAAAACTGGATAAAAACCGAAAAACTTCAGACTTCAGAAAAGTCTCAATGTAGCGATATTTTTTGCCCCTAAACGCAAACAAAGTCTTGAACATTGGCGAGAGAAGAAATGCGAATTTTCTTCATTCAGAGTTCGCAGATTCTAAATTATCACCTGACATTTGGCTCCTCAATGAAGATTTTTCCTTGCTTAGAAAAACTTCGTAAAATTCTAAATTAATGTTCTGCATGAATTTGGTTGTTTTCTTGGAATAGCTTGGAATAGTACAAATTGACTATGAAAAGGGTCATCCTGGACTAACTTTTTTATATAGTCTTAAGAGAATAAACCTAGCTCTTCAGTTGAGTCCCTAATAGAAGGTAATCTGCACATTATTTGTTAATGTTTCCATTACAAGAGAGAGAACATTTAGTTGAATTATTAAGGTTTTCAGGCCTGAAAGTCTGAGAGAGAGGATACATTATCCGCTTATAAAACACGCGGGCCTCTAGATTTGGAACATCCATTATCTTTAAGCTTTTGTCGGTAATCTGCAGAGAGGTCCGTAGAGAGGAGATATCTGCATCTGATAATCTCGGCTCTTAAGAAAGGAATCATCGATTTTCGAATCCAGAGAGGCAGGAGTCAAAATGAAGGGAGAAGGGAGAGATCATCAGGATCAGGATAGATCAAAAAAGGGATGAGGGAGAGAGACAGGGCAATAAAGGGTAAGGGGGAGAGAGAGGGGAGGGATAGGGAAAAGAGAAGAAATAGGGATCGAGAGAGGGATAGGAAAGGGAGGGGAAGGAGGGGAAGTGGAAGAGGAGAAAAAGGAGATATGAATATAGGAGGAAAAAGGAATTTATATGGCAAGTGTCCCATGAAAAAGTTAGAGATGGGTCAGAGGAAGGTTAGAATAGGGTTGTGGAACGACTAACAACTGTTGCAACGCCACACGCGTAACGTGAATCCTGTCTGCTTTATTCAAATTCAGCCCCAGACCAACGGCATCGGCTTTCCGCCACGATCGGTAGAAAATACATCGCGGGCGAAGTTTTGCAACGATTTTACAGCGATTTTCTGAACCTGCCCGTAGATCGTATAGCCTGAGAGAAATCGGGGCGTAGAAAAACAAAAAAAATTACATCGAATCAAAATTCAATCTGTCGCTCCACAAATCCCGTATAATTTAGAATATATCCAATTTAAACAACAATTTGCAAATTTTAAATCGATGCCCCCACTGTGTATTTATAGCTCATCCCGCCTTTAAATATTTGTACGACAATTTCTTAAAATTACTCTTAACAATTTCAGAATTCCGCGCGTATTTCTCCTCCCGCCGTTTTGGTCTTTGGCCAGAAAATTATTTAAAAATAGGAAAAAAACTGTCGGCGCGTCGTAAGTGTAGGGAACTGAAAGTTGTTTGTAGGCGGAAGGCACTTCAGGATTTATAATAAAGAATTATTGTTTTGTATATTTTATGAAACTCTTCTTGTTTTAAAATACCGGTTGATTGTTGTTTCTACGTGTTTTAAACTATTTTATATACTTTTATTCGTCGCATTTAATAGTTTTTGACAGCAGATTCATGATTAGTAATTTGAGCCTGGTTCAGTAATTTCCGGTTCTTGATTCCCTAGAGTAATTTTAATTCCGGTTATATTTATCAGTCAATTGATCGGTTAATATCATAATATTGGGTCGTTTTTAGCTCCTCTCAACACTCATTTATTGCTTTATATTGATTTCTCAATATATATCTCAGTGTGGTACTTGAAGACGCGTTTTGGGACAAATATGGAACGCGAAACTGTTCCGTAAACCGCCGGCAGACGGCGCCCGGAAGTCGGAAAGCGATTTTCTGTGACAAATGTGTCACAAGGGGAACGCGGGGGTTTAAACGGATAATGCCACGTTTGGGGCCGGCCGATTGAAGTGAGATTGATGATAGAAAAACCGAAGAAAAAAAAAGCCGAAAAGAAAAATTCGTTCGGGATTTGCGGTTGTGGTTTTTCGAAAGGGCATAACTCGATTCGCGCCTCGGGCCTATCTGATATTTGAACGGGGATTATTGAAAGGCTAAGAAGCGCTGTCTTCAACCGCAGTAGCACAACTCTATTCGGCGTAACGCGACGTTCGAGGACCGTCAGTAACAATCGCAGTGACAGTGGCAGTAACAGAAAGAAACGTTGCACAGTTGTGACAGAATACTGTTTATACTTTACGAATTTTCAACCCAAAAATCGGTGAAAAAGTTTTAAAAATAGCGATTTAAAACCGTTCCTTGAGTACATAAATTTGACCCGATATACGCCGGCAATTACATCCAGCGACAAAATAATGTATTTTGTAAATACTGTATTTCTCTATTATTATCTCAGCGCTTTGATTATAGTTTTCTTTTAAGGAAAAGTTATTTCGGAACCGTTTTTCATTCGAAATATTAGATAAACGCCCCCGCTTTTGATACAATTGAAAAATATTTTCCACTCCTCAAAATCAAGCGTAGAAGTTTTAGAATATATAATTCAAATAAATTTATGAAAGTCTGTTACTAGGCCGAACTTTGAGGAACCTCACCCCAAAAACGCTCTTGAGTATTCTCTTTGACATCTCATTTTCCATCGAAATCCTTGTCTTGGAATTTTCGATCTGAGGACCATGAGGAAAACCAATAAAGCCGAACTCAAGACCATATACTACCGTTCAAGACTCAAAAATACTACTCATGAGAACTCTCTCAAGACCAAAATATCTATTGAGGCCTACTCTCGAAAAACATACACTTACTCAAAAAAATTAAGAATTCAAGACCAAAAAATATCGAATGAATACATCTTACAAATACACCCCGATTTCTCTCTTGAGGAACTCCTCAAGACCAAAAAAATACATCTTACCGAATTTTCGATTTTTCTCTCTTCTTGAGGAACTCCTCAAGACCAAATATATCTTACCACATTTGATTTTCAAGACCGATTCTTACGAATTTTCGATTCATATCTTGAGGAACTCCTCAAGACCAAAAAAATGACATAAATTTTCGATTTCTCTTGAGGAACTCCTCAAGACCAAAAAAATACATCTTACCAGGAACTACATCCAAAAAATACGATTCCCCCTCTTCTTACCGAATTTGAGGAACTTCGATTCCCCCTTCTTGAGGAACTCCTCAAGACCGAAAAATCAAGACTCCTCTTACCTTACAATTTTCGACTCCTCAAAAAATCAAGGAACTCCTCAAGACCAAAAATACTTATCCTGAATTTTCATTTCTCTTGAGGAACTCCTCAAGACCAAAAATCCTCAACCGAAAAAATAAATTTTCGAACTTTCAACCTAATACGATTTTTCCCCACCTAACTAATATCGGGGTAGTAACGTCGTTTCCGAGCATCTCAATATCACTTTTTGTTATCTGTTGCGTACTTCAAGGTCGTATTTTAAGATTGGAGCGAAAACGTCATCGTACATCATCGATTAAAAATTAAGAAAAAAACTTTATCTGTTCGAATTTCGCGTGAAAAAACGACGTTGATCATCGGTCATTCATTATTTTCACGTGAAATCGTGCACAGTTATATTTGGACATTACTTTTACTTTTCCGCCTAAAGTTTCTTTACAATTCGCGCTTAATTATTTTATTTGTATTACGCATATTTTGCATATTTTTGACAGAGTATCTCGGTTATTCGTTGATTTTCACATAAAATGTCCGAATATAGCCTTTTGTAGCGTACCTGTTGTGTGATCTGCGAGAAGTTGGAATACCGTGGGTTTTGTGGTGTTTCCCAGTCTTCAGTAGCGGTGGAGACGGCGAGGCGGCCGAAACCGGTCTGGCGAAGACAGAACCGTGCGAGAGACGGACGAAACAAATACCAAAACTTTCACTGAAGATAGAAAGTTGCCTCAAGTCGATTACGATCGAATAAAGCCAATAATCGATACCGAATACCGCAGTAATACACGAGATACAGGAAAATGTATTCCACGCGTACCTTTTCAAAGATCATTGAATACCTCGTATTATCTACCTCAGATATTATTCCACCGATAGTCTATAAGCTTATTAGAGCCGGTAATAATTCGGGCGGTTTATAATTAATGGAGTTTGAAATTTAATCCTAAGTTGACTTCGATTTTAAGCGCTACTTTGCGCGGCTTAGTGTTTATGAGGCGGAGCTGTGTAAGCGTTTCGAGCTTAATTCCCGGCTAGATCTGTGGTGAATCGAATTCCGCTTCAATTAATCAATTTAAACTAGATTAGTCCGCGTATTACGTTTATAATTGAACGGAAACTGTCTTTTACAGTTGAAATTCGGTGTATAAATAATATGACTTAAATCTAATCTACGCGTCGAGAACGGGATTCGATTTAATCTTGCTGTTGTATAGTTCATAGTTGCGACGCGTAAAATACATCGTATGTAGATTTGTTTAGTCTCCTGTCCCGCTGATGATTTGTTTCGATGGATTAGACCGGTTTCGCCCGCCGCAAATCTTCAGTGGCGGTGTGTGTCACTTGGCACTTTGGATGTCTTTCGGTGGGGCGGGGGGACATCCTCACTGCACTGTCACTGTATCACTTCTACGAAGACTGGCGAACCGGCGCTCACTTATTTCCACCTAATTAATTTTCGCTTATTTCACGCTAATTACGTCCTAACACTTTATACGCCTTTCCACCTAGTGACGGTACGTTATCTGTCTCTACATGAGATTGAGTTATGGCACTCGCGAACACCGGTCTTTACGGTCTTTTAGTCGAGTACACCAGTACGCCCGAATTCGTCCGCGTCCACAAGACGAACTCTAAAGACAGCGAACGGCCGAAACGGTAGCAAGCCCGCCCAAACAGAAACCTATAATTACAGACAAATTATGTGTATGTAGCGCTGTAGGATTGAAATAACTTTCAAGTACCATCCGCCTCCACCATTACTGAAAACGTCACTTGTACCACTTTTCATTAACGTTTGATGACGAACTGCAACGCCAGCGACTCGCCGGACTTTCAAAGCCAAGCTTACGCAATGGACGGTGGTCAATTATTAGCTGGCACGAATTTGGTTTGCTACCGGTGATTGCGGGCCGACTGGCGAACAGCCGAAACCGGTCACAGAACCGGCGCGCGAAACCGATTGGCTCGACTAGCCGCAGAAACCAGAAGACACCGGTCAGCGAACTAGGAACCTATAGTCTAGTACTTTAGCCAACTAGAAATAGACGATTGGCTCGTGACGACGCCCGAAGAACGTCCACAGTGCCGCTGCTGACGTGGCTGACACGCCTGGCTGGCAACCGGTCTGGCGAAGCCCAAAACGGCGAGAGAGGAGACAGAAACCTATAGTACGGACAATTATTATTTGACTGGGAACTAGTCGAATTTGGTTTGAAAAAACTTAACTTTCAAGAATTGAATTTTTATTGGCTCGTGACGACGCCCGAAGAACGTCCACAAGTGCCAGTAGTGGCTGACACGGCGCTACTGAAGACTGGCGAACGGCCGAAACCGGTCTGGCGAAGCCCAAAACGGCGAGAGAGGAGACAGAAACCTACGGTACGGACAATTATTATTTCGACTTGGAACTAGTCGAATTTGGTTTGAAAAAACTTGACTTTCAAGAATTGAATTTTTATTGGCTCGTGACGACGCCCGAAGAACGTCCACAAGTGCCAGTAGTGGCTGACACGGCGCTACTGAAGACTGCGAACGGCCGAAACCGGTCTGGCGAAGCCGAAACCGGTCTTCCGCAACCCGAAACCTCCAGTATCGTCCACAGCAAAACTACCACTGCCGTGAATCAATTTGTTTTAGGCCCTCCTTTTGTAATAATCGCGCAGAACATTTGCATTTCGAAGGCGAGAACAGATCCGGCTCCCAGACTTCCTTATGGCGTTCGCCGCCCTTCGCATCAGACTCGTCTGACCTTCGCCACGTAATTTCGCCACGTAATTATACCCCGTGCATTATTGGCCGGACAGCCGTGACATTAGAATATTTTATACGGCCGGCTGTACGAACGACGTAGTCGTAATTCATTCGAATAGTGTACCGGTCTAGGGACAGAATTGTGCTTTTACTGTACAATATTTTTTTTTTTTCATTTCGTACAATCAACATTGAACGTTGCGGGTACAAACGCTGTATTTCGCGATGCAATTGAACCGCCCAAAGACGGCACTTTTGACACAGGAACAATTACGGTCTAAGGGCTAAGATTATGTCTCCAGAGGGGAGGAAAGGGACACAACGAGTTCCCAATGGAGATTTTTATATTGCACAATCAACTGTACAGCTGCGGGTATATTTTTCGTTATATTATCGTCTGTCTCGATAAAGAAACCGCCCGATGATGGCGCCTTTAAGGGAGGAAACTGGATGAAGGAACTGGAGGAGAAAGGCTCGAGTGGAACTTCAGGATGCGGGATTTGGCTACTTCGTCAGTATGTTGAGGTCCTGGAGGATTCTGCGGTTGGAAATATACCCGGGAGGGGAGCCTTAAGGGCGGTACGAAGGACTTTTGACTGGAATCTCTGGATGCGAGGGATGTAGGGGATGTCTCGTGGTGGAACCCTGCATAGCTCTATATACCGTAAGTCCGTGTCCGGTTTAAGTAACGCTCTGTACACTGTCAGTTTGTCACTTGAGGTCAGTTCTAGTGACGGTCTTAAAAGTCCAAGTTTTCGGTCCCTACAATGCATAGTTCCGGCCGTAAACACGAATTGAATTCGGACTGTACAATCAGAAATTACACCCGTCGTAAAACTGTTTTGAAAAATTTCAAAATTCCCAGAAAATTTCCATTGTACAGCTCCGTATTGTTCTTCCGTAAAATTGTTGTCCGAACAACAATGGAACGATGAGGGAGAAACAAGATTTTCTCCTTATCAGTCACGTGACGTGATTGCGCCCTTATCAGTTCTCGCCTTCCGCGAACGGGACCACTGAAAGGGACGATAAGACGAACGATTGAGTGGAATAAAACGAAAACAAACTTCGAGTTTAATTAAGTTAACGATTGGTAAATGCATACCGTAGGTTCGTGGTCTTTCGCTAGACCGGTTTCGGCCGCACGCCGTCTTCAGTAGCGGTGTCACTTTTGGCACTCTGGATGTTTTCTGGGGGCATCCTCACTGCACTGTCACTGTCACTCGTACTCTATTAATCTACGGTACTACGGAACCTTCGGTCTTCAGTAGTCACTGGAGTTGCCGTAAAGTGTCCGCGAAATTTTTTTTTAAAATTAATAAACGTCCGGAATATGGGTCGGTCGGATTGATGTTCGGGTCTCGGACGTGGCCTCCCACGTCGGTTCCTAAATCGGAAACCCAATGACCTCGACCGCCCGAATTCGCCGCTCCCGTGAACCCGATTTAAGGGACTTTCTAAAAACCTCGAAACTATACGTCGGCGAAACACGATATTATTGTCGGGGCGGGGTAAATTTCGATTGAGAACAAAACACAATTCTACCGATTTCTGCTTCTCGCCATCGTCAGTAGCGTCGAGAAATTCGGAAATTTTTAGACCGCCAAAATGGCCCAAAAATCGACCAAAATATAATTTTTATAATACAAACAGAAAAACGTCAAAAATCGGTGTCAAATTAGCGCTGGAAAAGTCCGACCATCCCATTAAAATATGTCTATTCTATTTATCGTATATTTCTGAAATTTCTTGAATACAATAAAAATAATTAATACCTATAATAAATGAATACTTTTCGAATGTATAAGAACTATAATTATACGGAATAATAGTTTGGAGTGAAGGCTGGGTTTTCGCCGTCTTCAGTAGCGTCAGTCGTCAGCAACGGAGCGCTGTAATTTGGCATTAGTTTACGGCGATTCCGGCGTATAAATAATACCTTTATTAGAATAAAAATATAGTTAAAAAAGGTTCTTACAGTTTAGGTGCGAAATTTTTAGTATACATTTTCGTAATCCATTATATGTTATAAAAGGTTGGAGCCGAATCATTTAAATTTGTTTAAATCAACCCAGTGTCCTCAGAATATTTAAACATTTTTAAACAATTTTTAAACTTGGGGAACTGTTGTTTACAAGATAAAATTGTGTAAATGTTGATGATTCGAATTTTCTTTAATTTTTCCAGTTTTATATGAACTCTTATTAATAAAATTATTCATTTTCCGGTATATATCTGCGTGAAAGGCCGTATGTTAAAGAATACAATTGTCGCTTTAAATATCGGTTTGGAAAATTTTGAATTTACACGCTCGGAATAGAATATTTGCGCATGAGAGTTTTCATCTGGTTTTCCTTTATTGGGGTAGTATTTTTGTTCTTTCACTTCACTGGACACCGCCCCAATATTTGGTTTGAGACCCGATAAACGTTTCCCGAAAATGGAGATCGGTACTTCATTTTTATAAACGACGCGATATAAGCGCGACACCTATTCCGTCCGAAAGTGTTCCAGTTGCTAATTCGTCTGCAAAATGTCACGATTTCATTTATTTCCCCATTCGGAGAAACAATTTTCTTCGTTCTTCACAATATTTTATACAGGTTCTCGTCGCAAATAATACGGCAGTATTACACGTGTTTAACAGGCTAGGGACGCGGTATAAGCCGTCTTACATCTTATCCTGTATGTGTCAACAGACCTGTTTTGTGGTCCGCTAGCGGTTGGAATACAGCGTAGATTTCGTCTCTCGCTCGCCATTCCGGTCTTTGGTTTGCTCGCCATCTTCAGTAGCGCCGTGTCGTCACTGTGGGCACTGTGTTGGTATAATATCGCTCGTACTGCCGACAGTGCTAGCGCTGAAACGTTGTGTATATATACTATCGGCTAAATATCCCCAAAAAACCACAATAACAAGACACATTTAAGATGCTGAATAAATTCGTGCCCGTTCGCCTTGCTCGACTGCCGACCCGCGTGCTGCTACTGAAGACGGCGAGTGGGCTGAAACTGGCGCGAGAATTTTTCCCCCTGTTTTCCAATATATATATATATATATATATATATATATATATATGTCTTGTGTATATATACAGCACAAGCTTTCTCTACAAACATCCCCCAAAAACCACAATAACAAGACACATTTAAGATGCTGAATAAATTCGTGCCCGTTCGCCTGACTCGACTGCCGACCCGCCTGCTGCTACTGAAGACGGCGAGTGGGCTGAAACTGGTGCGAGAATTTTTCCCCCTGTTTTCAATATATATATATATATATAATTGTATAAGTCGGTAAAAATTAAATAAAAAATAGACCGGAGGCGGTGGGGCGGGATCGCGGTTGGTTGGTAATCTGATGGCGGGCAGGCGGGTCATAATTTATGGTGTAATACTGGCAGCGATCCGTTCATCAGATTAGACCCGTTCACTGCACAGCAGGTACAACAGCCATTAGACACAGTCTCCTATATATTAATAAAGTTTTATTACCGATATTGGAGACCCGCTTATTGCATTCCTTGCTCCGTTGTTCTGCGAGATTTTTAATACCGTAGTATTTTTCGACGGTAAAAAGAAATAAATTACGATAGAATAATTTACTGCCTGCTTAGCCACGATTGTTGGACAACGGACGTTATTTTGAATTGGGATTTTTCACGTTTTCTTTCGTAGATTTGGTGCGTCTCCGATTTGGCGCCAGTACAAGTGGCTGGCGACTAATCAATCAATGGCGGATTTCTCCCACACCCTAGGGGTTGTAACGTCTAAAATTGTAGATTTTTTTGTGTGTTTTGTCTCCTCTCTCTCGCTCTGCCGGTGTTCGGTTATTTCGCCGTCATTTCGCCGTCTTCAGTAGCGCGGTTTTGTCAACTTTGTGTGTGGACGTTTTCGGGCAAGTTCTCAGCGACGCGGTGCGTCAGTGTCCATCCGTGACGACACACGCGCTACTGAAGACGGGGGCGGCGCACGAGGCCGCCGGTCTGGTCTTTCGCCAGACTTCTCTGGGATTGTGTTGATTGTGAGTTGAGAGGTTTTGGTTTCGTGTAGGGTCTTGTGTGAGTGTTTGCCCTGGTTTCTTCTCACCGGTGAATAACCGGATTTATAGCTCGCCGGCTCATCCAAATCTTGTAGCGTCTTCGAAAAGCAGCCGAAAGGACCGGTACGCCAAAGGCCGAACCACCGAAAGACAGAAACCGGTACGGTAAAGAAAGGTTGATTAACCCGGATCGACAAGACCCCTCTAGGCCGTCGCTAACCCGTCTATTCGGGCCGTCGCTAGAGTTATAATTTGTATTCTCCATCTATCTATCATTATATTTCAACAAAATGCATTTTCTGTCAGACAAAACTTCAATTTTCTGTGACAAAACTTCATTTTCTGTGCAACCGCAAGAAAGAAAATGATTTTTGATTTTTGCCGCTTCCGACAAAGTCTCAGACGGTTTCGGTTTACCCATGTTATTCTCCTACCCTATCGCCCTCGCCATTTCGCATATATTATTTGTTTTTCAAGAGAGACAGGTTTTGGGGCCACTTCTCGCAATAAGTCCCTTCAATGGAAAGCGGAGAAAATAGTAAAACACGTCTATTTTGTCCAACCAGCTAGACCGTTATTCGGTTTCATCTGTGTTTTCATGATCTACGTCCGCTCCACGAGTCCGATTTACGCCCTGCGTCTGGAGGAAATGAAATTGTACCGGCGTTGCTGAAGACAGAGGAGAATTTCTTCATGATTCGTCGCGTTTCTGCCTCCTCTCGCCGCCGGTTCGGTCTTTCGCCAGACCGGTTTCGGCCGCTCGCCCCCGTCTTCAGTAGCGCCGTGTCCACTTTCGGCACTTTGGATGCAGTCCCGCTGCGCTGCCGACTGTGACTGAGACACCGCTACTTCTCTAACAAACACAAACCCTACGGTATAGACCACAAAACAGGTCTGTTAAACTAATTGCACTGTTGTATTCCGAAGCCGGTATTTTCTATATTGTATTTAAGCGGTCCTTGAAGCGGACTTCGTCCGACGTGGATGTCTCTGTACCGTTAAGTTGTGAGAGGACCCGAGACTGCACTTAGTCATCAGAGCGTTATTCGCATTCCACTTCATTTCACTACTATAATTTCGCGTACGCTGTCGCCTCACAAACGTACTAGTGTACCGTCGATTGAGGTAATACCAGAGGGGAAAGGAACTGGAAAATGTATTGTACGTAAAAACTCATTGTACGGACACCGGAATATATTGGTTTCGCCAACGTAAGTAATTGGCGGAATTTTCGTATTTTTAGTACGTTTTAAGTAGGATACATTGAGACTGCTTTCCCAGTGTCAAAGTCAGTGTCAAGTGTCGGCGATCCGAATCGATAACGCCCATTCGGTCATCGTCGATCGTGTCGTCGGAAGTGCTCTGCGAGTCGATCCCGATCCTCAGTATACGCGGCCCGTACAACTTTTTGCGAGACTCCGCCGTATTCGGTCGCAAAATAAACGCCGGTCGAAATTGGACGGCCGGTCGATGTAATTTTGATACAGAATGTTTCAGAAAGGGCCGAATAATAATAGGTTATCGAAGTATCCCAACTGTAGCGAAGATGCTTAAAATACGTGTACAACAACTTCGCCACTTGTCGGCCGCAATTACGCCAATTACTTAGTTGGCGACCCGATATTTTTCTCCCCCCCCCGGAAATTCGCTAGGTGTTTCCGATCGTAGACTTGATCGTGACCTCACGAAGTAAGTCCCTCCATCCCTGGAAGTCCCGGAAAGCCGGAAAGGGGTCGTTCGCTCACTGGTTTACCCTTACGTTGTCCCCTTCAACGACTCCCAGTGTTGATTGTAGTGAAATGAAATGAAGAAGGGCGTAATTCCGGTCTTCAGTAGAACCGTGTTTCAGGCTCATACCTTTGTGCGTCGTTTGACCTGGGTGCTCTCTCTCTTTCTCTCTACGCTACTTTTATAAAAAAAAAATAAAATAAAGCCGCCCGTCCGCTTTTTATATTCTCCTTCTCCTTATTCTCATTCTTCTTATTCTCCTTCGTCCTGGCAAAGTTCCAAATACGGCTCCACGGACATACGCGAAAGGGAAGATTTTAAATTGATCTTGAATCAGAACCTCGGTTATTTTCAGCTTTCCGTTATCATCACTACCGAATATCGTACTGGATTCTCCAGTTCAATCAGATTCTTATATCGTAAGACAATTTTAGCTATTCTTCATTTTATTTTGCCAAAAGAAATTTCAATTATTAATCTACTATATATATATTCACCGATATTATCAACAACTCTCCACTCGCAAATTTTCGATTCCCACCTCTCTTGGGGAACTCCTCAAGACTGGAATCTTATCAATTGTCGCTTACTTTTGGATACGCCAAATATATTCAAATTTAATTATACCTAATACAAAATTATTCTTAGCTGTCGAATATTTTGGTAATATTTTGTCCAACTTAGAGTTTGCCAACGCAGTTGGCAATACGTGAATCTATAAACCGGGCCAAAAAACTTTAATTATTAATCTACTATATATATATATATATATTCACCATATTATCGACAACTCTCCAACTGCCCCTTTTCCGGTAAAATTTCTTGAGGAACTCCTCAAGACCGAAATACATCTTATCAAATTTTTATTACTTTTACCATTCTCCCGCCGACCTAATCCCCAAGTTTACCTTAAAATATGCCAACTTAAAATGAATGAATAATAATTAATGATAATAAACAGTTAAAGGTTCACAATATTATTAGTTGGGAGAATCGAAGAAAGGCAGTTTCAGATGTGGAATCGAAATTGAAATTATTTTTCCATCTCCCTGTAGAGAAATCTAATTTTTTTTTAAATAATCGTCCATTACACAAATCAATACACAAGAGAGTAATAAGTATGTATTTAATAAGGAGAACAATGATTTTTTTAAAAATGTTTTCTGATATATTTTTATTTTTATTACTTTCAGTAATTTCACATTAAAAATACTACATCGCGTTAAAATACTTGTAATTATGATTATTATTAAAAATAAGGGATGATTATTTTCACGTATTTCCCAAAATGGGACTCGATTTAAAAAACAAAATATTTGACAAACCGATTTTAAAAAAACATATTCGATAATAATGCATCGGAATAAGTAAATTTTATATAAAATTTTCAGTAAAAAAAAATTTGGTACTTAATGGGTTAATGAACAGTGCATACATTTCAACTTATGGATCGGATGTTTCATTTCTTGTATTAACGTTAAAACCGCTGCATAAAAGTTGTTATAATAGAATTAACTTTCGAGCGAATATTTCCCGAACTTTATATACCTTATTTTATACCTCAACTTAATTTGAAGGGCCACACGAACATGTTCAGTCGACGCTTAGTCATCGATGATAATTCCTCTCTCTCTCTCTCTCTCTCTCTCTCTCTCTATCTCTATCTCTATCTCTGAGCCGATGTATTATTTATTTTTGAAATACACATTTGTATTTAAATACATTTCGCGGCCTCCTGATGAATCATTGAACCGTTGCGACTTGCAGATGGCTCAAGTGGGCGAAGAATGTTCAGACGTCAGTGATATTGAGTTGATTCACCCGATGACTCACCTAATTCGAGTCACCGATTTTATTCACTGAAAATACTCTTTCGTTATAATTATTTTACAGTTTCGATTATAGTTTCGAACTCGAAAATTTCGCTTAAGGGGGCCGGAATTTCGCTGGCAACTAAATAATTGCGGATTTCCCCCCCCATCCGCGGGGTTGTAACAACAAAAAACTGTAGTTTTTTTTGTGTTTCTGCCTCCTCTCGCCGGTGGTCCGGTCTTTTGCTAGACCGGTTTCGGGGCCGTTCGCCTCGTCTTCAGTAGCGGTGTCGGTCACTATTGGCGCACAGTACAAGTGACACAGTGCAGTGAGGATGCCCCGAAAACGTCCACAAAGTGCCGACAGTGACTAACACAGCGCTACTGAAGATGGCGAACGGCCCCGAAAACCGGTCTAGCGAAAGACCGAACCGGCACCGAGAGGAGACAGAAAACCACAAACCTCCGGTTCCAATTCGTAAATTAGTATGAGATCGAGAGGGGTTGGAATACTGTAGATTTTTTGTGTTTCTGCCTCCTCTCGCCGGTGGTTCGGTCTTTTCTAGACCCGGTTTCGGCCGCTCGCCCCGTCTTCAGTAGCGGTGTTAGTCACTATTGGCACATAGTACAAGTGACAGTGCAGTGAGGATGCCCGAAAAACATCCACAAAGTGACGACAGTGACTGACACCGCTACTGAAGACGGCGAACGGCCCCGAAAACGGATCTGGCGAAAGACCGAACCGGCGGCGAGAGGAGACAGAAACACCACAAACCTACGGTTCTAATTCGTGAAATTAGTATGAGAATTTCACTCGCCGGTGGTTCGGTCTTTTTCTAGACCGGTTTCGGCCGCTCGCCCCGTCTTCAGTAGCGGTGTCGGTCACTGTTGGCACATTTTTCGGCCGCAGTACAAGTGACTCAGTGCCCCCCGAAAAACATCCGCAAAGTGACGACAGTGACTGACACGGCGCTACTGAAGACGGCGAACGGCCGAAACCGGTCTAGCGAAACCCAAAACGGCGAGAGGGGAGACAGAAACCTATGGAGAGGACAATTATTATTTTGACTAGGAACCAGTTGAATTTGGTTTGAAAAAAACTTGACTTTCAAGACTTGAATTTTTAATGTCTAAAACTGTATTTGTCGTTCGGAAAATTCCGAATCGGGAAATTGGTGTGGGTAAAAAAAAAATTTGAATTCGACTCGAAAGAATTGAATTCAGTTCGGATAATGCCGAGACAAAACGGACTTTCTCCAGTTTCCAACCCCGGAAGGAAAGGGCGTAACCTCCCCAACAATCCCAGTGGAGCTTTCCGGAATACAGGAAAAATCCGGAAAATTGGGGATCTTTAAATTAACACGGAATATTTATTATCGGCCGTTTAGGTCGTTGTATTGTATCGTGTTTTGTAGAATTGTTGGGCTTCCATATTGTGCTGCTGCTGCTGCTGCTGCTGCTGCTGGGAGTTCCCCCCCAACCCCCACTACAAGCTGCAGCTTCAGAAGGCTGCGGCCGCCACCGGCACACCTTGACCCACTCGGATACATTTCACGTCACAGAACCGAGAAACGACAAGAAAACCGTATTTCCAAGCGTCGTTTATAAAGCTCCAAGTTGTTCAGTCACAGCCAGTGTCGACACACGAAGTGTTTTTCCGAAGCGGGTAAACTTCCCCTCCGATGGAAGTTTATAAAGGGCGTTTGGCGAGCGGAAAAACTCGGCCGGAAGATTTTCACCTTTGAACAACGCCCACCCCCCCCCCCCAAACAGGGCCAACAACGTTTAACAACAACGATACAGGGATAATTAAAAAATGCGGGGGTTGATTTTCACCGGCAAATCAACGTCGATTTTGATGAGTGTTTTTCACTAGAAACAAGAACAATCAAGTCTAACATACCTGTTCTGTGGTCCGCCGATGGGTTGGATTTGTTTGTGTTGGTCTTTCGCCAGACCGGTTTGTCGGCCGTTCGCCACGTCTTCAGTAGCGCGGTGTCGGTCACTGTCGGCACTTTGGACGCATCCACTCACTGCCCACTGTCACCTGTACTGCGTGCCAAAGTGACTGACACACCGCTACTGAAGACGGGGCGAAAACCGGACCGAAAAGAACCAACCAGCTGGAGAGACAGAAACACCGCAAACCTACGGTTTATGATAATTAAAAATACAATCTACCGATGATTTTCACCGGCAAATCAACGTCGACTTTTGATGAGTATTTTCACTAGAAACAAGAACAATCAAGTCTAACATACCTGTTCTGTGGTCCGCCAGGGTTGGAATACCTTAGATTTTTTTGTGTTGGTTTGCCAGACCGGTTTGTCGGCCGTTCGCCATCTTCAGTAGCGGTCACTTTACTTGGGAATTTCGGCACTTGTACTGTGCCCGAAAACATCCAAAGTGACCGACACAGCGCTACTGAAGATGGCGACGGCCGACAAACCGGTCTAGAAAAGACCGAAGAAACCAGCGAGAGGAGACAGAAACACCGCAAACCTACGGTTTATAACAATAATACAGCGATAATTTAAAAATACTGAAATCTACAGGTGATTTTCACCGGCAAATCAACGTCAACTTTGATCAGTATTTTCACTAGAAACGAGAACAATCAAGTTCTAACATACCTGTTTGTGGTCCGCGATGGGTTGGATTTGTTTGTGTTGGTCTTTCGCCAGACCGGTTTCGGCCGTTCGCCTCGTCTTCAGTAGCGGTCACTGTCGGCACTTTGGACGTTTTTTTGGGGGGCCGTCCACTCACTGCCCACTGTCACCTGTACTGCGTGCCAAAAGTGACTGACACACCGCTACTGAAGACGGGGCGAACGGCCGACAAACCGGTCTGGCGAAAGACGGAACCAACCAGCGAGAGGAGACGATTTTTTAGTACCACGATTGACGATGTTTTCATTCGATAATAAATAATATCTGTCATTAAATCAGAAGATAATACGGCATACTAATATTTGAATTGAAACAAAATTTGTTTCCAATCAAAAAGTATTTTATTCGATAATTTGTATTCGACGTTCTCTTCATTTAATACTAAATTTATTGCACAATCGACCTTCATCGTTATCAGTAGAGTTGTGAAACCTTATTCCTGTAATTGAATGAAATACTGTGTGATTATTTTTTATTACCAAATTAGTAACGAATTTCTTAAAAAAATTAAGAATTTCTCACATATATAGAAACCTTATTCAGTAGTCTTTATATATGTAAGCGTATTTACTGCTATCATTTATTGATGTTGTCCAAACATTCTATTATATTATGGAGGTACTAATTTTTCTTTTTTTTTTCTTTTTTCCAGGTAAGAATGTGCACTTTTACACACATTTAGCATGTTCACCTTTAAACCGGTACTTTGGGTGAGTTCCATCGATTAATTATAATTATCAAATGGTAATATTCTTTCATTATATATATATATATATATATATATATAAGGGTGGCTTGATGACTTTATCCCGAAGTCCCTGGTCCAGGGACTTTCCAGTTTTATCATCCGAAGGGAATTTTTTTTTCAAAACTTAACTAAAACTATAAATCTACCTTATATATCAAATCATACCAATACTGGTATTGTAGGTACAATACAGCCCAGGTACTTCTCGTAATTGAACAAGAAATTGTAGAAATTTCCAATCTACGCGCTGAATTTTAAATTGAAACGTTTGTAATCAATTTTCGGCACAAAATCTGATTGCGAGCTAAAAATTAAATGTTTTATACTGAAATATATATTTAGTCTGATTCGTATCTAGAAGGCGGTCCGTTTATAGCAAGTGTTTTACGCTTACGTTTTATCCCGTGTGATAAGTGTTTTATGGACGATTTTTTTTTTTTTTTTTATGGACTCGTACCGCGACTCCGTCTGTACCCAATCGAAGGGTGAAGGGAGGAGAATCGTAAGGGAAATTCCTCTATAAATATAAATTTATAACGAACTCCAAGAGTTGTTTGTTTGTTGCACCGAGTCGAAACTTGCCAGTGAAAGCTCCCAAGTCCGGTTTTCTTCCCGTTTCGCAACTCGAAAAAAAAATCCTCAATATCTAAGCTTACTCAATAAGTAAGCTGTTGCACGATTTATTCGTTCGTTTTTCGCAATAATCGTTCGTTTTTCGGTATAATCGTTCAATACTGTAAACGGTTCGTGAAAAGCATCCGACTGACAATTTCGGTTAGTTTAATATAAAAAAAACACGTTTCATTCAAAAATCCATTACGACTTTATTTTTTTTAGAGCTGTATCGTGCTTTTTTAACCACAGCTTGTCGAGTATTGAACGAAATTGTCAACGAAGTTCTAAAACTGTAGAATGTACGAAGTCTGTATTTTTAGTTGAATTTAAAAAGGAAAAGATTTTACGAAGCGAAATTATTAAAATTGTTAACTCAATTAGGGTGGAAATAAGTGAGCTGTAAAAATTATTGTTACATTTAATTTTTTTTGACAGAAACAGAACTCTCGACAAAATGTCGAATTTTCGTAAAAAAAAAAATCCACGAATGATCCGACTGATAATTTTTCTTTTACGGATTGTTGCTACAAAATAAAACGAATTTCGTATCGATAAATTATATTTATATTTTTTTTTTTTTTTTTACCGTCGGTTCGTCGTGTTTCTGTCTCCTGTCTCGCCGGTTCGGTCTTTCGCTAGACCGGTTCCTTACCTATTTGTACAAGTCACCTACAGTGACCGACACAGCGCTACTGTGAAGACGGCGAGCGGCCGAAACCGGTCTGGCGAAAGACCGGACGGAAACACGGCGAACCGACGGTATTCCAGACCACAAAACAGGTATATTAAACTGTATTTTTTTGTTGTCTTATAATCAATTTCTTCTAATTAAACGTTGACACGTGGGCCACAACAGCGTCCTACAGTTTTTATCTATAGCCCAACGTCAGATATTTTCTAAAAGAATACTCATTTTACCTAATTTTAGACTGTTCTAAATACACATAGGTAAAATCTATTCCAATTTATTGTGTATAATCGGGAAAAAAATCATGGGCTAAGGTGGGCTGGTTTCTCCAGAAGACCCTGGAGAAAGTTCAGTAGAGTTCATATATATATATATATTAATCCATTATTTGGGCGCTAATTCAACGTTTCTTTAGGAAAACCTAAAGATGACTATATCAACTTTACTGGATTCGGACTTAGACCTGTATTTTTACAGGGTTTTTAGTTCGATCGAGTACAATCCGGTCGACGTTTAATCTTCCACTGGGAGGGCCTAAAAATATAAATTTCCCGAACAATTTTGTCAATTAATTCCGTTCCGCGAGTTGTGTACAACGCCGCTACTGAAGACGGCGGCGGCGAGAAGTGGCCGAAACCGGTCTGGCGAAAGACCGAACCGCCGCCGTGAAGAGGAGACAGAAACCTACGGACGGAAATCTACGGTATTGTAGCGTATTTAAAGAAAGATTAGAACTGAAAATAAATAAATAAATATTCTCTCTCTCTTGTGTTTCTGAAGTGAAATTCTAGTTGTTAATTAGAGCGTTATCTTTGTGTCCGCCTCCAGCTCCAGCTCCAGCTCCAGCTCTCTCCACACAACGGCTCCATTATCCGTTTTCTCTTTCCGGTTTTAAAATGTCCTATTTTTAGACCAGAATCGATCCCCCGAATTATCTGTATTTTTCGCCCTTTCCTTGCGGGGTTTGGAAAATGGAAAAAGTCCCCCGTTTCTCTCGTCTTTATCCAAAAATGAATTCAATTCTTTCGTGTCGAATTCAACCATTTTTACAGACACCAATTTCCCTGTTCCGAAATTACGACTCTTTCCCGGTCGGATAAAATCGAATTTTCCCACGACAAATACATCTTTAGCCGAAGAAAAATTCTTTCAAGTCTTGAAATTCAAGTTTTTTTTTTTCAAACGAAATTCAACGAGTTCCTAGTCAAAATAATAACTGTCCTCTCCACATCCTAATAGTATTTTATCCAGACAAAATTTAATTGTTGCGTGTTGTTTTGAAACAGATTTTCCAATTTTTCCGGCACCGGAATCAAATATCTGCGACGGGTTGGAATACCGTAGATTGGTTTGGTCTTCTTTTTCTAGACCGGTTTATGGCCGCTGGCCGCGTCAGTCACTGTTGGCACTTACAAGTGTGACAGTGAGGAATCACCGAAAAACATCCTTTTGGAAAGTGGCGACAGTGACTGACACAACCGGCTACTGAAGACGGGGCGAGCGGCCGAAACCGGTCTAGCGAAAGGCGTTGTCCCAGCGCGGCAAGATTAAATCCGTATTTTCAGTGTCGGATGGACGCGAAAGTGTAATTTTCCTTTTTAATTGAACATTTGAAAGCCTCTTTTTCCGAGTGAAAATATCATTTTTCCCCGCTGCCATCAAAAGCCACCCGAAATTTTCCGATAGCTCATGGCGGAATTGTCTCAATTTTAGACTTTCCGTCGGTAGAATAAATAGATTCCGAAATAGGTTTTCGGGGAAATAGTATTCCCTCGGGATCGCCTCAAGGAAGCCGGGAATTCTTCTTGTACCTTCCCCGCGTTTGGAATTGAGAAATGTCCGGAGGGCGCTGCAACAGTAATCGCCGGCAACAGGGTATGGTAATTTATGGTAATGAAGAGTGACAGGGACCACTTAGTTAACGGTACCGTAGGGTACTGTAGGGGAGGGGAGGGGAGGGAGGGCTCCCTATCCCTCCCTATCTACTCCAATCCGTCCCGGATCTACTCCAAAACGTGGGCCCTTATAGTACAACACTGTAGTAATAACTATACCCTATACTACCGGTATACACATAATTGGCGGTCAACTCTCTCATTCAGAAAGAGTATATGTATATATATACAACCCATTTCACTCCGGTTGTGTATAACACACAATTCCCAAGTCGCGGGACAAAGTAAATTCAAATTTTTCCAAGTCTACGGTAAAATATCACTTATGGTAAAATGACGAGTGAGGGAAACTGAATTTTCAATGAAATTTCGTCTAGAAAAAATCTTGTACTGTACAGGGGAAAAATTTAGTTGAATTCGGCTTGAAAGAATTAAAATTCTTTTTAAATAAAGTTTGGATTCGAAGTTGAAAAAGTCGGGTATATCAAAAGTAGAATGAAAAATTACGAGCCGAATTCAAATTTTTTCCCAATCAAAATTCAACCGAATTCTGGTTTTTCAAACCGGAAAATTTTCTGTAAAAATATAATTCCGAGATAGATTCCAAGACAAATTTCGAATTTTCCGAACCGATTTCAACTTTTTCTGACGAGACAATCTGCAGATTATCTCAGTGGATATACAAGATGAGAAGATATGAGAATGTATGAAGTTACGGCAGTGGAATGATAAGGCCTATATTGATAAGGACAGAAACAACAGGGGCCCCTAACAACACTGTATAAGCCCTTTGCCCCCGTATACAGTGCCATCTCGTTATCACTCCCGACAAATAAGTGATAACATCTGTTGAGTGATAACACCAACACATCTCTCTCTCTCTCTCTCTCTCTCTCTCTCTCTCTCTCTCTCTCTCTCTCTCTCTCTCTCTCTCTCTCTCTCTCTCTCTCTCTCTCTCTCTCTCTCTCTATTAGAGAGAGAGAGAGAGAGAGAGAGAGAGAGAGAGAGAGAGAGAGAGAGAGAGAGAGAGAGAGAACTTTGGCCAGAGGCCAAAACACGTCTATTTTCAGACAGCAAGTACGACGCCAGACCTCCAATAAAAAACAAACCGCAACAACCACCTATTGATAATTATTACAGAGACGACAACTGGCCGCGAAGTAATTATATAACAATTTGAAATTCTCTACAGAACGACTTGGTTTTCATTCTAGACAGTTTTCCTCGCTTACGGACAGAATCCGTGAAAGAGATCTACTGTCTACAATACTAGACCGGTCCAGTGGTAGGTGGTCTAATAATGATTTACCGTTTTTATCTATTATCAAGTGATAAGCGATTGATTGTCGACCGCAAAGCGTTTATATCTAATTAAAAAAAAGTTTTCTTGAAATTTCTATCAATACTACTACAAATATCTTTCAAACTGACTAAAAACAAGTCTCGATCTGATTTTCGTTTATAGCGCTTATTTTATATTATTGTATTCATTTTTTTTTTAGCCTACTCTTATTGTATTTTAGGGCTACCCGAAATTAGTCGACATTTTGATTTTGAAATTTATTTTATTTCGCTAATAAATAAAAAGACCGAAATACATCTTATCAAATTGTCGATCACTTTCGGCTACACCTGATATTATATCGGTTACGTTTTCTGAATTTTCACTAATAAAATATCGGAGATATCAGACCGATCTTTCATTCAATCGGAAATTAATTATAGAATAATAAATCGGACAATATTGAGAGTATTAAAAATATATATTTTCCATCGAGCGACGTGTGTAATTATTAGATTTTTAGAGATTATTAGATTAAGGTCAGATCTCTCGAACTCTTGAACACGTCCACACGGGATAACGTCCACTGTAAGTTCTTCAAGTGTTTATCCACGTATTACATTTGTTCCATGGAAGAAGAAATTGAAAAAAATTCAAATTATATCCGTCAGAACACGAAAAAACATTTTCACTGGTCTGTTCTCGTCCCACAGTCTTTTTGTACTGTACAAATCCGTATTGTACAAATACAGAAATCCGTACTTTACGCGTTTTGAAACGCGGACCAAGAGCACTTGCCAAATGCACTTTCTCTTTTTCTCCAATTTCTAACCACTCTTTCGGTATATATTGGATAGGATTTTCACTCGCAGTTCCATGCAATTTACGCAGTAGTTTTTATTGTAAATTTACCCGATTATTACATCAATATTGTAAGTATTTAAGTGTATATTAGGGGTGCCCGAAATTAATCGACATTTTGACTTTGGAATTCATTTTATTTTGCCAGAAAAAGAAATTTCAATTATTAATCTACTATATATATATCCACCGATATTACGACTCTCCGCCGGCCACTTTTCCGGAAAATTTTCGATTCCCCTCTCTCTTGAGGAATTCCTCAAGACTGGGAATACATTTTATCAAATTGTCGATTACTTTCTGGGGTACACCTAATATATATGTAGAAAGGCCGGTAGGGGTACGGATATTTTTTTTTTTTTAATTTGTAACCTTAGACTCAGTAGTAAAGGGCAGGTAGTTGTCCTCAACGTCATTGTGGGGTCCGTGAGGGGAGGGGGGGGGACGGGGGATGTTTTTCAGGTTCTGCAATAAGTAAGGAAGTTGGGTACACACACACACAGGGACCAGACAGACGGGGGTTGGGGTTGGTGTTGCCCTTATTTAAGCCAAGGGTGGGAAAACTCTCTCACCCTTCGAGACTGTCCTCCGCTTCTCCCTTCGTTTCCCCCTACCCCTCCTCCCGGGGACGAAGGGTTCGCATTTCGGTACTTTCAGTAGGCGCCCTACAACCGCCGCCGAAAGTATGCCACGACGTTAGCCCGATTTACCGTTTACCAGCGATGGCGATGTTAGGTAAGACTGTTTCAAAGTTCCCTAATACCAGTTTTGTTCACTTCTTTGTTCTTCTTTCACCTCTCGATGACCGTTTTCGGCCGCGGTGTTTTGGGTCACTTTGGCCGGCAGGCGGGACTTTATTTTGCCAAAAAAGAAACTTTAATTATTAATCCACTATATATATATATATTCACCGATATTATCGACAACTCTCCAACTGCCACTTTTACGGCAAATTTTCGCGATTCCCCCCTCTCTTGAGGAACTCCTCAAGACCAAAATAAATCGCATCAAATTGTCGATTACTTTTGGGTACACCTAATATATATATATATATATATATATATATATATTCAGATTTTCCGGAAAACCCGAACCATAATATTGCCCCCCATTCGAATCGGTTTACGTTCTGTACCATTAACCATCTTATTTCTGCATTTTCCATCAATTCAGCGTATTTACTTCCGCGTGCGGTTCATCATAACTTGTCATGTACGTATATACATGTTTGGTGTCGTAGATTTACGAGTGCGAAATTTGAAATTTGAGAAATCGGTACAGGAATCGAAGTGTACAGTGTTCCTGCTGAAGACACCGGAGGATGCTGAAGAGAAATTTCGAAAATGGCGGCCTGCTTTCGCCCGTCTTTCGGAAAATTCCGGCGTCCGCTTTCATTTTCCAGCTCTCATAAATGGCGTGCAGAACTTTCAGACTTGTCACATTTCGTGATAACCGTGTACTGCGCTCCGCGATGCGTTTCCACTACTTGTAGTTTTCGCTTTTTGTCGGACCGGTCCCGGCCGTCCGCCGTCTTCGGTAGCGGCCTAAACTCACTTCGGCGCACTGAGACCAGCTTCCTGACCGCGTACGCTACCGAAGACGGCGGACGGCCGAAATACGCCGGTCTGGCGGAAAGACGCTTCGCGAAAGAGGGGCGGTGCCGTTATAGACCCCTTCGGGGGGGGTCTATACCGGACCCCCATTCTCTCCCCCTACCTCCTTTGTCATACTCAAAAAGGGCGTTACTGTCGTACTTTAAAAATGAGATTCCCCTAGGGCCATAGGGTCGGCGGGGTCACAGACGGGGGGGGGGCCCAAATCTAGGGCCTTATAATTCGTCCCTATAGTAATAAATAAAATTATAGACATTTTTCCTAAAATAATCGGTGAAAACCAGTCTTGAGACTAAGATTGTTCCACTGTAATGGACGTTCGAGGAATGGACGGGAATCGAACCCTCAACGAGTTGTCTACTGTCGGCTGGAGAAACCTCAACTTCGAGCCTATTCTTACGTGTCAGTAGGTCAGGAAAATTACTTTATAATTTTAGGCCTCTCATTAATTTAATTTAATTTAACTCATTTTCCCCGTCTCGTGATATATTCGAGCAACAAAATTGGAATAAATTGCCATTCAATTACAGACATTAGTAAAGTGGTTAGCTCGTAAACTCGTTGGAATTCATACTGTAGTTTCGTTCTGAACCGATAAATTCATGCACTCTTATTTTTTTTCTTACCATTTCTTTTTACCATTTCAACTTTTTTTCCTCAATAAAATATTTATTGAAGCGGTGAAAATTTAAATTGCACCCCTTGTCAAATATAGGGCAAGTAGCTTTTTCTACTTCATTAATGAAAAAAAAAACCCGTATATCGGTATATTTGTACCTAGTATTGGTATAAGTTGTTCGCGTATAGTAATTCGTCGTACAAAATAATACTTTCCATGTATTGCTAACGGAAATTGTTTAATATATCCGTTTTTGCGGTCTGCGAAGGGCTGGAATACTCTAGATTTGTTCTGTTTCCGTCTCCTCCCGCCGCCGGTTCTGTCTTTCGCCAGACCGGTTTTCCGAACTGTCTACCAGTGACAGTGATACAGTGCAGTGAGGATAGTGCCCACGAAAGACATCCAAAGTGGCCGACAGTGACTGACACCGCGCTACTGAAGACGCGGCGAACGGCCGAAACCGGTCTGGCGAAAGGCCGAACCGGCGAGTGGAGACGGAAACGCAACGAATCTACTGTATACTGACGGAAATGATTCTATTGAAATCATCGATGAAATTGAATAAGTCTGAAAACTCGCGGTTCTACAAATGAAGTTTTCTGTGTTCAACTATTCAATTGTTGAATCGGAATATAATGAAGAGTTTTGTCCGACCCGAACTCGAAACTTGGGGCGAAACATTCGTTTGATTCGGGCTCGTTGAATTGTTATTATCACTTCTACAGAATAAACTTCTGGAGTCGTTCCAACAGACCGAGACGGACTTTCTGAACTTGTTTCAATTTAAACGGTTGCCATTTTATAACGGCAGAAAAGTTGTCTTTAGATTCCGAGAGACGGAATCGCCACGAAATGAGCGAATTAAAATCTGCCATAATTCCACGGATAAAACAATCCATACTGAAATTGGCAGTCTAAAACTAGACAAAGACTGGAGGAATAACGCGTTTTCATTGAATTTTCGCAAAAATATATCAAGTTTTTTCGCAATTTCCCAACGCGGTCGAACACCGGTCATTAAATGTGGCAAGTCGTTTATCGATAGTTCATCGATAATAAAAAAATTATATCAGTAATTTGTACGTTATACTGCTATAGGTTGTTTATATAGAGTAATACGCCGTACAAAATAATACTTCTCCCTTATTACTAAAGGAACGCTAGTGACGACGGGGAGTTCAAATTTTGGGGAAGGGATATTCGAAATCCGTTAAAAATTCAACAAATGCATTTCAAAAATAAAAAAAATAAATATTTTAGTATATTTGTACATTGTATTGGTATAGGTTGTATATATAGAGTAATTCGTCGTACAAAATAATACTTCTCCCTTATTAACTATTAACATAACTTCAAATAATTATCAACAGTTTTCTGAGCGCCGTCTCTTATTTGAGATTTTAGGTCGGTTCAAGTGCTGAAAGTTTGCTTGATCGCTCTCTAGCACTATGTAACAGTGTCACCATCCGTTGACCTTGTGAATTGGCCAACTTGAACTGTGCCATGTCATAAATAATTGGGGCTTGACACAGTCCCGGCTTTCGGACAAAGTTCCTATTGAGACTTGATCGAAGTTGGTGAACTTCTATTGTATCAGCGTGAATTGAACTGCGGTCACTGTCACACAATTAATATCCGAGATAATCAGCCCGTTCGGCGTAATTCCCTTTTTTTTTATAATATAAAATAGAATTACGCCTTTTTTTTATATACATCCCTTAACGGCGGAGGGGTGTCGTGTTAAACGCGAATAAGACAAACTGACTTTTAAAGCTGTTTCGGTTGTATAAATTTCGACTCTCTGTTGAAAGATATTTGAGAAATAGTTACAGACAGTATCGAAACTTGTGCCGGGGTAAAATTGGACATTTCAAAAGGAATTTGAGGAAAAATTCAATTTAAATTGCGTACGGGACAAGTTCGAAATTTTACGATAAATTCAATAAGTTACTTTCCGCGATCAGGAGCTCGGAATAACAGATAGGTAATTTTTTTTTTTTTACTGAAGCCAAGAAATAAAACATGGAATTGACCCTCGTATATAAGTTCCAGTGGAATAAGTCAAAATGCTCGCCAGTATCCATTTACATTAATTTGATTTGCGCCCTGGATTAGTTACACTAATTTCAGATTTTTCAGTATATTTCCAATTTACGCAATTGAAAGCTTCGTATATATCTTATTCGACGGGTCGGAATAGCGTAGATTTCGCGCTATCTCTTTCGCCGGACCGGTTTCGGCCGCTCGCCGCGTCTTCAGTAGCGCCGGTGTCGGCCACCTTCGGCAGTCGACGCACACAGTACGGGTGGGCAGTGAGGATGAACGTCCGGTGGCGCCAACGGCGGCGCTACTGAAGACGCGGCGAGCGGCCGAAACCGGTCCGGCGAAAGAGATAGAGCGAACGCTTTTCTGCCCTGGGAAAATTCTCGATCTACCGCCGGTCGGATAATTTGAAAATAAGTCTTTTTCCCCCGAGTTGTCTTCGTAGTCGGGATTCGGCCTCTCTCGGCCGGGGGAAAAAAAAAAACGCCGAGGTCGGGCCCTTGACATATGCAGTTTTCTCGGGACGGAAAAAGAAAATGGGAAAAAGGTTTTTCCGCACACTCCTTCTAGGCCGATCCGATGTGATCCTAGACGATTAGTCAATTTTCATTCGTCCTTGCAATTTTTTTTTCCCCAACATCTCGTCAAAATTTTACCCTCTCCGATAGAATTCAATTTCCCAACACTTCTTGTTCCAAGACTCTCTTGGACTCTCAGTTATTTATCAATTGAAATAACTTTCGAAATACAGACTTCTTTTTGGGCATTATTAGAGAGTAATCAATTTATAATAATCAAACGTGGTTATTGGAATACCGCAGTTTTACTCGTTCTTCCGTCCTCTCGGCGGAATCAGTTTCCTAGACCGGTTTTGCACCGGCCGTAATAGGTGGATGGGACGGGAAACCGGTCTACAAAATTGTCAAACTGGCGAGAGAATTCGGGAAACTGTTCTTGTGGCCATTTTCCATGAATTTTCGTTAGCAAAAAGTTTTTTCAATTTCCCGTTGAAAGCGATGAAAACTTAAATTACACCGTTATTAAATATAGGAAAATCGCTTTCTACTTAATCAATAATAAAAAAATTATTAGTAATTTGTACATTATACTACTATAGGTTGTATATAAAGTAATACGTCGTATTACTAAAGGAACGCTAATGACGACGGGGAGTCCAAATTTTGTTGAATATTCCAAATCCATTAAAAATAAAAGAAAATATTATATTAGTATATTTGTACATTATATTACTATAGGTTGTATATATAAAGTAATAAGTCGTACAAAATAATACTTCTCCTTAATACTAACGGAACGCTACTGACGATGGATGAGTCCAAGTTGATACATTAAAAATTCAACAATTCATTTCTATAAAAAATTAAGAATAAAAAAATTATATTATATTTGTACATTATATTGCTATAAGGTGTATATATAGAGTAATTCGTCGTACAAAATACTTTCTCTGGGAAGTTGTCCCCAATCCTCTAAACTGGTAGTCTACAACTAGACAGAAACTATCTTAAAATGACTGAATAATTGTATCAAAACTACAGCAACGTTATACAACGAGCTGAGAATCAATTTGAACACGAATATTTCAATAATCATTATTTCATCCTACGTTATATTCAAGCTCAATTCAACGCCACTTTAGTGCGCTTTAAAATTAATTATCTGTCCATCCAGTGGTCGTACTTCAATCGCGCCGTTAACACTTGACCGACGATGCCCACTCAGCAAAGCTCGTAATAAAACTTTATTTGACTTAACTTTAGACGGCGGAAAGAAATGCGTGCATAACCGGTGACACCAACGTCGAATAACGTTGATTATATGGTTGGACGTTATAAAAGGTCTATTATAGATGTTGTGGGCACGTACTCACATTTTCAATGGAACATCGGAGACTAATTTTTCAAAATTTTATATTAATCTTGAATCGTAACCAGTGAACATCGTCCATACTTGAACTGTCATCAATCAACTCCTTTTGAACGATATAATAGCATAATCACTAAATTTCCGTCGAATATTACTATTTTCATCAACGTAATTGATTACTGGTTTTTCTCGAGTCTTAGTAAATTCAATTTTACCGGAGTATTAATCCTTCTGCATTTTCTGTCGCTATATTTTTACTGAGATTTCGTTACTTACGAATTTTATTAATTTTTACATCCTTTACTCGTTTTGAAAATTCGATACTTTCAACAAAAGAAACAGAACGATTTTCTTCCCGTACCAACATTTTCACTCTACAATTCACGTTCCGTGGAAATTTTCGCTCGCTTTTCCTGTCCTAGGCTTTTCCCCACGAAGTGCCGCCTGTTACTACCGCCGCAGTAACACTGTCAGGGGCGGCCTGATACTTCATAAAGTATCCCGTTCTGGCGGAAAGCTGTAACAACGGGCTAGGACTGAAATGGCCCAAGGTTTTTCATTATTTTCACCGCTCCAGAGAGAGAGAGGTCGTAGCCAGTCATCGTTAACGAGCAGTTTCCTCGTCCTAATACCAGTTTTCCGCATTCTTCACACACCCCAATCGCACGCACCAACACGCACACACACAACACGTCTTCTGTTGTTCGAACAAACTAACTAAAAAAAAAAATCGTTTAAGTCCTGGTACAAAGCCCCGGCCGACACCAAGGTATTGTTCCTCAGGACTAACATACCCCAAAGGAAAGGGCCTTTCGACTTGAAGGTAAAATACCAATTTAACATACCTGTCTTGTGGTCTGCTATAGGGGTTGGAATACCGTAGATTTCGCGCGTTTCTCTCTCCCCGCCGGTTTCGGCCGTTCGCCATCTTCAGTAGCAGTCACTGTCGCCACTTTGGGATGTCCTGTCGGGGGGCATCCTCACTGCCCACTGTCACTTCTAATCACGGCAATCAGACATAGACCTAAGCCGAGCCTCAAGCGTATATTAGTATATTTGTACCTAGTACTGGTATAAGTTGTTTGCATATAGTAATTCGTCGTACAAAATAATACTTTCCTCGTATTACTAACGGAAATAGTTTGGATGTCTTTCGGGGCAGCATCCTCACTGCACTGCTGTCACTCTGTCGCTATATATATATATATATATATATATATATATATATATATATATATATAAACGACACAGACAAACACCACAGTACAAGTGACAGTGACAGTGCAGTGAGGATGTCCCCGAAAGACATCCAAAGTGCCGACAGTGACTGACTGACAGCGCTACTGAAGATGGCGAACGGCCGAAACCGGTCTAGCAAAAGACCGATCACCGAGACATCACGAACCTACCAACCCTCATCGCAGAAGCACAAACAGGTATATTAAACTATCTTATACTTGCATTCGAAACCGTCTACGGCTTATCCGTGCAAAGACGTTGTTTGACGTGCTTGAAAATATGGCACAACGCCACTTGTTGCGGACTTGACCGATTGCCGTAACCCCGAAGTTATTCACATATTAAGTTGCAGTAGTATCTATTAGTAGCCCCACCTCTCGAATGGCTCTTAAGCCCCAATACCCTGTGAAGTTCAGTGTCAAGTTCCGTTTCTCCCGTCCGACAGAAAACGGTGTGACGCGGTATGTGACCAGGATCGGACACAAGAAGTTGAGGACGTTGCACCTTCGTCTTTGGAGGAAGGTCGCTATTAGTGTTCTCACTACTGCTACCTGCGATTTCAGGTCCTAGTCTCGAGTCGTTGGGCCGGTCTTCTCTTCTCTTCTCTTCACTCTCTTCTCTCTCCTCTCTCTCCTTCTCTCTACTTCTTGACTTATACCGGAGATCTAGCATTCATTTAGAGACTCCGGTCCATTCATACAAGCCGGCCTTTCATTTCCAAAACGGCGCTCTCTAGAGGGAGTTCACTTAATGGCGTTCCCGGTTCTCAGCGTGCCTTATCAAATTTCAACACGTTACCACTTCTGGTCAACTTATTTTTTTAAATGCCCTAGGTTTGTGGTGTTTCTGTCTCTCGCCGGCGGTTCGGTCGCCTTCGTAGCCAGACCTTTTGATGCGGCTGGCTCCATCACGCCCCACTGTCAACTCATTCTGTCACTTGTACCTGTAGCGTTCGTCAGCTTCAGTTGTATATATACGTATCTTGTTAATGGGGTAGTTATGTTGGTTTTATTAGAGAGTGGCGAGACAAAACACACGAAATCTACGCTGTATTCCAACCCCTCTGAGACCACAAAACGGGTACGTTAAACTGTTTTTAAATGAATTGCGGTAACTCTTGTGCAATATTTTTCCTAAGGGTGCCCTTCCTTATAAACCATACCCACTTGTACTCCGAATACTGCTCACGAGGAGAGAGCGATGTTAGTCTCCTCTAAGAATATATGTGTATATTGAGATGGCTCTTCATGGACCGCTGTGAAAATTAAGGGGAGAGAGAGAGGGTAGACATGATCCGCAGAAGTAAGGAGACACCTCTAAAATCAGCAGGATTATTAGGATAATTCTGAGAGTTCCTCATTGGCTTGGAGAGAGAGAGAGAGAGAGAGAGAGAGGAGAAGAGGATAGAGAGAGAGAGAGAGAGAGAGAGAGAGAGGAGAGGGAGGGAGGATATGAAGTGAGAGGATGAAAGATGGGAGAGAGAGGAGAGGAGAGAGAGAGAGAGTTTGAATAAAGGGAGGGAGGAGGATTCCGGAGAGAGATAGATAGAGAGGGAGAGGGAAGGGGAGAGATTGATTGAGAAAGGAGGGAGGGGGGGGAGAGGGATGAGGAGGAGGAGAGGGAGAAAGAGAGAGAGTGTGGAAACCTTTTTCGCGCCGGTTCCTGTAACGGATTATTGGGAGATAGGAGCGGCCGGGCCCCACTTTCTAATTGAGTTGGTGAAGCAGTTCGACTAGCACTTGTACAGTGTGGGGAGGTGGGGGTGTGGGGCGCAGACCGACACACCACCTTTCGTCGAAACCCATTTTAGAAAGGCGAGAAATCGTCTTTCCCTTACAATTAATCACCGGGGGCCTTCTTTTATCCCTGTCGGAGAAAATCGGGAAGAAGCCCCCACTCGCAAGTCTTCAGTAGTCGATTTTGACTCGACGCCCCTACTACTGAAGTGCGTCCAACTAACTGTAACAGTCACGTATCAAATTTTAAGGTATCTCTCTCTTCTTGAAGTATTATTGAGACGACGACGACCAGGACCATATGGACTTATCCGGTTAAAAATGTTTAATTCTTTCTTTTTCGCGTTCCACCGGTTTCGGCCGTTCTCGCCGCCTCTTCAGTAGTCACCGTCGGCACTTTTCGGTATTTTTCGGAGGCATCCTCCTCACTGCCCACTTGTGTACTGTCAAGTGCCAAAAAAAGAGTGACCGACACCTGGCTACTGAAGACGCGGCGAGCGGCCGAAACCGGTCTGGCGAAAGGCAGAACAACCGGCGGGAGGAGGCAGGAAAAACACACGAAATCTACGGTATTCCAACCCCTCGCAGACCACAAAACATATATAATTTTTTCTATATAATATATTTTTTAAATGCATTTGTTGTATTCGGAATACAACAAAATTTGGACTGCCCGTCGACACTAGCGTTCCTTCAGTAATGAGGGAGAAGTATTATTTTGTACGACGTATTACTCTATATATACAACCTATAGCAGTATAATGTACAAATTAATGATATAATGTTTTTATTATCGATGAAATAGAAAACGGCTTGCCATATTTAATGACGGTGTACGACAGCGTTGGGAAATTGCGAAAAACCTCGATATATTTTTGCGAAAATTCGATGAAAATTCTGGTCTTGTTAATCGCTGTTTTCAGCGTTATCCCTCCTCTAGTCTTTGTCTAGTTTTAGACCTTTATTTCTAAAGCATATTCCTAGTATATAAAGTAATATATCGTTGGGTAACTCAGTTAGCAAATGGTTCGCGAAAATATACAACGTATTCCAATTATTTTAATTTCGTTTTAATGATGGTGGGGGGGGGGGGGCGGAGGAGTTTATTATATACAAAGGATCTGCGTAATAAAGAGACATATATATATTATAACCCGCTTCAGAAACGAGACCTCGAACAACTCGTCCCTTTGGCTGACAAAGACCGTGGAAATAGTGAAAGGCCCTTTGTACGAATTAGCCCTTTGAAGCTAAACCGCTACTACAAACGAGAGCTATATATAAAGAAGGGCGGACAAAAAGCGGTTCCGAGAGTTTTCCCTTACAAATAGTGCGGGGGAAAAAATCGATGCGCGAAAACAAATACGCGAAGATGTTAATAAGGGGGGAATTCTCGTTATAGTTCGGGATAATTAGGGTTTTTTTTTCGGATCTTCCGTAAAAAAAAAAATTCTTCTATACTTCTCGACTACTCGAATTATAACGTTTCGACGCTCCTTTTTGTGTACGCGACGTATATACGCGGGGCCCTACTAATTCGTATTTGGTGGCTCGAGTGCGCCGAGTTCTGAAAAAAAAAAATTTCGCCGGCGGTTTCGGCCGCTCGCCGCGTCTTCAGTAGCGCGGCGCCAGCCGTTCTAGCGCCGCAAGCGTACAAGTGGCGACGCTGTGACGGTGCAGTGCAGTGAGGATGCCCCAAAGACCGACGCAGCGCTACTGAAGACGCGGCGAGCGGCCGACAAACCGGTCTGGCGAAAGAGGAAACCGGCGAGAGGGGAGACAGAAACAGAACTTTCTGCAAATGTTAGTCCCTGTAGTGCTGTAATAAATAACTATTATTAAGCGAAATGAACAAAGGTATACGAAAGGATTGGGGGGTTTGTTTTACTTGATATATGCCCAATTATTCAAAACTTAAATTTTCCAATTTAAAACAGTTTCTGTCAAGTAGAATTTCCCACGTTTTAATGGCAGTTCGCGTATTAAAATATTTCCCTCCGTCATACTGTAAAACATTCCCGGTTTCCCCACCCCCATTCAATTTTAAAACTGTAGATTTACCGACCTTAATTGGATCTCGTTTGCTCGATCCGGCGATAGAAACTGGCCGTAACGGGGTTTGGCGGTCCTAACCGGGCTTCCACGTGGCGAAACAAAGTCCTTTCGTCCTTGGAGTCGCGGGCAGAAATTGACCTTGTAACGAAAATTATACTGGGGGAACCTTGGAAAAAGTTTCGTACCCGATTGAATTAACCGTCCGTTTTATGGCCGAATTTAAACGCCCATAAATAGAATCGTCGTCGAGGACGGAATAGACTTTAAAATACGGCGGCGTGTCAGACACTGGTATCGACGGAAAGTTCTACTGAAGACGGCGAACGGCCGAAACAGCGTTCGAAGATTTTTCTTCCTGAAAACGTTTTTCCTGAAAGTGTAAACGTCGGATAATTTTCGAAGTTCCAATTATATAGCAAGACCGGAATTCATCGGACGATGCAAATCGTTACTTAGATTACTCGTCGATAAATCGAAATTAAGTTTAATACAATAAATTATCGATATATAATTTGGATTATACGAGGTCCGTTCAAAGAGTATCGCGAATTTTAGATTTCCGCGAAATAAGTTTATTCAATCTAAAAAAATTTCGATCAACAAGTCGATAACACTAAGAATTATAACTGACTACAGTTGGAATCGGTGAGATAATAAAATAATAATAATAAGTTTAACATACCTGTTTTGCTGTCTATACAGCGTAGATTACGTGATGTTTCTGTCTCCTCTCGCTGACGGTTTTGCCTTTCGCTAGACCGATTCGCTTGCCTCCCCGTCTTCGAGTAGCAGCACGTGCAGTAGTAGTAGTCCGGCACTTTGCCTTTACAACTGCCGCAGGTACAACCGACTATAACGCTGTGCTACTGAAGACGGAGCGAGCCGACAAACTCGGTCTAGCAGAAACACCACGAAATCTACGCTGTATATTCCAACCCTCGCAGACCGCAAAATAGGGTATGTTATAAAGTAATTCAATCCCGCAGGATTATATCGCTTCCACTTTATTATATATCATTATATATTATTTCAGTCGAATATCAACGTATTAAATCTAAGTGTAATTAGATTTTCCTATTAATCGAAGCTCACCGTCCGTATCTCTTTGTCTCGAATAGACAGCGTCAAATATACAACGCTGTAAAAGAATTTAATTTAACAGACCTGTTTTGTTGTCTGCTAGGGGTTGGAATATACGGCGTAGATTCCGTGTTGTCTCTCTCGCTAGACCGGTTTGTCGGCCGCTCGCCCCGTCTTCAGTAGCACAGTATTATATAGTCGGTTGTACTTGCGGCGGTTGTCCGTCAAAGTGCCGAAAGTGACTACTACTACTAGTGCCGCTACTGAAGAAGCGGCGAAACCGGTCTAGCGAAAGGCAGAACCGTCAGCGAGAGAGGAGACAGAAACATCACGAAATCTATATTCCAACCCTCCTAGACAGCAAAACGGGTATGTTAAACTATTATTATTATTATTATTATTCGCCGACAACTGAGTCAGTTTCTGTCTCTCTCGCCGGAGCTACCGTTTCTTCGGCCGCTCTCGCCATCTTCTTCAGTAGCGCTGTGTCAGTGTTTTCAGCACTCTGGATATGGGTATCCTCAGTAGTGTCACTGTTCACAACTTGTATATATATATACATACATACATACACTACCATACATATTCGCAAAATCCCGGTTTCCCGGTCCCAATCCCTCGTTAAGTCGCTCCCTTTCCCTCACATCCATTATATACTCATCCATTAATATAATATCTACTTAGCCCTTAGACCATAACTGTCTTCTCGCCTTCAAAACTGCCATCCTTGGCGGTTTCAACATGGGATTCAATGTTGATTGTATGAAAATAAAATAATCAAAAAAACTGATATACAGTATTAAGTACATGCTACTTAAGTGCCTTTTGGAAGCAAGAATCGAGGGAACGAAATCGTTCTGTTGCAATTTATGTGCAATTGCCCGGGTGCGGCTGAAACGTTTCGAGTGCTCTGTCACAATTTAATTAACAGTTAAAGATAATTATAATTAAGAGTTAATTATATGGGAAAAATAGAAATTAATGAGCGAATTATAAATTCCTTTATTATAAATGCTGGAGGCAAAGACACCCTCTCCCCGTTGGGCCGGGATCGACTCCCCGAATGCTATTTCGGGATATTTCGCTATTTTCGGAAACCGCTGGGGGGTTTGAGGGTTGTTTTCCATCCTTTCCTTCCGGCCGTCCTCTTCCGCATACGGATGTTTATATTTCTATAAAAAAAAAAATCCCAAAAGTCCCGGATATTAACGCAAGATTCAGAATCGAACTGGGGCCGCCGAACTTTCATCATTTTTAAAAATTGTTCAACGACGAAAAACGACGAAAAGCTCCATTTCTATTAAACCTGAACTTTCAGCTATCGGATGGTTTTTACTCGGTGCCATGACTTAATTGCGTTAATTTTGGGACACCCTTAATAGATAATGGATTTCTACACATATATACACTTAGATATTACGAATTTTTTTACAATATTGGTTTAATAATCAGGATAATTTACTAATTAGAAACTCGAGAACTTGGGGGTGTTTAGGCCGACGTTTCGTAGCGTCCTCCAGACGGTACCGTCATCAGGTTCTGAGGGGGTTTCGCAGACTGATTTAGTCGGGATCCTGTAAATATCCCCGGGTATTCGAACAGAATTTCATGTGTAACCAGATAATTTAGGCGTATTTAGAGAAACGGGGTAGGGATTGTGCCCGAACGACGATGTCTGAAATAAGGTCATCAATTAATTTGCCTTTCTGTCTCTTCGGCTAGACCGGTTTCGACCCTTAGACACTGGCCGAAAACGAAAGACCCTCGGTCTAGCGAAACACACCGGCGAGAAACGGAGGAAATCTAACGCTGTCTCTATTCCAAACCCCCCGGCAGACCACGAAACAGGTCTATTAAACTGACTCTCATTGGTGCAGAGAGTGCTGTCTTTCAACACTCGAATCGTTCGTGACGGAGGATTCCCCAATATTGGAGTTGGATGGAAATGAATCGGCTCCAGGGTATTCCAGTGTAATGGGCTGTTAGGACGTCCCAGATGGATATGTTTAACGGGGGATATATTATCTAAGGTGGATGATGTGGGGGGGGCTGTTGTGTTACCTGGGCTCCAATACGGCCCCCGGAGAACATCTGTTCGTACCGCCGGCTGCTCTGTTGGGCCGCGTCATCGACTTTATAAAGAAAAGAAAAAGAGGAAATAAACTGGAAGCCAGAACCGCCCCCGTCCCCCCACCCCCCCACAGACCCTCTTCACAGCCGGCTTTAGTCACTTCCTGACCGGGCTAGCTACAACACCCCCCTACCAGCCCAATTGTAGTAACTATGCAGTTACTGTACTGCAGCAACTGCACTAGCAGTAGCTGTCTCAGTGCAGTAACTTGTCAGTAATGCTGTAACTGCATCTGTCCTTGCAGTGTAACTGGCATAGTGGCTTCCTGCGGTAACTGCCCGCAGTAGCTGTCTGTCTTGCCAGTAGCTGTCTTTTACCTCCAGTCTTGGTAAGCTGTACTTGCGGTGCCTGCTGTCGTAACCGGTCAAGCGGCGCTGCCTGCAGTAACGTATTGTGCAGTAACAGTACCAAAGTGTGTGTGCGTAATCACTGTCTTTCAGTACTACTCGTTTCGGTAAAGTGTAAGCTTTGCGGTGTGTCTTTCAGTACTGTAAAGTAATCACTGCGTAACTACGGTAAAGGCCTCGGTAGCTGTCTTGCTAAGTGTCTTCTTGTAATAGTCTGCGTTTTGTGTACTGTCTTTTACTGTCTTCCTTCATGCAATAGTGCAGTAACTGCTTAACCTAAACTGTGCAGTAACTGCTGCGTTCAGGTAGCAGTAGTAAAGTTTCAACTCGCCTTGCAGTAGTACGGTAAGTAAATAGGTAATTAACTTAACTGCCTTTGAGTCTTGCTGTACCCTGCTTGTAGTGTCTTTCCAGTAACTTACTTGCTCTGGTAAAAGTGTCTTTGCCTCCAGTTAAAGTCAGCCTGCAGTAACCAGTTACTGTCTTGGAGTACTGCCTTGCAGCCTTGTCTCTTTAGTGTGCTGTAACTGCCCGCAGTTAACTGTACTTGCGGTCTGCAACCGGCTGTCTGACTTCGGTTACTGCCCTTGCAGCCTTGCTTGAGTAACTCGCGAGTAAGCCGTAGTAGTTGTCTCAGTAACTGTGCCCATTAACGTCTTTCAGTAACTCAGTATCCGTCTTGCGCTGTCTGTGCTTGAGTAACTGCCGAGTAAACTGTCTTGGTAACTGCTAACTGGTGCAGTAACTCAGTAACTGTGGTATCCGTCGTAGCACTGCGTAAATCAGTAACGTCTTGCAGCCTTAAAGTAACTATTTTGCGTAACTTTTGTAACCGCCCGTCTTGCAGTAAGTAACTGTGTTGCTTGTCTCTGCACTACTGTGTCTTGCAGTAACCGTCTTTGCAGTCTTTGCAGTAACCGCCTTTCGGTAACTGTCTTGCTGGTAACCAGTAACTGTCAGTAACTCAGTACTAACGTCTTGCAGTAAGTGCCTGCAACCGCCTTGCAGTAACCGTCTAACCGCCATGCAGTAACTGTCTTTCGATAACTGCCTCTCAGCAACCGTGCGTGCAATCCGGATCGAATTCGAGGCGAATAGACGAAGTTTCGAATCGGGCAGTGAAAAAATTTCGATACGCATAATTGTCAATATAGAAATTTATAGACGGGAAGACGAAATCGGCGACAGGACACTTGGCGGGAGGGCGTAAGTACCAGAAATTGTTACCACTCAATACAGTGACAGTCTACCGAAAGTGGTGAAACTTATGGCACATATATTTACAGTTTTGTACAGTTTTAGAGCTTTTACGAGGTCAAAAAGTATCGCGAATTTTAGATTTCGGCGATATGATATATTCGATCTACGGTTTGTAGGCCCGTGTATTGTACACGTGTAACTGACTTAAGCCCCGACAATTTAAGCCTTCGCGAATGTTCAAAGTACGTCTTTTGAAGCCGCTTTTCTCGCACGTTTTCCCCGTCCGTCTTCGATTTTCACCCGTTTTCGAAAACGGATCGGAATTTTTAAACGAAAAACAGAATTTCGGATGAAAATTTCGGTTTTTCGCCACGATTACGATAAACTCGGATATCCGGTTTTCTGCGGGCGAATTTTCGGGCCAAAAACACAACAGTCTCTAATTAATGAAATTTTTCTCTTTCCCGAAACTGTTATTGGAAAGGAAATGACGAAGCTGCGCCGGACAATTGAGGAGATTAAAACAAGCTTAAAGAGCTTTAAAAGAGCTTAAAAATCACAGAAAATACATTTTTTTGAAGCGCTTCGAGGATTGGAAAAAACTTCGGCAAAAGTGTACAATATCCGGGGGTGGGACAAAATAGATATTCGTGAATGAATAAATAATTTTCGATAAAACACGAAATTCCCGATATTTTTTCGCGGACAGACCTCGTCGGGCAGTACGGCCCGGTCTATCTTTCGTAGTGGTCTATATACTTTAAAGAAAAAAAAAGAAAAAGCCGCGAAAGCTTAAAATAAGTCCCTGCGTCATAGTATCGCGGACAGTAGGGGAGCGCTATGCGCCACGGTACGCGTGATTCACCGATTCTCCCTCCGTTATCAGCGCGGGGCGCTGATAAGATAACATGGATAGGGACGGCGCCCTACCAGACCGGCGTATTCTGTCGCCCCGATCACAAACAGTACGGAATTGAAAGCGTAGAATACGGGGATTTTCGCGCCATTACTACCGGCTGTGAAGCAGTTTCGTCCGTTCGCCGCGGCGGATGACCGACCCGGCCGCCGGCCGCGTCCGTCCGGTCACAACAGGAAAAGGTTGGTAGAGCGAGACATCATCGAATATCCTCTGATAACGCCCCTATTTGACGCCTTAGTATAAACCGTTTGTACAATTACATCGGCACAATTTCATACATCGTTGGATATATCACGGCATTCTGACGCCACTTTCTGTTCTACACATTTTTTACCCATTTTTTTGGCCTCCAGGGGTTGGAGTGAATTCCGTGTAGGTTCGTGATGTTTCCTGTCTCCGTCTCGCTGCCGGTTAGGTCTTTTGCTAGACCGGTTTGTCGGCCGCTCGCCATCTTCAGTAGCGCTGTGTTAGTCACTGTCAGCACTGTCAGTTTGATGTTTTTGGGCATCCCTCACTGCCCACTGTCACTTTCACATGTACTGTAATTGTTGTCTGTTTGTCGTATACATGTCTAGTTATTGTGTTTTTGGGGGATGTTGTTTTGTCTTCTTTGTATTGTACTTTATCACAGTACATGTGAAAGTGACAGTGGGGTGAGGATGCCCCCAAAAAACATGCCAAAGTGCTGACAGTGACTGACACAGCGCTACTGAAGATGCGGCGACGGCCGACAAACCGGTCGATGACTGTCAAGTGACTGATATAAACGACAAATAGACAACCACCACAGTAGTACAGGTATATATATAGTATTGATGAAGATATATATATATATATATATATATGTATATAAACGACAAATAGACAACCACCACAGTAGTACAGGTGACAGTGACAGTGACAGTGCAGTGAGGATGCCCCCGAAAGACATCCAAAGTGCCAAAATTGACCGCTACTGAAGATGGCGAACGGCCGACAAACCGGTCTAGCGTAAGACCGGCGAGAGGAGAGACAGAAGAAACGCACGAAATATGCCGAAATTTTTTTTTAAGAACTCTATTTCGAATTTCGATTTATATCGAATATACGCTGGGGAGTTTCGGTAAATATTTCGCAACGGCGATATTCCTCAATATTCCCTTTTTACTCTGAGAACAGTCAACAAGAAAGGAACGAAACCTCGTTAAAAATTGTCAATAACCAGATCGAAATTGATCACTGACAACAGTCAGTTTAATTAATTAATAATTGTAGGTTTCGTGGTGTTTCTGTCTCCTCTCGCTGCTGGTTTGGTCTTTTGCTAGACCGGTTTGTCGGGGCCGCTCGCCGTCTTCAGTAGCGCTGTGTCAGTCACTTCCTCACTGCCCACTGTCACTTTCACATGTACTGCACAAGTGTAATTAATAATTAATTAGCTAGTTTTAACTTATAATCAGGTCTAATAGACCTGTTTTGTGGTCTGCGACGGGTCGGAATACAGCGTAGATTTCGTCCGTTTCTGTCTCTCGCCGGTTTGTTTTGTCGCCTTTCGCTAGACCGGTTTCGCCCCTACTGAAGACGGGGCCTACAAACCGGTCTAGCGAAAGGCGAAATCGACAACAAATTAATCGATTAAATTTTATTTTAAAACCTAATTGTTCGCGCGGAATTGAGGCCAAACTGAATAGTCGTGCAAAAAAATTCAATATTTATAATCCGCATCGTCCTCAGTAAAATTTATAACGCTATATTTAGGTTTCTAAGCGCACGATGAATTTCGACGCCTCAATTGGAAATTGCAATCGAAATGGGTAAAGTCTCCGTCATAAGAGCTGTCGCTGAATATAATTTTTAAAAAAAACTTTAAAATAGCTTAAAATATAAAGAGAAATAAAATATCCATCCAGCCTGTTATCACCGAGGCGTCCCTATGAGGTGATAACGTTAGGGAATTTCGATTGATTCTATTTCTTGCGACTTATGTTATCGCCAATTAAATTATATGTAAAACATATTTATGATATTCGGTAGCTAATAGAATTCGGTCTCGAGAATAAATATATTGAAATTCGAAATATAACTGGATTAAATGGCCTCCGATGCTACTGCTGGCGTGGAGGAAAATCGTAAATCAGCCTAAGCTCTAATTCCATCCTCTGGGCTTAAAGTAATAATAACATCCGACAAATTTAAGATATTTAATCTCTATTTAATAATTGTCAAATGGTGTGTGGTTCGACACTACCAGTGCTGCCCCCTCGTGGTGATTTCTTGAACTGCTGCCAGTTTCGAAATTCCGTCCTGTACTGCCCCTGGTGGCGATTCTGAACCACTAGCGCCAGTGTCGACACTTCCTGTACAGTACTGCCTCTGGTGGCGATTTCTGGAACTACTAGCGCCAGTGTCGACACTTGGCGTGGAACTACGATAGCGCCAGTGTCCTGGTGGCGATTTCTGGAACTACTACGCGCGTCCGTGCGCTGGTATATTTCGTGCGTAGCGCTGTAACTGGTGGCGAACTGAAGTAGCGCCACTTCCCGCAGTAGCCCCCGTGGCGATTTCTGGAACTACTAGCGCCAGTGTCGATACTTCCCGTACAGTACAGTACTACCCCCTGGTGGCGATTTCTGGAACTACTAGCGCCAGTGTCGATACTTCCCGTGCAGTACTACGCCCCTGAACTACTAGCGCCAGTGTCGTGGCGCTATTTCTGGAACTACTAGCGCCAGTGTCGATACTTCCCGTGCAGTTGCCCCTGGTGGCGATTTGGAACTACTAGCGCCAGACACCTTCGTACAGTACCGCCCCCTGGTGGCGATTTCTACAGACCGCCCCTGGTGGCGATTTATTGTGCGATACTTCCGTACACTACTGCCCCTGGAGGTGATTTCTGAACTACTAGCGCCATTATCGACACTTTTTGGTTTTAGGTGGAAAATCGAACCAAAAAGCGTTCTTAACCCAAAATAAGCCAAAGGCGGTTTTTACCCTAAACCGGCCCAAAAGGGAGTGTGTTCAGGCCAAAATATGCCCAGTGCCAATATTTCCTATAGGCCAAAATGGGGGTTTTAGGCCCAAATTGGCCAAAAAGGGGTTTTAAGGCCTGAAATCGGCAAAAAAGGGGTTTTAGGCCCAAAATCTGCCTTAAATTGAGGGTTTTAGGCGGACTTTATCTCCCAAACACGGCCAAAAAGAAAGGGACTTTAGCCCTAAAAACGGCCAAAAAGACGGCTTTTAGGTCAAAATCGTGAAAACGCGGTTTTAGGTCAAAATCGTGCCAAAAGTTTTGGGATGATTTTGAGCATAAAACCCTTTTCGAAAATTTTCGCAGATCGGTCCCATATTCCACCCACAAGTGTACCAAAGTGAGTTACACTTGCCCCTAAAACGGCGGGTTGAAAATCGAAAATTTAGGTTTTTCGAAAATTTTCTCAGATCGGTCCCATATTCCACCCACAAGTGTACCAAAGTGAGTTACACTTGCCCCTAAAACGGCGGGTTGAAAATCGAAAATTTAGGTTTTTCGAAAATTTTCTCAGATCGGTCCCATATTCCACCCACAAGTGTACCAAAGTGATACTGCCCCTAAAACGGCGGGTTGAAAATCGAAAATTTAGGTTTTTCGAAAATTTTCTCAGATCGGTCCCATATTCCACCCACAAGTGTACCAAAGTGAGTTACACTTGCCCCTAAAACGGCGGGTTGAAAATCGAAAATTTAGGTTTTTCGAAAATTTTCTCAGATCGGTCCCATATTCCACCCACAAGTGTACCACAGTGAGTTACACTTGCCCCTAAACGGCGGGTTGAAAATCGAAAATTTAGGTTTTTCGAAAATTTTCTCAGATCGGTCCCATATTCCACCCACAAGTGTACCAAAGTGAGTTACACTTGCCCCTAAAACGGCGGGTTGAAAATCGAAAATTTAGGTTTTTCGAAAATTTTCGCAGATCGGTCCCATATTCCACCCACAAGTGTACCAAAGTGAGTTACACTTGCCCCTAAAACGGCGGGTTGAAAATCGAAAATTTAGGTTTTTCGAAAATTTTCGCAGATCGGTCCCATATTCCACCCACAAGTGTACCAAAGTGAGTTACACTTGCCCCTAAAACAGGGGTTGAAAATCGAAAATTTAGGTTTTCGAAAATTTTCTCAGATCGGTCCCATATTCCACCCACAAGTGTACCCATACACTTGCCCTCTAAACGGCGGGTTGAAAATCGAAAATTTAGGTTTTCCGAAAATTTTCTCAGATCGGTCCCATATTCCACCCACAAGTGTACCAAAGTGAGTTACACTTGCCCCTGAAACGGCGGGTTGAAAATCGAAAATTTAGGTTTTCCGAAAATTTTCTCAGATCGGTCCCATATTCCACCCACAAGTGTACCAAAGTGAGTTACACTTGCCCCTGAAACGGCGGGTTGAAAATCGAAAATTTAGGTTTTTCGAAAATTTTCTCAGATCGGTCCCATATTCCACCCACAAGTGTACCAAAGTGAGTTACACTTGCCCCTGAAACGGCGGGTTTAAAATCGAAAATTTAGGTTTTTCGAAAATTTTCTCAGATCGGTCCCATATTCCACCCATAAGTGTACCCGCCAAAGTGAGTTACACTTGCCCCTAAAACGGCGGTTGAAAATCGAAAATTTAGTTTTTCGAAAATTTTCTCAGATCGGTCCCATATTCCACCCACAAGTGTACCAAAGTGAGTTACACTTGCCCTAAAACGGCGGGGTTGAAAATCGAAAATTTAGGTTTTTCGAAAATTTTCGCAGATCGGTCCCATATTCCTACCCACAAGTGCGCCAAAGTGAGTTACACTTGCCCCTGAAACGGCGGGTTGAAAATCGAAAATTTAGGTTTTTCGAAAATTTTCAGATCGGTCCCATATTCCACCCACAAGTGTACCAAAGTGAGTTACACTTGCCCCTAAAACGGCGGGTTGAAAATCGAAAATTTAGGTTTTTCGAAAATTTTCTCAGATCGGTCCCATATTCCACCCACAAGTGTACCAAAGTGAGTTACACTTGCCCCTAAAACGGCGGGTTGAAAATCGAAAATTTAGGTTTTTCGAAAATTTTCGCAGATCGGTCCCATATTCCACCCACAAGTGTTCCAATAGTGAGCTTAACTGCCCTAAAACGGCGGGTTGAAAATCGAAAATTTAGGTTTTCGAAAATTTTCAGATCGTCCTATATTCACAACGGGGTGTACCAAAGTGAGTTACACTTGCCCCTAAAACGGCGGGTTGAAAATCGAAAATTTAGGTTTTTCGAAAATTTTCGCAGATCGGTCCCATATTCCACCCACAAGTGTCCCAATGTGAGTTACACTTGCCCCTAAAACGGCGGGTTGAAAATCGAAAATTTAGGTTTTTCGAAAATTTTCGCAGATCGGTCCCATATTCCACCCACAAGTGTACCAAAGTGAGTTACACTTGCCCCTAAAACGGCGGGTTGAAAATCGAAAATTTAGGTTTTTCGAAAATTTTCTCAGATCGGTCCCATATTCCACCCACAAGTGCTGAGTTACACTTGCCCTGAAAACGGCGGTTGAAAATCGAAAATTTAGGTTTTTCGAAAATTTTCAGATCGGTCCCATATTCCACCCACAAGTGTACCAAAGTGAGTTACACTGCCCCTAAACGGCGGGTTGAAAATCGAAAATTTAGGTTTTTCGAAAATTTTCGCAGATCGGTCCCATATTCCACCCACAAGTGTACCAAAGTGAGTTACACTTGCCCCTGAAACGGGGGGTTGAAAATCGAAAATTTAGGTTTTTCGAAAATTTTCTCAGATCGGTCCCATATTCCACCCACAAGTGTTCCAAAGTGAGTTACACTTGCCCCTAAAACGGCGGGTTGAAAATCGAAAATTTAGGTTTTTCGAAAATTTTCGCAGATCGGTCCCATATTCCACCCACAAGTGTACCAAAGTGAGTTACACTTGCCCCTAAACGGCGGAAAATCGAAAATTTAGGTTTTTCGAAAATTTTCAGATCGGTCCCATATTCCACCCACAAGTGTACCAAAGTGAGTTACACTTGCCCTAAAACGGCGGGTTGAAAATCGAAAATTTAGGTTTTTCGAAAATTTTCTCAGATCGGTCCCATATTCCACCCACAAGTGTACCAAAGTGAGTTACACTTGCCCCTAAAACGGCGGGTTGAAAATCGAAAATTTAGGTTTTTCGAAAATTTTCTCAGATCGGTCCCATATTCCACCCACAAGTGTACCAAAGTGAGTTACACTTGCCCCTGAAACGGCGGGTTGAAAATCGAAAATTTAGGTTTTTCGAAAATTTTCGCAGATCGGTCCCATATTCCACCCACAAGTGTACCAAAGTGAGTTACACTTGCCCCTAAAACGGCGGGTTGAAAATCGAAAATTTAGGTTTTTCGAAAATTTTCTCAGATCGGTCCCATATTCCACCCACAAGTGTACCAAAGTGAGTTACATTTGCCCCTAAAACGGCGGGTTGAAAATCGAAAATTTAGGTTTTTCGAAAATTTTCGCAGATCGGTCCCATATTCCACCCACAAGTGTACCAAAGTGAGTTACACTTGCCCCTAAAACGGCGGGTTGAAAATCGAAAATTTAGGTTTTTCGAAAATTTTCTCAGATCGGTCCCATATTCCACCCACAAGTGTACCAAAGTGAGTTACACTTGCCCCTAAAAGGCGGTTGAAAATCGAAAATTTAGGTTTTTCGAAAATTTTCTCAGATCGGTCCCATATTCCACCCACAAGTGTACCAAAGTGAGTTACACTTGCCCTAAACGGCGGTTGAAAATCGAAAATTTAGGTTTTTCGAAAATTTTCAGATCGGTCCCATATTCCACCCACAAGTGTACCAAAGTGAGTTACACTTGCCCCTAAAACGGCGGGTTGAAAATCGAAAATTTAGGTTTTTCGAAAATTTTCTCAGATCGGTCCCATATTCCACCACAGTGTAAAAAGTGAGTTACACTTGCCCCTAAAACGGCGGGTTGAAAATCGAAAATTTAGGTTTTCGAAAATTTTCCATCGATCCCATATTCCACCCACAAGTGTACCAAAGTGAGTTACACTTGCCCCTAAACGGCGGGTTGAAAATCGAAAATTTAGGTTTTTCGAAAATTTTCGCAGATCGGTCCCATATTCCACCC